>OX344842.1:24446815-29246815 GCA_947037095.2 Nycteola revayana | reverse complement strand
AGGAATAAATTTAAATTTTAAAAGATTTGGTATGGAAATTCGGTCAAAACTCAATTTTTTTCTTCTGATTATTTTTTAATTGAGGATGGAAAAGTTGCCAGTTAAAAGTGATGTCACGCGAAATTTTAACGCGCTGTATCTTCGTCAGTTTTTGATGAAAATATATACGTTTCCAATATTTTTTGGCAATCAAACTGACGGACTAAAAAGATTTTTTTATTATTCATGCCTATTGTAAATTAAATAAACAAGGATGAATGAATGAACTGGAATTTCATTTCAATTTCACATCGATGTAAGTGCAATTTCCGCTTACTTGGAATGTATAAATGCATATTATAATTGTATGTTTTCTGTATATCAATGATGAATGTCAATGCCATTTCAAAACAGGTCTTCAGGCATTTTTTACAAAGACTTACTTATTCAACCGGTTTATAAAACTTGGTACATAACAATTGCATTATGTTAATGCGAGTGGAAATTGTTGAATATGGAAATATTATTTAGTTTATTGATATTCGAAAACCATTACTATCAAAACGTGTTCGCTCTATTTCATTTGAAAACAGTTATCAGAACTTTACAGAAGTTAGAGTAATTAACTTAAAAAAAAGTTAATTCATTTGCAAAACCTAAAAGAAACTCTAATCTTAAGTATATATAACACAGATATTACGTTCACATTATGTCGCTGACTTGATCTTAGAAGTCTCCTGACTTGTCCGTTAAAAATATAAAAATCACTTGATATGTACTTAGAAGTGCCTACTTAATAAATGCTTGAGTTTTTTATATAGGTAATAATCAAAATAAGGAATTTTGATTGGTGGTATCATGATAATGAGGTGAGTAACAGTATAACGACAGCTACGATGGTGAGAATTTCGATGACAGCTAGTTTTTCTCCTTGGTTTTGTGTTGACGTAGCTGAAGCTGCTCCGTTGGCGTTCTGGGCGATATCCTCTTCTTTGGATGCAGATGTTCCCATGATTAGATATAGGTCTTCTTTTTTATTCTTTTGTTATCTTCTTACTTCATTTTTGTTCTTCTCTTTTTACGTCTTGCAGTTATTATTTTTCTTTCACCACTTAGGTAGATCTAGATAGTCTTGAAGTTAAGACATCTTCTGCTTAATTAGTCAGTAACTAGGTTTTATTTCACTGTAGAACAACAACATGAATTAGGGGCGTGCCACTAAAAGTAGATATGTCGCCAAAGTGTGTAATTCTATGTAGAATTAATGTAATTTATGAGGCAATGCTAATGAGTACCGCCGCCTATCAAAGGGTCCCGTTATGTCCATTCATAAAATTTAGGAGACGCGTAATCTTTGCTGTGGACCGTATAACAGTAACTAGTTATAGTCGTAGGTAAACATGTTAGAAAAAGAAATGAAATATAGCTAGAGAGAGAGGCAACATTAATTTTTGAGTGAGTACGACGGAGAAATGGTATATCTCTCAAACAATTACTGCTGCTCTGGACAACTCTGGAGAACGTCTTCAAGCAAGGACACGGTCCTAATATAAATACTTACATCTCACTTTCGCTTCGATTTGAAAACAAAATAGTGATTTTGGCAGAATAGCTGGAGACTAATCTCGTAAAGATAAGACTAGGACTTCGATAAAAATGTTTTTATACTGTAGGGTTATTGTAAGGCATTTATTTTTACTGTGATATTGAAGGTACATTAACTAAAATAATGAATAGCACATTAATTAATTAAAATATGTTTGTATGCATAGTAAACGGTGAGTAGCGAAGACATTTTTATCATAGTTCTATATATTTATTCTATATATCTATATCAAGGCAAGCTTAGTTGATTATTTTTTTTACAGAAAAAGTAGTGAACTTAAGTAACACTTACCTTTGTTTTTTTTTCGGACGGACATACCTATGTATTTTGCCAGGAGTCTTTTGCTACTTCACCGGGCATAAAAGCGAGCAGAAATCCAGCCTAGATAAATGGTTTTAACACTTACCTATTTTAGCGACGATCATATTGTAAGTTTTCAAAGAAAATATAACGTCGCGCGTCGCTACGATTCAAGCTTGGTTGTCAATACAAAAGCTTATGAATTTTAATGCGATGTGGCACCAATAGAAACATAACAGACGACTAATGTTGGACGACATTAAACAACAAAGACGTACATTGTTCAAAAATAATAATTTTGGTAGTTTAACACTCAGAAATAGGTCAATAAACAAATCTTTGGTTTTATAGACTAGCTTTCACCCGCGAAACTCTCGTTTCAGTGGAACTTCGTAATAAAATATAGCCTAAATCACTCCTGGATAGCATAGCTTTCGTTGTTGAAAGATTTTTTAATTCGGAACATATTCAATGCAAACTTACAATCAAATATTTCCTCTATATTTCTATATTTATTAAGGTTATCCCGGCGCGAGAATCTAGACTTAAATTGACCCTAAGCTTGTGATATACCTACCGGGTGTCTTGTATTTACATACCCCGGTGCCCCCATTACTGATGTCAGGGTTACCAATTTATACATTATTTGTTATTAATTAAATTACTCATCATTAACTAACTTCTATTATTATTACTTATTTAAGTAATTATGATTGAAATATTTATTTTCACTATAGTAGCATTTGTTTAATAAAACTTGTTTAAGTTTGTTTATGTTTTTTTTTTCTTTTTCAGTTTATTATATATTTTCACTGACATTTCTAACATAATATATACTTAGTTCTGACCAGAGAAAAAATACCCCCATCTCCCCGACAGCGGCCGCACTGAGCCGAGGTACAAGTAGCAACCTGCGCTTAAGTTTTTAAACCATTTGTTTAGGCTGGAGCTCTGCTCGCTTTTGTGAGGTAGAAAAGCCTCGTGGCTAACTACAAAAAATCCGGCCGAAAAAATAATAACAATACTTAGTTCTACTAATTCTTATTTGTGTTTGTTCTTAAGTTGTCTCATTATAAAGTATTTTCATATTCGCTATCTAATATTAATAAGCATATATCCCGCAAATGCATGAAATCTCGTGATTGAGCGATCAGGCTTTCGTGACGGACAAACAGACTGGGGGACGGACGGCCATGCGCCTGTCATACTAACCTATTGTTTCGGAATGGAGTAGTATTGCCACGTGTCGGGAATAAAGTGGGATAAATTATTTATTTTATTTTTGAGAAAATAGTTACTTGCCGTTTAGTTTTAATCGTTGCCGTAAAGAATAGATGAATATAATAAATAAAATAGCTAGTAGTAGCTTAGACATTGAGAACACTTTTGAGAAGACTTTGTACTCTATGCCATATAAGTATAGTACCTAACTATTATGTCCGTCCGAAAAAAAAGACACCTGCAAGTATATTGCCCGTTATTTTTGTCTTTTCTAATAATATTAGATATAAATAAATATCCAAACGAATGATAGGTAAAAAAAATATACAAATATGTAAATATCTTCGATTGTTATAATATATTAATATTAAAAACTAGCTTCCCGCGCGTGGTTTAACCCGCATAACTCCCGTTCCCGTGGGAACTTCATAATTAAATATAGCCTATGTCATCGGGGAATAGAGTAGCTTTCCAACGGTAAAATATTTTTTCAAATAGATCCAGCAGTTTTGGAGTCTATTCAATACAAACAAACAAGCAATCAAATCTTTCCTCTTTATAATATTATAGTATAGAAGTATAGATATCATTTATTTAGGCTTTTAGGTTTACAATAGAATTGTAGTAAACTAATTTTGCAGCACTCAAACCAGATTCCTTCTAACAAAGTCTGGTCACTCTAACTGCGTCGGTACCAAACAATATAATTACAGACATGCCAAATCCTTATCTATTCCGTCTAGTGCAATATTGTTGATTGCTCTGTTTCAGTCGGCTGTGTGACATTCTTAACTAAGCCCTCGGTTTGACTGTAACTTATTTACATACTAGCAGGCATTTTAGATCAACGAACTGAACGAAACGAATAGCATTGCAATAACCGTTCTTACTATAATTATGACTAGAGACCGGATTATAAAATATGCAACATAAAAAGCTTATTATATGCATGCAAATATGCATGAAAAATGTTTGAAATATGCATGAAAAATGCTTGAAATATGCATGAAAAATGCTTGAAATATGCACGAAAATTGGCAGAATATGCAAAATTAAATGATAAGTTTTAATTCAATCAATCAATTTTTATTTTATTATATTTCAAAATCAGCATACAATTAGTAAATTATACTTGAATAGGCGACCATAGGTCTCACTACACATTAGAGTTTAATACGCGACATTTTTATATTTTATTTTTATAAATGTTTATCACAATTATATTATTAATGTATCTATATAGGGTGACTGGTAATTAGTGACCGATACCTAAACACACGATTGTGCTCATGATAACAAACAACTTTTACTATGGCACCAACCCTAAAATCGCGAAAAATAAATCAGCTGTTCCATACATTCATGTTCAAATAACTCGTCAACATGGTAGGGAGCAGCTGTTTTTTTTTCGCGATTTCAGTTTTGATGCCATAGTAAAAGTTGTTTGTTATCATGAGCACAATCATGTGTTTAGGTATCGGTCACTAATTACCAGTCACCCTATATATTTATTTTGTGACTTTAATTTAACGACGCCGAAAGCATATACGATAAATACAAATGTAGGTAGGTAGCACGTAGGTTCTTCACGCTTGAACATCCGCAAATCCATAACGTGAATGAAACCAAACCTAAAACACTAATCCGAGTTCATCGACCTCCCAAAACTTTTTGACCTTATCACATGTCTACTTCCTTTCTCGAAAGGCAAAAATGCACAACTTCTACTAATGACGAAATCGTGCGCAACGTACTCAGTTCATATGTCGATAACATCTTGAACGTATTTCCGGCGTGGGTGTCACAGGTTTGTTCCTGGGCCAAAACTTTTTAGGACAAAATAACTTCGCGCAACCTTACGCACCTCTACTCACTACCTCTCGACATAGGATCATAATCTCAAAACTTAAAACCTACATAAAATAACGCTTTAATGTCTAAAGTTTTCGAGTTTAGACTTTGTGACTCTCGTGATTAGGTGTATTATTCTCTGATGTATGGGATTATTTACTGCTTTTTGGGTGTTATAAGAAGGCACCATTCATTGAGACAAGTAACGGGCTAATAGTAATCTCGAGTCTCGCCATTCAAGAGTGAACGTACCATCGAGATGAAAATTACTTTGTAAATTATAATAATAACCGGCAATTATTGATTATAAGTATACTAACAATAGATATGTGTATGAATTCTGTCGTTCTATTTATATGAAATATAACCTTGGACGTAGCAATGTGACAAAAATATTAATGAGATTAAATAAAACCATATTGGCCTGTATTCGTGTGCGGTGATCATAGTAAACATACGTACCTATAATGTATTTACACATCACTGATAAATGTCACGCTCACAACGGATATAAATTTTAATTTCAACAAGTTTATTAACAAGACACATCGTGTCATAAACGAAAATTAGTTAAAATATTATTTATTAATTAAGTATAAGCCTAGAGGCGCAGTCAAAAATAAATCAAAATAAATTACTGTAATTTGAATAAAATGACTATACACCTACTTAAAAAGTATTTCGTCTGTGAATATACGTGTGATATGTATGTGTGTGTTTGTGCAGACATTAAGATATTTACTGTTTTGTATATTAAATCTCGTTTTGTTGTCTGTGTGTATGTTAATGTGCGTTTGTATGTGTGAGTGCGACGCGTGCGCCGCATTCCATCGCGTAGTCATTCATACATACTCAAAGACTTGAACCGTTTATTTATTTATCTATGCTTTTTTTGTTTAGTACCTACGTAGTTTCTATCCGCCTTTTTAAATTGAGAACAGTTTGCTTAAATATGGTTTGATAAGGAATTTACAGGATGGCTTTCAAGTGAAATTAAATGTTAGTATGTGCTGCAAACTTACAAACTCCTAGATGATACCAAGGTACGACCTAATAGAACTTTGCAGGATTAGTGAAGACTTATTTTGTTTCCTGAAGAGGAATTTCTAGCAAAGGATACGTTACCCATTTATCGCATGGTAGTATAAAGAGCAATCAAGAACTTTATATTTTAAACGTCTGAATTGTGTTATATGAGCATTTTTGTAACAATTATACATAAATACTACTGAATGTGGTATTAATGTTTTATGGTGCGGCACGTTCTCCGAGTGCTGGTTTCTACTTTGCACAGCAGGTAAGCATTGCCATCCAACGGGGTAATGCTGCCAGCATTCTGGGAACCTTGCCAAGTAGCATAGATTTAGAATAGTAGTATTTTATAAGTTATTTTTATTTAATTAATTAGTTTAATTAGTTACTTTTAGTTATGTATTTTATTCAAATTTGTATTATGGTTGAATGTGGTATGTATGTTATCTGTAGTAAAACTAAACCTAACTTATAAAATACTAACTATCTAAAAATGCAAGCCCAGATTGCTGCCAACACAGGAACGTTGAATGGCAATGTTGATCTACTGTGCAAAGTAAACTGGCTATCGGTCCCCACGGCCCCAAATTTCCGCCGCCAAAAGGCCTCTCTTGATTCTCTATGTAAATAAAGAAATTATGATTGTGACTATTTTTGAATAATAATGAAGGTATCTCTACTAAGAGGCATATCAGTGGTTGCTTATTAAAATCGACGCATGTCGAAACGGTTAATTATGAAACTTCACAAAAATAAAACTACCTACTTACTGTTATAACAACAGAATTGAAGGTTAATTGTTATTTTATTCATGTAAATATAAAACATAGTTTGTTATATTTTATTACCTTAATATAAGAATACTTATATCTTATCAAGGGTCAAAATATTTCTTATCTACTCAGTTCTACACATATCGATAGCGCAACTCTTTAACATACTTAGGTATAGATTTAAATGAATGCGCCTGTGACTCTTAGTACTTAAATAAGAAATTGCCTTACAGACGTAGGTATTATTCCGGGTTCAATTCCTACCCTGTACAATTATTTGAGTGAACCACGGATAGTGGTTTTGAATCTGTGTGAGCTTAGTGTCCGTGAATAAGTACTTAAGTTCCGTAGTTGTCGTCATTTTTGAATCAAAATAGGCAAAGTATAAGCTTCCACCAAAAAAAACATACGAGTCCCCATTAGTTTAAGTAGGTACCTACACAAAATAAAATGTTCACCAAAATAGCTGCCGCAGTTTTATCGCAATTACAATAAACATGGCCCCGGGAAATCGTTGCCCGCTACATAATGTATTCGTAATTATTCAGTGCGTTAGGATTTCTTCGGAACCGCCCAATCACAGCGCAGGGCGGGCGGCTGGGCGGGGAGCAACGCAGAGGCACATCGATCGGCGCGCGCAGCCGAGCGATTTACATACACTCGACTAGTTTTTTTTTATTCACTTCAGTTTCAGACCGAAAATATACGGACGCAAAAAATAATACAGTTTTGATAATTTCGTAGTGGTATGTTAATTAATGAAATTTGTATTAGTCTGCACTGTTGGCTCTATGGTAACGGTAGTTGCTTTTGAAACCTAGTGTTCAGGGTTCAATTACCATTTGGGACAACAATTTGTGTAAAGTAAAGACAGATGATCTGCGCCTTGTAACCGTTAATTGAATATAAAGCCCCCAAGACACAGAGATTTAAAAAAATATGCATTAAGTAGTCCTAGTAGTACCTAATACTTACATCTTGTCTTCATTATTTTTCTATTTACAAATGTATGCTGACATAAATCTGTAATAAGATTTAAAAAACAAAATACGACTTGAAAAACTACATAAGTTTTTAACATAAATATTTTTTCTAATTCTTTATTCAAACCGAAGTCGCTTAAAATGTAGGTACGCTAGAATTCGTATATCGGTAATATAAAATAAATAAAAAAACATAATATTGTACTTAACATGTTGACAACAAAATGTTAAGAAGTATTATTAATTTATTATACAAATTCAGGCTCCATTCACACACACTTGTGTACTAAATGGCTCGTCCTTACGTCGCGTCGGCACATTACAATATTCCGAGCACATAGACGTAGCGTCTGCCGTTCATGACTCATGGAGTATTACATCATGTGTCTTATTAATAATTTATTTTAATAGACATGTCGAAGACTTCTTCAGTCCTATTACTGGTGACCGGTTTTGGGAGTAAAACTCGACAGATGGGCTTTGCAGGACATATCTACGTATTTAATGTAAGCCTTGAACTCTGCCACGTAGTTTGGATGATCCTCGATTTGAAATTGTCTGGACCATCTTGGAGCATGTCTTCATTAATTGTTTTTAGTTTTTGTTTTGTTTTTTAGTTTAGCCCCTCGTGGTAAGCTAAAGCTAAGCTAAAGCTATGCTTAGCGCAATGAGTGGGGATCAATCGCAAGCCCCTCGACCAAGCCATTGGGCTACGACCGCTTCATCATCTTCATATCAGCCTGTTGTAGTCCACTGCTGAACATGATCTATGTTCAGCAGTCACTCATCGATTTCCAGAGGTAACGATTGCTAGCAGTCCGCCCTGCGACCTTTATTTGGTCGTCAGTCAATCATGCGGGCGGTAGTACTACGCTGTGCTTGCGAGTTCGTGGTCTCCGCTCGAGAACATTCTGCCTCATAAAGATTAGAGAATGAATGAAAACACTTATCACTACCTGTTATAAAAGTGATATAAGTTTCTTTATTTACAACCGCTTTTTGCATAACATAACTTCGACATTATTTTTGTAATCAGAAATAAGGACACAGAACCAATGTAAAAATTCGAAACTAAACCTCTATACGTGAGCAAAAGCAATCGAGTCCTCTTCGTCCGTTTAAAAATGGTGTCCACCATAAACAACCTTCACATTTCTCGTAAGTAAAATTGTAATAAAACCTTGTTCTGATTCTTGTCTGCCAAAAGTTGGTTTCCGACAAATATTTAAAAAAAAAATTGTATTCCCTCACTCTATAATTTTGTTACACTATGAATAAAATATTCGCAATAATTAACGACGCAGTGTATACTTAAACACGGGCACATAACTTGTGATATATTTTATCATAGTTACGGAGTTTAGTAGAGTCGTAAAGATGAAAATCTTTATGTCAGTAGCGCACGATTTTCCGCAGTGACCTCACAGCATATCGGCGTAATGGTAATGAAACTACTTTTACCTGACCACTCAGTGTTTTTACTTTGTTTGTGAACTCATTACTATACTATTTGCAGATCCCAGGAAGTGTAATACGTGTAGATAATAAAATACTTACAAGTGGTAAAAAGAAATGGTAGGTATTCAAGAATACAACTCGCTAAACTCTCATTGAAGTTGCTAGTCTTATTTTAATTATTTTCGAATCGTTTAGCGGTTTTTTGTAGCGGAGTTAACGATAGATAACCATAGACACCGCCGCGCTGTCACTCCCCAAACGGAGGGGAACTTTTTTTTCTGACGAACATTATGTAGTTAGCCAGTAGGCATTTCCTACTTCACCGGACAAAGAAGGGGTGTCGTATTAGGTTTCAACTAGGTACGAAAAAATCTTTTACCTCAAGGCAAATAACAATAGAGATATGCTAAATATGGCCAGTGGAGTTTCATTACTTCACTACTAAAATGTATTATTTGTTATATATCATGATGTGACAACTTCCGTAGCGTGTGAAGCCGCGCGGGACAGCTAGTACGTTATATATCGTGATGACATGTTACATAAATATCTAAGTTACGCCTCGGGCTACAAACATGATGGCACTCTAAAACAACACGAATAAAACTTACGGCACAGCTAGCATTTTATATAACTACTAGCGACCCGCCCCGGCTTCGCACGGGCGCAATGCTGATGTATTATACATGTAAACCTTCCTCTTGAATCCCTCTGTCTATTAAAAAAACCGCATCAAAATCCGTTGCGTAGTTTTAAAGATTTAAGCATACATAGGGATAAAGGGACAGAGAAAGCGCCTTTGTTTTATACTCTGTAGTGATACCACACAGTCTAGCCGCAAACATTCATATCAAATTTAAGACACCCGTTCGTTCCTAAATAGTCTCGTTAAGTGAGTGCCCATAAAAACTTGGCCCTAGATAATACTGTCAATATTATATATCGACATCGGGGACGATGACCGCGAAAACTATTAAATTCACACCACTAAGAATACAAACGGTACTCGGTGTGACGTCATTTTCCTTTTATCAAATTGTTATAAAACTGCTAATTTATATCACAAAAGAGGCTAAACTAACTCCTCTACTTACTATCTGCTTAATGTCATATCGATATCTGATACCAATGCATTACGGTTGCCTTCAATACACCCTATAACAGCTTTACCCCATACTGCTTTGTCTCAACGAGAAACTGCAAAGTGAAATGAACCAAATGGCTTCAGCGTTTAGGTACGATATTTATCGATAAGTCATACCACCTCTCACCTCCTCGATCCATTCAATTTGCGTCAGAACACAAGTTATGCGTTTTTTATTGCAGCCAACTATAAAACTGCCGTTCCGATGGTTATGAACAATTATTTTAGACAATACGTATGAATGAAAAATCGATTGGCACTCGGTTACTTCTTCGTAGCACTTCGGATACTTAAGTTACAATATTTATTGTTGCACGTCGAATGTATTATGTTTAAAACAAATACTTACCTACTGGGTTGATTAGTAAAATTAATAAACATTTACTGGAAATCGTGTTTTCTCGAAGATATGTTATCGCGAAATAAACAGTTTGTTAATTTGTAGTCCAATATAACACTTTAATACTTAATATCAACGCAAAAAAGTGAAAAAATTTCTTCACTAACGTAATCACTTTCTAGGCACGCGTGTATCATCTTAGGCCTTATCTTCGCCTTCCATCAAGCGAGATTATGGTCAAACGGAAGCCAATATTCAATAAAAAAAAAACAAAAAAAAAACATTATGTTACACTACTACTCTTATTAAATGTACCTATGGCATATATTTTTGAAGTACCTTAAATAAAGTAGGTATGTAATAAAATAAGTTTAATATCCCTACGTTTCAGCAAAATATGGCTTTACTTATATAATAACATTATTTTAACACTATTGTAAACAAAACAAACTTTGCAACTCATTTTCATCCTCTAAAGAGTGTTTTTTTTTAGTTCTTCTTATCGGATGCCTAGGCCATAAGACCCTATAAGTTTCTGGTCTTCTCAATCAGTAGTTTAGGCTGTGCGTTAATCGGTTAGTCAATCCGGTCAAAGTGTGTAGTATAAAGCAAAGTCGCTTCCCGCTCCTGTCTGTCCCTATGTATGCTTCTTCAACAGACCGTTTACGTCCACTGCAGAACATACCTCCTCTTAAAATACCTTGGCAAGCCAGGATCGTTGAGGGATATTGCCATAATCACCACGCTTGGCAGACGGATTGGTGATCGCAGTAGGATGTAAACCTTGAGCTAATAGATGCTGCTGCCCATCCATCAGCCATGTGTCCCTTAGTCGCCTTTTACGACACCCATGGGAGGACATGGGGTGTTCTATTTTAAGCCGGAAACCACACGGCACAAGCCGGAAACCACACGGCTATGTATGCTTAGATCTTTAAAACTACGCAACAGATTTTGATGCGGTTTTTTTTAATAGATAAAGTGATTGAAGAGGATGGTTTATTAAATAACGAGAGTTACGCGTAAAGCAGAAAGCTTCCTTATTTACTTACTTACTATAAAAGCACAGAAAACTACGGTCTGTCTTTTAATCGATAATACAGAGTAAGTACTTTTCAAATGACGTAGCATAGTTAGGAGGCTTTTGCTACTTAAAAGGGCGTAAAGGCGAGCAGATCTTCAACCTTGTTGTATAGTTTAAAAACTAGCGCAAGAGGGCGCTCCCTATGTTGGGGATAAACAGTTGTACAATTAAGGTGCTGCCGACTTACGATGTACCTTATAATAACACCATGAAAGTCAAATTCAAATAACATTATTGATTAATGTTGAGAATAACGTCGCTATTATGTAGCTTAGGGAGGGACGGGGTTTATTAGCCAACGGGTTAGAGAGTAATTCTTTCACTGCTGGCGCAACATTATTATTATTGTGACAAAAATATTATTTGTAAATTAAGCATGTTTAATATGTTTCTTAGACTTGGTATACAATTAAAATTCGAATTAAGTTATGTTGCACATAGTAATATTGTTATTAGAAAAACCTTTAATATGATTATGTCACTACGACAGCCGGTAATTCGTTATAGGCGAAAGTTCGCTGCTAGCTGCACAAATGCACATTATAGTAAGCTCTTCCCATAAACGTGTACATATAAATTTAAAATGCGTTTCACAATGTGCAAACCTATCTCTTTTGATGACTGTACACAAATGAAAAACATGGTTTAAGTTAATACGTGTAGTAATTTTATTTTCTTAATAACAATATATTATTAATTTCCCCCTTTTCCCCCAGGTCCATTGTACATTCTAAGCTTTATTAAAAATCAACTAAAACACAGTTAGACTGCTTATAATTATACAATAGAATACTGATAAATATGCAAACTTAAAGAACTTCTAGTTGTAACAAATTAATACAAGATACAAGAAGTATTTTTCTCATACAATGACGCTTGACAGCTATATTGGCGGTAAAGTAGTACGGCGCCCTCTGGTGCCAGAAATAAAGAGGATAATATTCTCGATTCTTTATCGATTAGGGAGGATATTCTCGTAATTCCAACGGATCATAAGGTATGTTTCTTCATATCATTGCTGTGTTCTCTCCAACATAATTATATAATACTTGTTTTGTCTTAATGCAAAACAGTCATATTAGTACCTACTAGATCAGTGCGTAAAGTGACACTTCTCATCACGGTGCAGTGTTGCCAACCCAATCTCCAATATGGCGCGAACCAAAGACAATAGTAATCCACTAAATAAATAAAGAGTGTTAATCACTATCAATATAGAGACATGTATGTAACGATGCAAAACGCGACGTTACAATATAAACCACTTTTTTTTAATAGTTGAAATAAAAAAATAAGAAGTTCATAGACTAACCCGCTTTACAAAAGGCGGGCGTATGCTTATTTAATGACCTTATAAAATATAAATACCTACAAAAATTGTTACTGCTTCCATAAGAATTAATATAAAAAAGGAGTAACAATATGACATTTAATTTATGGCACATCGGCATATATGGGTGAAACCGGCAGCATAAACAACATATCAAAGTAATCCTTTGAAATGTCAATTGTTTTCATAAAGACCCTGAGGCTTTTCAAAATTATAACAAGTAATAAAAATGATATTTATTAGTGCTTAATAATTGAAATTTATTAGTTACCCGCGCGCGGTTTAACCCGCTTGGATAACCTTTCCTACGGGAAGGATAGCTTCATCATGAATTAATCTCTCTTGAATAACGTTATGGTAATTAAGAATTTTTGAAATCGATTGAATTGTTCCGGAGCCTATTGAATGCAAACAAACAAACAATTTAATCGTTCATCTATTTAATATAAGTATAGATTTCTAATATATTCGACCGTAATGGCCGAGGCCTCGGGTTCGATTCCCATGTCAGGTGAGAATGTGTCAGAAATGTTCTCTCAAGTAAATTTTAGGTACCGGCCCGAAGTCAGTATGGACTGGCATTTCACCCGTGCCTCAGAATACATTGAGGTCTCACGCCTGATTCTTTTAGTGTTACACAGCCCATTTATTGAGAAATTTAATTATGAAATTTCTACATGATATACGCAGGTGAAACCGCGAGTATAAAGCTAGTATTAAATAAAAAAGTAAGGATTGAATTGATACCTTTTTTTTTTTTTTTTTTTGTTGACCGGGTGGAAATGCAGTTACGCATTCGACCACCGCCGTTGTGAAAACAACGGCGGTGGGATATGTGGGGACTCGCCCTCTCCAGTGCGTGGTATGCTGCTCATACCACGAGGAGAGGACCCTACCGCCACTAAAACCCCCCGGGTACTCCTTCTTCCGCCATGAGTGTGAGGGCCACCGGGTATCGCTGAGAAGCGCTTGTATTTCCGGTGAACCCCCACGGCGGCCGTCCGCAGCTTGAGTGGTGCCGCGGACTCTCCGGGGCCACATTGTGTGTGGCCCGTATAACCATTGACGGGACGCCCGGAGTACTCAGGCGTCCCTCCTCCGCACGGGTCGGCCTCTAGAGGGAGCAGGGCCCATGTTCCCTACTCCCCGAGGCCGAGCCTAAGGCGGCATGCGACGGGTCTCGGCCCGCCGTCTGCGGCCAGTACGCCGCCTGCGAAGCGGGTGTGCACTGGGATCTTCCTCCCTTACCCGCTCCGCGGCCTCCTTCTGCGACATGACACGTCCACAGAAGGAGGCAACCGCATTGAATTGATACCTTGAATATTTTTTTTCAACCCAACAACAATGACAATGACAGAATGAAATCAAACAATATATATTTCTTCTTCTTAATGATTTTTACTATATTTATAAAAATATACATACACAATATAGTCTCAAGAAATATTGTGTAAGCAACGAATGAGGTACGCTCACAGCACTTATCCATATTGCACAAAGGTTATATTAACTGCAAATTAAACAAAATTTACTAGCCCGCCATTATTCAATTTCGACTTAATGACAACAGCTAAGTAATGTACAGTTAACCAGCTTAAAAGCCGACAACAAATGTTTAAATGTTAGAGATCATATTCCAACGTTACTCCGTAAGTATACCTTAAGTAGATAAAATCTTGAACTTTGTAAGTAAAAATTTGTATTAGTTATTTAAAAAAAAAACAGGACACAGTAGGACCATAGACATTTTTTTCAATCAAAAGTTTTAGTCGGATATTTTTTAATAGTTATTTAGATTTAAAATACTCTGTAGGTATCTAAGGTGATAGCGTGAAGAAATTCGGAGACATGTCCGATCTATGTCATGAACAAGTAATGTAATACTACGATTGTTTAACTCTCTTATTAAACGATCCAACCAACGATTATAGATATACTACTATTGTTACTCCTTGTTTATATTCATTGTTATGGAAGCGAGTCGAGGGACTACAAGTTAAGCCGTTGGTCCCGATTGTTATAAAGGAACGGGCTGCAGCGTTTCCTTGTGTAGTACAACATAATACTGCAGTCACCAACCCGCCTGCCAAGCGTGGTGACTATGGCAAATACCCTCCCTCGGGAGGAGGCCCATGTTCAGCAGTGGACGTTATACGGGCTGATGATGATAATGAGACTATGAACTTCTCTTTTTTTTATTCCAACAAAAATATTTTTACAAAAATGTAGTTCTTATAGGTGCAACATAAGCTCATTCGAATTTTAGAAGTGAATTTTAGAAATTAACGAGAATTCCTACGTCTCTGGGTATGACGAGTCTTTATAAGATCTTCTCTGCCTCTGTGGCAAATATTAGTATCCGTGATTTTTCATTCCAAAAAGTAATCATCAACTTTTTGTAATTATCTTGCAAATAAGCGGTCAATTGCATTAGCTTTGTCCCTTTCCGATGTAAGTTTAGGAATAAAATCAATTTTCATCGATAACTTTAGAACATTTCCCTTGTACGTTTCATATTTTAATGTTTATTATGAAAACAGAATTTTATATTTTATCGATATGTTTTATATTCAACCACACCCTACATTGGTGATGCAAAAGGAAATAAAATGTATTTATCTTTCTTGTGGCGTTGTTTCATCAAGAAAAATAGGCATTGGTGATTTTAAATAATAATATTATTTTAATTATATTAATAAATTTTATTTAATAACATTATTGTTGAAATGTAAACTAATTTATTAGTTAAGATTGTTTTTTTTTTCATTATCATTGTATTTGACTTATAATAAGTACGATCGATTCGTCTACATTATCAATAAACGTTTTCATTTTCATTTTTTTCATTTTTGGTAATACAACGGGAATGCTTCCAATTTTAACCGTACACCAAGACGCCGAAATACTTCTCATTTGATTCGATCTATTGGCATAGATAACCGTACTAAGGGGCCGGGATTTCGGTTTGCATTAATGTTACATCCACAGAAAATTAAAAAAAGTAGTTATAAAATAAAATAGCATTATTATTTACGCTATATCGTAGCTAGGCAGCACCTTGACACGACCAGGATTGAAATATCTAGGTATTTACCATGTGCAAGCAATTAAAAAAGTAGTTCATTAAATAGGTTTTATATTATTGTATTCGCCGAGAATATAGTTTTTGACGCTTTTTAAAATACTTTAAATCTATGTTTAAAAAACACATTTAAAAGTCGGAGTGCACTGTCATACGCGTAAAACTTTCTTGTTTTTCAATAGAATATCCTATCTTTATATTATATCCTTAAATAAAACATAAAGTAAAATGATAGAGTTTATGTCTATGAAAAAATATTTTTTCTTTTTACCTTCCTGATAAGTAATTTTATTAAAAATTGTGAGATATGTGGCGTTAGAACTTAAGTGACGATTTGTCATTCAACGGGGCAATGTTGTCAACATTCTGGAACGTTTCCCAATAGGTAGCATAGATTTGGAAAAAATAGTACATAATATAGTTTAAATTATCTTATTTCAGTTGTATATAATGCATTAAGTATATTTAGCATAAGAATCTGTACATTTAATCTCTCTCTCTCTCTCCCTCACACTCTTTCTCTCTCTCTCAGCATTTAAAGGTGCTTATAACACTAAAACGTCTCCACGGCATCCCAGAAGAAAGATTCCACGGGAACGGATAAAAGCGTGGCAAATCTAGTTTAAAATATTAGTGTTTTTATACAATATGGAGATGTGTATAGCGGACGAAATCGGAGATGTGTCCGTAGCACCGAGCGTGCCTCAATCCATTACACCGTCGGTAGGCGCCCGGCCGGGGGCGACCCATTAGCTAATTAGTCGGTAGTTTCGACCCCCTTCTTGCCAGATTGTTGTCGGTCGCTTCTTCGGCGCTAATTGACTTTTATAATGAACGCTATTTTACATTCAATTTAAATATCAGTTTTCGAGGCAAAAACTTTGTTGGTTTAAAAAAAATCTTAGGTAATTACGATGCTGAAGTGATTGGAATTTAAACCGTGGTCCGTTTTTATATCTTCCCTCTCCATCAGTATATTATGACTTGATATGAGAGCTATCATCATGATGTTAGTGACGCATTTTTGATCCCGATGCCGTCCGTGTAGGTTTTGATTTCAATTTCGCCCCTTAGGAGGTGAATTTTGAAAAATCGTATCGCTTACGTCATATTCTCTACCTACATACCAAATCTCAAGGGCAATCCGTTTGTCGACTGCCTGTTGGATAAGTCAGTAACGAATGCCTTTTATTTATGCCGAATATTCATCATCATCATCATCATCATCCCGTATAACGTCCACTGCTGAACATGGCCTCCTCCCGAGGCAGGGCTTTTGCCATAGTCACCACGTTTGGCAAGCAGATTGGTGACCGCAGTGTTATGTTGTAACACACAGGGGAAACGCTGCTGCCCGTTCCCTGGTTCGCTTGTTATAGATGATTTCATAACAATCGGGACTAACGGCTTAACGTGCTTTCCGAGGCACGGAGGGTAGTCCCTAAACCAACCAGACCCGGAATGAAATCTGAAAATTTACACAAAGATTTCTTGTCCGGTGTGGGGATCGAACCCACGACCTCCGAGATTTAAAGCGAGCCAATTACCGCTACGCTACAGAGGTTGTACGATATTGACAAGAACATATTTCTGAGGAATTCCTATAGATATTCCGTTGCTGTATGCCAGCATTACGAGCAATCAGTCTGCAGCTGGCTGCACCAATAGGAATCAAAATCACACAGTTTTAACTATCGATCTCAACAGATTAAGTAATAGTTAACTGTGCTCCTATTTGAATAGGACTTCTAAATATAAAGTCCGAAGAAAAGATTTCAACGCGGTAAATACACAACGGTTTTTGACAAATGTAGTTAGCCCAGAGGATCACCGGGCATAGATAAAGACGAGCAGGACTCTAACCTTTTTAAATGGTTTAAAAACTACGCAACCTAGCCGAGGTTTAAGCCTTCTTAAGAGAGAGGCGCCATCATGCTGCCTCCTTCTTGAGGAGGCTTAGACCTCGGCTTAATGCAATCACAGTAGGTATACCTACTACGGGCCGGATTGCTCATGCGTACCCGACCCCCGCCAACGGCGGATCGAAGGAGTGTCCGGGAGGTTTTAGTGGTGTAGGGTCCTCTCCTCGTGGTATGACTTTAGCATACCACGCTATGGAGAGGGCGAGTCCCACATATCCCACCGCAAGCGCGCGAATACGCTGCAGCGGTGGTGGGAATGCGTCAATGCATTTCCCCCCGGACAACAAAAAGATAAAAAAAAAGGTATACCTACTACAATGGATCATTCTTTATAATTTTCAGGTAGATTTGCAAAGTAATAGTTACGTCTTGAAAATGACAATACTTTGTAACTGTCAGCGTAAAGAACAACAATTAAATCATTAAGGAATTATTATTTCAGTATATATGTTTATATAGTTAAGCTAGCATAATCACAAATCTATACTTATATTATAAGGAGGATAGATTTGCTTGTGTGTTTGTTTGTTTTCATTGAATAGGCTCCGAAAACTAATTTTAAAAATGCTTTCTCAATTAGAGAGCTACGTTATTCAGAAGTAACATGGGCTATATTTAATTATGAAATTACCACGGGAACGGGTAATACGCGGGTGAAACCGCGCGCGATAATATATTTTATATTTCATGTTATACAAAGGAAATATTTATATATTTCTTACGAATAAACTCAATAAGTACGTGGTGGAATTCAATAACGCATAATCCTACTAATAGACGCGCAAGTTTTGTAAGTATGGATGGATGTTTATTACTCTTTCACGCCAAAACTATTGAACGGAATTAGCTGAAATTTTGCACCGGGATAGGTTATACGCTGGATTAATAAAACATCTCGCTCCGACCCACTGAAGCGGAGTAACGTGGGTAAAACCGCGGGGCGCAGCTAGTTACTTATAAAGTTCCTACGGGAACGAGATACGCGGGTGAAACTACGAAAGTATAGTAAAAGCCTTCAAAATCCGTAAACGTCGCACTTTTGTAACCAATCGATGTTGACAGCCCCTCGTAAAATCACACCATTCCACTATACGATAGTATTTGACCGCAAGCACAATATATTAAATTAAAAAGCTGACTCCCGCCGCCCCTCTGAACATCAGGACTATCTTTTAATGAGGTAATGGTGATCCGAGAGGGGGAACGAGCCGTGACCGACACGCGACCGCCGGAAAGACTCTAATAATTTCATTATAATAATAAAATGGAGTTAAACGTGGGCACGTGATAATTGTAACCCTGCGAC
This sequence comes from Nycteola revayana, assembly GCA_947037095.2. Taxonomy (NCBI): domain Eukaryota; kingdom Metazoa; phylum Arthropoda; class Insecta; order Lepidoptera; family Nolidae; genus Nycteola; species Nycteola revayana. The sequence continues at coordinate 29,227,404 of OX344842.1, read as the reverse complement.
GTTGTTCATATGACAGCTCGCACTTTGAACTCTGACTGGGGACCTACTGAACTGGCGTTCAATGTTTGCGTTACGAATTCGCTAGGGGATTCGATACTAGTAAATTATATCGTTTAGGTTGCAAAAAATAATTAATGTTATTGTAACATCACTTAAATGTTGATGGGAAGTCTTTCGGGATATCTGCTGTTTTAATAAAGACCTTAATTGGTAAAATATATAATAAGTTTCAGTGGAAAATGTAAATTTCCTTGTTACTTAACATTTGTTTGACATTGACTATATTCTCACCGTGTCAAAGCCTAGAATGAGAATTAAGAAATTGCACTTTATGACCACTTTATTCACTCATCAAACTTATCATTATGAAATATCATTCTACTTCTGAAAACTTTGACGTAAAAGCTTGAAGCCTAGAGGGACAACACCAATTCGTATTAACTTAAGCGTGCCAGAATATCTTATACCATGTTGAGTCCACTCCATCACATACACATCATATACTGTAGGTACCATAGGGTGGACATAGGTTCAGGATAACCGATAAAGATTAGATACTACATTATTACACAAATTACATATTACACAAAGATTAGATTAGAGACTACAAATATTCTACAGTTTATAGACTATGAATATCTGACACGTTTGAGCTTCTATGTGTCTGCTTGTGACGCTTTGCTCACGACTGATACTTGTGTAAGGGCTTTTTCTTTCTATCATCTAAGCTTTAAAATCTAATAGGCAACAAGGAAGTAAAAGAAAATGACAATTTAGTTCCGTAATATAAGATCTTATGCCTCCATGTTCCAGTTAATGAAGTATTATAACTTTTGATAAGTTTTCATCATCATACTCAATGAAAATTTGTTAACCGTAGGCATTATTAAACATATTTAAAGTAAGTATAACAGAGTATTTAACCGATTACAAACAACATAGTAACACAATTTACTTACAAACTGATATCATAGTTAATTTAAAAACGATGAACCATCGCATCGTTCGAAAACAGCGGGCACAATAAACATTATGGGCATATTTATTAATAGCTGACCACTGACAAACGGTGCCTCTGCCACCCTTACACTATCACACCCGTCTGCCTCCCCAATCCTCCTACCATCTCCCCATTCGGCCAGGTGTAAAACTGCCCGGTCACGGAAACGCAGACATGCAATGCGGCTAATATGTTTTTATTATTAAAAGTATACGATTGCTCATCCCTCCGGCCGAGGGGATGACCTATGAATATTCATACGGTGATTTGTTAATAGCACTATGTGACGTATAGATATGCGTATTAAATTATGGTAACTGTAGCATGATTAGATGCTCGTGTGAGGACTACGTTAAACACATATTGTAAATCTAAATTAAAATAACAAAAGTAATTGTTAATTCCGCCAAAAATGTGTCTGTATGCTGTAATGCTATATTCAGGGTGGTTATAGTATACATCAGGGTGATGTTGACACGCAGTAGCGTTCCAGTAGTCAACATCACCCTGATAATGCTCCGTGGAGGAGCGAAACACGTGACGGGTCTTCGGCATATTGTGCATAATTTTTGCGGGCGGGAGGTGCAAAAATAGCATTACAACATGTAGACACATTTTTAGCGGAATTAACACTAGATATTTTTGTCTATATAATTTAGATTAATATGGATTTTCGGAAAGTAACGCCTGATTCTATTAATCACATATTGTAACGTCAAGTCTATAATTCGATCAATACTAGTCTTATGTTGTTGTTACGAGTGTGTTTGTACTTGAAAGGAGTTATATTTAACAATCTATGTCCTATAATAAACTGGACGCTAATCATTTACAAGGTTTAGTAGAAACAGAGATAACTCTGTATGTAATAAAGCCACTTTCTTAGTTGCGTGTCATAGCCTATGTTTTAAGTCAAGATTTCCACGGGAACGGGAGCTACATCTAGTTTATTTAAAACAGAATTTTACAATTCACTTCCAAATTTTACAAATTCGATTCTGAAATTTGATCAAAAATAAGTATCGTAAAGTAAAAGTATTGAAGCAAATGTATGGAAACTTTAGAAGATTTACTTACCTATTAGTAGTTACACAATCATACCCTCTGTGTGTCGACACCGAGTGATTCAAGCACTTTCTCACAGAATTCACTGGGCTATTAACTTGAAAGCCAACTGACATGAGTAATGCAGGAAAATGTATACTTGGTAAGGTAAACTTTAGTACAGGGCCGGTGAGATAGTGGTACCACGGGGCATGGTGTGCAATTTCTTTGACTACAATTCTTGACCGTAGAAGCATAAGGACGGATATCTTATACAGGGTTATTTGTAAAACACCGGTAACCTCTCAGGACTATGTTACTAACATCATAATCAACATCATAACATCATATTTTAATTCATCAGATTTACACACAAAAATAAAAATATTTAAATTCAACGCTCTAAATGTTACGAAGTCTATGCGAAGCAAAAGAAAGCTATAGCACCGAGAATAGCGAGGGGAGCGGGGAATACAGAGTTGAAATGTGTTAGATAGGACAACGAAATATTGAAGGTTTGTTTTTGGTTAATGTATTATGTTTTGTAAAAAGTCGTAGAACAAAAGTTGTTGTTTATTATGTTATGTTAGTAATATAGTCCTGAGATGTTACCGGTGTTTTACAAATAACCCTGTATACTTTAGAAATTTGGTCATTTGGTCGTAATTTTCAGTTTACGTTAAAGGCACATACGACGAATGTTTCTGACGTATCATGGCACATCCGACCTCTAGGATTAGTTATTTTATATCCTTGCAAAATTTTTGAGTATGGATTGAAGTTTGTTACCCTTTCAAGCAAAAACTATTGAACGCTTTTGGCTGAAAGTTTGCACGAAGCTAGTTTATAAGCATAAAACATCACGCTCTAACTCATTGAAGTAGAGTAATGCAGGTAAAACCGCAGAAAGCAACTAGTACCAAAATAAACTGTTCAAGTAGTAACTTATTATATAAGTTAACTACTTGAAAAGTTTATTTTAATTCGTTTATAGGCACGGGTGCGTAAAATATCATAAATCATGAGTAAAATATAATTATTATCAGTATATTTTAGGTGTAAATTGTTATTAAATTAATCATAATATCATTTAGTCAAATGCAAAGAAAAAGCAATCATTGCAATAAGTTTCCCAATACAAATAAAATGTCTTCTTGTTCTTAGATATTATATCATCCTAAAATATAAAAGTTACGTACATAAAAAAAATCATTACAAAATATAATACGACGATCATAAAAAAAAAAAGATTTCCAGCACGGTTTTTGCAGTCTACTAATATTCTTGATAAACCCTCGTGCTAAGCTAATGTGCTTGGGTTACGGGTGGGTTCAGGTCGGTAGTTCAATGGGTGGGGATCGAACCGACGACCACAAGATCACAAGTCTGACGCCCCTAGCCATTGGACCGCTTTATTCACTTACTCAGATAAACTTTTTTGTTTCGCCGGACCGTCTCATGTAGGTCGTGTTAAAACCGACAGTAGAATAAACCACTGAGTTTGTTTCGCCGGGTCTTCTCAGTTGGGGCATATTGGATCCGGGGGTAGCATTAAAGTGCGTCCGTCGTTATATACTCATGGTCCACCTAAATAATAACAATTGTTCTAACCTAATATAAACAGTACAAGCTATTGGATACAATATAGTTAAATAATAAACTAAGACGTTCAGACTTAATATAATTAAAAATAATAACCTAAATATACGTACTTCATCTGAATTCCAAATTCAAATTATGAATCCCATCCGTCTCTGCTGTAGTGCTACCCTAATGTGTGGAACTATCTGTTATCTGCTACTCCTCCCGCTACCACTTCGCCGCAAAATCTGATTTCTGATTGTATCAAAGATAGATACCGTAAGCCAACTTGCTTATAAAGGTATAACTCAAGTATGATAACCTGCTTTGTACTTTCAAGCATGGGAACACAAAAATATCCTCCACAAGTTTAATGTAATTGTGTTGTTTGAAAATTGTTGAATTTAAATTTCACTTGCGGTTAAGGAAAATTGATTTATCTATGATCTTCGGGTCAGAATCGCTTGTACCAGTGTATACGTAGCGATCATTCCGAGCGCGTCGCACAACTATCTAGACTGGAGCTCTGCTCGCCTTTATTCCCGGTGAAGTAGCAGAGGCTAACAACAAAATGTCCGGACGAAAAAAAAAAGAAGTCGCACATCGCAGTTATACATATTTGTATTTAATTTTTCGAACGGACATTATGTAGTAAGTTAGGAAGCTTTTGCTACTATACCGCGAGAGATAAACGCGAGCAGTGCTCCAGTCCAAAAAAAATGTTTTAATAAAATACGAACGAAGCAACCTGCGCAAGAAATGTGCCCTGTGGGTCTTGGACCTCGGCTCGGGACGTCGCTGGTCGATTATGGAATTATGCAGTTTAAAGGTGTTCTATTAAAAAGGGGTTCACCGATGGTTTACTTCTGACTTCGATCCAGTTTCCAAATGAACATGATCAACGTTGAATTATCTAATATTATCAAATAAGTTTCCGAAAGTATGATAAGTATCGTGTTATCTAATATATGATTAAAATTAACGTTGATAATAATTCAATCACAAATATTATTTTGGATTTATTAAAAGACGACAAAAAAAATATTGGCCGCGGTATTTTCGTTTTGTAACCAAATAATGACGAAGATACAGTACGTTGAAATTTCGTGTCACATCACTTCTAGTTACAATTTAACTAAGTGACGTCACAAGCCTCGACGTCTCCTGAAATTTATAGTATGTTGGTAATCTAACTGACGTACTAAATATATTTTATTAGTCGACATCCCTATTGTAACTGATGGCCAAGTTAAATTAATTGATTGTTGTTTTGATTAGATTTTCAGAAACCAGGTGTTAATTGATTTAACAGTACATCAATTGATTCCGTAGGTATATATTTTTCAAATGGGCCACTGTAAGTGTGGCCCAGGAGATCCCGCGTTGCCATACTGGCCGCGGGTGCCGTCGGGGGACCGGATTGCTTATGCGTACCCGGCCCCCGCCAACGGCGGATTGAAGGAGTGTCCGGGGGGTTTTAGTGGAGTAGGGTTCTCTCCTCATTGTATTAGTTTAGCATACTCTATGGAAAGGGCGAGTCCCACACATCCCACTGCCAGCCCGCGAATACGCTGCAGCGGCAGTGGGAATGCGCCAATTCCCCCCGGACAAAAAATAAATAAAAAAGTATATATGTTTGTATCTTTTGCTTGGTATGACCGGGCAAGCAGAAGAGTTTGTTTGTTTGCTTGAACGCGATAATATCATGAACTACGGGCCCGGTTTGAAAAATTATTTCAGTGTTCGATAGCCTATATATCGAGAAAGGCTATATAGGCTATATTTAATTATGAAGTTCATATGTTAACGGCAGTTAGCAGGGTAGCAGTCCAACATGGGTAAAACCGCGGGGCAAAGCTAGATATTAATAAATCAATTAAAGTATTATGAATATAATTTCAAAACTAGATGTCAAAACGCACAGCGTAGGTATTTCTAACCTAAATCTTTAATATCGAAGGTCTCCTAGTAATTCTCTACCTTTAGTAATAGTAATCGTAAATTATCTAGATTACAAAGATAATAATAATTTTGCTCATAAAATTGATTGAACTAAATTAAAGCTCTCATAATTAAGACAATAACTGTCTTGACATTTATAATTGGATTAACAATTCTCTGTTAACCTAGTTCTATGTACAAGAGACGGTATTTTGTTGACATTTGGTACTCACAGTATGTGCATTGAACCCTCATACATAGTACAATATATTTAATTCCACAAGTCCGCGAGTATTTATTCCACTTTCAGCACCGATTTTTAGAGCACCAATGTATTAAGCTTCAAAGCTAGTTTTGGTGCTCAAACCATTGGTGCTGAAAGAGGAATACTCCTTACCTGTAGCCGCCTCGAACCAAGGCCCAAGACCCACAGAAGGCGCCTCTTGCACATATTGCTTAGTTTGTAGTTCTTAAACTATTTAAATAAGACTGGATGAACTAGCCAACCTCAACTAAGTACGTTACTTCATTGATACCTCCTAAGTGCTAATAAGGTTGAAGATCTAATGTATCAAATTGATATTTTACCTTTTACTACACAATAAAGAAAATATTTACTGACGGACGAAATTACACCCTACGCTACAGTCACATACCCAGTATTGTAGTATATCGTTATATGTCTGACCAAAAATAAAAATAAAACATGTATTTTAAATACTTAAGTAAGTACATCCGCAACATTTACAATTAACAAATTAGATACGTTAACAAAATAATGATTATCATAGCAACAATGTACATTACTGTAATTACTTAGTGTCGTTGTACTTACACTCGCTCGAGTCCGAAGCTTGTCATACAACTTATGAACAGTTCACATGAAAATATGTATGTAGAATGAATGAATGACCTGACGAATTTGCACATATCGCATCTTCAGGTGGTAAATGCAGTGTTATGAAGTTTCATGGCAATATGCAGTGATACCTACTTTAACTTCGTTTTTATATACAACAAAATTAATCCCTGTGTCGCAGCAGGGGAGGGGGAGGTAGTTTGTATCTATATATTAATGTAGTTGTATAAAGGGAATGACAATGACAACCTACGTAGCAGAGCGGTATTTGGCTCGCTTTAAATCTCGGAGGTCGTGGGTTCGATCCCCACGCCGGACATAATATCTTTGTTTAAATTCTAAGATTTATTTCCGGGTCTGGTTGGTTGAGGGACAACCTTTCATGCCTCGGAAAACACGTTAAGCACGTTAGTCCCGATTATTATAACATCATCTATAATAATCGTATATCAAAGAACGGGCAGCAGCGTTTCCTTGTATTACAACAACATAATACTGCGGTCACCAACCCGCCTGCCAATGGTGGTGACTATGGCAACTACCCTCCCACGGGAGGAGGCCCATGTTCTGCAGTGGACGTTATACGGGCTGATGATGATGATAAAGGGAATACAATATCAAATCACGACCTCAGAAGCATAAGGTCGGATGTGCCATTATACGTCAGAAACATTCGTCGTAGGTGCCTTCATCGTAAACTGACACTTACGACCAAATTCTGAAGTATATAGTACAGCCATATGTCCCTTAGTCGCCTTTTACGACACCCATGGGAGGACATGGGGTGGGCTATTCTAAGCCGGAAACCACACGGCGAAGTATTTAGATACCTAACATTAATTTCATGACACGCCATATATTTTTTTTAAGATACTACAATATACCGATAGTCTACATTGTATGATGACGACTTTTAGATTTCTAGGGGAGTGTATGTGTATGTGAGTGCGGGAGCTGCACAGGTCAATCCTCGCGGAGTAGGTCCTCCTATACACTCCGGGCGTGCCTATTATTTGGCAAATGGGCCACAGTAGTGTGGCCCAGGAGAGCATGCGGCGCCAATTTGGCCGCGGGTGCCGTCAGAGGGCCGGATTGCCTCGCGTACCCAGGTTTTAGTGGTGTAGGGTCCTCTCCTCGTTGTATTACTAGCATACCAGGTTATGGGAAGGGCGAGTCCCACATACCCCTACGCCGGCGCGGGAACCCTGCAGAGGCGGAGGGGATGCGGAAATGCCTTTCCTCCCGGACAATAAAAAATAAATAAAAACGCACTTTGTATTGGCAAAGAACGTTAGTAAACACATAAGTCTATTTATAATACTGTATAGGTTTTCAGTATGATGATCCTTCCACTCTATTTGTAATGCCTTGAATATATTGTTTTCATTTAAAATTTGTTTTTTAATGGCAAAATGGGCTCAAGTGCCTTGCAACTTAACATAAACTAGGTTGTACGAACGGACGCCCCTGACACAGTTCCGATGTAATTATAATTTGTAATTTTTTTATGCAATTGACGAATTTTTACACAAATCAATTGTTATACCAAAATATTGTAACGGGTAAATAAGTATATCTCGGAATACTTATATTTTGTTAAAAAATCGTTAAGCTGGTGATCAAAGCATGTGCCAATGAACTGTGACTGTGTTTATCTTTTGACATTACTCGAAATATAAAGTATATAATATAAGTACTAACCTATTATAGTCTCCATCCATTATTTTTACTCATAATTCAATGTAAATTGTATCTATTTAATGTGTAAACACCAGAAAAACAAGCAGTTTGGCATCCCACCCCACCCTGATGCGACATTTAGCCAAAATTATGGGAAATGTAAACATTACTCAAATTACAGTTTTTTTATTCTGTAACGGTTGCGTGGGACCCTTATTGTTTACACAAATTACCCGCCGAACCTTTCCCATGAATGATACATATACATAGATTATAGAAGTATTAAAGATAATTTTAAATTTAGAACTTATAACAGAAACGTTATGTTGAAAGAAAAGCGTACACATTCACGTTTTGATTTGATAATAATAAATTTTACAATGACGATTTAAATTTTAAAATAGTGTTTTATGATCTTAAACTTACAGAACTGGTCCAATGCTTAAAAAAACAAACAATTAAAAAGTTATATTTAAAGATCGAACAAAATATGATCTTAATTTTCACTATCTATACAATTACTGTTGTTTTTTTTTTTTTTTTGCATAAAATCTTCGGGCAGTTCATCCTGATTGTACTATTTCTTTATGAGAGTGCTAAATTCTATACTAATGTATAAAGCTGGAGACTACTAGTCCGATATGAAAAAATATTTTAGTATAATTAATAGAATCAGGCGTTACTTTGCGGAAATCCATATTAATCTAATTTAAAAAGATAAAATATCTAGTGTTAATTCCGCTAAAAATGTCCATATGCTGTATACAATCACCAGCCGAAGACCCCAGGTCTTCGGCTGTTGATTGTATTTTTGCACGTTTTATTTTTCCTTCCTGCATTTGCATAATTTTTGCGGGCGGGAGGGCGGTGCAAAAATGGCATTACAGCATATAGACACATTTTTAGCGGAATTAACACTAGATGTTTTTTCTTTTAAATCAAAATATTTTAGTGTTATATATTTATCGAGAAAGGCTATATTAAATATGAAGAATTATTTCAAGAACGGGTTCCGCGGGTGTTACTACGCGCGGGAAGCTAATATAGTATCTTATAAAATTTACAAACATTTTGGCGAGTAAAATATATAATACTATCTTGAAATATGATATAATTATTCACCATTCATTAAATTATGAAAATGGAACTCAATTATTACTTACTTATAAAACATTTCAATAAATATTTCAATTAAAATACATCCACTTTTCTGCCATCAGCATTATTTATCATTAAAACTAGCTCAGAGACCAGCATTTTATATTAAAATGTATTCGCTGTGTAAGTACGACCCCGGTGGGCGGTGTTGGCTGTATCGATCCGCCCCACCGCCCGCCCTAGTCCGCCCAACCGATAAATACGCCCGGCGGCTTCGGACCCACTGCCTATAAAATGTTATTAGTATTAGTTATAGTCGTCATAAGTTTTAGGGGTACGATGTACAATGAAATGCCGCAACGTAAATGGTCGACACTATAGTTGGAATTTCAATAGAGTGTATTTTTTTTTCTATTGAATATATTCGTATTATATTTAGGACTGATTTTAATTAATTAACTGCTAAAATTTTACGTTTTAAACGTTGCCAAGACATGGTCGACCTCCTTCACTATGTCGTCTGACATAATAAAGCAATACCATACAAAATGGCAAGCTGATTTTAATTGTTAGAATAAACAATTTAAATTTTACTTAATATAAGATCCCGAGAGAAATAACTTCATTGTTTCCTTTTATTTATTTATTTATTTATTGCTTTCATGGGTTTTACAAAGATGTTATATTAAAGTAACAGAACCAGACATGAACCCCGTTAGGGCACTGCATTTTCTACAATATAAAAATAAAACATTACTCTATAGTTTACAATTTACGCTTACAACTAAAACACTATAGCATAAAACATTTAATTAAAGTTACATTTAATATAGGTAACATTTTTTAATTAATTTTTTGCGTTTGTTGTATTGTGTGAATGGATGAGCTTAGCTGATAATAGCTTTGAGGTGTCTTGTAAAGTAGGCAGTTAGTGGTCAAAGTAGCATTTTGGTACTAAGAGATAATATTGTAATTATTTTAGGTAAGCGATGTATAAAAACATAATTGTTTATATGAATCGCAGAAAACAATATTTTACAAATGACTGCATTACTTTAATGTACTTACAATATCATCATACAGGGTTATATTTAATCTCCAGGACGTCAATAAAAGGAACAATATAACCGTACAATAATAAAATGATAATCGTCACTTTATGAATTATGTCCATTGCCTACACCGAAGCACGTACCCAAAACATTGTACAAGTAAAATGAACTTTACGACTACGCAGTTATAGTTAAAGTTAAAATGTATTCTTCCTGGTAGTTCAGGGCATTGTATATAGCGTTGGTGGCAAAATGAACGCTAAGACTATGCAAATAGAGTTAAATTTCAATTGTTTTTCTGCTGGTTCAGAGTATTGCAAGAAGCGTAGGCGTCAGTTGAATTATGGAAATAGAGCTTCAACACTCGCTGTTCAAACAATACTTTAACGGTATGAGATGGCAATTTTAATTCTTTTCTTATGCGATTACATTATTGAAAAGGTTACGAAGTATGGAGCATGTACATCGGGGTCTTGGTTAAGGGAGATGTTGTCATAAACATAAAATGAATGAATTCTTTAAGTAAGTACAAATAGTGTTATTGGCAGGTTAGGACTTTTTTGGTAAAGATCTTTTTTTTAACTGGACCCTTCCTTTTTTTTGTATATTAATACGTTAAGCAAAAACTTCGTACCCCTTCTTACGAAAATTGCACGGACGGACGGAGTAATATATATGAAAATTCGCAGACTTATAGTTTATGGAAAGAGTAGAGGGAGGCCTTTGCCCAGCAGTGGGACACTATGGGCTGATATAATAATAATAATATAGTTTATATAAAGAAGAAGTGCAGAATGCTAGTAATATCTTATGTAATTAGTTCGATTAATAGTTTATTACTTACTAGCGACCCGCCCCGGCTCCGCACGGGTACAATGCTGATGTATACATAAATCAGCATTGTACTCCTTGAATCCCTCTATCTATTAAAAAAAACCGCATCAAAATCCGTTGCGTAGTTTTAAAGATTTAAGCATACATAGGGATATAAGGATATAGGAACAGAGAAAGCGACTTTGTTTTATACTATGTAGTGATGTATCAGACCGTATACGCACTTTTTATACCATTTTAATTTATTATGGTATTTAAATTCGAGTGACGTGGTGTGGTTTTGTTAAGCTCTCCGGAAAATTACACACCATTGTTCCGAAACCATCGGTTTCCTTCTTTTTATTTAACAATAACATTATTTTGATGTAATTTTACTACAATTTATTTTATTTTTTTATTTAAAAAAAAACAACTCCCGCACTTCGGAAATAAATCCTTGTGTCGCGGGGGACTTTACAAACATACATTTCACGGACACAAAGTACACCCAGACTCAGAACAACTATTTGTGGTTCACACAAATAATTGTCCCGGGTGGGAATCGAACCCACAACACCAGGTCTCAGAAGCAACTTCCGTAACCACTGAGCCACCGGTGCAGCCAAATTGTGTTAAAATATAAGTAATTAAATAAAACCATCGTCTTAATTTTAAATGCAATCTATATAAATAAAGTCAACTCGCTTACTTAAAACAGTTCTTAATTAAATACAAATTTGAAAGAAATTAGTACTTTAAGAGATTAGGAATAACATCTTCTTCACTAAATAATACACGTTTTAACCATATTATTGAGGAAGATAACCTATAGAAGGTTACTTTTTACATATAGGTATACAAGATTCTATCGACAGCTAATAGGAAGGCATATATTTTGAAAGAACCTTACTGTATACAGCTACAAAACATTAAGTGAGGCAAACATATAGCCAATAAATTATAAAAAAAAACAATTTCTGAAGTCAAGCAATTATTAATAGCACTACGCTATGTCCCTTAAAGCTAATTAGCACACAGTCCTCGGGGTGACGGTACCCACCACCCACTCACCCGCCTCTGTTGACCTTTGACCTTTATTAACGACCAATTTTTTTCATGCATAATAATTTAATGCCAATGTTTACTTAGATGGCATAGATGTTCAATAATTAATTAGGTCTAGTACCTACTTGGAATAATATACCTTTCTTGAAATCAACGAACAAAATTTTGTTTGTAACTTCAAATGGAACGTAAATAGTTTCGTAGTAACAGGACTGGCAAAATTCCACGGATTAAAGAAGCTTCTCGAATCGTTTTAATTTTAACAGTCGGTTAATAAAATTACCATAGGGCCCAGAAGGTATTGTTACGCTATAGGTACTAAACGAAAACAAAAAATTAAGTTGTTGTGTTGTTGTACTCATCTAATATAATTGTTTCAGGTAACAGGAAAACACTACTTAGTACAGTATATTAGTATTTCTTCACTTCATTTTATTGATTTTAATTATTCGTCTTCCATAAACAAAAAGCTTCGATTTTCAAATGATTGGCCGGTCTCGCGCCCAGAGCAATCCTCTTTGCTTTTAAAACAAATTTCATTTTTTTCTTGCAATAACTAATTCCTCTTTGCTGAAGTCTTTTCGCCTTTTAAATAACTTGGCAACAGAATTAGGAAAAAAATGTAGTGAAACTAAAAAGCTTTCCAATGTAGTGAAACGTTTTTATGACTTGTAATTATTTTTAGTGCTTTTGTTCGAACTAGTTTAGTTAACTAGTTCTGCGCACCGCTAATTAGATTGATACGAAATCTGACCAACTTTTACGCGGGTTTTATTATTTTACCATGGGAATGTAACATTTTGATTTAATATAACTGTAGATATTAGTGGACATTGACAAGTAAATGGCTTCTACTCTATGTTTTAGGTAATAGGTACTATTACGGATTCTTTTTAATATCAAATCTTTTTTGTGAAGTTTTTTAATACCAACTGTCATATGTTTTTTTACGACATTATTTATTTTGTCCTCATTTTGCATTGTACATACGTTTTATATTAATTAAATACATTGATCACAATCTGTTCTACATGTAAAAATAACTTTTATTCCTTAAAACATATTTAATAAAAAAATATTATCTACCGATTGTAAATACATACGATCATAATTATTTCTAAAACAGCTTAAACTATGTAAGTATGTTCCTTTTTTATTGTATTGACAGTGGCACGGAACTTGATCAACTTACGATTCGTATAATTTTCCAGGGAAATATAAAATATTTTTTGATAGTGTAATTTATAATCAATGCTTATGCTTAACGTGCTTTCTGTTCCAAGGAGGGTATTCCCTTAACTAACCAAACGCGGAAAAATAGTCGATTTTGGACTTACATTTATTGATCGGCGCGGAGATGGAACCGACCTTCAAGACTTAAACTTTGACATATACCGCTAAACCACAACCATGTGTTATCAGTAAATATCCAGTCTCAAACCAACTGTAATGAATGAAGTTATCAAGTGAAATCATTAATCTGGTAACGTAGACAAATCAATCGTACTTGTTCTAGTTACGTCAGTATATTTAGATATAATTAATTACAATTAGAATTTATGTAATACTCCTTAGTGAATGCTTTTGGGATATTCTAAGTTCCATACATGATCAGCCCGTACCTCCACTCCATGTTTAGTGGAGTCACACGTCTCCCGAAGGAAGGGAAGGGGCATCCGACATTTTTGCTGGGATGAACTGATGAATGCATACGTTGTATGATGATGTATGCAAAATGAAGCAACCAAAACCATTAAAGTTAGCTAGGTACCAATAAATAAATTCAAAATACGAATTGTATAGGTAAAAATTGTATTCATGTAGGTACTTACTACAAGTATATGAATATAATTTTTATCTATAAAATAATATTTAGTTTCCCTGCAACCAATTCAAAATATCTCGGCTGTATCTCAACTACATATATACTCATTACGTATTTATATATTACATAGTAGGTGTAGGTACATAATGACGGGCAATTTTCTAAGCGACGCGACGCTGCGTTGTTATTGGTCGCTCGAGTCACGTGTCGTCGCGACGTAATACCGTTCTATTTACGAATGCGCTTCAACCGTAACAGTCACTATCACCAACACCAATCAGAGCAAGATATTTTTTTAGGAGTTTTCTACCTACTCCGAGTTATTTAATTTGTTACTTGTCCTCTAATAAATATAATTATGCTAAGTATTATTTTCCTGAAAGTGAAGAATGCAATTTACTTAAACTAGTACTCAACAAAAAAAAATGCCCGCCCCTATAACTCCTATTCCATGCCCCCGCTTGTCACACAGCACACTTCTGCCTCTACCTTGAAATAGCTTCATAAGTTTTTTATCGGAAGATTCGTTTCCCGCTCCGGATAAGAAATATTTAAGTAAAATAAAAGATTTATTACCGGCTCTGGTTGGTTAAAGGACTACCCTTCATGTCTCGGAAAGGTCGCAAAGTCGTCGGTCCCGATTGTCCTAAAATCGTCTATGACAATCGTAGATATACTAGGTTACGGGCAGCAGCATTTACCTGTGTCTGTGCTGTACACAATACTGCGGTCACCAATCCGGCTGCCAAGCGTGATGACTCAGGCAACAACTCCTTCGAGGGAGGCTCATGTTTAACAGTGGACGGGCTGATGCTCATAGCTAAAAGTTATATAGAGCAAAACATTTTTATTTCGGACGCACATTTGTAATTAGCCACGAGGCTTTTGCTACTTCAACCGGCATAAAGGCGAGCAGAGCTCCAGCTTAGATAAATGGTTTAATAAAAACTACAAGCAGACCAAAGACCAAAGTGTGTTACCAGTGATGACATATGGATCTGAGACGTGGTCTCTTACTATGTGCCTCTTAAGAAAGCTCAAAGTCGCTCAGCGAGCTATGGAAAGCGTTAAAAATGCTAGGCGTTTCCCTGCGTGATAGAATCAGAAATGAAGAGATCCGCAGTAGAACGAAGGTCACTGACATAACTCAACGGATTAGCAAGCTGAAGTGGCAATGGGCAGGACACATAGTTCGAAGAACTGACGGCCGATGGAGGAAAAAGCGCAGCGTAGGACGACCGCCTGCACGATGGACCGACGACCTCATAAAGGTCGCGGGGAGTCGGTGGATGCAGGCCGCTAGCGATCGTTCCCGCTGGAAATCGATGGGGGAGCCTATGTTCAGCAGTGGACTACAACAGGCTGATGATGATGATAAGGAAAAACTACAAACTAAGCAACCTGGGCAAGAGGGCGACCCCTGTGGGACTTGAACCTCGGCTCAAGGCGGTCGCTGGCGGGGAGATTGAGGGATTATGGCTTTTAGTTAAGCAAAACATCCAACTGCCTAGAACTATTGGTCAATAACTGAAATAAAATTTACTCTCTCTCTCTCTCTCTATTAGTCAAAGATAAAAGACACGTTTGATAAACAGTTTTATATCATTTAAATTAATTTAATCTATATAGGATGCCTATTTACACACTCCATATTGGTTTTCGATAACTATCTGTAAGCCAATTAGTGTAGATTTTATTAACATATATCTACTTATATAATTATCTATCGAGTGAATGTAGGTATTGCATTAATATGTTTTAATAGGTACTCGTATAGAATGAAGATTGATATCGTAAAGATTATTGAATTATGATTACGATTAGAAAGATGTTCTACGAATTGTATGCGTAAACTGAATTAGGTACGACCGATAATGTTTACAACCTCCGTAGCGTAGCGGTATTTGGCTCGCTTAGGTCAAGAAATGTTTGTGCAAATTCGAGGATTTCTTTCCGGGTCTGGTTGATTGAGTTATAACATCATCTATAATAATCGTATGTCAAGGAACGGGCAGCAGCGTTCCCTTGTGTGTTACAACATAATACTGGGGTCACCAACCCGCCTGCCAAGCGTGGTGACTATGGCCAATGCCCTCCCGAGAGGAGGCCCATGTTCAGTAGTGGACGTTGTACGGGCTGATGATGATAATGTTTAGTTTAGGTATAATTTAATTGGTATCCACACCTAGCCGGCTTAGAATAGACAACCTCATGTCTTCCCATACACCTCATGGATGGGCAGCAGCATGTATCAGCTCAACGATACTCACCATCCTATTGGAATTATAAATTCGCCTGCCAAACGTGATGATTGTGGCAATATCTCCATCCGATGCCCTCGTAGACCCGAAGTCCGAGATGCCCGCGAACTGTAAAGTAGAGCGACAGTTGCACAAAACTCCCCTAAAATACTAAAAGTCATAATCCCTCAATCTCATCGCCAGCGACCGCCCTGAGCCGAGGTCCAAGCCCCACAGCGGGCGCCCTCTTGCGCAGCTTGTTTAGTTTGTAGTTTTTAAACCATTTATTAAGGCTGGAGCTCTGCTTGCCTTTATGCCCGGTGAAGTAGCAGAAGCCTCGTGGTTATCTACGTAAAACGAACCGAAAAAAAAGGAAGAAAATGGCAATATCCCTCAACAGCGCGGACTATCCAAAGTCTTTTAATAGAATCCCATGTTTAGCAGTGGACGTAAATCACTAAATAAATAAATAGTATAAAACTAAGTCGCATCCCGCCGTCTATCTGTCCCTATGTACGCTTTAATCTTTAAAACTACGAAAGGGCTTTTGATGAAGTTTTTTTTAAGGAAGGTTTATATTTCTAAAAAAATATACTTTGCAAACATTTGGTCGTAAGTACCAGTTTACGGTAAAGGCACATACGACGTATGTATCCGATGTATTATAGCACATCCGACCTCATGCTAGACCCCCCCATGTCTTCCCATGGGTGTCGTAAATGGCGACTAAGGGACATATGGCTGATGGATGGGCAGCAGAATCTATTAGCTCAAGGTTTACTGCGATCACCAATCCGTCATCCAAGCGTGGTGATTATGGCAATATCCCTCTACAATCCTGGCTTGCCAAGGTCTGTTAAGAGAAGGCCCATGTTCAGCTGTGGACGTAAACGGGCTGTTGATGATGATGATGATGATGATGACCTCGTCCTTCTGAGCTTTAGATTTATAAACCACCAGCATTGTACCCGTGCGAAGCCTAGGCGGGCCACTAGTGGGCTGATAAAGTAAAGAGAAATAAAATTAAGAAAGAAAGAAATAAAATACATTTATTCAGAAAACAGACAGTTATATTATACATATAAACCTTCCTCTTGAATCCCTCTATCTATAAAAAAAACCACATCAAAATCCGTTGCATAGTTTTAAAGATTTAAGCATACATAGGGGGATATAGGGACAGAGAAAGCGACTTTGTTTTATACTATGTAGTGATATACAAAACAATAAGACGCCATGCATGTTCTGCCGAAAAAGTCGCCACCTCAGCATAGACTAGGCGAAACTTAGCGTTGGTTTTCAGTTTGCAACTCGAGAAGGTATACACAGACTGATTTAGTGACGTAGTGTTTAACTTACGACTTGCGTTCAAGAGTAGAAGTTCGCTCCCCTTAGAGAGGTGTGATAAAGATCGGTTGGATTCCACCGTGGAGAGTGCCCGAATGGTCTAGGCATTAGTAACTTAAAATGCAGTTTTAAACGCTGCCGGTGGTCTTAATCTATTTTCACAATTGTGGTAAGAAGACTACCTAATGTTCAAAGATTACAGAGATCGATAAGTTCCAGGTTCTCGTGATAGTGAAACTCGTGGCCAAGCTCTATAGATATGCAGACTGCACCGGTGGCTCAGTGGTTACGGAAGTTGCTTCTGAGACCTGGTGTTCTGGGTTCGATTCCCACCCGGGGCAATTATTTGTGTGAACCACAAATAGTTGTTCTGAGTCTGGGTGTTCTTTGTGTCCGTGAAATGAATGTTTGTAAAGTCCCCCGCGACACAGGGATTTATTTCCCAAGTGCGGGAGTTGTCTTTTGAAAAAAAAAAAAAAAAAAACAAAAAACAAAAAAAAAAGATATTCGCCATTTGAAAATGACATATTGCCAAATTCCGAACTTTGTGCAAGAAGAAAATGCCTCAAAAACATTGTAGCTCATTTACGGAACAGTTTATTCGTATTTGTGCGACTAACGTTAAAAACAAAAATGTAAACTCGCCTTTTAAAATAATTTAATTAGTTCCCTATTAGATGCATGAGTTTACATAGGCTATACATAGTAAAACTTGGTCAGTTTATGAAGAAAGAGGGGGTCGGAAATGGGGTTAATGTTCCAAACGATTAAGGCTCAACTACATGAGGTACATTTCGTCACCGCGATTATTCTTTAACCGGTTGGTTCTAATAACTGGTTAAAGCAGCACTGTTGTGTTCGCATTAAATTAGACAAATTTCAAAGATTTCATACACCAGAGTGGTTCTTGTGATGAACCATCATTACCTTTTTCCGACTTTCTTGGCCAAAAGACTAAGAATATATAAGGTCATTACGCTACGCTATTACGGTAGCCTTCGGTACATCACTGACAGGAAGATCCGAGAATAGCCAATAGTAAAAAACATTTAAAACTTGATATAAAATATAACTAGGTAATAGGTACTGCCGCAATAAAACAAAGAAACAATTTTCTTTCGACTAAGAACTGAAAAATACCAAAGGATCATGAATCGAAATTATATGAATATAAAAAGTAACATTTGACATAGAGATGGGTTGGATTAGTTAAAAATGATACCTAATCCACCTAATCCTAGTATTTTAAAATACCTGTTCCATTTACCTAATCCTAATATTTATTCGATATAGCTGGCCTGTTACCAATATTATGTAGGTATCGTATGTGGATTACGTAGGAAATATTCAGCATGATCGTTCCTGTTAAGTAATCGGGAAGTTGGCATATGAAAAGTTTATAATATGTTTTCACTCGTACTAATCATAAATTATGGTTGAAATTGAAGTACTTTCGAAATTAAATTTATAACAATTAATATTCTAGATAGATTTTTATTAATTATTCCATTCATGGTAGAATTGAGAATTAGTCGAATAGAATATTATAATTCACTTTTATTTTACTTACTTTGATATCGATACTAAATTATATATATGTCATATTAGTTACGCCTCTAGCAATGTCAGAGTATTTAAAAAAAAATAAGGAATGTAAATTGTACTCTATGTAACGAATATTTTGTACCATACCTAATCCTCGACGCTTTTGATTAGGTACGGATTCGGATCGAAAAATACCTAATAACCTATTCTAATATTTATGCCTCACGTCTAATTTGACAAAACAATTCTTATTTCGAATTCAAACTTTTAACAACGCAATCATTCTATTATAATTCATACTACGCCGCTTTCGTTTCAAATAAAGAACAACAACAGCTATCCATCAGATAACAGATAGTATCTAGTGCAAGTGCGCGTTTCATCACTAGCCAGTGCAAATCTACGGGTGGTTCTTGAATTTCACAATAGCTGTCGGTTCAATATAAGCCGACTGATTTAGCTGGCTTCGTAAATGAGCTAAACCGAAGCGAATACGGTGCCTAGCACCGCCCAACGCAAAGAATAAAATTGAATTGGACTACAGATGTGGCACTGAAACTGTTTTTTTACTAAAATATAGCTGCTTGGTTGTAGTACATTTCAACTGGTAGATGTAAACCTATATTTCTTTTAGCCAGGGATCTACTTTAGTTAGAAAAGCAGCTAAAAAGATTTGCATTCTTGGTGACACAAATCATTCTATATGCAATTTAATTGGTTTGTAAAACGACTGAATGTTGCTCAAAATTCCTCTAAAGTCATAATCCCTGAATTGCCCCGCTAGCGACCGCCATGAGCCGCGGTCCAAGTCCCTCAGGGGATGCCCTCCCAACTAACATTTTGGTTATAAAAATAAGTGCTACATGCGCCGCTTAAGAGAATTTTTAGAACCCAAGGTTCTGTAAAGGCCCTAACAATTAGGTGATACAGCGTTCTGTATCTCTCTTATAACCCTGGTTTGGGCCTGTTCATGTTAGAGCTTGAAGCGACTTAATGGTTATACAGTAGTGATAAATGAGTGATTATTAAGAGTTAGAACAGTGCTAATGTAGCAGTGATTACGACTTCAAGTGTTTAATAAGCTATACACAGGGTATAACTGCAAGCTAAAGTAGTAAGCAAGTTATAGAAACAACTTTAATGACTTTTTTGGTTATACATGGTTACTTCTTTTAACCAATATATAACTTAAGAATATACCGGAATTATTTAGTAGCAATAAATATCACCGAAAGCGCTAAATATTTAAACTGTTTACGTACAGATTTACGTCCAATAGTGATAATATTTTAAGTACGCATTCATTTCATGGTGGTGTTGTATTTTAATAAAATAATTAAGGTAAGTCTAGTGTTTAAAATTACTGGGTGTTATAGGTATTAAATCTCATGCGGAGGTAAGTTTACGGTAACAATATATACTAGTTTTCATCTCATTTTTGAAGCGCCTTAAAATATAACTACTTTTGATGATAAAATGATGTGAAAAATACTGCCAGAATTTTTTTTTTCTTTATTTGTCTTATTTATCAATTCCTTGTTGCTCCTTAAGACATTTTAATTAAAAATTATGAACAATGTAAGTAAATAATTGGACTAGGAACATTTCAATTCGTTTTTTCTTTTACATTTTTTTATAGATTATCTTTATTAAATGGCGTCTTAGTTCTGATTACTTAAGGATCCTGATAACTCTGTTATTCCTCCCGTAGTCATTAAATACTGAAACTAAGCACTTCCATGGCACTTGAAGTTCTAAAACATGTTTATAAAAGTGAAAAAACATAGAGTTTATAGGTTTAACTTGTTGAATAGTTCTACGCGGAGCTGTAAGCTGATATTTTTTAGGGTTCTGTTATCGTTTGAAGAAAACCCTTTATATATCACACGCCTGACTGACTGACTGACTATAATTTTGTAATAATAATATTAGCTATCAACATATTTTCTAAATACAAAAAAGTTGAAAAAAAAAATGGCACATACAAAGAATTCTTTATAATGTTGAAATAATAGTACGTATTGTTACCTATTTATATGAAAAACGTTCTTATACTTTGCACTAATACCTACTAATTTTCCTTTTATTTATTAAGTTAATTAATTTCACGAACTTAGAGTGAGTATTTTTTCATTATTAACAAAACAATCCCTGTTATTTCAGTAAATAAGTCGCATAAAAAAGGCAATGTTGTAAGTAGTTGATACTTACTTGACAATTACCGAAAATAACCCTGAAGAAAAATATCAAGCATCGGAGAAAGAAAGAGACATTGACGAAGAGAATAAAGCTTACTCAAACAATTCTTCCAATGATGAAGAAAGCGACATGAATGAAAAATATTTAAAAACAGATAAAAACATCAAATACGATCATAAAGGTAATGAATATTGTGTCATAGAATCAAACAATTCTTTTGAGCCTAATGTGAAACATATCTTAAATAAAACACGATTCCTTGAAATAACAATCTTTTATTTTCAAATTGTGTGTGTGTAGAAGGTAAGAAGTACAGAAATCTACTTTTTTAATAAAAACTATTTATACTTTTTAATTCTTTAGGATATAATATAATTTCACATTGAAACCCTTAACACGAACCTCCTTGCTCCAAAATCTTCTAGGAATTAAGTTAGGTTTTTGGTTTACCTTTAATTAATGCCAATAATGAAAGGATCACTAGTGTCACCTTGATAAATGTTAGCCAATATAGGCCAGAATTCATATTAAGAGCTTTTAAATATAGGTAAGCCATCAAGATTTATATTCAGAAGAATGTTGTTTGGCAGTGGTACCAAATTTCTAAGTACCTATATTTGATTAAGGCATAATAATCCCATGATGCCAATATTCACCACCTTCGATTGTTTTAAGACAAATTGCTGTTGGCGTTTGTAAAATCGTTCGAGGATCGGACGGTAAAATATCCGTGAATCTCTTATTTAAAATTAAAAGCAAATCTTTTAAATAGGATTATTGCCTTCTATTTTTTTGAAGAGCCCATGTTCATAAATCATTTTTAAAATTTATATTTTTTATATACTTATTTACTTTCTTGTTCGTCATCCGAGTTGTTTGAACTACTAAGGAATATATCGTCACAGATTATAGGATATTCTACATCGGAGATAATTTGAATAGTAGTAGGTACATAAGTTAGTTGTATTTTTAATTAATTATTTTTAGTTTGTATTTTATTCATGTTTGTTAATTATAATAAAGGTTTACTAAATCAAAAAAAAAAAGAAGATAATTTGCTGTTGTACGGCACCCTGTTGTATTTTAGTTGATTGCTCTTGATATGAATAGTTATCGAGTTCACTGGATTTGTATTTTATACTTCTATTGATATCAGAAATAAGCCTGGGATAACATAAAAGTCTTTTTCTGGATTCTGATTTAAGAAACACTGTTTCTCCATTATATGCAACGCTTCTCTAGTCACAGTGTCATAATTTTTTTCCTCATCTGATATAGGCTCGTCGCATTGGACTTGCGATAATCTAATTATATTTTTATTTTCTCTCAAAGCCTTTCTTTTGAAAGAATGTGAAACGGGTGAAGACCCGTGAAACAATTAAATATTTCAAAATAAACGCCGCATTGCAAACGTAGCTAACTATAGTTTTTGAGGTTAGGTTAGGTTAAGTAAATTAAATCCTATTTCTCAACTTAAAGTGATAATGAAGAGTTATAAAATTTGCACATAGTGTTTGCTGCTATATAAACGTTTTTATAAAAACCTCAATATTACTTATGGTTGACCTATAAACTGCATTATGTAGCCTGCAATGATTTAAAGGTGGATTCTAACTCTTGCAGAAATTAGCTCTATAGGACTTATAATGAACACTTCTTTGATCCTTATAGCTTTTTTACTAACTCTTAAGGCTCAACTAAACTTGTTAGGTGGTACAAAGTATTTGTCTAACTCTTTTTAAGAATACTAGTTGATAGTAAGTGTTAGTACACACCTGAGCATCACTCACAGCGCTTAATAATCCTTGAAGCTATTAGGGTAAGCCTTAAGGTGTTACAAGACCTTTTACTACCTCAGTAGTAGAATATCAGCCGTTAGTAAGTGTTAAAAGACACCTTACAATTGCTTTTATAGATTTGTACATCTTAAAGCTATAAGAATAAGTTATACAATGGTTTCGATAAACTCCATACTACCGTCTTGATTTATATATTTTTAATTTATTACTGTTATACCTCTGGAAGTTTTAATTATTTATAACTAACCCTACTGTAGAGTCGAATGTTACTATCGGAGTCCTTATATACCATATATAATACTAAGAGCTCTAAAAAAGGCTGCCGTAAGCTCTAAAATGTTTGTTGGGCTCTTGCGCAGGTTGCTTAGTTTTTAAACTACTTGTTAAGATTAGAGCTCTGATCGCATTTATGCCCGGTAAAATAGTAAAAGCCTTGTGACTTTAATATAGGGGAAAACGACCAATAAATTGGCAAACATTTTTTGTGGAAATTATACGCATATTTAAGAGAAAAGAATAGTAAAACATTAATTCCTTTCTAATTACTATTAATTGTACAAATACAATTTTCTCCAATTTTATACAGTTGACCTAATATTGGCATAGATAACTCTTGCCACGATGTGTCCGTCCCTAAAAAAAATCCTTTCAGATTTCACTTTAATTGTTGCCATTTTAAAAAGAACGTAAAAGTACCATAGAAAAGTCATAAATTTTGAAGATAAAGTTGATGGTTGTAAATACCTACTTGTTTTTTTTCCATTAAACGATACTGTGCCAATAATTGGTATGGTGTCAAGGACAGGCAGTATTACCCTATGTCCGTCCAGAAATGTAAAGTGACTGTAAAGGCTTGAGTTCAAATCGTAGATCGGCGTCAAGATAACAATTTAGGAAAAACATAATTTAACTCACAATCTATTTTCCAGTATCTGTTGTCCATTACAGACACGGCGGCGCAACGTTTTGGAAACTTACGAAATACGCTAAAAAGCCACGTTCCGTGACATGAATCAATACGTCCACTTTAAAAGCTCATTAAAGGCACGTCTGTTACGGAATTGTTGGCCGTTAATTTTGTTCTGTTTATCAGTTTAGTCTGTGCCGTATTGCTTAAGCTCGTCTAGTCGGTGGAGGAGCAACTGCGCAATCGTTCGATCCGCAAAGGTCATGGAAGGAATTCGCGCGGTCCAGCGGTCTTGCGACACCCCTCGCTGTTCCATAGTTTCCGATACCGCCTGTGCCGATCTCTTTTGAGTTTATACACCTGTTAAAAAAAAACATTGATATTTAGTATTATATAAATTCTGAAGTAACGTACTTAAAGAATATATCCATGTAGCATGTCTTCCCATGAGGGACATACAGATGATGGATGGGCAGCATCATCTATCAGCTCAAGAATACTCACCATCTTACTGCGATCACCAATCCGCTTGCCAATCATGGTGATTATGGCAATATCCCTCAACGACCCTAGTTTGCTAAGGTCTGTTGAGAGGAGGCCTATGTTCAGCAGCGGACTTAAACGGGCTGAAACAAACATACCTACCTACTTAACTTAAATATCTACTTGGGAATGACCTGTGCCATTGATGGTTAGAGTAATAAAACAGTAAAGCATTATTTTGAATTTAGAATAAAGTTTGACATAATACATGTAGTATGTTACAAACGTGCTTGTAGTTTTTTTTTAATTGTTTTTATTACACAGTGTCTATGTGCCATTTTTATTTTTAATCGTATAGCATTATTTTACATTTAGAACAAAGTTTTACATAATAGTATAATACGTACGTGCTTGTAGTTTTCATTTTATTATACAGTGTCTTTGTGTCATTTTTATGTTTTAATAGTATAGATTTTTTTTGAATTCAGAATTAAGTTGGACATAGTATTATGATACATACGTGCTCGCAGTTTTTTTTTTACTGCACATTTGCTTTATGCCATTTTTATTATTGAATGTAGGTAATTACGGGTTACTCAAGTGTGCCTAGGTATTGCGTATAACTAGCTAGTTAGTATAGATTGTTGAATAAACAATAGAAGAGTAAACAGATAAGTAGGTAAAATAGAAACATAAAACACTTTATCAATATTTACATATTTAATCAAGATATGAACCAACTTATAGGAAATTACTTCATACTCAACAAGCAAGTTCGTCATCGTTCACGTAGATATTAGATACTATGGCTACGAAGAAATTCGTAAAGGTCTCGAAAGAAAATTATGTAAGTATACAGGGTTATTTTTAAAACACCAACAACCTTCTGGGGAATAGAAGTGAGTGTTTGTGAAGCTCGATTTTTAAAACACTAATAACCTTTTAGAGGGTGAAAATACTCATGATTATGAACAACTTTTACTATGGGACCAACCCTGAAATCGCGAAAAAAAAATCAGCTGTTCCATACAGCTGATTTTATTTTCGCTCCTCCCTTACTAGGCAAATGAGCACCTGTGTCGAGTGGAACTTCACAAACAAATCCAGGGACACAAAGGAAGAACTAGATGCATTACACAAATAATAGTAGGAATCGAAGCCAGGACAGTAGGTCTCGAAAGTAACTACCGCAATCATTCTTTTTTTTTTTTGTACACATATTATGTAGTAAGCCCCGACGCTTTTGCCACTTCACCACCGTAACTACCGGTACAGCCAATATATCACTACAAAGTATAAAACAAAGTCGCTTCCCGCTGCTGTCTGGCCCCTATGTATCCCTATGTATGCTTAGATCTTTGAAACTACGCGACAGATTTCGATGCGGTTTTTTTTTAATTATAGACTGATTCAAGAGGATGGTTTATATGTATGATATATCAGCATTGCACCCGTGCGAAGCCGGGGCGGGTCGCTAGTTTACATATATTTAAACATAAAAAAATCTGATCTGAATTTAAATAAAACTAACGTTTTTTTAAATTATTGTAACCTCCTTATCGAATTCGAAAAAATAGTAAAATCATTTGAAATCCATAAAAATAAAAAGTGATAAGTACTTAAAGAGGCCGACTGCGCTGTATAGGAGCGTCTTCTAGAACCTAAAACATTTTTTATGTTATTTTATATTACTAGCTGAGCCCCGCGATTTTATGTGTTAATCTCAGGAATGTAATATAAATGGGCTATCACTGAAAGAACCAAATCCGACCAGTTAGGTCGGATTTGGTTCTTTCAGTGATAGCCCATTTATCGACGAAGACTATTGGCATAAGAGCGGAGCACCAATGAAGAATCTTTCAAAATCAGGGTTAGCCCAAAGTATATCTTTACTAATCTATACTTCTATACTAATATTATAAAGAGGAAAGATTTGTAATTTAGTATTTGTGTGTGTGTGTGTGTGTGTATGTTTGTAAAGAATAAACTCAAAAACTACTATGCCGATTTCAAAAATTCTTTCACAATGGGAAAGTATATTACATTCACCGTGAGTGATAGAGGCTATATTTAATAATGAAATTCTCACGGGAACGGGAGTTACGCGGGTGGAACTGCGCGCGGGAAGCTAGTAAGATATATTCCACGCGGACAAAGTCGCGAGCACAAGCTAGTTATCTCAATCGAAAATCCAAGTAAGTAATATTGTATATCTACACGCAATTATACTAATTATATCAATGTAATTATCATCATCAATGTAATTATATCATCATTCATCATGATCAGGACGTATAATGTCCACTGCTGAACATGGGCCTCCTCCCGGGGGAGGGTATTTGCCATAGTCACCACGCTTGGCAGGCGGGTTAGTGACCGCAGTATTATGTTGTGCCACACAAGGAAACGTTGCTGCCCGTTCC
Source organism: Nycteola revayana (assembly GCA_947037095.2). Lineage (NCBI taxonomy): Eukaryota > Metazoa > Arthropoda > Insecta > Lepidoptera > Nolidae > Nycteola > Nycteola revayana. The sequence continues at coordinate 29,200,503 of OX344842.1, read as the reverse complement.
TTGATATACGATTATTAAATATGATGTTATAATAATTGGGAACAACAGCTTAACCTGCTTGCCGAGGCACGGAGGGTAGTCCCTAAACTAACCAGACCCGGACAGAAATCTTATAATTTACACAAAGATTTTCTGTCTGAAGCTAGAATATACAAACGGTCAATATGATGCGTCTATGGCTTTAATAATAATAAATATTTATTAAACTTATCACCTATTTAGTTTATAGTTGAAGTAAACGTATTTTTTCTTTTATAACAATGATCGAATCATTTGCTATCGTAACCGCGTTATACCAAGCCGTAACCAACTTTATGAACCCTGACGAATCCGCTTAAGAATCTGTCCGTCATTTCTCAGGAGAGATAAAGCGACAATAGCAGTCGCATATTATAATAACTTGCTTGGATGACTAGGGACTCAGCACGCCGAGATTCCTCAGTTAAAACGACTCATTTCTTTTTCTCATGTAAGTACTCTAATTGATGGATGTTGTTGCACGTTGTTAAGCATATGTATGTACCTAATAGGCGTGACGACAGTATCAAAAAATTAAAGATTTAATGTTTTTAGGGGAAAGTACATATAAAAAGAAATTATTACACTTATTTATTTTTATATATAACCTTGAGATTAATGTGATTTTTAATAAAATAAAGGATTATAATACTGCAATCGGCCATTTTGACTGAAACACCAATCACGGCGCATGACGTCACGATATTGTAACCATCAAAGAGAATTTAACCACTACGTTAGGTTTGGCGGACTCAATGACATTTTTTACAATAGCGTGACGTCATAGCCGACGCCATGACACTTGAGGCCTTTTTTCGCGCGCTATTTAAAATTTAATAGAAACATGGCTTAAACTTCGTTAAATTTAAATTTATTTTCGAAATATTGTGTTTTTCGTACTTAGAAAATGACTTTCCACGTTGCGCAAGAGGATTTCAAAATCTTGCCTCATGCCTATTAGCAACTTTATCTTGTAAAGGATGAAGTTAAACACGAATGTTACGGAGTCTTAACTGTTGACAACAGTAATGTACTGGATCAGAGTTCCAGAGACAAAACTCTTAATTGATAAAAAATAGGTACTAGGTACCTTGAGTCTAACTTAAACTGTTATGTTGGCATATGTAAGAACACAGGACAGACGGACAGACTATGTACTCTGTAGATATGTATCATTTGCTATTGCCTACCAACTACTGATAGTATACCAACTACTGATATATACCTAGTCGGATATTTGATAGAGTAAGATTCAGTCAGTTATAGTTTCTTTATTAATTTATCTTCTTACATTGTAATTCTGACAAGTACAAGTGTATGTAAATACCTAAGTGCTGAATAAAAAACCATTTCATTCATGGTTTCATTATACCAACATAACAGTTTAAGTTAGACTCAAAGATTTCTAAGAGTATACAAAAGCAAGTTATAGAGTATAAACTGATGGCACGGGTATTAATAACACTGTGGTGTCTTGACCAAAAAAATATTTATTGTTTTTAATGTTTTGTGATAATTATGACGAACTGTACAAAATCAACAAAATATTAAAAAAAAATATTTTGTGATTGTGATTGACCTCGCTCTTTAGTTTTAAATATACCTACTCTAAGTTAACAAAAGGAGCTAAAACAAAGGAAAGAAGGAAATATGGGATTGAACATAAAGAAAGGATGGAGTATGAGTAAATAAATAACACTATACATTGGCATGCTTATACTCATTCCCATTTCCCAACGCCGCTGCAGCGTATTCGCGCGCTGGCGGTGCGATATGTGGGACTCGCCCTCTCCATAGCGTGGTATGCTAAACTCATACCACGAGGAGAGGACCCTACACCACTAAAACCCCCCGGACACTCCTTCGATCCGCCGTTGGCGGGGTCCGGGTACGCATAAGCAATCCGACCCACATTGGCAACCCTGACATCGTACCCTATCTAAATCAAATGGAATTTAGGTATTTTATGTTAGGTACTGTATAGTGTATATGGTATACGTTCGGATCAATCCTGGATCATCCGTTCTCATTCTAACCCAACACTATCAAGATGTATATTTTACTGCCGCCATACCAGTTTTATTATCACTCGTAAACATTTTATTGTAATTTAAGGAAAAGTTATAGAATAAAGGTGAATGGAGAGACACTCGCACTACCTATTTAAATAGAGACACCTCGGGTGAAAATGTACAAATCGTTAATAAAAATATCTCATTTCCTTCAATGTCGGATATTGCATCATATAAAAGCATATCTCTATATTAATAAGTGAAGCTGATCGAGGAGTATGAAAATTTAGCACACTTATACTTTATAGAAGCTAGGAGTGCAGTATGGTTATGTTTTTTTTTGTTTATGGTCGAATTTCGAACTCTGGGCGACCACTAGTATTCACTCTATGAACTCTGGTTTCCAAACGAGGTGCAAGTGTAAAATATATATTAAAATGAGGAAAATAATTAATGTATTGATGATTTTTATTATTTAGCAACAAACATAATATGTATTTTGTAATCGCACAAAATTGATTTTGAGGGATCTGTCTCTGTATAAACTGAGTGCGGACCGGAAGTTTTTTTTTTTCGGACTGACATATAGTTCGCCTCGAGGTTTTTGCCAATTGAGCGAGCATAAAGGCGAACAGAGCTCCTTTAGTTAATGGTGTAAAAACTAAGCAACCTACGCAAGAGGTCGCTGGCGGGGGGATTGAGGAATGATGACTTTAGATTTTTAGGGGAACTTTGTTAAGCTGTCGCTTTTCTTTATAGTTCGCGGGCCTCTCGAACTTCGGGTCTACGAGGGCATCGGAAGATAAACCTGTAGTAAATCAGACAAGTGTAAGACTTAAGTGTAACAAACCTACTTGTTAAAATCAATTGATAAGTTACAAAATATACCAACTGTATTAAATCGAATAAAAACCATCGTATCAATAATTAGGTATCTATTTCAAAGTCAAAGAAACAGTTTAGGGAGGTTAATTATGAAGGGTAGTTAAACAAATTACTACATTATTGAAAACAAAAGCAACCATTAGTGGTTTGCATTCATCATCATCAAAAGCCCGTTAACGTCCACTGCTGAACATGGGCCTCCTCTTAACAGACCTTGGCAAGCCAGGATCGTTGAGGGACATTGCCATAATCACCACGCTTGGCAGACGGATTGGTGATCGCAGTAAGAAGAAAACCTTGAGCCAATAGATGCTGCTGCCCATCCATTAGCCATATGTCCCTTAGTCGCCTTTTACGACACCCATGGGAAGACATGGGGTGGTTTATTCTAAGCCGGAAACCACACTTTGCATTGCTTTTTTAAAAATAAAGCAATAGAAAATCCAAATTGATTATGTAGGCATAAACAACGTATGTTTAAACAACGGCTTTTTTACTAGTTCAAAAAGTAAACGGTATCCTCGGATTAGTGTAAACGTCTACATGATAGTAAAATTGGTGCTTCGCCCACGTGAGGTAAACCTGTCTCCTTATAGGTACAAAGTTATTCATCACTAGACCGTATTTCAACCGGACACCAAAATAACGTCCTACATAACTAAGTAACACCTGTTTCCAACTATCTTTATCTACTAATATTATAAAGAGGAAAAGTTTTTATTTTTGTATGTTTGTGATAAACTCAAAATCTTCTGAACGGATTTTGATAATTCTTTCACCTTTAGAATGCTCCATTATCCCAAGTTATCGACAAATGATTGGACACATAACAAAAAGTATAGCGAAAAGCAAATAGCAAAACGGAAAAGCGCGGGAAGTGAAATTAAAAAGAATATAAATAAAAAACAAAACTGACCTGACCGCGTACAAAACTATTTTTAAATGTATTGTTAATTAATTAATTTATAAATGCCTCGCAGCGGCCCTCTTTAGTGCGGCACGTTCTCCGAATGCTGGTTTTTACTTTGCACAGCAGGTACTTGATGCCATTCAACGGGGGAATGCTGGCAGCATTCTGAGAACCTTGCCAAGTAGAATAGTTAGTTTTAATTTAAATTAGCTACTTTTAGTTTTATATTATGTATTTTATCGATGTAAATAAATATAACTATGTTCACGGTTCATTAAAAAAAAAAAAAGTCCGTTAGATAATATCTATCGGCAATAAATCTTTACAAACCGTCCACTATTTCTTTCCGTCTACGCCCTAATTACAAAACATCGGAAGCAAATCAAATATATTGCATTTCCCTAGAATAATGTCTCTGTGTATACACTTATTTCGGTCAACGTACTTTATCAGTGGACCCAAGCAAGCAAGTTTTTAATTCAAAGCTGCTAAATCTCATAGTGAGCCTTCGTAGAGCATGAGTCGATATGAAAGCGGTGAGCCGTCACCTGCGAGCGTGGGCGTCGCGCCATTGTATGCAAATACGCATCAACGCGCCATGCCACCTAGCGAGGAGAAATTGTACCAAATTGTGTGAATGCCATACAGTCGTTGTTATTTAATCGTCATTTTAAGCTGCTTAATGTAGGGCGCGGGCTTAACATATTTTCATCTGTTGTCTACTTACGGCCGTATTCATTACGAGGGTTTTATTTAAAAAAAAAAATATTTCATAAACAATGTATTACAAATATTTGTTATACCCTCCGGAGCGAGGGTTTCACTATTATTATTGTGTAATACACAGGGAAACGCTGCTGCCCCTTCCCTGATAAACGGTTGTTATAAATGATGTTATAATAATCGGGATCAACCAACGACTTACCGTGCTTTCCGAGACCAGACCCAGAGATAAATCTTAGAATTTACACAAAGATTTCTTATCCGGTGTGGGGATCGAACCCACGACCTCCGAGACTTAAAGCGAGACTTAAAGCGAGCAAATACCGTTAGGCTACGGAGGTTGTCTTAGTAGTTACTTTTGTATTTATATCTAATTAGCTAAATTCGTTCCATGACTTTGCCCTGTCTTAACCAAAATCTATATTACATTAAACTTTTAATATTAGGCATACTAACCGTGATGTTCAGCTGAAAGAGCTGCAATCTTCCATGTGACATGTTAAATGTCAAACACCATAAGATTACATTAAAAAGTTTATATTGTCAAGAGCGCCGAAAATTTCACAATTATCTTTTCATTCATATATACCTTCTCTTGACAATAACAAACACAACAAAAAAAGAATAAGCGATCCAGCCGTTCACGCGTGATGCAGTGACCAAGGGAAAGAGTTTATATGTTTGTAATATATGTATAGATAGGTTAACATTTTTTATAGAATAAATATGTCGATTTACTGACCTACTTTGTGCTAACAATAAAAAAGAAAACGATTATGTTTTCATGCATCGTTTTCTTGTTCGTAGGTACCTAATACCAAAAACCTCTACAACAACGTAGGCACCCGTATCTAACTGATTTTCATACCTAATTTATGTTGATAATTTTTTTATGGGAAGAGTACCTATGTATATCCCTACTACACTTATCGGCCTGTTCATGTGATATTGTGAAGATATTATTGTATTCCAATAATCATTCTAAATACTAAAAAATAGTATAATTGTTGCAGACATCTGAGCTAGAGTCACTGCTGTGCAAGCAGGAGGGCGCGTCGCTGGCGCCGGTCCACATGGACCTCTTCGATGGCGGGACCTCCTCTCGCGACGATGCCTTCCTTCGCCCCGCTCTTTGGGAGGACATCGCGTCCTCCATCCGGAACATCGACCCTGAAAACGCAAACATGTTGGCGCCCCTCGGCTCCACGCACGTCAAGCTGGAAGCCGACGAGGCGCTGTTGGAAGAATGTGCGACGCCGCTTCTCAGCCCGTTGGAAATCAAAACTGAGAGGCTTTGTGCGCCCCCAGTGTACGCTCACCCGCAGCCTCCCCCCGCACCCCATCACCCGAACACTTTCGCCAAGTATCCCCCCTCGCGGCTGGTGTACATGTCGCCGCTGACGCCGCCGAGTTCGGAGCAAGGCAGCCCAGGAAATACCATGCAGGTAACACTACCAATGTGAACCCAAAGCTCGCGATGCTTGCGAACGATGGTACCATCTTCTGCTAAGCGATTTGTTTACAACCTAACCTAATGAAGGATTGCGGCAGTTGAGCGATAACATGAATCCGAAAATTTACTTTTATACAAATTGTAAACGAGGCGGTGGTAAAACCTCTTACAAGTCTTATGCCATGAAATATTACATAAGCACACGTTTTAGCGACGACGTAGTACTGATATACGAACACAATAATGTACTTCATTAAGCGGTTTATAAAAAGACAAGGTCTCTATCTATCTAGTTAAAAAAATAAAAAAATATCGCTGGCTCCGTTTGTCCATATAAGACATGATAGAATTAGTGAAAGGAATTAATACGGTGCCAGTACTGAATCGTTGCTGAAACGTGTGAGTAGGGCCCAAAATAGAGAGTGCGTTGTGTTCTCAGGGCGCAGGGCCGCGTCGGACGCCGCCGCCCCCCTACCACCCGCCGCCACTACTGCGGGCGCCACACCCGCCGCACCCGCCGCATCCGCCGCATCCGCCACATCCGCCACATCCGCCACATCCTCCGCCGCACCAGCAGCCCCCGCATCCACATCACCATCCTCAGGTATGAAACACAAACAATGGAGAGAAATAAAATCAAGTCGCGTATCCTACAAAATTCAGATACTATAAAGCTCAATAAACTAAACAAGGGAAGAAAATCAGACTAGAGAATCCTATAGATTTACCTTAAACATACATGTAGCATGGGAAAGTTGACGGTAAAAACTGTCAACTTTCCCATGCTACACTGAGATGAATTAAGATGGAACTAGATCCTGGCTCTAGTTGCCACAAGAGAAAAGCCACAACAATTAGCTTCACTACACTTGTTAATCTTCACACCTAATAGAAACGAGCTTAAAAATAAACATTTCCTGTTATCATATTCACCTATCACTGTAAAGATGCTTAGACCACATATTCTTTCGCAGGCGATGTCGCAACCTATGCAAATGGGTGGGCCTGTGCCCGCGCCGCCGCCGCAGCCGCACACGTCAATACCGCACTCAAGGCTCGCATCGCAGTCCATCAAGTACAACCGCCGGAACAACCCTGAACTCGAGAAGAGACGGGTTCACCATTGTGACTTCATTGGTAAGTTCCCAAACTTGAGAAATACAGGATATTGTTTTAGATTATTTTAAAAAAATCTTGATGTCTGCTCAATATTCTAAATAACCTGTTTTTATTTGACTTGATGAATCTTCTAGGAAGATTTTTGGGAAAACTGTGCAACTTTTATGACGTCTTCAGTAGATACTAGTTTGATAGATATCTGTCGTGGGGTACTGAGATGCTTTTAAGGAATCTTAAAATCCGACTTTCCTCCTTGATATATAACTGCATTAATGACTAAAGAAAATACTTTTATTATAATTTTTATATTAGGTATTGTTCCTCGTATATAAATTCCAAATCAAAAATAATTCAGAAAAGGAGTAATACACCAAAAATATTTCTTAAATATGGGAAGGTCAAAAGAAGATATGCAAATTTAATGTACAAATAGGATGAAGAGTTAAATTACCATATTAGAGTATTATCTTATAAGTTTTGAGATAATATGTTCAAAAAAGGTAAAATCCGAAGAATATTATATTGTATATTATATTTAATGTTGAGAAGAACTTTTATCTCTATATCTACGTCTCTGGGAAATTTGAGGTTCTAGTTGTTTAGACTTCGAAATTTAGCTGCTTAAAATTTTGTTCCAGGTTGCACAAAAGTCTATACAAAAAGTTCGCATCTCAAAGCACACCAGCGAATACATACAGGTAATAACTATTTCACTGATTAAACTATTGCGAAATTGCTCTATAATCTCTATGGCTTTTGCGAACTTTGATGAATGTAGCAGAATATAATGTGTATTTCTACAAGAATACCTAAAAGGATAAAGTATTTAAGGCCCAGCGAAAGTATCAAATGGCAACCGTCCACTTAAGTGCTGTGTAACAGGTGACGTTTAAATTTCACTGCAGTATATGTCCAATTTATTTAACATGGGCTTCTTACTTAACTTAGTTACTACCTAGTTAACTTTCTAAAATGTTCAATTTTGTATAGAAAACTGTATTTTTATTGCATAAGTGGGTACGTCGCCTTTAATGAGTACACAACTGAAGCTTATCTACACTCGGTTCCAAAAATAACGGGTCAGTCACATAAAACCGAATATCTCCCGAACTACGTATGCCATCCTAATGAAACGAAGACTGTTCAATTGAGAATTTAATTATACAGATAAAAAATAAAATAAAACTTAGTTGCACCCACAATATTAATCTCTAAATTAAAAAAAAACTAAAGTAGTCCTATTTTTCTTAAGACTGCGTCGCGCAAAATAATACAAAACGACCGTCACGGTTAAAGGGATATCATCAATACTATTGCCATAATTACCATAAAAAATATGTTTTGAGCAACACAATGAATGTGTTAACAATTCTTCGTTGGCAAAAATTATAATTATTGTCTAGTTTAAATAACAAAAATATGTAAAAATGGACCAAAATGTTAAAATAGCATGGTCGTATTTAGTTGAATTTTGATAGTAAACTGTTGAATTTTTTCACAAACGTTAATTCATATCAATGTATAATAATCATACTACAATTTGTCGTTTTAACATTTTCAAAAATGTCACTTGGTTATTTTAGACATTATTTTGTTTAAAATTGAGCCATTGCGCGCGCTGTTTTGAATCATACGCAACGTACACCGGTCGAGAATTCAGTCGTCCTCGAGAGCTCGGAGAGTGGTCACGTCTCTTCGGAGCGTCACGCCGCTAACGATACTTCGCGATCTTTTGTGTACCTATACCTTGCCAAACGCAAACGCAAACGGTTGAATAAGGTAAGTCATATTTTTTATTTTTTGAGTTCATAATGACTTATTTTATTGTGCATAAATCTAATATTTACTGTTTAATTCTTTTAGTATTCTATACATATTTTTGTAACTTTTTTTTTTAAATATGTGTTTTAGTAAAATGGGAAAGCGTAAGGAAAGATATTATACGAAGAAAGTTGGCGCTAATTTCCGAAAAAAAATGTGGTCTCAGAAAAAGTACGTATTTCAGTTTTTTTTAATTATATTATTTCCTTTTACCTTACATAATGGCGGATGTAATCTCTTATATTCAATATTTCTCAAACATTCGATATGGTTATCGTGTAATAGGTTTTTGGGGGTGGCGATTGCAAATCTGACATTGATTTTAAAATCCAAGATGGCGGATGCTAGTTTTTGTCAAACATTCGATATGGGTATCGTGTAATAGGTTTTTGGGGGTGGCGATTGCAAATCTGACATTAATTTTAAAATCCAAGATGGCGGATGCTAGTTTTTGTCAAACATTCGATATGGGTATCGTGTAATAGGTTTTTGGTGGTGGCGATTGCAAATATGACATTAATTTTAAAATCCAAAATGGCGGATGCTAGTTTTTGTCAAACATTCGATATGGGTATCGTGTTATAGGTTTTTGGGGGTGGCTATTGCAAATCTGACATTAATTTTAAAATCCAAAATGGCGGATGCAAATTTTTGTTAAACATTCGATATGGGTATCGTGTAATAGGTTTCTAGAGTGTCATTACTCCACCCACGACGATGGAACAATATATTTCTTTTTTTTATTGCGAATATGCTTTATTAAAAACTTTGGTCGTAGAAATACTTGTAATTTTTTCTTTTTTTTTGTAGATGTACTGATGTAAATAAAGAAAATGAAACTGGAAAATCTTCCAACGCGGTAAGTTAAATTTATGATACGTAATAACAAATTTGAGTTTTGGTCAAAAACCAGTGTTGCCTAAAAAAAGACTGATGATTAAAATTTGACCCACGAGACCTCAATCACGAGCAGGCGAGCACTTAGTCACTGAGGTCACCACGAAATCTTAAATTTATTTATCGTCACTATGTCTGCTGGCAACTAAATACTTAAATATTTGCCCACGTTAGTGACTTAGTCATTAAGTATTTTGTAAACTACACTTGCGGGCAATACTCTGGAATCACGTCATCGCTAATTGTTTCAGACCTTATTTTGCTTCTGTGGCTTCTGTAGGTGTGGTTTCCATTTTCTTATAACTTGAGTATTCCCAGTGACGTGAAATATTGGACTGATGAGAAATATGCATAAACGTCCAGTTTTATAGGAGTTCCAAACAATTGATGTTTCGTTCCGAAAATGTTTGACTTTCGTTTTGACGTTCCATGACAAAACGTAATCTATTTTTCGTTATTATATCAAAAGCGGTTGAAAGTTAGTAAAATCACATTTTAAATGATATATCACAAACCATAGTTCGGTACATAAAAAAAATAAAATTGTATCAAGCTGTAATGAAGTGATTTCAGTTTATTGTTCGCAAGTGTATAGTTTTTTTAGTCTGTTAACAGCATTTTAAGACTTAAGTTGTTAATACATCTGATAATTACGTCAATTTAATCATTTTATTTAAATACTTACAATAACATTATTACTTTTTAGGAAACGCATACCAATGTAGAGCCTCGCCAACACGTTGGTGAAGAACCTTGCCTATACATTGGTGAGGAACCTTCAGTTAGTGATAATATTCAATGCAACAATCTCGAAGTAAGTTAATTGTTCCTAAATTTATTTTTAAATGTGTCTTAGTTCTAGGCTTAGGGACTTCTCACGATATTTTTATCTTATTTCAGGATTCTTTAAAACATACGGATTCATATTCAGAAATTTTAATAGAAGAAGAAACCAAAGATAAAGACGAGATCATAATACATGGAAATAGAATAGTCAATTTCGCATATTTCTTTAAACAACTGCAAGAAATTGCAAATCACAACTCCCCACTGGGTTGCAACTTGAGTTGTTTAAAACTTATTAAAGAGGTAAAAAAAGGGTTTCTATCGAAATTCTATTTTACTTGCAGAATGTGTAGAAAAAGACTAGAATTAACAAATTGTAAAGAACCAGATAGCCCTAAAGACCTCAACTTGAACGATAATGCTGTAAGCAGTTTTATGTCCATAGGAGCGGGGTTTTCTGGTTTAGAACAGGTTTCAGCTTCCCTTGACATTCCCTGTATGTCCGACAAATTATACGCCAAGTGCCATACCAAGGTCTGTGGACTATGGGAATTGGCTAAAGAAAAAAGCATGGAGGAAGCAGCTAAAGAAGAATACGATCTAGCTATTCTCAACGGGGAAGTGGATTTGAACGGAGTGCCGATGATTACTGTGGTTGCTGATGGCTGCTGGTCAAAAAGATCGTATCGCAAGAATTACAATGCTTTGTCGGGTGCCGCAGTAATAATAGGCTACAGGACAAAGAAAGTTTTATATATGGCAGTCAAAAATAAGTATTGCATGGTTTGTGCTAGAGCGGAAAACAGAAAAATTACAATTCCCGAACACACTTGCTTTAAAAATTACACAGGCTCTTCAAGTGCCATGGAATCAACAGCTCTGGTTGAAGGTTTCAAAACTTCAAAAGACACTCATGGACTAATTTATTCAAGATTGATCGCTGATGGTGATGCAAGTACACATAAGAATATAGAAAAATCAAAACCGTATGGCAACATGTTAGTGGAGAAAATTGAATGCACTAATCATTTATTGCGAAATTACTGCACGAAATTAGATGAGATAACTAGAAACACAATCTACCCATTAAGGTACCGAAAAGCTGTCCAGAAGAATATACTGCGTTTAAGGCGTGCAGTTACTGGCGCTGTAAAATATATAAATGCGCAAGATGACAAATCCTTTCCTCAAAAAGTTCTAGAACTGAAGCAGGATTTGCTAAACGGGCCACACCATGTGTTTGGAAATCATAGCTCATGCAAATCCTACTACTGCAAAAAACTGACCGAAGGGGAGTTATCGACAGAAGAAAATCTGGTACCAATGATGAGAAGTAAAGAGGGTGGCTTTATTTTTTCAGCCATATTAAAATTTACTTCAAGATTAGTGAATAATTCTACTAGCTTGATGCATAACGTAAATAGCAACATTGCTGAAGTTTTCAATAGTATCATAGCAAAGTTCATTGGCGGAAAGAGAATAAATTACTCAGGCAGGCAGTCGTATGCTGGACGATGTGCCGCATCAGTGGTCTCATTCAATTCGAGACAACCACTGTCATTCCTGAATAAAAAAATTTTACTCAAGAGTCCAAACAAACTAATAAAACGTCTCGAAACCAAGAGAAATCTCAAAAGATTGGCATCAGCTAAACGCAGAATACACAAATCGTTTAATAAAATAACGAAGAAACCTACTATTAGTGGAAACGACAAAAATTATGGCGAGTCTTGCGAAAAACCTGACATTAGTGAGGCCGATTTTGAGTTTTCAAAGAGTGAACATATGAAAAATATAACGTTAGCTGACAAAGATCGCCAAGCACTAGAAAGGAGAACCATTCTGCAGGCCGATTCAATGGAATGGCGTCAGGAACGGAAACTGCGGCTGACGGCATCTGTTTTTGGGAAAGTGTGCAAACGAGGGCTTATAAAATGCGGACCTTTGGTCAAAAGTATCGTGACTGAAAAAAATTTAGATCACGTAAAATCAATTAAACACGGTCAAAACAATGAACACCTTGCGCGTGATCAATTGGAACTACACCTCGGAATGCCCATACGAACGTGTGGTTTATATATTGACAAAGATTTACCATTTCTAGGAGCTAGTCCGGATGGTATTGTAGAAGAGGACAAAATTGTGGAAATTAAATGTCCTTATTCAGCCAGAGACATGAGTGTTGACGATGGCATAAGAGCAAAGAAAATTATTTTTTGGAAAAGAGACAAGGAAGGTAATATCAATCTAAACAAAAATCATGATTGGTACTTCCAAGCACAAGGACAACTTCATATTACACAAAGAAAAACATGCATATTTGCCGTTTGGACTGAAGTGGACATGAAGGTTGAACTTATTAAGGAAGATAAAGAATTTTGGTGTAAAATGGAAGAAAAATTGAAAGCTTTTTATTTTGATTGCTTACTGCCTGAAATCCTTGATTCTCGGTTAGATAGGCAAATGGATATCAGGGAACCTAAATATATTCTTGATACAATCAATCAAAAACATTCAAAACGGAAATTAGAATCCAAAGATATAACAAAACGCAAAAGAAAAGCGTCATAAATCACATGAACACATTCTTCCATTATGCACCAAAATTCGTAAGTTCAAGTTCAGTCTTCAGGCCGATACGCAAATGTGCATTTTTTTTGTATAATGTATAGTTTATCTTTGTGGTTGGAAATATCTATTACGTTTTTTGAATGAGATTGATATTACCATTCTTGTTTCTTTTACAGTTTTTTTTATTGTATTCTCACACAAATTTTGCTCAGCTGATGACAAATTTGGAAAATCAGAATTATTTTTTGGGAAATTAATGCCTTTGAGTTTTCTTGAGTTTTTTTTTATTTACATGGGCAGTAGCAATTTTTATAATAAGACCACACCTCTCCGTTACACCCTGTATAATAAATATAACCCTGTATAATATATTCTCTGCGCTTTAGTATGTTTTTGTAAAATTGTAAAACAAGCAAGGTTTTACAGTAGGTAGTATTACATTAGGTAATTATAGATTTTTTATTACAGACTGGTTTTATTATAACAACCTACCCATCTATCTCACCTACTTACTCACATAGCCAACCTACTTACGCAGTGTAGTTCCAGGGCGTTTAATCCACAACGCCACATAGTAAGGGAACGGACTATATATTACTATAGTACAAACAAATACAATTTTTTATACATATAATATACATTACTAGCTGTTGTCAGTGGTTTCAACCGCTACAACTCGAAAATTATCCCACGGGAAAATCGAGATAAAAACTATCCTATGTGTTAATCCAGATTATAAACTATCTGTGTACCAAATTTCATCCAAATCCGTTCTGTAATTTTCGTGTGAAAGAGTAACAAACATTAATCCAAACAAACTTTCACGTTTGTAATACAAGCTTTCACGATAATAATATTAGTAGGATAAGTTTTATTAATCGGATTTATGTACCTACACAGAACCGTCTAAATATTCAGTATCCGTCTTTTCAAGTCATTCAAATTTAAAAAACCCTAAGTAACACTCGGCTACTCAAATTTTAAAAATCCTTACTTATCTACTTTTGCCATGCAACTCAAGCGGGCACCGAGCGAACTTGTCTTTGTGTGCGTGACGACGCACACGACTAGCGCGCCGCAGTAAATACCTAGTTTCCGCGCGCCCTGTTCGCTCGACGCAGTCTTAAGATTACAATTTTTTTATGATTGTTTTTTTGCTGTTTTTCATCACTTTCTTCATTTAATACTTTGTATTGCCTCCACGAGCTCTTCTGACAGTTTCCTAGGCGATTAGGCATGCTGTACACCAAATTTCGGAGCCGGTGCTGAGGAATACCTTCCCATTCCTCCACCAGTGCTTGTTTGAGCTCGGGAAGCGTGATTGGTGGGGGGTTTCGACCTTTCACGCATCTCTGAAGCTCGTCCCAGGCGTGCTCGATGGGGTTTAAGTCCGGGCTTCGTGCTGGCCACTGCATGAGTTCGATACCGACCTCTTCAAGGTAGTCATGTACAATTCTGGCGGTATCGCATTATCATGCATTATATGCCATGCCAGTCCATCCTGGCCATGAAAGGACCTACATGTTCATTGAGGATCTATTCCACTTTCCTCTCTGCATTTACAGTTCCATTTTGAATGAGTACCAGCTCGGTGCGGGCCTCAGCAGAAATCCCAGCCCAAACTTGTACGGAGCCTCCACCGTACGCCACTTTTTCCTCCACACACGCTTGATGGAAGCGCTCCCCTGGTCTTCTGTACACCAACTGCCTACCATCATGCTTATAAAGCATGAATATAGACTCGTCCGTGAACATTACCCTAGACCAATCGTCTAGTGTCCAGTTTAGGTGCTCGCGCACGTATCTCTGTCTTGCAATTCGATGTCCCCGTTCCAGTTTGGGGCCATTTGCGAGCCTCAATGGTTTCAAATTTGCTTCAGCAAGACGTCTTCTTACTGTTTGAGCGCTTAAATTGCCACCTCCAAAGCGAATAAAGTGAGTTTTTAGACCAACAGCAGTTTAAAAACGATTTCGGAGCATTGTAGCCAACAGTTGTCTGTCTTCCTTGGCCGTTGTGCATCTTGGTCTGCCATTTCCTGGTCTTCTAAGGTGTGATCCGGTCTCTTGGTACCGCTGGACTACCCGCTGAACAGTCGACAAAGATACACCAATGTTTCTGGCTGTTTCACGCTGGCTCCGCCCAAGTTCCAAAAAAGTTAGGATTCTGGTACATTCCTCTAGCGTGACTGCCATGCTTCACCTCACAGAATAATAATTATGCACGTGGAAGACGTTCACGATATTTTTTGTGACAGAATAGAAATGGAAAGCATCCATAACAATATGAAACAAAAATATAATTTTTAAAAATAGTCATTTTTTTTTTAATTTTGTTTTTCTAATGAAGTTTTTTTCATCAACAAGTTTAAATAATATGCTATTAGAAGCGCAACTAAAAAGTCTTTATTCTGTTTTTTATTTCATTGATCTAACTTTTACAGTTCTGGAGGTATTTCAATTTTTGTGACTGACCCGTTATTTTTGGAACCGAGTGTACAATAGGTTTCATGTCGGATCATAGTCGGATCCGTGTGCGAAATGGCGTTCTTCAATATTCATTAAAACCGTCCAAACACTAAAATTCAGGTTATTAAGATATTTTAGACGATAATTCCATTTATTTGAAGAGCTGAATAATATTAGTTCATCATAATTTAAAGTGCAATAGCCCGAGTTTATTTGCAGCTTATATTTAGGCGAAAACTTATAATTTACTCTTTAATCACAACTCTCAGCAACTTAGCTCTAAATGAAAAGAGAAACTGCTTCCTTAACCTTAGACTGCAATTTCAAGGAGAGAAGCCGTACACATGCCAATGGCCAGAGTGCGAGTGGCGGTTCGCGCGTTCCGACGAGTTAACCCGTCATTACCGCAAGCACACCGGAGCCAAGCCGTTCAAATGTGCGGTATGTGAGCGATCGTTTGCGAGGTCTGATCACCTCGCACTGCACATGAAGAGGCATCTGCCGAAGACGTCTAAATGACACGCGAGGAGGGGCGGTGACCAGCCGCCCGCCCCTCATAACTCTCAGGTGGGTTGATAGTTATGGATAGCATCAGGTCTATTTCCCTTTCACCCAGAAGCCATCGTGGAGACGCTACATTCTCCGCTATGGCATAGAGGATGCATTTCCACCCGGAAAATAAGATGTATTCTTAGCTGCTATCATTTATGTTTATACCTTTTAGAAAATATCGAAATAAATTTTGTGTAGGTAATCTTTTTAGATTTATATCTTCCTCTTTCCTTTTTTTATAAGATATAAAACTAAAAAGATTATAAATAAAAGAGTTCGCAACACTATAGTTATATACAGATAAGTTATCCTGCTCCAGTTCTCGTTCGAAATTTATTCCGACATCAAGTAAAGACTTGTTGTATACTTGTTGTGTACACACACGATGTTTAATAAGAATAATAATTGAGCTTGAATAAAACTGCTACGCTTTTAAGTAGTCGTACTGTGTACATGTGAGTTTCTAAGGAAGGAATTTAAGATAGGTATAGATTGAATAAAATAGTTATGTCTTATTATCTTAAACTGTCTTATATCCATTCTCCAAAGCTTAACACTTGGTGTTTACTTTGGACTTCTCTTCCATTTACAAGTAGTACAAGGTAGCTTTCCTAGGTCTAAAGGAAAGGTCGCTGTCCATTTGATCGATTAACATATGCAGGTTGTTGATACTGTTAATGTTATGACATTAACAGTTGCAATAATTTGTGCTCATATGGCTAAAATATATGCTGTCCAATATTTTACGATGATAGGTTAAACATGTGTATTTGTATTTTTCCAGGAGGAATGCAGTGAGAGCATCTTTTTGGAGTGCGATCTGGATACCAGCCTGATGGACACGTTCTATGGCGTACTGTGACCGCACACCAGATACTATACCACGAGTTTCATTCCACAAGGATGCCTATCTACTGTATATTTTGTAAAAGCGAACACAAAAATGTTAAAATACATAATTTTTAACACTCGGATTTTGACGTCACAGATGTGTCATTGACTTTCACCAGCAATTCGACATTAGTGAATGAAACTATATCCATTAAAAGTGTTTACAATAAAGTGAATTTTATATTCTTATCATCAGTTACAATATTCAGTTTTCGCTATAAAGTCACAAAATGTACAACAGCATTACCAAGGAAAGCGCTTTACAATAATATATATGATATACTTTTAAACGTTTTATTGTAAATGACTGTGTGTTAGTCATTAACAGTAATTAAAACACGTGTATTTTAAAGATAAATCTAAAAGAGTTTGCGACATTGTTGCTAAGAAAATAGTTCACAAAATTTTTAACGTTCCAATTATAAATAATTATTTTTTCGTACGTTCAATATCTATCTACGTCAGTTTACTAAAATTGGATGTAGTTGAGCAGAAAGGAACTCAATACGCACAAGTCACTTTTTAGTTATGGGCGATTGAAATTTGAACCTGAACTACTAAAACATAAAAGTACTTCTTTTTTTTTTTAATTGCCTCTTTGTTTCGAGAGATTATGTTTAATTTTTTGATAGAAAGCGGTCTGAATTCGTTCAGCATATACTTTTTGGTGGCTATTCATATTGTGAGTTGAGTCGGGGAAGCAAAACTAAATGAGTTTCCATGTACATTTCCAAAATAAGGTTTACACTGTATCATATATGCCCTCAGGAGAATAGTAAGCCATACTTAGTCAATTTTGGACAACATTTAGATCGAGTGCTTTTTGCTAAACTAAATCCAATTGAAAATCTAATAACTACTAGGTATATATACCTATAACCATTTCTCGTTTGAAACTTTGATTATGATTCCAAACTTGGGTTACAACTTACAAACCCAAAAAAACAACTAAAAATGATCATAGCTGAACTAAAAATGATGCTTTTAAGAGTTCATATAAAACAAATCTTGTATTAGACATTTTGTAAGTACTATTAAATTCTACTTAAAACGTACGAACAAAAATGAAAGATGTATTAAATATTGCTCAGTAAGGCAACGGTGTCGCTAAAATCTCTTAAAAAAGCTCTAAGTATTCATAAGATATGATTAGTTAATTTATCGTAAGTTATTGATAAGAGAGCAAAATATCCAAGATATTACTTTTATTATCATTATTATTATCGGTAAGTTGCTACATGTTAGTCTGTTAGTATGTATGTGTTTTAATGGTACGGCTTAAGTCGTGGTTAGAAATCTATACCTACTAATATTATAAATAGGTAAAATTTGTGAGTTTAAATGTTTTCGGTAATCTCCGGTAATACTGACGCGAGTTTGTAAAATTTTTCACCATTATACGTTTGCACGCTACTTGTTTCATGACTAGCATAGGCTATATTTTAAGACGAGGTTCTCACGGAAAAGCACCTGTGCGAGTGAAACCAGTAGGACATATTACCTACGCCTACGCAATAACATTAAAAAAAAAACTTTGTTATTCGGGTCGCACAAATTTACATTTAGATAAATACTTAGAATAAAGCCTCTTAGAAAATAATTTGATACACGCTCATAAAATTGAAATCATTTATCCTGAAATAGTGATTGAATTAAAATATTAATCTCGAATATAATAGAAGTGGCTGCATCGATATGCTGCTAGAACGTAATTTTATTGCTTTAAAATCAATGCGTCAATACAGTTCTATAGTCTGCAATACATTTTGAAGAAAACTTATATGAAAGTTATATTAAACCTTTTATAATGCAAATTACTCATATTCATAAACTACTTTTATCTCACTACTATGAGACAGCAAAAATATACACTTTTTTGTCAAAATGATAGACAACTGTCTATCATTTTTGATCATATTACAATATATTTTATGAAATTTTATCACTTTTAAACCCGACATTAACAAAATCTCCGCAGATTTACGAGACAATTAAATGAATAAAATAAAATAAATAAATAAAAATGTTTATTTGTCACAAAAAATCATTTACAAAAAAATGAAAACTAAGAAGAATTAACTATGACAAATATTTTAAATTAGTGGGATTCAGCTTGAAAATATATACGAACATAATAATATTGACCGTTCAAACTTAAGGCCGTACCACTGAAATATTCAAATTTTACACTTTCTAGTCTCAATTTACTGCAGTTTTATTTCTTGTATCACCATAACCCATTACTATCGGACAAACGTAATAGTTTGTATAAGCCTTCATTCTGTAAATGTTGATATATTAATAAATGTAATTCTATATATTATGTACTTAATTAAATTTTAAATATTATAACTTAGCGGCTAATATTAATCTTAACTCATATATTATGAAGAGCTTAGGCGATATAGTAAAAGATATATGGATCCAGCCTTATTGCCTCCGTCCAGTTGAACAACATAAGATAAATAGTGTTGAAATTGACACATTTTGGAGTTTCTTATATTTACTTATATAATACGGAAGCTGCGTTGACTTTATCAAAGTTTGCTCGGGCAAATAGGATTTATTGAATACTTTGACACATATTCTGAAAATACTAATATATCGGACCAAGAGTATTTGGCAATGGGAGAACATCATGATGGATAAAGTCTCAATCAGTAAAACATGACCAAATTCATTAGTGCCCATGCTACACAGCCATACAAAATCTAACTTCAAATAAACCACGTGACTGCACGGGCAATTGGGTTCTAAATAGATCACCTACATTCTTTGAGTGCAGAACAAACATCAAGATGAGCTTTAAAGTTTTAGCAGTTTAGATTGAACAGTATCAAAACGATTTATTATTTCTTTTTAATCCGCGTTGTTTAAAGAAACTTTAATAGATTCAACACAGGTTAACATATGCAACACATTGCCATCTTGTATAGTCACTAGTATTTTGTGCTATTGTAAGTTATGCTTACCTAAATACGTATTTTTTGGAATGTAGAAATAATTGTTAGTTACGACCTGCGTTTGCAGAACTTTCATTTTGTGGATATATCGCTTCTTGCCTCTATTTTACGGATATACGATGAGGGCGAAGAGCCAATATTTTGTGATTATATTTAATAAATTTAACTGGGACGAAAGTAACAGAAATAGAGGAATATTCCTGTATATCTGTTACCTCCCTTTTTAAAGTTGCAAATCACTAAGTAGAATAATGTCCAAATACCTACAAATTTCTCCCCAAAAAAGAACGTGTATGTTAATAAATTTATTTTGTAGACTTTGTTTCAATATGCATTTAAGATGCTTTGGTTTATAGATAAATTCATACCATTTTTCTTGGTCCCAATTAAAGGCTCTGAGTTCGTAAGCAAAAATTATGAACCTTAAACTGAACCTTATACTTATTTATATTAACTATCCGGTACTACTTAAGTTGCCTTTTTGAGAGTAACAAGAAGTCGTTGGTGTTCCGCTGTACTAGTATTTGAAGATGCTTTCTTTCGGCACCGTTTCTTTGATTTCTTCGTACAGCATGACATTTACTTCTTCCTTTATATCCTTGTATGTTCTAATTTTCTTGTTCTCTCTTTCTCTCTACATTAGGTAAAAATATTTAAATAATTAGTCCGCGCGTTATTAAAATAAAATCGGTTAACACAGAACGTATTGGCTCGTCGCCATCAAATTTCATTTGACTGTGTGCTGTAAATATAATGTTTATATGCTTAGATGATATAGATCATTTAAGGCGATGAAGCAAGCATTGAACTGTATTTTTCCTCTTGCTAAATCATCATAATAATGACTTATGACCATCTCTCCATCTCTCTCTCTCTCAAGATTCCAAAACTGTTTTTTATTCATAGTAATCAACTAATGTCTAACATATTATTTAACATATTTTTCACAAATATTATTGACAGTCTACCTGTGTAGTATGTATATCATTTTTTTCCCCTTTTTTTTTCAATACGGAAGTCACTTTTTTGGAATTTGTTTAACACTATATCATCAATTGAATAATCTTAAAACTGACTTGTGTCAGCACAAGTCAGTTTATTATTTATTTCGAATTAAAAAAATCAAATTATTTCTTTGTAAAACTGACTTGTGCTGACGCAAGTCAGTTTTACAAAGAAATCATTTATGTAATTTAATAGGTGTGCGATTGGAAATTATTTCAAAATTAACAATTTTTTTAGCTGTCTAAATTTTAAAACCGTTTGCATAACTAAATTCCATAATTTATTGTATTACTCGTTTATATAAGGGATAATCAAGATTTGATATTAAGTAATAATGTAATTCATAAGATTAGTAAAGACCCATTTCAAACTATAATGATATTCATTTGTATCTAAAAACGTATGAGTTTAAAAAAAACTACAAGTTGCAGACTTATTGTTTAACTTCGCTTGGACCGAAGAAAGAGTAAATAAAATAACACAAATTCACAAACACATAAAAAAAAAAAAGTTGCACATAATCTTGCCACCACTATTTGCATTTATTTAATTTCATATTTATGTATTACTTAAAAAATATCTTTATAGTAAAACATTATACTAAATTAACTGAATCATTTCTTGTAAACATATTCACTTGTAAATTATTTTATTGTGCTCACAGTAATTATATTTTTTTGCAATAGGTATATAATTTTTTTCCTGTTTCTAAAATTTACTTATATTTGACTGCAATTTGTTCGTGGAACAAAGATGCAATAAAAAAAATACAATTATTCAATAAAAAAGGCTGGGAAAGCCTCGTGGCTGACTACATAAATGCCAATAAATGTGTTTACAAGTGGACATGAATTGAAGATGCATATCATATAAGTAAAGCCGTCTGTATGTCATTTAAGATGCCCCTCTAGTCTTATATGAATTAGTTTATCACAAGAAAATGTTCTTAACTTTGTAGACCAGAGCATGAATGACTGGACTCAATGTGCCTTGTCGGAATTCAATGAGGCCTTAAATTTATAAAACTTACTTTACGAAAATAGATAATAATTTTAATATATGAGAAATGTGAAAATTAAAATAGTTTCATAGCACCCTTGACTTCTAATATATTTTAGCGAATTAAGTTCGTATAGTATGCTGTTTCTTGAACCGAACAATTGCCATAAATAATTCGGTAGATGCCATATTTTTAATTAAAACTTAATTTAGTTTATATGAAAAAGCTGTAGTGTTAAGCTCGTTTTTTCTGTATAAAAATCATACCTCACTGTTTCTGTTCATGCTTATTTTCTCTTTAAGTACTTTATTTGTTTTAATAGTTTTATAAATTATGTTTGTATCTTTTTCACGTAAGTTTATAAATTAATTTTAAGATATTAGCTAAGTATGTTGACTAAGTCACAAGATAACTTATTACCAATGACATGTTTTTAAATTCTTTTTTTATACACTTATATTTTATAGTTGAGTGTAAAAAGTTGAGATATATTATATTGAGAAAATAGATATTGATTTAATATGTTTAATTTAATATTTTTTAGATTTTGCCAGAAGTGTGATTTACTAACATTTTGTTATTTGCCCACTTAATTATATTTTTGTCTTAAATAATAATTTGTTCACAAATAAATTTTATGTCATATTTTTTTTTAATGTAATTTATTATTATGTGGTTAAATTTATAGAGAAATCATAGTGGTTTTTAAATTCTAACAAAATGTAGCTCAAAAAGCAGGCAGCTGTTTTTTTCACTTCAAGTACCTAATGTAAGTCTTTTGACATAGCTGACATGGCTGTCTAGTCATCAACTTAAATTGTAGATGGAACTTAGGGATCGGACTCCGTACGCATATTATTCTGAAATATCAAATTGACGCATACATTTATTTTAGGATTAATAATGTAAGCCAAAACCAGACAGTAAAATTATTAAAAAATAAAAACGCTGGTTTATGGGCAATGGTGTAAAATAATTAGTAAAGAAAAACAACTGACGTAAAGTCACTTCAAAAAAAAAACAATGCCAAAAAAGTTAAAATGGAAGAAAAGGGTCCGTAAGAATCTAAATATATACTTTTTTCATAGATTAGACCACGTAATAGTAAAATAGCCATGGCTATTCCTTGCATGTATTTCATATAGGTATTTTACTCATTAATAAAATCAGGTACCTGTGCCATAAAACGTATCATTTGAAATATTAAAATTTACCATTTTTAGCTGGCTTATTGTCAAAGTGTACCTATCTACCTAAATTATTTCTTATTCCACCAAATTCCTTATGAAATCATAAATTCACGAAATCCAGTGAGAAATAATGCTTCTGTAATTATTAAATTCGGTCACCAAGTATTTACATGACTTAATATAAAAATTCTACGAAGCATAGTCCATAGTGTACTTGTGGTTGAAATGAAACCACTACTATTTTAAATAAAGGCATACTTAATAAATTAGTTTAGTTTCAATACTTGCGATTTTGTCAATCGTAATTTAACTTCCACTTTGTGGTTTATTTATTTGTTGTTACCTTTTTTTGTGTATTTTTTATTATTATTTATTTTATACACAGTAATATTTTTATGGTCGCAAATACTCAGTGAAATTGTTTGTAGTAAGTCGATCTATATAATAAAATCACTTCGAAACTGTTGTCGGGGGCGGTTATGTTAATTCAAATATAAGCAACCATTGAATAATACCTATGTATAATAATGCATCTACATTTGTATATAACAATGAGGTAGATAGGTACACTACAAATGTGCGTGAACAGATTGTCTTAATTTTTAAGGTACACTTGGATTTTTCGTAATAAATATTCATATTTAAGGAGTTCGATCTTCCGTTTCACCCCAATCACATAATTTATTTTTCAGCCCACACAATAAAATCGAATATTTTTTTTCACCAGTTATATTTAGTTTTTTTACTTGTTACACTTAAATGAAGATTGACCTTCAGAAATATGAATTCCTTTATAAACTGCTTTACTTGTACAACCCGGAGGCAAAAAAGCCATCATTTGAAAATAAATATTTTAATACTTTTAACGAATTATAATATGATATCGGTCTAACAAAAAGACCAATACCAAAAGACCACTAAGATGTTCCCACCATTTTTATTGGTCATCAAAACCGAATGATTGGCCAATTGTCTGAGGTTATACAGATTAAGTACGAGCAAAGAAATGGTGTTAATATCGTAACGTAATTAGTAATGTATATTTTGTACTTATCTAAACCACTCATGTCACCAGTGTAACTGCAAGTTACATTATTGCAATTCTCGCGTTTCAGAACAAATTAAATTTAGTCACATTTAGATATGGTTGTTTTAAGTACCCTTCCTTTTACTATCCCTGCTTTTACTAACAATTAAAGACGTGAGTGGATGAAGGTGATATGTCGCATTTTCGAGTTTTTGTGTTTTTTTCATAGATGACGGTGATATGTCAATACAATACGACTACAGATCTTAAACCGTCCATTTAAGGCTTTACGAGACAACTACATTCATCTAAGCACCTCATTTTCAATATCTAAATTTGCAGAAAAGTTAACGTTTGTTTATGAAAAAGGAGTAATGTCAAGATTTTTTTTCAAATTAAATAATAAAAAATATGAATTTGTTTGGTTGCCTTCATACCATTAATATTTCAAATTATTTACACAACTTGGAAACATAGTTTAATACAAACATTAGTGTTGTATTGTAGCGACTTATCTCAAAAAATAAAAGTGAAACTTTAACTTCGATTTACTCCAAATTAAAATTATGTGACTTATCACCTTCATCCACTCACGTCTTCAATTTTTTATGACAAGTAGAATTCCCAAGAAACCGTTCAAAGGCTTAACTATAACTTATTTATTATGTTTCGTTTTGAATTAGTTCTATAGTATTATTTATCGGATTTAAGGATATCTAACACTAAGAATTTTTAAATCTGGCCTTTAGATCCTGAGGTAGGTACGCATGAAAGTTGTTAGCAACTTAATTTGCCATAATAATGCGCCTACAATGCCACTACACAACTATTGTGAATCTATTTAGGATCTAAAACCGTATCTTCTAGCATTATAGAAGCATAACACTAGCATTATAATAAGGTAAGAGCATTATTGAAGCTATTTAGGTTTAAAGTCAAAATTTAATATACTCTTCATCATTGCAAAGACATATCCAATACAACAGTGCACATCCTATAATACCATAATTAACGTTATAATTTAACTACACTCTGTTCCAAAAATAACGGGTCAGTCACATAAACCCGAATATCTCCCGAACTACGCCATCCTAATGAAACGAAGACTGTTCAATTGAGAATTTAATTATACAGATAATACAATTATTAAAATTTAACGTAAGATTGTTCAATTGAGAATTTAATTATACAGATAATACAATTATTAAAATTTAACGTAAGATTATAAAGTTAAAAAAAAATCTAATTCTAGTATTTTTCGTATTTGGCATTTTATGAGAAGAAGTTCTGTTAGCTATGTAGATATATAGTCACCGGAAAATAATAAGAATCGTAAGTTGATCAATTTATTTGTTTGTTGATCAACTTTCTAGTTATTTGACAAACTAACAAGGTTTCGGGTGATTAAAAATTACCTAAATCTAAACAAATGGGGTTCAACAGGACTTATTGAAGATTATTTTTTTTGTTACAACATTTGCATAGTCTCGTTTGGTTACTTTAGGTCAAGATTCACAACAATTAAGTAAATAATATAATTATTATGCGCGTTCGCTGAAACTGGCAACTAAATTTCCCAATACTTTTGAGTGGCACGGAAGTTGATGAACTTACGATTGCTATTATTTTCCGGTGACATACCTCTTTATAACATTACTCAGTTGATCTCTAAATTTGCAAGCATTCGTTATTATGCTGTCAGCAGTATTAGGCTTTTATGTGCTTGCCATTTTAACGTGCTGTTATACAACAAGGGGTAAGTATTAAAATCGGTTCAAAGCTAAATACCTAATGAAATAATGATGAAATAAGGAAATTTATTCAGCACTTAGGTATTAACATACACTTGTACTTGTCAAAATAACACTGTATAAGACTATATCAAACAAAAGTATCACTTAAGTAGCTAAAAACATTGTTAAAATTATTTGATAAGTTTTATTATATGTATAGATTACAGAATTTTTAATCAGTCTGTCCGTCTGTCGTGCGATAACAACAAATGTACACATTAAAGTAAGATACCTTTGAGGTAACAGGTCTAAAAATTCTAAGAATCCACTGGAGTAAAGAGTAGATTTACGAACAGTGGTGGTGATCGCTGGCACGAGAATTCACGAGATCACAGTTCGGGGAATAAGCAACAACGCGGTCCTCGGTCATGCCGTCGAGGATCCTACACTAGCTAACCTGCAACCTTTCACTAGCTACCTAAGTGGACGACCCGGAGAAGAAAGGAAGAAAGAAACTCCGAGATTTTTTTTTAAGTCTCTTTTGCTAAATTTTGTTTTATATAACGGACTACCATTGTAATGGTAAAAGTTTAACATTTTAGTTATTCTGCAGCGCTAGTAGCTTTCCAGTAACAATTTTAAGTATTATGATTATGCCAATCATAATACTTAAAATTGTTACTGGAAACCCCGATGAAGAGAAAACAGAAGAATTTAATATGTCATTATCCAACCGTTATACAATGTACCTTAATCATTATATTATTATTAGTTTTGAAATAAGGCGTCAAGATGTTCGGTGATCATTTTTATGTCAACTTTATATAAGTAAAAAAGTTCCCAGCACATGTTTACTATTTGACGTTAAAATGCTTCCTGTGTTACTTGGGTGAGTGAACGTTACACGGACTGATAGTGATATTTGTATAACTTCTTCGTCATGTTAAGAAGGACCATTTTATTCTAGCACCTTAGTATTTACAGAGTATTTAATCAAACATATATTTTAATTATGCACAAAATAACGATATCCAGGTATAATAAAAAGAAACATAAAATCTAAATAAAAACTTGTTTATCAAGATCAATTCAAAAAATATTTTTTTCAAGTGATTTGTCAAGTTTCACATGTTCAGAAGGAAATAATCAAATACTTTCTTAATAATAAGGCTTTATTATATTTAGGCTACTGTTACTGAGTTCATCAACAACACACTGGATTCGAAAGTTATGCTCCCGTTCTTTTAACACGTTTGTCACGCAGTGAGTTCCATCCAAAAGTTGCACGCCACCACCATGAAGTATAACCATATTTGAGTAGTAAAACACACAAAAATATAACCCAATGTCAGCGTAGCAGACGACATCTTCTTTACAATGCACATGCCTTCCATAAAAAAACAGGATATCGGCATTCCCATAAACCCAATCAGCACTATTACACACTTTACGAAAATCAGCCATATGCCAATGTTAACAGAACCACTTTTCCTAAAAATGGCTCCAATAAATAAATTTATACCGGCACAAATGATTATCAAAGATGTTACTCCTATAGTTAGAAGAACTGTTTTCTTCACTGAGTCATCGATTTCTTCTTGTTTTTTGTTTTTTGAGAGGCTTCCTTCTATTAGGGAAAAGAAGACAATCCCAGCAATACCTAATCCACCTTGTGCCATGCCTATGATACCGATGAGATAAGTGGCATGTTTTAGAGGAAAGATGCCGAACATTGCTTTGACGGGTGGTACTGTATCCATTTCTCAATCCTATTCCTGTCGTGGAAAGAATATCAGAGTATGTACTATAAATTTGCTGCATAACATACCGGTATCAAAATATTATTGAGAGTTATGACATTGCGGTTTGTCAAAGTTAAACTGATTACTTATAAGCTTAATCATAGACACAAGGTGTTTCACTTTTTTAAATATTTATGGCACAAAATATGTAATTCTTTCTCAACACTGTTTATAAAAGATTAGATTCCTGCGTGCGGTTTCATCCGCGTAGCTCCAGTTTCCGAGGGAACTTCATGATACAATATAACTTATAGCATCCTTCGATAAATATGTTATCTAACACTGAAAGAATCTATCAAATTGGACCAGTACTCCCCGAGACTAGCGTGTCATAGCTTGACACAACAAACAAACTCTTCAGACTTAAATTTAGTACATTTTATATTGTACATTGGTGGACTTAATGAATAAGACATTTTATACCAGACTATAGGTTACATACTCGACTATAGGGTGATGCAGAGATATCATGGTAAGTGCACTAAGCAGCTGTGAAATAATAAATTTAATAACTAATGACTAAATATATACATATAGGTAGGTTAAATTATTTTTATTAAACCTATTCTATATAAAATACAAATTAGAATATCAACCAATAATAAATTATATAATACTATACGTCATTATACCTACAATATGATACTATGAATTAAAGTTAATGTTGAGTTCTGCCCGCCATTTCTTCCTAATAAAGATTGAAAATGAATCGAATGCAGTTATTCAGAAGTCGGTCAATTTTGTTGAGGAGATCTGCATTCAGGTCTTAGAAGCATACATCACCATAGAGACTTATATGGAAAATTAAGGACTGCAGCAGTGTCAGTTTAATTTTATTCGGTAAGAAATTCGTAAGCCGATAAAGTAAACGTAGAGCGTATGCTGCGTAGTGCGTATGTGACTCTCTTGCAGGAGAAGGCCACTTGTAATTAATCGCAGATCTTTGACGTATTTACGGAATGGCGGTGGCAAACCAATAATATCCACTTGACACATAATACAGGAGCTATCTACAATAATTATTGTAGATAGCTTCTGTATTATGTGACAAGTGTGTGTGCGGATAAAGCAATTATAATTATATATTTCTTATGGTAATCTTTTATCAACAACAGAGAATTTAACCCTTTAACGCGGTTGTAATACTAGATGGTCTCACTTGATATCTCAAATGCGTTTCCCGAGTATAATTGAGGAAAATATCACGCCCTGAAAAATAATTCGCGCACAACACATGTCCTGCAGTGGTCCTTATAATTACTGCTTACTAGACCCGTGTAAGATCTACAGCTGAAATTGGTCCTGCTTCGAAGACGGTATTGCCATAGCCACGAAGTTTAATAGGCAAGTTTAACTAAGAATATAAACCGCCTAATAATTATACCTATTTTCGGGCTTCGTTCACAAAGATGACGTTATGGCATGGCTTTCAATAGATTTGTAGAACAACGTGGTGTTTCTCCACAGAAAATGAAGATCTTTGCAGGATTGTTGTGAAGAATTACACCTTGTGGCCGACGGCCGCGAATAGGTTAGTAAACATTAAACTATTGGGACTAGGTAAGTGTAGCAAATATACTTACAACTTCAACAGTTGATGGGTAACACTTAAGCTTGTATGGAAGCTTTTGATTATACTACGATAAAACAAAAATTAACAAATTTATAGGTACAGTTAAAGCAGTTATGGTAAAACTAAGTAAGAAATGGCAATCTTTATGACAACAGGACTAAAATCATTTTTTAAATTGTATTAAATGTGTATTGCTGGTTTTATCTCGCATACCTACTTATGCCTGCACTATTCCGTATCCCGGAAAAATAAGACGGCGCAAGGGTTTCGACGCACCTTTTATACATTCATTAATATATAGTGCAGTAGGTGACCTACTCCAACATAACTTGTGAATGTTTCCCCAGTTCTAGATCTGAAAGGTGCTAAACACCAAACGGTTTATCACCCTAACACCTTGGACAAACAAAAGACCGTTAGTACACACTTTATTTATACATGGTTGACAATTTTACTCTCATTTCATGGCCATTTCTTTATGAGATAGGACCACAGACCAACTCCTTACAATTATTACTACTAACTTCTATATTATATCGTGGAAACTCTGACTGCTGATCAGAATAAAAAATTGTGCTGATAAAAAGTGATTGAGATGGAGTCAAAATATTGGTGGATCGTAATTTCGGCGCTTCTGGTCGCGGTAACAGCTTCGTCTATAAGCAGTTATGACCCTCACTATGAAGGTGATGAAGATTTGGACGATTTGGATGATTACAACTCTACTGAACTTCAAGGGAGGAAGGGAAAAATATGTAAGTCATTAAAAAATGTATATAGTATTCTGGAGAGTATGTTGCGCGATATATATTTTCAAACAACCAGCTGTGCGATATCTCGTTTACTAAAGTAGCGATGCCTAATAGTTGCTTAATTAATATCTAAGTAGCAAAGCGAATTATTGCTAAAATTATTAAGTAGCAAAATCTTAAGGTACTTGCGCTTAAAAAATATATCTAGAATTCATTAATCTACCTGCTTAAAAACACACACACGTCACATTTTTCATTAATTGCGCTACAGCATCTTCTATTTTAACCATTTCTATAAATTTTATGAAAAATTGTTGATGATGTTTCGTGAGCTAATAATATGCATTAATCTCTTTTGTTAACATATTTCGGACAAAACTGACTTCTTGACCTCGAAGAGGTCAGTTTATTTCGACTACTGACTGACAATTCAAACGTGACACAATCTCTTGGCGGTGTTTGAAAATGAAAAACATAAGTCTATATTTATATAACTCTATTTTTATACAGACAGCTTTAAGTCCAATTTGTACTGACCTATACCTAATGCGAGGTTTATTTTATATGTAAAATATTTTTTTTCCCACCCCCTTGCGTCTCGTTAAAATCGTCAGTTTATTGATATGTACACTTCATTGCATTGACGCTTGAAAGGCAATCATCACTAAGCGACATAGCGTAAACTTAACAGGAGAGTGATTTAAAGTTCAAATATCTCTCGTAGAAATCATTTTTTTTTATGGCTTGTATGCTAGCTAGCTGTCTTTTTGGATAGCTATAAAAAAAATTATTTCTACGAGAGATATTTCAACTTTAAATCACTCTCCTGTAAAGGTTACTCAATGTCGCTTAGTGATGATTGCCTTTCAAGCGTCGATATATAATCATTGGGCATCCATAAAGTATGTCAATCGTAAAGAGAGGGGGCGGTGACAGGTAAATCTAAAGACACATTTGAAAATGATATAAATAAGGCGTTAATATCGATTATTAAATGGTTAGATAATAATAATCTAAAAATAAATATTAATAAGACCCTAATAATGCATTTTAGCCAACGCTTGACAAATATTAATTCTAATCTTGACATTCAATATAATAGTAATAAAATTGACGCAGTGGATACAACTAAGTTTCTTGGCCTAACTATAGACAGAGCTCTCAATTGGAAGGCACACATTGAGAACTTAATCAAAAAAATAAGCAGCAGTTCATATGCTTTATATACCCTATCGCGAACGCTTAGTATTGATGCGCTTCTTACTGTCTATTACGGACTGGTAGAATCTGTACTCAGATATGGCGTGATATTTTGGGGCAACTCTACGGAGAAAGACACTGTTTTTAAAGCACAGAAAAGATGTCTCAGGGCGATGTTTAAGCTCAGTATGACTGATAGCTGCCAACCATATTTTAATCAGTATAAGATATTAACTCTGCCATCTCTGTATATTTTAGAAGTTCTAGTGTTTGTTAAGACCAATCCAAACTTATTTCCACGAGTGGCAGATGTAGTTCCCCGAAACAGACGCGATATCAGCAAGCTATGTTTGAACCCAGCTAAGACTGCACTTATGCGCAAAAGTTCTATGCATGGCTCCAGTGTTATTTAATAAAATACCGAAAGATTGGAAAGACCTTACGATTAATTTATTTAAGAGAAGGGTCAAATCATTTTTAATTGAAAAAGCTTATTATAATGTCTCAGACTTTCTAGCTGATAAGTTTTAACTTTACATTTAAACCGACTTATTATAATTCCTTGACATTTTATTACATCTATTTTTGACATCATACTAAAAATGTTGTGATATTGTTTTTATTGTTTTTTTATTTTATTTATTTGGATTAATCTTTATGTGACATTTAATTTTTGATTTAATTTTTTATTATTGTTGTGATTTCATTATTGTTAGACTGGCCCATGCTATAATTAAATTGTATTTTTTATTTTTTATAAAAAAAAAAAAAAAAAACATTTGCACGCTATTGTATAGCAAGCATGTCTGATCATTTTAATCATAATTATGTAACATCTTGCATGCAATTTTTTTTTTTTTTTTTTGTATGTATACACGTGTTTATGCAAATAAATGACTTACTTACTTACTTACTTACAAAATGTAAAAGGGGTGGGAAGGTTTCTAATTCATTACTTCATTATTTCTAAATGTAATTACCAATTTGTCAAATTTGAACTATGAAGTATGTTTTGTTGATGTTGATTTATAAAAAAAAGTAATTTAAGAAAAAAAAACATGATTGATAATGCACCGATTTCAAAAATTCGTTCTCCACGAGAGAGCTACTTTACTTAGGAGTAAGTAATGTACCTACTGGATACATTACTGCTTAATAATAAAGTGAAAGAATTTTTGAAATCGGTCCAGGAGTTCTGGAGCCTATTTAATGCTTTATACCTAATATTAGTATAGATGATAATAAGATTAAAACCGTATCCTAATTCCAGTGTTTCCGTTCGTGAGTATCGTGCGTTTTGAAAACTCGGAGTGTTCCACCGCCAGTTCCATGTCTGGTACCTGCTTGGCTCGGAGGGAATGCAATAACCTGAACGGAACCACCACAGGAACCTGTGCTTCAAGAAGAGGAAGATGTTGCGTTGGTAAGTACTGCGAATTTTTGATAAGTAGGTATAATACATCTAGAAAAATACCTTAAAATCATAACAAATAAAATTTTACTCAATTTGACACTTTTAACTATGGTATTGATAAAAGCCATTGGAGAGCAGTTTATTTTTAAAATTTTTGCACACTACTGGTATTCATATTAAATTAACCCCTCGTGCTGAGCTACAATTATTGTGTTACGAGGTCACGACAGTATTGCAATGGATGGGGATGCAAACGCCGTTTAGTTATAAAAGCTGTTACTCAATATTTAATGATAAAAGGCCAGACGTGCATCATCATCATCAGCCCGTATAATTTCCACTAATGAAGATGGCCCTCTTCTTGAATCGGTTATTCTTGGTAGACGGATTCGTGACTGCAATATTATGTAGATAATAATACACACTAATGCTGCTGCCCGTTTCATGGTATACAATTAGTATAGATTATTGTAAAACTATCGGCACCATCGTGTTTTCCAAGGCACCGAATTTAGTTCTTCAACCAACCAGACCTGAAAAGAACTGTTAAATTTTACACAAAGGTTTCATGTAGGGCCTTGGAGCGAACCCACGACCTTCGAGACTTAAAGTGAGATTAATACCGTACCGCCACGGAGTTTGCCAAATGTGCATAACAAGTTATAAACATTAAACAAGGCATGATGACAGTCACGATCCATCAATTCTGGGCCGACGCGACGGACCATAATGTCTCCAAATCATACAAAACTCTTGCTTTATCTGAGAATATGTGTAGTACAATGTTACCTACTTAAATCTAAAGCCATCCATTCATCAGAATCCTTCCCTTCTATTCTAGGTATTAGGTCTGATTTCAAATATTTTTTCTTGTAAACCTTTCTGACAAACTTTGCTATGGGTAAAATGTGTCTCTTATTTCGTCCACTCACAACACATATCATATGTAGTCGACATACCGGATGTGTTGTGGGACAGTGGCTACAAATATATCTTTCGGGTTTTCTCTGTGAAGTAGTTCTACTAGCTTTTCTATTTCAAACTATTTCAAAAACACCAGATATACCGCTTTCCAAAGTAATGCCATCAAATTCGTCGGTCAGAATAGTTGGTCGGCAATGCACAATATCAATATCAGGTATTTTCCAGTAGGCTGCATACGGTGCCATAGCGATAAACTAAAAGCAAGTTACTGCTACTTGAACCCACACTCCCACCACTGTTACTCCTGTAAGCCAGTATCAACAGTGGCACACACTGGAAATGGCAAAGAGCACCGAGGCTCATCAAGTCCAAGGAAAAAGTTAAACTGCCTTGGGACCCGCAACGAATTTAATCAGAAAAAGATTGGGAGGAGAAAGAAAGGCTTATGTTGTCACTTATAACTAGTTATAACTGTTGGTACATCCATCGATTAAATAAAACTTTTTATTCCAGTGACCCGTACCTGCGGAAACACGGTTAATGTGAACAACACGTACTTCCTTAGCCCTGGATACCCGGCTGCGTACTCTGGGGGACAGGCTTGCACCATCGGCGTCACCAGGTGTAACAGCAATATTTGCCAGGTAAGGTAACTCGGATAACTAGGCTAATCATGTAACGATAATACTTGTCGATACTCCGCGTATCTGTGCATGTAAAAGTACTTATTAAAGTAATTAAGACATTTTAATGGAATTCATAGTCATTATGGTTACGTGATCTGACTATTGGGAAAATAAGTTTTTTGACAGGAATATAGGTATATAGGCTTTACATGGTAAATAATAATTGTGGCCTATAATACTGGGTATCTGAAAAGAAGATCTACATTTGTTTAGGTGACTTGGTAAGGTAACGCTAACGCATGGAATCTGAGGGCTGCGCTAGCTATACCTAAGTAGGCTGCCCATAGCTGGGCTGCTAATGGGTAGCCTGGGAATTCAGAAGCTGTAGTGTTTCTCGGAGGTGGACCTCACATTGTGCCTGCAAGTGTTTCACAACTTACTGTACTTAGTTCTTAAACTCCTTTGTTTATCTACATAAAATATATAAATATATCGTTCATTGTTAAAGGTTTCTTAACTAAGCAATCAGCCCGTATAACATCACTGCTGAATATGAGCCTATTTCGTGCAGGAAGTGCTGCTGTAGTCGCCACGCTTGGCAGGCGGGTTAGTGTTACCTGATATACGATTGTTATAGATGATGTTGTGACAATCAACCATCCAGATCCGGAAATAATATATGATATAATAATACAAAGATATTTTTGTCCGGAGCAAGATTTGAACCCGAAAACCTCCAAGATTTAAAACGATCCTTGCCTGCGGCACGAAGATTGCCTTATTTAGCTAATACAATTAATAATTCATGATAAACTGAAAAATCACCATTAACCTTACTAGTTACTTAAGTCGTTAAGTTTCTGTAAGATAAACACTCGGACGACGCTATAACTACTACATATCTACCCTACACAAACACATATACGAACACTTCCCTGCAGCGATCAATTAAACATAAGTTATAATAGGTCAGTGGGTAGTCTTAGATATACCTACCATTTAGAAAATTTATAGCTAACCAGTTTTGCGCCATTTCCAGCTGCGCATTGACTTTGTGGACCTAATCCTCGCTCAACCTGATGGTGACGGAGTGTGTACCACAGATTCCATCTCCGTGACTGGAGGAAACACCATAGTCCCATTACTCTGCGGAGATTTAACTGGACAGTCCATATACGTGGACTTTAACGGCAATGCGGCCATCAACATAGTAGTGACAGCTACAGCTTCAACGACTTTCAGCAGACGATGGAACTTGAAGTTGATTCAGTATGGATGTGATTGTCCTGGAATTGGTGAGTTGGCAAGGCTTTAAGTACCTATCTAGTTGACGTTGGTAAAAATCTCCAATGAGTGCTATATGAGGACGGGCAGGTATCACTGTAAGAAGCAAATAGTAGTAAACTACACCCATTCAAAAGGCTTTGAAAAAATGAAAAACTTATAAATAATTCCGTATCACGATTATTATAAAAACAGAAAAATTATGGCAGTAATAACGTAGGTACATTATATTTAAAACATTTTTTATGAATCACAAAAAATAGTCATCCATTTACTTTTTAGCACCAAACGGTTGTCTCCAATACTTCACGGGAACTTCAGGAACAATAAGCAGTTTCAATTACGGAACCGCTGCCAACACGGCGCTCTCTGCTTCACTAGTCACTGGAACTAGACAAATTGCCAACTTGGACTACGGCATCTGTATCAGAATGGAGGCCGGCTATTGTGCCATTCAATATGCACAGGTAAGCCTATGATAGTAGGTCTCAAGTAGCCTAAAGTCAAACCAACCGGCTGGATGGCATTTAATAAACACGAATTTATATTATAGTTCATATTTCTGCCACATTCACACTTCGCGAAGGCCCTCAAAAGAGTTTGGACGCCACGACATAAATATGAACTGTATAGGATTAAATACACTTATTCAGCTTATGTCCATAGAAAACGCCAGTTTTGTAGAGGATGATGCATTCAGCTGAACAGACGCAAAACTGGCGTTTTCTATGGACATAAGCTGAATTGAGCTGAATAAGTGTATTTAGTACCTTATTTATGCCCTTCACGTTACTTTCTTTTTCGGACGGATATATACCTATCGGTTGGAGATCCATAGGGAAATAAGACGCCCCGCCCCGACCGAAAATGTATCATCAATCAAAAAACTATAATATTGGGATCTTTCAGGATATTTTCGATCCAAAAATGAACTCGGAGGTCCACAAAAGTTTTGTTCTAAATTTTATCAATTCTTTGCTTTACTAGACCTCAGACGCGTACTCATTCACGGTGACCGGGGACGTGGAAGGCGCCGACGCAACAGTCCTGGGCACCACCTTGGGCGCAGTCAACGGCGCCAACTGTGTCAGTGACTTCGTGGTGATCCCCAACCCCACTGTGGTCTCTACTGGCCTGACAGCTGGTACCGACCGCTTCTGCGGCATCGGTTTTGTGTCAGTCCAGAGTAAGTTCGAGCCTCTTATCTTTGAATATACTTAAAGCTCTTTTTTATAGATGTATAGAATCGCATTAAAATTTTATAAATTTAGGTACAATACACTGATTTGGAAAAAAAAGTATTTTGGCCTTCATCATCAGATTAAGTTGCGTCAAGTGGATAGAGGCAACTGCCGGGTTATTTTTTATTATTCAGTAACAAGAATATCGTTTTACAGGCGGTGCTAAACCATTCGTACTATACGTGGTGACGAACGGAGACGAAGGCGTGGTTGGCACGACACCTCCTGACGTCGCCAACAGAGGATTCACTCTCACCTACACACAAGTCGCCTGCTAATGTGTATCAAACCTCGAAAGCAGACTCGAAGCGGTTCCTTTTATAGTTTAAATATTTTGTCATATTTTACTTAAATTATGGGTGTAATCGAATTTAATTTACTGACTGCAAAAGTGACTGCAATAGTTGCTTATAGTAGTTTTGAGACCACTTCTATTAGGTTAAATTCCCATCCGGGACATAAATATATGTTCGGTGGGAATGCTATTGTGAGACTGAGTGTGATTTTTACAAATATTTTATATAATTTAAATATATACACCGTGGTTTTTAGTTGTTGCTAATACTTATCGAAACAATTTATAGTTAGCAGAATAAATATACGAGCTATGTACATATAACATTACAGATTAAAATAACTTCGAGCGTGGGTTAGAGACGTTTGGTTCATATAACCTAAATTGTGTTTTATTACAAGATACTAGAGTTTATTTTGTACCACATTCTTGAGGCGACTGTTTTTGTTAAACTCCTATGTTTATTGTGAAAATATTTTTTATGTTCCGTATAGTAAATCGTGCTTCAAAATATTAGCAATGATTAAAAAAATCACGGTGTCAATGTGGTGTTGGTAATTAATAAGTAATCTATTTTGAAAAGGAGACCTTAAATATGCTACATTATTTAAGCGGTAAATTTAAATTTTATCGTCTTCTTTTCGAAAAATACCACGAGCGATTTATTGTTATTATTGTTACCGAAATAAACACTTTTTAGTTTAGCAGCTTTCTTTTTATTTTACTGTGATTTTTGTCTTCTACTTTTTTTTTATTAGTGAATATAATCCCACCCACTCTCCAACCGTTGCAACGCCTGTAAGCCAGTATCAACATTAATAGGCCCCGCGGTTCACCAAGTCCCGGGAAAAAGTTAAACTGCGTTGGAACCCACTACGAGTTTTGTTTTGTCTATTGATTTTATTTCATTGAAATAATTAATTTATTCAGCACAGGTATTAACATACACTTGTATTTGTCAAAATCTCAATGTTACACTACCATTCTTATTCTATAAAATAAACTAGATAACCAACAGTTAGCAAATTGTAGGATATTACAGACAAAGTAACCCATGACGACGGCGACTAAGGGACATATGGCTGATGGATGGGCAGCAGCATCTATTAGCTCAAGGTTTACATCTTACTGCGATCACCAATCCGTCTGCCAAGCGTGGTGATTACGGCAATATCCCTCTACGATCCTGGCTTGCCAAGGTCTGTTAAGAGGAGGCCCATGTTCAGCAGTGGAAGTAAACGGGCTGTTGATGATGATGATGAAACCATCCGTCAGCTTGTCATTAATTTCTCATGATAAGTTTTAATTCACATTATTTTAGGTTTTAGTTGATCAATATAGAAAAAAAACCGGAAAATGACTCGCGCACGAAGGGTTCCGTACCATTTTCAAGTGCCTACATGGAACCGTTATTGACATAGTAGAAAAAAAAAGTTTCTTGTATTTGTGTAGTGTAAGTTGTAGTATTTGTTGTTGTAGTGGCAACAGAAATACATCATCTGTGAAAATTTCACCGGTCTAGTTATCGCGGTTCTTGAGATACAGCCTGGTGACAGACAGATAGACAGCGAAGTCTTAGTAATAGGGTCCCGTTTTTAACCTTCGAGTACAAAAAAAACATACAATTAAGTGACATACACCTGGGGGCACCCTTAGGGATTAGGACCACGATCCAGTGTCCCATTTTGCATCAATAGTTTGATCGTAAAGCGCCCTAGGAAAGTGAGGCGATGATGGATACCCATCATTATCATCAATAAGGATGGATTATAAATATATGGAAGCGGAACAGAAAACAATATGGATAATATTAAGAGCAAATCTCCAAAAAATAGTGACTGATTAGGACGATTATTCTTTTATTGTGTTTATGAATTCGCAGACCAAGTTTGGTTAAAATTCTTAAGGCAATAACAGTAAAGGCCGGCGCTGATTGGCGTAGTGACGATACGGAAAGGCATTTTATTTCAAATCAATTTATTTAACCTGATGTCAAGATTTCTATAATATTTTATCTACATGCCACAACTTGTTAATTAACCCTTACCTCTCTTCTAACTTGCCGTGTCCGTAACGACTTAGTAAACTATGGTAAACAGTGCATTATATGAATATCAATATGAATCATATATGTATATTTAAAACTTATTTAAATTAGGATAAAAAGTACTTAATCAGAAATAAAATGCTATGCCCTGCCGCCAGCCGTTACATGCTAACAACAATATAATAATAGATATGTATTAATACTGTATTTTTATTATATGAATAAAACATAATAAACAATAAAAGTGGCTAACTTATAAAATACTATTATTCTAAATCTATTCTACTTGGCAAGGTTCCATCTACTATGCAATTTAGAAAAAGGCGTCAATTAAAATATTATATTATGATATTTATTTATTAATAATAATTTAATCTCTTCTAATGGCCATTCAAAGTTACTATAATATTCACAACAAGCTTGATTTTCTATAATAAGAATTACGACATTGAAATAATACATCACAAATGTACTCACATGCTACTTTTATTATATATAACAATATTTTCTACTATTACACTATAATTGTAGACCTAATAAGCATAGGGACGGATATACTATAGAGATTGCAAACCGGGCCCGATGCTTATTTAGGCACCCACCGGGCCCGGTCACCGGACCCGGTAAGTAAACCGCGGCTCGGGAGAGCCAACTCCTAGAGTGTATTGTCTTTTTAATTCGTATATACCCACAACATTTTCATAAAATACTTTAAAGGATTCATCGCTAACACGAATGCAACCGGGCGACGAATGCAACCGGGCCCGGCCGGGTTGAGAAACATACCGGGTTGCAATCTCTAATATACTATGATCTTCAGACGCATCCAGTCTTACGACCAAACATTAAACTCGCGCACATCCGACCTTATGCTTATGAGCTCTTGTAAATATATTCAATCAATACTTCTGTCATAACACGGTACATATAATATATACAGGGTTACCTCGGAGACAGTGCGCAAATTTTACCTACAGAAAGGATTTAAAAAATAAAAATACCCGTGTGTTTTTGTTTTAGCATGACAGACCAAATAATTAAAATGCGGACACCCATGGCGAACGATAGCGCTGAGCTGACTGATACAAGCGCGCGCGTCCTTGCGCCCGCGCTCTCTCTCCCCCGCCCTTTCCCGCGCTATTACCCCTTTCACTCCCGTGCATAGGGTGAGAAATTGAAAATTTCGGTGGATAAACGATAACTAATAAAAAGTTAGCAAAAAAATTTAATATGATTTTTTTTCGTGAAATGTGTTCTATTAACGATACTGATTACATGGAAAAAATATGCGCACTGTCTCCGAAGTAACCCTGTATATACATGATATTTTATAATAATTATATGCAATGCCTTAACTGTGTAACTGTAGGTTAATAATGTATCTCGCCGACTGCGACTACTGATATTGTACCACATTTTTTTCATAATCGAAGAACGCATTACGGAAAAATATGAAAGCAGAACGGAAAACAATATCGTGTATCCAATTAAGAAACGCAACAACATAATTAATAGCTGTAATTCACAACTAGCCAATGCAGGTTAATTATGTATCTTGCCGTAGAAACGGGACTACTGATATTGTACCACATTTTTTCCATAATCGCAGAACGCATTACGGAAAAATATGGAAGCAGAACGGAAAATAATATCACGTATCCAAGAAACAACATAATTAATAGCTTTTATTGACAACTAGCCAATAGCGACAGATAAGCAATACAGAAAGTCTTCCTCTTTTGTATTGTTTCGTTTACCGATTACGAAACAATCTAGAGCTCAAAAGCATAGGGTCGGATGTGCCATAATACGTCAGAAACATTCGTCGTATGTGCCTTTATCGTAAACTGGCACTTACGACCAAATCATTCTGAAGATAAGGGGCCATCTATAAAGTCCGTCATATGTAAAGGAGGGGTGGGGGTCGACGAAGTGTGACATGGTGTGACAAGGGGTGGGGGGGGGGTCCTTAGTTTTGTGACATCACATTTCAAATTTAATAAATTGAATCGCGAAATTTTAAATATTAATTAAAACTAAAGTAATTGTGGAACTGCTGCTTTAATTTAAAAGTTTGTGACAATGAGGGGGGGGTCTCAAAATCATATAATACGTGTGACGTACTTTATGGATGGTCCCTAATACCGCATCCATTCCTATGCTTCTCATGTCAAGATTAAAGCTGTCACTTTACTACAGCAATATACGCAACCGATACGTGCTGAGCTGTCAATTTGACAGATGTCCTTCCAAAATATATACCTACCTTTTAACAGCAGATAATATCATGTATACTGATAACATTAACGAACAAATTTCGCTTTTTAATTGATATATAGCGGGGTGAGTGGAGTCTAAGTCCCGGCTTTGTTTATTGAATTTGAATATAAATTTATCTATATAAATTAAAAAGAATCACTAAAATGTATGTAACTTGAGAACGACTTGACCGATTTGGTTAGTTCATTTTTTATTATGTCGATCATTGCGAAATAGTTTTTTTTTCGGTTGGTCTTACTTAGGTACCCACGAGGCTTTTGCTACTTCACCGGGTATAAAGGCGAGCAGAGCTCCAGCCTTAATAAATGGAATTCTGAATTGAATTGCACTGAATTCGTATGAAAGAACATGATAAAAAAAATCTCAGGACGTGTCAGAATATTTGACGATCAATCTACCAACCAATCATGGGCACATACAGCTAGCTTTCATAAATACAAAAAAAAACATTTCTTCACCAACCTTAACATTGTACATAAAACTGTCTGATATGAAAGGGAACGCAAATACATCAAAAGTACCTCAAGTCAACCTATCGTAAAACATACAGATTCGTGCGTTCCTAATAAGGTGAACAATAAAAACACGTCAAAATAACCTAAATATTTAATAGGTGCACATGCTTAGGAAAACATTACAATTATTCAACACTAATAAATTAATAAGTAACTATTAAGGCTAATATTGCTCAATGTGTACTAATTTATTATAAGGTCAACATTTTATTGCTAAACTATAAGTGTGATTAACTTGTCGTTTTACATTAATAAAACTATGTACTATGGATATCTTGAAGAAAATATCAATAATGTCAAACTTAATAAAACGACTGTAAATTGAATATGTATTTGATGGTATATTAATATTTAACCACTAGTGGTATAATGCAACAGCCAACTTCCTCTCAATATTCTATTAAAATGAATAATGATCATGTAAATTAATAAAATTTACTTTTCTTTTTGAATACAACAAAAATCATTCAACCGTCCAAAACCCTCAAGAAATTATATTTAAAGGGTATTTTCTAAATATTACAAATAATCCCTCTTACATTTTGTTAAAGAGTATATATCTCCTTAATGCAAACGCAGTACTTGCAAAATCGTGATTTCGAGATAAACACATTTTTTGATATCTAAACAAGAATTCTATATTACATGACATTTAAAATGAACCTAAAAAATAAGAAGAAATCAATCTTTATGTATAGATTAGGGTCCTGAAATGACATATTCGCAAAAAAGGAAAAATCCCAAAAATATAGATAACTGCTAG
The DNA here is from genome assembly GCA_947037095.2 of Nycteola revayana. Taxonomy (NCBI): domain Eukaryota; kingdom Metazoa; phylum Arthropoda; class Insecta; order Lepidoptera; family Nolidae; genus Nycteola; species Nycteola revayana. The sequence goes on along the minus strand of OX344842.1, from coordinate 29,157,765 downwards.
TTCAATTAGCGGGGCAGATATGCGAGTTTGGAGTTGATAGCTTTTAAAAGAAAGGATTTTCCATACAAACTTACACCCCTTATTCCACCAGTTTGTTGGGTTGTTCAGAAAAATAATTTACTACATTTAAATTTCTTTATATAAGTAGTAGAAGTATAAGTATTTTCTAGTAATTGGAAAACCCTATTGTTGTAGTTTTATATAAACTATAGAATATTAGTATACTCATTATTAGTATTGTATAAACTATAGAAATTTCATACATACATTGACACCCCTTCTTACCCACTTAGGGGCGAAATTTTGCAAAATCCCCATCCAAAATTTATATCTATACTAATATTATCAAGCTGCAACATTTGTTTGTTTGAACGGGCGAACATCAGGAACTAGGGGTCCGATTTCAAAAAATCTTTCAGTGTTGGATAGTCCATTTATCGAGGAAGGTTATAGGCTATATTTTATTACGAAGTTCCTACGGGCACGGGAGATACGCGGGTGAAACCACGCGCGGGAAGCTAGTAATAATATATAGATATATCTTAACTTTATCAAGAAATCGGCTACTGCATTATACTAAAGTGGAACAATGAAGGGACCTTACGCATGTACGACCAAAATTCATAATGCTTAAACGATGTAACAGTAACAGAGCTTAGGTTACGTGTTTATTGATGATGAACCTTATTGCAAGTCGATACAGTTCAATATGCTGTACCAACTATATTTTCGTGAATACGAAAATTGTTTCTAAATCTCAATTTAGTATTATATATCCCCTAAAATAACGCATACATCTTCTAACTGCATACTTATTTTTCAAGTTTTACAATAACTGCTCAGTGCCATATTTACGCAATCACTTGCCGATCGCTATATTCACGTAATAACAATCACAACTTCAGTTTTAGAAAAGATTTGTTATCATTTTGAAAGTTTAATGCGTAAGGTCCCTAACCACATGATATAGGTACAATATTTTAAGCATGTAACGTTTGAACTTTACTCGTATTTCTTTGAATAATGCTTCTAACGTCGCTGTACCATTTTTCAACCTCAGTATGATTCTTCAAGTCCTGGAAATATATAAATGAAAATAAGCAATTTTCGGTAAGCAACTAACAGGTTATAATAAGATTACTCATTTAAAAAATCAAACAGACTTGTTAACGTGAAATATGACTAAAAATTTCTGAGAAATATGTGGACAACTTACGTAAACTAATGAAATTTGGCACATTTGTTCAAAAGCCCTAATATACCTATAATATACATTAGCATTTTACAATTCCAACGTAGCGATAGACATTGGTGACCGCAGTAATATGTTGTACCACACAAGGAAACGCTGCTGCCCGTTCCTTAATATACGATCATAATAGATGATGTTAGGACAATCCGGACCAACGTCTTTCCGAGGCACGGAGGGTATTCCTTTAACCAACCAGACCCGGAAAGAAATTTTAGAATTTACACAAAGATTTCCTGTCCAGTGTGGGGATCGACCCACGAGCTTCGAGATTTAAAGCGAGCCAAATACCGCTAAGCTACGGAGGTTGTCGAAAGTATTGAAGAATTGAACTTGACAATTTGAGGATATTGGTGCAACTGTTGCTGTATGTCGCTTATGTTACTTTCAATGCAATTTGAGGTCGGGAGCTATTTACTTTGTTTAACTCGACATAGTAACTAACATCGATGTTAGATGTAATTTAATTATAGTTCAAAAGTTGTTCATAATGTAGAGATGCGCAAAATGTGTCAGTAAAAAGAAATGAATGAAGTATATCTTTTGGCTCAATGAAGTAGTCCACTGATTTAGTTCAGTACTTTATAAAGATACATGCGCAATATGTCTGATATACTTCATTTGAACTAAGTGAACTATATCACTCATTTAGTTCACTAGTTCAGCTTATGAACAAGATTAATTAGAATCAGTTTTCGCATGTCCTTCAAACGATCATCGAATTCATTTACTTCACTAGTTCAGTTTATGAACTAGATTCATTTGAATCAATTTTCGCAGGTCTTTCAAACGATCATCGATCGTGCAATGAACTAATAACGAGAATGATTATATTGTTTGGAATTAGTTCTTTAAGTTTTTTTTTTTTAATTAAGTGTATAGCTTTCATTTAAAAGCATTAAGTAATATTGTGTACGAATTATATTGAATATAAGAATTTTAACACTGTGAACTCAATGGACTAAACTGAACTAGTGAAGTATATGAATCTGTACTGAACGAAAGAGATACAGAGTGATTCCAACTGAAGTACTTCAATAGAAGGATTCATTCGCGAACTACACATCTCTATCATAATGGCGTCATTTACATATTTACAATATCTCATGTAATCCTAATACATAGTATAATTTCAATTTACCTGGAAAGCAGTGCATCCCTCGATGCTGCACAGGACACCGTACACAGTGATGTCGGCCAAGTTAGGCTTGTCCCCGCCCAGGAAGCGTGTGCCTTTGCTCTTGATAGCTCCCATCCAAGCGTTCACTGCATCATAGAGGGACTCGCGGGCATCCTCCTTTATGTTGTGTCTGTAAGACGCAAGAGTTATATTTAAAAGTTATAAAAAAATTATAAGTACTAGTGGTCGCCCAATGGTCGAAATTCGACTATAATTAAAATTATAGCTTTCTGCACTTCTTCTATCAAACTATCTTCCTCTTCTTCATCAGACTGTTTACGTCCACTACTAAACATTGGCCTCCTCTTTAGCCCTCCTCTTTAACCCTCCTCTTTAGCCATCCTCTTTAGCCCTCCTCCTTAACCCTCCTCTTTAGCCCTCCTTTTTAGCCCTCCTCTTTAGCCCTCCTCTTTAGCCCTCCTCTTTAGCCCTCCTCTTTAGCCCTCCTCTTTTGCCCTCCTCTTTTGCCCTCCTCTTTAGCCCTCCTCTTCAGCCCTCCTCTTTAGCCCTCCTCTTTAGCCCTCCTCTTTTGCCCTCCTCTAACAGATTCAACTACCTTGGCAAGCCAGGATCGTTGAGGGATATTGCCGTAATCTGCAGGTCGGCTTGGCATGCGGATTGATGATCGCAGTAAGATGGGAGTTTTGCCTGCCCTAAATCAGTTGTTTGTCCCATAGTCACCTCTAACGACACCCTTAGGAAGGTATGTGGTGGTTTATTCTAAGCCATAAACCACACGACGCTTCTCTAAAACTATAAGTGTGCGGAATTTCATATTCCTCCTTCCGCGCATTTTTCGTAAACTGGGTTACAATGTTTTTGCTTCACGCAGATAGATATCGGCATATTTGTGAGCTCAACAGATTTAATTTATTGTGTACTTTCATTATATCCAGTAAAAGTTTTACATTTTTATTATGAGACTAAGTGAAAGTCTGTGTGCCAATCTGTGACATTTATTCTACTAGGTTTAAAGTTCTGCCGGTTTCAAAAGTGTGCATGGAACCATTGTTTTCGTGGAGGACCGTCACTAGTTTACTGGTGTCATTTTCGAAAAATCTAGGATCCAGGACATAGCAGGAGATAACCTATTTTGGTATACCCGAGGAATTGTCTATTCTAACGACCCTGATGTTCGAGCCCGAGAATTCGTTAATTCCAGGTACACTACAATTAAAGAAATTTAAATTATATGTAATATTATTCATCATCTTCCTTCGCTGTCATGCTTGTAGTGGTCAATATGTGTAGTATTATAATTTGGAAATATATTTCGAATTAAAAAAAGATATTTAACAGAGATAATAATCAATCATAGAGCTCAAAGCTCGCTCTTTCTCATTAATTTTACGTGGATCTTTATAAGGTTAAGTTTTAGTTTTGAATAGAAGTATTAGCAAGCACATAGTTAAATAAGCGTTTTAGCTAACCGCTCATAGTGGGCAATTGGGCATGAACTATTACCAACATGGCCAACATACACCATTAGGGGCGCATTTCCCTACCGGGAAGAACTTGCTCCACCCGTCCGTGTTTTCGCACCATTGGAAATAAAAATAAAATCAAAAACGTTTATATACACGGATCGATCGTACTTATTATAAGTCAAATACAAAGATAATAAAAAGAAAAAAGAAAAACAATTTTCACTGATAAATTAGTTTACATTTTATCAATAATGTTATTAAATAAAATTTACCAATGTTGGTATGGCATCTGATAATCGCTTATTATAAAATATAATTAAGATCAACCAGCGCGGGCTGGGATCGGGTCTGAAGCATAGAACGCGTCGCGAGCCTCGCCTTGCGAGGACGACCGGACCCTATCCTAGCTTCCTACGAGTCTTTCTCTATCTAACTACGGTGTGACACTCGGAGAAGAGACTATTAACGTAATGCTTACGTAGTCTTAAGCCTTTTAGCTATGCGCACAACGTCAGCACCAACATAAACCATTAGGTCGCATTTACCTATCGTAAAGAACTTGCTCCACCAGTCCGTCTCCTTTTACTATTGGAATTTACTTAGAAACAGTTCATACATGTCCCTTTAAGTCTTAAAGTAAAGCTTACCTAGTCTTAAGCCTTTTAGCTATCATCCACATAGCAGCAGCTCCAACATAGACCATTAGGGCACATTCCCAGGCCGGGAAGAAGTTGCGCCAACCGCCCGCGTCCTCGAACCATTGGAACGTCTCTAGAGATTCTCCTAGCGTTCTGTACACGTTTGGTGATAGTGTGGTGATTAAGACACGGTCGGCCCATTGACGCCATTCACGTTCCTCGCTGGAATATTTTTTTTAAGATTTAAAAAAGTGGTTTAATATTATTTTTGCAATTAAATGTACAGTTCATGCAGGTTCCACGTAACTAGTGCCTATAGGAAACTCTTCCTAAAACAAAATTTGCTACGTATTGCCTGCGGCTTCATCTGCATAGTTACTTTAGGCAAAGTAACCATTTTCACATATTTTTAATTTGTTGCAATCGTAATTTGTCTTAGGTAATAATATTATATAATAATAATATTATTATATATTATTAATTAACGGATAGACAGGCAGAAAAATATGTGATAAGTCAAGTTTGACACGCATATGTTAACATTTATAGCTTAACATATGTAAGCGGTATTTGGCTTGCTTTAAATCTCGGAGGTCGTTGGTTCAATCCCCACGCCAGACAGGAAATCTTTGTGTAACTTCTAAGAATTCTTTGCGGGCCTGGTTGGTTGAGGGACTACCCTCCGTGTCTCGGAAAGCACGTTAAGCCGTTGGTCCCGATTGTTATAACATCATCTATATCAATCGTTTACAAGGGAACGGGCAGCAGCGTTTCCTTGTGTGTTAGTCGTTGTAAGTTGTCTTTAAAAGAAAGAAAAAATAAAAGATTTGTTACTTCATTTAAAAGTCAGGAAAAGCTGTCTCCAGTTAAATATTAGGCTAAACTAAATACAAAAATAAAAATCACCATAACGTCTTAAGTCGATGCGGACAAATTCATAGACCACTGAAAGCTTATTACTGTTAAGAGAAAGCCCATGTACTGCAGTGGACATAAACGGGCATGCCCACTGGAGAACATGGGCCTCCTCCTAACAAACATTAGTAAGCTAGCCAAGATGGTGAGTATCCTTGAGTCTATATAGATGTTCTGCATGTCTGTCAGTTGTATGTCTTTTAATAGCCTCTTATGACTCCCATAGGATGGTCTGTACCAGGGATTCCCAAAGTGGTCGATATAGGGGTCGATATCGTTCTATTGACCTAAGTCAGAATGAAAAATAACACACTGTAGCAGCTGTTTTAAGTTAGCGGACCATTATGAATAAGGGGGTTGATCTTAAAAGTAGGTAATTTGGCCATGGGGGTCTGAGGTAACAGTTCATTTTGGAAAAGGGGTCACTTGTCCAAAATAGTGTGGGGATCCCTGGTCTATACTAAGCCAAACACCACACAGGTAGACAGTTAACAAATACAGTACATTCTTATATTTAAAAGACTTACATTTCAGCGGCTTTCTCCCTTTCATCAGGTACAGGAGCGTTGTGCATAACAAAATATTTGTTGGCAATGTCCGTGGAGTTGCTTCCTGTTTCATTGACATACTTAGTGACCGGGTAGAACTTGACTATATCCTTCAATTGTGCTGATTTGTCTTGCAAGTACGTTTCAAGAACTGATATAATCGCTGTACTATCCAGGAGTTGCTATAACAATAGAAAAGAATAGTTTTAATTGTGAGCATGTGTATGTAGATTGTGAATGGATTTGGCACAGATATAAAATATAAATGGCATTAACAGATTGGGTATAACAACCACAATACAAAATCAGTGTGGAACAGCAATAGAAAAATCATGGTGTATCGATATACAATTGTGAATATTATATCAAACGGCACTAGAGCTCCTAAAATAAGCTCATCCATGTATATGTTGCAGCCAAAACTCTTAACCAATCAAAAGAAGTTTTAACTAGCAAAATCAGTCAAAACTAACCTTTTTTCCGGGCTAAAATGCCTTACGCATCCCCTAGCTGGCGCAAGGATCACATACGATGGCGAAGGGTATGTGGGACTCTCCCTCTATCGAACGCGGTGCGCTGTCGCACCGCAGAGTAGTCAAAACTAACCTAACCTAAAACTACTTTTGACTGATTTTGCTAGTTAAAAGTACTTTTGACTGGTTAAGAATTTGAACTGCAACATATACATTACTTTACTAGCATTAAAGGCAACATTATTTTATCTCGATTTTAAAATGGTAATGTTCATCATAATGATCATAAATTAGATAGTAATACTGATAGAAAATTATCCTTTTTATAAGTTACAATTAAAAGTCACAATGTATACTAAAATAGATAAGGAACTCTTAGGATGTGTTTCCATTAGAGATGTGCTATGCTGTGAACTAGAATAACATAGCTTGGTTGAATCTGTTTCCACCAGTGCTATGCTATGTGGACCATTACCATGTAGCATAACTCTGATGGAAACTCAGCTTAAGACGCAAATTAATTTAAAGAGATAATCAATAATTTGTTTAATTTCTGCAAGACATGAAAAATACAAAGAATAAAAAATAAATCGTTAATTTACCTGGTAACCTCCATCCACCTTGGCAAGCAATATTGGCACTTTCTTGTAACCAGACCATTTAATGGCTTGACGTAGAACAGCATCTACCTCTACGATTTCATAGCTGATTCCCCTCGCGTCCAGGTATGCACGGACTTTACAACAAAATGGGCAAGTACGATATTGGAACAGGGTCAACTGTAAATTGCTTGTGTCTGCCTCATTTATAACCTGAAATAGAATGATAAGGATGGTCAGAAAAATAAAAGTGAAGTTATTAAAATCAGTTGTCACACTTAGGCTCCATTCTCACTATTAGGTGATATGTGGTTTGTTCTTGATCTAATCTCAATCTGGTAAAACATTATTAAATTCTAGAGTTGGATTATACTGTTACGGAATACGGATAGTTACACACATAGTTTTTGATTTAATAATATTTTACCAATCCAAGATCAGAATGTGAATGAACCATGATCTACTTTATAGTATGGATCCACCTTTATCTCATCCCAAGCGAAACAGGATGCACTGAACGACAGAGGATACAAAGGGTAATTACGTATAATATGACTATGACTTCTGTATTATGTAACATATATAAATTGGAACTATTACAATATTTGCATGCATATTAAGCCCTGTAGAGTAACAAAAATATTTTTACTAGTGTCATGGTCTTATTTTACGTAATTGCCTCTATGTGTAGTATGGCTTACACTTTCTTATCACTACATAGTATAAAATAAAGTCGCTTTCTCTGTCCCTATGTATGCTTAAATCTTTAAAAATACGCAACGGATTTTGATGCGGTTTTTTTAATTAGATAGAGGGATTCAAGAGGAAGGTTTATATGTATAATACATCAGCATTGTACCCGTGAGGAGCCGGGGCGGGTCGCTAGTATAGTATAAAACAAGGTAACATTAAGTAATATACAGTTAGCAAGCAAGACAAAAAAAAATAGACTAACCACCAGAATTTAAATTCTTATAAAAAAATACATAACAGTCAGTTGCAATTATATTTCTGCAATTGATAAAATGCTATGTTTATGATAGGATGGCTTGTTTCACTGCTAGGAAAATAGGCTTCTCTTACAAACAATATTGCAATATCACCATTTTACTTGTTCCTTTGGGTTAGAAATTCTAGATAAGACCCAGAGAGTTTGGGTGCAGAAATGCATAATAGTTTTTTTTAAATCTTTATTATAGTTATATCACAATACAAGTGACTGCACCGGTAGCTCGGTGACACCGGTTGCCCATGAAACCTGGTGTTCTGGATGTGATTCCCATCTGGGACTTTCATGTGCTTTGTGTCTATGGATTAAGTGTTTGTAAAGACCACACCACACAAGGATTGATTTCCCAAGTATAGGAGTTGTGTCAAAACTAAACTATAAACAATATTTATTAAGTTATGCTGTGCGAAGATCAAAAATATATTAAATCAATAGCTACAACTTCAATAAGACCCTTCGTTTAGCATTAAAATAATGTAATTGCTGCCAATCAATCGTCATGGTTAAACAAAATCTAAATATAATTTGCATGGGCACTGTACTATCAATATTTAATTTAATAATAAAATTTGCATTGCATTTTTGCATTAGATTTTCAATCTGTATGTCATATTCATATTCATTTATTGCACGCTATACATATAATAAGTTGTAACAAAGACAAAACCAGTACAAAATATGGACCCTGTTGGGCATTTCTTTCGCCTAACGGGCTATTGCATCATCATATCTATTCATTAGAATAATATTAAGCTCCAGCTTGCTTTGCACAGTTTCACCTACATAACTCTTGTGAGAACTTCATAATTAAATATAACCTATGACATTATCCTAACCTTCCATGATAAATAGGCTATCTAAGCCTGAAGGTTTTTTAAAATTGCACAGTCTTTTCTCAGATCTTGCCTTCAAGCAAACAAACTCTTCAGCTTTATGTATTAGTATAGATTACTGAATTAAAGAGCCCTTCCTGGCCATTAAACAGCTGTTATTATCATAAAACTAAGCACACTTTTAAAGGCCAACTAGTAGGTTACTTTTTTTCTACAAATCTGTATACAAATCTTAATATGTATTTATTGATATAAATATTTTTTTATAAAATAAAACTTATGTATATGAGTTATATATTAAACTTCAATGGGGCCTCAGTGGTTACGGCAGTGGCTTCTGAGACTTGATTGACAAATAGTTGTTCCGAGTCTTAAGTGTTTTGTGTCCATGATTGATGTGTTTGTAAAGTACCTTGCGACATTGGGATTTATTTCCCAAGCACAGGATTTATCTTTTTAAAAGAGGAAAATAATAGAGATATTACGGACATGCCTGGTTCGAAGTGGCACTAGAAAAGAGCACTTGGAAAGATATTGGGGAGACCTTTGCCCAAAAGTGGGACATAAATGGCTAATTAAAAAAAATATATATGGAGCTGATTATAATAATTAGCAATGGCTGTGTATCAAAATTCGCACTGTCATAACAAATACACAACATTTCGCATTTATAAGTCGCCATTAAAAATGTTTTATTACACTGGATAATTTTATTGTTAAAAACTTGTATGTACTATTGTACAATATTACAAAAATTATTTCTGCTTAAAATATATTTGCTACAATGCTAATTCTTTCAAAAATAATTTGCTAACTGATAAGAATGTTGAAACCTTGAACCATAAGTTGTAAATATCTTTATAAGGTATCATTGCAGTTATGTAATTTTGCAGAAAGATATAATATTAAATTTAATTGATCTTTTCAAAAAGGTCATGGTGAGAGATTATAACTGTTCTAAAATTGAAGATGGACAAAGTAAGGAAAGCTAATACAGCATCTTCATCATCATCTGTCTGCTAAATATTTCCATGGAGAGCCTCATGTTGAGCAGCTAATGATATGCAGCCTCCCTTAAAGGGGGTGTTATTATAGGTGCCACGGTTAACAGGTAGATTGGTGACTAAAACCAAAGCAATGAAATGCCAATTTCCTGGCATTTCTTCTGATAGATGAAATAACTTTATAAAAACCAAATGAAATCTCAGAATGTTTAAATAATGGAAACTTCTTGCACTGTCCTAAAATAGCTTATAAAAGCTACATTGTTTTTAAACATTATTTTTTTTATTATATTTAGATGGACATAATATAGATTTTCAATTTTCTTTTACATATAATTTGCAGTAGTAAGTTCCAAATAAAAGAATCATATTTAATGTGTAAAGTCTGTTAATAGTTTCAATAAGAGGCAAATAATAAATAAAAAATACTAGTGCAGTAGCTATCAACGCTTAATACAAAAAAACCGTCATACCCATTTCGCTTATTATTAATTACACACTAATAATAGTTCAGTTTGGTATGTGTCTGATACACAACTATAAATTAGAATGATATTAGATACTTAGGTAAGCAAAATTATTCATCATCAACAGCCCGTTTACATCCACTGCTGAACATAGGCTTCCTCTTAACAGAACTAGGCTAGCCAGGATCGTAAAGGGATATTGCCATTATCACCACGCTTGGCAGATGGACTGGTGATTGCAGTAAGATGTAAACCTTGAGCTAATAGATGCTGCTGCCCATCCATCAGCCATATGTCCCTTAGTCGCCTTTTACGACACCCATGGGAAGATATGGGGTGGTCTATTCTAAGCCGGAGACCACACGGCAAAATTATTAATAAATACAAAATTTGAACAAAATTATTATATGGTAGTTATTTTAAGTGTAATTGTTCTTCCATACATACTTACATAATTCAATGGTTTAACCCCATTTTACAGAACTTTTAGTATCCAAATAATTGTGTAAACTATTTTAATGATCAGAAGCACTAAAGCAATCAAAAGATGTGAAGGCAATAGCTTCACATTTGTCAGAATTACTAAAAATAATAATTTTATAAGGAAAAACAGCTTACTCTATAATGGGCCTGGTATTCGGGCGCACTTTTAAGGAAAACGTAGTTCTCATTTTCATTTGGTGCATAGTTTTTCTTAACATTGACTTTATAATGCGTGTAACCTCCATAACCAGCGCCGACTAGAATTCCAATACTGGCACTAACGAGGGTTAATTTAGTTGTTGAAGGTGGCCGCCGGCTTTTAGTTGAAAAAAATGTCTTAGGTATATTTTCTTTAAATGAAGGTATAACTTCCTTTCGTAGTATCGCTACCGTTGGCCTCCACATTTTATTACTACTGTTATGTGATCACATGAAAACAAACTGTTATAACTAAATAGATAAAGTAAACGCAATGTGCTGCAATGTGCAGAAAAAAATATCGTTCTAGATTGTCAATGGACCTCGGCCACAGACTATAGCACTAATGCGTAGACAAATGGACCGCCTAGAATCGATTACTTTTTCTTTGACTTAGGAATCGATTATATTTATTTTGTGCTGCTTGTACTCGGAGGAATTCTAATTCCTCCAAGTGCTTGTACTACTTGTAATTATGTTGTAATTAACTGTGCACATGGTTTTGTAGATTATTCTCAAAATATTCAATACAACATCATTACAAAACAATGTATTTTGTCTAATGGAATAAAATAAAAACAAAATAATAATATTAAAATATAACAAAAAATATTTGAAAATCTTATTACTTGATGTTAAATAAAACTAGCTGATGCATATATATTGGCCCACGGCCCAGCTTTCACTTATTTTCAGAAATGGATAATAAATTTGTGGTCATTTTAGCGTCGCGTTGTTTTGTCATAGTCATATAACTTATGCAAATTATTCGTGATAATTTTAAGTTTTAGTTGTGAAAAGTAATTATGTTTTTTGTAAGGTAAAGGACAGTTTATTTCATATGCAGCAACTGTGCACTCAGAATAGAAGATCATCATGGGAAAATATGTTTATATCAATAAATATAATGTTGAAAATATAAACATTGTTAGTACAAAAGAAGGCTACACTAATACTACTAAATCGTAAATTATAAACAATGGTAAAAATGGAAAAAAGCGTTCATAAAAGTAGTAAACAACTGTATAAGCTCAATTTGTAAATGGGTTTTTCGTCTATATATGGCATTGCATTAAGTAAACCCTAACAACGACTTGTACTGGTGTAGTGGTTCTGTGGTTATAGCTGCTTCTGAGACCTGAAGTTCTGGATTCCCAACCCTCCAACTGTCTAATACATATAACTCAAAATCTCTGATTAACTTTCTAGCTAGAGTCCTTCTAGTTTAATTATTGCATTGCACAATATGATAACTACTAGATGTAGCATAAACAGAATAAAGTTTGTTAAAAAATACAACATTAATTACAGTTACACTGATAACATGATAATGAAATAATTAATTTATTCAGCACTTAAGTATTTACATATAGGTACTTGTACTTGTCAAAATCACAATGAAAAACTGTAATTAATAGGTTATTATTCTTATTCTATGAGTTAAACTAATTAGGTACCTATAACTAGCAAGTGCAACCGGTGAGTGCTGCTAATTGTAGGACATTATATTCCGTCTGTCCGTTTGCCATTAATTCTTCTACTCATAATAAGTTTATATTTACATTAATTATATAAAAGCATACCATTAAGTGACATACACCTGGGGGCACCAAGGAGTTAGGACCACAACCCAGAGTTGCCACTGATATCAAACTCAGATTTATGGATATAAGAGGAAGTGATCGCTGGCACAGCCTATAGGCGCTGGATCACCACAGGGCAGGGGTAGGGGCACAACGTGGTCCTCGCCGGCGAGAATCCTACCCTTGCTAACCTGCAACCTTTCACTAACTACCTAGGTGGACGACCCGGAGAAGAAAGGAAGAAAGAAACTCCGGGCTTCTTTTTTTTCGCCATCTTTTGTATCACAGTTTATGTATGGGCATTTTCTTTTTAAATATAAATTTTATTTACAATATTTAATTTAAAGTATATTGTGAAATTACAGCATGTGCGCTAGTGCACGCTCTAGACGTTTTCATAGATAAAGCTAAATACTGATTTTATATAATTACCAAGGAACAAGCTATGTAAGAAAATTATCGTCGTTAGGGGTCACACACTAATGTTTTAACAACTACCTCAAGCAGCACCCGTTCACGAGTATGACGTGTGAGTACACAGCCATCGCCTCCCTTGCCATATTAGAGGGAAGAAGGCGATCCCATTCGCATCGCCACCGCAAGCAATGACAAACAATGGGAGCATGGCGAGCACACTGATTGCAGCATTTGAGGAATCACATTTAAAAGGAGAGACAGTAAGTTAAACTCAGCATAGCATGTTCTGAAGTACATCAGGGTATACAATAACATTGGCAATAAAAAATAAAAAAAATCTAACGTTGGCGTATTAGGTCGGTAAACAGGCACCTGGTGTGTAAGTTCATTTATTGGGTAATAACGTTTTTCATTGAGGTAATCTTAAACTGAGTCTTAAATTTATTGAGGGGTCACTCTTAAACAAATTCCTGTAGTTTGTTATACATACGCACACTAAGCCCTATAAACGAAGAATGGACTCTCTGCAAACGGTGGGCTCAGTTACAAAGGGGAAACCCGCCGGAGGAAACATTGAGACAAGACTGAAGGAACATGTGCGATGTCTGAAAAACCATGACAGCAATCAGTCAGCAGTGGCCAAACATGGGTGCTTCACGTCTGCGGAACATTACATCTGGTTCGATAAAGCCTCCGTACTAGTGAGAGAAAAGTATTTCGTTCCGTGAAAAGTGCGTGAGACTATTGAAATTAACCGCCATCCAAATTTTAACCGAGACAGTGGATGGACACTTCCGCGGGCCTAAAAGCCCATTTTAAAATACAAAACCCACAGGCACGCCACGGACCTGGAGGTAGACACGGTCAGCACGGCGTGTATTATTCCGACCTCAAGCGGGTAGCTACCGGCACCTTACCAGTACCACCGGACGCGTTATCCATCGCAAAAACTTTTATACGAGCCAAGGACGGACCACCCGACACAACAATGACACTGCGGGCCGAGGATGCACCTCCCCTGCAAATTGTCTACTACCCTCCGAATACCATCTCGGATCGAGCCCAACGACATGCAGCGCGGTGGGCGACGCGAGCGGCGCGCGACCTCAGTTATGGATCGTTTTTCGAACCTAATTTCAATAAAATAATGGAATGTCTATTTTAAAATATATTTTATTTAGCTTGACCTGTCTTAAAAAAGGCAATTACTTAAACTACCCTATTGTCACAATCTGCATAATATATTTATTGTCATTAGTGATTCAGAACAGTTAGTATCTGCTAATATGATGAATATATTGAATTGATTGTTGGTTGTTTTGTAGTTATGCTTTGTATAGGCTATGAAACTACAGGACTGATTTCAAAAATTCTTTCACCATAAGAAAGAAGCAACATAGGCTGTGTTTAATAATGAAGTGGGAAACCGTACCCGGTAAACTCGGCTAGTTATACAGTTTTTGTGAAAATTAGCATCTTTCTGTTGTATAATATAATATTAAATGATATACCTAATTTATATATTTGCTGGTGTGCAATAAATGAATATAAAACGTTTATCATAAATAGTAAAAAAAAAACTGTATCCATTTTAATATTGGAATAACTGATAATTATAATAGTAAACCATGTTCTGACTGAAACTACAGAATTAATTTGTCTTGATTTAAAAGAGCTTGCACGTTTAGCTATACTACATACAATTTTAATCGATTCATAATAATCGATTACGGATCGGTCCATAGACAATATTGTATTCACAACAATAATTTTCGTTGTCTTCTACTGCTCCAATATATGTCTCCTAGTTTTCGTGATTAAACCATCTGAATTATAGAATTTTGTGAGAATGTAAAATGTAACATATTATTTTCTTTCCTATTCATTTTTCCAAACTTGAATTTTATTTGTGAGGATGTGTTAAAAGCTATAGTCATACGCGCCATAAGTAAGGTAATTGTCGATCCACATCTCGGAAAGAAGTATTGGCGCGTTAGTGATTCGGAATATTTTTGTAGTGTTTTGTAATGCGCGTATAGTGTCCAATAACACGGTTTTTTCGTTCAGAGGAGTGGTTATGCCCGAAGAATGCCATCGACGTCGCGGTCGAGGGGCTCCGGGCGCGGGCCGGACGGCGCGCCACGGGCCCAAGTCATAGCGCCCATGTCGGAGCGGCAACAGCTGGCGCTAGTGA
This sequence comes from Nycteola revayana, assembly GCA_947037095.2. Taxonomy (NCBI): domain Eukaryota; kingdom Metazoa; phylum Arthropoda; class Insecta; order Lepidoptera; family Nolidae; genus Nycteola; species Nycteola revayana. The sequence goes on along the minus strand of OX344842.1, from coordinate 29,142,548 downwards.
TGCAGATCTCATCACAAGACGCACCACCTGGTAAGTTATCGTCGAGAAACAATATATGTCAAATTGAAGCAACTAGTTGGTGTGACTTCCCGCCATTTTCGTGTGCAGCCGCTCCGAGCCCTGCCGAAGAGAGGAAGCGTACACGGCAACAGCGGAACGAACGTGGAGAGACACCGCTTCATGTGGCAGCTATTAGGGGTGACCATGATCAAGTAAAAAAGCTACTTGACCAAGGCCAAGACCCTGATGTTCCTGACTTTGCTGGTAATGTATTTTTGCCACAATATGTGTATTGTTAGATGTCTCTGTTCCATTCATATCTCTACTGCTTTTGAACAAAATTTTCATGTTTTTTTGCTATATCCATTGAATATGAAACTGTCGGGGCTGTTGATGTTACATATAAATGTGTTGTTGTTGTTTCCACACACCATATCAATGTTCTTATTTATTTCCTGATGTATCTAGTTTTTTTGTAATAGGATTTTAATGGAAAACGGCTTAGATAACTACTATTTCTTAGCCGATGTTCATTTAAATGGTAGTTGGAAAACTATCAAATCCTAAAATATATGTTTTTTTTTTCATTTTGAATAATTCAATTCGACATTAAGTTCAAGCTACTATAATTGGCAATAATATCAACATTTTTGAAGTTAAGATTAGAACAAAATTTGAAAAAGCTTGAATTTATTCAATGTTGTCATGAACGCTCCCCTGCACAAGCATGATTAGTTTGATCGGGAGGGTTTGAGTATGCAAGTAAAGTTAATTCTTTTTTAGTACTCATAAAAATGAATTTTCAGCATATTGTTTATGTTATTTAATAATCAAATTTCAGTTTTTTGTTATATTTTTTATAGTTTTCTATGTTTACATTCCACAAATCTACAGTAATATCCAGCAGGAACTAACAAGATATTGAAGAATGAACCGTTGAAGGCTTATTTTGGCATAAAAAAGATGATTTACTAAACAAAATTTATATCATAGGGTGGACTCCACTACATGAAGCATGCAGTTATGGGTGGTACCAGGTGGTAGTGGTACTTGTAAATGGGGGTGCAAATGTCAATGCGAAAGGGTTAGATGATGACACCCCTTTGCATGATGCCACTACCTCTGGTAACCTTAAAATGGTCAAATTCCTCATTGAACATGGGGCTGATCCATTTCTCAAGAATACTAAAGGAAAAATGCCATCAGATTATGCAGCTCCTGACATCTTGGAATATCTGCAGTCCTTGAAAGGTATGTACTCCACATATTTTTGTTCTCCATGGATTGTCTAGTATAAATTGAATTGTTTTAGTAATTATTTTCATTACATACATACATAATTATTAACTATTTATTTATGTAACAAAATAAAATGTTTTTTTTTTTAATATAATACCAATATAAATATGTATTATTATTATTGTCATTCACTCTTTACTAGTAAACATGTTTTTACTTCATGATAAAATACATTATTGGCCTTCACAGCATATAAATCAATATCACAAGAACATTGAAGTATAAATAGAAGCTAAATAATTTGTACTAGACAATCTTTAACTAATAGATACCAGAGGTTTAAATCCCCTCATTAATTCGATTAAAAGAACTACAAATATACTTACCTTACTTTTTTTTTGTATCATACAGGGTGTTGATGAATTATAAACTAGTCATGCTTGTCTCAGTATTATCCATGTTTGCATCTCTTAGCATTATAAGCTTTTGATATTATTCATACCGCTTCTCTTGTACTCTAGTAGTTATCATATTGTATGTTCCTGTTGTAAGTTCATTGTTAGCGAGGGTTTTGAACATTGAGACTAATGTCAGGTATCAATTTTAAAAACCCTGATTTGTTTAATAGTTAAGTTTTGTGATAATGCACTCTTTAAGTGCCAAAATTTTCTAAATTTGGTTTACTTGGAATCAGCAATATATTATTACTTACCCATTGGCATTTCATTAGAATAATATTATTAAGTTTAACTATTGAAGTTAATGCAAATGTTTTAGTACACATCCAATAATAAGTGAGGATTTCAGGCATGAAGACTAAAAAAATGCATTTAGTCTGTCAGTTAGATTACAAAAAAATATTGGACATATATTTTATTATTTAATAAATCAATAAAAAATGACAAAGATACTGAGCAACAACAATCCATAAAGTACGGGGGAGGAAAGCTTGTGACGTCACTACTAGACAAAATTATACCTAAAAGTGACATCACATAAAATTTGTAACACTCTTGTTTCTTCGTCATTTTTTGTTCGAGAAACAGAAAAAAAAATACCTGTCCAATATTTTTTAGTAATCTAACTGACTTGACTAAATATAATTTCATGCCTATTAAATTGACTATCATTGAAATGTTATATCTAAATAAATAAAAATATTTTTGCATAAGACAGACATTTAAACTAGCATTTTATTGACGGGTTTGGATAGAAAGTCTGTAAGCTAGTATAAATAAATATTATAGCTACACATTGACAATTGAATATTGTTCAATGTTATCAATAAAAATAATATTCAAACATTCTAAATAGCATATTAATAACAAAACAGTAAGAAAATATACTTCATCTTATTAATTATAGTGTACATGCATTGTATCAAAGATCTTCCATTTAATGGTAATCAATTGGCGTGTATAAAGTAATTTCTATTCCTGTAGCATTCATATAAAATTATGCATGTCATCAGTAGAACTGCATATATATTTAGTATGCAAGTTGATTGTTACGTAATTGATAAGATAATAGGAACAACAATGGAGTATTAAATCTGAGGTGAGTATGTTATTACAGAAGGTAGAACAGTGTACGGAATAATAATCTACAAGTACAAAATGGTAGTATGAGTTTTGTACTTGTATATGATTAGATTGCTAGGACATACATTTCTGTCTGGTTTGGGGAGCTTCCCCAGCATATTTTGAACAGTTTTATACTACATGGATTTGTATTTAGTTTTTTAAAATCTTATTCAGGGTAACTACTGTCAATATGAAACATGTCATTGAAATATATAGTAGCATATGCGTGAAAAGAGAAATGAACAAATTTACAAAGTTAATAAATGTACACATACATGCACACACACAATATATTGTTGTAAATACAGTACACAATAATCCATAACTATTACTAGTTTCTCTATGTATTATATGCAGACAATAAGTTAATGCTGTTTTGTAAATGTTTAGTGAATGGAAAATTTGTATATGTTTATAAATATACCTATTGTAAAAGTTGAACTTTAACCTTTTTACATATAATTGAAATATAACTTGAACATTATAATTTATTCATCCAATTTGTATATATTATTTATGAATATACTGGATACAACATGGAAAAGGAAAGGTTCAATTATTTAGAACAAATAACTAATTAATAGTTAACATACATGTTTTTAAATATTTCGTTTCAGTTCATTACAGGGTTGTAGGATATTGCCTTCAGCTCAGTTCAGAGTTAGAATTCGGAATAAATTATACCTGAACAATGAATTCTGAGGCAATTCTTTCTAGGGGTTTCCATTGTAAGATTTAAAACTTTATTCCAAAACGTAAACGCGAATTGTACTTCCCGTCACAGCCTTGACCTGAATCTGTATAACAGGCCAAGGGCAGTAAAATGTCAATACTTTTATCTCAACTATGCAAAGAATACTTATACTAACTTTATTTCCTACATGCTTGAACAATGGAGTGGTCGTCTTTTATAAGTAATATTAAACGTATTCTACGTTTATTTATTATGTAAGCTTAATATAATAATTTTAATAATATATTTTACGAGACTATGACGCATAGATTCATAAGCCATTTCTTAAAAGTTGGTACATTTCAAAGATTTGATTGGTCAAATTAGGTACAGGGACAACAAACAAAGCCATTATTGCGACTCAAAATAGATTGTCGGTGTCTCTAGCCTCCCTACGTGTAATGGAACGACATAATTGTATAACTAGCGGCCCGTCCCGACTTCGCACGGGTGGACTTTTATTTTAAACATTTTGAGATAAGCATATATGGATTGGCTCAAACTAATCATAGTCTTGAAAATCTTGAACCCACGATCCAACCCGAAATCGAAAATCTTACTGTAATAAATGTTATGATTGATTTAAACACGTAATATCTTTTGAATGCAATGGCCGATTTTAATTACTTCAAAAAGGGACTAAAACACTCTTAAATAAGAATTAATTGGGATAAGGATTAAATACGAATACGTGAAGCATGGTCTGGTTATTGATAACGTTTCTTTAAAAAAATATTATAGTTACAAAACTACTATAGTTAGACAAATGGTACCGCGAAGGTTTTTATAGATATTAATGTGTATTCTTATAGTACAAATTTTTTTTGGTTCTATCATTCATAATTTTCGCAGCGCATGCGATAATAGCCACTTTATGGCATTTTTTTATACCTTGGTTTACATTTTTCTAGAAAAACATATAGCCTATGTTACTCAGGGATAATGTAGCATTCTAATGGTGAAAATTATCGAAATCCGTTCAGTACCTAGTTTTTAAGTTTATTCTTAACAAACATACAAATACAAAAATACAACCGTTTCCTCTTTATTATATTAGTATTGATTTCTGGGATTTCATTGGTCGAATTACGACCAGGGACATACAAACGAAGCCATTATTGGGCCTCAACATAGATGATCGGTGTCTCTAACCTGCTTACGTGTAATGGAATGACATTATTGCTAAAAAGATAGCTTGATCTCTGCGACATATGTCATACTTACATTCCTAGGGTTGTCAAGATAGATTATAGTTGACGATAGTAATTATCGACTTTTCTTACTATTATTGACATATAATTAATTGTGTTTAACGTAACGAAATTGAACAAATATTTTAAAATAAAATACATCTATTTCTCTTACTCCTTACACCACAAATCCATATCTAAATCAGTTTCTTAATCACTAGAACAATCTTGTAAATTTATTATGAATTCTTGTTCACAAGTATATTATCAAATCGGACGTCCCGCTCCCAATCTTCTTCCATTTTTTTTCTGCATTTAGTTATCACATTTTTCCGGTCTTCTGCAGATACATTGTCGACCGCACTTTTCAATAATTGCAACATTTTATTTACCGTGAATGGCGATGTGGTGTTGCGTCTGGCAGCGTAACTAATTAGTTTTTGAGCATATTTTCATTTTTCTTTTGTACCTTTTTTATATGGAAATCCAATATTTTTTAATATCTTCGATAAAGATGGCAAGCTTCCTTTGAAAATGTCTGCGTCCTTGAGGGACGTGACAAGGTTTTTAATGTAGCCAATTCGCCCCGTGTATAGTAACCATATTATACATGGCTGCGAATCGCAGCGGCGTCAAAGTCACAATGTTTGTGACAGGTGCAGCCTTTTTTTTATTTGGCGTTGTAAGTTTTTTGTCCTCGTCTTCAGTTAATGCTGCAGTTGCAGACTTCATACTTTTATTTGCTGATGCGAATTACTGTCGCACGTCCAATACCAAGAGCATCTGCAAATCTATCACAAACATTCGCCATGGGTAATAGCGGCCCACCATTTTGGTTTTCTCACTCAAGATATTCACGTAAGCGAATCACAAACTCACGGCTTTGAGTGTTCAAAACAGTTTTCTTCTGTCTCTTTGGCATTATGCCAACAAGAAACTAATAATAATAATAAAACTCAACAAATTACAGCAATAGTAAAAGAAATCAAAGTAATGAGAACAGAAAACACGTAGCGTATACAAAGCGTTGGCACTCGTACTGAGGAGAATGACATATTGTGACATTTCAAACAAGATGGCGGCGTGTTTTCTCCCGAAACTCAAAGTAAAATTTTAGAAATTAATTTCACTTACTCACTATTATTTTAGATCAAGTACGTACACAGGTAAATAATTTTATGATATTAAATAATACAATAAAATTAATTTTGAATTCAAGTTTTATATAAAATATCGATAGTTAATAGTCGATAGTCACTATGATTCATCGCTTATCACTAATATCACTATACTGCCCATAAAATATAAAATTGGCAGGTACTGTCTGTCTGTTCTCCCAAATTCAAAACTTCGGCTTGTTTTCACCGGCAGCTGTCGCAGAGATCGAGCTATATTTTATTAGGTATAGGTATAAAAACAATTATATATTTTTATTTTATGAATTTTTGTAAGAAGAGTCTAGAATGTAATAAACAAAATCTATTGCGTTCAATGTTACAGTACTTAAATTACGCACGTTATTGCGCCGAAGCGGTGCCCCGCCTACCGAAGACTATTGATTTCTCACTTTATTGAATAACTACCTGCCTCGATGCAATTTTGCTATTCTGGGTTGCATTATATTGAAATAGTAGCTACATGTTTACTACTTTGTAAACACCTACTATTTGACACTGTACCTTCATGAATTAAAATTAAAAACACACTACTGAAATTACCTACTGCGGACATAATTTGCTTTTAAAATTTATATAACAAAATAATGATGAAGATTAGTTTGCCCTCTAAACAGGCGCGGTTTTTTACAGCCGTTGCATTGTTGTTTTACAGCATCAAAAGTTTACAATAAAATACTTCTATACTCCGGCCGTTACGAACTGAGTCTTAGGGCCATATACGTAATTTAAGGAGATATTTAGTGAAGGGCGGAACAATACCCCAATAAGTATAAGTAACTTTTATTATGGTATCTTGTTCATAAACTTTAACGGGTTAACGTTTTGAGAGTAAACTGAAAAATTGTTAGTTCGAAAAATTGTATACCTACCTAAATTGACACAAGCGGAAAATTAAGTATAAGAAATAAACTAGAAAATATTTTGGACCTTAACAGAGCTATATTACAAAAAAAAAATCTAATCTGAGTCTTTTTTGTCAGTAGTGATTATTTAAGCGGCGCGTGATTTCTAATAAGAGCTTTCTGTAGGTACGCTAAAAGTCCATTCTGGCACAAACAATATCTGTTCTTTCCATTTTTATGATTAGTCATGATTAGTCATTATTTTAATACTTGAACCCAATCTCTTTCACTTGTGCTCTCTTTTTAGTTTTTCCGCATTTAAATGAGTTAAGAAAATAACAGAAAAAAACAGAGATCATGTTTTTTTCTGTTATATTCGCAACGGAACCGACGCAACTCTCCACTATCATGAAATGAAGCTACAGTCGGCTTCAACACATTTTTATCAATCGTCAATATTTGTGACAATTTATGGTTTATTATAATTTGGCCCTGGCCTACAGGGCCTTCCTGATTGCGATACTTTAGTCACGCTGCAATTTCAGGTGGTTCGTTGAAATTAAGAGAAGGCACTTTATTTGGATCTCTTTCAATTAATTAACATACAGGAATACGTTGTGAATCACGGTTCCGAGTTCGAGAGCTAATATCGCCATGTAATTTCTTAAAATCAAAGTAAACTATCCATAGTGCGCAACGAGTGGTAACATATTTATAAAAAAAACAAACTGCTTGCGTTGTGATAAGTAATTCATCGACACCACGTGAGTAGGTAGCCGTTTACCGATAGCGGACGGGGCGCCTGGCACATTCCTATCTCTATTGACATTTATGGCACGACGCGCGACGACTCAGTTCGTAACGGTCGGAGTATAAAATGACATAAATGGTTATAAATATTTAATAATTCATTTTAGATATTAATGTTTTATGACTCCAATATAACTGAACTTATATGACTTATGAAATGAAATGTAAGTCAGGCCCATATTATGTATTCACATTTTCAGTATGAAGATATTGCGCAAACTTAGGGAAAACAATGGCATTTATTTAACGATAATAATTGAAATGCTATTAATATTTGGTGAAATATCTAATTATGTGTTAAGGTACATAAAATAACATTAATAATTTATATAGATCTTGATTATATTTTTTTGTTTATAAGGAATACACAAAAATACTAATGTTTTCGGATAAATTAAAATAATATACTTAACTATTAGAAAACTACTTTATCCAGCCTATATTATACTATAAAGATCCAATGGGCTACAAATAGAAGGCCAATAAAATGCTCGTTATTTTTCATTATACATTAGAATTTTAGCTTTTTATTGATCGCGTATTAGTCTGATGAGTGGAACGGAACGCACTATGATGTGAAGTTAGCCGACCAACGCATGCTCCGCTTCATGTCGCCTCTTTTCTCGCAGTATAATAAAATTAAATCCGCCGATTATTTGAGTAAAGCGGTTAAACATTACATTAATAAAATTTGCTTTACTTTTAGTTATACATATAATATAATATAATAATTACTAAAATTATATATACTAAAAAAAGAAATACTCTTGGGATTTCTTTACATTCAACAATCCACGTTTTTTTTTATAACGGAACGTCATGGGGCGTGTTGCTTGGGCTGTCGAATGATGGCCGAACGTTGACACCAACTTCGTAGCGGTCTTGTAGACCGATTTAGCATAAGTTTTTACTGTGGAAATTTATACCGTGCACAAACAAGTTAAATTCTTCAAACTGTCGGCCGACGTGAAATGCAAAGGAGGACGCTCTCGCACAATAAAGGGGAGTGGAAGTTTTCTGATTAACGATGTGTAGACTATGGTAATAGGTATGATGCACGCCGTACATTAGCACCCTCGATCGTGTTAGTGCTCCTGCTATAACTCGATACAGTGACCCATCTGACGTGACAAAATATGATTACAATAAAAAACTGAAGAGGCAATCAATGCAGTAGATAAAAATTAATATGTACGTACGTAACATAGCGTAGGACTAGAATCGAATTGCGGAGGCGCTGAGGTAATTACGTTTTGAATTCTCATTACGGAAACATTGCAAAACTATGATTGATAAGGTAAGTTTTATTGTGTGTAATGGTCAATATTTTGTGAAAAGATGGTCTAAAGACCAAGGAATACCTTTGTCTAAGTGTTACTATATTCATCATGAGACTAGTCTATACATATATCAAGGATGAGAACCATTCAAGTTGATTTATACAAAGATATAGCTATATTTGTTCAGTTGGAAGGGTTGCTGTAATTTAACAAATGTTTTAAGAACTGGATGTTTTTTATGTATTGAAGTCTGTATTATATGTATAAGATATTTAAATTGTGTCCATTTTATTTACTTTATTTATTGTGTGGCACTATTGAAAGTCACATCATACTTAATATATTCACTGAGAATTATCATTAAGTGTGATCATTAAATTGACATAAAATAACAATCATCATCAATGTCCTTCATTAAACATTATTATTAGATAAGTTTAAAAAGTTATTTATAATACCTACAGACTATGTTTCTTGAAGTAACAGGAAAGAGGATAAGATTAGTTTATTTGTACCTATTATATATTACTTATTTTGTATTAAATTACATGAATATTTGATTAGTGTTATAAATTTATATATGTATAAATGTTTCTATTATAGTGTATCAAATGAATGTTTCATAATGTAAACAATAGTGTAGCTATGGAGGAATGCTGTACAGAGTGAAAAAAGAAAGACTAGATTGGACCTAAAAATAAAAAAATCAAAAAGAGCAAGCTTAATAAAATTGTTTACAGACATTGGTGTTTTAAATTTCTATACTCATTAAGGATATAAGGTTATTTTTTCTAATGAGTTCGAAATAACAATTGACAACATTGCAAAATTCATAACAAACTAAAACAAAAATACTATTTCTTTATTTTTTAATTCTAAACCCAAACCTTTTTTTGCTGCTGTCAACTTTTGGAAAAAAAAACTTAAAAAAAATGTTATGACATCATTGTTACAGTGGACTGAAATATTACTTTCGCTTATTTAAAACCATTAAAACATTATTAATTTTGCAACTATAATCACAAGCCTTTGACATTAGCTAATGTCAGTTTTTTTAAATTATTTTCAAATCTGATCAAGAAATTTCATCAAACAACCATAACAATGACATCATCTGGCACTTGTCTATTAAAAATGAGTCGAACTAAAATAATTTTTTTGTATCTTTAAATTTTGGAAAATTAAAAAATATGGTTGGTTTTTGTTCTAGTTTTATAAAAAATACATGTTAAAAAAATGAAATGTTGTTGATTGAATATTTTCTACCAACATATTTATTTTGCTACAAAGGTTAATGACCTTGCTATAAACTGCCTTGAATTAGTACTTGAACATAGTAAGATCAATACCCACAAGAGTTTTGTAATTAACTTGTGTGGTGCTTTTATTGTACTTACTGAATTTTCATTTTTGCTTATAATTCATTAACTCAATTATAATAAAAACTCTTTGACCATTAGAAAGCCTTATCATCCACATAGGTTATGTAATTGTAAGGGAAGTAGATCTGTGTAAATGAAATAACACAGAAAACTGAATTACAATCTGAAGAACAGAGTTTGTTTGCATGAATGCATTCAGCATCAGGAGTTATTGGCCCTATTTGAAAAATTATTTCAGTGCTTGATAGCCCATTTATCGAGGAAGGCTATAGACTGTATTTAACTGGTGCAGTTCCGACGGGAACAGGCTTTACGCGGTGAACGCGTGCGGGAAGCTAGTGATATACACAATATGTTGTATCTTACCAACTCCTCTTACAAACTGCTGATATCTGAAAAAATCTGGTTTATTTGCAGTTTTGTTTCTCAAGCTGTTAGCTCTTTAGTTTAAAAGAAAAAATATGTATAAGTCTTTAATATACACTATATTTACATAAACAAAGTAATACACACATGCAATACATTATCAATTTTTATAATACCAATGTAAAAACTCTATGTTAGGACAGTGATTTATTACTTTTGATTTATCCTTAGATAGGTTATATTCAACTGACTTCAACAGAAGAAGGTTCTCTATTTGACTGTATTTAATTTTTTTTAAGTTTTTTACCTCAGCACTTTCGACAGGGTGAATCAATAATTTTTATATTTTAATTCTTACAATGGCATCCCTGAGAATTTTTTTTTAAGTTTTTTACCTCAGAACTTTCGACAGGGGGAATCAATAATTTTTATATTTTAATTCTTACACTGGCATCCCTGAGAAAACCAAATAGGTTTAAATTTGCATTAATTATGTGCACAACAAATGGAATCAAAACGCAATATCACACTAACCAATTTCCTTCTATTTAATTATTATTTTTTAAATTGTAAAAGATATACTTCAAGGTTATTTGGCTGAGAGATTGATTAGGTTCTGATAACACAGAAACATCTGAAAAACACACATTTAATTGTCATTTCAGAGAATGATGGATTGTTTCATTGTTTAAAATATTCTGTCACATCTAATTTTAGAGATATTTAACAATAAAAAGTAGAAAATTGGCTTGTAAGCCATAGGTTAATAGACTAATAAATCTATAATAAGTAAAATTGTATAATGACTGATTTTGTAAGTAGCTATTCTGAATTCCAATTAATATTTATGATTTTGTTGCTGTAATGTACTTTTATGAAAATATTAACATTTGAGTGCCATCAGTAAAAACTCCATGCAAAATGACTCTATTGAAATGTATTTGAAAAATAAAGACCGACTAAATCTTTAACATCTTTGCATTGGAAATCATAGAAACGTTTCGTAAACTGTATTTAAAAAATCAGTTTTCTAACTATCAATCTGTCAAAAATACATGTTTATATTATGTTAAGGAACAACAATATTATATTATTCTAAATATAGTTGCAAATATAGCTAAATCAGTATATTTACAAGCAGATAATTAAATTGTGACGATGTGTAATTATTGTTCAAATTTTAATGAACACTGATTAATACAACAATTAAAATAGAAGTTGAACCTTGAGACTTAAAAAGTAAAATTTTGTTGACCTGTGTAATGGCATTTTTTACATTTTAGTGCATATTAATTTGTTTTAAAATAGTTTTTCTTTGAAGTTGGCTTTTTTTTATTAGCCTGTAATAAAGATCACCAGGTCCTCTCCCCACGGCACTATGAAAACATAATCTAAAAATAACCTAATGCCAAATGTAGTTACTTGCAATCGGGTGACTTACTTGGTCACTGACCTCATCTAACAAGTTGTCAGGTATTATTTAGGTTTATTGTAGTTGAGTGCAAAAAACTCTTCATAAAAATTTGACTTATTTTATAATTATAATGTTATTCATAGACAGTTTTCAAGATCATATATTTTATTTATTCATTTGTATTAGAATTTTATTTCATATCAAAGAAAATATAAAAAAATAAAATCAAGGCTGTCACTAGCCCAAGCAATAAATCTATAATTGTAGTACTGTTTTGATTTTATTAATTTTCCTCAAATCTGATAAGGCATATATCTAGGATATAATAACGTAGGACACAACTATGAACATTGTCTTTATACTCCTGTCTCTCATAATCCTATAGGTTATCTATAAGTAATGACCGCGACATATCGGACAAAGTAAACGTGTCTAAATAATATTGTTAAAGCGTTACACTAGGCAACCACCTCATAAGGCGTGTGCGACGCACGCCTTATGAGTAGTTTACCTAGTGGAGAATTACACTACTTCATAAAAACCCGTAACATATTTATACAAAATGACAGTGAATCAATCACCAGTGATTAAAACAAAATTGTGCAAAAATTATTGGATTTAAAATATGGTATTTAATTATAATAAATTATATTATAACAGATGTATTGAAATAATAATAGTAACTCACATTCTACAAGGCCATAGCAAGGCTGAATCCAGGTGAAGATTTGGGACACTGATTAAAATATAAAAAAGGTTAAATTATACACTGATTGATGAGTATCTACAATTTAAATTTGAAATACATTAACAAATAAATGGAACAAACAAATTTATATAAACAGATAACGCGAGAGCAACACACGTCAGCCGGGCAAGGGATGACAGCGTCAAGAAAGGTTGCAATGCCAGTGGAAACAGTGATTGCACTAAGCGGAACAACATGGAGACCCTAGCGCAGGGTGAACATTTCGATGGCAAGGACGTCACCGCACAGGAAAAAGGGGGCGCCACTGACAATAGAGATGGTATGTATACTTAAAAAGCACCCTGATGTTACACGTTCTGATCAAGGACAGTGGACAATGGCTAGTGCAGATGCATCGAGTGGAGATACCAGGTGGACGCGTTATTGTCCCATTAGTTTATTTTTACTGTAATTAAATACTTCGTAAGACGATTTTGAGCATAAATCTGGCTGTTAATGGAGATGAATATCCAAGAAACGTCAGATGGATTTTATTAAAGATGTTATGAATAGAAAGGAGGTGACGTCATCGCAGAGACGACATATAGAGAAGTATAGAAGAAGAAGACAATGCGCTGACCCCAAGTATTTATTGGGATTCATATCACCCCTCATGGGCAGAAAGATATTTATAACTTAATTTCTTCGTAAGTTACGACAAAAAAAACTTAGCAGAATAAAGTGGAGGAAACCACTTTTACAATGTTTTTTTTTCTTTTTACGGTATCCACGATAATGGAAATTTATTATTTTCAAAATTCGTATTTGAAAAGAATAAATGTTTTGTTGGTATGTCTATACCTACTAATATATAAAAAGCTGAAGAGTTTGTTTTCAGGAATGAGCCAATCTCAGAAACCAATGGTCCGAGTTAAAAAACGAATGTTAGATAGTCCATTTATCGGCTATATTTTATTATTAAGTTTCTACTAGAACGTATCAACAGATACGCGGGTGGGAAGCTAGTTTTGATATGTAAAGCTGAAGTTTGTTTGTATGCATGAATATGCTAATGTCAGGAACTACTTGTCCGAATTAAAAAATATTTAAGTGTAAGATAGCCCATTTATTGAGGAAGGGTATATTTAATCATGAATTTCCTACGGGAACGGGAGTTAGGCGGGTATATCCGCGCGCGGGAAGCTAGTTATAAATAAACATGTGTTTATACATGGGACATGTAAGAAACGTACAATTAAATATGTTTTATCTCCAAACATAGAATTAGTTCACTATCAGTAGGTCAAATAAATAATAACCTTAAGTGGGATTTACATGTTTAATCGCTAGTACGTTCTTAGTAATATAGTAACTTCGTTGTTAACACTACATGAGTAAGTATTACAAATTATTATAGATATAATCCACTCAGTTGATCCTTTATAAATTTATTCACTTAAATAGGAATTTAGGTCCACATCACCGTCTACTTGTTGTCCTTTCTTCTTTCCTTTCGACCCTTTTTTATAAAAGGCAAATTATGGAAATTAATTCCTCTGTCATAAAATAAACATCATTTACTCAACACACACTTATACTTGGAACTAATAAAAAAACAAACCATTCTTCACAAAAATTGTTATCCTAGATAGGAATCAAATCTCAATAACCAGCCCTACCAGCAATTTACTGAGCCTTAAATGCTACTAATAAACAACAGTAAATCCCTACTTAATATTATAAATGTGAAAGTAAAGTGTCTGGCATGTTTTAAGACCTAAACCATTGGACTGATTTTGATGAAATTTGATTAAGAAATAAGCTAGACTTTAGGATATAATAATAACATACCTAGCTCATTTTTTTATAGCGAAACTCTTGCTAAAATTCACTATTTCAAGTCAACGACTAGTTTTCTATAAAACATTTTTGAATAAAACAAAAGATTTGCAATGTTTTCAGATGGTGCACAGCTGAGTAGTAGCGTCGTATCGTCAACGCAGGAAGAAGGCAACAAGCGGTCATATGATGACGTTGCGGACGATACGGCAGATGATGAAGGCTCTAAGAGAAAGAAAAGGAAAGATAATGAAGAGAAAGAACCTATGGGAAAACCGGCCCCAGTAGCGCGCAGTGGCACTGGACGGTAAATATTAATTCATTATTTATTTACTAATTTCATGTTAACATTAATATTTTTAGAGATAATTTAAAAAAAATGGAAATTTCTCTCGGTCGCCAAAAGATATAAAACTTGAAAGACCTTTTTAAAAATCCCTTACATACTAGGGTGGCAAGTATTTTTCAGTTATAGTAACATAAAATTTAATACTGTGACCTTAATAGCTTCATACATGTAAATATACACAAAAACACAGACTCACTTTGAAATCTACTGAAATATCTGTAAAACCAGTGAAATGAACCTGAAACCTTAATCACAGAAATAATTCCAACCGTTTTAACTAGTATGCAGTCAATGCCATTATTCACATACCATTTATGTTTAAAATAAGGATTTTCGCACTTTTTAGTTTAAGGTATTAATTATAAAGCTAGTGTCCCTATTTTTAATTCAGCTAACAATAAGGCTTTTGATCTCAGTCCGTGCAATGGCATATGTACAGATTTCCTTAATGGGCACTTAAAATAGAGTGCGAATATTGATTTCTTGGCTAACTTAACACAAGTGGAACAGGAAACCAGTTTTAGAAATTACAAAAATATATTCAGTCTGGATCATTTCACTCGCGACTGTCGTCTTGACCGTATCTTTGGGGAGCAGTTGTTAATTTCTTTCACCGATGAGCAAGCGGAGACATCGGGAATATCGCCACAGGTAGGATAGTTTAGTTAATTGCCGCCTACTGTGTGGTATTTTGTGACAAATAGAAACATTTTTATTAAAATGTTTCTAGAACTTATTTTGTATTTCAACAAACTTTGGTATATCTGAGTAGATGTGCTCTCTGTTTAACAGTTCCTAATTTGTTTTAGATTTATGAAATGTAGTATACTATAAATAAAATAAAAGATTATCTTCTATAGCAGATAATCTGATTTTTGTCATTTTTTTAATATTGTATATTATTTAAATATTTGTAATGATTATAAAACCGTGGTAGCGAAATTCTAATTGATTCTTTAACATGTCTTGCCTATAATAATAAATTATGTTCTCCTGCTTAATTTAAATTTCTGCATCTAATTTCATAACAAATTTTAATTTAGTAGAATATACAGTTCATTCTCATCCGGATCTGATGAGGGTCGACGTCTTTATATAGTTGGCTCTTTATAACAAATCAATCATCTTACCCCTTATATAAATTTCTAGTGTGTCTTTAATGCAAGGGTACAACTGAATAACGGCAGGTTTAACCTGATTAACTAGATCGGGTGTCTCAAAAGAACTAGGTCTTGACAAAATTTCCTTTATCGATTACCCTTTACTAATATGATCTTTGGTATTTATTTTGGTTTCCATTGCATCTTTCATAAAACTGGTTTCATTTTTAGCATATTAACTGGCAGCAAACCGCCAGGGCCGGCCAGCAAGACCGGGGCATTGCCGCTTGGCAAAAGTGGCGGTCAAGGGGGTGGTAAAGGGGCGGGGGGCTCTTCTGGCAAGGGCACTCCGCAAGCGCAGGGGAAAGGAGGCGGCGCGGGTGGCAAGGCTGGTGCGCAGGGATCTCATCAGGTAAATTCAGTATTCAGTCTATAGTCATTATAAGGGTAGGAATAGTCTGTAGAACCTGTCGATGTCTATGATATTATATTAATACTTCCCCAAAAATACATTGAAAGTATTTTCATTTAAAACATTACTGTGTATGTTTCTAAGATTAGCAATATTAAAAATGCGTTAATGTCTAAGATATTATAATACGGCTCGACAATTTTTTTGTACACTAAAAGAAACACATTTATATGGATTACCACCACCACCACCATTTATAAGAAAGGTGGGTTTCTTTAATCATTAAAAATATTTCCGTGACATCAAATTTTTAAGATATCTATACTAATATTATCCTCTTAAGACCTGAACTTGAACCAAATATGATAATAATGTTTTTTGTGGTTTATTGTAGTTATAGGGGTATAAATAAGACACACAATTTTTTTTAGTTTTTTTTTAATTAATATAATTAATAAAAAAGTTGGTGCACATATGTGTACCTTAGGTTTCAGCGTGGGCCAAAGCTCTTGTAATTGTGGTAGCTTTCAAAACAATTATTTTTGAGCACACATAGGTACACATTGCATTTGACACACATGGTGCGGCAGCGTGAGGAGCACAATGGATGTCGACATTTTGAAGCGAACTTGCTGTCCACAAATCGCGGCAGATGACCCACATTGTCAAGCCTAATTTCAGGTTGTGGTTGGGGTACAACTTGCCGGTGTTTTTTTGTGGGCGGTTCACATACATCGCTTGTAGAAGTCGAGCTGGATCTTATCGAAGGGCTGGCGCTAGGACGAGATCTGGAACCAAGAGCCAAGAAATTGGGTTCAACCCTTCCGCCGCTAAACTTCATCATCGCTTTGGCTAGATTCAGTCGGTATTGTAGTAAGCCTAACTTGTCCTTGCGTTGGACATTTTCTTCGGCGCAACAGCGGGTGTACATAATCCAGCAATTGACGACAACCAAATCAATAAAATGGCAAAAAGTTCTTGTAGTCCACTTTCTTGTTCGCATTGCACTCCGGTAGTAAGCGATTAGTCTGTCGCACAAGTCTATTCCACCCATACAGGTGTTGTAATTTCTGATTGCTGCTGGCCGGGCTACGTCTATTTTCTTCTTTTCTTTTTTACACCACCGTTTGCAGGTATATGCAGAAGCGCTCCCTGAACATGTAGACAACATTGTCACGGCCTTTGTATCCATCCATTTTACGACACACACATTCTCATCACTTCTTACTCTTTTGTCCCACTCTCCTCTTCCTAATGCCTTGTCTTTCTTCAGTTTCTTTGCTACTGGCCCAATCCTATTTGACATTGCAGTTCCAGTTAGAAAATTGCCGCAATTTTTTTCCAGTAAATGTTCTGCCAGCTTCAGACTAGTAAAAAATCTATCTGTGTACAAAACACAGCTACCAGTAATTGTGCGACAAAGTTTTTCCACGATACCCGCTCCTAGTCCTAGATTTTTCATGGTATCTGCAGGTAATGTATCCTTGCCAACATAAATTTCAAAATCCAATACCAACCCATCTCGGGCAGCCAGCACGAAGTTCTTCAGGCCAAGTGGATTTGGCTTAGCTGGCACGTATTGGCGGAATTCACATCGTCCGGAAAATGGTATCATTTGCTCGTCAATTGACATATGTTTCGAGCGTGGCAAACTATGACATTTTTTTAGAATGGGGTCTATCAAAGGTCTGATTTTCCACTGCTTGTCATTAGGATTTGGCTGGTTGACGTCCACTAAGTGCAGATAGTTCCTAAGCTCAAAAAAACGATCACGACTGATTGTATCCCTAATTATAGGTACACAAAGATCTTGACACCAGTAGAGCTTTCCTTGGGGATATTTGAGGGAGCCCATCATCAGTTGCACGCCGGCAAAGTGGATCATTTCAATAGCATTTGTATCTATTGACTTTAGATCTCTTTTCTGAGCTGAATACAGGTTGCTCTGTTCTGCTAATAATTCCCAAAAGTCTAGCCCCAAATACTCAAAAAAACAGTACAAGACATTCATGTCTGAACTCCCCTGCGAAATTAGCACATCATCTGCAATATCAGGCCCACGGCAAGGCATTACGTTCTTCCGCCACAATAATCGTGATGTACTTTGACTTACTTCTTCAATATTTTCGTCGTCTTGTCTCGCTTCTTCAGATATTTCTTCAACTTCGCTTTCTCCACTATTTTCCGCTTCTTCACACTCCTGAAGAGCTCTTAAGACATCTGGAGGCAAGTACTCTTCATCATCATCATCGTCTCCAGAAAAGTCAAAATCACTGTTGTTCAGGATATCCTCAATCACTCGGTCGTCCATACTCAAGCTGAAAAAGAATCATAATACCTATGTCACAAAAGTAATCTTTAGTCCTGAGGTACACATATGTGTACCATTAAAACAAGACGACAATAACACAATAAAAAAATCAAATAGATGAAAAACTTACCTTACACACGTTAGTCCAATAATTTAGCAACACAAATCAACAAAAATATGGAACTAAACTAAACAATTTGATTTTTTAACGAAATTCAAATATTGCAAGTAGATGTCGCGTGACAAAAATTACAACGAACAAATTTGAATGAAAGAATTATTCGACAAACTTTCTCCGCGACGCCATCTATCGACTTATATCAAAACTCTGGAATCTATAATAACCTATTCAAGTACTAAAAGCTGTCAAAAGATGTCGCTACTAGTTGTAGCTTGAATAAATTATAGGTGCACATATGTGTACCCACGGTCTTAAGAGGTTATAAAGCTGCAGAGTTTGTTTCTTTGTTTGAAAGCACTAATTTCAGGAACTACTGGTCCGATTTTAAAAAATCTTTCAGTGTTGTATAGTCCATTTATCAAGGAAGGTTATAGGCTATATTGTTTTACGAAGTTCTCACGGGCATGGGAGCTACGCGGGTGAAACCGCGCACGGGAAGCTAGTTTGAGAATAAACATAAGAAAATACAAACAAATAATCATGTATCACTATATATTCGGAACATTACAATAATCAGACATGTTATTACTTCATATCTTTTACTATACAACTATACCCGCTAGGGCAAATCGGGAGGAAAAGGGTCTGGCTTGCAGACTGGCAAACAGGACCGTAAAAGTCCTGTTGCTAGTCCCAAGCCAAACCAAGCCAAGGATAATAACGATGGGGACTCCGAAGAACCGAAGAGTCAAGAGGCAGCTGCTCCGAAGGTCCCTCCGCTCAAGATTGTCATTCCGGGCGGAGCGAGCGGCTCATCTAGTCGTAACGAACAGGAAGGCGAGGGTAAGACTGTCGGATATAATGATACTACTTTAATATGAACGTTCCTATTAAATTCAAGACATATTAAAAACTCAACATTTGGTTCCAATTTACCATAAAGGGATAAAAAAAACACCTTTCGTTTCGTTTTCACGCACGAGAGAAACTCACCTCTGTGTCATGGGGGACTTTAAAAACTCTTAAACCAGACTCGGAGCAACTTACCGAGATTCACACAAGTAATAGTCCCAGTTGGGACTCGAACTTATAACACCAGGTCCTAGAAGCAACTACAGTACACACTGGAGCCACCAGTGTAGTTTTAACTGCCTAACACCATAAAGTGTGTACCATAAGATCGAAGTAGTACACTATTGGCTCAAGGGGGCCACTTCTGGGGGCCGAGTCTGCTACTTTTTTAAGTATTGTGCCACCGTAGTGCCATCATGATATCATTATACAAAAAATGATAATCTACTAATCTCACTATGGAATGGCAGTCGGTGTTGCTACCGCAGAAAAAGGCCGTCAACAGAAGTAGCAGGGGAGATGGTTAGGGAGATTGTAATGTTTATTTAGTCGATTTCAAAACTTATAAATGTATCATTTGTTATTATATTCAACAACGTTAATATCATTGTGACACCATTATGACGTCATTTGGATTAGTAGATTACCAAATGGGAAAAAACCGACCATTGAACTGTCATTGACAGTTCATGGACACGCCATTACGATAGTAGACTCGGGGCCCTGTACTATTCGCATTACAGGAAGCTTCTTGTAGTGCGAAATACCTAAAAGTGCATAAAGGTTTATAAGAGGCAACAATAGATTTATAGTCTATTTAAATAATATGAAACACCTCTCTTTATTTATTTTTTTCTACAACCAATTAACCACTGCAGGATAAAAGCTATGAAATTGAGTTTATTGTCATTGTTTAGTGTATTTTATTTTTCCTAATCAATATAAGTGGATACAGGTCAACGAGGTAGCGGCAAGGGGCGTGGTGGTGCATCTACATTGCCATACGTCATACCGTGTACCAGCACCGACACGGGACAAACATCGGACAGCTCCGATGGCAACTCTGACGACAAGCGGGGTGGTGAAGGGGGGAAGGTAAATTTATTCAATTATTTATTAATTTAACGTATTGTTTGAAGTCTGTAGGTTGAGACGTGGATCTTGAGCGCTGTTCATTCTGTTGTGCATTATATGGATTATAATTGAATGATAGAATGATTTGAATTAGACTACAAGGAGTTGACGACACCAGGTTCAGATTTATCGTAGCGCTCCCGACTCACGCCGATACCTTCACCGTGTGCCATAATTGAAGTCTGTCAGCTCCTTATTTATTAAATACTTAACTAACACCTAAACCTTTTCGTCTGAAGGCCGGACAGAGAGTCCTCCGTTCTCATAGGACGAATGACGGGGAGAAAGATAAAGAACGCACATCCCCCCAGGCAGGGAATGACAGCCGATCAGGTTCAAGCGCAGCCCAAGCTAACTTGAATTCCAATAAAAGTCCTACACCTTCGGGCTCTGTAAGTATACGAGTAGATTTTTAGCTTTATCTAACATTAATGTTAATGTAACACAACCTTTAGACGGCTTTGATGTTTGTATGTTTATTCGTCGTTGTTTGTAGGTATTCTGGTGTATTGCAGCTAATTGTTGTGTGTTTTATTTTAGGGCCATGATGATCATTCTGTGTCAACATCGGGTCATTCTGGAAGATCTGAATCATGTAAGTTAAATATACCTACTTTAGTTAACCAATGCTCATAAATATAAACAATCATTTGTATTGAACATTAATGTCTTATTTTACTTTTTTTTTTGTAGCTTCTGGCCACGCTGTGGAATTACATCCGAGGAAGAGAAAAATCAAAGCTTCCAAAGACGGCCATTCCCGTGAGGTAAAAACTGAACAAGTTCACGAGATCAGCAGTTTGAGTCATAACATCACTCACTCGAACCCGTATCAAATGTACATCCATATACGGAAACAGGTCAGTATTACACAACTTTTAAATTGTTCTTTGATTGCATTTACCTCAATACAACTTTGTAAATTTTATTGTGTTTTCTATGAACATAAATTGCATTATACTCTAATATTAAATGTGTAATGGTTCTAAATTGTAATTATTGTATGCAGATTATTATTAATCGAAAAATGGTATGACATTGTATTCAAATGTTGATGCACTAAGAGATAACTTTGAATACATCATAAGTTATCTCTTACTTCGTACTTATTTATAAAACTGATATCTTATCAAATGTCACTTGAACCATAACTTTATATCTCTGTTTCAGATCGATCGGCGTCAAAGGAGTCTTTTTCCAGTAAAACCAAAACCACCAAAAGATTTTAACAAATATTTGATGAACAGATGCACTTACACGCTGCAGGGGAACGTAAATCCCGACCCACAGGTCGAAATCCCTCGCGACTTACCAACCCAAATGGTCTCTGAATTTATGTACCAAGAAAAAGAGAGGTGAGTCACAAAAAATAAAAATAGCATATAATAAGTTATTTATTCGGAATTTTATAGTCTTATTTAGAAATCTTTATTGTGCGGCGATGTTTCATTGATCTTTACTACAAATAATTTTTAAAGACCAAATGTTTCTTGAGTGTATTTTTCATATATATATATATGTCCGGTGAAGTAGCAAAAGCCTCCTGGCTAACTATATATGTCCGTCCGAAAAAAAAAATGTATTTTTATATGAAATATTGTTGTCATTTAAATTTAGAAGATTATCATAGAATGTTAAGACTGAACAAGATTAAGAACAATGGAGGCATATTCTAGCGCTCTTCCAGATTTTTCCATAACAGGCAAATATTACGCGTAACGTTTATACATACAAGTGTTAATCGTTTTCATTTCTATAAATATTGTTACCGTTACAATTTGTCTTTGTAAAAACGTTGTGTAGTTCACCCTTACTTATATTTGTCTGTACCTATATTGATTTGTATGCTATTTATACAGAACACGGTTACGTATACAACACCTAGTAGAAAAAGAGAAGCTTGTGCTGGCCGTCGAACAAGAGATATTGCGCGTTCACGGACGCGCCGAACGCGCTGTGGCTAATCAAGTAAGATTTTATAATCTTAATAATTTATATAATAATTAACAATTTTGCAAAAACCAAAACCAGTATTTTCGTTGAGCTATTATCCTTATTTTAAATAAAATTCATATAAGTTTGCTTTTTATAGATAAAATCATATTAGATATTTTTTTAAATCAAACCACATTTTTGTAGAGCTGTATACAAGTTATGTAGGTATGTTATGTCTTCTCAACTCAAATTTTTATTTTTTCTTAATGTTGTCCATTATATTTTACCTCTTACTATGAAAATGATAGTTTGAGATCGATTAAGATAATTAAATCATTATATATAGCCTATGTCACTCCTGGATAATGTCTCTTTCTAATGGTGAAAGAGTTTTTGAAATCTTTCCGTCAGTAAGAATTTTAGTAGTTTTCGAGCCTGTTCAATGCCAACAAATGAATCAAATCTTTACTTTTTATAATCTTAGTATAGATATTTATCTTTATTTATATACCAAATATTACATTTACTTTTACAAAAATGTTGGAACGAATGGTAAACATAATATATGTTATGTTGTTATAATTCCAGGCTCTTCCTTTCTCCGTGTGCACGATACTGCGTGACAAAGAAGTCTACAACGTATTGGCGCCGGAGCAGGAAGAGAAGCGCAACGCGCAGCGCTCCCGGTGTAACGGAAGACAGATTAACTCTTGGCTACAAGAGGTCGACGATAAATGGGAAAAGATCAAGGTATTATCATTTCTTTTCGTCGGTGACAGAGTGATACCGTGGCTTGCAAGGTGTAATTTCGTCCACCAAGATTTTTTATGCGTATAGTAAAGAACGAAATATCAATTTGCTACATTCGATCTTCAACCTTTATTATCTTTTGTCACTTATGCGGTATCACACGATCACCGATAATATATCTTTAGGTTACACTTGGCATTCTTTATTTGTATTAAGAAAGCCAAGTCCATAGCAATAGAAATCCACGCTAATTCCAATTAAACTTTTATGACAAGTACAAGTGTATGTAAATATCCAAGTGCTGAATAAATTCCATTGTAAATTTGTATAGAACAAGTAAGCGAAATATCAATTCATTCTCTGAACTTTTATTAAGTCTGAATTCAATTTCCCCTCTCCCTGAGAGCATAATTATTTCTGTAGCTTAGTCTTCTATCTCTTAAATTGGATAAGGAACCATGACATTCCTAGCTTTGGTTGTTTTATTGAGTTATCTAACAGGTGTCTTTTTCGTATTTGAATATGCTATTATTATTTTACAATGTGAATGATAGCTTATATAAATAATATGTTTATACTTATAGGAAGGTATGCTTCGGCGTCAGCACACGGAGGCACAAACTCTGCACGCTGTACAGACCATGGGATGGGAGTGGAAGCTGAAGGAATGCGGCATCTGTGACTACAAAACATCACCCAAAATTGACTCGATGCATGTTCCCCAAATACATGTGTCGAATTTTGACTTGCCCGCTTGAATTTTCAGTTCAAATTGCCTGAGTTCATGTAACGTCTACACGTTCGTAATCGTTCGTGTACGGCATAATAATCATTAAGTTTAATTAAATCTAAAATATTATAACATCGATTGGTATAAAGAATCAAGCGGAGCTACAAAATTGGATTATTATAACTCTAAATTCGTCAACATTCGTTGAGCCTTGTTGTTTCTCCCGCGCTCTACGTTACGGTATCCTGTTATCCTCCACTGAATTCATAATTGTTAATACCATCTATTGAAGGAATTGGATAACCTGCTATCGGGCGGTGGCCGAAATTCTATAAATTATTTTTTTAAGCTATCTCAAGGACGAAATCTATTATGAGATTTAAATTTATATTTTTTTAAATGTCCTTGCCTTATCGCATGATATGTATAAATATCTATTTTGATATAAGTTATGTTGTAAAATATATATTTAAATTTAGTTGTGTATTAGCATGACTTTGTTGTATAGTGAGTTTTAGATAGCATTAATTTGAGATGATGATGTATTATTTTTATTGGTATCTTATGTTAAGATTTATTTTATTAATTTAAGATTTTATCAGTAATTTAAGATTATGGCTTAGTTTTTAATTTAAGACTACGGCGTTTTTATGATATTGTACTTATGAGTTGTATATATATAATAATTATTGTTTTAAGTATCATATGATTATATAAATCATCTGACCATAAAATCATTAGAATCATCGTTGTAATTGTTTACCGTTATTTATGTTTGGCATCATCATTTACGATATTAAGTGTTTAGATTGAGCGATAGGTAATTAGTGTATTATAGACCGTTATTGACTCATATTGTGGCGTGAAAAAGAATAGTTTTTGAACAAATTTTTATCGATCTTATCAATACCAACACCGTGGCTTGCCACAAGACGCTACTACAATCTTCCAGTTGAAGTAAAAGTGCTTAATTCATCAATATAACGAATAGTAAATATTTGTCCAAGAAAATGTCTTAATCGCTCCCCGAAATCAGTCAGCGACAGTCATATATTGAGCTGATGAATATTATTATTACGATTCATAGCATGTTGTCATCAAAATGAGATTACATACAATATGATACTAAGTGTTGTATCATTTTGTGACGCCTAGAATGTGCCAGTGATATTATACATCATGTATCACCGATGAACTGTTTCGTTTGCCACCAATTACCTAAAACTATCTTAGTATAGTAGTATAGATGACCATCACCAGTTAACCATTTCGGATATTATTAAAAAAAAATACATACATTTTATGAAAACATGAAATTTTATTCATGATTAATTCATTATATTTAAACTTGTTTAGATTATTATCATTTAACTTTTAAGAGTCCAATTAGATCTCAATCATCAAACTATTGTGTTTTATTTACCTCCTTATCGTTAGGTTTTTGCAATAATTCTTCACAAGATAGAACAATAAACATACAAGCAAACAAAATATATAAAGCATACAAACTGTTTATTTTTAAATGTTTTTCACTTGATTTCACATTTTATTATTTGATATTTCTCTATTATAAAAAAAACTAAAGATTTAACTATTACATTATCTAAATCAGATAAGGTTAGGTACGGAATAGTTATAGAAAAGGTGACCTTACTAAGACAATTTTTTTACACTTATTCAGAAACATTTTACGCTTAATAATACTTTAAAACTGAAACAACCTTTTGAGTTTTGGTTAGAATAATAAACTTAGGTCAACAACAAAGTAACCACATCAGATCGCTACGTCTCGCGGCCATCGAGGTGTCGTGATAATTTTTATTTAGATGGAAAGTTAAATTTCGCGCGTCTGTCGCAGAACGTGGAAACGACATCATACATTCTCTTAATCTGTCTTGTCGCATTAGCCGCACACTGATCGTGTATGGCTGCAATCAGTCGCTTTGCACGGTAATGAACCGTAAGAGGCATCATATTTTTTTAATTATTCAAATTTTATCTTCGATTGACATTGGCCCAAAAGTCACAGATCAGAAGCGGCATTAGGCCTCGTGTTCTGCACTCTTAAATCTAGAATATGAAAAAATTATGTAATATATTAATTTTATCCGATTTTGAAACTTGAAGAATACAATTTTGTAAAACTGGAGTTGCCCGTAATCGAGGAATTAGATGATACTCAAACAAAATTGTATCTGACAAACTATTGGAGTAAGCAAAGAAAAATGTACAACAACTCAAACGGAACCAATATAATTATATTAACTAAGCATAACGTTATAAATATACATTGTACACTACATTACGCCAATCTTATGTTGGCATTCACTTTAGTTCCAAGATAAATTAATAGTTACAACAAATTATTTACAAAAGCGGCAACTTCCTAATAAAAGAGCGATGCCACATAATGGCTGTTAATATCGATAGCGAGTACCAGGTGACAACGTAGGACATATGTTCATTTCTGAGGGTAACTCTCGTTTGGTTGGGAATGGGCCATCCTTCCGGGGGGTCAGGTATGCCACGGGCGTCGAGCCATACCGGCGCACAGCCGAGGTACGCGCTCATTTGTTCGAGGTCTCTGAAATAATTAGTAATACATCAATCCTGAACATGTGTCCAGTATGTTAAAGTAAATTAGCAGCAGCTATGTTACACGTCCCAAAACCCATAAAGACCAGAGCCCTACAGGTCATTATATCAGCTCAAAATATGTTTTCATTCTATTCAGTTACATTTTATATTTGACTATATTCCCGCGCGTGGTTGTACTCGCGCACCTCTCATTCCCGTCGGAACTTTATAATTAAATATAGCCTATAGCCTTCCTCTACAATGGGCTATAGAATTTTTCAGTTCAGACCATTAGTTCCTGAGATTATTGCATTAGTTGTTGCATTTGTACGTTCGACTACACTATTGGGGATTACAATCAAAATGCATCAACAACTTACTACTTTTTAGGCAACTTAAACTATTTGCAATTGCATTTGTGGTTTTTGCCATTTTAGTTGAATAAGTAACAATAATTGATGTCTAAATAAATCTTAATCTCATATTTTCTTAAAAATAAACAAATATGTATGTAATTGGAAATTACCTTGAGAACCATGAGCCTTTTTCAGGGTTATTTTTAGGCATGAAGGGAGCTCTCTTTTCTGACAATCTCACTACACCAACCAGCTCAACTTCTCCCTGCACCATAGATGGTAGCCGCTTCTCTTTTGGTCGCATATTCTGATGAATCCAGCCTCTATTTATTAGAATAACTTCTCTGTAACGTAAAAAAAAACATTTTGTCAAAAGAAGGCAAAAAACCATTCATAGTTTAGCTATATGATTGTTATAGCTATATTTATATTTCACCAATAGTTATTGGTATGATTTTAAATTAATTGTTTAAAACCTGGTGGAGTGCAAGCCGAATTCGCGCACAAATAGTTCCATACCATTTTCAAGCAGCTATCTGTTGCCATTATTGCTATTGAGCAAAAAAGGGCAAAAAAAGAAAAGATTGTTTTATGGGAGCCCCCCTTAAATATTTATTTCATTTTATTTTTAGTATTTGTTGTTATAGTGGCAATAGAAATACATCATCTGTGAAAATTTCAACTGCCTAGCAGTCACGGATCTTGACATACAGCCTGGTAACAGATAGAAGATTTAGTAAAAGAGTCCCGTTTTTACCCTTCGGATACAAAACCCTAAAAAATAGCATTGCAAAATTAATTTAATGAGTTGCCTGGCCCAGCATCAAATCTTTTACCAAAGAATATTCCTACTAGATACTTTTTTTGTTCCCATACTAAAAATACCATTTTATCTTGCTAAACTACTTAACAGTAATAAATGAGTGACATAACCTCTAATTTTGTTCTAATATGAGTCATGAACTTGTTATTTGCAAGTATTGTGCCAATTAAACAAGATTGATAGGACTTTGGTAATGATTCACAGGTCCCTAATACATTCATACCCTATGAATATATTAATATCTAATTTAATGATAAAATTTATATAAAATTGTTGATAACATTGATATAGAATTCTTGTATAATATTGATAAGAAATTTTATTGGACAATCATGTAAAAAAAATGGTTTGGGTTCTAACCAAATCTGGTAAAGCTATAAGTAAACCACATATATATATTCAGAATTGCTTAACATCTGTGAATTAATCCCCTATCCCTATTAATAATGTTGGATCAGCAAACCAGTAATTTCTCAGAAGAGTAATTCTAAGATTGAATTGCTATTCAAAAAAACAATTATGAAACTACAAAGAATATATAAATTTGCTCTCATCTAAAATTACTAATTTCCATATCAGAGTTAGTTGATAGGGAAATGTGAGGTACCTATATATATGTTAAATGTCTTTCTATAGTGTCTCTAATTACAGTATTCGAAAGGTTAAAGACTGAATGCATTGGATGAGCTTAACAACAAACATACGCGGTGACAAACCTTTGTTATGTATAATTTAGTATAAGGAAAAATTGTTCTCAAGTAAGTGACTTAGTGTCTCTTTTGAGAAATAAATATATTTAAACCTAAATCCTCTACAACATGGACATTTACTTATATGAGTGTGGTATTTAAGAACAAAAACAAAAAATAACTGAAGATGTGAATATTTACCCAGTATCAGCCAACATAAATGGTGTTATCACCAACCAGCCTTGGTTCCTCTTTGGGTCGGAGACGAGAGAACCTGCTCTCTGTATATTTGATTCCACTTCTATCAGAGCTCTGGGCCCAATAAGTATCTCTTTATCATGCAGAAATTTTCCTTTGACTTTTACAGGCATGTATTCCATATTTTCCAGGTCTGCAAAACTAGAAAGGAGGCATTGATGATATATTTGTTAGTATTTGCTTCATATTTTAATGTAATTTGCATTTTCTCACAACATCAGAAGTTTCATATGGGTTTGCTAACAATTACATTTTTAAGTGGAGTATTAGTTTTATTAGTGAATTGAAAAAGAGGTAATGTATATACTATACTAATATATGAAGCTGCACAGCTTGTTTGCTTGAACATGGTCATATATGGTGATAGAAAGCCCATTTATTAAGGAAGGCTGCTATATTTAATTATGATGTTCCTAAGTAAACGGGAGTTACGTTGGTAAAATCAAGCGCGGGAAGCTAATATCAAATAAATATTGATAAATTGTCTTGCATAACATTAGGTGTCAGCAATAATACTAACTCTCTTGGCATAGCAGCAGGCGTAGCATTCGTTTTGGACTGCATCATATCGATAAGCCCCAACTTCCACTGCAGCCTATAAACTTGCCAGCAGCCCAACCCGAAGGAACCAACGGGAAGCATCTACGAAAACATTTTTTAGGTTATAATATTAAATTACATTTATAATATCTACAATATTTCGAAATATTACACGCACGCCAAATTCTAGAACTTTTAAAGATAAATAGATGCCTTTAAATTTAATGTATGTACAATTTTACCAGTAAAATCCATTTGAAAATTTCTCCAGGTTCTTTTTTTTGTATTTTTTGTGTTCGAAGAGGTTTGGTTATTGTTGTATTTTGTCGAACCGTATTTCTAATGAGAATATTAGGGCCATAGTTATATTTGATCACAAAGTTTTGAGACACTTTATAAAAACGAGAGAACATTGTTGACATTATTTACAATACTGTGGGTGATAACAAGTTCAAATCAATTTTGACAGAATGAATAGTTATGATCCGAATACACAACATTGTGTAAGCACTTTAAATTAGAATCGTAGAACGGAACGTAATTATTTTTCTTTTGTCGACCTTCGTACAGATGTATAAAATTTTTAAAAGACGTCATAATAATATGTTATGTTTTGTAAGTACATGTCTGTCATTACATTATAAAGACTTAATTTTTTTTTAGTATTAATATATAATTACATAGTATTAATTTTATAAAATAATATCGAGGGGTGAAAGGCTATTTGTTTGAAGCGACATTTTGGACGATATGGAGTTATA
Organism: Nycteola revayana; assembly: GCA_947037095.2. Lineage (NCBI taxonomy): Eukaryota > Metazoa > Arthropoda > Insecta > Lepidoptera > Nolidae > Nycteola > Nycteola revayana. The sequence continues at coordinate 29,112,306 of OX344842.1, read as the reverse complement.
TACATATTCGGATTCAGCGAATTTTTCTGCGTCGTCTGAGCCGGGTTTCGTACAATTCTGAGCACTTTTATGGCGCTTAAAACAATGCCATTTTAGTGCATAATTCTCAAACATGATGTATGATCAGACTTCAAATTTGCCATATTTTTTTTGTATATCATTTAAGCTGTATACAAAAACAGAGAATCGGATCATAAGCCGTTATTCCCTTCCTAAAATTTTAGTTCGATGGCAGATAAATCGTTTTTCGATGTAGCTATCTTTAGATGAAAAGTCCCTTCAAACATTTTGCTTACGACTACTTACTCTGTGCAATGTCGCTTCAACCAATTTGCCGTCAGCCAAATTCATTAAGACATGTCGTCGGTTCAACCCTTTCGCTACAACTGTTTTTCACTGTGTTTAAAACAACCAAGTTGTATAACTCCTTTCAAAATCTGAGACATCAAACAACTCTTTAAGAATGTTCATCGTTGCTTAAGCCAACTTTCCTGAATCGTTAACAAAACCCAAAACCCAAACCCAAATTGGTAGTAAAACAAAATAGCCTATTCCTATTATTATTGAGTAACGTCGATTCAATCATTTTGCTTTCTCCTGCATAAGTACTGTAAAGTCACTTGAACCATTTTGCCTGCTGCTGATTAGTGACAATGTTGGAAGTTGAATCATTTTTCTTTACTCTAAAAATAAGGCGATACAGATCATTTTGTATTAAGCGACAATTTATCTTATTCTCATAACTGTTTTTTAATTGAAAATTATACCAAAACATTCAGGGATTTTTTTTCAATAAAAATTTGCGATCCCCATTATATAAAGAGCACTAGTTTTTTCATAACGATTTTTTTTCCAAATTTTGAATCTTTAAATGGCTCTCCTGTAAAGTTCGTAAAATGTCGCTTCAAACAAATAGCCTTTCACCCCTCGATATAGTATTAATTTTATAAAATATTTATTTCGATTACATTAGGCAGGGGCACATTGATACGTATCAATGTACTTGATGACTGATTAGACCAAATAAATAATGATTATAATATATTATTGTTTAAGTATTTTTCATGGCATAATTTATTGTTTGGATTTACTTGTTCTATTTTTATATAAAAATCGTCGTCGTCATCCAATCTACTCCATCTACCAACTGTCATTCGATCAAAAGGTAATCGGCAAAATAAAAACTCCTACTTAAAAAATCCATGGTGTTCTGGAGTAACTTACCATCTCCGTAGTTCCGGAACCGCGGCACCGTCGAACCGTCGACCGCTGAATGCCAAACATCAGGTATCCGAAGGAATTGCAACTGTAGCGACATCTTCAGTAGCCGCACAAACTACAAGAAGAAGCAGCGGTATATAGCACCTAGCATCCCAATTAACCTGTATCGCTCAATACAAGTTCAACTTTTTTTTTTCCTTCCGACATAGGTATTTAGTTAGCCACGAGGCTTTTGCTACTTGACCGGGCATAAAGGTGAGCAGAGCTCCAGCCTAGATAAATGGTTCAAACACTACAAACTAAGCAACCTGCGCAAGAGTGCGTCCCATGTGGGACTTGGACCTCGGCTCAACAATACAAGTTCGCAAGCCAATTTGAACAAGTTCTGATTATACTTATACAAATGGCCGTCGGCCTCCGGGCATACATCTCTCCCGGCAGAGATCTTCATTTGCTGCGGAGCAACACCACCAACCGTTCCTCTACACAGTAATTCGATCTTGTATTTCGTTGCATAAATATTTAATCAAGTAGGAAAGTACCTACTTACTTTACCGATCTGGTTACGGTTTAGCTAACGTCTCCGTCCAAGTTGTACATTGTCTTTGTCTTTTGATATATTAGGTCTTTACCTATGCAATTGCCGTTCTGCAGTACTGGCCATTTCAAATCAAAATAATTTTTGTTTGGCTAAGAATTCTAATTACAAATTAATTTTATTTTTAAAACATGTTATTTTTTTTCAAGAGTACTCATTTGTTTATTGATTAGTGATACATTTTCATCGCATTTCAATCTTTTTCGTCATCATGGTTACGTTAAAAATTCGAGTAATTATGGAATATGAGTACCGTCGTGGCAGCGACGCGGCACAAGCGGCACGCAACATCAACGACGTTTACGGAGCTAACACTACAAACCAACGCACCACCTGTTATTGGTTTGCTCGCTTCCGTTCTGGAAATTTCGACCTGAAAAATGAACTTCGCGGTCGTCCGAAGACTTTGGTCGACAATGACGAATTAAAGGCGATTGTGGAAGCTGATGATTCACAATCTACGGCTGAATTAGCAGCAGCTTTCGACGTTAGCGTCAAAACAATATTGGTCCATTTGCGTCAAATTGGCAAGTAAAAAAAAGCTTGACAAATGGGTGCCCCACGAACTCAATGATCGCCAGCGCGAAGTACGCGTCGAGACGTGCCTTGCACTGCTCAACAGACACACAAATGAAGGAATTTTGAACCGTATTGTTACCTGCGATGAAAAATGGATTTTGTTTGATAACCGCAAGCGCTCAGCAAGTTGGCTGGATCCTGGTTCAGCACCTAAACAATGCCCTAAACGAAAACTTACCCCTAGAAAAGTGATGGTCACTGTTTGGTGGTCTAGCGCTGGTGTGATTCATCACAGCTTCTTACCAAACGGGGTGAGCATTACTGCAGATGTGTACTGTGAAGAACTGAACACAATGATAGAGAAGCTGGCACATCTCCAATCAGCATTGGTCAATCGCTCGTCTCCGCTGCTCCTGCACGACAACGCGCGACCTCATACTGCACAGCAGACGGTCTCCAAGTTGCAAGAACTGGGGTTGGAAGCTCTCCGTCATCCGCCCTACTCACCAGACCTTGCGCCTACAGACTACTAGTTTTTCCAGAATTTGGATAACTTCTTGGCGGGAAAAAAAATTAGGTACCCGAGAGGCAGTACAAAATGCGTTTGAAGAATTTGTTGCCTCCCGTCCAGTTGATTTCTTTTTGAAGGGCATCAATGAACTGCCACTGCGTTGGCAAAGATGCATTGATTGCATGGGTGATTACTTCTATTAATACAAATAAAAAATACGTGAAAAAAATCGTTTACATTTTTTCATACAAAACGGCAATTTCATAGGTAAAGACCTATTATTATCGTATCTGCCAATATATTAATCATGAATCCTATAAAATTAATCTACAATGACATTTGCAAGTTAATATTGTTAAAACCAAAAAGCTTAAAAAAGGTATTTGAACGTAGGAATAGCTCACGAGGCGCTTAGAAATAATTAGTTTCAGACAAACACTGTGCATTTTTCACATAATAAATAAAATAATTTTACAAAAGCCTCTCAAAACTATTGTTAATTTGTTTAATTCTGTTTTTAGTACGTCGCACGTAGGTACGTCGTTATCAGCAACCGTCCGTCATCTACCTATTTGCTAAAATTTCAGTAGTTTTCAGTTGTCAAAAACCGACTATAAAAATGTTTTTGGTCGATAAATCGCTATGTTTGTTCGCGACCTGTTCCAATTTTTGTCCTAAGTCCCCTTGTCGAGACCTATCCCCCATGCCCCATTTATAACTAGGGTTTATCTGCGACAAAATATCAATAATTCTTCCGTAACACGTGCGGAAGAATTATTTATATTTTGGTACGTAAACGTAGCAAATATATAGGTGTGATGTATTAACCTAGTGGCAGTAAATATTATGTAGTACCTACCTACTACCTATATATTTACCTACTGCCACTTTAATCGAACTCGCGGTGAACATCTATCATCTGAGCAGATTACTGTATTAGATATTAGCCCTTTGTTCTAAATATATACAAACTAGCGGCCCGCCCGGACTTCGCACGGGTAGATTTATATAGCCTATGTTACTCAGGGATAATGTAGCATTCTAATAGTGAAAGAATTTTCGATATCCGCTAAGTAGTTTTTGAGTTTCATTCGAAACAAAAATACAAAAGTTTCCTCTTTATAATATTAGTATAGATTACAATAATAATATGCATGCTTACAGGGAAATAATCTGTTTAAGGCCTCAATCATTCCAGCGCGGCCATTCTGAGCCGGGGTCCAAATTTGTGTTGGGCTCTCCTACGATTGTTAAGGCGCTGTACCTAGTCAAAATAGGCTTCACAAAACAGTTTTTTAGCCAAATGTTTACATTTTAGAGCAGCTAAAAAATATATGTTAATCTTGATCATATTTATGGGGGGACCATTGTGTTCAAAACACGTTTTCGGTAAATTTTCTCGATAAAAAAAAAACATAAAATAACCATTAAAATTGAAATTGTAGCAATTGTAACTGTATTATTTATAAACAAATCTTGATAATATTAATAACAGTGATGTAATATATAATAATAAAGGGAACTGTTTTTTTTATTTATCGATTGGAATAAGATATTTGCAAGGATTAATGTATTTAATAACTCGAACGAGTCGAACGAAACGTTGCGCCATCGCGGCGTCTCTTCGCTTCTCTTTCATTTCTACGCGGAGCAACAGTAACAAAACTAATACGTAAAAGTCGTCTATTCACCGCGCCTTAAGCGTGTAAATTTTGTACCATAATAATGAGGAGCGTATTGCTCTCCTTTTTGTCCGATTAAGTAAGTAGCAAAAGTCTCGTGGTAAGATAACAAAGAGACTTGCTAAATTCATTTAAAAACAATCCCGGTATGTAACAACTCGAAATTGAGAGGGTGATAACATAATCTTAGTATTATTTAATATTATTATGTATATAAAGGAAAACCAAAAACAATAGCGTCTTTAGGTAGGTAAGTTAAACATGAAGAAAAAATGTTTTACACAGGTGTTGTGGCACCATGTGGCACTCGTTGGCACGGCTTGTAACACGTAGCTGAACCACGACTGCACAGATAAGGTGGTCGAGGGATTGTAAGTGTAAAAATTATCGACAATATGGTAAATTTTTTATAGAAATATCTATGTAACTTTAAATTTTTTATTATTATTAACTTTATCTACCTCGATCCATTAAAATTGTAATATCGAATGGTCATGTAGCTAGTAGAATTTGTAGCTAGTTGAAAAACGATTCATCACGATGAGAAGGAAAACGTATTTAAAAGTAAAAAAAAAACCGGCATGTTATGCTGTTAGCCACCATCCTCACTTAAACAAGCGAACCTACTTTAAAACTTACCTCCTTTTTAATATTTTCTCAACACATAAGTGCCTACCTATTAACTATAGGTATCCATATTAAGTAGGTACCTAAATAGGAATTTTGATAGATTCGATTATACATATATCATGACAGATAACAGCCAAATTTGTTTCAAAGATAGTGTATTACTTCATATACCTACTACTTGTACCTACTAATTAACATGACACTTGGCTCGAAAATTAGTGCGCGTTACTAATCTATACCAATATTTTAAAGAGGAATGATTTGTCAAAACCTAATGTGCCGATTTAAAAAAATATTTCCCCATTGGAAAGCTACATATTATTATATATATTCACCCTGAGTGACATAGGCTATACATATTTAATTTTGAAGTTCCCACGGGAACGGGAGTAACGCGGGTGAAACCGCGCGCGGGAAGCTAATATCTACGCGTAGACCGTACCTACATACATTTTGGCGATAACCAAGGATATTTTCAATCTCTGTCTTACAAGTGTTTTGTTACTTTATAAGAAAGGATAGTTCTAGGTACTTACATTGTACCTAATATCGCAACAGGTAGAATTGTTATCTCTATATTCCGAGTTTTATCGATAATAAATATCGATAGTTTGGGGCCTAAAGCTCTATCGGAGTTGATGAGTTCACACGTAGAACATAATCACATTGGTGACAAGAATCGTTGACGAGGCACACGCTTATCAAATCGCGACCATGGCGAACGCGAACACAATAACGGTAAATCTTTAATTATATATTTTTTTGATAAGATAAAAAATACAAGTAAATTTTAGTAATATATCTATTTCTTTTTACAATTAATAGCGACTGCTGTGTGGCTTTGCGATATATTATTTTGTTACAGATGTTACATTTAAAGATTGTATTGAAGTAGCTAATGCTAGGTTAAATTGTTTTATGGACCATTATTGCACAAATAGCAAGCTTCTATTACTTTTATTATGTATTTATTTACTTTGATTTTTTTATACTTCTATTCTTTATTTAAATTAAGTACTGCTCCTACTACTCTTGTTTGGTAACGGCTGAACAAGTTACAGCAGCATAATATGCTATAGCATGCCAGATGATTATTCTTAAGTAAGTGGGTACCATCTGGATTCTATTTCTCTCATAGAATTACATTTCCAATCCATTTTTAGAAATAATATTTGTGTAAAATCTTTTAATTCTTTCTTCGTCGTATGTTTATGACCATTCTAACTTAATTATAATTACCTTTCAAATTAAAAAAAATATATTATTATGAACTAAGCTTATTTGGGTTCGACAACCGCTCCGGGCTAATATTTCTTCAGCGTGTATGTTACATAGGTCCCGAATGTTTCGACTAGAAAGCAGCAAAACACTTTATGCTATTTTATAGTTTAATTTATTTTTAGTAGACTATAGGCATAATAAATTAAGTATATTAGGCGGTCAGCCGGTGTAACTGTAACTATAAACTGTGTGTTCTCGACAGTGGCGCGAGTGGCTGGTCCACACCAATGACATCAAGCTGCTGTGGGCGGCGCAGCCAACCTACCTCATCTCACAAGGAGTTTACATTTTGGCTGGAGTCCTTACATTATTGCACGGTATGATCTTCACAAATATCTCTAATAAATCGGTTAGGAGTTATTAGAGATAATGTTTACGGGCGCCATGTAGCTCCCGTGTGTTAACATTACCCTAGCGCCCCCTTCAAAGTGTTCTTTGAAAGTGCGCTCGGCGTCCACTAGTCTATAGATAAAGACGCCTATGATAGTACATTACCCTTAAAAAAAAAGACTACGATTTTTTTATGAGGCTATTTGATTGAGGAAACTTCCTTGATTGCAGACTGTAGATCTCTACTCTAAAATTACAGAATGCTATAAAACAAGTGGCATAGCGAGCCCTAGACAGGTCCGGTACAAAAACTTATTGGCAACATGGACCATGGCCCGATATCATTGATACGGCTGGTACGGTATAGCTACGCCCCTGTATAAAACCCATCTTGGGTATATCCTGCAAGCAACAATCTGATACTAGGTGACGAACTAATAAAAAAGAAGTAGAATGAATAAAGAAAAAATATTTTCTCGTAGCATTCAGGAAAGGTGGCAGGTGGCCATACTTCTGGTTAGCTACTGTCCTCCACGGATTATGGGCAGACAACTTCTGGCACTTCGTCCTCCCGGAGTACGACAACTTCTGGCATTCGCAGACTCCCATCATGTTCCTTGGCGCCAGGTTGCCGTTGCACATCATTCTTCTGTGTAAGTAAAACTTTTTTATGGTCAAATGGTTTCTGATGGTTTCGAAGTTACTCATTCAGGCACGTGGCGTACAAATTATGTAATCGACATGTTGGCCTTCCTATTGATCTTTTGGGAGCACTAGCGTGCTATTTTATACAGCCTTTCCCAGTGACTTAGATACTCTAGCTGAATTGTAGTAATCAAATACACAGATTTTTTTCATTGTTATAATTCCAGACCCCGCATTCATCTATCACGCTGCCTACGCGGTGTCAAGGCTAAACCTGCCAAGATACGCCGAGCCCTTCGCTGTTGGTTTGGTAACCATACTCATTGACATCCCCTACGACATTGTGGCCGTGAAGTTCGTTCACTGGACGTGGCACGACACTGACCCCAACGTGTTTGACCGCCACTACTGGGTGCCATGGAACTCATACTACTTCCATGCTGCGTTTACCGCTAGCTTCTTCTTCTTGTTTGACGCTTCCAGAAGATGGTTCGCACCTAAAGTTGCCCAATGGGAGGCTGCTGAGTAAGAACTCTTTTGTTATTTTCTTAGTGTTATATTCCGTCGTTGCGAATGGTGTATAACACGTAGGTGTATGAATTCACTTTTTGAGATCGATTAAAACTCTTTTCTGAAGAGAAAAGAGGGTTTTTTTAATTGACGCGTACTGAAGTGATACTTATTTATATAACTTTCATAAGACAACATAGTTTCGGATAAAAATTTCACATAAGAGATTTTAAATTTGCTTCGGTGATTTGTAAATAAATAGGAACTAAAATATAGAGTGGCAGCTTAAACCCACTTTATGTTGCGGCTCTGCACCTATCTTATATTTGAATTATCTTTTCGATTTCCTTATTTTTATATAAAAAGCAAGCAGGATTTTTTTAAGTAAGCTAGTGAGATTATATTAGAATTCGGTGCTAAGTGATCTAGTAAAAGAGAAGAATAGGTAGGCACTGCAACACAAGTCTACGGAATTTCCTTCACGTTTATAGTTAGTCTAATGCTGACCCCATATTGGGCGTGAGCGTTCGTGTGAACGACGCGAGCGGAGCTCCCATCCCCATCGACCGCTACCCTAGTCGTCAGCATCTGACTCACGCACGAGCAATGCGAACGAACAATGTGGGGTCTAAGTACCTATTCCAGAAAACATAATCATATGTAAAATTATAATGTGACTCGTTTATGTAATCCATATTTACTTGTATTGTAATTACGATGTCAAAAAGGTTAGTCAAATGAAAAGAGGATATTACTAGACTAACAGAGGCGGCGGCTGTGCAAATAAAAATACAATAGGCATGTTAATGACATTGTCGATACAAAATCAACCTCAATAACCTATATCTATTTATAAACACTTGTTATTCCTTTGCTCTACTAACACTTATCTGCATTACTTAATATCAAAATTTAAATTTTTTGTAAAAGAGAGCTGATAATATGGAACAACGTTCGATAGGCCCCCTAGTCCTTACTCCAAACGATAACCGATATCCACTAAAAGGACTTATCGTAAATGCGGGTTACTTAGTGAGGATTGTGGATCTTTTCATTATATTATAAATTCGTCATATCTAATAAAGACGTAAAAATAAACCTAACAGGTTTCATATCTGCGTTCTTTGTAAAAAAAAAACTAATTTACTATGGACATAATTCATTCATAATTCATTATCCTAATGTGCCAGGGCCTCTTATAGGTGAAAGACGGCCCTGCCTATGGGTCAATAAATTGCAATAGTACGATCTATGAGACCCACTTTTAATCATTCTTTTAAATTTATCACTTTGTCGGTAATTTGAAGAAATGTACCTTATTATCTATATTAAACGTGATTTTTTGCCGTGGTATTAGTTACAATCGATGTAATGTACCTAAATATTTTTGCGATAGCATTAAAAATTACAGATTAAAATGATTTTGAACCTATGAGTGAAATTGATCAATGCCGTCCTTTGTAGGGAAACTTTTTTTGTAAAGGACATATTATGTCTATTTTATAATTTTATTGTTACGTTTCGGTAGTAGGTACCTAAATACTGATGGCAAATCATCAGACTGACCAACTTTTAGAAGTGATTAAAAACACGGTGTATAGGCTCGTAAGTACGAAAGATACCATGCGGTTAGTTAATTAATTTTGCTAATATAATTACAGCAAGCTGTCAGAATTGAAGTCAGTCCTCATCGCCGCGCTCCTCGGCATGTTCGGTGGAGTGCTCCTGTTCGTGCCCATCTACCACCCACTCCACGACATGTTCCACATCCACTCTGAGGTCACCTTCTTCCTGCTGTTCGCTATCTTCAGCGTCTTCGTGTTGGGAGGCCTCCTCAGTCAACGCGAGAAGACTAACAAGAAGTAAGTGCAATAGAGTGGTACACATAAGGACAAATACAAATATCCTCTACTGCTGGCTGACTGGAAAAAAAAGCAAAGTGAATTTAGCTCAAAAATGGACCATAAGTATATTAAACAATTACAGGCATGGTGGCTACGCTCGGTAGGATATAATTTGGTGCTTGTACCTTTTCCAGAAACAGTAAGTATTTCTTAGCTCATGCCAGGTTATGATGTTTGCAAATCTTGAAAGAAGAAAGTGTAGTGAAATGCATTAAGGGTATTGAGTTTTTATGGATAGACGCCCAAAGGCGTGGATCACTATGGGCAGCGAGAAGTCTTAAGCTTTCACTGTAGGGAAAATGAGCCGTCCATTGCTATGATGCGATGATAGTTAATCGTGCGAAGATTTTATCTGGAGAGACGTAAAATAAGGCCGCGCGCCTAAATTCTATTACAAATTAGTCGTGTTATTAGTAAGTCCAACACAGCACTTACTTGTGGCCTTGACTAATGTGGTCTTCACCATCACCATTAGTAGTATGGTATCATTTGATACAACACAAAAAATATCTTCTTTGAAAATATGTAGAGTAGTGCTCATGTGGATCGTTTATATGAAGTTATGTCCAGTTATTAACGCTAGCATAGCCTCTTTTGCACCCTAAAATGTAAATTACTTCACTTGCTTTCAGATTGACGGCGATTGACTACGTCTTGATCTTCCAATTGGCTGTCCACTTCGTTCTTTATTTAGCTTTCGTCATCTTCTTCAACCCTGAGAGGGAATGGTCTACGGGTCTCCACGAGCCAGTCGGGCCCTGCAATGAAGTCGCCACCCTTACCACACCATTTGGACAGGTAAGGAATATACCTACCAAGATATTAAAAATACCTTTTTACTCGTATTTTTAATTTTGCGTAAATTGAATAACTACCAATATTATTAATTACCTATAATTCAGAATTAAAACGTATTTTAAGTATTATATGATTGGATGATTAAGTAGCTACTTTAATGCCTTTTTTTTCTTGTCCGGGGATATGCATTTACGTTTTCCCACCGCCGCTGCAGCGTATTCTTGCGCTGGCGGTGGGATATGTGGGACTCGCCCTCTCCATAGCGTGGTATGCCACAATCATACCACGAGGAGAGGAACTTCACCACTTCGATCCGCCGTTGGCGGGGGCCGGGCACGCATAAGCAATCCGGCCCAGCTACTTAACTGCCAAAGAAAAAAAAACAATAGAAATCAATCTGATACAAAATCAGCCATATTTAAAATTGACGTAGGTAGGTACTCGCATGATATTTTTTTATAATTAGGCTTTGAATATTTGGCTGCTTTTCCACAACAGATAAGAACCGAGGAATGTGTTTGTTAAAAGCTAATAGAGTTGCTCAAACCAATAATAAAAGAAGTTTTTTTTTTTTTTTTTACTACATATAGGTTTACCTTTGACCATAATCTCGCTTGATGGAAGGCGAAGATAAGGCCTAAGATGATACACGCTTGCCTAGAAAGTGTCTGTTCACTTTAGCCTTAAAGATGTCCAGATTATAGCGTTCCGGAAAAACTGACGCCGGCAGAGAATTCCACTCCTTAGCCGTCCGCATTATGAAAGAAGAAGCAAATCGCTTCGTGCGTATTGAAGGAATGTCTACAACAAAAGGGTGAAACCGCTCGCCGCGCCTAGTCGTCCGTTGATGGAAGGGTGAAGGGGGTATCAGGTTATGTAGAACCTCCGCACACTCCCCGAAATGCAACCGATAAAAAATTGATAGGCAGGCCACTCGTCTACGGTGTTCGAGGCTCTGAAGACTTGCCTCCACCAGTGAGTTATTGCCTATGACTCTCTTCGCTCGGCGCTCCAATGAGTCCAGAGCATCCAGCTGATATCCAGCAGACCCATCCCAAAGATGAGAACAGTATTCCATTGAGGAGCGAACTTGAGCTCTGTAAAGACTTAAGAGCTGCTCCGATGTGAAGTACCGCCTCACCTTGGAGAGAATGCCAAGTTTTTTGGCTGCAGTGTTTGCAATGGACTCGATGTAGTGACCGAAGTTTAGATTAGAAGAGAGGTCAAGCCCTAGGAGCTCAAGATGGTCGCTGATCGGAACGGAGACATTCCGGAAAGTCGGAGTCAGTTGGAATGGACTCCGTTTCGCCGAAAAAAGACACGCCTGTGTTTTTGAGGGGTTAAACCCAACCAGGTTGGCATCACCCCATAAGGAAACAGCCTCCAAGATCGAGTTCACCCCCTCAATCATCGACTCCCTGAACGACTGGACCATTGATTAGTTATTCTATTAGCTATCAACAAACACATCCCAAGTATCATCGATCATCTCTGGTAGAATCGCGGTTATAGGCAACTTTATCAGAAAATCTATATCTATACTAATATTATAAAGAGGAAAAGTTCGTATTTTTAATTTTTTGTATGTTTGCTTCGAATAAACTAAAAAAATAAGGAACAGATTTCGATATACTTACTTAAATATATATATTTTTATTTTTATGGTTACTAGCACAGTTTTGCAGTCTACTATTAATCTTGTTAACCCCTCGTGCTAAGCTCAAATGCTTGTATTACGAGTGGGTTCACGTCGGTAGTGTCGGTAGTGGGGTTCGAACCGGCGACCTCAAGATCACAAGTCCGACGCGCTTTTAAATTCTTTCACCATTGGAATGCTACATTATCCCTGAGTAACATAGGTTGTAAAAGTTCACCCGTTCGAAGCCGGGGCGGGCCGCTAGTATCTTATAAATTTAATAAAGCGGTAAGTGTTTAGAGCAATGAGAATAGTTTAATGAATTCGCAGATAAATAATAGATAACATATAGACAACCTCCGTAGCGTAGCGGTATTTGGCTCGCCTTGAATCTCGGAGGTCGTGGGTTCGATCCCCTCACCGGACATGAAATCTTTGTGTAATTTCTAAAGATTTCTTTCCGGGTCTGGTTGGTTGAGGGACTACCCTCCGTGCCTCGGAAAGCACGTTAAGCCGTTGGTCCCGATTGTTATAACATCATCTATAACAATCGTTTATCAAGGAACGGGCAGCAGCGTTTCCTTATTTGGTACAACATAGCGGTCACCACCCCGACTGCCAAGCGTGGTGACTATGGCAAATACCCTCCCTCGGGAGGAGGCCCATGTTCAGCAGTGGACGTTATACGGGCTGATGATGATGATGATGATGAATAACATATTATGATTTTCATAGTATAAATATTATTATCTAAGATTAAGATTTTATTATAATAGGTACCAGCTTACCCACACCTAACGACAATAATTAATCGCACCTATCATTATTCGGTAGGTATATCTTAACAAGTATGAACTGATAAAAATTGTACATTTTGTGTTGATAAAATATAATTACATAGCAGTAGATAGGTTTGCGTATCTATAGTAGTATAATAAATTGTGAGCTATTGTATCAATTTATTACAAACTAGCGGCCCGCCCCGGTTTCGCACGGGTGGATACCTATATATTTATAGGTAGGTATACCTAGCCTATGTTACTCAGGTATAATGTAGCATTCTAATGGTGAAACAATTATCGAACTCCGTTCAGAGTTCATTCAAAAACTACTGAACTTTATTTCAATGTTTTGTACTAGTTTGGGTTCCGTACCCAAAGGGTAAAAACAGGACCCTATTACTAAGACTTCGCTGTCTGTCTGTCACCAGGCTGTATCTCAGGAACCGCGATAGCTAGACAGTTGAAATTTTCACAGATGATGTACCTACTTCTGTTGCCGCTATTACAACAAATACCTACTAAAAATAAAATATATATTAAAGGGGGGCCCATCGACAAACTTTATTTTTTTGCACTTGAAAATGGTACAGAACCCTTCGTGCGCGAGTCCGACTCGCACTTGGACGGTTTTCTATATTTATGTTGTCAATTAATTTCCAGGTGCTATACAAACGCAAATATTTCTGTCCGGTCGATTACGATGAAAAATACTTCGGCTTCCACTGCGTGAACAACCAGCTGCCTCCAAGCGGTGCATACTGGTACACTATCTGCGGAACTCCCTTCGAGTAAGTACAATACAATCCAAATTTGGGAATCATTATCATCAACATCTCGTAGAACCGCTCGCCCACTGTGGGCTTTTGACCCCTAAAGAAACTAAAAGCCATAATCCCTCAATCTCCCCGTCAGCGACCGCCCTGAGCCGAGGTCCAAGACCCACCGGGGACGCTCTTGCGCAGGTTGCTTAGTTTGTAGTGTTTAAACCATTTATCTAGGCTGGAGCTCTGCTCGCCTTAATGCCAGGTGACATAGCAAAAGCCTCGGGGATAACAACGTATGACCGTGCGAAAAAAAAAAAAACTGCTAAGCTACTTTAAAATAAAGATGTTGTCGTTTAGACAATAGCATATAATGACTTTGTTTTTTTTTAGAAACCGCGCCGAGTATATTACGGTGCTCTCCACGATCCTGGTCGTAGCTGCTGGCGTGTTCTACAGCATCTACTCCTACGGTACTGCCTCTGAAATTGCACCGAAGAAACTGAAGAAGAAGTAATTTGTTTTCCATTGTGGTGTAGCTATGTGAAACTGGTGTCCCTAAACTGTTGAAGTATTTTTGTTAGGTACAAATTGTTTTAAAAAGGCAATACCGTTTTGGGACTCGGGGGCCGCTGAGCACTGCCCCGCCCAGCCTTTCGGTAGCTACGCCAATGATTTAACACCTCACTTTAAGCGATGAACATGTTAATATAGTTATATTTAAGTAACCTTGCCTTTTAAACAAGAATACCTATTTTTTTGTAACAACGTAGTTTCTGTCACGTTTATATAAGATTTTAGAATCAAAATCATAAACCAAACATAGTGTGTATTTATTGCAATTTTATTATTTATATACGAGCATTTAATTTATTTTGTGTAAGTTTGTTTTGTCTGCTAGTTTGAAATGAAAGATGTCTCAGTCGCAGAGCTCTCATAGACTTAATAAAATTGTTTTAATTATGTGAGTGTTTTATTTTGGTACTTTTATTTAATACTAACAGTCTCCGTGGCGTATCGCTATGACTGCCTACGTGGCGTAGTGGTATGACTGCCTCCGTAGTGTAGCGGTATGACTGCCTACGTGGCGTATCGCTGTGACTGCCTACGTGGCGTATCGGTATGACTGCCTACGTGGCGTAGCGGTATGACTGCCTACGTGGCGTAGCGGTATGACTGCCTACGTGGCGTAGCGGTATGACTGCCTACGTGGCGTAGCGGTATGACTGCCTACGTGGCGTAGCGGTATGACTGCCTCCGTGGCGTAGCGGTATGACTGCCTACGTGGCGTAGCGGTATGACTGCCTACGTGGCGTAGCGGTATGACTGCCTACGTGGCGTAGCGGTATAAGTAAGTATTAAGTCTCGGAGGGTTTGTTTCCCACGCCGGACAAGAAATCTTTGTATGTAAAATCTAAGATTTTTTTTTCGGGTCTGATTGGTTGATTGGACTACCATCCGTGCCTCGGAAAGCACGCTAAGCCGTTGCTCTCGATTGTTATAACATCATCTATAACAACTGTATGTCAAGGAACGGACAGCAGCGTTTCTCTTTGTATTACGATATAATACTGCGGTCACCAACCCACCTGCTACGCGTGGTGACTTAGGCAAAACCTTCAGGAGGCCCATGTTCAGCACTCAGCAGTGATGTTATGGTTGATGATGATATTTTAATACTTTAGCGAATATTTAATCCATAATGCAAAGTAAAAGTAACTACTAAACCAGTGATGATGAAATTCGGCGTAGGACATAGCCTTTATCGTAAATCGATTAGTGTCTATCCGCAATGGGGGTCATCTTTATAACCAGGGGGGATTATAAACATTTCCCCTACCGCGGATAGTTGTCCCCAATGTTATTTATTTTTTATATAAAAAAATAGTATGTTAAGATTACAGGCTGTTTGGATTCGTTTCATCTGGATTTTTTTTATTGCCAAATAATTATAAGTAATAAATGCCAAAGTTTCCAATTTATATAATGTCCATGTCACAGTTTCTAGAAATGGAGGTGGAAAGATATCCTGTATCCTAACCTTTATCACATTTTAAAAGGTTTATGCTGGCAGGTTAGAGGGGCCTACAATGGGTAGGTTTATCAAGCTACAAGTCAGACATGGGACTTGATAAACTTCCTCTGTGTAAGTGAATGCTGTGTTTTTTTTTTACTCATGTATGCCTAAGTGTTACTAATAACATTTTTAAGTGTTTTTTTTTATAATACTAACACGCTAGGGGCCTTCGACGCCCGAAAATTAAAGATTTTTTTTATGTATGCAACGCTTTCCGTTTTTACGTTCCCATAGAAACCCATATTGTATGTACCCATAGAAGAATTTAAATTATATAGTTGACAAAAAGCCACCAATTGCTATGCTTCAACTTCAACTAAGCGAGAGTTGTTGACATTTTGCGATTATCTTTTGCAATGTTTTCTCAATCTCTCTCAATTTTGCAATATTATCTCTTTCTCATTTTTACGTAAATTAAAATAAAAAGAACCTTTAGAATAAAAAATATATAATAATTAAGTTGCAGTAGGTAGGTACAGCTCTTAAAAACATTTTGACTCTTAAATTTTTTTGCATGAACTATAAATAACTGTAGATGAAAGTGAACTTTGTTGTTTTTACAGTTTATATATAATTATTAAACTGTAAAACCTAATTAGGTATTACAGTTTTCAATAATTAGGTATGTTACCTAATTATTGAAAAGGAAAACCATGTACCTATGTGCTTATGTCGTGCCGGTAATCGTTGTTACCAGGGTTAATAAATGGAGAGTTTACTTTGTATTCATATATATATAGGTAGATACCTATTCTATTGAATACCTACTTATATGCATGTTTTTTCTTTACGAATAAATTGTTATGTAATGCTTTGTTTTGTGTTCGTTAAATCGTAATCTACTTATAGGTCAAATTTAGAAAGCATGCTATAATAATAGAAAATCAATATTTTTAATACCATTTAATCACTTTAAAATGATATGTTTCATTTCGACATAATCACATTAATGCTCTTAATTACTATTAGGTTACCATTGATGTCCAGAAGCTCAACACTATTAAAATCATAGTTTTAATCTTTAAATAATAATATAGTTATATAACTATATGTTACGATAGCGTACCGGTCCCGTACTTTAAAAAATATACGAGTTTATTTCTCATGGCTTTAGACAACACAATACAGTATGGAACAATAGACGAAGTTATACCAAACAGCAATCCAATAAAACCCATTCACATATAGATTTTTTATTTTCGTAATTTGGATCTTTATATATTTCTCAATGTTTACTGAATTTAATGGCAATTTAATATAACTTCGTTCTATGTTACATAAAGTATAACACACACAAAACCAAAGACCGATCAAAAGATTGATTGAAAATCGTTGATATAAATTCGTTTAGGCAGGAATTCAAAATTATACATAAGATAGTTTTATATAATTTATTGATATATCTTTTCATTACAATTCCTGCACAAATAAACATGTCATATGGATACTAGTAGCGTTGTGGTCAGTTTCACCAAACACAATACAGAAAGTGGAGTCGGTACAATGAGTCAGCATGAATATAAATCGTCATTGGCTGGTACTCTATACCATAGGTCAGTGTTCCGCAAACTTTTTGTGTTCAAGGAAAAGGATATCTTATGGAGATGACCCATAAATGAAAAATCAGTTTTTAAGTAATATAAATCCCAACCACAGACTTAATAGAGATAAACGTATCATAACGCCTCGCTCCTGCACTCAAATGATTTAAATCTATGTAAGTATTTTTATTTATGAGATAACTTTATTTTTCCGAGGAACACAAACTAATGACCATGGTACACCAGTGTGCCGCGACATACACTTTGCGGAACACTGTCGTAGATTATTATATGATCGATTACATTCCATAAATAAATATACATTCAAATCAATTACTCATCAGCTATTACATAGGCGTGACAAGGAACAGAAGGTAACTTAGATGTTTTTAAAGAAAAATAGGAGGTTGAAGAACCAATTCCCGAAAGGATCACCAATAATTTACGGCGACGTCAAGGTAACAGCCATATTACTAGTTCCTTCGATTGCCATTTAGGAAACCGTGTGTTAGCCTCCTGCTCTGTTATGCTCGCTCCTGCTTCTGGCTCTGCGCCTGATCAATTCACAAACATACCTAATTCTACTGTTGTAGTATCTAATACCTAACCTATGCAGATTACAACTTACAATATTTCAACATTGTGCATCACAATTAAGTGCCATCAATACATGTTTAACATCTAATATTTATTTTTAAATAGATGACAGGAATATTGTGCTTTAACAAATTAGAATTTGATATCATTAAAAAAAAACAACTCCAGCAATATAATCAAAACCGTAAAAGAAAAAAAAACTTTAAAACGATATAAAAAAAAAACGTACAAAAACAGCAATAGGAACGCACTTTGTGCACGGCCTTTACACATAATTTTTGGTTTACATTATTATGTTCTTTGATCACATTTAAAATAATAATATATAAACAATATGTAAGCTTAACATGGTGCCAGTTACACACACGTTACTACACATATGATACTATATAAAGGAATATTTGTTTCTTTTAGTTACTCAGCTTTATATTTGGTAGGCTTTATTAAAGATATCTCACTGGACTTATTTCTAAAGGAAAGCACCAGCGCACTTACCATATATTTAATTTATACCAATTAAGGGCGTTGCCAGTATTTTGTTTAAAGCAAATTAATGAGTTGCATACAACAAAGACGTTTAGCGACAAAACTAAACCTAGTCTAGACGACAATAGCTCTTGCTACACATGAAATTCATAAACATTCATTTGAATAATGTTATAGTTTAGTGATCTCATTACTTTAATCGCTAAAAAAGTGATACAACAACTCCATGACACAGTTCAACTGAGTTAAAATATGCACTAATCCTATGAACAAACACCAAACTTGTGTGAATAAACACATTACTTATTCTATGGGTACACATTTACTTATTTTAACATATTAAAATAAATCAATGCACTGTTTTTGTGTTTTCTTCAAATTTACGGTCAAAAATGTTGTCATTCATTCAAATATTAAATATCTATGAATAATTAATTCATAATATTTGTAAAAGTACAATATATGTAACAGCGACGAACCGGCAGTTTTTTGATTACCTAATTATTTTATTTAACGACTTGTTTTTCTTATTATGTTATTTTTATATTATTACGGAAGTTAGGTTCAAGTTTATAGTTTAAAAACATCTAGGAAGAAAATTATATCCTACTTATTTGGAATGACTGCGTGCCATTGACAAAATTAAATAGAGTGAGGCCGGAGTCGCAATGGTACGGCAACTGCTATACGATGGCGATTTTGCGAAAACAAACGCATATAAACATATGTCGGTGGCCACGCTCAAGGAACGACAAGCGAAATCTATTTCGTAGTGTCACTGTAGCCGTACCAGTGGGGCCTCACTTTTATAGATTAACTAATACCATTAATAATATTCCTCAGTTTTCTAAAAATAACTCAAATATTGTATGCGATATTATAATCTGCGCCAGATAAAAACGCGCATGTAATTTTAAATTTGAACATTAGCAACATACCCTTTAGGTTTATTTTTGTTCCCCACTTTATTACGTCATTTACTTTTCAATCGCTATCCCTTTCAGTCAAGAGGGTAGTATTTGGCATTAGGGCATAACAATTAGAACGTAGTTATTGGCTATATTCATTTGTTTTGTTTAGTAGTTAGTGGATTTCGATTAGGTTCAACTAACAGTACATATTAGATTGTGTATCTACTTATTAGCTGATTAATATAGCGGGAAATAATACTATTAATGAGAACCAAACGGTTACTAACAACGATTAAATGTCACCGTATGATTACGATTCTATCAGGCTAAAGAAATAACTGAATCTTTAAATTCTACTACAGAATAGCCCATAGAGATAATTAATATCATCATTTCAATAAAAATAAATCATTAATTTACAATTTGGCCAATAAAGTAAGAAAAAAAAAATATTACTTAGCACGTGTTCGTGTTTACTGATGCTGTGCAAAAATATCAAGATTCTATCGGTGTTCCCTACCCCCATACTAACTCTAACCATATTGAATATGAATACCACAAATGTTAGTGACCAAGATACCAAGGATTATATCTTCAATAGCTTATAGCAATTTTACTCATATTTCGGATGTAAAATACGATCTTAAAGAAGAGTTTCAAGAAATTCGTAGCCAAAATATGTTGCCATATTGGAAAGGCGGACGGACAAGAAGCTGAAGGGATAGCCAAAAGTAATCAGATAGTACATTAAATAAACATAGGAACACAAAATAGGAAATATAAGCTGTGCAATCACACTTAAGGTCGGTTTTTGAAGAGCTCGTCAACCACAGAGGGGTCGGCTAGAGTGGAGGTATCCCCCACTTCAGTCTCCCCGAGGGCAATCTTCCTCAGTATTCGCCTCATAATCTTCCCGGACCTAGTCTTGGGTAGGCCGGGCGCTAGCTGAATCACATCAGGAGCGGCGAAAGCCCCGATTCTGTGTCTCACTCGTTTCTTTAAAGAGTCGATTAAGCTCGCGTCGAATTTGGCACCTTCGCTGAGAATAACGAAGCAGTACAGCGACTCTCCTTTGACCGGGTGGGGTTTGGAGACTACCGCAGCTTCGGCGATCCTCATATCCTCAGTGAGGACACCTTCGACCTCGGAGGTGGACATCAAGTGTCCGGACACGTTGAGCATGTCGTCGATACGACCCGTCACCCATAAGAACCCGTCGGCGTCCCTCTTGGCACCTGCAAATATTACATTTAAGTAGCAACAATATTGAATTCCACTTCTTCAACAGCCTGCTGACGTCCTTTGCTGTACATGGGAGGTCCATTTTCAGCAACGGACGTAATAGAAATCTTAACATAGCAAGCTAGAGTTGTTGAGGTATACTGCCATAAACTCCACGCTTTTCGGATTGGCGATCGCAGTAAGTTGATAAGTAACCTTAAGTTGGTAGATGTTGCCCATCCATCACCTATATATCGCATATTCGCATCTTACGACACCCACTGCTAGATGGGGCAGTACACTTTAAACAAGTCTTTCATTACTAATGATTAGTATTAAACTACAATCACACGATCTTACGTTTAATACATAGGTACTAAATTAGAGGCCTTTAGACAAGATAAATCAGCTTCATCATAAGTAATTTTAAAGATGTTTAATTTGCTGTCAATTGATATGACATGGATTTTATAAATCCTACATGGTGTACAGAACTTACCGTCGCCCGTGCAATAGTATCCCGGGAACTTCTTGAAGTATACCTCTTGGTATCTCTCATGATTTTCGTAAAGACTCCTCATCATGCCGGGCCAGGGTCTTGCGAACACCAGGTAACCCTCGCCGGGGCCCTCGATCAGCTCGCCATTCTCATCCAGAAGCAGAGGCTCCACGCCAAAGAATGGGAAGCCCTGAATAAACATAGATTTGTTAAAATGGTATGCGTGAAGCAAAAACTGTGTACCCCATTTTACGAAAATTGTGCGAAGACGTAGTGTGAAATTTCGCACCATATTATTAAATCATACGCAAAGTAGTAAGAGTGGGGCTTAGCATATGAGCATCGTCAGTGTATCGCCAATTTTCGTAATAGGATTTTTTTTTTATTTTTTTTTATCAGTTTTTTTTTCGGTCATATTTAGTTAGCCTTGAGGCTTTTGCTACTTCACCGGGCATAAAGGCGAGCAGCTTCAGCCTAAATAAATAGTTTGAACACTACAAACCAAGCAAACTGCGCAAGAGGGCGTCCCCTGTGGGACTAGGACCTCGGCTTAGGGCGGTCGCTGACGGGGAGATTGAGGGATTATGGCTTTTAGTTTCTTTAGGGGAGCTTTGTGCAACTGTCGCTCTACTTTACAGTTCGCGGGCCTCTCGGACTTCGGGTCTACGAGGGCATCGGAAGGTTAACAGACCTTGGCAAGCCAGGATTGTTGCCGATACCACCACGCTGGGCAGACGGATTGGTGATCGCAGTAAGATGATGAGTATCCTTGATCTGATAGATGCTGCTTACCATCCATTAGCTGTATGTCCCATAGTCGTTTCTACATCCATTGGAAGATATGGGATGGTTTATCCTTAAGCCGGCAAAGTTTTATTTTTTACTAGCGGCCCGTCCCGGCTTCGCACGGGTCGACTTTTATAGCCTAACCCTACTCTACTCCTACCCTACCCTACTTACACCTACTTAACTTAACCTACCCTTTCTTTCTTTGCGTTTAAACCTTCCCTGTGTTAAAGCGATGATTACTGCAAAATTTCATCAAAATCGGTCCAGCCATTCTCGAGTTTTAGCGAGACTAACGAACAGCAATTGATTTTTATATATATAGAAGATAGATAAAGTTTTTTAAAGCTAGTTTAAAAATATTTATACACTTACGGCAGCGCCAGGTTTCATGGGAGTAGCTCCAGGGAAACTGGTGAGGACGTGGCCACCGGTCTCGGTCTGCCAGAAGGTGTCCACAATGGAACAGCGGTCGCTGCCCACCCACTTGTAGTACCACAGCCAGGCCTCGGGATTAATAGGCTCTCCCACGCTTCCCAGCACGCGGAGCGATGTCATGTTGTGCCTGATGGTGGAAAAATGTACTATAATAATATTTGAAATCGAACGTCAGTTTATGCAAAAAAATACTGGGTCCTATTTTTGGCTTTTGCAATTTCTACGGTCATAAAGGCAAACAGACTTTCAGCCGTACTTATAATATAAAAAGAGATGATGTTTTTATTTTTGTTAGTAATGAATAAATTCTTAAACTGGTGGCCAAATGTCATAAAATCTTTTACCGCTGGAAAGCTTCGACTTGAGCTCACCTCTCTCTCTAAACGGAAAAAAAGGAAGAGATTCACAAAAAAATGGGCTTGGGCATGTAGGCATGGGACTTGGGACTTGAAACACCATTACGCGGGAAAACTAATAAAAACTGCGAGAAACAACTTATACAATATATTATTTTAATCATTATTTTACAATCGGCTTAGTCATTATTTTGTATGACTCCTCTACTATCATTCGTTTTTTGTATTACCTATATTTTTTTTTCTTTCAATTCCTTGTATTTTATTCACTACTTCAAGTTCACAACTACTTATATCTCAGCTCAGAGCTCAAAAACACAAGGTCGGATGTGTCATTATACGTCAGAAACATTCGTCGTATTCGCCTTAATGGCCTGGCACTTACAGCCAAATGGTTCTGAAATATATAGTGCATCCGTCCTTATAGTTCTGAGGTCTAGATATATTGATTGGTGACCTTTGCATTGACGTAATAATAGGCAGTAGGTAGGTTATTTATCTAATACTTATTGAACTGGGGCAAACTAGTTCACGTCCTATTATTATAAATATTTAATAGGGTTTGAAAACTACCAACTGGCGGTATATTAAACTGAAGTTGATTATATAACTAGCACCTAGATTACGTAAAACAGCGATAGCGATTACAGCGACAGATCAGTTGCAAAACGGCGAAGAATGTCGCGTTGTCATAGCAACGCAACATTTCATAACAGCTGTTGTGACATTTTGTGATATGTTGTCAACTCAGTCAAAAACAGTTACTCTGACTTATTACTTATTTCAACTAACAAAGTTGTTAACTTCGCTGTCAAATCAAATTTAGTTTCATAAACAGATATAAAGTGTGTTTAATTACAGATTAATTAACATAATAATCAAATAAGCTAATCGTGCTTTCAATAACACGTGTAACATTTAACAAGACTTTTGAAACTTAATTCGTTAAACATTGATCATCTTTTCAGAAATTGGATGTTTTTGGTGTATACAAATGATATGAATATTTATTTAGACTTATTTGCTACTCAATGTGTAAAGTGATATCCTTGTCCGACTGTACCTCATGTACAATAATGAGTATTGATTTATCAGCAACCTTCGTACTAACTGGTTAAAAGGCTGTGATTACATAGTTTGACATTTGATTTGTTAATGTAATGGTTTTCCAAGAAGCTAAGTATCCACGTTTCTTTTTCCTAATCAGTTATTGACACAAAAATATATATAACGTTTGATGGTTTATTTTTAAAATTGTCTGAATACACAGCCCTAATGTTTAGTCATTGCTTATAATTATCTAATTGATTTATTTTTGGTAGTATAATCGATCTATGAATGCGCTTTTTCTATAGCAATAAAAAATACATCAAACCTGTTTGGGGCGCCGTTCGTGCAACCTAGATTATCTCATATTGCAAGGCATTAGAGTTCAATTTGCTATGTTTTTTTTTAAATCGACTAAATACACCACGGTTTCATACTTTAGGAAGCGCATACAACATGTATTCATAAATATAATGTGAGATAGATATCGAAGTAAAAAATGTGACACGACACGACAATATTCAAAAATTCGTGACACCCTAAAACAAAAATACCATTTCTTTATTTTCGAATTGCTATCCCTTGTAAGTAGTAGTAGTATTTATGTACCTACGTATATATTTACCAAAATATTGGTATTAAATTAATAGATCTTAATTTTTGAATTCCACACTATCCTCCTACGATATTTACCTAATGAATTCCATTATCCATCCAAAGGTTGTCTGGAAGAAATTGCTTTATGCGATAAGACCGCCCATTGTTCTGTGTCTTTTATATTTTCTTTATCCTGTTTACTTATGTGTGTACAGTAAAGAGTATTCTATTCTATTCTATTCTAGGACTGCTGTCTCCATAACCATCATATGCTAATCATACCACGTGGAGGTCTACCCACTATAACTCCAGGAACTGTAGATACGTAACATCTGGTGCAGTGCAAGATCAGCCTGCCTTTCCAGGCTTTGCTAGACCGGTTATAATTAAATTGAAGTTCAATAAATTAAATTAAGTCATAAGTTTTCAAGTATTTCTTAATCGTTTAAAACACGATATACCATTTAAGGGAATTAGTATGATTTATAAGTCCAAACTAGTCCAATTTCTTGGCATACAGTACAAACTCCTTCCATAGCTTTACTCCATCAAAGCCACGTATGTAAAATGCTCTTACAAATTTGTCTAGAAATCAGGGGAGAAGCTACCGCTGTGAAGGTTCCCGAAAATGTGCAGTACCCGTCTCTAAACGCCCATACTAGAAATGTATAAATAATAAGCTTACACAATTCAAGACTAAGTCATCTCGAACTAATCACGGCATGGTCCTCATCCAGTAAAGTTGTAGCTGAAAGAAATTCTGTACTTACCTTTTGACATATTGTTCTCCGAACTTAGTGAGTGCTCTGATGGCGGTGGGCGCCGTGTAGAACTGCGTGACCTTGTACTTCTCCACCACCGACCAGTAGCGGTCGTTGTCAGGAAAGAATGGAGTGCCTTCGAACTGTAAACAACATTATTATTTATTTATTTATGTACACACAACACATAGAAACAAAGAAAATACATGAAAAGAACATATGACACAAAGGTACAGCTTATTTCAATACAGAAAATTCTTCCAGCAGACCCGCAGAAGGAGAAATAGCAAAATTAAAGCTGGAATTTTGCGGGTAGGTCAATAATAAACTTACATACCAATATTTACATAAATACTTATATATATATAAACTAAAACCTAACTATAATATACTACATATCAACAAATACATTTAGGATGATAAAGAAAAGTAATGTTCTTCGACTCGTTTTTTAAAAGTGAAAATTGTGTCATATTTGCGGGTATCAGGCGGTATTAATACCACTGATGTAAAATAATATTGATTGTTTAATTAATAAAGCTCGCTTTAAATCTTGGAGGACGTTGGTTCGATCCCCACGCCGGATATGAAATCTTTGTGTGAATTCTAAGATTTCTTTATGGGTCTGGTTTGTTGAGGGACTACCTTCCGTGCCTCGGAAAGCACGTTAAGTCGTTGGCCCCGATTGTTATAGCATCATCTATAACAATCGTATACCAGGAAATGGGTAGCAGCGTTGCCTGGTGTATTACAACATAATACTGCGGTCACCAACCCGCCTGCCAAGCGTGGTGAGTATGGCAAAAACTCTCTCTCGGGAGGAGGCCCATGTTCAGCAGTGGACGTTATACGGGCTGATGATTTAATAAAGCATTCCATTAGGTATTTTTCACATCCAAAATTCACATCCAGAGAGCCTAGACAAAATTTGAATGCCACTATAGCGGGGAGCTATGTTACTTGACATTTCTCACGGGAATAAATTCGACTTATTCATACCAATCGATATGTAGCTACAATAATTATTAAATCATATATGTTCGATTGTGTATATTATAAATTGCTTTACACGTCTTCAGATTTTTTTTATTATAATTCTTATGGTCGTAGCCCTGCCAGTACATTTTAGTAATAAACCAATTATATCTGATGATTTAACATTGACTTTAAGAAAAAATAACCTTATAACCTTACCTGAATAGTTAACTAAACTTTTTGTTGCATGTCGTTACCAAAATGCGGTATTATAAAGTGTTAAAATGATTTATAATAACAAAATGAACTGAGAGACTAGAGAAATATACAGGGTGTCCCAAAAGATTACGTAGCTGGGAAGGGGGGTGATAGGGATGGTCACAAGGGTCACCAGAAAAATATAAAAAATTCCCTCTGGGTGTTTAAAAAAATAAATGGCATTTTTTAAAAGACTAAAAATTTTACACCTTGTGCTAACTGTACCTACAAATATGGCTGTATTTAAAAAAATGCTGTTATGTAATCTTCAATAACAACAAGGTCATCAACATCAACATCAAAAATAACAAGGTGTAAAATTTTAAGTTTTAAAAAAAATGCCATTTTTTTTTTAAATACCCAGAGCGGATTTTTTTCTTATTTTTCTAGTGACCATTGTGTCCACCCCTGTCACCCCCTTTCCCAGCTACTTAACCTTTTGGGACACCCTGTATAAATAATTTGACTGGATAAAAAAGAAACCTCAAAATATGAGAGATACTTGTTGTACCATGCGTTTAACTAACACAATGAATTAAAAAGTAAGCTTGCCGCAAATTCACAATATAATTTATTATCAGCATCAGCTCATATACCACTATTGAAAACATGGGATTTTGTATGTTCTTTCGATTTTACAGATACTTTATCGCGTTTGGCGGGTTGATTACTGGATAAGTGTGGCCCAGGAGAGCCCGTGGTACCAATCTGGCTATGGGTGCCG
Organism: Nycteola revayana; assembly: GCA_947037095.2. Lineage (NCBI taxonomy): Eukaryota > Metazoa > Arthropoda > Insecta > Lepidoptera > Nolidae > Nycteola > Nycteola revayana. The sequence continues at coordinate 29,085,224 of OX344842.1, read as the reverse complement.
CCAGAGGGTGACCCGGATTGCGCATTGTACCCGGGCCCCTCACGCCCAACGGCGGGCGCCCAACGGCGGACGGAGGACGACCCGACGTAAGTTAGGGGCATCCGTTCGTACAACCAATTACAGTACAAATTATCGTATTTTGCAAGACACTAGAACTCAATTTACAATCATGAGCCCGTATAACGTCCACTGCTGAACATGGGCCTCCTCCCGAGGGAGGGCATTGCCATAGTCCCCACGCTTGGCAGGCGGGTTGGTGACCGCAGTATTATATTGTAACACACAAGGTAACGCTGCTGCCCGTTCCTTGATATACGATTATTATAGATGATGTTATAACAATCGGGACCAACGGCTTAACGTGCTTTCCGAGGCACGGAGGGTAGTCCCTCAACCAACCAGACCCGGAAAGAAATCTAAGAATTTACACAAAGATTTCTTGTCCGGTGTGGGAATCGAACCCACGACCTCCGAGATTTTAAGCGAGCCAATTACCGCTACGCTACGGAGGTTGTCAATTTACAATAAACTAAGGTAAAAACTGTTGTCCACAGTAAGCACACAAACACCCTTGGTTGAACGTGCTTACCGACCAACGCTTCTAGGTGAGTCTCTCAACCAATCATATTAATACATATCAAAGCAACCAAAAATATAGACAAAACATGCATTTTGCGTCGCTAAGAACAATTTAATAAATTATAATAAGAACATATAAATATATAATAATATATAAATAATATAATGAATAATTTTGTACTAATTAATGTTTGACTATTTACAAGTGCCTGTAATTAGTTTACGTAAATAAAAATGATTTTTATTTTATTTTATTATTTTTAATCAAACTGGGAAGATTTCTTTGATAATAATAATTTAATTCTGCGTCTCATAGCTTTGGTTGGGAACTAACTGAGGTAATGGACAGACCCGTTAAAAGTGGAATGTGTTATGGACTAAGAGCTGACAATTACTTGATCATGCATTTGATCATGATCAAGTAATCCTGATCACATTACCTTTTTTTTTTTCCACCCCATAACTCCCACATCCACCACGCGAATCCTGCCAGGTCGACGTCTTTATGCTAAGAATGCTCCAGGTAAGCTGATAAATCATTTTTATAAATGATCAAATTACCTTGCCGTTTCGGTTGTCAGCTCTCCGTCCATTAGACATATCCATAATTGTGCTTGAGGGTCCAGCTCGCATCAGCGGTAAGTAATATAATGTACCTAACTTAAATTTAGCACCTATCCTAACGACACGTATCCTGACACTTACGCTGTTTGTAAGTCTCTAGCTTTAAGTTGCGGAGGTTGTGGGTTCAATGTTCACGCCGGACAGGAAATCTTCGCGTAAAATCCAAGACTTGTATCAGGGTCTGGTTGTTTGGGGAACTAACCTCCGTGCTTCGAAAAGCACAATAAGGACGGGCAGCAGCGTTTCCCTATGTATTACGACATATTACTGCGGTAACCCGCATGCCAAGCGTAGTGACTCTGATAAAGCCCTCCCTAGGGAGGAGGTACACGGTTAGCAGTGGACGTAATACGGGCTGATGATGATAACGTCAGCAGACTACCTCCGTAGCGTAGCGGTATTTGACTCGCTTTAAATCTCGGTGGTCGTGGATTCGATCCCCACGCCGGACAGAAAATCTTTGTGTAAATTCTAAGATTTATTTCCGGGTCTGGTTGATTCAGGGACTGCCCTCCGTGCCTCGGAAAGCACGTTAAGCCGTTGGTCCAGATTGTTATAACATCATCTATAATAATCGTATATCAAGGAACGGGCAGCAGCGTTTCCTTGTGTGGTACAACATAATACTAGGGTCACCAACCCGCCTTCCAAGGTTGGCGACTATGGCCTCTCTCGGGAGGAGGCTCATGTTCAGCAGTGGACGTTATACGGGCTGATGATGATGATGATAACGTATCCTAAAACAATCAAACAGCCTTAACTTACCATGACCGAAGTTGCTGCATTGGCCAGCGGAGCATACACCACGTAAGTATGGCCGGTGATCCAGCCCACGTCAGCAGTGCACCAGTAGATGTCCTTATCACTGTAGTCGAACACGTAGCGGAAAGTGGCCGTAGCGTAAAGCATGTAGCCAGCAGTCGTGTGTAACACACCCTTGGGCTTGCCCGTTGAACCACTGTAACAAAGAATTCCAAGTCTTTACAGGGTTCCGTACCTGAAGGGTAAAAACGGGACCCTATTACTAAGACTTCACTGTCTGTCTGTCACCAGGCTGTAACTCAAGAACCGCGATAGTTAGACTGTTGAAATTTTCAAAGTTGATGTAAATCTATTACCGCTGTGGATTCACGTCGGTAGTGCAATAGGTGGGGTTCGAACAAGCGACCTCCAACGCCGTAGCCATAGAGCTACGGCCGCTTCAAAAAAAAAAAAAAAATTAAGCGGGGCTCCCATAGTTTTTTTTTTGCCCTTTTTGCTCGATATCAATCGATTTCGATATATCGAAAATGGCAAGGAACCCTTCGTCCGCGAGTCAGACTCGCACTTGACCAGTTTTTTATTATAATTATGATTGTTCATTGTGTTTTCTCATTTTCGCGCCATTACATAGTCAAATAATTTGTGGTATTAAAATGGAGTGGGGTGATAAAGAGAACCGTATCGCTGTGATTACATTACACAAAGTAGGTATGGAGCCTAATACCATTTTTAAAACTCTCCATACGCTTGGTATTTGTCAAATATTTGTGTATTGGGAAAATAAACAATTAACCATATTCGATCGATGTCGACTTGTCCATTTCAACATCGGTGTGGTAGAAACTATAAATTGACGTCAATTGATTTATCTGGTAACACCTTTATTGTTCATTTCTTCAATCATAAGAACAGTTTTATTCTATTACTAAGCTGTTGTAGTGTAATAGCGCGAGTTCATCCGCGTAGATTTCGATTTCTCCATACAAACTTTGCCACCTCTTTTCATTCACTTAGAAGTCGATCCTCCCAGTAGTTCCGAAGATTAGCGCATTCAAGCAAACAAACAAACTCTTCAGCTTTATAAAATCAGTATAGAATATAAAAAAAACAATCATAAAAAAAATGTAATCTTAAGAAAAATATGACTACTTTAGTTTTTTTTTAATTTAGTGATTAATATTATGGGTGCAACTAAGTTTTATTTTATTTTTTATCTGTATAATTAAATTCTCAATTGAACAGTCTTCGTTTCATTAGGATGGCATACGTAGTTCAGGAGATATTCGGGTTTATGTGACTGACCCGTTATTTTTGGAACCGAGTGTAGATATCCTTTAATGTTGTGAAGTGTCTCGTACGTATCATCACAGTCAATTTGAACACTATTATCTGTGTATAATGTGGTATTTTGTTGCACGCAGGCCCATTTATCACGTAATGGTTTTCTCAAATTATTATTTATGGACTGATCTATACTGAGGCGAATTAAAAAAGCGAGGGACTTATGTAAAAAGTGGAGCGCCAATAGAGAGCTAAAATTCAAATGGACAAATCAGAAGCCGTGACCTACATCGCGACATAAGAGTTTGCAATTATGCGGCGGCGTAAGGCGTGGGTGATGTGGCCCACCGCCCACGTCCTCGCGGCCTGGGGGCTTCACGCCTCAAAGGCCAACTTACGAACTTACCAATAGCAGTAATACCTACCTCTATATAGTTCCTACTCTCAATCCTCTAAGTGAGAACCTAAACCCGAAAAAAGGTAACAAAATGTATCTCACCCTCATACAATTTCAGTATATACAACCAACATACACAAAGATTTCTGCAATCGCAATCTATTCCGATTGCTCGCAAAATATTCTAGTTTCAGAAGTTCTTATTCTTATTATTGGAGGAGTAATTTATTTAGCCAGGATTTCTTATACATATGAAAACCAATCGGGCATGCCAGTTCTGCTGTCATTGTCTTATATATACGAGTACATACAATGAATGGAATAATAGTGCGAGATACGTACGATAAATTACATTGCATTTACTTATCTAAAAATATATCTATGAATGATGATGAAAAAACATGATGACCGTTAAAAAGTGTTTGAACAAGGAATAATAGACTGAAATAATTGTTAATTTGGATTAATTTAATCAGTTATCAGTCACAAGAAGCGCCAAATATCAAGGGGGGGTCAAAAGGGTTTAAACGAAATATTCTTAAGCGTGGGTGACAGCACTGAGGCTTCAGGTCCTGGCACCTGTCAAAGCGCTTTCAATCTTTAGTAATTGGTAAATAATTGTGAACGATTCTATTGATTGTGCAACAAACCATTTATCTAGGCTGGAGCTCTGCTCGCCTTTATGTCCGGTGAAATAGCAAAGGCATCAGGGCCAATATTACTTATTGTTTACAATAAAAATGACGTAATGTTTCGCCGCGTGTTCCCGGCTAAGAATAGACCAACCCATATCTTCCTGGTTGTCGTCAAAGGTGACTAAGGGGCGTATACCTGACGGATGGGCAGCAGCATCTGTCAACTTAATGATAATCTCTATCTTACTACGATCACCAATCCGCCTGTCAAGTGTGGTGATTATGGCAATATCCCTCATCGACCCTGGCTTGCCAAGGTCTGTTAAGAGGAACATGAGCCCAGGTTCAGCAGTGAACGTAAACTGATAAGGTTAAGTAATGTTGCGCAGCGTTTTACTGTTGGCACAAATACAAACTGTAAAGAAACTGTAAATATTTGAACAATAATAACTTTCTGTTTTGGCTCAGCATTTGAATTATCCATTTTGTAATCAAACATAAAAAAATCCGCAATGAACACTGAAAAAAGCTTATAGAGCAAGAATATCTACATATTTGTTTTGGCAGCGCTGACAAAATGAAAGACCTTACACCGAAGTGGCGCCATCCGGTAGAGAAACACCCTCATTTTCTGTAATGCACGTCTACGTACAAGAAAATTGACACATAGATGTTCAAATTATTTGACGGATATTCTTAATAGAGTTTAATCCGGCACTGGTTGAACCACGGTACCCACCTCGTATACAACATGAACAAGGGGTCTTCAGCTTCCATCCACTCCGGGGGGCAAATGGTGCACTGGCCATCCAGAACGTCATTCCACCATACATCGATGTCGTCATTCCACTTGTACTGAAACAAAAACACTTTATGGTCACATAGTCTATGACACAGGTTTGTATGGAATTGTTAATATGAATCGAAATTAAGGATTGCCAACTTTTGTTTAATAATTCGTAAAAGTTACACTGATTTCTGATCACTTTAAAATTCAGTCTAAATATTTATTCATAACATTACAAATTAATTATCTATATTAAGTAGAAAATAATGAAACAGCAAAGGTTTCATATGTGGCGCTTATTACTGAAATAACTTCGGCTTGTAAATAAGCAAAGCATGGAAATCTTAGATCAGAACTTTAACTTACGTTTCTTTAATATTTTATAGCAAAAATTGGCAACCCAAATGGAGGTTAGTTTTAATGAGGATGACATTTTTTTAACTTGTAACTGTCAGGGCCGGATGTAGAAGTCCGGAGGCTCCAGGGCTACAAAGGAGAAGAGGCCCTGTGGCCACAAATTAATTTCCCTCTAAATGTGTATTAGAAAATTTGAAGTATGTACCTACTTTTCAAGACGATTTGATTTGTGATATTTTACTGATTGTCTTATTTGAGTGAACAAGTATAGATAAATTACTGTTATAACAATATACATAAATCATGATTCTACAAAGTACTGTATGTAAAGAAGAAATAAAAGAAAAGTTGTAAAGTCGCCAGAATTTGAAATATTTTAAATCTCTATTGTGGGGGCCCCACTATTGTAGAGGCCCCGGGGCAGTTGCCCTGGACGCCCTCCTTTAAATCCTGCCTTGGTAAATGTCCATGATAGTTCTGGAGTAGGTACCTAGATGTATATATTTGGAGCATTTGGCACCTACACAAGTAACTTCATGAATGTTTTCTATATTTATATTGGAATATAGCGTCGTGTTTGAAGATTGATTTTCCAAAAAACCTTTTGCCGATGTTTTAAGCTCACATAAATTAGTGCCACTAATCCAACTTCATAAGACTCATAAACGCATAGGCTGTCTATGCGGTTATGAGGGAGCCAAGCAGGGCCATCTCTTGTTTATTAGGGGCCTTGAGCGCAACAAACGGGGGGCCCTGCCCAGTGAGAGAAATTTTTTTCTTCGCCATTTTTAATGGAATCTGACGAAAAATATACCTAATTCTAATAGCTAGTTATTAAGTTCAGGTCTCGAATGTTTTGTATTCGAAAATACGAAGAAATTTATAGAATGGGACAACAGCTGTAAACTGCAGGTTGGGCCCTCCGTCGATTGTAAGGCCCAGGGCCCCAGACCTGTTGTTACTGTTTTTGGCTATGTGTTTGTATTTTGAGGTTTTGCTCTCATACATCTAAACAACATTTAAAAACGTTCACAACAAAAATACTGCTGCGCAACAATGAAACTGCCGTATCATATGATCTCATGCGAAATACTACTCTATCACCTCATAGAATAGAATTTATATGGACAAAATATGATTTTAACGGCAGTTTAGCGTGCAAGGCAGAGTAGTAGGTAGGTAATGTAGGTATGAAATGTGACGTAGTAAATGATGTCAGTAGTTTCAAACCACTTACGCTATCTAATACTCACAAGTGTCCTTACGTCGTCGGGTAGCTTGCCGCAAGGCGTGACCCGGTCCAAGTGTGGTACCACTATGCACATCTCTACTGTATGCTCATACTTGCTCTTAGCCTTCTCTAAAGCATCGTCGCAGGTGTTCTTGAGAATGAGTAGCTTCTCCCCGCGCCACGCGCCGTCTGACGTCACCAACACTTTAGCTCTGCAGTCGGACATGCGCTCGGCGAGAGCGTCGGACGAAAATCCTGCGAACTGAAAAGGCTCAAGTGACATTATGAAGAAATATTACATCTATACAAATAAATAAAATTGAAAAGTGTTTGTTAAGGATAAATAACAGGTTTTTAATAAATGCCAATCAACGTCTAAGTAAAGAATAATAGTACGGCAGTACCGATTTAGACGGGACTGTCACGGTTAAATCTATACTAATATTATAAAGAGGAAATATTTATATGTAACTAACGAATTATCCACTAAGTGTATTTGCAGTAATCGTCATTTTTGGGATTTTCCGTTTTTTGCGAAAATTACCCAAAGGCGAAGGCGAAATTTCCTTAATCTATACATCAAAATTGTTTTTTTTCAAATTTTTTTTAGGTTTACTTTAAAAGTCATGTAATAATAGACTTCTTGTTTAGATATCAAAAAATGTGTTTACCGCGTTTATCTTGGAATCGCGATATTGCAAGTACTGCGTTTGCATTAAGGTGGACAGATCCCTAAATATGAAATAAGTTTTATTTGTTTTAGGGTTTCGTACCCGAAGGGTAAAAACGGGACCCTATTACTAAGACTTCGCTGTCTGTCTGTCTGTCACTAGACTGTATTTCAAAAACCGCAACAGCTAGACTGTTAAAATTTTCACAGATGATGTATTTCTATAACAACAAAATAAGCTAAACATAAAATAAAATAAAATTTTAGGGGGGGTTTTTTGCCCTTTTCACCTCGTTATCAATAACGTCAACAGGTAGGCATTTAAAAATGGTACGGTACCCTTCGTGCGCGAGTCCGACTCGCACTTGGCCGTTTTTTTTTTTCAAGATCGATACTAGTCTTTCAAAGTTTTACAAAAAGCGTTAAAGGACAGCTTTAATTATGGTTTCATTAATATTCAATTTATATCGCAAATATTACCTGAAAGGGAAACTCGCATAGACAATCGCTTCTTACACCCCCCTCCCCTCGACCCCTCTTGTGTACCGCCCCCCCCACACTTCAGTTCAGTTGTACTAAGTCATTAACAATGTCCACGTGTTTTATTAGTAAAAGTCATTGTAACTACCGTGTTTCAACTTGTAATTAAATAATCTAACAAATATGGATAACTAGCTCCCCGCGCGCGGTTTAACCCGCGTAACTCCCGTTCCCGTGGGAAATTCATAATAAAATATAGCCTATGTTCTTTCTCAGGCTCTAGACTATATCTGTAACAAATTTCATTTAAATCGCTTCAGTAGTTAAGGCGTGATTGCGTAAAAGACAGACAGACAGACAGAGTTACTTTCACATTTATAATATTAGTAAGGATAAGGATAGGCCAGAGTGGTGTAGCTCATACAGTTTTTATGTTTCGATGGGGCTACTGTAGCTTAACAACGGCGAAATATTTTTTTTAAATGGGTCAATTAGTTTCGGGGCCTTTTCAATACAAACAAACAATCAAAGGTTAAATCTAACAAATTCTTTTGTACTATCTGTTTGATACGAACAATGCATAAATAAAATGACTGGCTATTATATCATCTGTCCGTATGTCGTGTGTCATTACAGTTATTATAATAATTAATGTTAATTACTTATTGAGCAGTTGATTGTGAATAAAATATAAAAATATTTAAAACGCTTGAAAGAAAACTCTTGTTATAACAGGGGTCTCCAAACTTTGAAGCCTTTTGGGCCATAATGATATTTTCAGTATGCTTCAAGGGCCAAAACAGATTATTCTTTACTGCCCTTATCTATAGTCGTATTTATAGCTATAGTAACAACAATAAAACATTGGCTGTCGCGGGCCAGTTTGATGACACTGGCGGGCTGGATTTGGCCCGCGGGCCGTAGTTTGGAGACCCCTGTGTTATAACATGAGGAAAATCACGTAACGATATGACAAAGACATAAATATGTCTTCATTATTGTAGGGTAATTGTAACGCATTTCCTATATCAATGTTACTGTATTATTGAAGCAACATAAATACATAAGTTCACGCCTGTTTCCCAGCGGGGTAGGCAGAGACCAGGGATTTTAGGGAGTTCCGTAACCGTAACCAAAACTATCGGATATCCGGTATAAAAAAATATTCGTAACCGTAACCGAATCCGAAATATAATTTTCGGATAATATCGGATAGGGGCGGAGCCTAATTGAGACAGGTTATAACAAATGTTGACATATAAATAAAACCATTTTATTATATATTTGTATTTTACGTTTGAAATTCATTAAAAAAATAATATCCGTAACCGAAATTATTCGAAACGTTCCGAAATAATTTCATATCCGCATCCGTATCCGTATCCGTTTAATAATTATTCCTATATCCAAAACCTATCCGTATCTGAAATTTCATATCCATAACATCCCTGGCAGAGGCAATTGAACTCCACTTGCTACGATCCCGACACACATTTTTCGCTTCATTCACTCTCATAACATTCTTCATACAAGCACGTCAGTTTAGGGTGGATCTTATTTGACCTTTTGCGAGGATGTCTCCGATTTGGTCAGAGAACATTTGTCGAGGTCTTCTCCTTCCGACTGTGCCACTCACACTTGCCATGTATACCTGTTTTGTCAATCTTTCTTCATCCAACAATGAAACAACAGTAACTTAATAAATTGAGTTATTATATTATATTATTTTTTGCTTATACATACCTTTGCTTGTATAAGGAAAACATATTTTTACTTATACTTATATCGTTACGTGGTTATGCCCGGTGAAGTAGCAAAAGCCTCAGGGAAAACAACAGGTCCGTCGGAAAAAAAAAGTGCTTGTTGAAATCTATGTACAAGTATTAATAAAATACAGTCATAAAGACTGAATGCCTATATTATCTAACTGTAGGGTTACCAACTATACTATTGAGAACAGTATTATACTGTTTTTCACTACATTATACTTTTTACTGTTGAACAAAAATAAAGTATAAAAACCGGCCAAGTGCGCGTCGGACTCTCGCACGAAGGGTTCCGTACTAGTTGCAAGTGCCTTCCTATTTTTGATATCAAGAATACAACAAGTAACATAGTATAAAAGTTCGTTGTAACTTTGATTGAATTTGAATGAAATTTGATTGAAAGAAAGGTGTGCAAATCTTAATGCGGTTCACAACATACATCTACTTGCCAAGTTTCAAAATCATAGTTCTTATAGTTTCGGAAAAAAGTGGCTGTGACATACGGACGGACAGACAGACAGACAGACGGACAGACAGACAGACAGACGGACAGACAGACAGACAGACGGACAGACAGACAGACAGACAGGTTCCGTTTTTTGCCATTTGGCTACGGAACCCTAAAAATACTGTTTTGAGCGTCAAAATACTTAACACTACATTGGAAGAAGACGCTGATCCAATTTTTTAAATTTTTTATGTCAAATTTTCTAGACTTCAAGTGTGACATGTACATACTCTTCGTCTTTTTAAATACTGTTCAATATTCTTCTCAGACCTAAATACACTTTTTTCTTGTAAAAAAAAGTTGGCAACCCTATCTAACTGTGTAAATTTCCCTTTCTGCATGCAAATGTTGCCACCCCTTAGGCATCGAATATCAAAGGATTTTTATTTATTTTTTTGTTTTGGATGTCTGCGTTTTCATGTAGAGAATATACCCTCCAAGTTTCAGGTATCTACGAGGAGCGGTTTAGGCTATGCGGTGATCTGTAAGTCAGTCAGTCAATCAGATAAAAGCGGTGGCTCAGTGGTAACGGCAGTGGCTTCTAAGAACTAGAGTTCTGGGATCAATTCCCATCCGAGGCAATTATTTGAGTGAATTATGAATAATTATTCTTAGCCTGGTTGCGCTTTTTGTCTGTGAATTATGTGTTCCTAAAGACTCCCGGTCATCATCATCATTCTCCTGCCCTTATCCCAATTTATTTGGGGTCGGCGCAACATGTCTTTGTCTTCTTCGTAACGACTCCCTATACAAGTATTTATTGCCTAAGTGCAGGGGTGGTCTTTTAAAAAAAAGTAGAAAAAATAAGAATATAACTGTTTCCTATCGCAGATCAGCTGGAAGAAATTTCTGTTGAAATAAGCTGTACCTTTGTGCAATTGTATCCTTATTTATCTTGTCTCATATTGTTTGTGTGTACATAAATGAATAAATAAAATACAAATAAATAAAAAACTTAAAAATATCATGTAACGCGCAGAACAAAAATTATATATTCATCGTTTGAGTGTTCTTCGACTGTGTCAAGGCCACTTGGGTTAAGCTCACCCCCCGTCATCCACTGCCCCCACCGACGTCTACACTCACGGTAGAGTAGCTTCCAATTTTCCCCAAACTCGTTAGTTCCGCGTAGCAAAAATACAACTAAAGATATGTTGCTTGTATGACTGCTTGTCTGAAAAAAAGGCAGGAAAAATATCCTTTAAGGTGAGTAGGTATATAGACTAGAACATTTACTTGTAACATAACAACGATCATTTGCAATTTGTGACTGCGTATTGTGTAAAAAGAACAAATGTTCGAGGTTCTGTTACACTTACAAGTAAATGTTCCGTTCTATACTCACCTTTAGAGAAATAAACTGTGATTGAGGAATAAGGCGAACAGAAAAAAAAGGTAGTGGGAAGTTTTTTTTTCGGACGGACATTATGTAGTTTTCCAGTAGGCTTTTACTACTTCAATAAATGAAGGACAAAATGCTTTTTTTTTATAGGTAGCCACGAGGCTTTTGGTTGTTTACCGGGTATAAAGGCGAGCAGAGCTCCAGCCTAAATAAATGGTATAAAAACTACAAACTAAGCAAACTGCGCAAGAGGGCGCCTCCTGTGGGGCTTGGACCTCGGCTCAGGGCGGTCGCTGGCGATGAGATTGAGGGATTATGACTATAGATATATTTAGTATTTTAGGGGAGTTTTGCGCAACTGTCGCTCTACTTTACAGTAAGCGGGCCTCTCGGACTTCGGGTTTACGAGGGTATCGGAGGGAAATTTTGCTACGCGGATTTAACGAGTTTAGGAAATAGATGTAGCTATATACGCTCACGGCCCGCGCAAACACGAATGTGGGTTCAGCCATAGAATAATTATAGAGTCTACTATCCCACTTACCACTATCGCGTGAACTGCTCCGATTCTGGCACAGGCGAGCATACAGACCACAGTCTCGAGAATCATGGGCATATAGATAGAAACCCTGTCGCCCTTCCCCACTCCTCGCTCTCGGAGGCCATTGGCGAACTGGCACACCAGGTCCATAAGCTTGATGTACGTGATGCGGCTGTAGTCTTCGGGATGATTGCCTTCCCTGTAAAGAAAATGATATGAATTACAAAATAATGTCGTTGTGATATTTGGGATATAGGTGAAAGTAAACCTAGCCCACTGGCTAAGGGAAACCATTCATATCACAAGCATTTTAACTTAGCACAAGGGGATAACAAGAATACTCACTTTTATATGGGACTAATCCCACCCACATTCCCACCACTGCAACTCCTGCAAGCCAGGATCAACAGTGGCACACACTGGTAATGGCAATGAGCACCGAGGCTCACCAAGTCCCGGGAAAAAGTTAAACTGCCTTGGGACCCGCAACGAATTTAATCAGAAAGAGATTAGGAGGAGTAAGAAAGACTTATGTTTTCACTTCCCTTCATAACAAAGCGGGAGACAGCAAATAGGAAAATAAAATAATAAGACATAAGTAGTCTTGAGGGGTAATTTACAACTAGAGAAGCCAGTTGTAAAGCACCACGGACGGGTAATAAATTACGGGGCCTACACCTAAGCTGTTATTTTGATTTCCAGTAGTAGGTATGGCAAAAGCGTCTAAAAGCACGGAAATTCTGTTTGGACGCCACAAGATCCATATAATAAACAACCCCCGAGGAAACCCTCAGGCTATCTAGCAAAATTTTACGCTTCCGATGCCAAAGACTACACTCCCAAAGAATATGATGGGCGGATTGTTCATAATTGTTCATAATTATTACTGTTGGAGATTGAGCATGGACATAACGGTGATGGTAGTAATTTGAAAGAATACTGACTGCACTATGCTAGTATCTTTATCTAATACTAGGTTTCACTCCCGTTCCCGTGGGAACTTCATAATAGGCATGAGGCAAGATTTTGAAACCCTCTTGCGTAACGTGGGTAGTCATTTTCTAAGTACGAAAAACACAATATTTCGGTAATAAATTTAAATTTAACGAAGTTTAAGCCATATTTCTATCAAATTTTAAATAGCGCGCGAAAAAAGGCCTCAACTGTCATGGCGTCGGCTATGACGTCACGCTATTGTAAAAAATGTCATTGAGTCCGCCAAACCTAACGTAGTGGTTAAATTCTCTTTGATGGTTACAATATCGTGACGTCATGCACCGTGATTGGTGTTTCAGTCAAAATGGCCGATTGCAGTATTTTAATCTTTTATTTTATTAAAAATCACATTAATCTCAAGGTTATATATAAAAATAAATAAGTGTAATAATTTCTTTTTATATGTACTTTCCCCTAAAAACATTAAATCTTTAATTTTTTGATACTGTCGTCACGCCTATTAAATATAGCCTATGTCATCCGGGGATAGTGTAGCCTTCCAACGGACTAAATCGATTTTTTTACTCTTCATGCCCATTAACAAACCAAGTGTTTTCTGGTTTTATGAAAACCATTATAATAATTAGGTTCAAAAGGTGGTCGTGCGGAGGTTCCTCTCTCTAGAGGCCTAACCGCCGCCGGTAGCATGGACCCCACTCTCGCTGCCGGGACCGTACTTGTTATATTTATAGTTATATTTTTGTAATTTAGATATATTTATACTTAAATATAAACATTTAGAGATTTTTGTTGAATATAGTGAATAATAATAATAATCTTTATTAGCATGTAAACATAAAGTTTACGATATTTGTGAAGTCCCTGACCACCGTGCTAGGTGAAATACCTGTGTTACAGACCATCCCCAGAAGTATTATAATAGGAGTTCATAGTTTGTATAAATAACAGTTAAAAATATTGATTGTATTTGCATTTAATAGGGTCCAAAACTAATGGAGCGATTTAAATTAAACGATATTTATTCAGCACTTAGGTACTTACATACACTTGTACTTGTGAATTATACACAATGAAATATGATTAATATCAGTAAATACAAAATATCGCAACTAAAATCTATTGCGGATTAGCTAATAGTCTGCCTGCCAGTCTAGTATGACGTCATATGTATAGTAATGACAATAATTAATTCTATAATTAAAATTGTAATATGGTTGAGCTCTAAATAGAAAGAGGCACGTCTTTAAACTATATTTTTACGTATAAGCGACACACGCCTGAGGGCTACCTTAATGGGCTAGGACCACAGCTCAGGGCATCGCATTAGAAAGGTACGTTATGATGTTAGTTTAATTAAGCTATTTTAGTTGTACATTTATATCTGTACAATATAAAACGACAACAATTAAAATGTACATAGTTTAACCATCTCAAATAGATGCGATGAGATGAGAATCAAAGATACAAAACTGTTATCAAACAACACTAGGTACTGGTTATCTGAAGATGTGATAAGATTGACTAAATTAAACCTACAAAACGCATTCGTTCTAACCAATTCGTGTCAAAGTTAATAAATTGTTGTGTTTTATATATCATTCGGAACTGCCGCCTTGGTCTCTATACTGGGTGACTTTTTTTACCACCTTGATAATAATAGGGCGTGATATGTGTATGAAATATAGGTGTAAGGCATAGTTATTTTATCTTTTTTTTTTACTTACATAGCGTGAAAATCGCAACGGTAAAAATGCGTACCTAAGTAGGTAATTACGCTATTTCGCTCTCTCTTTTCATTAATATTTGATTGCGGCCTAGTATTATAGGCACCTATTTTAACTAACGTAACGAAACTACCTAATTATGTACGTATTTTTATCGTTATGATTTTCAAACTATGTCAGTAAAAAAAAAACACCTATGCACATCTATACCATGTACATATCACGCCCTATTATTTTCAAGACGGTATAGCAGTCACCCAGTATATACGTAGGCCAGAAGACCGTATTAATTAGACGTAGAAACATTTACTTTGAATTCATGATACACAAACACAGAATATTCTAGACAAATAATACTTAAAACGGGCTGTGTAAGTCATGTATTACCTACATCGATAATATTTACAGGTATGCGTATAATTAGACAGCTCGATGTCACGGAGCCCGGAATATTTTGCCTATAGTTACGTCAATGAGTGAGGCAAAAACGAGATTGACAACAAAGCGCGGAGAGCCAGTTCCCCATGGTCCTCGTCTTATAATATAGCCTATTAGTCCTAAATAACGTAGTTATCTAATGGTGCAAAAAAATCCAAAATCGGATCTGTAGTACCGGAGATTACCCCGAACATCCAAACTCACAAACTTTATTATAGTAATATAGATTGTTAGCAATATTTTTTATTTATTCAACAGCAAATAAATTCTACAACTTATGTTGTAGAATTTATTTGCTGTTGAATAAATAAAAAATATTGCATTTTCCCGCAAATCCGCTTGCCTGAAAGTTGTTCATCAATCTAACGGGAACTGCGCATGTTTCCTCTATAATAACTCTATATCAGGGTTTCTTAAAGTTCCACGGACGCCTTGAGTGTCCGTAGGTCAGTCTTTTCGAAGACCAAAGGCCAAACAGCAGCACCCTTCTCATTAACTTAGTAGCAATTTTCAGGGGTCCATGGATTTTTTTAAATTGTGGTTAATGACTGCTTAACGTTTAAGAAAGTCTGCTCTATATGCTATTTCCGACTATAGTGTATCTCTGCGAATATCCTGCTAATATTATCAGTGCGAAAGTTTGTATGTGTGGATGTACCTATGTATTTTTTGTTACTCTTTCATGCAAAAACTACAGAATGGATTTGGCTGAAAGTTTGTACGCGGATAGTTTATAAGCTGGATTACCATATAGGCTACCAAATATCATGCTCCGATCCACTGGAGCAGAGCAACGCGTATACAACCGCGGGGCGCAGTTAGTGAACTATAATTTTATCTAAGTAGATCCGCAAAGCCTTTCCGACTTGATTGCGAAACAAATATTAACTTTTGCAGTTTTGACATTATAATAATAAGAATTTATTTTTATCCACAAAGGTATAATTATAGCTAATTAATTAAACCTTAACCCTTTGTGAGAGCTGTTTCATACGAAACCTGTATTACAGATCACCAGGTCCTCAGTAACCGCAGAATGAACGAGAATATGTCACTTATAAATTTCACGTGTTACGATTGATTCTTAATTACAGTAGAGATAAGACAATGATAAATATTTTTGTAAACATTGGTGTATAAGTTGATTTTAGAAGCTAAAGCGGGACGTTCTGATTTTGTATCAAAATTAAATGTCCCTGAACGGACGGGATAAAGTAAGTGATGATAATCTGTTGATACAAAAAACAAGTACCTACCTAACGGATTTAAGTAATGACAACATACCTAAGGGTAAATAAAAAAATTAGTGAAAGTGAGATCAAACTCATACAAAACTTCATTAACCACGTTATTTGTTATTTTAATTCACATTTAAATCAACTTAGTTTTTTTATATAATGTATTAGCAAATTAAATGTAGGTGTAAATAAAATCCTTGATTCCGTTGTGACACGAAACAAGCAACAAACGACGAATAAATTGGTAGCTAATTCGTGAGTCGATTTATTGCACTTTTAAGTGAATTCTATGCGTAAATATAAGCTTTTTCTATATCAAATCAATTGTATAGGAACCCATACAAACACTGCTTAAAGTTTCGTTCAAATGGACTTTTATTCATTAAACCTTACTTTGGCAAGTGGCAGAGGCGGCGTTAGGGTTGGGCGACTGCCCATTGCGCCAAATACAAAGAGGTGCCGCAGGCGCCCCTTTCTTTATATTTTGTTTTTTTTTGTTAAAAAAGACAACTCCCGCACTAGGGAAACAAATCCCTGTGTCGCGGGGGACTTTACAAACATTCATTTCACGGACACAAAGAACACCCAGACTCAGAACAACTATTTGTGGTTCACACAAATAATTGTCCCGGGTGGGAATCGAACCCAGAACACCAGGTCTCAGAAGCAACGATCGTAACCACTGAGCCACCGGTGCAGTCTAGTATATTAATCGGCACTAGCAAATATTAATATTTGCTAGTGCCAAGTGGAGGTTTACGAATGTTTATGACATTGAATTGCTGTTAGGGGGCGCCGAAAAACTCTCGCCAAGGGCGCTGGTAGTGCTAAAACCGGCAATGGCAAGTAGTACCCGTACACCACACAGCAGTTTGATGCCGACTGAGGGTTTCAAGCGTTGTATTAAATTTCAGTTAAGTCGTTAAAATATGGGTACTAAGTTTCTTAATTTATTTAATAGACAGAGATGTTATACTTATGTGTAATTAAAATTAAAAATATTTCAATTGCTTATTTTTAGCGCCAGAAAAAAACTCACGATATAGGTAACGTACTAACACGAAGTAGGGGTCACTTTTACCTATAAATACGTTATTCGACACGATAGTGGCGGGCTTTTTCACTCAAAATCGATTCTACCTGCAATAGGATTAAACAATATTACTACACATAATAATAAGTATGTGCCACTCGCTCTTAGGCACGGTTGACTTTGTGTCACCTAGGTCATAAACCCAGAACCATGCTATTATGTCACACATCATAGATGACAGATAACAAACGCGCAGTAATTAGAAAGTAAACGCAGTAACAGTGTTGCCACAAGGTTATGATACAGTTACACAATATTTATTACAGACGTTACTAAGTTGGGCGAATAATATATATTTTTTAAAGTAATTAGTCGCGCTCTGCTACTATTGTTGCGAATGTTACGCTCACTTTTGAAAGGAATGAGTTTCATAATTAGTCGTTTACCTATCAATGGTGGAAAACTGTAACAAACTATGACATCAGGAATATAATTATCTATACAAATAAATAAAATTGAAGTGTCTGTTTGTAATGGAAAATACCGGCCAAGAGCGTGTCGAGCACGCACATGAAAGGATTTCGTAGCCATTTCAATATCTAAAATGCCTATTTTCAAATTAATAAAGTTAAATTTCATTTTGCGGTCGACTCTATACATTTTGTTAGGACCAATTGACCTACATAAGTTGGTCGAGTTGTATAACAATAACTATCTATGATACCGAGTCCGCTATACCTAGTTTTAGTTGAAAGTTCTCATTAGAGGTAGGTATATATCACATTTCTTTCAGAATTATTTTAGTAATATTTCAAAAGTTAAGGGCGGGGACGCTCTAATTTTAACTTTGTTGTTATCTCCAAACTGGGGAGTTTAATCTACATAGTCCCACACGGGAAAAGTCGTCCCATCCTCCAGAATACCAGAGTCAGTCTGTCTGCTGTACATATTTGTTTTATTATTCTTATATATAACTGATCAGTCACTTTTGTGATTTATTCAATTTTATCAAGTAGAAAAAGTATTACCTGCTATAAATATTTTTATACAAATAATCAATAACGATTTTAGTAAATTTTTATTACAATACTATTTTATAATGGTATATTTAAATTACATTTTATAGCAGATCTACTGGGCTAAGTGGGTCAATAATAGCATTTATTGTGACCTACTGACATACCCTCGTAGGTCTGTCCTACAAACTTAAAATATGATGTGAAGGTAAGGTTATTCATAAAAAAAAATTTTATTTACGTAAACCAATTACAGGCACTTGTAAATAGACAAACATGAATTAGAAATTTTATTAATTAAATTGGTTGTTTATTTATATCTATAAAATTAATTGTTATAATTATTTTTTTTTGTTCTTAGCGACGCAAAATACTTGTTCTGTCTATATTACGGCAAAATAATTGTCATTATTTGGGTGGACCCTGAGCATATAACGCGTCCGTCGTTTAATGCTACCACCGGATCCAATGCGCCCCAACTGAGAAGATCCGGCGAAACAAACCCAGTGGGTTACTTTACTACCGGTTTCAACACGGCCCACATGAGACGGTCCGGAGAAACATACTGAAATGGACAAGTACGCGGGGTTTAGGTCCAATTATTTTCATTTATTATTAGTAGGCATACATTTATTGTACAAACGGTTGTCTTGTTATTATTTATTTTATTTTACTCAATAAGATTGAATGATATTGAGACAGAACTAGCGGTGTTCATAATTAAAGTATACAATGAAATCAATTACAGACAGTTTTCTGTTATTCTGTGATAAGACACAGTTCTAGTTACAACCATTGTACTTGGCTGTATGGTCTTCAGGGAGGTTGGTGATAGATGGTACCGAAAGCCAAACGTATTTATCTTCAATATAATACTGAACACTATAGTAACCTTTTGACATGATAACAGTTTTAACATGACTGTGATTTAAATCTTGTATCAGGCAAGTCTGTTATATAATTAGGAAGTTAATTTTAATCTTTTATGGACCTAAAAACATTTAAGGAATCTACTTTTTTTACTTTATCAGCCCTTTGATTTCTATTGCGGAACATGGGCCTCCTCATAACAACCCTCGGTTAGCTAAGGTTGTTGAGGATTTTCGTCGTAACCCCCACGCTTGGCACGCGGATTCGTGATCGTAGTAAGATGCTGAATATTCTTGTGTTGATAGATGCTGCAGCCCATCCATCAGATCATCTCATACGACACCCATAGGAAGACATACGATAGTATTCTAAGCTAGAAACTACAATTTAAAGTACATCTTAAGTGAATCTTGGCTCGTCTATATTTCGGTATTCATTCTTAACTAGCGACCCGCCCCGGCTCCACACGGGTACAATACTGATGTATTATACATATAAACCTTCCTCTTGAATCCTAGAGGGATTCAAGAGGAAGGTTTATCTATTAAAAAAAACCGCATCAAAATCCGTTGCGTAGTTTTAAAGATTTAAGCATAACAGAGAAAGCGACTTTGTTTATACTATGTAGTGATACTCCTACCCCCTTTTGAAACTTTCATGATGAGTGGTCATCGCCACATATTATGTCTACTAGCATAATGACCAGGTGATATTATTTACGCACAGCTAGCTCTAATTAAAGGTCAAGACAGACATTTTACTCATTGCTGAAGGTTATACATTGTGTAATTGTGTAGCTAAATATTTTTAACTTCTTAAGGTTAGACCAGTGGTCGTCAAACTTTTCTTTTCTTGGTCATATATGATAATGTAGGGTTTCACAGCGGGCCGGCATAATTTAAATGTTGACTGTGTGCAGCTGCAGGTGCATTATAGAATCCGTTGTCCACGGGTCACATGCGGCCCGCGGGCCGCAGTTTGACGACCACGGGGTTAGACCACTTGTAACAGAACATCGAAAATTTAAGGGAAACGCGATTAAGTATACCTATAATTATCATCATCGTTTCGGTCATAAACAAATCATCTTTTTAGTGCCATCTATTAACTTTTATGATTCTGTTTTAGTTAAATGGCCCCGCGCGCTCGCCTTGGTACCCCCGTCGTACTTGAAAAATGCGGCAAAAATAGTACGCTGGAATCGGCGTAATACAAGTAGTGTGGTAATACTCTTTAAAAAAAACTATATTATTATTGTTATGTAAATAATGCTTGCGAGAATTACTTTACCTTATGCCATTTATTTTAATCTTAATTCTAAACATACGATACCTACATATTTTATATTAACGATGAAAAAAGTTCGCGTCATTATGGTAGTAACTATTTATTATTCTGTGATAATAGTTCTGTTTCAATAATTGTTGTTTTAATATTTAAATAAATAGGTACCTTGTAGTATGTACTAGTTAAGAGGATAATACTTAACACTTAACTACAAAGCATTCAAGTGCCTTACTCTAAACAATTGATTAGCATAGTATCGTATTTTACTTCGAGCCAGTGACGTTGCGAGTTCTAGATGGGCCCCGTATTAAATCTTGTTGGACTTGCACCTTCACCGCACACTTTCGGGGCCCTTGCAGCTCGACAAGTCAATTATGTAACTGTAATGTCTCTATGTTACTTCCAATACCTCCAAGAATATGAGTACAAAGTTTAGTTTAGTTAAGTAGTTTTCGCGTGAAAGCGTAACAAACAAACTTACACTCACATTTATAATATTAGTAGGGACAGTTAGGTGCCTGAAATGACAATCACGATGAAAATATCGCGTTGCTTTGCGAATAGTCTGAAAAATTATCGCTGTCGCATTTTTTACGTTAGTCCTGCCGGGAATCATTAACTATTATTTTAATTTGTATATTTCTACATAACTATTTTATTATTTTATTAAGTATTACATGTATGTAGGAATATAAACTATACAGCATTATATCAGCAGTTCCGAAAGACATTTCATATTCAGATTAAAAGAATCTTTCAGTCGCAGGCAAATTATGTAACTTTCCATAGCTCACTGACAGGTTTTGGGATTTCTAAGATGGCGACCACGAGGTGGCATCACTGACACGTTAATTTTGTTTGTAGTTTTTAATTTTATTTTTCAAATACAAAGCTTTTTTAGCGGTAGAACAGGTTTGTTTAGAAACTTGTGAAGTCGGACAATGATTATATGTCTTTTCATGATACAATTCAAACAGTTAATTGCGAATTGTAGATTCCAGTAGTTCCTCATTCACTGAAACTTAGACAGTTACTGATCATCTTAGTTATGAGCTTAGAAATTGTGTTAAAAAGAGAATTATAAAGTTGATCAGCATCATTGTGAGGGGGCTAATCCGATAGTTTGCTAACTAAACTAATTTTACATTCATCAATCTGATGCTTACTCATAGGAATAAAAGTGCGTTATAATTTTACAATGAAAATGCCGCAATGTTGCGCAGTGCCCATGTACTCAAATATAAACAGTAAATAAAGCGTAATCATGCATTTTGTAAATTAAACATTAAAACCGAAATTAACACTGAAAATCGTTTGTAGAGCTAGAATATATATATCTAAAATCTGTTTTGAAAACGCTGGACAACGCAACGCTGTCTAAAAAAAGGCCTTTCACGTAAGTGGCGCCATCTGGCAGCGTAATCCTCATTGACTGAAAGTCTGTCCAAGCAACATTTTACTTCTAAATACTTTCAGCCAGCCACAATGAGGTTTGTCATTCGATTCTACACGAAAAATGTTAATTTGTTAATTATAGATTACGTAACATGATAATCTAAGCATGATTCCCTTTTATTTAGTCTTGAGTGTTTTCCGAAACTCATTTGACATTTAAAAAGTGTTATATAAGTTAATTTCTACGCTGATCTTCCAGAAACTGAATGTAAATCTGCAATATCCGCAACACCGTTCCATGCAGATTTAAAAGGGGAAACCTAATTCAAAGAAATAGATTTCTTATTTATATTTCTTCCTATCTTCGCAGACTTTATTTTATATTTCGACTTTTTGGAACATAAGTGGCAAGTCAGCAAGTTATTTCCTACAGACGGCAACAGGAAATTTTCTTCTACCATCACCGACGTAAAAATTCTTTATTTTCAAGTCCTTGGCAGTTAAATAAAAAAAATATATCAACTGTTCCGCAATAACTTCTAACGGTAGTCGTTCTATTTGGTTTATATCTAAGAAGTTACCATCTCGGTACATCTTTACTAATATAATAAAGAGGAAAAGTTTGTATTTTTATATTTTTGTTTCGAATAAACTTCAAAAACTACTGAACAGATTTCGATAATTCTTTCACCATTAGAATGGTGTGCTACATTATCCCTGAGTAACATAGGCTATAAAAGTCCACCCACAATATATAAACTTGGACAGTTTGAAAAAATCTTTGGAGTGTTAGAAAGCCCTTATATCGTGAAGCCGCGCGTGGGAAGCTCGTATACAAATATTGACAAATAAAAAAAGAACTGTGAAATCCAAACCCATACTAACGTGAAATCAGAGACCTCTCAAATAATTTCATGTAAGTCCTTTTATTTTGCGTACATTATAAGGTTTTTAACCTTAAAAAACAAATATATCGCACCTTTAAAACGACAATGATTATGACGTAAGTGCAAAAAAAATAAAAACTGGTTTTTTAATGGGAAACGATTTAAGTAGTATTTTAATCGTTCCCCATTAAAAGGCCGATTTTTGAAATTTTTGCACTCACGTCATTGTCGTTTTAAAGGTGCGATATGATGATCTATATTTTAGCGGCCGTAGCTAAATGGCTAGGGCGTCGGACTTGGGATCTTGAGTTCGCCGGTTCGAACTTCGAACCACATCCATTGCACTACCGACGTGAACCCACTCATAACACAAGCATTTTAGCAAAACTCTGCTAGTAATAATTAAAAAAGAAAATATATTTAAAGTTTTCATTGTATCCCTTTATAATTAAATAAATACTAGCAGTTACATATACAACTGAGTAAAGCTCAATTTTGTATGACAACCAGTGCTAGCAAGGTGGGTACCATGAGAAAATGGAGTAAAGTCGAAGGTAGTCGGATTAATTACTTAACGGCAAAAACTATCCATTAGTTAAGTTGTCACTTACTTTTGTGCTCAAGGTCTAAACAAGGTCTGTGTGGTAATGGCCTCTAACGTATTCGTGAACAATACGCAGATTCAGTGGCGTAACAAAAGGTTGGCAAGACGGGCAATATGCTACGGCCAGGTCTCTTCAGGCCCCAGATTTTGAGGGTATGACCTCCGTAGCGTAGTGGTATTTGGCTCGTTTTAAGTCTCGGAGGTCGTGAGATTGATCCCCACACCGGACAAGAAATCTTTGTGTAAATTCTAAGATTTATTTCCGAGTCTAGTTGGTTGAGGGACTACCCTCCGTGCCTCGGAAAGCCGGAGCCGTTGGTCTCGATTGTTATAACATTATCTATAACAAGCGTATAACAGGGAACGGGCAGAGCTGTTTCCCTGTGTATTCCCTGTGTGCCTGAAAACGTCGTGACTATGGCAAAACCCGCCCTCGGGAGGAGGCCCATGTTCAGCAGTGGACGTTGTACGGGCTGATGATGATGATTGACGTATTTAAGATATCCTTTATAAAAGTGGAAAATTGAATGTCTAGATACAGGAGCAGTAGGTATTTACAAAAATATTAAGAGTAGTGAAAACAAAATATTCTATTCGAAGTTTTTTTTTTAGTAGACATTTAGTTACTAAATATTTCTGTGTTTTCAGTCCTCGTTATCCTTTGTTCAAAGAACGGCCATGGTCCCAGATGATTGGTTTACGCCGCTGCATAGTTAGTAATTTCAAACGAATGTTATTTCAATTTTAAGACTTAACGCTCTTGTCATAGAGACTACTAGAGATAATATGTCATTCCACAGTAAATAGACTTCATCGAATGTTCATAAACAAAATTGGTACTAAGTACCTACACTAAGTACTAATTTTGTTTATGAACATTTTTGATTATGAAATTTTTAATAAACTTAGAAGAACGTCGAAGGTTAAACAACGATTAGTAATGACAGTTTACTGCCTAGTATAATAATAAAAATATATTTTTCCATAAAATATTATAATACGGCCCGCCCCGGCTGGACTTTTATACCCTACCCTTATCCTACCCTACCCTTATCCTACCCCTACCCCTAGCCTACCCTACCACCCAACCTTACGAGTTATCTAGAGGTTTAAAAATTATCTAAATCTGTTAAGTCATTCTCAGGTTTTGTGTGACGGCAAAAACAACAATTTTTGGAAATTACCATCAAAACCTGATTAAAAATCAGTACCTACCTACCTTAATAAACATAGGTATGGGTACAAATTTTAAAACCAGCGCAGCGTAGGTATGAATACGTCACCGCTTTACGTGAATCATGAATAATTGGATAATGAGAGACTTTTTGTTCATCACACTAAATAAAATAATTCTAGGGATCCGTATCTATACCGGTAAACTAGATGTCCGATCCCGTTCCCGTGGAAACTTTAACTTAAACTATGACATTCACTAATTACGTGGCTTTTTATATGTAAATAATTTTCAATATCGGTTCTGTTGATCCAGAGTTTACCCCCTACAACGTCACTAACACCTCTTTATAATATAGTATTGAAGTTTAGATGGACGAGAGTAGCAGCACACAGACAACATTGGGCAGAGTTGGAGGAGGCCTTTGCCAAAAGGCATACCGAAATAAAAGACATTTTGTACTATAAGTGTAGTGTTAAAATTACTATATAACAGAATTCCAAAGTTAAAAAAATTATATGATTATTTTTAATATGTAAAGTTCTGTAAATTTTCGGAAATAAAGGGCTTATTATTATTATATCGAATATAGATAAAAGTGAATTGTCAATTTGTAATTAAAAAATAAAAGCTTTTGAATGAATGGCGAATCAAGGCACAGCCTTCATCGGCATCGGCAAGCAGTTCATCGTAAAGACCTGGAGGCTACATACGTAACGATACCCATTCCCTCCTGCTGGGTGTTATAACGCCACGACAAATATATTTTCTTCATTTATATAAACATTTTTTAATTAAACATATTGTAGCGACCTCCTTCGTGACCATAGACGTCCGCCACTTTATTTATTTAAAAAGAAAATTCAGATATGTCATTGTGAAAAATTTCCGTCTGACATAACCATTGTTGCAACACCATCATCATTGTAAATATATTATTGTAAATAGTGAGCACTGTGTTAGTTATTTTAACCATCTACTTATGTTCCTAAAATATCCTGTACAATTTAGTTATAGTAGGGCTTTCTCCTACTGGTCGTTATAACACCCATGGTATACATTTTTTCCAGATGAACAGGATTTCTTTTTAGGGTTCCGTAGCCAAATGGCAAAAAACGGGACCCTTATAGATTCGTCATGTCTGTCTGTCTGTCCGTCCGTATGTCACAGCCACTTTTTTCCGAAACTATAAGAACTATAATGTTGAAACTTCGTAAGTAGATGTATTTTGTGAACCGCATTAAGATTTTCACACAAAAATAGAAAAAAAAACAATAAATTTTAGAGTTCCCCATACACAGAACTGAAACTCATTTTTTTTTTCATCGAACCCATACGTTTGTCGTGTCTATGGATAGGTCTTCAAAAATGATGTTGAGGTTCCTAATGTCATTTTCTGACATTCGCGCAAACTGAATAGTTTGCGCGAAAGATACTTCCAAATTGATAAAATGTGTGTCCCCCCCTGTAACTTCTAAAATAAGAGAATGATAAAACTAAAAAAAATATATGATGTACATTACTATGCAAACTTCCACCGAAAATTGATTTGAACGATATCTAGTAAGTAGTTTTTTTTTTTAATACGTCATAAATCGTAAATATAAAAATAACAAAAAAGCCATTTAATTTCATAAACATACGCTTTTTTATTGGCAATTGGCACTTGAAATTGGTACGGAACCCTTCGTGCGCGAGTCAGATTCGCACTTGGCCGGTTTTTTTATTTTAGTATTTTTATTCATCATCGCAATGTTCCAAAATGTTGAATAGTTTCTGTAGTATCTGGGACAATGATTTCGATAAAAATATCTTCAGTGCTGTAGGGTTATTGTAATGCATTTCCTATGTAATTGTTAGTGTATTATTGGAGCAACATAACTTAATAAATTTACATATTTAATATGTTTTTGCATGCATAGTAAACGCTGAATAGTGAGGACATTTTATCGAAGTCATTGTAATTATTAGCTAAAGATTAGCCTCCTATAGAGAATAGACTCCAAATTTCAGGAGGCTAATCATGTAACGACCTTAATATGATATTCATCATCATCATCGTCATCACCAGCCCGTATAACTGAACATGGATCTCCTTCCGGGAGAGGGTATTTGCATTAGTCACCACGCTTGGCAGGCGGGTTGTTGACCGCAGTATTATGTTGTACCACACAAGGAAACGCTGCTGCCCGTTCTTTGGTAAACGATTATTATAAATGATGTTATAATAATCGGGACCAACGGGCTTAACGTGCTTTACGAGGCACGGAGGGTAGGCCCTAAACCAACCAGACCCGGAAAGTAATCCTATAATTTACACAAAGATTTCCTGTCCGGCGTGGGGATCGAACCAACAACCTCCGAGATTTAAAGCAAGCCAAATACTGCTACGCTACGTTGTCTACTATGATATTACGAAGGGTTTATAGAAACTTCACCCCTAAGAGGATTTGGAGGCAAAGTTTTAGATTACGCGGACGAAGTAGCAAAGGCAAATGAATGAAACCGATCTCTTTAATTTGCTGTAGTTATACAAAAGAATCACGCTTTAACCATTCTTCTTATTAGGGTTCCGTAGCCAAAGTGTAAAAGCGGGACCCTATTACTAAGACTTGCCTGTCCGAATGTCTAGCATCAGGTTATATCTCACTTCTTGAAATTTTCCCAGTTGATTTATTTATGTTAAACATCAAATACTATACAATAAACGAAATTCTAATAATGGCAACAAGTAGACGCTTGAAATAGTAAAACTAAATAAATGTTGAATGTTGCTTATACTTTTTTTATAATAGTTTCCTTATTTAAAATTTGAAGTGAAATGTCTTG
This sequence comes from Nycteola revayana, assembly GCA_947037095.2. NCBI lineage: Eukaryota > Metazoa > Arthropoda > Insecta > Lepidoptera > Nolidae > Nycteola > Nycteola revayana. The sequence goes on along the minus strand of OX344842.1, from coordinate 29,057,812 downwards.
TTATATCTTGTTATTCGTCTTTGACTCAAACTGAACAGATTGTTTGTTGATTTCTCTATTTATTTAATTTTAATATTTAAACAACTCACACTCAATAACAATTGTTTCATTAAAACAGGAATTTTCATTGAAAATATAGAAAATAGTACGGAACCCTTCGCGCATGAGTCCGACTCGCACTTGGCCGGTTTTTGTGTATTTCGTCTTTAGTTTTTACTACTTAATCAACTTAATTACTAATTGTAATTACTAAATAGAAATAAAATACTTGATTATAAGCAATATAAGTGTGTACTTATATCATATTTAAAGGGGACCAACCGAAAGATAACGTTAAAGTTACTTGGCAGTGTCAATATCTCTATGAATCATAACCTACTCATCCGTCATTACATACGAAATAGGAAATGATGTCTATGTTGTTTGCGTTTTCTATCTAGGAAAACCCCATTAATTACCCTATATATGTAAAAACCATAAACGTATTTTAAAGATAGCTACAATATCTGATGGGCCGGATTGCTTATGCGTACCCGGCCCCCTCCGGCGGGCCGGGTTGGATAACGGCGGATTGAAGGAGAGTCCGGGAGGTTTTCGTGGTGAAGGGTCCTCTCCTCGTGGTATGAGTTAGCATACCACGCTATGGAGAGGGCGAGTCCCACATATCCCACCGCCAGCGCGCGAATACGCTGCAGCGGCGGTCGGAATGCGTAAATGCATTCTGCATCTAATTCACGCTTAGGTCCCATTCTCACCAGAACCTCGACTTAAAGTATAGCCTATTTATTTATTTTTATTTATTTATTTATTACGGGCCTCCAACAAGGGATATGCACATTACATAGTACTTAATAACTAGCGTTTTACAATATGCGAGGTAGTGTATTCCCTCAATTACAGGAGACCACATCATGCACAATATTTATAGCTTAGTACTATCTTAAAGTTGATTAAAATTTAAACATAATTATTTTAAGCTGAAATAATTTAAACATCGTTTATTTCGATAGTGATAATGTAGCTATATAATGGTGAAGGGTTTTCAAATTCGGATCAGTAATACCCAAGGTTGCCATCCTGCTTTCCCCGGATTTGTCCTAGTTAAGAAGGTATCCGGGGAGCGTCCGGGCGTAGCTGCATTTAAAGTCCGTGTTTTCAAAATGTAAGGTCTTGGGCCGCCCGCGTGCACGGTGCCCGGGCCCCTAATGTCTACTGCTGCTGTATTTCTTTTTAAATTGAGTAATAACTAGGTTATCGCGCTCGGGTTCACCCGCGTATCTCCCTAACCATGCAATTTTGTTTTTCGGACGGACATACGTAATTAGCCAATTCAAAAGTTAATACAATAGCAATGCTTTTATTATTTTTGTAAACTACAAACTAGGCAATCTGCGCAAGAGTGTACCCCATGTGAGACTTGAACCTCGGCTCAAGGCGGCGCGCGGCGGTTGCTGGCGAGGAGATTAAACGAATATGACTCGATTTTTAGAGGAGTTTTGTGCAACTGTCGCTCTACTTTATAGTTCGACATTTTATTCTTCGGATCTACGATTGTATCGGATGGTTTAAGAATAATCGTTAACTAATCTCATCTTTTTAAATATTTTATAAAGGAAAGTTTTCTTTTATTAGAACCCCTTGTAAGTACTATATAAAAAGAATCGCGAAGGTTAAAAGCTGCCTTACACTTTCTCATTTGACCCTACATGTACATTCAAATGAAAATATAATCTATACATTCTAAAATGTGCAACCAAACTACATGCAAATATCTTAAGATCACACGGTAGATAGCACTTGTTTATTGCATATCGCTTTAGTTTAACACAAAGGACTCGGTGCACTCAACGGACTGAAGCTGGTATTTAAATATCTAAGTATGTGATCTTGTTTTAGGTGTTTTGCAATCACAAAAGTTGCATTGCTGAATAACTTTTGGTATTGTTATTCATATTGCGCAAACAAGAATTCGCATAAAGGGATGCATTGTATTGCATATAGCTGGTACGGATTTTACATTTCAAGACGAAATAAAAGATAAATAATAATGAGTGTACAGGATACGAGCAGGAGGAGGGAATTCACCAGTAAAAGACGCGTAAAACACTATCACGATATTATATTCAACAAATTCACAACCGCATCTCCAAAAAAAGGTATATTTCCCTTTTTTCTAGTAACAATGACAAACTTATCAAATTCCGATTTCAAGAATAATAAAAAACTATATGCAAAAGGCCGGTACAAAATTATTATATAAAAGAGGTTGGTCGGTCCGCAACAATGAGGATGGGGGAGGAGGATTCGTTAGTTGATAACAATATTAATTTTTATTATATAACAGTATGATATTGAATAACATGTATTGTCAGCAATGTAAGCAATCTATATTATTTCTGTCTCTAAAAATAGTTTGCAATTAATGATTTTTTAATATACTAACAATATATTTTCAATGCATGATAATAATGATAAATCAATTCTCAATTAGAACTAGAACTAAGCCGTTGAAAACGTGGACCGTCATTTAATTTATCTGATCTCATCCTTATCCTTACTAATATTATAAATGTGATGTGTCTGTCTGTTTGTCTGTCTGTCTGTCTGTCTGTTACGCAATCACGCCTTAACTACTGAAGCGATTTAAATGAAATTTGGTACAGATATAGTCTAGAGCCTGAGAAAGAACATAGGCTATATTATATTATGAATTTCCCACGGGAACGGGAGTTACGCGGGTGAAACCGCGCGCGGGAAGCTAGTAAAATATAATATTTAAAGATGAAAATATTGCCATTTAATTTTGTTGGACAGTGTACAGAATAATATTCTAATAATATTGCGAGTTATCTTCTATTATAATTTTTTATTTAAAAAAAAAAAAAAAACCTTATGATAAGCTAGCTGAAAAAATATTTAGACCGATTTATCCGATCGATTCTGAGGAGAAATTAGAATCAATCGGTCGCTTTTTTGTAGCGGAGATGTATACACCTTGCCCAATGAAGTATACAAACCTTGTGGCTTTTAAAAAGTGAACAAAACCCCAGTCTTACTTGTTGACAAACCAATGTGAACATTCTTTAATAGAAATGAAATCATATTGTACAGGAATGACCACAAAACTTATCCAGTACCTCGTATAATTATGAAAAAAGTAGATCTATACATAATATAAGTGTAATTTAAAAAAATGTGTCTATATGCTGTAATGCAATTTTTGCACCGCCCTCCCGCCCTTCCGCAAAGTAACGCCTGATTCTATTAATTGTATAAAATAAGTGATCGCTAGACTTATAATTTTACAAAAGGCTAACTTAAATTATTCTAGATGTTAAATGCGATGATAAATTGAATTCAATTACTGAAACTTTGTTCAAGAAAAACACCTAGTACTTATATTGAACTTAGGCATCATAATTTATTGATAGATAGTCGTGTAACTTATGAGTTATTACCTAGCTATGATAATCTAACAAGAAAAGGGGAGCTTAGGTAGTATAATGAGGCTTTCGCTACTTCGTCAGGCATAAAAAATGGTTTTAAAACTAAAAGTTATAGCAACCTACTCCTAGATCGCTCCCTGTGGGACTTGCATAGAACTCGTCTCAGGACGGTACCTGGTGAGAGGGCTGCTTCATAATGACTTCAGTGCAACCATCGCTCTACTTAACAGTTATTTTATATCGAAAGGTTCATGCAAACTGAAGAGTAAGTAGTAATGTAAAAAATGATTATATTGAGAAGTCATGTTCCTCTATCGTAACATTCGTAACTGGTTGCGAAACTCAGTTGTCAAAGCGATCGGAGCGGGTATGTATCAACACTTTTTTAGCCTGGGGGCTTTTGCTACTTCACCGGGCATATAGGCGAGAAGTGCTTCAGCCTAAATTATAACTTAAGATTTGAAGGGTAATTTTGTGCTACTGTCGCACTACTTTATAGTAGGGTCTATCAATTATCTCCCTACGCGGGTCTCTCGGATTTTGGGCACGAGGGCATCGGATGGTTCTATAAAACCAAGCATGGGGATGGCGAGGGGGAAAGAAATTCATTTAGTCAGGTTAAAGATTGCGATAAAGTACGTACTCGGCTCTCAACTCATTCGAATCTCCAATTCTTTCTTATGTTTTGGAATATCACTTGTGTAAATCGAGAACAGGAGTGGCGAAAGAACTGAACCTTGTAAACCTGTACCCCTTTATGGGCTATACATACAAATGCTTGAAAAGGCATCGCATTGAAATAAAAGGATATCCCTATTTTCATCTAAACTGTCCCATTCAGTCGAAGGAACTTAATAATTTAACATTTTGCGATCGGTATTGTGACACCCGAGTACATATCGCCGCGAGAATTGACATTAATAAGAACTCAATTGGATTCAGTTGGAGCAAAGGACTGAAATGAAATGTCATTGAACTGCAAGGATGTACATAATACATTGGTAGGTCCCACAGTACCCACATATACTAATGTTACGTATATAGCAAATTAATAAGAAGTACTTATATGTACTTGATATTACAATAAGCTCCGAACGACACAACAAAAACATAGTTTACGTATTTTTGAACGGACTAATTTCGTGGGAACTTTATCGCAATTTAAGGTGATTCTAGAATAAATGCATTGCATTGAATTGAAACCCATTTCATAGTATTGAGTTTATATATTTTTGTATATAAAAAAGATAACACCAAAAACTAAAGTTTTCTTTTTTTTTCTCAAGAAGGTCGAGCCTCAGCCAGTCGCCAACAGAAATAAATAAACAAAAACTATAGAAATACCACTGCAGGGGTATTGGTTTTTTAATGAAATATGATTCATAGTATAAATGGTAAGGACATTCTTAAGGTATAATAAATGATGACTAGAATATTCTTTTTAGAGAGAAGTTTTAAGTATAATGATTTACCTTTCACTGGTAGGTATATTATTGTATGCAATAATAAGAAATAAGTAGACTTTACTTAGTCGGCTGTAATAGTTCAGTTTCTATTTATACATAAAAATGTTATCTATGTAGGTAAAAACGTAAATATGTAGGTTTGGCAATTTCCCTTTTTTGCGAAAATGACATTTCAGGACCCGAATCTGTACAAAAAGATTGTTTTTTTCTTATTTTTTAGATTCACTTTAAAATTTATGTAATATAGATTTCTTGTTTAGATATAAAAAAATGTGTTAACCGCGATTATCTCGAAATCGCGATTTTGCACGTACTGCGTTTGCACTAAGGAGGGCAGAGTTTTCCGGATGAAAATGAAATGAAAATGTTTATTGATAATGTAGACGAATCGATCGTTCTTATTATAAGTCAAATACAATGATAATGAAAAAAAAACAATCTTAACTAATAAATTAGTTTACATTTCAACAATAATGTTATTAAATAAAATTTATTAATATTGTTATGGCATGTTCGTAATTAATCGCTTATTATAAAATATAATTAAGATCAACCAGCGCGGGCTGGGATCGGGTCTGATCTGAAGTATAGAACGCGTCGCGAGCCTCGCCTTGCGAGGACGACCGGACCCTATCCTAGCTTCCTACGAGTCTTTCTCTATCTACCTATAAGGTGTGACACTCGATGAGTTTTTAAATTGTAATATTTTTTTATTAATTTACATAGGAATTTCCGTTGTCACTTTGATGATTTCTATTACCATAGCAATAAAGACCACGATAGTGATACATTATTTACTCAAGTAAATACTGAAAAAAAAGTACTGTTCTTGCATACGACTGTTATCTTATAAAGTTGTAACATCAAATTTGAATTCCATCAACTGACGGTATTAAGAATGCATTTTCTTTAGTATAGTTATGACATCGGTTTTCTAACGTTCGAATAGTACAAACTATAGTAGGGGAGCCCAAGCGGGGATTTCGGGATTTACTAAAGCGCGGCAAATTAATATACAGGGGGATACCTTGTACCCGGTTAAGTACCTCCACAAAACATGAGGCCCATATATAAGGCCGCCCGTGAAGGATACAGGATCAGATTAGTAAAAAAAAATTGACCATCAGAAATTCTCGAGCGCGTCAGATTATGGTAGGGTGAGTTAATTACATCCTAAAAAGTGTATATTCCACTAATCTGACAATTTGAGAGTGACGTAAAAAAAGGGGAGGGCAACAAAGTTGTAAAAAAAAAACGTCATCTCGACATTCTCGAGCGTAGCTAAATTTTTTTTTATTTTGAAGGAAATAATTCAAGAATAATGAAAAATATATAATCTGACGATTTCCGCAAGCCGAAATAACAAAAATTCGTCGATAAAGTTAAATATGTGCAGCTGCGTGATGCCTACATTTCCTTCTCCGCGTTTCTATTCCTCTCTCACTCTTTCTCTATCTATTACTCTCTCACTCCGTCCCCACTCTGGTTTCTGTTGCCATGACGCCATCACAGCTGATCATAAAGACTCGTTCGTGGTATACTGTTTACAACGTGTTTCCAACGTTTTGGCTTTTTTTGCTATTTTAATATTATTTGTGTGAATTAAAGTTTATAAATATTTAATATGAGTGACATTAATTTGAAATGTGTATTTTGTGGTGAAAGTACCTTACAAAAAACAATTAAATTTACGGTAGAAACATTAAAAAAATGTGTAAATATTTTGGAATATCGTCGGAGCAAGCCGGTTATCCGAAAGTCTCGAGGAACATATGATAACCTCGAATTGTCGATGGAATCATCATTAAAAGATTAGATAGAAATATTATTTCTTTGAACTCAGCGAGCTCAAAATATCACATAAATTATATTTTGAGCTCAAAAATGTCATAAGTACAATTTTAAGCGCCGAGGAATGGAATTAGCGGGAAGTTGCAGGGATGGCCTTTAAGGTGAACCGTTTTTCTATTTTTTTTTTGTCAGATCAGGCGAATCCCTCTAGATAATCGTCAGATTATGAGACAGTACGTTTAGAACATAAAGATGAACCATATATATCTTAATCTGACGCGCTTGAGTATTTCAAAATGACGATTTTTTTTTGCACATTATGAAAATGGCCGCGAGTTGGCGTCCCATCGAAATCGTCAGATTAGTGAATGAGAGCTTTTTTTTGGTGCACTTAACACTCCCTTAGAAAATCTGACGCGCTCGATAATTTTTTATTTTTTTTCATTTTCAACCCTTAAATACAACCACCCGCATCATGCAAACGATCAGATTAACATACGTACATTATTAAAAATACGTAGGGCATTGATGCTATCAATATCTGACGCGCTCGAGGATGTCCATGCAACAGTTTTTTTTTACATATTTAAAAATCTATAGCCGCTTCCCCCACCGATGTAAAGGTATATATCATATAACATTTTTTTCTTCTTATCATCTAAGCTTTGCATCCCAATAGGTCTCTACGACGCTCGAGTAAATCCCCATTTAGCCTCGTGGGCTCCCTAGCTACTAGGACAAGGTTTTAATTTAGCTGTCAGATCTGGCATGACTTTGGATAATTTTCATAAGTTGACAATAATGTTTTGAATGAAAACGCTTTTGTTCATCATGTACTAGTTATACTGAATACTAATGTTTTAATGGACGATGTGAATCTTTATATATATTATAATAATTGTCATATACATTATCAGCACGTATAGCGTCCACTGCTGAACGTAAATTCTTCCAGATGGAGAGTTTTGGTCATAGTCACCCCGCATAGTAAGCGAGTTCGTGACCGCAGTATTATGTTGTAATACTCAGGGTAACGCTGCTGCCCCTTCCCTAGTTTATAATTGTTACAGATGATGTTATAACAATCGAGGCCAAGGGTAGTCCTTCAACCGAACAGAACCTTTCTTTTCCGGGAGGAAATGCATTTACGCATCCCCTCCGCCTCTGCAGATTTCCCGCGCCGGCGAAGGGGTTTGAAGGACTCTCCCTCTCCATAGCGTGGTATGCTAGTTGGGTCTCCCTTGTTTGACCGAAAGGAATTTGACAAATTTTCACTTCCCAAAATATTATTCGCATAATTTCATTTGCCAAATTAATACTTAGCAAAAAATCTATTCACAATCAATTTTAACGCAAACCTAATGTTTGGGAAATGAACGTTTAAACTATAACTTGTTTACCAACTAGTATTTTTAACATTTTTTATTTAGTCAAATATTTCAGTTGGAATAACAATTTTTACGCAAAATCAAATAAGCCATTTTTTTTTAAATAAGTAATTATCCTAATCTAAATAGTTCAGTTCCGCGTAACCTACTAAAAACAATCTCTTTTTTCTATTAAATGCAAGTCGTTTCTGGTCGTAGGCGGTCACTGTTTTAACATAACCTAACCTACCCATTTTTTTACCAAACGTTTATTGTCTGAAGATTGTTTGCTGTAATAAATCATTTGATTAAAGACCAAATGCCATGATGACATTTTACTTGATAATATTTTGCCAAGTAAAAATTTGACCAAATAAAAATATGCGCACTAAAATCATTCGAAATATTGTAATGGTATAAAAAAAGGTTGCTAAAATTTGTTTGGGTAATGAAATTTTGTCAAAATCTTTTCGGCAAAATGGCAGGCACCCATCGACATTATTCATTTCTAACACTAACTATATTTTAAGACGTTTGTTTTTTTATTTTCTACGGCGTTATCCATTTTTAATATTTTAAGACTCGGGGACCGTGTCTTAAAATATCGAGTATAAATTAAATATTTTTTTTCATTATATAAATTGCTATCTGCATCTATTTTTTTCCTAGAATGAGTACCTACCTACTTACATGATAAAATATATTGTTTTTTTTTTTAAATATAGATGTAGGTCAATTACAAGGTATAACAACTGTAGTCTAACTTCTAGTTATGCAAATTATGATAATTTATTAAAGTATACAATTTTAATGGTGAAATTTATTACCTATTAATTATTTAATTGATAGTACTTAAGTAAATATAAGGAAAAAATATGATTATAATTTTTAATTTTAGTTATATGGAAATACTTAATTGAAACAATCTCCTCGATACTGAAGAACACAGTAGTTGAGTGAGAGAGAGAACTGTCTGAAGCACTGGTCACACCTAGTTCAGACTAGCTTCCTAGGATATTTAAGGAGTTTGTTCTAATGGATATACCTAATAAAGACCATATAATATGTATTTAGATATATCTTAGTTTGTAATGTTGGTTTTAAATACAATTTTCAGTTCGACTTATGAATACATTTTATTAAATTATTATATTATATTTGCAAGAATAGAATATTAGGTATGCCTTAAATCCGAGGAACTCATACGAGTATATAAATATATAATTTTTATGACACAAATTCATGAAACTCCTCAGCAAACCTGGTAAATAAGTATGTTAGGTTAGGTATTTGGGGCACCGGACGTCATGTACGCCCATTACTGGCGTTCGGAGTAGCACCCGGGGGGTTGCAGGGGGTAGGACCTCTCCTCGTGGTATGTTTAGTATTTTTTATTGACGGACATATGTAATGAACCACGACGCTTTCGCTACTTCACCGGGCATAAAGGCAAGCAGAGCTGCAGCCTAGATAAATGGTTCAAAAACTACAAACTAAGCAAACTAAGCTCCCACGAAGTGCAAGAGGAACTTGGACTTCGTGGGAGTTGGACCGCGGCTCAGGGCGATGCGATCGTTGGCGGGGAGATTGAGGGATTTAGAGATGGGCCGACTATAGTATTTGCCGACTAATCGGCCGATCATTCTAATACCTACCTGTCGGAGGTGTTCGGGTCTTTTCGTCATCACTCGGCTCAGTCAACGCGCGGCCGCTGAGCTTAATTACTGACTGATTAATACGGTCCTATGTTGTAAAGACTGTAACTTTAGATAACTACTCTGAGTAATGTTTAGTAATTATAAAATAAGTACAAATTATTTGTTTTATTTTATTTTTTATGCGCCGATCATAATCGGCATATTTTGCCGAACAGTCGCCGACTACGAACGATGCCGAATAGTCGGCTTTCCCGACTAGTGGGCGGCTAGTCGGCCCATCTCTAGGGATTATCGAGTCGAGTGCAACTGTCGCTGTACTTTACAGTTTGCGGGTCTCTCAGACTTCGGGTCTACGAGGGCATCGAAAGGTTCTTTGCAATCATAGGTGATTGATATGATAATGATTATAGTCTATCATCGGATATAAGAATTTTGTTATACTTATAACTGGCTTAACCACGGAACCTGGTGAACTGTAATACAGGTCTTGTAAAATCTGAATCAGTCACCAGTCCTCACGAAGTTGTACTGTATATGCTGTACATAATACTGCGGTCACCAACCGGCCAGCCAAGCGTGGTGACTATAGCAAAAACCTTCCCTTGGGGGGAGGTACATGTTCAGCAGTGGACGTTATACGGGCTAATGAAAAACTGTAACTTATTGGCTGTAGGCGCTGAAGTTTATTTATTATTTATTTATTAGGTTATCTACTTTATCTAACAGTGAATGTAAATATCTGAATGACAAGTAAGGTCGACCATATATATATATAATTGATATTAAAAACGCACGTTCGTAATCAATTATAATTGCTTAAGTGTACCTATTAATAATACAATTATTATTTATACAAATAAAGTATTATGTTATGTATAAGAATTAGACGTCCTGTAAGATTTCATGTTATTTTTTTTTTAAAAGCTTACTAGCAGAGTTCGTTGCACTAATAGAACACTACTAGTATTCTTGCTAACCTCTCGTGATAAGCCAAAATACTTGTGTTACGAGTGGATTCACGTTGGTGATATAATGGTTGGAATCCAACCAGAATTTTATACGGTACGGACATGTGTTCGATGGTAAAGAAAAAAGAAAAAATAGAAAGATGGTTGCTACTGCACCAGGCAAAATGGCGGGAAGATCTCCCACTGAGGTGGGAGATCTTCCCGCCATTGAAAATAAATGGTTTAAAAATTTCAAAGGACGCCCCCTGTAGGCCTTAGGCTCACCTCGGGCATTTGCTATGTTAACTTACTGATTCCATTACAAACTCCCTAGTTATGTAAACTACTTAGTATAAAGTACTCCATAAATTTTTCCAAATTGTCCATACATTTGATTGTCATTTTTTTGAACTATACGATAAAATGGTCCCATTAAAGTCCTGTGTACCTGTGTTACCAAATACCTTCCAACTATCATCGAATCAGGTGATAGGATGATAGATGGTTTTTAGTATACAGCTGGCCTTTGCCCGAAATTATGACAACCATAAGGAATCCGTACGTTTGAGCACCATTCACTGTTCGCAGTGCCGCGCAAAATAAGCTAAGCAGCCGTAGTTCAATGGCTAGGGCGTCGGACTTGCCATAATGTGGTCGCCCGTCGATCCCCACCCATTTTACCGACGTGAACCCACTCGTAACACAAGCATTTTAATTTAGCACGAGGGGTTAAAAGTATACTTATAAATAGGTAGTGTGCAAAAACTCTGCTAGACATCTTTTATTTTTAACTAATCGCTAATAGAATTAAAACACAAAAACAGTATGTAACATTAACTAGTACATAATAAGAATCAAAATAGCTCAATAGACAACCCATGCTAACAGTCATGATCATCTCGTATTTTGTTCTAGGTACACCGTGGAGGGATACGAAATGTCCGCAGATTCACCCGCTTGTATCTGCCTTGTCATGAGGGTCATAAAGTCATATATGATAAATATTTTAATCAGCGAGGAAATCCTAAACGATTTATTTGTACCTAATTATTTTTATAGCACAATGTGACCTAAGCCCGCATTTTACGCACGCTTTTCCGTGACCTAAGTTGCCTATTTCTGCACGGTGCGTAAATTAATCGACTAACTTCACACATGTATGAAAAATGAAATCAAACACTTTTACGTGTCATTTGAAGTTTGAAAATTGACAGCGAACAAATGACAGAGAAAAAGTATGAAGAAATGAATATAATAAAATGATGACATTAAAAATTGCAATGATTTGAATGTAACTTTTAAATTAATAAATTCACCTTACCAATTACCCCTATCTTGGGTGACTCGATCTTCACCTTACAAATTCTTTTAGCAGTTTTGTAGACTTTAAACCATTAAGACCTGCTCGTTAGCTTCTTCATGGCTGATGTAACTATTTAACAAATATACCAAAAACGTAGACCCGTAAACTACGTTTAGATTACGTAAAAAGGTGAGTGTAGGTACACAATAGCTAATTCAAGTAAACTTTGGCTCCCTTCGGACCTTAGCATTAAGCCTTGGTCAATTAAGAAGAACAACAGGTCACCTTAGATACATTTGAAGTTCATTCTAATCGTCCGATCTCTTACTAGATGTCAGCGCAAGATCACAATACAACAACCAGGCTATTGTATTGCGTCCTATCAATCTTACACTAGCTAGACTAGCAGTAAGTATCAATAAAGACGTTCGTTTCATCTGCAGAACTTAAAGCTGTATTCTCTCATAAGATTCACTTCCACGGCATAGGTATATGGAGGCACACAAAGTCCTCATATCCCTAACTGATGAATCCGCAGTTATATCCGCCTTAAACTACCTAGTGGTTTAAGGTTAGGAGGGTAGTCTCTCAACCAACCAGACCCGGAAAGAAATCTTAGAAATTACACAAAGATTTCATGTCTGGTGTGGGGATCGAACCCACGACCTCCGAGATTCAAGGCGAGCCAAATACCGCTACGGAGGTTGTCGGAGGTAAAAAAAAAATACATTTTCACATTTTACGGCATTTTTATCATGTTGGTGTTTACTATTTTTCATTTAAAAAAAGTAAACATTATACCTTCTAATGAAAGTAAAATGGAATAGAGTTTCGTTCAAAATAAGGTTTAGACTTTCTCTGGTGCAAAAAATAACTATTTTTCATAGAACGCAAGTAGAAAGTAACGTACCTATGTATGTATTTGTGTTAGTTACCTATTATATAATTGGTTAGGTAGGTATGTTACAGTAAACATGTTCATTTCCAAATAGGTACCTATTACGTTTGATAATTGTTTCGATATCTAGTCTAGAGATAGTTACCTACCTATATATTGTTCTGAAAATTTTACTATAATAGGTATACCTACCTACAGGTAGTATAGATTTACAACAGTTTTTATTTTGTAAACTACATTTAGTTACAGATTTAATTTGTTATAATCAGTTGCAGGTGTATTACAGTATTACCTATACTCGTAGTTTGTTAGTAAACCTTTTTATTGTATAGGTAGGTAGGTAGTTATCATGGAAAGAAAATAATGAGGTAATACCTACCTAGGTATGTAAAAGTATTAGGTACTTACCTAGTTTATTTGTATTCGCGTTTAGGTAGTCTGGAGATAGAATAAGGTCCTAATTAATTTTTAGTTTATGTGATAGGTCTAACTTTTTATCAAATGTCTAAGACAATTAGGTGTTTTGTTGGATCAGAAAAACTTCGTCAAATACCTACCTAATAATTTACGTATTAAGTAATAAATAAATATAACTTTGATGTCTCTCATAGTTAATAATTAGAGCTCATGATATCTGTCTTATTACCTGTATAAGGTAGGTACTTGCCTATGAAAAATTTGCTTCATTATAAAACAGAAAAATAAATTTCATATTATCTATACTTGATAATCATTAGCTATCGAATATTTCATTCATTACATATTTTTTTAATTATGGGCCAATAAATAACACTCAAATTTCGCTTTGCACATGATGGCTTTAAATAAAATGCATTACATAATGCAAAAGCCCAGTTAGAATAGGTGGGAGCAAATACAATACAACACAGCCACCTTAGGCTGTGTCGTATTCGTACTGGTCGGGAAATCAATAAGTTCGCGCGCCGCCTCTGTGCATTCGCTCAGCAGCTGTCTATTGATTTTGGAAGTTGCCAAATGAAAATACTTACCAGTAGAATGCAATTTTATCACCGTGTCCCTTCCTCACGTTCCTGTCCAGCACGTTAAAACAGACGTTGGTCTTCGCGCCCTCCAACCATTTCACAAAGATCCTCCCTTTGTTTATGTCGAAATTGTACGACATGAATTTGCCGGGCTGGTAGTGTGTTTGCCAATGGAATTCATCCGCTATTTCGGACCAGAAAGATGCGGGATCTTCGAGGGACTTTTTGTGCATTTCCCTATATTTTTCCATAGATGTGAGTCTTGATTTCTGGACGACATGGTCGGTGGGGTAGTAAATGTCTTGCGACATCGCGGCTATCGAATGCGCGCTCGCGGAGGTACGGGTTAGCGGGAGCGGGACGGGCGCTCGCAGTCGGCTTACCGACTGTACTGACGCTTAGCAGTCACAGCGACACTCGCGCAGCTTCAAATGACGCACGAGTGTACTGCGCGTGCGCGGACGATGCGCGCCGCGCTCAAATCGTACTCAATATTTTCCTGTCAACATTTAATTTCCTGATTATTCAGTGCTCAAACGACAATACTTACACTTACCCATAAAACTAGGTAAGTATTAAATAAACTATTCATTGAACGACTAAAGTAAATATAAGTAAACGCGGTGAGTAGGTATGGTAGGTATCATTAGCATTCGGAACACGCATGACTATCTACGCAACAATGTTTACACTGTATATTAGTTTGGGCTAGATAACATACAGCTCTAAATTTTATTTACCATTCATCTAACACAAAATACTGACTTATCACCGATACAAACGCGCAGCTGGTAGGTGCCTATCCCTCTCAGGAGTTCTATCTATCTTTATCTTTGGCTGCGGCTGCGCAACCAACATTGTTTCCTGGAATCAATTTCCTCCTTCTAGTGTCTTTGATATGTACCTACACTTATAATCTAACTACATTTTACGGAAACAAAGCTTACCTAAAGATACAACCATTAGGTAGGTATATATCGACCAACTCGTTAGATAATTGTTCACAAATTTAGAGTTATTGTTTGCCTAAATATTGGGAACAAGATTTTATTCTCATCGGAATAAGAACTAAGAAGGAGTTCTTATTCTGAGAGAAATGTTTGCAGTTAACATTATCGAATGGATTTTAAGCAATAGCTTTGTTCCTTATTTTCATTCTGATTAGGTTGACATTTTGGGAGTACCTACTTTTAAACCATCAAAAATGATAAACTCTACTTTTATACTATACTAGCTGCCCCGCGCGGTTTCAACTGCGTAGATCCCGTTCCCGTTGAAACTTTAACTTAACATTGGCCTACACTCACAAATGACGTGGCTTTCTATTGATAAAATAATTTTCAGAATCGGTTCAGTACATCCAGAGATTACCCCTGTAGAGGAACGGTTTGTGGTGTTCCTCCGGGCGAGGTGGTATGCCCGGCGACCGCCGATCATTTGTTACTGTTCGGAACTTGTATGTGTTCGAATTGGCTTGCTAACTTGTATTGCGAGATAATAAAAAAGGCTAAACAAAAAACATGGCTAATGTCTATAATTATTTTCTCGTCGGTAAAGTCGAGTAAATTTACAACCTTTTCGATATGTGCACTTTTTTTTTTTTTTTTTTTTTTTTTTTTTTTTTTTTTTTTTTTTTTTAAAAGACAACTCCCGCACTAGGGAAATAAATCCCTGTGTCGCGGGGGACTTTACAAACATTAATTTCACGGACACAAAGAACACCCAGACTCAGAACAACTATTTGTGGTTCACACAAATAATTGTCCCGGGTGGGAATCGAACCCAGAACACCTGGTCTCAGAAGCAACTACTGTAACCACTGAGCCACCGATGCAGTCACTTTATAAAAACTCTCACAATTTTTTTGTATATAATCTATATATATAAAAATCAATGCCACTTTTCGTTGTAATTTCATAACTCAAGAACGAGCTCACGGTCTCGCCAGGCCAGTTTATTTTATACAAAACTTTAAAGTCTTTTATTTATCGATTGAGGAAGTACGAAGTCTGCCGGATCAACTAGTTTTATTATAAAATATATTTATAATCTCTGCAATGCAGGTAAACACAAGTACAACCCAAAGTAAAATCATTGCTAACTACAAGGAGGCACCCTACAGGTTAGGTTTATAATTATAAAAAATCAAACAAACAAAAAAAATATGTTTTTTTTTATTGTTAACAAAAATTTTAACACTAAGCTGACGCATAATCGTAAGTTACGGACAGTCTTCACGGGGTTACTAGAGCCACATCATATCATACGTAAGCGTTTTTAATATGCTAACACTCTGGTAGATCTCCAAATTGTATTATAACTATAACATTCCAATTTTGGTAATTTTTCCTTTAATTTAATTGTGATATCGTATAAAAAATCGCTCACGTTTATAATAACATAACTAAGCTTTAGCACTGTTCTAGTATATAATACTAATATGACTTATAAATTATAGTTTATATATATATAGTTTATAAATTATGTGTAACACTATTCAATACAATTCTGTTCACTTATCAAGTGTCACCCATCTATGTAAATATATAAACTTAAGGCAATGGAATTCACAACTATATTTTATTAGATACGAGCCATGGGCGTACTGGGGGGGGGGGGGAGTTAGATAGTCCTAGTAGCGCAGTTAAGTTAAACTTGGTATTATACTAAGTTTCTGGACCACAGAGCTCCAAAAGGGACAAGCGCCATTAAAAATATATGTATATGATATTCTACCTTTCACCCGCGCAACTCCCACTATTGAGGGAGGCCTATGTCCAGCAGTGGACGTGCTATGGCTGGAATGATGATGATGAATTCCCACTATAGCGCGATTAGCGCGTTCAATCAAACAAACTTCACAGCTTTATATACTAGTGGCCCGCCCCGGCTTCGCACGTGTGGACTTTTATAGCGTACGTTACTCAGGGACAACATAGGTAAAGAATTATCGAAATCCGTTCAGTATTTTTCGGGTTTATTCGAAAAAAACATACAAAAAAACATCCTTTTGATAATATTAGTATAGACTAGCCGCGCCCTTTGGTTTTACCCGCCTCACTCTGCTCCAGTGGGTCGGAGCGCGATATTTAGTGGCCTATATGTTAGTCCAGCTTATAAACTATCCACGTGCAAACATTCAGCGAAATCCATTCAGTAGTTTTTGAACGAAATAGTTACAAACATATATTCATTCACACATACAAACTTATAGATATAAAGTATTTTTAATTTTCCGCGGAATTGTTCGCACTCCAACCAAGCATCAATCCAGTCAATTGAGTCGTTCTCTAGTATTGTACTTGGCAACACATTTACTTTAATAGAAGTGTTTATATTAACATATACGTGTGAATTTAAGTGAACAAATTTGTACTTCAATGCTTGTTTACATACAAACAAATGTAAGAGTATCAAATAAATATCTATGACTGAATATCTTTGCTTATTTAAGCCAATTAGGAAAATATGTGACTTCATGTGTGACTCGCCAGGCTTAAACTAAAGTTTGAAAAGTATGTGAATTTAACATGTTAAATATTTTTGGCTCACTTAGCGATATTAATATTAATTATTTTAATAAAATAATTTAAGCTTACTTATCAAATTGTAACGTATTATGCCATTTCAGTGTTCAAAGGTCTTGGATTTAACGCACCTTTCTGCGGATAATATTCAAGGACCGCTTCCGAGATGGTCAATATAAATTGAAATAAAACTGATCAAGTGCGAGTCGGACTCGCGCACGCAGTGCTCCGTACCATTTTCAAGTGTGTACCTGTAGCCGTTATATTGAGCAAAAAAGGGCAAAAAAACAAGTTTGTTGTATGGGAGCGCCCCTTAAAAATTTATTTTTAGTATTTATTGATATAGCGACAATATAAATACAACTTCTGTGAAAATGTCAACTGTCTAGCTATCGCGGTTCTTAAGATACAGCCTGGTGACAGACAGACAGCGAAGTCTTACTAAGAATTAGCTGTCATAGAGTTTCATAGGGTCCCGTTTTTACCCTTCGGGTACGGAACCCAAAAAACCAGTTCTTTGGCATTATTTCACCAAATCATATGTGTGATGTCCTTTGTAATACATATAATATGCTACTTATGCATTGTGTCGTAATTTTTATGTGGGTTTATTTATCTTTACAGACTATAAACATAATTTATTAATTAAAATTTCATTAAAAACAACATTCTTGCAAAGTTTATTGTAATGTCTTCTATGTGTATGTAATGTACTTCCTAAGCATAGTATCGCTAACATAATGATTTCAAAAACCTGCGTCATTATTTACATACAAACACGAATACAAACAACATTTATTGACATATATATGATATTGTTTATTTTTATTTCTTTAGCCTTAAACGGGCAGAAGGAATATAGAACCCACCATATTATGATCTTTATGTACTTGTAATAAAGATCAAAACCGATTAATTTTAAACATACCTACTGCCTGTTTGAGGCTTTAATATATTTTCTTTTATTGTTGTCTATGAAATAAGTTTCACTCTATTTATGGATACATTTTTATGATTTCTGATCTTATTATTATTATAAAATAAATATTTACATTATAACATTACTATATATTGTTATTTAATAAACACACATATAATAGTCACATACTATAGACAAATTTCGTTATGACTGACCTGTAATTTTTTTTTTTTAATGATAACAAAATTAGATGACATGAATTATCTATGATTATCTTACAATAACATTGGTATGATTTACTAAAACTATAGTTTCAGTTTTATCAAAACATACACTGAGTCTACATACATACATTATCTAAGTCACAGGCATCGCCAGAGCGAGTGTCATACTCGAGTAACAACAAATGAACTCTTCTTTATCATTGCACAATTAATAGTAAAAATATACATATTTTTTCACTAAATTCTCTCCTCTAAAAGGATATTGTCACTATTTCGACGGCTTTGATATATCTGCTAGCTAATACAATCTTATTCCTAAACAATTTATCAAATAAGGAATCTGAAACAAATTCGGCAATACTGGTTAATACAATGTTATAGAGGTATATATATTATGTCACCAGAAAATAATACGAATCGTAAGTTGTTCAACTTCCGTATCTCTCATGTTGTTAGATTTAGTTCCCAGTTTCAGTGAACGCTCATAATTATTATATTAATTGTTTATAGTCATATATTTGACCTAACCTAACCAAACGAGACTATTGGACTAAGAGCTGACAACCGAAAAGGCAAGGTAATTTGATAATTCATAAAAATGATTTATCAGCTTACCTGGAGCATTCTAAGCATAAAGACGTCGACCTGGCAGGATTCGCGTGGTGGATGTGGGAGTTATGGGGTGGGAAAAAAAGAAAAAAAAAAGGTAATGTGATCAGGATTACTTTTTATGCCAAATGGTTTGCCTACCTCCCCAAAGCACACAAAAAAAATCTGGCGTCATTTGGTTGGTGGAAAGGTATCGCCAGGCTTAATTAAAGTGAGGAAAAAAAAATTATTTTTAGGTAATAAGAACAAGGCTGGCTTTTTTGTGCTTAAAGTTTATTATTCCTAGAGGCTAGGAAAAAAAGCCAGCCAATAATAGTGGTGGGAACATGTCGAAAAACATAATTGAAAATTTATATTTTAAATTGTATTTTTCTCGAGAAAGAGCTAAGGGGCATGAAAAAGAGCGCGTGGAGGGGATACACGTGACTACGGCGTCCGTGCTCTCTCGGTAATGTGCCTGTAATTGGTTTACGTAAATAAATACGATTTTTATTTTATTTGAACAGAATATAAAAACACGTCCACGCGCTGTAAAATAGACGCTAAACTGAAACAGCTGGCGCTCCGGAAACGTTCGGCTCTTTCCGCTCAACGAGTGCGACGAGACCAGCCAGGCGCGTTCGGTTTACCGAACATGAACGACGCGCCGATAGAGCACGGACGCCGTCGTCGCGTGTATCCCCTCCACGCGCTCTTTTTCATGCCCCTTAGCTTTTTCTCGAGCAAAATACAATTAAAAATATAAATTTTCAATTATTTTTTTCGACAGGTTCCCACCACTATTATTGGCTGGCTTTTTTTTCCTAGCCTCTGGGAATAATAAACTTTAAGCACAAAAAAAGCCAGCCTTGTTCTTAATACCTAAAAATTTTTTTTTTTTCCTCACTTTAATTAAGCCTGGCGATACCTTTCCACCAACCAAATGACGCCAGATTTTTTTTGTGTGCTTTGGGGAGGTAGGCAAACCATTTGGCATAAAAAGTAATCCTGATCACATTACCTTTTTTTTTCTTTTTTTCCCACCCCATAACTCCCACATCCACCACACGAATCCTGCCAGGTCGACGTCTTTATGCTTAGAATGCTCCAGGTAAGCTGATAAATCATTTTTATGAATGATCAAATTACCTTGCCGTTTCGGTTGTCAGCTCTCCGTCCATATACTACTGTTGTGACAAAACAAACCATCCGATGCCCTCGTAGACCCGAAGTCCGAGAGGCCCGCGAACTGTAAAGTAGAGCGACAGTTGCACAAAACTCCCCTAAACTAAAAGCCATAATCTCTCAATCTCCCCGTCAGCGACCGCCCTGAGCCGAGGTCCAAGTCCCACAGGGGACGCCCTCTTGCGCAGGTTGCTTAGTTTGTAGTTTTTAAACCATTTATTTAGGCTGGAGCTCGCCTTTACGCCCGGTGAAGTAACAAAAGCCTCGTGGCTTTTGCTACTTCTACGGAAATCAAACCGAAAAAAAAAAACTTCACCTTCAATAAGTCCTGTTGAACCCCATAGGTTTAGGTTCAGGTGTTTTTTAAACCACCCGAAACTTCGTTAGTTTATAAACTAGCTAGCAAGTTGATCAACTTACGATTCTTATTGATTTCCAGTGACATATATAATGAATATTTATTATGTGCACATCGCGGGAGAGTGGCGAAATAAAATACAAATGTAAATCAGCTCATCTATTACCAAATGTCGGCTAGATATTATAGTGGAATAAATAATATTTTTTATTTAAATTCTAAATAATATATTATGCGAAGATTTCATAGGTAACTTCTATAAATAAACTAGTTTTCTAAGCTATCTATAAAATAATTGTTTACATAGTAATCTAAACCTATACTGTACAGTATAAAATTATAAAAGTCATACCATATAGTACATGACTCAGTAGTATTGGCCCCACGAGTTGTAAGTCTATCATTGTTCCTTATCTCGCAAATGAGTTTGCTTTCAAAAAGCGATCACTTTTATTGATTTGCTTCCTTTTATGGCGGCGGGACATGAGTCGTCGTTTCCTTTCTTTCCACAACAGTATTATACTACTTTTACCACAACAGTATTATACTACTCTTAGAGTAAGTGTTAGCGCTGCGAAAGTAGTCAATTCTTTAGAGCACCGGTAGCTTCGCTTGTTTCTACTATTCTTTTCCTGTTATGCGTATGACACTTGTGCCTGTACTACTTGGTTAAGGACTAAGGACATTAATCGCCTGCATCTAAGCTTTTATTCCACATAATGTTATGTTGCAGAGAGGGAATCTAGGTCTGTAATAGGAAAAGATTTAGCCTAGAGACAAGAAAAATCGTTGCTTGTATATTTCACTTAGTTGCAAGAGAATTAAGTTAAGTCTTAATCACTGAATTACTCCGTTTTCTACTAAGTTTATCACATTTAGGCTTATGCTAGGTGGCTAGTGATATTAAACGTCTACGTCGCAGTTTTCGGCCGCATCGTTTCCACGCTGCCGTGACAGTGTATACTAGGGCTATGATGGCCAGGAGCGTGGTCGCCCTGGATGTGAGGCTGGGTCCTGGACTGTATTCGAAGTGATGAGCCGCTGGCGCAGCGCCCGCTCCCCGCCACGCCCGGGGTGCAGGTTCCGTGCCCTCGATGTCGGGCGCACCTGAGGGTCATACTGCTTATTAAATATTGTAAGTTTTCTAGCTGTGTTTTTGCGCACTACTAGTATTCTTGTTAACCTCTCGTGCTAAGCTAAAATGCTTGTGTTACGAGTGGGCTAACGTCGGTAGTGCAATGGGTGGGGATCGAACCGGCGACCACATAATCGCAAGGCCTAGCCATTGGGCTACGGCCGCATCAGTTTTAAGCTAGGGTATTATTACTATATGATTATTTGTGTGGTATTGTTTTCCAAAGGACATATGTAGTTAGCCACGAGTTTACTTTTAATACTTTACCGGGCATATAGGCGAGCAGGACTCCGACCTTAGTAAATGGTTACAAATATACAAACCAAGCAACCTGCGCAAGAGTGAGTACCTTGTGGGATCTTCGCTCAGGGCGGACGCAGGTCTGCGCAAGATTGTAAAATTATGACTTAGTTTTTTAAGAAGATTTTGCCTGTCACGCTACTTTTTAGTTTGCAGGCCTATCGTACTTCGGGTCTATAAGGGCATCGGATGATTATACGAGGATATTCGAAAATGTTTCCGGAAAAAAAGGCTCAATGCAACAAAATGCTATGCCCGGTGAAGTAGCAAAAGCCTCAGGGTTAACTACATAAAATATGTCCGTCCGAAAAAAAAGGAATAAAATGGTCAATAAAACTAGAACACCAATTAAGAAATGAAACCCCCTAGAAGTATTCACTTCATTACACGAATTCGGTAGATTTTTTTAATAATCATTTAATTATTAAGTAATACGTAATATTCTTATATACGACAAAGTAACAGTTGCATGTACAACAAGTATTGCACCTGTTGTTTTTCTAATTAACTCTATATATATGTTAATAATATTGCTGCTAAATAATTATTTACTCACATGTTATTTATTTTAATTTAATGTATTCTCAATGAATTGAAATGGCCGATTTTATATAATAACCAACCTGTTTTATATAATAATTTTGTACCGGCCTTTTGCATATAGTTTTTTATTATTCTTGAAATCGGAATTTGATAAGTTTGTCATTGTCACTAGAAAAAAGGGAGATATAATTTTTTTTTTTTGGAGATTAATTTCTGAATTTGTTGAATATAATATCGTGATAGTGTTTTACGCGTCATTTACTGGTGAATTCCCTCCTCCTGCTCGTATCCTGTACACCGATAACACCACGTTTTTGAGTACATGCTATTGTAGTGTTCAAACAAAAATATGAAAAAAAAAACCGTCTAAAATGTCGTTTATTTTCTCTATCATTAAAAAGCGCATTCATTGATTTTACTTCAGTGATATATACGGTATATTTAAATTTAGTATCTTAATACGGATAAGCAATTTTGACAAAATAGATTGAAGCGTTTTTTTTTTTCTGTCAGACTATATAGTAATATTACTATACTACCAAGAGACTTGCTAGTTTGGGGGCATAAATAAATAATGGGTAAACCAATAAAATAGTTTATAAACTAAAAAATACCAAAAATCTTGTCAAACATGATTGAAGTGTTTTTTTTTGTCTGGTAGACTATGTGTACATCATGGGACTATGTGTACTTCAGAGACATAAAGGAGGTGATCTAAGACCTCGGGGCAGGGTCATTGCTGGAGAGGGGGATTGCGGAAGAATGACTTTTTGATTTTTAGGGATGTTTTATGCAACTGACGCGGGTCTTTCGGAGTGCAAGTATACGAAGGCATGGAAAAAAAATCAGATCAAAATCGATTTGCACAAAGAGTTCACATTATTATAAGAATCAATAACATTAAACTGATAGTATTCGTTGAGCTCTTACATTCTAAGGTAGTGATACTCACCGATACTCTTGGGGTCTGTAGGCTGATGTCTAGGTGCCAAAGTTCTGGCCGCAGGGGCCGCGTGTACTGGCGCTGGTTCCAGTGGCTTAGGGACTTCGCACTCGGGCACGGGTTTAGGACCGCTGCCGTCAGGGGATAATACCCTTGAATATACGTGGAGACGACCTCCCTCGGCACGCTGGGGTAATTCTGGGGTAAAATTGATAACCGTTAATACCAATACGAATAGTACAGATTTTGTTATTCAATTTCCACTTAATTAATTAGATAAAACGTGGGTTCCACTTAATTAATTAGGTAAAAGTAGATAAAACGTGCTGGAAGTCGCAGCTAAACCTTATGTGCTGATAAAAAATGTTTGCAGCCTATGTGTATTCTACTCTATTTTTTAGGTTACACATACACTCTATGTGTAACCTAAAAAATAAAGTTACACATACACTCTATGTGTAACCTAAAAAATAAAGTAGAATACACATAGGCTGCAAACATTTTTTATCAGCACATAAGGTTTAGCTGCGACTTCCAGCAAGATGGACAAAGTTTCATTCAATATGTTAAGGCTGACACATAAATGTACCTTGTCTCTTTTTTTTTAATCCTAACTAGTTATAGTCTACGCTTTTAAGTCCATATATAGTAATCCACTAAAAACTTTTAAAATAGCGCGACATATTACGCTCTATTTTCATTAAAAAATAATAATAATATTAGAGATAACAGAGAGATAGACAGTTAAACTAAAATACCTATTACGTTTAAAAAAAAAACAAATAACAATGTCTTAGATAAACGATTAGTCTCGCGCACTCGACAAGACACCAGCTTAAAACCATAGCTCCGTAAATGCGGCAACTTAATATTGTAGTGTGTATACACTGTACCGTTGGTATGTGATCTGGATGTCCTTCTTATTTCTTGGTGTATTATTTTTAATATATTATGTCCTTCTTATTTCGATTATAACCAACATTTATTAAAACTTTCAACACGTATTCTTCGCAAAAAGATTGCGAGACTGGCTCGGGTATTTGTCAAGTACGACAACATACGTAGCGTAGCGGCATTTGGCTCGCTTTAAATCTCGGAGGTCGTGGGTTTGATCCATTGACTCCGGACAGTAAATATTCGTGAAATTCTAAGATTTCTTTCCGGGTCTAGTTGGTTGAGGTACAACCCTCCGTACCTCGAAAAGCACGTAAAGCTGTCGGCCCCGATTATTATAACATCATCTATAATATTCGTATATCAAGTAACAGACAGCAGCGTTTCCTTGTGTGTTTCCCTGTTTCCACACGATAATCTCTCGGTCTGCCAAGCGTGGTGACTATGGCACATAACCTCCCTCGGGAGGAAGGCCTATGTGCAGTAGTGGACGTTATACGGGCTGATGATGATGATGATGTCAAGCACGACGGCGGTATCTAGTTAAGTCCAGCCATTTATGAAAGGTCTGTGTATTACCTGAAGGTATAATATGTACGTCTCTCTGCCTGTGCTGGTGTGGGGTAGCCGCATCTTTCAGCGAGGTGGGCAAATGTCCCACCAGTGCGTACTGTAGGGCGGCTAACAGTAGCCAATGACAGTTACGACCAGCACCGCCTTCGAGGCAGGAGGAGTCGCCGTAAACTACCAGTCGACCAGACTGAAAAGAAAACAACATTTTAAGTTACTAGTTTCACCAGCGTAGCGTTGCGGTATTTAGCTCGCTTTCAATCTCGAAGGTTGTGGGTTCGATCCCCACGCCAGGCAAGAAAATTCTTTGTGTAAATTGTAAGATTTCTTTCCGGGTCTGGTTGGTTGAGGGACTACCCTCCGTGCATGCGGGTTTATTACTTTAATCTGTTTAGGGGAGTTTTATGCAACTGTCGCTCTACGTTATTGTTGGCGGGCCTCTCATCACAACCTCGGGTCTACGAGGACATCGGAAAGGTGTAGATACATACTTTAGGCAACTTATCCATGGTTTCGTTGGTATAATCGCTGGTCTCGCCGTCCGTCTGGAGCAGTCCTAATATCGGCACGTCGACCGTCGGCCCCTTAGCCGACGCGCCCGCTCCCCCGCTTGACTTCTCGTTCGACATTATCTATGACAAAATTTAGTATAGCTGTTTACATCACTTGTAAATCATAAAGGGATTGTACCTTTTTTTTAAGGGGAAATTCGTGAATCTTTTAATGCTCTAGGACTTCGGGTGTACGAGGGCTTCGGAAAGTTCTTTGCAAGCTTAGGGTCAGAAGGAGGTAAAGTCAGCTAAGTTAAGGGGAGGAGAGGGAACGGAAAGATGTGCGGTTCGATTAACGCGCGCTTTATATTATTATTTTTATTATGACAATCGTATACTAAGTTACGTGCAGCACAGTTTACCTGTATACATACTGTCACAATACTGTATACATCAACCTGTCTACAAAAAAAAAGAAAAAGGTTTTTTAACTGAATATTTTCAGGTCAGTTCTCATAATGTCAAAATGAACTACTTTCATTTGATACCCCACTTGGCCATATTTGCAAACATTCGGTTGTTTATTCGGTTTATTCCACTAAGAATGATCAAGATCACTCGATCAACTTACCTTTTAATTAAAAAAAAAACAAATCAAAATTGCTTAACTTATAACATCCCTCTTTTTGCGTCGGGGGTAAAAAATGAGATAAAACAAATTACCTGTTGTCCCTGGTCGTTGAGTTGCGCTGTGATCAATATTCCGTGTTCGGGAAAGCTGTGTATGTGCGTCCCGCTCGCGTAGTACATGGAGTGACCGCCTAGTTTGAACGCGCCGTCAAAAACTCGGTCGCCTAGCGCCACCTTGTCAAATAAGTAAATGAATAACTTAATTAAGTAAATAGGGGTATGTAAAAATAATTCTAGATCTCAGAAGCATACGGTCGAATGTGACATTAAACGTCAAAAACATTCGTCGTATATGCCTTAATTGTAAAATGACAGATTCGACCAAATGCTTCTGAAGTTGATAATACATCCGTCCTTATGCTTTTGAGGTCTAGTATTGAATTGCCGCTTGTACTTATAGGAATAAAAAAAAACAGTTGTCTGTAAAGTCGGTTATAAGAACGCCGACAAAGAGGCACAATCGATTGTGCCTCTTTGTCGCTCGTTCCGCGCTCTAGCTTGCACTTCCAAGCCTTAAATGGAATGCCTCAGAGCGAGGTAACGCCGCGGTAACGTCGCATCAGTCATGTTTTTTCATCCGTGCAGCCGGTTCTTTCGAAATATAAGACGATGTCACGTCAAAAGATCTATTGGTGTGATAATTTTATGCTTGCTATTTGCTGTATTTAAGATTTTTTTTTAGTTTTAGAGATATAGCTTACGGTTTTTATTAAGACTTCTATCGTTATTGTTTCCGACTGACGCTAAAGCCTGATCTTGATTTTCAGTTGTACGGTTTTGGTACGGCATTATGAACGTCGCATGCCCCTCCCAGTAAAAAGAACCAATGAAGTTGCGAACGTTTGAATAAATTTTAAAACAATTTAAGATAAAAACTAACAATTTCCATACATTACATAATGGTCTGCGTGGTAGATAAAACACACCTATCACTATCTGTAGTGAACATGAGGAACTATGGGAATGCGTATCAGATTTCGGTGTGCACGATCCAAAGAAAGACGTGAAAGCAAAGTCAAAGATTATACTTCTAGTGGATCCGGTAAACTACATCCACGTTTAGAAAGCGCCAAAACCAAGGAGGTGTGGGATAACCTATGTAAAGCTTTCGACGACTCGGGCTTAACACGAAGAGTTGCGATTACTACGAGATCTCATTACTACAACGTTTGAAAATTGTCAAAGTATCGAAGTATACGTAAATAAAATTATGACTACAGTGCACAAACTTCGAAACATCGGGTTCAAGGTTGACGACTAATGACTAGGAACGTTGTTACTCCCAGAACAGTACAAGCCCATGATTATGTCAATAGAAAGCTCCGCTGTCGTTATAAAAGCAGATTTAATAAAAACAAAACTGTTACAAGAAATCAAAAATAGTGAACCAAAAGTATGATGTATGTATGGCCGATAGTACTACAGATATATAAAGATGCACTTTCCTCCAAGGACTCTGAGATGTGGATAAAGTCAATTAAAGATAAGTTAAAGGCGCAGGTGGACAATTTCCCTTGGGAGCTAGTAAAGAAACCAGCTAATGTGAGGCTATTAGACTATAAGTGGGAGTTACGCGTAAAAAATTAACCTACAGGTCCTAGATAAATCTAGACTTTGTACAAAAGGCTATGCCCAGAAGAGTGGCATAGATTACACCGTAACATTTCTCTCCGACGGTCAGATCAGATGAAAATAACACTCTGGAATCCTATTCTGATGCTGACTACGCCAATGATCCTGTGACATGCGATCAACCACTGGATATGTTTTCATGAAAAACGGGGCCGCCGTGACATGGAACAGGCCGTGGCCGAGTTTATGGCCTCATGGTGTGCCACCAAAGAAGCTCTCTGGGTTAGACAATTACTGTTAGATGTAGGTGAATATAGACAAGATTGTTTAACACTTAATATTGATAATCAGAGTGCCATATCGTCGGTGATATTGCAATACCGCGTATGTGACAGTTGCTACTAAGGTGTGATTTCATATGTCAAAATATGTTTTTTCTTAATCTTTTAGGGCAAAAAATATAATTTGCAATATTTGATTTCAACCTTATAAGCTATTGTCACTTACGCGGTATTGCAATATCACCGACGATATGTTTAATAAAAAATTCTGAATATCATAAGAGAATCAAGAGATAATAGATCTCAAGTACATTAGTACTGATAGGCAGTTAGCAGATATTTTTACAAAACCTTTTATATTTTATCAAAACATTGGGCAACTACCTTCACCCGCGCAGTTTCACCCACATAGCTTCCGTCCCCGTGGGAACTTCACAGTGAAATATATCCAATGTTACTCCTGGATAATGAACTCTCTAATGGTGAAAGAATTTTTGGAATTTGTCGAGAAGTTCCGGTGCCTATTCAATGCAAACAAATCTTTCCGCTTTATACATACAGGGTGTCCCAAAAGATTACGTAGCTAGGAAGGGGGGTGATAGGGATGGTCACAAGGGTCACCAGAAAAATATAAAAAATTCCCTCTGGGTGTTTAAAAAAATAAATGGCATTTTTTAAAAGACTAAAAATTTTACACCTTGTGCTAACTGTACCTACAAATATGGCTGTATTTAAAAAAAATGCTGTTTTGTAATCTTCAATAACAACAAGGTCATCAACATCAACATCAAAAATAAAAAGGTGTAAAATTTTAAGTTTAAAAAAAAAATCCATTTTTTTTTAAATACCCAGAGCGAATTTTTTTCTTATTTTTCTAGTGACCATTGTGTCCACCCCTGTCACCCCCTTTCCCAGCTACTTAACCTTTTGGGACACCCTGTATAATAAGTATAGGTTAAATAAAAGTTAAATTACATTATTAATAAGACAGTAAAACAAACTTACTTACTACAACTAACTAGACTAAACTAACTTTTACAAACCTGATACATGCTAAGTAGATCGTTCAGCGCAGGAACATTTGATCCACCCGTTTCAGGAACCCACCTAGAAATAGAATCATGTGATCTTAATGGCTGAATGACTAAATGTTATTGTTACTTTGCACTAAACAATTAAAGACATGAGTTGATGAAGGTGATATGTCGCATTTTTGAGATTTTGTGTTTTTTGCATAGATGAGCTTGAAATGTCGATGACTACAGACTAATGGCCTTAAACCGTCGATTTAAGGCTTATTTTTCAAAATAATATGTTGAAAAAGGTGTTATGTACAGTTAACTTTGAAAATGGCACTGGATGAAAGAGATATGGGCCCATATCACCCTTTTCCAGATAAATAAAGTAAAGACTTTATTTTCCTTTCGTGGAAGAAAGTGATATGTACGTACATAGCACCTTCTTCCACTCAGCTTACGATGGTTGAAAGACGCGATGTCACTTTTTCATGAATTAAGGTGTTATGTGACATGCATATCACATTCATTTATTCACGACATTTAGTTATTTTGATTCTCATTCGGTCACATTATCGCGCATGTTAAGGGTTCCGTACCCGAAGGGTAAAAACGGGACCCTGTTTCTAAGACTTCGCTGTCTATTTGTCTGTCACCAGGCTGTATCCCAAGAACCGCGATAGCTAGACAGTTGAAATTTTGAGAAATTATGTATTTAATTTACTAAAAAATATATAGCAATTATTTAAGGGGGGCTCCCATACAACAAACGTGAATTGTTTGCTCTTTTTTGCTCGATATTAATGAAAGCAACAGACAGGCACATGAAAATGATACGGAACATTTCGTGCGCGAGTCCGGTTCGCACTTGGCCGGTTTTTTTAATAATGCATAGTGTAACTAAAAAAATATTGTTAAAATACTGCTGATGGTCACCCAGTAACAGAAAAAAAACTAGAATCCATGATGATTCCAAGGATAAGCTTAAAAAAACATGGTCTTAAGTGTTAGTTTCTTAAAGTTAAAATTAAAAGTTAAAACATTAATAAATTTACACCACCGGCAGGATTTGAACTTGCATCTTAGGAATACTTAGCCTCTAATGCCTAGACCATTTGGCCACAGTGGAACCCAACCGGTCGTTGAAATTTATCAACCTCTTTATAACACGTCTAACACGGTAACACGTAGATCAGATGCCATCTATCGATAATACTTAACAAGACAAATATGACCAAAGTTGCATTTGGAATTAAATTTTTATACGATGACACCACCCGTATTTACATTTTAAAAATGTTGATTATTTTGAATTGAGCTTAATATATTTACACTACCGACAGGATTCGAACCTGCATCTTATGTATAGCCACTAATGCCTTAACCATTCGGTCATGCTAGAACATTCCTTTGGGTAGTGATGGTATTTTATTTGCGGAAAGCCTTTCGTTCTTGTAATGTAAGTGAGCAAGCAGTACAAGGCAAAATTAATTATTCTTTCTACTAGTAACCAACACGAACGTGAAGATTCTGAGTTATTAATATGCAAAAACCAAAACAAATCGGAAAAACACCTCAGAAATACGCAGTAACGAAAAAATATAACGTAAAAAACTTAAGTAATCACTAAAGAAATTTCGAACATGTGTGGGATATACCAAATAGTGTCTAAAACAATATAATATTATATAAGTAAAGTAAAATATAATATTTATATTATAATTAAGACAGTACAACTTACATTCTTACTTTAAAACCTAACTAAAAGTGCAGAAAAGTTGACTTTTGTTTATGGAAGAAGGAGTTATGTGTAGTTTTTTTAGAAATTATATAATAAAAAATATTAATTTGTTTAATTGCTTTCGTACCATTAATATTTCAGGTTGTTTACACAACTTGGCATCATAGTTTAATTTAAAAATCTGTTTCGTAACGACTTATTTTAAAAAATAAAAGTGAAACTTTAAACTCGATTTACTCGAAATTATGATTTTGTGACTTATCACCTTCATCCACTCACGTCTTCAATTGTATTTATCACTATCAATACCATGAAGAAAGTATTTTTTTGCAACTGTCGCTCTACTTTACAGTTCGCGGGCCTCTCGGACTTCGGGTCTACGAGGGCATCGGATGGTTCTTTGCAAACTAAGTGTCAGGAGGACGAAGTAAACTAAAACTATGGTATTCCACATGATAACAAAGTGCTGCCAGTGTCACTACAATATCGTCACTTTATTTTAAACTAAATTTACGGGGAATTTAGTTTTCAGATTTTTTTAGTACAAGCGATTAGCTTGTTTAAGGTTCGCTTATAATATAAATTGAAACGTACCATTGTCGTGTATTCTCGTCGTAAAACTTGACGTGTCGCAACAACGACGCGTTGTACCAGTCAGCGAACACGACTAGCGACATGCCCGCGTCAACGGCGTGCTTCAGCGCCACCATCTCTTCGGGAAAGTACTCGTCTTCAGGGTCTACTAGGAGGAGGGCCCCGTAGAGGGATGTGTCCACGCAGGTGAGGGGAGAGCCTGGGAAAATATAACTTTGTTCTAAAAGCGTGACAGTAAACAAAGTCGCTTTCTCTGTCCCTATATCCCTATGTATGCTTCAATCTTTAAAACTACGCAACGGATTTTGATGCGGATTTTTTTAAATAGATACAGTGATTCAAGAGGAAGGTTTATATGTATGATACATCAACATTGCACCCGTGCGAAGCCGGGGCGGGTCGCTAGTTATTGTATAATGTAGAATGAGACTCATTACAAAGGCTAAAAATCTGCGGTAGGATACTATAATGTACCTAGTTTAGCAGAGAGAGTGATTTATCTAACACACTCCCTCCACTGTAACTTCTGTAAGCCTGGATCAACAGCGGTACACACTGTTAAGCTCAGACTGGTCCCAGGACACCTATATGTCTTAGATACAAATTGAATCAGAAAGTTTATAGGAGGAGTTGGAAAGTAAATTCCACTTCTGCCTTAATTTAGTAATAAATGTTTCTTTTCACTCCCCATTGCCATATCATCATCAGCAGTCGATATAACGTCCATTGCTGAACATGGGCCTCCTCCCGAGGGAGAGTTTTCACCATAGTCACCACGTTTGGCAGGCGGGTTAGTGACCGCAATGTTTAGCATACACAGGTAAACTTTGCTGCCGTTCTATTGTGTACGATTACAGTACTGTAAAAAATTTAGACCTTTCATCTAAGTGGCGCCAACTGGTGGTGAAAATTACCAGTGCTCTGCATTCCAATATAGTATTATGTATAGTATTCGGTAAAAATACTCAAATTCATATTGTAGATGTTATAATTTATGTACCTTATCCCGTATGTTAATGATTTATTTCATCATGTAAATCTAACATCGGTAATGGGCATGAGGACTAAAAAAATCTATTTAGTCCGTCAGTTAGATTACTAAAAAATATTGGACACGTATTTTTCTATTTATCAAATCAATAAAAATTGACAAAGATACAGAGCAAAAACAAACTATAAAGTTCAGGAGAGGGAGGCTTGTGACGTCACTATTAGGTAAAATTGTACCTAATAGTGACGTCACACAAAATTTCAATGCGCTGTGTCTTCGTCATTTTTTGTTTGAGGAACGAAAAAAAAATACGTGTTCAATATTTTTTGGTAATCTGACTGAGGGACTACATAGTTTTTTTTTAGTCTTTATGCCAATTCCGTTTCCATTTTCTTAGCCATCTTCGACATAAATGAAACTTCGTTAAGACACATCACTATAATTGTCAGTTATGGACTGTCAGGGATAACATGAAAACACTGTAGTCATAATATATGAGCAGCATTTACTAACCCATCACTTCTACATAGAAGCCATGCTCTCTCAGCCGCCGGTACATATCTCGGAAGTTAGTGTGTACGTGGTCTGCATGCCAGTCCAAAGGATCATGCTTGGCTCGGAGATCATCCCGAGGGAAGTAGCCTCCAGGGTAGCGGAGACTGTGGAACTGATCCCACAGGAGACGCCGGGACCGGACAGGTACTGGAATGATGCGGGCGCTGGAATAAACGAATTAAACGATATTTATTCAGCACTTAGGTATTTACATACACTTGTACTTGTCAATTATACACAATGAAATATAATTAATATAATTAAATACAAAATATCGCAACTAAAATCTATTGCGGATTAGCTAATAGTCTGTCTGCCAGTCTAGTATCACGTCATATGTATAGTAATAAAACAATTATTAATTATATAATTAAAATCTTAATATAATTTAGCTCTATAGAAAAAGGCACGTCTTTAAACAGTATTTTTACTTATAAACGACACACGCCTGAGGGCACCCTTAATGGGCTAAGACCACGGCTCAGGGCATCGCTAATGCTATGAGAAATATTACTGTGACAATAATTATATAAAAAAAATAAAAAATAAGATGCAGTGCACGGACTACAGGCACTGGATTATCGGATTGGGACAGGGGGCCAACGCGTCCTCGGTCTGTCCGGCGAGGATCTTAGCCTAGCTAACCTGCAGGTTTCTCTAGCTACCTAAGTGGACGGCCCGGAGAAGAAACTCCGAAAGAAACTCCGGTTTTCTTTTTTCCGTCTTCTTTTGCTTGCTTTATCTTTTTTTTTCTATTTATTACATTTAATTTAAAGGATGTGGGCTAGTGCATGCTCAAAACCGTTAGTCACTAAATTGTTATATAGTAATTTATTCTACTCAAGCTAATAGGAAAACCTCTTGCATACTAAAATAATAAACCAACGGCAAGTGCACCCACCCACATTTACAAGACTAAACAAGCTATACGAGATCAACCAAGACGACAGCAATGCAAAACCAGAGCGATTAAAACAAATACCCCCAGCGACAAGCCGACCAGCCACCGCAAGCAGCACCCGTTCACGAGTATGACGAGTGACGCAACCATCGCCTCCCTCGCCATATTAGAGGGAAGGAGACGACCCGCCCCACACCGCCACCGCAAGCCATGACATTCGTTGGGAGCATGACGATCTTACAGCTAGGAGCACGTATCCATTGATTTATTGCCAGGTTGACCATCGTTTAGCAAGTTTTTATGATATATCATTTGAGTTTTACAATATCAACAATGTTTTTACAATATAAGTTTTACAAAAAAAAACCAATAAGTTATATAATATATGAGAGAGAGAGAGAAGAGAGAAGAGAGAGAGAGAAGAGAGAGAGAGAAGAGAGAGAGAAGAGAGAGAGAGAAGAATAGAGAGCAGGTATTGTGTCTTACGTGTAATAGGCAGAGGCCAGTACTTACAGCGTTTAAAATAATATGTATGTAGTATAATATGTTATTCCTACACGCCATTCGCTTGTGTAGTCAAGAAAATCTCTAATTATCTATAATTAAAAAGTTCGTAGTTAAACAGACTTTTTTTTTTGTTTACAATGATTAATAGCTGTGTTTTTCAGTCTACTAGTATGCTTGTTAACCCCTCGTGCTAAGCTAAAATGCTTGTGTTACGAGTGGGTTCACGTCGGTAGTGCAAAGGGTGGGGTTCGTACCCGCGACCTCAAGATCATAAGTCCGACGCCCTAGCGCAATCGCTTCGGTGTATCACAGTTGCCCAGGCAAATGGTTGTCGACAATTATAACAAAATCAAATACATAAATAAAAGTAAAAGTCGCATTATAGTGAATTAATAATTAACTGCACACAAACAAATATTCGCAGTAGATATTACAAACAATTAGCAAAGGCAAAATTATTGAATATTGTGCCCAATTTACATTCGCTAAAACTTATAGCCTTATGAATTAACAAGCAGAACTTTTAAATGTTTTCCAGTATACTGATTGTTTCATAAAATGCAGGAACCGAAGAGACCCACCACACTAGCGTCTTTCTCTTTTCCGATGACGTCATCGCCACGTCGAAAATCATCTAAAACCACTGACTTTTGATCCCTGAACAACCTTACCGTATAGGCAGCTTGAGCGTCGCATTCTTCATGGTTTTCTCGCCTGAATCATCGTAGCTCTCTATTGTCATATTCACATGGCCCTGAGGGATTACGTTATTATTAATATTGCATAAAAAATAATTATTATTAATCGAACATTATTTCATAAAATATAATCTATACTAATATCATAATCAGCCTGTAAAACATCAACCGAACATGGGCCTTTTCGCGAGGGAGGGTTTTACCATGGTGACCACGCTTGGCAGCTGGCGGTTCAATGACCGCAGTATTATGATGTAACAGAGAAATAAGCGCTGCTGCCCGTTCCCTGGTATGCAATTGTTATAACAATCGGGACTAACGGATATTTTGCTTACCGAGGCACGGAGGATATTCCCTCAATCAACCAGACCCGATAAAAAAAAGTTTATTTTTATAACTATGTCCTATAAATACTGTTACAATTAAAAATAAACAATATATTACATTTGAATTTGGAATCTGATATTTTTATATGATTTTCATTGTGTTTTCTCATTTTCGCGCCATTACATTGTCAAATCATCATCAGCCCGTATAACGTCCACTGCTGAACATGGCCCTCCTCCCGGAGGAGTCACCGCGCTTGGCAGGCGGGTTGGTGACCACAGAATTATGTTGTACCACACAAGGAAACGCTGCTGCCCGTTCCTTGATATACGACTATTACAGTTGATGTTATAACAATCGGGACCAACGGCTTAACTGCTTTCCGAGGCACGGAGAGTAGTCCCTTAACCAACCAGACTCGGAAATAAAATCATAGAATTTACACAAAGATTTCCGGTGCGGTGTGGGGATCGAACCCACAACCTCCAAGATTTAACTGTAAAATAATTTATGATATCAAAATGAAGTGGGGTGATAAAAAGAACCGAATCGCTGTGATTGCATTACACAAAGTAAGTAGGCAAATACAATTTTTAAAATTCTCCATGCGCTTGGTATTAGTTACATGTTTATGTTCCGGGCTATTAATAGGTACAATGAAACCTCCTCCGTTTGTGACAGAAAAAGATCTGGCCGTCCACGTAGTGTTGGTAAAAAAAGCGATCAAAGCAGTAAGGGAAAGAATTGGAAGAAATCCTGTCCGAAATCAAAAGTTTTATAATATGTATAGATTATTATTATAAACTAGCATACCGCGGGCGGCTTCACCCGCATATCTCCCGTTCCCGTGGGAACTTCATAATTAAATACAGCCTTTAAGTAATTCTAATGAATAATCTATATTATTGTAAAGTTTAATTAAAATCCATTAATTAGTTTCTACGTGAAAGAGTAACAAACATCCATCCATCCATCCACAAATACTTTCGCGTTTATAAATATCTGTAAGGATCAACGCATCAATTACCTCTACAACTCCTTCAAAATCAGCACCATTTTCCAGGACAGTGAAACTCAACGCGATCCACCCTGACCACGGCCACAGGATCTGACTGTAGTCCACCGACACTGACAGAAGAACACCGTGCGGGAGATGAGGATGCCATGTAACTTCTTTCTGAAAATAAGAATATAATTTTTACTTAACCAAACTGTCCACTGCTAAACATAGTCCTCATCTTAACACACTTTGGCAAGTCAGGATCGATGAGGGATTGCTCACCCGGCCCCCGCCAACGGCGGATCGAAGGAGTGTCCGAAGGGTTTTAGTCGTGAAGGGTCCTCTCCTCGTGGTATGTGTTAGCATAACTAGCTATAGAGAGGGCGAGTCCCACTTAGTTGCAGCGGCGGTGGGAATGGGTAAATGCATTTCCCCCCGGAAAACAAACAAAAAAAAAAGTGTCGATGAGGGATATTGCTCTTTTCCTATTAGAAGAGAGATAGAGAACAGCGATAGCACTTTTCACGTAGAAACACGCGGGCGCGGCGAGTTCTTGTTCACATTGGACGCCAGACGTTTGGACCAGACGATGGCTGTGTTTACTCTGCCAAATCGGATTTCTAGCCTAAACAGCTCTAATAAGCTCTTCTGTATTGAAGTTCAACAAGTTAAGGACTCGTCGTCCTTGAAATTCCACACGGTCGTGAGGGACGCGCTGGACAGAAACCGATGGAGACAGATCATCCGCTCCAGGTGCAACCCTGATGCTGACCACGATCCTTAGATATGAGGGATCAACCAAGTAGAAGAGTATTGAAAGACATGATGAAAACATTCTACCGTTTCTAGCGAAAAGTTCATACTGGTTGATCATACCCGACGTCGCGAGTGAATCTTGCGCTTCTTTGATATTGCCGTGAGCGCGCTAATCGCTAGCTTACCCGCTACTTAGACCGCACGTGAGTTTCGTACATGAACATTTGGATATTACGCCATATGTTTGAAATTTCGTGACCGCGCCCGCGAGTCAACGTGAATGATTACTTAGACTCTTAATGAGCTCCTCGAATAATGAATTTTAGTATACCACAGCCAATACTTATAATATTATTGATCAAATTTCACAGGGCGAGTAAGGAGAAAGAGCCGTCAGAATCAACAGAATGAGCTTTTTTTTCGGACGGGCATACTTAGTTGGCCACGAGGCATTTGCTACTTCACCGGACATAAAGGCGAGCACAGCTCCAGCCTTAATAATGGATGATCGGATAATCGGATGGTTCTTTGCTAACAAAGGGTCGGGAGGACGAGGGGGGAACAGAATGAGCACTATGGCAGCAGTCGCTAGTATTTGAACCAAAAAAGTAAAAGTAATGTATTCAGTCAGGTTGGTGACGCCGTTAGGTTTACTTTGAGTTGTAGATACTTTCAGGATATTTTATAAATAAAATCACGCGACTGTTTGCTAGCTCTGTATTGAGACAACTGACATTATAACATAACATGCAAAACGATCGGACATACCGCCCACCAAAAGGACCCTGTGTCCTTTTACAAATCCTACTCCTGTTACTTCTGTTTACAATAAATGGGCTTAATAATTAACTCATTGCTTAATACAACTTAAAACTGATCAAATATTATAACAATCTTAAAAGTGGACTGTATGTAACTAAATATACATGCAATAGTAAACAGGTACAGCAACAGACTAAACAGGTAAGTTAACAAACTTCATTTTATATTTTAATAGCGTAGGTACAATTTTTTGTTTAAGCATCTTTAGGTAGGAAAATTAACTTAGATAAAGGCCTTTTTAATTCACTTTGTCCTTTACACTGCACTGTAACCACTCTAACTAAATTGTCTTTTCCAGGATGCAGCGTTTTAACTTTTCCCATGAGCCATCTCGTGGGTGGCAGGTTTTCCTCTTTGATGACTACAATATCTCCCACGGTAGGTGATAGGATAGCTGATTGCCACTTCGTCCATTGTTGCAGAGTGTTCAGGTATTCTGAATGCCATCTGCGCCAGAAGTCTGTGTGATATATTCATATTATCAAAGTGCACAATACAAGAATTACAGTCAACTTGATATATATGATCATGTCTTCAAAAAACCATAGAGATAATGCAGTCCTAGATGATATTGTCTCCGGACAAAGAACATCAGATCAGGCAAAAGATGAAGAGGTTCGAATTACTGCAACAATAACGGATACACAAATCGACATGGCTCTTGCTGCTATAGAAGCTGTCTCGACTCATGAGGGAACCCTCTTAGAATGTAGGGAGAAGTTGATGGGTAGTGGAATGTATCCAGAGGTTTCATCTGGTAATGAGCTAACTAGATCACCAGAAGATCTAGATAGTCGGGCAGAAGATCAAATTACAAAGGAAGATAATTGGGCTGAATTCCAAGTTCAGGAAGAGGAAGTATTCGGAGAGAAGGTGGATTGGAGTGGAGACAATGAGGATCCACCTACTGAAATAGAGAGCAGAGCCGAGTATCCTAGGGAAAATATCCCGGGGAATGTTTCCCAAGCCGCTCAGGTGGAACTAGCATCTACTATTCCTCCGGAGTGGGAGCAGTTCTTAATGAGAAACTTCTCGATGTTGTACACAAATCTTAAACAAGGGATTGATACTACAATGGCTGCTACTGTTGAAGTAAAATCTCTCCTTTTAGGGCTGACATCTGAGATCAAGATGGTCAAAGATGAGCAAATTAAACTAGGAGCCAAAATGACAGAAATCTCTGCGCAAGTAGAGACTTTGCAAAAAACAGCTCATGAGGGTCAATTTGATCTACAAGAGGTTAGGCAAGAGGTCAGCATATGTACTGCCGGATTCTCTAAGATCAATTCTGCTCTACTACAAATGAATGTTGCAAACATTCTTCAAGGATCTCTACCGTCGGCATCCAATTACCAATTCGAGATGATTTTCTCTCGAGTATATGCTAATGGGGTGGTTCTAGACCCTTCTTTAGCTGATACCACAGTTGGATTCATCTCGAACTGTGCTCGCTAAGATGCTCATAAAAAAACTATGGTTAGTTGGCACACAATGGGATCAACCATTATCTGAACAATTAGCCTCATATTGGTTGAAGATAAGAGAGAATTTCGAGAATGTCAACCAGATTTCTCTAGACCGATGGATACACTCTTACAGCAGCAATATGAAAGCAGTACAGCTGCATGGATTTAGCGATGCCTCAACTCGAGCCTATGCAGGTGTTGTATACTGCAGAGTGGAACAACAGGATGGTACAGTATCCACAAATTTAATTGCTTCGAGAACCAAAGTTGCTCCATTAAAAACAATATCGCTTCCTCGTCTTGAGCTGTGTGGAGCTCTATTGTTGTCAAGGCTTTTAAAACAAGTTACATTTGCCATGAGAATTCCTTTCAATCAAACCTACTGCTGGACAGATTCAACTATTTTGCTGGCGTGGCTTCATGGCGAACCTCAAAAATGGAAGACCTCATAGCAAATCGAGTAGTGGAAATCAAAGACAATACAAACAACACCCAATGGTACCATGTTGCATCACAAGAAAATCCCGCTGACATAGCATCTAGAGGAATGTTCTTAACAGATCTGAAGAAAGAGAAGATGTGGTGGAAGGGGCCAGAGTGGCTATCAAAAGGGAAAGTTTATTTGAGAAGATCACAGAATACAGAGACAGATTTGGAGTTAAAACCAATATGTGCTTTTACAACTAAAACTGAAGAAAAACCAATTTGGGAAAGATTTTCTAACCTGACGAGAATGAAAAGAGTTCTTGCTTGTTGTCGTAGAATTCTAAGCAATAAAAACAAAGAGAAGTATTTGACTACTGGAGAAATGAATTCTATTTTGCAAAATTGCATAAAATACTACCAGCAGACCGTATATGAGAGAGAAATAGATAACATTAAGAAAAATGGCAACGTAAGAAAATCAAGTTCACTAATTAGCTTGACACCATTTTAAGATAAAAACAATCTGCTGAGAGTAGGAGGTCGTTTACAAAACGCCAATTTACCAGTGACAACCAAACATCCAATAATAATACCAAGTAATCAACACATCACTACATTGTTGATTAACGAAGCACACAAGCGAACTTTACATGGTGGTATACAAGTGACGATGACATACCTAAGGAGTCATTATTGGATAATTAACTTAAAATCAGCTGTAAGAAAATGCATAAGGAGTTGTAATGTTTGCATTATTAATAAAGGCAAGACAAACCACCAGTTAATGGGTGAATTACCAGCTGTCAGAGTGAGTCCACAGCGGGCCTTTTTAAACAGTGGAGTCGACTATGCAGGTCCAGTATTGTTAAGAACATCAAAAGGAAGAGGTCACCATGCTACTAAAGGGTACATCTGTCTATTTGTGTGTATGGTTACCCGTGCCATACATTTAGAAGCCGTGACAGACTTAACTTCTCAAGCATTCCTGGCTGCATTTCGGCGATTTGTCGCACGTCGAGGTCGATGTACTCATCTGTTCAGTGATAACGGCACTAATTTCGTTGGCGCTGCAAAGGAGCTTAAAGACCTTTTCAAAGGAGGTAAACGAAGCATTGCTAACGAAATTTCTGAACTTTTGGCAACCGATGGAACTACGTGGCATTTTATTCCGCCGCGAATGCCAAACTATGGAGGTCTCTGGGAAGTCGGAATTCAAGCTGCAAAGAGACATCTAGCGAGAGTCAGCAAAGACGCAAAACTTACCTATGAAGAGATGGCGACATTGCTAACACAAATAGAAGCCTGCCTCAACTCCCGTCCATTATGCCAGTTGGATAACACTGTTGAGACGATGTCGCCACTCACACCTGGACATTTTTTGATAGGTGAGCCATTACTCAGCGTTCCTGATGATAATTATGAAAAATCTAATATCAATCTGTTAACTAGATGGCAATTAGTGCAGCGAATGACACAAGACTTCTGGCGCAGATGGCATTCAGAATACCTGAACACTCTGCAACAACGGACGAAGTGGCAATCAGCTATCCTATCACCTACCGTGGGAGATATTGTAGTCATCAAAGAGGAAAACCTGCCACCCACGAGATGGCTCATGGGAAAAGTTAAAACGCTGCATCCTGGAAAAGACAATTTAGTTAGAGTGGTTACAGTGCAGTGTAAAGGACAAAGTGAATTAAAAAGGCCTTTATCTAATTTATCTTGATGACCACTTCTTCAACTCAAAACCTCCCTTACTTAGCATAGCCTTTAGTTGATTACTTGCTTCTATGGCTTCTTTGACATTACGTCATCGACGAAAAAATCTGACAAAGTAATGTCAGCAGCTACTGGATAGTTATCTTTTTCTTCAAGCGCGAGTTGGATCAAGGTCTTCACTGCTAGATAAGGTGCTGAAGCAGTCCCGAAGGTCACGGTAAGTAATCTATAGTCTTTAATTTCTTCATGGATATCATTTCTCCACAGTATTCTTTGAAAATCAGCATCTTCCTTGTGTATCATGACCATCCTGTACATCTTTTGTATGTCTGCAGCGAAAAAGATGGCGTGCATTCTCCAGCGCATGATTATACAACGCAGGTCTTCTTGGAGAACTGGACCAGGTAAGAGTTCATCATTTAATGATATGCCATTTGTTCCTTTACAGGATGCGTCAAAAACAATGCGGGTTTTCGTGGTTTCCTTTTCTTCACGCAGGACTGGATGATGGGGTAAGTACACAGATTTTTTTGTATATGTTTCTTTTTCAGGTACTTCTTCTATGTGACCTAAGTTTTTGTAGTCTTCTATAACCTTTCCATATTCTTCTTTTAACTTAGGCTGTTTTTTAAACCTTCTCTCTAATTGTATCAATCTTATTTTAGCTATGTCTCTTGTATTTCCTTCTGTTGATTGTATACAATTTGTTTTAAATGGTAGTTTGACTATAAATCTTCCTTGTTCATTCCTTGAGTATGTTTTGTTATAAATTTCTTCACATAATTGTTCTTCTTTTGTGTTCTTTCGCCTCGTAGATGTGTCTATCTCCCAGAGTGTCTTTAACATGTTATCGACATCTACTTGGTGATGCATGACAAGAAATGAATGTTCTTTTTGTGTTGTGTTTACTTCTCCAAATAGAATCCAGCCTAGGGTTGTTTTCTGAGCACATGGAGACCCTGGTGGACCCTTGATTAAATCTTGTTCGACTATTCGTGCATACTCCTTGACACCAAGCAGAAGATCTATCGGGCCTGGGTTATTGTACTCTGGATCTGTAAGATCGAGACCCGCTAGGTGCTGCCAGTTGTGAACAGTCATTGTGTGATGTGGTGTTCTCGTGGTCAGTTGCTTGGACATGACGTAAGCTTCGACGTGCATGTTGAATTCTGGCTTCCTTCTTGACAATATATTTAGCTGAACCACGTGTTTAATTGGTGTTTGCATAGAACCCACACCTGTTACAGTGCCATCAATTGATTTTCTTTGTAGCTTCAATAATTGAGTTGCCTTTTCACTTATGAAGCTCGCTTGAGAGCCTTGATCTACAAGAACCCTTAACAGTGTCGCTTGTCCATCTTTTCCCTTTGCTTTGACTAGTGCAGTTGCTAATAATGCTTTTCCAGAAGCTCTGACACCAACATGAAGAGATTTTATGGCCTCCTTGATGGCTTCTGGTTGAGATGTCGATGGTTGTATTGGTTCTGTCTCGGCGTTATCCTTCGACTTCTCTGACTTGTGAAGCAAGGAATGGTGACGTTTTCTACACACCCGACAAGTAACTGGTACTTTGCATTTGTAAACTGAATGACCTGGAAGCAGACAGTTGAAACAAAGTTGGTTTTCTTTCACATAATTGTTACGTTGTGTAAGGTCCATTTTAATAAATTCTTTGCAATGACATAGGGTATGCTTTTCACTACAAAGCGCACAGGTTTTATCTCTGACAAAATTTGCGGCATGGTAAGATCGCTCTTTGACTGTACGATCTTTACTTGTTACAGGCTGTACCATTTCCAGTGTTCTAAATTTAGATTCCAAAAATCTTTTCAATTCTTCCCAAGATGGCACTTCTTCTGATTTTTCCTTATAAGCAAAAGTTTCCCACTCTTTATGTGACTCCTGGTCCAACTTCTGAATCACCAGATGTATAATTAAAGGATCCCAGGAATCGGTGTTAATTTTCAAGTTGTTTAGGTTATTTATGCACTCTGTTGTAGTATCCAATAAAGTTTTTACACTGTTAGGTGTTTGTGTTGTGATTTTCTTTTGATTAAAAAGTCTTTTCAAAACAGAGAACACAATAACACGTTTGTTGCCGTATCTGCCTTTTAATAATTGCCATGCTTGATCGTAATTGCTGTCCGTAACTTGAATGGGCCGTAATATTATTTTAACACTAGACTTCAGGTAATGCAGTTTTTGAACGTCACTGATTGAGGAATGGTTGTGCACAAGTGATATAAACATGTCTTGGTATGTGGGCCACTCCTCGTATTGTCCCGAAAAGGTTGGTAATTGAATCCGAGGTAGTTTTACAGCCGAACATTGGGTTTGGCCACTAAATACTGAAGAGTTTGCAGTTTCCATTGCTGTATGTTTATGTTTGCTCAACATGTCTGTCAAGTCTGCTTGTAGACAGAGGTACAAGTCTTCAATGACAAAGTAGTCTTCATTGAGAAAGTAAGGAATTTCTCCACGCTTCTCTCTCGGAGTACACTGTGTCAACATCTCATGAGCTTGTTTAAAAGAACTCCAATACTCTTCCAGACACTTCACTCTAGCCCTTACGTAACCATCTGTAAGTCTCACTTTAGGGCATTTTTTTAAGTTAGTTTGTGTTTTTTGTATTAAATTTGCAACGTCTTCTAACGTATTTAAACACTTTTGTTGTTCCGAAGTTAATGTAGCCATTGTAATTGTCTGTTTATATT
Source organism: Nycteola revayana (assembly GCA_947037095.2). Taxonomy (NCBI): domain Eukaryota; kingdom Metazoa; phylum Arthropoda; class Insecta; order Lepidoptera; family Nolidae; genus Nycteola; species Nycteola revayana. Next base: position 29,013,479 of record OX344842.1, on the reverse strand, counting down.
GTAAGTATCACACTAATCACACTGTTTTAAAAATATCTATTATAACTTAAACTTTTAAGAATATGCACAGTTTTTAAGTAAACAAGTCGCCTTATCTCTGGAATGCGGCTGTCTATTGTTCTCAGCTCGCTCGGACTCCCTATTCACTAATGACACACAGGTGTGCTAGTACGAACGATGCGGCTCGATTTGCGACCATATGGTGACGCCGTTAGGTTTACTTTGAGTTGTAGATACTTTCAGGATATTTTATAAATAAAATCACGCGACTGTTTGCTAGCTCTGTATTGAGACAACTGACATTATAACATAACATGCAAAACGATCGGACACAGGTATAACAAAAACCAGCCAAGTGCGAGTCGGACTCGCGCACGAATGGTTCCGTACCATGTATATTTTTTTTTAAGACACCTCTCACCTTTTTCATTTTAACCCGTAATCTTAGGATTAACACAAAGATTTCTGGTCAGTTGTGGGGATCGAACCTACGACCTCCGAGATTTAAAACGAGCCAAATACCGCTACGCTACTGAGGTTGTTTACCTTATGTTAATCACATATAATAAGTATAGTTACCACTCGACCGGAGACTCCTAGACCGTTGACAACAGTCACATTGGCTATGGTGGGCTGAGCGCTGTAGTACAGTGGCTGAGTGCAGTACGGCCACATATACTGACACTCAGTCAGGTCGATGTAGCTAGGACTCAAGGACGCTTGTGGCTCGTATTTTCGAAGAAACTAGAAGAAACAAACATTATTTTTCTTTATTTATTTATTTAAAACTTCAGCACTACAAAAGTAAAGAGCCGGACTTAAGAGGAGGCCAGAGGCACTCTCTTCCAGTCTACCCTATGGTAGACTGGAAGAGAGTGCCTCTGGCCTATGGTCTACCCTATGGTAGTGCAGAGACAATGTAGTATGGCCATGGGCGTAGGCTTAATGACACCCATAGGCACGAAACACCAAAACGTGAATAAAACAGCGCGAACAGATAGTAATAAAACAGGTCTACTTCGCAACAGACAGATTAATATATAATAATTAATATATTTCATAAAAACTATAAAACAATAATTACAATGAATGTATAAAAACTTATAATGATACAGTTAAATTTCTAACAGGATATATTCCACATTTAGCATTGAGCGGCTGTAACCCAATGGCTAGGGGCGTCAGACTGGCAACCATGAGGTCGCCGGTTCCATCCCCACCCGTTGCACCGACGTGAACTGACGAGTAACACAAGCATTTAAAGCTTAGAACGAGGGGTTAATAAGACTAGGGGTAAGGGTAGGGGTAGAGGTAAGTAAGGGGTTAAAAAGTGTGCAAAATCTGCTAATAATTAAAAAAACATAGTAATGGAAAGTACCGATACCGAAATACCTCAGAAGCATAAGAACGGACGTAGTATTATCTTCAGTAGCATTTGGTTTTAAGTGCCAGTTTATGGTAGAGGCACATACAAGACAAATGTTGCTGCCGCATACTGGCACATCCGAACTGATGCTTTTAAGCTCTAGATTTTCAATTTCAATTTACCTGATAAGCACTAATGAGATCCAGCTTGCCATGGCCCTGTTCAAACATGTTGGGTCCTGGCAGGCGTATGGCAGTCATGCACAGAGCCTGTTTGATGGCAGCCGGCGTTAGGTTTTGTCTGGGAACCCCGCTGGCTAACAGCGCGATAGCACCCGCTACTACAGGTGACGCTACTGAGGTACCTGTGAAGCATACAAGCTTAATTTTAGACTTCAACAAAAAAAAGAAGGTATCAATTCGACTATATTTTTTTATGTTTGTTACCTAAGAACTTTCGTCTGGGTCAACCGATTTTGTTGATTCTTTTTTTATTTGAAAGTAAGTGTTTCTGTGTGGTCCCATTTCTAACAATAGCAACTATGACAAAATCATATGATACATGATACAATGATAAATTGTTATTTTTTTCTTCTTTTTTTAATTGGAAGGGATGTACTTTAAGGGCAGTTTGTTGAGAGTTTGTTAAGGTTTTAATTATGGGATATTGTAATTTTTTTTGTGTATATTAATTAGTTTTGGAATACATTTCTGTCCTTAGTTTTTTTATGTTTAAATTTTATATTATTTATTTGATATAGTGCAATAAAAAGTTATTTTACTAATTTTTTTTTCTAACATAGCTTACTTATTTTTCATTTTTTTTCGAACGCACTTATGTATTTAGAAAGAAGGATTTTGCTGCTTCGCGATAAGGGCAACCAGAATTCCAGCCTAGATAAATAGTTTAAAAACTAAAAACTAAGCAACCTGCGCAAGAGGGCGTCCCCTTTGGGACTTGAACCTCGGCTTAGTGCGGTCGCTGACGGGGAGATTGAGGGCTAATGCGCTCTTCTTTACAGTTAGCGGGACTCTCGGACTTCGGGTCTAGGAGGGCATCGGAAGGTTCTTTGCTAACTAAAGGTCGAGAGGGCCTTGGCAAGCCAGAGTCGTTTAGAACTATTGCCATAATCACCACGCTTGGCGGACGGACAATACATTACGGTCCGAGCACTAGAACAGGGTATCGCGTTAGTTAGTAGTTAGTTTATAATACTGTTACAAACCACTAAGCGATCGACATCCACCGGTGACGCTGGAGCCTCGGACTCCGCTGCCGTACGTAACTATGTCCGGCTTCATTCGTCCGTAGCCCTACAAACATAACAAGAAAGTAAAAAGAACAATAGTCAAATCATAACATTCGTAGTTTTGTTCAAAAATACTACTGCAACTCCTGTAAGCCAGGATTAACAGTGGCACACACTGGAAATGGCAATGAGCACCGAGGCTCACCAAGTCACGGTAAAAAGTTAAACTGTCTTAGGACCCGCTATGTATTATACATTATACCTTCCTCTTGAATCCCTCTATCTATTAAAAAAACCGCATCAAAATCCGTTGCGTAGTTTTAAAGATTTAAGCATACATAGGGATATAGGGTCAGGGAAAGCGACTTTGTTTTATACTATGTAGTGATTAATACGAAAGGATTTAAAGCTAATTGAGCTAAGAGATACCGTGAGCGATATTGAACTACTAGCTTCCCGCGCGCGGTTGCACCCGCGTAAATCCCGTTCCCGTGGGAACTTCATAATAAAATATAGTCTTAAGCCTTCCTCGATAAATGGGCTATCTAACATTATAATGGTTTTTTCAAATCGCACCCGTAGTTATAAAGATATAGATCTATCATCATCAGTATCATCAGCCCGTATAACGTCCACTGCTGAACATGGGCCTCCTCCCGAGGGAAGGTATTTGCCATAATCATCACGCTTGGCAAGCGGGTTGGTGACCGCAGTCATATTATGTTCCACACAAGGAAACGCTGCTGCCCGTCCTCGATATACGATTATTATAGATGATGTTATAACAATCGGGACCAACGGCCTAACGTGCTTTCCGAGGCACGGAGGGTCTCTCAACTAACCAGACCCGGAAATTTTTTTTATAATTTACACAAAGATTTCCTGTCCGGTGTGGGGACCCACGACCTCCGACGAGGTTGATATTGATCTATATAGATATAGATTATTATTCTCTTGAAAAGTTACGAATTCTGGCAGACGTTAAGTGATGATAAAAAAAAAACCTTGATTCAAATTTGTTGATAAAGTTTCGGTAGCTTCAGAGTTTCTACGACTATGTCATACGGGTTCGTAACGTTCTCGTATCAACAAGATTATGCAGATATGCAGATAAGACATTCATTCGTAGGAAAAATATATCGCAGACTAGACACTTTATGTATTATTTCTCAAGTGCATTTATAGGGAAATAAATGTAATTATTGCTTTAAGTTATTTTTATAGCTACCTAGCTGGACCCCGCCGAGACATTATAGCGCCTTTTCAATAAACAAAACCTTATCATGCATCAATAGCTATAATTAAAATATTATTTAGGTGTTACTCGATCGAATTTGGCTGCTAAACGATAGTTATTATTTTTGACTTTATAAATGTTCACTTTTTTCGTTGCGGGTTTTATTAATTTTTAATTGAATTTTTACTATAGAGATATTTTTTAAAAAACCAGCCAAGAGCGAGTTAGTCTCATGCACGAAGGGTTCCGTACCATTTTTAACAGTCTATATACCTGTTGCCGTTATTGATATCGAGCAAAAAAGGGCAAAAAGTAAATATATCGTAAGGAGGCTTTAAATATATTTTTTATTTTATTTTAACAGCAACAGAAATACATAATTTGTGAAAATTGCAATTGTCTAGCTATCGCGGTTCTTGAGATCACGTTTTTACCGTTCAGGTACGAAACCCAAAATCATGTAGATTTTTAGAATTTTAAATTAAGTATATATACTCAGTGTAGGTAACTATCATAAAAACACTGATAATGTCAATTATTCTTATGGTTGCATTGATAGGCTAACCGGTAACTGCCTAACATTAGGCTGACCGCATGTCTTTTCGCTAATAGAGAAACAAAAAAAAAAAATGTACTGTCTCCGCTTTGTAATGTAGGGAAGTGAAAACTTAAGTCTTTCTTACTTATTAAATTCATTGCGGGTCCCAAGGCAGTTTAACTTTTTTCCGGGATCGGGAGAGCCTCGTTTATCATTGCTTTTTCCAGTGTGGGCCACTATTGATCCTGGATTAAAGAAGTTGCAGTGGAGGGGTTAACAAGTATACTAGTAGACTGCAAAACAATAAGAGAAATGAAAAAAAAAAACTGAGCTAGTGAAGAATACTCACGTGAGGCAATTCCCAGGTAGTCATACCCCGGGAAGAGAACTTGGCGATTCTATCGTCGAATCCGATACCCCCTACTCCGATGACGTCCATCTGGTCAGCGGGGTTGTTGAGAGTGCCATACAGAGGTCCGTCGTTGCCTATAGCCGATACCATGATTACCTTAATTAAAAAGAAAGATATATATTATTTTCATGGGTTTTTTAAACACATTGTATAATGTAAAGCTCAACTCAAATCCATGTTTATTTTTAATAAGCGTTTTGCCCACGTTACTCTGCTTCAGTGGGACAGAGCGTTGTTTTGTCTACTTTCCCCTCTTGTAAACTATCCCCGTGCAATCACTCAAATCCGTTCAGTAGTTTTTGCGTGAAAGACCAACAAACATTAATCTATCCATACTCATAACTTTCACATTTGTTATATTAGTAAGGATGCCTATTTTCTTAGATACTGAATTTGATTTAACAGAGAAGTAAAGTATACTGCTATGCTGGTAGATTATTACTTTGATTGATATTAAATACACCAGAAGTGGATTTACGTCTCAGACCAACTAAAAAGAAGACGGAGCGCTACGAGTTACACACTGATGCCGGTAAAAACTCGGCCTTGGTGTGTACATACATACATACACAACTTACGCACTCACGCGTACCAAAACTATGCCTTATCTTGTCAGTCGATATTCTATCGCAGCGTTAGGTGCTTGGTATCTAAAGAAACTTCATTTTTTGTTAACAGAAATTCCCAATTGTATCATGAAAGGGTTGACAAATGAAAGTTCAACGTTATTTTTATAAGATACTGTGAAAAATCATTTTAACCACTGTACAAAAAACCGGCCAAGTGCGAGTCGGACTCTCGCACGAAGGGTTCCGTACTAGTTGCAACTTTGATCGATGTTAATAATAGTTGATTGAATGAAAGATAAATTGTGGTTTACGGTTTAGGACGTATTAAAAAAAAAACTACTTACTTGATCTCGTTTAAACCAATTTTTGGTGGAAGTTTGCATGGTTATGTACATCATATATTTTTTTTTGTTTTATCATTCTCTTATTTTAGAAGTTACAGGGGGGGGGGGGGGACACACATTTAACCACTTTGGAAGTGTCTCTCGCGCAAACTATTCAGTTAAGAAAAAAATGACATTAGAAACCTCAATATCATTTTTGAAGACCTATCCATAGATGTTTGGATAGGTCGTATGGGTCCACACGTATGGGTATGATGAAAAATTTATTTGTTTTTTTTTCTATTTTTGTGTGGAAATCTTAATGCGGTTTACAACATACATCTACTTGCCAAGTTTCAACATTATAGTTCTTATAGTTTCGGAAAAAAGTGGCTGTGACATACGGACGGACAGACAGACAGACAGACAGACAGACAGACAGACCGACAGACAGACAAGACATGACGAATCTATAAGGGTTCCGTTTTTTGCCATTTGGCTACGAACCCCTAAAAAATGGCTTTGCCTTGCTTAGCTGCCAGCAATCCCATCGCAATTAGACATCTACGCACCATCCTACGAGTTTTTTTGTATTCTCAAATAACGACTGAAGCATGCTAAAGACGCATTGAACTACGTACTACGGTCACTGTGCTATAGAATTGCTGCTCCCTAAATAAACAATAATACAAACATAAATTATCATAACTTAGAAATCTACAATTGGCGATGTACCTACTAAGATATCTACATTGATCGTCACGATTCGACATCGCGATTGTAGCAGTTACCAGAATTACTATATATCCACCAAATATTTGTGATTAATAGTAGCGATTACATTCAAAAGGTTTAGGGATTCATACGTTAAGAATAAAATATAATTAAAATAATAACTTAAATACTTGTTTAATTTGAAAATTTATAAAATATGATAATTATAGATAACTAGCGGCCCGCCCCGGCTTCGCACGGGTGGACTTTTATACCCTACCCCTGCCCTACCCTACCCATACCCTAACCCTACCCTACCCCTACCCCTACCCTACCCCTACCCTACCCATACCCTACCCCTACCCTACCCTACCCTACCCTACCCTACCCCTACCCTACCCCTACCATACCCCTACCCTACCCCTACCCCACCCCTACCCTACCCCTACCCTACCCCTACCCTACCCTACCCTACCCTACCCTACCCCTACCCAAAAGTATCCTATGTCCTTCTCCCAGTTCTTAGCTACCTCCCTATCAATTTTCAGCCAAATCGGTTCAGCCGTTCTTGAGTTATAAATAGTGTAACTAACACGACTTTCTTTTGTTTTTAAAATGTATTCTGCTATTCGGGACGGAAACAAATCCAACAAATCAAAAACCATGGCAATCGGTCCAGCTGTTCTCGAGTTATAAGTGTTGTAACAAACACGACTTTCTTTTATATATATAGATAATACTGAATACAAAATTATTGTTTTGACTATTCGAAAGTGCCTGTAATAGGTTTACGTAAATAAAAATGATTTTTATTTTAAAGTAAAATAAGCATAATAATTGGTAAAATAAGCCAGGGATACAAATATCCCATGACATGTCGAAGAAAGCCGGGCGATTTGGCACGACATGTCTGTCAACAAACAACATCGCGCAACAAGTGTCGCTGCTACGGACAAAAGTCGCACGATCCGACAGCGTCGTAGAGCTCCTAAGCTGCAATGATGGTTGATGGTTGATGATTTCTTTGGTCATTGCTTTCAGTCAGTTGTTCTTGATTTGTTGTCCAACTAGTATAATTTGTCCGTACGCGCGAGCGTCTTGATTCATACAATAAGCCAGCGCTGCTCTGTACATAGAGCGTTGTCAGATTTATCACGCGACTAGTCGACCGAGGTATACAGATCATATAGTTCACGGAACAGTTACGCTTCCACACACATGAAGTGTCATTATTAATATTTTCACTCACACATAAAAATCAATTAATAAAATAGAGAGCTCGAGGGGCGTGTTATTTCAGCTTAGACGAGTTATATCGGGTTGGTATAACTCGTCTAATGCCTGCAACATTTGTCGCTAGCGACAATCGGCATCTGTAACACCAACTAATATATCCGTGGCTAAAATGTCAATTCAACAATCAGCTGTTGCTTTTGTCGGCCATGTTTTCATGTTATAAGAGGTTTATAGTAGGGATCATGTTTCTATAAGTTATGAAGTCTTTATTATGGACTTATTGGTTGTTTTAGTGCTATTGAACGTTTATGAATAATGTTTTTTAAGAATCTTCCTGTATCAGGATTATAAGCCGGTTATAACTTATTATGAATAAGACTATTATATTAAAGTTAATATTTTTATGTAAAATCTATAAGAAATACAATACAATTTTCGAAATAAACATTACACACAATAAATAAATAAACAAGCTTTTTTTTAATCTTTGACTTAGAGTTTGTATTAGATATAAAAACATTCCAATTCTAACTTAACTATGGTCGTATTTTCGATTAATGGGCGACTATTAGCATTTGTTAAAATAACAATTTAGATTTTAAGGCCGTTCAAGATGCGACATCGTGCGCATTTTTGTAGTATTTGCTCGCCTTGCGGCTTGCGGCCTATAATAAAATTACAGTCCAAAAATATGTTTTATCAAAAAGTATTTTTTATGTGGTTATGTTTCAGTTTTTTTGGTACGAATGCTGATGAATGCTTACATATTTAAACGTTGATACGAAAGAAGAAGAAGCTACGACTATAAATCAATAACCACCAAAAGCCAGTTAAACGTTTTCAATAAATAACAGTTATCATTGTATTATTATCAGCGCACGTGCAATCAGCCGACAACGAATTTCGAGTCATAATAAATCAATTTTCAGCTACAATTATTTACTGCCTCACTGCTAACATTGATATATACCGACTAAAAACACTGTGGAAAGCAATAAACGATTCAGTATTGAGCATTGGATACGTTTCGTTAGTTCAAAGTCCAGGAAATAGTAAATGATAAAAATCATAACCTATTTACTTCCAACAGACACAGTAGTCGTACTGCAGCTGTGTTTCAACTTATTACATTAATTACATAGACTGTTACGTCATCTAACTAATATTATAAAAAGGAAACATTTGATAGTTTGTTTGCATTGAATAGGCTAGGAAACTTCTGGATCGATTTAAAAAGATCTTTAACCATTAGAATGCTACATTATCCCTGAGTAACATAGGCTTTACTTTTAACTAGAAACAACTACAACAAGGGATCCCTACTAAAACTTCAATTATGTAAGCCAGGATATGAAAAAATATGCTTTAAAATCTCTTTCATCGCATGCTGCTGCAGAAACGAACGAATGATAGAACAAAAAAATGTTCTACAATATTAGAGAACGTATCGACTGTTTAACTATTATCGTTATGTCACTATAACTATAATTTTTAAAGAAATGTTAACAAAAACAAGACCATGCCTAAAAGAGCACGTTATTCAAGTCTTCATATTAATCCCGAGCCAAATAATCTATTTCTTATTTAAGATTTTCTGTACGTGTAAATTACTTAAAATAAGTTATTGCATTCAAAAAATATTGCGAGTTAATGTTCACGTAAACAAAATATTAATATAAGCCGTGATACTGAAACAAAAGACAAGATTTTCTGAAAGATTTTCGATTTCGGATTGGATCGTTGCGTTGAGCGGCTACAAGATCTTTGAAATAGGAGGGATTAGGAACTGAATTACAGCTGAATTATTTAAGAATGTGCCGAATATGGTATTTTTTTCTATATGAGAAAAAATCTTCCAATATATTATTGAGATAGGTTAGGCACAAAGCAGTTGGAAAATATTCGTTTTAGTTCATAAAATAACAAATAAAATTTTTAAATTAAATTCACATTTTTTATACTTTTTAATCTGTTTTTAACACCATGAAATTAAGCCGCCATTTTATGACGTCATAAGGCTGTGTAAATAAGGAAGTGTCAGTGTATTTATATCAGTTGGCACTTGAATCCATAACTTATCCGGTGTTTTTACACTAGTATTCTTACATTCAGAACAGTACACCAACGATGAGTAGATAATAACTCATTCTAAAAATGATAAAGTATTAACAATAGCATACACGACATCGGCGAAATTGTTTACATAGCGAACCGACGTCTCAATATGGCGTACAATGTACAATTAAGAACCATTATTTATTATATATATAATACCACGCCTTTACATTAAATTATTCAAACTGCTAACCCTGAGATTGTCAACTGGCTGTGCGAGCGTAAACCGGTTTTCTCGTAAGTGACAAGCAGCCAGTGGTCACACACACATGCCACGTGTGCTACTAGTAATGCAACCGATTCGCACGGTTTCTGAGATTATCGCATCCAAGTATACTAGGATATATAAAGTACCTATTGAAACTTTTGTTAATAAAGGCTGACCTAGATTTTCAGCAATAGATTAGCGCGTCCAAGCAAACAAACTCTTCAGCTTTATATATTAGTATAGATGTAATATCATATACTCTTTACTAATACATTAAGCTGATACTTATGATGATATAGATACTACATAAACATATGTATCTTACCTTATTAGCGCTGAGTTCCCAAACTTTATCCACAAACGGATGGTCCATAAAGTCGGGCCCACCGATGCTCAAATTCAGTACGTCGATCTTACGCATTATAGCGTAGTTAAATGCGTCCAGGAACCATGACGTGTAGGATACCTGGACAAGAATACAGTAAAAATACAGTAACAATTGAAAGCTATTCGAAAAATGCATATTGAGAAATACATGTATATACTGAGAATGTTATGAGGCAATCTTTATATACAACCAAAAGTGGCTCTTTCACTTATGTTTTCTATTGGTATTAAAAAGGTAACAGAAATAAAACGGATCTGAACACTAAAAACAGTTATTCCGCATCTCTCCCTCCTTTTTTTTGGGTCGTGTTAGTTGGAGGTTCCAGATTTCCTCAAGTGTTTCAGAGACATAGAGGGAAAATAAAAAATGTAGGTCAGCCATTAGTTGACAAATTGATGAAACAAAATAAATAATGCAGTGTTAGTTAGCGAAATATTTTATATTACTTAAGAGAAAAACTTTGACACCATTACAATCGAGAAAATTTTAGACGACCAAAAATAGACATTCTTGTCAACATAAAAACCATAATAATATAGGTGAAATTACATTGATACTTTTTAACACCCCCGCTCAATGTAAATGCACCAAAGTAACAAACAAACATTATTCTTACATCTGTCCTATGTTACCTACTCCACATTTACCCAAAAATCGAGTTATCAACTCTCTATTCAAAGCTTTTGTAAGCATATCTGCAGGTTGATCACTCGTTTTAACATATTTTAAACATACCTTCTTATTTTTAATTAAATCTTTAATAAAGTGATAACGGATATCAACATGTTTCAACCGTTTTACTGTGTCAGTGCAAGCAACAGACATAGCTGACTGATTATCAGTATAAATATGTATAGGACATACATTATTTATTTTAAAATCATTCAATAAATTAACGAGCCAGCAGGCTTCACTTACTGCCATGCTAATGGCAACATATTCGGATTCTGTAGAAGATAAACTTACAGACACCTGTTTCTTCGAACTCCAAGAAATTAAACAATTTGAATACTTGAACAAGTAGCCTGTAGTAGATTTTCTGTCGTGAAGATCCCCTCCCCAGTCTGCATCACAGTATCCCTCTAAATTATTATCTGTACATTTATAAACTAACTTATAATCTAAAGTGTGTTTCACATAACGCAATACTCTTTTTATAGCGCTTAACAACACATCATTTGCACATTTTTGATACCTACTTAAAAGAGATACAGTATAGCACAGATCAGGCCTAGTGCCAGATACAGCATACATTAGGCACCCTATCATTTGTCTACACATCTTTTCAATATTTTTGTCTACGGTATTATTGTTATTTTGAAAAAGTTTTAAATTAATATTTAGATCTATTGGTGTAGACATTGGCTTACAATTTTCCATTTTAAATCTTTTAAGAACATTTTCTAAATACTTTCTTTGGCTCAGTTCAGTAGTTCCTGTATCTAAATTTTGTTTTATAGTTATGCCTAAGTAATCAGAAACAAACCCTAAATCTTTCATTTTAAATTCCTGATTTAATAACTCTTTTAAATGTTTTACTGAACTATCATTTGTTCCAAATATCAAAACGTCATCAACATATAATAATAAAAAAGTTCGGTTATCATCAGAGCATTTTGTATAAATACAAGAGTCACTAATTGATCTAACAAAACCTGCTTTAAGCATTACATCATTAAATTTAATATTCCAACATTTTGGTGAATTTTTGAGACCATATAACGATTTATTTAATTTAACAATATTATTATTACCTGAGTAAGCTCCCTTTGGCAAGCTAACATAAACATTTTCATTTATATTTCCATACAAAAATGCGCCTGTTACGTCCATTTGAATTATAGGTAAGTTAAATTTAGTAGCCATTGCTATAAAAAGCCTAACAGTTGTCAATTTTGCAACAGGAGCATAACAGTCATTTGTGTCTAAAATATCATCTTGTTCGAACCCTCTCGCCACCAATCTAGCTTTATATTGAGGAGAATTTTGATCTCCCCTTTTAATTTTAAATACCCACTTACTACTTACGACTTTTACATTATCTGGTACGTTGCATATTGTCCAGGTATTATTTTCTTTTAATGTTTGCATTTCTCTATCGATTGCCTCCTTCCATTTGCTACTGTCACTTCTCATCATGGCCTCCTCATATGTGACTGGTTCGCTTTGTTCCGTACAAGCATACTGGCAATTGTAGTAATTAGGTGGTCTCCTTACTCGTTTGCTGGGTTCTCTTTGCTTTACCTCAATTGTTGAATCTAATGAGCTGTTACTGTCGTCATTTGGGTTATATTCAGATGCCGATTCTTCCGACATATTTGCAGTCATCATAGTTTCATTGAGATCTTCTGAAGTAGTTTCCGTTTCATTGTGCAACTCATTATTTTCATCATCATTTCCTTCTGTGTAGTTCAACTTTATTTCTACATCATCACAGTTTGTCTCATTCTCTAAGAATACTACGTCTCGCTTTAATTCTACATAATTCTTATGAGAAAAATATATTCTAAATCCTTTTACAGTTTCTCCATATCCAATCATTACACCCTTTTCTCCTTTGCTATCCCATTTCTTTCTCTTTTCTTTCGGAATGTGCACGTACACTGGGGTCCCAAATGGTTTTAGTTGATGAATGTCAAAATCTTTTCTAAACCACACCTCATATGGCGATTTTTCCCCGTCTTTACTTTTTCCAGTCCTATTCAATACAAATGCTGCTGTGTTTACAGCCTCAGCCCACAATGTTTTTGGCAGATCACATGCATTCAGCATTGTTCTAGCAGCTTCAATCAGCGTTCGATTTTCTCGCTCAGCCTTTCCATTCTGCTCTGGACTATAGGGAATACTTGTTTGATGTAGTATGCCACGATTAGTAAACATTTCTTTGACCTCTTTGTTGATAAACTCAAGACCATTATCACTTCTGAACAATTTTATTTTATTTTCAGTTACGTTTTCTGCCTTGTTAATAAAATCTTTAATACAATTCTTTATCTCGAATTTATTTTTGACAAAATAAACTGATCTATAGTTCGAAAAATCGTCTTTCAATATTACGAAGTACCTTGAACCGCCGACTGACGTTACCTCCATAGGGCCGCAGGTATCTGCATGAATTAACTCACAAGTTTTCGTAGTAACAGATTCACTGTTCCCAAACGGTAGCCTATGTATTTTTCCTTTTAAACAACTCTCACATTTTGTAACTGAAGTTTCTTTGACGTCAATGTTATTTTTCGACAGTACCTTTTTCACATATTCAAAATTCTGATGCGCTAATCTTTCATGCCACTCTTGCAATGTATGTTTATCTTTCTTAGCCACATTAGCCACTTTGTTTTTGTAGCGTAACTCCAAGTAATATGAACTTCCAACTCGTTTTGCTATTGCACCAACTTTGTTGTTTTTAATGAATTTACATGAGTTCTTGTCTGTCAACATGACGTATCCTTTGTCCGATGCACAGTTGACGGAAAATAAATTTGTTTTTAATTCGGGAACATAAAGAACTTTGTCGATGGTTGTATGAACCCAATCACTCCCGTCATACACCTCTACCGCCATCTGTCCATAGCCTCGAACACGAATTGCCGTACCATTGCCAATGATAACTGACTCTTGTTCATCATCGGTAAATGATGTGAACAGTGCACGATCACGGCACATATGATCACTTGCCCCCGTGTCGACTAGCCACTGTGATTGACTATATTCTTTCAATGATTTTGACACTACAAATGCATTACTTTTATTTTGTTCTTTCTTCTTCTTGAACCAGCACTGTGACTTGCTATGTCCACTCTTGCCACAATAAAAACATTTGTTATTCTGTTCTTCTCTTTTATGGTTATTACTTTTACACTCACTAAGATAATGTCCCATTTTATTACATTTAAAACATTTTATATTCCTTTTATCCTTAACAACAAATGCTGATGACCCTGAAGATGAAGGTTGTCCACTTTTCTCTTTCGCTCTTTCTTCTTCTACCAGCAATCTTGCAATTAAATTTTCCATGGTTTGTTTATTGTCTGGGGCTGACTCCCAAGCCGATATAAAATGTGCATACTGGTCAGGTAACGACATTAATACTTTTGTTATCACAAATTTGTCAGATACTTCTTCTCCCAATTGTTTGAGCTGATTTTGCAATTCCTGGATTTTTGATAAAAATGTAGACATGTCAGTGCCCGTTTCATATTTGTATTGAAAAAAGCGCTGCTGAATAATATGGATATTCGTTTCTGTTTTCTGTTCGTAAACGCTTTGCAGATTTCTCCACATTTCAGCCGAAGTTGAGCACGAAATAATATGTAACATTACATTTTCAGTCATTCTCGTGACTAATAGAGTTTGTGCCTTAGCGTCTTTATTTTCCCAAGCGACTTTTTCAGTAGGATCTTCGGGTTTTAAGGCTTTTCCTTCGACAACATCTAACCAGCCTTGACCACGTAGTAAAACTGTGGTTTGGAACTTCCAGATGTTCCAGTTGTTAGTTCCTTCCAGCTTCATCAAGCCGTTATTTGTATTAAAATTTACTTCCATTTCGCTGTCCTGCCTTGCGACGCACGTCAACAAGTATTCTTTAAATTATCTTCACGCCGCCGGGTCGAGTAAAACTCACTTTTTGTCAACCCGCAAACGGAAACGCGAATATCGTTCTCACAACAGTAACTTCCTGAATAATTTATTTTACTAGTTACGGATATGTGCCTGGGCCCATAACCTGATGAAACAAAATAAATAATGCAGTGTTAGTTAGCGAAATATTTTATATTACTTAAGAGAAAAACTTTGACACCATTACAATCGAGAAAATTTTAGACAACCAAAAATAGACATTCTTGTCAACATAAAAACCATAATAATATATACCCTATTCATCGGGGCTTGAGACAAAGTGTAAACAAAGAAAACATTGTTTCTCAAACTTTTTTCAATGTTTTTTATTGCTATTTAATTTAATATAGGGTTTCCCATTTGTGTGTCTAGCAGCTCGGGTTAAGATAAGGTACTTAACTATGAAGATAATAAAATCATAAATCACTCTTATTGAATTAATTATTCGGAGAATTAGGAGGATTCTGAAGAACTGTCGCCATCGTGAATAACGAAGCGGTCAACTATATTCAACTATCAATTATTCCATTAATTTTAAGCATCTTTTGCTGTTCTTTTTCACATTGTCAATGTACTTTTGTCAAGCCTCTACTGTTATATTTTTAATTGCATCGGCTAGTAAAATTTGAACTTCACTTAACTTAAAGCTTTTGATATTCTCAGCAATAAATCCTTTAACTTGGGCCCATATTAACTAAATAGGATTTAATTCACTATGTCCTTTTAGAACCTGTTTACAATGGCTTGCGATATTCCCATAATTTCAGTGGTTTAATTGATACCTTTGTACGGATACGAATCCTTCGACCACGTTTCTTTTATGAGTTTGAACACATTAATAACAGCCACCTTTTCCGTTGAATGCGTTGGAGTTTTCTTTGATCGCTTTTTCTTTGGCGAAGAAAAAGTGCAAGCGTTGCTTGGTCACTCATGTTTTAAGCTCGAAAACGTAAATATAACAAAAACAAAACAACCAACAAATAACTTTAAACTTCATAAAAGATATAAATTCAACGAAAATATTTATAATAATAAATAAGCAGAACTCTCGTATCAACAAGTTGATCTATAGTAAAAATGGCGGATATAATCCGACCGATAACCAAACGTCACATTTTTATGTAAAATGTTCGGGAGTACCTGTGGTCTATAATTTAGTCGTATTAAAATGCATTCGAAGTTTGGGAATCAAGTCTTTTTTGGGTGTTTTTACATGTAAATGATTTAATAAATCATTATACTTCATAAAAGATGACATTCCTAGGGTTGTTAAGATTTAAACAAATGTCGATAGTAATTATCGACTTTTCTTACTATTATTGACGATAATGTAACAAATAATTGGGAAAAATTTAATTACAAACGTTGCTAAATTAAACAAATATTTTAATATAAGAGACATTTATACTCTCTGAAATCCAAAGTTAATTTTTAGAAATTGGATTTTATTTACTCACTGATTATTTTAGATCAAGTACGCGTACATATGTAAATTATATTATGATACTAAAATATATAATAAAATTTAATAATTTATTTATTTTTAAGTAAGTTTTATATAAAAATATCGATAGTTTATAGTCGATGGCCACGATGATTCATTGCCCATCACTTATTAGGTCGCCATGCCCATAAAATATAACATTGGCAGGTACTGTCTGTCAGTACTACTAAATTCAAAACTTCATAGGCGTGATGGTACTGACAGATGAAATAAAATATATTCACTTCATCAATCGTGACCCTTAAAGTACTCTTTTTATGGTTTGTTTACATTTAATCTCACGCCTCGATGAATACGGTATAGGTGAAATTACATTGATACTTTTTAACACAAATGTTTTAATACACAGCAAAACGCTGTGGCCCATTCCCTGGTATACGATTACCTTTACTCTACTTTCAATTGTTATACCAACGTGTATTACAATCGTATAGGTATGCAGGCTTGTCCCAGTCCGACAGGGGACGCTCTCTTGCGCAGGTTGCTTAAATTGTAGTGTTTAAACCATTTATCTAGGCTGAAGCCCTGCTGCTTTATGATCGGTGATGTAGCAAAAGCTTCAGGGCTAAAATTAAATGTCCGTCAAAAAAAATACCCGGCTATGTATTAAACTTTTGTCAATAAGGGCTAACTTCGATTTTCAGCAATAGATCTCATACGACGATGACAAGTTAATTGATTCCAATTACCTGGTTATCAGTGAAGACTCGGAATATATGTAAATCGGCGTTGGGCGCGAATCCTAAACAGTCAGCTCTCGACGCGATGACGCCGGCAACAAAGGTACCGTGTCCTAGCGCGTCGTCCAATGTGTTTTCACCCGTCCAATCGGTCCTTTCACGAATACGTCCGAAGTGCGGATGGTTGCCTGCCAAGCCGGTGTCGAAAACTGCGACTTTGATACCTTCACCTGATATAAAAATAATAAAAAAAAACATTTTACAAGACTAAGTAAAAGCTTGTAATAACATCATATATAACACTTGTATACTAGGGAATATACAGCAGTCTCCCTGTGTGATACAACATATTTATAGCTGGGGTCAGCCAACCGTCTATAACCCATATTCAGCAGTGGGCTTTCTACGCCCAGTGCTTAATATGAAGTAGTAAACGCTGGTCAACTTATCAATAAAATTTAAAGCCAGTAACGAGCATAGAATTGAAATATGCTAATCCCTTCTATAATCTATACCTATAAAACAGAAAGTATATATTTATGTTCCGTATAGACTCCGAAACGGCTAGACCTTTTAACGAACTTTTCAGACAATCTTTACATTGACCCAGCGGATAATCCTGAGAGGTTTGGTAGCGATCGGAGCATTTTTAGTACACCCGTGCGAACCCATGGCGGGCCTCTAGTATAATATAGCAAAAAGAATTTTTTTTTGTTTGTAAGTTTGTTACGAACAAACCGCAGAACGGATTGCAATAATTATTTCACCATTAGAATGCTTCATTATCCCTTCTTAGGCTATACTTTATTATAATGGGAGCTACGCGGGTAATTCACGCGCGTGATTCTAGTGAATTATAAAGTTCCATACTTTTTTTAACTTTAGAATCGTACTTTAAGATGAAATATGCCACATAGCCACTATATTTTGTGTTAATCGATCACCTAAGTAATAATCACCAAATTTATATTGATGTGATCAAAACAACAAGTGCCGGTGTAGTTCGCAGACATGACCAACTAAGTTTAATCACTACTTTTCGATCGATTAAATACACACTACTTATTGCACTTGCTAAATTATTTAATTTTACTTTGGCCAACTAAATCGGGTATTACGGTTTAAAAAAATTACTTCTATTTGTTGCCATACAGAAATTTATTATTATTATCTTTTTTTTATATATATATAAATAAAAATAAAAAAATTCAACGATATACAAGTCCATATATTTAAAAATATGGTGGCGAGGCTACTGGAACTGGTCATTGAAGGGTAAAGCTGAAGGTACTAACCGGTAACTCCCAAAGACCACAGTAGATCAGCCTTGAGGACCGAGGTTATCTGCCGGGGCACCGTCCGCAGCAACTTCCGTGATGTGTAGCCACTATTCTGTCAGATAAATTATAACAATAGCATTAATAAAGACGTTACAACAATAAGCCATGTTCAGCGAGGCTCTATCTCGCCTGCAAGAAGTACGCGCAACCTTGACGGTTCCGCGTACTTCTTCTGTTGAAGAGAACTACTGCAGAGAGTCAGTTGCACAAAACTCTTCTAAAAAAAAGGTAATAACCCCTTAATCCCTTCGTCAGAACCGCTCTGAGCCGAGGTCCTAGTCCTAGCTAAGCAACCAACTTGCGCAACTACTAGTGCTGCTATCGATTTTGCAAGATCTCTATTCTCCCTCCGCACACATGCCCCGCGTGCTTGTAGTTGTGCAACCGATTCGCACGGTCCTTTGAAGCTAAATCTCTGTTCCTATTCCCTACACCGTGGTGCTGGGTCCATTGGCTGGCCGGGTTCGCCAGTTGATCGCAGCGGGAGGGTTCCGCTATTAGGGATTGGTAGGTATGTACGGAGGGATACTACTGCCACGGGAGAGAGGAGTGTGACAACAGTAGCTAGAGCAGTCCGGGGTCGCAGACCCGTTGTGATTCTATGCGTTAGTTGTTAGCTGACTGAATCACCCTCTGAACTTATCAATTTAAAGTTGCACAAAACTACCCTAAAAACACTCAACGGCATAATCCCTGAATCATTCCGCCAGCAACCGCCCTGAGCCGAGGTCCAAGTCCCACAGGGGACGCCCACTTGCGCAGGTTGCTTAGCTTGTAGTTTATAAACCATTTATTTAGGTTGGAGCTCTGCTCGGTGAAGTAGCAAAAACCTCCTGGAGTCCTGGCTATCTACATAAAGTCCGTCCGAATAATAAGATCAGCGCCCGCTAGTCTATTCAATACTATAAATTATAAAGAGGACAGACTTGTTTGATTTCACCAACATTCCGCTTGTCTCCCGTGCTTCCTCGGTAGAGAAGCTATTTTTTTATCCAAGTTTTTGGTATGAGATTAATCGCTCTCGCCTGTAAGCTAGGATCAACAGCGGCACACAAATATAAAAAAGTAATATAATTACCTCTCGGGGCTGCCTGAGAGAATTCAGATCACGGACACGATGGTTCCTCCAGCCTGCATACATGCATCCAGCTGGCCCACAGTCATCCTGCAACAAAATAAAAATGTTCAAAACCAGTCCAATCTAATCGTAAAAATAGCAATACAGTGACAAATTATAATAACCTCATGTTATTTGTATAATTGTAAAGTTATGTATAAATGTAGTTCTAATATTTTGGTTGATATTTGTACTAATTCTAAAAGGAGATAAGATTTAAATCTTTTAACAAATTTACTCAAAATGACACTGATTTCAGTGCCTTGCCGTTAAAAGAGATAACAATTAGGAATGTATCATATAAAATAAAAAAATGAGTTAATTTTAGGATCTATACACCTAACCTACACAATATCGAGTTTTTTTTTAAAGATTACTAGCCGAATTTTTGCTCTATGCAATGCAAAAACTCGGCTGTGCAATGTGTGGGGATCGAAACGGAGACCACATGATCGCAAGTCCGACGCCCTCGCCATTAGGCTACGGCTGCTTTTATTGACATGGCTCAAGGAGAGTTAATCTAAATACTAATTTATAAAGCTCAAGAGTTTGTTTGTTTGATAACAATAAACGAGTTAAAAAATTGAGAGTTAGATAGTCCATTTATTAAGGAAGGCAATATTTATTAAGGACGGGAGTTACGCGGATTAAGCCGCGTTTGGGAAGGTATTCTATTATAATTTAATAACAGAAATTAGGTTACTATATTAATCTCGGAATGATCTCGGAGTTTCTTATAGTCTTTCTTCTCCAAGTGTCACACCGTAGGTAGATAGAGAAAGACTCGTAGGAAGCTAGGATAGGGTCCGGTCGTCCTCGCAAGGTGAGGCTCGAGACGCGTTCTATGCTTCAGACCCGATCCCAGCCCGCGCTGGTTGATCTTAATTATATTTTATAATAAGCGATTAATTACGAACATGCCATAACAATATTAATAAATTTTATTTAATAACATTATTATTGAAATGTTAACTAATTTATTAGTTAAGATTGTTTTTTTTTTTTTTCATTATCATTGTATTTGACTCATAATAAGTACGATCGATTCGTCTACATTATCAATAAACGTTTTCATTTTCATTTTTTTTCATTTTCAATCAAATACAGTCCACATCAAAATCGAGGTGGCCCATAAGAAGACTAACTTGCTGCAGCAAGCACTGCTGACAGGAGTGCTGCAAGTGCTCAATATGGTGGCTGATAATGTGGATTTGTTCACTTGTTCACTGAATGAGTTCACACTAGAAAACAAAGTAATGCTTTGTTTTTGTCAATGTAATTATTAAGAAATAATTATTAATTATGATTTTTTATGCCTAGGCTTATGCATTGGGAAAGTGTAATGTAAGTGTATGTGGTATAAATAAATAAATTATTTCAATGTTAACTACCGTAGTAATACATTACTTACTTCATGGACATACTTAATGGTACGAGTGACCTGTCGTTGTGCTGTCACCCGCCGGATGGCTGGATGATCCTGGAGTGCCTCAAGAGCCTTTCTCCCTCTTTCCTCCAGGATAATCACATCAAAGTCACTTGGATATTCCTTCGCTGGGTTATCACGACTTAAGAGAGTCCAATTTGATATCTGACAACAAAAAAATATTTTAATAATTATACAAATAAAGATAACCATTAACATTAGTGATAGTGATATTTTGCTCCAGAGATTTATACAACATGATTTTTTCGTTGTTGCAATCAATGTCATACATAAGTAAAAACATAAATTGATGATACAACCACTAACATGTCTTATATTTTTGGTTGTACCATCAATTTACACAATTTAAAAAAATATCATCATACCATACCAACAATTTCACATATTATATATCCCTTGATAGCTGAGAGCATCGAATGGTCCTAATTAGATGATCAAAGAAAAATACCTAATCTTGGAAGTAAGATGTTGTGGGTTAGTTCTAGTTTGCATAACTGTTCTATGTCCATTTTATACATGTTAATTATAGGCTATGTTTATTAATAAATAAAATATATAATGGCAGTGCGCCAATACATACCTAGTTATAAAAATGTAACAAAATAGTATAAGTTATAAGAAATGTGTCTGTCAGTTCTTAAGGTTTTACATTAAAAGAAAACCCTTCAGAGTTATTCCTCAGGGTTAAATGGGTTAGATAAGGGATCCCCAAAGTGTGTGCCTTAGAAAAGGGGTGCAGTGAGTCTATCCTCTAACATTATCTCAAACCAGAAATATTCGTAAGTACCTTTTTGCACTAGAGAACTTAGCAGATGATTATATCAAACAAGATTTCTTGATCCAAAGTGCTTTACATGTTCAAAAAACATAGAATAATACTATTTGTAGAATTCAGATAATATTGTATCCCTAAGAAAGAGTTTAAGCTGCAATAGTATTTCATTTAATCTATTTGCTGTTGAAAATTTACTCTACACAACCTCGAGACATTTAAGTCGAATAAATAGTAACAAAGGTAATAATGACAATAAAAAAGTAACAAACCCCTGCATTCTTCAGAGCAGCGCCGACGTAGTTCTCCCTGGTGGACCGCGGGAAGTAACCTTTGA
Organism: Nycteola revayana; assembly: GCA_947037095.2. NCBI lineage: Eukaryota > Metazoa > Arthropoda > Insecta > Lepidoptera > Nolidae > Nycteola > Nycteola revayana. The sequence continues at coordinate 28,991,307 of OX344842.1, read as the reverse complement.
AAGTAATTATGTGCTCAGTGCTCACTACGTCGGAATTAAACTCGTAATCGACCCGTTGAGACGTCGTACTATTACAAAGGCTATTAAATTCAGCCTCGGCAAATGCTAACGGGAATAATTGGACGCTTAGTAAAATGATTGAAAAACGGGTCAACCCCATGTTAAGGCCACAGTAGTTTTATTCATTACTAGAGAAATTTACGAGGATTACTAATGGGGTCGTTGAAGTTACTTCACTTATTTTATCTATTGCAAACATCATACTAAAACTCAGTTGTTTTTTAATAATATTGTTAGTACGAGTATCGGCACTTGACACGATAAATAGTGGAAAGCTATGAAATCGGAATCGCCTGACATTACGAATGATGGATCTGACAGATGACAACGTCAAAAGAGATGCGGCTCTGTTTTTTTAAGGCAAAGGCAAATTATCATACGCTTTTTTAGAAGATATTATTATTTTATTTTACACGTTTGTATGAAAACGGTATATGTATAGGTCACGCCACGGAACAGGGAATACAACGTTTTCTGTGTAGTTCCAGTGTTTTCTGTTATGGTAGTCGAACACATATTGTTTAGATGAAATAAGCCCTAATATATTCATAAATATCGTTATTTCATTTTTATTTAAATTTTTAAAGGGGTATCTAATTGCTATTAGTGCGTAGACAATGAGCTACTCGACTGGGGAAGTACCTTTAGAAATAAAAATCAGGATTTTATTTTAAACCATATTTATACCTACGCCTTTATAGAATTTCGTATTAGTGCCAAAAAAATATTGGAAATTTGGAATATTCGTACCTATGCCTCGTTGTATTGAATATTTGTAAGAATGGTAGTGAAAAGTGGAGCATATTCGTACAAGGGGCACCTACATACACAGAGTTTATCTAAAGTTAGGAACGCAGCCAAATAATAACGTTTATGTGGGTGAGTTGAGTAGCTTGTACAACTTGTATCTGTGTACTCTGATCTGTGAAGTTTGACAGCAGTCGGCGCGTAAAGTTCGTGAGTGACACACCGAACGCGTTTATAGCCTAAGCTTATGTAGTTTCACGACCCTACTTTAAATGTGTTTTGCGGCTGGTTGCTGATGTTAAGATCTCTGCTATTAAATATTAACCGTAATAGCACAAAGTTCATGATTTATTTAATGTATTGTTTTTTCTACGATAGAAATGTTAAAACAATATGTAATTAATCCCTTTTAATTCAACAAGTATGTTGAATTAATAGTGATTTTAATGATCAGGTATGAATGTGCCCCTTCGGCTGTACGAACGTGCCCCAATGGGGTACATTAGTACATATTCCCGTTTTTTTTTCAAAGTATCACAGCCTTTTACGCACTTAATGTTTTAATTATTCCATACTTGTGTTATTATCGCAACTAGTTAAACAAACTATAAATGTGTCAGTAAACGGTAGAGATATTCGTAACTTGCAGCATATATGGAAACATAAAAACTAGGTAGCTTCATACGGTTTTCATGTTTCCCCTACTACCCAGATACTAGCTACCTATAACATCATTTCAAATAGAAGATACCTAAGTATTTAATATATTTATAATGAGGTTATAACTAGTTGGTAAGTTAGTGTAATTGGTCAGAAGTCCAACAATGAACCACCACATACATTTTGGAAAACTCTGTTCTGAACATAATTTGTATAATTGCAATTGTAACAATTTAGCCACAGTTTTTGCCACATGATTGGCTCATCTTCTATATTGACCACATCTGATTTCGTCAAAAATGGACCAAGAAAACGATTGGGTATAAGGCGATGACTCTATGTGTTCTACTCTTGGTCTAATTCCTCCGAGGTACTACTAGTGGTACTACTGGTTCATGGTTACACCTGACCCTAACTAGGTACTTTATTTGTGTTTATACAATCTTTTGACATGACCATGGTGATTATACAATCTTTTGACATGACAAGATGACATAATAGGTACGCTCATAATGTCAATAGATATAATTTTTGAGCGGTTTATCGCAGTTTTTTTTAATTTCATTTAGCCCTAAATATTTATACTGAAAACATACTTACTTGTGTTAATTCTTGAGCTTATTTTAAACATATTCTTAACCAATGAATAAGTGTAAAAATTAATCAAAACATCTTCATATCAAACCACCAAAATTTTCTTACCATAATACTTAAACAAAATTTAGCTAAAATTATGGCTTTCAGTTTAGGTGATCGATTCGCTAAACCTCCAAAATACTACAGGCTCCTTGATCCTGGCGCTTATGATACTGCGGTACAACGTGGCAAAGCTGGAAGAAACTCTGTACCATTTCTATCAAAAGGACCTCGTAAAATTCAAATCGGTACTAATATATGGACGGATGTATTGTACGATGCAAGAATAATAAGAAAAATTCCAAATTGCTCGGCAATGATGTCAAAGCTTCCTCGATTTACGTACAAACCGATCAATGTAGAAGACTCAGAAGAAATGCTATGTAATTGTGGAATGCATAAAAGTTGTATATGCACTACTAATAAGCAAAAGAAACTGAAATCACCAGATATTATTTGTCAAGGTAAAGTAAAACGACGTATATTTAAAGGACGTACGACTTACATAAGCGATGAAAGTTTATCATTTATCCCGATCAAAGAGAAATGCCCACCATTTTATGATACTAAAGTCAATGAAGCTACTGAGTTTTATCGTGGATGTAAATGGAGTAAGCGGACAGCAAACATTTCCCAATATTCTTTAGAAATACGACCTGGTCCAGCAGATTATTTTTTAGAAAAAACTTTAAATAAAGACGAGATTTGCGTAGAAAATCTTCGTGCACTTAAAAGAAAAACTTCCAAGCAATTGCGTTATATTGACATGCTTCAACAAAAAAATACTTTAGAAAACTATCCTGGACCATCAACTTATACGCCAAAGATGCCAAAATGCACGAATCTACAGCACTACGGGCCGACGGCTGACAGATTTCCAAAATCAAAGCATGAAGCTAGACCTGGACCAGCTGACCATGCGATTAAAAGGGATTTTGACGCTACTAAAAATCCAGAAAAAATATGTCACGCCATTTTACCCAGTCCTGCTGCTTTTGGTACTAAACAAAAACGATTTAATGCTAAATGTTATGTAGGCCCAGGTCCAGCCAGCTATAATTTACAACATATACCATGTAGCATCACACGGTGCTCTCACGCACCATTTGGAAGTTCTGCCGAGAGATTTAAAGTTATAACAGAAAAAGATACTGTACTAAATAACATGTCAGGTAATATGGAAAGCCAAGAAATAATAAATTGTCCAAAACCGACGTGGGTATTTAAATCTAAAACAATCCGAATGAAGCCTGCTGCGAAAACCTACAGTGAACCTAGTCCAGTTGATCGGATACTAACAGCATCTAAAAAAATAAGGTCACCTATATTACAATACAAAGCACCATTCTTTAGTTCTGAAGGTCGTTTTCATCCATGGCACAATAATATACCAGTGCATGGGCAAAGTGTAACAATAGCACCAGGATATTATAGTCCAGAAAAACCAAAATGTCCTCCTGCCTTCCACTATGGTCCATTTCTTCGAGCTCCTCGATTTCATTCATATTCATCTGAAACGCCTGCACCAGATGTATATGATATAGACGGAGGAGTAGATTGTGTGCTTAAAACTCACAATACAAGATTGAAAGAAAATGTAAAAAATATGTATAGATTCCGTTGGACTCCCCCATTCGACGTTAACAGTTTATCGTATGAGCAACGGGAGGCTATTTTGTTCAACAAAACAATGGCCGCATTTTCAGAGGGGCTTCCAAATGAAGAAGATAGTTTTGATAAGAACGTATTAAATGAAGATGTCCCAAGAGTTGATCCTGCAAGAAAACAACAAAAGAGAAATGTTACTAAACCAAAAATGCTTCGGACTTTTTTATATGGTACACCAATACAGAGATTTTTTTAGCATTATTCTATTTGTCTTGAATCAATATATTAAACATGATTTAACACGTTCACGGCAAATACACTAACTTTGCATGACATTTTAAACTTTGGTCTGGTGAAAAACCGTCAAATTTGGTCTTTTGGGATCTTTGTCAGAAGCTCAAATCTATAACCTGTTCCTCCATGCCCCTCTCAATCGCCCAAATCAACGCCCTGCGTTCGACGACGATGAGAAGGCGGAATGCCTAGCTAATAGTCTAGAAACCCAATGTTTGCCTAGTACTCTACCTGTAAACCGAGTCCACCTCACAGAGGTCAACGCTGAGTTCGAACGTAGAGCCGCAATTCCCCTACGTATCCGTGCCGCCGACGAACCCCCGGCCAATAGGGAGGACGTTTTTTTGTTCCAAAAGGAAACAAAAAACCAAAACTCTCTTGTGTTCACCAAGTGCATCGCTTTGACGACCAAATCCTTGTTAAATCAGGTAAACACAAATGTCGTGAGCGTTCTTCTTTGACGTAGATAAAGCGTTCGACAAAGTCTAACTTTAATTTTATTATATTCACAGATCCAGAATAGGGTTGCAAGGTGGCAATGGAATATAATAATCATAGTAGTACGATACGTTTTTATTCAGAGTTTATAATTTCAATTTCCTTTAATTATGATTTGTTTTTAATTCAATTTGATCTATTCGGTGTCGGCGGATGGCGGTCGAAAAGCGATCAACTATCTATCGATCAGTTGTCCCCGCCAGGTGTCTACGGTTGTCACCACTCATCCAGCAAACATCACGGAGTAAGAGCGCACTTCGAGCACCTGGTCCCCTGAGTCCGCAAGGCGGCAGGCGCTCTATAAAGGCTGCTGCCCAACCACGGGGGACCTCGGGATGGAATACGCCGCCTTTACGGTGGCGTGATTCGTTCGATGCCCCTTTACGGGGTGGCCGTCTGGTCTAATCGCCTGACGGCTGCCTCGCGTTGCAGAGCACTTCTAAATGGTCTGCAGCGCCAGATGACCATTCGAATAGCTAGGGGCTATCGGACGATTTCGTCTGAGGCCGCAACCGTCCTAGCACGATTCCCGTCGTTCGACACCCTGGCGGACATGGGCACACGGGTCTACGACCGGATCCGTGTCTGTGTCCTTTCGGGAAGCGGCGCGGCGGGGATAGCCTGGACGCTTATCGACGCGCGGTCAATCTATGGCGCGAGCGGCTCAATTTGCCGCGAAACTCGCGTCAATGCGCCGTCGGTGCCGTCCTGCCCAGCTTCTAGGCATGGATGGAGTGACCATTCGCGCGTGTCACCTTCAGGTCGACTTAGATACTCACCGGACACCGCATGGTGTTTCGGTGAGTATCTGAGTCGAATAGGACGTGAGCCGGCGGCACAATGCCACCACTGTGTGCCGGCCACGGTCTTGGCTCAGCACACCTGGGAGGAGTGCCCGGCGTGGGCCTCCGAACGCCGAGTCATGACCCTAAGGTTCGGAGCGGACCCCTCGCCGCAGTCATTAGTTGCGGCTTTGCTGGCGGCGAGAGTCATGGATGGCCGTCATCTCCTTCTGCGAAGTAGTTATGCTCCGGAAGGAGACGGCAAAGCGCACACGAGAGCGCAGCGACCCCGCGCGGCAAGGAATGAAAGGCCGAGGCCGGCGAAATTACTTTCACCGGTGAGAATGAGTCGCGCCAAACCAGCTTATTATATACAAAAGTTTAGGTCTTTTATTTATCGATTGAGGCAGTACGAAGTCTGCCGGGTCAGCTAGTCATTATACATTTTCTTTTATATTAGTAGATTTTGCTCGCGATTTCTTTCGCGTAAAAAAGGACAATGAAAGTCTTTAGTCCTACTTACAAACAAACAGTCATCAAAAATAAACAGTAGTCTGAAATAAACTTAATAAAAAAAATCCCGTCAAAATCGAGCCAGCCACTGAAAGGGACCAGACAGGTACTAAGATAAGCCGTACGTTACAAATATACTTACATACTTTTCAATTGAGTTTTTGTTATCAGTACCATATATACATCATCAGCCCATATAACGTCCACAGCTGAACATAGGCCTTTTCCCGAGGGAGAATCTTTGCCATAGTCACCAGAAATTCTTCGCCTGGCAGGCGGGTTGGTGACCTCAGTATTATATCGTAATACACAAGGAAACTGCTGCCATATGTTAAAGATGATGTTATAACAATCGGGATCAACGGCTTAACGTGCCTTCCGACGCAGGCAGGTCCCTCAACTATCTAGACCCGGAGAGAAATCTAAGATTTGACTAGAAGATTTCTTGTCCAGCGCGGGGATCTAACTTACAATCTCCTAGACTTAAAGCGATACTTATATCGTGATCGTTGCGGAGACACCGGAGCACTTGAGCAAGATGCTGAACAACCTAAATGGAGGTACTCGACATATCGATCTCGGCATGAATTTGGACAAAACCAAAATCATATTCAATGAAAACATCACGACGAGACCAATTTATGTCGGTGCTCAAAATTGTTCAAGAATATACATCCAAGAAGTAGTCAGAAAGATCCAGATGGGCTGGGCGGCACTAAACAAACTACGGATGCCTAAATACCTAAGTGTGTAGTTAGTATAGTATGTACCTAAATATCGATTAATAGTAGTTTTACAGTTATTACGAACTAGAAACCCATATCTACTGAATAAATAAACATCAATAAAAATACATTTTCTTTCATTTTGGCCCGTACACACTGTACGCGGATCACAAACGAATGCTAGTTACTTTCAAAAATTATTGTCAAATAGTAGGTAACTTAGCTAACACTCAAATAAGGTTCAAAGTATTTGGTTACTATCGATTAGTAGAGTAAAGTTACTTCAACTAAAAATTTCAGAAGTACGTTTTTTTTTTTTGGACGGACTTATGTTGTTTGATAGCCAGGTGGCTTTTGCTTCTTCACCGGGCATAAGGGCGAGCAGAGCTCCAGCCTAGATAAATGGTTTAAACACTACAAACTAAGCAACCTGCGCAAGAGGGCGTCCCCTGTGGGACTTGGACCACGGCTCAGGGCGGTCGCTGACGGGGAGATTGAGGGATTATGGCTTAGTTTCTTTAGGGGAGTTTTGTGCAACTGTCGCTCTACTTTACAGTTCGCGAGCCTCTCGGACTTCGAGTCTTCGAGGGCATCGGATCAGAAGTAAGGATCAATTACTTCACTATAATCGTAAAAATGTACACTTTTTATTTGAAAAAGTATAAACGTTTTGAGTGGCAACGTTGTTATAAAAATCTTACATTTTGTTGACAGTGAGCTAATTGACTTTGACATTTGACAATGACATCTAACCTCACTCAGTACATGCTCATTGAGCATGTACTGAGTGAGGTTAGATATTGCTCATTGCTCAGTAGACTCAGTACGAGTAAATCTTTTTTTGTTTGTTATTTAATTATACTAAAAATATGCCTAAATTAGGTCCTTTACATTTAATAAAGCATACAGGACCTACACATACTGCCACAGTTATATTTTTTCATGGATCAGGTAACATTTAACATACCTAACCGTAATAATCATTAAAATACTTATCTATAAGTAATATCTAGGGACAATAATATAATAATAATATCTAGGGACAATTTCACACAGATCATCCTAGCCTCAAACTAAGCAAAGCTTGTACTATGGGTACCACGCGACGATATAATGTGTTCCCCTCGATCCCCCACCAATTACCCAGATCTGTGGTCCAAGCCATGATAAAACTACTTAGGATCTTAGTTGACGAACTTAGTCTAATTAGGTATTACTAATAACAAGAAAACTGTTTATTTCAGGTTCTTGCGGTGCTGATATGAAGCAATGGGTGAAGTTGATGGTAAAAACATTTTCATTTCCACATATCAATGTTTTGTTCCCAACTGCGCCTCTACAGCCATACACGCCTGCATATGGACAGATGAGCAATGTGTGGTTCGACCGAGTTGACATAAGACCAAATGTACCAGAGAAGCTTGAATCTTTAGCTGATATAGAAGTAGAAGTGAGGAATCTAATTAAAAATGAAAATGATGCTGGGATTCCTAATAACAGAATTATAGTTGGTATGTGTTGGTACTTAATAGTAATAAATTATAAATGCTGAAGTTTGTATGGATGGATGCATATTTGATAGTCGGAAATAGAGCATAGACTTCTGTCATGCTGATCCAAAAGACTGTGTTTTAACTTAACAATACCCAATAACATTCTTTTAGTCATATGTGCAAGCATGGGCGTGTTAGTGTTCGACTAGCTCTATAACATAAGAATAATATGCCTGAATTTGTCACAGAGCTTGATAACAAGTGACAGTTGTTTTACTTTGATTGTAAATAATTTCGTGGAGTTTTATCTTATACTAGCTTCCCGCGCGCGGTTTCGCCCGCGTAACTCCCGTTACCGTGGGAACTTCATGTGGGAAATATAGCCTATGTCATCCGGGGAGAGTGTTGTTTTCCAACGTTGGAAGTAGTATTTTCTGAGCCTATTCAATACAAACAAACAAAAAATCAAATCTTTCCTTTTATAATATTAAATATTTTTAAACTGTGTTTTACTTGTCTCAATGTCTCATTGCCAGAGTTGTCCGACACCTAACCATTAAAATTCTGATAAGTACCTACTCCTGACCAACATTTTTAATGCAAGCTTTTAATGCACTGTATTGTGTTCAAATTCAGATTAAATAAAACTTAGCACCTAAATCCATTATATTGAAGTGATATTATTGGAATATTGTTAATGTGTCACAGCTAAACAATGCCTATATAGTATCTAAAGAAGATATAACAGTCAGTATTTTTAAAGTGGTTTTTTATCAAATTCCAAGAAAAGTGACAAAATTTAAAAGCTTGTAGAACAGACAACATTTTAATATCTTTACTGTGATTGTGACAGTTGTCGCCTTACTATTCTGAATAAATTAACCAGATTCACCAGGTTACATTACAATTTAAGGTCATTCACTCATTTTAAGTTTGTACATAAGTAACAATCACTACAATTGACCAATTTATATTACCAAGTAAATAAACCTTATATGTATTTAAAACTGAAATTATGTTTTTATTCTTACAGGAGGGTTTTCAATGGGAGGTGCACTAGCTTATCATGCTGGTTATAGATGGGAGCGTAATGTAGCTGGAACCTTCGCATTTAGTTCATTTTTAAATCACAATTCTATTGTGTATCAAGATCTAAAAAAATCTGCTGGTGATAAGTGTAAGTATATAATGAACTATCATACAGTATATAGCTTAAATGAAACTTGTACATAAATCTATAGTATACCCAGTATTTTGTGTTCTAGTTTAAAACAATGTTGATCAAGGTGTCCACATTCTGAAATGATATATTACTTAGACAGAAATCATAAACCTCCTTTTTTCTAAGTCAGGAAAAAAGTGAAGGAAAGTTACTGAAATTCTCAATTGGTTAAAATGCAAATGAAATAGTGGATTAGTATTCTGCATAGTGTTTCAAATTGTTAATACTTGACAATATGGTACTTGTTTCATATGAAATAAGGAAAGCAGGCCAAGCAATTTCAAAATCAAATCGTCAAACATTGATTTAAAAGTGTAATACGGCCAAAGTTTAAAGAAAGAGTGGACTGTATAATATTACCTTCTGATGCCGTCGAAGACGCGAAGTTCGAGAGGCCCGCGGATTCCCCTAAATATCTGAAGTCAATTCCTCCGTATACCAGCGACCGCCATGAGCCGAGGTCCTATGATTTTGCACAGGTTGCTTAGTTCGTAGTTTTAAACCATTTATTAAGGTAAGAGCTCGCCTTTATGCCCGGAGAAGTAACAATACTTTCGTGACAAACTATATAAGTATATCATTGTCATTTAAAAAGAAAATTAAAAGATTTTTGCTGCAAAAATGTTTGTATAAATTGGAAAAATGAGAATTGGCACCTACTTGTTTGTTTTTAAAAAAAAGATTAGTTACTAGCAGAATTTTGCAGTCTACTAGTATTCTTAATAACCCCTCGTGCTAAGCTAAAATGCTTGTGTTACGAGTGGGTTCACGTCGGTAGTGCAATGGGTGGGGTTCGAACCAGCGACCTCAAGATCTCAAGTCCGAAGGCCTAGCCATTGGGCTACGGCCGCTTTTACTAAGATTGAAATAGTCATATCTTGTAAGTTTGTAGGTTTTTAATTGTTTTTTTATAAGATTTTATTTTTTGTTTCAAAATGCATAATTTGAGTACGTTGTTGTATTTATCCTTTTATTAATTGTATATTTTAGTCTTTATGTCATATTTATATAGTGGTAGGAGGTGGTGGAGTTTTAAGGGTGAAAAACGGTTAATCTCGATTTTCGGCAAAACTACAAGTCCTGTGGAAAAAAGTTAGATGGCAAAGTTGTATGTAATAACAAAAGCACACTAATAAATATATAATGCATTAATGCATTTAAGCACAGTAAAGGACTGTACCCCTGCTCATCATCTGATTTTTTCTTATTACAGTGCCGCCCCTTCTTCAAATACACGGTGATGTCGACGACATGGTGCTCCTAAAATCTGGACAAGACACATTCAACCAGCTCAAAGAGCTTGGGGTGCAAGGAGAGTTCCACGTAATGGAGAGATTGGGACACTCCCTAAATGGCAGAGGAACTCATCTCATCAAAAACTTTATTGATAAGCATTTACCTGAGATATAAGTGTTTTTTGTATAGTAAACTAGCTGACCCGACAGATGTTGTACTGTCTTAGCTAAAACTCGAAAATAAATTTAACTTTTAATATTGGCGTGATAGCACTGAACTTACCGTGATGTGCACTAAGAGTAGCACGCATTCTGTCAATTTTATGTCAAACGCCATAAGATTACAATAAAAAAGATTATAATTATTGTCAAAAACGCTAAGGTTACATTAGAAAATTTAATATGGTGCTAAATTTTTCTAATTATCCGCGCAATTTTCTTAAATTTTTTTGACCAAAAAAAAACAACAAAAAAAGAATTAGCGAAATCAACCCCGCCGTTCAAGCGTGATGCCGTGACCAAGGGAAGTAGGGATTCATTTTTATACATATAGATGATATTGATATTATATGTAAGTAGAAGATGTTAAATAAATTTGTTACGAAATTTTGTGGGTTAATTGTATTATTTTTGAAATACATTATGAATTTACCGTATGGATGTCGGCTTAGAATATACCATCTCATGTCTTCTTAAGATCCCAAGTAATATGAGATAAGGGCAGGAAGAAGAAGAGTCTTATGGGTGTCGTACGAGGCGACTAAGGGACGTACATTAAATGGAGGGACGGCAGAATCTATCAACTCTAGGTTAAAGTACCATTTTACTGCGCCCACCATTCCTGCCAAGCCAGGTGATTGAGGCAATACGATGACTAACGGCTATTAAGTATAGGTCTATGTACTCTACAACTCTGCACCTAAACGGCTGTTGAAGAAGTATACATTAGGCATTCCCAGGAGAGGGGGTCTAGCCACTGAAATCCCCGACAGGAGTCCATCCACATTCGGGCAAACATTTTTTTGGCTTATAGTTAGTTGATAAACTAACAAGGTTAAAAAAATCCTTAACCAATGGGGTTCAACACGACTTATTGAAGTGGTTTCGTTTTGTTACATCAGTAGCATAGTCTCGTAACATAAAGTATACAATTATGCGCGTTCACTGAAACTGTCAACTAAATTAAACAATATAAGTGGCACGGAACTTGATCAACTTACGATTCGTATTATTTTCCCATGAAATATATAAAGCTCAAGAGTTGGTTGTTTTACTTGACCGCGGTAATCTCAGGTCACCTATGGTCCTATTTGAAAAAATCTTTCAGTGTTAAATAGCCCCTTTATCGAGGAATGCTATAGACCAGGGGTGTCCAAATTTTAAAGCCTTAAGGCCATAACGATGTTTTCAATATGTTCGAAGGGCAACTTGTCGAAAAAAAATAAGGGTAAAAAAATAAAAGTTTTTTCAGATAAAACTATTACAGGTATTTGTAAATAGTCAAAACATATTTTGGCTTATTTAGCTTAGAGTATAGTTAAGGATTGAAAAATTAAAACTGTTTAGTTTTAATTTTTCAATCGTTAACTATACTGTTATTTCTAGACTAGTCGCAAAGTGCGCGACCGAGTAATTATCATTTTTTGTTGTCTTTTTAACATCAATAAAACATTGGATGCGCGGGCTAGATTGATGACACCCCTTATTCGCATAATAGCAGATTCTCAATATAACCGAAATTGGACACTCAACGTGAAAAACATTTTGCTATGAAAGTTTGCATAGCTATTTTTTTTAATTCTTCCTTTCTTCTCAGAGTAATAACTGACATACTGATTCATAACATAATACACCACCTATTTGCTATTTGTAGTAGTGGTATGAGGTAAATGACAATATTTTTTGAAAATGATAACGTCGGAATTTTCATTTCATTACTGCGTTACACATCATATATTTGTTTCTATAGGTAATTTGAGTTTATAAAAAAAAATGGATTCAAGTTCGCGTGTGGCGTCTAGTTCTAGTGTTGTATTTCCGCCCTTCTATTCTACATGCCGGCTATAAGTACAATTTTATCATTGCCTTGGGAAAAAAAGAGCAAGAAAGCAAGTAAAATAAGATAACCAAATTCGCAACATAATATCTGACTGCACTTCCAACAAAATTACTGTAGAAAAATGTTTAAACATGTTATCGACGTTAAATAAATATGAAGAATGCTAATTTAATTGCTAAGAAGATTATTATGTACCTAACGAGATTTATGCGAGTGGTTGCCGCTGCATTTATTTTTAAATCTACGGGATTATTGTTTTGTTTTCAATAAGTGTTTGTCTCATATTTAAAAAATACATTTGATATAAAAAATAAATTTTCTCTTGATTGTATATGGCTATATTGAGAATCTGCTATTTTGATAATCTAATATTTTAAGAATCTGATATTTTGAGAATCTGATATTATGCGAATAAGGGGATGACACTAGGATGTCACTTGCAGGGCGGGCCGGATTTGGCCTGCGGCCCGTAGTTTGGAGACATCTGCTATAGACTATACTTAATCACGCAGGTAAAACAGCGCTCGGGAAGCTAGTAGGCTATAAAATTACATTACACAAAATTATGTGGTGGTTAAGCAGCAATATAACGTAATTGAAACCACTTCTAAAAATTTCATGTTCACTTAATTATTCACTAACGATTAGTTTATTAATAAGTACTGTAATATTATAGCCCTGTTATCGGTGACACATAAAAGTTCGTAATAATTAACCTAGTTGGGTAATTAAAATGGCAGAAACATTGAATTAGAGTATTGTGAATATTTCCGTTGCCTCTAATTAAACGAATTGCTTTGAAAAAAAATCTAATGAACAGCTTAGATAATATGATGACTGTTTGGTTGGGTAATGATTTCTTTTTCATTATTAAATCGTTTGCCGGTCTTATTTTTAATAACTTTACTATTTTATTTTGTGGGTTTCTTAATATCTAGTAGTCGCTCAGTGATTAATGTTAGGAATTTACTACGCCCGATATAGAATATCTTCATTTACTGTGGAGGAACACTCCATAAGGCCATTGACCATGGTTGCCACTGTCGGAGGGATTTGGTCTTCTGAAAGTTTTCTTCAATTCAAATTTCTACACTTAACTCATTGGTGCCCGCCACTTCATCCGCGTGGAATAACTATTTCACGCGGATATTGGAATACTGTGGCTGAATAGTATTCATTACAATAATAATTGTTAAATAGTTCCTGAATAAATAAATAAATATTATTGTGAGTTGACAAAATACCTACCAGTTTATATGGTTAAGATAATTCCAGCTGCAGCTATAGCTAATGTTTTACTAAGACCTAAGTACTTATGAGTATTTAACATCATAAATGTGTCAATTAGATCCCCATCTAATGGACACATTTGTCATCTTTAGATTAAGATATTGTACCTTCTACATTTCAGCTTTCATTATCTTCGTGCCATCACACGAATGGGAGTTTCCATTCGTGAAATTGGAGTCCTATGACGTACCGGATTTGGACTCCTACGATCCAGGGTACAAATGTGTGAACTGTCCACGGGTCTTTGTGCCTATTTGCGGATCTAACAATCGAACCTACACTAACGAGTGTCAAATGAAATGCAGAAACTTGGCATCAAAAGGCACGCCTGTCCATTTTGTGCGCACAGGGCCATGTGCTTTGTTCCCTTTTTCAGCGGAAGAAATGATAGGAGATGATGATGAAGATTAAAATAAAATATAAGAATAATTAAGTTTGGTTGTAAGTTGTAGATAAATGTTGTAATACGAAATTCAGCATGGGCATATTCAAAGAGCAGGAACCTAAAAAGGGTTTCCCATGTGTGGGTCAGTGATTTGATAATTCAAGTAAGAGAAGGCCTAAAAAGAGAATCTACCACAATGCTGAATGGTATAGAAATAAGAAAAACTTATGGTACTCCGATCCCAGAAACCTCAGAACCAGTTCCTCCGTCTAAAGGAAAAGGAAAGTAAAAAGTAGCTGACCCGCCTCTCTCCTCTGAACCGCTACAAGACAAGAACAGTGAACTTCGGCGTGCTTTTCCATCCACTGGTGTGGACCTTACCAAACTCCCTGAATTACATTCGATCCACTGGTGGAGCATATTAGGAGATGCAAGTATCACAGGATCCACCGAGAGAATCGGTGGATCACAGTGAACTTCGGCGTGCTATTCAATCCACTGGTGGATCGAGATAGTGTGATCCTACTTGACAGAGGGGTAAAATGCGGGTTTAGGTCACACGGTGCTATAAAAGTAGTTATAGTTACATAAATACTTTGGTAAGACAAATGGTACCGCGAAGGTTTTAATAGATATTTATAATAATATGTTTTTTAATATTGTAGAACATTTTTTTGTTCTATCATTCATAGTTACCGCAGCGCATGCGATGAAAGACAATTAATGGCATTTTTTTTCATACTTTGGTTTACATTGTCAAAGTTTTAGTAAGGATCTCAAAATTTTAATGTTTCTAGTAAAAATAGATAGTATAGATTACTATATGCCACAATAACTACATTGATAGGTACGGAAGATGTGTTATTAATAATAAAAAAAAAATACTTTTATTTTCGGCATTCTTTATTTGCAATTAAAACAAAAAATATATATAATAATAAAAAAGACAATTCATTACAACTTACACGACATTTTTAGATTAATATGACTCCAATAACTACAACTGATCATTATTCCTCCCTAATAAGGTACTTATATAAAATAAATAAATGAAATGTATATACACAGAAGAAATAATACGAAAAAGTTAAGCAATAGTTTATCAAGCTCCTGGAAGATATTAGAAATCAGTTCAGTTCATTTTGTAAGTATTGTCAATTGTTCCACTCTTCATCGTATTATTAATTCTGCGTTGAATATAAAAAGAAATAAAGTGGGCAATAAAATTAGTGTATTATTTTTGTACATCATCGACATATATTCGATTGATCGTATATTTAGTGACTTTTTTAGAGTCATGGTAACTCTTTTACAATAATTAATGAGTCAAATTCAAATTAGCTTTACGTTGCAGGTCAACTTACTAACTTTGTATTCAATACTTATTTAAGCACAAAAAGAGTAAATCTTTTTCCGAATAAATACGTAAAGCCAAGTTTATTTTTAAATAATAATACATTTCATTAAGATAATAACATTGGATAATACAATAGCGTTTCCAAATAAATAAGAAATAAAATAAATAAATATAAACGCACAACGTACTTAGCGTTTAATTTTAATATGGTGCTTTACGTATTAAGTACTTTGTGGTCTAAGGGGCTACGTCTTTACTATTCATATTCGTTTAATGAAAACATTGACAAATTGAAATTAAACTTTGGAACAATTGTCAAGACAAAATAAGTAACGGAGTAGCTCTCTTTAAACTTATATTTATTTATTTTACTTTAGCAATACCAGAAGACATTTATTTTAGCACTCGATATCTATGACCTGCATAATATAGTTATAATTTTTATTCATTCATCACACTGTAATTATACGTAGCAAATAAATAACGCTAATAATAATTTAATTATAAATAAGTACTAAGTACATAATTTCCACAAGTAAAGTAAAATATAGAACATTTTCAAATCAGGTCCATAACTGCAAGTCACTCGCACACGTTCCGATTACTTCATAGACCATGATAAATAAAAATCAAACTATTTATCAAGTACAAACATCATCTCCTGGTAAAAAAACGATTATGCGGCGATCAGTGAGTACTGGGTATCATCCATTTAAATCTACATTAGCAAAACAATATAAGCCTATCTAAATTTACATCACTATGTCGATATTTTGACTAGTACTTACAATCAACGATGGTCAAGGATTAGAAATTAGGTCAAAATATCCTCTAAGTGATGCACTGAATTTCAATATTTCATGAAAGAACAATATACATGAAATTTATTTTATTTTATTTCATCAAATTTTATATTACAAATGCATCACATAGAGAAGAGTCATTAACCGATTTTATGAAATGTGAAATGACTTATAAATGACAGAGAGAAAAACCACAAATGGTGTTACATAGGAAATAGAACAATATTACAACTACACTGTATATAAAACTGTCTAAAACTTTAAGATCTACTGTTGAATTATTGCATTATTGTGTTTATTTTTAATTTATTAAGAAACTAAGGCAACTAGCTACTTTTAGCCAAGGCAACACAGGGTATTGAGATGATCGCCTGCCAAAATTTCTGCTAGATTATATTTTGTAGAATTGCTTAAGCTAAACTGGGGTTGTTATTAATAAAATCATCAAAACAGGTCATAAATGTGTAATCACCAGATATTTTTATACAGAGAGTATAATACGTTGCTATTTGGGATTCAGTTTACTAAGTACGCTGAATCCCAAATTACGTCAAATTAAATTACTTTGTATCCATAAAATTTCAAATTTCATTTCTAACTCAGCCGGGATCGCCGTACCTACTTTAATTTTTGTTGTAGTCAACGAATGGAATTAATCATTTTCCTTAAATAAAAAAAATCGTTAGATCGCCTTTATATTTAAAATACTTTTGAAATATAAAGGTTTTAACACATTGAATACTGTTTTAGAAACCCCAAGTATATTAATTAACTGTTTATAATTTGCGCCAGTTATGGAAAATTATGCAAGAATTTAAAGTTAAAATAGTTTGTATCATATTATGCCGACGCATAAGGCAAAAATAAGGCGATCTTCTTATTTACTAAAAAATTACTGCAATGTAAATCTACAGAAAACTGCACCAGAGTAAAAACATCCTCATTATTATTGTATATTATTATTGTAAAGCGTATTCCATTGGAAATCTCACCCTTAACCAGCGTTCGCTGTAATCGTTATTAACCTAATTAATGATCATGTATATATAGCACTAACAAAACCCTATAAAAAATTCCGATAACACACAGACCTAGTTTCGTGTGATTCAAAAAACATGATTATACTATATACAAACTGAAATTTCACTTTCATACTTTTATAATGAATCATTGTTCTCTATATAGGATTATTATGTTAGGTATGTGTATAAAGTTCAATAACGCAGTTAATCGTGAAAGCTAAATTCACAAGTGTCGTAGAGATTAATATTATAGAGCAAATATATCTAATCTATTTATGCACCATTAGTCATTTGATAAAAATAACACCAGTAAAATTGATAATGAAAAATAATAAAAATAATTTCATAACACATTTCATTTCAGTCTAAATAAAACATTTATACTTACCTTGCCAGCAATATACTTGTGGAGAACAGAGCCAATCACATTTTATATTTCAACAAAATGTACAAATAAATTAAAATAATATTAATTAATTAATATAATAAAGTCAATTGACAATACATTTCGTACACCACAAGTATACAGCTGACAAGTCTAAAATAATTATAACCTACAAAAACAAATCTATAATAAGTTAAAGTTACAAATTGTGATGCAGATGACAACCACAGCCCGAATGGTCACACTCCTTGAGAACATTTTTACATCTATTGTGTCTATAATTATAAAAAGTTCAATATATTTATATTAATCTAACTAACACTACTAAAACGTATTATTTGGTGGTTACAACTTGTACATATTTTTTAATGAGATTAAGCTTGGATCGCGGCCAAACAATTCTTGACATGTTAAGTAAGGACTATAGCGCCAAGAAACAACAAAAGCCGAATGGTAAGCACATTATAGTAACTACATGAATGATATATGTGATAGTATAGTGTATAACAAATTACACATGGCCGTGCATGACATAACGACGTTCGGCTTCAATGACGCGAATAATGAGGTGAGCTACATTAAACCATTACACACTAGTGAAGAACTTACGTAGATTATATTAAACTCAAGGAAAGGTTATTTTTAATACGGTGGTCAAAGACATAGTGTCTAAGTTCATTGGATTTATTAATTATAAATTAGCATATTATTATCAAAACCTACGTCCTTCACAAGTGAGTAATATGAATAGGTAAATAATGGATTTCGAAGGACCAACACACAAATCAATTCCTAATTGCGATATGCAACCAAACTCTAAGATTTAGAACGTCAAAAATACTGATCTTACACTTCGCTTAATCCCTTTCAATTCAACGGGTTGGAGACACGATGGATGAACGTTCAAACAATTATGTGAGATACATGAGACTTGTCGATTGGTGTAAAAACGTAGAAGATTGTGTTGGGTACAAGAACCTATAATCAAATGATTATATCCAAAATATTTTAGTAGGTGTGTTATGGGTTTAGTTAGTAGTAGTAAAACTAAAAAAAATATTATATTTAAATCATCACCACAAGCTATTCAATACAACCCAACTCCTCATTGTTCGGTATACAAATGACATTCTATCGATCCATTTCCATTGTCCTCCAAGCCCGTCGTCCTATTCACGTTCGTGTGTCACCTACGCGTTGATGAGCACCGCTGGCTTCGTGGACGTACAAACGTACACATAGTCAGAATCGGAGTCGAGTCGTGCACGGCTGGCCCTGCGTTAGGCGGTAGCTACTTGCCAAACAATCAAATGGCTCTTAGAAGCGCGTTCCGCTAATGAACTATGGCCACTGGATGTTCCGTCTTCGGCTACTACGACGCTGTCCTCCATTTCAGAATCAGCTATTTCGAAAAAAATACACATAATTAGAATATATTTAAATAATGTAAATTGAAAAAGTGCAAAAGTACAAATAGCACAGACGATTAGTAATAAAATATAGTAATAGCGATAGAATTGGCTATGACTTTACCTTTAAAAAAGTCAACCAAGATTTCAAATAGATATTTGTTAATAACCATCGGTTATTAAAAAATATTGCGTATATCAATTTAAGAAAATTATTACTTAAAACAGAAAGTGATACACAATGATGTAAATATTATTAAAATGGTAATGCTAAAATAATCCCAATGAAATGAAAGTGAAGTGTATCAAAATATAATAATTACGTTACGTAAAATAGAAAATTTTAATTGAAGTCATGAGAGAGTATTAAAACTTAATTCATACAAACATGTCATTAGAAATTATTTGGCAATTTTACATGTGCAATTTAATGTAGACATTAACCGCATATTAGTCCTAAGCAAAACACATTCAATAGTTTTAGTTTGTCTACATAATTGAGCACATACTATATATGTTAATATTTACATTTCTATAGTACTAAAATTAGCAATATACACGTTAGCAATATTAAAGACACAGTTATGACACGACATTTGAATACTGGAGTTCTAAATGACGTTTAGCTTAATAAACCTTCCATATACATATCTAAAGCAATTTAATAGTAGCCTAGACAAATATATCGGCATTAATTTACTATTTACCTGGTAATAAATAATAACACATTGAATATTATATCTGTGTGAAAACAAGATGAATGAGGTGGGCTTCATTCCCCATATTAAATTATGACTGACCAGACTTGCTGTGTATGTGACTCCTAAACTATGTATCGACAAGTGAGTGATCTGGACAAGACAAACATCAGTCAGAAATGCTACATGAATTAAAATAATTTATCAATTCCAGTCAAGAATAAGCCAACATTGTTATCACAATTCCGGCTCAACAACAAAAATATTACGTTTAATTCAATATTATATCAATTGAATTAAAACACATTTAAGGTAAGAGGTATAAGCACTAATACTATTGCAGCTCTACTAGACAATAATTAAATATGGAAATGTAGTATAATAATTAATCTTATAATACATAAATACGAGATTAGTTCGTAGATGAAAATAAATACATTTGGCTATAACAAAAAAATAATCTTTTCATGTGTCCAAATTGATTTCATGTCGATATTCTAAAGATCTCATTTCACTTTTAAATACTAAATGGAACACCGCTGACTAATGTGTTAGTTATGATAAGTTCCAGCAGCTCCTGGTCTACTACTTACATGGCAAGCCAAATATTACAATTATATAGCATTAATATTGCTACTTCATTCGTCCATTTCAAAATATATATATAGGATCATAACTAACATTTAGCTTGCCAGGTACATAGCAATGCATGCCACTGGTGATTATTATAATGTAATGTTCATATGATGCGTATGCGTGATAGTTTGCACGTGTATAATGGTTTTGGCAGCGTTTTATAAAAAAATGGATATAAATATTTTTTTTCATAATATTAGCTTAATGCTTTAATTAATGATAAAAGCTAAGAAAAGAAAATTATTTCGTATTGAGTATAATTCAATATAAATGACGATTTTTAAGGATATTTTTTCTTTGTTGCAGATAAGCGTAATAAATAGCGTTTTTCCGGAACGGAAAAGTTTAATGAAGCAAGCCACGAAATAAATAGCGAAACCGGAGGCGCGGGATTGCATATTTTTTCGTCAGCAAATAACTTCGAAAAAAAAATAGTATTTAAATATTTTGTCATTATAGTATATAATAGATTTATAAGCTGGCTGCTATCCGACATCAGAGGATACCGAAAAATTACGCGTCAAAGTGCACATCGATTTTAATTACCTAAATACATCCGCTGCCAAAAACCCACTACTTACACCCATCATTGCTACATGCACGTGTTAGCTTAATTAATGTTATGTTATATTATGTTATCTGTCAGCAAGCTTACATGCTGTTTATTCTAAAAGTCAACGTACCAGTAATAAAATTTAATTAATTATACTACGTTCAGTTACGTTGAGGACTCCCTTATAACCTGCCATACAATGACGTGGGAGGCTGTGTCGCAAATGTCATCAGCATGCTCTTCTATAACGGCAAAAGAAAAAACCGAGGCAATTAATATGTATCTGTATTATGCCTATTAGGTTAGTGGATTCTACCAAAATTACGATGGTGATATGAAATGAGGAATGACGTAACGACTTTGTTATGAAAATAACTTATTTTAGTGAGTAGACATTTAATAAAAACATCGCATTTTAGTAGAACAAACCTGGTTTTGAAATCAAACAATAGGCACAATAACTAAAAATAAATTTCTCTTACCGGTGAAATTTATTTAAATTAATGTTAACACTAGGCGAATAAGCGTAAAGCGTTTGCTATAACCTACGATTACTAAGCGAAGCTTACTATGGGAATGAGACGAAGCCGTAGCATTCACAACATGAATAGGATGGAACGGGTTGCGTGTACTCCGTTCAAACTATTATTGTTTTTGAGACTAGGTATATGTTCCTACTTTTATAATCGAATATGTTTGATGAGAAAATACAAAAATATTTTCATGATAATAATAAACCATTTCATATTTTTTACCCAATTAACCTCTTCAAATCATAATATCACTCTTTTATTATTTAAATAGAAATTGCCCGTTTCATCCGTAACCACGCCACGATGCTTATGCGTATATCTTGTGTACTAACGTGCATATTACTTGTTTTGATTTTTTATGGGCAGTACAACATATAGTTGAATTTTATGACTTTATAAGCACAACTATACAATTTTTAATTACTGATTATGAAATGCAGCTGTTTAAATTAAGACATATAAGTCATTAAACTTTTAATTCAAACGTATCACACAAATGAGTAGTTTTTTATACTAACACATTCTGTATGATGTATTCTCTCAGATTTTCAAACCAATTTTTTCTTTTGGCTATTAAATATTATATATTAATGGTAGTAGATATAGTTGTGTATATAATTCCTGGGTGATCAAAGACCACACAACAAGCGGTATCCATTTACTTGACGGACTTGACACCTACTTTTAAAGCTTTATGAGATACAAACCACTTCCTGTTTAGTAAAGTTTCACATAATTAACTGAAAGTAAAATCTATCTATTAATATAAAAACAAATATTGACGACTAGACTGATGTGGTTGGTTGATTTTTTTATAATGGTTAGTATAAAATCATATTTCGAAAAAATCACAGATATTTGCTACTACACATTGAAGTAGGTATTTAAACCTATATAAAATGATTTTTTCGATTCTTAATATATTTTTATAAAAGCTATATTAAGAATATTTTGATGGATTGTAAAATGGAAAAATTGATAAAATTTGTTTGCGTTAAGCAATGTAATGTTTTATTTGGGTATAATGTTTGCATACTGCTTTATTAATCAGAGGGTATGTAGTAAATATATGACCACATTGATTATTTAGTTGAGCTCAGATCTTAAGATCGGATGTGCCATTATACATCAGATACATTCGTCGTATGTGCCTTTATCAAAATAAAAGCCATAATCCCTCAATCTCCCCGTCAGCGACCGCCCTGAGCCGAGGTCCAAGTCCCACAGGGGACGCCCTCTTGCGCAGGTTGCTTAGTTTGTAGTGTTTAAACCATTTATCTAGGCTGGAGCTCTGCTCTCCTTTATATCCGGTGAAGTAGCAAAAGCATCAGGGACACAAGTCCGACCGAAGAGAGAGAAAAAAAAGTGCCTTTATCGTTAACTTGCACTTACGACCAAATGCTTCTAAATATAACAATACATCCGTCCTAATTGCTTCTGAGGTCTAAATATATCCAAGTTACAGTTAAAGGTACTACAAACATATTATTATTAGTGACAATGTTGATGTGATAAATTAGATTGTTATGTACATTAACTATGAAAGGAGACAGTATGAAAGATAGCATAGTTATGCGTAAAACATTAGACCGTATCAAAACAATAACATACTACTTATCAATGTTTAATGACGATAGATAATATGGGTATTTACGACTATAATTATGATTGGATTAACTCTTTCGTGAAGCTCTCTTGAACTGCTTTGATTTGTTGATTTTTATGTTTTTATGGAAAAAAAAGATAGCATTCTACTTTTTATGTATATTCCAAAAATAAACAATTATTTTTTCTCAACAAGGCCTCGGACAATAAACAATTTCCGTTCCGTTCAATATTTATGGTACAACTTTAGTAAGAATTAATTTATTATTAATAATAATAATAATCTTTATTTATATAAAGACAGATTGTCGTTATTTTCACAGAAAAGATGATTAATTATTTACATTGTATTAGTAAA
The DNA here is from genome assembly GCA_947037095.2 of Nycteola revayana. NCBI lineage: Eukaryota > Metazoa > Arthropoda > Insecta > Lepidoptera > Nolidae > Nycteola > Nycteola revayana. Next base: position 28,967,741 of record OX344842.1, on the reverse strand, counting down.
AACAACTGTGATTATATTTTGTAAAATTGTCGAACATAATCTTATTTAAATTGTAGTAAGTATAATGCAATACACTTTTGCCTTAAATATATTGATACTAAGAAAACCTGGTATATTGTAAAAATAGTGTACAAATACAATCTAACCGACCCTTCCACTGTTTAAAATGCTTTGTTTGTTAGATGAGACACTGGATGTTCTAAACCTTTTTTTGTCAATATTGATAAAAATCTGGCTTAACCATTGCTAAAGAGCTCACGAGGCAAAAGCAGAATTGTTAGCTGGAGTAATACTTCCTATGTATTCCTCAAAAAACAGAAACGCTTACTGTCAACTCCATTAACTTACATTTGCTTCAATAAAATGAATCAAAACCTCAAAATGTAACCTAACTTCAGAACGACCAAATTTTATGTTTATTTCTTGAATTTTTCCCGTTGTCCCCGTATGCCGTATCCCCGTCACGAGGACAGCGGGTCGTGATTAAATTTATTTCCCGTTGTCCCCATAACGTACATTCGTTTTACTGGGACAACGGGAAGTAAACGTTAAATTTAGTTACCAGTTTCAGTGAACGCGCATAATTATTATATTATTCACTTTAACCAAATAAAACTTCAACTTCAATAAGTCCGGTTGAACTACATTGGTTTAGGTTTAGGTTTTTTTTTTAACCACCCAAATCTCATTAGTTTATCAACTAACTAGTAAGTTGATCTACTTGACAGTGTACGGGGACAACGGAAAGTATTTTTAAATATTTAATTGAAGTACGGGGACGGGGACACGGTGTACGGGGACAACGGGAATAAAGGATATCTTGTAATCATTATTGCCAGGACAAGGAATTGTCTAAAGAAATCTTAGTCGTAATCTTGGCTTGATTTTGAACTGGACGTTTAATATTTTGACAATAACATTGAATAACGTCCAGCTGCCAGCAGCTGATGACATACTGAATGCGGAAGATTTGTTATTTTTTTCCATTACGAACACAAATCTTAATATTTTGTTAGCACCAACTAACTTGTTTTAAAGTTTTAGATGAATAGTATAATCAATACGATTAATTACCTATCCCTACCTTATCTAAATCTATTATGTTTTCTTGAATGTACTATCACAGTTTACACTATGTTTTCTGTAATATTCCTTAAAACGGATTTCAATATCGAAGCTAACCTGACCAAATATATTTTCGCATCGTGTTCAAGAGTTAAAAATAAACATGCACATACCTATTCTGAAGTCGATATAACCCTCTCCACCCGATATAACAAGCATCGGTGGTATAGTGGGTGAACTCCTCCGGGGCGAATCCGGCGTCCTAGCGGGTGAACCGGACGCCCCGGGTACGGCAACGAAGAATGTGACCGCGCCACGGTGTCCGTGGAAACTGAGCTGAGCATGCGCCATGGAACACAGCGGTATATTACCGGCGGGTAATGCTGAAAAGTTATAGTAAAAATTAATTATTGCACTATAAAAATAACTTTACAGCTAGACGCTACCGCCTATTCTAGTTTCTCTACAGGTTTTATACGATTAGGATAAGGAAATAAAGTCTCGAGTACTTAAAATGACAAATCTATATGATTTATTTAACAGAGTGCGTTAGAATATGACACTCTTGGCATATTTAAGGTCATGTACTGAAGCATTTTGGTTTCAATTATCAATTTTATTTTATAAAGTGAAATAATTGCATTCAATATGGCTTAATTTTAAGTATTCCAAAGTTCGAAAAAGCGAATCCTGTATTTTCTCATGATATTAAAACAATTTTCAAAAATTACATTCAGTTTTGTTTTGCGTTTTATTACAGTTTTATTATTATTTTTTACCACTAAAAATTATTATGAGACGAACGACTTACAAGACTTAACTTACTACCAATACACTTATACTAGTATTAATGAATAATATTTCAAAGAATGAATGTATTTGAAAATTCAATTAACTCACATTGCCCAGAGCCCCTAGAAGTTGATGGCTGTGGTCCGAGCGAGTCCCTACTGGATCCTTCGGACAACGGCACGGATATGACGACACCATTGCTAGTGCCTATCCACAATCGGCCGGAACTTATGAGTAAAGCCGTTATTCTGATAAGAGAGAAGCCCAGTTTTCCTGCACCCAACATTTTGCTAACATAAGGCTCGATGTCAACGTCTTTCAAGTGTTGGTAAGTATGCGCGTGGAACAATCGTAACGTGGAATCCATTCTTATTGAAACCTGCAATGTAATTGAATATTTATTAGGACTCATCATCATCATCATCATTAACCCGTATAACGTCTACTGCTGAACATGGCCTCCTCCCGAGGGAGGATATTTGTCTTAGTCACCACGCTTGGCAGGCGGTTTGGTGACCGCAGTATTATGTTGTACCACACAAGGAAACGCTGCTGCCCGTCCCTTGATATACTAACGATTATTATAGATGATGTTATAACAATCGGTAGAGATCGAACCCACGACCTCCGAGCTTTAAAGCGAGCCATATACCGTTACGGTACGGAGGCTGTCCGATGTTTATTAGATCTGACAGTACCTGTTCAAACGGCTAAGTTTAGTCACTTGTTTAGCCATTTGGCTAAAGACTCATTTTTCAATCCTTATATAAAAAATATTAGATGAATTAATTAAAATTATGATGCATGTATCTGTATAGATTTTATATGGAAGCTCTGTCAATTTTTTTTTCCTCTTACAATTTATTAACTGCTGATTGTACTTAGTACATACTTAAACAAATATATAGATACAGTCAATACGACAAAATCTGCTTCGTTGCCAACTTATTTTTATTTCACAAACAAAGTAGTTTCCCTTGTCATCTGCGAATACTCCTTAATTAAATAAATATAGTATAACATACCCGCCCGATGAGGTCCGTAGCGAACCTATCTGGCCGTCTAGAATATTCTAGAACCCGACAAACTGCGTTTCTCACAACATGACAGTGTGGACGTGTTTTAAATAAATAGCGGTAAGTATATAATTTTGCTTTGCCAGAGCTTCCCGACACCCAAAAATTACCACACATTATATTATTTTATATTCTGATTGACTCACCCAAACGCCGTCACCATCACACACCATTTCCCTGACTTCGCTCTCATGCCTCGGGTGAGCTTCTAGCGTGTGTAGTAGCAGACGGGACCGCGGCTCTATGACGTGCACCTTGTTCCGGTAGCCACACCACACCGTACAACCCACGGCACTCAAACAACGAACTGTAAACAATACAACGTTAAGAATAAGGCTAGGTTTTGTAATACTATTTTTTTTTTTTGTTTTTTTTTGGTTTGACTTACGTAGGTAGCCACGAGGCTTTTGCTACTTCACCGGGCATAAAGGCGAGCAGAGCTCCAGCCTTAATAAATGGTTTAAAAACTACAAACTAAACAACCTGCGCAAGAGGGCGCCCCCTGTGGGGCTTGGACCTCGGCTCAGGGCGGTCGCTGGCGATGAGATTGAGGGATTATGACTTTTAGTATTTTAAATGAGCTTTATGCAACTGTCGCTCTACTTTACAGTTCACGGGCCTCTCGGACTTCGGGTCTACGAGGGCATCGGATGGTTCTTTGCAAACTAAGGGTCAAGAGGACGAGGGGGAAGTAATACTAGTACATACATAGTACATAAACCAAGTATGGCTTTACAGTGGTATATCATTTTCGGTACAGGTTTATAAGCAGCAGTTTATAATACTTCTATTGCTGTGTTTTAAATTGATTAACGTTGTGAGCTGGCATAACTATAAGGCTGTGGTAATAAACTCAGCGACCAGTGGGCCGGTGTATTGTTTTATTGCCAAACTCCACACCGCCGCCGCAGATCGCTGAGTTGGTAGCCGCAACCTAACTGATATCAGCTCCCACTCTTATATTAAAGTTCGTACGAAGATCTACTCGGCTGAGAGAGAAAGTAACTCCACCTTATAGAATACCGCAGCGAAACTTTATTGACTATGATGTGTTCCTGTGCGTAGATTGCCAAAGCCTGCGAACTGTAAAATAGGGCGACAGTTGCACAAAACTCCCTTTAAATATTAAAAGTCATAATCCCTTAATCTCATCGCCAGCGACCACCCTGAGCCGAGGTCCAAGCCCCACAGGGGGCGCCCTCTTGCGCAGGTTGCTTAGTTTGTAGTTTCTATACCATTTATTAAGGCGGCGGAGCTCTAATCGCCTTTATGCCCGGTGAAGTAGCAAAAGCCTCGTGGTTAACAACCATCCTTGTAAAATCAAGTGGATATGGGGTTATTAGCTTGGTGACGAATAAACAAAGACTAACCTGTGCACTTAGGATCGCCAAGTGTCATTAACCAATACTGCGAGAAATCCCATTGGCCGTCAGCGTGACGCGAAAATATTGCCACAGTACCGTTAGCAAGCGCCACGATACAGCGGGAAGCACATGGCACTATAGATAGTATAGCATCGTTCAGTTTAACCCTGCAACAATATTATTTTGAATAAAACCGCCATGAAATATATTTGTATGGATTGTGTCAAAATATCTAGTGTCAGGTACACTAATATATTTCTACAGATGTCATAAACGGCCTTACGAATGCCAATGTGTCACATAGAGAAAAATCAAGATGTCTTAAGACAATGATGGACTGAAGGAATGGTAACTTTATTAAGCATCAAAAGACGCAAATGTATGTACAACACTGACTCTTATTGTTATCTATTTAGTATCATAAACATTGATTTAATTTTTATCAGCAATCTATTACGTAAAAATGCGAGACCAATCATTTGGCAGATTTATCCCAAAATGTCAAATAATGACGAGATGCCATGCAACGTAAATAAATACGGCTTTAACTATGTGCGTTTCGCTATTCATATCTATAGATATATTGCTGTTGCATTTTTTACGTAACAGGCCCTGCCAGCCTCAGTTTCAATCACCTTATCACACAAGTTCTACTGACCTTGCTAGACATTTCTTGTAGTTTCCAACAGCGGAGTGGACATAAAGACAGTTCTTAGTTCCGAGCCACATTGTAGCCATAACGGTGGACATTTTGCGATCTTGATTGGTTTCGCTTCGATTCTCCGTCTTGGATTGTTGCTGCGCAAACGCTTCTACACCAGGCTCGGGTGATCCCAAATCACCTCCTGAAGAAGCAATGTGTTTATTGTGGCAAAATATTTACGAAAAAAAATGTTAAGAAACTATTTTAATAATTAAGACGTTGATATTTATAACGTAACATATGCGTATAACCTGATCCTGTGAATAGCTCACATACTAATCAAACTACTTAAGAAAATAACAAATATTTGGTTACATTAGAACATTTAATATCGTGGTTAAGTATTCCTAAATTTAATAATTTTCCGCGCACTTTTCTTATTTGTTTCTTTTGTAAGTATCTTCTCCTGAGTACAAAAAAATAATTAGCGAAATCGATCCAGCCATTCAAGCATTATGCCGTAACCAATCGAAGGTTTATATATAAAGACTATATTTTGGGTTCTTTACAGTTCAAAAGATATTCATCATTTGTTCAGAAAGTCGTTAATATATGCCTGGTATGTATAGTAGTGACATGTTTATTATGCAAAAAAAAAGCAAAATTACCGTTAATGGGCGTAGAACTTAGAGGTGGGCTATCAGGGGCCGCAGTTTCGGTTTCGTCTGCCTTTTTCTCCGAGGTGTCTTGGCTCGGTTGTTCCGACGCAGTATCGGGTTCATTGACTGGTGTGCTCGGTGGGGTCAATATAGATGCTTTCACCTGATTTTGAATTAAAAATAGTGCATTACATTACAATAAACATGAACGATAGTGGCGCCCCTATAGTCGTATTTTAACGACTTTTTTGCAAAGTTTCAAAATTATGATTCATAAAAAAAGATTACTGATAACTTCAAAAACAACTAAAGAAAATCGCCAATACTACCGAGTATTGGCGTTCTTGAATTTTGCGTTAAACAGTTTTTCATTTATATTACATAAATGTATTAATATTGAACAAATCATAACAATGTCATACATATCTTTCTTACCAATCGCGCACTGCCTATAACAACCGCATCTTTATCTCCATTTTCTTCACTAAGATTATTTTTTGGAGTAACATCCACTGAATCGATACGAGTCCCGCAGAAAAGTGACTAAAACAAATAGACAATTATTAATTACAGCATAAATGGGGGTTGCCCGCGACTTTTCCATACAAACTTTAATCATTGCCAAAAAAAACAATAAGTGCTAAGTGTTGTTCGTGATTATTACGTTTAGACGCATAATATATAGAAGTATACGCTTCACCATAACTGTTTGGGAACCTTAGATACGCTTGTCCCAGTTACGCTTGTTCCATTGCCATTATCTTTGGCAATGGTATCAAAGTTTTTTGTTTACAAATATAACACCACTATAGAACAGTCAGAATTTCCACAATGTGGACTTGTATATAATTTTTTTTCTTTTCTTTTTTTAAAAAAAAGATTACTCGCAGAGTTTTACAGTCTAGTTGTAATCTTGTTAACCCTTCGAGCTAAGCTAAAATGCTTGTGCTACGAGTGGGTTCACGTCGGTAGTGCAATGAAAGATCACAAGTACGACGCCCAATGGCTACGGCCGCTTGAATTATTTATTGAACACATTTATTAACAGCTTGTATTTGCGTAGTAGCGTTTGTATAGTTTTTATAGTTTTTCTTGCATATTGTGCATACTTTTTAAAGACGGGAAGGCGGTGGTAATGTATCCCTAAATTTACTAGTTTAGCGGAAGTAGCAGCAGTAGCATTTAAAGAAACTTGTAATTATATTATACTAGCGACCCGCCCCGGGTTCGCACGGGTGCAATGCCGATGTACCATACATATAAACCTTCCTCTAGAAAAAACCGCTTCAAAATCTGTTGCGTAGTTTTAAAGATCTAAGCATACATAGGGACGGATAGACAGTGGCAAGCGACTTTGTTTTATACTATGTAGTGAAGATCAAATTACTGAACGGAAATACATTTCACTCTTAAGAAATGTGTCATACCGTTCTTGTATGAATACTATTGATCAATAAAGGTCCCCGAATAATAAATTCAAGCGTTTAATTAATAAATTTCGTATAGGGTAAGCATACAATAACTATAGTGTTGATACATACCGGGTGTTTCTTAATCTCCGTCACACCAGCTACACGTTCTTGATACTCCCTATAATCTTCAGCTACGGCGCCCGGAACTGACGTTATGCATAGAATATACTTATCAGTCACTGTAAACGATTCTATAACTTCGGCTGGATTATTTGCATCAATGATCTGTTGGCAAAATATAAACTGTCATTATATCAGCTTCACAGGTTCTCATTACGTCATACTTAGCTTTCATTAAGGCGGAAACATATAGTTAAAACGCCACGCCACCTGATGACACGCGACGCATGTTGAGTCGAATCAAATGAATGAATGAGTATTGACGATGTATTACCAGAATCAGACTATGAACATCCGACGCGACGTCCCGTCGGGTGTTCACAGTGTGATTCTGGTCTATAGAAAACAACACATTTGATTCGACTCAACACGCGTCGCGTGTCGTCAGGTGGGATGGCGTTTGAACAATATGTTTTCGCCTTAAGTGTTTGTACATAAATACTCATTGTATTTCAGAGTCACATTGAGTTATTACATTTACTGTGTATACAATCATTGATAATATTGGATAGTTTATTTTATAATTAATTCACTTCTAACATTTGCTTTGAAACGTCCAACATCTCAATTGTAAATCCGTCGTAGTATAATGTATCATTGTAGTACTTTATTACTAGGATTTGAAATAAAGTTACAACTGTATTTTAAATTTATTGCAGGCTTGACATAGGTATAGTTAGGGTTGTTAGGTCCCCCGTCCTAAAAGCCGGACAGACCAGCCATTTTGGCCGGACATTTAGGTAAAAAGGCCGGACACCTTATTGAGGATTTTTAGTATCATTATTCATGGGTACGATAAAAAAAAGCAAAAGCTAAAGCTTAGCAAAAGGCTTTGTAAAAAGCCTAACAAAAGCCGGAAAACGATTATTTTGGCCGGACACCCTACCAAAAAGCCTAACTATGTCCGGCTTTATCCGGACGTCTGGCAACGCTAGGTATAGTGGAAAAAGTGCTATTTTAAACTTTATATTATAACTATATGTGTTATAGGTACAATCTCGGTTAGCATCTAACTTATCATTTTACATAAAAGAGCTTGCAAGCAACAAGCTTTAGTATAAAACATTGTCATTTCTTTGGCTCAAAGTTTATAGTAAGCTCGAGTCAGTATTCCATTCTAAAGCTGCAAAGTGATTATGTTCCCTTTGTACTTATTTTTTTGAACGTAAAAAAATTAACTTCTTATGAATGAACACGTGAGAATAAAATTTAAATAAGATTGCATTGTAGAATATATTTTTGTCTTTGTAGCTCCTTACGTCTTCAATAAGGTAGGGACAACAAAAATTAAACTAGCGCAATGCAATACGACGTCTGTCAATGTGTCCTAACGCCGCGACAGAGTGTTACGTATGCTAGCGCTTTAGCGCGTCGTTCGGTTAACACCCTAACGAGCGCTAAGTACGTAATTACCTTTCTCTTCTAAGTTAAATTACTGGGCTGGCCATATCTGCCGCGCGCCGGAGTAGCACTGGGCTAAAATAACCACTCGATGGAGCCTAACTGGCAGGAAACGTCAAAGCGGTAGACCGAGATGAGCTGGACTCATTTTTAAAGGATTGGCCTACAATCGCAGCACATCGCGAGAGATGGAAGGAGGGGAAGGAGGGAAAGGAGGCCTTTGCCTTGCAGTGGGACAACGTAGGCTCATAATAATAATAATAATAAATTAGCTTTACTGTTACAACTGGTATACTAACCATAACGATACCTTTGTTCGGATTACCGGAACATATCCAAACTAGAGACGACAAATTTTTTTCAGTGTACTCCACGCTTTGTGTCGACTGTAACTGCTGGTTTATTTGTTCGACTTCCGGGGAGTGTACCGACTGCGCTTTGCTCATCTCGTAAGCTAAAAATTAACGAAAAATAATTATTTTACTACAAATGGCCCATACTTTTTGGTATTTCGATTATCGCAAGAGATTTTTAAGGTATTATGATTATTTATTCAGTTTTTTGCCTTCTTAAGGAAACGCGTCCATATTTTTTTGCTAAAGTCTGAATTGAAGTCACGACTTTATCTAAACAATGGACGCGTTTCCTTAAGAAAGCAAAACTTAATATAAGTTATATTAAAGTTGCAATACAGATGTGAACCCACTCGTAACACAAGCACAGCATAGCACGAAACACAGTTAACACTTTAACAAGAAAACTAGTAGAATGTAAATCTCTGTAATCTCTGTTTGTTGTTTTAAAATAAGTGTTAAAAGTAAAGCCAATATCATGGAGGTCCGCTCACATTATTGTATCCTCTAAAGACTCTAAACTGTTATAGGAATATAAAAAAAAATACTAAGCACATCACCTGGATATTGATTCATGTATTTGATATTAAATGAAAATTTTGGGTCGGTCCCACTATTTCCATTGAGAATAACCATTAATGGTAATTGTGGGTATGCCCGGTGAAGTAGCAAAAGCCTCCTGGCTAACAACATATGTCCGTCCGAGAAAAAAAGGTAATAGTGGCACTAACTTTCCCACAATAACCATTACGTTTTATAGGCGTTTTTAAACGCGCTGGCGTATTGAGCGTCGCGCGCCCAAGCGTTTATATTGTAAATAGGTAAAAGATAGTAACTTTTTATCTTAATAAAAACTTTTTAGTCAAATGTGTACTCTCGACTCTTCGATAAATTGACTGTCAATTACGACGCAAATTTAATTATTAAACGCCGCAAATGGTTATTCTGGGACACGATTGTCCGAAAAGTAATTCCCACTATTTCCATCGGAAATGTTTTATGTCAATGGGTATACTGGGAGTGTTTTGAGAAAAAAGTGAAGTTCCATTATTACCACTGCAATGGGTAATGGGAATTGTGGGATCAACTCAAAATTTTCATAAATTATCGCCAATGCTCACCTAAAGACATAGTATTCTCAGTCTTGTCTTCCTGATTGGAGTAGAACACACTCTCTCCGATCATACAGCCGCCGTCAGGAGTGCGACCACCATTCAAGTTCACGGCTGCAGCGCATTTCAAGGTCATGCGCGGCTCATTCTCAGCAATAGGCCTACAAAATTAAATTATTAAAAGCTTTAAAAAAATACTCATCTACCACCCTCGTGTAGAAAAATACGGCGTTGTAATGACAGACTTGTAACCTCTTTTTAGGTTTCCGTATCCGATGGGTAAAAACGGGATCCTATTTACTAAGACTTCGCTGTCTGTCCATCTGTCTGTCACCAGCTTGTAGCTCTAGAACTGTGATAGCTAGACAGTTGAAATTTTCACAAAATATGATGTATTTCTGTTGCCACTGTAACAACAAATACTAAACAAATAAATAAATATTTACGGAGAACTCCCATAAAACAAACGTGATGTTTTTTTGCATAATATAAAATTAGGCAACGCTTGAAATATTCACAAAATACTAAGTTGCTATTTTAATAGTAAATGATAGAATTAAAAAAAAAATCTATTATTTATTATGAAACTTTTCTTTAATAATAAATCATCATCATCATCATCAGCCCGTACAACGTCCACTGCTGAACATGGGCCTCCTCCCGAGGGAGGGTTTTGCCATAGTCACCACGATTGGCAGGCGGATTGGTAACCGCAGTTTTATGTTGTAATAGTCAAGGAAACGCTGCTGCCCGTTCCCTGGTATACGCTTGTTATAGATGATGTTATAACAATCGGGACCAACGGCTTAACGTGCTTTCCGAGGCACGGAGGGTAGTCCCTCAACCAACCAGACCCGGAAAGAAATCTTAGAATTTACACAAAGATTTCTTGTCCGGTGTGGGGATCGAACCCACGACCTCCGTGACTTAAAGCGAGCCAAATACCGCTACGCTACGGAGGTTGATGAGGAGAGATAATAAATAATAGAATTAAAATAAATAAATATTATGGGGGGCTATTAAAAAAGGGTTATAATATAGAGTAATGTTACGTTGTTTACGTTCTCTTTTTAATTCGTATTATATCTTTCTCTTGTCTTCAAACCTATTATTGTTCAGATCTGTACCTTCAGGTCATTATATCATAGCTACATAACCGTAGGTAATGTATGTGTGTATCACGCTTCATAATAGATGGATGGATTACTCCCATTTTTCTAGCTATATTATATGCAATAAAGAACCATAACGCCACGTCTTGATAGTTTAATTTAAATAATTCAAGAATCATGATTGCTTCACAATAGTAATTATTATATACCTAGAAATATATAGGACTGACTAACCTGCAGAAAACCGGTACAGGTACGGGCACTCCGCCTGATGACAACGAAGTGCAGGAGCTTGGGTCCTTTTGTTCCTGACCAGTCTTGCTCGGCGGCAGGCTCCATCCGTAGGCCTGCGTACGCCCATCATCCTTGCGAACGTGGGCCCGCACCTAACCACAACTCTCATTTGTACGAACATCACCAATAACTCACATTTAAACACCACCCGTTAATACTAAACTAACAATACATAGGAATAAAAGCATAAAACAAACACAATAATATAGACATACAACTATTTAATTAGCATAAAAATAATGTAAATATCACTGTAGTCATGCCTAAAACTAATATCACTTAAAAGTCACTAGCACTGTTTAATAAGATGATGCGGTCATTGATTCGGCTGCAAATTAAGAAAGGAAAGGAAATTAGGCTATGGGAAGAGAGAAATTAAATAAAAATAAAACACAAATAATTCACCGGGGAAGCACACAGCACAAAACACAGAATGAAATCTCAGAATCACAACATAGATGATCCAAACTGGATGGTAAGCGTTACTGTGATGCGAAGCCTGATCATGATATGCTAAAGCTATGACATCATAAAATAATAATAAGATATGACATGCTTTATGTCCTGCCTTTTCTTTGGCATTTAACGGGGCACATTCGTTTTATACGAGTATTATTTATTATCAGAATTATTTAATAATCAGAATTATTTAATAAAACACAGACATATTTTGTAAAATCTTCTTTACAAAATGTGTGTTATGTTCAATATATTTATAACTTAATACATTACATTAGAATGTTATTATGTAGTTATACATTTAAATCGTTTCTTTTTCATTCTCGGTATTGGTTTTTAAAGCAATAATTTATTAGCTACTGTATTTTCTATTTATATATTGCTTATGTTGTGTGCTAAGAGGTGGGTGTATTGGTGGATTGGAAATAGGAATTTGAGTTACACTGAAACCTATGTATGGAATGCAATGTTAGACGCTCAAGAAAATCGCAGCATAATGAGTATATACATTATTATATGTACAAGATATATGAAATCTAATTTTAAAGTAAGCAGAGTTGACAGTAAGAAACTCCTTTTGATACCAAAATACCGAATCAACTATTTAATCAAATAAGTTATGAATGTCTTTTCCAATTTAATGAACACTTTCAATAAAATATGAGATATTAATTCTACTAACATTGAAAACAGTATCTTTAACTTAATGGTTATTTATATTGGCTGAATGAGCAATAAGCTCTACTTAGCTTAGAGGATATAATTACATAATAATTTTTTGATGAAATCCTAAGATTTATGTAGGTATGAATAATATATACTAACTTGAATTGAAAACACCAGCGTCAAACCAAATCTAGACGTTAAGACAGCCGATTTTTAGGCTGCTGTAAAGTTAGAATGGGATCAGTGCCTTATAAATATTAAAATATTTGTTATTAAATATAGGTAGCTCTCGGAAGAACGACTCAAAATCATCAAGACAAATATATCACTACATAGTATTAAACAAAGTCGCTCCCACCGTCTGTCGGTACCTATGTATGCTTAGAACTTAAAACTACGCTACGGATTTTGATGCGGTTTTTTTTAAAGATAGTGATTCTAGAAAAATATTTATATGTAATACATCAGCATTGCACCCGTGCGAAGCCGCGGCGGCTCGCTAGTAATTGAATTATTGTATTCGAATACAGTGTTATTGATCGAGATCGCTAATTCACTAATACCTACTCAAAAGAAAATAATCTTGTACTTAGTTTCTTTCGGAATATTCCGACTATTGTAGTTCTGTCCTGTTTTATTTAATTTAAAAAAATATAATCAATGAATTGTAATACTAAGAAAAGATCGATGGATATGTTGAAAATGGCAGGCCAGAAAAAGGATAACATAATGTGTGAATGATGACATGTGTGAGAAAGGTATGAGTATGGAAGAGACGTCTAATAGGGAAAAAATTGAAATTTTAATGGGAGCTAGGCAGGAAGATGATGATGACGACTAAGTATTAAGATATAGTCATTCCGATGCGTTAAAACAAAGCGAGGAGACCGGGAAAATGTGGAATTACTCTGGTGCATCAGATAAGGGTAATCTACTTTGGTTAACTGCTATGCCAATAAGAATACATTTCAATACGATTATTTGTGATAAACGTTAGATTCGCTCAAGTCTATCCATTCAAATCCATTTTTATGTTTGCATTTTCAAAGAGCTTGAGTCTCCTCTAAATCGCCAGCCTTTGCATTGGGAGTTCTTTCGGGTTCACTAAATTTCTCTTCAGAAAAATCGACATTTATTTAAAAGAGTTTTCTTATTCTCATCGGTTTTAAAAAAATATTTTTAACTCACTCCCTTGTCACACTCAAATCGTCAGTTTATTAAAATGCACATTTATTAGCCTATCTTACCTTAATCTCACACACTTATACCTGAGAAAATCCACATTAGCCCCGTGAATTCCTGAACTTGTATAAATGGTTGTAGCTACGATAACGGCTAATGGATCGTACCAACATAAACAACATTGCAGTTACTCAATCATAAGGAAGTAGGAATGTTTGACTTATTGATCTATTAAATACAGCTCGCTCAATGAGTACGCTCGGTGGCCGTCCCAGTAGACGATTGTTTCACAAGTGCACAGTAAAACACAACTTTATCTGTTTAGAACGCTAACCGGCATAATACACTGATCCTACTTAACATTGCAGCACCAAAACTAAACAATTTATCACACAAATAACACATAACTAAAAATAAGCATAATTATATAAAAAAGCTTCTTACAGTTTTATTTACAATATATAATAGGTAGTATTATGTATAAAAAAGTTGCAAAATATATACATGCATTAAAATATTCACAATAATAGCTCAAATCTAATATTTTTATAAAAGTTAAAAATACATCACTATTCTTTATTTGACTGATCACTTTGACTAGTATTTTCTTTGTATAGTCTTTTAATATGCTTGCACTTATTAATATAATAATTATTTATTCTAAATACAGGAGTTAGATAAATCGAACGGTAACATTTTCATATTAAATGCTACACAAAATCACAACATTTCAGTTTATAACTATATAGACACATAAAAAGAATAAACAAAAAGTTCTAATACTAAAATATTTGTTTATGATTACAATAATTAGTTTCTAGAGGTATTTCAATTAATTTATGGACAAATAGAAAAGGTGAGATCTTCTTATTTGGATTATTTAAACAAAGCATGCAATAATCTTTGATTTAGAAATTACAGATCTTATAAAAATAGTAAGCATTTAGAGAATCTAGTGATAACACGATGAAACAAATACCATATACGAACAGAATTAGGCTCTAGTTCTAAATAAATACAGCTAAGATAATATAATATATTTTTGACGGAAACCGGCTTTACAGTAGACTAAGGTTTTATTGACCAAAAATACAAATATGAAATTGGGACAATATTACAATATATTTGGCAATCACTGTGTTTAATAGTTAAAACCAGAGCTTGCAAAATAGTATATTGGCACAATAGGAAATATCATTACTATAATGCCATATCAGTTCAAAATTAATATCATTATTGCCTTACACTTATAGAAGTATTATATTATAAGAGTAAAAAATCCCAATAATATCTGTGTTTGTATAAGATAGGTATTTGATTGTAAGATGATAAAAAGAAGAAGGTAATCAATAGTACCATACCTGTCTAAACTGCTCACTCCTTTCATGTCTACGCGAGTAATGGTGATCAGTCAATTGGGTTTCGAAGAAGTCTGCATGGGTTCTGGAGTGTCGTAACGATGATTGCGGGGCGGCCACTGCGTGGAGATGTGGCGTTGATAAAGGTCGTTGTGGACGCTCACCCGTGCTGTAAAGATTGGTAATACAAACTTGTGTAAAAGGGTTTATTTTCGAATGTCAGTAGTACATTGGCAATGAATTCGTTTATCTTAACATGATTATTCATTTTTATGACAATTTTGATTAGATGTGAACGATTGCAGTGCATTTTATACTAAAATTAAATTCGTATTCTTTACGATCAAATCCTCTTACACATTATATAAAGTACGTTTAACGTATATAACTTACGTTATATTAGAAATATTTTTTACAGAAAAAAAAAACAGCTTATAAAACGTAATTAGCGATATGTAAAATTGTTTCTCAAATTAATAAAAAGCCCTATCTATATTAGTTTTTGAAATTAGAAGAAATTCGTAACAACAATTTCAGATTATGTTACAATTATGCTCAGCGTTCTATTCAAATGCACCGCGCCATGAAAACAAAAGCAAATAAGGAATTCAATACACATTTGCATATCTGTATTTTTATCGCACAAGTTGCATAGCGACTTATTGCGTAGCATTAGATCAAGAAAATAATTCTTCGCTTAATATAAGCAGAAACTTGCATTTAATGTTGAATCGTAAGTTAATCGCAGTTACAAAGATATATTAGTACTATAATTTAAAAAAAATGCATGGCTTTTCCTTTCTTAGTTTAAAATTAAATATTTAATTCGGGTTAAATTAACTGAGCAATCCACTATGCTTTAAAAAATTCGCTAAGCCGTTCTGTTTAACGTAACATATTTGCCGATATAACAAGTAATGGGCAGCAGCATTAACTCTTGAAGAAAAGAGAAAACAAAACCGAACATGTCAAGCAGTGGATGTAGATATACAGACCGATAATCAAAATATTAAGTTACATATCACTGCATTTAATATTATATTCCAGCTGCACTTCGAGGTTGTACCGACTTTGGGCTTCTACTATGCTTCTAATATTCGCATAATGTTCCACCTTATAAACTAAATAGCAACGTAAAAAGTAAGATCTCATTTGCATTAGCATTATTGATTCTGGCACTAAGGCACATTCGCATAATGGACATTATTTATTTAAATAGAATATATCAGAATAATCACGACTTTAGCAAGGAACTGACACAATATATTCAATATTGCCCATTTTACTACTAAAGAGTAGTATGATGCGGCAACATATACTTTTTACTCACATTATATCGTGCATCTAGTTTATATTATATATTTGTTTATATTCACAGCTTTAGCAAAGTTTTAGCTACATCGTACACCTTACATTGACAGATACAAAGGCACAGCAAGTTTCAATGAAGTTACTGATTAAAAACAAAATGTACAAACGTTTTGGACTTGATATATTGGATTAGGAATGCTTCAAAATTCATTTATTTCATTAATCTATAAGATTATACAACAAGTTAAAAATGTATAGTATGAATAGATTATTATAAGAATCAACACAAATGTGGCATGTTTATGGCAAAGATTTCGCATTATTGTATTAAAAATAATTAAGATAAATTAAGTGCAAATAAATTTAGCATTCAGCAGCAGCATCGTTTCTTTTTCTCGCTAATAATCGTTAGGATATTCCTATTTTTTGAATATAGATTTCCATGTTAAACTTAACTGACTTCCAAAATGATGACGATTCTATAGAACTTTCTATACCAGTTATAAATATAGATCGCAGATCGATAGAAATCGCATAGCATATTCTTATTTGTATCATCATCATCATCATCAGCCCGTTTAACGTCGTGCTAAACATGGGCCTCCTCCCGGGGGAGGGTATTTGCCATAGTCACCACGCTTGGCAGGCGGATTGGTGACCGCAGTATTATGTTGTAACACACAAGGAAACGCTGCTGCCCGTTCCTTGATATACGATTATTATAGATGATGTTTTAACAATCGGGACCAACGTCCCTCAAGCAACCAGACCCGGAAAAAATATTAGAATTTACAGAAAGATTTCCTGTCCGGCGTGGGGACCGAACCCACGACATCCGAGATTTAAAGCCAGCCAAATACCGCTAAGCTACAGAGGTTGTTATATTGTAGAAAGGTTACTTATTTGTATATTTGTATAAAGCTGGCTTAATAAATTTTCTTTAGTATAATTGTTTGTTTAAATTGTTTTGTTTAAAAGAGACAACTCCCGCACTAGGAAAATAAATCCCTGTGTCGCGGGGGACTTTACAAACATACATTTCACGGACACAAAGAACACCCAGACTCAGAACAACTATTTGTGGTTCACACAAATAATTGTCCCGGGTGGGAATCGAACCCAGAACACCAGGTCTCAGAAGCAACTTCCGTAACCACTGAGCTACCGGTGCAGTCAAATATATGTAATATTATATCAAATAATGAGATTAGCAAAGCGGTTTAAATAGACAGTAAATACAATTAGCATTCATTAGGATATAAATAAATTGTTCATTGTATTTACGTATCAATTGGGGGAAGAAAATAAACTTTGAATATTCATTATATGAATTAATTGTAATTATTTTCTATATTTATTCTATGCTGTGCAATATCGCTATGTATGCCGCACATTTATATGAACTCTTCTACCATATTGTTAGTTATAGTCCTCAACTTCATATATTTATTAAGCATGCAATTAATTTATTTAATTACCTGAAGAGGTTGCTAAAAAACTTCCATATGCTTTGCTTACTCTTCTTATCCATAGTGTCAACACGACTAGCTCGCACCATTTCTGTGTAACGAACGGCATCTTGGAGTTCCATGAAACGTTCCTGCAAATTTAAAGAGAAGAATTTATATAAATATCATATTTATTCAATTAGTTTCAACCAGGGGTGGCCAACCCATCGATCGCCATCTATTGGTCGATCCCGGCAGCTATTTGAGCATGATCTATGATCTATGATGAGCTATGATCTTACATAATAAAATGTGATATTTCAGTCTACAAATACGTGCCACAGACGCACTATGTTAGTATTTGTCGTATAATAATCTGAAAAAATATCTATATATAATATTGATTGACATACACGAACTGTGATGACACAGTACGGTCTTATATATAAGTTAAGCACCCCTGGTCTATCTATAGGCCTAAGTATTGGATGAGTCGTGTGAATTTGTCATTTGAATAGAAATGGTAACATAACTTTAAAAGACAAAAATAACAAAATAAGCTTATGTCGCATTGCAATGTTATATTATTTAACTTCATCATTCTATGAATTAATTATTTCAAATTATCTTTACACCACAAGGTAAAGATCATGGTCGGTCTCTTATAGTATTGGCAGTCTCGGTGCAGTTAAATAACTTTCAGATTTTTTATTTACGGATAATCCATATGGATAAAAATCAATAACCTACTATCGAGGCTTATCTTCTTACAAAAATCAATTGAAATAGGCGAAGTTATAAAGGTACATTTTGTAATAGGAATGCCTGATAATATTATTCAGTATTAGATTTCCAAAGGATTTTTTTTTACTTTATGTTTTTAGACGGACATACCTATTTAGTTTTACTGTTTCACCGGGCATACAGGAGACATAAGCTCCAATAAAGCTTATTAAATGGTTTATATTTCCAACTTACCTTATACTGGTTTCGCTCCATAAGCACTCGCGCCATTTCGACGCGAGTGAAACGACGACGCTGCGCCATCGGCACATCGGCCTCATCCTCGTTCTCGCCCCCACCCGCGTTGGAGCTCACTGTCTCCTGTCACATAGCGAAAACAACTAAACATTTGCCCAAGGAATTCATACATTACTAAATAAATACATGAAAAAAATAGAAACAAATTATTATTTATGCAGGATTCATCCCGTCCAATATTACCACCCTCATCCATAATGAGAAAGAATATCTATCTATTATCACAGATTTTAATTTAAGGAGTCACAAGATCGTCAAACCTACTTAATCAATTAAGTTACATTACAAGATCTTTAAAATGTTCTTGAAGCATATATATTTTTTCTAATATAACGTTTTAAAACTTTATAAAACATCTATTGGCGTACCATTGAATACACTGCACCATACCTTGAGATGTCTGACTTCATCTTCCAGCTCGGTTACTCTGTCTCTCAACTTCTCTCTTGCCGAGCTCAAGTTGGCGGCTTCTTCGCGCAGTATTTCTAGCTCCCCGGTCATTTCGTCCACTTTTACTATCAGATCATCTTTCACCACGTTCAAAGCATTCTTCGTGGCTAGCAACTCGTTATTTTCCAAGATAAGATTCTCGACTTCTTTCCCCATGCCTACGAATAAGTTTGACAACAATTATTAAAGAAAAATATGTTACTGATAATTATATTAATTATTTAGTTGAACACGTGTGTACAATAGACTATGTGTACTTCCAAACAATAAAAAAATACAGATAGCACTTAAGAACAATTCCAAGCAATTTTGACTACGCACAACACGTGCGGACACTCTTTTATCTGATAGGCACCTACCTAAATCTCATAAAATTCGATAGTGCAGTGTGTTAATACTTCTAAATAATATTTTAAAATTATGTAGTGTCTTTGCTATGATATATCTTTAAATAAAGAAAAACTTAATAGCTTTTAGATTTTGTAAATTTATATTTAAATACAGATTTAAACATTTGACAACATTTCAAAATTCGTAACACCCTAAAATAAAAATCCCGTTTCTTTATTTCCGCTTTTGAGCCCAAAAATATATTTTTCAATTTTGTGTACCGGTTATTTTTTGAGGAAACTGGAAAAATGCGTGATGGCGTCATCGTTACATCATCATCATCAATGTCAGTATTTTTGTCATTATCAACTTTAAGGCTACTACACACATGCCGGCGGCAATGCCGCCGGGTATATGCCGAGCGGCATGTATTTCTATGTGTATCCATGCCGGCGGCTCCTTTGAATGCCGCCGGGTGCACGGCGGCTTGGCCGGCGGCCCTGCCGCCCGCACTGTGTGTAGTAGACTTAAAGTTGATAATTACAAAAATACTGACATTGACAGTAGCCTTTAGTAAATAAATTTTGTCAAACAGCCGTAACAATGACGCCATTAGGCGCTTACAACTATTTTTGAAATTCGAAAAAAGATAAATGATAGCTACCAAATCTATGTAGTTTCATAAAACTCAACTCTAAAAAGAACATTTTTATTGAGGCTGGAGCTCTGCTCGCCTTTATGTCCGGTGAAGCAGCAAAAGCCTCCTGGCTAAATACATAAAGTCCATCCGAAAAAAAAACTTGTCATATATATTAAATGTTGTCAATTGCTTTAGTTAAGATACTCTGTATGAAATAAATACTTACTTGCGTTTTTCACTTCAGATTAAGCGATCGTTAGGCAGGCACACACTTCGCCGCATGCATTGGCAACAAGAATTGATCGCGTCACAAAAACATATACGAGTAATAGGTATATAAATTAAAATATGAAATGCAGCGTAGTGTGTGAGGAAGCTTAGAACAAGTATTTCTATTTAACTTTTTATTATAACAAAGATCACCTTCAAATGTAAACAAATATCATAAATATTAAGTAAAAAATATTATTAACTATACAAGTAACTTACCAAAGTAATTGTCGTTAACTGCAATCATGCGTTGATGGGACATTTGTTAGAACGCATGAAAATAAAACGGTCAGTATTAGTATTCGAATTTTAATATTAAGTATACACAACAACTACTCATTAACATTGAGATACCGCTCACACACGACGCCACTTGTCTTTATAAGTTCCAGCAATTCAATGATAACGAAATTTCTCAATTATTATAACATCGAAAATAATAGCGCATTCATAACTTAAAATCGAATAAGATGACTGAATATTGCTAGGAATATATCATATATAGTATTATAGTATTTTATGATATATAGTGAATAGATTATTTGTACTTAAATTTGCATAGGTGGCATACACATTGTAGTGCAGTTTTCTTAAATAAATGTAATGTATTTTATGTATTATGCATAAATAAAAATCGCATAAGCACGATATCAAAATACCACATTGACATAGCGCAGTAGTGTGTGAGCGTGTTTATTGAAGGCACACAGATATAATTAATACAAATAAAAAATACACGAAATATTAAACAAAAATCATGCTTCGCGATGAATAGTTAATAAAAGCCGACTTTGACGATCATTATTATTTTTAATTTTAATGAAATCTTTTAACACATATTAAAAGATTTCTTTAAAATTTTATTAATATCCTTAGTCAGTTAAACTATGATCAAGTTCCTATTTCATACTGATGTCGTTTTCTTTTGTTAACGAAATTACATAAAACTACGCATGCATTTATTGTAGGCACAATTTTTTAACATACAGACAAAGTTAACTTTATACTCTTCTGTAATGAGAACTGCAATGTAAGCAAGCACTTACCCGAAGACGCGTATTCGCCAGGATGTACCCAACTGCCTGTTTATAGAAAAATATTATATTAAATCAACGTCCGAGATACTCCAATTGAAAAAATTTGGACAGTGAAATTATTATTTAGAGGTTACTAAAGCAGTTACGTTTATTGTTATTTCTCAAACAATACATTACTTCTTTTGTAGCATCATCATCATCATCATCAGCCCGTATAACGTCCACCGCTGAACATGGGCCTCCTCCCGAGGGAGGGCATTGCCATAGTCACCACGCTTGGCAGGCGGGTTGGTGACCGCAGTATTATGTTGTAACACACAAGGTAACGCTACTACCCGTTCCTTGATATACGATTATTATAGACGATGTTATAATAATCGGGACCAACGGATTAACGTGCTTTCCGAGGCACGGAGCATTGACATAAAAATAAATAATGAATTACCGGTGATGTCGGTGTCCTCGCCTTCAGCAATACCGGGGTCTACGTCTTGGAAGGCCAGTTCTTGGTACAGAGTGTTACCACTTCGCTTCTCACTCTTCGTTTGAGATTTACCCGTGTTGGGTGTATTTAGAGGCGCCACTGGCGATGTTGCCTGAAAAATGTAGTATTTGAAGGTTGCATTAATGAATAAGTTTTTTTACGGAGCACATGGGTATGGCAAGTAGAATTTCCACGTCTAAAACTATTTTTAAAGACAATTTAAACAAACTACTTGTAAAGGGTATTGAAACTTTTAAAGAATCGAAAACACACTGTTTATTAACCAGACCTATATTATACTGATTGACTGGAATTAAAAAATAAAACTGTCAAGTGATCATAATAAACGTTGTCAAACTGACTAATAATAAAAATGAAGTGTGAAATGTGTCTATTAATAACATTTTTACTATTAAATTTAATTTGCAATACATTAACACTTAAATGTTACCAATGTTCATCAATAAAAGACCGTGGATGCTACCAATCTAATTTGTATGATGGTCACTTAAAGAATTGCAAAAACGTCAGTATGCGACCAGTATGTCGCTCGCTGTATCAGATAAACTACTTCACGGGTACTGAAGATGTTACCATATTGAGAGAATGTGCTTATGTGTACACGGAGCCACTAAAATGCTTGCAGTCGAAATTCAGCCAACTACATTTCTCCTACGCGTGCGAATGCAATCAAGACGCTTGCAATGCAGCCCGCAATGTAAAGCGAAATTGGGTAGTCGTTTGGTTTTTACTGTATATTGCAATTAAGCTGTGATATAGTGTGACCGTATAAGGAAATGCCAGAAGTATTTTATTTAGTTTTAATTAAAAGTAATTTTCATATTTAGAACTGCCATTTTTAATTGATTCTCAAAATATAAGATGATAAAGAGTGATTGTAAAGTCCCCCGCGACACTGGGATTAATTTCCATAGAGCGGGAGTTGTCTTAAAAAAAGTGTATTTTCTATGTTATTCGTTAGGAGTAGTAGACCTTAAAATGATATTTTTAACAAGACATCTTCCAGACACTACTTTGATTCAGAATCATAACTACAAATAAAATATTCTGTGGTATACCAGTTACATGCTAATTTTGTAATGAAGGTCCAAATAATTGGGACCTGTGTCTGTTAAGAAACCTTTTAAATATCATCAGTATAGTGAAACACGTAGTGTATTATATGCTGACCTGACTTTGCTGCCTGATGGGATCAGTTTGGTGAGCACACTCGACAGTGCGGACGGCCGCCGCCAAGTCCGACCCCGTTGGTGGCGATGGTGGTGATGACGACATGCTGTCGGGGCTACCGGGCATACTCTCCGTCTGCTCCACATTGTGCATCGAGCTCTCCAGGGACGCGAAACCGAAGGAGATGGGCCCTAGTGGTTGTAGTAAAACTTGTTTAATCACTTACTTGAGCAGTAATGAACGTAATAGTTGTAATTATTAGAATAATACATGTAAACTGAACATTGTTGTCGTTGATTTATAACAGAGTCGTAACTAGTTTTTTTTAAATTCGTATATTGTTTACTATGAAATATATGACTAAACAAGACCCAATACCTACCAATCTATAGCAACCTACTATAAAATAACTATAGACGAATCAAGGAAATGTTATTGCATGTTTATATTATTTATACAAATTTAACCTATCCGACATAAAATCTTATGAATGACTAGCTGCGCCCCACGATTTTAACCGCGTCGCTCTGCTCCAGTGGGTCCGAGCGTGATATTTTATAGCCAATATGTTACTCCAGCTTATAATATACTATCCGCGTACAAACTTTCAGCCAAATCCATTCAGTAGTTTTTGTGTAAAAGAGTAACAAACATACATACATCCACACATACAAACTATCGCATACTTTATAATATTAGTACGATTTATAAATTCTGAGTTGGAATCAGGTGCCAACTTTACATAAACTATATTTATTTAAACTGCATTACAATTCTAAGAAAACGCTTCGTTTCCAACTTGTTTGACTTGTACATGGAGAAGAACAATAATGATTTAACAGCAACATATTGTAAATATGATTCATTATCTTATCAGATTCCATCGGCAAACAAGCGACGTAAGGTGATAATCAAAAATGAAACATATAAGACCACTAATTTCTACAACAATTAATTACATAATGTTGGTTATTATGTTATATACGTTTAAAACATAAAGGTTTTTTTTGTTGTTGTATTATTATTGTATTTGTTATAATGATTGCATGTAGTAGCTTAATGTATTTATAACGATTCAAGTTCTATTAGTTTATATTTCCGCTTCAAATGGATAGGCACCAATAATTCCACTTGATTGCATACAGAATGAATATACATCGTTGCATCGCGTTGCTAGCTGTGTGAAGCCGATATTCATATGTATCGATTATCCTTTAATATAATTACCTAGCCAACTACGAAATACAGACTGTAGTCGACTTGTTGCAGTTCTATCTTATAACGTTGTTATTTCTATTTCAGTTACGGTGTATTAACTTATAAGCAATATTTATTATAATTAAGAAACATGAATAAAATACAAACTAAAACTAACTAATTAAAAATAAAACTAACTTATATAATACTATTCTAAATCTATTCTACTTGGCAAGGTTCCCAGAATGCTGGCAGCATTACCAATTGAACGCTGAGGCTTTACCTCCAATTTGCTAAACCGTACCGTTTCTAGAACGTCGGCGCACGGTTTATTAAATTAAAAGTCTTTTGTTATCACACATATCGCATAGTAGCTTCCAGGCCAGATGGTAACTATCAGATGTGAATTCAATGGACTTGATGACTACTATCCACGACCTGAATATATCTGACCCCCTCGATTCTTTTGCAACCCAAGATTTATGCGGGTATTTCGATCGATTAAATAAATAAAAAGATGATTAAAAATTATATTTTACTATCTTCCCGCGCGCGGTCTTACCCGGGGAAGAGAGAGATTGAATGGCAATTATTACCTGCAATTGATAATTCTGGTCTGCCAAACTCAAGTTTTGGGGAATAGGTATAAGTCGAAAAAATAATAACTGGAATGCATTAGCTGCTAATTTATCAATTTTCAGATAAAATTACTAGAGGATTTAATTTTAATTTTAACGGATCTTCTTTGGTAATTTAGTCAAAACGAAAATTTATCTGTTTGATAATTTTGACAGACGATTGTAAAAGTATACCTAAGTATACAATTAATGAGATACACAGTTTTGTCTAGTTTTTTGTTCATGTCGTTATGACCCACGATTTTTTTTATTTACATATATTTTCTAACACAAAGCTGAAGATTATGTTCGTTTGAACGCGCTAATCTCTAAAAGTTTACTACTTTTCTGATTTGAAAAATTCTTTCAAGTAGGAAGTCTATAGGCAATTTTTTCTTTTTTTTTAAACATTACTAGCACAGTTTTGCATTCTACTAATATTCTTGTTAACCCCTCGTGCTAAGCTAAAATGCTTGTGTTACGAGTGGGTTCGCGTCGGTAGAGCAATGGTTGGGGTTCGAACCTGCGACCTCAAGATCACAAGTCCGACGCCCTTGCCATTGATTGGGCTACGGCCGCTTATTTAAAAAAATTAAATAATTATGCATTCCTATAGGAACGGAAGAAATTCCCCGGGTAAGACCGCGCGCGGGAAGATAGTAAAATATAATTTTTAATCATCTTTTTATTTATTTAATCGATCGAAATACCCGCATAAATCTTGGGTTGCAAAAGAATCGAGGGGGTCAGATATATTCAGGTCGTGGATAGTAGTCATCAAGTCCATTGAATTCACATCTGATAGTTACCATCTGGCCTGGAAGCTACTATGCGATAGGTATGATAACAAAAGACTTTTAATTTAATAAACCGTGCGCCGACGTTCTAGAAACGGTACGGTTTAGCAAATTGGAGGTAAAGCCTCAGCGTTCATATCAACAGATAGAATAAAATACAATGCCTCGAATCTTTTACAAATTTATGCACACGCTGATTCTAAATTAGTCGTGTTATATTGTATAGCTAGGTATGAGTTTCAAACAACTTCACTTGTCAATAAAGAACATTGGCAAAGCCAAACTTTAACCACGTGGTTAAAGTTTGGCTTTGGTGATACTATTAATTAAGATTGATTAGAATTAGGTCAGACGTTACAAGTTTTCAATTGATCGATGGTGTGTGGCTAATAAACAATAATACTAGATAAATGTAAGCTTAATATACCACGGTTTTTTGTGTGTACATCTATTGATATTTGTTTATGTGTATTATAATTATAGTATATAAAGTATTATACTTTACAAAGAAGCTGTTTAAGAAGAGTTGTAAGAAAAACTGCATCAAAATTGTTCCACGCGTTTAAGAGCTACGGTGCCACAGACGAACCTACATAGCGATCAAACTTATAACACCCCTTCTTTTTGCGTCGGGAGTTAAAAATAGCACTAGTGCAATTCATTAACGTAACATTTCGTATTATATATAAGTTACAATTATTTTTTTCAGAAACTGCTCTTAAGCTGCCAAAACAAAGCAGACAAAATATTTATGTTAAATATTAATGAAATATTTTGCCAGTACCAGTAATGAACAATATTTACAGAAAAAACTTTTATAACAATCTTAACAAACTGTTATTTTCAAAGCAAAGATTGCGTTACAAATAAAATACTTTTTTATAAAGCTTCCTTTTCTCGTTATTTATTGTGATAAAATATTATTCAGAACAATAGAATTATTTACCGCAGTTCAGGCTTCAATGTATCCAAGTAAATGGTCGTGTTTGTTTACTGGAATACGATTATGCTTTAGGTCTGGGATCATCGAATTAACATGCTTTCCAAAGTACTGAATGTAGAAGTTGAATTACTACATTAAATATTTTATTTACGAGTCTAACTGCACCGGTGGCTCAGTGGTTACGGTAGTTGCCTCTGAGACCTGGTGTTCTGGGTTCGATTCCCACCCGGGACAATTATTTGTGTGAACCACAAATAGTTGTTCTGAGTCTGGGTGTTCTGTGTGTCCGTGAAATGTATGTTTGTAAAGTCCCCCGCGACACAGGGATGAAATTCCCTAGTGGGAGAGTTGTATTAAAAAAAAAAAAAAAAAAAACTCGACCATAAGGGCCTTTGCGTCCAAACTAATACAGGTAGTCGGGGATTCTATTTTAAGTTTTTACTATAAGACCGCTTATTTGCTTTTATACAAAACTAGCTTCATAATTAAATATAGCCTATGACACTCAGATTGAATGTAGCTTTCCTATGGTGAAAGAATTTTTGACATCGGCACAGTAGTTTTGAGTTTATTCATTACAAACATACACACACACACAAATACAAATATTTCTTCTTTATAATATAACTAAAGATATAGAAAGTATGTCCTTACCGCTAGATCTCATCGGGTTGAGACCAAGTCGTCCTCTAACTTCACCCCGATCACTGGCAGTGCTCATCAGGAGCTTGGTCCTTTCCATATAGTCCACATGAGTCTTGAATAACTCGTTGTACCGCTCATGTAGTTTAGAATATTCCTGATAACAAAAACAATAAATTTTTTATCAACTGATCTAAACTAATGATATATATACCTACATATATTCGACTTCGTCCAAATAAGTTTTTTTAAGTTCCTTGCATTATTATGATATTTGTACCTACTTGTGTACAGCTGAACTTTGAAAACTTAATTTACAACAATACTTTAAAACAAATCCTCAAAACTAGAACGAGAATAGAGAACATTGAGAACATTGGTATTGACAGAGAACATAGGTCTCCAATGCAACCCGCTGAGGAAACGTATTATATTCTATTTTGTGGCTAAATTTGCAACAATCGCATAATACTTTTACATAGCAGTATCATCATGAATAAACAACATCATTTTTTAAACCACGTACTGAGTACTGAGGGCGCTGTATTCTCAAATCGAAAACGTTGAATTTTCTAGACCTATACTAGACTAAAACGAAAACTCAACGGTTGCACCTGCAATATCTTATATTGATGTCGTCTTCCCATATGAAACCTAGTTACGAATTTAACTTCGTTACATCTGTCTAGCTTGATCTTTGCTAGACCATTACCCTACGCACACATGGTCATAGATTAAGATCATAATGTTTTTCGGAACGAATAATTTCAATTTTAATATTAGGAGACATTTTAAGATGCACCACATTCGCTATCTTTTAAATATTCTTTAAGCTTTGTACTTATATTTTTTTTCTTTAAGTTTAGTACGTATATTAATGTTGTTAAAAAGTTTAAAAATCAGTTTACGAGGTGTACGGAATTACATTTTAACAGACGAACTGACTAGGACGAAGAACTGATATCCTATGTCTTGTTTTTATCCTGTCATGTGAAACTTTAGAAATCAACTGTGCATATATTTAAAATGAAATCAGTCTATAAACGCTTGTGTTATTTAAGCTGTTTTTTTAAATTACTTTCACCATCCCTACGATAGTGCCACGAAACATTATTAAATTAGTAGAAGAGGATTAACTACAGCATTTGTCAGCGAGTTTCCTTTATAACCTTGTATTGACTTAACGATAAATTATCAACAACAAAAGTTGTTGGTTAGAAAATTCAATTTCAATAACTAAACCCACTTTTTCCTGATTATTTAGATTTTAAGGTATAATTCTATCATAGACTTTCGAGTAGATATGACGCCGCGCCGAAGCGCTGCCGCCGCCGCCGTCGCCAGTGTCAGGATCAAAACAAAAGGAGCAGGATAAAATTACTACAATTGTGACTGCGCCAGTGAAATTAATATCCCAGCACAGTTACTGTTGGAATTATTCAAAAAATGTGCCAAAACCTTGTTGAAGAATAATAGACCAAATTCCAACAAAAGTTATATAGGTTTTTAACAACCTTCGGATGTAACATCCGTGGCAACAAATATGTAGGTATATGCGTACAAATTAGAGGTTTTATTAAATCGGTCCCAGTACTTTTTGAGTTTGCTTATTAGAAACAAAAGTACTAACCATCTCTCTTTAGAATTTGAGTATCGATCAATAAACCCACTGTTGATAGTCATAATTACTGGTTAGTGGTTACCATATTCTTAACAAGGTACTTCAACATATGGAGTCGATAGGTATTGCTATCCTCATAAACTATATAACCGAGGGGTAGGGGGGGGTTTAAAACGAAGAAAGATAAATACATTTCGTTTGCGATATGAAATATACCTAGATTCACTATAAAAGTGTACATCTTAATACAACTTATATGAAATCTACTCGAAATTGCTTGGCCATAAACACCTTTCGGCTTTGATTAAGAACTGTTTCTATAGGACATGTTTTCTCAACTCGCTCTAACTAATATTACGAATAGATATAAGAAGCCTATATAAGAAAACAAGTTTGTACAAAGTAGATTCCTAACGATAACTAGAGGCGGTACAGCAAAAAACGCGGTTTAAAATTCCAATTTAAAAAAATCAATGTCATGTCGTATTTGATATCTTGCTACGCGGCGTGCGTCCTTACCAAACCAACTTTTCTAACAACATGTGGATCTTATTATGATAATTATTCTATTGAATTAATAATTTTAAATTATTATTTGAATATATTTTTGTAGAAAATGTAGTCATCTGTAACGAACACTACTTTAGTCGTAGTTTAAAGTGAATATTCATTAAACTGGCTAAATAATTAATTCATTATACATACATAACAAGTTTTTAGAATATATATAAAGTTACATTGGGGAAATTGTGGAGGTTTCTTTGGTAATCTCCTTGGATTTGATATTCATGTAATTATTTTAGTATTATTAATTAACTGACACCCACGCAACGAAATGCGCTATATAAAATCTATCGTATTCTTGTTGTTAAAGTGGCTTACATAACAAGCAATAACTTTGTATTTTAACATTGTTTTTATATCTACACATCGTTTCTCAGTCAATAAAAGCCACAATAAACTTACACAACTGTTACATTAACTTCGGTATTAATTCAATTTGTGAGTATGAATAATGAAAACCTCTTACTTACTATATTTGGAAAGAAAATGCTAACCATAAATTAACTAATGCGGCATTGACAATAGTTTAGTAACAATTGCCATTTAATAATATCTTTAACGACAGATTAGTTAATTTTCAGGTTGATCAAACGGGAAAATCATTCTAAATTAGCGTTAGTATTTTTTTAAATCTATCCTCATACCTTTTTCAGCTCATTCTCCCGTTCTTCGAGGCGACTGGCGTGGTCTAAAGAGTTCTTATGCTTGAGCTCCAACATTCTCACGATACTGTCGAGAGCCTCAAGTCTGCCGGTCAACTCTTTCCTTTCCCCTTCGAAGTGGTCTTCTGCCTCCAGCAACTGTGTGAAAAAAGCGGTGTTTAATGCATACAAACATTGATATTGGAAGGAAGTTTAAAACATACCTAAATATTATATTTTATTCGATATAGTATATATAAATCGAATTACTTACTCTAATTTAAAGTTGTACTAATAAAGAATAATAGAGATCAAATGTATTCATTGTGTAATGGACACATTCAATGTTAAAAGAATTTAATGTCCTTGGTAGATACCTACTCGTCTCTGCTAATCATTAAAAATAAACAATATAAACACCTTTAACTAACTTTTACTTGGGAAGGGTTAATTTCCATTAATGAACGGATATAATAGTGATTATAAAAATAACGATTGCATTATAATTATAAGAAGTGCTCAAGAGGCCCTCATCGCATTAGTGACAGATCTTTTTGGCCACGGTCCCCGGTTATCCGACCAGCCTTAATTGTAAATAATATAACAGAGACAACATCGATTTTATTTCAATTAATCTTGTATCTGCTACGGTATTAAGAAGATGCTATCCAGGGCGCATCAAGAGGTATCGTCGTGAAATAACTCAATTCAATTCTACAAACTAGATTTACATCTTTTAATGGTATTGTCTTTGACGACAGAGAACTTTCCCGCAGTCTCGAGTTCCCAGTAATCTAGTTGATAGAACTAGATTACTTACTTACTTACTTACTCTCACTAATTGCTTTATATTTACTTAACACTAACACTTAAATTATTTTCTCACAAGATTTTTGTACATTGTTAAGTTTGAGCAGATGCATGCATTTAAGCTTCATATCATAATCCGTGATTATATATAAATTATAATATTGTGCATATTTGGTACGTGCATAGGCAAACTATATTGTGAAAAAAAAGTAATGTTAGTTATGGGATGTGGAAGTAATATATCGCCATTAAACGTAACAGTTTGGCGGGAAGATGATATTATGTATAATACCATTGCATTTTTTTGTAACTAGTGTTTCTAAATAAAATAAAAAAAAAGACTATGAACTGGCAACCGGTAGAAGGTAGGCTGTCACTTTTGACAACTTTACAGGTAACGAAAACTAGTTTACGTTATTTACACTGCAGAAATTAAATATTAAAGTTAAAAAATCAATGGAATTAAGTAGATTATGAAATAGTATAAAATGTTATTAAAAAGTGAAATCATTAGTCATGAATTAAGATACGATCGGTCGACAGTTCACAGTCCATTTTTGCATTAAACAAAGAAGAAAATGTGTTCAAACTATTGTTATCAAGGTTCATCTAAAATCTCTGAAGTTTAATATTATATGCGTCAACAGTACTACTTACATACCTATTACCTAGTCGGGGTATCAAGGAACTTTACAAGTAGGTATAACTAAGCCAAACTGCATCAATCTAAGATTCAATACGACCTCAATTAGGAGCTATAACACGCAACATGACGTAAAAACAATAAGTGTTATTGTTGTTTGGAAATATTGTGTCTGGTATTATAATTAATATGAAAGACTGATCTATAAAAAGTACATATGACTAATATCTGAGATATTTGAAGGAATATTTCTTGCAGGACAAATTGTAAACTATGTGCAATATCATCAAAACTGACTGTGTCTTCAAGAGGCAACAATAAATAAAGAAACTTATTTACAGTGTTTGCAATATTATAGTTTAGTTATTTGTTACTAAAGGGATTATTCTCTTCACCTATGGCTTGGACCACGACCCAGGGCAGGTGCTGTCGAAGGCAATTGATAAATTAGGATTTTCAGAGATTTTAGAAAATTTGTGCAACTGTCGTGTTACTTAACAGTTGGCGAGCTTCTCGGATTTTGAGTCTCCAAGGCCATTAAACTATACTTTGCTATAGAGCGATGCCTAAATCATGAGGCCATGCGGATTAAAATCAACCAGCAGATAGCACAAGATCAGTACAGTGCACCCAAAGTATTTTAACTTCTAATAGACATGTTATGATCCATACAATCGCATGCTTTTGAAATATCACAATAAATTCATTTATGAAGCAATAGTCGTACTATTGCATCATGAAACCTGCACAAAGCTTTAGGCTGCGTTTCCACCAGAGATGTGCGATGGAAATGTGTCGTGCGAGGATGTCTAGCTGTGCTGTGAAAATGTGTGGGGGTTTTCACCAAAGCTGTGCGATGAAAATGTGCGTACGAAGCTGTGTAATGTGCCGACGGGGGTGCGGTGTAGTGGAAACGGAGTAATGCGAACGCCTGTCTGCCGCTCACGCCCACTCTCGCTTTGCTGTCGCTTGTAGTCGTACACGGTACAGTATGCGCAAACCTCGCAACACATCCCTCGCACACATCCCTCGCCCACATCCCTCGCACACATCCCTCGCACACATCCCTCGCACACATCCCTCGCTTGTTTTGTATGCGCAAAAATCTAGCTCCGCTGAGCCATTTCCACCAGAGCTGTGCTGACCGAGGCGAGATAAATGAAGCGATTCTATTGCTTACACACACACCCCTCGCTACGCATCCTCGCACATCTCTGGTGGAAGCGCAGCCTTAATTTATAATTTTTATATGGACCATATCTATTAGACTGGAACTAGATCTTGACTAGACTGGCTCCTAGCAATTCTAAGTTGTTAATGAGCCTATTATTGATGTTGTAGCAAACTCTTTAGTTTTGTAAATTATTAAAGTCATTTTTATAAGTGTTTGACTGTGACCCTAAGCTAAGATAAAGAATTAAATTTTTAATTATTTTTTTTTTTTTTGGAAAATCCACATTGCCTTTTGTTTGATGGGCGATGCTGGGCAAGAAAAGCAATTTTTTACATGAATCATTTGCACATAGCATTTAGTAAAGAAAATTTCATGCTATAGTCTGAATAATTACATGATAATGATCATGACAATTATACAGTACTTTTAGCTAAGATTCATGATTAATGTAAATTAGTTATAAATCATTTAGTTATGTACATATTATATAAAAAACTTGATAATGACATTATTGATAACTATATTAAATGGTGATAGCATTTTTTATACATATTTTTTTATTTTTATGAGTCTGGTACCTATCTACTTGTAAAGATTTCATATTAAATGATTCAGCTTGAGTATAAGTCAAGCTGAAGCATTGAAGTTTCCTTGTGGATATGACAAATATTTATGAGAATTAAATAAACATTGATTTAGATTGAGTGTCATTGTATGCAAATCACTTTCAACTTTTGAAGCGGCCATAGCCCAATGTCTAGGGCGTCGGACTTGTGATCTTGTAGTTGCCGGTTCAATCCTCACCTATTGCACTACCAACACAAACCCACTCATAGCTTAGCATGAGGGGTTAACAAGAATACTAGCAGACTGCACAACTCTGGGTGAAAATGGGATAGTGTTGCCGTCTTAGAAGTTAACTACACAACACAGTTACATAAACCAGTCTACTCAAGAATCAAGTAACTGTCTAATAGAATTAGTATGTTCTGTTATGTTACAAAAGCATTTGATGCATCTCATGCAATATTTGGATGCACATTTTATTAGATTAGGTAAATAAAAAAGGCATCTGTTGTTACACCAAAAAAAAATTAAAAAAAAAACCAATCCACAACTGAGTGCACAAATGTGATAGTATAATCAAATAAAAATTATGTGGTAGAACTTCTCCTCTGGCTACAATTAGCATATCATTGCTATGGAGGAGTACTACATATTCCATTGCAGTGGCAGAGGGGTAGGGGCGGTGTCTTATGCATTTCCCTGGGGGCAAAGCCTTCTTAATAATGAATGTGGACCCAGCCCATAAAGAAGGTTGTGGTCACAGCCACACTAAAATCTGCAAGTGCGAATCTGAATACAACTCACTAATTAACAATCATGATTTGTGACTAATTATCATCAGCTTAAATATGACTATTTTTTTTCCATACATCAAGACAATTATGTCAAAAGTCTATTACAGTAGTGGTTCATGCCTATCATGTTAATAAATAAATGTTTTACTGAGAGTGCACCATATAAACAAACTCTTCGCAAGAACAATGCCGAGCAAATTCATGGGTAAAAAAAAACTATTTATTTTAAGAGAAAAAAAATGTTCATTCTCTAAATTGCACTTAAACTTTTAAATTGAACACAAATGTCAATTGATTACATGCCAATATTAATAATGTAATTTTGTCACACAACATATTAATTTTCTATTGTTCAAGTGTGATGCAGTTTAAATTTTAAAATAGAATGGCTTGCATTGGGAATACATAAAAAATGTATTGTATAGATTAAAACATAATTAATTAACAATCTTTTTTTATATTTAATAGGCTTGTTTTGAGTATAAATGCATGATATTTTTGTGTTTAAATGTATATCATAATACTAATAAGCTAATTATCATTACCTTTTGAACATTTATATAGAATGTTTACATTTTTAAATATTTAAAATTTTGTTTGTTTATATATATATAACATATAACAGAACATTCAATACAATTATTGCTATAATACAATAACAATAATCAACACAGGTCAAAGAGAACACAAGGCATTGATATGTTATGAACCTTGATATCATTACCTGACACATTGGTATATGTTTCACATATTATTCAAGACACAAAATATCTTGTTTACCTTGAGATTCAGATAACAGAATGGATGGCACATTCCTATTAAGTAAACTATGTTAAGCAACCATCAATATAATCACGAAAATAAAAATTGCGTGCATTATATACGGAGCACAATTAACTACTACATGCATTCTTAGACAGCCTTGTGATGCAAAACAAAGGAAGAGTATCAAGGCCCATTTGCAACTAAACAAAAAGATGATTTTACTCACCTTCTGTTCTGAGTGCTTCCTGGCTGCCTTCTCGCGCTCGTACTGCGTGACCAGCTGTTCATTGTCTTCGCGTAGTAGTTCCAATTCCACTTCATGCTCCTGGTTGGTTTGGTAGGCGGAATCCAAGCACTCGAGCACGTTCACAAGCAGAGGCATCAATGTTTTCACTACATCTTCGTCGTAGCGAGCTATCATTCGTTCGAACTCCTGATATATGCTCCCCGCCAATGATTGGACCTTCTCGGACATCACAACGTGTGAGTCTTCATGGGTCCCGTAGATGGTTTCCGTAGAATCTTCGTAATTCATAATGGAAATTAAAAGCACAGCCCAGTCGAGAAATATGAAATAACTTTAACTCTCGCAACGCGAGGGCGTCTAATTAAGGATTTCTTCAAACATGATTAGAGTAGTGGGTAATATTATTTGATGACGCGATCGATGAGTGACTTCAAAAGAAATACTCCATAAGGTGTTGTTTTACATTTCAATCACAATGTTTTTATTGCGGTATACTGCTATCGATCAACAATTAGCGTACAAAAATTACACAGTCACTTGACTGCGTAAAATGAAAAAGAAAATAGATTTACACCATGTCTTGTCTGATTAAGGTCTTTTTGCTGACTGTTGAAAAAAAAGTTGACGAAGGACGTTGTCGATGATATTGGTTGGCAGCCCTATATTGTTTCCGGATCTTTGTCCCGGGAAAGTAACTAGAAGTGACATTTTTAATCTGTACAGTGTCTAAAGTAAATTTAAAAAAAAAGTCTTTAAAATGCGGAATATCGTTAATAATTTCTGATTAGTACGCACCTGATTAAAATATTTAATGCCTTATTTGTGGACACAATAAAGTTATTCAACTTGAAATTTTCACTTGAACAATATTGGTTGAAATTATGTTACGTCTTCTAATTGTGTAATTTTTACACTGACCACCAATTGTAGTTAATTGTAACGCGTACTGAATTATTACTGGCTGAACGGGTGAATTGCTTAACGCTATTTCCTATGTTATGCTTCAGTCGAGGTCATTGAAAAGATTTAGATCAATCATTTTTGTTATAATTATGTATTTTTACAACAAAATAACTTTGTTAATTTGCACATATTAATTACTAAAATAACTTCAGCCATTCTCTGCACCAAGTTATTCCTTCATTCGTCTTCTTTATTTTATTTCTATCATATGAAACTAGAAGTATCGACCAAGAATATTAATTACAATGTGGTGCACATAATAAAAAAGACATTAGAAGTATTTAGAAGCCATTTGATATAATACTATTTTTATTTTTCAAAACAGTTGTATGCAAATTCAAAATCCGGATCCCAATCCAAAGCTATCAGTGACGAATCAAATAGTAGTAATATAGTATCGGAGCAAGAAAAAACTTTTAATCTATCAAAACTGCATTTTTAATGTAATGCACAGTAAATTAAAATCCAGCATTTAAAAAATATATATTGGAGTTGAGTGAATAAATTTTTGTCGCTACGGTACCATATTTGTGGAATAATCTCGTTATTTCTTGTGCTCAAAAGATCAAAACATCAGAACCAATAAAAACTGTTAGTTTCGTTCGTAAATCTTAACATACGTCAAAGCACTCGTCGATCGATGTCCCACGTCATGTCGGAAAACGCGTCAATAAGTTTTGTTGACTTTTCAAAATTGCTGTAGAAATTTATTTTATTACTTAATTAGTAACGGAGTCGCGCATTACAACAAGTAAAAAGTAGTCTTAATATTCTACTTCTTAGTAAAATAGCAACATTTACTTTTCAAGTCTATTAGTAACAAACAGTGTATGAGTCTTCGGGAATTCTGATTTCGTGAACTAGTTATTTAAAGTTAAAATGCCTGTGACAGGGGAAACCATGCAGGGCAAAAAGTCAGTTATTTGGGCTTATGTGTTGTGGTTATTCGGTGGGTTATTTGGGATGCATCACTTCTACTTAAAGAGGGATCGACATGCCTTCGTTTGGTGGACTACTTTGGGTGGTTTCGGTGTGGGGTGGTTAGGAGAAATATTGCGCATTCCAAGATACGTTAGAGACGCCAACGATGACCCCAAACACATGCAAGAGCTTATAAAAAGAATGACCCTGAACAGGAAGGTAAGATGGCAGAACTGCAATTTTATTTAGGTCACTTATATTTTGTAATAATATGTGTTGCAAAGTAACTAACATTTATTTTATTTCATGGGATTATTTTTTAATATAAATGTTTTATTTTCTCCTAAAATTTATTTTCTGTGTTTGTAACAGGTTTTTACAATAAATGTCTTAAATTTAATACTTTTATATTAAAGATCTGTTACTATGGGCATTTTAAGTTAATATGCTAATCTTTTCTCTTTATTTTACTCTTTAGGTTTATATTTATGTAAATATATTTCTATTATTGACTACTCAATCTTCTATTTCAAAGAGTTCTGGAGGCCTAAGGTCCTTGGAGAGCTGATTCTATTTTAGTAAGTATTACTAATTATATTAGTTTGCCATGTGTCTGTCAGACATTTAAATCTCCTTTAGCAAATCTATTGAAATGCTTGCTAGAAGTTTCTGACTAACTTTACATATTGTGTTAAATAATTATGTTTTGTGTCACTACAAGATTTAATGATGGACTGACTATTAAGATTGGCCATACATAATAACCCTCTATCCTGTCTTATGTTATAATAAATAATTACTTACTTACTTAATACTTCTGATTATGTTGTGTAGTACTTTCATATTGACAAAAAATACTTGACTATAAGCAATTGGGTACATATCCTGGCTCACTGTCATCCTCCCTATCACTGTGGTAAACTTAATTTAATAAAGAGCTTATGACTGGCAGAAAAAGAAACCCAGATCACATATCAACCTAATGTACCCCATTATAGACATGAAGAATAAAAAAATAGAATTAGACCATCAGTTAGATTACTAAAAAATATTGGACACATATTTTTTTTGTTCTTTTAACAAATATGACGAGGATACAGCACAGTTAATTTTGTGTTATGTCAATTCTAGGTACAATTTAAGCTACAAGTCACATCACAAGCCCCCAATCCTGAACTTTATAGTTTGTTGTTGCTCCTGTATCTTTAACATTTTTATTTATTTGATACTAGCGGCCCGCCCCGGCTTCGCACGGGTGGACTTTTATACCCTACCCCTGCCCTACCCTACCCCTACCCTAACCCTACCCTACTCCTACCCTACCCCTACCCTTCCCCTACCCCTACCCCTACCCTACCCCTACCCTACCCTACCCCTACCCTACCCTACCCCTACCCTACCCTACCCCTACCATACCCCTACCCTACCCCTACCCTACCCTACCCTACCCCTACCCTACCCCTACCCTACCCTACCCCTACCCTACCCTACCCTACCCTACCCTACCCTACCCTACCCTACCCTACCCTACCCTACCCTACCCTACCCTACCCTATCCCTACCCAAAAGTATCCTATGTCCTCCCAGTTCTTAGCTACCTCCCTACCAATTTTCAGCCAAATCGGTTCAGCCGTTCTTGAGTTATAAATAGTGTAACTAACACGACTTTCTTTTGTTTTTAAAATGTATTCTGCTATTCGGGACGGAAACAAATCCAACAAATCAAAAACCATGGCAATCGGTCCAGCCGTTCTCGAGTTATAAGTGTTGTAACAAACACGACTTTCTTTTATATATATAGATATAAAAAATATGTGTCTAATATTTTTTAGTAATCTAACTGATGGTCTAATTCTATTTTTTTAGTCTTCAGGCCTATTCTAGTCTTTTTGTAAAGTTTTTTATAACCATTACCTTAACCTAGTCTAAATATCTAATAATTCAACTAACTTGAGGTATTCTGCATTCATTTTCCTTTAAAATTTATATTTAAATTAATGTATATATTTTTGTTTAATCACTAAAATTATAATTAGTATATATTTTAAATCTCATTGTTTTGGGGTGATTGTGTATGCTGTAAGTGAACTTATAATCTATTTTAATATGAATTTCTGGATATACTTCTTCTTCTTCTTTTACCAATAGAAAGTCACATCATTTGTGTGTCATAGCCTATATTTTAGGTTAAAGGTTCCACAGAAATAGCATCTACGCAGGTGACACCACAGGACAGCTAGTGGTTAATACAGAGCTTTAGAGTAACATAATGTAATTATATATTTTAAAAGCCAACTCCCGCACTAGGAAAATTAATCCTTTTGTCGCAGGGAACTTTACAAACATTCAATTCACTCATACAAAGCACACCCAGACTCAGAACAAATATTTGTGGTTCACTCAAATAATTGTCCCGGGTGGGAATCAAACCCAGAACACCAGGTCTCAGAAGCAACTACCGTATCCACTGGGCCACTGGTGCAGTCAATAATATATACCTGAGGTGGCCAACTAAATAAGACCTAAGATCGACTTTTTACTAAGTGCGATCAACTATATGGCATACAATGGAACGATAAATAAATATTTTTGAAGATTATTATATGATAAACACTAACTTTGTGCATCTGAGGCACACATTTGTAGACTAACATGGGCTAATATATAACTTTTTATTATATAAGTTAATCTTACTGTAAAAGCTGCTGGGATCGACCGGTTGACCATCCCTGATATAAACTATTATAATTTGTTTTTAGTCAACTGGTTGATTGACAGTCTCAGATTTTTCGATAGAAGCTTCCCTTAAATATTAAACACATTTATAAATATAATTTTGTAAATGCTGGAAGGTAACTAAAATCGCAAGATTTTTTTTTTTTTTCTAAATGTGTCTGCAATTAACATTTACCTGTTAAATTTGTATGGATTTCCAAGTAACACCTTATTCCATTATTTTATAAATAAATTTAACCATTAAATTTTATGTTCTAATTCCGCAAAAAATATTGTAAATGATATTGTATTAACTATTTGCAACATAATTGCATTAAGTTATCTGATATTGTTTGAGTTAATAAGTGATTTTTAAAGAAAAATGTATTTACTACTAAAATGTTAATTAAACAGATATATAATACAATGCCTTAGGGGTAATGTTAAGTCTGCTTTAAGTTCTGAGTCAGGCAAAACTAAAGGTTATTAGAAATTTGCATTTGCAGGAATTTCTCTCATGATAATTCTAAGTATCAGCTAAAGGAAGAAAATACATTCATTTCAGCACAACACAAGATAATAAACATCACATATTACTTAATACAAGACTAAGTGTAGTAGTTGGACAGTTTGTAATGATTCAACCTTCCTCAGAAACCTCATAAATGAAAAAGGTTCTGTGACTGAATTCACACTTGTACCTGGTATACCTTCCCCCAGAGTTTGAAAGTAGCAGAGTTTTTTTTTTGATTTGCTTGCATTATTTTGAAGTCTCGTATTCTTATTAACCCCTCGTGCTAAGCTAAAATACTTATGTTACGCTTCACGTCAGTAGTGCAATGAGTCGAACAGGGAACCTCAAGATCACAAGTCTGACGCCCTAGCCATTGGGCTTCGGCCTCTTCGAAGCGGCGACTTATTGATACTATACTGTACTGTACACCAGATGTTTAACATGTTTTTATGAAATAAATGCAATAAAAATGGTGATAAGATTCAATAATGGTTGGTATGATACAGTAATAATGTAATAAGTTCTACTTCTAGTATTTTTTATATTACGTATAATGGTTTGATATTTTATCACATGTTTTCTACATGCTTTATAAATAGATAAAAAGAATTATAGCTTTTTTACTCTAGTAATTTAATCTTATTTATATTATAGAACTTATACCAAATTCCCCTGTATGAAGCAGAGGATATTATAGTTAAATTTGGCATAAGTACAATTTGCTACTTTATTCAAAGAAATTCATTTTTTGTATTTAGCAATGTTACCCTCACACGAAAAATGAGTGTTTGTTTGATACACCTTCAATATCATCTGCACTGTTTATCATGTATGAAACAAATGTCAACAAACCCTGCATAGGTGAACAAATATAGGTACATGTCCCTGAGGTAAAGTACTTATATATAATAATAGAACAATTGATTTATGTATTTCTATTTTTCCAGCCACCATTCTCCATGAACCGTTTCACTGGAATGTTGATGGTGGGATACTCATGGGGCCAGATGATGATGTTTGCAGTACCTCCTGACAGCTTCTGGGGCATCGATTTGAAATATCTCAATCTACTTATACCATTGGTGGCTGCACTTGGTAAGAACACTGTACCTGTTAGCTTGTTAAAAATAAATAACAAGACCAAACTCTATTTATTGGATTAGACATTGGACCTTTGGATTTATATTATATTGGAAACAGCTGCTGCTGTGTAAGCACATAACTAATGTAATCTATTACACTTGTTTAAATCACCATAAATATCTTTGCCGTAGGTGTATGGACAGTCGGCAACATAGGGCGCGAGAAAGGCAGCTTGAAGTGGCCACTTCTGGCTGCTTATGCTGCCTACCCGCTCCGGTACTATGTGTATGATGAATCCATATGGTTCACTGTCATGGTACTAGCTTCAGCTCTTGTCTTCGATTCTTTCTCCAAGGAATGGCGACGCACTCCGAGGAACACCCACTTTATGAAGTAAGTGTCCTACTGAGTCCAGTCTTATACTTTTTGAATTAAATAGAATATTGGCTAAGAAGAAGGCTACGTTTATTACAAGAAGTTTAGGTCACGCCACTGTCATGCATTTCTGAATGCAAATCAGAAATATTCACAAACATACGAGGAAGTAGGAACCAGGGTACACCCCAGTTCCTACTTCTTGGTTTAAATGATTAATGAAATACAGATGAATGTGTTGAGTAACTTTGTGTAATTTCCTTTTCGAGTTTATCAGTTATATGTATTAAGAAGGAAATATGTTTGCTTATTTTCACTTTATCTTTTTTTAGATTAATAAGCAAGTAGAAAGTAATCTATACTAATAATATAAAGAAAGAAGTATGTTTGTATCGAATAAACTCAAAAACAATTGGATGTTTCAAATTGTTTGATTTCAAAGTTTAATAATTATAAAGCTATGTTATCCACAAATTGTATTTAATTATTTTATTAAGTTGGTGAAACGGGCGAGGGAAGCCAATGTAATATTATTATTATATTTTATGTACAGGCGTGTAGCAGTGCTTAGCGTATGTGCTTGCTTGTACATCTCGTTGTGGTGTAGTTACCTGTACTTCCACGGCACTATCACGGACAGCGAAGGCGATGAGGTGCCTATTTATGAAGCTCTGCATCACTTCTTTACAAGCCCTTGGTGAGTTGAAAGTAGTATTAAATTCATAAGCTATGTTTTACTTTTTAATTATATCTGTTTTTTTTTAAATTATAACTATATACTGAGTATGGTAACATGTCAGCATATACTTTCACCGTCGGACTTAATCGTTGTTTAAAATCTTTAATCACAGACACATGCTGCTTCTAGTTATGTGATATAATACAATTTTATTTAGATATTTTATGAGATTCGGTTATTATAATTTCTACAATAATTATAATTTCTACTCCCGCTACCTTTGTCCAGTAATCATTCCATCTTGCCGGAAGGTGTCCTATTTATATTTGCCAAGATGCTGTTTAATTTAAAAATTGTCAATATATTGCATAGTTATGCCCTTCTCAGCTATGTACTCTTGTGTTCACTCCAGGTGGCTGGATGTGAAGCAATGTCTGATAGACACGTACCAGTATGCGCAACATCACGGTTGGTACGAGGTCTGGAAGCAGATCATTGACCTCTCTGACCCGCATGGCGAACAAAATGCTTATAAGGTAACAAAATAGCTAACTAAGAAATAATCTAGAACTAAATGAAGAAATATCATTTTACAATAAAAGTATAGACAATTATTCGTGGCTTTGTATTGAATAGTTAGTTTGACTTAGTGTCTATGTCATTGTAACTAGATCAGCCATCATCTGAACTGTTACTTAAGATTACAGCTCATTAGTTCGTAAATAGCGTTATCAGTACCATCGTTGTATTTATTCGTAAACAATTTAAACATTCGAAAATTTCTGTTTTCATTGTGAGTTAAAAATAAAAGATTCAAACTATTGAAAACTTACAGGTATTGGGAATTGGTCCGGATGCTACTCAGCAAGAGATCACCACAACTTGGCGCAAGCTTTCACGTGAGCACCACCCGGACAAAGTGAAGGATGAAAAGGAACGGAGGCAGGCTCAAGAACGTTTCATGGAGATCCAACAAGCGTACGAAATTTTGTCCAACAGTAAACATAGGCGGAATAGACGAAATAAGAAAGATAATTCGGAACCTAGGGGTCAAAAAGTCGAGCTGTAGGCAAAATTCTATAGTATACAGTCAGTTGAATTAATGTGTATGCTGTTGTTATAATAAAATTTACCTACATATTAAAAAGTGAACTGCAAATTCTGAATAAAAATTTTAAAGTATACATTTGGGTAGATTCTCTGGACATAGTGTTCTTGCTTCTTATTAATTTGCCGTAGGTTCGGCAATACTATATCAACATTGAAAGGATGGAACGTAAGACTTAAATTCTCACAGTAAAGTACCATAACCCGAATTTAAAAGCGAAGGTTTTATCATGGTAACTGTGGACATACTTTTGCAGCTGATTATACTTAATCTTTATGTAATATAAATAGTTTTCACTTAACGATACGTAGACTTTCACTGTTATTTGGGGAATTTCCGGTAGTAATTTAGTAAATGGAGCTAATGTCTTTCTATAAATGGCGATGGGGTTCTGGACATGGTTATAATACGAATTTGGGGACGAATGAAATGTGACAAATGGAAAATATTTATGAATTTTAGTATTGATTGCTTGTCACAATACTTTTAATAAGGGTTATTAGAATGTTAGCGGTTTAATCAAATATAACTAAAGTTTAATCAACTCTTAGCAAAAGAAAAAAAAAATGTACATTCCATAATTCAATTTTATTGCATTTTTTGTGATACTTACACATGTAGGGTGCAGCTTCAACCTAAAGTCTGTTGATATCATCAGTTTACCTTGATTGCTGATATAAGAATTTTCGATTTACATAATGTTATTTTAAGCAATGCAAAGTGAAACAATTTTTTCAATATGTGTAAATCAAAGATTGTTTATTGAATTCTGGCTTTATTCATTCTATAAGAATCATTTTTTCATCAGTCAAGGTTCTTATTTGTAAGTGAACACCTTCAAATAGTGAACTAATATTTCATAGTATTAGAGATATTTTCTAAGTAACGTGAGGTTTAAAGATTTCTTTGATATTATAATTAATGGAACAGTGATCAAGTTTGTTTTCTGTATAACTCTGTTAAATAATTATAACAGTATTTTGTTATGTTGCATTTAATAAAAGGCACGTGTATACTTTTATAGCTAGCAAAGCACATTATTTAAGTCAAACGTTAGGTAATTTTCTTACGACAGCGTTTTACCTATGCATTTATACACCAAAAGTA
This sequence comes from Nycteola revayana, assembly GCA_947037095.2. Lineage (NCBI taxonomy): Eukaryota > Metazoa > Arthropoda > Insecta > Lepidoptera > Nolidae > Nycteola > Nycteola revayana. The sequence goes on along the minus strand of OX344842.1, from coordinate 28,922,924 downwards.
CTTAAAATATTCATATCAATAATGCTAAGTATTTAGGTTATGTTTAATTTTTTAACTTGCGTAAACTTTATTTATGACGCCGTCCATTTTTTGTTATGTTTAATTTTTTAACTTGCGTAAACTTTATTTATGACGCCGTCCATTTTTTTTAATAGAAATTAGGATTAATTAGGGTTATTGTTTTGTATAATTTTACATTGTATATCCCATGATAGACTTGTGGCAGACACCACATGTTATTTCACTTAAGAAAAAAATATGCAAATAAATTAAAGGTAGCTTACTGCTGTTAGACTGTTCCTATGTATGCTAAGATCTTTAAAACCTCGCAACGGACTTTGATGCGGTTTTTTAATAGATTTGTATAACCAGCGTGCAATGCTGATTATACAAATCGAAGTGCGAGGCGAGGGAAGGTCGCCTAGAACTCTAATATCCAGATCTCAGCTGAAGTAAGCTTAAGTTTTGTGTAGTTAACATGTGGTTTTTGACGTAAGCATTATTGTGGCGTAATTTATAGATTGTGTATTTATTATTTAATAAAACGACTTAACGATTTAAAATTTATGAAGAGGGTTGTCTTCATATCTATGATCTGACTTAAAACATTTATATTTAGTAGGTTCTTTGTGTGATGAATTACATTTGAATCGCATAACACTTTCTAGTGACAACACTGATTAGTTTACGATTAGTCAACAAAATTTGATATTATTTTGCTTATTTATTACTGTTGAACGTAACAAAAGTTAATAGTTTGAGGAATACATATACCATAATAAAATAACATAACATTATTGAAGGCTTTTGTGTTGCATGGGTACAAGGAACCTATTATAGTGGATTTAAAATAATATGAGCCGTTATAGAGTTCCATGTCCCAGTTATTGATTATTCAATAAAATACCTTTCTAATTTACAGATCGAAAATAGGTGAGACTTATATGAAGCATATGTAATATTTGTTTTATTCGTACGCACAAAACATTTTCTTATAGTATACAGGGTTAATTCGGAAACAGTGCGCATATTTTTTCCATGTAATCAGTATCGTTAATAGAACACATTTCACGAAAAAAAATCATATGTAATTTTTTTGCTAACTATTTATTAGTTATCGTTTATCCACCGAAATTTTCAAATACCACGCTCGTTGCTCACCCTATGCACGGGAGTGAAAGGGGTAATAGCGCGGGAAAGGGCGGGGGAGAGAGAGCGCGGGCGCAAGGACATGCGCGCGTGTATCAGTCAGCTCAGCGCTATCGTTCGCCGTGGGTGTCCGCATTTTAATTATTTTGTTCGTAGCATGGTAAAACAAAAAAACACGGGTAATTTTATTTTTAAAAACCTTTCTGTAGGTAAAATTTGCGCACTGTCTCCGAGGTAACCCTGTATATTTGTGAATTGGAAATTAGTGCTGGGATTGAAAATGCTTTGAAGATTAATGTTAAACTCCTTATGAAGTATAATTGTTTATGAGGAATTCGCAACCATTACTTTAAATATCACTTGTTTATAAATATTCTTAATTGTTTACTATAACTGTCTTCCGTCAATTGCAATGCAATTTGTGCCAAATTGTATTTTCTTAGAGTTAATAAATTTGTAGTAACTTTTTTCCTATATTAAATATTATACAAAGTAATCATTGTCTTACGAAAATTATTATATAAAAGAAAAAATGCGTATAATTTTAGTTATTACTTATTACCAAGTTCTGTCCGTTTTGGTTGTATTTTATAATGATGTTTATAAGGTTGGAGGTTATATTATACATTCTATTTTTTTTAAATTGTAACTTAATGGGGCATTTATAAAAAATATGTGTCAAAAATATGTTCCATATCTTTTTGTCGTACTAGTTTTATGGAGAATATATTTTGTCACATAAAGAAATTGTCATACCTATTTTTACAATATTCTTTACCATATCTTTAAGTAATAACTTATCTTAAGTATTAAAATATAAATAAAAGCATCCTTACGAAGCAATAAATCATTACTATTTAATATTTTAAATTTCTCGGTAGATGTTTACAAAATAAATATTTAATGGAACATTACAATATTTGTTTCATTGTAGATTTGGGCGAAGCAGTTCCTTTTACGTAGTTAGCCACAAGGCTTTTGTTACTTCACCGGGATGTCACTTGTGTAAAGCGAGAACAGGAGTGGCGAAAGTACTGGGTCTTGTGACACTCCTGCTTGGATCGGGTGAAGGGAAGAGCAATCTCCTACACGATACCTAAACGTTCTCCCTGAGAGGTAGTACCGTATGATGTGCACGAGACGGTCCGGCACTTGTAAGTTGGTAGAGCTTATAAATTAAGCCATTGTGCCAGACTTTGTCGAACGCTTTAGCTCCGTCGAAGAAGAGTGCTCCTGTATGGCATTTGTATTTACCTGATTTAACAAGGTAGTGTTTACAATGCGATGCACTTGGTGAACATCTCCTATGTTCGCCAAGTGCATCGCATTTGCTCGAAAGCCAAACTGCTCATCATGAAAAAGATTGTTATCCATAGTGAATGCTAGTAGTCGGGCATAGATTATACGCTCCTAAAGTTTACCAATCAGGGTTGCTTCTTTCCACTGATGTGGAAATCAGGGATGTTACGGAGCTTCGACTCCGGTTCCGTTAAGTCGGAACTTCCGATTATTATTACACCTTCGGTTTCGACTTCGGCTCCGACACTTTTAAATCGAAGGTTTTAATCGAAGGTCGAAGCGTAACATAGTGGCGGCGGCGACTGTTATGAACAGGTTCATAGTGATGTGCAGTTTTTGACAAATTTGTTGTAATGAAAAGTATACTAAATGAGTTCAATAAAGAAAAAACGTATAAGTATTAGTGATGATCCGTTATTGTGGTGGAAAGTAAATGGAAATACAAAATCCCAGCCCCTTCAATCAATTGCCCGCCAATATTTGTCATGTCCACCAGGCTCGGTAGCGAGCGAACAACTTTTTTTTTTTCGGTCGGACCTATGTAGTTAACCAGGAGGATTTTTCTACTACACCGGGCATAAAGGCGAGCAGAGCTCTAGCCTAGAAAAATGGTTTAAACACTACAAACGAAGCAACCTGCGCAAGAGGGCGTCCCCTGTGGGACTTGGACCTCGGCTCAGGGCGGTCGCTGACGGGGATATTGAGGGATTATGGCTTTTAGTTTATTTAGGGGAGTTTTGTGCAACTGTCGCTCTACTTTACAGTTCGCGGGCCTCTCGGACTTCGGGTCTACGAGGGCATCGGAAGGTTCTTAGCAAACTAAGGTTCGGGAGGGAGTGGCGCTGGCCTAATCTACGACTCGTTAAGTTATAGATTGGACGGAGACAAAGCTTCAAGGCTTTTGTTCGTAAAGTATAATACACTACTTTTGGAGACAATTCATTTGATTTAATTTGTTTTAAAGCTTTTGTTTATTTAATATAATGTGATATGCTACTTTGGGTTTAAACTCATTTATTCTAATTTCTTGTTTATTTGGAAAAATGCCAATTTTTTTTCATTGTTTGTGTTTTATTAATTAGAATTGGAAGTTGAAATGAAAACAAAAGTATCTAAATAATGTTTTATTTGTCCTTAAATAAAAATTATCTCTCATGCCATCACTTCTGATCCTGCCTCCGACTCCGATTCCGACTCCGATAAAGCAAATTTAAAAACTCCGACTCCGCCTTCGGTTCCGATAAAACTACCTCCGTTACATCCCTGGTGGAAATATATTGTTGGCCAGAGCCGCGTTGAAAATTGCGGTTAAGAGGCAAAGCAGAGGAATCGAGAACTGCTTAAGCACTCGATTGGTAATCCCGTCAGGACCTGGGGCCTTTATAGGATGAAAGTTCTTGACCAAAGATTTTACTTCATCTACGGTAACGGGTAGCGCATCATTATCGTCGCCATCCCCGTTGATGGGGGGTTCGTTGGCGGCACGGATACGTATCGACGTTCGACTTTAGCGTCGACCGATACTAGGCGAAAGTTGGGTTTCTAGACTGTCAGATAGGCATTCAGCCTTCTGTCGTCGTCGAACGCAGTGTGTTGATTCGGGCGATTGAGAGGGGGCATATAATTTTTTTCAAGTTCCTATCCTAACCCGCGACCGGGTTAGGATTTCGGGTCAGGTTCGGAATAATCCAGAGGAACAGGTAATGGATTTGAACTTCTTAAAAAGGTCCCTAAGGCCAAATGTGACGGTTTAATGTCACTCAATATTGTATCCCACCTGGAGTTTCGCTTTTTGTTGATTTAGAGTTAAGAAGTACAAATGGTGTCAGTGGTAACACCATTCATTAACAGTGCATCGATGATTGGACATGGTCATTTGAATTGCCCAAATTATTAGGGTCGATTTTTCCCCTTTGCCCCATGAAGCTTGCATAGGCAAATATTACCCTTAAGGGCTTTAGCTATACATCACCAGCCGGTTGAAGAGGCTCACATATTGTAAACCAACGTTGTTTGTTAAAAACAGTTGTTTTTACTGGTATACTACGGTAGGAACGTATAACGATATAAATCAACTTAATCAACTAACGTAGTACAATAGTTGGTTAATATCCTGTGATCCAGTAGTAGGTACGTAATAACGTACTACTGGACCACCGCTACAAGATGTTTTAAATAAAGTTTCCATTGAGATCTATTGCCTTGCAATATAAGATTATCTAGATTATACCAACAGGTGCCTCGGGTAACACAGGTTCGAAGTCAGTCATGTCTAATACAATTGATTATACCTCGATTATTATGATCGATTGTACTACCAATAATGAATAATTTCGCTGAGTATTAGCAACAACAAAAAAAAATCATAGACAATGTAAAGTAACATTAATTGTTGTTTTTATGATCTTTGAAAAGTCTTGTTATGATCAACTTGTGTCCGGCGGTATTGATTAGTAATCAACTATCATATCCTTAGCAATAAGTATATGCAAAAATCAGCCCTCCGATTATAAATATATAAAGTTAAGGTCATTGATTTTTGCTAGCTTGTAGATTCTGGCATAAGTTATGATCAACGGGAATTGTCTGGTGACTAGATATTACCAACCACCTGGGTCTTGTGATTATTTTTTTCGGACGCGGGCTCTTCTCCGGCGGGTCAGATAGAGTGGTCCCTGTGTGTTTTTCGGATGAACATACATAGGTAGCGTAGTACATGTGGAATTGTGGGCTGTTGTTCAATCACTGCAAAATGCTCGAATAGATCACCGGTACACAAAATTAATTGAAAACATATATGATAATGCTACCATGAAAGTAATGCTGTCGGAACCTACAGAACCAATTGCGATAAAAAGAGGGGTCAGACAAGGACAAGACGTCTCCAAAGTAATTTACCCTTGTTCTGGAAGACATTTTTAAAAAACTCTCATGGGAGAACCGTGGTCTGAATACAGCAGGAGCCAGACTGAGTAACCTCAGGTTCGCAGATGATATTGTTCTTCTCACAGATAATCCTGAGGAACTGCAGACAATGATCCAGGAGCTAATTGACGTCTCCCTGCAAGTTGGTTTGGAAATGAACTTGAACAAAACCAAGATAATGACGAACATGGATGGAAGGAGTGTACACATCAACCATTAACCAAACCACCATAGAGCAAGTAGAGAAGTACGTATACTTAGGGCAGGAGATCAGAATGGGCAAGGATAATCAAACCAACGAGCTTCACAGACGGATAAGGCTAATGTGGGGAGCATACTCGAAACTGGACTTTGCCTTCAAAATGAAAATATCTGCAGAACAAAAAGCCAGAATCTTCGATCAATGCATCTTGCCAGTACTCACTTATGGTGCCGAAACTTATGGTGGGTATTCACCAAAGACATTATAAAAAGACTGGAAGTGGCCCAGAGGACAGTAGAGAGGAAGTTGGTAGGAGTGACATTGATCGACCGCAAAACTAACAAATGGCTCCGGGAACGAAGCAGAGTCACAGATGTGACGAAACGAGTGGCACACTTGAAGTCTTAGTGGGCTTGGGCTGGCCATGTTGCCCGGAAAGAAAACTCTTGGTGCAAACGTCTTCTAGAATGGAAACCATGGGGAGAAAAACGCCCTCAAGGAAGACCACAAATGCGCTGGAAGGATGATGTAAAGAGGGTTGCGGGCTCAAATTGGTTACAAAGAGCTCGATGTCGTGAAGAATGGAAGGAGTTGAAGGAGGCCTACACCAAGATGGTAGAAAGAGGCTGAAGAAGAAACAAGAAGAAGAAGGTAGCCACGAGGCTTTTGCTACTTCACCGGGCATACAGGCGAACAGAGCTCAAGTCTTAATTAATAGTTTGAAAACTACAAACTAATCAAACTGCGCAAGAGGGCGTCCCCTGTGGGACTTGGACCTCGGCTCAGGGCGGTCACTGGCGGGGAGATTAAGGACTTATGGCTTTTAGTTTTTTAGGGGAGTTTCATGCAACTGTCGGTCACCGCTACACAGGCGGTGTTAGTTTCTTACAGTCTTTGTACTGCTAGTTGGCTTACTTAATTTGCCCGATCAAAGACTTTGTCCAAGCAGAAATCAAATTTTGGTGGCGCTTATTCAACTTACGAACGTGTTAAGATTCATGCGATGCCGTTTTATTGTTTTTCACCTCTGCGGTGCGCCGGCACTCGCGTATAACAGGTGAGAGATCTGTGTGGTAATTTCACGATAAAAAACTTATCAAAATAACAGTTTAGGTTGCAAGGGGGTTAGGAATTGTTCAATTTTTGGTAGATAGATTTGCTCTTGATATTATTGTGATTTAATACTTAAGTACACTGTGAAGTACGACTCACATGCGGACAAGTTAGGACTTGTAGAAATGTATAAATTGTAAATAAATATGATTTGTTAACGCGTAGTCGCGATCGCACTCAAACCACCACCGATTGCGGGCGGCTCGCGGAGGTATAAATATAGGTCGATTTTATTGTATTTATTATTCTGATTTGGAGAGCTGTAGTAAACGAACGTCTTGAAGAAACAACCAAGCATTTAATTTCATATACAGTCCACACCCTACATACACGTTACCAACAACCTCCGTAGCGTAGCGGTATTTGGCTCGCCTTGAATCTCGGAGGTCGTAAGTTCGATTCCCACACCGGACATGAAATCTTTGTGTATTCTAAGATTTCTTTCCGGGTCTGGTTGGTTGAGGGACTACCCTCCGTGCCTCGGAAAGCACATTAAGCCCTTGGTCCTGATTGTTATAACATCATCTATAATAATCGTATATCAAGGAACGGGCAGCAGCGTTTCCTTGTGTGGTACAACATAATACTGCGGTCACCAACCCGCCTACCAAGCGCGGTGACTATGGTAAATACCCTCCCTCAGGAGGAGGCCCATGTTCAGCAGTGGACGTTATAGGGGCTGAGTTATACACGTTATAGTGATTTGGGTAGCACATAAACAAAACGGTGATATAAGTTTAAACGTAACTTAAAAACCAATTTTGGTGGCATTTTTGCGCCATTACCATTGAAAACGAGCCACCAAATTTATGTCAATCAATCAATCAGCTTATCTCTGTCCACTGCTGGACATAGCTTCCCCTCATTAGCGCCATAACATCCTGTGATTCGCCTTCCACATCTTGTGTGCTCCGGCTACCCTTTTCAGGTCATCGGTCCGTCTTGCGATCACTCCGCTGATTTTCGTTCCTGTTCTTGTATGTTGGCATTGAAGTCTCCCATAACAATGTTGTAGTGAGCATTGGCGGTACCATGTATTGCTGTAGCAATATCTTCGTACATGGATTCAGCTATCTCGTCAGAGTATGACGATGTTGGTGCATATATTTGTACTACCTTCAGAAAATATATGTCGGTAATCTTAATTATGCGGTATGCCACCCGTGGTGGTACACTGCTGACTTCTACAACGCTGCTAGAGAGAACTTGATTAATTAGAAAACCGACACCACCTCGGGAAGGCTGATCACCTTCTCGGAAGTAGAATAGGTCGCTTGACTCAAGGGCTATTGTGTCATCTCCCTGTCTTCAGACTTCAGTTTTTAGTTCAGTCAAACCAGTTCCAGCTCCAGTTCAGTGAGATGTATGTCCAGCCGTAGGGATCGTCCATAAGGGACTAATTACACTTATTCAGCTCAATTCAGCTTATGTCGTATATAAACGCCAGTTTTGTACGGGATGCGTACGCGTCTGTTCAGCTGAACGCGTGCGTACGCGTCCCCTACAAAACTGGCGTTTTCTATGGACATAAGCTGAATTGAGCTGAATAAGTGTTATTACTCCCTTATACGTTGCAAAGATCAAAGGATCAAAAGTTTATGTCTCTCTCGTGTTCCGGAGATTCTTAGCACCCCTTGCTCCACCGTTATTTCAATTACTTCGCTGGACTTTAAACGTGAGTTTTACGTTTACGTTTTTCAGGCATTTGTTTATTGTTACAAATTATACCTAAACTAGTTCAGCAAGTTTCGCCATTGTGACAGTATGCAGATATTAAATTTTGTAATCAATAATTATGTTATTGTAATCAATAGGTATGTTACAAGCATAACTTATAATCGGTCAAAACACTTTTGTCTGCAATAATAATTTGTATAGAATTTGGATCTGGCACTTCGCCGGCCGCTGCCGCGGCACGCTCGCTCGGCTTGTGCGTTGCGCTCACAGTTCTAACCTAACCTAACCTTAGAAGTTGGAATCCTGGTGTTTTTTTTAAACTACGTTTGCCTGATATTTGCAGTCAAAAGTGGTTTTGACGGATTATAAGTGTTGACTGTAACAGGTATACTTTAATTAGTTTGTTATCATTATATTTCTACAACCGCCCAAATGTGCTACATAGTTGCTGGCATTTTACAAAAAGAGCTAACCAGCGAGAAAAATGACTAAAACCGTATTAACTCAATCGATATTCGAGATATTCCTATCGATGGCTCCCTGCGTTCATTAGGTTATCTGACTATCATGTAGGCTGCGATAGTTGGTATGTGGTCTGGCGGGGGAACCTTTCTGCCACATCAGCTGTCAATTCTATGTACTACGCGCCAACCGCAGCCATATTTAAAAATAATTACGAACTACCTGCGATGATGCAATCCAAAGTAGGTATTTTTCGTTTTCTCTCTTACCTCAAAGACAAACTAATTTCAATATAAGATCTCGGCGGTGATTTTGAATATAACTGTGGTATTGTAAATAATAAAGGATTTAGTTCAGAGGCATCAATGAAACAAAAATATTATTTAGATTGCATTTAATAAGGGTACATGTACCAACATCCGCTACAATTATCTAACCGACAATGTAATATAAGTATTTGATAAAACTTTTATTCTTTAACTTTTATTTTTTTTGTTCTTTTTGGTTTGCTTTTTTTTGTACACGAGTTATATTAACAACGGATCCAGTTTTAATATAATAATATACTATTGCCTACTACAGGACTTAAAAATGCTCAGTGTCATCGCGTAACAATTGATAGTTGCTATCAAATGTTTTTACTTAAGTATTGGAAATCCGAGCTAAATAACTCGAGTACCTACATCATATAAGACTATAATATTTATATAATTCAAAAACATGATTTAAGTTATCAGAGAGTCATATATTTATTTATAATCTATTTTATTACAATGGCACACAAATTTAGAACTTCTGAAATAATATAGACAAAAAGAACAACATTAACATAGTAGGAAATGTACTACTTAAAAAGAAATATTATTACATATTATAAAATAAACATATATACAATAGCAAATTATTTACATGTTACATGGCAAACAAAGAAGTTTATAAAAAAATTAACATAGTCGTCATAAAATTGCATTTTATTGGAAGTCGAGCTTAATTTGGACTCTTGGGAATGATCCCTGAAATTCATGTCTTTTAAGCTTTGCTGTAGGTACTTAGTCTTAGAGCCAAGTAAATGTCGCAGCATACGGCCTTGCTACCGATAAATGGCAAGATTAAACAAATATTAAAGACACTAATAAGGTATTTATAGATGTCGCAGATGATGTGAACATTTTCCCCGTAAGATGTTTCTTACCCGTTTAATAAACTATAGTAAAACTGTTATTTTAGTCAAGTATTATACAGTTATAATTCATAAGACAATTTCATCTTAAATGAATACTAAAATAAAAATAATATTTCAAAACTATGTTTAAAGTAAAAGCTCCTCATTCGTGTTATGTATTTCAATTAAATACTATTTATATACTATTGAGGTGTAACTGTGAAACAGAATATACAGGGTGTCCCAAAAGATTACGTAGCTGGGAAGGGGGGTGATAGGGATGGTCACAAGGGTCACCAGAAAAATATAAAAAATTCCCTCTGGGTGTTTAAAAAAATAAATGGCATTTTTTTAAAGACTAAAAATTTTACACCTTGTGCTAACTGTACCTACAAATATGGCTGTATTTAAAAAAAATGCTGTTATGTAATCTTCAATAACAACAAGGTCATCAACATCAACATCAAAAATAACAAGGTGCAAAATTTTAAGTTTTTAAAAAACTGCCATTTTTTTTTTAAATACCCAGATCGGATTTTTTTTTATTTTTCTAGTGACCATTGTGTCCACCCCTGTCACCCCCTTTCCCAGCTACTTAACCTTTTGGGACACCCTGTATAGAAGATGCTTGTTTGTCAAAACGATTAAATAATATAGGCTATAAATTAAAGGTTAAATATGGCCTTTTTGAATGTCATCCCCGTGGTTCACATCACTTGCGAATCAAACTCTACACCTACAAATGGTATTAAACTAATTATCACAGTTTTAAAATTAAAATAATAACTCAAATAAGAGTATCCTAGCATAGCCAACTAATTCTAAATTAATAAATAACTTATATTTTTGTTTAGTGCATCGACCGTGCACGAAATAGAGTTTAAAATAATATTATACAAATACTAATAATTTTTAACAAACTGGTTTAATTACAATACAACATCAGATATTGTTAAACGATCTAACACTAGCCACCGAATCAATGGCACGGAGTTTGCTCAGGGCACTAACACAGCTTCGTCGCTGAATAGCTTCAAAGTTAGCTTATGTACCTACTACATAATGTTGAAAGTTATTTGCACGAAACTACTTTCTACATGAGCTGCAACACGTGGCTCTGAAACACCAAACTGTCAATAACAAGATCAGCCATGAATCGCTGTATATCTTTAGTTCGTACGCGTCTCACTTCTGTTTTGATATTAATGGTTAAATAAGTTAAGTACACTTTGTATTACGAATTTAACCATTCACCAAATTTAGATTACACACACATCGTTCCACATAATAGTTCACACTTTACACTGTTGTTTCGTTTCGCCTCAGTGGTTGCAGCTCCCTTTGTAGGTCGTTGTAGTACTCGTGATCCGACATCGATTCTTCTTCTACCGACCGCTGGGGTAAGTATTTACTTGTGCTCGGTCGAGGCGTTGATTCACTGCCGCTGCCCTCGCTGCATAATGATTCCATAGCTACAGGCTCTGTCGGAATACCCAACGTTTGGGGAAGCACACTTTCATCTGACATTAAGTATTCCGGATTGTCTACGCATCTTTTCCCTATGAAGCCATTAAATCTTATATCTATAGGATTTTTTTCTTGGTTCTCGTTCCCTTCACCTATTAGGTCCATATAAGCTGACGCGTTTTGGTTGTGTTGTGGTGACGGCATCAAGTAATCATCTTCATCAAGTGGAAGATTGAGTTTTAAACTGCCTACTTGGGCTTCCTTGATTTTTGACATTTCAAAGCTGGTTTCAGTAATATCTGGTCTGCCCTTCATGGGATCGCTACAATAGCGAGAGCTCGAATTTTCAGAGGCACAGACGCCATTATTGTAATAATGTCGTAATTCAGTTCCATCACCGCACGGGTTCACTTGATTACATATGAAAACTTGGTGGTCATGATCCCAATTCTCGGGTTTGTTTGCCGTATCCACAGGTAGACCCTCATTACTGGGTCCGTTAGGCCAGGAAGATGTTGAACATTGCTTCATAGAGACGGGATGGACCTCGATTACAGAGATGGTGGTACCCGTACTTGGTCCCGATTTAAATTTAGGCTGCAAATATTCGTCAGCTTCTACCAATGATTCAGGGCCTTCCATGGCAGATGAAAGGTTGCGTATAAGTTCTTTTTCATCCTGAAATGTAAAAATATATGTAAATAGGAGATAAGTTTACATAATAAAAAAACTATAATATGGCTAATATAATATATATTATAACTTTAACATATGATAACTATAATATAGATTAATATTTGCTGTAGTCTCCATATGCTATAGGCAATAGATTGGGGGATTACTATTTAAAAAAAATTAAATATATAAATAATCAAGAGATAAAAATATTATTTTTCTATGCTAATAATCCAGAGAAAATTAGAACAAAGCATTCAATTAAACGCAATAATTACCTGAGTGGAATAAGATGGAAGCCTCATAAATTTATCTCCGGGTATCACTAGATATCTACCCGGATCTCTCGCTTTTTCTGCGAACGTTTCGGCCAATTGTTTGAAACTTGGTCGACTATCAGCATCTAGCATCCAACACGAAACCATGATGCAGTAAATATCTAGTGTACAAATGCTGGGTTGAGGAAGTTTTAGCCCGTTTTCAATTAATTCCGGTACGTTTCGTGCTGAAATATTTTCATATGGCCGTGCTCCATAGCTTAATATTTCCCAAATGGTTACACCAAATGCCCATACATCACTCTTGTGGGTAAATATTCTGTGTTGAATACATTCCAAGGCTAGCCATTTGATCGGCATTTTTCCACCAGCTGCTTTGTATTCATCTTCATTAATATCTAGTAATTTTGCCAATCCAAAATCTGTTATTTTAACACAGTTTGGTGTTTGCACAAGAACATTTCTGGCTGCCAAATCTCGATGTACTAATCGCTTTTCTTCTAGGTAAGACATACCTCGGGCAATTTGGGTACACCAATTTAAAAACGCTTTTGATCCTATCTTTTCCTTATGTATCCTGACATAGTCAAGAAGGCAACCCAAGGGCATGAGTTGGGTAATGAGCATCATCTGATTAGTCATGCATACAGCCAAGAGCTGTAGTAAATTTTGGTGTTCCACGCTAGCCATAATGTAAGCCTCTTCAAGGAATTCTTTGCTGGTATTAGCACCTGTGCCTTCTTTTAATACTTTGATAGCTACTGGTATTTTCACATTCTCTCCTTCTGGTACCCAAACTCCTTTGTAAACTTTGCCAAATGCACCAAAACCAAGCATTCCACCTCTTCTTAATTCAGCCTCTTTTACAATTCTTAATTTTGCTAAATTTGGTTTGACGTTTGTTGGTCGCAGCGGTTCGTTATCCTCACAGCCCGTCAGAACTAAAGTCATTTTTACAGCTTCTTTGCTAGCTTTAGATTTTTGACGACAAGAATATCCTATTATACCGAGTATTACGAGGAAAATACAAGCTATTACTAGAATGATTACCAATACTGTCGGCGCCCTCGCGTTTACAGGGGGAGGCCCAGCGTGTTCAGAACAATAAGGTTCATCAATTTGGCTTTGTAATTGTTCATCAAAATATATTTTATGTGGAATATGGTCCGGACACGTGGCTGTACAGTTAAATATTGGCCGATAGGTATCATCGTCAGATTGGCCAAGTATAATTTTTAAAGTATTACATTTGATACAGTCAGTTGAAGATGGTCCAATACATCCTTTGCATTCAGGATGGCAAGGCGTACAAGTCTTACCAACTAAATCTGTATAATGATCAGGAGGACACTCATCTTCACACTGATCGCCTCTGCTAAAACCATTGCAGACTTTGCAAACTTGTGAGTGAATTCCGAAACCTGTACACTTCATACAAAGAGGGTGACATTTTCTACAGGCAACTTTAACCTTTCCTCCTAATGGTTTTACATTACCAACCCATTCATTATAATATCCATCCGGACATGGTTCGTTTTCAGTCAAACAACTTTCAACGGTTGCTTCGACGCTGATGATTGCCTTTTTACACGAGTTACATGCTCCTTCTCCGACTGTATTCTCAGGTCCAGTGCAACCGTCGTGACAGTTGGGATGGCAAGCTAAGCATGTTCCGTTATCAGACGCGTAGCGTGCAGCATGGCATTCTTCCACACAGTAGGGCCCATCTCGTACATGTCGACATCTCGTGCAGTTTGCGCGACTCGGTCCGGAACAACCATCCAGACATTCCGAGTGGCATTCCTTGCACAGCTTCGTACCGCTTTTGTAAAGCCTGAAATGAGCGTAACATTTTCAATTAATACTTTTCTTTGAAATGTGTGTTGTTATGAATGTTAAATATAACGCATTGTGTATGTATGTAGATTATGATAATGCTGTCAAGAATCAGTTGCACGTCAAAATCTGCGACTTTGCTGCCCGCACCACTCGTTTTTGTCATGTAAATAAGGCGGCCAAAATTGAAAATAACCTGGTCGGTACCTTAAGATCAGTTACTATATTTTATAAAATGTTATCTTCACTGATCAATTTATACAAATAAACAAAATTGGAGTGGTTGTTTGTAATTGAAAAATAGAGTTTTAGTATTTAGTAAAAAACCTTTTATAAATATATATGCTATTGCGCTATAAAACAAAACCATTATTTTTTTTGTTTGTCTCTCTATCGATCTGCCTGTTTGTCTGTCTGTGGCTGGATCAATTTTCACTGGTAGATAGCTGATTTTGAAAGGTATAAATTAAGGTACTTTTATTTTGCTTGTCTGTTTGTTTGTCCGTGTATTCCGCCCAATCTTCAAAACTGTAGTACCGATTTAGATAGTTTATAAAATCGAACGAAGTCGCGGGCAGCAGCTGTATAGTGTAACAACATGGGTCTTTTGGTTCACAAACCTATTTATTTGTGTGATGTTAAATTTCGTACAAAGTGGTCGAATGCAGCCGCATTGCACGGAAATTAACCATAAGGAGCATATTCTGAAAGTTACATTTATATTTATAAGGCCTTCAGTCTTTATTAAGCTTTACGTAATATTTTTATGACCCTTCGGACCCATTTGTTCAGTATAAATAGATGTGATACGTATGGAAATAAATAACATATTCATATTTTTTATATCTGTAGTATTCTGTAGCAGAACATTTTTATAATTGTTGTCAAAGGAAACTATGAAAGATTATTATAAATGTATCATTCGCTTAGCTTTAATATAAGTTATGTACATTGTTAAAGAGACACCTACCCAGGGACAACTGTGCAGTTTTGCACACATTGCTCATTGAACTGGTAGTTGGTGCATGACACACATTGGTCAGGGCCCGCGCCCCAACATCCATCCGCCGAACATTGGTGATCACATACTTTATGCTCTTTTTCTGTTGAAAATTGGTTCATTAGGAAACACATAGTACATAAAAACTATATTGTCAATTATTTTCATGAAAAAAAAAAATATTCGCAAGGCTGTGTGGAGCATAGGCTGTTAATTTTGTTAATGGGGACATATAAATGTGTGTGATCAATAGTAAAAATGTATTCGCATTAGTTCATAAATCAAAATCGCTTATTTAGCATAAGTATTTAAAAAATATTTAAATTTAATATGAGGATCCTCATGCAAATTAAAGTCTATCGTTATCACTTACCACAACTACGGGCGTCACCGTTGTTTTGTATAATTTGTTTATGATCTTTCGACTTTACAAGTTTGCTCCAAGCAATAGTATCGGCAAAGCATAAATTTTTGTTTTCCATAATGGCAATAGCTCCAGAGTTCACTTTTTTCAATGACTTTAATCCTAAAGATTGCAGAGAGGTTTTAACTATATACAGGGATGCGAAAAGATTCTCAACGACTTGTCGACCTCCAATTACTTCTAAATTTCGGAAATAGGATAAGCTGGAGAAGTTTGGATGGTGAGCCTGCACATTTAGGTAGCCGGTGACCTCACGAACCGTGCTGAATACTTCAAGTTTTTCGGGTTCCATTTTAGCGTATCGCTCTCCAAATGAATAGTCAGCGTTCACTTGCTGGAAACCCGTAAAAGTCATTTCTAAAATTTCTATTGACCCATCTATGATAGTGCAATCTTTAAAACTGTCTATATTTCCCGAATGAATTGGTTTTTCAGCGTGACAAGTTTTTGGACAAGTGACATTACATGGTATGCATTCGCCGTTAACAGCGGTTTTGTTTGGTGGACAGCTTCTAACGCATGCTCCATTGTCTTTCAGTAGATGTTCGGGGCAATTACGGACGCATGTAGCACCGTAAGCATACTTTCCATTTGGATTAGGTTCCCAAGAATAAGTGGTAGGGTTATAAATTTGCATTGGTGGACATTCCTGTGAACAAGTGCCTTCGTCGTAAAAGTTTCGACAGGCTAGACATTGGCTTGGAAGAGGGCCGGTGCATCCTCCAGCACAAAATGTGTTACAGCAGTCCCTCGGATTTGGTCCGAAACAGCGTCCTTGCGCACATTGTGGACTGCATGTAGTTTTAGAGAATTTTTGGCAGTTCTCAGGTCCTTCACCCCAGCAACCGGCTTCACAACTAGGATGACATCTTGGGCAATCTCGTTCTGCGGCCGTAAAATCGTAAACGTAAACATACGATGCATTCGCACCAGTTATTATTTCATCCCAGTTAATAGTTTTTACGTGACACAAATTGTAGTTATTGTAGATTCCAACGCTACCTCTTAGGACATCTCTGAGTGCCGGTAATTCTAGCGTAAAAGCCGTTGACATAGTGACCATGAGAGCAAACTCTTCTTCTCTTACGTTGAGTTTGAAAAGTGTTCGGCCACGGATAATCTGCAGTTGTGGCAACACAATGTGACGTACATTGACATGTGATATCAGAACGTATCCGGTCACCTCTCGTATGTACTTCAGAAACGATAAATCCATAGTTTCGTTCGCTAGCCATGTCAGCTCTAGGTTGCCGTCCACATATGTGCAGTTTGTAAATCTATCGCGAAGATTGCGATAATGCGTGTCACGGTTTGACGGAACTGACATTCGTCCATTGGTTCCAATGCATACTGAAAAATATTAAATACAGCATTAGAATTTGAATATAAAGCAAAGATTAAAAAAAAACATCAATGCTACTCAAAAGGGCATCTGTCGGTTGTAGCATAATAAAAACAAAGTAGGTATGTATTTGTATTGGGTCGTCGTTCGACAAGTTAGGAACTGTGCTCGTCTAACGAAGAGGCGGTATCGTGTGGGCGGGCTCTAAAGCAAGTTCCCTGTACTACGCTACAAGTAACACCGCTATTAGTGATTAATCGATAGAAATAGTTTACAATGCCGTTTTGACTCTACAAACGGCAACGGTGTAAGGAACTAAAGCGCGTATGTAAAGTCTCATTGAGCAGTGTTGTTAAATCTGTGTCGTATACTAAGTTTATTGTTCTATTGCTCGTTTTTACACCAAACACAATACGTGGTGATTTATAATGTACTGTTTAATTTAATGCACGTAACGAGTAAATGTTAATGTTTCTCTCAGTGTCTAAAATAACTCATTGTCAAATAGTTAATTAGGTATTTTTGGTTCCATGATAGATCGTGGTACAGTTTGCAGTGATTAACTTCACTGCAATATCTAATTATTATTTTCCAGTGATGAAAATATGTAAAGGTACTTGGGTAACTGTAGCTAAAACCACCTTAGAACCTGTAAAGCAGGTACGTTCTTTTTATATAAGGTGGCTTACCTTTTGTTGGTAAAGTATAAAATTGTTTGCACCCTGTGGAGGCTTTCCTTGTCAACAAAGGATGTTTTTTGTTATAGAAGATAGAAATATGGTATTCAAGGGCTAAGGTAAATTTTACCTGCTCTTATAGATAATAGTAGTTTTTTGTTCGCCTCACAATACACAAGGCGCTGTCTGTCATACGATACATTTTGGGTATTTAAACGTTTTCGAGTGGAATATTTGAGACGAGTGCGTGGTAGACGTTTGTCTTTAGGTAAATTTGGAATTTGAATAAACAAATATTTTTAATTTGTCGGTATGCATGTGCTATATTGCTGTGTGCACACTTGGTATTGTGTACAAATATAGTAGGTATAACTTAATTATGAGAAACTCTTTTCAATTTTGTACTTTAAGAATTTGACCGCACAGTTAAGCTTATAGAGACCTACTTTATTTAAAAACTGAGATCATTAGAACGGTATTTTCTCTATTTCTTACTATAGGCACCTACTAAATGAACTCATTAATTGTGGGTTCTTTTATGGTTAATAAGAAATAATAATTGTACGTTCGTACTTGAAGAGTGTACGTAAAACTACAAGTTATGGTTCTGTGCATCAATTATATCCCATACTCATTAATTATCAGTTAAAACAAACAGTCACTTCCCTAAGGTAAAACGTTACGCAAATATCTACACAGTAAAATGCTGTGATTGAATAAATCAGTGGCACAACCCTAATTCATAACCTCGTCGCCTTATTTATCGAGTCCTAGCAAAGTGAGTGTAAATTGTAAACACGCGTTACGTAGGTATACCTACAAATTATATTAAGTAAGTACTCAACTTTGGCACAGATTTGAAATAATTTTTATTTTTTCTTATAATTGTTCAGATATACCTAAAAATGTATACCATACAAATAACTCAATTTGCCGTTATATTTGTTCCACTCATAATATAGACAAACATAAGTATCAATTTACCAATTGCGTACTTTCTAAAATACCAAATGATAATGCTTCCATATTGTGTCGTTATATTGCTACAATACGAAGCTACGTGGACTGAAGGTTACACAATTTCGTCGCATGTTCACCCACGTTTGTCGGTTATGAGATGGAGCTTGCACTTGATTTATGTCAATTTAAATTAGGAGTTTCGAATCAGTATCAAGAAAAAGAAGCTTTATTATTTCTCTATTATATAGAAATTACCTTAAGTCTATAGAAGTGTATACTTTTGCCTCCCTAAAAAGCAAAACCAACTATGGATTAGCAACTTATTTAACGGTAAACATTTTATTTATGATGAGGTGTGCAGTGTCCGGTCGACCTAGTTGGACCGATGACATATGAGATAGAATTGTGGACTGTGCTCACTGATTCAGAGATATAAAACAGCATTATTTATTTAATATGGTGAGTAAACAGTAACGCGAGGGGAAAACTAGTGTTAAATGAAAGTGTTTTCACCTAACAGTCTACCATTTTGTAACAACATTATTATTAAGCTAGTCTAGACATTACAAAAGATTGGTTTTTAGTTTTTTCAGTGACAAATGTAAGTAGCTACCTACTATACCTAATATTTAAGTTATATTCGCAGATGAACATAAATATTACTAATAGGTACCTATCACTTTTTTGCCTGTTGGTGGTGCAAAACAACTACTAAACATCTAAAAACGGTTAGGTTACACGGCAATAAATAATTCGACCAAGGTTGGGAGTCGCTGCGCTCGCGACTGGTTTATCTTAAGGCAATGTTTTTATCCAGTTACTTGCATTCTGAAGCATTGGAACCAGTTTCCTCCCGCCACCATTTCGTTCTTGTAACACGACCTTTCACTACAATCCATTATTTTATGCTGTAGTATGCCGTGCCTGCCTACAGTTTCCTTTTATGTTTTTGATGAAATGAGGCATTGGACGCAATCCATTTTGTTAATATTCGATAGGATGGTTGCATTGAAATATAAACCTGACAGTTCCACGGAATTGAAATAAGTTTTACACGGCAATAATACAGCTACTTACGTAGGTATAAAACAATAATTAAGCTTCGTAAGTTTATTTACTTCATATCCATAATACTTAAATAAGTGTTTAATAAATATTTAAATCAATCTTTATCAAATTAATATTTTATAGTTTTCTGTACTAGGTGTGTACTTTTATAGAAACAATTTCAAAATCTCTGTTCCACCAATTAAACGTTTCTTTCGAAAATATCTGACTCATTTGTTCTGGTTTTTGTTCTCATCTATTTTGATATTCATACGTTTGGGTCAAGAAACTCGCCTTGCATATCATTATAAGTCGATAAAATCTACTTGATTTGAAATATCGAACGGGCTCATTAATTCGGTGTTAATTAAATTTTACATACAATTTTGTTTGAATGTCGCCATATATTTTCAAATGCCAGTGCCTAAATGATGATCTGTGTTCGTTACTTTCTTTAGTTATTTTTATATATTATACTTATTTGGTTGGTAGATGCGCAGAAATCGTGTGCTTAGCTGTCATATGATTTAACAGTAGAATGACTTGCAATTAAGGTTCTTGTTATTTGAAACGCAATGTTCCAATATCAAATCCGGTTTCATTAATTAAATTTGACGGTTAAAATTTAAATTAAGAATGTTAATAAAATATTTTGCGAGATTCTATATTAAAGTCTTCCAAACTTATTTTTACGGAGACGCGCCTGGGAATTTGTAATTTTTTTGCGACGCACCCCTCTAGGATATAAATTTCTATACGAGTTGTAGTTACGGCCTAGTAGCAGTTTATAACAAAAACGTAATAAACAAGAATGAAGGATGTGCTTGCTTTTTTGAGCAAAGCTATTTAAAATGAATCTCAAGCTTGAAAACTGCCGCGACGCACAGTTAGAGAAACTGGTGTACGAGCCGAAAGAGAGATGAGACCAACCAGCCTAATCACGCTACACAGGGCAGTAGACATGTCCTACGGAATTTACTAAAAATAAATTTTCAATTGTTCTTGAAATGAAAGTTTAAATGAGCAATGCCATCACAGTTTAAGGTCAAGGTATTGCCAATTGAAGGTAAAAGCAAAGGGCTACAGGGAGCGTCCTCTTGCGCAGGTTGCTTAGTTTGTAGTTTTTTAAATCACTTATTAAGGCTGGAGCTCGCCTTTATGCCCGAATGATGTAGTAGCAAACAACGTATGTCCGTCCGAAAATAAAGAAAGTAATAGGGCTCTTTAAATGTACAATATCTGTACAAGAACTTAGACAATTAACGATATAACGATAAGATTTACGATTTGAAAGATATTCTATTAAACTTGAAAGTAATATAAACTCCTTTGTTGTAAATACTTATCGTCTTTTTGTAGTCGTTGGCTTTCCATTGTTGTAGTTTTGTAAGTCTAGTTAAGAAGCTTAATACTGGACCGTCCAGTCAAGTATTTTTAGTAGTAATATTAAGCTTCTTAACTAGCACGCGTTGAAATCTTTCGTTAGTAAGCATTTTAAGATAATATAAAATTAATTTCCATCTTACCCTCGATCGTATATAAACCCTGACATAATTTTATTTTGTCATATAGCGGAATAACAAAATATCTCTAAACTTTATTAAATACCAAATTGATACGCATAAATCTCTATATTAACTAAGGTAACGACGAATACTTTTTTATATATTTAAACGTATTTCGAAGTATATTCAAAGTAATATCTAAATCATTTATAAAATCCTTTACTTCACTTATAAATTCCCACGTGGTGATCAAATCAGTATAATCAAAGCCAGGTGGTGAGATAGCCATATTGCACGTGCATAATTCTATCACATTGTGTATATTTCACTTATTTCTATATATATCTATTCAATTATAGCCTATTCCTTCACATAACAAGCTGTGCCATGATTTTTTGTAGCCTTCATGTTCCAGCTTATTATGTCTCTACTAAATATTAGCAAAATCAATTAACTAGTTATTGGGTGAAAGAGTAACGAACATCCATCCAAATTGTCGCGTTTATAATATTAGTTTTTTGCTTAGTTAGCCACGAGGCTTCTGCTACTTCGCCGGGCATAAAGACGAGCAGAGCTCGTTGTTGCGAAACCTTAAAAAATGGTTTAAAAACTACAAACTAAGCAACCTGCACAAGAGGGCGTCCCCTGTGGGGCTTGGACCTCGGCTCAGGGCGGTCGCTGGCGATGAGAATGAGGGATTATGACTGTTAGTATTTTAGAGGGTTTTGTGGAACTGTCGCTCTACTTTACAGTTCGCGACCTTTGGACTTCGGGTCTATGAGATTAGTATTATTTACACATGGTATGGATATTATATTATTCATATTTCCACTCGTATATTGAGGTTAAAGGAACTGTTTATGTTTGTAATAACAAAATTAAATGTTATGTTTTATGTTACTGAATTATTACTTACGTATGAGTATTGACTTTTATTACAGTTCATATGATTATTCTACTATAAACTGCAGTGGAGGAATATTGAGGCTGGCCCGCTTATATTACTAACAAGAGGTTTGCTTTGCTTTTATGTGAATGCAAGTTGCAATTTTTAACAATATATCTAGGCACTAACAGTAAGATGAAGTATAAAAAATCGGCCAAGTGCGAGTCGGACTCGCGCACGAAGGGTTCCGTATCAGTTACAAGTGCGTACCTATTTTTGATATCAAGAATAGTAAGTATTTTTTTTTATATTTAAAAAAAGAATAAAAAAGCGTATGTGTATAAAATGGAATGTTATTTTTTATTTTTATATGCGAGTTGATTGAATGAAAGGTAAATTGCGGTTTACGATTTATGACGTATTAAAAAGAAACTACTTCCAAGATCTCGTTCAAACCAATTTTCGGTGGAAGTTTGCATGGTAATGTACATTATATATTTTTTTTAGTTTTATCATTCTCTTATTTTAGAAGTTACAGGGGGGGGACACATTTTACCACTTTGGAAGTGTCTCTCGCGCAAACTATTCAGTTTAGAAAAAAATTACATTAGAAACCTCAATATAATTTTTGAAGAAATATCCATAGATACAAGCATGGGATTGATGAAAAATAAATTTTGATTTTCTGTTCTAAGTATGGAGAACCCCAAAATTTATTGTTTCTTTTTTCAATTTTTGTGTGAAAATCTTATACGGTTCACAAAATACATCTACTTACCAAGTTTCAACATTATAGATCTTATAGTAACGGAAAAAAGTGACTGTGACATACATTTAACTAAAGGTATACTTTAGTTAAATGTAAATAAACTATATTAAAAAATGTTTTGAATTTTCTTAAAACAAGCGAAAAAACTTTTTCCCTAACCTATTATGTTACCAGTGTTAAAAAGCAGTTATCAACATCATATTAATTGAAAATAATCATAAATCTATTACAACTTAGCGGATACGACGCACACTTACAATAATAATACTGGTATCAAAAGTTGTTTTGTTATATAGGCTAGAAAGAGAAGAACCTTTAGATGTATTCTGTTTCATAAAGCTTTGAACCAATCAAGTGCATCTATCGCTTTTGTCATAGACTTTCAGAATATATGTGACGTTGAAAGTGTGATAAATGCCATTTCATTTTACGTTTCGCAATAATCTAATGCTGTTCTAAACAATACAAAGTAACAATATACCTACTTACAAAATGTTAGTTAACAATTGTGTTACAACTAAATGGAACAACAAAAGAAGTATTTGAAAGAGGCTTGGAACACTCGGTAGAGTTGACACATTCAAAAACAATCGTAATTCCATGGATAGTATCAGGTAATTGTATTGTTTTGGCCAAAATAATTTTAGAAAAGCCGAGAAATTTGTTTAAAATTGTATAGAGATGAGAAGGAGCGTGCATGAAAAAAAAAATTTTTTTTTTCGCACTCTCCTATATATTTTCTTTTGAGTCTTTTGCTACTTCATCGGGCAAAGTCAAAAATGTATTTGAAAGACCAAATTCGAATAGAGCACAACTCCAATAGACAAACCATATGAGATGGTCATTTTTCAAAATTGCATATTAATATATAAGTTTATTTTGAAAAGCAGTACATCCGAGGTAAGTATACTTTACTCAGCCAGTTAGTTAACTACTGCATTCTGCGTTATGAGGTGCTATATTCGCCATGTGACATACTTTATGTGCCAGTAGACGGACGCCCTCGCCACTTGGTAATTAATGACCAAGGTTAAGCAAAGCAGTCTCGATAGTCTCCGGCAAATATTTTACAATATTTCAATTAGTTGGAGATCTTGGAGATATGAGATGTAGGCATTTTGTACATCAAAATAGAAAGTAACGATATTACTATGACTGAGATAAAAATGTCCTTTTATTTTATTTTCATTTTTTTTCCGCTGCTGCAGCGTATTCGCGCGCTGGCGGTGGGATATGTGGGACTCGCCCTCTCCATAGCGTGGTATGCTATTTCATAAAGCGAGGAGAGGACCCTACACCACTAAAAAAAATGCGTTTTATGTACCTATATTATATACTACTTTCACGCGCTTGGTTTTCCATTGGAACTTTATTAAACATAAACTAGGTTAATCCTGGATAGAGTAGCTTTCTAGATGTGAAAGATTTTTTTGAAATCGGTCCCGCATTTCTTTAGTCTATTCAAGGCAAAGTAGTTATGGAACTGTTTTTTCAAAAAAGTAGTTATTAATATAGAGTAATAACAACTTTTTTGACAAAAGACAAAAACCAGACCATGCCTAAAAGACCACGTTAGTCATATTTTCTTATTAATCCTTATCCAAATAAAGATAATCTTATTTATAACTGTTTCAGTGCCTGTCTAAGTAATCTACTTTAGAATAAAATTAATTGTTAAAATCGGCCATAGTATCCAAAAGTTATTAGGAGTTCAAAAATAGCAATCAAAACAAAATATTAATACCTGCAAGCCGTGAAACTCCTCTCCTGTAAGATTTTTTATTTCGGGTTGGATCGTGGCTACAACATATTCAAGACTATGATCAGTTTTGTGCCAATCCATATATTTTTATCCCAAAACATTAAAAATATAAGTCCACCCGTGCGAATCCGGGGCAGGCCGTATAAGTAATATTTCAGGTCAAGTTTTGTATTCAATCCGTTCCAAGCTTAAGAAGATTAAAGTCTCAAGACTATTTAAAACCAAAACAATAAAACGAATATTTAGTTCGTGGTACCTACAATAACAAATTATAATAACAATTGGTCAAAACACATTTCAAGTTACGAGCTTATTTTTAGTTCTACAAATCTTTCAGTAAGTACGTAGGTACCTTGTTCGATACCGAGCACAATGGTGTAGTTGTGACTACCACCGTTTGTATACTTTCGAAATTATTCATAGTATTTCTACGAATTTGTTCGAGGTTCATAAGTTGCATTAAGTTTTATTTCACTTTGTTTCGGATACTGTAAAATCAGCATAATTATAGATTCTATCATCAATTGGCGCTACAAAGAACCCATCTATGTTTTTTCGACTTTATGGACTATTAAAAACATTTCTGTATTCATTTGTCTGTATCTGAATTACAGTATGAAACAAAACAGTCAATAAGGTAGGTACGCTGTTTTAACAGAGTTGCATATAAAACCAGTTCTTTATTGAACAATACTGCACATTACCCTTTCATTAAATCAACGTTCATGTAGGTATCTACAAATAACCGTGCGAGTAGGTACTAAAATCTGAATAAAACATTTGTTCGCCTCGACAAGTAATAATTTCGTCAATCTGTTCTGAATGCGACGGGCACATAAAGCTGCGACCACAGATTTGAAAGCGGTGCACAATGCTGGCACCTTGCTTTTATCCCAAAGGATATTGTCCCGCATCCCTTTCACGAGCTCTCGGAAAACATTGTCACACAAAATGAAGTTTGTTCCGACAGTACGCAGCCTCTTTAGGCCGGTTCGGTGTACCGTCAAGCTTTCCGCGCTATATAAGGCTACGTTTGTTGCCTTAAGATAAGCTTTGTTTATTTTATACCAGAGATTGGTACGCACTACGAGTTTTATTTCTACAGTTTAATGAAGCATTCACAAACGTTACTGAATACAATTGAAAAATATTTCAGGTTGATTTGGACATAAAATAAAATCACTGTAAACGGAGGAGACACATAAGGTCCAAAGCTCCGTGGGCGGCCGAGCACAGCACTTACTTTTTCCTTTAACGAATTCCGAATGTTTATGTCTGGTGGAAACGGCATGATGTGGCCGATGTCCACGGGCGGCCGCCGAGGTCCCGACTACGGCGAGGCACAAGCACCACAATAAGGCACGCGCAGCGACCATGCTGCGACATCACTCGCGAACGCTACGCACACGACCGGCCGGCACTAACTTCCATCGTGTACTGGCCCGCCCGGTTTGTGAGGCTCGATGCGCGGGCGCACCCACAGAGCTAAGCCTTCAGAGACTTGACTTGCGTATTGTGTTTGGGCGGGAAATAATTTCGTTACCTATGATCTATAGGTAGACGAAATCACATGTGAATTAAGTAGATTAAAATAGTATTGCTACGAATTACGTAGTACTATTTTAACTTTGAATTGCTAAGTTACCTGTTCTTAATTATTATATATTTTAGGGTACCTATTATTAAAGCATAGGTAATAGTAATACATAATAATATTAAATAAAAAAAATATTTAAATCTGATTTGTGCATTTCAGTTTACACCAACCAGTAGAATTCATATTGCAATATTAGATTACTCATTAGACTATGTCATTAGTCCAGGTTGGAAAGCCTGAATAGATGAAGGTACTTCGTACATCAAATTATTGGTACAAATATGCTTTTGATCATGACATATGTTAAACAAAAATCTATATTTTAATCCCAGTCTTCTATGAGTAAAAAACAACATGGCTCTACATTTGCCATGCATGTAGAAAACGTATTTATGTATTCCTTATTTACATCATTCTCAAAAAAAAATCTGGGCATAAATAATAGCGTATTACAATATTATTCGCCGTATCTAAACTTTTTGAGTCTATAGTTGCCCTCTCACGAGCACAGGTAAACGTCGAGAAGGACGGAGGTATGCGTTGCTCTCAACAGGCTTGTTCAAAAAAGCCACGTAACAAAAGTTTTTAAACGCATTGTGCTTCTAGTACTAATACGAACAAATGCACTGTCCGAGAGACGAAGTTTTTGGACTATCATGCACCTTTCTTGGGTCAGTTTGATAAATAAACTATGTGCTTCTTTAATGTGTGCGATCGATGTTTCCTTTCATAGAACAGTTTCGACAAAACTTCCAGACTTCAAATAATATTGGTCAAGTTATGGTATAGTTTTGTAGCAACTGATAACATATTGGGGTATTGCGTGAAAATTCCACAGATAAACGGCAAATATTTTTGTACCGTTTTGGCTAAAATACCGTAATATATTTATAAACTACAAGTTAATTTGTTTATATTAACTTGTTAAATTTATATTTGTATAATAATAGTTAACGCAAATGAACTACGATTTAATTGTAATTGGTAACTATTATTTAATGATGTTTTTGTATGCTATGACAACTTTAGACGAACACAATTTAGACTCACATATTATGCCGTGTGGTTTCCGGCTTAGAATAGCACCCCATGTCCTCCCATGGGTGTCGTAAAAGGCGACTAAGGGACATGGCTGATGGATGGGCAGCAGCATCTATTAGCTCAAGGTTTACATCTTACTGCGATCACCAATCCGTCTGCCAAGCGTGGTGATTATGGCAATATCCCTCTACGATCCTGGCTTGCCAAGGTCTGTTAAGAGGTGGCCCATGTTCAGCAGTGGACGTAAACGGGCTGTTGATGATGATGATTATTGCTGTTCATTAATATGAATCTAATTAAATTTGTGTTTTATTTGAAACTTGGCTACATGAGCAACGTTAGTAGTAGTAGTAGGTAACTATAATATAAAGGGTAATTTTAATTTTAACGTCTCATCTGTGTATGTGACATACAATTATATGATGGCACTTCTTGAGGTGAGCCGAGGCCAGAGCAATCGGCAAATATGGGGACGGCCATGACTTTTAGACATTTTGTGATTTGATCACCACCAGAATGTACTCAATAATTATTCAATTTTATCAGATAGGTATGTCTAGATCATCTGGACTTTTGCCTTCCACTTTGAACACATATCTTTGATGGTATGTGTGGTTATGCTTAATTACAATTATTATTCGATAAATAAAAATACACAATCATTATCAGGATAGCTACGTATATTGTATTGAAACAAACTGATGCACATCTACGGTAACTATAATTTATCTATTCATTTTGAAACTGTAATATAGACACAAGGAATAAATATTGATGGTAATACCAGTGTACCTATCGTTGCCTAGGTCTTATATCTAAAAAACAGTTTTCTTTATCTATAGTAATATAATAAAGAGGAAAAGTTTGTATCTGAACGGATTTCGATAATTCTTTCACCATTAGAATGCTACATTATCCCTGAGTAACATAGGCTATAAAAGTCTACTCGTGCGAAGCCGGGGCGGGCCGCTAGAATGAAATAAGGAGATAGCTCAACGATGTACTTCCATTAACAATTTAATGCGCTAAAAGTATTCAGCCCTGTAGTCTTTTAAAAGTGGATCAATCGTACAGTCACTAAATATATTCAATTTCTTTCGAGACTTAGTTGCTACGAAATGTCAATATTTATTCTAAGCCGTCGTACGTCGAGGACGGTTGACATTAATTTATACACATATATAGGTAGTTTAAACCATCAATTATAATTATTTACACGGTTTAGATTATATTGTGTACTTACAGATATAAGCGCGCGTTGAACTCTTTATGAAAGTCGAGATCCGTCCTTTACTACGTTTCCCTCTATCCGACTGCCTTGCGAGAATACAACCATGGCATCTCCTGCATTGCTGCCTACATACAGGAGTTTAGAAATACAAGTCGTATCTTACAAAATGAGCGCGTAGTGTACAACATTACAAAATATTGTAGTGTATAACGGATTTGCGGAATAAATGTTTGGTCAGTCGTAAAGTCGTAGCGAGTTCAAGTCACATTCCTGAACTATAGAGCCTTCGCGGTTTAGAATGCTCTCACAAATCTCATCGACTTGCATGTCACTGTTATTATTAGAAATATTTGTGGTTTAAGTATAAAACGATACACTTCTACGCAGAGAAAACAGTAGGAACCGTGATGTCAATTTCTGTGTAATATATTGTAATGAACGTTTAATGTATGCTGTAACTGATTATAAATAAAACAGAAAAACTACACGTCAAAAATCACATTTTCAAATTAGGTAATTAGCTACTAAAAACTTAGAAATAAAGCAAATATTCATATCTGAGTAACATACTTAAGGATCACAGTCCCGTCACAGACCGCCCTGAGCCGAGGTCCGAGTCCCACAGGACGGCCTTTGGCGCAGGTTGCTTAGTTTGCAGTTTATTAAACTATTCATCAAAGCTGGAGCTCTGTTCACCTTTGTGGCCGGTGAAGCAAAAGCCTCGTGGAAAACAACATAATGTCCAGACAAAAAAAAACAGAGGTTGTTGTATACATTACTTAGATACCTTTAAGTCGTTTCGTAAGTATCAAGTTTTATTTCAGTCATAAAAGTATTTGCTCCGCGCAATTTGTTTTATTAAATTTGTTGCTGTGTATTTGTATTTTACATGGAAGTAATATTTCTTACCATAAACCATGAATGCAGAAAATTGTGAACATTGCTTATGAAACCATAATAAAACATATTGAATTATGTTTTACGTTTGTATAAAGTAAACTACTGTGAAATTACACTTTATGTATAGTTGTAAAAATAAATAAAATGCTTATTGCAATTTAAACCTCAACGATACAGCAAAGGTACGCTCTAAGTTAAATACACGTGGGAAAACATATTTCAGGCATCACTACTTAAAAATAGATTAATAATAATTAGTTTTTTTTTAATAATTTAAGACGTGAGTGGATGAAGGTGATATGTCGCATTTTCGACTTTTTGTGGTTTTTTGCATAGATGAAGGTGATAATTATGTCAATACAATACCACTACAGATCTTAAACAGCCCATTTAAGGCTTTACGAGACAACTACATTCATCTAAGCACCTCATTTTCAATATCTAAACTTGCAGAAATGTTGTGTATGTCAAGTTTTTTTTTTCAAATTCAATAATAAAAAAATAAAATTTGTTTGGTTGCTTTCATACCATTAATATTTCAGGTTATTTACACAACTTGACATCATAGTTTAATACAAATATTAGTTTTGTAGCGACTTATCTCAAAAAATAAAAGTGAAACTTTAACTTCGATTTACTCCAAAT
Organism: Nycteola revayana; assembly: GCA_947037095.2. Classification (NCBI taxonomy): domain Eukaryota; kingdom Metazoa; phylum Arthropoda; class Insecta; order Lepidoptera; family Nolidae; genus Nycteola; species Nycteola revayana. Next base: position 28,892,893 of record OX344842.1, on the reverse strand, counting down.
TTAAATTATGTGACTTATCGCCTTCATCCACTCACGTCTTCATTATTATATTTGTATGTTAGTGAATATTAAACTGAGTCTGCAAAATCACAGTTAAGTTTCTATAGCAAACTTAAATTAAGGTGGGAATTACGGTAGACTTTAGAATTATAAAGTTCGTGGCATCTATGCCTCGTTAGAAAATGTCAGTGGCGTAGCAAGTGCTAGAAGGTTCCCGTAAAAAAATAATTGTAGGAGATACTCTGAATCTCATACTTTCTACACATGAATCAAAAGAATTTACATAGATGACAAAAGTAATGATCCCGGAGTTCCTTATAGTATTTCTTCTCCGGGTCTCACTACGTAGGTAGATACAGAAAGACTCGTAGGTAGGTACGATTGGGTACGACTGTCCTTGCGAGGCGACGCTCGCGACACGATGCTTCATACCCGATCTCGAGCACGTTGATGTTAATCTTATAAATTTACTAATATCATAAAGAGGAAAGATTTTTGTGTGTGTGGATGTATTTAATTATGAAGTTCCCACGGGAGCTGGAGTTACGTGGGTGAAACCGCGCGCGGGAAGCTAGTTCTTTACAAAGCACGACATTATAACTATCACATGATATTATATCAATATTTTTAAATTGTAATTTATAATATACTAGCTGAGCCCCGCGGTTTTACTCGCGTTACCCTGGGTCGGAGCGTGATGTTTTGTAGTCTATATGTTAATGCAGCGTATAACATATCCCGGTGCAAAATTTCAGCCAATTCCGTTCAGTAGTTTTGGCGTGAAAGAGAAACAAACATCCATCCATCCATCCATACTTGCACTTGACTAGTTTTTTTCTATTAAATGTACGTACTCTATTATTTAAGCCTGACACTAGTGCAAAAGTGACTTTGTAATTTAGTCTTAGTTTATTGACAAAATTACTAAACATTGAGTCATTGGGAAAAGGTTAAATTAAGTTACCTAATACCGTTGTTGTAAAACATCTACATTAACAAGAATCAACATTTCGTTGAACATTAATTAATCGGGTTTTAAATACTATTGCTTTCTATTTAGTGCAACAAAGAAAAATATTGCAGATTTTAATATTTTTTTCTGTGGCTTCGACCTATTGTCTTCACTACTTCAAACTTTTGTGTTTGCAGTTTGTTAAAAATTGATAAACCTTACCATCGTAGTTAATGTTTCAAAGCAAGTGCATCCGACTCAAAAACTAGGATCAAACAAAACATCATAAGAGATTAAGTAAAGCACGGGTCTCTACCTGCGCCAGCGCATACAATAGTGAAATCAAAGCCTATTGTTGTAACAATGCAGTCAAGTGGTTCGAGTGTCTTTTGTAGGCCCAAAGTGGTCTGTTGCTATGGCTTTTAAAAAAATACATTTTGGGATAGCAAATTTTATTTACAGATAAGAATAAGATTGGCGTCATTTAGACGGCTAGGAATGTTCATTAGGCGCAACAAAACAGGATAATAAATAAAGTTTAAAAAAAAAAAATTGTGACTATGAAAGTACGAATGCTACTTAATACGGTAAAACTCTAATGCGTTTATGTGGCATCATATAAACGCATTAGAGCTCCAAATTCATATTTAAAAAAATTAAATAATATCACTATTATTGGAAAATGGAAACATTCGTAGATAACAGAGACGTACAAATGTTATAAAAGTAAGAACCAAATAAAAGCGAGTTACAATCGGACGCGTTGTAAGTATAGTCATTACATCCTAGCATCCTACTTCGATGTCGTATCAAATAGCTTTTATAAAACATTCGATGATTACGTTATTTATTAATGATATCAATTGTTAATATTTATTTAATAACACAGAGCATTAAAGTAGTAACTAAGGCTATTACTAATTTATTATGTGAGTTTGTACGTATTTTATTATTTCTTTAACTATATCGAACGTAAAATAGTTAGTTACCTATAAAGTATAATTCGATTTGCGACATTCCATACAACATTTCGATGTAACTGTGTGTGAACAAACCTGTATAATAATTGTCTTATGAAAGTATAATATATCATTAGAAATCATATATCAATACCTACATATACATACCCATTTATTTTAACATTTATTCACAGTTCTGTTCAATATTTCCTTATAAAATCTTTGCTTTTCTAAATTATTATTGGATTACATTTTAGCTAAGCTTAGGCTAAGGCTTTGTCGTGAATTTACCGGAGTCTGTGTGTATGTTTATTTTTCATATATAAAAGAAATAACATTTCCCAAAGATAATAAGTAATATTCATTGTTACTAATATTATAGACGCGAAGTTCGTGACTATATAGATCGAGGGATGTTTATTACTCTTTCATGCAATAATGACTTACCGGACTAGGCTTAAAGTTTGCACCGCAATAGTTTATAAGGTGAATTAGTATATAGGCTACAAAACTTCAAGCTCCGACACACTTGAGCAGAGTAACGCGGGTACACCTCGGGGCGCAGATATTATTAACATATTGCTCAGTATAGTTTCTTCTTATAGGCATGCTAAGCTAGTTTTCATACGTGTATATATCTCCGGCGCAGTTGTTTCTGTTAGAAGCGTGTACAGGTAGACACATCCAAAAACAAGTGCTTCTAGCACAGCCGTTGCCGGCCTGTTTTGGCATATTCTAGCCATCTCATTCACACGTAAAAACACAAAATAAAACATTTCCACATTTTCTATTTACATGAGGTAAAAAGGTTTTTAATATATACCACACACGCACGAACATTTCTGATTCTGGTATTCTGATGCTATAAAATGTCAAGCCCATAATATTCCTCGAAACATAAGGAATCCGATTCCATAGAAAATAAACGATCAAACTGACGAAGGTGCATAACATATAAAGCCGCCACCTAGAAACATTAAAAATTATGTTTCTGATCATTAATACTAAACGAAGAAACTTCATAATTACCGCCTATTATAAATGATGTAGTGAAAAAAAAACACATTCTTGGCTATGGCCAGTATCCCACTGTGACGGGGTTGGAGATTTCGAGTTTATGATGTACGATCTTAATATCTCGTTTTGTAAAATCGACTCTATATACACATCCATAAAGTACAAAGTTATCACACTTCTAAGATCACAGAACAATATACGATGCGGTGTTAATAATAAATAATACATCTAAATGTTCAGAATGTAAAGAAATCAAAGGGCGAGGCATCTGCCACCCCCGACTGCTTGCGTTATCGTATCAATAAGTTTAAGTCTTTTAAGTTTTATCGATATTAATCAATCATAATGTCTTGCTGTATCGATATCATCAAATTCGATCCTGTTAATTCGAAACCAAATGTTATATAATTACAATAGCTTTGGAACCAACATTAAAGAATGATGCTTATCATTGATTTGTTATTTGTGAGAGAACCACAAATTAAAGCACTTAATTATAATGAACAAATGGTCAATGCTTGCGGCGGTTCACACTTATTCGAGCGAGAAGTTGTAGTATTATTTTTACAAATGCGATGCAACGTAGTCGTAGGTACGATGCAAACATTGATAAACAGTATATTTTTAACACGTTTAGTTATACTTTTTTACACAAAGGAAAGAGCGGAGTACTAAGATCATCTAAAATGAATTGTGTATGTGTGATACGCATCAAAACTCTTGCATATATTTTGTGAGCGATTCTCATGCTAATGTCTGGTATTCATAGTATGATCTTTGGCTTCCAAGTTTTCCATGGTATAGAAAATATGATTTGAATAGATCACTTAAAATTATATCGATCGTCTTTGTTGTCAATCACGATGTGTACAGCTTAGGATTTATTTTGAATTGTGTTTATTGTCAAAATGTTGTCATAATAGGTGTTATAAAAATAAATCTCTATTTCCCATTTCATGTACGAGGAATTGTGTCAGTAAAGGAATTGATAGAAATTGAGATGTGTGACTTCAACATAGCAATGCTAAAATTGTTACGTTTATCTGTGATTGTTACAAGTCTATCTTTAATAAAAACGAAGGCTATTAGCGTTTTCGTCGCCAAAAAAAGAAATGGAGTTAAATACTTAACACCACGATGCGATACGATGGAGGTGGTAATTATTATTTTTCATCGCTGTGGTAAGTCACGTTTTGCCACTGTTGATGCCTGTCTTAATATAGATTCGAACACGGTACAACAATCACAAATGTATAAGATTCAAAGTACTATATGAAGAGATTGTGGTTTACTGATAAATACTCTCCTGAAATTATAATGAATCCGACAGATGCACTTTTGACATACGAGCGAACAAAGGACTCGTTCGCACGAACGCCACAAAACCTTGTTTTTTGTAGAAGCCTTCGAAAGGAATCTAAACGCGAATCACATTGTGGGATCATGTCTTTTTATTTCGATTTTGGGTTTTTTTCTCATTGTCTACTCGGAAACGTTCGGCTCTGTGAACATTTAAACTTTACACTTGATTTGACTGTGTGATGACTTGAGAACCGTTCAAAAATAAAATTATTAACATGACGAAATGTGTTTAATAGATAGAAAAAACACAAAGTAGATGATTTGTTAATTATATAGTCAAAATTTAAACGCTTCTACAACTACACAACATCAACTAGTTCTACTTCTAAACTTACCTGATTAAGTTTCTATAATATTCGTTTCTTGAATAAATCTCTTGTTGTTAGTTTTCTGGAACATTACTAAGAACTACGAGTACCTAAGCCTACGCCTACGATCACTATTTCTCTATTTCTCTATTTAACTCTACTTACTTATCCATACATACCTAACATTTAACATTTATGACCTGAAAGTATTTAAACAGATCATTATTATGTAAGTTTTACAGTTCAAATAGTAAATTTATTTGTATTGAGGTAATGAGCCTGGGACATATTGTTTAATTCAATAGAAGAGCTATATAAATCAATTAAATATCGTTCAATAAATGTATGTAAAATGTTGGAATTAACATTTCTTTTTATGTTCAAATTTCAATTTTCGGTATTTGATTGCTTCACAAATAAATTAAATGTATGTTTTGTATCCTATCTTTATATTTTACTGAGTAAGGAAGTTTATTTAGGACAGAGCAAGAAAGTGAAAAGTATGACATAAGTCAGCCACTATATTCGCGGTTGCTTGACGGATGACCATAAATCGTTGACGTAAAAACGAGCGTTATGCCACACCACTTGACGACTAAAATGGACGATTAAAATCAAAATAAAACTACAACACTTCGTGCTTTTGTCTTACTCGTGTCTACAACAGGCTTTTATCTTTAGGACGCCGGTGCCTGTTTCTTACGAAAAAAAAAACAATGAAGGAGCGATGGCGCGCGCAGGTAACTCGGCCATTTTGTTTTTACCTTTTATTGTTATTCTTTTTCAATAATCCGCATGTTTTATGGCTTGTTAGGTAGTTTGTTACGATTTGAGGCTACTAATTAAGTAACGGGAGAGACCAGTAGCAGGAAATATTCATTATCAATTTGTTTTAGGGTTCCGTGCCTTAGGTTAGGTGCATTGATTTGATTTTCATTGCTTTTGATCTAAAAAGTTTTCCAAATTAGGGTAAAATCCCTAATTTTAATGATTTTAAAACAATTATGGAAATATAATTAAGTAATTATATCTTAAAAAACATTAGACAAATACAATTAACAACAAGATATATATACATATACATGTTTTTATAATTCAATTATTTAACATGCACTTTACAAGTTCCGCAAATCCTGATAATAGGTATGATAGAAGTTTATATACTTTAGCTAATATTATAACAGGTTAATAGGATTACAAAATTATAGGATTTAGTACATATAGTATAATTTTTTAACAAACTTATTCAAATTCCACTAAGCAGTTAGCTTTGGCAAAAAATATATAATGAATATTTATTAATTGAAATTGGAAGGTGGTGTGATAAACCAGTTTTTGTTCAACACAGATATAAATCTCATTTTAAACTAATCATTAGGACTTAAAATGCATCCGTATAAAGAAACGGAAATACAATTCTCTAAACCCAATATATGAATAAAATTCAAAGTCGTGATAGTTAATTTCGGGTTAATTATATTTTCAATTTCCTGTGATGAAATACGATTTCAGGATTTTTTATATGTGTCTCATTTAAATTGAAAACATTGATGTTAATCGGTCATATATAAATGGAAAATCAGTCTAGAAACCGCGAAACAAATGGGCTGACAATGTCTGCGAAGTTATACAGTGTAATTTTAAGATTGTTTTGTTGGTTTGAAAGTAGGAATAAGAAAACTGTAGGAGAAAGGTGTACGAGACAATCCATTATGGGAAAGATTATCCTTTTGAATTTTTCTAGCGTCAGACATGGCTTGAATGAAACATTCACTGGCGGTCACCATTGTCCGCCATGGTGATTAACATGTTAATTAAATATAGTCTATAACCTTCCTTGAAAAATGGGCTATCTAACACTAGGATTTCTTTTAAATTGTACCAGTAGAAGAGATCCTGAGATAAGTGAGTTCAAGCAAACTACAAACGGTATCTTGCGGACTTGCGTGGTTAAACGTAGCTTTAGCAGCGACGCTTTCCTTAATTTTAGATAGGGTGTTTTCTTTTATGTCCATGTACACACATGTTTTCGCCTGGTTATGTATCAAAACAGTTTATTTTAATAACGATGTTATAATCTTCATGACCGATTTCACGGCCACGGCATCCAGCAGCCGTCACTAAGGAGATTACTATTTTATGGTAAACCAGTGTGTGGGCACATGAAGGTGCACTCTCTATAACTTTACTCTCAAAATACGATGGGACGGTGCTAAGAAAGAGCATGTTACGCTGAACATGCTCTCCACCAGTTTTATGACTTCGGGATGGTATTTAGAATCGTTTAAAGAGGAAATTTCCGGAATTTTGCTACGGGATTCCCGTAGTATTTTAGACACCTTTCCCCTATTATTTCAGAAGTATAATATTTAGTTATAATTATTCCTATGAACATTTACCTAACACTAAAACACGGAGGACAAAGTTAAATTACCTACAGATCAATGTTATGGCATCATTACCTCGTCTAATTATAAACTTTATCATTCATATAACTTACTATTATTTAAAAAATCAAAAAGGGTCGATTTACACGCCCTAATGCAATTGCAACTACCAAAATAATACGACGGTAAGTTAAGGTCTGGTTGCCACGTGTTTTAAGGCTATGGCCTGAAAATGAAATAAATCAATAATTAGATTACCAAATGCGGTAGAATAAATAATTTAATTTCCTTTATAGCTTAGTAAAGGAAATTGAATCGTGTACACAGGAATTGCAGTTCGTATTCCGCTGAGTCCGTCAGAAGCCGTTTGGTGCCGTCGGCAGATATACGGCCGACGCGGAATGGGAATGGACAGATTTTTTTTAAATTCCTGTTTACACGTAATTTCATTGACCACTTTCTAAAATGTTGTACAGCCTGGGACGGTTGCACTTTATTGTTAATATACGTACTATTAGCCGATTGCAATAACAATAGTGCAACGCACTTAGGTACTACACGAAGTCTAGGAGATATCAAATCGGCGCATCACAACCGATCAGATTACAACATCCTTTGACAAAATAAGTTCATTGATAGCAAAGTTATAATAACTAGGTACTGTCGCAGTCACAAATTACAAAACTTATACAGTGCTCAGCGTCAAGTTACATTTACCATACTTTGCGCCTTTAAAGTGGTAGATCAGGCAGTCTTTAAATTAAATTACTAGTACATCGCATCGAACAACTCATTTGCTGAAATTTGAACACTAGCATTCTTAGCAGCAATCACACAGAGTTGCTGCTGCGAAAATATTTATGATACGTAAACTATGTGGAAAATTATATTCTGTATATTTTTTCGTTGATCGTATTAAATTCTAGTAACCTCTTTACACATGTGTAGATAATATTATATAAAGTACATGCGCAATAATGATTATTAATGAATTCTAGGTTATTGCAATAGAATCTTAGATTGTTAATTATATTCTTGTAGGTTCTATACCTACTAATGCGGATGTTGCATTTATGTGCAGATGGCTACATACAAATGTTAGAATAGTTTTTTTTTCATTCATTATATCAGAAACTCCGTTGCGATGTCTAGCTTGTATCTATATTAATATTACGTCATTATATATACCGTCGCGCTATATGTAATTCACGAAATTTATTTAACAGAGCTTAAAAATTGCTACAGAGGCATAAACTCTCAAACCCATCAGCTCGTTGTTCATAAGTACAACATTTTAGACTTGGTGGCGTTATTTTGAATATCTATTGATGCACACAATGGAAACACGCTTTGGCCAGCGGACAGAATATCATAATAATTCGCCCGGCGCTAATTCTCTTCTCATCAGAAAAATCGAAACACTTCCGTTTTTATGGTTTCTGTCCTAATTAGACACAAAAAAGATTTCATTCCATGAAAAAAATCACATGATATATAGCTGGCAGGTTGGCTATTCATTACAGTGATAAGCGAAAATGTGAAATTCAAAATTAGAATTTAATTTGTTTATACTGTAAATGAAATGATTCACTGTTTTGAGACAAATGTGTGTTTAGAGTTGGAGTACATTTCACCTTTGAAAACTAAAAATTAGCGATTATCTTAAAACTTTTTGTTATGTCCTCTATACTGTAACTTCCGGCCGTATGAAAAAGTTAAAAAAAAAAATGCAGGATACTTCGCCCGCAGTAGCCATCTAAGTGGTAGCATTGCTGGATTCGTGTTGTGGCTGAAAGATTCATGCGCGGTTCACGCGCCGTTCAGGATCTGGCAGGAATCGGGTCACTTCTGAGCGAGATGATCGATTTATTGTAAACAATTTTTTTACAAAATTGACGCCTTAATGCTTTTCAACTGCAGCATCTGCTTCATGTTGTACGTAGGGTGGCTGTAAGTGATTCTACAATTAGAAGAAGATTGAAGGATCGTGGACTGGTACAGCACAAGCCACAAAAATACCGAAATTAACTGCAGACCATCGAAAAGCGCGCCTTAACGTTGCACGCGAGCACCTAAAGTGGTGATACCTCCAGTGGAACAAAGTCCTCTTCCCTGATAAGTGTAAAATTATGCTGTATGGTAACGACGGAAGGAACAATGCTGCAGTAAAGAAAAGCTCAGCTATGGTGGCGGTTCCTGGACGGTTTGAGGAGGAATCAGCGCCGACGGTAAGACAGAGCTTGTCTTTGTGTCTGGACCACGTGTGCTTGCACTAAGCAGTCATCGGTACATCGAACAGTGTCTTGAGCCTCACGTGATGCACATTTAATTGGAAACGGTTTCATATTACCGGAGTCGGTAATAATTTGGGATGGCCAGCAAAAAGCCCGGACATGAATCCGATTGAATATCTATGGGATGAAATAAAGAGACGAATTCATGCAAGAGATCCTGCTCCAGAAACACTTAGCCAGCTGCAAAATACAACTCGGGGAGGGTATATAAGTTATTAAATAAACGTTTCTAGCCAATTTTTTTCATTTACGTGTTTTGTTTTATCAATTTCCTTCATTCTCTATACAGGGTAAAAATTACTTGTTACACAAAATATGAAAATTTAATTTGAATTTAGAATATTATGATTTGAAAACCTCATGTTATTGACTATTAAACGACATAATTTATACTTAAATATACACATTTTTCAGTTAATCCTTACAAAACATAAACTTACAAGGTGTTTCGATTTTTCTGCTGAGAAGTGTATGTAAACGTAGAAAAATTGACAGTAATTTGCTATTTATACCTCCAGATATATTGATTGCAAGAATTCCAATTTTATTTTCAATATATAGAACATTAGAATAAGTCAACTTAAATATAGAAAACTTTCGGTTATTTTACCTTTCATAAATTTATATCATACACTTACATACACTTCAAATTGATTGCTAAAAGAATTGTAAGCCAGATGCACTCATTTGTTTTGTTTTATAAAATTTAAAAAAAAACCTTGTACTTTTTTGTATTGGCATTAAGCGGAAATAGAACACTCAATTTATCTTTAACCTAAAATCCTTTAAAAAAATCATTTAGATTATACTTATTTAAGCTAAATTAACTTACTTACCGGCACTTGTCCAAAGTGGTATGTTACTATCAGAATCATGGGTGAAAATTGTGTCCGGGATATTCCGCTGATCGTATACCTCGGGCTGATGTTTGAATTGCTCCCTTTTTTTAAATTTTTTTGGACGCTTATCAGATTTCATGCTTATTACTTCATAGATGTTGTTGTCCATTGGATAATTCTTATAACCTGTCATATTTGATTCAGTTTCGTTCAGTGGCTCGAATACTATGTAATCTATTACATCTATGGGATCCTCATCCAATCCAAATGAGTTGTTCGTAGAGAGTGTAGATGTGGGCGTCGCCTTTTCAAATTTATTATATGTATAATCATTTATTGAGTTACTTTGATTCGGTTTAATATAATATAATGGATAGATAACAATTGTTTTGTTACACGTTAATTGTAACATCCATAACGTAGAAAAAACGGATTGTGCATCATTTTTAAATGCCATTTTTGTAGATTCAGTCATTTGATCTGAAAGCGTATAATCCTGTTCTTGATAATCAATGTTAACTAGGACCAAACTTGGTTTCGACATCTTGTTAAATTTTTTTTCAATCAAATTCATCAGTTTAGATTTCTTTCCATTACTATCATTCACTTTTGTTTTCTTTTCTTTTCCAGTGGAAAGTGAATTATTTGCATTTCTTTCCGCTGCATATAAAAATAAATACAATGAATAAAAATCAAGTAAGTCATATGAAATTACTTACAATTTAAAGCCAGTGTTTACTACACACGTATCGCGATGTTGCCAGAGATATCAGGCAAAAGCGTTTCGATTAGCTTGACATGTCGCCGACACATGTTATGGCTTTGGAATCAAAATATTGATTCTAAAGCCATGATTGATTCTAGTAACTATAGATTTGAGTGTATTTCTACTAACATAATAAGATGTGTACAAATAAAAAGTAACGGTTTATTAGTTCGAGGCATAACTTATCATCGGCGTCAGTGCAGGTCCTGATTAAGTGTAAAAGAGTTGACTTTACGTTTTTGACGGACCAGTAGATAGCGGGTCACTAAATTTATTCATTTCAATAAAAAATAACAGAAACATATAGGATACCTACAAGTTCCACTGCGTGCACTGACGTCGACGTTATCTAAATAATATCTCAATGTAACTAGATTTCGGATAATGCCATTTAAATGCAGGTATTAAAATGATTTGCAAAACTTAATATTTAATTCTACTCCATTTGTTTAAGGACATCTGTGTCCGTGACATTTGTTAATTCTAATCATACATATATTCGGGGATGGTGCAATACCGCGTTATTGACAATAGCTAATAAGGTTGAAGATCAAATGTGGCAAATAGATATTTCACCCTCCAATACAAAAGAAAGAAAATATTCCTTGACGGATGAAATTACACCTTACTAGCACTTCTTATCTTAAACGTATAAATAGATCGCTACTAGTTTTTATTAAGAATTAACTAATATAACAACAAAATATCGATGGTTTTGGCTTTATAATGTTAAAGTTACTTACGTAATAACTTACTTAGTGAAATTTGTATAGGGTCCTATTTTACTCTTAGCATTTCCAATGAATTATTACCTATTTATTTAAATTTGATTTGTCATGATTATTAATTTTTATGAATTAATAAATAAACCATGAGATTTACTAATTAGGTATAAATAATAATTGAAAAACATTAATAAAAATTAAATTAAATAAGTAAAAAACAATAAGAATAACATTGACCTAAAATTATTAAGTACCTAGGTCAGCTCCTAATTTATCCTAAATACTATAATTCATTGTCCTTACTACTAAAACATTATTGTAGTTAATTTTGCTAGAATGTTCTATTATAGAACATTATTTAATAGTAGAATAGCAACTTTGGGGAATCATTTTTACTATACATAATGCCATTAAAGTTTATGTACCTACTGGCTAATAGTTTATTATCATAAGTATTTTATTACCTACATATTATTGCTTGTTAAAATTTTCTTAGCATAAAACCTTAGGGTACATTCCGCACATTGCTTGTGTAGCAACAATGTATGAATGTCAAATATTAATAGATGAAAATACATAATTATGTACTATAGAACCAGCTGATATGATAACTAAAGTGATTTATATGTCACTGTAAATATACTAGTTTACCTAAAGACGTAGACAGAGTAACATTTCATTCCATTTGCCTTGATCTTGTGGTCTCCCTTGCACACTTTTGCTTCCTTTACTGAACTAATGACTTGTTCTCTCGTTAGAAATGATCAAATTATTTACAGCTACTTCTCTTAAATAACGTTTTTCTCACAGTACTATGATCCTATTAAATCATGTTAAAATGCGTTAATACGGAATTAAATTCGATTCTAAGATTTTCAGATGGGCATCTGATTTAATCAGGAACCGCTGAATTACAGGTGTAACAGTAGCGGGAGTGTGGAAGGTATCAGCCCCATACAAAAAAAAAAACAACTGTACGTACAGTACTAGTATTAATTTTAATAGAAAGCCCTAAAATTCGGGGATTGCTATGTGCGAAATAATCTCGCCAGGAACCTGAAAATGCTGACTTTCGTACGAATACTGAATTAAGATAGAGGTGACCTAACGTAAGAGTATCTATATGTAGGTACATTAAAATTTATTGCATTAAACTACCCCTATTTATATTTTGAATCCTATTAGTGATAAAGTACGATTACTATTTTTACCGCATTCTTAATCTAATTTAAAATTAGCTAATGGGTGGCATAAATATGAAAAATATAGATGAAGTTGCTGTGAGAAATGGTAGCAACAGCAATAAGAAGTCAAATGATACCGCCGGCGGTTCGTGAAGAGGCCAGCGTTTGTTCGTCACGAGTTTTGCTTCAAGCCCCGAGCTATGTCGTCCATCATTCTTATATAGAATATCAAAATGAGGATTTGCAACAAATAAAAATCCTCCATAAGAATGCGTGTAAACGCGCCGATGTTTATTGCAATACGGGGAAATATTGAACATTTTGATGGATGCAATGGCATCCAGGTATAGTCCAAATCCGATAATAATTTAATGTATTTGAAAGTTTAGTATAAAATATTGTAATTGTTATAAAAACGTTATTTGACTGTTTTGGAGAATTATGGGAATAAAAGTGATTTGTAGTGTTGATATTAAGTTTATAGATCAAGGCATGTCGGCTTACGTAATAAAGAATAGATTTGGATATTCACATTGGGTGATATACCCGTTATAGAAAAACCGCGTAACTTTATTTTATCAAAGTATATGCATTATTGTGTAAATGTTTTATCATCACCTATAATTAATTTTATTAATCTTTACGTAAATAATGCAAATGTGAACACAAATTTGTCTTGATTTATCTCAATTGTTTAAATTTATCACTAACAATTGAGATAAAATAAGACAAATTTGCTAAGATTGATAATAAATTACTTAAATATCATAGTTTGGTAAAACGGAGCAATAATATTACAATGGTTAAAGTCACGTTAGCTCACATTTCTATGCATTTGACTAAAGATGTCTTGGAACACGTTTTTAAAGTAAAGACGAATAGTAGTGATTGTATAAAGAGTATAGAAATAACGCGTGCAGCTCCTGCCGGAGAAGGATTGATTAGTTCAGTGTACAGAATACACGTTACAGGAGAAAAGCACTCAGCGAAATTTGTTGTCAAAGGACTTGTGAATGATGCCTTGCTACGAAGATCACTGAACTGTCATAAGTATTTTGTTAGGGAAGCATTATTCTTTTCCACGATCTTGCCAGTACTGAAAGAAGTCCAAATATCATCAGGTGCAAAAGAGAGGATTCAGAGCCACATTCCAATTTGCTACCATTGTTATATTGACGGTGAAAATGACTACATTCTAATGGAAGACTTGTCCGAAAGCAATGCTAAAGCTGTCTCCGCAAAGCCAAAAGAGTGGGAGAAAGACATGATTTTGCAGGTATTAGCCCATTTTCACGCAGTTTCTTTTGCGTTGAAAATTAAAAATCCCGAAGTATTTACTGAAATTAAAAGTAACTTGAAAGAAATGTATCTTAATGAAAGTAACCGTGCATGGTACGCAAATTATCTGAAATCTGCGATTGAAATAGACAAAAATGTCTTGGATGAATGTGAGAGTCCAGATAGTATTTACTATAAGAAGTTTAATAAGCTGCTGAAAACTGATGTATATGATCAACTTATTAGCGTAGTGAGCACTAGAGGAGAAAATCCTGTTATAAATCACGGAGATGCTTGGTGTTCCAACTTTCTTTGTACCAATGATAAAGCTATTGCTATTGATTTTCAAATAATCCGATGTTGCTCGCCTGCCTGTGATTTGTCTTATTTTATTATATTATGTAACCTTTGTCAAAACAAACAAGACTTTTTCGAAGCAGTCAAATACTACTACAAATCATTAGAATATTATTTGTCAGACATGGGTTTAGATGCAAATAAATGTTTTTCTTTTAATACATTGATGGAGGAGTTGAGGAAGTATGGGAAATATGGCTTGCTGTCTGCGTTAACATCCATTCCATTATTAGCCAGTGAACGCTGTGATAATCTACAATCCTTTGAAAATAAATATTCCGGCCTCGAAAGAATTCCACTGGAAGAACTTTGGTATTTAACTCCTATTGAAAACGACGACTTAAAAATGTGTCTTTTGAATGCCATCCACGTTGCAGTGGACGTCGGTCTGATCTGATGCCATTGTGTATTCATAATCATTAGCAATTAGTATATTCTATTTTACTGATTAAGTAATTGTCGGGTAAATCTATCGGTTCCATTACTAAATCAATAGTACTATAAAAGGCATTATGTCTATTATTTCAGAAATTTAATCTGGTAATACTACAACTAAAATGTGAGCATAGATTACTGTTTTTTATAGAAATCCAACATAAAAACACCTGTAAGTGCAGAGATAACCTTTTAGATGAGTCGGCAATACATTGGAATGTTTGAATTCGTGACCACTTCAGAGCCGAAAACTAATTATCGCTCTATGTCGAAGTGCTCGCTTATACAGACTAAAGGCATGCTTAGGGTTGCTACCTTAGAGTGTACTTATACATAAAATTAGAACGCAGATTGCGTTGATTGTAATGATTACAGGCTTATAGTATAGTATATTATAATGAAAATAGATTTATTTATTTTGTTTATGTACATTATCATAAAATTTATATGAAATATAAATTATTATTTTGTGGTCAAGTCATCGCGGTGTTCATACTTCGTAAGGCGCGCTCCATAGCTTACTTACTCGAAGGTTGCCACAGCAGACTATTGTTCAGCTGATTAAGATAATATACAGACCTACCTACAGAAACTAGTCAAAATTATTTGATTTGGTGGATTTAGAATAACATCATTCATTGTTATCATAGATTCTACCTATGTGTATAATTAAAATAACTGAATTATATATGGTAATAGATAATCTCTTTACTTTATATATTTTTTTTCCATATTTTTTTATGTATTAAAATCCCAAATCGTGACGTGTTATAGTTCTTTTTTTTTTTTACTAACAACCCTAAGTGTGGAGTAAGCCTAACAAGAAAGGTACATTGGTTTTAAATCAGAATAAGAATACTTTTCGGACAGTGATTTTATATATTTATGGTATGTTAAATACTAGTCGTAATAAGTATGTATCTTTTGAACAAACTACTTGATTTTTTAAGCATATGAAAGTCTGCCTTGACATTGTATTTTCAATAGACAATATTACACGTCTTTATTTTCGAATTATTAAGCTTTGATACATAATGTTTATCTTTACTTCATCACAAAATATACTTAACATAACTAACCAATTAAAGTTCTTCAATGTATTCAGTATTTTAAAATAAGAAAAGTTTGTTTTAAATTTAACGGTCTTGTGGTCATCTCATTTCCTTATTTAGAATGATAGCGTATTTCTCTATCAGAATCAATTTTTGAGCCCAATGGTGTGAGTACGAAAACTAATCCTGTTTTAGAATAGCTTTGATGCTAAAACCTTAGCTGCTCAAAAAATTGGTGCTAAATGAGGAATTCTCCTGAATGATAACGTACCTATTAGTTAATTGAGTTTGGCCTTTTGAGAATTAATTCTGTGTTCCAGTTGAATTTAAAGTGAATCGAAAGTAATAACATATTGATGGATTCACACTATTAATTTTAGTATTTCTAGA
Source organism: Nycteola revayana (assembly GCA_947037095.2). Lineage (NCBI taxonomy): Eukaryota > Metazoa > Arthropoda > Insecta > Lepidoptera > Nolidae > Nycteola > Nycteola revayana. Next base: position 28,876,588 of record OX344842.1, on the reverse strand, counting down.
CAACAATCAGGTAAAATGGAATAATGTCCTATACGGTTGAGTAGGTATATAAAATTGCTTAGTAGATTTAATTTCAACTATAAAATCCAAATCACATCGTATTTCTAAAACTATGCAAATTCTTATATGTATAGTTATACATACCAACAGCGTACTTTACGCTGTTGGTATGTTCTGTTTGTAAAATTGTAGTAAATAGTTCGCTACATGGAATACTAACGAGTCAATTCAATTTATGCGTATAAACATCTATAGGAGTAGTTAGAAGAATCGTTTGAACAATGTAGCGTTGTAATGAAATAGACAAGTACACTCATATCAAATTATCTATTTAAAAAGAGAAAATTTAGTTCATAAAACTTGATATTGGCTGATTGGTTTTGTCCATTATTGCAGCAAACGCTACTTGCCATTTCTAAACATCATATATTCTATTAATCACTGAACATAACCTTAAAGTATTCGATTCACTGTTTACCTGGAGTTTTTATTAATATTATTAGTATTGCGTTGCTGTGCAATCCACTTAGGATACAATATTTCATGTGTAATTAATAATTAATATTAATCGTAAATTACAATAAGTACCTATTTTAATAATAAAAACACGTGATAAAAGTTGACGGCGTTTTTCTGCATTCATAAAATTTCTCTTTTTTTATCTTAGGTATACTTAATTCAAAAATGTGTCAACTACTTTGTACCCACGTTCCTACACTGAAGAGTTTTTAAATAAATTTGTAGAAACAGATAAATTAATACTGCAAATGTATTTACGTTATTATCGATCTCAATTAAGCAGTTTCGCATGTGTATTTCTAGTGGAATAACAGCAATAAACTGGTTGGCGTGATTCATATGGGAAAGGAGACACGACGATGTGTTGATTCCGAAGGCCAAATACTTAAAGCGTAGAACGTTAGCGTTCACATACATAGAGTAACCATAATAATAATATTATAACTTTTAAGACACCATTGTGAATGTGTTGTTTTTCCAACACAACACATTGATATGTATTTTTAGTGAGTGTTAATTCGAAATTGACTAAAGTGCAATTCTGTAATTTATTTAATTTTCAGACTTAGACAGCTTTAGTTAAATTAAATATTCTCTAATACTCGGTATGCCAAATGAAAACCAGCGCTCGGTGCTTGCCTAGCCAATGCTGAGGTGATTACATATTATTGTTATTTGTTTTGTTTCAATTAGTGCGATCAAAAAATATATATTCATACATTTATTAATGCATACTATATACATGTATTCTGCACCACATATTCTTTATAAATCTGTTGGTTAACACAAAGCGATGTATATGTTAATTATACTATACAATACAGGCCAAATGTCAAAAGTCAGACGAAGTAAATCAGTTTACTTATAAATAATTTAAAGTTAAGTAATATATATTTGGTAATATTTGTGAAGATTGATGTCATTCGTAGCTAATAGTGATTCTTATTAGACTATTGAAGATTTATAAGCATGATGTATCACAAAATGATATCGGTGATGCACTTATTATGCCCAATGTAATAAATTTTAGCTATCAATTCTAAGGTGAGACTTGGTGATCTGGGTTCGATTATATCGTTGTTCTAAGTCTGGGTATGCTTTGAGTTCGTGAATTATGTGTTTTTAAAGTCCCTCGGGACACGGATATATTGTGGGAGAAGTCTTTAAAAAAAAGAAGTTCGGATGTCTACCATGATTGTAGACCTTCGTCTTCGTAGGTACCTACTCTATTTAAAAATATTATTTTACCATAGTGCTATTTAACTTTTATTTAATAAAGAATTACTAAGAACATTTTATATATAGAGGCGGATGAAATATGGAGGGCGCCGTAGGCAAGTATCTCATAGGCCCCTATCTTATAAAAAACTAACACCTACTAGTAAAAAATTGATCAGTGTAGTTGGCGTTATAACTACCGGCACGGTTCTTGAGCGTTCGGCGCAAGAGTGGTGATCGCTTTGCGCATCGTACACTTATGACAAATAAAACGCACACCCGTTTATTACTTATTTTTTCTAAGTTACCTACGTAATTTCTTACTGGTTGAAAGAAAGATTAAATAATGATATGTTAAATTGAGAAATGGAAATTGAGATCAAAGAAGTAATTAACAAGTGTTTCTAATTTAAAACCATAACTTAGTTCTTATAGTTTGTCAAAAATTCCTAAAAGAAAGTACTACGTACCTACGTACTTTTTTTTGTGAACATTTTTGACCTCGAGTTTTATTTGTTCATTAATTAAATGAAAAACATTTTTACAAAAAAGAAAAATATATTTTATAAATTTGGTGTCAATTAAATTGGCCGGAATTGTACTCGTCGTAGTGAGGTACGTGCAACAGGAGTAAAGAACCAATCCCGAGTGACGGCTATGACGCGATGCGCTACGGGCCAATCACTGCACTTTACCCGCCCCACGCCTCACTTCATACCACCAAAGTGACCCAAAAACTCACTTCTGTGCAGGTCAAGGTCAGCGCTCAAGAACCGTGCCGGTAGTTATACTACACCTAGCCTAGAGTGTGGTAGAGGCTACTCGAATTAGGCTGGCATTTCTTTATTCCGACTTGTAGTAGTAACTGTTCCAGCGTCTATTCCGCCCGCGCGCCCCTTTGTACCTTCGCACCCCTAGGCACGTGCCTAGTTTGCCTTATGGATGTATATACCTAATAGAAACGATATAAAAATTGGCCCATAAGTTGTGGGCAGCGGATGCGGTTATACATATTAAAATAGTGAAAAGATCCTCTATGCTTGTGTCAGTTACGTCACACCCACTCACAGTAAACATAAGAAGCAAAATAATCGTTTCTCACTGTTCTTAGAAAACAATTTCCTTAATTAATGATAAGACTACAACTTCGAAACATATATTTATATTTAAATTATAATGTAGAAGTTTATCTCAATAACAATTAACAATAATTTTACATGCCCCATTAAGAGTGACCACGCCGCGACATCCCAAAGAGGATAAACAAAAAACAAGAGTTCTCATACGACGGCGGTTTTAAAAATGTCAGAGGGGACTTCTAAAAAGAGATAACGATTTTAACATTCAAAAAAGTTGAGTCCACTTTGTAAACAGGTTGTAAACGATCTTGTATGGTGTTCAACCGAATAATGGTAGGATATCTTAAACGTTTCAAAAAATGTCTTACACGAGACGAGCCACAAGCCCTTAGAAATTGCTCCGTTACCGTTAGTTCATTTTTTTAAGTAGACAGCTTAGTAGCTTTCTTTTCACAACCATAATATCATACATTTTATTAAAATATAGTTGTGTCTATACATTATACACGTTTATTTTCTCATAAACTTTAATTCATTCGAATATGTATGCATGTATTCCTTTGCATATTTACCTATTCACAATAGCCGTTTGGTCAAGTCTTTGAAGGAATTTTCATAAATACTTTGCAAGTCACGTAGTGCCTATTGAACAACAAACAGTTATACACTTAATAACTAACCATAATATCATCTTGCCAAGAGAATTATTATTTTTTAATTTACTTTGCAATACATTACCTTGCTACAGTAAATTTGTGTTTAGTATTTCATTGATATTGACACCTACAGCAAACCTTTGAAACCTAAACGAGGATATTTTAATGTATAATGTCAGATTAATAATCTCGGCGTATTTTAAGGAAAACTCATAAAATGTTTAAGAAATCTTATCCGATGACAGGGTTTAGGTGACTAAATATTATTGCGTGTGCTAAGAACATAATAAATTTTATATTATGTAGGTATGTGAAGAATGCGTGTTGTGTACCTAATCAAAAATATAATTTACTTAAATCATTTTTCTATGCTTTACTGTATACATCTTAAATAATTTATTTTTATAATAATGTGTTAATAATATTTGTTGATATTAGTTATTATCTTTATATATATAATTCTTCAGTGAGTGTGTATGTCACTGAACTTCTCTCAAACGACTGGACCGATTTTGATGAAATTTTTTGTGTGTGTTCAAGGGGATCTGGGAATATGGTTTAGATTCACAATTTTGTCCGCTGGACAATGTTTTTTTTAATTAATTTTTAATTTATTAGTAGTTGCCTGAAAACCCCTTAAAACAGACTTTTTCTTTTTCCCATACAAACGTTTTCTAACTAAAATGAAGAGTCAATTTGAGCTTTATTTTTTTGCTAAGATTTTTTAGGGTAGGTGTAGGGTAGGGTAGGGGTGTAGGGTAGGGGTAGATTAGGGGTAGGTGTAGGGTAGGGGTAGGGTAGAGGTAGGGTAGGGGTAGGGTAGAGGTAGGGTAGGGGTAGTGTAGGGTAGGGGTAGTGCAGGGTAGGGGTAGTGTAGGGTAGGGGTAGTGTAGGGTGGGGGTAGAGTAGGGTAGGGGTAGTGTAGGGTAGGGGTAGTGTAGGGGTAGGAGTACCGCATAAACGAAGTCTCTACGGCCCAGTTTATTTTATACAAATGTTTAGGTCTTTTATGTATCGATTGAGGCAGTACGAAGTCTGCCGGGTCAGCTAGTTATATATATTTATATTGAAATAAAGTTAACGACGTCACGACGAAAATCGTCATATGCAAACAAATCTTTCTCAATAGAATAAAATTATATGACTCCCTTTGTGAACATGATAATATTCCAAATACCCAAAATAACCTGGCTAATACAAGTCAAGTATCAAAGTCTTGATTGTGCTAAAAGAAACGCTAAGATAAGATTGTACTCATACCATACTCATTGTTCAGACAGATGTATCTATTTAAGATATAAGTTCATAGTTCAGTTTCTTAGGAGTTTGGTATTATGGCATTCGTTTCTTGTATATTGTTAAATTGTAGAACATTCTATAGGGGGGACCCCGACGTCATCTGTGTGTAGCTTGTTGCGTAGGGAAAGGAGGTTCTCTCAAAATCTTTGTTATTCTTTAGGATGGACATATATAGTTGTTTTAATTTAAATAATACAAACTAAGTAACCTAAGTAAGACAGTTGTCCGTAAGGGACTCAGGGCAGTCGCGGTCAGTTACGGAGTGATGACGTTTAACATGTTTAGGGGCGCTTTGTGCAACTGTCCCTCTACTTCAAGTAGGTATCGGAAAGTTCAATACAAAAATCTTCTGGTTTAATACCAACTAGACGTAGAACGTAGAAAGTTACTACTTAGGATCAACTAGCATTTTAAAGTATTTATAATAATAACTCTAAGCAACATTGGGTTGTTCGTTATTGAAGAAGGTTACGAATATATTAGTAATTATATGGTAAAATCGACAAGTGATAGAGGGTTCGTTTTCTTTCAGATATCTTTTAAAGTTGAGTTCGTATAGAGAATTGAGCAGAAAGCTGAAATTTAGAAATTCAATAGTAACTAAATATTTAAACACAGCAACAACAAAATATCACCGGTTTTTGTCTCTGTTATAACAAACATAAGTGTTTTTACAAAGTTATTTGATGAACTTAGTAGATTTATTTGACACTTTTTATAACAAAAATTTTGACGGCAATCCACAAGCGAGGCTCTTAAAATATTCATAAATTATTAAAAAAAGAAATGACACATTAAAACGTTGTGGTCCGATTACTGATGTTATAAACCTCTCAACATTTATCTCAAACGAGACAGCGGTTGTTTGTATCTCTGTCCAAAAGTAGGGAACTAAACATTAGAACCTTTTAGTTTATCGTGTGCTTAATTGCGTATACTTACTAAGTATGGTAATGAGGAATGTGATAGAATTTGCTTTTTCAAGTGTATCCCTTGGTTAGAACGTTATAAATGAAAATTGTTATAAGTACACTCACCCCAAATTGGTAGCCTTCCCCTTTTTTTCTCTTAGCCCTGTTACAACTTTTGCTCTTATTGCTAACAATTTTCCATTCTTTGATTTGGTCAAATATTGGTTAATGTAGTATATATTAATTATGGTAAATCAGTGCCTCTTCTCAAAAATACCTAACTATACCTTCCCAATACCTACTATGAGCTTATTAAAATTATAGCTATATTTTAATACTATTGTTTTTGATGCAATGTTATTGACAACAGTCTGATATATTTTGAAATCTCAGATTTTTGTTGCATTCTATAACCTACCTAATACCTACATACATAAAAAAGGTTTCTACAATATTTACAATACCACGATCATCATTGAACTTCACTAGGTACTTATTTCCAACTGAGGTAAAATAAGTAGATACGTAACTAAATTAAAGTAAAAACAAAAAGAAACAACGATAAATAATAACATAAATAACACATGCCCTACCTATAAAACATGACAAATATATTTTTTAAATTATTTTTCTTCTCAAATTTATTTTGTTTTGATACAGTCTCGCGTTGTCAGGACTTCAGACCGTATCAGTGATACTCATCGGAAAACCTGATATTTTTATATAAGTAAAACGGTTGGGTTTTGATGCGCGATGGTAAAGATAAAAACTGCCATAATATTTCAAACCTGTAATATTATATTTATTAATGTTAGTACTTACATATCTTGAATTTAACTGAATGACTGTATTTTTTTTAAAGAGCAAGAAGTGGCGTAATTCTAACCTAACAGGCAAAAAGACAGCCGGTGGATAGTCCACGTAGATAAGCAGGCGCATATTTATTTGGAATTTTAAAAGTCTTAATTTTAGTATGTTATTCTGAGATTATTTAGAACTCTAATTCCCCATGGGTCCTGGATTATAAAGTAACGCCACTACAAGCAAGTAAGATTTTTTTAAAGTAGGTATTAAAAATTACATCAGCAGCTTTTATTATATACCATGCGCATTTTCGTTGTTCTTTTTTTTATTATTTTCCTATCTTTATTTGTTAGATTTGGCTTTAAAACTACCTCAAACCATAATAAGTGGGTGTTCATTAGATATTATAAGTTAACTGATCATTTCTACCCACGTGCGATTGCTCAACAAATTGTATGATAAAAAGAATTATTGCCTACTTCATTCCGTCGACTGTTTGTAGGTACTCAAAGTACAGATTGCATACTACCCGGTAATTTATGAACCTAAGATTTATTTTATACTAACCTAGAAAAATTGCAATACACTAGTGGATGAAAATTATATGTCACATTAGCAAGGACATTAGCCTAAATTATATTTAAAACGTTTAACTTTTCAAATAAATATACAGTTAAATTGAAAATGTATTTTTCTTTTGTTTTTCTAGTTGTCATTTATCTATGTGATATTTTACAATGGCTTAAACTAGAGACAGACTTGTTTCTTCATCCACTTGTGGCTACAATTCTTTTGTGCCTCGGTGTGTTATAAAAATAAGAATGTATGTAAAGTGTACATATATATATTTATATACAGTAGACCCAGGGTAATTCTACGAAACTTTTGCAAGCTAAATCAGAATTAGTCGTATTCGAATACTTACTATAACCGTGTCGAATGTAAATTTAAATATGATGAAAAATCTAAAAAAGGGCCTGCTTACCATGGGTCTATAGTTATACAAGTACCTAGATTATATTGGCGAGTATCGTGCATTTTCAACGTTGTCAAACCAAAGCCTGCTGTGACAAATAAATATACAAATTGAATAAATACAGAAGAAAAGGTAGTGAACTTAACGCAAAGTTTAAACAGTACAAAGCTCAAAAAGGCGCACAATACATATTTTGGTTTGATAACGTTTAATACTATTTTCTATTCTATTTCTACTTATTCTATGTACTAAACTTACTAGATCCTATTTATTCTATGTCTTAAACTTACGAGATTCTACTTATCTAATGACTATGACTGGTTGTAGCATGAAGGCGTTCTTACCTGTAACAAAAAAAAAACATTAATATATAGTTTGGAACATGGAACACATACAAGAGCCCCACAACGAAGATTTCAACCCCCGAACAGATAGGTTGTTAGAAATGTACACTCCATACCCACACTTCAGGTATAAATCAGACGACAAAACGTTGGACACATTTTGTCATGAAAAAAAAAACCTAAAATCATGATATCAAACCCAGTAATCTAACTGCAGAATGTCATTCATAGTGTACTTGCACAGTCGTGACGTATTACGTACGTAACTACGCTACCATCACTAATATATAAGTATTAGTTACCAGTGATTAAATGTTGTCACCAAACCAACACATAACAAAACGCTATCCAATAAAATTACTGATCAGTAAAATAAATTCCATAACATCATTAAATTGGACAAACAAAAAATATGTTTCTCAATATTTAAAGTATCGAGCATGATAAAAATGGAAGTACAAGTAATTCGTTGTCCGTAGTCTTATAGTCACGGGTATGAAGTACCAATTAATAAGATATGAATCCGTTGAGAGGCTCATTTAGGCCTTTGGGCACAGCGAAACTTGTTCGACGGGTCGTCGTTAAAATTCCCTGTGATTCGTCCCGGGCGGGAGTTGGTTTTACACGTTATTTAACACTTGTGCCTCTCCCTTGTACCATACACTGTGATTTTGGCTCCGGGCTCCACGCGCCCAATGATAATTTTGCATAATTTGTAGTTGTAACATTCTTGATTCGATTTAGTATGTGATTTGATACACTTTGAGTATAAAAATTGGTTACTACAATATTCAAGCAGTTTTGGTAGGATATTTAATTACGTTAAATTTGGTAGGTACATAATGACTATTGATAAAACCTTTCCTAATGAAATGTAACTTTGAACTAATTTGTTCTTTTGTTCAACATGACACGACACGGCGCTTAGAATAGCTTCTATATATTTAACTTATTTTTAATCATGCTCATTAGAAAATTACGCAGATATGAACACATATTGACTTAATATTTTAAAAACATCATCTTTAAATTTATACACGTATATAAAACAAACCAAAACTTTCGAGTACCAAACCTCAACATTTTGGACACATGACCTAATTTCAGGCATGAAAAATGAGGCTTTTAGGCCCGATACTATTTCCAATCGAAGATATTTACCATATGGCGTTACAGCTTTTAGCAAAGGGAAAGTTGCTATCCTTCGCGTTAATTGCAAAATAAAAAGTTTTCGAGGGGTTGCGTGGGTCGCCATATTGGAAACTGTGACAATTTTTATTCAGTTATTAATAAAATGAAAAATAAACTTTATCACGTTGGAATAAGGTTAAATTCGATAGTAAATGTGATTGTTATATGATATTTACTACTAGCCCACGTTTTTTTCGACACTATTCGAAACAAAGTTAAACGTGGGCGCAGCCTACATGCAACATTAAAAAATAAAAACAACCCAGTCTAGGCGCGAATTTGGCGCTGACGTAACATTTGAAAACATACCTACCACGTATGATAGCTATGTGTGACAATCGAGTTTGTAATACTTACTTTTAAATACATAGTTATTTTAAGCGTCTTAAACAAACTTACTCGATTGATATGCATTTGCATTGAAAGTCTTATTTTATAGAATATCAAAATCTGTGACATTAAAGGAAAACTTTATTAAATTAATGCATGCGTTCGTTCGAAGCAATACGTTCCGTACTCAAATATCCATTTGCTAAGACTCAACTGTCGATCTGACAGTCACTAGGTGGTATCTCGTGAACCGTGATAGCTCGACTAGAGTTAGATTTCTGTTGTCGATATAACAACAATTACCTACATATCATATAGCGTCTCAAATATTGTACGGAATCCTTTGTGCGCGAATCGAACGTATCTAAAATCAGGTCTATTCAACTATGCACTTTTTTAACCTTTTTTAACCATTAAATTTGTTTAAATTGTATGTGTCTTAGCTAAATTGACTCATTTTACTTTAGTTATTTAGGTAAGTATTAATTAGATAATATTTTATCGGTGCTGAATGTTGTTTTATTTGAAATCAAGTACTTGAAATGTTTTCATACTAGGTAACTTGTTCACACATGGGAACACATGGAATTCATTTTATCAGATCACTACAAAGTCAAGCAATAATCTAGCAATTTTATGGTAATAAAATATAAATAAACTTTGTAAATGTGTAAATGTGTAAATAAATTTCAAAAATATGGATAGTTTCAAACTAAAATTATTTCGAAGCTAGTTTTTTTAGATTTCGTATTTATTTTCGGTATAAAATAGTATTTGGACAAATTTAACTTAGCTTTAACGTGACCTAAAAACCGAAATGTCACTTAAATGTGATACTTATCGTATGTAAATAGTGCAGGGAGTATTTGAATTTATCAGCACAAGGTCACTAGGAACGAACATCTAACACTCACAAGGAACGTCTTTGTAAATAAAACGTGGACATTTGGGACTTCTATCGGATTCCACAGATATCAGTTCAAGGAGAATAAACATCAAATTATTATATATATTTGCATATGATTACATTAATACGAATCATAAATAAATATGGACGTTGAAGCAAAGTGCTCTGTATGCTTGTGGTCTTACTATTATGAATGTTACATTATATTCGATTCTGCGAAGTCGGTACATAAAGATTAAATATTTTGGAACAGTAAACTATTGAAAAAGTGTTCGGGTAAGCAAAACATACAACTATTGTAGGTATTTAGGTTATGTCAAGAATAACAGAAATCATACCTTTTACGAATAAGTACAGAAAAAATTAATATTTGTTTTGTGGTCATAAATATCTGACTCATTAGATTACATAACTCTCTTATGAAGCCAAACAGTATTAGCGAGAGGTTTCCGCGGTTTTTTTTTATATGTGTAGTTAGATTCTGGGTAGATACATAATCTTCCGATGTCCTCGTAGATGCGAAGTTGGAAAAACCTGCGAACTGTAAATAACAGTGAAATAGTAGTCATCATTCCTCAAGTGCACTGCTCGCTTTTATGCCCGGTAAAGTAGCAAATGCCTCGTGGCACAAAACGTAACTCCGTCCAAAAAAAAAATGTTTGCCGGGCAACAAAAAAAGTTTAATGTTAAATAAGAGTAGGCCATTTATTTTTATTGATATAGATTATATAGCTTTTTAATTATTTACAAACATTTAAATGAAGATATATAAATAGTAATCATGCCTATCGTACCTAATTACACTAAAGTTCTTTGTTATGCACTAATATGTTTTATTTTAATATAATAGAAATAAAAGGCGCTGGTCTTGGTAATGTCTTCTAATTTGACAAGAAAAAATCCAAACAAAAAAAGGGTATAAAATATGACAAGTACACTAAAATTTAGAATAGACAATATTAATGTTCCAAAGAGGTTCGATTCGTTACATTATTCTTAAATAATGATTACTGTTTAAATGTTACTAATCAGCTTTCAAAAGTATTGTTCAGAATCAAATGAGATGATTTGACATTGAGAAACCTGGTGTTAAAATGATACTAGTTTAACTCTGGTATAACCTACGTACGTAGTTATAAAGAATACATTTTGGTACAATATTTCGTTCCAAAAGTGTAGTATTGCAAATGTAGATTGAACTTCTTAAATAGACCTCTATTTAACTTAAGCTTGTTAAATATGACATGTACGCCTACCTAAGTTTGTATCTTCAAAACATCAATATTAAGTTCCCATAATTCTTTAATTTATACCTTCTGTGTCTTATAAGTTAAATCTTCAGATAACGAGTTTCTTATATTTTAGTTTTAAACGCTCATTAGTTGAAGTTGAGGTTTCGTAACCGAGCACGCGCCAGCCCACATGGTACTTTCTTTAGAAAATTTATAATCCGGACCCCCCCTGACCCTTCCCGAAAGGGATTAACTTTATGTGTAGTACAAGGAAAGGGCGGCGAGAGATAATTCTTGGTTATGGACCTACAGTGTAAACTCCTTATTATAACGACACTCAAGGGACTGTTTATATTTTGATGTTATTAAGAGTTATCGTTTAATGGAGAGAAGAAAAATCTGGATTAGAAAAAGAGAAAGTTTATTTCAGAGAAGTCTTAGTACATAATTACATAAAACTATTTATTTAAACGCTCTTCTCTTCTCTTCCGCCTCTATACCGCGTATCAGTAAAACTTTTCGTTAGAACACAGTGATTTTCTCTTACAACTAAGAATTTGATAAGCTTACTAAAACAGTCTACAGGCGCAAGCAATCAATTGTAACCAACGGAACGAATTTCTTAGAAAGTTCGGTATGACTTAATAAAGCGACAAAAGAACGTACACAGTTTTTAATAATATTGGCAACTTAAAAAGTACTTTTTATTATAATTAATTATTTTCGTTATTGAGTGTGGGTGTAATGATATACACAGTGTATTATTGTATGGAAAACAAGGTGAACCAACCAAAGCCGTACCTATGATTTCGACGCTATACGAAGTTTGTCGTTAAATCGAGTGACGTTACAAGGACGTTACTTTAGTATCCGACTTAAAAAAAAAAGAAATATGAATAAACCCAGTTTCTTGATACTGGGTATGTATGTAAGTGAGAATTCCAAGTACAGATGCATTTTCTTATCGCTTTTCGAAAACGCAACTTCTTATAACTTGTAGAGGACCGACAACCGGCGCGGCGCCTACGCAGGTCGAAAGTGTGCCCGCTACACAAAACTTATACTTGCTTAGTTATAGCTCGTTCACGCTTCATTGTAGGTACCTCCCAACGCGGCTATACATTTGACCCGTTGACACTCCAATACTACTGGATTTGGTTTCACAGAAAAATACAGCGCTTTAACGGTTATACTTATTATTGTTTATTTTCAAAAGCAAAATGAAATGCTTGAAAACTATCAATATGAAGCTAGTTTATGTTTAGTGTTCATATTTTTAATATACAAAGAAACGATTGGAATTTTAAAAAAGCTTGGAATCTTCAAGAGGGTTTAGGTTAACGATTAAAATGTGATAGGTAGCTATAAGCTAGACTATTGCAAGGACCTAAAATCTAAAGGATCTATGTGCAATACAGCAAAGCTAAATCTAAATGTATTATCTAAGAAATGTAGCTAATCCGGTCCGGTTCCTCAGTTCGTATCACTTCGAAAGATACTTATAATAATTTATTTACTACTAGCATCCCGCGCGCTGTTTCACCCGCGCGATTCCCGTTCCTATAGAAACTTAATAATTGATTTTAGCCTTCCTCGATGGATGGACTATCTAATCCTGTTTTTTTTACAATGGTACCAGTACTTAGATTGATTGAGTTGAAGGAAGGCTGAGGCAGCCTTCCTTCAACTCAATCAAACTCAATCGTACTCTTACTCAAACGTAACTTAAATATTAGTAAAGAGTTTAAATGAAAACAAAGAGTTTTAACAACATTAAATGAAAAATAAAAGATAATAAATGTAGAATTTTAAGTCGACAAGAAGACAAGGGTAGCGGCTCGGCGCGCACATTTCCATTTTGTACAAACATATAAACATTCAGAAATATTTTTATTGCCATTGAAACCTTGATTTCCTTATGTGGTTAGTAAAACCAATTGCTTTTACAATTCATAAAATCGCAGTTTATGGGGAGGTTTATAGTTAGTAACTACATCTCCGAATTCAAGCATCATGGTGAAAATTTGTTCTACGCGTATAAAATCAGGTAGTGTATATGTCGCAGTCATCTGGTTGCATCTGCTATTTGCTTGAATGACTAGAGCGTTCATTGAATGACAACATTCAATTGAATGACTAGGCCGAACGTTGATTGAACAAGCGTCACTTAACGTCCAACTAGTTAGCGGATTGTAACATAGACATTTGATTCAAATTTAGTTATATTTTTCCTACTGCGGCGCTAGTAGTCACCAAAACAAATAAGGCGTCAAACATCTCGCACAGATAGCACGTATAACCTAACATAACCAAAATTACATTTAGTTTATTTATGAGAATTAGGGCTTTGTAACTTATTCTTGTTGGTTACGATAGTTTGGTTAGGTAAGGTTAGACTATGACAAACAACGAACGAGCCGAGCGAGCAAAGCGAGCTTGCCGTGGCAGCGGCCGGCAATGTGCCAGAAGCGAATCGCTTTTGTAAAAGGAAACGTTACTTCGCATAATGAAGTTCAGTTTTTTTTTAATATAAATATAGTCTTACGTTTGCCTATAATATCGCTTGATGGAAGGCGAAGATAAGGCCTAAGATGATACACGCTTGCCTAGAAAGTGTCTGTTCACTTTAGCCTTAAATATGTCCAGATTATAGCGTTCCGGAAAAACTGACCCCGGCAGAGAATTCCACTCCTTAGCCGTTCGCAGTATGAAAGAAGAAGCAAATCGCTTCGTGCGTATTGAAGGAATGTTGACTACAAAAGGGTGAAATCGCTCGCCGCGCCTAGTCGTCCGGTGATGGAAGGGTGAAGGGGGTGTCAGGTTATGTAGAACCTCCGCACAGTCCCCGAAATGTCAAGACAAGTCAAGACGTTGAACGTTATATTCAACGACTAGACGAGTGGTCTTTTAGTAATTCCATTAAAGGTCGTCATTCAATGAACGCACTAGTCGTTCAATCAAATATCAGTTTCCACCAGATGACTGCAACATAATAAATATATGATAGTATACAAAATACAAACACTCGATTGATATTTCTGTTCCTGTGTTTTTTATTTCATTTCTTCTTATTGCACTTTATGCAACATCTATTGGTCTCCTAAGAAAATAAGTGCTATCTATCTATATATCTAAAAGCGATTCACTCATAACGAAATCTCAGAAACTGCAAATGCTAGGACTCTCAAATTGTGCTCAATTTTTTAGGACATAAGGACGTATAAAGTAGGTAGGGGTGTCAATGTTTATATAACATATCTATAGTTTTAATAGGGTTAATCAAATTACTAGAAATTACTTTTTTAAACAAATTAAAATGTATTGCGACCAACCCTTACAAAGGGGGAAATATGGAAAATCCTTCATCGGTTAATTGGGTCCGCATCGACTAGAGTCCCACGGGAGCTTGAGTTACGCGGGTGTAACTGCGCGCGGGCAGCTAGTAATCTATATAAAATATGTGAATGTAAGGTCTTGGATTCAAAATAGTCTGTATTACCAAATCTTAGCAGATCAGATTTATTTCATATACAGTATTAGCCCGTTTACGCTCCTTACTGAACATGGGTCTCCTCTTAACAGACCATAGCAAACCAGGGTGGTTGAGGGATATTGCCATAATCACCACGCTTGGCAGTCGGATTGGTGATCGCAGTAAAGTAGTGACTATTCTCGAGGTGCCTACTCAAAGCCACACACCACACAGCTCAAATTTAAATAATGACTTCCTTCCGAATCAAATGATATCCTTTCTTCGCATCTTTCTTCGTCAGGTGTCCGGATTTGGTCACATTACCGTATCAAGTAGATTTGACAGAGAGATCAACTCGCCTACACGCGACGGCCTCAGGGCTTCCGATCCAATATCACAGCTGTTTAAAATTGTATAACTTCTTATTAATGTCTCGTTTGGCAATGGGAAGACCGGATGTGATATAGCCCATAGAATCAGCCTTTGACATGGTTGCATTATCAAACCATCGCCCCCGCTCAGCCGAAAAGCCTTTAAATTTTGAATAAATACACCTACAGTCAGCCATTGCAATGTCACTTAACACCACTGTTTAAAAAGGGCCTCGTGATATTAAGAGGTTCAGCTATTTTCGGTACTTTTGTATTTAGTCGGTTGTTGATGTAGTTGCCTAATATCATGTAGGTTGATAGTGTCGCTGAGCGATCATCTCGCATCTAGTTTTCGTCTTAAGAGTGCATTGTAACTTCAACCTTAAGTAATTTCCCCTAAAGTACAGTATTGTTTGAATAGAATGGATGTACCGTTTTGAAAATGGAATTACGTCGCTCTACGGTGTCGCAATCGACGCGTGCTATTGGAAACTTACTACTGACTCGATGACGAAGTCATTTTATTATAGCATTTTGTTCCATATTGCCTTGACATTAAGGTTGTATTCGAATAGTCGATGATACTTCTTGGAAGCGAATTGTATGCAAGTGTGGGGCAAAAGGTAATGTTGCCACGTGGGATGCTCGCTGACGTCATTGTGTAGAAACGATTACCATGCTACCTTCGAAACATGTTAACTCTGTGATTATTTGGTTACTTTATTTAACGGTAAACTCATTAAAAATAAGACTATGATCGGAAACATGACTAATTAATAACGTAGATAATTTATTTTATTAACGGTAGCCAATAACATTTTGTAATTATTTCACCTTAAAGTCCTATATCCATAAACAATTGATTTTTGTTGTTCCTAGGTGTTTTACTGAAAACTCTTAATCTAGAAAACTAAATGCATATAAATATTACCTACTTAATATATAGTAAATTTACACAGTGTCAAGAAATGAAAGCGTTTTTATAATATGTACTTTATATGATACCAACAAAAAATCTATCATAATATTAAAATAATAAAATTGACTATGAAACGAGGATAATATTTGAATATCTACTTACGTTAATTTTTAATATGAAGTCTAGACAACACTAGAGAAAATTCGTTCGGTCAGGGGACTGGGGTCTTTACAAACACACACACAAAGAACAAACTCATAAATACTGCCCGTGGTACACACAAATAGTTATCCCGGGATTCGAACCCAGAACAGGTCTCAGGCGCAACTAGCACCATTGAGCCTTCAGTCCAATAATATTAATGGAAGTATTATAACTATAGCCATGGCCCACACGATGAAAAACAACGAGCATTTCCCAAGTAATCCTAAAATGTTTTATCAGTGTCTACATTGTTATCAAAGTCAACGGCTTTTAATCGCTGGACTTTATCATTATCTAGTTAACACTTACCGTTATAACATTTTGTATTTTGGGTCATTACAAACTGTTTGCTTTGGAGTAAGTGATGATGGTATGACAGGCAAAAATAACCAAAATAAGCAAACCAATGCCTTGTTTTGAAGTGGAATTTATTTTATTTATTTAAGTTTGATTTGTTCGTATATATAACAGAGTTTCCTAACATTATATTGAAAAAGGGCAAATATTAAGAAAGATCGACCTTTTCCAGATTTTTTATATGTATATTATGACGGCAGCCCGTCAAGAGTAAAACACACAAGAATAAAAAGTCTAACGCCCCCATTTAGATAAAAGTTAAATATAGGTAGGTATCTACTAATTTAAAAATATATCTATTTACTATTATAATCAAAAGTTAAAAATTATCTTTCTTTCTTATCGTGTTCCTCGTGGTAGTAACGGGTAAGGGTGGTGTTTATTAATAAATTAAAAATATAAACAATGCATAATTATAATGAAAATATTAAACATATGAAAAAAATCTTTAGACGTACATCCATTCCCTACAAAAAGCTCTAGCGCCCTAAAGGGCCCTACCACCCCCGTTGGAAACCCATGATCAATACGACAAATGGAAAAATTTAGTATAGTTTGCTGAAACGCTAATGATAAATAATATGCATAATTTTGCTCCGCTTTGTGTCATTATGTCCGTAAGTGTACATTGTAAAACTTGGCCGAGGCACATCAAAATAATTACATAAATTATGATGCTGCAGAACTAAATAGGCATACGTAATTTATACCATTATGCGTAAGATATTAGATAAGGAAAAGAGTTCAGGATTTGTGCTCGACTAAACATATTATATTAGCTTATAATCAGTTAAAATACATTGTCTTGTTATAAACCGAGTTAAGCCTTGCATTTTAGCACATAAATACCCCTGTTAAAAATTCAACATTATTAAGTCAAATAGAACGTCATATTCGGCATTTGCGGTCTGTATAACAGTTACATATGAAGTTTTAATATTACAAAGGAACGTTACTTACTACAACAGAATAGATAATCATCTATCCAAAGAACGTTGGGAGTTCTAAGAAAAGCGCCTGAATACGGAGGCTGCGAGACAAAAACGAGACGCAGATATCTCCTCTCCACGAGACCGACAATGACAAAAAATCAAGTGGATTACCTTCACAACTAGTATTGTACGTTAATGTTATGTAAGTGTTGTTCAGTTTGTTTTTGTTTCTGTGTATTAAGTATCTTATTAGTGTTTAACTAATTAATTGGCTCTATAATTTTGACATATCTTCAAGGAACCGCCGGAGAAAGTCAGACGAATTCAACGCGTCCCCTTCTCTCTGCCAAGCCATAGTTTGTGAAGAACTTTCTGATGCCCTCTTAGACCCGAAGTCAGAGAAGCGAGGATGCAAAAGCTCCTGTAAAATGACCGCCTTAGGCCTAGGCTAGAATAGAATAGAATAGAATAGAATCACAGTAATAGGCGCATTCTTGCGCTAGTTGTTTAGTTTGTAGTGTTGTGCTTTTTAAACCATTGAATAAGGCTGACGCATCCTGACCACAGACTAACCACAGACTAACTACATACTCTATGTCTACATGTCCGTCTGAAAAAAAGCTAGATAACTTCTTAAATTGTAAATTGAAACGTTTGAATCCGTATTGTTCGAAGTGTTTCTTAGTCAACCTGGAACGCCTCTAAAATAAGGAGGTATCTATACAAATATTATAAATAAAGTAAAGTTTATGGGTTTGAATGTTAAGGGTAATCTTCGGTACCTACAATTGATTCGGGTTTGTAAATTCTTATAATCTAACAAAGGCCTCCCCGGGTCAAACCGCGCGGTATAGCCTTGTTTTGTACATTGTTTGTTATCGATGTTATCGTGTTTTGATGGGTGTTCCTTACTAGTATGTCAATATTCCACTGCAATCTTTGACTGATAAAGATTTTGATGAACTTAAATCTAATGTGTACAAAATAAATATATTAACTAAACTTCATTTCTGTGTATAAATATTAAGTAGCAGTGAGTCCGGCGCGGACCCAGCCCTCTAAGACGGTTGTATTCACTGCCACCCCAAAATTGATCTAGTGCGGAGTCGGAGTATGAACTCCCTCATGAATTTGATTATTTCCTTTTATCCGCGCATCATGACAAGACGTCACAAGTCTTATAGGGTTGTGGGCATGCCTATCGTTCCCGCAATAGAACCGCCTTTAAAAAAGTCATGAATCGAAAAAAGTTACTTTACTTTTTTATAAGATAAGAATCTCTTTTACTCACTTACTTAGGTTGAAAATTAAAACAAGTTTAATTATGTAACTTTCATAAAACAAGCTTTTGTGTTCTGCCACCACCGAAGTACTAAACTTCTGCCCAGGGGGGCAAATCTGAAGTTTTGAGTCAGGATGAGAGTTACAAACTTACAAACCGTGATTAATCATGTAACATAGATGATACTAGAGCTCAATTGTGCTAATATAAGTAAAATAACATATAACTAGCGATCTAGCGACATTCAATTGAATCTCTCCTGCGATTGTAACATAAATATTTGGTATACTCCTAAAACTTTACCAAAATATACCCATATCCACGGTTTTATCATAAAGCAATTGTGATGGGAGCAATTAAATAACGTATAAAATCACTTCAATCGATAAATTGTAAGAAATAATAAAATTCCAATAGCTGATTCACAGCACCATATTGCGTTAACGGAATAACAATTTACCTAATTACTACCAGATTACTAAATTCCCAAAATTCGTCTACAGACACTCCATTGCAATTCCTTTGAATTAGCAAATCTAAATTAGAGGGGGCGCACCTGTCCTCCCCTATCCCCTTGTGTCTGCCACACATATTATTCTTCGTGTGGTTAATTTGCTGGTTCGTAATATGTACCCCGTCGGAATTAGCCCGTGTTGCGCTTGCGGCGCGCTATTATAATCTGCATGATGTTTGAATGGACACGGCAGCGATTATGGTTTCATTTTATTTGGAATCTGCTTTAGGCAACAAATTTAGAATTCTTGCGATTCTGCGGATTTTTGACGCATGTTTTGTTGATGTAGTATATTATTAAAGTCATTGTTCGTACGAAATAAAAATGCAAATAAAGAAAACAGGAATGCAACTAATTGAAATTGCTCAGGATTAATCGATGTGTGCATTTGTTACTTAAGTGCATTGCCCTAGTTTTAAGTTTATGATAGGAGTTGGTCGTATATTTAATAATTAGCAGCTGTTGCACTTGTGTTTTGCTTTCTAATATAGGCAAAGCAAAATAATTATAAATCACAAACAGACGGCTAAATTTAGTTAAATATAATTGTTTCTTAAAAAAAAAGATAAAATACTATAGTTTCCAAATAATTAACGTGCCCAACAGGGTCTATACTTTGTACTGGTTTTGTCTTTATAGCAACTTATTAATACATATTGTGTACAATAAATGAATATGAATTATCATCAAAATTTGGTTTATTAATCTCATTATAATAAAATAATTAATGTTTAAAAAAATATAAGATTATTTAAATAGAGTACCTAAACAGGAGATTATTACTAAAATAGAAACTAATAGAATTTATAAATTATACTGTTTAAAAAGAATACCCAGTATAAACCTCAGTGGAGTTAACACTGAGTAGATTTCTAAAGGTTCTATCACACAAGATATCTCCTAAATGGCTTAGGATCATTTAAAATAAATTATAGTGTAATATCTTAAACAAAACCATAATACTTAAAGAAGACGGACTTTTAAACGGCCGAACAATCTAAATGTGTAAAATTGTTTAAACAACACTTAGGAGTCTTCAAGTTTTCCCGGATACCGCGAAATGATTAGGGCATGGTATTTCTATGAAACGCCACGGACTGACATGCGATCCTGGACATTCACACCAAAGACACAGGACTGATGCATTTAAACTTTATTTTTAATTAAGAAATATTGAATAACGTACGAAGCGTAGCGGTATTTAGCTCGCTTTTTAAATCTCGGAGGTCGTGGGTTCGATCCCCACGCCGCGGCGTCGGACGGGAAGATTTCTTTCCGGGTCTGGTTGGGTGAGGGACTAGGTAGATACCCTCGGTGCCTCGGAAAGCCCGATTGTTATAACATCATCTTGGGTTGGTGACCGCAGTATTTTGTTGTAACACTCAAAGAAACGCGGCTCACCATTTTCTGATATACTTTTTTGTTATCTATTAAAACCGTCGTGCTAAGCTAAAATGCTTATGTTACGAGTGGGTTCACGTCGGTAGCCCAATGGCTAGGGCGTCGGACTTGTGATCTTGAGGTCGCCGGTTCGAACTCTACCCATTGCACTACCGACGTGAACCCACTCGTAACATAAGCATTTTCGAGGCCCATCTCCAGCAGTGTACGTTGTACGGGCTGATCATGATAATTAAATAACAAAGGTGAAGTACCAAGTGTTTGGTGTAAATAAGATGAGGTAAACGTCGACGAAATTTTGCATTGCGTTGGTATTTATTAACTAATCATCAATCATTACAACCGGTTCAGAAAAGCTTCTTTCATACGCCGCCATCATTACAATGGAATGACACAAACATTACGGAACAAGAACCAACAGCATTGATTAAACCGAAATAAATAGGTAATTAGTGCTTTTAATGCACGTGTTGTAAAAAATACTAGTTAAGCATAACTCGTAAATATCATATTAGCTGGTTGTCGGAATGCTTTGCGTAATCTAAACCTAAGTAAACCAACATAAACCTAATGACTGCATTAAGAACAGGTATGACGCAAGTTATATTTCAGATTTTAGAGTATGGTTGCGCTGATCGTACCTATTAATTATAGTCTTAATTAATAAATATCTATGTGAGTGTATCGAAATTTAGTTTTTATCATTGCTTCTGTTGTATTCGCCAAAATATGGCATTTTTTATTATTAAGATAACTAGCAGATTTTTGCAGTCTACTAGTATTCTTGTTAAGTAACCCCTCGTACTGAGCTAAATTCCTGTTGTACGAGTGGGACAACCTCCGTAGCGTAGCGGTATTTGGCACGCTTTAAATCTCGGAGGTCGTGGGTTCGATCCCCACTCCGGACAAGAAATCTTTGTGTAAATTCTAAGATTTCTTTCCGGGTCTGGTTGGTTGAGGGACTGGGTGACTACCCAGTCCCTCAACAAGGGACTCCTCAACCAACCAGACCCGGACCCGGACTAGACATGGAGGGTTCCGTGCCTCGGAAAGCACGTTAAGCCGTTGGTTCCGATTATTATAACATCAACTATAATAATCGTATATCAAGGAACGGGCAGCAGCATTTCCTTGTGTTGTACAACATAATACTGCGGTCACCAACCCGCCTGCCAAGCGTGGTGACTATGGCAAACAAATACCCTTCCTCGGGAGGAGGCGCATGTTCAGCAGTGGACGTTATACGGGCTGGTGATGATGATGATGATGAGTGGGTTCACGTCGGTAGTGCAAACCGGCGACCTCAAGATCACAAGTCCGACGTCCTAGCCATTGGGCAATGGCCGCTTTTTTTACTAATATGTTAAGTATGAAATCTTCTTTTACTTGATAGTTTTTCAAGCCATTATTGTTATTTAATTTTTTTGATGAGACAAGTCCCGTGGTTCTTTTGTCTGCTGTGATCGAGATTATTTTACCCGCATAACTCTTCTAACTTCTTCATGAAATATAGCTATTGCTTCTCCTGAAGAACGTATAGCGTTCCAATGGTGAAAGAATGATAGTAATCCGTCCCATACTCTCTGAGTTTATTCGTAAACAAACATACACACAAAAATACAAATCTTTATAATACTTTGCCCAATTTTGATTTGGGCGCGCTCTTAGGAAATGGATGTCGTAGGTCCTGTGATCATTACTTAACTAGCTTAGACTCTTACGTTCATTCAGGTCACATTCTATGATCATCACCATTGTAATTATAGATGGAAATGTCTAGGTTCTGCTTAAATATAGCCTGTCTTAAGCCTCCTGCTTCCAGCGGCTCCTTGTTACTCTCTATCAAGATCATCAGTCCACGTAGTTGAAGAGTACGATTCATTGTGTGCCAAATTTTATTTAAAATGTATATTTTGCGTGATTGAGTCACTAACATCCACAACAAACTTTCACATTTTTAATATTATAGGATGTTCGTCTTTGACTGCTAATGGTTTAAATATTATTTTATTACATTTCTTTTTGACATTATAAATTTGCGAATTCGTCGTCGTCCTCTTTCTACGATTCTTATTTAGTTAAGATAAAAGTACCTAAATGTATGGGCACTGTATGTTTTTCATGCTTCTCGACATAAGAAGCATTAAGCTGCGACTTTATCATAAAATGGCGCATTCGACCAGGGCCCCAAGTCTACTATCGTAATGGCGTATCCATGAACTGTCAATAACAGTTCAATGATCGGTTTTTTTCCCATTTGGTAATCAACTAATCCAAATGACGTCATAATGGTGTCACTATGACGCCACGATGACATTAGCGTAGTTGAATATTATAACAAATGATACATATAAGTTTTGAAATCGCCTAAATAAACATTACAATCACCCTAACCCCTGCTACTTCTGTTGGCGGCCTTTTTCTGCGGTAGCAACACTGTCTGCCATTCCAGCGCCGACACCATAGTGAGATTAGTAGATTCTTGTTATTACGGATGGACTTCTTGTTATGAGTCCCCTATATATAATTTTTTTTTTCATTACGAACAGACACTTCATTTTATTATTTGTACAGATGAAGAACTCAGTCACGAATTGCATGATATCTCCAACTTCATTATACCACATGGGTTGTTTGAATTACATGCATGCTTACATCTTCTGGTGTAGTTAATTTGTTAAGTATCCATTCGTTACACACGACCACCTCGTTAACACGAAGTTTATGTAATGCCCGATCACCCACATTACTACAACTAATTTATATTTAACCATTATTACCTTTTTACGATACATTACTAAAATAGATTATTATCAGCAACGTCTATTGCTGAACATGGATCTCCCTAGGTAGAGTTTTGCCATAGTCAACACGCTGCCACGGGTAGGTGAAATAGTTTTGTCATTAATTTACCCGCCTATATTTTTGTTACTAAAAACTAAAATAGATTCAGATTGTCTATACCAAGTTAGACGTTTTATGTGTACTACAAAAAAAGAAACTATATTTATCCGAAAATAAAATATTCTTCCATTTTATAAACAGTTTTTTATGTTTGTTTTCGTTGGCTGTATTTTGTTTGCAATACAAGCAATAGACGGGAGCAGTGTTTGTATAGCGATATGAGATGGCTAAACCGCCGGCTTATCTATGAACACAACGATATAAGACCGATCACCACACGATATCACGAATAACATATTTTAAATGGGATATAATAATTCGGCCACAGTATTGATAGTCTTTATACGGTATGGAAAGTCAATACGCGAGCTTTATATTCCCTACTAATATTTCACCTCTATTTTTTATAAATGTGCGAGTAGCTCTGCCTATCTATTACGCTTTCGGGAAACCACTGTACGTAATTTAATGAAATTTGATACAGAGATCATTTGAACTATGAACTACTAATAGCTCCAGCCTTAATAAATGGTTTAAAAACTACAAACTAAACAACCTGCGCTAGAGGTCGCCCCCTGTGGGCTTGGACCTCGGCTCAGGGCGATCGATGGCGATGAGATTGAGCGATTATGACTTTTTAGGGGAGTTTTGTGCAACTGTCGCTCTACTTAACAGTTCGCGGGCCTCTTCTAACATCGGGACATCGGGTCTACGAGGGCAAAAGCAAGCCTTGTAAGACAATACCGTATTATACCTTGATCCTATTCTTCGTGACAAAGTATTTAACATAGTTGCTGTACATAAATAAAAGCAAGCATTAGAAAAGCAGTAGAATTAAATCGGTGTTAGTTGTTCTCGTTTCAATATCATTGCAAGATACACCTACAATAAATAATAAGTTGAACCAAATATCAACTAAAATGAAACACAAGTATTTAGTAATAGTTTCTGTCCTTATTGATATATTTTTTCTACATACCTACATTATGTAAAGTAAATACGTCTCTTGATAAAGGCGCCACTTGAAAAAGTTCACCGACCACTGTTCGCTATAGCTTAAATAAATTAAGATTATATCTATTGCCAACTTACTAATAATATAGGCATAAAATATGTGTTGCCGTTATCTGATAAGATTTTGCGCATTTCTTATGGAGAATTTAAATATTATTAGCAATAAAACTGCTTTTTACGAGAAGTTGACTAATTAATAAACTTTTCCATAGTTGGTATTTTTTATTTTCAACGGAAACGTGAGATTTTTAATTTTATTTAAATAGTTAGTTTTATTCATCGGTGATAAATCAATATAAAACTGTTGTTATAAAAAGTATCATATGCATGAGATAAATTTATTGTATTGTATTTAAGGTAAAAATATTTGAAAAATTACTACCTAAGTAATGCGCTACTTTTGTAAATTATTTTTGGCATAAATAGATCACTTGCTATAGATACCAATTTTGAAATATACTCGTATATTGAAGTAGGACTACATTTAAAATACATGTTCTTACATAGACAATTTATTGCTATGTATGGAGCATACCAATGCAAACGCGATCAATGAATATTTTTAAATAAAATCTTATATAAAACGCCATAGTTGTTGTCAAGCTAAATATTATATCATTCATTGCGTGACTGGCCTGTTTATTCAAGGTCCAGAATATTTGCATAGGATAAGGCTATACACACATGGAAGCGGTAGCGGTAGCGAGTAGGTACGTATTCATTGAAAATCTTAAAGGGCTTGAATTTAAAGGTAAATCATAGAAATAATAACTTATGGAAAGGTATTGTAGTGAGATTAAGGTTTTAATCGCTCACTACATTGATTGACCGGTATCACGTTCTGGCTGCTAAAATATTTATTATTCGATTTAATCTAATCCAAAATTGAATTTAAACTTTAAAATGTCAAATGTCAATAACATTATATTTTACTGAGAGATTTGAGCTGTCGAGAAGTTGGGACGTGAGCCCGTTATTAATTTATTGTGATTGTAAAATGTGTTGTGTGGTTATGTGTTAATTCTAATATAAAGTTATAAAGTCTTCCTTCTTTCATTTATAAAAGTGTTAGTGTATAGTGTTCGTACCCCTCACACACCCTCTTCGAGGACCAGCAGCAGCGAGCCCTGCTGAGCTACGACCCGTAGGCGTTACAGTATTTATATCGACTTCATACTTTTTAATAATAAGTTACAATTTAGAAATAAGTTTACAAGGTTTAACATAATTCATTCTTATCAAACTAGGTTTATACTGAGACCGAATAAATCTTGTTTTATTACAATGAATATGATTTGAGATTGTCACTTAGTTTAAGCACACGAAACAGTGCCACAAAAATTAAGAAATGTACTTAAACCTACGCACCTCCTACAATACCTATACTTACAAGATAAACAAAATAATACTAAATGATTTTAGATGTGTTTAACGGACATACTCTTTGAGAAGATAAACTCGATGGATATGGATGAAATCAATTCATAAATATACTCTCCTTTTTTGTTCAATTATATTTTTTTATAAGTAGTGATGGGCTTAGTAACAGCGCTATTTTTTATTTAAAACACGCTCTCGCTCTCTTGCGTAACATGTCCGCACATTCAATGATACCTGAATATTTATATTGGTTTATAAATGTCGCGTACACGGAACACGATCGCAAGCACATGTATTTACATAAATATAGTTTCTAAATCTGCGTTTCTAGTTATTGGAGAATTACACGAAGTGGCCATATGATTTTCCTTGATGGCAGTTTTAACGTGTAGAGGAAATGTTTCATATTATTGTATATTTGCTTAGGTATGCTGTAGACATGCGTTGTTTGTTCAAAGATTTAAATAAGCAGAAAATTATACGAAGTTATTCATATTGCGACACCTTGAACTTAACTTTTCTGAAATAATTCAGAACAATAAAAAATAAAACTGAATAAAAAGAAACAGGATATGATGTGTTTGCTATTGATGTTTTAATATAAAAAATGATAGTTTTTTTTCCGGTGATTTTCCACTAGGCTAATTAAATTGATTGCAGAGTAGGATAGGCAAAAAGCATGTTACACCCAGGGATCAGATATCTATCAGTTATGCAACCAAAGATTGTAATAAAAAGTTAAATCAGCAATATACCTACCTAGTCAACAATCAAACCCGTATTTACCTTATGTATGTGAAACATACTCTATGTATCTACAAACACGACAATGCACTATTTTTACCTTACTTAAACCACATAAAACAACTGTGCAAGCTATTTTTATTTATCACTACCTTCAGGCGCCTAGCATGTTACCCTTAAAACAACCTTACGTTGTAGAGTAATAGCGTTGCATTTTCTTTGTAACTCATTCTGTCTTCGAAGGTGGCAGCCCGGAGCGTCCAAGTTTATGACGGATATACAATAACACAGGAAGTTCATGGCCGTACAAGCCCTACTATGAGAACCTGTTGTTTATTTCACTTTCTTTCATATGGATCGATCGACTTTAACGTAAATAGTACCTACACATTATTATAGATTCATATTCATAGTGGTTTACACGGGTGCGTAGGCGAAAACCAAAGTTATCTATTTATATTTAAAAAATAATAAACACCAATTGTTATTAGTCTATCAAAACTAAAAGTAATTTGATAAATATTTTTTGTAGTTATATACGACAAAGTAAACAATAGTTTAGTATTACCGTAGTCATATCAGGTACCTATATAAAGTTTTGTGTCAATAAATTGACTGAAAACATGAATCCAAAGTTGATTGCATAAGACATTTAATTCATTTTCTACCTTCCTGTACATATTGTATTATTTAAAAATACATAAGTATCGAGAATTCGTGCAAAATTTATATCATCTGCCTAAACTAATACTTTAAGTAAAAAAATACTAAAACTAAGATTTTACCTTGGCGAGTATAAAAAACCCAGCCAAAGTTATCGCTGCTCGAAATATCGACGCATCTTTAATAAAGGCCGTATATCAAAAGGAAAAAAGGAGTGAGCGAGTAAGATAGGCAAGATATAGTCGGTCGTGGCCGAGGCTGGTCGTGCGGCCCGTATCTGCCCATCTCCTTCGCCGCCGCTCACGACTCGAACAGACTAAAGAGCATTCCGAAGATTAGAGTTTGTACATCGGTTCAATCTCGGATGTCTTGCCAATTGACGGCGCTCGGATGAGTGGAGCAATCGTGGCCTTATTGAAGTCTGCGCCTGGGCATTTTTTTAATGTTGCCTGTAATTCTTTTGTTATGGGTTTGGCACATTATATATGAATGTAAAGTTTAGCACGGAATATACTTGTTCAATAACATTTAAAGTAGCACCGGGCTTTCATCAAAAATGGTAGCGGCTTATATTTCACAAAACAAATCTCAGTAGCAATCCATAGTCAAATTGGTAGAAAGTTACCTGAGCGGCTGAAACTGATAAGTGTGAGAATAGAGAGTACACTGTATATGTAAGAGTTACATATATGAACTATACTTAATATTGCTAGATAATTTCCTTTAAACTAGATATTTGTCCATAGATAAAAAATAATAATATAATAATCCCATGTTTTTATGGTTCGTTTCAATTAGGAATGTCAAAATTAATATCGAAAAGGGAGGACTTCCGTCATACCACGACCACTCATGAACTTTGTTACTTTTTTGTAATTAGGTACTCTTGAACTGTTATAGTGATATTTTACTAGTATAATAATAATCCAACTAAATCCAAGAGCGATTTTTGCGAGCGAAATTCGACCATATTAAAAAACAAATAACATTCTGCACTCCTTCTCTTATAAGCTATAAGTGTGCGAAATTTCATTCCCCCGTCCGCACAATTTTCGTAAAAAGAGGTGCAAAGGTTTTACTTTATGTATATGTTACGGCCAATAGCCGAAGTGCGGCTACACCTAGTTGTAGCCGGATACAACTAGGTGCAGCCGACCACATGCGGTTAAACTTAGATGTATCCTACTTATCTTCGGTTAGAACTAGGTTTTAATTAAATTAAACAATATTGGAAGAAAAAGTGTTGGGGTGGTTAAAAAAAACGCATTTTTTATTGACTTTTTTTACAGCGACTTTAACCGCGTTTAGTCGGCTGCACCTAGTTGTAGGCGGCTAAAACTAGGTGTAGCCGCACTTCGGCTATTAGCCGTAACTTATACATTGATATTATAATAATTGCTATGTAACTATGTAAATACGTATTCCTTAGATGAACATCAGTAGGTAGGTACTTTGATAACCTGTAGGGTGACCCTTTTAACTTGCGTAGGAAGGTGATACACTATTCCGTTTCAACATCAAGTTTGCATTACCTATACTTAAAATACAGATCGATTTATATGTATGACGCTATTTATTTTGTACCTAGCCCTACTAGTGTCTTTTGGTATAAATTCGACCATAATTAAAAACATTTATTATACAGGGTGTCCCAAAAGATTACGTAGCTGGGAAGGGGGGTGATAGGGATGGTCACAAGGGTCACCAGAAAAATATAAAAAAATCCCTCTGGGTGTTTAAAAAAATAAATGGCATTTTTTAAAAGACTAAAAATTTTACACCTTGTGCTAACTGTACCTACAAATATGGCTGTATTTAAAAAAAATGCTGTTATGTAATCTTCAATAACAACAAGGTCATCAACATCAACATCAAAAATAACAAGGTGTAAAATTTTAAGTTTTTAAAAAAATGCCATTTTTTTTTAAAATACCCAGAGCGGATTTTATTTTTATTTTTCTAGTGACCATTGTGTCCACCCCTGTCACCCCCTTTCCCAGCTACTTAACCTTTTGGGACACCCTGTATAATATAACGCTCTGCACTCCTTCTCTAATATCCTATATCCTACTTATATTATAAACGCGAAAGTTTGTAAGGATGGATGGATGGATGTTTGTTACTCTTTCACGCCAAAACTACTGAATGGAATTGGCTGAAATTTTGCGGGGTAGGTTATACGCTGGAATAGCATATAGCCTACCAAACATCACGCTTCGACCCACTGGAGCAAAGTAACGCGGGTAAAACCGCGGGGCGCACCTAGTAATTTGTAAGTCTGCGAAATTTCATATTCCTCCGTCTACGCAATTGTCGTAAAATGGCATACCTACAAAGTTTTGCTTCACATATTAATATAAAGATTAGAAACTAGTTGTAAACAATGAATCGAGTGTAAAATATGTTTTCGTTATAAATGTACTGTGAAGGGATTGCATATATTTTAGGAGCACCTTACTTAAGTTAGGTACATACGGGCACATTCTTCATAGGCACAAACTTATGTAATAGCTCCCTCTAGGAAACTATTAACTGTAGGTACCTACCTACACCTACAGTAATGAGACGTACTAGAAGAAAATAAACTCTGAAAAAGGCCACTGAAATGGGTTTTGCACCCCAAGGAACGTTAGTTTGCAAAGGAACTTCCGATGCCCTCGTGGAGCCGATGCGACGTCCGAGAGGTCCGCGAACTGTAAAGTAGAGCAACAGTTGCACAAATTTCCCCTAAAAATCAGCTGAGCCGAGGTCCAAATCGCGCATGGGGCGCCCTCTTGCGCAGGTTGTTTAGTTTGTAGTATTTAAATCATTTATTTAGGCTGGTGCTCCGCTCGCCTTTATGTCCGGTGAAGTAGCAAAAGCCTCCCCTCTAACTATATGAAGTCCATCCACAAACAAAAGAAAAAGCATACATATCTCTAACAAGTAATGCAAAACCGATAACCGATAGTCGAATGTTGAAGGAAGAATGTTAAAATACATATCCGTGTACGATGAACTCATAAAATGACGAATCAAGAACATTGGTAGACATAACACCATACTTTAAACTATCTCGACAACCATCCACTCTGAAGTTTACACCTGTATTTGAGCGGTACGAGACCGAACTTAATTCCAAACATTACCTCTTCAATTAGGTACAACACACTAAAACCTTCTATCTTTGTTTCTCATGTACTGGTGAAATTCCTTAGCACTCGCGAGCGTGGCGGGTTAGTTAGCCGGAGCACGCGCTGCACCATCTCGACCTGTTTTCCAACAACCGATTTTGACCACACTGTGTTTTAAAACTGTCGTCTTTTAACGCCTGCCGAGTAGTAAAACGGACTATAATCATAGCAAGTGTTGTCCAAAATAAACCCTAGGTTCATATTTTTAAAACTCAGTCTTGTACTTTATTAGAATGCACGGGTAAACTCGAAGAAACTCGTAATACATACAACGTTGACATAGCCTTGGCTGTTTGTTAGACGTTTCCGTGCCTAAGTTTAACAAATATTGATCCATATTTTGGTATTTTGTTAGCTTTGGACGCTACAACATTTAACTTGTATGCGGATAAACCTAGGAACCTTAGAATTACCTAGATACCTTCTAATACAACCAAAATTTTGTACCTACCCCTTTTTACCAAAATTTTGCGGTCGGATGATTGTGAAATTTCACCTACTTATCTTCTTCTTCTTCCTGTCCTTATCCCATATTACTTGGGGTCGGCGTAACACATTTGTTTCTTCCATTCTGTCCTGTCACCCGTCACACTATCACTAACTCCTTTATCTATACCTACTAATATTCTAAAGAGGTCAAGTTTGTGAGTTTGTTCCAAAGGCGAAATATAACGTAATTATAGTATTCTCAACATTAGTTTTCATATTAATGGCCTTAGGATATTTGGCAGGCTAACACTGAACATTAATAAGTACCTAAAATCAAATCCATTATTAACGTAATAAAATCCTTCTTTTAGTATCAGATAATAATATAGCATGGAGTTATTCCGATCCTTTTGTCCTTATGAATCTTAAGAAATCAAATCAAAATACTTTAAAGCTTTACTTTAAGGGAATAAAGTTCAAAATGCTGTATTCATTTCAATATAGAAGGTATATTGATAGATACGAGTAGATGTAACCTTTGTAAATGCCGCTCTTGTAATTACAAATCAAAAGATTACGTGAATTAAAAGAAATTTTATGGAAACTCTCAGATGTTATTTAATGTGGAGTACAAACATGAAATGACATCTGGCTTTTTTTTATTTAAGATTGTTTTTGTTTTTTTTTTTTTTAATTATACACACTCGATATTGGAAGGGAGATGTGAATTTTCTGTAATCATCATGTACTGTAAAAGCTTATTGATATAGACATTGAGTTATTACATCAATTGAGATTTTAATTCACACAAGCAACCATAATACATACCAGCACGCATCTCATCATCTCTCAAATGACATACATTACCCATTCCCAACAACTTCCATCAAAAAGATACATGCTAAAATGCACTTATAAATTCCCCACACACGATTTCTAAACGTAAACCTCAGTCTCTTATAGTGTCGAAGGCTTTTATTTTTAAGAACAGCATGGTACAAATTTGTAAGGGCCCGACACGAGCCGTGTACACGCACGGAGGTTTTTTATTCCTTTTTTAATATATGACTCGTTTTGTATCGACCTCGGACCGACGCGAAGGTCGAACCATGATTGGGCGTTTTTTTTTTTCTTTTTAGCGGGCTAGAGCGTTCCAACTAGAAAATAAATCACTTTATTACACTCGTATGATGAAACGATGAAAGTTCTATTTTTAAAAATAATTTAGTAGTAGAGTTACAAATAAACCAGCTTTTTTAGAGCTAATTGTAGTTGCCCATTCGAACATAATAAAAAAAAAACATTGTGCACTGCTTCTATAAATAAACTGTAAGTGAGCGAAATTTCATGCTCCTCCGTGTCCGCGCAATTTTCGTTAAAAGGTGTAGATACAAAGATTATGCTTCGCGTATTCATTTATCTATATTTGTGTACTGGTTTTGTATATACTGTTTATATTTTAAATGTTGTTGTTGTCAAGTCCATTTAAATATAAGTATTATGTTTACGAAATGCTTTCAAAGTTTCTACATATTACTGCGGCCTGGTCAGCAACAAGTAGGAATGAGTTTATTTTTTTATTTGACTTTAAGAAGGTATTTTCGTTATGCAATTTGCCCTAAAAATTAATACCTATTTTTAATAATATCTATATTAATTGTCTTACATAAGTTTACTACTTATGTTGGTTAATTTTTCACTCAAAGACTGAAGGGGACATATTATTATATTCAATGCTACAAACTAATGCAGCACATTAGTAGCACTCTATCCTTAAATTATAATTCAATTTCTTACATATTTCGATAGAATCACTGTAAATTCTTGAGTATTTTAAGTCTAACGAAATAAAACCTATTTTTTTTGACATAATTACGTACGTACCTACATCCTACATGCCAAATATTCCACAGTAGGTATTCAAATCTGTAGTTTGTATACCTATATTAAGAAGTGGTATGTAGGTATATAAGTTCATAATATTCCGCAAGTGCATTCACTTTACATTTTCATGACGGACATGCCAGTTGTACTGAGTGTTAAAATGGTGGACGGTCACGATGTTTGACTTTTTGCATATTTTCAATTTTGGCAGTCAACATCTAGACACAGAACAACTAAGTACCTATATGTGGTTAATACAAATAGTCATGTAAATATTCTTGAAAACAAAATAAAATAAAATTATAATATATTATTAATATTTCTATTATGTATTAAAGGCACACACATCTTCGGAGTACTTACCTTATAATATCTATACGCAATGAAAATAACTGGCTGTACTGACACCTGATAGCTAAATACTTAAACTGTTTATTTAACAGCGATTTTGTTTACCAATTCAATGTAACTACTGAATTTGGTATAAGTATGAAAGTTCG
This sequence comes from Nycteola revayana, assembly GCA_947037095.2. Classification (NCBI taxonomy): domain Eukaryota; kingdom Metazoa; phylum Arthropoda; class Insecta; order Lepidoptera; family Nolidae; genus Nycteola; species Nycteola revayana. The sequence goes on along the minus strand of OX344842.1, from coordinate 28,842,979 downwards.
CAACATGTTAATCATGTGAATGTCACTTATCGAAGCTAACTTTCAAAACAGTTTCTTTCAGTGAGTCCAACTGTACTTTGTGTTTGTCATAACATCGTAGTTTGGTGCCTATGTACGACTATTTTATGAAAACAGGTTTGTTTTTTTAAAGACAAGCCACAGTGGCAGACTTACACATTTGCCGCCAGTAGGCTATTCAAATTTTGCCGCCCCCACTATTGAACAACAGAAAATATTGCAATTGAAAATTTTAGACATTAGGTTGTTTTTTTCTGTAAGAAAAGAAATTTGCTGCCCTTTAAATTCTGCCGCCCTAGGCTACTCAGCCTGCTGGTAAATCCGCCACTGACAAGCCATAATAGTTCTTTTTTTTTTAATAGGCACACTTATGCTTAACTACTCATAGGTAATAGGTATATATTTTTTTCTATAAAGTAGATGTTCATTTTGGACATGATCACAGTCACTCCATGTCACCGTAAATCGGAAAACATTGCTACAAAAGATAAACTGTTCAGCGGTAAACACGACACATTGCCTGTCACGACAAAGCTTGTGTGGTCGGTTTGACCAAAATAATTCGAACCATTTGGACTCGCAAACAACTTTTATTTTGTTCGGAATATTAAACATTCAGAGTTCAACGTACACTGGATGTTGTATTGTATGAAACTTGACAAAATTATAGGCTTAGAACAGGAAAATGGTATTTAAAGTAACATTTCTAGATTATTCGTTGTGGGAAAATAAATAGAGTTATTACTACTAGTAGTTGTTGGGACCTCCATGTTTGAGACATTACATTTGGAGACAGTCATCCAAAATATAATAGTTAATAATAAAAAAATAAGAGAAAAAAAAAGGATAAAATGTGACATTATGACTCTATAATTTATGATACTTACTAAGTGTTCTACGTTTTAGGTCACAGTAGGTAGGTATTATAGTTGCAAATAATATTCGATGACAACATAAATCAGCATTAATGTGTTTATTATGAAAAGAAACCTTTTTTTACTTAATCAATAAGGTGAAGACATGAAAATATGTATATTATTTACTTTAAAACTCGGGAAGATGAAAAAAAACACCAGGAAACATTGATTTATTTAATCCTTAATTCATTTTAGTTTATAACTGCGACCTAAGTGGTTCCATACCACAGACAAGAGTATATTTTTATGGACTGGTTTATAATCTGTGGACCTGTTGAACACGTGACAAGCTACTTGTCGCCGTCCCAATCAAATAAAAACGTATTACTTGACATCGACTTGGATTTACGCACTAAAACTACATTAAATTCAAGTATGATTTATTTATGAGCAATTACACATTGTCCATAAATAGGTAATGTAATATATAAATTACTTATTAAATAACAGGAACAAAGAATGCTAGGTAGGTACGTATGTAATATTTTGGTTAACATTAGTAGATACCTTTCTTATTATTACACTAGCTTCCCGCGAACAGTCTCAACCCCTTAACTCTAGTTTCCGTTGGAACTTAAAAAATAAATAGGTATTAGGTATAGCCAAATCGGACCATAAGTTCCTCCACTTGTTCAAGGAAACAATCAAGCTCTTCAGCTTTGTATATTAATAGATAAACCTATAGGTACGAGAGAGACATAGGTATAGTCATTTTTCAAAAATAACCGTCAAAGAAAGTTTCGCGCCAAAGTGCTCGAAGGAAAAAAGTGGATACCATTTTCAAAATCAGTCTACAGAGCATGCGCCCTCGACACGTTTAGAAGAAATAAAACCTACGTGGTATACGATAGCGGCGTACAAACTTATTTGATCGGTCGTTCAACCAAGTCGGTGTCGTGTGCTGTTCTAACGCATGTGGTCGTCTCTTTCACTCGTACCGTTAAGGTGGTATGCCTGAGTTATGGCATTCCGATGTTACCACCACCACTTCGGAGGCTGCGCCGCTTGCGCGTAGGTAATAGTAAGTTACATGTGATTTTAGCTCACATCCAATGCTTCTACAAGGTGTGAACGCCCTCTGGTGTTACAAAATTAATTAGGAATAGGTAGATTTTGTTGGTCATAATGAAATTTTCTTTTTGTACAATTTATCGTATTGTGAACATGCCATTACAATATTTGTCTTTGTTTACATTGGTTAGGTACCGGTTTGTTTTGAAATGTAAATAGACCTAGTTTAGTTACCTCGCATTTGGCTTTAATCCTAAGTCTACAGATTAAGGAGATTTAGACTGTTTAATACGAACTAAGCAACTAATATTTAAAGGTACGCTAATATATCCTTTGTTTAACCTGCAAACCAAGGTTTCCCGAATACGTAGATATCTATTTATATAAAAAACCCTCCGTGTCATAACGCATAAATTTGGGAGGTTGTTGGTCCGATCCCCATCCTTGGCAAGAAATGTTTGTGTCAATTCTAACATTTCTTTCCGGGTCAAGTTGGACTACCCGTTACATCATCTATTTATTTGCTATACAATTGTATACCAAAGAACGGTCTGCAGCGTTTCCCTGTGCATTATAATACTACGGTCACAAACCCGCCTGCCAAGCGTGATGACTATGGCAAAACCTACCCTCGGGTGGAGGCCCATGTTTATTGTTTAGTAGTAGACGTTATAAGGGTTGATGATGATAATATATTAAAAGATTTTACCAAGCATTTTAGCTAGCCATAATCCATAAATCAAAACAGAGGGAGACGTACCTAACCATTTTAAATATTTTACGTAGGTAGATACATATGTGATCAAGTTCTAGTTCTTTTTTTTTGTAACTGAAAAAACTGTGTATTTTTTATAAATTTAAGTATATTTATGTAATAAAATCACGCGCCGGCAGTTTAAAAATTCTCTACTCAGAAATTTATCGGCCCTTTAGGTTGGTAGGTACGATTGGTAATATCTTAAGAAAACGTGTAGATTATAAGAACATAACTCTAGATTAATTGTACTTTATGTTTTCGTGGTAAAGTAACAATGTCGTTAACATTTATTTACCAGCAAGATGGACGGAAGAGTAAAGTAACTGTGTAATTAACACTATTTATGGAAAATAGTTGAACCGTAGGCTGAGACTGGTCTACAACAAGACGCGGGGGGGAGAGGTCACAGGGGACTTGACTGCTGATCATGGGCCTCCTCCCCAGAGGGATATGTTGCCTTGGCAGGCGGGTTGGTGACCGCAGTATGTATAGTGCTGATGTATTATACATATAAACCTTCCTCTTGAATCACTCTATCTATTAAAAAAACCGCATCAAAATCCGTTGCCTATTTTTAAAGATTTAAGCATAGGGTTATGGGGACAGAGAAAGCGACTTTGTTTTATACTACGTAGTGATTATTTTTATATAATATATAGTACATTTGACTGAAATGCCACCTTTGCCACCAACCCTAACGTTGGTATTTAAATCTAATTTACTCCACCTACTTTGATATGTTTTAATTTGAAAGTTTTAGATTAACATATCCCACCGCCAGCGCGCGAATACGCTGCAGCGGCGCGGCGGTGCGAATAAGTCAAGGCAATTCCCCCCGGACAAAAAAAAAAAAAAGTGCCTACATATCGTTTTAAGTAGTTATTCTAGCTTTACGCTTTACCTAGAAGAAAATATTCTTAGTTGAATGATTCTAGGAAGTAAGTCTTATGTCTATATAAGAGATTTACCTACTTCTTTATGTGAAGACGTTTCTATGTGACTAACGTCCATACTCAGTCGAGATAAAAACAAAACCTTCCTTCATATAATGTAAATATTGAAATCAAATTTATATAAATCAATCATATTATTAACATAAACATAGGCGAACGGTCACCATATAAGGCCAATTGATCGCATGACGCGTCCTCTCGTTTCCTTTCTATGAATATGGAATAGCATCAGAACTATTCAGAACCATATTTAGCAAGAATCTGTGGTATCGCTGAGATTGTCAATGTTCAACCGAAACAAAACTTTATTCTCATCGTTATAAAATCTATATTCAAATAAATACGTTTAATGTTCAATTTATATAATCAACCAATAGCTCTCGGCTTGCAGCTATGCAAAATGACGTCATAGCCAGTATGAACCGCTAGAGGTGCTAGTGATATTTGTATGTACCTATTCAAGTTACCTAGAGAAAATTAATAGGTAAAGATAAGTGCATAGACGTGTAGTTACCACATAGTTGGGTTGGTAAATACCTATATAATAGCTTACTCAGCCTACATAGTAGCACATCTGAACCATTTTTTTTTAATATTAGCTTTTAATTGCATTTGTATCTGATTTGTACTAATATATTACTTGTCAATGACTTTTTAGTGTTTATTTCTAAGTAAAAAATGTATTAAATAAATAAAAAACCCGCCAAGTGCGAATCGAACTCCCGCACGAAGGGTTTCGTACCATTTTCAAGTGCAAAAAAAAAGTTTGTTGTATGGGAGCCTCCCTTAAATATTTATTTTATTTTATGTTTAGTATTTGTGGTTATAGCAGCAACAGTAATAGGTAAATCATTTGTGAAAATTTCAACTATATCTAGCTATCGCGGTTCTTGAGATGCAGCCTGGTGACAGACAGACAGCGAAGTCTTGGTTATACCCTTTTTACCCTTTGCGTAGGGAACCCTAAAAAGCTATAGATATTATAAATGCAGAATGTCACTAAAAAACAATTTTAAAAACTAGGTACAAACTACTGCCATCTATCAAAACTGTGTAGAAATATTTCAATGCGCCATCTAGTTATACTTGGTAGTACTTCTTACAACCACGCTTTGCGAAGTATTTATACTATGCTACGATAGATGGCGCTGTACCAACGCATAGCTTCCCGAATCACAAGTAGTTATTCAAACCTTCTATAGATGGCGTTAGGTTAAGTTCTTTTGCTACTACACAGATGGCGCTATTACGCGAATAATAATTTCAATTTCTTGTCATATTTTGCATTAATTACGTACTTAAGTTTTTACGAAAATGTGTCTTACCCTGACATAACCCTTACTTTACGCTATTAATTTATGTTTTGGTGAAAGTAGTAAGCGTTTAATTTTTATTACCGAACTATTATTATTTACTACCAAAATAATTGGGTAATTAGATTTTAATTTAGGGAAATCGAAATTAATTCGTTTTTAAATATGATAATAATAATGCAAAATGAAGAAAGAAAATGGGTAGGTACATTTAGTGGGTACGCCAATAAAAATGAAGTAGTTAGAGTTATTTAAAACAGAAGATAAAGTTATCTTTAGTGGCTTACTTGCTAAGCTCAAATTAATATCCATGAAGTTACCAAGGTATAAAATTACTTATGACTATTTGCTGCAATTTAACGTATCGTAACTCCAGTTTATGCCTGTGCTTTTGCTTTATTACAATTATTAACATACAGTTACCTTTTTATATAATAATATTATTTGTCATAAAAGCGAGGGCAAGTGCTACAATGATAGCTAACAATCTTGTTATTAAATAAAATATGTGTTTTACTGGTAACCTTAAAAATAAGTACTATGTAGGACTTTTTAGGGTTCCGTAGCCAAATGGCAAAAAACGGTACCCTTATGGTTTCGTCATAATTGTCTGTCTGTCCGTCTGTATGTCACAGCCACTTTTTTCCGAAAAGTAACTATACTGTTGAAACTTGGAAAGTACCTAGATGTATTCTGTGAACCGCATTAAGATTTTCTCACAAAAATAGAAAAAAAAAAACAATAAATTTTGGGTTGCTTTCATGAAACCCATATGTGTGAGGTATGAGCTATGGATAGGTCTTCAAAAATGATATTGAGGTTTCTAGTATATTTTTTTTATAATTTCTAATAGCATTTTATTTTTGACGGACCTAAATAGTTGACTATGAAGCTTTTGCTAGTTTTTCGGGCTAACGGACGCGCAGCGGGCTCCTGCCTTTTTAAATAGTTTTTAAACAAAAAGTACGCAAACTACACAAGAGATCCCGGTTCAGGGCGGTTACTGCTGGGGGTTTAACTGTTTAAAATGTATGACAATATAATATGAGTCGATTTGTTTCGACTTTGAACAAGTATCTAAATATTAAAATACGAAAAATAATTGATTCAGTAATTCGTGAATCTTATTGAAACTTGAGAGGCACATACACTGCCTGAGGCGAGCTTGGCGGTAGGTCTGTAGGAGAGTTTGTAATCAAATATCTGTTAAGTGATGCATGAAATTGTGAGCAAACGCTGGCCGTTGCCCGGCGAACCGACGCGACGTGTGCACTGCCGTCTCCACGACGAGATAAATAACAGCTTTTTGTTACTATACTTCCAATATATAATCGAATGGCTTGAAAATACCTATAATTAAATGACTTTTTTCAGTTCAGCTGTGCAGAAGTTCAGTTTTGGTTAATAGAACCAGGCGACGGCCTATTTTAATTACCAAGAAGAGGTTGGTATCCTTACTAAAGTTTATTAATTTTGCACCCTGAATTATGGCAAATATATAATAATTATAAAAACGAAATGATTAGAGCTCCAGTTGAGAATTAAAATTAACTGAGTAGGCAATAGTTGTCAAAACAAACTTGAGTACCTACCCAATAAGATACCTACCTAATTATAATTATATCGAATTTCACACGTTTATGGTTATACAACTATGCGGTAGTAAGTAATTCTATAGGTCAATTAGGTATTTGTTTTAACTCGCTGTACACGCAGGAGTGTGTGTGTGTGTGTGTGTGTGTGAACATAGACAATGTGTGTAACAATTAAATTTCATTTGTTTTAACCAAACTTCCTACCGTCGCGTTCGACATAGGTATCTACCAACCAAGTACTATTTGTTAATATTGCAGCTTTAATAAGATAGTTGGCCGTGTGGTTTCCGGCTTAGAATAGACCACCCCATATCTTCCCATGGGTGTCGTAAAAGGCGACTAAGGGACATATGGCTGATGGATGGGCAGCAGCATCTATTAGCTCAAGGTTTACATCTTACTGCGATCACCAATCCGTCTGCCAAACGTGGTGATTATGACAATATCCCTCTACGATCATAGCTTGCCAAGGTCTGTTAAGAGGAGGCCCATGTTCAGCAGTGGACGTAAATCGAATGTGTTTCTTTTTGGTGAGTTTTGGGCACTAGGTATTACAGATCAATTCGCTTTGAATGATATATTTTTTTGTAACACTATCAAATTAAAGTGCGATTAGGTTTAGGTATTTTGCTATCATTCACCGGGCATATCTAATTTTTGCTGCGCTTGCATTGCTATCGATGGTAAGTTCTTCAGGTGAAAGTAGGTACCTACTACTTCCCTAAGACACTGAGCTCACAATGAAGAGTGTAAAAACGGAATAAAATTTATTTTGTACGTACGAAACACTATCGATACTATTCGTTGAGGTTAAGTGCAAGTGAAGTCCATCAAGGAATTTTATCACTTAAAGCGTTCGTCCGTTTAATCGTCCAGGCATTCGTGCCCGTATGTACTCATTCATTTAATTATCGGCCCCTCTGTTTAAATGTGGAGTAGGTATACGTATTTAAGAATTATTGATAACTAGCTGCTTGTACAAGCAGCATCTATATGAGCATCACCCATCCGTCCTAATTTCTTTAAATTCCTTCTTACTTGTTCTTTTTTTTTTGTTTGGGCTAACGTAGGTAGCCATGAGGCTTTTGCTACCTTCTTACTTCATCAGAGGAACGGTTGTTGGTGTGCCAACACAGAAAATTAAGATTTTTTGACGCGCGAGGTGGTATGCCGACGGCCATTTGTTACTGTTTAGAACTCGTCTATGTTCGAATTGACTTACAAACTTGTATTTAGCGACCTCCCCGCCCCGGCTTCACAGTAGTAAAGCTTAATTAATACAAAACCATGACAAGAATCACTTTATATATTGGTCAAAACTGCCTGAAAATCCAATTGTGTTTGAGTTTATCGCGAACAGACGCGGCTTAGGACTTATATGTGGTAATTTTAATACTACAAGTACTATAAAAAATGCACATCTACCTATAATTGGGTTTAGGAGACGGCACTGACAAATGTATCAAGCAAAAAAAAAACTATTGTATTTTCATGCAGTTTTTTTCACCATCTAGCTAATCTAGATACAATCTAGATAGAGAAGGGGCGCAAAAATATTATAGTGTAAGTTGTCCAAGGAAATTAAAACTATAATAAAACGAAGGTAAATGATAATCTTCCCAACAAATCGCTACTTGGTAGTTCAAGGGCTTAAGTCTACCTGTTCTACCGAGATTATTTCGTCATATCCGTGTCACAGTTGTCATGGTAAATCGTACTTTAAATCATCACAATAAAGTTGTATTCGCCTTGGTATACAGCTGTTCATTATGGCATTTAGTAACAAAATGACAGCATTAGTATTCATCATGATACTTGTCATCGACACTAAAAATCAATGTCGAATAAATGATTTTATTCGTAAAAAACATGATTGTTAAATGTTAAAACCGTTTTTATTAAAACTCATCACGTTTTTAAAAACTTGCAACATGTGTTATATTTTAAACTTTCGGACGGAGATACGAGTACTGACTTGAGGGTTTCAGCTTTATTTAATGGCTTAAATCAAAGGTTCCCAAACTTTTTTAAAACCATTACGGGTTTCGGAGTCACTGGTTTAAACTAAGCAACCTGAGCAAGAGATTGACCCCTGTGGGTTTTAGCCTTTGGCTTGGGCTTAGGATGTTCGCAGGTGGAAGCGATGAATTAAATAAGATGACATTAAGATATTTTGGAGAGTTTTGTGCAACTGTCGCTCTTTTTTAATTAATCCAAATTCTGAAAAATATATTTAATATTTCTTAGATAAAAATTACCAGAGAAATAAATTCTGATTTTGTTAGGGTTTCCATACAAAAGCTGTCACAATTATAATTGATACCCCTGATCATTTTTATGAGAGGATTAAAAATTAACCCTTATGTTAGAAAAATCTATTCATCGTAACAGCCCGTAGTACAAAGTGAGACTTCCTATGTTCCATGTGAAACTATACAGAGACAACTCTATCAGACTTGTCGGAGAAGAATGCGCCCGCGAACGCGACGCATCCCCCCTCGTCCCGACCCTTAGTTTGCAAAGAACCATCCGTTGCCCTCGTAGATCCGAAGTCCCAGAGGAAAGAATTGTAAAGTAGACTGACAGTTGCACAAAACCCCCTAAAATATTAAAAGTCATAATCCCTCAATCTCATCGCCAGCGACCGCCCTGAGCCGAGGTCAAGAGGAGGGTAGCAAAAACCTCGTGGCTGACTACGTACGTCCGAAAATAAACCTTTGTTTAATGTATCTATAGAATGTAGGCAATTCCTTATTAAGACCCGCGGGATCCTCCCAATAAGAATGAAACCGCTCTCATTGCGTCTCTCTTCTCTTGGCGATTTTACATTTCTACGCACATACATTTTGAGACGTGGGAGCCAAAAGCCAAAACGCAGTTAAAATAGCGTCAATTGATCTAGTCTACAATAACATATTAAATATTCTTATCATTTCTATTAAATTCATCTATTTATTTTATTCCCACTAAAATTGCCGTATGCAGCATAATATAAGGTACTTAAAATTTTACAATCCAAATCTTTCTGAACAATGTTTGACAAGGTAAAATTAGCGATTGCCGAGCCGTGCTCGTTTCAATTTTATTCTTTTTATTATATTATCTGTGTTCACCTGAATGAATGGCCGTCGGTTATGAGACTACGAACATCGTGACTCCTTGCTTTATTTGCACAAAAACCTGCTTTGTAAGCCACCGCGGGCTGTATGCGCTTTTTGTCACGTATATTTTTTTTAATGTTCTTATGACCGCCGCGTGTTTAGCTGGAGTGAACTGTCCCCAGCTTATAATTTAATTGTGTATGGTTTTAATTGTGTAGTTAAGACAATAATGCCATAAACGATAGCAGTCCATAAGGATTGCTATCGTTTTGTTTTTGAAATTAATCTCCTTTTTCAACTACAACATAGATGTGACTACCTTAAAATTCAACCTTAAAGTTCCACGGTTATGAAGTCTATGATTATATATGAATTACGTTGCTCATTTTATTTAAAACTGCTTAATTCAGGTTAAGTTTATTTTACTTTAACTACGTTAAGATTACTTCTAAGAAAAGAATCGCCATGAGAATGTGAACTGCACTTGAAACCGCAAGGGAGGCTATATTTGAAACGTTAGTGTATCATGGCTTACATGTCTACCTAGAATTAGAAATTCTTTGTGAATATGGATGATTTAATGTCAAATATCAATGTGAGGCTTTTGCAAAGGCATGAGGAATAAAAAAATCTATTTAGTCCGTCAGTTAGATTACCAAAAAACATTGGATACATTATTTTTTTCCGTTCCATAAATAAAATAAAAAATTTCGTGTTACGTCACTTGTAGGTACAATTTTACCTAGTAGTGACGTCACAAGCTCCCCTCTCCTGAACTTTATAGTTGGTTGTTGTTCTGTATCTTTGTCGTCAATTTTTATTGATTTGATAAATAACATTACTAAAAATATTTTTTAGTAATCTAACTGACGGACTAATTATATTTTTTTAGTCTTTATGCCTATTTTCGCTGGAAATAATGACCGTATTTAGCAAATAAATATTAAAAGAGTATGAACTGTTGTGAATGCTTTCTTAGCCGAGAGGCTAAGTACATAACTAAAAAAGCTTTATGGAAATTATAGAAACATTTTTAATTTATGATTATTTAATGTGATAACCAACTTTTATTTGATCAATAAAGGTATTCTACTCGATGTAATTACTATACCAGTAGGGTTTAAGACCATTGAAATATATTTACTTACAGGTTCAACAGGCTAATAAGCAATAAATATTCCAGTACTTCAGATGTGTCACCTACCTAATGAATAAAAGAGATACCACACTGTTATGCATATTGATATACTCAAGCGTGTGAAAAGGATAGATAAGATGCCAATAGATACGGTATGACTCGAGTCAAGAATTTCGCAGAGTCGGTATAAATTACATAAACTTAGTATGGAAAGAACGGCTTGCATGGAATTTTGAAGAGTATGCATGCATTCTAGGAAAATAAACATATTCCACGTTTGAAATTATTATAGATTTCTGATAATGTTTACTTGTAAGGCACCTTACTGTAAAATATAGCAGCAACTTAACTTAAAATGGCTCGTATCTGGTGGAAAATTTATGATAGCGAACACAATCTGATAGCATAGATAGAAATATATTTTTTTATCCCTATTATGGAAAAGTAATAGAGATTTGTTGTTTAGAATGCTATCTCATGAGTCAGGATCGCATCCTTTGCTTGTTTTTAATTTGTCTACTTTGATGTTTTAATTATTTTCGGACAAAGCAAACAAAACCGTATTTAATATGTTGAGGTTGAGTCTCAGCTATTGTTGAGATTGAGTCTCAACTATTGTTGAGATTGAGTCTCAGCTGGTAAATCGGGTAGTGCAACATGGTTCATTAGTTATTCGGTAGGTCCATCTTGTATAAGAGCATTGTAAACTAAGTTAAGTATAGAATATTGAAACTGTTCCATTTAAGCATATCAGTAAAGCTGACTTTACAGTAAAATCCGCTTACGCAGGATCTACCAGTGTATGTAGCTGTATGTCATATCTAGGACCTACATACCTACGTTCGACATGATCAAAAGCGAATATTTACTCGTATCATCCCATATAACGTCCACTGCTGAAGATGGGCCTCAAAAATGTCTTCTACTTTCAACAATTCAGCAGAGGTGGCTCATTGGTTTGTCCCCGCGACAGTGATTTATACCTGTCCATAGAACAGTCGTATTCAAACTTTTTTTATAGGGGCCACATTCACGTTTCAGTCTTGGTGGTACAAATTAGGGCTAGGTACAACTTGAGCTACAAACAAAAAATATTTAAGTGGTAACAAGAAACTGAAGCCAAATAAAAAAAAATCCGGGGTAATGAAAAAGGAAATCTTAAATACTACATAAAAACTCAAAATATTCAATCAACAAAACACACGTATAATTATTATACTATTAAACCGCCCGGGTTGAGTATAACTGCTTTGGAAATGTTAGTAAGTAGGTACCCATACCAGCTAAAACTTTAAATTTGACTTAAACCAAATTTTTACTTACATATATTTACGGAGACAAGCTTCCATTAAGTACCTAGGTCCTTAAAAACCTATAAAACCTATTAATATATAAAGTAAACTAAATCACACCATCAATCAAATATATACCGACCTACATAGAGATAGCTTAAAGTTTCGATTGACGTAACAAACTAATTGATAGATTGATAATAGCTATATACATATTATATATATTGGGTCTGTGAGAAACTGAGCAACTAGCGAGGATAAGTAATTATAACCATTCTCTTTTCCCACACTATTCTCAAATGCGTCTTTAATTTACAGCATTTGGTAACACTCAAAATTCTACTTTTTACGACACTCCAGGATGCATAGTTTGGTAAAAACTTAGGATATCCTCACAGCAACATGTGTTCTACTTAAGATTTTTTTTTCGAGAAAAGAAAGAGATGGCTATAGAAAAAAGGTTGATTTTTTCAACTACACTGGTTACCTCCAGCATCTGTCTGGGATATTGGGTGACCCGTCTTAAGCCCGAAGCATACGGATGTGCAATATTTGGTACTTTACTTTGGTGCTTAGTAACAATACTTTAAAATAAAATAAAAACGTAAATATTCCTCGTTCTAAAGTAAAAAAGATAATGTAAATGTACTGGTAAACATATGTGTCCTTACTAGTTTTAACTTCAGGATAAAATGAGTGCATGAAGACATACCTGAAACAATAAAATACATCGCTATTACATATTGACATTACTACTGTTGCAGTAAACAAAAATTCCTGGAACTGAATAAATTTTAACGAAAATTTAACATTTCCCAGTTATTGTTAACACAGAGCGTCATTCAATTAATGTGAAATATATATTATTATGACCTTTACAAAATACAGAGTGAAAGGTTTATCCCAAAATCAATAACATGAGCATGAACAGTATTTGGCCGCCAATATTTTCGCAGAACAGAATAAAATCTCATTCCATTACCGTAACATATTTTTCACTAACCAAACATTAAATATTTTTATTTAATGGTCCACGTAAATGTGTAGGCTTTCGTACGTCCAGTATGTTAAAATAATTTCGCATTTCAATTTGTATAAAAACCTTTTAATCTCGTGGTGACTGCGACAACATTTCTATAAAATGTACTCAGTGGCTTCGCATAAATATCAAGATTATTTCTGCTATACACCTTGCGCGTAGCTCCGGTTCACACAGCAACCCCACTACGGTTTTTTGAACCTGTTGGTATGTCTATGTGTGTGTAATTAACAGGTACGTACAGGTATTGCGTGTGTGTGGGTGTAGCAACTATTCTCTAGCCCGCTCATATTCATGAATGAATTCTCCAAGTTGACAAATTCCATAGAAGGTCGTAAAAATTATGGTGGCATGCCCAGAGGCGGATTAAACGTTGAGAGCGCCGATTTTATAAATAACTAGTGTTAATAAAAATTGTATCACTTTAGTTGGCGTTACTAAATGTTGTGTAGAGGTAACTCCAATTTGGAGCTAACATAATTATCTTTATTCCTACTTGTAGTGTGTATAGCCTCAACTACAATTGCAGTTCCAGTGTCTATTCCGACCGCGCGCCCCTTTGTACTAGAGTTGCCCAACTATCGATAGTTTCGCTATCGATAGATGACCTCGAAAAATAGTAACAATATCGATAGTGCTATCGATAGTATCGATAATATCGATACTATCGATATCACAAATTAACTAATACTATTGATTGGAAGCAATAGTATCGATACACATTAAATGATTAAAACTATCATCACTATCGATAGTATTGCTCCTAAACACATATTGGTTCTCGATAGTATCGATAATATCACTAATATCGATACTATCGATAGACTATCGATACTATTGATATGACGTCCACTATCGATAGTCGACTATCGATAGTCGACTATCGATAGGCAACACTACTTTGTGCCTTCGCGCCCCTAGGCACGTGTCTAGTTTGCCTTATGGATAATTCGCCTCTGGGCATGCCCAGTTTTTAGTAGATAGATGTGTTCTTTTTTGTCTCGTTAGTGTAAAATATATAATTTTCAATAATAAAACATCAATTTGGTGTTCTTTAAATGCTTCTACATCTGTGGTAAATTCTAGAATTAAAACCAAATTTACTTGCGCAAAATTCATTTGAATTGGTGCAGGATATCAATATATGGGTAAATAGTATTTCGGTGAAATGGTATTATTTTATATGATGGTATTTGCATAAACAGAAAGCAATAGGTTTATACATATGTTTATATCACACATACCTATTTTATGCTAAAATTATAACAGACTAGCTTCCCACGCGCGGTTTCAGCCGCGTAGCTCCCGTGCCCGTGGTAACTTTGTAATAAAACATAGCTTAAGCGAATATGGTATAGGTCTTAGAAAACAAATAAGTAAATGCCCATTAGTCTATACAACAACTGAAAGGAAATCGGTAGAGATAAGTTGTACGCTTGTTGCCCGTGATACTGCCGGTAGTACTACCAGGGGGCCGAGTCTGCTCTTCTTTTAAGTATTGTGCCACCAAAGTGCCATCCTGATAATTTATGATTATGCCAAAAACGGTAATCTAGAGTTGTGTGATAAATAACGTCACGGTGAAAAAATCACTGTGATTGCCTGACTTCAGTGATTACTGTAATCTTTCAAGAAGGAACTACGTTATAAAGTAACGTGTGTCGTTCCGTGTCACAGCAATTGCGGCAAGTCTCTCTCCCTCTTGTGTTTTGTATTTTAGACTTTTAAAACCTTCCTCGATAAATGGACTATCCAACACTGAAAGATTTATTGAAATCGGACCAGTAGTTCCGGAGATTAGCCCGTTGAAACAAACAAACAAACTCTGCAGCTTTATAATATTAAGTATAGATTTAGAAACTTTATGCAAGTAAATTACCTGGTGGTGTTTCAACCTTATTTAATGGTTTAAAAAATACAATACTGTGTACTGTTTACTTGGATTTACGTAAGTCAATTGTAAAGGGTGGTTTCGTTTTTTACGCTCTCCGGGAAAGTCAGATAGTTGGCAAAAAAAAGTCGAATTAAAGAACCTAACCACTGATGTCACAGAGTTTCGTAGATTTAATCAGGATATAACAAAAAATAAACGGTTACTTTCCACAAAGGAACAAAGACAAACATGTATATAGTGCAAATGATAATTTATCATGAATCGGGAGCTGCTAGCTTCGTGTAACATTGAACCTCCCCAGGAATATAGGTAAGTAGGTCAATGTCTAAAATGAATGTGAAGGCTCGGTCGCGGACCTTGTCCTATATTTCCTGGGGCACGCAGTGGGCGTATTCCCCACTTTTATATTCCTCCCTATTGGACATTAGGTATTATGCTATAGCGATATATACCAATGTAGGTATAATTCTTAATAACATCAGCCTCGGCGCGTTGAGATACATTTACTCGTGTTCAAGTTCATCAGATGTCATTTTTTATCTGATAATTAGGTTTACATTCTGTTTGTTTATAATGTCGTTTATTGTCACTATTTCAGTTTTGAAGCTCACACAGATTTTAATCAACGTTGGCGGTTAAATACCTAAAGCTAAAGAGTTAAGCCTATAATACCTTTTCAATGGTCTTTGATTCCACAAACGTAGGACGCCATAAGCTCGTTGGTATATATAGATGTTATGTGAAGATCGTCTTATCTAGAATTAAAGTTGTTCTAATCCTACAAGTAGGTACAAAATGATTCCTTATACCAACGAGTTGTGCCTAATTTGTTGCCTGATCTTGACTTTAAGCGACTTAAAAACTTGAATGAATGCTTGAGCTTTTCCTTCTATTACTCGTATCCTTGATATTTCATAGAAACAAAGCACGTTTAAAAAGTACAGCTACCAAAAATATATTGTACACAAAATAGCTGTCCTTTTTAGGGTTCCGTAGCCAAATGGCAAAAAACGGAACCCTTATAGATTCGTCATGTCTGTCTGTCTGTCTGTCTGTCTGTCTGTCTGTCTGTCTGTCCGTCCGTATGTCACAGCCACTTTTTTCCGAAACTATAAGAACTATAATGTTGAAACTTGGCAAGTAGATGTATGTTGTGAACCGCATTAAGATTTTCACACAAAAATAGAAAAAATACAATAAATTTTGGGGTTCCCCATACATAGAACTGAAACACAAAAAAATTTTTTTCGTCGAACCCATACGTGTGGGGTATCTATGAATAGGTCTTCAAAAATGATGTAGAGGTTTCCAATGTAATTTTTTTCTAAACTGAATAGTTTGCGCGAGAGACACTTCCAAAGTGGTAAAATGTGTGTCCCCCCCCCTGTAACTTCTAAAATAAGAGAATGATAAATCTAAAAAAAATATATGATGTAGGTACATTACCATGCAAACTTTCACCGAAAATTGGTTTGAACGAGATTTTGTAAGTAGTTTTTTTTTAATACGTCAAAAATCGTAAACCGCAATTTAGGTTTCATTCAATGAAATCGAATATAAAATAATATTTCATTTCATAAACATACGCTTTTTTATTTATTCTTGATATCAAAAATAGGTACGCACTTGTAACTGAAACGGAACCCTTCGTGCGCGAGTCCGACTCGCACTTGGCCGGTTTTTTAAGAATGCGAGCGGTATTACATACCGCCAAATTGCTAACCGTCTGGTCGACGGCTCTTCTAACCCGATGGCTGGGTTCTACTTAGCAGACAGGCTAAGTGTTGCTATTCAGCACAGCAAGGCTGCCAACCTTCTGATCACGTGGCCGGCAGACAAAGATGCAGACACATTTTTGTACTTTTGGACTCCCAAGGTATTTTTCCTACTTTTCTTTTATTAGCATATTATCTAGTTATATAGCCCTAATATTTTAAATAGAAGTTTATAACTTCGTCATATCTAAACCACAAACCGCAGTGTATGTAGGTAGTGCTTGTAGTAAGAATGTTCTCGACATTATCGGCGGTAAAATATACCTACTTAAATACTTGGTACAAAATATGGCACTTAGGAAAGGATATATAAACTTTACTGAAGTATTAATAAATATGACAAATGTTATATAGCGCGGACTGTACCTTATATTAAATAAATGAGAATGCGTTAGGAATTAGTGCGTGCTGGCAGGTCTAGGTTCGAGATTACATAGAATTATTTGCTCACAAACATTTCTGGAGTGGCATTTGCAGTGTGGTTCGCATAGCAAACGCTACCCCACAAAGGGTAGCACACCGTCGACCAGTCCGTAAGTTCATACTGTTGGAACTCGAACCTCAACCATTCGTCAATAACAAATAAAATCAATTTTTATAATTGACTGTAAAACGAACTCTCATCTCTCTCTCTAAAACATTTTAATTGGCTCGCTTTTTCCAAATGTAAAGGAATTTTCTTTATGCATCATTAAAATAATGTCAATTAAACAGTCAAACGAGTTAAAAATAACTTTAAAAAATTCTTTTGTATACTATCGGAACATTTTGTTACAACGGCCCACTCGCACCCACGGCACCGTAACATCGTAGTAAACTGTCCCTTACATGGGCAGTGACATAACTATAGTAATAATCCTATTATATGACGCTACTCGTGTTGAACTATTATGCAGCTTTATAGCGACATAATAGACCTTTAATAGTTTTATAATTAGGTTTATTAGTAGGCAATACTAAGATTTATTGTTATATATTTGAATTTTAGTGAAATTTGTTATGTTAGTCTTGTTGATTTCTTTTGTACAATTTATTTTATTCTGATTTGATTTTTTAATAACATTGATAATATGCTTAAGTATTACCATGTACTGTAATAGTAGGTTACAAAATAACAAGATTTTTTATTAACTTTTTATGACAAACGAGCGCTCAGAACAATTTAAGCTGTGGAAATTGTACAGCCAGTACCGTTGCTAGGGGCAGTACGAGTCTCCAACTGAAGTAAAATTCCAGTTAACAAGTGATGTAGGAGGGGTTAATCCTATATACTTTTGTTTCAAAGCAGTTCCACAACCGCTGAAAGGCTCTTGGCGCCTTCCCCCGCGGCGGTCGCCCCGCCTTACCCCCGACCCCTGTAACCTTAACACCGCCTTCTGAAAATTTCAGGGCGTTGCTATGCAACCTCCTAATAATACTTCGACGGCAATTTCCTACAATTTTCCCCGCCTTTCTTACGATTTTTAGAATTTCTTTAATCTAATGCATTTTTGTAGCACCTACAGATTTTTTTAGTAGAAATATAGTAGAACGGTTGAAAAAAAATTGTTTTTAATTAATTTTAGGAGCTACTTCTATAGACATTTATGACTTTGCGTTCAGAGAATAGGTTTTCATAGACGGGTAAATAAATGATGATACCTAATAAAAGTCATCAGGCCATGACCCTTGCTGTAATACGATTATAGTTATAATTATTATTTATATTTAAATGTAATGATTGACCTTTTATTATCTTTAGTCAACGATAGCCACTGCGGCAATAAGGATTTCCCGACATCGTCATCATTTCCCTTGTTGTGACATGTATAAAATATGATATGTTGCCAATCAAATTTCTTATCAAAATGTCGAACAAAACATATTATTTGCAATGCATCATCTCGGGGTTTACCGACATTCAATGTTTTCAATGGATAGCTTTAACTTACCTAATAATATCGAATTGAGCTAAGCGACATCATGAACAATATTGAATTATATACTTTATAAAGATACATAAAGTACACATTTCAATATAGCTCATAGTGTCACTTAGCTCAATTAGTCTTCTACCCATCGATAAAAAACAAAGAAATGGCATCAATATTGTGATTTTAAGGTCAGTTATAAGTTTTAACTATTATTATTTTTATTGATGTGTGAGTTGTTTGTCTTATTGTTCCTTGAAGCGATGTATAAACACACAGTAACTAAACATACTAAGAAAGTTAATGGGTTTAACTTGACGCTGCGTAGTCAACGGTCAGTATCTACTCGTCTTACAAAACAGGTAGAAACGATAACAATGCTGAAAACTGATCTCCATGAGACCATTCGTCATTCAATGCAAGAGTAGGATGTTTTATCATTTGACATGGACTTTTTATATGTAGATACGTGAAAAAACATTACAGTTGTCGCCTAGTAAGTAGTCGAGCATAGCATAAATAATATACTTAATATTAATTCTCTTTCTATTTTTTGTATACAAATTTAAAGATAATTATTATAACATTGATAAAAATAGAATAGATCGCTATTCTATTTCTTTCAACTAAGTTAGATTGTTAGCTATAGTTACTAATATATGAAGCTAAAGAGTTTGTTTGCTTGAATGCGTTAATCTCAAGAATTTTTCAAATCGGACCCCGATTTGAAAAAATCTTGTTAGATAGCCCATTTATCGAGAAAATCTATAAGCTATTATTAATGGTGACTATATTTAATGGTGAAGCTCATATTGGAACAGGAGTTACGGGTTACACTGCGCGCGTGCAGCTTATCTATAATATTATTTAAAGATTTTTTCTCCAAAAAGGACTTACTCTTCAATGAATGCCACAAAAGAACATTTATATCTCTAGTTTAAGTTCTGTTCCAGAGAATAAAATAAAGGCTAAATTAACAAGACTATACAGTTAAGCATAGCATGTGTTGTTTGGATGTTATAATAGGCACCACACATTGTTTCACGTGAGGACACCACGTGTAATTTAAATTCATGCATGTATCCCATAGATACATACATGAATTTAAATTAACCTTGATTTGAAATTACATTTCGCTATGTCAAATTTCAAATTTAAATTCAAATTGATCTACTGCATAATATCTGGCACGTGTTATTGCTGTTTTCACATGGGAATTATAGTTGATAGTGCACTGGAACAATCGTGGAGACCGGCAGATACTGCGAATTTCAACGTTGGTTTCATTACATATAGGTAGTTATCCATTTTTCGAAGAATATGTGTTTTACTTTGAAAATGAATGGACTTTGCAAATAAAAATGCAAGTTTTTTTTTTGTTTTTAAAGGACTAGCAGAGTTATGTATATGCAGTATACAATACTGCAGTCTACTAGTATTCTTGTTAACTAAGTAAGGTAATTAATTCAATCAAAATTATATGAGTATCTCGGGGTACCCCTTTTACCCCGAGATACTCCTATAGTATATATACTACCCCGAGTTAAAATTATGAAGAAGCTAACCGTAGTTTTTGGTTACTATTTATATTTATTTAAATTCAAAACTACCTATTTTAGTAGCATGTTTACGTCAAGGAGATCATTTAAGAAAAATCATGTTCAACTATCAGTCCAGCGTTCAATTGCTCTCTAACGAGATGACCTGGCGTTTAGACAAATTAAGTATCTTTAAAAATCTGCTTTAGAAATAAATAATGCATAATAAATATCCATCCATAACACTGATTTTACTTCAATATTATTCTGAAGGGCGCAAAGAAAATATGTTCTATTAGTATTTAATTCATTTTTAAACCAATAATAGAATTACAATAGCTTCCAATTCCAATTATTTGACAGTAGAGTGATGCCTACTTTATTAACCGAGAGGGGTATAGTTAGTATTTATGAATTAGTTTTAGTTCAAACTAGCTTCTTTTAGCATATATATGTATGCTTATTTTAGTAGAAATGTTTTATTTTGTTTATGAAAAAAAGGTTAAATTAATAGAAAAATTTAATTTAGATAAACTTACATAATTTATTATTTTATTGGTATTTTCATGCATCATGCAAATCCGACATGCATACCCAAAAGGCGTCATCAACTGACACTCGATTGGAATGTCTCTGAAGCATTTTTAAATCAACATCATGCTGAGTCAATAATTATTGTTATATTACTGCTTAATTATGCAACTTACAAAGGCTATCATTCGAATATGAAATCCCTTTGATGTTTAATTAGAACGAATAAAGTCAATTTACCTTTTTCCGACGTAAATAAATTCATTGGGCCGCGAAACATCAATAAAATTGTGCAGCAATTAAAAGTCAAAAATAACATACACTTCCACTAACAAATGAAAGGATTCATTTCAGTATCGATAGTTCAAATGAAAGCAAGGGAAATTATTGTGTCGTATTTTCATAGTAATTGTACAAAATTCCTTTGTTAATTTTGGCAGGGTATATATTTCATATACCTACATAATTATTTACTTATATGAAAAGCCACGACATAATTGAAGTAATAAATATAATTCTTAGAAGTAGGTAAAATAATACTATTTCCACATTTCATATTCGAAATGGGGAATGTTAATAGAATATTATAATTTTAAAGATGAAATCGTTATCTATAATATAAAAATGAATCGCAAAATGTGTTGGTAAGCGCATAACTCAACAACGCCTGAACCAATTTGGCCAATTCTTTTTTTTAAATGTACGTTAAAGTTCAATGATGGTTTTTACGGTGATAAAAATTCGAATAATTGCCGGAAAACACCAAAAAAACAGCCTTTTTCTTTTTCCCATACAAACGTTATCTAACTTAATCGTAGAGTCAATTTGAGCTTTATTTTGTTAATTAAAAACTTGATTTTTTTTGGCAAGATTTTTTAGGGTAGGGTAGGGGTAGGCTAAGGGTAGGTGTAGGGTAGGGGTAGGGTAGGTGTAGGGAGGGGTATGGTAGAGGTAGGGGTAGGGTAGGGTAGGGGTAGGTGTAGGGTAGGGGTAGGGTAGCGGTATGGTACGGGTAGGGGTAGGGTATGGTAGGGGTAGGGTAGGGGTAGGAGTAGGGTAGATGTAGAACACCGCATAAACGAAGTCCCTCCGGGCCAGTTTATTTTATACAAATGTTTAGGTCTTTTATTTATCGATTGACGCAGTAAGAAGTCTGCCGGGTCAGCTAGTTTCTTAATACATTCATATTTAATGCTTTTGAAAATTAAATTAATTAGGTATTTAACTGAAATACACAATATCAGTAATAAATATGGCGTTGCGAAATCTTTAATTTAGGTACCTACTAACTCTTTAGTTTCATATTTTCTTTTTTTATTCCTTTTTGTAATATATTGACATTACTATTTATTGATTTGTTGACTGTGTCACGAAAAAACATTGTTGATTTCATTTAAAATTAATAATTATAATTGTTACCATAATTCCTTATTTTTATTAACTCCTCAACAGTTGGTAACTAAATCAGTGATATATATTCCATTACAACGCGGCAACGTGTAAATTTTTGCTGAGATAGAGACCCACTGGATGTGTAATTTCATGTTTATATTTTGATCCATGTAATTACGGCTTGGCGAAAGGCTATTTATCTTTTTAGTCACTTTGTAAGTAAATTGATGTATTTTTGTCGTGTTGTACCCACTCAGCACAATAATTTAAACGAATGTAAAGCACTATTTCAAAATAAATAATCACTTAGCTACTAAGATTGTGTTTAGGACATGTATGGGTATAAAAAACTATATAATTCCAATTAACTATTTTGAAAAGGGAATCGAAAAAGCGAGTTGTTCATTCTTTATGCATTCTTTAATTTAGTAACGGTAACGAACGAGAAGTAAATAATGGTGAGTACTACAGTAAAAAAGAGATACAAGATGGTGAGGTTTTTGCTGATGCTTTTAAAAAGCGGCGCGGGAATGAAGTGTGCTATTGGCTTTTGTGTATTTTTTATTAGGTACATTACGAGTGGCCGCTGTGGAGTAATAGTCGGTAATATAAGTGATGAGATTACTTGAGGAAATTGAAAACAATCCTAATAGTGCTGCTTATTAGCGAAGTGCTACTTATTGGGGTTTACTATTAGTCCAAGGGAGAAAAACCCACCTTGGAACCAAAACTGAGGTTTGAGTTCCAGAGCAAAACAGAGATGTTACAAGCAGAGTCTGGCTGTGTACTTTATATAAATGACAACAATAGTTACAGAATAAGGAGTGCCCCTCCCCTGAAACATCGGTACGCCCATGAAACCGATGATGTTATATACTGTTTTTTTATTATTATTGTTATATTGAATTTCAGATATAATATACTGGCGACGCGTTATGATGGTCGACCTGCTTCATTCAACACCTACGGCTGATGAGAACGATATTCAAATTCAATGGTCTTTCTTGTGGGAAAAAAATTATGAGGTCTTAAATATATAAAGCTTGAAGAATGAGTGTAAGTTCGAAGTATTATCTACTTTCGGATTTGATGATGTTAAAATTGTTTAGTTTAGTCGTCGTATTAAAACTTCCTCGTGAACGAAGTCCATGAGACCCGTGAACTTTAAAGTAGAGCTGCAGTTGCACTCAAATTCAAACCAGACCCGGAATGAAATCGTAGAATTTACACAAAGACTGGTACGGCGTGGGGATCGAACCCACGACCTCCGAGACTTATACGCTACGCCACGAAGTTTATATAAAATAGAACCGCGCGCGGTTTCACCCGCGTTGCCCCAGTTCTTGTAGGAACTTCATAATAAAATGTAGCCTAAAGCCTTCCTCGATAAATCGGGCTCTGTAATAACGATTTTTCAAATCGGACCAGTTGTGCCTAACATTAGCTTGTTCAAGCAAACACAAAATTAAAGAATGTTCTAGTAGTAGGTAAAGCTAACCCTTCTGCTTTATATATTAGAATAGATATAAGTAATACAATATCTTCATGGTGGCTTTTTTTAAAGTCACCAAGGGAGCTACACTTTGTGACTTTAAAAAAAGTCATCGTACTAGAACATTCTTTAATTTTGTTTTCATACCTAAATCTAAGTTAAATCTTGTGAATCAATATCAACACTTAATACTTAATTTATTATTTTTATTCCTATTAACCGAGAATAAGATATTTTTTAATTTAAATCTACAATTATTATTATTTATTGTTTAATGTATGGAGATGAAAACCATATGTATAAAGTCTAACTATATGTATAAAGACATGCAAATCTAGATGTCTGTTCACCACCCACAAAGTTTCCAGACAAACAAAGACATAAATATGTTAGCGCAAGTTGCTATTTAAAAAAAAAAGGTATACTGTTAATCACATGCTAGCATGTAATTAGTATTCTACGCCAAATGTTATTTTTAATTGTATCGTACCAGTTGAATGTTGCTACAAATAAAAACTAATATTATTCTTAAATTACTTTATCAGCCAGTTTAATTACTTCCATCGTCCACTGCTAACCATGGGCCTCCCGACCTTTGACAGGCCAGACCTGTTGAGGGATATGACCATAAATTCCATGTTTTTCTTTTTCGTACGAACATTTTGCTACTTCACCGGCCATTAAGGCGAGCAGAGCTTCAGCCTAGATAAATGGTTAAACTCTACAAACTTAGTAACCTGCGCAAGAGGGCGTCCCCTGTGGGACTTGGACTTCGGCTCTTTACTCTCAAAAATGATTGAAAAGAGTAAAAAACCGGCCGGCCAGGTCGGACTCGCGCATGAAGGTTTTTTCGGTTTGACTTACCTTTTTAGCCACGAGGCTTTTGCTACTTCACCGGGCATAATGGCGAGCAGAATTCCAGCCTTGATAAATGGTTTAAAAACTACAAACTAAGTAACCTGCGCAAAAGGGGCCCTATGGGACATGGACCTCAGCTCAGGGCGGTCGCTGGCGATGAGATTGAGGGATTTTGTTTTTTTGTATTTTAGGGAAGTTTTGTTCAAGTGTCGCTCTACTATACAGTTCGCGGGCCTCTCGGACTTTGGGTCTACGAGGGCATCGGAAGGTTCTTTGCCGGCTAAGGGTCGGGAGGGTGAGGGGTGACTCGTCGCGTTCGCGATAATCACCACGCTCGGCACATTGGTGACCGCAGTAAGATAGTAAGTAACCTTGACCTGATAGATGGTGCTGCAGAAATACATAATTTGTGAAAATTTCAACTGTCTTGCTATGCTGACTGACATACTGCTAGCTAGCCTGGTGACAGACAGACTGAATTCTTAGTAATAGGGTCCCGTTTTTAGCCTTCGGGTACGGAACCCCAAAAAAGAACGATTATTAAAAAGTTACGTCTGAGAAGTAACTAAATTCCTTTTCATAAATTATCCATGATATACAAGTTCATTCGCGTCGGACAGCTGCAGCATTATGTGTTACGGGCAATTTGATAAGTCCGGGCATTATTAATAATGGCCGGTCTATATTCATAATGCCCGACTCAATTGGCCAATATGATTAAAACAGCATGATTAATCGTTTTTCCCCGGCCATTATGAATAATGCCCACCCTATCTTGGGCAAAGTAATGAAATGGTGAAATGTAGTGTTTTTGTTTATTAAATGAAATTAACTTACAAAATTTTATATGAGCAGCGCAAAAGTTTATTAGGTGGTAAAAAAATAAATAACCTAAACCCAAACCAATTTATCACATTGCCCGGCTACAAGTAAGGAATTATTCATACTGCCCGGTCCAAGTGATAAATTCAAGCTATCTCAAACACTGACTTATTACATGGACCACGGGCCGTCGGGCATTATTAATAATGGCCGGTCAAAGTGATAAATTAATCACTTTCCCCATGGCTCTTGGGCATTATTAAAATGGCCGGTCCTTATTAATAATGCCCAGTTAATCACGTTGCCCGTAACATAAATATATATATAATATTATACTTTTATTAAATAAGTGTTTAATCTTTATACCTAATCTCTTTCTTTATCTTTATATTTAAGTAACATGACTCACGAAAGGTAAATTACCTATACTGAACAGCTATTATAACCCAGCCCAACTGGTTATCAGTCTATCAGCTGTATCATAAGTAAACATATATACAAGTATTTGTATTTAATTTACCAATATGTCAATTTAAAGCGGCCGTTGCCCAATGGCTAGGACGTCGGACTTGTCATCTTGTGGTCGCCGGTTCGAACCCCGCCCATTGCATAACACAAGCATTTTAGCTTAGCACGAGGGGATAACAAGAATACTAGTATACTGCTAAACTCTGCTAGTAATATAAAAAAATAACATAATTATATGCTATGTGTAACCTACTAATATTATAAATTCGAAAGGTTGTATGTGTGGATGTATGTATGTTTGTTACTCTTTCACACAAAAACTACCGAATGGCTGAAACTTTCCCCGGGGATAGTTAATAAGCTCGATTTATTGCCTGCCCGCCATGTCTGCTGTTCCGTGTTGAGGTATAGTAGGAGAGGTATATGACTATTTTTCAGCTTGCGTCAAATATCTACCCAAAAATCGTTTCATTTGCAGGGGTTGCATTCTGTCAATATTACGGCAACAGCCATAAGATAACATTTAGAAAATGATATCGTCAAAGGCACATATTAAAAATTTGCTAATTCTTCGTGGAATTTTCTTATTTTTCTTTCACACGAAACTTCTCCTGATAATAACAAAGATAACAAAGAAATAATTGATGCCGTGACTAAGGGGAATAGGGATTCATTTATATATGTATATACGTATATACCAAATAAAAATATAATTTTAATGTGTTGATACTTTTATTCTCGGTATAAAACAATCTGGTGGTGGTATAGAGTGGTCATAATGTGTTTTTAATCCACGTTCCCTTGCACACTATATTTAATGGATTCTCAGCTTTCATTAGGTATACTTGGTAAAAAGTGATACCTATGTTTTTTTTTATTTTATTGCCATTAATTCCAATTCGTCGGTTGTGTACCTGCATTAAACATATTTTTTTCTCAGACGAGGTTTTCATAGTACAGGCGAGCCGTAACCCGGACTTTTATAACCGTTTAAGAAGAAAAATCTAAGTAACCTGCGCAATTTTGGGCAGTCACTGACAGAAAGCTTTCGAAATGTCGTTCTAAGTTACAGTTCGCAGGTCTCTTGGAAAACTTTAGAGAAACACACCGATTAAAATAAAATCGGTGTTTGTTATTTTTATTTAATTGTTTTATTTTGAAAATGGTCTTTTCCCAATACTAACTGCGCTGGCGGCATCCGTCAGTGTATCGTGGAGCGAGGGGATTACTAGTTTTAACCCCCGACGCAAAAAGAGAGGTGTATTAATTTGACCGCTATGTGTAGCAGTGTGTCTGTCCTTGACACCGTAGCACTTAAACGCGTAGCCCAAAATATTTTTGAATACATAAACAATAAAAAACTGCATATTTTTGGATAACTACAATTTATTATTTCACTGTTTCTTAACTAACGTTATCAGTAATCAATATACGTAATACTAGCAACTGTTAAGGCATAACATATCGGTGCATTGAGGTATTCCTCGAAGCGCTACCATTTTGAGACGCTCCGAATGAGGCGCTCCTTTTTTATTCCTCGGAGCGCTCCTTTCAGTAGCGCCTCCCGATAGTAATTAAAAATACTAAAATTGGAGAAAACCTTGAAGCCCACCCACGTTTAAAAATAGGGAAGATCATGAAGTAAACGTAATAAATTATATCGATTATTTTTAAAAACTCATTTGTGCACCATCATCATCGAAGTTGCTTAACCAAAAGTACAAAATTGGGAGAAAAACATGTTTTTGCATTCGGCACTATTGCCGATTTATATTAAATATGTTGCTGATTATTAATTTGAATTTTTATTAAACGAATTAAACTAATTACTACTCTTAACACTAGTAACTAAAAAAATTTTTGGGAGGCGCTTCTGAAAAGAGCGCTCTGCGGAATAAAAAAGGAGCGCCGCACTCGGAGCGCCTCAAAATGGTACCGCTTCGAGGAATACCTCGGTGCATTAATGAGAAAGTGACTCAAAAACATAATAATATGTTTAACTTTACGATATTGAGTTTTAGTTACATTATATTACAGATCAATTTCTATTGACTCATAACCTTATGTTGTGTCACTATAACATAAAAGCAGCGTTATATTTCCAAAGCAACTTATCTATGTTTATCCTTTTAAAAAATGGCTTACAATATAACAATTTTACGTGTTGTTTATTCGTTATCTAAAATCTGAATGTGTTTTAGTTTTATTGCTTCTAGTATTGTCTTATAGTTATTAGGTACCTCCGTATATTTATGACTATATACTGCTATAGCTACATATTATCTTTATGCCATCGGCGTATAAAAAGAAAAACATCGTACGGGACTGGCCACGTGCTTGATAGATATAAAAAATAAAATTCTATATACTTAGACGAAGTACCGATATATCTATTCAAATTCTTAATACACTACAAGGGGCGAATGCTTGATTTGTGAATGTTGACATACATACTTTGTTACATGACTCTTAACAATGAGATTGTGTTTTGTAAATTGTCCGCGTTCTGTGTCTATCGATACCTTGTTTATACATATTTGGCATTTGAACGGCGTGTAACGAACGCACGGTGATAAATATTTCTTTTTTGTACAAACGTCTCTCACACGAGATCGCTCGCTTATTATCTTTAATTAAATTCTTTGAGGTTTAGTAAATATCATAATCTAATTTATGAAAACCCCCGTAGCGTAGCGGTATTTGGCTCGCTTTAAGTCTCGGAGGTCGTGGGTTCGATTCCCACGCCGGACAAGAAATCTTTGTGTAAATTCTAAGATTTCTTTCCGGGTCTGGGTGGTTGAGGGACTACCCTCCGTGCCTCAGAAAGCACGTTAAGCCGTTGGTCCCGATTGTTATAACATCATCTATAATAAGTGTATACCAGGGACAGGCAGCAGCGTTTACCTTTGTATTACAACATAATACTGCGTGGTGAGTATGGCAAATACCCTCCCTCGGGAGGAGGCCCACGTTCAGCAGTCGACGTTGTACGGGCTGATGATGACCAACGGCTTAACGTGCTTTCCGAGGCACGGAGGGTAGTCCCTCAAACCAACCAGACCCGCAAAGAAATCTTAGAATTTACATGTGGGGATCGAACCCACGGCCTCCGAGACTTAAAGCGAGCCAAACACCGCTACGCTACGGAGGTTATGCCTCGGAAATATTCGATTTAACGCATGAACTCCCATAAAACACATTTGACATTGATATTTACGATTATGAACCAAATATTGCAAAAGTGGCATTTACAGGTACATCTTACTATTAACAAGTAACATTTATAGCTAACAGATGCTTAAAACACGAATAAGAATATCGTATACAACATATAACATAGTAATAAAATCTGCACCACTAACATTTTTATCACAGGCAATTACTGTAACGGACTTTTTGCTTGGTATTGAACTAAAATATGTGGCTTACGCAACGGTGTAATAGACGGTTCGTATCGGATAACAATTAGTATTCATGTTGTTCTGCTTACGTTGTTGTTCTCAATATAAGTTAAGTACGGAGTTTCGAATGGTCACTTTTTAAATTATCTTCTTTTAAAAAAAACCGTGCTATCGCTATTAGCAGTGATTTTTCTTATGTCAGGAAGTTTAAAATCTATAATAATTTTAATAATATCATAATGAGTATTTTTGTATAGGTATTGATGAAAAATTCGATACTGTACCCTGTCACCATTAGAATGCTTTATTATCCCTTAGTAACATAGGCTATATATAATTATCAAGTTGCTACGGAAACTCGGTAAAACCGTGCGCGGGAATCTAAATGATAATGATGAAATTATATTAAATACTAGCTTTCCGCGCGCGGTTTCACCCGCGTAACTCCCGTTCCCATAAAAACTTTGTATTAAAATATAGCCTCGATAAATGGGCTATCTAACATTGAAAGAATTTTTCAAATCGGACCAGTTATAGTTGCTGAGATTAGCGCGTTCAAGCAAACAAACTCTTCAGCTTTATCTATTACGGCAAATAACTCTTTATTAGGTACCAATTCCTTGCGTTTTTATACTCGTGATAATTTCTCAACGAAATGTCCGATTGGAATAAAACAAAAAGTATTTTACTTCTACATAAATACCCTTAATAACATTATGCTTAATTTGGATAAGGATTAATATAACGATATACATTTAACGTAGTTTCTTCAGACGATTTAATATTTTTTTATGAACATAAAAGCGGTTATTGTGACTAAACTATGATAGTTAGATATATGCTCTTGTGGACTTTTTTGTAGATCTTAATAAGACCTACAAACCCGTAGTACATGATTTTGTTCTATTGTCAATAGTTTTTGCAGCGCACGCATAAATAGGTTTTCGCTTTTACACCTTGGGTTACAAAAACGCAATTTTCTTACGGATCCCCAACTTTTTTGAAAATAAAATATAGCCTATAACCTTCCTCGATAAATGGACTATCCAACACTGAAAGAATTTTTTAAATCGGACCAGTAGTCCCTGAGATTAGCGCGTTCAAACAAACAAACAAACAAACTCTGCAGCTTTATAATATTAGTATAGATTGGAAAGCTAAAATATAACGCCATCTTAAATGATAACATTATAATTGTTACAATATATTTTTTTGTTATTTATTTATTTGGTAAAGTAACTAGTTTATTTAAGACATTGTACTTAAACATTATTTTTGTTGATCCTTAATTTGCTATTTTCAAAATTTACTCTATCGGTAATAATTTCAAATATTAATAACAATTATTCAGCTTGATATAGAAGCAAAGTACATAAATACTCCATTTTGGTAAATTTCCACTGATCCGATTTATAGGCACACCGTCGGTCTTTGCTAATAGTCAGCGACATTATTCATTTTTGTTTTTAAATTATGATTAGCTTTTTACAAGTATATGACAATATGTACAAATGAGGTATAAAATGATGAATGAGGTTTGTTGGTCGTGAACAATAGTATTAAAAAACTAACATGTAAGGGTGCCTGTTCGCACAAACTGGATTAACTTCTCGTGTGCCTACATTTCATTTTTTCGCTGTACATTTAATGAAGTTTCAAAAATTTAAAGAACCGTTTGGATATTATACGGTGTAGGTACTCTTTACGGTTTATACTCCATCAGAATAAGAAACAAAATTCGCATTTGCATAATTAGGTATTTATTTTGGAACAAGCAACTTTCATTCATAACAGGAAAAGATAATCTTTAAAGCAATAAAATTAATTAGTAATTTATAGTATCCGTTACTTAATTGTAACTTGTATCCATTACGAGTATATAAATGACTTTTTACTCATAAACTGGTCGTACTCGCCATCTCAATTTATTGCAATTACACAGAGAAGTCAGTAGTGGACTTACCTATGTACAGTTACCTACATTGGAAAAAGTGGATTTACCTAGTACTCATCTGAACGGTAACTGTTACCTTATTTGGTGTGAGATTCAGGTTTTAAACCGGGATCAACCAAGGCACGGTAAGGTGACCATACCTGATGACTGCTTCTGAAGAACTTATACCTACTAGTATTGGTATTTCTTATAATCACTCTTATCTGCGTTACTAATGGCTAGTGCAGCTTTCTTAGTAGTCGGCTTTCATAAAAGAAATTTATTTGTTAAGTATAAAGGCTTGATACGTTATTTCTAATTCAGCCTCTTTAATAATACTTTATTTATATCTTCTCAACAATGTTTTCTTCCACTGCTGTACATAGGTCTCCTATTTTCAGACCTTGGCTAGCCGGATCGATGAGGGATATAACCATATTCACCACGCCTCGGCAGGCGGATTGGTGAGCGTAGTAAGATGTTAAGTTTCCTTAAAGTGATAGATGCTGCTCTCCATCTACTAGCTGTATATGTATGTATAGGAAGAAATGTAAAGGTATTTTCTTCAACTTTTATTTTAGAAATAACGTCGACTCAATGCGTAATGGCAGCGATACTGCACTTTTGAATGCGTACGTCATGAATTTATAAAAATGTTTATGCCCTCGATAGGCAAAATGTCAAGATACGAACATTATTTAAAATCTTTTTTTCTTATGAGGTCAAGTCGTTTCGGAACATTGTGACAATTGTTATACTAGTTCTGAATCTGTCAAAGGCCAAAACTAAACGGTCAGCTTTCACTGACACTAGAATACTTTGCGTAACCTCCCAATATGCCTTTGTTAACAAACATAGCTACATACGGTTTACGACTTGTTAAATGACAGAGAACACACGATATACCTACCTACTGCGTAACTATTTACACAATACGAACCGCGACATGATTCATTATTTTCCTTCTTTTAAATCTTTAATATTTACTTTGCATCGCTAGTTGCCTACATATTTACGAGTACCTATAACGAATCGGCAGATTGTAAGGCTAATTGGCCAGTAGCTAACATTGCCTAAAGTAACTTAACTTCCAAATGGTTTTGCTAAATTTATCGCAATTTTTTATACAGAGAGAGCTATAAGCCTAGTATTTCACTATCACTTTACCAGACGTCAGTTGAGTTAAATATATAGGTTCGCAGTAATACCTACTTCTACTACAACGAAAATGGAAAAGGTAAAGCCAATGAACTCTGAGAAACCGCATGACCTTGACATGTTGAGAGCAATGCACAACCCAAAGTTCGCGGTGCAAAAAGACAACGAGTAGGTACTACATAGTCAGGATCCGTTAACTTTTAGTTTAAAATATGTATGTATTGGATACTGTACTAGTTATATACTGTTCTAAGACAGCAACCGTTTATCACTTTGAATAGAATCGATTGATGCACCATGTAGTTCAACAACGGTACCGAATGTATGGGATAAAAGACAATCGTTTTGAAAAAAGTAATAACATTCAAGCGAGAGCATGAGAAGTAAGACATAGCGTAATGGCATCGATACTGCACTTTTAAATGCGTACGTTATGAAAATGTTAATGCGATCGGTAGCCATGCCGTCGTTTCCTTTAAAATCTTATTAAACAGACGTTAACGCCGAAAATTATCAAAGCTGCACAATTTTCAATCGCTCCCTTGAGTATAACCGGTATAAACACTTTTATGTTTTCATTTGTAATAACCGAACATTAAACGTTAAAGAAAAATGGGGCTTACTGCCATTTACACAAGTTACAAAGTCAGTACAGTTACGACACTGACAAGTTTAGCACACAGGCTTAGCCCGAGGCTTTTGTTACTTTGCCGGACATAAAGGCGAGCAAAGCTAGCTCAAGTCTAGTCTGAGAGTGACCTACGCTACTATGTGACTAGTGCAAAAGATAACATAACAGTAACTAGGAATATAAGAAGATAAAAGATGATCCCTTAAATCTATTATTGTCCACATGTGTAGACAATAATTGCTGTAGTAACATGTGTTGTAAAAAAAGCTGCTATAAAGAATTCGATCCCCATTCTTATGCGTCATCAAACAATATTAGTGTCACTCTCAAGGCGCTAAGTATCAGGCATAAGTCATTTTAGTACCGTATGCCACAAACGATACCAACGATGCCCAGGCGATTCCTCCCGCTTGCCATTGATTGACTACTCAACTATATTACCTGTTTATGTTTTATCAAATACAACCTCGCTATCAACACTTTAAAAAACTGTGTTAACAAAAGCTTCAATGAGATAAAATCAATATAGGTAACCTAAAACTAGGCCAATAAGAACCCAACAAAATTCACTGAAGTCTTTCACAAATTGAATCAGATCACATATCTGTATATCGTTTTAATGTTTGTGGGTTTAATTGCTGTAAAGCTAAATTAACGAACTGTGAAATTTCAGCTAATTGTGAGTTAATCATGGTTATTTATGCTTTTATTCCATTCGATAACAAAAAGCCGCGTAAAGGCGATGGCCAAACTGATGGCTTATCTAGTCTTAGGATTTTAATTGAATACTAATCGATTTTCGTTGATAAAAATGAAGCCATAAGACTTATATGGTTATTTTACTGTTACATAGTTTATACCTGCGTGGTCAAAACAATAAAAGGAATACCGTAAAAATCTAGTGTAGGTACGTATTTTTAAGTGAGATAAACTTATCTTTTGTATCTTTAAAATCTACTTCTAATAATGCCACTTAAAACATGCACTGTTCAGCCAAGGCATATGACAAAACATAATTTTTACTGCCTTATAAAATTAATCAATAAAAAGGGTTAACAAGGCATCAAACTATACAAATCTGCCGTTATGAAGATTTTTTTAAATTATATTTTAGCTTTATCATATATCCGTATATTCAGAACATATTCCGAAGCATATTTTAACGTGTAATCTCTATAATTAATCTAGCGGGTAGTAAGTCCACTCCTTAAAAGCAACTCCAGTTAGGTTGCACAAGCACTATCTATGCGCAAACCCACCATCTACGTCAATGCATAGCATTCAATAGTACCATTTAAGTTCAACAAAAATAACTAAAACAATCTGAATGCAGACCGTGCAGGGCTTTAGCATGGCATACAGTATTCCACGACCATCTACTACAAGCCATAGCAGGCGTGCTGAGAATGTTAAGCCAAAACCAATGAACATTTAAATAGGAACCGTTCGACCGAACCACTCAAAATCAATCTTATTACAGTCATGTAATAAAGTCCTCATTTCTTTAACTAGTATTATCATCATCATAATATAAACAGCGCGGGAAGATGAATATCCAATTGATTTGAGATTAGTATACGTATTATCCAATCACGAGGCGGCAACATCACGTCATTTGCCAATGAGAACCGCGGTTTTTAATAGGTTCTAGTTACTTGGTCTTGAGACGGTTGGTCTCCGTTCACTGCATACCGATATTTGCATATTGTCAGCACGGAGGTATTTAGTTAGTATACTCAGGGCATATAAATAATAATATTATTGTATTTGATTATGTTAGTTAAAGTAAGATTACTAAAAGCGAACTGAGTAACAAAGTGAATAACGTTAATAGTGGTAGACGGAGTTCTATTGTCAAGTCACAATACAGACGTCCTGTAATTTTGGATTTGCCAACCCCTCGGCAGTTATAATTGGTCATTGCTCTTTATCCGGCCGAATTTTCGTTTTCTTTATTTGACAATTACTGCTAAAATTATTTTACTATTGTATCAAATTTTACTAAACAGTACCTACCTACCGAAAATTACTTTTACAAAACGTCTAGGAGGAGAAATAATATAGGTAACATGTCTTAAGGTATGTAGGTAATCTGTGTGTTTAATCGGATTTTACTATAGCCAAGAAGTTGTAACTGATAGGATAAAACTGATTAAGAATCTGATAAGCTTAATTTTGAAATAGATTCGCTATCTGTTGCGTATGGAGCCTTTTTGTGCCTAGTGCTTTACATTTGCTGGTATTATTTATTTATAAATTTAACACTACGATAGTAGGTACATGGTTGACTTAACGCCTGAGGCACTTTCAGAGACAATGTGGTAGAAATTAGTATAGAGAATATATACTGCTGTGGTAGACGCCACTTTAATTCATATTATTATGTCAGTTGTCTTGAAATTGCTACCTACGACATTAGACCACATAAATCAGCGTTTATTTCTTAGTAGTTCACATAAGTGAAATTAGATTTTGGGTTATACAAGGTCATAGTTTCTTCACAAACATAATTATATTAATCCATAGTGACTTATCCAGCTAGGACAAGATCCCCATTGTAGCGCTGTTAATCGTGAGTTAGTCACGATAGTGCAATGGGGTTAACGTCATGACCTTTCTCATCGCGGTCTGATCCACGCGGGCACTATCCTTGCCTTGCTGGCTTTTGTAACATTTAATTACAAAGGAAAGTTGTGTTACAGAATCTCCAATAAGCTCCTTAATTATTGAGCTGTAAACTGTTCTGACTTATTGTTTATTTTTAAATTTAAATTCTATTGAATTTTTGTGTCCTCAAGTTCCCGTTCCATGGGACCTTTATAATAAAATGTAGCCTATCGGCCTTCGTAGATAAATGGTTGTTATATGTTGATATGTTTCCTGAGTTTAGCGCGTTCAAGCAAACAAACAAACTTTACAGCTTTATATTTTAGTAGGAATCTATGACTTCGTACATCCCGAATGTAAGAATTTTCAAGTGATAACGATTTTAAAATGATATTATAGATTTGAAAGCTAATTGTTTTCATCTTGTTAGGCTAATTTAAAACTCCGCCATTTTTATATCCTTATTCATTTGTATGATACAAAGAAATAAATTCGCATAATTCAATAAAGATGTGTAATTTTAACTAAATCCGCCCGCTAAATCGGTTTTTAATAAAAAAAATCCACAATAAAATCTTGAATTAGGTATCTTATTTTTTAATAAGAAACGAATCTAATTGATCTAATCAATTACCAATTCATAAGTAACACATACATGCCATTCGTTAACGTATACATATATCAAAATGTTTAAAAATCTGCTTATATTTCCTCGCATTCTTATACGGCAGTTATTGTAATCAATTTTCTCGGAGATGATCGCCAAAAAGCCGGAAAGCTTTAGTGTCGGTATGGAGTGCAAGCTTGGATTTGTAGAGGAGAAAATCGTGCTTGGAACAACTACATTTGAAGAATAATTGAGGACGCTCATGCAACTATTAACTATGTCTTAGACAGTGTTAGATTAACATCCGGTGGTTATGGATACCAGAAACTTAGCATGCAAATATGTTATGTTATAGGCTAGTTGACACATATGAAATTATTTTACAATGATGTTTATTTCTAAAAGTATTTGTCATATGGAACCTAAATATAATAATTTCTGTTCATAAACCTTGAATATGTTTGTATTAACACAATATGAAAATTATTTATTTTGTCTGTGTTTTTAACTTCCGAAAACGCTATCAGCCATTTTGTGACGTCATACATCTTGTTAATAAACATGAACGCGATCCTTTTCTATTACACTTTCTGAGTCATGACGTCATTCCTCTTGAACACAGATAATCTATATAGATCAACATGTCTGACATCGTTTTCGTCTCCAAATGTTAGTCCAGTTTTGAAATATAAATTTTAGTGCTTTCTAGACCTCAAATAAATGCCAATTTTTTAGTTTAGTTAAACCATTCGTGGCCATATAAAAATAATTTCAAAAAAGTGTCAACTAGCCTATTCAATGATTGCACCGGTGTGACCATTTTAAGATCAATGCCCAATTCATAAAATATGAATATATTGGCGAATGAATAAGAAAAAGCCGGGAAGAAATTGTTTAATATAGAAATTTTAATATTATATTAGTAAAAAAAGGAATTAAGTTTCGTATTAAGTATGTTGGCCCCCATGATACATTGGTCCTTGGACAGTATGAAGTTAGCAAAAAGTTAACAATTAATGTCATCATCATCATCAGCCCGTATAACGCCCACTGCTGAACATGGGCCTCCTCTGGGTATTTGCCATAGTCACCACGCTTGGCATGCGGATTGGTGACCGCAGTGCTATGTTGTACCACACAAGGAAACGCTGCTGCCCGTTCCCTGCTATACGATTGTTATAGATGATTTTATAATAATCGGGACCAACGGCTTAACGTGCTTTCCGAGGCACAATTACTGTGGCTTACAGAAATTATTTTGATTTAAGACTTTATTTGAGTGGTTTACAAAGAAAGTTAGTCATAATCCAAATTATAAGTGTATGTTAAACTATGTATGTCATAAGGTCATTACTTGGACCGGGGTAGTTGCGTGCGCAACTTCTGTCTCGCAAGATTATAGTGCGTTGGCATCTATTCATCTCGAATGTGAATGAAAGTGCACTGTTGAGTTCATTTATGCGTCTGAGACTTCGGAAGTTGTATGTGAATAGGCGGATGTCCGTGCCACTAACTAGATATTATGGAAATATAACTGAGAATTAGACTTCACACTTTCGGTATTTTAAATACATTATCGTCGAGATGAGGTAATAACTTCATAGTTTTCATATATTTTTTACAGTTTCAGGTCGTCATTATAATATGACGACGAGCAAATAATACTATAAGTACCTAATCGTAATACATATTTTCATTCTACAGAATCGTCGTAGGTACCTACTTAGGTGCGTCAGTAATTGTTGTGGATAATAATAATTTATAAGCTGTACGTTCCTATTAATAAAACCGTATATTCATTGAATATAAGAAGGAAGCGATTTTAACCTTAACTGGTAAGATTCTTATAAGTAGATAACTACTTATTTATTTTAATTGTGACCACCGTCCACAAGAACTCGTCAAAATAACACTGTCCATTTAGAGGGAACTTTTGAATTGGGTGAAATTCATGAAAACAGGTTGGTCTCATGTGGCTCGATGTTACGTTTACTAAATAAAAAAAGTGCGCTTACTGAAAAAGGGCAACGACGCAAGATGGCGCGCGCGTTTCCCACGCCGAAGCGACGCGCGGGCGCACTGGGAACGCGACCCGCACACATGTGCTTATTTACGCGGGAAAATGCGCCCGCTCTTTGTTTTTTTTTCATCTTCATAACAAAAATTCGTGTCAAGATCATAATATAGAATGTTTAATAACATGTAAACAAAAAACATATTGTTGTGGTGCGTAATAAAGTAATAATTTAATTTTAGTTTAAGTTTTATGCTTTACTAATAATTATTTATGTGAGACATAAAAAGATTCGCTTATATATAGATATAATATCTAATAAATACCTAGTACATTTTTATAATGTGTTGTTATGACCCAAAGAAGCGAAACATGTATTGCTGATCTGTAAGTAGGTGGGTATACCTACCTACTGTTTTACATTATAATAGGATCATGTCAATACTGCATAAAGTAATTTTATTAAATGCTTAACCGTTAAATACCTATGACACGTGTATTTCTCAATAATGCTGCGAAAACATTGTGACAATCTAAAACTATCTAGACCCGTTTTTAATGTTGAGTCTTGAAACCAGTTTCAGCGGACAACGGCATCAAAGATCAATATAATATTAACGCCAAAGAAAGAGCACTCAACATATTGAGCTAAAATAACATCGCAAACCTTAGTTGTACAAATTAGGGTTCACGTTTACATATTATTCATTGGTGGGAGTGAGACGGAATAATAAACGAGCAGCAGCACGAACGAGAGATATTAAATGTAATTAAATATGTTTCCATGACTAAGTGCCGCACCACAACCGGCACCGTTATGACAACCTGTTCTTTCTCATTTGGTTCTCTATAGAGTTATTATACGTGATCATAATTTATATCCCGTGTAGTTAAAATAATAAAAAGCAAAATGCCATAATTTCGTACTTTTATGTATTATTGCCATTATGGGATAATTTTGTGATTGGATAGAAATTCTTGTCTAAAGAAGTGCGTGTCCATAGAGACTAACGGGATAGTTACGGTATTAGGTATCGGTACAAATTATTGTCTTTTAAAGTTTTAATTGTTTTATTATGTATTTCTTTATTTGATCATATATTATGTAGAATTTGACTATCAAAATTTATAAGTTTTCTGACTTTGTTGTAGGTTTTAACTGTTTACATACAATGTTGGATGGAAATTATTTGGTGATTCAAAATCAAATCATCTTACAACAATGTTTTTTGGAACAATATTCTATCAATATGACAATCTAGACTTTGTAGGGTAATAGCATTATTAAATCAAAATCACGTTTCTTACGGAGTTTGTTGAGATGTCAAACAGTTGGCAAATATGACTATCCACAGCTAGCCAGAGCGGTAACCGGTTACCGTATCCCATAAGTGTATGTAAAATAAATTGTGAGCACAGTCCCAAATTGAATGTGTAACTACGTCTCCCTGCTTAAGTCCTTTTATACTTTAGCCAAATCCGTAACTTCATTATTACATGGAAGTATAAACATGCAAAGAAAAAATTAAAACAATGATAAGCGTCTATAAAAAAAAAGTGGCCTAACCATTCTCACAGTGGATTTCTTCGATTTTTTCTCAAAGGATCGGATTAGAGTGAGGGCGCTTTTAGCTATAAACACACGTGGTTACCCGCATATGTTGTACACAGCTTAATAACAAGCATCTGTTTCAATATTGATATTACTCTATAAAGATTAAAATCAACTAAATACTGAACTCTAAGATTGTAAATGATGACTTATCTAATTTGGCCGTATGTTCAAGAGGCATTCAAGATGTTTCAATGTGTAGATAGGTTGATTTAAAATGGTAAGCTATTGGGTTTGTCCGTGTTGACCACTGAAACGTTTTGAATTGGTCGGATTGTAATGTTAGGGTCAATACCAATTAACCCTATGCAGCTGCTGCTTGAAGCGGACCGTTTTCATATGTCTTGGTGTAAATATTGCTATTTTATTAGAAACATTGCTTGAAAAACTATGCATCGATTGCTTTAATAATTTGTATGATACTTACATATTATTAGAATTGAACAAAGATTTTTTTTTAATTCTCGTTATTGAATGCTGTTGGTAACATACTTCAGTTTATAACCAACAGCTGAAAACGACATATAAAAAATGATTCACGAATACGTCATATATTCAAGTGTTCGATATTGGTAATTAATAACCGGTAAAAACTGAATTGTAGTACATGTGTCTTGCTGCTACTAAAAGCTGTGTCAATGTTTTGAGTCATTCTCTCAATTGATGGTGTCTATCAATTAATAGTTGTGACACACCACTTAACTATTTACTTACCTATTAATAGGTATAATATTGTTTATATTTTATTATACGTAAAGAAGACCCATTATGCAGGCCGCCGATTTTAAGGGTGTTAGAGACTATGGTGCGTGGCAACAAAGTGGGTATAGAGAGTCGGTTGGATAAAGAATGATGTCACTTTTAAATAGGAGCAAGTTGTTCTTTGGTTTTCATTTCTATCCGATTCGGATCGAGAAGATTGCGCCCATGACGTGACTTGCTATGCCATCTGGACCCTCAGTTTCCGTAAATCTTTCGATGTCCTGTAAACCTGAAGTCCAATACTCTAAAGAACTGAAAACTCCCTACTAACATAAAAAACGCCATTTCTATGCAATCTCTCTTCCAGTGATCGCCCGGAGCCAAAGTCCAAGCCCAAGCCCCAAGCAAAAGGTACCCCAAGGGGGTACCTTTTGCTCATGTTGTAGTTTTTGTTAAACCATTTAACCAACCAACGTTAATATATTATATTTAACCAAGTTTGCATCTTTGCCCGGTAATGTAGTAGTTAGTATCAAAGATGTAAAGATAAGAAAATAGGTGTAAGTTGTTCTTTGATTTCTATCCGATTCATTGGAGAAGAGTGCGCCTAACTTCCTACTCATGGAAGTTATAAGAATTTATTTACTTTGTTTATATAATTAGACAGAAGAAGAGGTAGTATTCTTTTGTCTGGTCGTATTGTGCAGGTGGTAGCTACTTGAGTCATTTCGGTACTCATGTTTGTTAATTAAGATTTAAAGGACGTCTGGCATGCATCGTGATATCACTAATGATAAATGACATTGGAAGGATTTTAGGTCATCCAGCACTTGTGTGTGGAAACTGAGTAACTAATTATAATATGTGTAAAATAAATATATATTTGTTATATATATATCTAACTCAGTAAACACATAGAACTTTACTTTAGACGCAGTCAGCAACATATGTTTATTGCAAAAAAGGATGTCACTTTAAAAAGCAATTAAGTCATGCAAATAAAATAAAAAGTAGACCATTTTATCGATAGGTAATCACATCCATATTGGTACAATGTTGTAACACTTTGTTATAGAATACGTCAGGAAGTTTTTAATAAAATTAAAGGCTACGAAAAAAAAAGCGCGACGTTCTCAATTACTGTAGAAACTTAAACTAAAACTTAAATTTTAAATCTATAAACAACATTTAAAAAGAAAAAACAGAAAGGAAACTGGTGCCTGAATAACTAATATTTTTTTTAATAAAGAGGCAATAAAATATATACTATTGGACTACCGTCAATTTGTAAATATTTTTATTGCTTCTCGATAAATAAACGAACATTCAGTTCGAATACGTGGTATTTCACGTTCAATACTGTTTCATCATATTTGATGAAACAGTATTAAGCCATATCTACTACGTATGCACAACCTAGGTATATCGAATTCACGCATCCATCAAATAATGCACTAAAATTGGCAGCAACAGGAAAATCTACTTTCATTCTAGGAATAGATGATAAAGCATGAAAATATCAAAAATACGCGATATGTTTCATTGTACGCTGAACAAAACTTTTATTCGACTACATCTTTTTTTAATATTTTATAGTTTATGTACACAGGGAATAACAAAAAACAAAAGAACAAAAGGAGGATACAATAGCACATACGTACAGCTTATTTCAAGAGAAATTTCTTCCAGCTGACCCGCGAGAGGAAACAGTAAATCTAATCTAATCTTAATCTTTATAAAAAGACAAATCCCGCACTTGGGAAATAAATCCCTGTGTCGCGGGGGACTTTACAAACATTCATTTCACGGACACATAGAATATGCAGACTCAGAACAACTATTTGTGGTTCACACAAATAATTGTCCCGGGTGGGAATCGAACCCAGAACACCTTTAGGTCTCAGAGGCAACTATCGTAACCACTGAGCCACTGGTGCAGTCAAAATGTAAGAAAACTAAATCGTGTGTAGTTTATACATAAATATAGTACACAGATATAAATATATGTAGACTATGTTTGAAATTATATTATCTTGTTGTAAATGTTACATTTATCTTTTGTATTTATGTGACTGTATGTACTTTTGTGTGTATTTTCGAATTTATTGAAACCTTTAGATGAAAAGTATCATTTAAAATTGTTCGCCATTTTATGTAGAGTTGGCTGAATAGTAAACAAAATATTGGAATGAATATTTTTTATAGCTAGTACCCAACTAAATATTAAACGTAACCAACGAATTAATTTTACCAGATCAAAGGGATTTTTTGATTTGATCATGTTTTGATTGAACTGTAAATCGAAAATACAGGCTGACTCAATTATTGGAGAATAAAAAAAAAAGTTGCAATAAAAAAAAGCTATTACATAAGTGTTTGTAGAGTATTAATGTCAGGGCCGGATTAAGAAGTCTGGAGGCCCCGGGCAACAGAGGGGAAGAGGCCCCATCGCCACAAACTACTTTCCCTCTAAATGTGTAGAAAATTTGAAGTTTATTTCACTTTTCAGGAAAATTTGAATGCTGATATTTTACTGATCGTCTACTTGAAGTGAACAAGTAGGTATAGGTGAATTCCCGTTATTACAATATTTAAGAACTGTTACATTAATCATGATTCTACAAAATACCTACTGAAGGTAAAGTACAACACAGAAAAAAAAAGTTGTAGAGTATACTCGTCAGAATTTTAAAGATTTTAACTTTGAACTCTATTGTGGGGGCCCCTTTATTGTGGAGGCCCCGGGGCAGTTGCCCTGGATGCCCTCCCTAAAATCCGGCCTTGATTAATGTACAATATCAGAGCTTTCTATATGTTTTCGGTGCGGTTACTTATCTTTGTGAAACAATAAACACTATATATGATAAATTGGTATTAGTTAATAAGATGGCTTTACCAGACATTATAAATGTGTTGTGTATATAATATTATATATGTAAAGTGACTTTTTAAATGAAGAAATAAACTAAATCATTATCATCATCATCAGCCCGTATAACGTCCACTGCTGAACATGGGCCTCCTCCCAAGAGGGAGGGTATTCGCCATAGTCACTACGCTTGGCAGGCGGATTGGTGACCGCAGTATTATGTTGTACCACACAAGGAAACGCTGCTGCCCGTTCCTTGACATACGATTATTATAGATGATGTTATAACAATCGCGACCAACGGCTTAACGTGCTTACCGAGGCACGGAGGGTAGTCCCTCAACCAACAAGACCCGGAAAGAAATCTTAGAATTTACACAAAGATTTTCTGTCCGGTGGGGGGATCGAACCCACGACCTCCGAGATTCAAGGCGAGCAAAATACCGCTACGCTACGGAGGTTGTCTAATAAACGAAATTTTTGAATTCAATTGAATCGTTATCGCATTATTATAGTATAAAACAAAAGTTGTACCTACAAAAGTAGGTTTGTTCTCTTTCTTTCTTTCTCTTTCTTTCTTTAAAAAGACAACTCCCGCACTAGGGAAATAAATCCCTGTGTCGCGGGGGACTTTACAAACATACATTTCACGGACACAAAGTACACCCAGAATCAGAACAGTTATTTGTGGTTCACACAAATAATTGTCCCGGGTGAGAATCGAACCCAGAACACCAGGTCCCAGAAGCAACTACCGTAACCACTGAGCCACCGGTGCAGTCGTGTTCTCATTATTACACTACTAGATATCACGATGTGGTTGCAGTTTAAGTTAAAATCGTTCACATCCTATTAATAAACATGAAATCAAATTATTTACACTTGTTTTTCATCTATTATATAGCATATTATTTATTAGTGCATTACTTACATATTAGAAGATATAAGATGACCAACATGCATTAATTCTCACAAGATTTTATTTAGCTCGCGATGTTTGTATAAACAAACAATCTTGATTGGACGTTTCATTTGAAGTTTTCATCGACCAAATAAATTTTAGACCAATCAAATTTCGCATTCACATTCATTTTAAATGACAGGGATGTCAATAGAAGTTTGAATTTGAATATAGTTTATCAATGATAAAGGCTAGACTACCTACCTATAAGTGCCACGGTTGGAGTCACGGAGGTCGTGAGTTCGATCCCCACGCCGGACAAGATATCTTTTTGTTAATCTAAGATTTTGCTCCAGGTCTATTGCGAATTATTGCGGCTTATTTTTTATTGGACAGACATTACCTTTGTAGTTA
The DNA here is from genome assembly GCA_947037095.2 of Nycteola revayana. NCBI lineage: Eukaryota > Metazoa > Arthropoda > Insecta > Lepidoptera > Nolidae > Nycteola > Nycteola revayana. The sequence continues at coordinate 28,798,316 of OX344842.1, read as the reverse complement.
GCCACAAGGCTTTTCCTTCTGATTGCGACTTAAAGTCTTAACTTCAATAATTAATCGTATGTATAGGCACAGTGCGGAGTAAAAACTAAAAGTTATCCGATTATTACAGAAGCGTGAGGCTATCTTGAAGGGACTCACAAAGCGTGACGAAGCAATGGGGCCGCGCGAACTGTCTACCGTACCAAATAATACTATTGCACGATGTTCTATCAAAACTGTTACTGTACCATCCTAATATAATATATTATTATATACTTTTCGATCTACTGCTTAATAGTGGGTATAACACCGGTGGGTACTTGTGAGCATGTATGGATGATTGTTAGATAGTATGTATGCAAACATTAATATATAGCTGTGACCCCTGGTTTTACCCGTTACTCTGCTCCAGTGCGTCGGAGCTGTTTTGTAGTACAAACTTTTAACCAAATCCGTTCGGCAGTTTTTAAGTGAAAGAGTAACTAACATCCAATATATATCTAAATAAGTACTTATAAACTTTAGCGTTTATAATATTAGAATTTTGTTAAATGTTGACTTATTTTATAATTTTCTTTAGATTTTGTGTTTAGATAATAAAATAAACTTTGAATTGAAACCGTTGAGGAGTAGGGACGCCTCTACACTCCGGGCGTCCCTATAATTGGGCAAATGGAACACTGTAAGTGTGGCCCCGGAGATCCCGCGGTACCATATTGGCCGCGGGTGCCGTCGTAGGGCCGGATTGCTCATGCGTACCCGGCCCCCGCCAACGGCGGATCGAAGCAGTGTCCGGGTGGTTTTAGTGGTTGTAGAGTCCTCTCCTCGTGGTATGAGTTTAGCATACAACGCTATGGAGAGGGCGAGTCCCACATATCCCACCGCCAGCGCGCGAACACGCTGCAGCGGTAATGCATAAAGGCTTTTTAAACGGACAAAAAAAAAAAGTTTATAAAAATACAGTATTAGACATAATTAACTTATTCTAAAATGCAAATAAAATATGATATACAATGACAATTTATAATGCTGCGTTACAGGTAATAAAACGCACCCTGTCAACCACTTTTTGTTGTTTAGTGTGGTCAATATTTTATTTTGAGAGTGTTACTTCTTAACAATTAATTAAATTGGTGCAACATATAAATTATATTAATGATCTATGTATAAGAAACTAGTCACGCGATTTCAATTGAAACAAATATTTAAGATTACATTTTGTAATGGCGCCGGGTTTGCCGCCGGCTTTCAGGCTGCCTATGCGCGTTACTAAAGATGAGCGTGCCGGAGCCTGCCGGCTTTGCCGCTGAGTTGGTCGCCGGCGGTGCCGCTCGGCATGTGTGGATGCGCCATAAGGGATTTGCAGGAACATGAATTATCTTAAAACTTCTCACAAATAGTCTTTGTTACTCCAGTAATGCTTTGTAATAATGAATATATATATTACACCTCATAGGACTGCTTTTATTGGATACACTGAAGAAAACCTTTTATTTTGTGTATACTATACAGTATACACGAATTAAAACAAACTATGTTTTAAAGAAATCTTAGTCATTCGCAATACTCACTTATTTTTGGAATAATTTATGTAAACGTTATTTTTTCTAATTCCGTCCTTAAACGATAATAACTGTTTTAGAGTTACTCTTATTAATGACCTAAATCAGAATAAGAAAGATGATGTTGCTTACCGGTCAATATTTAAGTTAGGTTATAAAACCGGTAGTAAACTAATTATACAACAACATGTACCTATTTATAAATTAAATGTCATCAAATCAAACAAAACGAAACTCAACCACAACAGATGTATTAATTAACTTCATATTATCAGGAGTTTGCGAATATCTAATCAATATGTCTTTTAAATAGGCTTTGAATGCATACCGAAATAATTATTGTCAGCGGGATACTCATTTGATTTAGTGGTCAAGAGTCAATATCTATGTGTCCAACACACAAATTGAATTCTATGATCAAGTGGTCAAAATTAATTTCCAGTGGTTGAGCATTAGCATGCAGATTTCATGCTATTAGTTATTGTAAAAAATATAGAAAGTATCAGTGGTTTAGTAGGAAAGTGTGTTAAATTCGCGATTCTGTTAAAATTGCACAGCTTATAAAATATTTGGTAAAATTTTTACACATTTATTAATAATGGTAATAAATAGTCATGAATTTTTGATATATTCCACTCGAAAAAAAAAATTATTTGTTATTATGTAACTTGTAAAAAAATACGAAACATGTAGTTTTCTCACAAATCAAGGTGTGTGATATTTGAGTATTTTTGACTAAAAATCACTCTCTTTATAACCTTAAATTGATGTCACGATCTGACTAATTTGATGTTTGAGAAACGTTAAGATAACAAACATATATTTATAAATTTTAAAGCAAAATTTATGTAAAAACTAGAAACAGCTAATTGGCATTTGTCGTGCCATGTACCATCCAGTCCAAGGCGATATAGTAGGGTGCTTATAATATCAGTATGTTTTGAGATAAACATACTACGTAAACATAAAATACAATTACATTTGTTGTAAGATACATTATGTGTCATAAATACCATGGATATAGGAACGATAATAATGTGCTCTCAGTTTATTTGTAGTACAAATTATACTCTAAACAAAATCAAACTTTGTTCACTTCGCAGGGTTCCTTCAAGAATTTCTGACTAAATACTTTTGATGTTGGTACGCCAATATTTGTAAGTTAGTGTGCAGATTACGGTTAATGATCACATAGTGCACTGTAGAGATATTATTATTTTATTAGACTATCTGAACAAATTCCAAATCCATGGAGTCCGTAATGATGACACTCATAATTCGGCACGGTTGACTGACGCCGGTCCATGAAGATACCGAGCTTCGTAACGGTGAGTGACTCCACATATACCCATGGCTAACCGATGATGCCGATTTTGGGTGACAACTTTTGATTGCTTCGAATGACCATGTGATGGAAAATTATTGTTTATTATCACATTAAGCCAATTGAAGTTCCCCTGTTGTAAGTGGAAGTGGAGACTGGAAAATTATAACGATAAGTTACTTTCATTCTGTGTTTACATTTACTATTTTTGTGCTCAAGTGGTTCGGTCATATTGCAGTTGTTTTAGAAAATAAAAGACCAATAAAAATGTGCTTCTATTCTCGTTGTAGTTATTTGAGTTTATTCCTAATTAACTGCAGGTTAATTTCATATCAATAATGTTATGCTTAAGGAATGCAAATATCTTTAACCTCACGTAAATATATTAAATGTTAAATTAATATAAGATAAAAATATTACTCTCGAGGTTCAGATTATCAAAAATAAAGATTAGAAATTGATGAACCCAATGCCTCTTGCAAAAAATTCAATTAAAAAGGAAATTAAATTGTATATACGAAAATAACAATTCGAGATTTCTCTAAACGATCGCCATGTATTGGATATAATCAAGATTCGTGAGAAACTTTTAAAAATAAACTTGTATATCTACATTTTGTTACATTCTGAAGAGTTATCAAAATCGAATAATTAAACGAAGTGGATCGCGTCGAAGAAATATTTTCGTAATCACCGGAATTATAACTGTATATGATGCAGCCGGACCTGTTTTTAGGGATTTTTTAGATTCTTAACGTAATGGAAGTCTGTTATTTGGGATTTATTTATTCCGGTAGCTCTTTCTACAAGATATAAGGTAGTATTTTAATAAAAATAAAAATATATTCAACCATTAGATAATGTTTATTTTTAACTCAAATAATAGGTAGGTATAGTCAAATCTGGAGTGATGTTGTGTGTTTTATTCTTACTAAAATTATTTTTGCATATTTTACCCATGAGAAGTGAGTATTTTAGTAACCACACTTTTGAAATATTGTTAATTAGTTTGTTTTTTTATTAAACGACTTCTTACCTACCTATAATTATTTATTGAAAAATATCACCGATAATCAAAAAGAATCGGCCAAGCCTCTCTGTATTGACTGTAAGAATTGTTTGTTGTTACGGCTACGATAACAATAATAAATGAATAGTCTTCTAGCTTTAAACAGCCATCGTTATATCAATTTGTTATCAACAGTTTGTCATCGTTTTGTGTCAGTGACAGTCACGCCGTGGAGGCCTCACTTTATAAAATATGTGTTTAAAATCATTAACCCATTTGTGACAACACGCGAACCTTTTTTTTCATTGGTATCAAATTGCTTAAAACTTGTGATTGAAGGTCATTGGCAATTAGCTGTGTATGTTGTCGATCTGTCATTCTCGCTGTCTAGAATAATAATATAGTTGATTTCAATACAACGTGTTAAATTATAATGTATAATGAAAGTGGTAATTACGTTGTATTTGGTATATAGTTAAGTTTATACTGATTAATCTTTATAAACCTTACAATGGCTGCAGCAGTGCTGATAGCATAAGCCTTACACTTCGCTAACACTAATGACAAAGAACCACTATTGCTCGCTTAATCATTAGAGCAACGCGGGCTGTGTTGTAAACACATTATGTTAGCATAACAATTGATATTATATGGGATTACAGGATGGCATCACGTGGTACCTGGCCCGCGGGTAGGAGACTGTCACGCTTAGCTGGGCTGGCGTCACGGGCTACCGAACTCCCCCTACTACCATCTTCGGGAATCTTCGGCCGTGTTCGGAACTGCTCGGGTCCAGGTCCCAATTTCTTGGGCGTGCACACTAGATGACTCAACTAATTATTGAGATCTATGGCCGCAGTCATAGTTTAGTATCATTGGATCGTTATTGTATTACACATCTTGGTTTTGTACTTTACCTTCTCTTGTTACAACAGTTGTAATGAAATTAAAAAAAAAGAAAGATCCCTCGGTGAAGTCTAAATCAATTAATTAAGGCTTAACTTACTTTTGAGGTTATATATATAAATGTTGAAGTAGCCAGTGCCATATAATGTCGTCTCATAAACCTACTCGTATTGTGTGCTCTAATGCTCTCAACCGACTCCTCGTACAAAAAATGTAATAACCTTTTTTTGGTTTAGATGGAATGGTTGTTGGTTGAAATATTTTCAATTACCTATTATTTAAAACGACGCGTCATCGTTTTCACCTCAAGTTGAACTAAAGACCATTATTTAATATACATTGTCCTCTACATTTGCGCTCTATATAGTTACCTCATTTCATTGAGAGGCTAGAAAAAATCATTGGAAAATTAAATTGAATTCTATGAGCATTTCAGTTTTTCACACCAACTAAGTTAGTTTTTGACGGTTTATTATATTTCCATATCATTTGAAACATTTTATAGTTTGTTCATTCTCTTGAAAAGTTACTCATTTTTACAAACGTGCTGTTAGAATTTAAGCGAAGTTATAAGATTATTTGTCTTTTTAGAAAATCTGATTTTTGGCGTAGTATGGATGTCAGGTAACGGAAGACATACTAAAATGGCTTTAAAGCTGCAGTTTGTTGATAAAGAAACCAATTATTGACATAATAATAGAAAATACTTTTTTATTTATACACGTTTGTTTGTATTGAATAAATAAACTAAGATTGAACTACTACTATAAGGTTAGAAGCTTTCACTATGGTTGTGGTAACATAATTATCATTTTCTGTTAAAGTAGTACGGTTAAAAAGCCTCATCCAAGCGTGTCTCGGTATGTCGTATACCGTAGAGTTATAAAAACAAAAGTTGGGCCTGACATTGTTTTGAGGCAAGATAAACGTACAATTGATACGTGAAGGGCGTGCACCGACCCATATGTACTGTGCATGCTACAAACATTCAATGGTGATCCGGCATGTAGACCTCCCCTAAATTATACACGTTGACGAACCATTTTTTGTCTACAGAAAAAAAATGAGTTCTGTCAAAAGTAGTCTATAACTCGAATGAAATAATGGTAGTTTGGTAGCATTTTAATTAGATAATAATACATTTCAGAACTACAGATTTTTTCCAGTAGTTCTAAAGGAGTGTGAGCTTGTGTCCATAGTTTTGATTGAACGTTTGTGTAAAGTCATTGCAAATAGGTATAATAAAATATTAATAGTTTGCGGTTGCTAACTCATAGTCGGTCAAGTATTGGTGAACCATCATAACGGTTTCGTAGGACATGTAATGTAATTTAATTAGATATTGTGTACAAAAATAAATAAAGGATCACCTAAAAATAAAAATAAAGGTACCTAATTAATTAGTATAATAGGTACCTAATTAATTAGAGTAACTTTTCTGAAAGCTATAATAATCTAAATTAAAAATACAAATATCTAGTTTTAATTCCGTTTGATAGGTACTATGCCTAACTGTGCCTTTGTTATGATATTCCCAGTGCCACTCTCATAGTAAACACGAATCTAACGACACCTCTCAAGCTAAAATCCATCAAGCCGTTCAGGCTGCAGAGTGTGCCAAAACAATTATACATACATACATTACTCTCGAAAAACATAACCCTCCTTCTGGCGTCTTTACTTTTATTTGGTCTGAGGTTTTAAAATGGAACCTCCCTGTAGTGATGAGCGTTGAATGAACGAACTAGTTAATTCGACCGTCGACGTACTGTGAACGAATCGACGGTTCACCGTTATACGATGGACTAGTCGAATCCGTAAACGCCTCCTGAAACTCGCAACGCGACGACCGACGACGTGCGACGGCGGCGACGGCGAGACGAGACGAGAACGTAGTCGGGTGATATAAAGAGGTTACCGGCGACTGGGACCGCAATTAACTAGGACCGCGGTCCCAGTCGACGGATCCGTGAAAAATAAATTATTTTCTTCCGGCGACTGGGACCACTCATAAATGATAACTGAAATCAAAAAATGTACAGTCAAACAAACATTTTTTAGATGTAATAATTCAAGAAAAATCCTTTTTGATTTACAAACATCATATATTGTTATAAAAAAACAGCCTTTGAATACAGTTCTGTTATTTAAAACTTTCATAATAAAAACATATACATAAATCATGCTAACAATAATCAACAAAAAAAAAACACATAAATCGTGCTTAAGTATAATAATAATCCGAATTCCGGTCTAAGCTCAAGTGGCTCCCTATCCGCTTTCGCCGGAATGCTCACACCCTTTCACTTCTATACAACGTATTGTTTTCTCCCTCTACGCCAGCTTACCTTAAAAATCGGTTTTCATTCCTATATGAATCACATTCGAAGGAATTGAGATCGTCAACAAACCTCAGGTTAAAAATGCCGGCGCATTCCAAAATTTTCTTGGATAAATCATTCGTGGTTCAAAGTGTGCGATTATGGAATGCGCTGCCTTTAACAATCAGGCGATCGCAAAGCTTGCCCGCGTTTCAGAGAAGAGTCCATGAACACTACCTGTCATTACAATTCACACAGCAACACTAGATATATTTCTTAGTTTATTATAATATGTTTTTATGTAAGGTATTATTTTTATTTATTTTCATTTTATTTGTATATAAAAATTGTATATAACTTCTCCCAAGTACCCATTGGTACTACCTATAATTAATATAATCCAGTACACCTAACTACCCCTCTTTTAAACTCCTTTGTATGGTCCCTTCCTCGGTTGCCTGGAAGAGATCACATTTTGTGATAAGGCCGCCAATTGTACCTATCTAATTTTAAGTTTAGTTTTAAGTCCTTTTCTGTATTTTTCTCTTTGTGAAAGTGTACAATAAAGAGTTTATCTATCTATCTATCTATCTATCTATAATCAAAAATTTTCAAACAATTAACATTCAGAAAGTAATTATTTATGACAAAATCAGCCTTTAAGTGGTACCGTAAATATAATAAAAAAATAACATAAATGACAATAAAAATAATAAACGTGGGTACTATCTATGTCAATCACAATACCTTTAAAATGGCTTTACACACAATCAGTCAAATAAGTAATTCATAGCCAGCTCTTCGCAAAAGTTCACGTCCTCTTTGTGTGACATCAATATAAAATGACTGTTCACCACGGGAAGTTGAAGGACTATTTACATCCATTTTGATAATTCTAAAATCGAAAAAAAAAAATTAACTTTCAGATAATCTTAACAGATGACAATTTTCTTTATGATATTAAAAAGTCTCATTAAAGATGAGAAGCGTTCTAAAGTAAAAATATTTGTAAACACGTCGTTTAACCCCCTTATTAGCTCGTTTTGTTTATAAATAATTTAACAAAAAATTACATACCTGAAGACTATTAAATGAAGTCACTACACCACCACTCACATCACACAATTTGCAACAAAAACTGCCTAATGCAAAACTTGACTTTCTTAAACTGATAAGCTTCTTGTCAGTGATTGGCCGAGCCAGTCATCGGGCGATGCAAAATTTCCCGTTTATAACAAAAAGGGCTACCTGACCTTGAAATCGACAGGCAAAATGGACTCGAGCTAGAGAGGGATAGTATTATACAATCATACAATGCTATTCCCTTTGTGTGTTTACCTGCATGTGTGAATTATGTAAAAACGGGCTAGCTTAATCTATTACTAAGCGCATAGGATAAAATCATGTCTAGAACGAGTCAATGATATTCATATAAATAATTTAGATTATTTTTCGTTTGACTGTACCGATTTTGACTTGAATAATAGTTTTTTTTAAGTTATCTATGAGTGGTCCCAGTCGCTGGAAGAAAAACATTTAATTTTTCGAATCCGTCGACTGGGACCGCGGTTCCAGTTAATTGCGGTCCCAGAAGCCGGAAACCTCGATATAAATTCATATTCACATATCGTGCAACCAAATTTGAACTTTAAATCTAGTTAAAGGGTGTTGATATTTGTTCGGGTCGAATGAAATTATTGTTGAGCTATGTGAAGAAAAGATGCCGAAGGCAAGGTCTATTTAATAAAAATAATGTAGATAAGTATATAAAATTAGTTAATGAAATAATGAAATAATGAATTTATTCAGCACTTAGGTATTTACATACACTTGTACTTGTCAGAATCACAATGTTACACAATTATTCTTATTCTATGAATTAAGCTAGATACTTAATTAACAGGTAGCAAATTGTAGGATATTACAGACAAAGTAGTCCGTCCGTCAGCTGGTCATTAATTTCTCTACTCATAATAAGTTTAACTTCATATTAATTATTTTAGACTTTAATGGATCAATATAGAAAAATTTGGAAAAAAGAAAAACATACAATTAAGTGGCACACACCTGGGGGCACCCTTAAGAGGTTAGGACCACGACCCAGTGGTACCACTGATATATAAGTCAGATTTATGAACATAAAATGAAGTGATCGGCCTACAGGCGCTGGATCACAGGGCAGGGGTAGGGGTGCAACGCGGTCCTCGCCGGCGAGAATCCTTCCCTAGCTAACCTGCAACCTTTCACTAGCTACCTATGTGGACGACTCGGAGAAGAAAGGAAGAAAGAAACTCCGGGCTTTTTCTTTTTCGTCATCTTTTGTATCACAGTTTATGTACCTTTTTTTTTTAATAACTTTTGTTTACAATATTTTATTTAATATACATTTCAAATAACAGTATGTGCGCTAATGCACGCTCTAGACGTTTTCACAAATATAGTTAAATATTGATTTAAAATCCTCAAGCAGAAATATCAGAGCAGCAACCTCTTGCACTTTAAAAACGGAGGGAGCATCAACGCACATTTCCAAGGAACTAGCTACATGAGAAGATTATCGCCGTAAAGGTCACAATAATGTCTACTACCTCAAACACATCCATCAGATGGTCGACCAGTCACCACAAGCAGCACCCGTCCACGAGTATAACGTGTGAGCACACAGCCATCGCCTCCCTCGCCATATTAGAGGGAAGGAGGCGACCCGACTCACATCGCCACCGCAAGCAATGACAAACAATGGGAGCATGACGAGTACACTGATAGTAGTATTTGAGGAATCGCATTTAAAAAGAGAGACAGTTAAACTCAGCATAGCTTGTTCCGAAATACCTCAGTGTATACAATAACAGATTTGATAAAAGACAATAAAAAATTAAAAAAGTCTAATGTTGATATATCAGTTCGGTGAACATCAACTACGCCGTAGTTAATGTTCTAAATACGCCAGAATAGTGAATAAAACTTTATAGTTAACTCTATTCAGTATTCAGCCAGTCCTAAGCATACGAGAGACGTTACTAGTCTAAGTCTACCGCCTACGTCGCCGTCGCGTCGCCGCCGCCGTAGACTTCGTCGTAAAGTGTACCAAGTTAACGCGTAAACTAGACGACAAATTCAACTAGTTGATCGACTAGTCGATGAACGAATTGGACGGTCTAGTTTCGTTGACGTCAAGTACATCGTCGTGAGTCGTCGATGTATTTCACTACCTCCCTGTTTGATAATATATGGGACGCTTTGAAAAATCTAGCCGTCATGGAAACTATGTCACAGTAATTGTTATTGAGCTGTGTTAATGAGAGTAACACGTACGGTACCTAGCAATAAATAGCGCGCGATATTTTTATGTTTCATAGACAAAGTAACCCTTATAAAGAAGACAACTTTTTTTGTTTTATCATCCAGTTAATAAAATGAGTATCGTTAACTATTGATTTTATAACTCAATAATGTTAGGACTGATTTCAATTATGTTATCCGGAAATATGATATATATATATAGCTATTTAAACTTTGTAGAATTATAACGAAAATTCATTTCCTCATACATTTTAACTTCACCATTGCGATCCAAAAGCTCTCAGATGGGAGCGAGAAGAAAAAAAAACCTTAACCATCTTCCGTAACCGTTGTCATAGCAACCATTTTTTTGTTATGTTCCCATGAGAGTGGCTTGTCACTGCGTAACATAACTCTTTTATTAAAAAAAAAAAAACATTCAGAACAGGAATGATGCGCGAAGATACAGCTCAAACTATAATGTATAGCAGCAACTTTTATTTATGAATAAGAATTATGTTTATGCACATCATTGAATTATAAAAACTTTATAAAAAAAATTATAAATCAATGATGCACATACCATAAAAAAACATTACGTAGATGAAACTGTGTGGGGCAGTTATATGAAGTAAGCGAGTAAATCCGCGGAGATCGGCTTGATTACAATAAATGAATTAGTAAGACATACGTTATATTTATTTACTATTCTATAGATATTAGTAGATACTAGTACTAGTATATAGAAGCAAAATCTTCTAGATACAAGTAGATTTACTATCATTTACATAAGTAAATACCAACCTATAAAGGTATAAAAATATCCAAAAATGTACCTACCTATACATTGTCTTGAAATAATGTCTATAATTAAATAACTATTTTGACTGTCGAGTATCTACATCATATCAGATGAGATGCCTAAGAGATTGATTATCATATTATTATGCCTGGTGAATTAGCAAAAGACTTGTGTCTAATTACTCAATTTAACGGTCCCATCCAGCGGTGGTCTCAAAAACCGGATCGTGTGGGGTTTAAGATTCGGGATCATGCAAGTGTATTATAAAAAATTAAAAACAATGGCATTGCCAATAAATATAAATTTATACTGTCTTACTCTTACATGTTTTCTACTAAATTTATTATCGGTTCCGTTGTTTTTATGAAGTGACTTCAGCAAATTACTTTAAAATCTTATTTTAGGTAATAGGCATGAAGACTAAAAAAATATATTTAGCCCGTCAGTTAGATTACTTAAAAATATTGGACTCGTATTTTTTTATTTATCAAATCAATAAAAATTGACAAAGATACAGAGCAACAACAAACTATGAAGTTCAGGAGAGGGTTGCTCGTGACGTCACATGAAACTTTAACGCGCTGTATCTTCGTCATTTTTTGTTTGAGGAACAAAAAAAACAATACGTGTCCAATATTTTTTGGTAATCTAACTAGATTTTTTCAGTCTCCATGACTATTGTAGTGTTGAGCTACTCAGTCGCCGGGCCCTTTAAGCATGGCACTTCTGTTGATACTCGCATCTAAAGTAGAGTCTGAGATTACATCATCTGATATTCGCCATTGCTGGGAAAACATTATTTTCACACATTTTTTACATAACATAATTATAATGGGAACTAAAAAAACACAATGGTTAAAAAGAGATAAAAATACCGGCGATTTCTGATTCGTGACACTCAAGTACCTATTTACATCGTTATCGTGTGAATGAATAGTATTTTGGTAACTTTTATACAAGTTGGTATTATTGGTTTCGAATATGTAAATAAAACAACATCCGTGGTTTAGATTATATTATAAGACTTGCCTTAAGGTGTGTGGATGTAGTTTCCAGAACAAAAAAACGGTTAAAATCAAAGGTTTATTTCCGGGTCAGTTGGTCGTGGGAATACCTTCCGTTTCTCGGAAAACGCGTTCAGCTCTTGGTCTTGATCGTAAGGTCTAACAATTCATTGGGCCGGATTGCTTCTTGCGTACCCGGCCCCCGCCAACGGTGGATTGAAGGAGTGTCCGGGGGGTTTTAGTGGTGTAGGGTCCTCTCCTCGTGGTATGAGTTAGCATACCACGCTATGCATTTACCCCCGGATAACAAAAAAGAAAAATGTAAAAATTCAACATGTATGACAATTGTATCGTAGGAATGTATGGATAGATGTTTGTTACTGTTTCACGCAAATACTATTGAACGGATTTGGCGTTGGATTAATATATAGGCTACAAAACATTTCGGTCCGACCCACTAGAGCAGAGTAACGCGGATAAAACAGCTAGTACATGATAGAGCGGAGACTAAACATTTTCCATTCCACCTGCTGACAGTGGTGACTATAGATATACTCTTTGCGAGGGATACCCATGTTCAGCGGTGCGCGTAATCAAGTGATGATTTTTATGTAAAGAAAGAGATTATACTTACAATGATAAAGTATTAATAAGAAATAAAACTTATGTTTTCCCATTCTATGTTTGTGCCAAAATTTTTTTTTTTTTTTTTTGTCCGGGGTTATTTGCACTGACGCATTTAACCACCGCCGTTATAAAACCGGCGGTGGGATATGTGGGGACTCGCCCTCTCCAGTGCGTGATATGCTACTCATACCACGAGGAGAGGACCCTACCGCCACTAAAACCCCCGGGTACTCCTTCTTCCGCCTTGAGTATGAGGGCCACCGGGTATCGCTGAGAAGCGCTTACATTTCCGGTGAACCCCCACGGCGGCCGTCCGCAGCTTGGATGGTTCTGCGGACTCTCCGGGTGCCAAATTAACCTTACTTAAGTCATTGTAACTAAGATTACTAAGTGTTACTAAGATTTTGTATTAGGTATCTAACGGGATGCCGGATTGCTCATGCGTACCCGACCCCCGCCAACGGCGGATCGAAGGAGTGCCGGGAGGTTTTAGTCGTGTAGGGTCCTCTCCTCGTGGTATGACTTTAGCATACCACGCTATGGAGAGGGCGAGTCCCACATATCCCACCGCCAGCGCGCGAATACGCTGCAGCGGTGGTGGGAATGCGTCAATGCATTTCCCCCCGGACAACAACAACAACAAGGTAAGATTTTAAATGTATGATTATGGACATTGGTAGCAACATTTCAATATCAATAAAATATTGAAATTGATAAAGAGTGGTCAGGAATAAAAATCTAACTGAAATTACTTGAATCGGTTTAACCTGTTAGAGTGCCACTGACATAAGTGCGGTGGTCCAAGCATATAACTTTGTAAACCAAACTGAATCGTTTATTTCCTCCCGAGGGAGGGTTTTGCCATAGTCACCACGCTTGGCAGGCGGATTGGTTACCGCAGTATTATGTTGTAATACACAGGGAAATGCTGCTGCCCGTTCTCTGATATACGATTGTCATAGATGATGTTATCGGGGCCAACGGCTTAACGTGCTTTTCGAGGCACGGGGGGTAAATGTTAGAATAATTCTAAAAAATCTTTGTGTAAATTATTTACACAAAGATTTGTTGTCCGGTGTGGGGATCGAATCCACGACCTTCTAGACTTAAAGCGAGCCAAATACCGCTACGGAAGTAGTTATGAAATATTGTAAAGACGCAATATGCAGCTACACCGTGTTTGTCGACTTTATATCGATGTAAAGTCAAAATAGGACGAGTAGTCGCTTAACATAAAGTACCTATAGCGCGAACTTACATTCTATCCGTAGCTACAGCGAGACGTGTCCATCAGAATGGACGGTCACTACCCATATTTTACATCGAAATAATTATATTCATTTAATTCTACAGGCGTTCAGGCATCAAAATAGTAAATTGATAATAACTTTTTATCCTTAATAGCTATGAGACCCAAATCGATGTATATGAAGGTAGCAATCTAGTAGCAACTATTGTTAAAACAAAACTCGATTCATTTGCGCAGTTTATCCTCAAACTGCGCAAATGAATTGGATAGGTGACCAGCCATCCTGACATCAGGATGACCTTAAAAAATAGTTTATTTAAAATAAGTCGGGGGTAGCAGTTATCTGACGATTAGTAGCAACTAGAAGCAACTAGGTAGCAACTTTCTATAATTATTTCGATGTAAAATATGGGTAGTGACCGTCCATTCTGATGGACACAGCGAGACGTCTGAAAACTAGGTACCCAGCATTTCACTGGACGTGAAAGGCGAGAAATATTTCGCTACACGTATCGCTAGCGATACGTGTTGCGATATATATAAATCCGAAATATTTATCGCCTATTGTATCCCTGACTTATGTCGTAGTCGTGCACGGCTATACCAAAGAAATCACAATGGAAAATTTGACTATTTTTCTAGCTTTATTCGCCAAAACTCGAACCTACACCGCTATGTTAGCCCAGCAGTGTATTAGCCTTTTTCCTGGGAAGATTTAAAAAAGATCCGCTAGGGGCAGCATCGGTGGGGGGGGTACATATGTTTTGAATTCTCTATTGACAACAACGTCAAACGTATAGAATTATAATGGAATTAACGGAAGATGATGTACCTGGAGCGAAATTAAAATTTGCAAGATCATCTTGTCCGGGATTTAAAACGATGGCTTGCGTGTTTACAAATGAAATTTACACCATCCTGCTTGTATCGACTATCAGACGTACAATTAGCGAATGCACAATGTTTTATAGGCATGACAATTTTTTTTTTTTTATATTTTTTTATCACAATATTTATTCATTCTAATAATAATAAGACGTACGTTTGACGTTGTTGTCAATAGAGAATTCAAAAGCCCCTTGCGGATCTTTTTTAAATCTTCCCAGGAAAAAGGCTAATTGCGAGCTGTGTGCAATATCTTATTTCCTTTCACAAGTTTTGGTTGAGAGACAAACATACATATCCTTACAACCTTTTTTAATATTAGCAGGATATAAAGTAATGAGAGGAAATAGACGTAATAGAATCCTGGAAGACCAACGTTCCTCTCTAAACAATAGGAGACAAGCGTCAGTTTAAGAGAATATATAAAACATTTGATTAGCATAGAGCGTTGCATAGTAAATGTGTACGTAATGGTAATATGTAATGTAATTGATATGACCATGGGAACGTCACAGATAAAATAATATGTTACATTTGTCACATCACGCTCAGAGGATCTTAACTGTGCCATTATAACGTAGATTTGTGACTGCAAACTGATTTTCATTTGTGTAATGTTGTATTTTTTGTTGCGGATAAATATTTTAAAACAGCCGTAGCCCAATGGCTACGGCGTCGGACTTGTGATCTTAAGTTCGCCGGTTCGAACCCCACCCATTGCACTACCGACGTGAACCCACTCGTAACACAAGCATTTTAGCTTAGCACGAGGGTTTAACAAGAATACTAGTAGACTGCAAAAAAATCTGCTATTCATTTTTTTTTTTTTTAAGGAATAAAATATTTAGACGATTTCCCGGTGTCATTAACTTTATTTTAAATGCTGACATCGAACTAACCAGTTATAGCAGTTGTCATACATATCGTACAATGTAATGAAGTATCTGTTCTATGTTTTGTTCATTCGAGGTAAAACTGAAGTTAATTATTAAAGGTGGAAAGGTTCATATACCGAATGAAATGTATATTTGCCAAAATTATATTATTATACAGAAAAAAATGACACTCCTCTTAGAACAAAATCAAAGATTGCATATTTTTGTAAACATTTATCTAGGCTGGAGCTCTGCTCGTCTTTATGCCCGGTGAAGTAAAAAAAGCGTCGTGGCTAATAAAATATTATTATGTCCGTACGAAAAAAATTGTATTTGTATCTACCCTATACCTAACACAGAACAACAGAACAGGAAAAATGCTTCCAATCTAAATAAAGCAAATGATTCTCATCATACATTACTTTGGTTTAACAATTGATCTAGCATGCATTGTAGAGTAGATTGTCGCTTGCCTCTGAAATTGTTAAAATACTATGTTTGTGTATTAGCTTCCAAGGTATTCCTTTAAACAAATGTTGCGCATTTTTCCCATAAGTGATAAAATCGGTCTCAATGCTTTATTAACGGAGGCAAACAATGCGATGCTACAAGGGCAAAAAAAAGAACTTTGATGATAATATTATAATTAACTACTCTGAAGTGTTGGCGTGAAGGAAGTCCGTATCGTAAGTGCGATAATCGTATACTGAGCGTTTACTGATAACAGGCTTCATTCAATATTCCGTCATTCCGTTGAAATAAATACGAAATAATTTTGCTGCAATGGCCAAATGGATAATTCTACTAGCGGACCCGACAGACGTTGTCCGGCCTGATAATATATTAATATATATTATATATGATTTGTGACTCTAAACCATCCAGGGCGCCACCCAAACGCATACAAAAAAAACCATTCAAATCGGTCCAGCCGTTTAGCAGGAGTTCAGTGACATACACACGTATGCTAAATTTATATATATATAAAGATAAATAAGGTGTAGCAATTGGTTATGTTATTTGGCTTAACGGTATTATGAGGTACGGTAACGCAGCGCTATTTTCTGTGGTTATTATTGTTCCGGGTCAAACCTAGAACACCAGGAGTCAAAAATAACTACCGTAACCTCTGAGCCACCGGTGCAGTTATTTAAAAGAACATTACAACAAGAACATTACTTGCTTAAGCAAACAGTTTAAAAAAGTCTGCTAAATATATCGTTTGCTTGATATAGTTAAAGGTTAGTTAAATTGAAAGGAAAGGTAGCTAAAAGATATTTTTTTCATAGACTTGTTTAGATTCCTTTGTCTGAATAATTCAGCAAAATATGTTAGCGGCCATCCATCAAGTATGTCACACGAATTTCCATTTATCTAGGCTGGAGCTCTGCTCGCCTTTATGCCCGGTGAAGTAGAAAAAGCGTCGGGGCTAATTACGTATGTCCGTCAGAAAAAAAATCACACGAATTTCTTGATTTTTAAACACTCACCCTCTTGCCCTTGCTACAGCTGGAGGCTTATAACTTTGTTTTATTAAATCTTATTCAAGTGATATATTTAATAGTTCGAATTCATATATTAGATTTTTTTATGTGATGTCACCAAACTTACTGAACTGAACCCCTCCCATTCGTTGACACTTCGTTGAACCACTCCATTTTCCGTTACGTGTGACGTATTTTCTGGATGGCAACCTATATAGGGTGACTGGTAATTAGTGACCGATACCTAAACACATGATTGTGCTCATGATAACAAACAACTTTTACTATGGCACCAACCCTGAAATCGCGAAAAAAAAATCAGCTGTTCCATACATTCATGTTCACATAACTCGTCAACATGGTAGGGAGCAGCTGATTTTTTTTTCGCGATTTACGGTTTGATGCCATAGTAAAAAGTTGTTTGTTATCATGAGCACAATCATGTGTTTAGGTATCGGTCACTAATTACCAGTCACCCTATATACAGGTATCAATAAACAAGTACTTGAATAAATGAATTCAGTAAAATAAATGTTTATTACAATTTATATTGTATGATAATTGACGTTGATATTGACGTAACTTTGTCATTCGCTTTTGCAACATATTTCAATTCGCATTTTGAGTGGACATTTGATATGAAAATATGAAAAATATTTTCGCATTTCGCTTTTTACGTAAATTAAATTAATAACACAAAATTTATATTTTCTGGTCACGTAAAACAACAGTGTCAACAATGTGAAACAAATAATAAATACCAGTGTTTTACAATGTTCTTGAAATATTATATCTGTCAGATCATTTATCAATGAGGTTTTTTTTAATTAATTAAAATAAAGTATAAAATAACAAATGACATGCTTTCTAAAGTGTATTCCATTCCTTAACATTAAATACCTTTTGTAAAAAGAGTATTTAGATAAATGTGTCCTATATCTATCCTGCACATTCTATCCAAAGTCCATTACCTGTCTTGTCAAAGTTTACTGAGTCTATGCCAATCAGGGTATCGTCCAGGCCATAGCACCACTACAGCCCTTCTCAACATAACGGACGACATTCTATTGGCATTGGAGCGAAAATTGTTAACTGTACGGCTTGATTTCAGCCGTGCCATCAACTCAGTAGATTTTGATATCCTTCTCAATACCTTATCCTCCTTGAATGTATCTCACTCTGTGATTGCTAGGTTCAACTCATAACTTCGAGTCAGTAAAAATGTGTCTATCTATTATATATACATACATATGGAATTAGCACTAGATATTGTTTGTCTGTTTAATTTTGATTAATATGTATTTCCGAAAATAAACGTCTGATTCTATTAATTAACTTTAAGGGTTTGAAACAATAGTCTAACATCCAGTTCCAATCGTTAATTAATGCAAGAATCAAATAACATCACTGTCAGTTACAATTATGAAAATCATGCTGTATCTATGGATTCGTCGAATAATGAATTTTGATTCAATTATATACATTTGTCATACAATTCTGAACTATATTTGTTGTAAGTAGTACTAGTATGATAATCAAATGGGCATTCGGAAATTCATTTTACATTTATCACGGGATTTGTTGATTTTAACGTTGGTTCCTTTAGGAACTATGTGTAAAACCAGCGTTGCTTGACCTTTTCATGTTTTTCGAGATTTTCAAATGTTTTGGGATTATTTTCGGGACTTTCAAATGTTTGAAGTGAGCGAACCGGGACTTTTTCGGTGTAGTAAATAAACGTATTATAAGCTTTTAAATATAAATCTTTATATTTTAGTTTTATATTATGTTTACATGACAATACATAGCAAAAATATATCTAAAGAATATGTATTTTAATGAAAATTTGTAAAAATGTACAATCTGATTTCAAATATATTTTTATAGTTTGCCAAACTATATCGTGATATTGTATTTGGGTATTTGGAAAGGTTAAAGCCACGCAGCGTAGTAGCCACCCTTTCCAAAATTAAAGTAAATATATAATTAAACTAAATAGCAGCAGGTATTTGTGTGTGTGGCACACGGTTACTAAGCATTTTACTGTAGGGAGTTTAGCCTCAAAAATAAAAGGTGTAAAACTAAGTATGCTTCGTGTGCATTAATTCTATGTTTCTTAATACAGACACTTATTTAATTAGTGCGGAAGCTGCCTTTTTATAACAAAAAAAAAGAAACACACGCTCTGCTCTACGTGTCTCCATATTAGGTATACGAACGTTTTTACTGACATAATAATATAATATTTTTTTGTTATCGAGGTGTGAACACGTTAATGAAAAGACTACCATTCGGTTAAAATCACTGGGGCGAATAAGATTAACATAATATGAAGCAACCTTACAGAATACTGGAGCTGAATCACGTAACTCTACAAGGTACTTTAATAAATTCTTGCAACTTGCATAAAAATCTAAGAGTAATGGTGCTGAATAGTTCTGTTTCGTTTATAATTCACGAGCTTCCAAGTCCCACAGGTGACATGCACATTTTGCTTAGTTTGTCGTTTTCAACCATTTTATAAGGCTGGAAACTGGCACGCCTTTATGCGATAACAAGTAAAATATATATTAAATATATATATAGTACCTATTGGGTTTTATTTCTGACATTCTTGGTGTTAGAACTTAAGTGATGATGATATAGGTACTAACATAAAAGTTTATTTATAAAAGTTAAGTCTGTACTGTAAGACCGGAGGATTACGATATGCCGTGAAAACGCTGTACAATTAAATACAATGGTGTTCACTTTGCATCCAATTAAATTGTAATTGCTTAAAAACCTTGTATAATAAAGCAAAACTTAGAAGCGGTAAAGTCTTTGTCTTTTTAATGTCTCATATATTATGTTACAGATAACAATTTCAAGTCAAAATAGGTTTAATTCGCAATATATTTGAGTTAAAACTTTTTTTTCCACTTCATCTCATGTAGGCTTTTAGCTCTGGTGACGTCAGTTAATGGCCGCTAGAATCAGGATGGGGTGGTTACCTAGAAAGCGGTCACCGTCACGTAACGGTGTTGGCAGTAGTAGCTATGTAATCACTGTCAGTGGTCATTCAACGTTATATTGCGGCCGCAAAATTAAGACTATCGGACGGAAGGCTTAAGATAAACTATGAATAATCCTACTTAACTACTAAAATAGCGCTAAGAAAGAAGCTTCTTTAGAAGAAACTTCCTTCATCTCAGTCTATATTTTGGATATAATTATGTCCAATCACAGTCTGCGTCATTACAATATCACTTATTAATTTGGATCTCAACAGTACAGTTCCTATTTTTCCGTAGTTGGGACAGACATTATGTAGTTCAGTTTTGCTACTTCTTCGAGCCTAAAAGCGAGCAAAGCTCCAACCTTATGCTCAGTTTGTAGTTTATAAACTACAAACTAAGCATCCTACGAATACAGTATCTATAAACTGATATAACGAAAATAGTTACAATATAATTTACCACTTCGATAGAAATTACTGAATGCATTATTCCAACTCTTTCGACACATTTGGACTCTAATATTCTAACTCTATGCTAGCTATCGAATACTGTCTATCTCGCGAGTCCAAGCTATGCTTAATTCTTTAATAAGTACATTGTTCACCAGCCAACGTAATACAAGGTCATACTTAATAGATATGTATCTACACTTAACCGACAACGTATAATATAATAGTTTATTTTACAATAAGTATTTTTGTGTAGAATACTTTTATTGAGATCACCAAACCAAGGATAATTTTAAGGTTGGATTGCGCCACTGCGTCGAAATTAAATGTTAATATAGTCTGAATGATTAAATGACACGTAAATTAAGTCACTACAATAGCTGTACAGATAAAAGATTTGAGTCAAGTTTAGTTTTATTTGCGAATTTTGTTTTATAAGGCATTCAGACGTTGCATTTAAAATAATTTTCTTAATAGTCATCAGCCCGTTTTAACATAAGCCTTTAATAAGAAGGCCTTTGCTCTTTAGCCACAGTAACAAGTGACCGCAGTATTAAATTATACCACAAACGAAAACACTGCTGCCCATTTCCTGGTATATTATAGTGATAGTTGGGGAAACAATCGCAATAAACGCCTTAACGTGCTTTCCGATACGAAGGAACTCTTTGCCAAATAAAATATTCAACAAAATGTGTGTGTTTAACACACAACGTACTAAGTATGATAAAGAAATATCTTTACGGAGGTATAATGCGATCCAAGGGTGCAAAACGACGATGTTCAGTCAAGTCTGACTCTCTTAGTCAGTCAGTTAGTTAACGGAGTTCCACGGGAAGCAGCTTGATGTCCTCTGCCCCCTTTCGGTACGCTCAAGAGTAAATAAAATAACTGTATAATTAAAAATGAAAAAATAACAAGTTCAGAACGCGCTGCTGCAAAGTGTTAAAAAATCACTGTTCATATTGCTTAAAACGAGTCTCAATAGTACGAGTAAATTTTGTAAAAGAAATAAAAATACGACTGCGCCACTGGGACTTTGCAGTGAAAACAATGATCCATCAAGTAGGTTTATTTTGTCAACATCTTTATTCTATTCGAATATTAGATTACGATCTAACATTGTTCGACCTATATGTTCGATTTGCTGCTCTCACTTATAACTTGGGAATGATTTGACCAATTTGGCTGATTTTGAAAAAAAAAAGCGGTGAACGTACCCTTCTCCGTATTTAAAAATAGAATACATACATTAACGATTCTATATGTTTTTTTTATTATTTAGAGTTAAGTTATTGTTTACTTCTATTTATTGGTAACCCCTTTTGATAATCTAAAATGCCTGTGTTACAGTGGGTGCTTGTCGATAGTGCAATGGGTGGGGATCGTGACCACATAATCGCAAGTCCGACACCCCAGCCATTGTCCTACGGCCGCTTCAAAATTAATCACATTTATTAGTAAAACTTGACCTATGTTAGTATGCTAATATGATTCGATTTGACATTAATTAATAATCATTCCACCCTAATTACAACATTCCGTGAAATACGTGCAGTGGTTCTTGTACGCACAGTCTATTTTGCTTCCTATTATTGCTATAATACTGTTAGAATTAAGTCGCACTCGCACGAGATGCACAAATTTAGCACTTTGTGTATATTTAATGTCCAAGTAACAAACATCCAAACTCATTATCACACTCTTAATAATAGTAGTTCCACCACACTCCAACCTCATTATACTGAACAAAAAACCAATCGTCTCAAGATTTCAAATTAGTTTTACAGAACTCAATTTCAGTATTGAATACGATGACGTATATCAACATGCTACATGTATTTAATTTGTTTAAAAAGTTGATGTCTTTTTTATATCCACTTAACACTTCGTTCAAGAATTCGACTAAGGGCCCTTGTTCTAGAATGCTCCGTAAGTAGTATAAAACAACAAAACAAAAGAAAGTAGGTACCATGTTTCGTATTGATGAATGTATTGTAAGTGGATATGACGCTGCTACACTGCTTCCTATTGTAGTATAAGCTAAACATGATGCTGGAGGAATGTACATATTATTTGGGATCCTTTACGCAGAATATTTTCAAATATTCTATGATGGGAATTGTATCAAAACGTTTTAAATACTTGTATTTCAGACAACAAATGATGTTAATGGCTACTTTGGTTTGGATATTTCGCAAATGTCGAGTAATAGTGTTAAAAAAGGTAAAAAAAAACTATATTCACTATACAAAACTGAGACTTGATTTGTGTTTTATTTGTGGTAGAAGTATGAACTTCTACTGTGGTCTTCCAACTAAAATTAAAAGATTTTTCTTTACCTCCTCATAGGCTTTAACAATTTAAACTCTATATTTTATGAGAACATACAAATAATTGTGACGAATGGGATTCTAGTACATTATAGTCTACAATATTAATCTTTGTTCTCACAGTTGTTACCAGTTCCCATACATAAAGCACTGACATAACGCACAGTTCGCTGATAAGAATGACGGTAAGTAATACCACGGTACACTCGTGAAGTCATCATCGAGGTCGCAATAACAACTGCGGTCATGCAAATATGAACCATGTGATATCTGTACAAAGTAGATTTTAGTATGTATAAGGCAAGTAATTAAGACTTTTAGATGGATTAATCATTATAAAACACTGATGCGTCGCTGACTGTAAAAACAATCTGTATATTTAATGCAATATAGTACAACAACAAAGATATTAATTTCTTCATTTACTTGCTAGCATACGAACAATTTTATTTATCGTGAATACCTATCCTTAGTAAAACACAGTTTCAAGAGTAACAAACGTACCATTATAGATATTTAAAAGTTCTATGATGTACGAATTTGAGAGTAAGTCCGAGAGGGAAAAGATACACAATACTTAGTATAGAAAATTTATCATTATCGTCGCAGTTGCTATGAAACTGGTATGTGGTGACACCAGTTCCTGGTCCAACGCATAAACAACGCATTTTTTGAGAGGCAAAGGTCACAAACAGGCTTCGGATCCCACGAAACGGCGGCATTCATTGTGTCAAATGAATTCTCTTAGCATCAAAGTATTTTTAAAACACCTTCACGTTTATCCGGATGCGGATATCATTATAAAAATAGGAATAAGCCTTTTAGACCACCCTATACAATTAAATACTACTCTTACCCTGACTGGGAATCGAACGTGGGTAAAAAAGTGAACACTTGTGCACGGCCCGGGATGTGCGCTGAGGGTACCTTTACATGTTGTTTTTTTATTATCTACTCAAACTCACTTCCGTTATATTGAACTCCCGGAAGACATTTTTTATAGGAATATGTCAAAGGAATCAGATGTACTTCAATTTTATAGTAAAGGAAAGTGGCTGTTTCCATAGATTTTATAATAAAGTTAGTTTAGCTCTTACGCTCGTATTACTTGTAAGTATAATAAAATTTTATTTTATTAATTAAGGGTAACACAAATTTAAATAATTATAAATTAAGTTCTAAACTCTTATTAAATCTCTCACTTTTTTCAAAATATTATGTATTGCAAATCGTGATAAAAAAACATGATTAAATTACTTTTAATTGTGGTTTTTGTTATCCATTACAAAAATTAACATATGTAATGAGGGCATTGATCGGTTTGGATAACTCTTACTTCCGTAAGATAGATTTTTAATGTCTCAAAGCCGGTTCATGGGATACTTGGAAGGAAGTATTAAAAATTGTAACTCCCTTTTTTGTACCAAGCTTTGAAATATTCTACGTGGCTATTATTTTAGTCTACCGAAGTTACTACAATAGGGTAAAAAGAGTGGTGGTGAATGCCAAGTGTTATTTTTTTGGGACGGACATATAGTAAGCCACAAGCCACTTATTTACTACTTCACCGGGCTTAAGGCGAAAGTCGGGGAGAGGTCCGCGAACTGTAAAATAAAGCGACAGTACAGCACAAAACTCCCCTAAAATACTTAAAGTCATAATCCCTCAATCTCATCGCCAGCGACCGCTCTGAGCCGAGGTCCAAGCCCCATATGGGGAGCCCTCTTGCGCAGGTTGTTTAGTTTGTAGTTTTTAAACTATTTATTAAGGCTGAAGCTCTGCTCGCCTTTATGCCGAGTGAAGTAGCAAAAGACTCGTGAATATCTAAGTAAGTCCATCCGAAAAAAAAATGTCGGGGAATGCACAAGTATCTGTAGAAAAATAGGCATAATATTTCAACTCATTCGTAGAATAAAATGTAATCTGATACATTGATAGTTCTGCATATCGGACTTTTTTCTACCGATAAGTCGATTCCTTAAAAATACTAAAACATTATTATTTAGTCTATTTTTTATTGTGTTAGCAATTTTCATTAGAAGTTTTATATATTTTTATTGTTAAGTCTACAAATAATGGGCAACTGCATATACGTCTGCATTTACAGCAAGTAAGAAATCTCAAAGAAAATACGTAAAAAAAAAGAAAATTCATTAAACTAGCTACTTTATATTTATATTTGCACTGTTCATAAAATAGTTACAACTACCAAGTGAGGATACGTATATCATCGTGGTTGGGAGGCAGGTACAGGTAAACACAAGTTTTTCAAGATTTCTCTTCCGCTGACCAGCCAATTAAATACCACTAGTTACTAGACATAGAGCTTTTACCCTATAATAGAACTCGTTTAAGTATATGGTATCTACTTATAAGAATTTCTTGACATATACTGTATTAGGACATGGATGATGGGCTCTAGGAAATGTTTGTATAAGTGGTTTTATGGAGATAACATAGTAAGTATGTAATCCGTCTAATCGTGTTTCAAAACTGTATTAGAGTTTTTTTAAATATTATTTATTAGCGAACTGCTCCGGTTTTGGCACATCTTGAATCATTCTATCTATTAAAAAAAATGCATCCAAATCCGTTTTGTAGTTTTAAAGATCTATGCATACATAAGGACGGACATACAGGGAAGCGACTTAGTTTTATACTATTTGGTGATATAAAATACAATTTCTGCTTTAGGGAAATAAATCCGTGTGGCGCTGTGTCGCGGGACTCTACAAACATTATGATTAACGGATACCAAAGACAGCCACACTTGAAACTGTGTGTGTTGACACAAATAGTTCACATGGGTGGAAAACGAATCAAAACCGCCACGTTTCAAGAGCGACTTTTGTAAACACTAAGCCACCAGTGCAGTCATTACTTACGATTATAGAAAGGAATGATAGCAAAAAATATTTAAATTTTAGATTTTTTTCATGTATACCAATGTGTGGTACAGCGATGTTAGAACGTCCAGATTATATCTTTGTACATTTTTGATTTTAAATAGTCTCGAGTATTTCAATGTTTTTATGAAGTTATTTTAGGTAATTATATAGCAAGCTATTGTTTAAATTCAAGTATGTACACCAACAGATGATTACTGTAAAATCACGTTTCATAAATGTGGCTTTTATGCATTTTATAAATACTGATAGCATAGTTTGTGATTCAATGTTCTGAATGTAACAATGAAATTGAACACCACTATTATATGGTTACTCATAAATAATAGGTATTAAATACATATTATTGAATAAAATCACTGGACAGCGGCGACATCTCGACAAAGCTTTGATAAGATAAAAGAATTTATTTTTAGTACCTATATGAATTAACAGCGACGCAACACAATAGGTTTAATAATATCTTAGTGTCGCTAAAAGCTTTTTCATAATCTTTGAAAAGGATAAATAGGATTTAGCTAATAAGTGCATGAGTTCTTTACCTTGGGTACATTTTTATATTCGATAATAAAAATAGTTACTTATTGAGAAAAATGTAAAGTGAAAATAAATAAATATCGAAAAAATTAATGTGGCATGTAATCGGCAGACATCAACCGAGAAGGCAAAGATGTATTTAAAAAAAATACCATAGCGTTTGCTGTGAAGTATGTACATAAAATTTGGCTCCATTCGAAAATGTTAAATACTAAGCGCGATGTTATTAAAAACATGCAGCTCCATGCAGCAGCATGGACCTCCGTCGCGGGGGTATTGCCAAAGTCACCACGCTTAACGAGCTGGTTGGTGACCGCAGTTATAATTTTGCTGTAACGCACAGGGAAATGCTTATGTTTTTCCTTAGTATACAAATTCATTTAATTTCATTCCATTTCATTTTCAATACATTTCAACTTAAGAGATTTAAATCGAGCAATTTTCCCCGCACCACGATGGACGTGTTTGTTTTTCGGACGGACTTATGTATTTAGCCACGAGGCTTTTGGTACTTAACTGGGAATAAAGAAAAGCACAGCTCTAGCCTAGCATGGAGGCTGTTGTTGTTAAAAATGAATGAATTAATATTTCGTATAACACCTTATGCCTACCGTATTTCATGCAAATAAATGATATTATTATTATTCGTTACAAACTGCGAACAGTGTTTTTTTTGTGCTCAACCCATCAAACTGGCCAAAAGTTTGAAACATATTATGCATATTTTCGGATTAAGTTAAGCATAATAGTTATTAACCCTAACTATATTATTGGTAGTATTTTAACGTGCATTTTTTTAAATTTAATTACTTCAAGAAAAAAAGTTAATGGAATATAAAAAAAAACCATTATCGTGATAACAAATAGACAATATTGGCATTGGAATCAATCAACCTTTTTCTGAAAACAAAAGAAACCTTGTCATTACGAACATTTATTATGCTCTAAGTAAATCATGGTCGACATAAAGGTAAAATTATTTTCTTACTAGATACCTACGTAAGTTTATAATTTAGTGATTCTACTTTCCAATGATTATGATATATTTTAGATACATTAGAGACTTTAGACTACGGAATTCTTACAGTCAAATTTGACACGGAGTCTATATTAAGCGATTTATGTATACTAATATTATAAGAAGGAAAGATTAGAATGTTTGTATTGAATAGGCTCCGAAGCTACTAGACCGATTTGATAAATTCTTTCACCGTTGGAAAGCTACACTATCCCCGGATGACATAGGCTATATTTAATTATGAAGTTCCCACGTGAACGGGAGTTGCGAGGGTGAAACCGCGCGCGGGAAGCTAGTCTTCATATAGGATCAAATAGCAGTTCAAATACGAGGATATACACTGCATGTATCGAGGATGTACCTATATGTATATACTTAACATATTAAATGTACCTTGTTTTATATTTTATTAGTACTTACAATTAATATACCCTCAATATTGTACAGAGGGATTATAATTATTGATTTCGGGGGAACTGATTAATAATTACACTTAGTAAAATTTTATTTGGTTTATTTAATTGTAACATGTAAGTTAATTTACCAATATACAATCATCAGCCCGTAAATCGTCCACCGCTGAACATGGGGTTACCCCAAAGGGGGTGTTCCTATAGTCATCACGCTTGACAGGTCGGTTACTTGCCGCAGTATTATGTCCAGCATATACACTGGTTAACGCCGCTGCCCGTTACCTGGTATACGATTGTCGTAGGTGATGTTATAATTTGGAGCAACAGCTTAATATGATCTCCGGTAGTGGGGGGTAGAACCTCGAAAGAAATCTTTGATTTTATACAAATATTTTTGCCGTAGAACCCGAGATTTTAGGCGAGTTTTATACCGCCACGCGATGGTGTTTGTC
Organism: Nycteola revayana; assembly: GCA_947037095.2. Lineage (NCBI taxonomy): Eukaryota > Metazoa > Arthropoda > Insecta > Lepidoptera > Nolidae > Nycteola > Nycteola revayana. Next base: position 28,769,900 of record OX344842.1, on the reverse strand, counting down.
TGAATTGAAATAATAAAGAATTTGAAAAAATAATTACTTTTTTACTGTTTTCTTAACTAACTACCTTTTTAAATGCATGCTGTGATCCACGGAAATGAAGTACTAGCTCAACGCGGGGAAAACCATATTAAAATAACACGTATTAAACTCGGCTCGGCCCGCTTTTATACCCGGTGAAGTAGTAAAAGCGTCGTGGCTGTCTACATAAATTTCCGTCCTAACCCTCTGATGCCGTCGTAGATCCGAAGTTCGAGAGGCCCGCGAATTGTAATGTAGAGCGACAGTTGCACAAAATGCCCCTAAAAAGTCATATTCCCTCAATCTCATCGCCAGCGGCCGACCTGCGGCGAGGTCCAAGCTGAAGTAACAAAAGACTCGTGGCCCGTCCGAGACAAAAACTTGCAATCGCATTTATTGGAATAATATTAACAAACTACCTATCTTAATCTTAATATTATTATATACATAGATGCCTACCTATGTATACTTACTTTTATATACCTGCCTTCATTCATGTTTAATTATTATTGCTCCATTTGTATGATACTATAAATGTAAAACAGCAACATACCTAATTAAGTATTATCTCATGGTAACCATTGATCTCACAGGCAAACTGTGCATGTACAGTTTTGTGAGACATAATCTTTATATCATAAGTCTACTTTGTACCTTTTAAGAAACAATAAATAAAAAATAAAAAAATAACTAGACTATTCTAACTTACGCAAAGTATTATAAAATCAATTATTTCGTTGAATGCAAATTTTACATTTTCATAGAGACTTTAAATAAGTACTATAATGATTTATTTTTATATCGCAATCCTTACTAATCCTTACTAATATCCTTACTAATCCTTACTAATATTATAAATGCGAAAGTAACTCTGTCTGTCTGTCTGTCTGTCTGTTACGCAATCACGCCTAAACTACTGAACCGATTTAAATGAAATTTGGTACAGATATAGAGCCTGAGAAAGAACATAGGCTATATTTAATTATGAAGTTCCCACGGGAACGGGAGTTACGCGGGTGAAACCGCGAGCGGGAAGCTAGTAGATATATGAATTCTTCGTAAACACCGTTAGGATGTCTTGAGTTTCATTCTGTACAATTCTACTCACTAGCAAGACATTAGTTTTTAATTTCACTACATTTTGAATATTAGGACTTTTCGGGTACTGTGAACGCTTTACATTTAAAATACCTGAATTTTATTACATCTAGCGATCAAGTACGTTTTACAGTATCGCCGCAATTGAGCTTTTATTAACATTTTATTCTTTATAGTGAGTTTTACTATTTGAATGTTAATAAATAATTTCCCTTAAAATTTTGATTAAACATATAAAGTATCATCTATCGTCAAAGATTTGAAAATTATTGTTTGATTGTGATAGGTCGTCTCTCACTGAGTAATATAGGCACAATTATTTTATCAAATCAGGAGATACGGATTAAGCGGGATAGGTTCATATATAAGATGCGTTTGTCAACGGAAACTAATATGAATTATCATCATCATCTCATATTTTTCAATTCAGTTACTAGTTTCAGTGAACGCGCATAATTATTATAATATTTACTTAATTATTATGACACTTGACCTCACCTAAACAAACGAGACTATGCTGCTGTTATTGAACGCCATTGGCTTAGGTTTAGGTTATTATCTCTGTAATCATTACCCATGTTTGCAAACGAATAAATGATTTAATTTATTTTTAACTAACTAGAAAGTTGATCAATTTACGATTTTTATTATTTTCCGGTGACAAAAAATGTTGGTTAGATTAATATTAATCATTTAACTTCGGAAACAATTTTTAACGCCACATGTCCCGCTAGCACTGAAATTAAAAGTCCGTCATATTCCGTCCATTGAGGTCTCAAGTTCAATGCCGCGTCAGGTAAAGTGTAGACGTTTTCGTTCATGGATTTGGCTTCAATTAGCTAATAATAAGTAGTCGTCTATATGCGTTTGAACCACCTTTGGCTCTACCGAGAAAAAGCAATGTGATTAGTTATGATTTCAAAATCCAATAAAATCGCCAAAAGCTAGTAGATTTCTCGGTAAACAATTCATTCTATTACCTACTCTTTGAATAAAATTCTGTAGATGTGTTAATTGAATATAAAAACCGCTGCTCTTGAACTTGAAACCGGTGGTCGATATTCATTCGTAACACAGATGATTTTTGTAGAATTTTTGTACTGTACAGATAGATGTACAGTACAACAATTTGTACAAACAAATGTCGACAGTATTACCAGGAATCTGCAGCTCCGTTTGACGTAAATAAATCCGTACACAAACTATAACAGAAAAATTGGATGATACTTTTATTTGGATTGTGAAATCAATTTATCGATTTTTCGCTGAAAACTGAAAATATACACATGGTACTTTCGGATGTATTTTTTGTTTGTATATATTATGAGTGGAATATCGTACGAAATTGACAACATTTCATTTTTTTAACATGTATTTTTTATATTTATTTTATGAAACTAGATCAATAATGAAGGAACCAATATTTAACTTTTTTCGAAATTCAAAGCTATTCATACAAAACAATATAATATTTTTAGTTTTGCTCATTTTAAATAGACGTAAGCGCCAGATGCCGTCAAAAAAAAAACATTCTGAAATTAGCTAATGTCAAAAGCTTGTAATTAGAGTTGCAAAATTTAGTTTTAATTTAAAATGGCCAAAGGTAATATTACTATCCACCGTAACGATTGCGATATAACATATAAAAAATAGCCGGCAATAAAAAAAATGATATCTGAATTCGTAAATAAAGAAACTGTATTTTAGGCTGTTACGAATTTTGAAATGTTGTCAATTCTAATATGCAAGCAATGTCTATCCGTGGAGATCCAATCTATATCCGTGGAGCTGACTACTATAAATTGATTCAATAAAAGTAACGGTAAAAATAGTCTAAAAAACAAGCCTTTACTAAAAATAACGTGTACTAGAACACGTAATTTTTTTAGTAAAAGCTTGTTGTATGTAAAATGTAAAAAAAATATTAATTTGACGGAAAAATAAAATATATAAATTATAATCGATGAAGGCACTGAAATATAGTAACATGTGCAAAGCAGAATGTTTGTAATGTATTTTTCCGTCAAATTAAATCGTTATTTTTTAATAAAATCTTGTTTTTAAATATATTATTTACCGTTATTTAACTTTTTTACTTTTTTGTCTTAAAACCCTATTTACTGGATTGTAAGTTCAATCCGTTTATTTTCTAAATGTATCTCAGCAATCATCGTACTGTAAATACTTTACACACGTTTATAGGTAGGTAAGTAGGTGCTAGGTATATAGTTAGCTAAGACTAATCTCCTGATGACGCTGAGACACATAGGCAGCTTAATAGGCAAATAAAAAGATCGTTGCGGCACGGTATTCGTAGCTTTATTCCGGTAGCAATATTCGTGCTCCTCCTCAGACCATCATAAGTACGTGCAATGGAAAATACTCATGGACACAAAGCAAACGACCTAAACTCGATTATCTTAGCACTTTCCATCAGAGAGTTCCAGTGGAAATCTTCCTGCTCCTCATCAGACCCTCTTCATCATGTGCAATGGAAAGTGCCCATGGACACAAATCAAATAAGCCTAAACTAGCCTATCTTAGCGCTTGCCATCATGGAGTACCAGTGGCAATGTTTCTGCTCCTCATCAGACCCTCGTCATCATGTGCAATGGAAAGTACTCATAAAGACAAAACAAACAAGCACACCTCGACTATCTTAGCGCTTGCTCTCAGGAAAATCCAGTCTCTACCTCCTGACTCTTGGTTCGGATCAGCTCCATGGTACCATATTATTGCATTGTCACGCGATATACATATCCTTGCAAAATTTCAACTCAATCGGAAATCGGTAGGTTGGTCATATTTAACTTGCAAGATTCCACCCGAACAAATTACATACATACATTGCAAATTAAATAAAAGCTTGTAAAATGGCCGAATACAATTACTGAACATAACATTCCGATTCTGAGATTCTTGAAAATGTTCAATTAATCGTAATAACATGCAATGAGCATAAATTATTATGCATAATATTACATATGAGATGAACTCTTGTTATTTATCCCCGAATTTGTAGTAGCGAGTTGCATTAGATTTTTTCTACCTTTATTCTTAACAGGCGCCTTTTTTTTTTTGGACGGACATATCTTTTTACCCCCGAGGGATTTGCTAATTCACCGGGCATAAAGGCGAGCAGGCTCCAGCCTAGATAAATGTTTTAAACACTACAAACTAAGCAACCTGCGCAAGAGGGCGTCCCCTGTGGGACTTGGACCTCGGCTCAGGGCGGTCGCTGACGGGGAGATTGAGGGATTATGGCTTTTAGTTTCTTTAGGAGAGTTTTGTGCAACTGTCGCTCTACTTTACAGTTCGCCGGCCCCTCGGACTTCGGATCTACGAGGGCATCGGAAGGTTCTTAGCAAACTAAGGGTCGGAAGGGCGAGGGGGGATAACCTACCCGCCGTTAATTGTAGTATTTTGGTATTTTACTTCCGATAACTAAAACAAAACCTACAAAAAATGTTTACATTTAAGTGTTGCGTAATTCATTATTTTTAATTTCTTTTTTTCTAAAATAAATACCACACTTTGTAAATTAATCTCTGTGTCGCGGGAAACTATACAAAGATACCATTCATTGACACAAAAAACAGCCCGACTCAGAACAATTATTATCTGTGGTTCATAAAAATAACTGCCCAAGCTAGTAATCTAACATAGAACACCAACTCCCAGAAAAATAAAATACCTTAACCACTGAGCCACGGGTGCAAGTGCAAGTCGCAAGGTTATGCTCTACAATTATTATTATTTTCATTATTGTCACAATTATTGATAGCCAAATTTGTGATTTTGACTACTCCAAATAGTTTTTTACTAGCGACCCGTCCCGGCTTCGCACGGGTGTAATACTTTATATGGTTTGGTTAATACATAAGGATGTATTAACCATATAAAACTTCCTCGTGAATAACTCTTTCTACTAAAAAAAACACACACCAAAATCCGTTGCGTAGTTTTAAAGGGCTAAGCATACATAGGGACGGACAGACAGCGGGAAGTGACTTTGTTTTATACTATGAAGTGATGATATGAGTAGTATTATAAACATTATACTATAGTCTTATATCTCTGTTGATTTATAAAAATAATTTTAAAATATCATTTCTGCTTAAATTGTATTAATAATATACTTTACGGCAAAAGTTACGGAGAAAAGAAACCTACGACAGGTGGTACACTTGTTAAGTCTCTGCCTGAGTGTACTGCGGGCCAGCTGCCTTCTAACCTCGATCTTAATCAATCTACGTTGAATGAGTTTAGTTTTTAGGCAGGAAACGTCAAGTGATATATATGAACATTCAGTAAGCTAAACTCTGCACAGGTGGCGGACAAATCACTTTGTCGGATATTCATAACTCTCTATCGTACTATTCTTCGTATAAAATACATAAGCGCGTAATGGCGCGTAAGTATAACGGGTCATTAACAAATACTTTTTGGATTCCGAATAACATATTACTGTAATTCGGACTCTAAAAAGTATTTGTCAATGAAATTCGATTCGTTATGTATCATAATTGATGTAATTCTAAATGGAATCAGAAATTTAAATTAAAGTTATAATGGAGTTATTAAAAAATATTAAGTTTAGGTAAATTACCTTTAATTCATATAAGATTATAGACCCGAACTCCAAGATTTTTAGGTACTTAGGTAGCATAACTTTAAATTGATGAATCGAATTGTTATTTTGGGAATGTTTCGACTAAATTACATAATACGGTTTAGGGTTGTCACCCGTACTATATTATATAGTAACGACCTACAATATTTCAGTCAAATCTATACTAATATTATAAAGCTGCAGAGTTTGTTTGTCGCGCTAATCTCAGGAACTACTGGTCCGATTTCAAAAAATCTTTCAGTGTTGGATAGTCCATTTATCGAGGAAGGTGGTTATAGGCTATATTTTATTATTTTAATCCTTATCAAAATAAAGCATTATGTTATCAAGGGTATTTATGTAGAAGTAAAATACTTTTTGTTTTATTCCAATCGGACATTGCGTTGAGAAATTATCACGAGTATAAAAACGCAAGGAATTGGTACCTAATAATGAGTTATTTGCCATAATAGATAAAGCTGAAGAGTTTGTTTGCTTGAACACGCTAATCTCAGCAACTACTGCTGCGATTTGAAAAATTCTTTCAATGTTAGATAGCCCATTTATCGAGGAAGGCTATAAGCTATATTTTATTATAAAGTTTCTACGGGAACGGGAGTTACGCGGGTGAAACCCCGCGCGGGAATCTCGTGTACTATATAGGTATTATACAAAAATAATATAGTACAAAAAGTAATATATCTTTTTGCTAAACTTAACTTATATATAACTAAACTTATTTCTATTTGATGTTCGGATGCGTGGCGTCAAAACTGGGACTGGCTATAAAACCAGCGCTGCCGCAATGATCTTTTAGATTATTAAAGTAGCTTAATGCTGAAGCCAGTGCCCACTTATGCATATACCTAACTGTAGAAATTATCAAATTCTTATTTTTTATTCCCTTGTATGTGCCACAAATAAATGTATTTTCTTTCTTTCTTTATTTCTAAACTCAAATTCCCTTCGCCCCATTTAAAAATTTAGACCACACCCTCTGCGCGGCACATGAAAACATACGAAAAATGCTACTTCAAAAAAAAAAGCTCGTTGAGCGACTCTGAGTCATTAAGAGGGTCCTCTGGACAGAATCTTAATCCGGCACTGTATGGATCATACACGTGGATAAATTATTTAAAGTCAATGTGTACAATTTTTTTCCTAAAATTCCCAAACGTACCTACTATTTTGGCAACTTTTTGTAAAAAGTACTTTATAAAACAAAAAACAAGGTGGCAACCCTTATGCGGTTACTAATTACTTTTACAGTTATTTGGGTACACAAGAGGAATCACCAGTTTTACTATTTCATACTCATACCTACTTTAGTATAAGTATTTCATGATAATAATACATTTTTCATAGTATCAAGGAAGTTTTATAACAGGACAACAATTATATACAGGTAAAAAATTATGTTATGTTAGCATCTTTGTCTAATGTAACTACCAAAGTTCAAACGGAGACATAATAAAAAAATCTCGTCGCGAAAAGTCAAGTTTGCAGGTGTAAAGAGATACTTCGGCTTTCCGTGTTCTTCACTCGAGCTTCGGAAAGCACGTTAAGCCGTTGGTCCCGATTGTTACATCATACCTATTTAACAAGCGTATACTAGGGAACGGGCAGCAGCGTTTCCCTGTATATTACAACAATACTGCGGTCACCAATCCGCTTGCCAAGCGTGGTGACTATGGCCAAAACCTACCCTCGGGAGGAGGGTTCATATTCATGCCCATGTTCAGCAGTGGACGTTATATGGGCTAATGATGATATGAGTACACGCACTTGTTCTCCATCGGCTAATTTAATATTCATTCATAAATTACATCCACTTTTGATGACAGTTACAGTACCAATGTTACTAATTAATTATAATACATATTTAAATCTATTATGATTGTGCGGTGAGAAATTGTTGAAGCTAACTCTAACCTATGTTTGAAATGTTTTTCTAAGTTTTGTTCTGTAACAATTATTAAACAGCTGAACAAACGTATCCGCTAACTTATAAACTTATCTATTTAGTTAAACACGTAGATATAAGAAGCGTATAAATTTAAAACAAATACAAACAGCTCCAATTTCTAGAATTAAAAACTTTAAAGTTGTCAAACAATAACTAGAAATGTTCAATGGATCATTGTTTTCACTCGTACCAAGAAGAAAAGTACCTATTACGGCAACACCGAGTACACATAACAGTCAAAATATTATTCATTTACAATAATTTACGAATAACCGTAGCTGCGATTAAGAACAGAAATTAAAATTACATATTTATAATACTTATTATTAACTTGTTACCGTACCTATTAACTTTTAACACGAAATTAGTTTGAAGAAAAGAGTTTTAAAGTAAGTACGTACCTCTTTCTTGGATCACAGCACCAAAAGTGTGCGGCCATACGGCCGCCACGAGCAAAAGAAGTGTGATGAACCTCATTTTGATCCTCACTTCACGACCACAGGCACATAAACAACCAAGTACATAATAAACTGATAAAAGTTTAACTTTTCACTTGAACTGCTAACGGACGTCTGCTCGGCTCGCGCGGTTGAAGCCTTGTACGCTGCGCTGTGACTGCAATGCTGCCGTCCGCTCGCTCGCAGGCTGCAAGTTGGTGTGAGGCACTAAGCATACACACAGAACGGACGGACCTTCAAACTACCTTTTGGTACCTAGATAGTGCGTAGATGCGCGGTTTGATTTTAAATAATACATAATGTGTTAAAAAAGTTTGTTTTTATCACGTCAATAAAATCTAATTTATTTATTTCGTTGGTATACATAGGGTAGGATAGATTAGTTCACGCCTTCTGTCAGTAGGTATAGGCAGAAGGAAGAACATATGCAATATACGTGGGTGCCGCGCATGACACCCACTCAAATTGTTTATGTGTAACAGAGAACGTACATATGTGGTGGTTTATATCGATTTTCTTACATTTACCCGCCTACATTTAGATACTACATAAAGGTTATAGGTATTTCAAGTAAAAATAACATCAGTTACTCTCATTAAAAAAACTTAAAACCATAATTACTGAATATAATAACGCTTCTCTTAGGTACATGAATCGCCGCATTAATTAGGTATTTTGATAAAAATCATAGGTATCGATACGAATTATTTCTTATGGTGACTTTTCTGTTGAAGTTTTATGCTCGTTGCTAATATAGTAGCGGTTCTCTGAGGCTATACCGACGCAAGCGCCGCGCAGGTAAGCCTCCGGGTGACGGAGGGGGGAGACCGGTGCGGTGGGAGGGGGGGACCGCGTCTCAATGCATTTACCAGGGATCCCAGCATCACGTGTTAAGGATTTGGTTGTGAATGCATCCGAACTATCCCACATTCCCTTCTTATTGATGGGAATTTTGAATACATAGTTTGATGGCATTTGTAGAATACAATACCCACCTACAGCATTGGTTTGTAATTAGTGAATACCTGTACCTAATGTAAACTTATCAACTTGTGTTACTTATGTAATAATTAGGTACCTAGGTTAATATTTTGTTTAGTTATTATTGTTGTGGGACTGCTAGTTTATATTGTAGTAGTAAACCCTACTAAAATATAAACTAGACAACCTCCGTAGCGTAGCGGTAATTGGCTCGCTTTAAATCTCGGAGGACATGGGTTCGATTCCCACACCGGACAAGAAATCTTTATGTAAAATTCTTAGATTTCTTTCCGGGTCTGGTTGGTTGAGGGACTACCCTCCGTGCCTCGGAAAGCACGTTAAGCCGTTGGTCCCGATTGTTATAACATCATCTATAATAATCGTATATCAAGGAACGGGCAGCAGCGTTACCTTGTGTGTTACAACATAATACTGCGGTCACCAACCCGCCTGCCAAGCGTGGTGACTATGGAAATGCCCTCCCTCGGGAGGAGGCCCATGTTCAGCAGTCGACGTTATACGGGCTGATGATGATGATGATGATGAAACCCTACTAATATCTACCTTCCAATTTCTCTAAGTAGGTATTTACATATTTGGATAATTATGTAAATACCTACAACAACGAATATACTCGTATAGCTAAGTAGCCATTCTGTTTTCAAAATGTTCATTGACGACTGGGTTTAATTTTGAATTGATAAAAATGCAGTTACTCCTCCCGCACCTATACCTAAGGTGCTTTCAAAATATGACAGTACATAGGTATGACAATAATTTGACAGATGATAGTGTCACGTGGGTAGGTATATTAATTAGGTAAGTACATTAGTGAACAAATTATTATAAGTGGAATAAATACATTTTATGAGACAACCTCGGTGGCGGAGCGGAGTCTCGCCACGGAGGTTGTCATAAAATCTCTCCTCGCTTTGAGTCTCGGAGGACGTGGGTTCGATCCCCTAACCGGACTTGAAATACAAAATTGTTTATTGTGTCAATTAGAATCAACATTACATGTTAACGTGTTTGGAGCCCCCATTTAAGTAAACATTGCCTTCATAAGGAGGCTCCGCTCTTTTAAAATCATTGTCGTACACATATGTATACTAACTCGGTTAAAATTATAGTGTACTGAGATCCTAAGGGTAAATAAGCATTAAGCACTGTGTATATATATTTTTTATGTTTTATTTTAGTTACATACTAATCTTAAAATATTTAAAATATATAAATAAAGTTGCAGTTTAAATTATTGATTTGTTAAAACTTATTCCCGATCATTGCATGTGATGTGTGGCGTGGTGGGTGAGGTGTGTGATGTGGTGTGATGTGATGTGGTGTGTGTGTGAGTCGTGTGTGTTATGAAGTGTGTGTAGTTTTAAGTTATGGAATATCATAATATGTGTAATGTATATGTGATACGTTTCTGAAATCTTTGTGTAATTATAAATAGAAATTCCAGGTATGGTTGGTTGAAGGACTACCTTCCGTAGGTACCTCGGAAAGCACGTTAAGCCGTTGGTCCCTATTGTTATAACATAATCTAAAACTAGCGTATAACAGGAAACGGGCTGCAGCGGTTCCCTGTGTATTGCAACATAATACTGCGGTCACCAATCCGCCTGCAAGCGTGGTGACTATGGCAAAAACATCAGTCGGGAGGAGGCCCATGTTCAACAGTGAACGTTTTACGGGCTGATGATGATGAATAAATTATATTAAGTATGTACTTATTCGATATATTTATTATAAGTCTTTCATAATGTAGGTTTAAAGCTGAAGAGTTTGTTTATTTCAACGCGCCTATTAAGAAGTACCTTTTTTTTATCCGGGTGGAAATGCATTTACGCATTCCCACTAGGGCGTGCAAAACCGGAAGGTCTTCAAAACCGGTTTTGAATTTCGGTTTTGAGGCCCCAAAACCGGAAACCGGTGTTAGCCCCGGTTTTGGCAACAATTTTATATTGTTTTTATAGTATAATTTTAACAAGAAAACAATATTCTTAGATACCCACAAACTCTACAAATAAAACAAATTGTATGATATACCTCTTTTTAATAAACCATTTATGCCTAACAATACCAAGTATACCACATTAATACTTTGAATAACGGGAATTTAAAATAATATAAAAATAGACTGAGATCAAATCAACAAGTAAGTTTGTGGTACCTTTAGTAGGTAGTAACAATTCTGGTAAGTACAGAAAAAAAAATTTAAACATACGAAACACATTCATCAATTACTATATGTCTCTTTCTATCTTTAATTAATAACTAATAACAACATTATTAAAGGATTCTTAATTGACTGTAAAACGAGATCAAATCAACTGCGTAGTTATACTAATTTAAATAAACAATAATCATTTTTTTCCAAGAGACCGCTGTTCTTGGTAATGTGTTCTTAAGAAAAGAAGTGCATTTAACAGTTTATCGGATAGCGTACTTCTTATTTTGTTTCAAAAGTACCCAGCACTCGAAAACGCCCTCTCACTCTGAACACTTGTTGGTAGTACACACATCAAATAGTTGTAAGCTTCTGTGAGATACATACCCCGATGCCCTCCGCTTTCATACATGGCTTTATAAACCCTGCAAGGTCGAAATCGGAATCAGACCGATTCCTGGGGGCTTTCCTGCAATCCAATTCCTTATCAAGCTGCTCTTGAAGAGTTAGCTCATCAGCTACAACTTCAGCGTCAGATGATGACGATAACGTTAGCGCGGACCGCTCGGAAATGTAATAGTATCAGATATTTCATCACCATTGGATTTGGGAAACGTATCATCGTCATCTTGTGTTGAGAAGTCTTCCCAATCGTGTAAATAATGCAAGACACCAGCTAACAGGAGACGCCTTTTCTTGATACGACTTCTCAAGTTCATCGCTAGTTTGAAGCTCAAAACACTGTTTTGTTCATCAAGTTTCTTGATCATGAATTTTAATGTTGTGTTAGCTGTGTGAAGAGTAGCATCACGTCGGCACAAGGACAGAACAGCAAGTTTGACAACATTCAATTCGAAAAAAGTTGTTTAAACCAAAATGTAAATATGTAATTCAAAAACGGGAAAACCGGAGTTAACTCCGGTTTTGTCTTTCAACCCCGGTTTTCAAAAATCGGTAAATTTTGTCCGGTTTCCGGTTTTTAGCAAAACCGGAAAACCGGTTTTGCACGCCCTAATTCCCACCGCCGCTGCAGCGTATTCGCGCGCGGCGCTGGCGGTGGGATATGTGGGACTCGCCATCTCCATAGCGTGGTATGCTAACATACCACGAGGAGAGGACCCTATACCACTTAAACCCCCCGGACTCTCCATATTAAGAAGTACCTACTAGCCCGATTTGAATAATTCTTTCACTGTTAGATAGGTTATTAGTCGAGGAAGGATATATTATACCTACTATTTTATTCTGAAATTATCATGGGAACGGGAGCTTCGCGGGTGAAACCGCGCGCGGGAAACTAATAAAATATTAAATTCCATCAAAATACTTACATGTTTGTTTTGAATAAATTCATCTATCAATACTAGCTTTTCTATAAATAAATAAATATATATATAAGGTTAATAAATATAAATAATATCAAAGTCATATTGTTACGTGATTACCCTCATGATCTGGAGTTTGTTTTTTTTTTGTTTTCGGACGGAAATATGTAGTTAGCCCCGAGGCTTTTGCTACTTCACCGGGCATAAAGGCGAGCGGAGCTCCAAATGGTTTTAACACTACAAACTAAGCAAACTGAGCAAGAGGGCGTCCCCTGTGGGACTTGGACCTTGGCTCAGGGCGGTCGCTGACGAGGAGATTGAGGGATTATTGCTTTTAGTTTCTTAAGGGGAGTTTTGTCCAACTGTCGCTCTACTTTACAGTTCGTGAGCCTCTCTGACTTCGGGTTTACGAAGGCATCGGAAGTTTCTTAGCAAACTAAGGGTCGGGAGGGCGAGTGATCTGGAGTGCCAATGCTACGGCAAAAGCTGCTTGACATTAGGCGTTCCGTATTCTTGTTTGCCTAAATCTATATAAATATGAATGAATCGCCAAACTGTATGTCCGCGCCTAACCTCAGAACGACTTGGCGAATTTCGTAGAGTTAAGTTTGTGTAAGTGTGTTTTTTTTTTGGTGTATTTGTGTTTATTAGGACAAGATATAAAAGAAAATTTTGGATATACAAGAGAAATATCATTTCGAATGGGTGCAACAGTTAGTTGCAATATAATAAAACTGAGTGCAGGTAAGTATTTTATATATCAATAAAATATTCTACATTTTTAAAGGTGGAAATTTGATGCTTCAATATTTCCATATTTTGAGCTGCAGAAACATTTTAACATGATGTTAAATGACTTTTATTAAACTTTTACATTTTACATGTACAAACATATAACGGAGCAATCGTAATAAAAGCAGAGCATACACCACACATTTTATCCTACTAAATAATTTTAAACATATAAATATACTAGTGCATTGCTGTGCACTTTAGCCATTTCAGTAAAGCAGCATAATATGCGGGTAAAAGCACACGGGGGGCAACCAACACCTATCATTCTTCTTTTTAGCAAAACAATGTCAGGAGAATTTATCGAGCGATTTTAATTTATTGCTGATAGATGCCAATTACACTTAATTCATAAATAGGTTGATAAATCTATTGAAATTTTGGCCACGGGGCGGCGCGGCGCGGCGATTGGATTCCGCCGTGTAAGAACGGTTTAGTGTTTAGGAGCTACCTAAGATGCAGGGTAATGATCTCATTTTGAAATTTAGTATGCCACCAATATGCCATATAGTCTCAAAAAAATAAGTTTCATTAATTCTTTATTTTTTCCATGTTTGTACCTATTAATGCGTTGTAACGATTTATTATCTGCTTGAATGGTGTAGTTCTGTGTGTTCATAAAAGTACAGGTAGGTAAAATTTGGATTATGAAAGCCGTGTGGTACCTACAGATGATGGACCTCTCGGCTTTTTTTTAAGTTTCAAAGAACAACGTCATTTCTATATTACTAAAATATTAAGGTTTGCTTGCTGAATCTTACATCTATTTCATCCCCGGCTTTCATCCCACTACTATGTCGATGATATCATCAACATAGGAGTGGGGTAAAAAGGGCGGCAAACCACCGCCCTCCCACCCACAACATAATATAGGTACTCGACAGTCCGCTTGTAATATGTTCGGTTTGATCTATGACCTTAAACTGGGAATGTGAGAACGAGAGGTTAAATTTATACGCTCTTCTCACCAGGGTCGGCCTGTTCATATGTTGACCGTTTCAGGTGCGCATAATTCAGGCTCGAACGGCAACATTTTTTTTTCGGACGGACATACGTTGTTAGCCACAACGCTCTTGCTACTTCACCGGGTATAAAGTCGAGCAAACCTCCAGCCTTAATTGAAGGGCAGCAATGGAGAGAACTCCATTAATGCACTTCAGGCGTCATGATATGATACATCGCCTGAATTCTCCGAGGAACGCACTTTTACCAGACTATGTAGACAGTACGGCAATTTGATCTCGCTCCAACCGGATCTACGGCACTGCTTCTCATGGAGTGTGGTGCACATTTTAAACATTACTGAGAAGAGGTCCCTTTAAAAGAAATGCATTAAAATGTTACTATGTATAGTTATTTGGAGGCAAACATCTCCATAAGAGAACAATAACAACGCTTTAAAATAACAACATATTGTTTGTTACATGCGTTCATTGTATTCAAATAGGAGTCCTCCACATCTAAATTATCAATTTATAAGAAAACTATAGACTACAAACGGACGGGCATGTGTTGTTAGCCACGCAGCTTTTGCTACTTTACCGGGTAAATAGCGAGCAGAGCTCCAGCCTTAATAAATAGATTAAAAACAACAAAATAAGCAACCTGCGCAAAAGGGTGTCCCCTGACCGAGCCGAGGTCCAAGTCCCACGACTTGGACCTCGGCTCAGGGTTCAGGGCTCGGTCAGGGACTCTCGCTGGCGAGAGGATTGAGCCATTATGGCTTTTAGTTTTATGCAATTGTCGCTCTACTTTACAGTCCGCAGGCCTCTCGGACTTCGGGTCTACGAAGGCATCGGAAGGTTCTGTGCAAACTAAGGGTCGCGTTCGCAGGCGCCCTCTTCTTCGGCGGGTTGGATGGAATGGTCTCTGTGTAAGACTTGGACCTAGGCTCAGGGCGATTGCTGGTGGGAGGTGTTTTAAGTGAATGAGATTTTTAGATTTTTCAGGGAGCTATACTTTACAGTTTGCTGTCTTTTTCGCGGGCTTCTCGGAATTCGGGTCTACAAATATATCTAAAGGTTTTTTGAAAACCAAGTTTGGAGAGGGCGAAGTGTTAAGCGGCAGTCGTCATCACTAATGCCTAAGTAGAATTTAAAAAATGAAATTAATTTAGCTCTTAAAAATAACCTTAAAAAGTTTTATTTTAATTTTTCTATCGTAGATATAGTAATATTATTACTTACATTTGTTCTACAAAAAAGACCATTGCGCTATCTATACGAAGTTTCTCGAACTACGGACGTTTGGTCACGTAAGCACTCAGTAAACACAGGATGTGAGTACAGATTAGTACAACGTAATACACAAGCTGTCCGCTAGATGGAGTTACTATAGCACGATCGATGCGATGGAAAAATATGTGTAGGCGCACAGAACCGGTCATGGTCATTTTATAATTAAAATAGGTATCGGTATCGTTAGTATCGTGTAAACTTTTATTAATATCTACACTATTTATATTTTAATATCTACATTAATATTATAAAGAGAAAATATTTGAATTTTGATTGCATTGATTAGGGTCCGGAACTACTGGACAGATTTCAATAAGCATTATTGAAATCGCCATTAGAAACCTATTTAATTATCAAGTTCCCACGGCAGCTGCGCGCGGGATGCTAGTCACTACATACCTAGTACCTACCTATAAAACAAAATCGATTGCCGCTGTCGTCTGTCCGTTCCTATGTGTGCTAGGTCTTTTAAACTTCGCAACAGATTATGATGCGTTTTTTTTAATAGAGTGATTCTAGAGGAAGCGTTATATGTATGATACATCACCATTGCACCCGTGTGAAGCCGGGGCAGGTCGCTAGTGTTGTATAAGTCTTTATCACCGTAATGTTACAACTATGTACCCTTTGATAATCCGCTTTTCTATATTTATATTAGTATAGTTAGTAGTTAGTAGTTATTAATCCGTCGCTCTGAGTCCAAATCCAAGTCCCACAGTCGCGCCGCGCCGACGACGAATCCTATTGCGCTGGTTAATTAGTACGTAGCTTTTAAACCATTTATTTAGGCTGGAGATATACTCGCCTTATTGCCCGCTGATATAACAAAATATTCCTTGGCTAACTGCATATAGGTCAAAATAAAAAAATAAAAATTGCTTAATCCCAAAAACTAGAGAAGCTACTCCAATAAAGCTCATTACAAAAGTGTAATGGAAAATGGAAGCGACGTGACGTGCGACGTGTGAAAATATCACAACAGACTATCATTTAATTATCGGGAAGCGAGAATGTGCATAGCGCGCCCCTGACTAAAATGTACATAAAAAGGAAACAAACCCTTTTGATACTCTTAACACCATGCCTGATTATCGTTGGTTTTATAGAAAAGAGAATAACTTTATAGCAGTAGAGCAAATCTATTTTGGATGCAAAAAAAATCTTCAAATAGGTGCTTAGCTCATAAATAATTGCAATAACAGCAATTAAGCCACTGTTCTAATGAAGGTGAGAAACTATTGTGAAACACTTATATTATAGTTATTAAATATATATAACGAATTTGGACATTTTGTTTAATGAAAAATAATTAGTGGATTTATTGGGGTTCCACTGAAACTTAATAATTAAATTCCAATTCAGAAAATTAACCTTAAAGATGCCTAATTGCAGGAGCTTATACCTTGGATTTCTGATAGTAGAGTGACTAGTAGAGTTGCCCATGCAACTATCGATAGTTTCGCTATCGATAGATGACCTCGAAAAATAGTAACAATATCGATAGTGCTATCGATAGTATCGATAATATCGATACTATCGATATCACAAATTCATTAATACTATTGATTGGAAGCAATAGTATCGATACTATTACATTATAATACTATCGATACGATAGTATCGATATTTTTAAAGTAAAACTATCAATACTATTGATAGTTTGTAAAACTATCGATACTATCGAAGACCAACCCATGTTTAGGAGCAATACTATCGATACTATCGATAGTATTGCTCCTAAACACATATTGGTTCTCGATAGTATCGATACTATCACTAATATCGATACTATCGATAGACTATCGATACTATTGATATGACGTCAACTATCGATAGACTATCGATAGTCTATCGATAGTCGACTATCGATAGGCAACACTACTGACTAGTATATGTATTTACATAGTGGTCAAAACATGCATACCACTACATTTCTACCAATATATTTCTACACTTAGACACTTATCTTTAAAACTTCGTAACGGATTCTGATGCGGTTATTTTAATAGATAGAGTGATTCAAGAGGTAGGTTTATATGTATAATACATCAGCATTACACCCGTGCGGGTCGCTAGTCTATACCTAATAAACTAGTCAACTAGGGGTAGGAATTCTACCATAATTAAAATAAAAAAGCACTCTGAACTCCTCTATATAAACTACCTACTAGCAGCCCGCGCGCGGTTACCCCCCGCGTAATCCGTGCAAATCCCGTGCCCCTTCCCGTAGGAATCTAGTCGTTTCGAACTCAATTATAATCGTTATTTTGGAATGGCTATCACTAAAACCACAGAATAGATAACAGTACAACAAAAAATTAACTCCGCAACAGAAATGAAAGAAATAGAGACTCTTGTAGCGATACAATTAAGTGCAATTCAGACTTTTTTTTTTCGGAATGACTTTCGTAGTTAGCCACGCGGCTTTTGCTACTTCACCGGGCATAACGGCGAGCAGAGCTCCAGCCTTAATAAATGGTTTAAAAACTATAAACTAAGCAACCTGCGCAAGAGGCCGCCCCCTGTGGGGCTTGGACCTCGGCTCAGGGCGGTCGCTGGCGATGAGATTGAGGGATTATGACAGTCGCTCTACTTTACAGTTCGCGGGCCTCTTGGATTTCGGGTCTACGAGGGCATCGGATGGTTCTTTGCAAGCTAAGGGTCACGAGGACGAGGGTGGATGCGTAGCGTTCGCGGGCGCACTCTTCTCCGGCGGGTCGGATATAGTGGTGCTAGTTTCATTGGTCCGGAGCCCGTTGGCGGTACGGACATGTATCGCGGGTAGGGGAATTGCGGCTCTACGTTCGACCTCAGCGTCGACCTCTGCGAGGTGGACTGGATCTATAGTTAGAGTACTTGGAGAACATTGGGTTTCCAGATTATCAGCTAGGCATTCGGCCTTCTCGTC
The DNA here is from genome assembly GCA_947037095.2 of Nycteola revayana. NCBI lineage: Eukaryota > Metazoa > Arthropoda > Insecta > Lepidoptera > Nolidae > Nycteola > Nycteola revayana. The sequence goes on along the minus strand of OX344842.1, from coordinate 28,751,332 downwards.
ATCGCCTAACGCAGGGCGTTGATTCGGGTGATTGAGAGGGGGCATATAGAGGAACAGGTTATAGGTTTGAGCTTCTTACAGAGGTCTTAAAAGGCCAAATGTGACGATTTAAGGTCACTCAACATCGTATCCCGTCTGGAGTTTCGCATACGCAAGCGGTTTTCCTCGGTGTGATACGAGTCGTAGGCTCTGATGGCCGCATTCTTCTCGGTCATCAACGCACGCTCATCGTCAGGGAGCTTCCATCGATCAAGATTATCGATCGCTGAAACCTCCCATGAACATTCATTCACCTGACAATGGACGTGAGCCGTGAGGGAGTCTATAGCGTCAAGCGTTTGCTCGGGGGTTTGGATGTGAGAGGGTATGGAGTCGAAATATTCTGAGGAAGCAGACTCGAGTCGGGACCCGAGCTTTTTCCTGTCAGCAACAGTCTTGGTCTGAGAAGAATCTGAGTGACCACTGGGACACAGTAGTTCTATGATGACGGGCCTGTGGTCCGAACATAGCTCGTAATTCACCTGTATTGAAGATAAACGTAAGTTTATGTTCTTTACAAGAGCAATGTCGAGTATGTCCGGTCGGTGGCCAGGAGTATGAGGGAAATGGGTAGGTTCGAAAGGAATAATAGGATCGAAGGGAATGAGTTCTAAGCGTGCCTCTCGAGTGGTTCGTGTTGCAGCTCCATGTCACATGCTTAGCATTTAGGTCACCGGCGACGATGACCGCTCCCCCTAAGTCATGAAGGAGCAATGCAGACCGCACGGTCCTATCTGACCTACATTTAAATTCAAATACAAGTTCTTTCTCTTTTTATCGCATATCTCTTAACTCTTTTGACGACATCAGGGTTGTCTTCGTTTAAAGAATATGTAATTTGAATACCACTTAAGTGCCTATTACCTTTGTGAGCGTATTATATTAGTTATTATTAATTATTATGTATGTAGGTAGATGAGAAAACTATTTTATTTTTCAATGTCTACTTAGGTAGAAACCTAATAAGTTAGCTATACGGAATACGATAGTGTGTACTTTGTTTATGAAATGAAATATCTTGTTTAGGTGTTATGTAGGTACATGCATATCGAATAGGAAATATGTTGTAGATAGTAACCTATTGAAATATCGAATTTCTGTTACCCGAATCTTAAAACCCCAAAAACGGTTGGTAGAACTTTTAAAATACAGATGTAATGGATGACAACTTTCTATAATTCCGTTTTTAATTTCCCAGATGAATCAATTTACAGGTGCACTAAAAACAAATTTTCAAATAGTATTTTTTTGTTTCCCATATTGTCATAATCCAAATATAGTTATACCAGATTCTTAGAATATTTTTTTTTGTTTCCCGTCGTACCATTTTCTAAATAAACTATTACCAAATTTTCATTATATTTTTATTAGGTTCCCATACAATTGTGTTCCAACTAAACTATATATATACGTTAGGTTAGGTTAGAACTGCGACCCCCGAACCAGAACAGACTCCCACTCTGCCAGAACCTACTCGCTATTGTTTTACTTGCCCATTACAGACAGGTTAAGGTTAAGTACCTACCTTGTAATTTTTCCAATAGTTTATGGAAATAATGTGGAAAATAAAAATTGCCAGTCAGTAAATTTATTGTTTTAGTTGCCTATTACAGATAGGTTTAAGTGTCAAATTCGACTCAGTAGGTTAGGTTAGGTTAGAACTGCGACCCCCGCATGCCATGCCAGAACCTACTCGCTATTGTTTTACTTGCCCATTACAGACAGGTTAATATACAATTTATTTAAAATAAAAGGATTTAGTTTTTCTGGATATCGTTTATTTTAATTTAAAAAATCTTGGTTTTCATTGGTTGCATTTCAGAAATTTGTGTTTTAAAAATTCGGCTTTCGTGCATATGGATTACGGTCATCTGGATTTTGTGCATTTAGATTTTGTGTGTCTGGAACTCGTTCATCTGGATTATAAAACGTCGATCAAATGAAAAAATGGGCAAATGAAATTCGGAGTTGCGATTATATGGCAAATAAAACTTCGGAATTTGAAAAAACGGGATTATGAAAAAATGGCCAAACGTTTTCGGGATTATGATATTCGGAATATTAAAATTCGGTATTAAGATAGGTAACCGTTGTAGATACTTAGTACCTAAAACAAAAACTTTCAATTTATACCGAAGTCATAATATCATTATATTTAGTATAATATGGCTAGAGAAATAGGTATGTAATTATTTCTCTAGCCATATTATGGTACCGAACCGAAAAAAAATACCAAGTATGTGGGTAACATTAGAAATTCCTTTATCTCAAATACGCTCGTGAATGATATAAATACATTAAAATAGTATCACTACCTACGTTCACTACTTATTTTTGTAACCTACATTTCAATTGATTTCAATATTAATTTATTTTCTCAACACATTTTTCGGTTACATACAGTTACAGTTAAGTTCTGGTATATACTAAACTAAGTGTATACCTATTATGAATAATTATTTCATATTAATAATAGTATATAATAATAATTAGCTTTCAGAGTCCTTAGGAAGCTGTTTTTTTTATAGTTGGATGGCAATTCTTGTTCAAGCAATTTAACACGTTAGGGTTCCGTAGCCAAATGGCATAAACGGAACCCTTATAGATTCGTCATGTCTGTCTGTCTGTCTGTCCGTCCGTATGTCACAGGCACTTTTTTCCGAAACTATAAGAACTATAATGTTGAAACTTGATAAGTAGATGAATTTTGTGAACCGCATTAAGGTTTCACACAAAAATAGAAAAAAAAACAATAAATTTTGGGGTTCCCCATACATGGGGACTGAAACTCAAATTTTTTTTTTCATCGAACCCGCACCTGTGGGTATCTATGTATAGGTTTTCAAAAATGAAGTTGAGTTTTCTAATGTATTTTTTTTCTAAACTGAACAGTTTGCGCGAGAGACACTTCCAAAGTGGTGAAATGTGTGTCCCCCCCCTGTAACTTCTAAAATAAGAGAATGATAAAACTAAAAAAAATATATGATGTACATAACCATGCAAACTTCCACCGAAAATTGGTTTGAACGAGATCAAGTAAGTAGTTTTTTTTTAATGCGTCATAAACCGTAAACCGCACTTTACCTTTCATTTAGTCAACTATTATTAACATCGATCAAAGTTACAACGAACTACAAGAACTTTTATACTATGTTACTTGTTGTATTCTTGTTATAAAAAATAGGTAGGCACTTGCAACTAGTACGGAACCCTTAGTGCGAGAGTCCGACTCGCACTTGGCCGGTTTTTTAGTTTTTCTATATTTAACAAAAACAGTTCGTTCGTTTCAGCCCCGTGCGGGGGGTCGCTGCACGTCCTTATAGTTTCGCTACCTACACGCGGAGTGAAACGGGCCTGTTAAAACTGACGAAGTTTCACGTAAACATGAAACCCCTATTTTCCCGATTAATAAGGGTAGTTTGGAAATTATCCGTTATTAATTTTATTAAAGAGTAGTAAAGTATAGTAGAGATAGCTTTAAAAAGAAAAGATTTTCCATACAAACTTATACACCCCTTAATTTCCACCTCTGTAAGAGTTGTTCAGAAAAATAAATAACCACATCTTAATTTCTTTAAATAAGTCTGCGAAATTTCATACTTCTACGACCGTCTACGGAAAATTCGTCTAAAACAATTCGACTAAAAAACAATTCGACTATTAACAAGTCGTCCAAAACAATTCGACTAATAACAACTCATCTAAAAGTTGGAAGTTGGAATCCTGGGTTGGAGTGTACTACCGTTTGTCGTGAAAACGATGTCGAAGGCGAAAGTATCAGGAGAATTTAAGATGCAAGAGCGAGCGAAGCTAGCTCGTGACTTGGGGCATCCCAACTCGGATCGGTTAGGTTAGGTTAGGTTTGTGACCACAACGATTCCAGACTTTGGTCAGCTGAACTTTTGATCAAATGACCATCGTTATTTTAAACTTTGTTGATTTGTACGTTGTTCTTTTGAAACATTCCTCAGGAAAGTTTTGATTTTCTAATATGCATCCAATTAAATTTAACATTAGTATAATTAACTGAGACTACTGTCTGGATTAGAACTAAGCTAATCCACTCTTTCGTCCCACGCCGTTTTTATCTATTACGATGTGTTATAGAATTTAAATAGTTTTTCGTCGAATTGTTTTTGATGAGTTGTTACTAGTCGAATTGTTTTAGACGACTTGTTAATAGTAGAATTGTTTTTAGTCGAATTGTTTTAGTCGAATTGTTAATAGTCGAATTGTTTTAGACGAATTTTCCGCAAATCTCTACGATAGCGCAATTTTCGTAAAACGGTATAGGTAGGTACAAAGTTTTTGGTTTACGTATTAATTTAGAGATAATTATCATCTATTGTCTGATATGCTTATACATAAATTTTCTCCGAATTTGTATAAATTATTTCAAATTTAAGCTAGTAATAAATAGTTTCAAAAATGTTTTCCCAAATAAAGGGATTTTGCTATAGTCACCTCGCTTGGCAGGCGGGTTGGTGCCCACAGTATTATGTTGTAACATACAAGGAAACGCCGTCCGTTTCTTGGTAGACGCTTGTTATATATGATGTTACGTACTTTATGAGGCACGGAGGGTACTCCCCCAAACAACCAGATCCCGAAATACATTTTCAGAATTTACACAAAGATTTCTTGTACGGCGCGAGGTTCGAACCACCGACCTCCGGCACTTAAAGCAAGTATTATACCGATACTAAATCAATATCCATTTGAAACTTCTATTAATATCAATATACAAATGCACACTCATTAATATAAACATCTATTATAGGGAATGAATCATAGATCGAGTCGTAGGGGGTCGAGTCGACTTGGCAGGTGCATCACATTGTCATAAGGAACACATCCAATGACAATTAATTGAAATTGTTCGGTGACGGAACGCTGAACCGAGGTCTCTTATAATGTACTTCCTTATTTTCAAGTGGTTATTTAGTTTGAGGAGACATAGTTGAGTAATTTAGTTGATAAATGATGTATCATTTTTGACTATATTCCCGCGCGCGGCTTCACCCGCGTTTCTCCCGTTTCCATAAGAACTTTATGATCAAATATAATATTATGATATATGTATATACATCATCGGTGTAACGGAAAGGGTATATACATAGAAAGAGCAAGGCTTATTTGGATCATAACAAACGAATGACCATGTCACCATGGACTATGAAGTCACCATGAGGGGTGTTTTGCCAATACTCCCCACGGTTGGCAGGCGGGTTGGCGAGCGCAGTGGAGTTCTTTGCGGGTTTGATCATCACAGGAACGCTGCTGCCCGTTCCCTGGAATTTTCCTTAGTCACCTTTTACGACACCCACGAGTAGAAATGGGGAGGCAACATTCTATGCCGGCACCCCATGGCCTCCAATAGAGGGGCCCCTACAATAGAGATTTAAAATCTTTCAAATTCTGTCGAGTAAAATTTAAAACATTTCTTTTATTTACCCGTGTACCTTTACATACAGTACTTTGTAGAATCGTGATTAATGCAATAGTTCTTAAATATTGTAATAACGGTTATTCATCTATATTTGTTCACTTAAATTAGACAATCAGTAAAATATCAGAATTGAAATCGACCTGAAAAATAGGTACATTCTTCAAATTTTCTACACATTTAGAGGGAAATTAATTTGTGGCCTCTTCTCATTTGTTGCCCCGGTGCCTCCGGACTTGTAAATCCGACCCTGCCTACGTTTGTTTAATCTATATCTACAAACAAGTAATATTGTGTCTGTTTTTATTCGAATAATATCAGGTTTTTGCTTTTTTGATTTGATATCCTTGTTTATACTGGCATATTCAAATAAATAATTTGTTTTTTGATGTTATACCTATATAACATCAAAAAACTTCAAATCCAGTTAATTACGCAGGATAGCGTATGTCCTGTGGTAACTAATTGCATTTGCTTATTTTTATTTTGACAACCTCCGTAGCGTAGCGGTATTTGGCTCGCTGTATATCTCGGAGGTCGTGGGTTCGATCCCCACGCTGGACAGGAAATCTTTGTGTAAATTCTAAGATTTCTTTCCGGTTTTGGTTGGTTGAGGGACTAACCTCCGTGCCTCAGAAAGCACTTTAAGCCGTTGGTCCCGATTGCTATTAGGTACCTACATCATCTATAATAATCGTGTATCAAGGAACGGGTAGCAGCGTTTCCTTATTTGGTACAACATAATACTGCGGTCACCAATCCGTCTGCCAAGCGTGGTGTGGCAAATTATGGTAAATACTATGGAATATACTATGGAAAATACCCTCCCCTGGGAGGAGGCCCATGTTCGGCAGTGGACGTTATACGGGCTGATGATGATGATGATGATTTTTATTTTTGTGACGGTCATTTATGTAGTTTAAGCCACGGGGCTTTTCCTATTTCACCGGGTATATAAAGCAGAGCTCCAGCTTTGTTAAATGGTTTATAAACCACTAGCGGACCCGACAAACGTTGTCCTGCATGATTATATTAGGTCTTTACCAAATTATTACCTTAAATTTTTGTTTGGCTAAGAATTCTAATTTCAAATTAATTTTATGTTAGGCAGTTAAAATCCCATTAAAATCGGTCAAGTTGTTACTGAGATTAGCCGGAACAAACTTATAAGGCCGGCAGACAATATTTTTAAGTTTTTTTTTTTTACTAGTACCCTATATACCTATCTTCATATAAATTAAATGAAAACCTGCTATTTTTCCAATTCAAACAATCTTCGGTTTTATTTATTTTTAAAGATTTCTACTAATATTTAGTCTTACATAACTGTTGAATTGCAAATTCGAATCCCAATTGAGTCTAATCCCTAGTACTACTTGTACATTCTCTGCTTCAATGTAATAGTGACACAAAACCAAATGTGTAACTTAGCGATAATGCATTTTAGTCGCATGATATTACGGAACAATTTGTGTTGAATCATAACCATATTTTGTGTCACTATTACATTAAAGCTGCGAATTATTATACATCATAATACAATGTCCGTATGAAGTTTATTTGAAACTAGTATCAATCTCCATTAGTCATAGCACATGCTTGGCACGAGACATGTCGGCAGCTGAGGTACAGGTGTAACTCACTGATTACCTTTAGTCACTGTATACTTCTACAGTATTAGTTGTTTACTACAAGGCAGAATTAATGTTTTTATTTATTAACTAGTTGACCCGACAGAAGTTGTCCTGTCTTAACTAAATCTACTCTATATTTAATTGAACTTTTAATATTACGCATGATAGCAGCGCGCATTCAGTTAATGATATGTCGAACGTGATAACATTACACATTAAATTTTTATATGATTGATATAGATTATTTATGAAATAAGTAGCAAGTTATACGATTATACTAAATACACTAAAAGTTACTAATTGCGCTTATTTTTGAGTTGATGTGTTGATTAAGTTTGTCTCTTTGTCTTTGTCTTTGTCCAAGACAAAGACTCTTTGTCTTTGTTTTTGTCCTAGACAAAGACTCTTTGTCTTTGCCTTTGCCTTTGCCTTTGCCTTTGCCTTTGCCTTTGCCTTTGCCTTTGCCTTTGCCTTTGCCTTTGCCTTTGCCTTTGCCTTTGCCTTTGCCTTTGCCTTTGCCTTTGCCTTTGCCTTTGCCTTTGCCTTTGCCTTTGCCTTTGCCTTTGTCTTTGTCTTTGTCTTTGTCTTTGTCTTTGACTTTGTCCTAGACAAAGACTCTTTGTCTTTGACTTTGTCCTAGATAAAGACTCTTTGTCTTTGTCTTAGACAAAGACTCTTTGTCCCAGACAAAGACTCTTTGTCTTTGTCTTTGTCCCAGACAAAGACCCTTTGTCTTTGTCTTTGTCCCAGACAAAGACTCTTTGTCTTTGTATTTTTCTTTGTCCCAGTCTTTGTCTTTGTCCCAGTCTTTGTCCTAGACAAAGACTCTTCAAAGACAAAGAGTCTTTGTCTAGGACAAAGACAAAGACAAAGAGTCTTTGTCTAGGACAAAGACAAAGACAAAGAGTCTTTTGACCTGATTTTATTTTGAAAGACGAAAGTAACAAAAGTCTTCCATAATCCGTACACGATACTCTTACTCTTAAGAGCAAGATTTAAATTAAGTATAATTTAATTAGCGACTAAAGGACACCTGACGAATAAGCAGCAGCATCAATCATCTCAAAGATTATACCATATAACAGCGATCAACAATATGCATGCCAAACGTGGTGATTGTTGTAATATCCCTCAACGTCCCAGCTTGCCAAGGTCATAAGAGGTGGACCAAGTTCGGCAGTGGATGTAGAGGGGCTGATAAAGTAAAGTAAAAACTCCAAAATTCACTCATTTAATTAAAGCTGTACATGACACTAATAAAGATAAATTATACATTTTATTTCACAACATTTCATATACCCCGTGATAATCCGGGAAGGAGGACATAATAGCGAATCCATTCAAAGGAAACATAATATTAAAATCGTTGTATTTTATCATGAAATAAGTTATTCATTAGCGAAATCATTACAATTTAAGCCTTTTTTGTTTCAGGCTATTTTAATGAGACCATTTCATGGTAAAATACAACGATCATTTATATTTTGTGACAGGATATTTTAATGACACCATTTTCCACGTCGCACCTCCTCTTTGTAATTTACCTGATGATTGTCAAGTTCTGAAATAATCACTTCACCCTGTTTGAAATGAACAAAATGTTTTCCATTCTACAACAGTCGCTGCATAAACGTGAGCTCGAGAGAAGGAATTCTAAATATACAATATGGTTCCATAACTACGACCTTCAGTTCGGCGAGTAATAAACAAAAAACAAAGACTTCACAAAATTACTCTTGGTTACTGCTCGTCAGATACTAAACAAGAACGAAGACTTTTTACATTGCCCTATCTAGGATATGTTAAATATCCTAGACAGGTCAATGAAAACAAATCTGCACACCACGGCGTGTCCTATATATATTCACCTTAAATTAAATATTTATCTACATAGAGGGCAGGAAATGTCTATGTGTCAGAGCTGATATGACTCGGACTTATTTATAAAAGTACTCTACTCGTATAATATTGAAATTATACAGGTTCATTTAAAAAAAAATCTGCTGTTCCATACATTTTGTCGAGGTAAGTGAACATAATTGTATGGAACAGCTGATTTTTCTTTCACGATATCAGGGTTGATCCCATAGTAAAAGTTGGTTATCCTGTATCCTGATATTAATCCTGTATAGGTGGTGCTTGTCAAAAGCTAACCGAAAATAATTTCACAAGATTTTAAAATGTGAAATTATTTTCGGTTGGGTGGGTTTCCATATTAAACATAAGATATGTTAGAGAAGAGACTTAAGAATGTATGTCACATATTTATGTTTCTTCTGTATAAAATAAAATAATTAAACATTATATAAAAGTTATCTTTTCAAAACACAGTGAAAATTCTCATATGTAAAGTGGGTATATTTTGTTAGCCAGGTGTTCGTTGATCTATGCAAGGCCGACGGCGCTAGCGGCTTGCGAAACTCGTTCGGATGTGGAGCGGCTAAATTTACGCGTCTCATGCGCCTGCGCGTCGCTCGCCCGTTTCCTACACCACACAGTGCTATCACCTGTAATGATCGGAATCATCCCGTAATGATTCATTACAGTGATTGGTTGAAGATCAGTTAAAGGAGGAAAATATATTTAAAATTGATTCGCACGGACATCGGAACGGATATTATTCCAGCATAAAAGTCGGATTGGTAATACTTTGAAATATGAAACCAGGACTAATGAAAGAAAATGTTTTCCTGGAAATCGGAGAGTTTGCGTGCACTAGACAAGACGGCTATCCAACTTGCACCATCCAACCCGAGTCTAACGAGAGAATCTGTCAATACTTGAAGTTTATAAAAATATTCAAATTTTAGAACGTACCTACAGATGTTGGTCCTTTCAAATGTGTATAACCACAAAGTTTTTAAATATTGTTAAAAATTTAATGTATCTTGTGTTTTTATCTGCATAACTCTAGCCCCGATGGAACTTCAGCATTAGTTAAAGTGGAAAATGGTTACTAACATATAAACCAAATCAAACAAGGTGCCAAACAACCATCATACATACATAGTACTATAATTTGAGGACAAAATGCTTCGAGTCATCGGTGAATGTCCTTTATAGTGGAGATAGGTGTTTGATAAACAATGCATTTCAATAAGCGTTCTTTAATTACACTGTAGTAAATTATTTTTATAAAAAATAGACCAATTGATAATGTATAGCTATGCACGGAGAGCCAGGATTTAATATAAATATTAATTTTACTCATAGATTTTTTTTAGATATGGGAGTCAGACGTACGATAATGCTTCGCCGCAGACTGTTCGTGCTCTGTGTGTAGATGCTACGACTGTACTCGTGTAGAATAAACCGTACTCGCTACGGCCTATCCCTATATAATAATACTAGCTGTTATTAATGACTCGGTCCGCGTGCAAATCAATTTCTCCATACAAATTTTGGAAAATACGAAATACACTGTTCAAGTGTCGGGACTATATAATCAGCAGTTCAGGCTGTGTTGATCCGTCGGACAGCCCGCATTCAGGTCAAAACATTTTATTAATATAGATTACCAGATGCTATATCTGAAGGCTCATACTGTGGCATGGCTGGAGGTCTAGCTCATCGGCATACAATATTAAAATTTGATTATAAATTTTGCATATTTGACCATTAACAGCCAGAGTTTAACCCATCGTTAAATTCCGATAGCCCGCCCAAATGGTGTTCATTCTACTTGCATAATTTTGTCAGAAAAAGCTATTAAACACTATAATTATTTTATAACACGAAATAAGAATATTAAAAAATACAAAGTTTGTTAATGAAAACAATAAAATGTAATGATTATTATTACTTGAATATTTTTTTGTCATATTTGAATCTTTTAGGTAGTGTGCATAGGTGCCTAGTGTGTAAGTAAATGTGAACGGCGTCGATCACTGAATCATATTATAAAATGACAGTATCATACCATTATAAGTTTGTATAATAAACCCATCATTGAGAACTTTATAATAAGAAGAATGAAAGAAATATATAATAATAAAATGTTGAAGAAATCAATGTTTTCCGCGACACAATCAATAATCAAAAATAGGTAATGTTAATATATTTACAAAATAAAAATGAAAATAAAACTAACGAGTTAGTAAATTAAAGAGTTCGCAACACCCATCTTTAAATAAAATAGAGAATTTAGTATGTTCGATACGTGTTCTAAATATAGTAGTACTAATCTGAGAGCATTCCTTATCGCATATTTTGGCATTGTCTTCGTATCTTACATCACTATTTGTCGTTGCCTTATGTATCCGGAAGTAAATTATTCTAGTAAACACGTTATATATTCTTCTTCAAAAGCTCGTTCACGTAATACACTGCTTAAAATCTCCTTTTAACCGACCCTGGGAAAGTCAGGGCTGTTGAGGCATAATGCCATAATAACCACGCTTGGTAGACAAATAGAATTGGTGTTCGCAGAACGATCGTAGTTAACCTTGAGCTGATAGACACAGTTGCCCATCCATCAGGTCTTTAGTCCCTTGGTCGCCTCTTAGCCTGACTGCCTCTTGTAACCTAGTCTTTGAGAAAACTAGTAAACGCTCTGCAGCGCATACTAAAAATGCACAAAATTATTAATCAAAGACTTTAAAAGATGACAAAAAGAATGATCTCCGAGTGTCTTATAGTCTATCTTCTCCGAGTGTCACACCGTAGGTAGAAAGAGAAAGACTCGTAGGAAGCTAGGATAGGGTCCGGTCGTCCTCGCAAGGCGAGGCTCGCGACGCGTTCTATACTTCAGACCCGATCCCAGCCCGCGCTGGTTGATCTTAATTATATTTTATAATAAGCGATTATCACATGCCGTAACAACATTGGTAAATTTTATTTAATAACATTATTGTTGAAATTTAAACTAATTTATTAGTTAAGGTTGTTTTTTCTTTTTTATTTTCATTATTATTGTATTTGACTTATAATAAGAACGATCGATTCGTCTACATTATCAATAAACGTTTTCATTTCATTACAACGCAGGCATCAGTGTGCTTCGAGCTTATGTACTTCGAACTCTAGATATTGATAAGAAGTACCTACCTACGTAATTTAAATTAATATATAGTTAAACAAATTTTAATATAATTATATAACTTCACAGTAACCAATTACCAATTAGCTCTTCAATTCGTGATCATTCATCATTCATCCCACACTTTGTAGCAAAAATATCATATCATATCAAAATCAGATTCTTTCAATAGCTCTCACGTTTTATAACCTGATTTTATTACAAAGTGGTTAGTTAATTCAATTATTGGTTTTAATATTGATCCGCGTAATATTGTATAATTATTCAAGTTGATTTGCTGTAATCTTGTTAAATTCAGTTAATGTTTTATTGCATAATATTTAACACTAGCTGTCGCAATACCTTAGGACCAAAGTGTACGATGTCAATGCGTTCTACCTGTGGTCTACGGTACTGAGATATGGACACAAAGAGCAGTTTTAATTATGTTTCAAGCGTCTAGCTTAAAAAAAGACGATACTTCCATACAATTTTCACCCCCCCCCCCTTCACACAATCTTTTATCCGCTATAACTTATGTCCTTTCCAAGGTACACTATCTGTGTACCAAGTTTCATTTAAATCGGTTCAGTAGTTTCGGCCTGAAATTCCGACAGACAGAGTTACTTTCGCATTTCATATAATATTAGTATCGAGCCGTTGTTATTATGCTACCCACCTTCGTTTCTGGATAAATTGCGTGGGTGTCACATGGTAATTGACGTGGGCGTCACTTCACCCACCCCCCGTCCACGAATAGCACTGCTGGAGTGGGCTTCGTTATGTATATAATTATGTGTGTAAAATATAACATTTAATTTTTGTTTTACGTTGCAATATATCTGATTATTATACAGGGTGTCCCAAAAGGTTAAGTAGCTGGGAAAAGGGGTGACAGGGGTGGACACAATGGTCACTAAAAAAATAAAAAATAAATCCGCTCTGGGTATTAAAAAAAAAATGGCATTTTTTTTAAAACTTAAAATTTTACACCTTGTTATTTTTGATGTTGATGTTGATGACCTTGTTGTTATTGAAGATTATTTAATAGCATTTTTTTTAAATACAGCCTTATTTGTAGGTACAGTTAGCACAAGGTGTAAAATTTTTAGTCTTTTAAAAAATGCCATTTATTTTTTTAAACACCCAGAGGGAATTTTTTATATTTTTCTGGTGACCCTTGTGACCATCCCTATCACCCACCTTCCCAGCTACGTAATCTTTTGGGACACCCTGTATATGAATATATGTATAAGTACACTAATATTATAAGTACGCGAAAGTCTGTAAGAATTTATGGATATAATTATTACGTACTGAAAGGATTTGTCTGTTAGTTTGCAAGTGGATAGTTAATAAGCTTTTTAGAGCAGTTTTCCCGTCTACTAGTATTCTGTTAACCCCTCGTGCTAAGCTGAAATGCTTGTATTACGAGTGTGTTCACGTCGGTAGTGCAATGGGTGGGGATCGAAGATCGAACCGGCGACCACAAGATCACAAGTCCAACGTTCCTAGCCATTGAGATATGGCCGCTTTAACGGATATAACGCTGATAATATAAACTTATAATAGATATTTACTACTTATAATAAATTTAAATCTGTTTTTTCTTAATACATTTACTATGGAGACTCAATATAAGAAAACATTTTACTACTTTATAAGCCCTAAACATGTAATTGAAAATAAAAGCGTGTTAAAAATGCAAACAGTGATAAACTGCGGAAGTTTTACAGTTACATTCTATGTTTGGTTGTGTGTCAATTAAATTTTATAAAAAATTACCATGAAACATTTCTTTCACTACATATTTTTTAGGTTGGCACGCAACCAGGGACTCCAACAATAATTGTTTCATATACGACCATCGTTGTTATAGGGATTAAGTGCCAAGATCTAATTCAGTCGACAAATTTGTCAAAATAACTCAGAACTTACGAAATATTTGTTTAAGTCTTTACAACATGTAGAAATAATACAAAATATTACTAGATTTGCCTCAACTTTCGCTACACCTATACTTGTTAGACTTGTAGACAACCACCGCAGCGTAGCGGTATTTGGCTCGCTTTAAATCTCGGAGGTCGTGGGTTCGATCCCCACGCCGGAAAGGAAATCTTTGTGAAATCCTACGATTTCTTTTCGGGTCTGGTTGGTTGAGGGACTACCCTCTGCGCCTCGTTAAAGCACGTTAAGCTGTTGGTCCCGATTATTATAACATCATCTATGCCAAGCGTGGTGACTATGGCAAATACCCTCCCTCGGGAGGAGGCCTATGTTCAGTAGTGGACGCTATACGGACAACTAACTGACTTAAATCCAGAGCACCGGTGGCTCAGGGGCTACGGTAGTTGTTTCTGGGCCTAGTGTGTTTTTAACCGTAAACTAAATATTTGTAAAGTCCACTGTGAACCGAGATGAGTTTTGCTAGTGCGGTCCGAGTAGTCTTTTAAAAATGATCCGTGGTAGATTGAATAGAATGAGTGAAGTCTCAAGTAGGGGTAAACCTAGATCTCTCCGGATAAAGTTTTTGACGCGGATGGCGTTCTAGAGTAGCGAGATGATATCGAAGAGTTTCTTCATGAACATCAGTATAAGCTTTTAAACTTTCGCGTATCATAATTATAATATATAGCACACATGTATTAACGCGATATATTACCTTTTTATATTAACCGACGTTTCGATCAATGCAACAGTCAGTATAAGGCCTGGATTTATATCAAGAGTACCTCTCGAGTCCTCAAGTCGAACTATCGAAGAAGTCTTATATTTTATATATTGCAAAATGTCATCCCATAGCAAACCGTTGGACCCGCATGTCGATTTCGTAAATATACATTATTCGGTTTGCTGAATACGCATGACGGCGCGCGTCAATCCATTCATCGTTTCGGCTTCCCTGCCTCCGGACAACGAGTGGCTTCGGAGCGATATCTAATTCCATTATGACTTATGGGGAGGGGTTGCATTGCCGGCAACCGGCTAAGCATGTGACATGAAGCTACAATACGTATAACCTAACGTCGTTACAATACTAGTATTCAATAGTAGTAAAATTATTCCCATTGAGTCTATTATTCCATTCAAACCTACCCACATCCCTTATATTTCTGGTCCCTTATTCTTTTGCGCTTGTTGGACCAGGTCTGGACCACATGCACTTTTGTCGTGAGGACGTCAATCCTTTTCAGACCATGACCAGATATTTTCATGAAAGTCACCAACAAGCTATTTAATAAAAAAAATATATAAGTCCTTACTTACATGTCCGTATTTACTTTTAAACTGCGGTAGTTTATCATTTTTATTAAACTTTTTAACCGAAAATGAAGTTTCATGTTGAGATGAGTTGGTCATTTTCGATTAAAAAGTGAATCACATTGAGAGTTTATACATGATTCTAATGTAATATGTTTCATTGCATTAGTGCCATTTATCAACTTTTATTTGCATTAATGGCGGTTTTAAAATTGTTTTCTTGTCTGTTTTTAGTTTGTAATTTTGTATGGCAAACAAAAATTTACCCCTAAAATTCATTCAGTTACGTTAAGTATAAACTGCGTACGTTCTGACTTTCTCCTTACTCCCTTAAGGATTGAATTTTCAAAAATCGTTTTTTTGTGCACACCTGCGTCTGTTAAGGAATATTTATAAAAAAATGCAAGGTTACACCCAGCAGTTTCAACTGTGCGTTAATTGATCAGTCAGTCAGTTTTTGCTTTTATATTATATAGATTGTGTACAGTGTAACATGAAACATTTTCGGTTTCCCTTGGCCATGAGCCGTGTACGCCTTTGATGAGAGCTCAAATAAACTGACGACACTTAATTGTGGCTGAAATGAAGTAAATAGTTCAAGTATTTTTTTCGGGCGGAAATATGTAGATGAAGAACGGATGGCACAATGTGAATCAGCCTAGGATGCAGAATAAAATGGCGCGGGAGTTATAGCAAGGCACTGCGGCAAGGCTAGGTAAAAGCGTTTGAGCTGCCACTTTTTAAATTTCGGCGGCCAAAGGACCATGGGTATTTGGTCTGGAGGACCAATTTAGGCGTCCAATACAACTCCCACCCATGTGAAAATGCGTTACATAAGGCGGGTATCACTGGAAATTTAAAACGGGCCATCTCAAACCAGAAGGGGTTTATAGCAGAGATAGCCCGTTTTAAATTGCAAGGTGTGGTTCTCAATATACAAACACCGTGTCTTATCAAAGAGGCTCTGAAGCCCTCCGCCTGATGTCAGCCGCAGCCTCTTTCGGAGCCTTTTAGGTAGGTACCATTCAAGCAATTTAACATGGCCCTTTGCGCAAGGCCAGGTAAATTAATCATTTGATCGTCGAGCCAGGCTCGTCTTCTTACGTCTCCTTCGAGCTCAAACTGAGAATGCCTCTTCTCTATGACTGGTAGTACCCGACCAACTCCCGGAGAAAACCTAGTGGTGGATAAAACCACTATAATTTTACGGTGGTTAATTAGGCACGTGACGAAAATTCTTATTATACATCGTATACAATTTCTATGTTATTGTTATGTCCAGAGGAATGTCAAAGTCATCTTCACGAATAGCGCGACCTTGATAAATCTAACTATATTGGCGGTTTTGGTAAACCAGAAGGTATTATATAATCTATATTTTTTCGAAGATACTGGCCACGAAGAAGATTTAGTGCAGAATGTTCTTTTCGGACTAACCGGTAACTTTAACAGAACTCAGGTCATTATCACTCTGAATTGTTACAATAATTTCTTATACCTACTAAATCCATACAACAACATCCGAAAGTATTAACCGGGCAGATGCGCCAACGTAAACATGAATCACTGAGAAATAAACATATACGAGTAAAATGAGTCACGCTTCTATTTCGTTTCCACAAAACTATGTGGGCAATGTCAGAAAGAACTCCAGTATTCTTTTGCGGAAAATGACTTTCCTCTGGTAATTACTTCAGCTTGTTTAGTTAACGAATTTGGACAATTAGGAACCACCCACACGTAACGTGGGTAACCACTACTTGACCACATTTTGTAGTTGCGGTGTGGTGTGTTTGTGGTACGTGGGGTTTGACCCTTATTGAACCAAAATTACTTTCCAAGCTTCCCTATTAAAACTGTGAGGATTCCATTTCTAAGCTGTAAGATTGTCTTCGAATGTTTCGCAAAGTCACCCTATGTATTTAAGAAATATAATTTTATAGATTGATGTTGTTTTATGAGAAAGGGCAGCACGGTGACAGAATACTGCGGTCACCAACCCGCCTGCCAAGCGTGGTGACTATGGAAAAGCCATCCATTCCATCCCGGTAGGAGGCCCATATAGGCACTGGACGTTATATGGGCCGCTGATGATGATGAATCTTTTTTATATTGGTTAAGCCATTCTCGAGTTTTAGCGAGACTAATAAACTAATTGATTTATATATATTTATATGAATATATTAAATACAACCATCCTGTCGGTTATGGGACTACGAATAATTTATTTCAACTCAAAAGAGAGGCAATACAAATTAAGAATTCAAAACCAACCAATGGAACTTAAAATTTAAGAAAAAACGTATTTATATCAAACTCGAGATTATATTGCCTCACCTATGAGTAGCCAAGGTGTACGTAGCTACATGCCGAAATCTCTCAGAAATAGTCGAGCGTAGGTGTTACACCTCCGTCATGCTAGAGCACTGAAAGATGAACCGAACAATCATAGCACACTTATGAACCATTTTAAACTTTGCATAAAATTACAAAACTATAAACTAACGAAATCCAGACGATTTATTTGACGACAAATTGCGAAACTCATAATTAACTATTGAAATTAATAATGCATTATAAATAGAATCTGAATTCTTGGGCTCCATGACCATAGCCAAGAACTAATGCATAATACTTACAAAGTAAAGGTACAAGGAAATTTACGATTACCTCCGTTCGTTTGGTAGTCTGCCCTAATGGGCCATTCATCATCTGCCCGTACAACGTCCACTGCTGAACATGGGCCTCATCCCGAGGGAGGGTTTTTGCCGTAGTCACCACACTTGGCAGGCGGGTTGGTGACCGCAGTATTATGTTGCAACACATAAGGAAACGCAGCTGCCCGTTCTTTGATATACGATTATTATAGATGATGTTATAACAATCGGGACCAACGGCTTAACGTGCTTTCCGAGGCACGGAATGGGCCATTGGTTCTGTTGAAATTTAATTGTCATAAATTGTCCAGATATACTTCGACTTACTGTAATATCTTCGTCATCGCTTCCGGAAATAAACATATTTATAATATACTAGCGGACCCTACAGACGTTGTCCTTTCAATTAAATTAAACTTTTATCTGATTAAATAAATTCTTAAATTGAACTAAATGCGTGCGGTGCACTAAGAGTTGGTATGTACCACACATTCTTTCAATGTTATGTAAAACGCTATAAGATTATATAAAAAAAAGTTTATATTTAAAAGCATTCGAAAATGTGATATGGTGGTTAAATATATTCCAAAATTTTCAAATTTTCCGCCTAATTTTCTGAAAAAAATCTTTTTTAAAACCCTAACTCGTGACAACAACATACCACAAAAAATTAATTAGCAAAATTTGTCCATCCTTTCACGCATGATGCGATGACCAAGGGAAATAGGGATTCATTTTTATATATATATATATATATATATATATAGATATGGAGTGGTCTAAGGAAGATATGCCGCGGTTTTTGCGGTTTGCCACCACCTCGCTGTGGCTACGCGTCGACACACTACGGATTGTATACGTACTGCAATTAATCGATACCTTGATTAAACCTTTGATGTTCGTAACAGGTGCATACACAGTCAGACAGTGACAGTTAGTTTGGTTATCAAAACAGTGAAGGAGTAAATCCAACGCAATCCGGTACCTTAACAATAATTTTAGTCCATCAAAAAGGGCTAATTCCTTCGGTGGAAATGAAAACCGGGTACTTGGAGCTTGCTATATAAAGACTGGGTATTTTGTAAACCAACGTTTGAGAAAAATAGCGGCGGCGGTATCCGTGAAAATTTGTACTCTGGTAAAAATAAAGGTAAAATTGCCAAAAGTTGTGAAGCCGCCTTTGTGACGCCAGTGACCATGCCAATTCCAAAAGTCTAGCGAGGGGAAATTTGTATTAACCAGCTGTTGCCTGCGACTTATGATTTCTGAAGAATGTCTTAGTTAAGTCTACCTCATAATGACACAGTCTATATGGCAATTGGTTGGGTCTTGTGGGCAGGAGGTACCTACGTCCCGTAAGCGAGTAAGTTAGAAAAATATAAACATCAATAGGTATTTGATAACATTTCAAAGCTACAAAACTATGGAAATTTTAAGTTTTACACATTTTTAACAACAATAAATTACGATTGAAATCAGACTACGCGTTAATGTGTAATAACTACCTAAAAATTATATTCATACTATCCCTAAAGAGAACTATGCAACAATAAAATGAGCTAAAATATTTGTAAGATCCTATTCCATGTATTGTAACTACCAAGTTTCATTAAGGCGCTGTACCTAGTCAAAATAGGCTTCACAAAACAGTTTTTTAGCCAAATGTTTACATTTTAGAGCAGCTAAAAAATATATGTTAATCTTGATCATATTTATGGGGGGACCATTGTGTTCAAAACACCTTTTTCGGTAAATTTTCTCGATAAAAAAAAACCATAAAATAACCATTTAAATTGAAATTGTAGCAATTGTAACTGTATTATTTATAAACAAATCTTGATAATATTAATAACAGTGATGTAATATATAATAATAAAGAGAACTGTTGCTTTTATTTATCGATTGGAATAAGATATTTGCAAGGATTAATGTATTTAATAACTCGAACGAGTCGAACGAAACGTTGCGCCATCGCGGCGTCTCTTCGCTTCTCTTTCATTTCTACGCGGAGCAACAGTGACAAAACTAATACGTAAAAGTCGTCTATTCACCGCGCCTTAAAAGCCATTCCGTAGTTACGGCGTGATACGCGGCGAAAAAATCAGGCAGGCAGTCGCTTTCACCATAAAATCTATAATGTATAATTAAACAATGAAATGTTTTATTGCATAAGTATAAGTCAGAAACATTCGTCGTATGTGCCTTCATCGTAAACTGGCACTTGCGACCAAATGCTTCTGAAGTATATAGTACATCCATCGGTCTAGTTATACAAATTGAAAAGAAAAGTCAGTTGGTAAGAGATATATAAATTCGTCAATAAATATACAGATATTTTAATTTCAACTTTATGCAAGTGAAATGATCATAAAAATCGGTCCCAGGATTTTCGGTAACAAGTTAAATTTTCATCGGCATATTTGCTATTTGTGGATTTAATACAAAATATTTAAGCAATGGGTATGGGTATTTGTTTAAATATTTTATATTTTTAAATTGTTAGTAAAATCCGGGACCGTATTATAGTTACAGAGGCCTTTGAATATACCTATAAAGACCCCGAAAGTGTATGGTAAAGGACCAGTTCAACAAGTTGCATATGCCTCGTCTACTCTACGCGATAACCGAAATCGATTTCATTAATTCTCCTTGAATCGTTCGTAAGCGTGTACTTTATAACGGGCGGAAATGGTTAGGACTCGAGTTTGCGCTTGAAATAAGAAAACATCTCGTCTCCACCAAAGAAAAAAAATTAATTGATTGGGCCACTTGTCGTTTTAATGACGATGTCGAATTAGTGCGATGCATTAAATCTCAACACCTTGGTCACGTAGTTAAATTTTGTACTAACCAAAACCAGTGTCTAATGACACCTCACTGTGCCGTTGCGGAAGTATCTTCCTTATCTTTTAACATATAATTTTATGTTGTGAGCTATTATTTTCAATATTCCAACCCAGTAGCCCCAGATATTCACCACCTTCACCACGTTTTACAGTCTCTTGCAGGCCATAAAGTTATCATTGCGGCAGATGCAAATGCGTCATCGACACTGTGGTACCGCAAATTTTGGCACACCGATTTCATTGCTGAAATTAATCTCACCATTCATAACACTCCCGACGCACTACCAACCTACAGCAGCCCAGGTCTAAAAAAATGGCGATGTAAAATCAGCGAAAAAAAAAAAAAAAAACACCTCAATTTGTTGCTTTTTTGTTGCTAATTAGTTGCCAGAAAATTAATTTTGTTGCTTCAACCGATCGAAAAAAATCGGCAATAACGCTAACTTTTCAATAAGATAGCGTGGAAATCACTGGATGTGGGCTGATCGATCAAGCGAATAGTGGTCAATTTGTTGCTAATTTGTTGCTAAAAGATGGTAGGGAGAAATAAATAAAAAATAAAAAAAATAGTTTTTTTTCAATTATGCCAAAATAAATAATGTCCACGCTAGCTTAACTAACGATTTTTCCGTAAAAAAACGATTGCAAAAATTTGTTGCTGCTCATACTGCAGCTTGTTTTAGCATAAATAGTCAGCAACAAAATAAAAACCGGAAGTCAAGAGAAGTTGGAGATCGGTATACAAAAAAAACCGGCCACGCTAGCTTAACTAACGATTTTTCCGTAAAAAAACGATTGTAAAAATTTGTTGCTGCTCATACTGCAGCTTGTTTTAGCATAAAGAGTCAGCAACAAAATAAGAACGGAAGTCAAGAGAAGTTGGAGATCGGTATACCAAAAAAACCGGCCACGCTAGCTTAACTAACGATTTTTCCGTAAAAAAACGATTGCAAAAATTTGTTGCTGCTCATACTGCAGCTTGTTTTAGCATAAAGAGTCAGCAACAAAATAAAAACCGGAAGTCAAGAGAATTTGGAGATCGGTATACAAAATAAAACGGCCACGCTAGCTTAACTAACGATTTTTCCGTAAAAAAACGATTGTAAAAATTTGTTGCTGCTCATACTGCAGCTTGTTTTAGCATAAAGAGTCAGCAACAAAATAAAAACCGGAAGTCAAAAGAAGTTGGAGATCGGTATACAAAAAAAACCGGCCACGCTAGCTTAACTAACGATTTTTCCGTAAAAAAACGATTGTAAAAATTTGTTGCTGCTCATACTGCAGCTTGTTTTAGCATAAAGAGTCAGCAACAAAATAAAAACCGGTAGTCAAGAGAAGTTGGAGATCGGTATACAAAAAAAACCGGCCACGCTAGCTTAACTAACGATTTTTCCGTAAAAAAACTATTGTAAAAATTTTTTTGTAAACCGATCTCAGACTTCTCTTGACTTCCGGTTTTTATTTTGTTGCTGACTATTTATGCTAAAACAAGCTGCAGTATAAGCAGCAACAAATTTTTGCAATCGTTTTTTTACGAAAAAATCGTTAGTTAAGCTAGCTTGGCCGGTTTATTTGTATACCGATCTCCAACTTCTCTTGACTTCCGGTTTTTATTTTGTTGCTGACTCTTTATGCTAAAACAAGCTGCAGTATGAGCAGCAACAAATTTTTACAATAGTTTTTTTACGGAAAAATCGTTAGTTAAGCTAGCGCGGCTGGTTTTTGTTGTATACCGATCTCCAACTTCTCTTGACTACCGGTTTTTATTTTGTTGCTGACTCTTTATGCTAAAAGAAGCTGCATTATGAGCAGCAACAAATTTATGCAATCGATTTTTTACGGAAAAATCGTTAGTTAAGCTAGCGTGGTCGGTTTTTTTTGTATACCGATCTCCAACTTCTCTTGACTACCGGTTTTTATTTTGTTGCTGACTCTTTATGCTAAAACAAGCTGCAGTATGAGCAGCAACAAATTTTTGCAATCGCTTTTTTACGGAAAAATCGTTAGTTAAGCTAGCGTGGCCGGTTTTTTTTGTATACCGATCTCCAACTTCTCTTGACTACCGGTTTTTATTGTGTTGCTGACTATTTATGCTAAAACAAGCTGCAGTATGAGCAGCAACAAATTTTTACAATAGTTTTTTTACGGAAAAATCGCTAGTTAAGCTAGCGTGGCCGGTTTTTTTTGTATACCGATCTCCAACTTCTCTTGACTTCCGGTTTTTATTTAGTTGCTGACTCTTTATGCTAAAAGAAGCTGCATTATGAGCAGCAACAAATTTTTGCAATCGATTTTTTACGGAATAATCGTTAGTTAAGCTAGCGTGGCCGGTTTTTTTTGGATACCGATCTCCAACTTCTCTTGACTACCGGTTTTTATTTTGTTGCTGACTCTTTATGCTAAAACAAGCTGCAGTATGAGCAGCAACAAATTTTTACAATCGTTTTTTTACGGAAAAATCGTTAGTTAAGCTAGCGTGGCCGTTTTATTTTGTATACCGATCTCCAAATTCTCTTGACTTCCGGTTTTTATTTTGTTGCTGACTCTTTATGCTAAAACAAGCTGCAGTATGAGCAGCAACAAATTTTTGCAAACGTTTTTTTACGGAAAAATCGTTAGTTAAGCTAGCGTGGCCGGTTTTTTTTGTATACCGATCTCCAACTTCTCTTGACTTCCGGTTTTTATTTTGTTGCTGACTCTTTATGCTGAAACAAGCTGCAGTATGAGCAGCAACAAATTTTTGCAATCGTTTTTTTACGGAAAAATCGTTAGTTAAGCTAGCGTGGACATTATTTATTTTGGCATAATTGAAAAAAAACTATTTTTATTTTTTTTTATTTATTTCTCCCTACCATCTTTCAGCAACAAATTAGCAACAAATTGACCACTATTCGCTTGATCGATCAGCCCACATCCAGTAATTTCCACGCTATCTTATTGAAAAGTTAGCGTTATTGCCGATTTTTTTCGATCGGTTGAAGCAACAAAATTAATTTTCTGGCAACTAATTAGCAACAAAAAAGCAACAAATTGAGGTGTTTTTTTTTTTTTTTACGCTGATTTTACATCGCCATTTTTTTAGACCTCAGCAGCCCTGCGGGCGAGTCTTCTATATACGTTACACATTTGAGTGGAGACGTTCGAATGCATAATTGGAATGTCTTACCAGACGTTTCTTGTTCCGATCACCGGCTTATCATGTACGAGATTGCTCCAAGGTTGCCGCGGGATCCTGTAGACTGTGATGCCTGTGGCTTTAGGTATAGAAGTAGAAATGCAGACTGGGAATTTGTAAATATCCGTACGTAAATTTGTAAGTAAATATCCACATTTCTTTAGGACTAGAGAAGACCATCAACATAATTATACATTGCGCCATAAAAACAGACTAAACCTTCCTATGTCCAAGCTTCATATTCACGCAACCAGTACTATAGTGAAAATATACAACAAACTACCTGACATCATAAAAAAATAATTAAAATTAAATATCTTCATAAATAGACTTAAAACTTTTTTAATACACAGATGCTACTTTAGTATTGATGAATACATCATAATTCTGTAAAAAAATTATAACATATGTTAACAATTAAAAATATAATGAATGAATATCTTCCTCTCTCCTAAATTGCTGTGCCCGACAGGGTCCACTATGATCTAATATTATACTTAAATTACCACCTAAGTTCACAGTGTGGAATGCAATAAATTGAATTGAATTTAATTGATTTGACTCGCCATGAACTCTGCGCTGAAAAACCGGCTGAAATTCTGTCGCATTCTTTTATTTACTGTGCCGACATTGCCATTGGTCGTGGTGTATTGACAAACTTGCGTAGATGTGGCTGGTGGGGTGGACATCTTGCCGCATTGCGTAGAGAGTTTCGACGCGCACATAGGAAATATAATAAACTTAAAAAACAGAGGGCTTCCGAGGCTGTGGGTACCTATTATTTCTGTACCACTGTCTGGTCAATATCTGGTTTGACGGGAAGTACGAATGTCTACAAAACTAAGTAAATATACAAAGTTAGAATCATGTAAAAACAACTGTCGCAAGATTTATTTAAACTATTATCTTATACAATTTAAGCAAAGCTTGCTTTGTAACCAACGGTACCAGTAGTGAAGCTAGTCCATATATATTTTTTTTATTTACGAAAATAGAAAAATAAATTAATTTCTTACAATTAATAACCATAGTCTGTACGTATTCCTAAAGTAGGCACCGCGAGGCTCCGGATCGTTCAAACGGCTAATGCGGCGGTAGGCATATAATTATATATATACAAGGTGTAACGGAAATAGTATATACATAGAAAGAGCAAGGCTTCTTTGGATCATAACAAAGGATATGGCAAGGGTTTCAACTCAAAATAAAATACTCTTAGATTTTTTTATTTTGCAAACAAAAAATAAAAATGTGCAACCCTTTATTCAGAAACCAGGAGTAAGAGGTTTATTTTTACTTGCAAATAGTTCGTTGACGTCGATCAGCTGATTGAGTGCTAGTGATGTATTTATTTCAATTTAAAAAGTTTGGTTTCTGGTATCTATGGATTAAAAAAAATAATTACTTCCGGATTTGTAGAGATAGGATTAAATAAACCTTGCCATATCGTTTGTTATCATCCAAAAAAGCCTTGCTCTTTCTATGTATATGCCCTTTCCGTTACACCTTGTATAGATATAGATAATTGTTTTTATTCCACATTGTTGTAAACAATAAACCTCTTTATTTATTTCTTATCAATGTTCATTCAAAAGAACAAAAACATAATTCAATACACAGAAAGGCATGGCACTACTTACATCTCGAGAAGAGTGCGCCCGCGAATACGAGGCGTCCCCCTTCGCCCTCCCGACCCTTAGTATGCAAAGAACTTTCTGATGCCCTCGTAGACCCCAGAGTCTTAGAGTCCCGCCAAGTATAACGTAGAGCGACAATTGCACAAAACACCCCTAAAAAACTGAACGTCATAATCCCTCAATCTCCCTGCCAGCGACCGTCCTGAGCCGAGGTCGAAGTCCCACAGAGGACGCCCTCTTGCCCAGGTTGCTTAGTTTGTAGTTTTTAAACCATTTATTTAGGCTGGAGCTCTGCTCGCCTTCATCTCCGGTGAAGTAGCAAAAGCCTCCTGGCCAACTACATTAAGTATCCGTAGGAAAAAAAAACGACTTACACTTATCTATAAGAAATCTCTGGCAACAGTCCCGCGAGAGGTGATAGTAAATAGAGAGAAAAATATATGTATGTGACTACATAATGATAATATGATTGGAATAAATACATACATAATAAATGAATAAATAAATAACCTCTCTATGTTTTTTTTCTCACCTTCATTGTACTAGTCTAAATGGATGGAACACACATTAGTAAACAGACTAGAATAAGGTCAGTTTAACGATATGTTGAAATAAGCTATCATAAGACATTGACGAATTAACGATTAGAAACAGACTTCATAATATTTCGGCCAAGTATTAATCCTCGATTAATAAAGATTAACTGTTCAAGATTTTATAGGTTATTGCTGCATTGTGCTTGTGCCAAAATTGTTAATGCATGTCTTTTAACTTATCAATATTTTTAAAATTAGAAACGTTTCCATAAGTCATCGTGTTGTAAACAACTAACTTTGTGACTGTCAAAAACATATAATAATCGAAGTCTGATACAACTCCCGCACTTAGGCAATTTAATTAATCCCTGTGTTGGACGTTCAATTCACAAAGTACACTCAGACTCAGAACTACTATCTGTGGTCACACAAATAATTGTCCCAGCACGAACCCAGGAATCGGAACCAGAACATCAGGTCTCAGAAGATTTTGTTTTTTTTCGGATGAACATATGTGTTTTGCCACGAGGCTTTTGCTACTTCGCCGGGCATAAAGGCGAGCAGAGCCTTAATAAATGGTTAAATACTACAAACTAAGCAACCTGCGCAAGAGGGCGCCCCCTGTGGGGTTTGGAACTCGGCTCTGGGTGGTCACTGGCGATGAGATTGAGGGATTATGATTCTACTTTACAGTTCGCGGGCCTCTCGGACTTTGGGTCTACGACGGTATCGGATGGTTCTTTGCAAACTAAGGGTCGGGAGGAGGTCTCAGAAGCAACTGTCGTGATCATTGAGGCCAAATACAAGGGCAGCAGTTTACTGGCAGTCGATATGTATATCAAAAGTCAGCCTTATCCTTAGCGATAGCCGGCCCTTTCCCCTTTCCCCCGTGATATCTGGCAACCTAACATATACTCGCACAGGAACATAAAACTAATCAATAATGATTTTCTAAGTAATAATTTGAAAAACATTATTCACAACCTCCGAAGCGTAGCGGAATCGTGGGGTTCGATCCACATGCCGGACAGGAAATCTTTGTATTAATTCTAAGATTTACTTCCGGGTCTAGTTGGTTGAAGGAAAGGCCTCCGTGCCTCGGAAAGCACGTCAAGCTGTTGGTCCTGATTGTTATAACATCATCTATAATAATCGTATATCAAGGAACGGGCAGCAGCGTTTTGTTGAGTGGTGCAACATAATACTGCGGTCACCAAACCGCCTGCTAGTGGACATGGTACGGGCTAATGATGATGATGCCGAAGTAATCATAATTTGGCTTTGGTAAAGTTTATTACTAACTAGCTTCCCACGTGGTTTTACACGCGTAACTCCTGTTCCCGTAAGAACTTTATATAAAAATAAGCGGACCCGACAGACGTTGTCCTGCATGACAATATATGTATATATTAAGGATATATAATTTTGTGAAACTAAACCATCCAGGGCGCCACCCAAACGCATACAAAAAAATCATTCAAAGTTAAGCCGTTTAGGAGCCGTTCAGTAACATACACACTTCAAGTAGAATTATATAGTACAGGGTGAAATGTTAGTCACCAGCCAAATTTTTTCTAGGCATTAGGTATCATTCACTAACACCAATTTTGAAAAAAAAACGATACCTAAAATTTTCATAATTTATAATTTACTCGAAGGAATTATCCGCTCTGCGTGGTCACCAAGTAAAATGTTAATAATACTACGTGCCGCGCGAACATCAATGAGAGCGCACGTCGTTACCCCCGCCCCCACTACCCCTGAGCGGCACTACCTATGATCTAGTCGGCCACGCGCACCCCTTCGCGGGCCTTTGTGACGTGATTTCTCAATATTTTTGTATTGAGTGATACTAAATGAAAAAACACGTATTCAATGATTTTTACTAAAGATTAACATATCAAAATTTGGCTGGTGATTAAAATTTCACCCTGTATATAAAGATATAGCCTTGCTCAATAAATGGGTTATTTATCACTCATACAAAGAATTTATGAAATCAGTCCAGCAGTTCTGAAGTTAACGTGTTAAAGCAAACAAACAAATAAACTCTTCCGTTTTATGTATTACTGTAGATACCTACATGTAACATATACTTACATATTATAACAGTAGTAGTCATTTTTATATGTTTAACAGGAGATAGTATCTTTATATAAAAGTGTTGACACTTATAAAAAATCAGATTTATAGGTATATCCCTACTTTCCCTACTTAATATTATAAATGTGAATGTCCGTTTGTTTGTGACACTTTCACGCGAAAACTACTGAATCGATCGTCATGAAACTTTGTACACATATTCTTGGATGTATCAGAAGTAACATAGGATACTTTTCATTAAAAAAATGCGAGCAAAGCCGAGGGTAAAAGCTAGTAAAATAAAAATTCTAGTGAATAAAGTTATCCGCCAATACTGCCCATAATTGCGGCACCAATAGGCATGAAGAATAAAAAAATATATTTAGTCCGTCAGTTTGATTACCAAAAAATACCATACAATAAATATTTTCTTTAATTTTTATTATAAACTTCTTGCAAATACTAAAACTAAATACCTATTTTTATTATTCACACCGGTCGCGGTAGTCTGTACATCACCACGGTTACGTATTATAATATCTAAACGTATTCTAACTATTTTTGAAATGACTATGGTCGATTAACATAATGTTCATAACGCATATTGGTGGACTCAAGTACTGTTTTATTAACATAATGTTGATTAAACTAAAATTAATCTCACTAACAAACGATTAACCTAATGATTTTTTAAGATATTGAATATTTCAACTATGTACGAAATAGCTAATGGACGACTCAACTACAGATTATTAATACTGCGTGCTGGGTTGATTTCTAAAACTAGCTCTAGGGAAGTAGCGCTCGCCGACCGCTGCCGCGGCACCGCTCGCTTCGCTCGCTCGGCTCGCGTGCGGTTGTTCACTGTTCTAACATAACCCAACCAATTTTACCCAGTTCAAAATGACGAAACATTATCTCCCGCAGATTTTTTTTTACCATTTTTAATTATCTAGTCGCAGGCAGATTGTATGATTCATCATTTTGAACTGGGTGAAATAGGTTAGGTTATGTTAGAACTGCGACCAACCGCTACTTCCCTAAGGCCCTAAGCCCCGCAAAGCATGGCTCCGACTACGCTATTTAGGCAACTTTACAGTATTAATTAATAATCTGTAGGCGAGTCGTCCGTTACTTCAATCAACCTTAGGTTAATTAATTGTAGTTAAATAAACCGTAGGTGAATCGTCCATTATGGATTTCATCCATTAGTTGTCATAAAAATCTGTGAAACGACCTTTAGGTATTCTAAACAGTAGGGCTTATGATCGTAGTTATTTCAAAAATAGTTAGAATAAGGTTAGATATTATAATACGTAACCATACCCACATTGGTGACACCAACGCGATGAGCAAAACAGAAGTCATCGACAGTTTAAACAGGAAAAAAAAATTCCCGAGGCAAAGCTTCATCCTTAGCACGGACATGAAACAAAAAAGATTTTACAATAATTTTCGAGATTAGGTTCTCCCGTTTACAATGAAATCAGATCATTAATGTCCAGAAAAATAATTCAAAATAAAAATGTGAAAGTTACAAGTGCTGTTTAAGTGCTGACATTTTTATATTTGGTAAAAAAAAGACAACAGCTATTAAAGATAACAGCTATTAAAGGTACAGCGAGTATATTTGTGATCCACAGCAACTTTGTTTAAGGGTGCCTGTCCACCGGAGCGGAGCGAGGCAATGGAGCGGAGAAACGGAGAAATATTAACCAATAGGATTTCTCAAAATCTCCGCTCCTGCAATTCTATTGGTTAATACCTCTCCGTTTCTCCGCTCCGCCACCTCGCTCGGCTCCGGTGGACAGGCAGCCTTAGGCTGCGCTCTTCAGTTCCGAGTGCCCAGAAAAATGCCACTACGGCATAGCGATTACTAGCATAAAAACGCTAACGATAATGTAGGAATAATAATCAAGAATAAACATGTTTTTTTTATTCGCCACACAAAATGATGAAAATACAGCAGCTTGAAATTTAGTGTGACGTCACTTCTCGGTACAATTTTACCTAGTTAGTTACGTCACAAACGCTCTTCTCCTGAACTTTATAGTTTATTGTTGCTCTGGATCTTCGTAATTTTTGATTGATTTGATAAATTAAATAATACGTGTCCAATATTTTTTAGTAAGCTAACTGGCAGACTAATTATAATTGTTTATTAATCGGGCGCGGGAAAAATGATGGGCATTCATTGGTTGTTTCTTCTTTGAAACTAGTGGTTCGGTCGTTCAAATACGTTTGCATAAACCTTGTAGATAGCATAACGATTGTTATGGTAAACTATATTAAAATATAGTTTACAATTATGTACCAATTGGTTTTAATTGATTAAACTTGTCTTAAAATATAGAAGAAGAAAATATATTATATTTTTGTCTATTTAACTGTCACTGTATTTTTTCATAAAATTTATTACAAAAACTTAAACCGCAGATTAAAATAACTATGCTATCTCCAGGTTTATGAAACCGAAATCCGAATGATCGCATTGCTCGTTTCAAAGAAGAATGCGTCACAGCGTGACGCCAAATTAAATTAAGAGCTTCAAGTCCATGTTAAATGTAATCCAAATCCATTCTGTACGCTTACAAACGCCAATGTATAAACTTCGATCTATACATACACGAATTAATACCATTAGTAGCGAGATATGTATCTGGCTGAGATATTGTGACAAGCTGAAGGGTTCAGAAATGCGATCCACTATCACATAACACTTGCCAACTAGTGAAAGTCAACAATAAGTTAATAATAAACTCTGAATCACGTCAATATACCTACCCACGTTACTATTTCAGTAGTATGCATAACGTTCCGAATCATCCCGAATATTTTGACGTGGCGGTGTTAATACATTGACTGCAGTGTTGCCATCCGACAATAACTATGTAAAAAATATATTGTCACACTTTAATAAATAAATAAATAATGAATAATAATAATAAAAAAAAATAAAAATAAACTCGAATACCGTAGGTACCATATATTTTTAAATTAAAATTCTATCTCAATATTTTTTTAATTATGTTATCTTATGAAACAAACAATATTACGTCAATGGAATTATATTTAACTCGTTTTGATTTATCGGATTACGTGTACTTTTTTAACTTAGGTTAGCTATGTGGCTAACTAGGTATATAAATAGGTACCATTATTGAAATCTTTAATGGTGAAACTCTCTTAAAATTTAAATTAAATTATACTGTGAAATTATTTTTTTACATCACCATCATTTTATGTATTTATTAATACATTATTTGGGTAGAACAGAGTCGTATAAATTGGTCACACTGATTCGTTTCACCAACAGCTTTACAGTTTTCGCACCCGATAAAGTTTATTTTGATCTTTATATCCGTAAGAGTCATAAAGCAGTTAGCTGCGGTGCCAGCTATTCAGATTATTTACGTGGCTTCTAGCTGTGACTTATGTTGCTATTGATTTACTACGGTCTGGATGGACAGTGCTTGCACATAAACTAGTTTTACAAATAGTATCTACGATTATAAAATTGTATAATTCAAAATCTAAAATAAAATTGTCTATATTTACATAAGCTTTTAAATTGTGTCTACGTTTGATCATTGTCTGGTCTACGGCGTGTTGAGTGTTTATTTATAATCGTCGTAGCCTCGTGACGAAATTCTCCGCAACGTTATTCATACTTTTAAAGTTGGTCAGCTAGATTTGCTCTCTAAACGTGAATTTAAGAACATACAGTAAAATGCGATTGTGACCAACTTCCCAATCGGTATTTAATTTAACAAAGCATATACAGGTATTTATTTCAAGTGCCGTGGAACTATATTGGAACCTTTAATATGTAATCAAAGTTTTATAGGGTTTTATAAATTATATTATTAGATTGGTAGGTAAAATTATACCTTTTCATTGGTTTCCATTTAATTTAGTAAATGGGTTGGTACTCAAGTCGAAGAAACATTTCAATTTACTTAAGGAGGCGCCCACGCACACCTAATGTTAGCGGCGATGACTCCAATTTATTTATTTCAGTGAGCCAGCGATGTGTCATAACTAGGTAAACCGATTTGATCTGAAACTGTATCATGACCTGAATAAATTTAGTTACGTCTAATAACTGTTTGAATGCAAGAATGAGTAATATCTCAAAACCAGATCATTGCATCAAGAAAGATTTCGGAAAATCCTCTATTCATTCAAGTAATGTTAAACGAATCTTTATTTAATTTGAATTTGAAGAATCAGCACTTCATACCAGCTCCGTCGCCCGGTATAAAACGCATCGCAACTTGGTAATTATTTTATTAAGTAAATCTCATTGGTTATTTTATGAACTAAGTCCAAGTGCATGATCAAGAAAATAAGCTCCGTTGTATTATGTACACAATGGGAAAGCACAAATGAAAATGTGTTTTCAATATCAAAATGACGTGGCGCCAGTTATCTTACTTAGGAATCCCATTAAATAACAAAAGCTGGCTTACAATGAATAGATATTTTCTAGTCTTTGCACTTAACAAAACCTTTATAAGTTACATCAATGGCTTTAGAAATTTCTTGGAAAATATATGTCAGAAAATAAAAGAGACTAGAGATAATGGAAGTGGACATGGATGCATGATGGAACAAATGAGTAGTAATTTGATATTGTTATCCTATAACAATGATAAAATGAAAAAGGGTGTCTAGCTCTTCTCGGAAAGTTACATTGCCAACGTTTAACATGCGATAACGATGTTTTCACACACATTGAAAATTCTTACTCTTACTGAATGCTTAGATGTTTGTTTTTCTATCTTGCAAAAACGAATGAACGAATTTAGATGATATTCGGCATACAGAAAACACATTTCAAATAGAGTGGAATAACAGGTTGAAGCGGCCGTAGGCCAATGGCTAAAGCGTTCGAACCCCACCCATTGCACTACCGACGTGAACCCACTCGTAACACAAGCATTTTAGCACGAGGGGTTAACAAGAATACTAGTAGACTGCAAAACTCTGCTAGTAATCTTTTAAAAAAACAAAAAAAAAAAACAATCTTCGTGGCCGTTGCGGTATGAATACTTAACATCGTGCGCTTGGCGCCGAACAAGGAATCTTTCAGTAAGTAAAATTAAAGATTTCTTCCGGGTCTCGGTAGTTGAGCTATGACCTTCCGTCCCTCGAAAATAAAGTTAAGTCGTTGGTCGTGATAGATACGTATGTTTTTTTAAATAAATTTTTTTCAGTGTCTTAGAAATTATGTTAATTTGTGCTAATTATTATAACGTCTATGACAATCGTTTACCAGATTACGGGCAGTAAATATATTAATTGTATTCAATTCATAGAACCGCCACGAAAAAAATGATATAAGACGCATTTCCTAAGAAATTTATACAATTCCTAAATGGCAATGCCGTGTGGTTTCCGGCTTAGAATAGACCACCCCATGTCCTCCCATGGGTGTCGTAAAAGGCGACTAAGGGACATATGGCTCATGGATGGGCAGCAGCATCTATTAGATCAAGGTTTACATCTTACTGCGATCACCAATTCCGCCAAGCTTGGTGATTATGGCAATAACCCTCTACGATCCTGGCTTGCCAAGGTCTGTAAAGAGGAGGTCCATGTTCAGCAGTGGACGTAAACGGGCTGGTGATGATCATGATGATGAAATGGCAATCGGAAATCTTTTGCATTTGTTTTTTTTATTAAAGTCAGTAATATTAACTTATTTTCAGTTCTTGGTGTTCGAAACTAGAATAAGTAAGTGCATAAAGTTTTACATACAGATAAATGGATGTACAACCGAACTTTAAGTTATACACTTACTTTACATGCCGTTGTCTTAGTTTTGATTTTACAATGCAGGTCACATAAGGTGGGTGGACTATGGCTCCTTTGAAGACTTACTATTAAAAAGTCATGGTTACTCAAAATCAAAATCAAAAATATATTTCGTTCTTCCTCAAAGGTACATAATATTATTGAGACAGTACAAATTGATTAATGGCATAGACCTTATGAGAGCTGGAGTCTGCAGAAGTTTCGCGAATTAATGTATGTTTTTATGACATAAACATATAACGAGTTTATAAATGACATGTTTATGACATAAACAGATCACGATTAATGATTTAAATAACAAGGAGCCAGTTAAAGACATTTTTTGGCATTCGGTCCTGTGCTTCGCATAAATATTAAGTATTTTATTATATACCCGGTTTTACCCGCGTTACTCCCGTTCCCGTGGGAACTTCATAATTAAATATAGCCTATGTCACTCAGGGTGAATGTAGCTTTCCAATGGCGAAAGAATGAAATGAAAACGGCATAGTAGTTTTTGAGTTTATTCATTACAAACATACAAATATATACACACAAAAATTTCTGTTTTTTAAATAAATACTAAACAAATCCAGTATTTTACCTCCTATGTCAACATTTTTCAAGTTCTTTATTAGAATAGAAATAAAGACTGTGTCAAAAGCTTTGGCTTAATCAATAAAACTTCCAATATATTTATTTTAATTGTCAATGTAACAACAAAATTCTTTAGGCCAGAAACTGCCTGTGCTGTTGATCTATTTGCTCTAAACCCATATTGGTTGTTGGCTAAAAAGTTATGTTTTTCAAGATATGAAATCAATCGTTTGTTAATTATTTTTTCTAGGACCTTAGACAGGACGGGCAGTACCGAAATATGGTGGTACTTGTGGCTACAGTCTCTATTCCCCGCCTTATGGATAGGATGAATAACGGAAATCTAAAAATTATCTGTGAATAGTCCTGCTTCTATTGATAGATTTTTAATATGTGTCAAAATGGTAAGATAATATATGTTTGCCATTTTTACTAGTTGTGTAGGTATACCGTTCCAACCTATAGCACTATCAGTTTTTAAAGCCATTATGATAGATTCGATTTTTGTTTCCAACAAAACCATGGAGTTAATCGGTGGAACCGAAGATGCTTTGGAACTATGTAGATCAAACCCCCCCAGTCTCGAGATAACCTAATACAAAGTTAAACTTAGTGCCCTTATCATCATCATCATCATCATCAGCCCGTATAACGTCCACTGTTGAACATGGGCCTCCTCCCGAGGGAGGGTCTTTGCCATAGTCACCACGCTTGGCAGGCGGATTGGTGACCGCAGTGTTGTGTTGTAATACACAGGGAAAACGCTGCTGCCCGTTCCCTGGTTCGTTTGTTATAGATGATGTTATAACAATCGGGACCAAACGGCTTATCGTGCTTTCCGAGGCACGGAGGGTAGTCCCTCAACCAACCAGACCCGGAAAGAAATCTTAGAATTTACACAAAGATTTTCTGTCCGGTGGGGGGATCGAACCGATCGAACGACCTCCGAGATTCAAGGCGAGCCAAATACCGCTACGCTACGGAGGTCGTCTAAACATTTGAAATATTACTAAAATAATTCGGAAAAAAATTTGATGTATACCTCTAAGTAAGTACTTTCAACTAAAATTATAGTGGACTCGGTATCATAGATAGTTATTTTAATACAACTCGACCAACTTATGCAGTTACAGTCGTCCTAACAAAATGTATGGAGTCGACCGCAAAATGAAATTTTATTTAAAAGATAGGCATTTTAGATATGCATGGCTACGAAACCCTTTCATGTGCGTGCCCGACACGCTCTTGGCCTGTTTTTTAGAGATAGGGATATGTAAAGCTTTTCAATTCCATGATTCACTTCACATTATTGGCTAACATTTTAGTTATATAACTGATATAGGTACTACAGATAAGATAATCATATAATTTCATTCTTAAACACATTGTCTAATTATTTATTATCGATATAATACTTATTACTATATTTTTCAATTATTTTCATCAATATATTTTAACTAATATATTTACAACCGGAATAAAAAATAAAAATTTGAATGTACACTATAAAATGAACTGTTAATTAATTATTTCTGTCTTTCATATTATTATCTCCAGTAAAGGATCTGATAAAAACTGTTTATTCGTTAGAGTTGCCATTAATGGTCCACACACCTTATATTTAATTATGAAGTTCCCACGGGAACGGGAGTTTCGTGGGTGAAAGGCGGGTAGGAAGTTAGTTAAACAATAAAAAATTCAGCGTACATTCACACGATATCCTCTTCATCATCGCGTATATGCTAAATGTTACCATGCTTAGCAAACAAGTTGTTATGCACCGCACACAAGGAAACGCTGCTGCCAGTTTCCTCTACCCGTATCATTTAAACATAATTATAACAATTAGGACTTAACGTGTCTTCGTAGACACAGAGGGAAGTCCCTGAATCAACCGTCAACAAAGATCCGAAAAGCAATAATTGCCTTCACAGAAAGATTTTTGTCCGGTACGGGAATAGAACCCACGACATCCGAAAACTAAGGCGAGCCTTATACCTAACACCCTTTGCCACAGAGATGGTCTGAATAAATTGCATTGCAATGCAACATACTATTTGCTTATATCTACACGGCGATTGTGCTTTTTCAACATCTAACAAAGATATACCATCATCACTCAAGATAGAACTCAATTAATAGCTACACTGCAATCCTTCTGGAAACCCACCAACAATGCTCCAGCCTCATTCCAAAGAAATTAATCTCAAAATAACTTTATTAACGAGCTTTCTTATAATGTAAGCTAATAAAAGCCAGGCGACATATAAACACGTTGGAAAAGTTGGCATTAATAATTTCCATCGTGTTCCATGAGTCACCGGAGGGGGGGGGGAGTGGTACGCGGAAAACGTTCGCCCCACTTAGCCCAGGTACGAATATAACCGAATACTTTCCCACCTGCGCGCTGCGCTTGCGCCGCCGTGGTGGAAATCGGGACACAGGACAGTCAAACACATTGCTTATATGTTACCATTTATTTTAAGCAATATAAGCATACGTTTATACTTACAATAATTCAAAATTAGATTTTGTTTTTTTTTATAATAACTGTTGAACATTGATTATTGTTAATCATTACATTAAGCCATGATTAAATTAGATATAAATTAAAGAATTAACATGTTTTGGTGCTATTAGAATCCAGGCGTATTAGAGTAAACGTAAATATTTATTTCTATTTATAATAGCAAATCCACATTGAGTTAGTTATGTGTATTTTTTTTTTTTCTTTGGGTCGGCTTTTATTGAGTCTGCCACGAGGAATTTGCTCCTTAACCGCGCATAAAGGCGAGCAGGGCTTCAACCTTATTAAATTGACTGCACCGGTGGCTCAGTGCTTACGATAGTTGCCTCTGAGACCTGGTGTTCTGGGTTCGATTCCCACCCGGGACAATTATTTGTGTGAACCACAAATAGTTTTTGTGTGGAGTCTGGGTGTTCTTTGTGTCCGTGAAATGAATGTTTGTAAAGTCCCCCGCGACACAGGGATTTATTTCCCTAGTGCGGGAGTTGTCTTTTAATAAAAAAAGAAATGGTATATAAACTACAATATGAACAAAAAACTAAAATACTGGCAACGGTTGGCCAGTGGCGTAGCTACCAAGGGGCTAGGCGGGGCAGTGCCCCGGGGCCCTCAAGCTCAGGGGGCCCTCGAATCCTTACCAGAAAATCTCAATCGAACTCAACTTTTGAAAATTTCTGCCATTTTCAAAATAAATATGACAGGTGGCAACTCGAGTTTAATCATGGCAACTCAGTTGTGAGAAATTCCAAAGTTGTAAAAAGAGAATTCCCCTAAATTATTTGTGTGGGTTGACAGTGTTATTAACGTGTTCATAAATTTGTCGGATATCAATATCTGCATATTATTATTTA
This sequence comes from Nycteola revayana, assembly GCA_947037095.2. Classification (NCBI taxonomy): domain Eukaryota; kingdom Metazoa; phylum Arthropoda; class Insecta; order Lepidoptera; family Nolidae; genus Nycteola; species Nycteola revayana. The sequence goes on along the minus strand of OX344842.1, from coordinate 28,713,228 downwards.
CGATTTCTACTTAACTTTATTGTTGAATGTGATTATAAGGCGATAATTATGGTTTTTTATTTATTTAACCTTTTGCACAATGACAGTACATGGCGGACTTAATGCCATAGGCATTTTCTACCAGTTAACCTTAGGGTGGTGCAGAGAAAAAGTGATAGGTACACGGAAGTAGATAGGTCATTAATTAACTACCGTAATGGTAGGAAAAAAATAATAATAACGTTATATCTATGACTACATTCTAATAATACACATATAATATAAATACTATACTAAAAGGTGATACTATACTTATTATAGGTTTATACTATATTATACTATACTTTACATAATCATAAAGAGAACTCATCGCTGAAACGACTCTGAAAGTTGTTTACTGATATGTAAGCGTACTTTACGCTTAAATGAGATTATTACGATTCTTAGCCATCCTGACTTCAAGAGGTAACTCATTCCATAGAAGTATAGATTGCACAAAATAAGAGGAATTAATAAAATCGGAACGGTGTGGAGGACAATGAAGGAGTCGATTGTGCACAGAGCGCGTGGATCTATTACGACTGGAAGAACGAAATTGAAATTGAGAGGTTAAGTAAGTTGGAGTAGTTGGAGAATCTAATAAAGAAAAGAGAGTTGTTAGTGCTCTCATATTACGGCGTTGTCGAATGGGCAGCCAATTAAGTTTAGCCCGATAGGCAGAAACATGGTCGTACTTGCGGAGATTGAAAATGAATCGAATGCAATTATTGAGAAGCCGGTCCAACTTATTGAGCTGATCTGCATTCAGGTCAAAGTAGCACACATCACCGTAGTCAATTATGGGGAATACTAAAGCTTGCACCAGCATTGCTTTTGTTTTGGAGGGAAGAAAATTCTTCAAGCGATAGAGTGCTCGCAAAATACTGGTTACTCTACGACATACACAAGCCATTTGACTTTGCCAGCTTAGTGAAGAATCGATAAACAAACCGAGATCCTTAACGCTCGGGCTAAATGGAATGACTGTCTGGTTAAGAATAATTGGTGGCAACGAGCTCATATCGACTCTCGACAACAATCTGGAGCTACCCACCAGCATGTCTTGGCATTTTAATGGGTTTACCATCAAGCCAAATTTCCCAGACCAATCATTCAGAGCTTCAAGATCCCGATTCAATTTACCGATTACTTCTGGCAGACTATCAGTATTTCCCTGGGAATATAACTGTAGATCATCGGCATATAGATGATACGCACACTGAAGATTATTAGTGACGAGGTTTATAAAAACAGAAAAGAGAAGAGGAGAAAGGATGCCGCCTTGGGGTACACCAGCGTCTAAATTGCACCAGTCTGATGAAGAATCACCAACGCGAACAGACTGCTGACGACCCCGAAGATACGAAGAAAACCACTCCAGCGCTTCGTCAGAGATCATATGGATAGTAGGATGTCGTGACTGACAGTATTGAAGGCATTGGAAAAATCAATCAGCACCAACACTGTGAGATTAGTATCTTCCATGCCCCCTCTAATATCGCCAGTCACTTTTAGGAGAGCAGTTGTGGTACTGTGACCCGGCCGGAAACCAGATTGGAGAGGACTAATTAGGTTATTGGTTAGAATAAAATGAGACATTGTTAACAACTGATTCCGTTATTTTGGAAAGGAATGGAAGAATGGATATTGGACGGTAATGGTTTGGATCGACAGGATTTGAGATCTTAGGGAGTGGGAGGACAAATGCTTTACGCCACTGGTCAGGGAAAATTCCGGAGTGGAGAGAAAAGTTGACTAAGTGCGTAAGCGCAGGAAGGACGTAGTCAAGGATGGGGAGAATCATGCGACGACCAATACAGTCACAACCGACTGCATTGGACTTAAAGAATAGGATGGTGGTTTTGACCTCATCGAATCAATTGGAGTGAAACGAAAATGGTTTATATCAGGGTGAGTTAAACTATTAATATAGTTAACCGTCTGATGTAGTAATAGAGGATCAATGCATGAAGAAGTCGTGAAATATTTATTTAGATCATTTAAATCTATGGAACTAGGATTCTCAGAATTACTCGACTTACCGATACCCAGAGTTCCAAGGAATTTCCAGATACCGGTAGGAGTAGAAGAAGATATATTGTCAAGAAAATATCGGCGTTTAGAGTTGCGTATCATCTGGTTACACCGATTCCTAGCAAGCTTGTAAAGATTCCAATGGTCATCGCACCGTTCCTTTTTAAATTTACGAAAAGCTCGATCTCTGCGCCTCATAGCCATTCGAATCCCCCGAGTCAGCCAGGGTGCTGGTGGCCGCTTCTGCTTGATCGCCCTAATAGGAGCATGGCGGTCGTAAAGATGCGTCAAACTTTCTGTTATGTAATTTAATTTCTCGTTAACTGTGCTCAAGAAGAGGCCCCCATTCTATCCTAGAAGCGTCCCTACAGAGAAGCTCCATGTTAATCTTAGCAAAAGTTATGTTTGTTATATCAGTAGAATTAGAAATGTACTAAATATTTATTTTTTTCATCCATTGATTATTTATTAACATACAAGTTAACGTTTTCATAGACATAGTTTCTTTTAAATTGGCCAATAGATAGCTAAATACGTAAGAGATACCTACAAAAAAAAATTGTTAGGAGACTTTAGCTCGTTCTTGATGTTGAAAAAATTTAGGCGTATTTTTTTTTTGGTCATGTGTGACTTGTCAGAAAATTCTAAAAACACACAGGATTACTTGCATAATATATTATATTTATTTTTAGGCAGTAACATGAATAGAATTAATTCTTGTTCAATTAAATAATAGTTGATGATTTTAATAAAAAAATATCAAGTATCAAGATGATAGGTTGGTACCACAGCGGGTGGCCATATAAAAGCACAGTGGCGACCCCCGGATTTTCTACTCTTTTTTGCCAATCTATACGTGATGTTTTTTTGACATTTTTTAAACCGTCAAATCTGGTAACACTGGCGGCGATAAAATAACCGTAATATTATAATTTTTGTAAATAGCTTGCATCGGCGATAGCTTAAATAACTGTAAGCTGGTGCAACGTATCTATGAACAAATAAATATATAATAAACCCTTGAATCTTTTCTATTTCGTTTTATTGCCCAATACCTTAACCAAGTATTAAAATAATTGTAATTTATGTTGTTAGTGTTTAATAGTTTTATTACCTGCCCATGCACGAAAAAGAGCTGATGATAAAGTTGCTTAGCATTTTTAAAGTATTTGTATATTTAATGATTTTACTTCAAAAAACCTTACCAGTTTTGATAGCAGTGGGCCCCATTTTTTTATTTGCCCCAGGGCCCTTGGTTACCTAGCTACGCCACTGCGGTTGGCCCAGTCGGGTAACTCTAATCTATTAATTAAGTACTATATACTTAGTACTGATTGGGTATTAAACTGCCCAGCCAAGAAGCACAACATGTGTTGAATTATAACTTTCAGGTCTCGGATACGAATTCTGCTCCGGAAAATACGTTGCATTTTACTGCCGTAATCTACCTCGGAAACTAAAGAATGTCGTTTATTTCGGTTGTAAATACCATTTCATGGTCTCTTATATTATTTATATGAATAAAACGCTTTATCCTGAATAATTGACTGAGTGATGGAAACCGTTGACCGTAGAGACCAGAATCTTGGAGGTGTATACTATATATGACACACGAAGGATTTTCAAAAATCTATCTATCAGAGGATGAAATGGATGGGCAAAGTTTGTATGAAGAAATCAAAGCTTTGTCGGTCACGTTGTACCATTATAAGGCTAAAATTTTAACTTAGGCTTCAGTTATGGAGGCGAGGGGTGGCGCGTGTAGCATTGTGCAGCATGGTCTAACTAAATTGGTTACTGTGACCAATGCCTCTGGGTGTGATGTTCTTTTTTTATGTAACAAGATTATCGAACATGAAATGACGATGCAGTTCTCATCGTTCCTTATACTTTTAACATTTATAGATACTTAAGTTACTAAAAGAACATAGCATTCTAAATGCATCAAAGTATTGTTCAGTTAGAAGGCGATGAAAAACTCCTACATCGCTATAACTATTTTTAATAATCTAGTCATCTCATCACGTTTACTAGCGTTTCTAATATACCTAGTAGAAGATTCGAACCTAATCGACCTATCATCTCGGTGAAGGTCGATGTAGGTTCGGATCTTAGACTAATGCTTTCTTTTTACAAACTTCACACACTACTCGCTATTTGAGGAATCAACTATAAATGTGTTCTTATTATTATAAAAATTAAAACCCAAGTTTCTGTCCACTTTCGTTAGAGTATGTACTACTACATAGTCTAACGAAAATAAATGCATGATTAACTTCAGTGCATTAGAAGATATGAGAAAATATCTTTGACATTTCACTCGTGATCATACATCATTGGGACCAATTCAAATGGTCCAGATATGAAATATCTTGCCTCTTATCTGTGCGTAGTAAGATTTAAATGAAAATTTATATTCGAAGAAAGAGCATTTGCTAATGACAACGTCGTTAGCAAGCATTTTAATGCAATAGTGCTTTTGCAATAATTTAAATGTTAAAATCAGTAGTTTCCAGAAGTATTTGAAAATGAAAACATCTTACGTTGCTATTCTACAGATCTATAGTCAGACTAGAGTAGGTCAAACAGAACACTTATAACTAACGAACATTTGTTTGTTTGTCTGTCTCTCATTCAGTTTATCATGATCAATATCTCAGGATAGCGTGAAGATATAAAAATGATATTATTCATATTTCATTCCTCCTCAATTTTAAATTAAAGTTAACGGCATCAGAAATTACATCATACATGGTATGTTTATAGGAAATCGGAGTAAAAGGCCAAATAAACCTTATTATTAAAGTATCTTTTTCTAATCGGTATATAAAGTGGAAGAGTTTGTTTGTTTGCTTGAACGCTTTCAGAAACTAGAAGTGATATTTGAAAAATTCTTTAAGTGTTAGATAGCCAGTTTATCGAGGAAGGTTCTCTGCCTTTTCGCCGATAGTTATTTGCCTGATTTTCACTTGCTAAAAGGCAGGATACTATCGAGGAAGGCTATGGGCTATATTTAGTTATGAAGTTCCTACGGGAACAGAAAATACGCGAGTGAAGCTGCTCGCGGGAAGCCATACATAAGTATATAATGACGTATTGTATATAATTACAATCATAGTACTTGTCATTGAGCTATGTTAACGAAATAATTGAGTTAAAGCATATGTATGCTTTGACTCAATTATTTCGTGAGCATGTACTTACATACATAAGCTCACGTCTGTTTCCTAGCGAGGTAGGCAGAGACTATGGACCTTCATTCACTCTCATAACTTTCTTCATACAAGCACGTCGGTTTAGGGTGGATCTTATTTGAACTTTTATGTCTCCGATTTGGTCAGAGAACGTTCGTCGAGGTCTTCCCCTTCCGACTGTTCCACTCACACTTACCATGTATACCTGTTTTGAGTAAGGGCACACCTATGTACTTCTGTTCTTTGGTTTAATTGGCTTACCTGTAATGGATTTCTGCTTGACTCCCATGAGTTTCAGCGTAGAGTCTATGTGTTTTGTAGATTATATTGTTTATATATTAGGCTATGTGCTTGCAAATTTTCTATAATTTTTTTAATTGTCATCGCAATACTACGAATTTTTACACATATTGGATTACTGCACTGTTCCCATGGATATTTATAAGGTTTAAGCCTCTATGCGCAGATTTTATAATAAAAACCGGACCGATTTGTATGTAACTATGTTTGTAACGAATTGGCTAAAAAAGTACGGGACCGATTTAAAAAATTCTTTCACCATTGGAATGCTACATTATCACTGATGAATACAGGCTATATTTAATTATGGAGTTCCCACGGGAACGGGAGTTACGCGGGTAAATTTTTTTGTTTCTATTATGTCCATACTACTGTTGCATATTGCAAATGGATAATATTCATAAAATAATTAGGGGAAAATATTTAAAGAAATAGGCACAATTTATGAAATGTTTGTTTTATTTTTTAGCTCCTATAAATAAAATAAAACTTCCTCTGCTTATGATAAAAAATATACATCATTTTTTTTAAGTACATACGTTTTTTGAGTTCCTTGATGAGAAACAATTTTATGGGTATTTTTACCTTTGTACTTATATAGTTTAAATAAAATTAAAAAGTGGGATCTTCAAAATCTATAAAATTTACCTGTATCTTGAAATTTGTTTCAGTTGTAATCTGTATAATATTGCATCGATGTATCAGACTGAAAACAACAGCAACACATAGTATAAACACGCGTAGCGTACGTAGCAAACTGTGTCTATATATGGTCTACGTCGTGGACTACGAAGTGCTACGCAGCCGGCTCATGCAATGCGTCTGCCTTGCATCCAACATCTTTATTTTAATTTCTACGAACAATTTATATAAACATGTAAGTGTGAACAAACTTTAAATACTTTTATACAAAAAAAAATGAACTGCTCTTTTTACCACCACTAAAATAATAGTTGACTTATATTGTTTCAATATGCAAAAACATGACTTACTTTCAAGATCAGCCGATAAAATTAGATTTAATTAATGTTTGTAAACAGTGAGCAGTCGTCGGTTGTAAGGTTGTTAATTTAAAGAGTAGGTACAAGAAGTTCATTGTTAAGTTCAGTTGATGGGTGGCATTTAGCGGGCGGCGGGCGCCTGCCAGGGACCGACAGGAATCCACCAGGAAACGGCTGGACTCGACTTCTCCGCCCACGACCCCACTTGTTTACATCGGCTCGTGCACCCCCGATATAACTGCGCTGCGACAACTGCACCGCTGCTCAGGAGTGGTATTTAGGACATGAAGGGTTTCGCCAAATTTTTGGGCAAAACAAATAAAAGAGAACCGCGACGGCGTCAAGACGGGCGTGTCTATAAAAGGCTGAGAGGGGGGTGCGCGGGGGTGGTAACACGATCCGCGAGCTCCAGCCGGCCGGCCGCCCTGGAGCGGCGCGGGCGCGAGGGGAGGGGGCCGGGCGCGGGGAGAGGCAGCTGCTGCGCGCGCGCCGTCCGCACGCGCTCTCACTAGTCGAACGGTGCCCGACCGGTAACGTAGCGCCGACTGCCGACCGAGAGACGAACAGCGACAATGTCCTCCGTGGCGAAGACTTCCAAGTACACCTACCGCAGCAGCGGCGGTGGCACCACCGACGTTAACATCGAGTACAGCGCCGACCTGAGTGCTCTCTCCAGGCTGGAGGTACCGGCCAGCGACATAGTGCAGTGCTTGTGAAGTGTTTTCGGACGTATCATAGAATATCTTGTATTTTTCAGGACAAAATCCGTCTCCTCCATGATGATCTGGAATCCGAAAGGGAGCTGCGTCAGAGGGTAAGCGGATCAAGCATGCGAAATGTGATACGTGCGAGTGCCGCGGCCATACAGGGCGCGCGCGCGCAGGTGTAGGCGGGGCGCGCGTGCCGCTACTCCTCTATTAATACCGCCCTACGCCCCAAGAGCCTTAACAACCCTGTTTGTAAAAAACTGCTTTTTATCCGTAATTATTATTTTTGGAGCTTTATTAATTTTTCGTGCTAACTAAACAAACTTAAGTGAATATTTACTTAATTGCTTATTAACTAACTCGTGTGAATGTGGTGATGGTTATAAAAAATTGTGTTCATTACTTTTGTCCAAAATGCATTAATGGATTCCTGTGGTATAATTTGAAAAATAGAAGACATCGATTTGAGTGTTATTAAAATTTTAAAAGTTGTGGTTTGTGAGGTTTGCCATCCAGTAATATCTGACAACGTTTCCGCATCATAAAGTTCAATATCATCGGTATGATTAATCATACCTATGTGCATAATATAATTAAGTAGTGACATCTGATCGAGCGCGCATAAGCTATTTTGGTGTGAGCGCGGTGCGCATGCGCGGCGTGCGCCCGCGGCTCTGACTTACCGTAGTCGCGGCGCTCGCACTCTGTTATATTTAGCTTTGTAGCGAAAGCGTTCTCTGAAATCTCAACTTCTCGCTCTCCGGTCTCACATTTGAAACTGGGCCAAATGATGCTCGTTCCCGTTGAGAATGCCACAATATTGAAATATAATAATAGACTGTGGTATGAATAGCGAAAATATCCGAGTTACTCAGAGTTGCCGGACAGACATAAACTGTTTCTTATTTTAGATTATTACAATGCCGAAATATTTGAAGGACAACCTTACCAAGTAATCTATAATTGCATAATGGTTTATGAAATGTTTTTTAAAGATAGAAAACTACTTATTGATGTTTTAATTACTATATTCATCATAAATTATTATTGATAATCATATATCATACATTATTTGTGAAGTTATGACATATATTACAAAATCATCGCCAACAGGAACTTTAACATTTTTTTTATCATAATAACAACATAACAATACTTTATATTATCATGCCACAATTAACTTTTATAGTTTGGTATGCTAAAATCAACCTGTAATATTATGAGTACCTACCTAATAACAAAAAAATACATTTTAATAAAGAAAATGTTTGCTAGCTTATCATTTCTGAAATTACAATGTTTGATTCATAGTTATCTAACAATGCAATCAATTTTAAACTAAAAATAAAAAGTAGTCATACAAAGGACACTGGTACAAAATAATATTTTTCAGATCGAGAGGGAGAAGGCAGATTTAAGCGTGCAAGTTATTCAACTCTCAGAGAGGCTAGAGGAAGCTGAAGGTGGAGCCGAGAGTCAGGTAAATATTTACATACTTTTTTACTTATTTTGTAGAAATGTAGCAAATTAGATTGTAAAAAACAAATGTTAATAATAAAAAAAATCGAAGATGAAATATATGGCCAATCAAGCCATCTTCAACAAAATTAATCAAGAAAGATTACAACTACAGTAAAGCTAAAACGATTACAACTACAATAAAGCAAGAAATGATCTACATGTAAAACAAATGGTAACGAAAACACGAATATTCTCAGAGTATGAACAGAACGAAGAAAAAATATATAAACGAAAACGCGTGAAAGAAATTAAAACGTGTCCGTAAGTTTTAAAATATGTAGGGGGAGAAGAGCGAAACTTATTAAGCTTTGCGAAATTATGTGAAAGTTGCCTATTGCGAGGTATGTGCTAAGCGATGTTTATTTCCAAATTTGTGTATTTTCCAGGGAATCCAAGGAATATTATTTATCCAACTCAAATTGAGAAGGTTATAAACCTATTCAATTGTATTATATTCATAAATAACAGTTATTTTTCATTTCGTTAATTTGCATGAACCAATCAGTGTTTACTACTTTGTAAGAAATATAAAAAATAAGAATTTCATTTATAATTTTCAATGTGTTCAAATGTATTTAGAGATAAAACAATTAAAAACCCACCCCAAAATATCCAAGTTCTGGGGTCGTGTTTTGAAATGGTGGCATACATTTTTCAGTTCGAGATCAACAGGAAACGCGACACCGAACTTAACAAGCTCCGCAAGCTACTGGAAGATGTCCATCTTGAGTCGGAAGAGACCGCCCACCTGCTCAAGAAGAAACACCAGGAAATCGTGGTTGACTTCCAGGACCAAATCGACCAGCTTTCCAAAGCCAAAGCCAGGTGAGGACATTCGCACTATCCTCTTAACACATCTTATCACGTTCTAACAAAAATAATACCTACGTTTAGAATTAAGAAAAGCTATGCGATATCGACTGCGAAAATTGCTGGGCGTAATTACACTAAAACATCATCTTAAAGACGTCCACCTTTATCATCTCAAAAATATTGTCGTTTTCCATGATTGCAAGATAAATTTCTTTGTCTCCAGGTCTGAGAAGGAGAAGTCCAAGTTCCAAGCTGAAGTTTACGAGTTGCTGGCCCAAGTGGAAAATGTGAACAAGGAGAAGATCACCATCTCTAAGACATGCGAACGGCTGGAGATCAGCATCAGCGAGTTGCACATTAAGATTGAGGAGCTAAACCGCACTATTGTGGACATCACTTCCCATAAGCAACGCCTATCTCAGGAGAATGTTGAGCTCATCAAGGAAGTTCAGGACCTTAAGGTACTATATATGCATTAGCAATTTTTTTGTTATCTAAATGCTAATTACATAAAAACATATACGTTCATGTTTTGATGATAATATAAGGGTCGATCTCAAGAAAATTCCTTTATAATTTCAGGTGAACATTGAGAATGTGGTGTACCTTAGGAGCCAGCTTGTCAGCCAGCTCGAGGACTCTCGCCGCAGGTTGGAGGATGAGGACAGGAGGCGCTCCCTTCTGGAGGCCAACTACCACCAGGTAAACCTCAACTTGCAGTAATCTATTATTTTTCCATCATATAATGTTACAGGAATGAAATAATAATAAAACTTTGACAGAATTCAATATGCCATACGAAGACTCCACTTACGAATAGTATTGTAAAAATGATCTGAAATGTCTGCCTATTGAGGCGACGGACTTTTATATCTAATATATATAATATAAAGAAAACAAAAAAAAAAAAAAACAAAAAACATATACCAGAAACGTGTCCATTAGATAAAAAAACACTTATCAGCAAATTATTTGCCTTATATTAGGTTGAGATCGACCTGGAGTCCGTCCGCGTCCAGCTTGAGGAGGAGTCCGAGGCTCGTCTGGACCTGGAACGCCAACTGGTCAAGGCCAACGGCGAGGTCGGACACTGGCGCTCCAAGTTCGAGGCTGAGGCTGCAGCCAGGTCTGAGGAGATTGAGGAAATCCGTCGCAAGTACTCCATCCGTATCCAGGAACAGGAGGAACAGATCGAGACCCTCATCGCTAAGATCAGCAACATTGAGAAGCAGAAGTCTCGTCTGCAGAGCGAGGTAAATATTATTTCGAATCATTGATTATAATTTATAATAATTACCATTTTAACACCCTTAAGTCTAAATAAAAATTGTGGTATATTAATACAAGCTACTTAAGCAAGGAAGCTACTAAATGTCAAGTCTTCTTAAGCAATATGATACAACATTGTATACACCGGTATATTAAGACTTTAATATATGTTAAAAATATAACAATACTTATATGCTCTATAAAAATCCTACAGGTTGAGGTGCTCATCATCGACTTGGAGAAGGCTAACGGAACTGCTAGGGAGCTCCAGAAGAGGACTGAACAATTGGAACGTGTCAACATCGAGATCAAGTCCCGTCTTGAGGAAACCGTTCAGATGTACGAACAGACCCAGCGCGACCTCCGCATCAAGGTTACCGAGATCCAGCGCATCTCCCACGAGCTTGACAAGACCCGTGAACAGAAGGACGCCCTTGGCCGCGAAAACAAGAAGCTGGGTGGTAAGTAATAACTAATAATTATAAACAAATTGAAAGCACTCCACATTTCAGATTATAATTTTATAAATATCGTTAAATATTCTGTAATATAACGTATCTCTCTTCATATACAGGTTTCTTGGTTTTTAATCCAATCTTTAACAAATCCACCGATTTGGTTGTGTCAAATTTATTAAATCTTTTATAACTAAGATTTTTTCTCGAACTAATTCTGTAAATCACTAAGTTTATTTAACGTTTGTTATTAGATGAATTGCACGATGCCCGCGCTACTGTTACGGAGTTGACCCGCCGTCTTCACGAGCTCGAGATCGAGCTGCGCCGTCTTGAGAACGAGCGAGAGGAACTCACTGCCGCCTACAAGGAGGCTGAAGCCGTAAGTTTAACACACATTTTTTGTAGAAAGTTGGAAATCAATACCGATTAATATATTGTTATGGTGAGGTATATGTTTGGAGGATAAACCAAATAACTTAAGAGCGACTTCACTAACTGGTAGATTCAATTGTGTGAAACAAAATTTTGGGAAATAATAATAACTAAGAAACCGAAGCTTATTAATATAATTATTTCATGCTTTTATTATAAATATATTTCCGGCGTCACTATGTTCAATGCAAAATTAAGGCAATAAAATATTTTAGAGTTATGTAAATTGTTTAGACAGAGCATGCTTTTTTATTACTATCAAAACAAACAACTTAATTTATTACGATTTATACAAAACCCTGGCATAAGCATCTAGTCTTACCAACACACTCTCATAATAAAAGATATATCGAATAGCTTTAAATCGATAAATTTATAAATAAATTGTTACTAACGCAACTAAGATATCGACAGCAGTAATTAATAGGTCATTCTTGCTCAAATAGTTCTTGACGATTTGGCAAGTAATCAGCTATTAAATACGATACTTATAGGACTGCCAGGGTTCTGTAACATTTATAATTAGAAGTTTTATTTTTAGTACGATAAGAACGGTATGTTTATCAAACTTGAAGATGATTTTATAATATATTAAAAAAAAATAATCAAAAAACAGTAAATCGCAGTGCATTATTGTATAAATTATGATATACATTCGCTGTCATGTACAAAACATTAACATGCAAAAATGCCATTCTCAAAGTTTTGCCCTGGAATTTATAAGATAGTTAGTAAAGTTGCAAAATATCACAACGCGATAGCTTATGTATGTAAACCTCCAAATGTAAACCGTAGTAATTCTCTGTACCTATGATACCAGGGCCGCAAAGCTGAGGAACAGCGCGCTATGAGGCTGGCCTCCGAACTCGGCCAGTTCCGTCACGAGGCCGAACGTCGCATCCAGGAGAAGGAAGAAGAAATCGAATCCATTCGGTTAGTACCTAACTTTTATTAGTATGCACATTATACACTATTCTTAGAATTGCATTCTGATTTTGGATATGTATGAGTCAAAAATGGTTATCAGTGTTGGAAAATTTACGTAAACTTACGTTTTACCAGTATACAATATATTGTTAATTACACCAACAAGTACTCACTGCAATGTTTTGATCCGAGATGCTATCGTTGGACTGAGGTATACACTACACTCTTCGGTCGCCAACTCGGAACTACCAGCTTACTATGTCTTTCAACGGATGCTCCCCACTTCTTCCCAGCGTTGACTGATAGGTGTCATGCAATATTGCAATCAACAGACTCTGAGAATTACAACCATGACACCAATATATCATGGATCATCGCCAATTAATTAGCAATTCGACTTTTAATTAATTTTACCTCAAGTTATATTAAACTACTGTGTGATAATGGGAAGCTTATATCACCTGGACCTGTCGACACTAATACTAATTTTAGATCGCCACGCTTCCGCAAATGAATCAAACCAAATGTGTTTATGCATTTAAACTGTTTCAAATTATTGGCACGAATACCGTTTAAATATATCTTTGAATCTGATTGGTGCTTATTACCGTGATTGCACACAATCTTTGCCAATAAGTACGAGTGAAAATGTACAAAAGACGATGCTCATTTTCTCGCGCCCCTAATTACGCAACCTCGGCCCCGTGCGATGCACATCGGGGTGACCGCGACTCAATAGTGATTACACGAAGAAGTAAATCTTTCAACATGCCGCCTGTTAAAGTGCCTAATTTAAACAAGTGGAACAAGCCACCGACTGCGATTTATGAAGATAATTATGGCTACGGCATACATTTTTATCAACCGATGATCGACTACATTAGTGCTAAAGGACAAGGCATAGCAGCCAGACCTCCCCATTTGCCGTGGAACAATGAACGTGGGCTAGAAAAATATAGGTTTGATAAACCAATATATGCTTATTCTGATCAGGACGTGTCAAAACTTTCTCACGAAATTGCAGAACAAGCTAAACGTGATCTTAACACATTTAACGTTGGAAGACGATCGCCTTTTTCTGTGGTTGCTACAGCATCTGCCGCTAATGTGTGTAAACGTGTAGGTACAGAAAGTGTTACAACAAAAGCTAGAAAGAAAAAGGTGGATAGGGAAAAGTTCAAAGAAGAGAGAGCAAAAAAAAGGATGGACGAAATAGAAAAAGAGCTCGAGTTATATGAAAAAGGAGTAAAAGTCGGCGCTGAATTGAGGAGCAACGCCAAAATGTATAGAGGTAAATCTGCGAAAGCTATAGCACAAACACTTTTGGAAGAAAGTAGAAAAAATGTCGATGATGACAGAAACAAGAGTCTAGATAGAAACAAACTGAGGATGGAATTCCGTGGAACTAGAAGTGCTATTGATAAAAATTTATCAAAAATAACTCAAAGTGTTATGTCGCAAGCAGTGGCTGAGTCGAAACTTTCGAGCGTTTCTGCAAGTAAACTGCAAGACACAATGACAGAGACCATACGGAGAACTATAAGGGAAACATCACCCAAAACGTGCATCGTGCGGATCGCAACTGAGGTTCCAGTCATAGACAACTCATACATAGAAAAACTAAACGATTTGAAACAAACGATAAAACAATTTGACCAATTAAATTCATACTTTTTGATGGACTCAAGGTGAAGTGGTTTTTAGAGGAATATTTTATTTGCAATTATAAATTTGTTTCAAAATTAACTGAATGTCTAATGTTTTGTCAATAGTAAGCAGACCAGCATTGAGATCGAGCAGTTGAACGCTCGCGTGGTTGAAGCCGAGACCAAGTTGAAGTCTGAGGTCACCCGCATCAAGAAGAAGCTGCAGATCCAGATCACTGAGCTCGAGCTTACTCTGGATGTCGCCAACAAGACCAACATTGATCTTCAGAAAACTATCAAGAAGCAGTCGCTGCAGGTATGATCAGTTTCATAAAAAACAAAATAAGACCTAGTAGATACTGTCAACACTTAAACACATTACTTTAATATAAACGAAAATAACTCCTACTCTCCGACTAAAATGTCTTCTTTGATAATATAAATTCTAATAATTTTACTTGTTGAAATTTGATGTCCATTCTGATTTCAATGTTTAGGTATTTGGCATTATGACATTTTTGGCCAAAGTCTGCCACATAACAGAAATCAATTTATAAAATATTGTGAACTTAATCAAAACTCTTTATGTTACAGCTCACCGAAATCCAGACCCACTACGATGAAGTACAGAGGCAGCTCCAGGTGACGCTCGACCAATACGGCGTCGCCCAGCGCAGAATACAGTCCCTCACCGGCGAAGTCGAGGAGATCCGTGGCAATTACGAGCAGGTAAGCGATATACGTTACAATTTATGCTAATAGTTTCGAGAACTATTATAATAATTGTATGGATTAAAGCGATACTTTAATAGTAACCTGTTTGTGTATGTATAGCCTTAGCTAACATTTAGCAATTGGCAAGACTTGAAGGCACCCTTAATAAAAAAAAATGACTATTATTTGCTCATGGAGTAACGACCCTTAAATTTACATGAATAATCCTTTTTTATTTACGAATAGCTCGATATATATTTTAAATTAAAATATTTATAATACAACTTAAGGGAATTTATTCTTTGTTTATTTTGACTATCGGAGAATCTAATAAAGGCACGTACTTGTATTAGTTTTCCAGTATCTTATAAATCTAAAATGTGCGTAGGCCCTTCGCGCTAAGCGCATGGTAGAGCAGTCGTACGAGGAGGCGACTACCCGCATCAACGAGCTGACCGTCATCAACGTCAACCTGTCCAGCAACAAGGCCAAGATAGAGCAAGAGCTCGCCGCTGTTGCCGCCGACTACGACGAGATCACCAAGGAGCTGCGCATCGCTGATGAGAGATACCAACGTGTTCAGGTTTGTAAGATTAATTATTTTATATTTTTGACAGAATCTTACTTGTAACCAGAGAGTTATCATATACCTATTGTAGGTAGTCATTGTCAGAGCAAATGAACAATCGAATTTAACATGATTCGTATTACTACTATAAAGAAGCTGTGGCATAGATTAGGTTTAAATTTTTTAACTTAAATATACATTTAGTCCTCTATTCAACAATTGTCTTACTAATGTCTTACTGCAGCTGAAACTATTAACATAACTATTGTTATTATAACTTTCAATGAATTTAAGAACTTTTATTTATTTCGTAAATCGTAATTATTTATTTATTTATAGACTGAACTGAAACACACCGTCGAGCACTTGCACGAGGAGCAAGAGAGGATCGTCAAGATCGAGACTGTCAAGAAGTCTCTCGAGATCGAAGTCAAGGTATAGTAATATTGTTTGATTAAAACTTAAAATCACGTAAATACTACAATTACAGCTGTAATTAGACTTTAATCAATTATTATAAACAATCTTCATTATAAAATATCGTCACTTTCCAGAACATCTCTGTCCGTCTTGAAGAGGTTGAGGCCAACGCTATTGTCGGAGGAAAGCGCATCATCAGCAAACTTGAGGCTCGCATCAAGGACATGGAACTGGAAATGGACGAAGAGAAGAGGAGGCACGCTGAAACCATCAAGATCCTTCGCAAGAAGGAACGTCAGCTAAAGGAGGTCATGATCCAATGTGAGGAGGACCAGAAGAACATTGTTCTCCTCCAGGACTCTCTTGAAAAGACCTCCCAAAAGGTCAACATCTACAAGAGGCAATTGACGGAACAGGTATGATATTGTTTTTTGTAAGACTTGCTGGTGTACAAAATGGAACTGGAATAGTAACTAAATTTGGAAATAAAATTGAAACCAATTTCTAACATCAAAATTGTATTTTTATGTACAGGAGGGTATGTCCCAGCAAAACGTCACCCGGGTGCGACGATTCCAGCGTGAGTTGGAAGCCGCCGAAGACCGCGCCGAATGCGCTGAGAGCAATCTGTCCCTCATCCGCGCCAAGCACCGCACTTTCGTCACCACCTCCACCGTCCCCGGCTCCCAGGTCTATCTGGTGCAGGAGTCTCGGGCCATGAGCTCAGAACGTATGTGAGCACCCCGCCTTCTGCTATTTACCACCAGCATTTCTCTCCACCAAATGTAATCGAGGCGCAATTCCGGTCGGGTAAAATAAGCCTAGTCGTTCATTAAGTGATGAACCGAGCAGTAGATGGCGCTGGCGCACACATCAGCGCGTGTTAGCGCCACCTAGTGCAGCTTGTTGAGTCGGGACGGGCGCTCGGCGCTGCGGCTCGCCCTAACGTTGCCGTGTCTCCGCACTACTCCTGCCAAACGCCGACCGCTCGTCCCAACAGACTTTTTTAAATGTAACGCTAATTCAACCAAATAAAGGAACCAAAAAATTTAAGCTTTTTTTTTCAATATTTTTCTACTATAAGGTTACCGGCGCTATAGAATACAATGTCGTTATGTACCGTAATTTAGGTGCAGTAGTTTAAAATAAAAGAATATTTTATATTATTATTTATTATTTGTGCAATGCATATTGTACGTTTGTAACTGTAACTTTTAATATTTAAAAATAAATGCTATTTATGTTAAAGAAACAAAAAAAGCAATAAAACTTCAAAAGAAACTTGGGTTTTTATTTTAACCAGATCAATAACTAGAAACACAATATTTTAGTTTTTTTACATTTCAAGAATGAAGTTATGAATAGCATGCTAAATGAAACATTTATCCAGTGATTTGAATATCCTTTTTAATCCTTTAATACTTTTAATACATTTTTGATAAATAAATGTATTTCTAGATGTTAGTACCATTACATGTACATGGGCACGATCTAATTACTTTATAAATTTAAAATATCTAGCCTCTTAGCAACTTACATTGAATTGTATGAGTAATTACATGCCACTTCCCTAAATTGCTAACAGTCCCATCGCATTGATGTCTTGGACAATGTAGGTACTAGAATCTGTAGATTCTGCGTTAATGACTTTACACCTACTCAGAGTTTAAATTATAAAACACCCTAACCACCAGTGGACTCAAATCGGTTAGTTTAATTATTTCGATATTTGGAATAAATTTTCTCTTGATCATCTTTATGCTAAAATCGAGATGGTCTGAAAACAGTTAAAGGTACAAAAAAATAGGTTGAATATTTAAGTAGATACGTAGACATTCCGCTTTAAAATTACTTTAATACATTCCTGGTTATATCATAATATGTTTTTAAACTGTCCTTATCCAACACCTTCCTTTGAATTTACCCACGTTTTTTCAATAGAAAATATTTTGTTTGGACATTTAATAATGCCACAAAAAAAAATTCTTAGAAAAAGGAAGGAAAATGGCTTCATTCATCATCATCATCATCAGCCCGTATAACGTCCACTGCTAAATATGGGCCGAGAGAGGGTAGTTGCCATAGTCACCGTGACCGCAGTATTATGTTGTACCACACAAGGAAACGCTGCTGCCCGTTCCTTGATATACGTTTATTATAGATGATGTTATAACAATCGGGACCAACTGCTAAACGTGCTTTCCGATGCACGGAAAGTAGTCCCTCAACCAACCAAACCTGGAAATAAATTTTAGAATTTACACAAAGATTTCCTGTTCAGCGTGGGAATCGAACCACGACCTCCGAGATTTAAAGCGAGCCAAATACCGCTGCGCTACGGAGGTTGTCATTAATATGAATAAGATTATAACATTTTATTTTTTACTTTTACTTTATCAGACCATTTACGTCGACTGTAGAACATGGGCCTTCTCTTAACAGAGCTTGGCAAGCCAGGGTCGGTGAGGGATATTGCCATAATCACCGCGCTCGGCAGGCGGATTGGGTCCGATGCCCTCGTAGACCCGAAGTCCGAGAGGCCCGCGAACTGTAAAGTAGAGCGACAGTTGCACAAAACTCCCCTAAATAAACTCAAAGCCATAATCCCTCAACCTCCCCGTCAGCGACCGCCCTGAGCCGAGGTCCAAGTCCCACGAGGGACCCCCTCTTACGCAGGTTGCTTAGTTTATAGTGTTTAAACCATTTATCTACACTAGCTCTGCTCGCCTTTATACCCGGTGAAGTAGCAAAAGCGTCAGGGCTAACTACATAAGTCCGTCCGAAAAAAAAGGCGGATTGGGGATCGCTCAGATCGCTGTAAGATGGAGTGTATTCTTGATGTGCCCATCCATTAGCTATATATCCCTTAGTCACCTCTCACGACACACATGGGGTTTATTCTAAGCCGGACACCACTCGGATCTGGATTCAGTACTTACGTATTTAAGAACGAACTGTTTTAAAATACCTAAGTTATTGTCAGAATCAAAATTATATTAAAAATGAAAATTCTGTTAAACTTACATTGAAAAAGTTAAAATGTCAAAAGCGCTAAGGTACAATAAAAAATGTAATATGGTAGTTAGGTAAACTACAATTTTCTAATTATTCGCGCAAATTTCTTATTTTTTTCCGGTTTTTATAAGAACTATCTCCATTTTTTTCTTTCATTAGAACCATCTCCAGACAATAACAAAAGTAACAAATAATAATTAGCGATATTGGTCCATCCGTTCCCGCGTGATGCGATGACCAAGGGAAATAGAGATATATATAGGTACAAGCTGACCCGACAGAAGTCGTTGTCTGTCATAACTAAAACTCTATATTAAATTTAACTTTTAATATTAGGCGTGATAGCTCTGAACTAACCGTGATGTGCACTAAGAGCAGTATGCATTCTGTCAATGTTATGTCAAACGCCATAAGATTACATTAAAAAAATATATATTGTCAAAAACGCAATAGTACAATAGAAAATTTTATATAATCTAAAATGTTCTAATCATTCGCGCAATTTTCTTATTTTTTCTTTCGTAAGAACCATCTCCTGACCAACAAACGCAACAAAAAATTATTAGCGATATTGTTCCGTTCTCGCGTGATGCGTTGACCAAGGGAAATAGAGAATCATATAATATATATACCTATATATATATATATATATATAGGTAGAAGATAGATGGAACTAGATAACTAACAGCGGTAGATAACAGCGAATCTTAGAATCTCTAGAAAATATTGTTCGTTTCTTTGATCTACCTAATCTTATTAAAGTTATGTTCACATTGTTATAATTAGTTTAAGTTATAATGAAACCTTGATAAACACTGCAAGTTTGGGTAGAATCACTCGAGGTCATCCAAATGGGATGAGGATCATGGCCCAAGGTGTCATTGAATTAAAACTCAGGATTAGGTATTCATTACTTTATCACAGGACGCGGCGAGATCCATGATGGCAATGGACCTGGGTGAGCCCCTACCTCGATTTATATCAGTGTCGCCTTAGGTCGTGGTCCTGACCACTTTTTTTAAGTTTACTAGGAGACTTTTGCAGTCTACTAGTATTCTTGTTAACCCCTCGAGCTAAGCTAAAATGCTTGCGTGTGTTCACGTCGGTAGTGCGATGGGTGGAGTTCGAACCGGCGATCACAAGTCCGACGCCCTAGCCAATGGGCTACGGCCGTTTAAGAATTACATATTTACCCCATTATGAATGCCTTCAATATATAAAGCAGGAGTAGGGGTGCAATATGGTCCTCTTCTGCGAGAACCTTGCGAACCGAACCCCTTTTTAGAGCAATAAAGTCATAATTTAAAACACTAAATTCCCCAAAAAGGTAAATATTTCCAATTAGTTATTCATGAATAGTGCATTTTTAATTGGGGTCCTAAGGCCGCATAAGCTGCTAAACATATATGCATGCCGATGTTTAACATATTACCTATTCTATTACATGTTACACAAGAAAACAGATAACCGAAGCCCTTTGCAGCGACATTACATACATGCCAAAGATACACCATTCATCAGGAGGTTAATATTTTCAATGTAGAAAGTTATTTAATGTCAGCTATTCAATAGAAAGTCGTCATTAATTACTGGATAAAGAGGATCTATCACACGAATGTTTGCCTCTACGTTAATTAATTAACTTTGTTATTTTACTCAAGTTTTCATTGTCGTATTAAACACTTATATCTAAATACTTGTGAAAGTTTTTGAATAAGTATAACCCATAAAACTCGTACCTATACCTAGTTCTTATTTATCTACCTGTAACAAATATTTACGCCGCGAAGTTTTGTTTTCCAACGAGATATAGAAAGTCAGAGAATATAATGTCTTTTCGTTACGTGACGATTTCTGTGAGATCTCAATCCATAGGCCTCTGATACTTTGCAACAATACACACGGTCCTCCATCTACCGCATGCAGTCTACTCCGCCTAACCTTTTCAAGTCATTCGTCCATCATGAAGACCTTTCGTCCTCCTTTACGTCGGCAAGACGCGGTCTCCTCTCTAGACGTCTACACCAACAGCTGTGAGTGTCTTTCTGCAGACATAGCCAGCTCATTGCACATTCTGGGGATTTGTCGGTCGCGTTTTTATCTTTCTTTCGTATAATACTCATAAAATGCCGCATAGTATATTATCCCATTGCGAAGTTTATGTTTCAAGCTTTCATGCAGCTAGTTGTAGTGTTGAAGTGTAGCTTTTGGGAAGGATAGTGTGCGTCCCTGCTATATGGATATTCCTTAAGGGCCTATACGCGATCCTATTGCAGGCACCGCCATGGTAAACCAGATGTTATGCTATTGGAGTTCCCGATGCCCTTAATACCGGCCTAAGGAGAAGTCATACGAGTTAAGTTCCAGCGAAGTTCCACACATACATCGCTGCCACCAGGGAAACAAGATTTTTCTACAGTGGTGGAGGAAATTCGTTATGCATACCGGAAAAAGCCGTAGATGTACAATAGCAAAATACTGTAACACACGCTTGCCGTCGAAATACTGTAGGCGTGTTGATTAAGTTGAAACTCGTGATATATGGATAACATATAGATAAAGGATAAACTCAGACAAACCCAGATTGTATTAATGTCAAAGCTCGAATAGTTGAAAAGCCGCTGCCACGCACCTTAACTTGTACCTAATACTACTCTGCTCTAGTGAGCAACTTAATTTCAGTCAAATTCGTAGAATCTTAGTTTTTTGTGATAGACTAAAGGACCATAAACTGCCTACTTTACAAGACACCTCAAAGCTATTATCAGCTAAGACTAGTCACTCATCCATGCACATAATACAAACACGAAAAAAAAATTACCTATATTAAATTTAACTGTAATAAAATGTTTTATACTAAGTGTTTTGGTTGTAAGCGTTATAATAAATTGTAAACTATAATGTTTTATTTTTATATAAATTTTATATTGTATAAATGTATGCGCTAACGGGGTTCATGTGTGGTTCTGTTACTTTAATATAACTTTTTTTTAACACCCATTAAAGCAATAAATAAATAAATGATACCCACAAACTTAATTGATAATAAATTGTGTATTCGATATTACTACGATATTAGGATGTGTGTATTGAAAAAGAACAGTAAAACAGAAAAACTAGGCTTAAAGGATAACTTAAAAAACAATGAACTAAATATGATTTAGTAGGAATTTGCGGCGAGCTTCAATTAAATCCAGCGAGCAACAGGTATTAGTAGGTTCATTTGTATTTCGTGAAATAGACTGAAACTCCTCGTTAGTTTAATGATTCCTATCATTACACCCACAATAAGCTAAAATTTACCAAACTGTTCGTGGTTTCATTCAATTGTTTGTGTTTACCGCAACTCATCCAAAATAATATAATGGGCATGAGGACTAAAAATATCTATTTAGTCCGTCAGTTAGATTACTAAAAAATGTTGGACACGTATTTTTTTATTTATCAAATCAATAAAAATTTACAAAGATACACAGCAAAAATAAACTGTAGAGTTCAGGAGAGGGAGGCTTGTGACGTCACTATTAGGTAAAATTGTACCTAATAGTGACGTCACACAACATTTCAACGCGCTGTATCTACGAAATTTTTTGTTTGAGAAACAAAAAAAAAATACGTGTCCAATAGTTTTTGGTAATCTAACTGACGGACTAAATAGATTTTTTTAGTCCACATGCCTATTAAAGGTACTGTAACGCATGAGCTGGGTTGCGTAGCTCAGCAGGGCACTGCTCCTAGTCCTCGAAGAGGATGTGTGAGGGGTACGAGGTACGATCACTATCACTAAACACTTTTAAATAAAATAAGGTACATTTTATAATTGTATATTATCGAACACACAAACACTTTATGTGTTTGTGTGTTCGAACGCTTCTTATTATAGATGAAATTACAACTCTTACACCTTCGACTGTACAAATCTTACTCTGCAAAATATAAATTTTATTTAACTTTATATAAAATTAACAATAATTAATATGTCTGACTTTCAACATCAAACTTGAAGTCTTAATTCGTTATTAGGGTTCCGTACCCGAATTGTAAAAATGGGACCCTATTACTAAGACTTCGCTCTCTGTCTGTCTGTCGCCAGGCTGTATTACAAGAACCGCGATAGCAAGACAGGTGAATTTTTTCACAAATTATGTATTTCTATTACAAATACTTAAAATAAAATAATATAAATATTTAGGGGGAACTCCCACACATCAAACGTTTTTTTTTTGCTCGATATCAATAACGCCCTTCGTACGCGAGGCCGACTCGCACTTGGCCGGTTTTTAATTTATTTAAACATAAAATAAGTTCTTTATTCGTTATTCGAATACGGCCAGTACGTCATGTAGTGAGGTTTTAAAACCCTAACCTCACTACAGTACATTATTCTATGGTATCAATTATTTTGACGAACATATATGTACAACTATTTTACGTTGTTCCATAAATTATGTTACATATTTTGGCAGACTTACAAATAAAGTCTAAGTACTTACTACATATAATAATAAACAATTCTTATTACAATCTATTCCTAATACATGACCTACGTAACCTGGCATCATACCAACCAATGAAGCTATATTTCCCTAAAAGAAAACTAAATAGGTTAAAGACCTAGCCAGTTCATCGCTCGGCACATCGATAAGTGATAGGTATTTTTATGTGTTAGTCAAATGCCAATGACTTATATAAAGTATATTATTGACTTAAAAGGAAATGAACGTAAACATACCTATACATTTTAGTTTGGGATAAGGACTTTTTTTTTTATTAACTATAGATTCACGTTTGACCATAATCTCGCTTGATGGAAGGCAATGATAAGGCCTAAGATGACACACGCTTGCCTAGAAAGTAGTGTTGCCTATCAATAGTCGACTATCGATATACTATCGATAGTCTATCGATAGTTGACGTCATATCAATAGTATCGATAGTCTATCGATAGTATCGATACTATCGAGGAGCAATTTGTGTTTAGGAGCAATACTATCGATAGTATCGATAGTATTATAATGTAATAGTATCGATACTATCGATACTATTGCTTCCAATCAATAGTATTAGTTAATTTGTGATATTGATACTATCGATACTATCGATAGCACTATCGATATTGTTACTATTTTTCGAGGGCAACTCTACTAGAAAGTGTCTGTTCACTTTAGTTTTAAAGATGTCCAGATTACCTATAGTGTTCCGGAAAAACTGACCCCGGCAAAGAATTCCACTCCTTAGCCGTCCGCATTATGAAAGTGCGTATTGAAGGAATGTCTTCAACAAAAGGTACTTACCAAGGAGTATCCAAATGAAGGCAAATAGAAATGCTGCACTTTTACTTTACCATGATCCCTTACGACAAATATCACAGTAATTCATATGAAACACTTAAATATGGTGGCAATGTATTTTCTTATTTTTGGACGGTTATATTAAGGTAGCCAAGGGGCTGTTCTAACCTGCACTGCTAAACGAGGGAGGGCTTTTGCCATAGTCGCCACGTTGGCAGGCAGGTTGGTGACCGCAGTACCAAATTGTAATACACAGGGAAACGCAGCTGCCCGTTCTCTGGTATACGACTGTAATAGCTGATGTTATACTATAGGTATCACACTAAATATGCTTTCCGAGACGGATGGTAGTCCCTCAAGTGGTTCGATTCCCACACCGGACAAGAAACCTTTGTGTAAATTCTTAGATTTATTTCCGGGTCTGGTTGGTTGAGGGACTACCCTCCGTGCCTCGGAAAGCACGTTAAGCCGTTGGTCCCGATTGTTATAACATCATCTATAATAATCGTATATCAAGGAACGGGCAGCAGCGTTACCTTGTGTGTAACAACATAATACTGCAGTCCATAGTCACCCGCCTGCCAAGCGTGGTGACTATGGCAATGCCCTCCCTCGGGAGGAGGCCCATGTTCAGCAGTGGACGTTATACGGGCTGATGATGATGAAACAAAGCGAATGGGTCTACAGTCTTATTTAATGGTTTAGCAACTTCAAAATGTGTAGCGATTGATAGTAGAAGGAGAGGACTGCAGAATGAAGGCTGTTAAGATTATTAATGGGATTTTGGGCTAGTGTACTTTTTTTCGGACGAATACATTTTGTTAGCCACGACGCTTTTGCTACTTCAATGGAAATGGAGGCGACAACTATCATAAAAATATAATTAACTAGTACAGACATCTTTAAAATGTAAAAGAAAAAAGAAAAAAAAAAAATTAACTAGCTGGATTTTTATGTTAAACATTTTGAGATAAGCATTAATTGGCTCAAACTGATCATAGTCTTGAAAATCTGGTTCGTTGTCACTAGTACCATTAACAGTTTCATGATGGAACTACTGATGTTTTTTTTAAATCGCTAGTTACATTTTCAAAGAATGTGAAAATAATGGTACCTACTAATGTTGACCAATTTTATCGTTCGTTGCCACTAGTACCATTGACAGTTCCATGATGGAAATATTGATGTTTTTTTAATCACTAGTTCCATTTTCAAATTTATTATGTTATGCACTTGTGAATTTTTTTAAGGGTGTAAAAACACTAAATAATGGTGATCATTAGTTCCATTATTTCAGATTCTTTGAAAATAGATCTAGTGATTTAAAAAAGCATCAATAGTTCCATCATGGAACTGTTAATAGTACTAGTGACAACGAACCGAAAATCTTGTAGCCACAACCCAATCCGAAATCTAAAATCTTATAAAAAGAAGTGAAAGTGTCTTCTGTTGCAATGTCACGGCTTATAATAATTTAGCTTTTGCCCGCAACTTTGTCCGCGTATATTTATATAATCGTGCAGATTATTTCTATACAAAGGACAGCATTTAGCAAATTAAGTAGAGTTTTCTCTTCGCCTATACCGCAACGCTTAAAGACCTAAGTGTATCTATCTATCATCTATCAGAGCATTCTATTTAAGTTGAAGTGAGATTGGACTGGCCATGTCTGCAGAAGAACTGACAGCCGTCGGAATAGCTGCGTCCAAGAATGGAGACCGCGTCTAACCAAACGTAAGGAAGGACGCTCTCCGGATAAATGGACCTGCAAAGGGTAGGTGGAGTATACTGGATGCGGAGGGCAGAGGTGCTATGGCGCAAGATAGGGGATGCCTATGTCTAGCAGTGGATAAGCTTGATTAGTCATAACAACTATTTGCGTGCCAAATTAATCCGTTCAGTAACTTATGCAATTTAGTTAATAAAATATGGAGATTAATAATATAATGTAAAAACCAACGAAGCTTACCTTAAGAATCCCTTAGAAAACCCGTAGACCCTTTAGAAAGGTTGAGCCTTTTTTACAATAAATAATAACTAAATAATATGTGTTAAAGTAAGTTTTCAAAAATAAGTCAAAATAAAATGATATTTAAATAATAAACCCTACAGAGTATTTAGGTATATCTTTCATACTCATTCATAACGTATTTTCATTTATTAAGTATATACAGTCCACTGTTACTGGTACTCAAAAGACAGAAGTTAGACTGTTAATTCATAGAAAAATATTATTGTATTTTCATACCTGAGAGATTTTAGGTTAAAGCTGTAAAAACCATTATAAAAAACACAAAAATTCAATTAATTTACTATATTATTAAGCTTTTTGGCTTTAATGCGTATTAAATAAAAATATGATAATATATTATGAATATTTACAAATACCAGTTATAGAAAAAAAAACATTTATTTATTTATTTACTGCCTCATAAAGACGATGTAAGTATAAATCACCGTTTAAAGTAGGGCATATTTCTAGCAATTATCTTAACTTGAATCTTTCAAACTGGTTACGAACGTAGGACCAATTTTTGAGCGATTTGTAAATAAAACGAACATGAAAAGATAATATAAATTTGCCTCTCCCGTTCTTTATTATAATTCATTATAATACACGTATTAATATATAAAGAATACAACCTCCGAAGCGGTATCTGGCTCGCTTTAAATCTTGGAGGTCGTGGGTCCGAGCCCCTCACCTGACAAGAAATCTTTGAGCAAATTCTATTATTTCTTTCTGGGTCTGGATGGTTAAGGGACTACCCTCCGTGCCTCGGAAAGCACGTTAAGCCGTTGGTCCCGATTGTTATAACAATCAATCGTCTATTATGATCGTATACCAGGAAACGGGCAGCAGCGTTTCCTTGTGTGTTACGATATAATACTGCGGTCACCAACCCGACTGCCAAGCGTGGTGACTATGGCAAAAACCCTCCTTCGGGAGGAATCCCATGTTCCGCAGTGGACGTTGTACGAGCTGATGATGATGATTTTATAAAGGAATGTAAAATTACGTGAGTATTTCCTAATTTTCAAATTATATTCGATGTACATACATAACTGACTAATACACAGCTCAAACAACTGAAGAGCTATTAAAATTATAGTTGATCTTCCCTAAGGTGGAATTTTCCAAAATTTACCCTCTAAGGGGCTTAAACAAGAATAGACGTTACCCCAAATTTATCTCGAGTGGAGCCACAGACAAAATGTAGTAATCATGAGTGAGTAAATGGCTGCCCATAGTTATATACGATCCATTATAATATAAGAAAATATATCATAATGGATCGTACGATAAACCGGAATGTTAGAATGAAATAAAAAATATTACCTACTAGTAGAGTTAAGAATTTACCTACACTCTTCTGTACACCTACCCAATACGTATTCAATAGCTAATATAATTGACACTTGTCAATCGCGTTTAGTTGTAACCGCAACGCATAATTTTGCTTCAAAACAAATGCCAAGTTCAATGGTTCCAATCGCAGTTGCTTCAGAAACGTTTTCATGAACTACTTTCAAGTTTGTTGTTCCAAAAACATAAAATGTGGAAACTACAAAACGTTGAAGAATCACATAAACGTCGTCAACGCAACCGTGCGTTTGCGTGCCGCGAGCTCTAAAACTATCTCTGGCTGAGAGACAGAGTACACCGCCCGCCCAGTCGTCGGCCGCCCGCCCCACGTCGCACGCGCATCCACACAACACCAAAATTAAAGAGGTTAGTGAATTATGCACAATTTCTAAACGAAAATACAGAAAATCTCATAACGATTCAAGATTTTTTTATTGTCTGAATTATTTGGAAAGTGTAACGTTGAATTCTAGGACAATTTTATTTCGGTCTTGCATATTAAATGCATGTCGTCCGGACCTGTGTGTGTAATTAACCAAAACGGCATTTTGTGTAAGCATTGCAACACTTTTTAGATAAACATGCGTCGTACAAAAATAACTTGGGGTACATTTTTGAAATATAAGGGAATGCTGTAAATATTTTGATATGGTCCAGTTTACACGCTTCTTTTATATAAGTCTAATCTTTTCTTGTTTAAATAAACCTCATAACGATAATATATTTTCTTCACTTTTAAATATAAAAACATTTGATTAACAAAATCATTATAATATGAGGAATGTCTTCAAATGCGTGATACACGTTATATTATTTACATTTTATTGTATAGATCTTAATTAAATTGAATATTTCTTAATAATTTAACTTATAAATTAAAATAATTTTAATGTGTTCATTCCTTTCACCTCGATTTATTTTGAACATAATTAAATACAATATGAATTAAAACTGTGTGGCGCATATAAAACCTAGTGAACATACTTATTAAATACAATACATTATTCCATTTAAAAAGCTTGTAATTGACAATCAAAATGATTTATACATTTTGATCACGGCATGTTCTAGGATTCTTGTTAACCAGTCTCAGGGACAATATTACGATCAGTTTACTTGTTATAATCAGATTTTTGCAAATCATAATATTAAGATTATAAAACCAAAATATTATCTATTTAAATATGAATCATGTGAAATCTAGTTTAACACTAGGGTGCTTGTATTGCGATATATGAGAATACCTATGATGAGAATGGACACAAATGTTTTCCATTTATGCTTTAAAAAATCTGTTAACTTCTTATATTTGAATAGTTTTTATTAGCACTCGGTATAATAGAAACGTTCTAAATCTCATTGAAATCTTTCAGATCCTGTAAAACTTATTTTACTAGAAAATTAAGTATAGATAACTTAAAAGATGGTTATTACAACTGTTGCTTACAAATGTAATAATGTATGTGAGTATATACTCGTATATACAGTTCTAGTTTTCTATTTATATATTGAGTATCTGTACTTTCTGGATCATCTCGGTATGTGCAATCACAAAATGGATTTTGAAATATTCTCTGTGCCAATTAAATCGAATGTGATTGGTATAAGTGCTTGAATATCATTTCTGTAACGTCTCAATGGATACTTAGAAATTAAGACATAGCATATTTATTATTGTTATGTGTATAACTAAACAAATATAACTCCATATTTATATTAAATACATAAAAATAACGAAACTATTTAAACAATTAGTTGCTTTGCTTAGTTTGGGGCTAGGATGATCTGTGTGACATTGTCCCAAGATATTATTATTATTATTATTATAAATTAAGTTATTTTTATGTATGTATATCGATACTTATTATTAGTACAAGTTTTCTATGAATAAAAAAGTGGCTACTATGGGCATAAACTGTTAGTTAAATGTGAAATCTTAGTGTAAGTAATAATCACACATATTTTTAAACGTTTCACAAGATAAAGTTTATCATTCCATACATGTTCCTATAATATTAATAAAGAAACAACCTTAAAATTTAAAAATCAATTCGTATAATTAATTTCCCTAAATCAAAAAAAAATCGTGTGGTTTCCGGCTTAGAATAGACCACCCCATGTCCTCCCATGGGTGTCGTAAAAGGCGACTAAGGGACATATGGCTCATAGATGGGCAGCAGCATCCATTAGCTCAAGGTTTACATCTTACTGTGATCACCAATCCGTCTGCCAAGCGCGGTGATTATGGCAATATCCCTCATGGACCCTGACCTGCCAAGGTCTTTTAAGAGGAGGCCTATGTTCAGCAGTGGACGTAAACGGGCTGTTGATGATGATGATGATTGACAAAAAAAACCCGTTAAGTGTTCACTTACGTTAAATTAAGTTCTGTAGTAAGTACAGAACTTAATTTAACGTAAGTGTACACTTTAATAGATCTGATGATGACATCTGCCATCATTGATGCTTTAAATTATCAATTTAAGTAAATGAATCATACAGACTTGTAACTTATGTGAATCGAATGTAAAAATACTTGAAGGTACCTACTGTAATTTTAACTAAGTTTCAACAAATATAATCGGCCAATTCCGTTCTTTTATTATTTTCTATCGTACATTTAGGAAACATTAATAAATGTTATAAAATAAAATATTTTAAACACAATGTGTTTTTTTTTATTGAAATATTATTTCGCAACTAATCATAGGATTCCATTCAATATACCCATTTTATGATTAGATTTAGTAAAAAAAAAAGTTTAATTAAAGTAATATTATAATAACATATTGATTTAACGTAAAGTTTTAAATACACAAATTTCTTATTATACTAAGAATGTTTTATAAGTGAAAGAAAATCATTAAATTGCGTTCTTTGTTCATTACAACAATTAATACGTATTCGTCATTGAAAAGTGTTAGGCAATAGTGCAATTCTAAATTCCATAAAATAAATAAATTGGCCCTGGAAGCAATTAAAATATTTTATAGATTTGTGTAGTTTAGTATGGTTTTATGGACAAAGGTGGCATTTCATTTACATAGTACCAATAATTTTGCAAACCACTATAAGGAACCTAGTTATGACTATCGACCAATCAACTTATCTATAAAAGCAGTAATTGTTTTAAAATGTAAGAGTTACCATTATTAAAAATTAATTAATGAATCTATTGCATGGCTTTTTGGGTATAAGAAAATATCCTTATGCTGAAAGTATAATAAAAAATTTTGCTTGTGTAGATGGGTCGATATTAGTCGAATGTCATAATACCTAGGTTCTTTAAAATGGTTTGCCTAAAGCATACAATGAAAATTACACGCCGCCTTTTCTATAAAACGGGAAAATATATTAGTTTATTTCACACTGTCATTTCATAATAAACGCTAAGAAAATTATGTGCTGTACATTTGTCAGGTCAATAAAACGTTGTGTTGTCAATGCAGTGGGACGTATTAACACTGTTAATTTTAATCATTAGTATAAAGTGTATAAATAAACTTTACTAATTAACACAGAGTGGGAGAATTTGCAATTATATTATTCATAATAATGAATAAGTATTTTGAGTAATTGGATGTTCGGCGACGAGAATAAATTTTAAATGACTTACCCAATACGATTCTTAAGTCGTACACAAAGATTTATCAAATTCTCATACCTGTATAAAGACTAGCGTTCCCGCAGTTTACTTTTATTTTAATAATGGTAGAGCCCAGCTCGTTTGTAAGCTATCTAAAGCTACATATGTCCATCTGAAAAAAACCTGCAGTTTTATCTATTTAGGCCAAATCTTTAATGCAACATGTTTGTAAAATATTGCCAAAGTTACTTTTGGATAACAATGGTGAAAAAATATAGAAACATACCGACTATATTTTGTTTTCATACAATAAGTATAATAATTTATAAGTACATAGGCTATTGAATTAGGTATTAAATACCTGTAATGATAGTTTTATGTGTGTTTAAATAAATAAATATTAAAAAAAATTGTATTGACGTTCTGTCAAAATTTAAATTTATACCTCTGACAACTTTTAACTGACGATTGAAAAATCGCCTCTAAAACTTATAATTCATGCTTAGATTACAGCATTAAAAACGATATTCAAAAAGTTGCTTGAATGCATATTATAGAGCAACTTCGATATATCTCGTCTTAATTTATACATTCAGAATGAAAAATTGGTACTGTAATATTAATAATTTAGTGTTATTTACAAACACAATCATCTAAGCTTCCTTCTTTCTGATCACTAATTATTACTTTACTGTACACAGCAAATATAAATATATATGTTATTCATCATTTGATGATAAAAGCAATATAACTATAAACCGATTTTATGTTTCACGTCACTCTATAATTATTTACGTCGTTTCAAGTATCACGATAAATCTATAATCAGCATTCAGTTAAGAGCGTACCAAAATAAGATATATTAACTTATTCGTAACTAGAATAAACACAGTTCAAGGATACCGACAAATAAAAGGGGATAACTATAGAATAGAGTCTGATTAAAAACATCAAGAATGAAGTAGACTAGAGAGAAATAAATGACGAATGTTTCGTCTCACGTTTCTCGAACGTCGCGTATAAGTTCGTTTCACTCTGATATTTGAAATTTGCTAGTCTTATGCCCGCTATTAATCTAAGATCAATCAGTTTAACTACCATAAGCAAAATAAACACAGAATACTTAGTATATATTATTGTGAAAACCGCAAAAACTACAATACTGTTTACGAAAATAAAAATAGCCGGTTTAAGGTTAACGAAACTGCTCCAGTCCGATAACCTACTGTTATTTCCTTTGAATACATTCTTGTAGTTAAAAATCGCCTCAAATGTATGTCAAGCGCAATTATAATTACTTTACGCGTAAGTAATGTTTCTTCTATTACATACATACATACTAATAGATTACTATCTTTTGTTGAAATTTTTTATTTGGTTGCTGTTTATGCAATTGCATAAAAAATATTTAAAAGTTATTTAATTTTGCAATAATTTATTATTCTTACTGTAGTTAGTGCGTCAATTAAACTATATATGACTAGCATCCTTTTGTCTACGAACTAGAGCAATTAAATAAATCATCTTCATAAACACGTCTACACTTCGCGAAGTACGCAATATCACGGTAAGGTGTTTTATACAACCAAAATACCAATTCGAATAGTGCGAAGTTAGTAGCTGAACTGAGCTGAGCTGTAAGATTAAAATACTAGGACATTCTGACTATGAACAAATATTTCAATACCTACTTTAAAGGGATGTGGTATAAATACCACAGACATTAAAACTAATTTATCTTCTGTGCTGGAATACAATTGAAAAGGCTTCAACGGGATTGGCAAGGTATGGGCCGTTTTTTTTTTCTTTTTGTTGTCCGGGGGGAAATGCATTTACGCATTCCCACCGCCGCTGCAGCGTACTATTGCGCTGGTGGTGGGATATGTGGGACTCGCCCTCTCCATAGCGTGGTATACTAAGCTCATACCACGAGGAGAAGACCCTACACCACTAAAACCCCCCGGACACTCCTTCGATCCGCCGTTGGAGGGGGCCGGGTACGCATGAACAATCCGGCCCGACACGTATGGGCCTAGGTATAAAACAAAACTTGTATATCGCTGCAAATTTAATATGTAATTATGCGTAGACATGCTTAGTTTACTTTTAAATTTAACAAACATGTTATAATATTTTTTTTTTCTGTCTTTTTGTCGTTTTATGGATACTTAACTACTGCTGAGACATAGACTTGATACAAAGAACTTCTATTTAATTTAATGACTTTTCGGACAGACATGATGTATTTAGCCACAAGGTTTTTGCTTGCTTCACCGAGCATTTAAGCATGCAGAGCTCCAGCCTTAATAAATTGTTTAAAAACTACAAACTAAGCAACCTTCGCAAGAGAGTTGACTTGGACCTGAGTTAAAACGCGGTCTTTTGCGGAGGAATTGAGAAATTATGATAAGATTTTCAGGGGAATTTGTGCCCTACTTTACAGTGTTTGGACCTCTCGGTATTCGGGTCTACGAGGACTTCGGAAACGAAGAAGTAATTAAATATTGTATTATATTGAGAACCCAAACCCCAAGTGTACCTACTTATGTCACAGTTTAGCAAAGTTCAGCATCTCATTAGATAATTTGCTCATGTATTGCCGAGTCTATTTATTTGATAGTCAAATTGCAATTTATATTTTGGAAATACAACGCAATCATAATAAAAGGGTTTTATGGAATACGCGATACAAGCATTCAATATAACATTTATAGCTATTTTGTACTAGCTTTGAATGTAACTGTATTGAATTTCGGTATTTCGACTTGTGATTAATTTCATTGATATCAACCTACTACCCACTTCCATGTATGGTATTCTATAAAGTGGAGTTACTATCCCAGTGCAACAGTTCATTGTTCGTAATAAATGTTTTACCTTTGATCTGTGGAATGTTTGTAACAAACAGCATATGACAGTCAATTTTGGTCTAGTAATAAAGAATGGACAAATAACTGACCTGCGACGCGACATTAAAAATAAAGTCTATAGTAAATTAAAAAAAAGAACTTGTACATAATCCACCTTAATTTATTCCCAAAACACCCAGTTCTTATTAGATCAAATTCATTATTGTAATGTTAAATAGGTAGGATGTTATAAATAAATTTCACTAAGCGATCGTCCAGTTAAATTGTACTATGCAGGTTTGAACGACTATATTTATTTATACTAATATATAAAGCTGATGAGTAAGTTTGCTGGTTCGCGCTAATCTCAGGAATTACTGATCCGATTTGAAAATTTGTTTCAGTGTTAGATAGCCCATTTATCAAGGCTATAGTGTGTAATTTATGTGGGTGAAAGAACGCGCAGGAAGCTAGTTTAATATAATACAATTTTGTATGCAATCCATACATATAATGAAAATGTAGAAGTCGAATGTATGGACATAGAAAAAAATGCAATAAGCCGAATCGGGGGGATGTTACGAGTAAAATAGAACACATCCAGGTTTTTTTTTCTGATTATAATCTGTGCGACACTGTTGCATCGATTTAAATGAAATTTAGCATGGTGGTACCTTACATCCCCGGCAACATGTTAAATACTAATAATCACAGAATGTATAATGAACCTACACGTTAAAATTGTTTATCGAAGAAATTACAAACACCACGCGGGCGAAGTCACGGGCATCAGTTAATAAATAATAAAGTAACAAATATAATTAAACATCCTAATTTTTTAACGCAAACGTAGTAAATAAATATTAATTGAAATTCATCCCAATTACGGTATAAGCTACAATGATACATTTCTTTATTCTGTACGGACAGAACTTCTATCAGTTTTCTGTTTAAGTACTATTAAAATGTGTAAAAACAACTATGTATTGAATAAAATAGCCTTGTTTTCGAAATCGCTCATGATACCAAACATTCACACTATTCGATAAATAGTCTGGCCCGACTATTACTCCTGAGCAACATATTTACCACCACAAGCGATTTGCAACTATAATACCTTGACGTAAGAATGAAATTAGAAAAAAAAATGATATACAGAACTATGCTCTAACTGACAGTACTTTATTACAGCTAGTCTTAGCTTTTAATTACGGTAAGTATAGTGCCTAATGACAAGAATAGCTTCAGCTATATTAGTAAAATTGGTAAACGAAAACCATCCGACACGGTTACTATAAGATAATTCGTAAGCTTGTTACCCTATACGTATTACACAGGTAGGTAACACAAAAACATGCCCTAACCGGACAGACAACTGAATTTTGCTCTTTTTTTGTCAATAGGCGTTGTTAGCCACGGGACTTTCGCAATTTCTCCGGGCATAAAGACTAAAAAGGCTCTAGCTTTATTAAACGGATGAAAAACTGAAAACTAATTATTTTTGGTGGATGTAGGTATATCGGGATGCTGCCGTTTTGCCGACCAGATTTTGACAAATTTTTACTACCCACACAAATTTATGCAACCTTTTTTTATACCAGTGCAATATTTGGAATGATTTTAGTACGCACTTTTTCATTTGGTCAAATTTTTACTTGGCATTGGCTTCATAATAAAATATAGCCTTCTTCGATAAATGGGCTATCTAACAATGAAATAATTATTCAAAAGACAGACCCTTCAGCTTTATGGATTAGTATAGATATTATTTACAAACACTCATTGACCTCTGTCAACCTCCGTAGCGTAGTGGTATTTGGCTCGCTTTAAATCTCGGATCTCGGAGGTTGTGGGTTCGATCCCCACGCCGGACAAGAAATCTTTGTGTAAATTCTAAGATTTTACGGGTCTCGTTGGTTGAGGGAGTACCCTCCGTGCCTCGGAAAGCACGTTAAGTTGTTGGTCCCGATTATTATAACGTCATCTATAATAATCGTAAATCAAGGAACGGGCAGCAGCGTTTTCTTGTGTGGTACAACATAATACTGCCGTCACCAACCCACCTGCCAAGCGTGGAGCAGTTGTATTTATTTGAATTATTTTTTTATGTATTTCTAAATATTTTATATAAAAAGTAATGCAAAATTAGTTTCCCGTATGAACTATGCGTGTGTAACCAAATTTAATAAATGCACCTGGAACAGTATGGTAAAAAGGGTACATAGATTTACCTTCGGGTATTTATATAAAGGTTAAAACATTTAAAATCCAACTGCTCGAGGAATACAAACAGGATGCTTCGATGCAGTGGAAACGGACCAGTAGCGAGTCTTTATTTACAGTTTGTTTGAAAATGTAAATATCTACGAGGCTATTAATGTAGCATTACAACGTGACTAAATATATCTGATTGTTACTCTGTTAGTTAATTAATATGGTTATGAGCGTCACTTTAGAAGAAATACGCGACTCCCTGTTTCCGATTTAGAATTGAACTATTGCAAATCAATTTTAGTTCTCAATAACATGTAATTTTGAAATCCGCGGTAACTAAATAAAATAATTTGTTTCATCCCTCTCTTAAAATTGTTATGAAAATGAACAATAAACTTACATGTTAGTAAGAAAAGCACCGTAAACAGCACTAGCAAAATAACATACAGAGCGGAAAATTACATGACACCAATAAAAATAAATGCTTTCTTTATTATTAAAACTATAGCCGCCCGCCCCGATGCCTGATATATTATACATATATTTAAACCACTCTAGCTTTCAAAAAAAAAAAATCACATCAAAATCCGTTGCGTAATATCATAGATCCAATCCTACATAGGGACAGACAGACAGCGGAAAGTTTTATTCTATTTAAGCGATACCTACATAATTACATTAAAAAAAAACTAAAAAAAATATTATAATAGTAATTAATGATTAAAATGGCTGGCCCTATTTCCTCTCTTCCGCCATTTTTGCTGTGCCCGACATGGTCCATGTTGGATCTAAAAAATTGATATTATCTGTAACACCTTATGTAATACCTACACATGGAATGCATTAAACTATTTGAGTTTGAGTTTAATAACAAGTTAAAATAGTTCATTTCATGTATTTTTCATTCGAACTTTACATTCTTTCATTAACTCTGTCAGATAGTCATTATATCATCAGTCATTATACCCTGCACAGATTTATATACATATATGTAACAAATGATTGTTCTACGATTAACATCTGAAACGCGGAAACCACAAATAAAACACAAAAGCACAAGGAAAACAATAATCATTTCCCTCTCGATGTCAACATTGAGGTGACATCACGACATAGTATATTATTTTAATTTATCGCAATTGATCAGAAGCCAATTGATCAGTGGCGTAGCTGGGTGGGCAAGGGCCCCTTGCCCACCCAGCTACGCTTCGGTTAGAGGCCCTGAAGTCCGGGGCCTTGGTACACTGCACCACCTGGCCCTACGATAGCTACGCCACTGCAATTATAAATTATAATCACGTCATCAATTGGATAATTCTTAACTAGGATTATAATTTATAATCCTAGTAAAGAATTAAGCTTAAAAGTAGCTGTTCCTAACTTTTAAAATTAATTATACCTACAATGTATGGCATTATTGATTGTGTAAACAAAATAGGTACAGCTTTGAACTTTTTCTATTTTTACTTAGACGGAATATTAAGATTGTCATTATATATAATAATTATTTCATTTTATTTTACAGGTTAAATAAGTTCCTTTAGACTCAAATGATTTTTGCATTATTATATAAATATAATATAAGAACGAAATTTCAAAATAATGATTAATGATTTTTATTTTTATATTAATACCTGCACTATCTGTAAAGATAATAAGTACACGCTCAGGTATATTAGGTGTTAGCAATGTCGTATTGTAAATAAAATAATTCTCAATACAGATATTATATTTCTCTGTCTTTGTATTCTTACATACAGTATCAATTCATAATTACTTTCTTATTAATTATAAATAATACACTTTTATAAATCAGAAAAATCTATATAGAATTCGGTTGATGTAGAACAACAAAGCTTTTTGTTTTCAAACGATAAAAATATTTCTTCTAATCACTCTTCTACAGTTAGTAATAAAATCCGTAACATATTCATCGCAACTAAAACCCATTTGATGCTCCATAAAACACTTGTACAATGAATAATATTCAGCGCCATAATAAACAAATTCCATACGGACCCAAAAATAGTCCCCTTGAACGAATCGGAAATAGGGTTCGTCCCTAACGGATATTAAGACATACTGGGATATGTAAAAATAATTTGTCAGGATATACCATCACATCGAAATGTTAGCTGCACTTATTTTTAGCCTGCAGTCGAGACGATTGTAGCTACATACTGATGTGATTATGTTGACAAGCTTAACGGCTTTTGCATTTTCTTAATTAATTGAACGTCATTTTAGCTCTAAATATAGGTTAGCCATGTCTAAGCTTCAAGCTATTTGATGGCACGGGCGGAGAAGAACGGTCAAGTTTTAGTTTAGGAAATTTTGTTGATACTTTCATTATATTATATTAGGCAATTGCATTTTGATGGAGTTGCGTTTAACAGGACTATAATATTAACTCATATAATACATACTTTAATGTAATATTGACACAAAACCAAATGTGTAACTTAACGATAATGCATTTTAGTCACATGATATTACGGATCAATTTGTGTTCAATCATAACCTTATTTTGTGTCACTATTACATTAAAGCTGCGATATTAAGCTAAAGGTTATTGATTTTAGTATCCAAATGTTTAAAAGAAAATAATCTATAGGTATATCTATATTTGCATTGGTTGTCATAAGGCTCTAACGTTAAAATGAGAAGGAAATATTTTTTCCCTATTTTAGCTCAAATTAACGCTAGTTTCAAATAGCAGTGTGCGAAAAAAAAAAATAGGTATTCTTAGTTCGTTTGAGGCAAAAAGTTTTAGATAGCTTTATGTAATTTTAAACATGATATTATGGAGAATTTTGTGTGAGGCTAAATTGTATATTTAGCTACGACTGATATGAAGAATATTAGAACTTTAGATAGATGTTAAAGTTTTATACTTTTAGAAGGAATGAGACAAGATTTGGAAACGTGTCTACTGTAATTATTTTTGCTTTACTCAAACTTTTGCATTTAAGATATTTATAGGATTATTATGAATTATTAAAATTATAATATGTATTTTTTTACAAGACTGTAGTTGTAGAAAAAATACGTAACTAATAACTATACATAACTTATACCAATATATCACCGAAAAAAATTGGCCTCCATCCACTTTTCACGTGTTCGTAACGCTAAAGAAAATCGTGAAGATTTAAATGTCTAGTATGAGTCACAATTGTGATTAGACGACTAATTTCTAATATTACAAAATTAAGTGAAGTGACTACAAAACATATTACCTTTATAATTTTGTAAGATTATGAAAATAACGGGTATTTTCATAATCATACAAAATT
Organism: Nycteola revayana; assembly: GCA_947037095.2. Taxonomy (NCBI): domain Eukaryota; kingdom Metazoa; phylum Arthropoda; class Insecta; order Lepidoptera; family Nolidae; genus Nycteola; species Nycteola revayana. The sequence goes on along the minus strand of OX344842.1, from coordinate 28,673,591 downwards.
ATACTATATAGGGTGACTGGTAATTAGTGACCGATACCTAAACACATGATTGTGCTCATGATAACAAACAACTATTACTATGGCATCAAACCAGAAATCGCGAAAAAAAAATCAGCTGCTCCCTACCATGTTGACGAGTTATGTGAACATGAATGTATGGAACAGCTGATTTTTTTTTCGCGATTTCAGTGTTGGTGCCATAGTAAAAGTTGTTTGTTATCATGAGCACAATCATGTGTTTAGGTATCGGTCACTAATTACCAGTCACCCTATATATTGTTGGTACTAAAGTACGCATTCTGAATATTTGAAATATTTATCTTCTTTTTTAGTACGATTATATCTCGATATTCTTATAAAAAAATGGAACATATTGCATGTGCATGATATCACTTCAGTCTAAAATGGAAAGTAAAATGGAGTATGTATAAGTTAACATATAAAACAGTAATATTTATAAGTTGACTGATTTATTAACAACGCACATCCGATACCGATATATTCCTTAGTTTACACATAAGTAGGTAAGTAAGGAAAATATCTTACAAATTCTGGAATACTAAGGGATGAACAGCTAGAAAGGATTGTCAAAATTCGACTTTTATAAAGGTATGTGTAAACCCTAGAAGTTTTTTCCAAAAGCTAGTCTACAATACAATACACCCAACTTTTATTTACCTCGTAAACATAAACACGTGGCTTTAGTCCAAAATGTGAACGGTAGTGTTGCATGACACATTTTTACGTACAGCCACTTGTAGCTAATTTTTCTACGCCATTCATTTATTTTTGTATGTCTTTTTTAACAGTAATGACGACGTTTCCGCTTGTTATTTAGAAACATGTTAGTATACGAGTCATCAATTAGTAACAAAGTTTAATTGTGAATGAAATATATTTTCTTAGTGAAGAATTATGTTTATGTCCATTTATTTATGTTTCAAATATCTAAAGTTGAGGTGAAAAACTTTATTAAATGCGAGTGCTACTGGTAACCCTTACACTTATAATAATTATATGAATTGGATAATTTTGATAAATGTGATCTCTGTCGGATAAACAATATTGAACGGATTCAGAGTTTCTATCAGAAAACGACCTTAGGTACCTACCCCATATCAATGAAGCAGAGAAGATAGTAATAGTTTAACAAAGGTTTGCTGTAATATATTCTGTTATGTTGAGATCTGAAATATGTTTTTTGAAAAAGATGTTATATGAGTAATATGATTAAACAAGCTTCCCGTGCGCGGCTTTACCCGTGTAGCTCCCGTTGCTGTTGGATCTTAATAATTAAATAAAACCTATAGCCTTCCTCGATAAATGGACTATCTAACACTGAAAGATATTTTCAAATTGGATCAGTAGTTCCTGAGGTTTAGCAAGTGAATTCAAGCAAACAAACAACCTATTCAGTTTTATACAGGGTTATTTGTAAAACACCGGTAACCTCTCAGGGATACGTTATTAACATCATAATCAACAACTTTTGTTATATGACTTTTAAAAATTCATCATATTTTAATTCATCAGATTTACACACAAAAATATAAATATTTAAATTCAACGCTCTAAATGTTACGAAGTCTATGCGAAGCAAAAGAAAGCGATAGTACCGACAATAGCGAGGGGAGCGGGGAATACAGAGTTGAAATGAGTTAGATAGGACAACGAAATATTGAAGGTTTGTTTTTGGTAAATGTATTATGTTTTGTAAAAAGTCGTAGAACAAAAGTTGTTGTTTATGATGTTAGTAATATGGTTCTGAGAGGTTACCGGTGTATTACAAATAACCCTGTATATTGGTATATATGTAGTATAGATTTTGAAGACTTAATGAATGTAAAAAAAGAACTAGATCTATATCAAGTTTTAAGATAAGAATTAGGCTATGATGCACACAGGCCGGTAACCTACTGAGTCTTGAGCTAAACCGGGCTTTGAATTGTGCCAAACTAATTAGTGTTTTTAGGGCTCGGATTCCGTCCACGAAATTAGAAGTACGTGTATAAAAATATACTCCAACGCACCTTCTCACCTTTTCTGCAGAATAACGAGTGCCATAAAGTGTCGTAAGTATAGGATCACAAGTCCCGAGCATTTATGTTGTGACGACGAAACTCTTAAGTTTTATTACCAACACTATAGTAAGTTATTATTGAGGGTTAGGTAGGTAGTGTTTAATCATAAAATATTTTTTAATTGTATTTGCGCTTGGCCAGAATCTCATCTTATCTGGAGATGTGGTCTAGAATGGGGCGCACTTACACATGAGGCCTATAATTACTGGTACTCTATTGTTAAATACTAACATAATATCATAAATGTGTAGAAACACAATGCCATGGTGAGAAAACCAACGATTAGCCGTGTGGGCTAGAAATAAGGAAAAAAAATAAAAAAAATCTTCATTGCAAACATAAAATACATACGGTCTGTATTATGCAGAAATACAATAGGCACAAAGATAAACTTAATTTATTTATGAATTATCTTACAGCCAACCCATAGTCGGTATGAGAAAAAAAAAGTGAACTTACCGTGTACAACCAACAACTATTTATGTATACCTGATCGGTAAAAAAAAAACATACTCCCTAATACTTACAAACCATACTTAAATAAAACACATATACCTTCATATTTATAAAATACTACTTAAACTATTTATATATTTCTAAATGATATCACAGAAATAGGAATTACTCCTTCGTTCTTCTCGTAATTAAGCATTTAAAGATGAGTTAGAACGAAAACGTTGTGGTAGTGAACTGCATAGCCGCACTGCACAAACAGAAAATGAGCCATCATATCGACTGGAAATATTTATTAAAACAAATTTATTTTTAAAATCAGGCTTTTATTAAGAAATAACGTGTACTAAAAAGTTAAAAAATAAATTCAATTTGACGGAATTTAATTTAAGTTATTTCAATTCTATTTCAAATATCAATAAGTGACATGATCAGTATGTCGAAGTTCGGAGTTTAAAGATGATAGAGTTACAAATCGTGAAGTACCCTTGCGTTTTTGCCATAAAACAACCTATAAAATAATAACAAGCGGACCACCTTCCGTCAAAGGATTTTAATATAACATAACATTTTATTATTAGTTACACATATTTTTGCCCGACCGGAGCTCGAACCGTGTATACATTATAAAGTTAACAATCTATTTAATACGGCTAACTAAAAATAAAATAGTCTATAACAAAATTTCAATATCACTGCGTGTGTGGTGATACCCCTCACGTTATAATGATATCTTTACATATTAAGCCTTTGAGCTTCAACTTGTTTTTGACCGATTGCACATCCTTCATGTTAATATTTTATTTCTTAACTTTATATCGCGTTCCACGAACCAATATGTGGTCGATACGCTTCAACGAGCAGGAGTTAAAAGAGAATACAATATGACATCTCACATTCGCATATGGGTCTCAGCTTCGAAGTCGTACAATTGGGCTAAGTATTGTTTAATTAAAAGTTTAACTCGCCTTATTTCTTACACCTTACTATTGAAACCTCAAACGACTTATCTTAAAAAAAATATAATGCATAAAATGAAATTTGGCGTAATCTGCAATCTACACTTCCTCGCAGGAAGTTCATATTAACTGAAGCACAGCAAATTATTACCGAACGAGCGATTTTCCACGTCACAAGATTCTTTTTAATAGATGTACGAGTAAGATTTAATATTAAAAAATATGAACGAAGGAAGTATGATGTTTTTATATGCGTTATTTGCCATCTGGGTATTATTTTTTATCAAAACTTGGGTTATTAACTTTTGTGTTATAGTTTAAAAGAAGAAGTTATAAAAAATACGATATTTCAGTTTTATATTTCAATTTTCTCCGAACCACAAAAATCCCAATGTATTTTTTTCTATTTTGCACACGGTCTATATCCAAATAAAAACTTGAACAGACAACGTATAAATGCAATTATTTTGAGAGTATCCTCTCAATTCAGTATTCGTTTTGCTTTGAAACAAACGTTGCGAGTTATACCGATGCATTTATTGAAAAATATTCGGTAAACTTCGGTCTTAAAATGTTGTAACGTGAATTGATAAATTCACGCAGTCTATCTAACATCTTGTAACAAAATCTAAAGGTTAGGTATGTTTTATAGTACCACATAATGTTAAGAAAGGTAGGTAATAACACTTGATATTAAATAGTTTAAAGTGAATTAAAAATTATTTAGTACTAACTGACAAAACAAGTGTCACATTTAAGCATCTAAGCTTTCATCATCAACAGCCCGTTTACGTCCACTGCTGAACATGGGCCTGCTCTGAACAGACCTTGGCAAGCCAGGATCGTTGAGGGATATTGCCATAATCACCACGCTTGGCAGACGGATTGGTGATCGCAGTAAGATGTAAACCTAGAGCTATTAGATGCTGCTGCCCAACCATCAGCCATATGTCCCTTAGTCGCCTTTTACGACACCCATGGGAGGACATGGGGTGGTCTATCCTAAGCCGGAAACCACACGGAATGAATCTAAGCTTTAACTTATGTTAAATGTAGAAAAAAATTATCACCAAAATGTAGACCGTACCTATATTCACGACTAACTCGTGAACGGCTTGATTGACTTAATTCTTTTTTTATTGTATTCTGCTGGCCCAACGACAGACGTATGTTGTTATCCCTGAGGCTTTTGCTACTTCATCGGGCATAAAGGCGAGCAGAGCTCTAGCCTAGATAAATGGTTTAAACACTACAAACTAAGCAACCTGCGCAAGAGGGTGTCCACAGTGCGACTTGGACCTCGGCTCAGGGCGGTCGCTGACGGTGAGATTGAGGGATTATGACTTTTAGTTTTTTTAGGGAAGTTTTGTGCAACTGTCGGTCTACTTACGGTTCGCGGGCCTCTCAGACTTCGGGTCTTCGAGGGCATCGGAAGGTTCTTAGCAAAGAAAATTTATTCCTCTGATCATTTTTAGCTACCTAATTTCCGCGCACGGTTTCACCTACGTAACTCCCGTTCCCTTATTAACTGCATAATTAAATAAGGACTTCCTCCAGAAATGAGATATCTAATTCTGTTTTTTTATGTATGCGTTCAAGCGAACCAATTCTTCAGTTTTATAATATGTTAAGTATAGATAAAAAAATTAGTCCTTAGATTTAATTTAACTGAAGTACATACAAAAACTCGAAAAAGTTTAAGTCATGCACCCAAACTAACTGGTTTGCGTCAAATCTATCATTACTAGTTCTCGAGTCTTTTGTTATATTGTTTCAATTTAGATAGAATAATGCTTCTAATATATAAGCTATACGATATCATTCTTGCTCTAAGCTATACGACAACCCCGTGGCGAAGTGGTATAAGTTCGATTATCGCGGCCGACAAGAAATGTTTGTGTAAAATGTATGATTTATTTCCTGGTTTAGTTGATTGAAGTACTGCCCTCCATATATCGGAAATCACGTCAATCCCTTAGGCTAGTGGAAGGTCCTTGTTCAGCTGTAGACGTTATACGAGCTGATGATGAAGTAACGTTCACTGCTGAACAAAGGCCTCCCCAAGTGGGTTTAATGATAGTCACCACGCTTGGCAGGCGGAGATTTAGATTTCTTGTCTGGTGGATCGAACCCAACAACCTCCGAAAGTTAATGACTTCTTTCTATTGCAAAAAAGTAATAAGTACATTATACCTTGTCACATGTTGGCATACTGCTCCGCGTAAAGAAGCAAACAAAACCTAATACGATTTTTGAATATTTGCTTGGTTGATTTTATTTTCCGGTGCCAAATAGTATTATTGAGTTTCTCTCAAGCAGACATACTTCAGTATGCATTTTAGCCCCGGTATTTTTGAAAACCTCCGTAGCGTAGCGGTATTTGTGGTATCCCCACGTCGGACAGGCTATCTTTGTGGTAAATTCTAAGATTTTCTTTCCGAGTCAGGTTGGTTGAGGGACTAAACCTCCGTGCCTCGGAAAGCACGTTAAGCCGTTATAACATAATCTATAACAGAGAACGGGCAGCAGCGTTTTCCTGTGTATTACAACATAATACCAATCCGCCTGCCAGGCGTGGTGACTATGATGCAGAATATATATACAATATACTCAGAATAAAGAGTACATTGACACAACATTTGTTGATGATCATGGTTTGATTTTTATTATAAAATCTATTGTACGTCCTCCTCCGACCCTCAATGGGCTTACTATTTAGATCTTTTGTTTTGTTCACGTCGGTAGTGAAATAGGTGGGGATCGAACCGGCGATCGCAAGTCCGACGCTTTAGCCATTGGGGCTACTATTAAACGGTTGTAAGGAAATACTTTCGTATCATTCATCAGTGTTACCTGTCCAAAGCCTGTAGCCCCACAAGACCTGGCAGCAAGGTGTTGGCGTTCACCTACGGGAAGCCGATCCGACCCCATTTCGTGCGAGGCAACAACCCACAGAACACGAGTCTTTGACACTTCTACTGAGAGTAGGCCATTTATTTTCGTAATGTACATTGGACATAAATAAATCTACAGTTCTTATACTGATTGTTTGGTTCAAGCTAGCGTTTGGTGTTTAGTAGACCGAATTTAAATAGATGGTGTAGGTACATTTACCTTGTTGAATTGGCAGCTCTGTTTTGTAAGTTGATAGTAATTCTAAAGGTTAACTGCGGCTTGCTTCCGTAGGATCTATAGCAGTAAATTAGTTGAGCTCAAGCAAACAGTCCGTTTATATCTTACCGTAAACAATGCCATTCTTAAACGCCGTATATATAAAACGAAACATGAATTGATTTCGAACCTCTTTAAAGCTTTCTGGATTTTTAACTCAATAAATACATACAAGTTATGATCATTGAGTATGTGACTAAACATTTGAGCTATTAAGAAAACAAAACCTTTAAAAAATCGTCAGTTTTATAAAGTATAGCTGTCCGTGTAGCTCCCGGCCCCTTGGGAATTTTATAATTAAATATAGCCTATGTACTCCTGGTTATTATATCATTATTATTATTACTGAGATCTGTCTGCTTATAGGCAATTAGTTAATATGTTTATTATTGGATAACGTAGCCTATAGCCCGTAGAAATAGGTACAGATGTTCCTAAGTATATTCAATGCAAACAAACAAACAATCAAATATTTCCTCTTCATAATATTAGTATAGATGAAAACTTCGACAATCTAATCACTACATAGTATAAAACAAAGTTGATTTCCGCTGTCTGTCTGTACCTAACTACCTATGTACACTTAGATCTTTATTAGTGCGCAACGGATTTTGATGCGGTTTTTTTCAATAGTTAGTGATTCAAGAGGAAGGTTTATATGTATAATACATCAGCAATCGACAACCTCCGTAGCGTAGCGGTATTTGACTCGCTTTCAAACTCGGAGGTCGTGGCTTCGATCCCCACAACGGACAAGAAATCTTTGTGTAAATTCTAAGATTTCTATCCGGGTCTGGTTGGTTGAGGGACACCCCACCGGGCCTCGGAAAGCACGTTAAGCCGTTGGTCCCGATTGTTATAATATCATCTATAAAAATCGTATATCAGGGAACGGGCAGCAGCGTTTCCTTGTGTGGTGCAATATATTACTGCGGTCACCAACCCGCCTGCCAAGCGTGGTGACAATGGCAAATACCCTCCCTCGGGAGGAGGCCCATGTTCAGCAGTGGACGTAATACGGGCTGATTATGATGATGACATCAGCATTACACTCGTGTGAAGCCGGGGTGGGTCGCTAGTAAATTATAAATAGATAAGTTACAACAATTTATGTTTTGTAGTTTGCTTTGCATTGACTCTCACGGTAAGATTTCGCTGTGGGTAACATCGCGTCGGTACAAAAAGTGGTCATTCGTGGTCACTAGTGGTGTCAGTCAATTTCAAAAGTCACAATATAAACAAAAAACTTGTTGGCAAGTTGTTCGACATGTTAGTATTATAACTACAAATATAAACGCTATAAAAGAAAAATTAACATCGTGAGAACATTGAGCTTTTGTTATTTTTGTAAAGGTCATGCGACTAAGCTTCAGCCATGTACATGGAATATATATACCTATTTTAAAATAAAATATTGTTTATTTATCTCTAAAGGTACAATGTTATTCTTATAATTATAGATAAAGCATAATACAAAACCTTGTTGAAAGCTGGAGTCTGTGCTAGGTTCGAAACCTGTGTGACAGATCTCCAGTCGTCGGCTCTGACGACAAAATATTAAAAACATTATTCAATATCAAAAGTCAACATATAGAATTATACACCAAAAAGAAAAAAAATTGACCTAAGTATTTAATTTACTTAATCAGAAAACATATTTTATAGGTTATCTTGGTGAGCTCATTTTTAACTATAACGGAAACAAATGTTGACAAGATAAGTGTAATTTACCAAAAAAAATAAAAAAATCGCTTAGTCTTATAACCTCACAACTACAAGAAAATCAGACAATTTTCTGTACGACGTAACAGTTCAGTACTATTTCTTTTTAGCAATAAAACTTTGTATTGCAATAATGTGCGTCATTAATATTATGTACTAGTGAAATGTATTAAAACATAAGTCGCGTAATTTTCTTATTCTTATAACAATAAAAATATGCATATCAAATTGATATATGAAATGGTATCACGCTCTCGGAGTTATAACAAAATTAAATGTACAACACTGTAAATTGTTGTCATAGAGCTTTAACAAACATAGAATACCTAGAAACGAAGCAACAACTAAACTGCCAGGACATAATCGCATAGCTCCTAAAATATTACCTAATTACTGCGTCAGCTCACGAACATTTGTTCTACAAGATGTATAATCATTGTCGAGGCTTACGGTTTATTACCTACACATATTCTACATTACTTTATTTAATGTTCTTTTTATTAATAGTCCTGGGACATGTTATTTAAATGTACTCACATTATTAATTACAGTGTATGTTCTAAATTACTTTGGTTTAGCATGTGAATAGGGAGCATTACTTAGTCTACGCGTACGAATTAAATCATTGCTTGAGTGTTACAATTGATGTATTTGTGTCTAGTGCGTTATTCTGTTAGTTTTACTAACAATAATTTAATTTTGAAAATATATGTATGTCGGGGGGATTCGGCGATATTTAAACAAGAAGTTTATTTAGATACCTAATTTTAGAGATTAGTTAACCAATCAAATTGAACTAAATACGTCAGATTTTGTATATGAGCAATCATATTATTATATTAGTTCAAAACAGCCAAGTTAAAAGTTGAAAGGGAATCGTTTATCTTGGTTATGCGTATGTTTCTAAAAGAGTAAAGTATACATGTAGATGGATGGAGAGGGAGAGGAAGGTCAAAGAAAAGATGGATGAATTGTGTGAAAAGTGATATGAAAGAAGAAGGAGTTAGTGATAGTGTGACGGGTGACAGGATAGAATGGAAGAAACAAACCTGTTGCGCCGACTCCAAGTAATATGGGTTAAGGGCAGGAAGAAGAAAAAGTTCAAGACAGTCAATATCTAATTTATTAAATGCGTCAAATACTGTCTCATAAAATACTAGGATCATACGCAAGTCGGTATTTAATAAAAAGATGGCTTATGTCCAAACGCTTTTTATTTGCTCAATCGACTCATAACAACATTTACATCTAAGATTTTGTGTAGTTATTATAAAAAATCGTAAAATTGACAATTTTTCTTTGTTAATACTACAAAAAAAATTGACCTTCGACTCGGTGCGTCAACTTTATAGCAGTAAAATAATGATATTTGTTGGTAGATTAACTCTGTTATGCACGAACTTACCGTTTTTACGCATGTCTTGAGATACAAAACTTATTATTATACAAATTTAAATATCGTAATAAAACAGAAATATTGTTTGTCTAAAAGAAAAGAATAACAAACTTATTTATTTTTGTATGGACATTGACGGAATTTTGGAAATCAGTAGAACTTAACGTTTAAAGTTTACGATTAACTTACTACTACCTACTATTATTTTTTTATCTGATTGTCTGACCAAAACATTTAAAAAGAAACAATAATTAAAATATAAAGTTAAGTTTTCAGTTTTAAGTTTTTTTATCAAAATATTTAAAAGCTTATTTTTTCCATAGGTTGCGTTACTTAAATATGCCATGAATAGGTATAGGATCCTTGAATAAATATAACAGTAATTAAGTTTTTTTTATCGGCGAATAAGGAAAGAGATATATATACGTCTCTTTCCCTGTAAATGTAACTACTACTAATATAATATATAATCCGTTCGGTATCGATAAAACTCTCTCGCCATCTTTTATTATCTCGGTGATGTACCTATCTACATCTTAGTGCACTAGAAACAGAACATAGACGAGAACAAATAGGCAACAACAATATATCTAAATACATTGAAATATAAACGTTATTAATATTGAAATAAGTTTTAAATTGGTTTGAAGAGAATAGTGGATAGTCTAAAAATCTTGACCATTCATTTTTTGTTCATTGACTCATTCGATATAGGTCAGTCCGGAAACAAAAACATTTCTATTTTGAAACTAGAGGAAGCGAGTATTCATTACGACGATACTGTATCGATAGATTTTATTAAGTATCTACTAACATTCAGCTACATATTATTTCGAGATCAGGTCCTGAACTACCGGTACTTCGCATGCATCTCGTGTATTATGCAACTTTTTATGTGTGGTAAGGGTTTTGATAACATTCCACCTTCTGACTGTGTTGTATAAGTCTACAATTTTCACTAATTGAGATAGAACTCTAGGCACTGGAGTTTCGGCAATATTTTTTATAACATTTACTGTAACAATGAATATTAAATTATTTTGTATAATATAGTAGATTTTAATTAAAAACTGTCTGAATGACAATACATTCTGTAGTAAGTGTCGCTTAATCGTTATCTAGCTAGACATATCTCTAATTTGTACGACTTTACAAAACTGTAGACACCCAATGGACAACGTTACAATCATGGCAAATAAGCTGTAAAATTGACATGGACCCTTATAGTGTGTGTCTACATGAACAAATACATACCTACCTACATAATGTGTGACACATTATGTTTTTTTTATAACCAATGCAAACTTAAAACAGTAGTGGTTGGAGTTGTTTCTTAAATCTGTTGTTATCGGTATGAACAAAACAGACTAGACATTGCATTTTTATAATAACATAAAACGATAGTAATCTTTAAAAAAATCCATTTATTTCTATTCTTTTTTGCAGGATTAAAGAGTCGGGTAGTTCTTTTACACTTTGTCAATGGAGCTGAGCTGATACACAATGTCTTTTCGGAACTATGTAAGTATATAATATGGTATTACATTGCTTAAAAAAAAACCAGAATAATTTGCAACAGTCTTAAGTAACTGCTAAAATATAACATTTTATTAAGTAATGCTCGTAAGGTATTACTAATAAGGCATATTTTGCTAAGTTAAAAAAATTGTGATTTATTCTGAGGCTGTGTGTGCTTGGCTACTAGATTTAATTTCCGAAAACGCGATCAGCCATTTTGAGAACTCATAGGTCTAGTTAAAAAACAAAAACGCGATACTTTACTATTACAATTTCTGAGTCATGACGTCATCTATCTAGGATTGATGTCAGGACACAGATAATGTATAGAAATGACTGACATCGTTTTCATATCAAAATGCCACGTCAAATTTAAAATTCAACAAAATACCACATTTTTTTCTTAGTCTCGTAGAACCATTCTTATCCATAAAATAATAATTTCAAAATTGTGTCAACTAGCCTATTCTAGGTAGATGAGGCCGTTTTTTTGTCCGGGGAAATGCTTTAATGTTGCGCATCCCCTCCGCCGCGCCGCTACGTTCGCCGTTACGTTCCCGCGCCGGCGAAGGGGTATGTGGGACACGTCCTTTCCATAGGTGGGATGCTAATCATACCACGAGGAGAGGACCCTACCCACTAAAACCCTCCGGATACTCTCTATAAATATATAAATTCTTATAGTTTATTTTTAAAAATAATTATATCACAAACCAGTGATGACCTATGGATCCGAAACGTGGTGCTTCACTATAGGCCTTATGAACAGGCTCAGAGTCGCTCAACGAGCTATGGAGAGGGCTATGCTCGGGGTTTCTCTACGAGATCGGATTATAAATGAGGAGATACGTAGAAGAACGCGGGTTACCGACATAGCCCAACGGATTAGTTCGTTGAAGTGGCAATGGGCAGGTCATATAGCACGGAGAACAGATGGCCGTTGGAGCCGAAAAGTTCTCGAATGGAGACCGCGGATCGGCAAGCGTAGCGTAGGACGTCCACCTACTAGATGGACGGACGATCTGGTTAAAGCCGCAGGATCACGGTGGATGCAGGCCGCTTCTAATCGCAACAACTGGAGATCTATGAGGGAGGTCCAACAGTGGACGTCCTACGGCTGAAATGATGATGAATGATGATATCACAAAAAATATGTTGCATTATGTTGCCTCCAAAATGTGCAACATCCAAGAACCACTATTTATAACCGCTTCATATTTCATTCCTTGTTTATTCTGCCCTATGCCGTAACTCACAGCATTATCGTCATATACTACTAGTAATATCAGCGTAGTATACTATTGATTCATATACCTACGTGTATGTCAGGAACTATTAAGAGCAGTTTCATATAAATACACCCACCTTTGTACATTAATTTCTGTCACAATAATGGCGTAAGAATCTACCTACTGCAATTATAATAATTTAATATGATGGCCAAATGTTGGTACCTACCTCTGTTCATACACACAAATGTATTAAATACAGCTTAGTAGATACAAAGTAGCTAGTCGATAGGTTATATTTTGGAGTAGTAGTAATGTCCACTGCTGATCATGAGCTATCTCGAAAGACGTGTTGCTATAGCCACCACGCTTGGCAGGAGGATTAGTGACCGCAGTATTATGTACAGCATATGCCTACAGGTAAATGCTGCTGCCTCTTGCCTGCTATGCGATTTTGATATTTGATGGCATAACATTCAGTAGCGACGGCTTTATGTGCTATATGAGAGTAACTGTAGCTCGACTTATTCCCCAAACTCCTTAGTTCCGTGTAGCAAAAGTTCCAGTCGCATTTTTACCCACTAGCTTTTTTTTCTGTTCGCGCATTTTACCAATCGCATTAGTTCACAGACTAAATAGATCTAGCTACTCCTATATGAGACACGGAAAGTAGCCCCTCTATAGATGGATAAAAATCTAATATTTTGCACATGACCTCCTCCTCATGACCACGGAGGTTGTCTAAATGGAGTTATAATGGTTACCTAATCAAACCTTACAAAATATATAAGAAATACTAATCCTAGTTTGTATTCTCAGAGATTACGAGGATTTATTTGACAAGAAACGTACCTATTTGAATGATAGAATAAGGGCCGATTTTATAATACTCCGATAAAAAGTCAAATCGTTTGTATTCAATAGATAACGTAATTCTGTTTTTTTTTTTTCAATTAATTTGAATTCAACATTTTTTTAAGTAGTTGCCTCAATTAAGCCCAACCTGATAGCTTAACTGCAGAATGATAAACGTCTTGACTAATAAAATACTTGTTAAGTATTTCGGTATTATCTCAACTCACCTACAGTATAAAAATGCCTCGTCCTCTATATTAAGCGTGAAGAGTCACAAAATTGCTCAGATAGTAAACTGATCGCTTAAATATATCACACAGTTGAATTTAATAGAACATTTAATTTTAATTATAATAATAAGCTTATATTCTGAATACCTGCCGAATTGTCCGAAAGTTTATGCAAGATGACACGTTTATTTCATAAGTCACCAATATTACATAATACTGACTTGGCGTAGCCCGTGAGTATTATTATATGCCGATTTTTTTTTTCGAGAACTAAATATATCGTATCATAATAATATACTAGATCGCAATTTTTTGGAACTACGACAGAAACTCAGTCATAGTACATTAATTTTTAAAGTTTTAAGCTGTCAGGTTTATCTTTAATTGATCATAGCTAAATATTACTGTTAGGAATGAAGGGCTTAATAAAATACCTTCCAATGTCTTACATTAACTTCACACGTTGCAGTATACTTATACGCATTCCCTTTGCTATTTATAAACCCTTGAAAACCACCGCTTTATATGACAGTGTTGAACGAGGAATATGAATCTAATGTAATGGAACAGTAACATATACAGGATTTTAATGTAAATAAACATTACAAAATATAAAGAAACCATACAAAATATATACAGTTATTAAAATTTTTAATGTTTGTATTTTCAGTATGATACGTCGTCCTACGGCCGTAATCGAGACGCTGGTAGAAGTTCTTCGAGCACAGCAACAGAACGACCGACTACAGTTACTGCGAAATATATTAATTCAACGCCATCATACAAATCATCAAGCATTCCCATCCTCTGCTCGGAGCGATCCGCAAAAGAAGAAACCCCTATTTCGGCTATAGCTAGTCGATATGCTAATTACAATAAAACAGAAAAACCTACCTCCAAATATGATAGCTATACTACAAATAAAACTGAAAAACCTACGTCTAAATATGATACCTATAATTCTACAAAAACGGATAAGCCAATTTTGTCGAAATACGAAAAGAAAGATTACTCTAAACTTACAGTGCCAACTATTAGCAGCAATAAAAGTAGAGACGTTAGCCCCGTTACGACATCGAAATATAGTCTGAACCGACCTTCTCGGCATTTGAGTCCAGAGAGAAGAACGACAAAAACTTTAAAAGATAAAAGCCGTGATTCCAGTCCTGGGGATCGCGATAAAGACATTCCAAGCAAGACTGACAAGTCTACAGGCTACAGTAGTTTGTCAAGTTATAAGTTGTACCCTCGAACATCAAACTACACACGGCCTGTATCGAGAACAGAAACGAAACCAGAGATAACTGTCAACAGATATGCTATAGCAAGTAGATTGTCTTCAAATTATTTAAGAAGTCCACCTACCGTAAAACGCACTTCAGTATCGCCTGTGAATCACATTGATCTAAGTAAAGCAGAAGTTGAAAAAAGTGTTTCGCCGCCAGTAATAGTAGGAGATACACAATCACAAAAAGATTCAACTAATTTTATTGCAAATGATACACCAACTCACAAGAACAATAATGAAGAAGATATTGAGACAGTGTGCCTTGTTACACGACATACATCACCCACACCTCCAGGTTCATCTGCTTATGTAAGAAGCAGAAGAGCTGATATGGCTAAAACAATAGAAAAAAAAATTACTAGGAGTAAAAAGAAACTTGAAATGGTAGATAAAGAAATTCAATCTGACAGATTAGATGATCCTACACGAAACAGTAGATTTGGTAGTACGGCTAGGACTAGCGTGACAAACTGGTCATATTATACGCCACATTCAAACAGTTACACAGGATACGCAGGAAGATATTCTACTCAGTATTCAAATTTAAGAGACAATTCAGGAAGTAATTCTTATTCTGCTAGTGATAGAGGAGAGAGATCTGGTCGAAGTCAAAGTAGTGAAACAGATCGAATAGACCAAAAAAAGGATAACTTTAATTCTTTATCAGAGCAAATAACTAATACTAACGGAAGTAATGTATCAAACCATGTGGCAGAAGAAAACGGTAATGAAATTGTGTCCGTGTATGCAACACAAACTGAACAAAATAAAAGTGATGATACATCCGAAATAATAATAAATGTTAATTTAAAATTAAAGCGAGCAAAAAGTCCCGCCGCTTCTACTGAGCTGGTTTCGCCAGAAATTACTATTACAAATAGTCAATTACCTCCACAAGCACCGAAAGCAGAAGGGACTACAAAAACTAAAAAGATTAAAGTAAGAAAAACTAGCACGGATTCATCCTCTGATTCAAATTCCAAAAAGAAAATTGTTAAAAGAAGAAGCAAATCTGTAAGTTCGACAGATTCTGATCAAGGCAGCGAGGTTAGTGACAAAGGATCACCACCCAAAAGCTTAAATAAGACATCTTCTAGTACTAATCTGCAAAATGGACATGCAAAATTAAGACATTCCAAATCAAGGGAGAGTAACAGTCCAGAATCCAGTATAACATTATCGACTCAATCATCAATTAGTGAAGATGACACTATTTCAAAGTCTAAAACGAATGAAATTTCTAGGACATCAGCTGATGAATTATCTATTTCTACAGATCGATCGGGTAAGCCACCATCTTCTCCTCAACAAAAGAATGATAATAACACAGAAGAAGCCAAGTCATTTTTAATTCGAGCTTTGGCGCCAGTTACTAATCTTTTTAAGATGAGACATCAAGACAACAGTGATAATAGTCGCTGGCTAGAAACTTCAACTTCGGAATCAACTGGCAAAGACGTTTCTAATCTCTTGACAGAAAGTGATAGATCTAGTAAAGGAAAACTTGATACTACTAATATAATCGCAACCAATGATGACAATCTAGTTAAACTTAAAGCTATACGACCAATTGAATCAGGAGAAAGAGCTTGGTGGTTAGAATCAGACTCGGATAAAAGGGCAACCACACCAGGAAGTGGCAATCTAAAATCACCATCTGAAAAAAATATTCCTCGAAAAATAAGGCACGTTGAATCAGGCGAAAAGGCTTGGTGGCTCGAATCTAATAGCGATAATAAATGTGATAACCAAAATTCAAATGCTAATATTTCGGAAACTTCCGAGCAAAATGGCATCATAAAAAAATTTAAGTTTGCTGATGATGAAAAGCCATGGTGGTTAGACAGTAGCGCGAATATTCCTGAAGGTGTTGAAAGATTAAGTCCACCAAGAAAATCATCAAGCGACAGTGAAAAAAGTGAGAAGTTTAATTTTTTCAAAGTTCGTCGTATAGAATCCGGTGACCAAAAGGATTGGTGGGCAACTAGTAACGAAAACTCAAATAGCACTTACAGTAACAAACCAGAAAACCAAAGCCTTAGTAAATCGGAATCTGAGCGCAATTTTCCTTTGAAACGTATTAGACATATAGAGTCTGGTGAAAGACCTTGGTGGTTAGCTAGTGAAAAAAATATCCCAGAAGGAATTGAGAAACTTCCTACACCCCCACCACCGGAAGAAAGTGATTCATCCGATTCAGAAGTTCAGGTTTACGTACCGAATTCACACATTCCTCCATTCCCCCTACAATTACCTGATGACGAACCTTTGGGGGACAGACGAAGCCCTGAAGGGTTAGAAACCCCAAAAGAAAACGAAGATTATAGAGGTCGCACATCACCTTATGAGAACAATCGGCAATTCATAAAATCTCAATCAAATAATTTCCAAAAAGGCGTTAGTAAATATATATCTCGGTATACTGATATTGACGATATTCTTGGGACATCTGGACAAATATATAGTCCATTTATGGACTCCATATTAGCTAGAAGAACAGGGCAGATGCAATTCGATGACGACGAATGCGAAGAAATAGATCCGACTCAAGTCAGAATTCACGACAGTACCGCGCAACGGCCTGTTATTAAGAAGATTCGTTCCAGGTAAATTGGTTTAAATAATTAGTGTTGTGAATTGATGTACAAATAATGTATTTTAAATCTATTACAAGATAAACATGACAAAAAAAATAGATATATATATAATAATGGATAGTTTCGACGACCGTTTTATATTTTTTCATTCTTCATTTTAATATTTTTTAAGTTTAGCACGAACCAAAAAACACGTCGTAACAAAACAATGGCTTCGTTTTTTTTAGTGTAAACTTACGAGTGCAACAATGTTATATAGTCCTTCCATATTTTTCATAGCACGACTAAATTCTTAGCCGCACAAAGTGTTATCCAACTATGGTAGTACACGAACATTACGTGCCTTGTAGTTAAACTTTCACATGTATTTTCAAGACACCGAGTAATGCAAAACCAATTGCATAAACAAAAACTTCTTTTAGTAAAAAAAAAAATACTCTCATTTAATAATGTTGCTTAAATAATAATACATTTATTTCTTTTTCAATAACATCGATTACAATCATCTTGTGGGACACTGGGTTCCGTACTAAGAAATCCTGACACAAAGATTACCTTAGATTCTATTTTAAATACATATATGACACATACACGCTGCTTCCCTGGTTTAAAGAATATTTTTACTTTCATCATCAACAGCCCGTTTACGTCCACTGCTGAACATGGGCCTCCTCTTAACAGACCTTGGCAAGCCAGGATCGTAGAGGGATATTGCCATAATCACCACGCTTGGCAGACGGATTGGTGATCGCAGTAAGATGTCAACTTTGAGCTAATAGATGCTGCTGCCCATCCATCAGCCATGTGTCCCTTAGTCGCCTTTTACGACACCCATGGGAGGACATGGGGTGGTCTATTCTAAGCCGGAAACCACACGACATTTTTACTTTATGCAAAATAATTTAAAATTGTTAATGTGTGATTGACAATATGTTTCCGGTGTATAATAAAAACCTAAATGGTTATGATATATATAAGTATATATTATATGTTAAATAAATAATTATTTAATATTCATACATGTGTATCTTGTTTTCAATAAGAAATATATACAAAAAGATTTTCTCAAATACGAGATACAAGTTGTTGTCAGACGCAAAGTGTAGCAAAGCTAAAAACCTTAACTCATTAATACCTTATAACTAAGTTATATTTTTCAATTTCAGAAGTGACATCATCGACTACCGGGAAGAAGATCAAGTAAGTTACAGTACTTTTTTGCGTTCTATTTAGGTATAAAAGCAAAGTATGTATCGTGTGTGAAAATGAACGATTTTTCCGATGTAACTACTTATATATATATAATCAAGTAAAATGTAAGAATCAAATACTAAATTATTGCAATGTATGAAATTATTCAACAAAACTGTGTTTTTGAATAATAACTTGACTTACATTGTTAAAAATAACAAGGTCAAACATGAATTCCTAAAGTTGTTTCGTAGACATTATTGATTCACTAATGTCTACCGCCCGATTTAATATCCTAAACCATTGTTCTTAGTTAGTAATCGGTTAATTTAACTGACTATAATTTTATATCTAACGGTTGTATAAGATCGTATGACACTTATAACAGTTTGACATCGCAATATAAACCAGTGTACCAATAATTATGATTGATGGGTAGATTAACCTCATCTTGCAATCTACCGATGTTTTTGTTTAATACTACTTAATATTATAAAACTAAAATTGTTTTAAAACTGACTTATCTTGCTAAAATGGAAGTGGTACTTTAGTAGCAATAACTAGTAAAAGAACAAAACAAATTTTAGTAAATACAATGCAATCTACGGCCGCTGTTGAATAAAATAAAAAGTTAATCATTTGAGCAAAATATACGCACGTATATAAAAAAATTATAAAGACCCAGTTCTCGAGCATCAATACTAATTGGTTCTATATTAGTTTTAACCATAAAATTCCAATTAAATGTAGTCCTATCTGAAACGATAACTGAACTGTGGGAACCTATCAAATTCCTCGAAGCCTCGTTTCTACAAGTTTAGTGGTATGTTTAACATTAAAAAGGGCACGGTCGTTTTTAAACGGATAGGGACAGATATTTACACAGGTCATTAAAATAAATTGCGGGTGCTACTAATAACATCAGCTGAGAGAACAAAAAACTCGTCCAAGTTAATAAGAAAAAGGCGTGGGCAATGTCGGTTACCGGTCTAATGGAGACGGACTTGACTTGTTTTGACCGTGTGCTCTTACATTAATTAATAAATAGGTATATATAAATATTTACGTTCCTAATTTGAGCTACTGAGTGTTTTTTTATGTAGCTCTAGTGAGCACTTAGACTGTCTTAGTCATTAGTGCTTTTTAATATTAAAGTTATTATTTTTACTTTATTTCAATTAAGTAAAATAATAATACCTACATCGATTTCAAAATAATTAAAGGTCTATTAACCGCGTCAATTATCAAAAAAGTTGCATCCTAAAATATTTATACGGGTTCGGAAAGTAAAAAAGTTGTTCGGACACTCATGCGCCGCCTAAGGCTTCAACGCGCAGCGGGAGCAGTGAACTGAAGAGTGCACTGTATCCTTGACGCGGTCCCGTATGGGAGCTCGGCGTGAGAAAGAGACGGCGACACGGTACGCACTGCTGACATTTTACAATGATGACGCCACAGTCAAAGACTTAATTTGTGCAGATGGGATCATGGGACTTAATAAGCATAATATTCAATAGTATAATACTTTATTTTCGATAAATAGCATCTAAAACTTTAAGTACGGATTGTTTATTTCTTTTAAAAATGACGAAGCGTTCAATTCGAAATAGTTTTTGAAAATCTTAGATTTTTTTAAATTATTTTTTCTTATTAGACACCTGGAAATTTGAATCTGAAAAATCTAGAATTTGAAATTTAATTATATTTTAAAACAAACGATAAACAGCAGAAGCTCGCATAGATAGCTTAGATTACTCGACAATATTCTTATAATTAATTATACACGAGTCTGTGCATGACTGAAAATACTGAAACACAGATGTCTACAGATATAGAAGTCACGAGCAACAAAATACAATAAACAAATTCATTGCAATATTTATACCACACTGAATTTTTCCTGTACCTACTCAATAATTTCAGAATAATACGACATTTTTTGTAAAATTTATTTAAATATAACAATATTTATTTTTATATAATAAATACACATACATTTGTAAACACTTATCATTTAAATTTAAGTCTTAATTCTCATTTTTGTAACAGCTTTTGTTATATTTTATCCTAGGTCCGAGTGGGGACCTGGTGACCTGTAAAACAGGTATCTCCTACCTACCTCAGGCACCAGCGATCCATAACCAATAATTGTCTCAATACATAAGCTAAGCTAGTTTAAGTACTATTGTATTTTGGTTTTGGTGAGAAAATAAACGAATTATTATTATTATTCTCTACAACTAGTTATAACGAACGGTTATATAACCGATGCTACTACTACTGTTTAATAAATTGTGTGATATCGATTATTAAGAGAACTTAGCAGCAATACTATGAAATCAGTTTATCAACAAGTAACACCGCCAACATCGTAAGGTTACACAATACAATTAGTTCTCAAAACTTTTTTGGCTTCTCTGGGTGTTTGTTGGTATCGCTACTCTATGCGGAGGTTCAGTCATTCACTCTTCATCTCTTTCTTCCATACCGAACGAAGTGATACAAAGTTCTTTTCGATGCTATATTGCTGTATTGAATGGGCCGTCACTTCGCAGTACGCCAAATACCAACAGCTACCTCTACAAATCGGCCGGATTTAACGAACGTGAAAATTATACCTGAGGCAAGTTGTCTCAAAGGCTTCTCTTCAGTAATATTTATGACTCTGTATCGGTATCTATTCGAATGTGTTGGTGTTAGCACCAAAAGTTGGATACAAAACAATGCGGTGAATATTTGTGTTTTAAAGACTGTGGTCAAATATCTGAAGGTAGTGAGATATTTTTAATTTTTTTATAATAATATTATTCACGATAAAATTCTTAGAACATTTTGCGCGCAACTTTTTAAATGTGCAGCCGGTTTTTTGAACTTTTTACTTTATGCACGACTTTTCTTACTGTACTTCAATCGTGGTTAAATATTTCGCTGTTATTTTTATAATCGCCTGCATAGCAAATGATGTCCAATTTACTTTAATTTATGAGTAAGTAGGAACATCTTGGAGAACTCGCATCGTATTGCAAAATTTGAAAGCTTCCTGAATAAAAATGAGATATAAGATAATATAAACGACAGGAACCATCAATTTTATGGAAGATTAAGTGGTTTTTTAATTCAAATTCAGTTAACCGATAGCAATACTTCTACAAAGAAATAGAAATACATAAATGTTTATTTTGATATTATACACTCACGCTAAATTTAATATATTAATGTAATTTATTCTAGTAACTATCTGAAATCTTGTTCGTAAACCGGATCGCTAATTAAAAATACGAATTAAATCTAGCCGCAAAGCTTATTCGTGACCAGGCAAAGGAAAACAAAACATGACATTTTACTCTACAAGCAAAAATATTTTAAATATCGCGTAATTTCCTTATTTTTTTCTTTCATAAGAACCTTCTCCTGACAATAACAAAGACAACAAATAAAGAATTAGCAAAATCGGTCCAGCCGTTTACGCGTGATGCCGTGACCAAGGGAAATAGGGATATAATATATAGGGATATATATATAGATAGATATGTCAATTTATTAAGGTAGCTTCAATAATACAGTGACAATAATATAATAACAATAGCACAAGAAATGCGTTTTTTTAAAGACATTAGTCATACCGATATACGTGATACGTGATATAGTTGTTGCCCGCGATTTCATCTGCGTAGATTTTTTTTCTTCATACAAAATTTGCAACCACATGTACCCATGGGGATTGAATTTTCAAAAACTCTTTCTTAGTGTACACCTGCATTATTAAGGAATATTTGTGAAAAATATCATGGCTCTACCCCAGTGGTTTCAGCTGTTCGTTGGTCGATCATTCGTTGATCGACTAACTGATATAATATACTTATACATATACTGGATGACTTTTTTACCGTCTTGATAATAATAGGGCGTGATATGTTTATGAAATAAATGTGTAAGGCATAGTTATTTTATCTTTGTTTTTTCTTACTGGCATAGATTGAAAAACGTAACCGTAAAAATGCGTACCTAAGTAGGTAGTTACGTTATTTCGCTCACGCTTTTAATTCATAATGAAATAATGAAATTTATTCAGCACTTAGGTATTTACATACACTTTTACTTGTCAAAATTACACTGTATAAGACTAAATCAAACAAAAGTATCACTTAAGTAGCCAAAAACATTGTTAACATTATTTTTACAGAATTTTTAATCAGTCTGTCCGTCTGTCGTGCGATAAATGACAAATGTACACATAATAGTAAGATGCCTTAAAGGTCTAATATTAACTAAAATTTCCAAGAATCCGGCCCAAGTCTAAGCAACATCCACCTGAGTGCATCCTTAAGGGTACCAACGCTCACGGTGCCACTGTAGTAAAGAGTAGATTTACGAATAGTGGTGATGATCGACGAATGTGATTTACGAATAGTGGTGACGAGATCACAGTTCGGGGAATAAGCAACATCGCGGCCCTCGGTCATGCCGTCGAGGATCCTACACTAGCTAACCTGCAACCTTTCACTAGCTACCTAAGTGGACGACCCGGAGAAGAAAGGAAGAAAGAAACTTTTTTTTTTATTGTGGCCTATTCTTTTTGGTATATTCATATTTCATTGCGGCCTATTGTTATAGGCACCTATTTTAACTAAAACGTAACGTAACTATTTAATTAGGTACGAATTTTTATCGTTTTGATGTTCACTCGATGTCAATAAAAAATAAAGATAAAATAACAATGCCTTACACATCTATTTCATAAACATATCACGCCCTATTATTTTCAAGACGGTAAAAAAGTCACCCAGTATATGTATCCATAGTTAGCCTCCCGGCCAATTTAGGTAATTTACACTATTGTGTTATCTGGGTTTCTATCCTCATAAAGGAACCCCCTGGGTGTTCTAGAACAAAGCAATAGTTCAAAGGCATTCAATATGTGTAAGTAACCATTCAGCGATAGTCCAAAAAGCGTGTTCATAGGAGCGTGCAAACAATCTGCTAGGAATGACAAAACAATAGTAGTAATTATGACCTTGTAATATTAATTTTTAATCAGTTAATTAATAAAATAAAAACATATTTTTATATACGAGTATACACAAAAGTATTTTAATCTCAAACTCTTTTAAATATATTAACTTCGGGTAAAAAGCATTATTGTACGATCACTACAACTGTTTCTAGGTAATTATAGCAGGCGTTAAAGACAGTTAAGCGCATAAGTACCTAAGAATTGTAGGACGTAAGTGGGGCATCTAGGGTCGATAACGACCTACTGACATCCCTTTCGTTAAAAATGTTCATATGAAATGAAATATGTACTTTATTAGTGACGTAGACGAATAATTCGCGCTTGTTATACGTTATTTACATATCAGGCGTCACATATTTTATGGTAACTGCTTAGGTTTTTATTTACGACTATCTATCCCGCGCGGTTTGCCCGCGTACCTATATCCTATGCCCGGGAATCTCGTCGTTAAATACAGCATAATAATATGACATAAACAAATAAAGAGGCTTTCTGTTAATTGTTGACAGTTAATTCAAACAACTGACAGTTACGCCAATTTCATTAGAAAAATAATATTGCAGTTAAGATTAGTTTTTTTTTTTTTGTTTGAACCTTCTACTAGCAAGTCGGTCCAACCCTTGATGCGTGATGCCGTGAACAAGGGAAATAGGGATTAATTTTTATTTAAATATAGATTTTCTTTTTTATACGTCCTTAGCTTTTACGTCCTTACATATTCATTGATTGATTTAATAAGAAGGAATTATTGGGAGTGGTAGTTACCCAGACGAACAGCAAATATAACTGCTAAATTTTATTGGCTTTCTCAAATTGAAAAAGCTAAAGTAAATGGTCCTCGTGATTAATTTATATATAGATTTATAGTGTTTCATCGTATAATGTAAAGATAAGAAAAGAAAGTTTTTGGAACTGCGATAGTAACTACTCTATGTACACTTGAAGGATAATTATCCTGAAAGAGATATTTTTTAATAGATAGAGTGATTCGAGAGGAAGGTTTATATGTATAATACCTACATCAGCATACCTGTGCGACGCCGCCGGGCGGGTCGTTAGTACCTACACGATATTTATTTACAAATTCGATTAACTACGAATTACTTAAGTAGGTACTGTTTTTTATTCGGTAGGTGAGTAGGTACTTCTCTATTGTTTATCAAACAAAATAAATTAGGTTTTTTTTTTCATTTTATATTTTAAAAAATGCACAAAACTACATATATTATAAATAACGATCTAACGACCGGGTGAATTCTACAAGTTGTTAATTAATGTTATTACACAAACAAAGCGGCCGTAGCCCAATGGCTAAGACGTCGGATTTGTGATCTTGAGGTCGCCGGTTCGAATCCCACCCTATGCACTACCGACGTGAACCCACTCGTAACACAAGCATTTAGCTTAGTACGAGGGGTTAACAAGAATACTAGTAAACGGCAAAAGACTGCTAGTAATCGGTAAAAAAAAAATGTTAGCGAATATTGAGTTCCTATGAGTAGGTAATACAAAATTGAATATATATATCTACAGCTCAGAAGCATAAGATCGGATGTGCCACTATACGTCGGAAACATTCGTCGTATACAAGGTGTAACGGAAAGGGTATATACATAGAAAGAGCAAGGCTTTTTTGGATGATAAAAAACGATATGGCAAGGGTTATTTAATCTTATCTCTACAAGTCCGGAAGTAATGATTTTTTAAAATTCATAAATACCAGAAACCAAACTTTTCAAATTAAAATAAATACATCACTAGCACTCAATCAGCCGATCGATGTCAACGAACTATTTGCAAGTAAAAATAAACCTCTTACTCCTGGTACTTCTGAATTATGGGTTCCGCATTTTTATTTTTTGTTTGCAAAATAATACTGACTTTTTTATTTTTTATTTTGAGTTGAAACCCTTGCCATATTGTTTGTTATGATCCAAAGAAGCCTTGCTCTTTCTACGTATATTCCCTTTCCGTAACACCTTGTATAATTGCCTTTATCGTAAACTTACGACCAAATGCTTCTGAAATATAAAAGACATCCATCTCATGCTTCTGAGGTCGAGATACACTTGTCGGATCTTGGAATTTCCTCTTTTACTGATCTCTCTGTTTTGAATTCCATAATTGATAAAGGAATATTCTTTATAATAACGATGTATACACTGTCTATCAAAAAAAGTAATGAATAACATATAGTAGGTATAGTGTCCATTTAGAAATAATCTATTTACAAAAACCTACAAAAATACTTACGTTAAATATTTAATTTTCAAAATATATCTTATAAACGACTATAAAGAAGATATATGTGATATTTTATAAAATAAAGTTCTCCGATGCGTCTGTTTGTATGTCCTTCTATCTGTTCGCGATTAACACAAAAACTATGGCACGATTTTCATGCGATACCGATTAATAACAATGGATATATTTTCCCATACAAAGGTCCTCAGCTAATCGAAGTGTTTCTATGTGAAGCGTCTTTTTTCCCTAGGGGTACTTATTCTATAGTTTACCTACTTAGTATCATAGAACTACAACAGTATTACCATTTTCAACTCCCGACCCTTAGTTCGCTAAGAACCTTCCGAGGCCCTCGTAGACCCGAAGTCCGAGAGGCCCGCGAACTGTAAAGTAGAAAACAGTAGCATAAAACTCGCCTAAAAAAAAACTAAAAGCCATAATCCCTCAATCTCCCCGTCAGCAACCGCCCTGAGCCGAGGTCCAAGTCCCACAAGGGACGCCCTCTTGCGCAGGTTGCTTAGTTTGTAGTGTTTAAACCATTTGGTTGGCTGGAGCTCTGGTCGCCTTTATGTCCGGTAAAGTAGCAGAAGTTAGCCTAGGGGCTAACTAAACATGTCCGTCCGAAAAAAAAATCAATTTCAACTTATTTCATTTACGAATGTCCTGCTAACGGATTATTTTTAATTTGTATTGTGAACATATTTATCATAATACAGATTAGTAGACTCTTCCCACGTGGTAAACTTTTTCTATGCCTATTTCATGCCCTATTCGCGATAATGCCAGCCTATGTCTTTAACGAAGCTCTCGTATACAATTTTTTTATACCCGATAGAGTAACTTACATACCTATTCATAATATTATTGGGATTGTCAAAATAACGCGATCGCCTTTTGGGTATCCTTGTGATACCTGTCACAAGGATACCCAAAATGAGAGCATAAAGCACTTGAATCCGGATTTCCTCTGCTTTACTAAGTGAAAGCAACAAATTACTAGCTGCGAGCTACATTGTAAGGAACAAGCAAGTTGCACTAATTGCTCCGTTCCCAACAAACCAACCTGCAGGCCACCGCTGGGCTAATTACCACCAACAACAGTTACTAAGCCAGGTACACACCACTATCTTCGAACACTACGAAGAACAACGACCATTCATTCGAACCTTTTTTTAAACTTCCGGCGTTCGGACCCGATAAGGATTTTATTGGTGACTAAATGAATTTACCTGTGAGTCAAGTTCGGATATAAAATATTATATTATTAATTTAGAATTTAAAATATTAGAAATACCGTATACCAGTGCTAGGTAACACTTGTTTTAAATATACTTAACTACTTTTTTATATTAAGTCAATCGATCAATTTTCGTTTTTGTTTGATTGCAACCCACATTTGAATAAATTAATTACATATTATCTAGGTATATTTATTTTGAAGTGTGTTCTCTAATGCAAAAGTACAGTCATCTAGTAATAACATACGGATAAAATAAAAACTAAAACTATTAATCGCGAACCGAAGCCGAAGTACCGACAATTACATGACGCTTCCAAACAAAGGATGAAATTATAGTTTTTTAAAATACCAATGGTTCTTTTTGTTTCTTGACGCTGGTGATAGCAAATACAAGAAAGTTCTTGGAATGCGTTATAATGTGAGAAAATTAACACTCTAACGATTACTCGAAGGACTTACAGACGTAGAACAAAGACTATTTCAAAGATAAGTGCTTGAGCTTTTTTAACATAGTAAATATGGTTTTTAACATGATCTGAGTTCAGTATTTTGGTATTAAGTTCGAATTTTAAAACGTAACTTACTAAAACTACATTATATCCCAGAATTTTTATTGTAATTAAAGGAAAACGAACTTTTTGTTTATCTATTTTATTTATACTTTGTTGCACACAGAAAGTTACATGACATAAATTGTATTAATTAGAAACAACATGTACAAAGGCGAGATTAATTCAATAAGTTTATGTTCAAATGATGAAGTTAAGTTATATCTATTTAATGTATTTTATTATAACCATATAATATTTTATTATCACAATATAAAGCCTTCGAGTAGTCACCTCCTGCGGGGCTTTCAGAAATATTAATACTAAATGAATTCGGACTCAGAATCAATTATTTACTAAACACTGGAAATAAAGTTGAAAATTACGACCGGAACTCGGGCTAAAACGGACAGGTTTCTCATCGACCGGTTCTATTCCGAAGAACAATGTGCACGAACCT
This sequence comes from Nycteola revayana, assembly GCA_947037095.2. Lineage (NCBI taxonomy): Eukaryota > Metazoa > Arthropoda > Insecta > Lepidoptera > Nolidae > Nycteola > Nycteola revayana. The sequence goes on along the minus strand of OX344842.1, from coordinate 28,645,395 downwards.
AACTGCCGTATTAAAATTCAATTCGATCGATTATATACGAATAATTAAGTCCATAACATAAACGTGAACTTTAATAAAAATATTTTGATAAATAATAAACTCCTATTAGGTTTACCGAATCCGTAATTCGATTGTTTTGAGTGTAAGCAATGCAAAGCAGACCTGTTATCCTTTTCTCATTACGATTTTTGTTATTCACATTGATTTTACTAATTTAAAATTTAAGCTATATTGTAAGAAGGTATATTCATTTTCAAAGTTTGTTGTGTCAACCCGCATTATTTTTTTCCTATCGATACCGTATCTCATCGCCGACGTTGTATGCTACCGTGTTTACACAAGAGACGATTACTTGCCTATTATATGCTAAAGTAATTGTTTCCAGTATTCCAATGTCTTTGTGGCACATTATCAACAATCTTCGATTTGGTTGAAGATCACCTATCGATAAGCTTCTGTGTACCGAGTCAAATACATACAGCATAATCCCTTTTAATATATATAAGGCCATAAAATGTGATGTCACCGGTAAAAGCCCTATTAACTGGTAGCCTAAGATATACAATGACAACAGAAATAACACCCATACAGTTAATTACTTAGAAGTACTTCCATGGTATTACGGACTGCTTAGCAATTAAAATATGACACGAAGCTTTCCTAATGAATAACAAAAGATTAGAAAGGTTTTGTTAAGTGAATTTCACTTGGCATCTAGTAAATACAAAGGACGAATCTCTAATGCTACAGGTATAAGAGATTTGTCCTTTTCTCTCTAAAGGATTTTCAAATATTGAATAAAGGTAGGTAAATTGTTTAACACTGTGACACTCGTAACAGTGTTAAAAAATTTACCTACCTTTAACGTAAAGGCTCACGTAGAGTATTCGATATTGTTAAATATGTTATCGAGACAGACTGCCACAGCGACTACGTACGAAAAATGAATTTATACCAGCAAACAGATAGGTACGTAAGCATGGCGATCAACAACTTTTATAATATATATTTTTTTCTATTCTTACCGCAATAAATAAAATGGAAATTGATTTTTGATTTTTATGAAAAGTCTTGTCGGATAATCTACCTAAAAAAAAAAATAATAATTATGGACTAAAATTTTAAATTTCTTTTGTTCAATAAAACAGTCGAAGTATGTCTACGCCGAGTTAGACGTACAGCGGCATTAGTATCTAGACTATGACAATCAATCCAAACACATAAGACACATAGACGAATTAATATTGCTTTATAGAATGTGAATATTAACCGAATACCTACCATGTTTTGTGAGTAACTCTGCATATTTATTAACTTGCTTTTTCACATTAAATAATATATTAAGGTCAGTTCGTAAAAGTCAATTTAAGAAATGTATACGTCGAAAATATTAAATGCTGCCGGTTGTCATTATTTATCCTTAAAAAACAGTATCCACTCAACTTAAAAAAAATATATAAAATTAACCACATAATTGCTATAATTGGCCACTTTCATATCTAAATTAAAAAAAAAGTTAAATTCACCTATTTAATTATTACAAAAGTTGCAAGGATTCTATAAATAATTCAAGGATACCGTAGAACAGAATATTTTTATTATTTTAAACAAATCGACAAACTAATGTGAGTTTTTATTTAGTTCACGACCATTCACGACACGAGTCATTAAGCCAAAGCTGCATTAACGACCGCTGAAATCATCGATGGTTAATAATGTTGTATAAGAAAATATTGTCAATATAATATTCAGTGCAAAAAAAAAAGTGTCAAAAATAGAAGACTACCGTAATTTGACGCTAAATTAGAATAAACTGTAGGTCATCTTTAAGACTTAGTGTGATAACTGATATTTTAACTTACAATAATTAAAAAGAAAAACAATTATGAAATATTACAAAGGTTATCCAGGTTTGTTTAAGTAAAATTTTAATAGATTATTATATGAGATACATATATAGATAGATTATGACATCCCTCCCTCGTGGTTTTTCTGCAACAAAAATAAATTTAAACTCTTCATATTCAATACACAAAACACGGACAGTAAATGATTTACTTTTCTATAGAATAGACAATAACTGCGTATCATTACCAAATACAGTTTTAATAAAAATAAATGACATATAGAGCTTTCATGTGATAGTGTCATAAATCCTAATGTGTAAATTTCCAATCATTAATTTTATTCATATGATATTACAAACCAATTAGTGTTGAATCATAACCTTATTTTTTGTCACTATTTCATTAAAGCTACGATATGTTCAACAATTAACATAACATTGAAAACTACAACAAGCTAATCTCTAAAAACGTTTTATCGCAACTTTATTGCTTACAATTGTTATTTTGTCGGTCATATTTTCAATGTCACTTACGTCATCGATATTTCGTTTTGTCATGACAACATTAACTACTTGTTACATAAGTCATATTCAAGTGCAATTTGATGTAATCATTACCTTCGATCGACAATAAGCAACACCATTTAGGATTTTTGCGTCTTTTGATTTATCTCATAGCTATTTATACCATTCTGTGTGTATACATAATACTGTATTGATATTTTTTGTAAAAATATATGCAATAAAACACTGTCTTTTAATCGTGTAGGTTATCTATACATATATCTTCCATCTAGGCATATAAAACTGGTGGAAGTCAATACATTGAAGATTTTGAAGAGGTCTAAAGATTAATAAGTAAAATTTACAACGTCGTTGGTCATGTACTTTTAAAATTTAATTTCAATTCATCATCAACGGTACAGGATTCTTCGCAATAATCACCCTATAAAGGGATGAAGCAGGGGTTCAAAGTTTTAATGGAAAAATTGAAATTTAAGAGGACGAAATCACGGGCGACTGGTAATTGTTAATAAAACTAATTCATGAAATGATTTGCCTTTGCTTTTTTGTATAGAATCATTATTTAAAATTACCAAGTCTGTTTTGTGTTAGTCACTTTACTTACTGTTAGGCTGCGACCACTAACTAAGCATCCGCGGAGCGGTGACGGCAGCGGGAAGACCGAACGTGTAGTCTTAAAAATAACCGGGCGCTAACACAGCGATGCGAAGACGCCTCGGAAGACGCACGCTCAAGAGAAACCGATATTTTTCCTTGATAAAAACATTTATGAACATAACGCTATCTAAATTTGCCATATTATCCTTTTTATTGCCATAGTTAATACGAAATCAATTTAATTTTTAATTTAATTTTACATTAAGGTAATTAATAATATTCAAATGAAAACATAGGTCCTGTGTTGTTCAGAAAATAATTACCAATAATAATTAATTTCTATTGGCCGGTGAATGTGTAACGTAACACTTAACTGGTCACGTAAAATACACATTAAGGCGCGATCATTGATAGCCCCCTACCGTGAAGTACCGGTTGATAAGTAATAATGATTCCAATCAGCTCCATTACTCCACACTAACTCTAGTTTCACACTTCCTTCTAAATTACAACGAGCAAAGATACTAGTCTTATTTCGATGAAAATTTTGCACTACCACCACATTGGTACAATGAGGTGAAATCATGACATTTATTGGTTTTAGTATCTATTTCTCTTTGTCCTACATCTAAGAGACCGATTAAATGCAATTTACTGTTTCTAAAATTTTCAAATTGCCGTATTTATATTAGCTACATGATCCAAGTTAGTTCGAGTACCTATAATTTATATGTATGTATGTAGCTTTTAGCTTTTACTATCGAGTCTATTAATTGTAATGAATAAAATTTAAGCAGTCAAGAAATTCGAGCACGGTAATGTCCACTTAATTTGTCGACTGCACCGGTGGTTCTGATTTCGGTTCCCACCTGGGACATCTATTTAATTGAACCACAGAGTTTTCTGTGTCTGTCTGGTCTGGGTCTGTAAGTCTGGGTGTGCTTTCTGTCCGTGAATTGAGGAGGTTGTAAGGTCCCTCGCGACACAGAGACTAATTTCCCTAGTGCGGGAGTTGCCTAAATTTCATTAACTAAATTACAGAATAATTTCTTAAAAAAATCATACAAACAACGACTCGCAGTTTCTCTTATTTATGTTATTTGTTCGGTACGAAGTTATATTCGTAGTAAACCGCTCAGATTGTTTATGCATAGGCATAATTATGGAGCTTTAAAACCATCCAAATAAAAAAAATCACACTTATATTATTACAATTTTCGGTCCCTACGGAATATAGATACGATCACTTCATTACACCTTAATACTATAAAATGTATCCCTTAGTGAATTGATCAAGATTTTTGTGGCAATTATTATGCACTTCATATGATTCACACCTGCGCTATTTATTGATTTATTTTATTACGGGCCCTCAACAAGGGATATACACATTACACTTTACTTAAAAAGTATAATAAATATAGTGTAATGAGTATTCCTTCAATGACAGAAAACTGCATCATGCACAATATTTTTAACTAAGAACCTACTACCTCATGGCCCTGATTATTTACAATAATTATTGTTGAAGTAGTAAATAAGATAAGGTGAAATGTGAGTATGAATTAATCAGAACATTTCACATCGCATTCATATGTTAACGGATCGATGAGTTATAAATATTGTATAACATCAGACCTTCAGTATTTCTTAGTAAGCAGCCAAATAACATACCTACTTATGATGGGACTTATAATATGAATTCACCAAAGACTTTATACATTCCCTGATTGGAAGCTATTACGGTATTTAACTTAATTATAAACAGTTGCGTGAATCTTATTAAAGAGGATAATAATATAGTGGTGACTCTATACTCACATCACAACACAGTGCGTAACTCGTACGAATTAGTATGACACCTGGTACGTCTTCCGTTTACTCAAACTATCTATTTTTAACTTTGTATCAAGTTATCTCGAGATTGATCTACATAGTTCCAAAGCAGGTTGAAAGAATAATATTTTACCATAATTTTAAAACCAAGTTTTGGATATTCAATATACACCTCCCCACTAAGTTTCGTGACAATCGGTGCAGTAACGGCGGAGTTAGAACCCGGACGGACGCACGGACATAACGAAACTAGCGGTTTCGCAATACGTCCAATCCGAATCCGATCTGGACCCTTGAAAATATGGTCCGTAGTAGTCGTAGAATTATTCCTATGGTGATTTACGCACTAGATCCGATCTCCGTCATCTGGTTTCTTTCCAAATTTCTAGACCAATATTTTCACGGGTTCGGATCGGGTTCGGATCGGATTCGGATCGGACATAGTGCGAAACCGCTCTAAGGGTTCCTTGTGGACTACGGAAGCCTAAAAAGTTTAAATTGTTAAAACCGCTAAGATAACATTTAAAAATTTAATATACTATGAGAAATAGGATTTTATTTATATATATATATATATATATATATATATATGTCTATAGATAACATGTTTATTATAATATAGGATCCTCTTCATTTATTGTAGTACTGTAGTCGCAATAATGGTATATACCCGTGTTGAAGAGATTAGCACTAGCGCACTGCAAAAATCCACCCGTGGAAATCCCCCTCAGTACAAATGAAATATAGGCTTACCAATACGAGGCTAGTAAAATTTTAATCCAAATCCAAATCCTGGTGAAAGAATTATTAAAAAAAATTCAGGTATATATAGGAATATGGGTTTATCTAACAGTGTAAAATTGCAGCCGACGGTAGTGGACAAGGAATGGAGGGCTATAATCCCTTGCAAATGGCTAAATCAAAACAGACACATAGGGTGGGCACATTGATTGCGCAAACTATTCGATTTTATTTCATTTTCATTTAAAGATAACGAAATTTCATTAAGATGCTGAATTTTATTATAAATGATATAACTATTACTAACATAATTCGCTAGCCAAAGTACAGCACATTCCGTTAAATAGTAGTGCGATTCAGGTAGTAATATATTTTTAAAATTGTAATACTGTGCAAAACATTGTGTATGTTTTATCAAACATAACCCTTAGATTATTAAAAAGAAGGAATAAAATTCGACAACACGTCATGAAGTTATTACTATACTAAACACAAAAAACTATGCAAAAATCCGGGATGGAATGTTGTACAAGTAGGTAAATGGTATACTTATAAACATTCCATCCCGGAATTTTGAATAGTTTGTCTGTGTAGTATGAGTACCTACTACCTACTATAATCATATTAAGTTAAATTAAATTCCATTTCTCCAATAAATGCAGTCAAAAACCTGTTCTAATAAAAAATATATAATTTAGCGATAGATAAAAACATATAATTTTAATTGAAAACATTTTTTTTATTTTTATTAATTATAGGCTTGCGTTTGACCATAATCTCGCTTGATTGAAGGCGAAGATAAGGCCTAAGATGATACACGCTTCCCTAGAAAGTGTCTGTAAAAGTATGAAACAATGATTGTTACATACTTATTTACATACCATTTCTATTAAAACTATCGAATAATGATCACTATCTCTTTATCATCCCTAACGCTAACATTTAGTTGATTTAATCAGACAAAACAACCTTTTTTTTTGGACGGACTTTTGAAGTTAGCCCCGAGGATTTTACTACGTCACCGGGCATAAAGGCGAGCAGAGCTTCAGCCTAGATAAATGGCTTAAACACTACAAACTAAGCAACCTAAGTAAGAGGGCGCCCCCTGTGGGACTTGGACATCGGCTCAGGGCGGTCGCTGACGGTGTGATTGAGGGATTATGGCTTTTAGTTTTTTTGGGGGAGTTTGGAGCAACTGTCGCTCTTCGAAAAAATCAATTTAGCTTCTCGTTCCGTATTCGTCGTTATTTTTTATATGAATTTGTTTTCATGAAGTCGCAGTCGCGTCGCATTCGCCGTAGTTGTGCGTACACGCCTTTACGCATGTACTTATGAAATTGAAACAAAACTGATTTAAATCGGACGCATTTGAAAAATATTCCTTTGCTTGTATAAACAACTAGCTTCCCGCGCGCGGTTTCACCCGCGTAACTCCCGTTCCGGTGAGAACTTCATAATTAAAAATAGCCTATGTCAGTCAGGGTGAATGTATCTTTCCAATAGTGAAAGACTTTTTGGCATAGTAGTTTTTGAGTTTATTCATTACAAACTTACACACATACAAATCTTTCCTCTTTATAATATAAGTATAGATTATGTGTGTGTTCGCCCAGTGGTCGGAAATTCGACCATCATTAAAAACTACATTACTCTTTCTAAACTAAACCTAAGTGTACGTTATTTCATACTCCTCCGTGTGCGAAACAGTTGTAAAAAGGGAAACAACGTTTTTACTTGACCTTATAAAAAGTATATGTACCTGTAGATTCACAAGCAGCATTTGTTTTTGCAAGCAAGTTAATAATATTTTACTTAATAAGCCCCGCATTTGTACTGCGCTTAAATATTATTCTATATCATAAGGTTACAGCATAAGGTGTAGCTTTCCTGCTTGCATTATACTATTTAATATCGGCCAAAGTGTCTTCAAACTTTGTAGTTTACAAACCATACAAAGTTATAGTTAAAATTCATTTAGACGTATTCTGACACAGCACGTTAAATTTTAACATTATAGTGCCAACGTGATCATAAAATGCGCAGTGAGTCCCAGAGGAGTGACCACGCATACAAAATGGGGCCACGTCCCAAAGTATACTAAGTTGTCGTCATCCCTATTCAACGACGTACAAAAGAGGAAGACATGAATACATTCTTGGATTCCTATGCATAAATAGGCAAACGTGGGAAACTAAAGTAATGTGGGCGTTGAGCTAGTTATTGGAACAAGTATTCTCAAGGACCGACGGACAAACAGATTTTTTGTAGCCTATTGTACAAGATAAATAAAACTTGAAATGAAGCCAGTCGGCAAACAAACACATGTGAGTAGGTATGTCAAAAGAATCCAAAAACCAAAACGAAAAAAGCTAAAGCAGTAGTAAGATAATATTCCAGTTGACCTTCTTTTTCCATTTGAGCCAAATATGTCCAGCAATACAAGAATTACTGGAAACGTATCTTTGGAACCTGCCTACAAGAATATATCAGAAACGTTTTTACAACACCTGGCCCAGGCTTTTCTAAGGCTTCTTTCGAGGCATGAAAAGACATATACACAGAACATACGCAATTCAGAAAGCACTCTTATTTTGAAAGAAAAGAAAAGAAAGCAGTCAACTCACGTATATATAATTTTTGCAATTGCAACTCGGTATAATGATTGTGAAAATGGTGTCATGGACCATGTATCGAGTACTTCCGTCACTAATCGATGAGATATAAATTTCGACATATTTATATTATTTATTTTGTAGAATTTTATATATTTCTATATGTAACTATTGATTAGCAAAAGGTCACTGACAAAATATGCACACAACCGGTGAGGACATTACCGCTACTGCAATTTTTAACTACAGCAATGGATTAACAAACAAATGCATATACTCGTAGTAAATGCAAGCTAAAGACGGCGAAAAGCTGACGAAAGATTTCAAGGGACAATTAATTTGAGCATATATTTTCTTCTGAATTAAACATTAAGAAATACACTAAGAGAGATAATAAAATTAAATTATCTGTAAGAATTAACTTTCAAAGATACCAGGCTATAGACCTGAAAGGATGATCACGAAAGTCTTTGGTCCAGCACAGATATTGCAATCATGTCTTAGGTATTCGTATTTTTTATTTATTATTATTTACTATCGCTGATATTCTTCTTCTTGGAAAATTTTAATTACAAAAAAAAATATATTTTTCTATTCTCGCAAGAAAACAAACAACCTTAAAGTATATTCGTTATTTTAATCAAAGTCCTGTATATCTCAATTTTTTTAAATTCCTTGCGTTTTGCCTTACTCGATACACTTTTAAACAAAGAGTCAAGTCTATTCATGCTAAGTAGAGTGTGACAGACAAACGATAATCGTTCGATTTATATGGATGGGTCATCTGGTATGAATCTATTGGTCCTCATTTGTTTTAAATTGCATTTTATGTACAGACATAGAATAAATATAGCATGGCCTCATTTCTTATTGATCATTACGAAATGTTAAAATAGACGATTGCAGTATTTTAATGTAGTACAAAAAATGGTATGATTTGAATGCATAACGAAGATGAATGGATGAATAGGGCAAGATCAATGTAATACTGCCTTTAGGTTTAATTGACATATAAACAATAATGGCCAAATTGAATAATATGTTCTTGTTTCTCTTCTCTTTAGATCTGTATTCAGGAAGCCCGCATATAAACCATTTTACATTACCAAATTGAGTAAAATGGACCACTTTTTTAGCTATTTTCTATGTGGATATTTCGAATGTCTAACTTCATAAAAAGTGTTTAAATCACATAAATTATTATTAATGTATGGGCTTTATGCTTTTTTGTAAGTTTTCTTTAGACGTAACTACTTATTTTTAAAATGTACCTATATGCATAAAAGCATGACATTGAAGCACACTTTGCAATATCAAATCATACGATAATTTATAATTAAGTGCTAATTAAAAAACTTTTCAGTATTGTTATTATAAAAACATGAACTCACGTTCACAACCAGATGATTATGAAATGACCAAGCCATGCCTATTTGAAGAGCCTATTAAATTAACAGCTGATACCGTTAATTACATTTAATAACTGACTATAACAATAACATAAGCTGACAATCGTAAGTGATTTTTTGTCGCTGCTATATCAATTAATGTTGTCATTCATCATTATATTACTGGCCTTGTATTAATTACTGGAGCTTAAAGCATTCTTCCTACGTGTCTATTAACTGAATGAGAGCAACGCCGTATTTATTTAAAGAACATAAGGTATGTGTTTGCAAGTTGACTATTTAAGAGTTTGAATTTACTGAAGAATCTATAAATGTATTAAGCTGAAGTGTTTGTTTGTTTGAATGTACTAATCTCTGGAACTACAGTGATAGCTAGCCCAGTTATCGAAGAAGCCTATACGCTGTATTTAATTATGAAATTCCTGCGAGGACGGAAGTTACGCGAATGAAACCGTGAGCGGGAAGCTTGTGTCCCATTGAAATGACTTTGGTATTTAAATTTATAGTGAATAAGGATGAATTTGTGCCCAAAAATAGGCTTGTTTTCTTTTAAATTTAGATGTAATTAGTATTATTATAATAAGTATTATTATACTTATTACGTCTAAATGTAGTTCTATGAATAGAGCATTATTATGTGTTATATAGCTCATAAAATGTTATGATTCATCTCTGTTCTACTCCTTCTGGGAAAGAATCAATCTTTCCTATGTATATTGCGTTTCTGATGTATGCTTTTGTTTTGTAGAATGTGGTTTAGGTTGGGTGACTACTGGCTATACATATTTTAGGAATTCTATTTAGTAAATCTAAGGCTGTGTGCTGGCTGTGACACATACATTTAAAATATAATAGGGTAATTACCAAAGATTTTTCATTGTACACATCGTATTTATGACTTGAAAAATAGTTTTAGTAAATGGACCACATTTTTAAATCAATGAAGTTCTTTCAAATATTATGAATGTATAATCTTCTTCTTTCTTTTGAAACCGTAATAAATACTAAACGTCTCATTTACAAGTCCAACCGACCAGAAACGATTCTTCCTACCATCCAACGACCACTTTTCAAAATAGGAACAGACCAGAATAAATTATAGCATACTCAATGTAAATTCAACATTGAGAAGTTGTAATAAAGTTAGATATTGTTTAACTACTTTTAAATACAGTAGCATTATTCCGTCGTCTTCCGATTACAACCTGTCAATGGATCCCTAAGTGGAACATTTTTCCCGATAATTTATAACCATAACGTGTCATACAAAAATAAACCTTAAGTATCGGTGATAAAGTTGAAAATCTATAAAATTGTAAACGTAAGGTTTGTTGTATCGTTTAGTCGGCAATACAATTGTCTCCCGAAATTGTAAAGAATTTTTAACCGTTGAAATGGTCACGGGAAATGCCCACGGTGCGTTGGCTCGTAAAAAGCTATATCGTCGAAGGACAAAATTAACCGCTCTCCTTTTACGCTGTTCGTACATTGTATGTAGTTGAGCATTATAATTGTTAAAGATAGCTATATTTTCAATATTTTCAATAAATTTTAATAAAAACCCACGGGCAATCATAATAAATATGCGACTTTTCCTGACTAGCAAAGAATAATTATCACACATTCAGTTATACAAATTTCGACTGTATTTAGACTATGAGCATACGACTTGATTTTGGTGTGTGTGACAAACAAACATAATGACATTCAAACAAATGACATACTATGTATATTATTGTATATAGATACAGTTACTTAGACTAGTCCGCGACTTAATTATTAATTTTAAGTATCTTTCGTAATAAAAGATAGACTATATCCTTTCGCAGTCTAGTCTATTTCATACAAAATTTCATGGAAAGTGTAACACAGACAAAAATTACTTTCGCATTTATTAATATAGTAGGAATTCTACCGTTTTTTTTTTTAATCCGGGTCCATTCATTTACACATTCCCACCGCCGCTGCAGCGTATTCGCGCGCTGGCGATAGGATATGTGGGACTCGCCCTCTCCATAGCGTGATATGCTAAACTCATACCACGAGGAGAGGACCCTACACCACTAAAACCTCCCGGACAATCCGGCCCCCCGACGGCACCCGCGGCTAATATGGTACCGCGGGATCTGCTGAGCCACACTTATAGTGGCCCTTTTGTCCAATTATAGGGACGGCCGGAGTGTAGAGGTGTCCCTACTCCTCAAGTAGGAATTCTATCTACACATTTTTTTCTTGATATCGAATCCATTCATATCCAATTTACGCCACCGATTCATATGAACATATATTGCATTGAGAAAGGGAAACAAAAAGCTTGCGTCATATTATAGCGATTAATTACGAGTAATTTGCGTAGCGTTAATGAATTTAAGTTGCCTTCAGATAAAAATCGTCGGAGTGGTTTTGCAAAATAAAATTATTTACCTACATTACATCGCCGTTAATTATTCAAATTGTGCAAGGATTAAATAGAACGAAAATTGAGGAATGTGTTTTTAATTAAATACTTACAGACACTTTATTTAACGATGACGGCACGCTAGTCTAAATTATCAAGTAGCAGTACATAGACAACTAAAATTTGTATCCGACCCGCCGGAGAAGATCCCAACGCGTTTACACTTGTACTGCCGATCATTAGTTGGCGCCGAACTTTCCGATGCCCTCGTAAATTCTAAGTCCGAGTTTTGGAAGTGTAAAGGAGAGCGACAGTTGCAAATCCTATTTCTTAATCAATCATTAGCGACCACCCTGAGCCGAAGCCAAGCTTGGTGAAATACCCTTTGTAAACAAAGCCGGATTTAAGGCAGGGCATCCAGGGCGACTGCCCCGGGGCCTCCACAATAAAGGGGCCCCCACAATAAAGATTTGAAATATTTTAAATTCTGACAAGTAAACTCTACAATTTCCTTTTTTTGTCGGTAACCTTGTATAGGTAAAATATCATAATTCAAATCGTCCTGAAAAGCAGATACATACTTCAAATTTTCTACACATTTAGAGCGAAACTAATTTGTGGCCAGAGGGCCTCTTCTCCTTTGTGTTCCCGGGGCCTCCGGACATCTAAATCCGGCTCTGTTTGTAAAGTATAAAGTGATCAGTTCCATATTGGACTGATCACTTTATAAAGTATGCTCTTACTCAGCCGGGAATCCAACCCACGTTCTCGTACTAGTACATTCTTTTGTAGTTGCCTTTATGAATAAGGAAATAAATGTGTGTGTGTCTTATCATTTAATATTTTTTTTAACAGACAAGTACTAATTGATACTCGCCGATGTCGCAGTATCGCTACAATATCATCAACTAACACGATGATATCATATGCGATATAACATAGTGTTGTTATTGAATTAAAACATAGTACAATTGTTCGCAGTTCCCATGTTCTAAGATAAACCGGTTGTAAGATCTTTTTAACATTTTCCGCGAACTGAAGAATAGCCTAAGATGGCGTGTAAAAGGTGTCGATATACGGGACCGTCTACGAGATAATGTGAGGGAATCGGAGACCTGGGGTTAGCTGTAACTGTAACGATGACTGTCTATACTTCGAATGCTTTTAAACGAAACTTGACCTTAAAATATGTTATTCCATAGAATTTACATTTTCGTATTCATCATCATCATCAGCCCGTATACGTCCACTGCTGAACATGGGCCTCCTCCCGAGGGAGGGTATTTGCCATAGTCACCACGCTTGGCAGGCGGATTGGTGAACGCAGTGTTATGTTGTACCACACAAGGAAACGCTGCTGCCCGTTCCTTGATATACGATTATTATAGATGATGTTATAACAATCGGGACCAAAGGCTTAACGTGCTTTCCAAGGCACAGAGGGAGTCCCTCAACCAACCAGACCCGGAAAGAAATCTAAGAATTTACAAAAAGATTTCCTGTCCGGCGTGGGGATCGAACCCACTACCTCCGAGATTTTAAGCGAGCCAAATACCGCTACGCTACGGAGTTTGTCATTTTATCGTTAATAAATAAAAAATATCCCCAACCGAAAATTCGTTTTTAGTAATAGCAATAGTATTGACCGAAGTTAACAATGTAGCATGATTTAAAAAATCGACCAAATGCGAAGGGTTACTTACCGTTTCCTATCTGTTGCCGTTTATTGATGTCGTGTGATGGGAACCCCCCTTAAATATCTATTTTATTATATTCTTTGTATTTGCTGTTATAGCTGCAACAGAAATACATCATTTGGGAAAATTTCATTTGTCTAGCTATCGCGTTTTTAAGATACTTAAGATACAGCCTGGTGACAGACAGACAACAAGCGAAGTCTTAATAAAAGGGTCCTATTTTATCCTTCGGGTACGGAACCCTAGTAAGACACTGGTTTGATACCAGTGTCTTGTTCAATGTCAGTCCCATTCCCAAAACCTTGTTAAAATTGTACCGCTATTTTGTAACCCGTGACTTTTTTTTAATTACGTGTACAAATCGCGAAAGCTTAAAAAATTTAACATAGCATGACTTACCCGTCATATTCAGTTTCAATTATGTCATACATCTACTTAGTATACTATTAGGTAAACGTAAAATATAAATTATGTATAGTATATAAATCTTTGTACAATCCAAAAGACAGTTGCTAAAGTTAAGGTTACACCGTTAGAAATTTTAGACCTTTAGGTTGTCTGGTTTAGCATTTCGTAGATTTACGGATATTTCATATGTCAAGCAGGGCTTACACATTGACCTATGACCTTGGCTAGCTAATGGACAAGATGGCAAGTCATAAACTTAAGCGGTTTTATTTATATGTTGCAGGTAGTAAACTTAATTACTAATTTTAGATTTATGTTACTGTTAGTTATTTATAGCTTAAAACCTTAAATATAAGACTTAGAAGGCTAGTCTTGGGGATAGAATGTGTAAACGCAGATGCGTATAATTGCGAGATGACATGATACGTATAGAACAAAATTTAGGTTTACATTAGGAATTACGACTGCAGTTAGATGGAGGTTTTATTCCCTCCAGCCGTATAAAGGTAGGAATGGACAGTACCTTTAATATCCGATGTCTGAATCTCTAAGTTCGATAGACGACGATGCCACACAACGACACAAATGCACGAAAGTTGTTTTAATGTTCGTAGGAGTTACATGAAAAATACTACATGATTTTTCTAAGTTGCGACGAGAGTGACATAATGGTAGGTAGTAATTCTTCTATACATTTTGTGCAGGAAAGGAATTTGGGATAGGATTCTATTTATAAAAAAATGTTCATCATAGCTTCAAAATCTATAAATACCGTATCTATCTATATATATAAAACAAAGACGGGTTTGTTACAACACTTATAACTCGAGATCGGCTGGATCAATTTTCATGGTTTTTGTTTCGTTGGATTTGTCTCCGCCCTGAATAGCAGAATACATTTTAAAAACAAAAGAAAGTCGTGTTAGTTACACTATTTATAACTCAAGAACGGCTGAATCGATTTGGCTGAAAATTGGTAGGGAGGTAGCTAAGAACTGGGAGAAGGACATAGGATACTTTTAGGTAGGGGTAGGGTAGGGTAGGGGTAGGGTAGGGTAGGGGTAGGGTAGGG
The DNA here is from genome assembly GCA_947037095.2 of Nycteola revayana. NCBI lineage: Eukaryota > Metazoa > Arthropoda > Insecta > Lepidoptera > Nolidae > Nycteola > Nycteola revayana. The sequence continues at coordinate 28,630,254 of OX344842.1, read as the reverse complement.
GTAGGGTAGGGGTAGGGTAGGGGTAGGGTAGGGGTAGGGTAGGGGTAGGGTAGGGGTAGGGTAGGGGTAGGGTAGGGGTAGGGTAGGGGTAGGGTAGGGGTAGGGTAGGGGTAGGGTAGGGGTAGGGTAGGGGTAGGGTAGGGGTAGGGTAGGGGTAGGGTAGGGGTAGGGTAGGGGTAGGGTAGGGGTAGGGTAGGGGTAGGGTAGGGGTAGGGTAGGGTAGGGGTAGAGTAGGGGTAGGGTAGGGGTAGGGTAGGGGTAGGGTAAGGGTAGGGGTAGGGTAGGGCAGGGGTAGGGTATAAAAGTCCACCCGTGCGAAGCCGGGGCGGGCCGCTAGTTTATTGATAAAAGAAAGTAAACACCGCTACCGCTTATATTTCAGGCCACAACCTTTGTGAAGTCACGGCCAATCTCGTTAGCTCGGAACACTGCACACACGGTATTGTGAGTTAGCGAAATCCTCTTTATTGTATTTATTGTGTTAAGAATACCCACAATAGTTCATACTATTCATATTTAATCTTATTAGTAGTTGCATCTTATACTTTGTAATGGAAAAGCTTTATGGAACGGTGATGGTTACCGTAACCATACCAACGTGGTTATTGTTCGAACGGACATATGTAGTTAGCCACGTGGCTTTTATACGAGGTTTCTTCATCGGACATGGCAGGAAATCTTTGTGTAAATTCTAAGATTTCTTTCCGGGTCTATTTGGTTGAGGGACTATCCGCCGTGCCTCGAAAGAACGTTAAGCTGTTGGTCCCGATTGTTATAACATCATCTATAATAATCGTATATCAGGGAACGGGCAGCAGCGATTCCTTGCACGGTTCAAAATAATAGTCATTAATACTGTTCAGTTTCCACTTATTACAAAGAGCACAAAATTATAATAGTAACATATTTTTCTTAATACTTTTGAAGACTGGCGATAATTTTAATGATCAATTAATTTCGTTAGCAACATCACATTTTTAACTCAAAAATATTGCGGTACCATAACCTCTCTAATATTTACTATAATATTAGATTTGTTTGAATTATTTTCTTGTGATTTGGTAATTTCGGTTTGTCTGCGGTATATTGTAAATTACATTACCTACTTATATTTGGATAAAAAATACCTTTCTCCACATTCAATACAATGTAGTTACTTGCGAATATATTACAGTAAAAGAAAGTGGTTGGTATATTTTGGCATGTATTTTTTTCTTCTTCTTTTTATTCTGTACTTAATGATGTACATCAATAAGTACGTTTTAAGTCAATACTTAAGTGATATATATGGAATGTGCCGTGTGGTTTCCGGCTTAGAATAGACCACCCCATGTCTTCTCATGGGTGTCGTAAAAGGCGGCTAAGGGACATATGGCTGATGGATGGGCAGCAGCATCTATTAGCTCAATGTTTACATCTTACTGCGTTCACCAATCCGTCTGCCAAGCGTGGTGATTATGGCAATATCCCTCTACGATCCTGGCTTTCCAAGGTCTGTTAAGAGGAGGCCCATGTTCAGCAGTGGACGTAAATGGGCTGTTGATGATGGTGATATATGAAATACTATGGGAGACCCGTGAATTTATCTCCGTAGTTATGTTTAACTTAGACTATCGACCGCCCCGGCTTCGCACGGGTGCCATGCTGATGTATCATACATATAAACCATTCTCTTGAAACACTCTAACTATTAAAAAAAAAAACGCAGCAAAATCTATTGCGTAGTTTTAAAGATCTAAGCATACATAGGGACGGACAGACAGCGGCAAGCGTCTTTGTTTTATACTATGTAGTGATGATAATAAAATTGATTCAGGACGAGTTATATCTAACGATAAGTACATGTTAAAATAATTTCAGTTATTTGAGACCTTAGACTGAATAAACTGAGCGCAGCGTTTAACGCCACTGACGCCAGTAAAATTCTGCCTTGGCGTGTACTTACACAGTTAATGCACACACGCGTAATAAAACGATGCTTACCTTGTCAGTTGATTCCACGCAACGTCAGGTACTTGATGTTAAAATAAACTACATTATTGTTACAAAAATGCGGAACAGTGTCGTGAAAGGTGGTCAAATCAATGGGGTCAATCAAATGAAATCAATAACATTGGGGTACTGTGGAGAACCACACTAAGGGCTCCTGTACTCGATTCCAACGCCGCGCCGACACCGCGCATCCACCGCGCCTCTATGCTGTGTATACGTTCGCGACCGCACCGGCCCCGCGCCGCCGCCGCACAGCCACCGCGCCGCCATGCGCCACTGTTTGACGGCGGCATCGTGTACAGGCCGTAATGCATCAAACTAAACTGGCTTCAGTGGTTTGTTCGACAGCGCGTCTTTACTTTTTATTTAGTCTGAGTTTGAGAGATGCTAGAAAAATCTACTGGAAGAGAGTTAGGTACTCCTTTCTCCATTACTGAAACGTAGTTTTCGATACACATATACTCTCGGATTGTAATGTTTAATGATAAGTATATATTTAACTAGTTACGCCCCGTGGTTTTATTCGCGTTACTCGGCTGCGATGGGTCGGAGCGTGATTTTTTGTAGCCCATAAGTTAATCGAGCTTATTAACTATCCTCGTACAAAGTTTCAGCCAAATCCAGTTAGTAGTTTTAACGTGAAAGAGTAACAAACATCCATCCATACATACTTACAAACCCTCGCGTTTATACTCGTAATATCAGTAGGATTGTAAATGCTGAATCAAAAAATCATTATTAACAAACCACTCAAACATATTTTTTATTAACTTCGAATTTCAATCACAAAGGAAACATTTTCAATAGCGAAGAAGTTCTTATATAAAAAACTGTTATTTCTATCAATACATTGAATAATCATTATACCTTCCATTGATGTAATCCATCGTAACTGCATCACTTCCCAAAATAGATGATGACGTCATGACCATAGGCGTCGGAAGTACGGATGTGGCAAAAACCGTACAGCATTCGAGTCACGAGTATAGCACTCCTACTTGTTTCGGTGTTGCCAATTGCGGGGTGATATCTCCGATAGAAAGTTGGCTTACGCTATCATTCGTGTGTGCTGTAATCGGGTAATAATGACTGTTGATATTGCAACTGGTGATTTCGATTCTCGACAAAATATTGTGAGGATTACGTATATTTGTCTATTATTGGCAATATACGCAATCAATCAATATGCTAAAATAATAAAGGTATCAAGGTCTTATCGAAGTTAAAGCTAAATTTTGAAACGCGTCCCTGAATACCTTTCCGACACTAGTAAAACTGCAGGACGCAGTTGATGTTGTACTATACCTATAGCAGCGTCGTTGTTTGCCTTACAATTTGCACCTGCACGACAAGTATAGGGTTCTCACGAGACCCGTCTATCTTGTGTTAATTATTACTGGACGGCACCTAAATATGTGGACATATTTCTGCTAATAGCCTTGCCAAGTATCATCATATAAAGTACCATTATTGGTTCCCATACTTTTTTATATGCAAGGAAAAAACTAGCACAAGAAAAAAAACGTATTGTGAAAATACCTATCAAATGGAAAAAGACTATAAACAGAAGAAGTGTAGTACACTCATACAATTACTCATTATTCATTATTAATACCTCATTGGCACAACATAAAGCTTTTGTATGAGATTAAAAGGTTTAAAATAAAGGAAGAAGGATCAATCATATATTATGTACAATAAAACTCTTCGAAATAATAATAAAGCCATTTATATTGCAATTTTAATAACTGGGTGAGTGTACTCGTATAGTATTGCTACTCTGATCCAAAGGTACTTGAATTATACTTACAGGAATAATAAATTGTATTATGGCTTTTTAAAGCTCTGCGAATGCACCTGTTTAAAAAATAAAAATAATCACGAGGCGCGGTAAGACAATACGTGAAGGAATTTCATATTTAATTGTTCCCTGTCTCTTGTGGAATAATGATGTACGAAATCGAACGTCTGTTCAAGACGTGCATACAAAATATAACTTTATATTGTCTATAGTTAACGTAAGCTATTTGAATTTTTAGAATACAAGTTCTCAATTTAAAAACTTAATTAATAAAATGGCGATAGTATATAATTTGTGTTATGCCTAAAAGTAAGCACTGTTGCCGTATAGAAATATACCTACAGAAGAACATAAATATACGATAATCATATAGATTACACTTGTCTCAACCGGTTCGCCGATCGCCACAAACCGTGCGGCGCTCATTTCCTTTACATTTTAATGAGTTCGCGAATGAACTGAAGACAGCATCGGGCACTCAACGTGCATTCGCTGCTGATGCGTTGTGATCCATTCTTTATGGTGATATTTGACTCGTTTCTTTATTTTTTCCACTAAAAAATGGTCCTATTTCTATGCCTAATTTTATAAGAAAAAGGACCATTTCTATTGGAAATGTATTTAGATAGACTAGGCGTGATTATATTTTCCCTCATGCTCAATTTTTGTCTAAAATTCATAAACCGGATTTAAAACCAAAAAGCTTATAATATTATCAGCCTTCGCTCTGTCTCAGCTGCGTAGCTCCCGTTGCGGAGGGAACGTCTTTATAAAATACCTTGTACCTTCTGGAACCTGAGCTTTCTAATGGTATTTAAATATTTTGGTAGATATGTTATATTTTTTTGGCTTATGTTTAACTTACCATCAGATATAGTAAAAATGATCACCAAAATTAAACCCGCATTTTAATGTAAAATTGTAACCAAAGTTTTAACCTTTCGCTATCGTATTTAAGCAAAATGACTCCAAATAAATCATTGTTAACCCAAAAGTAGTAAATGATCACCAAAAGTACCTAAATGTTTTACTAATTTACTATTCGGTTCTGGCACTCGCCGGCCGCTGCCGCGGCACCGCTCGCTTCGCTCGCTCGGCTCGTGCGTTGTATGGCCGCAGCTCTAACCTAACCTAACCGATTGTCATTTTTCATTGATTTTATTAAGGTAGAAATAGCGCAATAATTTGCTCGCTAAGATTTGGTGATCACTTACTACATTTGGTGATCATTTACTACATTTGGTGTTCGAATACAATTTGAAGTGCAGTCGTGACTAAAATAGCTAGTACTATTATAATTTTAGACTTTATTTTTCTGGTGTCAAGTATATATTTTTGGTGGTCATTATATTTTATCCCTATTTTTTTGGAGTCGGGAGAACATTCTTTTTCTTTGAGTTTATTACAAACGCATGGACAAAACATTTTTCTTATTTATGTTAGTAGATACAGATAAAGACTGAAGACATCAAACAAATTAACGTACTTACTTACTTTTATTTCGGTGGTACATTAAACAACGTGGTTTTTGTTTCTTCACCCGGGATCAACCGGGCAAGCAAGCAGCGCTACAGCCTTATTAAATGGTTTATCAACTAAGTAACCTGCGCGAGGCGCCGCCATTAGACTTGGACATCATTTCAAAGCAGTGGCTGACGATGAGACTGACGATTTACGAATTTTAGATTTTAAGCGGATTTTTGTGCAACTGTCGTCGTTGTGTCAACTCTACTTTACAGTTCGTGGGCCTCTCGCACTTTGGGTGTAAGACGGCATTGAAAAGTTCTTTAGAAGCTGAGGGAATTAACGTCCAATAGAATGAAACCCATATGCAAAGTTTAATGAAAAGGAATTTGAAAGTACCCATAGTTGTTGTTATGTATGCCTGAAAAATTTAACCGATGTCCTCAATGTTAAACGAGAAGCCGAATTCGTTTGGTTTGTCATAATCTTAGCCCTAAAATATTCAATATATTATTTTGTAATTAATTATAACACATAAGAAGTCAAATGACTATCATAAGACGTTTGGGCTTGGGAGGTAATGTTTATAACTTTAAAAATATTTACAAATACAATACCTATGTACCTGCATTATCTATCCCCACTCGTCCTCCTGACCCTTAGTTTGCAAAGAACTATCCGATGCCCTCGTAGACCCGAAGTCCGAGAGGCCCGCTGTAACTGTAAAGTAGAGCGACAGTGGCACAAAACTCCCCTAAAATACTAAAAGTCATAATCCCTCAATCTCATCGCCAGCGACCGCCCTGAGTCGAGGTCCAAGCCCCACAGTGGGCGCCCTCTTGCGCAGGTTGCTTAGATTGTAGTTATTAAACCATTTATTAAGGATTGAGCTCTGCTCGCTTTTATGCCCGGTGAAGTAGCAAAAACCTAAGTAAGTCTTTCCAAAAAAAAAAAAAACATGCATTGTCTAGATCACATTTAAGATAATCCATTCATAAATATTCGCGTGCTTGTCGTATTGCGTATAACGTATGCCATATATCGTGAATTAGACCGTGTCTAGGCCTTGTAAAGAGCCCTACCTTAACATCAGATAAAACACACTAGCTTAAAACATATTAAATATGTATCAACTACCTGCATTTAGTTATAACAGTAGCTTCGTTAAATACAACCTCCGTAGCATAGCGGTATTTGGCTAGCCTTGAATCTCGGAGGTCGTGGGTTCGATCCCTACACCGGACAGAAAATCTTTGTGTAAATTCTAAGATTTCTTTCCGGGTCTGGTTGGTTGAGGGACTACCCTCCGTGCCTCGGAAAGCACGTTAAGCCGTTGGTCCCGATTGTTATAACATCATCTATAATAATCGTATGTCAAGGAACGGGCAGCAGCGTTTCCTTGTGTGGTACAACATAATACTGCGGTCACCAACCCGCCTGCCAAGCGTGGTGACTATGGCAAATACCCTCCCTCCCGGGAGGAGGCCCATGTTCAGCAGTGGACGTTATACGGGCTGATGATGATGATGATGATGATGATGACGTTAAATATCTCTTAAGTTGACGTAAAATCCTACTAATAATATAACCGTGAAAGTTTGTAAGTATGTATAGATGGATGGATGTTTGTTACTATTACACGCAAAAGCTTCTGAATGATTTTTTTCTGAAACTTTGCACGGGGATAGTTTATGAGCTCGATCAATATATAGGCTACAAAAAATCCGACCCACTGAAGCAGAGTAACACGGGTAAAACCGCGGGGTGCAGCTAGTAGTCTATAATTTAAAAAGACGATTACTCACTAAACCAATCATCTTACCAATCGGTGTTACCAAAAGTGTTAAAGGTCTAAAGAAGACCACAGAATATAAATGTTTATTTTACTTCGATCATTTCTAATGACATTGTATTAGCTAATTATTATTAACTCAGTTTACAATATTTTCAATGACAAAAAAAATTGGTGATCTTAAAAGTACAATTAACAAAGCGATGAGCAGCAGTAAATATAAAGTTTAGAAATAGCTAACCAGGGTTACCACCCGTACTATTTTATATAGTATCGTACTATAATTTCAGCCAAATGGACTATATGTTATAAAAAAATAAAACAGTAGGTACAAAAAGTACTGTAATAGGTAAATAATCCAAAATTCGCCCCGTTTAAAAATGTCGATGCACCTGCAGCGCAGCATATAAAAAAAATGAATTGTTGTTTTTTTTTAATATCTAACATGCTCAGATTCATAAAATTATTTTAATGGTTAAAAAACCCTTGATTGCCAAAGCGATGAGTAAATATTAAAACAACAAATACCTACACATAGAAAAAAAATGTGTGCTATTTTTTCCTGAATATCCCTAAAGTATATTTTGCAATATATGGCCGTGTGGTTTCCGGCTTAGAATAGACCACCCCATGTCCTCCCATGGGTGTCGTAAAAGGTGACTAAGGGACATATGGCTGATGGATGGGCAGCAGCATCTATTAGCTCAAGGTTTACATCTTACTGCGATCACCAATCCGTCTGCCAAGCGTGGTGATTATGGCAAAATCCCTCCACGATCCTGGCTTGCCAAGGTCTGTTAAGAGGAGGCCCATGTTCAGCAGTGGACGTCAACGGGCTGATGATGATGATGTTGATGATATTTTGCAACTTTTTCTAAAAAGCACTATTTATAACAAAAAAAAAAAGGGGCAGCCCTATAGCTAACATCTATAGCTCCACATAATATATCTACGGCGGCATCTTCAACACAATATTACCAATGCCCCGTTGATTACGAATATAATGACATAACAATCGTAGTTTTTAAATGCTGAATAACACCAATAAGCTGTGCGGCAGTCATAATTTTTGCCATATACCTACTTCAATCGGTCACGCTTTTGCGTTAGTATGTTTTAATATAAAGTCTGGTTTCTCCTTTTATTAGTAATCATTCATTGCAATAATCGTCGCAGCAATTCATCGTCTTGACCAATTCGCTTAGATCATTTTTGGAGTTCCGTACCCAAAGAGTTAAAACGGGACCCTGTTACTAAGGCTTCGCTGTCTATCTGTATGTCACCAGGCTGTATCTCAAGAACCGCGATAGCACAAATTATGTATTCCTGTTGCCGCTATAATAACAAATACCAAAATAAAATAAATATTTGAGGGGGACTTATAAAAAAACGTTTATTTTTTTCCTTTTTTGCTCAATAACAATACGGCAACATGTAGGCACTTGAAAATGGTACGGGACCCTACGTGACCGAGTCCGACTCGCACTTGGTCGATTTTTAATTGTATTTATTATTATTGGAAAATGAAATACTGCTTGAATTGTCGCATGTCGCTTTCTACAAAACAACCTAATACCGGTTTATTAATATAAATAGGTTACATTAACAACAATAATAATAAACTAACAAATATAAGTATAAGAACCTTTACAACCAACACGAATCATAACATATGTAGATACGCTTAAATATGATATCACGAACACAAATAAAACCATTTAAATGATAGTTATATTAGATCCTTAGAACAATACCGCTCGTCTGGTGTCCACATTTTCGCGTATTGCCCAACGGTTACCTACATTCATCCGAGCCCACGCGGTTACGTAACTGCAACGAAATTAGAATAGAGTAAGCCGGCTAATCGTGGCTTGCAACGTTTGTCAAATTAATGTTAACTGTCAAAAATATGCCCCAATCTCACAATCACATTTGATTGTTTATTGGTTTGGCTTAAATTATTATAATATATGTGATTTTATATTGATTAGTAAAGTACCTATTAATTTTTTAATTTCAATTATTTTGGTGTATTTTATTATTTGTTTAATAGCTTGTTGCTAAGAAGGAATGATCTGTTGAAGCTACGAGGTTACTTCTACTTATTGATCCTTCACCGGACATAAAGGCGAGCAGGGCTCCAGCATAATTATATAGTTTAAAATCTACTAAGCAACCTGCGCAATGGAGCGGCCCCTTGTGGGACTCATCTCTGATGAGTGGTCGCGGGGAATTCAGGAATTTACCAAACCTTTTAGTTCATTATTGTCATATACGACAATGCGAAGTTTTATGGATCGAGTTAATGGACGATGGTCTCTAGAAACTAAATGATTCCGATCACGATCGAGTCGACTGCGGGTCATAAACGATCACGACCAAATGTACGCGATGGTCATAACGAACAAACATAATAATTGATACCATTCAATGTAAGGTAAAAGAGAAAGGCATGTAGGCCTTCGATGTTCAGTTTCGTTTTCATGACAATAGTATTAAAAGGTGGTCGGTAAGTTATTGTTTTATTGCTTATTGGCGTTAAAGGTTATCTTTATAAAGCATTTTTATACCTACAAAATAATTACTGTGAGAAATAGATTATTCAATTACTTGAAATTATATTGGTTTAGTCTGAGTCGTGATTGTTTTATAGTCGCTTGTGCTCAGCGAGGTGGTTTATCCCTGGTAGTAAAATAGATTAAAAATACAAATTGCTTAAAGGTGTGCCCGATCCTACTACCTAGATTAAATTGTTTTTAAAGGTACTAGAGCTCATTTCGCTATGTAGATTTATCAATTGCAAGTTCCTTAATGGAATTTTAAAATTGGAATATTGCGTCTTTATAGTTGGTGTTATAGACCATTGAAAAGTCAAGTGTCAAAAGCTATATATTTTTTAGTCTGCGATACATTATTACGAAATGTTATTTATGAATGCAGTCTAAAATTGAGGTCTTCGGTTTAAAACCTAGGTATACTGTAGTAAGCGCTCAAAATTGGTTGCAAACAAATCTCTGTGGTTTATAGCAATGTGACTATTCAATTCTGAATGTACATACCTACCTACATATTTGTAAAAATGAATAAATGTTTTTTTTTCTAAAACCATAGCTAAACTCTTAAAACATCATCAATGTTATTTATTATGTCATCAAATCACATAAAAAGTTGCGTTCTTGTCTAACGATTTACAAGAAGATTATTTTGCATAATGCCTAGAGATTAAAAATACAGTCGTTCATTAAAACATAATATTATTATAATGACGATCAAAGTCTATACCGATAAAATACGCAACTTAGGTATATTATATTTAAATCCGGAATCAGTTTAGCTTAAGAATGTTCTAGGTATATTTTAAACTACGATTGTTTTTTTTTTTTTTTTAATTTTTATAAGAGTCCCCAATAGCAAGCGTGATGAGTCGTAGAAGCAGAGCGGGCGGCGCGTGCGACAGGTTCAACGACCTCACGAGAAGTCATTTCCCGATTACAAAACAGTAGAAACTGATACTTTAAAATATTTTCTTAAGAATTTTTAAGACTAAATAAATTTAGGCGTATTATATCCGTGATATAATTGCCAAAATTTATATGTCCTGTTTGGATTATTATACCTGGCTCTTAACTGAGATTCCAATGGCAAATTATGAGATCATATTACTTTTTACAAATCAGACAATAAATATTATACATACGAATACATACGTAACAAATCCATACTTTTTATTTACCTACTTTTTACTGGCACTTGACTCCCTTAAAAATCTTAGAAGTCAGGATTATATTAGCTTCAGCCACGAGCAAAGGTTTTAACCCCACCGGGAAAAGTTTGTAGTTAAGTCAAGCGAGTCCTGATGAAGTAGCAAAAGCCGTGGCGCAAAACAACCATATAAAATAAGAGGTGTTTTATACACAAATCCTTTAAAACAATCGTAAGCTAGTCTTAACATTTCGTCTGCGTAATTAGTTCCCTCTATGTTTATCATTATGAGATGCATATTTGCCGTGTGGTTTCCGGTTTAGAATAGACCACCCCGTGTCTACCCATGGGTGTCGTAAAAGGCGACTAAGGGACATATGGCTGATGGATGGGCAGCAGTGTCTATTAGCCCAAGCCAACATATTACTGCGATCACCAATCCGTCTGCCAAGCGTGGTGATTATGGCAAAATCCCTCAACGATCCTGGCTTGCCAAGGTCTGTTAGGAGGAGGCCCATGTTCAGTGGTGGACGTAAACGGGCTGTTGATGATGATGTTTATCATTTATTAACTGGCACCTTAGGTATAATATAGTATTTAAGTATTTCTGTACATAGTTTTGGTAACATTTTGATAAGTAAGCAGACAAAGAGGCGCCGCTGTCCCGAATGAAATACCTATCTATGTAATTTTTTGATAAGATAAGACAGATTCCGAATATGATACTTAATCATAGCATAATTACTCAGTATAAATACAAACGTATAACAAAACAAATGCATTATTTGTCATCGGATTGACATGTTCTAGTACAATCTATAGATTTTAGTATGTTAACTGTATCAAATATTTAGTAAAATCCGTTTATATAAAAATGATGCACCAAGATTTTTTTTTAATCTTTTTATTTTCCACACTATTTGTACTATCGGAAATTTATTACTAGAAAGTGCCTTAATTAGTTCTATCATCAAATGAATTCTGCCTTAAGTTACATTATTTGTTGTTTCTCAATCACAAAATATGTATTAAAACAAAATTATCTACACGTAATAAGTATTAATAAAAAGTTTGTCCTGAATTACTGACTATCGGATCAACTAAGGTATGCATAGCTGATGTTCATAGTAGAGGTTTAAAAAAACCCGGTTCCCGCGCGCGGTTTCACCCGCGGAGCTCCGGTGCCCGTGGGAACTTCGTAATAAAATATAGCCTATAACCTTCCTCGATAAATGGACTATCCAACACTGGAAGATTTTTTGAAATCGGACCAGTAGTTTCTGAGATTAGCGCGTTCAAACAAACAAACTCTGCAGCTTTATAATATAAGTATAGATGAGGATGAAACGGTGTCCAAATTTTGTATAGAGAAATCGAAATATAAGCGGCGAAGTTGCAAGCACAAGTTAGTTTTTAACTTTAACATAGTATCTTGTCTCTACCATACTCTCTAGAAATAAATTAAACTCTAAATTCATTGCCTCATTGGGATTCTGTTCCCGTACAGGCTAGACTGAAGGACAACCAGTCGTCATTTGATCTCTATGTAGGGTAAACATAACTAGTTTCTTGAGATAGGCTGGGAACCAAGTACTATATCAGAAATAATCAGCCCAGTCCAGTCCATATTACCTTGGAATAGTACAATCATTTATACCTCCTTTTATTTTTTCTTCATTCAGTACACTTTCATTCCTTTAGACCGTTTAAATAATTATCTTCATTTTAAATTGTTATAGGTATCTTAACATATCATATTATGTTAATATTACTGTAACAATGGAAATATATACTAAACAGTCTCAGTCTTACATTATTAAAAGTACACACACATAACCGTAAAATGAAACCTGCGTGTGAATTTATTTGAGGACCGACAATACTATAGATTATAAAGTACCTATTCAAGAGTTTCGTAACCTTTGTTTAATAACTAACGGTATTTATTAAAAAAAACTTATTCCACTTAAAAACATCCTTAGTTGTGTAAAAAAACTTAATCATAACATCGTACACGCTTATCGCGGAACAACGATCAGACGTGAGCGCGAGTTCTCCATTGCTAAACATGACACAGAGTTTGGAAGGCGCGCGCGCACCGCACTGAAAAAGATAAAACCTCCGTGAACGAATCAAATAAAAAAAAACTGTCCACATCATCATTGCGCTGTTCATTCTTCAAATACAATTTCTAAAATTTATTTCATTATTTTTCAACCAGGTATACAAGTGTAAAATGTGATAAAACTGTGATTTATTAAGTGCATAGAAATATGATTGAATTGTTGAAAGTGAATGACAACAGAGTAAACGGAACAATGCGAGACATAGGAACAGATTCTTTTGTGTGCCGAGTACAATATTTGGATGATTTGGATCCTTTTATGGAGTACAACGTTCGGGAGCCTCCTCGACCTTTGTATCACACCTTCAATACGACAATACCGCTGTCGTACCAAATAGCTGCTGTGCACCGACTGTTACAGGCTCCACACCGGGTGAGTTAGCATCTCATTTGATTACAATCTTTATCATGCTATTTTATTAGTGTTTTACGGTCGATGTTTTATCGACCATAATACGCTGCAGGTATTCGTATATAACTACCTTTTAGTTAATTACAAATAATATAATAGCCGACTTTTTCAGTTCAGATCTTTTCTCGGTTCGATTTTCTTTTAAGACACCGAATTCGTAAATATTGGACTTACAAATTAATCATAACTTCTTATCTTTGGTTTTTATTAGTCAGCGATTGTAAATAAAACAGATGACAAACAATCAGAGTTAACAATTTGTCCATTGAGATAATTAATTTCAATTAACATTTGTTTACTAAAAAAATCATACCTACGTACATAGTCTTGCCGCGAATAATATTGGATCCTGACATCAGTCACCTATATCGGTGAAAACTATATATTTATCTCATAGCCAGCTATGTAATTCAATCTTAGAAATTCTTATTCATTATTTTACCGGAATCGGTACTAAATGAAAAGAATAATAACGTGAAATAACTATGTAAAACGAAAAGCTGCACTAGGCTACTAATATTAGTGAAGTCACGCACTTCACTAATATTAGTGGCCTAGTGCAGCTAAACGCGTATGTACCTGTATACCGCAACTATTAGTAATAGAGTCGGCTGTTGGTGTTACTCATCGCGGTATTTGGCTAAAATTATATGTTCTAAATTCTCTCCACCTAGTTCAGGTGTATGACATTATGTCACATATTATTGGTACGAGTTTATTGTTATTGTGGGTACATTTCGGCATGCATTTCAATGGAGTCACAACCATTAATTTCAACAATCAGCCTATAATAGTATTGGAATCTTAATATTCAGTATGCATATAGTAAAGTTATGTTTCATTTATATAATGCATGTTTTGTGATTATCAAGAAATATTTGAAATGTAAATGTAAGACTATCAGGGCACTGTAGCTTCTCTATGTCGAGGTACAGCATGCATATTCTTGTTATTTAACAAAGCCATTTGCAGCAACGGCAATTTTACATGGTAACTGAGTACCTATTTATTTTTTTATATTAAGCAAAGACACTGGTCTCTTGGGAATTATAACCAGAAAGCCACAGTACTTTTTCCCACGAGTACAACCACCACAACACACGATTTGCGGTCACGATAAACTACAGATGATACATCGCAAGCAACTCGTCGTGCGTTTTCCGCAACAGACGACAAATGTATTTTTTTTTATTACTTAGAAGACTTCTTCTAAATTATAAGTAATCAAAACTCGCCCAAAGTTATATTACAGACTACCACATTATCAGTGGTCATTATGTAACAGAAAATCCGCGCGTAAAACGTCCATATCCCATATACTCGCAGATAAAGATAAATTTATTTTCCATTTAAAACTTAGCCTAGGTTTACAATAAGTTATAATAAGTAATGAATAAAAATTTTAGTAATAATATATTACTTATACGAAGATAGCCATAGACGTCGACAGTACTAAATAAGTTACATATTTCCACATCGTACGATTATAAAACAAAAAAAACATATGTAAGTAAACAGTTGCAGAGTTTATCATTTACTAATAAACAAACTCATTATTCTGTTAATAATATTAGGACAGATAGCATACTTAATCAGCTAAAACGATTGTTGTGAAATCAGATGGGGAAATACTTATCTTGATACAAAGACGATATTAGTTATGTATTTGATGGTTACATAAAAACAGAAACCGAAGACCTTTCACACAGCATTATGGGTAACAGTCGACGAATTGTACTTTTTACAAAATACGCCTTCAAACCTAAAAATAAGATCTTCACTGGCTTTGTTAAGCGAAAGGTTTTTGTTAATTTTTGTTTTAATCTATATTTTTTTAACCTTCAAAGACGAACATCTAATCCCTTTAAGTTTTTTATGCAATTTTTGGTCCTGCACAAATTCTTACTTCGCCTTAACCTAAATTATATTGTGTACATAAAAACTTTTCTCTGTCGGTATGTTTTTAATCCTATCTACTAAGTGATAGCTTGTATACCTACTACTTAACGAAGTTATTACCCACAATTAAAGCATATTCAACGTTAGCTAAGTATTCTTGTTGGGAACCAGTCTCATTGTCATAGTCACAAACAGTACGTTCTCAATTACATTGATTCCCGTTGGCAAAATTACAGACTATCGCGGTATATTGAAGAGGCCACAGGAAATACACCCCCATGTATTTCACACGACTTGGTAATAATATGTTGACAAAACGTTTTATTCATCAATTTGTTTGTGGCAAAATGCCTACTTACATACATACATACATACTAAGTCGGTTTAATAGATTACCCATAACACGGTTCATAGTGACGTCGAAGACAGGTTTATGAGCTTTAAATATCGAAAGATCATAATATTTTTATTATTTCTTACTCTAAATTATCTTATTTAAAATAAAATTTATATTCTGTGGTAAAAAATGATTTTGAACACAGACTATAATTTTCTTCTAAATTTAATGATCTTTTTCTATGGCTCTGATCAGTCACATTATGTAAGATCAACGTTCTTATTAACTTGAGCAGACATAACAATACAAATCTCTTATTAATGCTCCATTGGCCGCTCAAACGACCTTCCTCTTCCATGTCATAACTGTGTCATCGTATTACTACATCAGCCAAAAATAATGTCGACTTCGTTTCCAGGAAGATACGTCTCCAACCACATGCGCTCTGGTGCTATAGAGAAACACAGACATTTGTTACCAATCTGACCCACTTTTGGGTTTTATTGGATATTATTATATCCTAGTTAGAATTTATTTCTGACTATTTCTATCTCTTCAGGTCAGAGGTAAACGTCAAAGTAAAACACTGTGAACTGGTATTGTTGGATACAGTCTCTATTACAATAATTAATTAATAGTATATGATTGTACCCAGCAATAAGGAGAGTATTGGCTGCACCTGTGGCTGAATAGTTAAAGTAGTTACTTCTGAAACTTGGTGTCCTGTTTTCGATTCCTGATGGGACAATTATGAATGTACTACAGATAGTTATTCTAAGTCTGGGTATACTGTGTCCGTAAATTCAGTGCTTGTAAAGACCCCGCGAGTTGTTGACCATGGGTCTCCTCTTGAGGGATGATTTTTGCCATAATCACCACGCTTGGCGGGCGGGATCGTGATAGCAGTATTATGCAATAACGGCACGATGGTTGGCTTTATAATAATCCAGCCTAATAATATTCGAAAGTTCGGTTTCATAAACCAAAAATATAAAACTGCAAGAAATACGATTAAATATTTTAAATATTGGAATATAAACTACTTCAGTTGCGAGGCAAATTGAGGAACAAGTTTCAATCAATAAAAGATTATTATTAATGTAAATTAGGTACCCAAAAATAAATGGATTAACAACGACATTTAATTGTATTACTCTAGTATTGACCATCTTTTGAGTCCACTGACCTAGACAAACATGTTTTAATTTAGAGTTTGAGACAAAGTTGTTTTCTATAAAGGTCGCTCGAAGACCGCGCATACCAAATTCTATTTGGTACGCTCGAAGACCGCGCGTCTTCGAGCGTTTAAATGACGCGAACGACGATATTCCAACCCCGTTAGCTACTCCCGTCCTGGTATACATGTATCACACGGTCGAGGAACGGGGCCCATTCTGGGGTCAATATAAAGTATTCGTGAACTGTATGAATAAGGTACGAAATGAGATAAAAATCTAAAATATATAAATTTTTAAGTAATAATTTTTAGCTGGTTTTACGCAATTGAATAACTAACACATAAGTTATTGAAATTAGTAAGATTATAAGAAGAAATCGCTCGTATACAATCGCATTCCATGACGAATGACGTAAACAATAACTGTTCTTGCAAATTGAGCATAAGCATAAACTATATAGATACGCCTAATTTTACTCACATCTTTTTTTTGGATAGACATATTTTGTAGTTAGACACGAGGGCGCTTCCCTGTGACTGGGACTTGGACCTTGGCTCGGGCCAGCTGGCGGGAAGATTGAGGAATACAACTTTAGGATTTTTAGGGGGTTTTTGTGCAACTGTCGCTCTATTTTCAGTTCGAAGGCCTCTCGGACTTCGGGTCTACGAGGGCATCGAAAGTTTCTTTGCAAACTGAATAGTAACGTTAGAAACGAGATAGATCCATAACAATATAATGAATAATTAAATGACTAATAACTGACAACCTCCGTAGCGTAGCGGTATTTGGCTCGCTTTAAATCTCGGAGGTCGTGGGTTCGATTCCCACGCCGAACAGGAAATCGTTGTGTAAATTCTTAGATTTCTTTCCGGGTCTGGTCAATTAAGGGACTACCCTCCGAGCCTCGGAAAGCACGTTAAGACGTTGGTCCCGATTGTTATAACATCATCTATAATAATTGTATATCTAGGAACGGGCAGCAGCGTTTTCTTGTGTGGTACAACATAATAGTGCAGTCACCAAGCCGCCTGCCAAGCGTGGTGACTATGGCAAATACCCTCACTCGGGAGGAGGCCCATGTTCAGCAGTGGACTTTATACGAACTGATGATGATGATGAATAATTAAATTTAAATTAAACGTTAGGATGAACCTGTTAATGTTATCAAACAAGTTTATGCATGGTGATTTTGCAACTAATTTATGCAACTTGGAGATAACTCCATAATGTCACAAGGTGGGGTATATGTAGATAATATATATCCTAAATAGAGCGACAGGCATTTTTGTATAATACTCGTACGACAAAAATATAGTGCAATTCCGTACTTTACATCTATCTTTTGCAAACTGTGTGAGTAGTGTATTACATACACTACTCACACAGTTTTGCAAAAGATAGATGTACCTATTTCATTTGACGTAATGTTTGCACATTCTTAAATGTGTAATGGAGCTAAATGTAACATTGTGTGTCACTCACCTGGATGTTAAGCGGCCAGATGTATTAAGCCCCTGACTAATTCCTCCTTCAACACTTCCCTGACGTAAAGTCAGCATATGACTAAAAGCTGAAGCTCTAAGACACTTGAGGTGAAGGTCACAGAAAGTATTGATACCTACTTTGCCAAACTTGTATGATCCATAAACATAAAGCTGACCCCACATTTAGCGTGCACATTCCTCGAGCGTGTGCACGACGCGAGCACCGATCTGACCCCGTCACTTAGTACCCCCGTCGTCGTCGTCCAAATAAGATAACGAGGGTGTGGACGACGACGCGAGCACCAATCGCCCCACGTCACCCAGTACCCCCGCCGACGCCCAAATCTGACACTCGCAAGAGGATTGCAAACGCCCAATGTGGGGTCAGCCTAACAGTTTCTACTATAGTGTGATTAATATAAAGATTACCACTAAATTACAACGTACTTTATCAGTCCGTCCACTGCTGAATATAGGCCTCCTCCTTAATATACCTTGGCAACCCAGGACAGGCGGATTGGTGATCACAGTAAAATACTCCTTCTTTGAGCAGGTAGATACTATGCCTATCCATCAGGTGTATTTCCATTAGTCACCTCT
Source organism: Nycteola revayana (assembly GCA_947037095.2). Classification (NCBI taxonomy): domain Eukaryota; kingdom Metazoa; phylum Arthropoda; class Insecta; order Lepidoptera; family Nolidae; genus Nycteola; species Nycteola revayana. Next base: position 28,611,468 of record OX344842.1, on the reverse strand, counting down.
TATGACAGATATGAAGTGATATATTTTATGCCGGAGACCATACAGCGAGACACTATGTAGTTAATACGCAATATATTGTAAAAATACGTCCGCAGGCTACTCGGTACCTGGTACCTGGGCCGGATTGCATATGCGTGCCCGGCCCCCGCCAACGACGGATTTAAGGAGTGTCCGGGGGGTTTTAGTGGTGTAGGGTCCTCTCCTCGTGGTATGATTAAGCATACCACCGACAGGAGAGGGCGAGTCCCGCATATCCCGCCGACAGCGCGCGGATACGCTGCAACGGCGGTGGGCAAGCGAAAATGCATTACCACAAGGACAAAAACAAAATAGATGCTGCTGCCTATCCATCATCAAGTGTATGTCCATTAGACACCTCTTATGACAGATATGAAGTGATATATTTTATGCCGGAGACCATATAGCGAGACACTTATGTAGTTTATATTCAATATAGTGTCAAAATACGACCGCAGGCTACTCGGTACCTTATAATTAATAAACCACAGCGAAGCATTTAACTATAGCGTGTTAATTAGTTTGTATTATTGTCCAATTATTAACACATATAATGTCCGGTTCTGTATTATCAAACTTCGATGACGAAAATCATGATCTTCAAATCAGGCACCAATTGAATACCTAAACCTGATCATATCAGTACATGACGTCAATATACAAAGACTGCAAAATTGATATTACGTGACAATTGCAGCGTTTACCACATATCATATACTAGCTCCCGCGCGCGGCTTCACCTGCTTAACTCCCGTTCCCGTCCTCATAATGAAATGAAAAGCCTAATTTGAAGAATGGGCTATCTATGACTGTAAGAATTTTTCAAATCGGACCACTAGTTCCTGAGGTTTGACTGCACCGGTGGCTCAGTGGCTACAACTGGGTTCGATTCCCATCCGGGACAATAATTTGTGTGAACCTCAGATAGTTGTTCTGATTTTATATGTGCTTTGTGTCCATCAATTGTGTGTTTATGAAGTCCCCCATGACAGAAGGGTTAATTGCCCGAGTGCGGGAGTTGATAAAAAAAAGATATGCGCGATCAAGCTAACAAACAAATAAACTCTTTAGCTTAAAATTAGCATAGATTTGTAATTCCTTACTAAAGTATTTTACGTTGCCTCCCAACTTATTTAGGGTCAATGCCCTTATTATGTTTTTTAACCACAAATAAGACTGTCTTGGCCTGAATTTGTTGTTGCACATTCCAACTTTTCGGATTTATACGTCTGAAATTTGATTATTTTATTATATATTTAAAGGCCTTACACATTATTTTATTCGTATATTACTTTGCTGTTTAATAAATAATACCTATATATTTAAAAAAACTTAGGTTAAAATTTTGTTTAATATCAACAAACATTACGATCTTTTGATGATTATTAAATTAGCTCGTATTATATCCGATTCTGTAGAAACCTTATCTATATTTATCTTCTATGCTTATATTATAAAGAGGAAAGATTTGTATTTTTGTATGTTTGCTCTGAATGTACTCAAAAACTACTGGACGGAGTTCGATAATTCTTTCGCCATTAGAATGCTCCGTTTTCCAGGAGTTTACATTGGCTTCATTTATTGAGAAAGTTCCCATGGAAACAAGACCTACGCGGATGGAACCGCGTGCGGGAAGCTAGTTTAGCTTTCATTTTTGTATATATTTTTTTGTTATAAACTTATTGGATATTGATCTGTATAGATTTTAAATGAAGTTCAGATATAAAACTCTTTGAACAAATTTGCCCTTGGTCGTAGGCTGCATCCTAACAATAGGTGCTCTAGCTGTGTCTGTAAAAAAAAGCAGTCAATATCATATTTTACATAAAGTGACATTTTAATTCTTTTACTGAACATTTATTTACTTTTAAATACTAAGTGTACTTAATCAAGGGTAAATGGGGAGACTCAAAATAAAAATAAGAACGAGATTTCCCCACTGACTCAGATAAAGTAAAATATCGCATTTAATGAAAAGCGTAGGACATTGTTAAACACTTGTTGATGGCCAGTACTGTTGTTATATATTAATCGGGTTTTAAAAACAGACTATTTCCACATTCCGCTCAACAGGTATAGTTGGGAGAGTGCCAAATCACAAAGCGTCGAAACGCAAATATACGGAAAACAAAATGTCTGGAAATTGATAGCCATAACCTGATATTGGGGAAATATGTTACACCATTTTTCAGAAATCAAGAAGTGAGACCAATAAATAAAATGCTTAAATATTTACGCATACACGTTATATACATACGCAGACTAGACCGCGTATATTTTGATTTGTTCATACATACTTTGCTACCTGTTTTTACCCCCTTAGGGATTGAATTTTTTCAAATCGTTTCTAAATTCAAATCTATGTCACTTAAGGTACATTTGTACCACTGTACCAATAGATCAGTCCGTCAGCTTTGCTTTTATATAAATTTAATAATAATATTTATTGATTATATATAGGTTAACTAATTTAAATATTTTTATTACATAACATTTTTAATAATTTAAATACAAATAATTTAAATTAATTTCGTCGTAGAAAGTATCGAATTAAGGAATTCAATTCGGTAGAGTAATAGCCGCAATTAAGAAGCACAATTTCCTATATATTATATTTTATAAGACATCGAAGAATATACTAAATAACTTTCCTATACATGTTCCTTAATCTAAATGAAACTCTAAAACGATTCAACGGCCTTAACAATCGAAATTCTTTTGGTGTGCAGACAATTCATCCTTGATTAAAATCTCATGAAAGCCCATGCCCCAATGAACTTATCATTGCCCACGTAGACTCGAAGTCCGAAAAGCACGCAAACTGTGAAAACCGCAAACAATGTCCTAAAAATCTAAACATCAATATTCCGCAATCTCCCAACGGCTGCCCTGAGGTGAGGCTCAAGCCCCGCAAAAGGCGACCTTTCGTCTTGTAGTTGTTTAACCATTTAACAACCACAGTTCAATAAGCCCAGTGAAGTAGCTAATGCATCATGACGTTAACTAAAAAATATTATGTCCATCAAACAAAAAATAAAAACCTCAATAACTAAGGTTCTCGTTCTTATCTGTATTGAAAACTAACAAGTTAAATTCATCATTGTAACTACCCAACAACAACCTGTACAATGGCGTAGGTTGTAAAAAATGTTTATGACTTTTTGCTCTAACAACATTTAATGAGCTTATGTATAATATCGTGCTGGAACTTTTACAATGAGAATCGAATATTCTTATTTTATGTATGAAAAGTACATAGTGTATGCAAAAGATAACAAAACTTGCTTCGTATCGGAGGTCGTGTATTCGATTCTCGCTCCGCGACAAACAATCTGATACCATGGCAACACCATAAACCCATGCTCAGCAGAGGACGTTATACGGTCTGATGATGATTTATAGACTCAAAGACCACTAGGTAATTACGTAATTTCAAAATCATGAATTTGACTAACATTTTCTTTGCTGCTTAGGGTTTACTGTGCAAGTGTAGGTATACGAAAAACAAAATTGGCACGTTATCTCTTCTATATAAATTAAAACCAATCTCCAAAATGTATGTACCTACGTCAATAACTTGAAAAGTTCTTGACCAATTTGACCGATTCTTTTTGTTATCGTAATTATAACGATTTAAAAGGATTTTTTTTTAAATTTAGAATTCCACGGCAAATGTCAATTTTTTTGACGAGTGCATCAGTTATTATTCTAACCCTAAAGTATTACAAACATTTTTATCAATTTCATAGATACCGTAATTGTAATTTTAACTGTTTTTAGGTAGGTTTTTTCTCGATCCGATCCTTTTAACTATGAAACCTACGTAGTTACAACATGTAACACATAACGGATACCATAAAATATGTTAAAAATGTTAAGAATATTTTATTTTACTAAACTAACATCGATTTAAGTATTTTCGGTATAGAAAGATTTGATTGTTTGGTAGTTTGTATTGAATAGGCTCCGAAACTACTGGACCGATTTGAAAAATTCTTTCACCATGTGAAAGCTACACTATCCCCAGATGACATAGGCTATATTTAATTATGAAGTTCCCACGGGAACGGGATTTACGCGGGTTAAACCGCGCGCGGGAACTAGTTAGTAGATAAACAAAATATTGCCTTGTAGTTCCAATGAGCGCGCCATCTATTGAAAGCATATGAAACGTAAGTATCACAGAATATATAACGACGTTTCATGTATCCAAGAAAGATGGCTCTGATAGTACAATAGCTTATTACTTGTAAAACAATATTTTTTTTAACATTTCAGTACATTCAGAGTCAGTTATACGCTCTGTTCTCGCAGATGACGTCATAATTCGATTTGTTATTGATTTTATTTGTTGGTCTATAACTATTAACTGCGAACAATTATAATACAGCTTAAAGATACAGCAATTATTATAATATTTATTTATTATCTAAACACTCGACCTTCACACTTATTGCGAAGTGCAACATAATCTCTACTGTATCTCCCACGGGTAGGTCTTAAAATGAACATGGACAAGACGAAAATCATGTCTAACGTCCATGTTGTGTCTACCCCTATAATGGTTGAGAATACGGTTCTTGAAGTTGTTGACGCGTATGTATACCTAGGACAGACAGTCCAATTAGGTATGCCCAACTTCGAGAAGGAGGTCAATCACCGATGGCAGCTCGGATGGGCAGCGTTCTGTAAACTTCGCAGCATCTTTTCGTCCAAAATACCTCAATGCCTAAAGACAGTCTTGAACAGTGTGTGATGCCAGTAAAGACCTATGGATCCGGGGTCTCGGGGTTTCTCAACGAGATCGAATCAGAAATGAGGAGATACGTAGAAGAACGCGGGTTACCGACATAGCCCAACGGATTAGTTCGTTGAAGTTGCAATGGGCAGGCCATTTAGCACGGAGAACAGATGGCCGCTGGGGCCAAAAACTTGGAAAACTCGAATGGAGACCGCGTATCGGCAAGCGTAGCGTAGGTCCACCAACCAGATGGACGGATGACCGCCTCCAACCGTAGTAATTGGAAATCTATGAGGGACGCCTATGTCCGGCAGTGGACGTCCTACGGCTGAAATGTTGATGATAATGATGCCGTGCAGATGTATTTTTTCGGGTCTTTAACTATTTGTTTTAATATATATTGGCATTCACTTATTATGTTATTAAAATGCATGGGCGCTAGTAACGCCAGCACACCGCAGCGTTATTGCTATCTATTGGTAAGATAATAATTATATTTATATTCTTTAAAGTTAAAACAGATCCCCAAAAATTAATGAGTTACCATCCTATTCTTTACTCCTATATATTCTATACTCTTTATAATAAATCCTATATACTATCAAGAGGTTTTTGCTGATATGAGTTCCTATACAATTGATTTAACACGAAACACAACACACGAAATAGCGAATATTTTATTCTTCGTGTGTCACTTGTTTACAAAGAATTTTATTGATACATTTAATTTTATTTTATATACAAAACTGTCATATTAAAGTCATATCAAAGTGTCAAGTAAAAAACAAATAACGTGGTTACGTTCTCTCTTATAAAAGAACTTGACCTAAGTTTACATTCTTAAGGTAAATACGCGTATGTACTGCGCGCACAATTTTGGTCATAATTCAATTAATTTGAGTTATTGTTCTGTATATTTATAACGTAAAGGATAGTTAATAAATAATTTATATTCTTTAAGCTTCACCTACAAAATAAAGGGAGTTAATTTAATGGAAGACAGTGACATGAAATAAGAGACCCGTGTTGACACTTTTTCCTAAGTTCGTAACGATAGCGGTAGATGTGTTTTTTTCTATAACACTGAGCATTATGTAATTGATATGAATTAGTAAGGTTTATTAAAAAGATAAGAATCTTAAATTGTTTTAAGAATTTACTTAAATTCTACTCTTATCTCTATCTCCTCTTTCATTTTAATGGAGTTGAGAACGTTTTTACATGCTCAAAATACCGTGCAAAAATCATAATACTGATTAAGGGTCAGATCTAGAAAATATTTGTAAATGCTTCACTCAAATCCGGTCACTAGTTTTTCCGTAAACACATGGTAATTATTTATTGGAATGAAATGAAATGAAAACGTTTATTGATAATGTAGACGATTCGATCGTACTTATTATAAGTCAAAAAGTGTTTCGTACTAATACTCGAATATGTTTGTTACAGCTGGATGATGCGACGCTACAGGTGTTCAAAGACGGCGATTATGGGCCCTACCTCGACCTTGATTCCACGCTTGGCGAGCAAGAGGAGGAGCTCGAAGGTCTACAAGACAGGTGGGTGTCAATGACACTAGCTTTTTTTTATTTTCTATTTGAAAAAGCTACTAATGCACTAAGGCATCACTCCTAGACTCAGAACTACTAGGTGTGGTTCTCATAAATACCTACTTGTTTAGTAGGTAGTCTTGGAAGGTCAACAAAACATGGTCTAAAGATATCTTACTTTATCACAGAATCACCAAAACACCAATTTAGAATTTAATTGGCCCTATTTGTCTTGATGCATGAGGTTTTACTGTATTAGTAATAAGCACTCGGTCCCCGCCAATGGCGGATCGAAGGAGTGTCCGGGGAGTTTTAGTGGTGTAGGGTCCTCTCCTCGTGGTATGAGTCTAGCATACCACGCTATGGATAGGGCGAGTCCCATATATCCCACCGCCACCGCGCGAATACGCTGCAGCGGCGGTGGGAATGCGTAAATGCATATCCCCTTGGACAAAAAAAAGGTATCGGAATAGGTGGAGTTTTTTAAAGTACCAAAGGACTACATTCTAAAGCCAAAATGTGAACATGTCTACTATTTTTTATATACAGAATCTTTTATATACAGGGTTATTTGTAAAACACCGGTAACCTCTCAGGACTACGTTACTAACATCCTAATCAACAACTTTTGTTCTATGACTTTTAAAAATTCATCATATTTTTAGTCATCAGATTTACACACAAAAATAAAAATATTTAAATTTAACGCTCTAAATGTTACGAAGTCTATGCGAAGCAAAAGAAAGCGATAGTACCGACAATAGCTAGGGGAGCGGGGAATACAGAGTTGAAATGTGTTAGACAGGACAACGAAATATTGAAGGTTTGTATTTGGTAAATGTATTATGTTTTGTAAAAAGTCCTAGAACAAAAGTTGTTGTTTATGATGTTAGTAATATAGTCCTGAGAGGTTACCGGTGTTTTACAAATAACCCTGTATAGGTACTTATTAGATACCCGCACGCGGTCACCCACGTAATTCCCGTAACCGTAGAAACTTTATATTTAAATATAGCCTTCCTCGATAAATAGGCTATCTAACTCTAAAATCATTTGTCAAATCGGACCTGAGTAGTACCTGAGATTAGAGCGTTCATATACGTATTTTTCTTTTGCTTTATACTATTAATATTTTTCTCTTGATAACATAAAATGTTGGATAGGTACACGATACTGTATAAACCGTGATATTATATAATAGTTGCGTATACTTGTTCAAAAATTAAAGTAGGTTACTAGAGCGGCCATCTCTAAAATAGGTACGAAGGGATTAAAATATGTATTTTTTATTGATATTAAAAATTATATACAAAGATCGATTTTACTACCAAGAACAATTAATCATTTAGCTGATTATTAGCACCTTTGGCTTAAAATAGGTCATCCCATGTCTCCCTATGGGCGGGCAGGATTGCTTATAACAATCCGGCTTATAATAACATTGGTTATGCGTACCCGGCCCCCGCCAACGGCGGATCGAAGCAGTGTCCGGGGGGTTTTAGTGGTGTAAGGTCCTCTCCTCGTGGTATGAGTTCAGCATACCACGCTATGGAGAGGGCGGGCCCCACATATCCCACCGCCAGCGCGCGAATACGCTGCAGCGGCGGTGGGAATGCGTAAATGCATTTCCCCCCGGACAAAAAAAAGAAAAAATGTCTTCCTATGGGTGTCGTACCTAAGGGCGACTAAACGACATACAGCTGATGGATGCAGCATTTATGAGCTTAAAGATTTTCACATCTTACTGCGATCCGGATCCTGTCAATCGTGGTGATTATGACCCTCAACGACCCTGGCTTGCCAAGATCTTTGAAAAAGGTGGCCTATGTTCAACAGTGGACGTTAACGCTGATAAAGTAAGTAGCAATTATTAAAAAGTCACTTATATACAAATGTATAGCTTCAGACAGCCCGATACCAATGTTAAACTGCATATTAGTTATAGAACGTATTGATTTTAATGACTATGCGTCGACCCCTCGCGACTTATTGTCGTTTTCCGCCTCCGCATCATGTCTCCCTCTGTTCCCCAGCTGAGATAATTGACCGACCCGCCGTCCATTCAGATAAAATGTAAATGCTGTGTCCATCATAACATTTTTTACAGAACATAATAATACGTTGCGATTCTGTTAAAAACACTTTTTTATTTCTACAAACACACTATGTAGTTTGCTACTTCGCCGGGCATAAAGGCGAGCAGAGCTCCAACCTTACTAGGAATATGGTTAAACAGCACAAGGCATTTTTTAATTGAATAATGGAAAGTGCCGCGACTTTGTACGCGTTAGATAAGAAAAATGTTATTTTCTGAAAACAATTACTAGATTTAAAAATAGCGTAAGTTACTCCTTATTTATTAAAGTTTTGGAGATTATGCATACCTTAAAAATTTGTTATCTGGTAGATAGCATATTTTTAAGGTAGGTTTAATGTAAGTTTCTTTTTATTTTGTCTCTCTGTTTGTTTGCCTGTGTATTCTGCCTAATCTCCAAAACTTTAATAAATAAGGAGTAACTTAAGCTATTTTTAAATATAGTAGTACTTAATTGTTAAAATACGGAAAAAAAGGAAAGTATCGTCAAAATACTGCTAGCCTAACTTTATTTATTCCAAATAATATTATCAATGAATCACTTAAAATACATATCAATAAATATTTTTTGTCGTAAATTCACTGCCACTTACCCACTCTTCAGTGTATTTACGATAATCACCATCCGTATATCCTTATTACCCTGGATTGGTGCACCGTTCCTTAATACACAAGCAAACGCTGCAGCCCGATTCTTGGTGGCCCTATGACCGCCATACATCTGGTACAAACCAATGTAGTCCTAATTAATATAGCATTATTTATCAGATTGACATGGCGCCTTGCTTTATGACCCGGTAAAGGAGCATAAGCTATTCTACACATGTCTATTAATCTAGCAAAGTGTATTTGTTCAGCAGTTTTACAGTTTATTCGAAACAAACATACAAAAATATAAAAATGCAAAATTAAATCGCCCACAAAGCGTCGTAAACACCGTCGGCTTCGGGGCGTCCTAGACCACCCGGACGACGAGATCACAAATTACCAACTAGCAGTACAGAGACTGCAAGGAACTAGTACCACTACACAGATACCACTCTATCCGACCCGCCGGAGAAGAGTGCCCTGGAACTCTGCTCGCGTTTATGTCCGGTGAAGTAGCAAAAGCCTCCTGGCTAACTACTAAAAAAAATAACATTTCCTCTTTATAATGATGTTGAACAATTAGTTTTAATCTAACTAATGTAAGATTAAAACTAATTGTTCAACATCTGTTCATAATCTAAATCTGTGCAAAATCAAAAACAAGTGGAGATATAAAAATATTATCTCCACTTTTTTAAATGTTTATTTTTAGGAAACTGTTAATTAATTAATATAATAGTTGTCCAGTCTCCGCTGCAGATTTCAAAGGGTCGTCGCACTCTTTTTCACCCAAAATAGATCAGAGTCGATTCTAGGTACACATGTGAATTTATTTAGGTTACTGTTACAACATTAACCCAGTAAACTACAAGTTACACGGTTTCACACATCGTTGATTACCGAATCTTTTGATACACATTTTAATGGATGGTTGTAAGGGAATAATTACTGGTACCATATCAGCTTTTCGTTATATCAAAAAACGATGGCGCGGGATGGTTTCGCAAGAACTAGACAGCTATAGCAAAACACAAGATTGCATTTAGCTACATAATAACACAAAATCATTCTTATGCGAACATATTTTAATATTGTATCAATGGATTAATAGGCTATTTCACTTATTACACACACACAACCGCGGAGATTTATAATTGATTTTGATTAGTTCATAACAAGGGGTATTGACGTGTAATGATCATATTAATAACTATCATAAAGGTAGAAAGTATGAGTATTACCTACTTGGAGCGAAACCGTAGGTGTTTTGTTCTTAGAACTTTTTTTGGTGCTCTTTCAATCACGATGAAGTCGAACGTTAACAAAAAGTTTACTTAAACAATGAACTTGTGCGCCCTGTGAATGCCTATACACAGGCTGTAGCATTCTCAATAAAGATAAAATACTACAGTTTATAAAGCGAATAATAAATACATATTTTTAACATAAATCGTAATAGGAAACAAAATCTCTGTGCCCTTTAAAACACATAATTCACGATAACAAAGTACCCTAAGTGTTGGATCATGTATATGTAGTTCCCACAATATTTTTCGCGGGTGGCAATCGAATTCAGAACACCAGCCAACGGTGCAGTCGAACTTTAAAACAAAACTTTGCGTATAAAAATCTCGGAAGAACAATTCGTTAATGAACGTCATAAAATTTGTATGCTGCTAGATAAATGGGAAAATATGTTATCTCCGGGCCGATATGCGCAGTCGCGATTGCTAAGTCACGGGAGTCGGGCACCCAGGCGTTTATCGGTTCCTTGCAAAAAAGTATAGTGTACATTGTTTATAAATTTACGTATCTGACACCCCTAATTATATTTGTATGCTAAGTGAAAAAAATAATGTGTGACTAAAACTTTAATATTAATTGGTGAATTTTTTAATTGAAAAAAAAATCTCGACAAATAGTGTGTAAAATATAGTTTATATTGTGAATAAAATCATATAATAATATATTTATGGGTTTGAATTAGTACACTGAATAAAAAAAAGTAGATAAATTAAATTAAAATCTTCTTTAAACAAACAGTTATGTGAAAGTGGGTAGTCAGAAAATCGACATTTGACGTTTTAGTGAAATTACTAAATGTTTTCCGACTATTCATAATTTTACAGATCTTATATAATATCACAATTTAAAATTTTATTTTGTTAATATTATATTAAAACAATATTTATGAAGCCCAATATGAACAATAACAGTGTCAGCACGATATAATCACTAGCGAACTAAACAATATGAGTAATTAGCCTCGGTAAAAGTATTGTAAATGATGAACAACCTGTACATTAGCGAGAGAAAAATGGAAGATGAGAGTCGAAACTTCACACGATGCGACTTGGCCGAAGAAAATACACCTGTTCATCGTTACTTTGTGAACAGAAAATCTAGACAAATATCGCTCGATTCGGGAATTGCGGATGAGGAGGAAACAGTGCCTAAACTGAATCTCAACTTAGACTGGGATGGCATGTCGGAAGAAGAAGAGGAGGAAGACTCTCTTGCAGAAGAAATAGAAAACATGTAAGTTTACAGACTTATTTTTCCGTAGAAATTGTGAACGTCGCGTAGATTTTACTTGGGAAGGACATACGATGTAAATTGGTTTTAACTTTATATAGTTTGCAACTTATTCGTGCTTAAAATGTTGTACTATTTAAGGAACCTAGAAGGTATTTTAGTTTTAGTAAAAAATGGTCTCTGTTTTAAGTTCTAATCTTGTAGTAGATATATTGTTTCTACTTAAATTGGTCCCCACACCGGACCAGAAGTGTTTGTACACAACCTATGATTTCTTTCCGGGTCTGGTTGGTTGAGGGACTACCTTCCGTGTCTCGGAAAGCACGTCAAGCCGTTGGTCCCTATGCCATCATCTATAGCCATCATATAGTGTGGTACGAGCAGCAAAGTTTTCTCGGGTATGTTATCAATACTGCGTTCACCAAACCCGCCTGGCAAGTGTAGTGACTATAGCAGAAGCTCTTCCCCGGGAGGAGGCTCAAGTTTAGAACTGGACGTTATATGGGCTGATAATAATGACCTAATTATATGTATAAAACATTACAGCAAAATGAAAATAATGTTACCAAGGTTTTTTTTTCTTATTAAATGAACATGGTCTTATTCATAATAGTTTTTGGGTTACCTTTCAAAGAATTAGGACAGTGGACTCCGACATCATTAGATATTAAAATCGCCTGTTACGAAGTTTGACATTTAGTGAACTAAATAAAATAAAACCGGCCAAGTACGAATCGGACTCGCGCACTAAGGGTTCTGTACCAGTTTCAAGTGCCTACCTATTTTTGATATCAAGAAAGGAAAGAAGTTTGTAGTATGGGAGCCCCCACCCACCCCCCTTAAATATTTATTTTATTTTATATTTAGTATTTGTTGTTATAGCGGCAACATAAATACATAATTTGTGAAAATTTCCACTGTCTATCTATAGCAGTTCTTGAGATATAGCCTGGTGACAGACAGACAGCGAAGTCTTAGTTATAGGGTCCCGTATTACCCTTCGGGTACGGAACCCTAAAAAGTACACTGGTGGTTCAGTGGTTACGGTAGTTGCTTCCGAGACAAGGTGTTCTGGGTTCGATTCTCATTCTAAAACTCGACTTTGACTTCTCAGTTTTGTGTAAACCACGCATAATTGTTCCGAGTCTGGGTGTGCTTGCGACATCTCCAAAATGTCCTTTCATACATAAGGTATGCTTTAATATTCAAATCATATCAAATCAAATCATATCAAATCAAATCAAATTCAAACACAACATTAAATCTTTTTTTAATACAGCGCGGAAAGCTAGTTTGGTACAAGTATAAATTGGATAATGCTTTGATTTAACGTGCATCACACGGAGATTCGACCACAATATTAACTTCATATTACCTTTACATTTTTTACCTAAAACAGTTTCAAAATGCCGCTGACAACGCTGCGCTTACCGTACCTACATTATCTACACATACATTTATGATTGTAAATTCTCATCTTAGCCTACTGAGATTTTAGATACGAAAATATGCGGTGAAAATATGACAAACATCGGTAAGGCATTAAGATAAAGTTTTCGAAGTAAAACTAAAAAACTTGTTATTTCAATACGAAAGTCAAAAACCTATATGTTTTTGACTTTCGTATAGGCGTCCAATGAAACGAAATGTTGTAAAATGAAAATGTTGTGGACGTGAAAAATTCATTGTAGATAGTGGATCCTACCTACTACGAATAAAATATAAGTAGGGCTGACAAACCCTCTTAGGGTCTTGTTCATATAAAAAAACGCCTGTAGTTTTTGTCACCGGAAAATATTGTTTAATTTAGTTGCCAGTTTCAGTGAACGCGCATAATTATTTGTTTACTTAATTATTATGACAAAGGACCTTTTTTTTTTTGTCCCGGATGAAATGCATTTACGCATTCCCACCGCCGCTGCAGCGTATTCGCGCGCTGGCGGTGGGATATGTGGGACTCGCCCTCTCCATAGCGTGGTATGCTAAACTCATACCACGAGGAGAGGACCCTACCAACCACTAAAACCTCCCGGACACTCCTTCGATCCGCCGTTGGTGGGGGCCGGGTACGCATGAGCAATCCGGCCCATGACACTTGACCTAACCAAACCAAACGAAATATGCTTCTGTTGTAAGAAAACAAAGCAATACTTCAACTTCAATAAGTTCTCTTGAACTCCATAAGTTTAGGTTTAGGTTTTTTTGTAACTACCCGAAACCTCGTTTAATTTAGTTTCAATTAGTTGATAAACATCAACTAATTAGAAAGTTGATCAACTTCCGTTTTACTATCATTTTCCGGTGACATATACATATAACTATGCACAAACAACAATACCTACCGGATTGCGTGCTTTGCGAAACATTGAGTTGTCAGTGTTAATCCGTTCAAAATAATATCAACATTCTGTGGAAACGTGTCTAATGGAATGAATCAGGGATTTGATCACGGCCACGGCTGCTTATAATCCTTTAGCTAATATTATTGTTTCATTGCATAGAAGAACAACTTAGTGGTTATGAGAGCCTAGTAGTTAGGGAGCTGACGAGCATTTTGGTATATGATTTGCAAATATTTCATGGGACGGAGTTGTAAAAATGTTTAAAAAATGATTTGCACACGGTTCTCATTGCGCTATTCGATTCATTATAACTCCGTGGATTCGACAAAACATGTGGCAGATACTTTGCTCACCGATTTTTAGCTGTGCAACTGTTTTAAATTCACGGAATCAAGGAACAGCAACAAGGTATTGCATGGGAATATTGTTATTCTTTATAGTTTAATTATTATCATTTTGTTTAATATTATTCGCTGAACTCACGGTAACGATTGAATTTCTGGAACTGAAATCTATGCAACCATATTTTTTGAATGCCAACCAGATACGAATTCCGCTTGTAACTTTAATTAGAGAGTACCTAAATTTTTTTTATTATATGGGTGAATATCCCAACTGCATATTATTATTTTACTTGTCTACGCTGAGAATCGAGGTGTAAAATGATGGCAGGTTCCTTTTTTTTTTATGTAAACTACGTAATTTGTTTCACTTAGGGTATTTTTTTAAAATCATGTATATAAATACAATAGAAAAAAAAATGCCTCAAAATTCAAGTTTGGTGTCACATGTCCCAGCACCATTTTTGTACGTAATTACGTTAACCAAAATAACAGTTTAAGGTTTAATAAAAAAATAACAGTTTCATCAGTATATCATATATCATATTTTACCCATAACTCAATTTAAATCTTATCATGGGTACCAGAGTTCAATTCTATTTTTTGTCACTATTTATAAGTTATAATTTATGTGTAAATCGTGCACTTTTTGGGAAATAAATTATTATTATTATCCACAATACACACTATCTTAAAAAAATCAAAGCATATTAGTATATGTTATTTAGGGGCACAGGATACCCGATCAAAGTTTGTCCAAGCAAAAATGTAAATTTTGGTGGCAGTTTATAATAAATAGTGCATTTACAAACTACAGCCGCTAGAAGTTCTTATAAATTTATTCGGCTCTCGGTCTCACAGCCACAATGTTTTGTATCCAAAAGCCACATAACACATATACAGCATCGAGGCAAATTTGTGCTTCCTAAGATTCAATCCACTTCTATGTTGTGTTCGTACCCAAACAGGATTAGGTAGGTACCTACTTATTGTGTCTGAGTTATCCGCTGTAAAGCTGATTACAACCGTATATTATTCGCTATTATTGTGTGATATACTTATAATAAAATTTCTTTTTTCAGTCGCAAGAATGCTCTCGTCCTCCGCACTCAATTGTCAGTACGAGTACATGCTATTATCGGTAAGTTTTAATTTAATTGAATGCCTTTACGAGGCATTTAGGATTGAGAGACAACTTCTATGGCATAACGGTACATGTCTTGCCTCAAATCACGGAGGTCGTGGGTTCCATTCCCACTTCCGACAAAACATGCTTATAGAAAACTTTCTGAAATCAAAGATATCTTTTCGGATCTGATTGGTTGAGGAGCTACTCGTCGTGCCTCGGAAAGCAGGCTAAGCCGTTGCCGCGTTGGCCCCGATTGTCATAACGTCATTTATGACAATCGTATACCAGGCGTACGCCTGACAAGCGTGAGCGTAACTAACCCCGTCCCTCTCCGCCAGGAAAGCCCTTGTTCAGCAGTGGACGTTATACGCGCTCATGATAATGATGACTTTACTAGGTATAAAGGTATGCAACTATAGACGGACATATTCGTAAGCATGAATGATTAACATACGAGAATGAGTGCTCTTCTATACAAATCTGCGTTTCTTTAGCTCGTCGAGCGGTATTGGGATGGGTTGCGGGAGGGAATCATCTAAATGATGTTGATGTTGTTAGTTAAAATTCAACTTAGATCTTTTCGTTTTTATTTATTTCTATTTTTGAAAAGACAGATTCTGTACAAAAAATATACATACTATCAAATATTTGGTTTGATGTTTACTTAATAATGAAGTTATTGAAATATAAATATGTATACCTAATTACGGAATAGTTTTAATAAACTAATTCCATATCATTATTGTCAAAGATTATTGTTAATGATTTCATGTGACATTCTCTATGGATGGCTCCTGATTTATAAAACCCAACTCAATACCCGCATTCCTTATTCATTTTCTGTTGTAGAAATATTTGAGAATAGTAGTAGTTAACATACTGTTATTATTATCGACATCTTGAGCGCTTACAGTCTGAGACCCTGTTGTGGTAGGATCGATCACATCAAGAAATTTTGTTAATAGGTAATTAAACAGACATTGAATTTTATCGATACTGAGCCTTATCCAGAAATTTAAAAAAGGATGTCTATCGTCGAATGCGTTATGTTCTTGTAACAGTCCGCTATTGTAAAACCTAAATATGTTTTTTTTATTCACAGACAGACTTCTTCATTCTCAAGGCCGGGAGTTACGGCGAGCTCTCTTCACTCTTAAACAAATCCTACAGTCAGATAAGGACCTGGTTCACGAATTCGTGGCAAACAAGGGCCTAAACTGCCTCATGCAAGTCGGTAACATGGCGGATCACAATTATCTGGATTATATACTCAGAGCTCTTGGCCAGGTACGTTTTATATTTAGTTCACTTCAGTAGTCTAGTGAAATGAAATGAAATGAAAATGAAAACGTTTATTGATAATGTAGACGAATCAATCGTACTTATTATAAGTCAAATAGTGTATAATATATACACATATACAAGGTGTAATTAGTAATAATTATATTCAGGATTTTGTTATAAAAGGGGTATATAAAAAGAGAAGATAATACATACAATCTTAGATCTTAGTTAAATAATCCATAATTATTGACCCTCTTTATTGAAAGTTTTGACATTAAATATAACAAAGTAAGATAAGGTTCGTTATTAAGAATCACATAAAATAGGAGACAAATTAAAATATTCATACTTCTTTATGTAAGATGTACTCTATATTTTACAGATACTGCTCTACGTAGACGGTATGCATGGTGTCATGGCTCAGAAAGGGTGCGTCCAATGGTTATACTCCCTCATTGCCAGCAAGTTTCGTCACATCGTCAAAACAGCGCTAAAGCTACTACTCGTCTTCGTCGAATACACGGAACAGAACTCTTTACTCCTAATTGATGCTATAGTTATCGTCGACAATTCTAACGGCCGACAACCTTGGTACAATATCATGAAAATCCTTCAAGATTTTGATGCTTCAGACACTGAACTCTTAATCTACGCCACTACTCTGATAAATAGGTGTTTGAATAATATACCGGACCGAGATACCTATTATGATCAAGTAGATGCTTTACAGGACCAAGGCATAGATGATATTATTCAGTTGTATATGTCCAAACAAGGAACTGATCTAGACCTTCTCAGACAGTTACAAATATTTGAGGCTGTGCTTTTGTTCGAAGACGGAGACGACACCGGAACAGCCCTAAAGTAAGCATTTGGCTACTTAAGGTAAAATGCTATTTGCAATGATAAGTGTATTAAATCCTTTATATTTCATTTCAGGCAATTAGACGATTCTGTAATAAATTCCATTCGACGAAGGAGTCTTAACCTCAGCACATCTGACAGGAGAAAATCTAAGAAACAGCAATCCAAAGAAAAAGGTACTTACAATAAAAAAATAAGTGTGTCATGAACATACTTGGCTTCGTTTATATTTACTTAATGTTTTTGCATGGTATGGCAAATCATACCCTTTTGGTATATCATTTCTTAATCATTAAACTTATATTTTTTTGAGTTCCATGCAATGCCTCTTTATCTAACTACATATTTGATTTACAAAATCATAAAATATGTGATGTTTAAAATGTACCCAAAAAAACTATTATATATATATATATGAAAAAAATTTTACAGAAATATATATACCTATATTTTAAACAACGCATATTATGTTATTAAAGTTTTGTTTTTACCTCGTGTCGTTTCTGACTAACTACAGCAAAACCAGTCATCCCTCACTCGGAACCAGACATCAAAATAACGAATAACCATCGCCCTCAATTCTTACCATCCATCACTGACAATAAGGAAAATAAAGAATTAACTTCGGCCTTAAGAAGACGAAGGGACAGGTTTGCGAGACAAGCTCATCACATAATTCAACAACAAGAAATGTTAAACTTAAGCGACATTTGCAATAATTTATTTGCAAATACAAATGGGAATTATACAAGTACCACTGGCAATTTCAATGGCACAAATGGCAATTTCTCAACTAGTAATGGCAGTTTCTCCAGCACTATTGGAAACTATTCAACTCCCAATGGCAGTTTCAATGGCAACAACAGTAGTTTCACTAGTCCCAATAGCAGTTTTTCAAGCGTCAATGGAAGTTATACCAGCATTCATAGCAGCTTTGCTAGTACTAACGGGAATTTTACAAGTACAAATGGGAATTACACAAATTTGAACGGAAACTATACTAATGGTACATACACCAGCAATAAATCATATACAAGTATCAATGGAAGCACCAATGGGACTAGTCATTCAAACGGAGTCAATGGTCACCAGATCGAAGATGAGAACTACATAAAAAAATCAACAAAGAATTTTAATTTAGCCGATGTCCTAAAGAATGGTTTGTGCTTTAACTAACACACTAAAAATTTTGTCATCTGCTTTTTTGTTGTTTCGGTTTGCTTTCAACCTTAAAATTATTTGATATTTTGTATAACTTTTACTATAATGGCATTTTTCTAATCCAGGAAACCAAAGATATACATCCGGTCTCAAACAAAGAATTCAAAACGGTACTCTAGGTCATAGTGTTAACACAGCAGATGCCATAACCGTTATGAGGCAAAAACAGTTGGATAACGCTCCTGAAGTAAAGGATGACCGGGGCATAATATTGAACAGAGAACATAGTATCAAAGATTTAGCGCAAAGATTGACTAGCCCTGTCAGTCCCACAACTGAAGAAAAACCTTTGAGGGTATCTGATATGGCCGGAATAGTTTCGAAAGCCAAAGAAGAATTAGCAAAATCTCAGTCAAAAGGTTTGTCAATAATCTATAATATTAATGATATAATAGAATTTTATTACCATGTCAATTTAACTTGATATTTCTTTTTGTTGACAGAAATCATTAAGAGTCCTACAATAGAAAAGTCTCCAAAAGTACATGAAATTAAAGTATCGGAAAACGATTTGCATTGGGAGGAACTAAGAAAAGGTTGTCTTCACAGAGAATTTCATTTATGTGATCTAGACTTTTCTGACCTCCGTGAAGATTCGGATGATGAAATGTCGTCTCCAACAGTCAACGCTTCTAGTGGCCCCCCTCCTCCTCCACCTAGCATGTTTCCTCCTGTAGGAGTCCCTCCACCAATGCCTGGATGTTTCCCAATGATACCAAAAAGCAATGTTCCTATGCCACCAAAGCAAGCTTTATCTTCAGAACTTTCAAATGATTCCGATAGTTCTACTATTAAGAAAAACAAAAAGACTGTTAAACTTTTTTGGAGAGAAATTCAAGAAAATCCAGCCCCTGCAACTGTGAGATCCAAGATAGGAGGCTTTATATGGGATGATTTACCGAATGTGAGCGTAGATACCAATATGCTGGAACATTTGTTCGAATCGAGAACAAATGATTTGATTATTAAGGTAATTAAATTGATATTATGATCAGATCACCATCAGCCTGTACGACAACCACCGCTATATGGGAAAGGGTTATTGCCATAGGCTCCACGCTTGGTAGGCCAAGCCAATTGGCGACAAATAGAACAAATACTATTTTTATAAATTCGTTGATAAAAAATGTAGAATTCTATATATTTTGTATATAATTATTCGAATTTACCCTGGTTATATTGTATTTGACTAATTATTTTTCTTTTTCATTGTTCGTGTCTGGCGATTTGATTGGATGCATTTTGGACGTATTTTTGGCGTTCAAAGGAAGTAAGTAGATTATATTTAATTTAGTTCTGTTGCTAGTAAGATATTGATCAAATATTTTATATAAGGTCAATAAGCCCTTTTTCGCCTTTAACTTAACTTAACTTTGACATTTAAATAAATATAAACCATTAATCTAATTTAATGCATTATTTAAACATTGATAACTGTGTAAA
Source organism: Nycteola revayana (assembly GCA_947037095.2). Lineage (NCBI taxonomy): Eukaryota > Metazoa > Arthropoda > Insecta > Lepidoptera > Nolidae > Nycteola > Nycteola revayana. The sequence goes on along the minus strand of OX344842.1, from coordinate 28,591,317 downwards.
TTAGCTTTGTTAGGGCGTTTCAATAACATAAGGTTTCTGGGAAAAAAAATCACACTCCTTAACTGTATTTAATTATTCTGGTCTTTCTCAAGTAAAAGATATACAAGGTTATCTAAAAATGTAAATGTAAATAATAATAAATAAATATAATGTGTTTCAAATATGTAAACAATAATAAATAAATATAATGTGTGTCAAAATAATTTACCTAGAATGCAAATAATGATGTCCTTATGTTAAAGTATTTTGGTTAGTGAATAAATGCCGTCAATATTTGCACCACACAAGATTGCGCTACCCGCGTTAGATTGCTGTTCTTCTGTATGGGTTGCACTAGATGATATTCACAGAAGCATTCATATTCCAGAAACTAATGGAACCAAAGAGAAATCTTATACTTGATGCGAAGAGGTCTAATGCTATAAATATAGCTATGAAAAAATTGCCAACACCACAAACTATAAAAGCTGCTATTATGAAGATGGACGCAACAGTCATTGGTAGAGAGGGTATTGAGAAATTATTGACAATGTTACCAACAGAAGATGAAAAAGTAAAAATCCAAGAAGCCCAGGTATAAAAAGTTGGATTTTATAGTAGAAATTAATTGTGCACATACCAATTCTCACTGACATGTAATTTGCAAGGAAATATCATCAATTATTTTGGTTCAATTACACGCATGCCGATGTTGTTACTGACGTTCAAAGCTATTATAACAAATTCTGTACGTTTTCTTGAAATGCAATATTTTGTCGTTATTAGGCGTTTAGGGTATCGCAGCTTTTACCCTTATTTTAATACCCTATAATGACATCAATTTTAAATATGATAAAGTCGTAGTAAAAGTTTACTAGTGATCAAATAATATAACATTTTTTAAATATTTCAATATTATTTTCAGTACGCTAATCCAGACCTCCCATTAGGCAGCGCGGAACAGTTCCTTCTAACCTTGGCTTCCATCAACGAATTATCCTCTCGCCTGAAGCTATGGGTATTCAAACTTGATTTTGATAATTTAGAGGTAATTATAACTATAAATTGTGTGAAAAAATGATGCATACAAAAATCTAAATTAATACAATCTGATTTAAACATTACAGAAAGAAATCGCAGAACCATTAATGGACCTGAAACAGGGTATTGAATTGCTACGAGGGAATGGTACGTTTAAAGTAATTCTCTCCACACTAAGGACAGTGGGCAATTATTTAAACGGTAACTATGCCAAGGGATTCCGTTTGGAATACTTGTCCAAGGTCGTTGAGGTTAAGGACACTGTGCACAAACACCCGCTGCTGTACCACGTCTGTGAAATGATCATCGAAAAATTCCCGGAGAGCTCAGACTTTTTCAGTGAGGTTGGTATTTAAACATATGTGTAACAATATTGATAATAATAAAATAAATTATATGTGTATTGCTACTACCTGATCACTTAGAACTGGTTAGAAACAGTATTTATTTAATGAGAAAGAACAGCTAAAAAAACTTAAATAATGGACTGACATCTCAACGAGATGATCCTTTCGTAAACCTTTTCATTGACAAGAATTCTGTAGTAAGTACGACTTAATTTTTTTCCAGGTTGGACCCGTTATTCGGGCTTCCAAAGTGGACTTCGATATATTAAACGGGAACCTTTTGAAGTTGGAGTCTGACTGTAAAGCGTCTTGGGACCACATGAAACGAGTAGCCAAACATGATGGCTCACAGATATTCAAAACCAAAATAAACGAATTCCTCACAGACGCGGCCGAACGGATTATACTTCTATCAGTTATTAAAAAGAGAGTGATGAGCAGGTAATTGCGCTTGAATGATTAAAAATCCATTTAGTGAGTAAACGTAATTATCCTCACTTTTCATATCCGCAACAAAATTGTTATTGTCCTTTTTGGCTTTAGTAGGTCTACAATCAAAAGCGGGATCTCTTTAAATTTTGGGCATACTACGGCCAAAAAGGTCAATATTAAAAAAAATATGCAATAGTTATGTTTATCTCAATATTTATACTTTTTGAAAACGTTACAATATGCCTATGCGAATAATTTTATTATATATAAAAAAAACTCTCTGCAATGCGAACAAGCTCTGCGATTCGTTTTATTTTACCCAACGTGTTTTGAAAAAAGAAAGAGAAGGCAAAAAGAATTATTCCCTTGTTACAGATTCAACAAATTTTTATTGTACCTCGGAGTCCCGCCTTCCGATGTTCACAAGACCAAACCCGCTGAGTTCCTTAAAGTCATAGCAGAATTCTCTTTGGAGTACAGAACGACCAGGGAGCGAGTTCTTCAACAATTGGAGAAGAAGGCAAATCATAGAGAGAGAAACAAGACTAGAGGCAAAATGATCATAGACGTAAGTTATTGAATGACGTCATCATAAATTAATAACAAATGATACTCTTGTAATTAATTTATGATGCAAAAATGTAAATTTAAAATACCTTAATAATTTCATGAAGTTCATTAGAAAAAAATAAGTAATAATATGATACAGCAACAAAATAGAGCCTATGTTGTTGCTGTATTAATTGTTTATTTTATTCAACACTTGTTTTTGTCAGGTTGGTAATTATTCAACCAAGAATGGAGATCATACAGCAGATAGCGCTCTGAAAGAACTTCTCAAAACTGATCCTGACACTGACAGCCTTACAGAGGGGAGGAGAAAGAGCCAACTAAATAGCAGGAGGATTCTAGTCAAGTGAGTAGTATTTTTACGGGTCAATTGTATAAATAACCTTTCAAAATATATGTCATTGCTTGAACAATAGATAGTATCAGTGTAGTAATAACGTTAGTGAAGATTTTGTACAAAAATTAATTTTATTAATACGAAATTTATTTTTACTCAAAATAAAATTATAAAATACAAATCCAAGGTGAGGTTCTCCCTCTCACACCGTGATGCAACGGGAGGTACAGCCAGCACATTGAATCATATGGACGACCTGATTCAAAAGAAAAATGTATTCTTATACCATTATTTGTATTGTATTGAAAAATAAAAATGGTGACACAGCTATTAAGAGTTAATGTCATTATTAAAGATGTCTAGACCAAGCTACAACAATCTGGGGGCACGGCAGTGCCCTCCAAAGTCGAGTTAGAAAAAAAAAACAAAGGTGGCCGGGTAACATACTTTTTCTTCGAAGTAACTTAGGCCATTTTGGACCCCCTATATCTTCGTTGTGGATATAGTATTATTGAAATTTGAGATTTGGTCTTATGGCCAATTACAGTTCAGAAAAAGAAATAACCAACTTATCTAAAACTAATCATCAATTACCTACATACATGAGACATGAAATAATGAGATTCAATGTTATAAATTTGTTCTTATTATTTCCAGTGGGGATTTATCAGCTGATGACGAGATTTTAGAAAGCCTTGTAAGATCAGCTACATCAAAACGCAAACCGGTTACAAGGGAAAGAAGAAGGAACAGAATCTCGGATAGAAAAAATTGTAAGTTTAAATTAATATTTACATATATGTTATAGAAAACTAAGTGCGAATCAAGCAACTAATGGTATATTAATTGATTCATTATTTGATAAAGTTAATACGCCTAAAATAATGGTTATTAAAATGCTACTTATTATGCCTTAGCAATTCAAATTGTAATAGCAGTGCGATTATATAAATATTTACGTGTTGTACAATTATTTGCTTTGCGCTATTTCATTTATATGATTAGATATTTGTATTTTATTAAAGAGTGCTCTGCTCCATATTTGTCGTTGGGTTAGTGCAAGTAAAGACAAAACGGACAGGAAGCGAATCACATTAATATACAAATATAAATAGTCATATGACTTACATAAAATGCCTTCATTACTGTAGGGTTACTTATTTTTTTATTGTCACACTATTATTGATGCTACATTAACTTAATAAATTAACATATTTTTTCCATGCAAAGTAAACGCTGAGACATTTTTATCAAAGTCATAATAGATTAGCCTTTTTTATTCGTTGTCCGGGGAAAAAGCTTGTTCGCTTTCCCACCGCCGCTGCAGCGTATTCGCGCACTGGCGGTGGGATATGTGGGACGCGCTCTCTCCATAGCAGGGTTTCTCAAAGTGGGGTACGCGAACCCCTAGGGATTCGACGGCAGGGGGTTCGCTACAAGATTTACGTAATGGTGGCTTGATAACTGGCAGGCGTTTTCTTCAACACTCAATTTTATTTTTTCTTTGGGGGGGGGGGGATTTAATTACTTAGGGGTTCGCTGTCACCTGGAAATTTTAACAGGGGTTCGTGGAGCCGAAAGTTTGAGAAACCCTGCTCCATAGTGTGGTATACATACCACGAGGAGAGGACCCTACACCACTAAAACCCCCCGGACACTCCTTCGATCCGCCGTTGGCGGAGGCCGGGTACGCATGAGCAATCCGGCCCTTAATAGATTAGCCTCCAGGATATACCTTTAAGTATCTTTATTTTTATTTTTGACTTTGATCGTGGTGATGAGTCGAAAGACTCGAAATGCTTTTTTAAAATTGTGAACCCATCGTTTATTGTGCATTCTTGAACTACACATTTTATTGCACTAATTGTTCTCTTCTAAATACTAGGTGACAAAATTCCAATGAAGTAATAATGAATATACCAAAAATTGAAATGATTTAAATCAAATATTCTTATAATAGTTTTATAATACGTTTAACTCATTAAAAATGACTACTACCCAATAATTGCTTTATGATACTTAATTGCAATTTTTGTTTACAGTAAACAGAACTCTAGATGGCAACCAGTCATAAGCTGTTGAGGGAGAAGCTGAGGTACGACGGAATAAATTACGATGCAATCAAATAGCTTAAAAAAAACATCACCACTAACGATAATTTCCCCGCAACGAGCAATAAACTTAAACTATATAACGAAATTCTATCTATCGTGCATATCAATATTAGAGTATCATCAACGTCATCGGCCCGTAAAACGTCCACTGCTGAACATGGGCCTCCTCCCGAAGGAGGGTTTTGCCATAGTCACCACGCTTGGCAGGTGGATTGGTGACCGCAGTATTATGTTGTACTACACAAGAAAACGTTGCTGCCCGTTCCCTGGTATACGCTTGTTATAGATGATGTTATAACAATCGGGACCAACGGCTTAACGTGCTTTCCGAGGTACGGAGGGTAGTCCCTCAACCAACCAGACCCGGAAAGAAATCTTAGAATTTACACAAAGATTTCTTGTCCGGTGTGGGGATCGAACCCATGACCTCCGAGACTTAAAGCGAGCCAAATACCGCTACGCTACGGAGGTTGTCCTTCTAATATTAGGGTAGCAAAAAATATATTAAAAACTTTAGTATTATTTTCTTCATCAACCCGTATAACGTCCACTGCTGAACATGGGCCTCCTCCCGACGGAGTGTATTTGCCATAGTCACAACGCGTGGCAGGCGGGTAGGTGACCGCAGTGTTATGTTGTACCACACAAAGAAACGCTGCTGTCCGTTCCTTAATATACGATTAATATAGATGATGTTATAACAATCATGACAACGACTTAACGTGCTTTCCAAAGAAACATTTCACAATCATTGGAATTTACACAAAGATTTCATGTCCGGAGTGGGGATCGAACCCACGACCTTCGAGATTTATAGCGAGCCAAATACCGCTACGCTACAGAGGTTGCCATTAGAAGAATACCTTACAGCACTACAATGATTATACCCAAAGTAACGTTAATATTCTACCGAAATTGTTAGTGAAATTGATTTTTGTTTTAAAGATTACTAGAAGGGTTTTGTAGTCTACTAGTATTCTTGCTAACCCCTCGTGCTAAGCTAAAATGCTTGTGTTACGAGTAAGTTCACGTCGGTAGTGCAATGGGTGGGGTTCGAACTGGCGACCTCAAAATCACAAGTCCGACGCCCTAGCCATTGGGTATGCTTATTTTGCTGTACAACTGCAATTAATTTGCGGAGTGGTTTTGTTTTGTTTGTTTGTTTTATAAAAGACAACTCCCGCACTAGGGAAATAAATCCCTGTGTCGCGGGGAACTTTACAAACATACATTTCACGGACACAAAGTACATCCAGACTCAGAACAATTATTTGTGGTTCACACAAATAATTGTCCCGGGTGGGAATCGAACCCAGAACACCAGGTCCCAGAAGCAACTACCGTAACCACTGAGCCACCGGTGCAGTCATTTGTTTTGGTTATTTCTTTAGATTATTGGATATTGACAATTTACTGATGCACCAATTTTCTTTTCAGGTTCTCAATGGAGCTCATATTTTATAGAATATAGTTATCATTAAAGGCAGTAACTAAAGAATGAAAACATTTATGAAGCATATTTGAATCTCATTCAATCATATCCTGTTGCTAGGTAGACTAAGCCTGATTTCTTTTAGAAAAACTAATAATCTCATTAATTTTATCTCCGAGCTTTTTTACTACAATCACAGTTTATATTTGACGGATGATTTTTCTTTTATTCTAGAAATAAATTAAAATATCATCGCTTAATTATTAAAAAAAATATTTTAGGCGCATTTAAAATATAATATGCCATCATTTTAAGAGTAAATAGTGTTATGTTAAGTTATGTTACTGAATTGAGTTTTTTTTTTTAAAGAATAATTTTTAAAATTAATGATTTTAAATCGATAGGTACTTTGAATACGACGATTTTATTCGCAAGTAAAAATCTCATGTTATTGTTTTAACCTGATACTATTAACCTAATTTGTTTTTTTAAGAGTGTTTTATTATAAAGTAGATACTTAGCATTTTTATAAATAATTAATAATTAAACATATTCATAACTTCACTTTACACGACACTATCTACTGTTAAAGAGAGGCATATATTTTGGAAGCACCTATGTACACAAGTTCAAACTAACAATCCTCGCTCGTACCGACTACCTAGTGCATGCATCATAGCACCTGCACACCCTCAATGCTTAGAAAAGTTTTTTCTATGTATATAGTAGAAAAAGCTGCATTTCTATAAATGCATTTCTCTTGTAATCGAACATTTAATAGCTTTTAATAAATAATACGATACTGAAATGGCTCGGCCATCTGCTAAATTATAGCGAAGCGCACTTCGAAATTCTAATTGGATGATCTCCTATGAATAAGTAGGTATATAACTTTTCTTTTATTGAGCTGGTTACAATATAAAAGAACTATAAAATAATAATAATTACAGTATATCATCTCGTGGAGTCGTTCAACTTAGAACTATTTGTTTCACATATTCTCTACTCGTGCATTAAACTGAAAACTAGATTAAAGTTATTATACCTTTAGACTAAGAATTATAAGACTTCAACGCATTAAATATTGGAATCACAGAAATACAGTGACAATATCCTATTACGTAAGTTGACTTAAACTAATGGGATAAAATTATCATAATATTTTAGAAGATGAACAACCAAAAATTAAAAGTATGTAGGTATCGTTAAGAGTTGACTTTTTTTTCAAAAGCAATACGTCGGAATTATAATCTATGGTCTCTGTGTCATTGTATTATTTAATCTGTGGTTTCAATGTGCCTTCGTAAAATGTTATAACTGTTGCTTTAAGTTGAAATTCGTTGATGTATTTATGTAAATAAGAAATGTAAATAGATTTTAACTGTACCTCTTAAATTTTGTGGTTTTACCCTGTTACATATAATAGTAATAATTGTATTAATCTACATAATATTGTAATGACAGTGTATACATCATCTGTAGAGTGATCATTGGTATAGCGACACTATAGAAAACATCCTAATACTTCAGTGTTTTTCAATCTGTGGGTCGCGGCCCCCAGTGGGGTCGCCAGCAAAAAGCTTAGTCGTTTTAATTTCAAAATTGTCGCATCTAATAAAAAAAAACGTAGTCTTTTAAATAATTTAGTTGTGACAGACACATAAATTTGAAAGACTACGTAACTTTTTGATGGCACAAGAGGGTCGCCAGAATTTTTCAACCAGTAAAGTGGTCACGAAATCTAAGATTGAAAAACACTGTTTTACGTTATACGGATAAAACCGATAATTATATTACGTTCATACATAGTTCGTTAAAAAAATTGCGTGCTAAGCAATATATTTATCGGGTAATAAAATAAAAAATATAAAATAAAAAGAAAAAAAATCAACAACTATGATACACGAAAGTTTAAAAGTCTACAAAATTGCGTATCTTTATCTCCATCAAAAAGATGATATAACTATTACCTTATGTAAAATATATCTGTCAATTAAATACACAAGTACCTAGGTAGATTTATCGCTGCGCAACGCCGCACTGTGCGATTTTATCCATAAAAATATTATCTAATTATCAATTTAATCCGTATATTGTCATCAAGTTCTCAAGTCTTTGACTGTAATTATCGTACTGTAATCGTTATTAATTAGATACCTATCTGATTCATTGTCGTTATATATGTAATAAAATGTGAAAAGTACTGGTTTGTTTTTAATTTCATTTTCCTCGACTAATGACCACTATAATGCAAAAAAGTATTCAAACAAAAATACCGCTCAAACATTTTTAGGTAAAATTTATCTCTACTAGCTGCGCCCCGCGGCTTTACCCGTGTCACTCTGCTCCAATGGATCGGAGCCTATATGTTAATCCAGCTTATAAGCTATCCGCGTGCTAACTTTCAGCCAAATCCATTAAAAGTCTTTTTTGCGTGAAAGAGTAATGTATGTTCATACATACGTCTACACATACAAACTTTCGCATTTGTAATATTAGTAGGATTTATGGAAGCACTAGATTCCCGCGAGATCTTTTATGTTGTTCCCATTCCCTTAGACCAGGGTTTCTCAAACTTTCGGCTCCACGAACCCCTGTTAAAATTTCCAGGTGAAATCGAACCCCTAACAAACTAATTAAATCCCTCCTCCCCCCCCCCCCCCCCAAGAAAATAATAAAATTGACTGTTGAAGAAAATAATGTTTTTATTTGAATAAAAGGTAACAAATAAAGTGCCAAAAGAAATATCTTTTTAATATTAATGTGATGGGTGTGCTTGTTTCTTGTCGCAAATGGATTCAATTTTAAGAGTAATTTTGGACCGCGTATTGAATTTTCAACCCGCCATTACGTAAATCTTGTCGCAAACCCCCTGCCGTCGAATGGCGAACCCTAGGGGTTCGCGTACCCCACTTTGAGAAACCCTGCCTTAGACACTTCGTAACTAAATATAGCCAATTTTACTACTGAATAACTAAAATTTCTAATGGTGCGTAATTAGTAGTTACGGAGCCTATTCAATGCAAAGTAACTAACAAAAAAAATCTTTCTTCATAATATTAGTATAGAAGTATCGATATAGATGTTTATTTACTTCTATATTATAAAGTATAAGAGTTAATAGGGGGTAAACTCTGGATATATTAATTTGAAGATAATTTTTTCCATAGATAGTTATAGCATTTATGAGTGAAAACCGCGTGGTACAGCTAGTCTATATATATAAAAGAAAGTCGTGTTTGTTACAACACTTATAACTCGAGAACGGCTGGACCGATTGCCATGGTTTTTGATTTGTTGGATTTGTTTCCGTCCCGAATAGCAGAATACATTTTAAAAACAAAAGAAAGTCGTGTTAGTTACACTATTTATAACTCAAGAACGGCTGAACCGATTTGGCTGAAAATTAGTAGGGAGGTAGCTAAGAACTGGGAGAAGGACATAGGATACTTTTGGGTAGGGGTAGGGTAGGGTAGGGTAGGGTAGGGGTAGGGTAGGGTAGGGGTAGGGTAGGGGTAGGGTAGGGGTAGGGTAGGGGTATGGTAGGGGTAGGGTAGGGGTAGGGTAGGGTAGGGGTAGGGGTAGGGTAGGGCAGGGGTAGGGTATAAAAGTCCACCCGTGCGAAGCCGGGGCGGGCCGCTAGTGTAGTATAAATAAACACGGAATAAATAAAAAAGGCTCATAAAGTCAGTAATTACCAAAAACTTTCTATATATGGCATTACCCCTATGAAATTACACTTTAATTTAGCTGCTATATAGATAATGTATTTTTTGAAAGATTTATGTAGTTTCATAAAACATCATATCGGGGTGATTTGTAGAATATAACATATTCTACTAATTACCCCGATATGACGATACGTTTTAGTCTTTAGTCGTTTCAGTGGTCCGCAACACTCTTCCACAAGGACCATCTATCCAACCTGGCTTATGCAATCAACAATAAGATCTTATCTATAAGATCTTCTTCAAAAGAATCCCTCCTTCCGTCTCTAAAAATAAAGTTTTCTTTTCCTAGTAACGATTTTGTTATTCAATATATTTATTTATTTATTCTTTATTTTAGTGAAAACAACATTTAAAGATGATGAACAATGGCGAGCTTAACTCATTAATGAGTTTTCTTCCAGTAAACCATTTTCAGAGTGTAAATTAAGGTAAAATGGGCAAGAACAGTGTACACGACAGACTTTAGATAAAACAATAATAATAAGTTGAGTAGATTGTTACATATAATAATATCTGACTAATACATATACGCATACTAATACATAATAATATACACATACATACATCCAAAATATAACATTATAAACAATAAACTAATACATATTATAAAAACTACTAATGTGATAGATAATGTACTTTTTTTAAATACGTCAATAGATGAACTTGCTCGTATAGCAGGTGGATTATTGTGAATTATTTGTCAGAGAACTGACATATCGTCGGTGATATTGCTTAAGGCTGGAGCTCTGCTCGCCTTTATGCCCGGTGAAGTAGCAAAAGTCGTTAATCGTAGCTAACTACAAATGTCCGTCCGAAAAAAAAAGTTGATATTGTTAAACCTCAGAAGTGGCAGTTGCTAATAAGTTTTAATTTCATATGTCAAGAAATATTTTTGTTATATACGTTTAAGGGGCCTAAAATTAATGCTGTAGGTAGTACTGATTATCATTTGATCATCAAAAAGTAATTCACATAAGTCTTTATTTTTTGACGGGCATATGTAGGTAATTAGCAGGAGGCTTATACGGCATAAAGGTGATTAAGGCTTCAGGCGCCTTATTAAATGGTTTAGCAACAACAAATTAAGCAACCTGCGCAAGAGTGCGTCCCCTATGGCGCTTGGCCCTTGGCTCAGGGCGGTCGCTGGCGGGGGAACTGCAGAGTTATGTTTACTTTTAGTTATGTTTTATGCTTCCCAGAAGTCAGAAGAACAAGCCGTAGGTTTTTAGTGAACAGGCCCACTCCTCGTGTGATGAATTTCATACCATCTCTAAGGGAGAGGTCTAGTTCTACATACCTCTCTAACGACTGAGAGACGCTTCACTTTCCGCGGTGGAGTGGATGCTTAATGCATTTCACCCTGTAACAAAAAAAGGGAGTTCTGTGCAACCATACTTGTCCGAACTCCGAGGGCATCAGAAGCCCGATTTAAAGCATTGAACTTATTCTCTTATTTTTTTATGATAAGCTCATTGATTACACCACACAGAGTACTACTCAAAATGACAAATTCATAAAAATCGAATTTAGAATACTAAATTAACAAGAATAACTTAATATTATTGTGCGGATGTACACTTTTTTTGGGCAATTGTTCTTTATTTTTTGTCCACGAAAAACGCATTCCGTTCAGTTATAGATAAGAATTAAACGCGCTACATAAGGCGGTACAAAAATTACTATCGCTATTTATCTCAAACAAAACAAAAAAGGTAGTGACAGGAAATAAAAAAAAACAAACTATAATTAAGTACCTACCTGATGCTGCTTTTGTGTGTAGTCCTGCCAAACCGTAGGCAAGAACTTAACACAGAAATACTATGTAAAGATGGAGTAGAAGCTATTTTAGTAGATAAAGTACCTATATTTTAAATGTGAGAGAAATCAAAAACGTTTAATTTGTATGTATAAAGTAAATAAAACATCTTACTGGAATTTTGATGTGGTTTATGGATAGACTAGCCCCCGTTCCCGTGGGAACTTACATAATAAAATATAACCTTCTGAGCAGATCTATTCCCCAAACTCGTTAGTTCCGCGTAGCAGAATTTCCAACCGCATTTTTCCGCACTCGCTTTTTATTTTATTATTAATAATACTTCCTATTAATAAATAGGGCTATAAATATAAAACTTATAAACATTAATACTCGTAGGTACCTATATGATAACAACCTTGTTTTCAAGTGTTTTGTCTTGTAGCAGAGAAAATTACATTTTGTAATTAAGGAAATTTCAATTTCTCATTACTAACACCTAGTTAAATCTTAACACTTTGAGCTCTATTAATTAAATATTAGTAGGTATTTATTGTAATGGGATAAATAACTTTAACTATCACAGCAAATTATGGTAGCAATAGGCAACTCTACTTCATTAAAATTAATAAAAATAGTTAAAATTGCAGCTAAAAAGTGAACTTTATGAATGATATCACAAATCAGAGACATGTCAATAACATGAGCTTAGTTTCGGTCAATTGCTCGGAACATCCGCTATCTTACACACTCACGCGCAGGCTAAGACGCAGTGGGCAGGTTGTGAGGGGGGAACTCGCCAGTGCCGCGACAGAAACCGTCTTGAGCGCGCGTCAGTGTTTTATTAGTGTTGTGATTTTATTCATGTCTTATCCAGGTTAGTTAACTAGATTTACCTTTTGTTAAAGATAAGCGTTTTTTTGTTTCGCTACTCATTGAAGTAAACCTGGTCTAAAATTGCATTATATATCTGAAACCGGTTGAGTAATAAACCACTTTTACGGGGCGACCGAGTTAGTCAACTAGTGGGTTTTAAAGTTCGCTGTATTGACTTGTGTATGTACGAGTATAGTAAGAGCGATTTCTTAATTGGGCACAGTTTCTTGGCGAAAAATGTCTTGTTCTTTAAAATTGGTACTTAACGGATACAATGTTGCAACTTTATTATTATGACGTCATTGATTCTGATCAATAAAATAATGTAATGCAGCGATACTGTAATGCATGTGATACTATCTGTATTTTGAAAACTTTTACACAATTAGCTACCATAGCAATATTATTATTGTTTTATAAATAAGAATAATGTCTCTTCAATGTTGCGCTAACAATGTATCAAAACAAACTAAATTAGATTCTCAGTGCAGAACAGGATGGCTCTAAATTGAATTTTATTTCTATAAAATTTGATTAATTAAGCCATTTCAGAAGTAGCAGATGCCATGCAACCTATATATTTTTTGTTTTCCTAAATTTCACATTGAATTGGTATATCAAAGCCCAGTGATTAATGTTATCAAAATTGAAAAAATGAAGGCCGAGAACCAACAACAGTCTCTTAAGAAAAAGATGTAATAGGTAGGTTTTATGACGTCAAGATTGCAAAATATACCGGATCCATTTCGAATGTTTTGATGCGATTAAGTAATAGGTATTTAAAAACACTGTATAAATTTACGTTATAATGTGCATCTTGACAATAGAAACGACATTATAGTTAGATGTAGAAAAATAGAAAAACCTTTTTTTTTGTAGTTTAATTTTATGGAGGGTTTATCTTTCAAATAACGCTATGCGCTTTAAAAACAAATCGGATTCATAGTGTTGCAGAAGTTACAAAGTAGGTAAGACGTCCCTTTGCTCATTTTACATTGTAGGCAAGGGTTATACCTACCTAATTAAAATTACTAAAATATTAATATAGGTAGGTACTTACATCTTGTGTTACCTACCTAGGTATACCTACTATACTATCTAATAAAATCTTTGTCGCCAATTTTTCAATACTCAGATAAAAATTATCACAGGAATATGTAGGTACCTATGTATTATGATTTTTGATAGAATTTAAACACTAAACCGGTCAAATTTTAATTTTACCCCTAAAATATTTGTATCTATACAAAAATTAAACAATACAGTTTATTGTGGAATATAACCTTCATAAAATTCGTATGATGTTAATAAGTCACAAAAGCTGCATTCTGTTGCCTTCTGTGTTTTGTTGTCCTGTTTTGATTGGTGTTAGCATTATATTTTACTAGCTGCGCCCCGGTTACGCGGTTTTACCCGCGTTACTCTGCTCCAGTGGGTCGGAGGGTAATTGTTTGTAGCCTATATCTTAATTGAGCTTATTAACTATCCCCGTGCAAAGTTTCAGCCAAATCCATTCAATAGTTTTTGTGTGAAAGACGGACAAACAAACAGACGCACATACACTTTCCCATTTATAGTATTAGTATGGATAGTCTGTGACATTATTATTAGCTTCCAATTTATCCTTGTGGTTTAAATATTACACAAAACAGTAGAACAAGTGTTTGCGTGTAAGTTTTGCAGTCATTAACATACTTAGGTATAATATTTGCTGATAAACGATAATGGCTTTTTACTACCACTGCATCGGATAACTTATTTTTTCTAGACTGAGGTTCAGGAAAATAGATAAAATTGAAATTTTATTCATTTATTTTACTTGGAGAAAAGATACATATTCAACTTACGCTTAAATACAACAATAAGAAATATATATGTATAGCTTAACCACACAACATTAAATACCTATCCTAATTTATTGTAAAACCAATAGCAAATATTAGTTTAACTTTTGAACTGCAATATTTGCTGGTAAATTTATTATGATAAGTGAATACTAATTTAGTACTCTAACAATAATTATTACCTGCTATTAAAACATGACAGAACTGGAAAGTGCCAGCTGCCAGCCCTGGGTGCTTGACACACGCAGCAAGAATCCACGACCTGTGTACCAGGAGAAAGCGGATATACCTACTTCCCTTTAGACATTTCTAATTTTAAATATCTTGAAAATATGAAAACAGAAATGTTGCCATATTTAACAGGTCGCAAATTAATTGGATTCATTCCGATATCATCTATTACCCACTTGAATGCAACTTAGAAGTTTTATATCGGCAATTTATGCCAATCGCGAGTCTTGCATCTCTCATCACTCATCATAAAAAAAGTTTTTTTTATTGTATACATAACATAAAAATAATAAAAGTATTTGAAGTGATAAAATTATCAGTCTTAAATTTGAATTTTAACTTTCTGTCGAAAATGGATTTTGTCAGCCCGATTATCAGATGTTAATAATATTATTAATAATATTAAATACTTTTACGTAGCAAATTATCTACAAGAATGACAGTGGTCATACTACATAATCCACTTGTAATTATAATTAGGAGCTCATTGTAAAATCTCGTGATAATTTATACGCACGCATGATTTGTTATTTGTTCCAAATTGAATACCGAGTCAAACGTCTTTGATGTTATGCGATACGAAATGGATGCACGAGTAAAGATGCTTTTTATACAATGTATAATGATTGCATTCTGGGGAATAATAAGACTATTGAAAAGATAATATTTACAGCTTCCGACAAGATATAACTGTTCTGTTAAAGTGGCCAGAGAAAATACATGAGCCAGTTAGTGGTGATGCATGTAGGTGATACATATACCATACTAGACATGTATTGTTTATTGTTTTCATTCTACTTTTTTATTACAAACTAGCTGGCCCGGCAAACTTCGTACCGCCTCAAAATCTACGCGGTGTCCTACCCTACCCCTACACTACCCCTACCCTACCCCTACCTCTACCCTACACCTACCCTACCCCTACCCTACCCATACCCTACCACTACCCTACCCCTACCCTACCCATACCCTACCCCTACCCTACCCTACCCCTACCCTACCCCTATCCTACCCCTACCCTACCCTACCCCTATCCTACCCCTACCCTACCCCTATCCTACCCCTACCCTACCCCTACCCTAAAGTATCCTATGTCCTTCTCCCAGTTCTTAGCTACCTCCCTACCAATTTTCAGCCAAATCGGTTCAGCCGTGCTTGAGTTAAAATAGTGTAACTAACACGACTTTCTTTTATATATATAGATACAAATAATTAATTGTCCCGGGCAGGAACTCAAAACTTGAGATCCCAAAAAAAAACACTACCATAACCACTGAGCTACCTACTTGTGCAATCTGTTATGTATTTTTATTACTGATTGTTTTATTAGGTATTTATTTTATTATAAGGGCACCTGTTTCTTACGTGTTTTGACTAATTTCGTCGCGACCCTTAGGTCTTATGAGAGGAATTGTAAAAAAACTATTCAAATCTGTGAAAAAGACGTGAAACGAAAAAGCGAACTGTATTGGATTGCCACACAGCTCCAGTGGGTTTGTTGTTTCGTAGCATGTAGTGTATAGCCATTTCATATATTATAGCGGCATTCTACTATAGGCCTTTGTGAATTAAACACCGTTAGCACCGTCGTCCTCGGGGCGTCCTTAACGACCCGGTCGGCAAGTTCACAATTTACCAACTAGCAGTACAGAAACTGCAAGATACGAACACCGCTTTAGTCGACCAGCCGCAGAAGACCTCTCGCCCTCCAGACCCTTAGTTTGTAAAGGAGCTTCCTAAGCCCTCATAGACCCGCTGTAAGACACGAGCATTTTGCTAGTTATGATCAAACATTATACCGCTAGACCAAGGAGGCAGTTTTTTTTTTTCGAACGGAAATGACGTTTTGTTAGCCACGAGGCTTTTGCTGCTTTACCGGGAATAGCCGGGCAAAGGTGAGCAGAGCTCCAGCCTTACTAAATGGTGTAAAAACTACAAACTAAGCAACCTGCGTAAGAGGGCGCGCTCTGTGGGACTTGGACCTCGGCTCAGGGCGGTCGGTGGCGCGAGCGGGGGGATTGAGGGATTGTGACTTTTTGTTTTTTAGGGGAAGTCGACGAAGGAAGGGCGAGGCTAACTACTGAAATATGTTTCTATATATATATGTTTCTAAATATATACTGCAAAGTCGTAATTCCTCAATCCGCGACCGCGCTGAGCCGAGGTTCAAGGGGGGCACCCCCTGTGGGACTTGAATCTAGGCGCTTGCGTATGGTGTTTGCAATTTATAAACCATTTATTAATTCTGGAGCAGCCTCGTGTCTAAATACATATAAAGTCCAGCCAAAAGAATAAAATAATAATTTTACTATTCACGATAAGACGACGTTTACCCGGAATATTTTCATCGTATCGACTGAATACACATTATGGACATTTTGGAAATCGTATTTTAAAGTATTTTTATTACTGTTTTTTTTTTTAATTTTTATTACTGATATATCTGGTTCAAAATGCATACAAACCCAGTTACGATAATATGAACTTTAAAATAAGATTTCATATTGGGGCCGTGGGGACCGGGAGCCAAATTAATTTATAAATAGTAAATACCTCGCAGCGGCCCTCTTAAGTGCGGCACGTTCTCCGAGTGCTGGTTTCTACTTTGCACAGCAGGTAAGCGTTGCCATTCAACGTGGTAATGCTGCCAGCATTCTGGGAACCTTGCCAAGTAGAATAGATTTAGAAAAGTAGTATATAAGTTAGTTGTATTTTATTCATGTTTGTTAATTATAATAAAGGTATTCAATTGACACGATGAAAATATTTATTTCAGGCAACACCAAAAATCCGTTTCGGTAAATCGTAACTGAGCTTGTAGTTTATGAATTTATGTGTTGTATGAAGTTATGATATTTTTAACTTGAATGACTAAAGATATTTTTCCGGATCCAAAATATCCGATCACTGGTTATATAACACGCATCTGTTTGTTTCCAAAATAAATAGGTACCTTACAAATCATAACATTATATTATTTTATAAATTACATAACACCCAGTCTACACTTAAATAAATGCAGTTTTGTAGGCCACTGTGTTAATATTCAGTTTAATTTATTGACCTTATACAACTTATGAAATGAATCAGATTATCTTGTTATTTCATTTATATATTATCTTAAGATTTTGTAAAAATTGCTATACGACCTCGAAAGTCTGCATTACAAACTAGTATATATAATATACATAATAATATGTCGCAGTCATCTGGTTGAATCTGCTATTTGATTGAATGGCTAGCGCGTTCATTGAATGACAACATTCAATTAGGAAAGGAAAGGAAAATATTTATTTATCCAATAAATATTAATAACAATCAAGCTACGAGTGTTAGAAGAATTTAGGTATTCAACTATTCTTTTCTTTTATCAGAATGGTTCGATGCGCCGATATTCTAATATAATATAATAATTTCAAAATAAACATTATATTTTTAAATCGGTTAAAATAGTTATAATTTATAATATTTTATGTAATTTTATCAACTTATTATTTATCTCTACGACAAAAAAGCGTTCGACCCGCTTAATGGATAACAAAGCCTTGCCGGCAAGTGTTTCATAGTTTTTAATTGCTCATAAAGTTTTAAATAATACACATGCCTTCTAATAAGAAACCGCACTTTAAGTATTTATCGATGAACATGTCGGAATATGGCAATTTTACCTGTTATACTAAAATAATTGTTTATTTTGCGAATATAAAAATCAACAACGGGTCTATTGTTAAACATCAGTAGACGAAGAAATTTCAATATAATGATAATAGGATTGATTTATAAAACCCAAACCAATAGATAATAGTATTAAATTTAGATTACAGATATTCACAAGCCTTTTTCTAAGTTTTTGATCTAATACAACTATGTAATACTAATCAAAGAACACTGTTTGCGTTTATAAATTGTCCCTTTGTTGTATACATTTACATATATTTATATTTACTATTTATGTATATCTATCATATGTTGTTTATAGTATGTAGTATATTATTGTATTTATTTTGAGTAATAAGTATTATGTACCATGTATATGTTTATACCAAAATATTGGTATAAATAAAATATCTGAAATTTTGAATTACACACTATATCTACCTACGTCATTTAACTAGTGAATTCCATTATACATCCAAAGGTTGTCTAGAAGAAATTGCTTTATGCGATAAGAGCGCCCATTGTACTGTGTCTATTATATTTTCTTTATCCTGTTTACTTATGTGTGTACAATAAAGAGTATTCTATTCTATTCTAATATGACATAGGTCTGTTATTGCCACTTACTTTCGCAAATTAAATAATCTTTGAATATATCAGATAAAAAATGCCACTTTCCGACAATTTCTCCGTTAAATGAGGTATTCCTCGAAGCGCTACCATTTTCAGGCGCTCCTAATGAGGCGCTCCTTTTTTATTCCTCGGAGCGCTCCTTTTAGTAGCGCCTCCCGATAGTAATTAAAAATATTAAATGTTATACCTTGAAGCCATCATCATCATCTAAGTTGCTTAACTTTTGGTTAAGCAACTTCGATGATGCTGATGCACAAATGAGTTTAAAAAAATCATCGATATAATTTATTACGTTTACTTTATGCTGTTCCCTTTTTTTAAACGTGGGTGGGCTTCAATGTTTTCTTCAATTTTAATATTTTTAATAAGTATCGGAAGGCGCTACTAAAAGGAGCGCTCCGAGGAATAAAACAGGAGCGCCTCATTAGGAGCGCCTCAAAATGGTAGCGCTTCGAGGAATACCTCCGTTAAATACCTGAAGTGCGAACGTTGCGCCTTAACTTAGGCTTAAGGATCTTATACTGCTCACAAAATAATAAGATAAAGTAATTATGAAATTTAAATGTTAGTCTTTTCTTATAATTACCTATAATAATATTATTCTAGATCTTTCTATAAATTTTACATATTATTTAAGTAAATCTATTTTATATATAGGTACCTATAGTCTATATTGTCAAATAACATTAAAAAAACGACTTTTATTCCATTTGCCTGCGTCCGAAATATCATAAAGTTATTTTTTTTCGTAAAAGTTCAACAAAAAATAATTTCCAATATCAGTAACAAATAAATTCGAATAGTATGAATGCTGACCGTAGTGCAGGACGAGAACGGGATCCCGTGCGGAGGGAGGGAAGAATTACTATACAGTTTTGAAGATCTTACGTAGTTTAACCACGAGCTTATTTGCTACTTCACCAGGCATAAAGGCGAGCAAAGCTCCAGCCTTAATAAATTGTTTAAAAACTACAAACTAAGCAAACTGCACAGGAGGGCGCCCCCTGTGAGGCTTGGACCTCGGCTCAGGGCGGTCGCTGGCGATGAGATTGAGTGATTATGCCTTTTATTATTTTAGGGGGTTTTGTGCAACTGTCGGGAGTACGAGGGGGGAATTACTAGTCAGATGTCATGTTCATTCGCACGAGTTATATATGTACACTAAGCTAATTTCCATCATAACTATTTTATATACCATACTAGCGGCCCGCCCCGGCTTCGCACGGGTGGACTTTTATACCCTACCCCTGCCCTACCCTACCCCTACCTTAACCCTACCCTACCCCTACCCTACCCCTACCCTACCCCTACCCTACCCCTACCCTACCCCTACCCCTACCCTACCCCTACCCCTACCCTACCCCTACTCTACCCCTACCCTACCCCTACCCCTACCCTACCCCTACCCTACCCTACCCTACCCCTACCCAAAAGTCCTATGTCCTTCTCCCAGTTCTTAGCTACCTCCCTACCAATTTTCAGCCAAATCGGTTCAGCCGTTCTTGAGTTATAAATAGTGTAACTAACACGACATTCTTTTGTTTTTAAAATGTATTCTGCTAGTCGGGACGGAAACAAATCCAACAAATCAAAAACCATGGCAATCGGTCCAGCCGTTCTCGAGTTATAAGTGTTGTAACAAACACGACTTTCTTTTATATATATAGATATGCTATAATTACGTTACCTTTTTCAAAATAATAACCACACTTATAATTCATAGAAAATTGCACCGAAATTGAGCAAGCCTTGACAATGAACGCTGCTACACAAAGGTGTAACAGTTCACAGACGCGTTTGAATGGTGACGTTTCACGCTGTAGCGAAAATACTCGTACATCCGGTAGATCGGCTTGTGTGTGCCACAAGCCATAGGCGGCGTGGCGATAACATAGTTGTACCATTACTAAACGAATTAAACGATATTTATTCAGCACATAGGTACCTATTTACATTATACTTGTACTTGTCAAATTATACACAATGAAAAGTAATAAAAATAATTAATTCAATGATTTACATCTGAATATCTCTATAGAAAAGAGTTACGTTTTTAAACAATATAATGCCATCGCTAAAACTATGAGAAATGTTACTTTAACATTATTTAAATAAAAAAGAACCAACCAAGTGCGAGTCGGACTCGCACAAGAAGGGTTCTTACCACTTTCAAGTGCCTAAGTGTTGCCGTTATTGAAGTCGAGCATAAAAACAAAGGAAAGTTTGTTGTATGGGTGCCCCCCTTAAATATTTATTTTATATAATTTTTAGTATTTGTTGTTATAGCGACCACAGAAATACATCACTACATAGAATAAAACACAGTCGCTTGCCGCTGTCTTTCCGTCCCTATGTATGCTTAGATCTTTAAAACTACGAAACAGATTTTAATGTGTTTTTTTTAATAGACAGAGTGATTCAATATCTAAGTTTATATGAATTAAATAGTTATTTTTAAAAAAATTGTATGCCAGTATTTCTAGGACGTATTAGAAGAATACAACTGACTATAATCATAGCAAATATAAGCATGAGGATGTCAAAAACTTTCCTTTATTAAAGACTTATACTTGAAATGTTTAAATTTCGATTCTGACATGTTCTTATAAAAATATCCAAGTGTGCCTATTAAATAAATCAAGATGATCAACTTGTCCATAGGAAAAGTTGATGTTCACTAAAAATTTAAATTCTTTTTAGAATTTAGTGACCTATTCATTTCCAAATCCAAAAATCGCGTTCACATTATCTATTAAATTATTTCAAAATTCATCATCATCATCATCAATAGCCCGTTTACGTCCACTGCTGAACATGGGCCTCCTCTTAACAGGCCTTGGCAAGCCATGACCGTTGAGGGATATTGCCATAATCACCACGCTCGGCAGACGGATTGGTGATCGCAGTAAGATGTGTACCTTGGGCTAATAGACGCTGCTGCCCATCCATCAGCTATATGTCCCTTAGTCGCCTTTTACGACACCCATGGGTAGACACGGGGTGGTCTATTCTAAGCCGGAAACCACACTTTGATTGTATGATTTTAAAATCACTTCAGTTTCTAGGTAGGTATCCCACAAATATTGTACATATTATACAGTAATACCCCGACTTACGGTACCCCGTTTTACGCAAATTCGGAGATACGCGGTTTTTATTGTTGATCACCACGCGCATCGGCGTTTTCGGTTTACTGCTAAGTTAAACTGCTAACTGCTAACCTAACCTAACAAGAAACTAAAAACAATGTCTTTTGGAGTGTGAACTAAATATTATCATTATTAACTTATGAGGACTTTGAATCTAAAATAAAAAAAGGAATTAGCAGAGATATTTGATCTACCGGAATAATAAGTGAAAATCTTTCTCTTTGAATTCAACCGTCACGGTATTATCGCTTAGATGGAAACCATGTTAGAATTTATAATTTAAATTTAAAATGTGTCTTCTGAATTATTGTTTTTTTTTAGAATGGTCCCAATTTTACAAACATTATATGTTAGGTACATATAATGTTTGTATCATTGGGACCAGTTTAAAGGGAAAGTTGAACCCCGACTTACGAATTCGACTTACACGGCTATCCCGTGGTCCCCACCTATCGCGTAAGTCCGGGGTATTATTTTATTTAAAGTCATAGACGTTAAAAACCCAAAAAAGATTGCAACCGATGCAGCACATAAAAGGTTGCACATCAGCACATGCACATCTAATATAAGTCAAAAATATTTAAATTAATAGGTATATCCGTTGATTATCACCTGCTGTCAATCGCTTTAACTTATACCACACGTGAATCTACTACACTCCGATGCAGGTAAGTTGAACATCTGGGTCGGCACGGGCGCGATAAAACGCCGTTTCCTTTACTTTCATTTTGTATGCTAAATAAAACTGATCTATACGCTTGGAAAACTGAGCCCTACAAATTGAATGGATTTCCAACGATTATAGTGACCGAATTACCATAACGTGATACTTTATGACGTCTGGAATACTTTTATAGCATCACACGAAGTCAGCAAAGTAATAAGTTTGCTGACTTCGTGTAGTGTAATGAGTCTTTAAGAAATATTAACTTCTATTGACTGACGACTAAACACTTAGGTGGGTATCTTATTCTAATGACCTAAGTAATTATTTGATTGTGTAGATATACTCGACAAGTACAAATGTATGTAAATACCTAAGCCCTGAATACATTAAATTTGTTACGTTTAGAGATTGTGGCGGTTCCAAAACACCACGCAGCTTAGTTTTAGCTACGGGCCCGCCTAGAGTTGCCAACTTTTTTTTACAAGATAAAAGTATATTTATGTCAGGAAAGAATAATGAAAACTATTTAAAAAAAATAAGAGTATGTACATGTCACACTTGATGGTTTGATTGATATTTGACATAATCTATTAGTTTAAACTTGTAAATTCCTCTCAGATAATTATAAGTCATGACTAAAGTACAAGCTGTAAGTATTCCAAAAAGTTATAAAATAAAATAAAATAAATAAAAAAATGAGCCAGCACCTCACTCCAATACTTATATCTAGTGTTAAGCATTTTGACGCTCAAAACAGAATTTATATACTTTATTTTTGGTCAACAGTAAAAAGTATAATGTACTGTTACTAAAACATTACGTATGTAGTACTTATTTGGTACCCTCACCTAATCGGCCGCTCGAATGACTACCCAGGCGGTAACAGTAGGTAAGCTCTCCTCAGCACGATTAGCTTGCTGTGCTTTATTAAAAAGAGCTAGACCTACACCTGCCGTGTAGTTTACGGCTTAAAATAATCAACCCCATATCTTCCCATGAGTTGAAAGCAGCACCTATCAGCTCAATGTTACCTACCATCTTACTGAGCATATTTTAATCCCGAATCACTTTTACGCAATACCAATTATTGTAGATTTCTTCATAATTATCGAGAAAATATAAATATGCCAATCATTAGTGTTGCCTATCGATAGTCGACTATCGATAAACTATCGATAGTCTATCGATAGTATCGATAGTTTTACGAACTATTGATAGTATTGATAGTTTTAATCATTTAATGCAACGATAATATCGATAGTATTACTTTAAAAATATCGATACTATCGATAGTATTATAATGTAATAGTATCGATACTATCGATAATATTGCTTCCAATCAATAGTATTAGTTAATTTGTGATATCGATAGCACTATCGATATTGTTACTATTTTCGAGGTCATCTATCGATAGCGAAACTATCGATAGTTGGGCAACTCTACCAATCATATTTATCCCCCGTATTCGCATAATATCAGATTCTTAAAATATTAGATTATCAAAATAGCACATTCTCAATATAGCCAAAGTACAATCAAGAGAAAATTTAATTTTTAAATCACATGTATTTTTTAAATATGAGACATATGACGTACAATGTAAACTCTTCCGATATCCTCGTAGACCCGAAGTCCGAGAGACCTGCGAACTGTAAAGTAACAGTTGCACAAAACTAAAAAGCCATAATCCCTCAATCTCCCCGTCAGCGACCGACCTGAGCCGAGGTCCAAGTCCCATAGGGGACGCCCTCTTGCGCAGGTTGCTTAGTTTGTAGTGTTTAAACCATTAATCTAGGCTGGAGCCTGCTCGCCTTTATGCCCGGTGAAGTGGCAAAAACTTCGGGGCTAACTTCATAAGTCCGTCGGAAAAAAAAAAAATTAAAAATAAATCAGTCAACAAAACTCTTCTTTGATTACGCAATAGGTATGTATACCTACGTAACATTAAGTTATTTAACATAGTATCTAGTGTCTGCTAGTACATACAATGATAAACAAAACACATCCATCATCAGTTAAAACCGAGTAACGCACAAGTAAGTAGAACGAGGTGGTAATAAAATACGCAAGTACGTCTTTAGAATAAAATATTGGATTTGAACAACGCAATTGTAGGGTCGACGACCTGTCGCCATTGCCGTGGCCCGTTATTTGTTACCCTTAACTGCGTTTTGGCGGTATGCAGTTCATTCCTATAGAATTTGAAAAGCATTTCGGTATTGGCAACTTAATTTTAATTGTATGGATGAAAAGATATGCTGTACAACCTCCGTGGCAGAGCAATGTAAGTCTCGCCTTAAGGCGCTGTTCTATTGTGGACGCTCGTGCGATACGTCCGATTAAAGTTATCGTGCGTTAAAACATACTGACATCTACGGAATGTAGATATACTATGTATATGTATGGTATGAACCCGAGTGTAACCCATCCTGGTGATCATGCGATCCGACAATATGCGGTTTCATAGCTCAGAAATTAGAAGAAATTATAAAAGAACCTTAGTCTCGGAGATCGTGGATTTGATGAAAATCGATAGTTCTAGTTCGTTGAAGGACTACCCTTCGTACATCGGAAAGCACTTTAAACCATTGGTCCCGATTGTCCTACATCGAGCAGTGGATGATAGAGGTGTCGGAACGCTTCTTTGAATCCGTGGCTCAGCACCCAAACCCGTTGGTTGTTGCAGACGTTTACGACCCTTTGCCTACAAAGCGTCGTAAACACCGTCGACCTCGGGGCGTCCTTGACGACCCGGACGACGAAATCACAACTTACCAACTAGCAGTACAGAGACGAGCAAGAAACTAGCACCACTACACAGAGACCACTCTATCCGACCCGCCGGAGAAGAGTGCGCCCGCGAACGCGACGCGTCCCCCCTCGCCCTCCCGACCCTTAGTTTGCTAAAAACCTTCCGATGCCCGCGTAGACCCGAAGTCCGCGAGGCCCGCGAACTGCACAGTAGAGCGACAGTTGCACAAAACTCCCCTAAACTAAAAGCCATAATCCCTCAATCTCCCTGTCAGCGACCGCCCTGAGCCGAGGTCCAAGTCCCACAGGGGACGCGCAGGTTGCTTAGTTTGTAGTGTTTAAACAAAAAAAAAAAGGTCCCGATTGTCTATGACAATCGTATATAAGGTAAACGGGCAGTAGCGTTTACCTGTGCATAAATTCTCGCTGTCAATCATCGACGAAAGGGCATCTGCGGTGCGGTGGCAGTAGCACGCCCGCTTTTGAACTTAAAAATATTCCTGCGCAGATAACTGCTCATCATCAACAGAATACTCATAAGGACTGTTTGTATTTTACTGCAATGTAAGATCCAATTCACACTTTCTTCGATTAAGTGACACTACACGCATCTTTATCGATTTAATGACACTACTATTGTAGTGTCATTAAATCGATAAAGCTTTTGTGATGTTGTCAAAGGAATTATTATTCTCTTTGACACATCACAAAAGCTAATCGACACTCAAGTCTTGTGTCACTTACATTCTAACTATTTATAGAGCTTTAAATAATTCGACACTAGCTTTTGCTCGTAACTAATACGCTGTAATAAGCTGTAATAATGCTATAATAAGATGTTACAAAGTAATTATAAAAATATATTGTATTATGTAGGAAAAAACTTTGAAACAAGTATGCGATTCGAAAAGGGCACATCTGATATTATTTGGATTACTAGGAGCGTACCAGATACTGGCCGGCTAAAAAAATGTTATCACAAGCTCTTACAACATCACATATACATACATAAGCTCACGCCTGTTTCCCAGCGGGGTAGGCAGAGACAATGGACCTCGACTTGCTACGATCCCTACACACATCTTTCGTTTCATTCACTGTCATAACATATACAGGGTGTCCAAGAACCTGGCGTCCAACTGGATTCCCACGATGCCCCAAGTTCTAACAGTACTCAGAAAAATATTTTAAAAAATCCACCCCATGTACTTACAGAATTATACTGATTTAAAAAAAAAGGGGAAATGAGCACCCTGTGACATACTTTTGAATGCTGTGACTGCTAATGCTGATAATTTCGATATTTCTTGGAGGTTTTGTAATCTAGGGTATTGCTGTGTCTAAATAGAATGTAAAAATAAAGTACTTATTGTACCATTTTAAAATAAAATATTATTTTAACTAAAGGTGATATGGAAAACTATTGAATTTCGCAACTTTGACCGACTGTAGTGTAAAAAAAATGTACCAAAATAGTATGGCAAGTGACGTCAAATTTTGACGCGTTTATTCCTCTTTTTAAAAAGGTATAATACTTACACATTAATTTGAAAAAAAAAATTTTGATAATATTTTTACTCAACAACCCAATTTTTACGATGTCTTACAGAATTCTTAGAAAGAAAAATTTACGACGAATTGAATCTAACCTCTAAAGAATTACTATTGTATGCTCATAAAAATAACAACAGGCCTCTCAAAAAACAGGTTAGACCGTAAGGGACGGTATGTGCATGCATCTCACCATAGTGATTCGTTATTACAACAGGAGGGAGCAAGACAGAAACTATCTTTGCGATTTGCTGGTTCTTCTTTATGGTACCCCATTATTCAGGTAAGAGTGAGGGAGAAAAAGGTTAGAGGTGCGAGTGAGATAGATAGTGACGCTATCTGGGATCGTGCTATTTAGGATAACAGTACGGTCAGTACGCATCACTGCCTCCTGCCGTTACTACGCACCTCTCTCTTATTGTTACCATTGATCACGTACTACGATTTAAAGCTTTGTTTATTGGACTCGATTACTCTTTGTGCTCTGGACTTTGAAACGAACTCTTTACGACGACCTTTGCCTGTGTTTGGACAGTTTGTGTTTTGTGTGTGCTACCATGGCGACCTACACTCCGCAAGAATACGCAAATATGCACTACATTTATGGAGAATGTAGAGGTAATGGACGAGCTGCAGCGAGACTTTACAGAGAAAGGTATCCGAGGGCTACGCGATATCCCGACCATCGAGTTTTCATTAATGTGCACAGATCACTATGTGACGGGCGGTTCCCCAATCAAGTAGCTGGTGAAGGACGACCCGTAAATGACTTCATACGCGATGAAGTTTTAGAGGCGGTGTCGGCAAATCCAAGCATCTCTGTGCGAGGAATAGAAGCTGATACGGGGATACCGAAGAGCACAGCACACAGTATTCTCCAAAAAGAAGAATATCATCCGTACCACGTACAGCGAGTGCAAAGTCTTTTACCTCGAGACTATCCGAGCCGAGTCGCGTTTTGTGAAACAATCCTGCAAAAACATCGAGAAGACGAAAACTTTATCGACAAAATTTTGTGGTCAGATGAATCAACATTTAAGAAGGATGGCTACATGACACAACTTGCACGAGTGGCATGTGGAAAATCCGCACTTGATGCGAGAAGATAGATCCCAGTACCGGTTCAAAGTGAACATGTGGACCGGTATTCTCTGTGGGAATATTATTGGTCCATTTGAGATGCCCGAGAATTTGACTGGCGAATCATATTTAAATTTTCTTCAAAATGATTTGCCAAACTTACTAGAAGAGACCCCACCAGATATGTGGTTCCAACACGACGGCTGTCCAGCACATTTTCGCGTATCCCTTAGAGAGTTTTTGGACGAGCAATACCCGAACAGGTGGATTGGGCGATCAGGAACAATCCCGTGGCCAGCCCGCTCACCTGACTTAAATCCGCTGGATTTTTTTTTCTGGGGAACTATGAAGGAGCTCGTTTATGCGAAGCCCATTAATGACATCGCTGACCTTCGTGAGAAGATAACACAAGCAGTGCAGGTGATACGTCAAAAAAGTTACTCGCGAAACATAAAGCGGTCCTTTTTAAGGAGAGTGAGAGCTTGTATTGCCGCGGGTGGTCAACATTTTGAACATTTATTGTAATAAAATATCTTTAAACTAACATTCTTTGCTTTTATTCTACTGGGAACCCATCTACCTGTGTGTATTTCCTTCTTGCTCACTCTTGGAACCGAAGTAAATAATAGTAGTAACATAACAGTTTCTAAGATAAGAAAGGGTCCGACAGTTACCGTTAGTAGGTAGGCACTTCGTAAAAATTGGGTTGTTAAGTAAAAATATTATCAAAAATTATTTTTTTCAAATTAATGTGTAAGTATTATACCTTTTTAAAAAGAGGAATAAACGCGTCAAAATTTGACGTCACTTGCCATACTATTTTGGTACATTTTTTTTACACTACAGTCGGTCAAAGTTGCGAAATTCAATAGTTTTCCATATCACCTTTAGTTAAAATAATATTTTATTTTAAAATGGTACAATAAGTACTTTATTTTTACATTCTATTTAGACACAGCAATACCCTAGATTACAAAACCTCCAAGAAATATCGAAATTATCAGCATTAGCAGTCACAGCATTCAAAAGTATGTCACAGGGTGCTCATTTCCCCTTTTTTTTTAAATCAGTATAATTCTGTAAGTACATGGGGTGGATTTTTTAAAATATTTTTCTGAGTACTGTTAGAACTTGGGGCATCGTGGGAATCCAGTTGGACGCCAGGTTCTTGGACACCCTGTATGTATATTTAAGAATATATGTATTTGAAAAGATTATTTTTGTATTAGAAACATAGGTGTTTTGTGAATCATAAAGGCACAGTACGTGACAAAGGTGTTCGACCCCCAGCCACAACCTCACACGGTTCGCGGGCGATATCACTACTGTTATCACGAGCTGCCCAACGTAACAAAGTCAATCGAAAGCTTAATCGCTTATAAAAACAATAGGGCTTATGATAAATTGGAGTTATTGAGCCACAAAAGTGTCTTGCTTAAATCTAATAACACGCCCGGTAACTGTACCGATAATGGCGATTAGCTACCTTGATATAATTACACCATTTGGCCAGCACAACTTGTTTCTATAATAAGTACTAACACAGGTATTTACTATATACCCACCTGCGTGATTTAAATAACTGACAAAGAAACGAGTACCTACGTATTATCTTTAAGTTGTATCATAGACATATACGATAACAGTTTTCTTTCTCTCAGCAAAAACTTTTTTTAAAGCTAATTTACACACCGAGATAGCAATTGATTTGCAGATAATTGATATCTACAAAAATAAATGACCTATATTATAAACACTAATGGTGCCATCGCGTTTAAAAAAGTCGCAACCACAACCACGATTAAGTTGACTGTGATTTCTGACGAAGTTTGGTGAAAACGCACAAGATATAATTCTGTAAATTTAAGTAATATATAAAATATTTTACACACTCACCTCGGAGTTCGTGGGTTCGATCCCCACGCCGGACTGGAAATCTGTGTGTAAATCTTAGATTTCTTTCCGGGTCTGATTGGCTGAGGGACTACCCTCCGTGCCTCGGAAAGCACGTTAAGCCGTTGGTCCCGATTATAACATTACTATAATAATCGTATATCAAGGAACGAGCAGCAGAGTTTCCTTGTGTGGTGCAACATAATACTGCGGTCACCAATCCGCCTGCCAAGCGTGGTGACTATAGCACATACCCTCCCTCGGGAGGAGGCCCATGTTCAGCAGTGAACGTTATACGGGCTGATGATGAAGGCCAACGCTCTATTAAATTCCATCATCATCACACGCCCTGAGCTCATATAGTATTGAATGCCTAAAAGCCGTCTACAAATAGCTCTGGCTGTTAAGTTTGTAGTAGTTTATAAAGCACTAGCTTCCCGCGCGGCGTTCTACCCGCGTAATGCTGATTTTCCACCAGAGAGGCGAGACCGTCTTGTCTCGCCTCTCTGGTGGAAAATCAGCATCAGACGAGGAGGGAATTGAAATTTGTATGGCAAATTTTCAAGCCTCTCCCAGCGCATCTTTGGTGGAAACAGTGTGGCGAGACGAGACGAGGCTAGAACGTGAATTGAAATATTTGTTTGTGTTAAAATGAACCGTATTGCTCGCGATGTAGAGCAACAGAAACACGCTTCTCACGAGATGCTTATTGTTGTTCATTGCTACTTATTACCGTGTTATTACCTGAGAATCGCGATGGCTATTTTTAGTGGAAAAGGGTCAGTGCGATTTCAATTCCCTCCTCTTCTCGTCTCGTCTCGCCCCTCTGGTGGAAAATCAGCATAACTCCCGTTCCCGTCAGAACTTCATAATAAAATACATATAGCCTAAAAAGCCTTTCTCAATAAATGGGCTATCTAACACTAAAATATTTTTTTTAATCGGAACAGTAGTCCCTGAGATTCCCTCGGTCAAGCAATGAAAGAATCTCCTCAGCTTTATAATATTAGTATAGATAGTAGTATAGATTTAATTAGACTTGAGCCCTACTCGCCCTTATCGCCCGGTAAGGTAGGAACATTCTCAGTGCATACTACAAAAATGTCGATCCGAAAAAAAAACCTGTTCACAGGTTGAGCCTGCAATAAACGGAAAATGAAAAATACAGTCCAAATGAAAAGAAAATAAAAACGTAAGTTACAGATTATAAAAAGAGATTTGATTACTCTACAGTCAGTTATTAAATCACGGTTGCGCACTTTTATTCGTATAATTAAAATTTTAATAGATCATGCAATTACCTACACTATTATATCATTGGTTACAACATTGCGATGATAATAAATATTTATTGTTAAGAACAAAACTAGATTGATTACACGCTCGACTGGTTAGATTGATTTTATGAATAACGTGGTATGACAATTGCAATCCAGGTAAATCTACATAATGCTATGCAATTAATTGTTAGTCATATTATGCAGAAATACTTCCTAGATAAATAGTAAACAATCAGGCTAGTTCGAGTTAAGCGACGCGAAAATTTGTATGAATGCATGTATCGATGTTATTTACTCTTTCACGCAAAAACTACTGAACGGATTTGACTGAAATGTTGCACCAGGACTGTTTATACGGTGGATTAAAATATAGATTAGAAAACATCACGCTTCTACCCACTGGAGCGGAGTAGCAGTCCAACGCGTATAAAACTGCTGAAAACTATATGTTATTGTCCTTTTTGATAATATTGCGTATCTTGCGTGGCGATAGTAAAAAGAAATGTAAAAGTGATTCACATTGAATTTTTTTTCGGACGGACATTTATTTAGTCTTCCATGAGGCATTTGCTTCTTCAATGGGCTTATGCCCGTAGAAGTGAAGTTAGTCGAAAGAGAAGTTAGTCGGTTAGTAGAAGACTACATTGAAGTGTAGTCGTGTTTAAACCTACTGCACACATTCATATCCATAAATAGTTACGAAAGCAAAAGACAAGAAACACTGTCTCAATGAAATCTGCTTCTATTTAAAATACGTTTTCCATTGTGGGCATAAACAATACGCGGCGATATTCAACGGAATAAGAGAAACTGTGGTTACGGCGCCTTTAAGACGATCAAATCTAACTTAAACGTTACATTATAAATATAAACTAATGCTTACATAAGATTAACTTATACAATTTAAAAGTGATACATTATTTTAATAATAAGTAGTACTATACTGAAATGAAAATCGTTTGTCTTGCAATTTGTAAAATAGACATCTAAAATTGCTTGCAAATTTTTTGCTTAAAAAATTACTTGCATCATCAATACAGTTTTTGTCACATGTCGCTCCAAAGAAAATGATGAGGGCCGATTTATAATAATTATATTATAACTTAATTGTTATGACACTTGATCTAACGTATATAACCAAACAAAAGTTCAACTTCATTAAGTCCGGTTGAACTACCGGTTTAGTTTATCAACTAACTAGTAAGTTGATCTACTTGAAAGTGTACGGGGACTACTAGAAGTATTTTTAAATATTTAATTGAAGTACCGCTGTCCCTGTAGGACGGAGACACGACCTATGGGGACAACGGGAATAAAGGAAAAAATCCTAGTGACGAAACTGCATAATAACTTTAATTACTCAATCAATATATATTTTTCGCAGGATGACAGACTTCGAACGAATCAAGCAAACCTGTTTAGAAAAAGGGGAGCTTTGGGAAGACCCTGACTTTCCCGCCAACCAGACATCAGCATTTTATTACCAGACACCACCTTTTCACTTTGAATGGAAGAGATCAAAGGTAACATTTATTTTACTGTTAGAAGTTATTATTCTTTTACTACTTAAAATAACAAGATACATAAAATAAATAGCTGTACCTACGTAAATGGCGGATAAACTTAATTATAAAATAAACACCGGGATTTTTAATGGTTGCTAATCTGCCAATACTAAGCGACATGATATTTTATTCTTAGTAGCAAAATCGATTTATATATATGTACCGAGTCCGCTATAATTTTAGTTAAAAGTACTTACTTAGAGGTATATATCACATTTTTTTCAAAATTATTTTAGTAATAATTCAAAAGTTAAGGGCGGGGGGACGCTCTAATTATAACTTTGTATTAGGTTATCTCGGGACTGGGGGGTTTGATCTACATAGTTCCAAGGTAGTTTTCGTTGCGTTTTAAGCATTTTCAAATTTTGCATTTTCGAGACTTTTCCAACGATATTCCACGATGGGGTTTGATGAATTTAATTTTTTTGATTCACTTTTCGTTGTATAGGAAGACGGATGAAAAAAATATATTTTTCCATAATAATAAAAACCCAGTTTTGGATCTTCAATGTACATCTCTCCACCAAGTTTCGTGACAATCGGCGGAGTACGAGTCCGGATGGACGGACATAACGTAACTATAAAGGTTCCTTGTGGACTACGGAACCCTAAAAATAACACAATAACATGTTTATTTTCAAATTTTAATCTTACGTTTAATAGTAGTAGGTTATGCTAAATGGTTTTGCCAAGTAAAGAGATTTTTAACAATAAATTTACATGGCACTGACTCAAATTGTTATTGTATTAAAAATAATAAAGTTTGGTATTTATAAATAAAAACCGGGCAAGTGCAAGTCGGATTATCCCATGAAGAGTTCCGTAAAGGGTTCATGAGTTCTCGAGCTTTTCAATATCTCGGGTCTCGAGAATTCTCGAGGCAAATTTCTCGGGCCTTCTCGGGTTGTCGAGAAATTTACATTTACGTACGTTTTCTTATATAATTTGGTTCCAATAACGTAACATTAATCTTATGAATAAGCTAATTAACTTTAAAAAAATAAAGAAATAATATTATTCAGACTCATAATTATAATGACAGCACCATTTTTGGCTAACTTATCAACAAAAGTTTGAACCTTTGCAAGCAATGGTTTTGGGCACTTTAGGCGTTGCGCATTTCGTCGGTGATACTCCAAAACCGCGTAAGTGACAGTTGCTAATAAGGTCTAATTTTATTTGTCTATGAATATTTTCTTTGTACGTGTTTTAAAGGAAGAAGACCGATTAGGTACATGTGATTTTCAACCTTATTAGCAACTGTCACTTACGCGGTTTTGGAGTATCACCGACGATTTGCAGATTCCTTTTTTTTGTATATTTCCATACTTTTGATGCTTCCATCTTTACTGTTATAGTGACGTTTCGGTAAAATCTATAACAAACGCAATTCAAATTAATAATAAGCCCTTGGAGTAATATGTGATACACACACAACACAACTGGCAATATTCGTCTCACAAATTTAAAATGACACATTAATTAATTTCAAATTACTTACATAAGAAAAACATACCAGAATAATTAAAAACTAAGCTTGTGTGTTGTTGTTTTACAAAAATAGGAAATATAATTACACTAGGTAGTATAATTAATGTATCGTTAGATATTTTATGGATAAAGGTTTGACTAAAAAGTAATAGAAAAGAACAGATAGGTACTCGTACCTACCTACCTACGATTTCTCGAGTGCTCGACTTTTCGCGAGCTTGATTTCCCGGGAACAAAGCCCAACGATTTCCCAGGAACTCTCGGCTCGAGAATTCCCGGGAATGAACCCTAGTTCCGTACCATTTTCAAGTGCCTACCTGTTGCCGTTATTGATATCAAGCAAAAAATTACAAAACAAATCACGTTTGTTGTGTGAGAGCCCCTTTAAATATTTATTTTATTTTATTATTAGTATTTGTTGTTATAGCGGCAACAGAAATACATCATCTGTCAAAATTTCAACTGTCTAGCAATCGCGGTTATTGAATGACATCTGATCGATCTCCACCACCATCATCATCATCATCATCATCAGCCCGTATAACGTCCACTGTTGAACATGGGCTTCCTGCCGAGAGAGGGTAGTTGCCGTAGTAACCACGCTTGGCAAGCGGGTTGGTGACCGCAGTATTATATTGTACCACACAAGGAAACACTGCTGCCCGTTCCTTGATATACGATTATTATAGATGATGTTATAATAATCGGGACCAACGGCTTAACGTGCTTTCCGAGGCACGGAGGGTAGTCCCTCAGCCAACCAGACCCGGAAAGTAATCTTAGAATCTACACAAAGATTCCTTGTCCGGCGTGGGGATCGAACTCACAACATCCGAGATTTAAAGCCAAATACCGCTACGCTACGGAAGTTGATCTCCACAATTTTTCATAAAAGTTAGCGTCGGTTTAAGTTAGATAAGTGGCCAACTCGGTCATATGATGTAACACCGACGCATTGTGGGGTTACATTATAGACAGAGTCTACACGGTTCTTGAGTAAGTTCTTGTTGAAAATCCCTATAATCCCTAGTAACCATAAAAAATCACGGTGCAGGTATATACAACAATGAATTAGTAAATAAAAACATAGTCAGATAAATAAGTAGGTACGATGAAACTTATGGCATAACAATTGTCGCGAGACTTTCACTTATAGTATACGGAGTAAGTTATACTTATGAGTGCGTAAGTATAGAATTGAATTCCTTATTAACTGAATTGCCTACAGTAATACTATGAATCCGACTAAATAAATGTTCAATGGATATGAGATTTTGTTTGTAAATACATTTCTCGGTGCAATTTAATACAATATTAGAATACGTAATCGTTTCTGGGGAAGACCAAAGAAACGATGGATGGACTGTGTAAAACAATTGAGAACTTATTAGGAACACTGTTATTATCCTCCTTTTTTAATTTGTAATTTGAAAAGTTCGTATTATAATAATTTTTAACCAAAGAAAAACCGACTTTAAACATTTAACTAAGAGTTCCCTGAACTGTCCTTTGTCTTCATCATCAGACCCCTAATGACAGTCACAACCCATCTAGGTGTAAAATTCTTATCAATATTAATAATGAAAAAAAAAACAACAAACGCACTAGTCGCCCCTATGATTTTTGAAAGTTCCCCTCGATTTGTCTGGTCTGCCATCATCAAACCCTGATCTTCTTATCATGAGACCACGTTTGAAATATCTTCTTTCCAACAAAAAATAATAATAATCAAAATCGGTTGTCCGAACGGATAACGAAGTTATCCGCGAACAAACATAAAAATAAATATTTACGGTCGAATTGAGAAAGTCCTTTTTTGAAGTCGGTTAAAAATTAATGCTAAGATACCCATAGTTATAAGTTATACGATTGAAGCATTTCAACGCACAAATCAGAAGACCAGCTTAGTGTATACATCAAGCGGGCTTTTTTGCCGTCCAAAGCTTACAAAACTTATTTTGACTGTTACGACCTTGAGAATTTACCATTTCTTTGCTAGGGACTGATATGAAAACCTTGTGAGTATGAGCTGTATAGTACCAACATATACAATACATAGATGTACTTTTTAAGTTATATTATTTACTAGCGGCCCGCCCCGGCTTCGCACGGGTGGACTTTTATACCCTACCCCTGCCCTACCCTACCCCTACCCTAACCCTACCCTACACCTACCCTACCCTACCCCTACCCTACCCCTACCCTACACCTACCCTACCCTACCCCTACCCTACCCCTACCCTACCCCTACCCTACCCCTACCCTACCCTACCCTACCCTACCCCTACCCTATACCTACCCTACACCTACCCTACCCTACCCCTACCCTACCCTACCCCTACCCTACCCCTACCCTACCCCTACCCTACCCTACCCTACCCTACCCCTACCCAAAAGTATCCTATGTCCTTCTCCCAGTTCTTAGCTACCTCCCTACCAATTTTCAGCCAAATCGGTTCAGCCGTTCTTGAAATAAAGAGCCGTTTATAAATAGTGTAACTAACACGACTTTCTTTTGTTTTTAAAATGTATTCTGCTATTCGGGACGGAAACAAATCCAACAAATCAAAAACCATGGCAATCGGTCCAGCCGTTCTCGAGTTATAAGTGTTGTAACAAACACGACTTTCTTTTATATATATAGATAGATTAGATGAATCATGCACATATGTTTGCTGACCTAAAAGGTCAGCAAGTCACACAGTCACATTTAAATTTTTGACAAATTATTTACATCTTGGGAAAGGCAATCCTTATCATTGGGAGCGATGACGATTGGACTGTACGGGTAAAATCGTTTGTTCAATGTTTTTACTTTTTTTATTGAGTTATAAATACATATTTGGAATCAGGAAATAACGTCTGGTATATGAAATTTCGAAAATGTTATTTGTGCACTTTTTTATTATGCCGACCAATAGATTTCTGTTCAAATATACATGTTTCGATAGAACGTGTTTTTCTTATATGCTATTTTTATGTTACCATACATTTAAGGTTCACCAGTCTTCCCATATGTGGCAAATTACAATCAAACCCACGCAGTAGTCAGAAAGTTTAAAATTACATTACTAGTGACTCACACTGATCGTCAATAAAAGTCACATCATTTTCTACCGATCTTCCAAATCTTAATACGCCAAAAAACTACTAAATTAAAACACAAAAAACACCGTCAAAAACAATAGCGATACATTTTCAACAATCTCGAAGATTGAAATTATAAACAACTAGCGATGTATGTATTACGTACATATAAAACTTCCTCTTTTTTTTCGGATGGCCTACGTATGGCCACGTAAAGCCACGAGGCTTTTGCTATTTCACCGGGCATAAATGCGAGCAGAGCTCCAGCCTTACTAAATGGTTTAAAAACTACAAACTAAGCAACCTGCGCAAGAGGGCGCCCTCTGTAGGGCTTGGACCTCGGCTCAGGGCGGTAGCTGGCGATGAGATTATGACTTTTAGTATTTTAGGGGAGTTTTGAGTAACTGTCGCTCCACTTTACAGTTCGCGGGCCTCTCGGACTTCGGGTCTACGAGAGCATCGTGCAGTTCTTTATAAATTAAGGGTCGGGAGGACGAGGGGGGACGCGTCACGTTCGCGGGCGCACTTTCAAAGATCTAAGCATACATAGGTACAGACAGACATCTGCAAGCGACATTGTTTTATACTATGTAATGATTAAACCAAGTCTTATACTATGAGATTGATTGACCACTTTAACCAACTTACTGGAGACCTTGAGCCCCTGGAGCCTTAGTTAACAAAGAATCATCTGTTGCCCATATAATCCCGAAGAAACCCGACATATGTGGACAAAATCTTCAGTCGCTTATATGAACTTTTTTTTAGCAGATTGAATTTGGATTAGTCACTTGCCGTTAACTTTAGGTCCTCGTAATTTTTATTTAATTTAGGCCTTTAGTGCACGAGATGGCCGTTAACTATGCCAAAATGATTTATGGCAAAACGATAAAAAATCGATAATATCTATTAGTCTATATGTTGCAGTCAAAAGTACTTTAAATTAGCAAAATCAGTCAAAACTAACCGAACCTAATCTAAATCTACTGTTGACTTATGGTGGTTTTGAATAATTATAACAATAGCAGGTAAAGTAACTTAAGGAGTTTAGCCCAAACGAAATAAGGACAAATATTTTGGTGGAGTCAAAGGGGGTCCCCTTTTATTGTTATATTATAATAGCTGCGGCGCGTTACTCTGCTCCAGTAGGTCGGAACGTGATGTTTTCCCTATATATATCAATCCAGTTTATAGGCTATCTCGGTGCAAACTTTCAGCTAAATCCGTTCAGTAGTTTTTGCGTCAAAGTGTAACAAACATTTATCCACACGTACAAACTACGAGCATATTACTGAGTCCATTGTATTTAGGGTTGAACTACCATGGCGAGTGAAAGTGACAAGTGATAAAGAAAGACAGAAAGAAAATACATTTATTCAGCACAACACACAAGATATTACACAGTAGACATGGAGTTAATGTACAAAACAATAAGACGCCTTGCATGTTCTGCCGAAAATGTCGCCACCTCAGCATAGGCTAGGCGATACCTAGCGCTGATTTTCAGTTGGCAACTCGAATGACCCACGGACGAGAGATATTACACTTGATTTTTACAGTTTGTTATGATATCAAGCACCTAGTGCTGCGATAAATGCTGCGATAGAACGACAAGATAAGGCATAGTTTTGAAACGCATGTGTGCGTAAGCTGTGTACCTATGCACACGCCAAGGCCGAGTTTTTACCAGCTTCGTTGTGTTACTCGCAGGGCTTCAGAGCGTATTTCCGTTTTATTTCGTCTGAGACAGGGACAAGCTATCCTTCAATTTGGATTCTTCTGCCACTTAACATCAGTTGTACTCCGCTCCGCTCAGGTCTTATGTAAAAAAAAACTCAATGAAAAGTAAGAGGTAATCAAGTGGGTGGCGGCCGGCCTTGCTCACTCCTACACTGACTGGCTCATCTTGACAGTTCATTGATTCTATGATCCGTTATTAATTGCAAAATAACCAAGTTGTATAATTAGGAGTGAGGCGCAAGTTGGCCGGGATTTAACTAAAAAAAACTATTTTTTTTTTATAAAATAGACAACGCAAAAGAAAGACTTAAGTTATCTATAATGATCTTAAGTTATAAAGAGGTAAATACAAAATAAAATTATACACAAATGGGAAAAAAAAGCGGCCAAGTGCGAGTCGGACTGCCGTATCAGCAAGTAACATAATATAAAAGTTCTTGTAGTTCGTTGTAACTTTGATCGATGTTATAATAATAGTTGATTGAATGAAAGGTAAATTGCGGTTTACGATTTATGACGTACTAAAAAAACTACTTAGTAGATCTCGTTCAAACCAATTTTTAGTGAAAGTTTGCATGGTAATGTACATCATATATTTTTTTTAGTTTTATCTGTTTCTTATTTTAGAAGTTACAGGGGGGACACAATTTACCACTTTGAAAGTGTCTCTCGCGCAAACTATTCAGCTTAGAAAAATGATATTGGAAACCTCAATATCATTTTTAAAGACCTGTCCAAAGATAACACACAAGTATGGGATTGATGAAAAAAATAATTGAGTTTCAGTTCTAAGTATGGGGAACCCCCAAAATGTAGTTTTTTTTTTCTATTTTTGTGTGAAAATCTTAGTTTATTCCCACTAGTTCGATTCATTAGTTCGCTCGTCGAACTAGTGAGATTTTTTTATCATTTGTTCGACCGTCGAACTAATTAGATTTAAAAGTAGTTCTACTAGGCAAATGACAATCGGTTAGGTTAGGTTAGAGCTGCGGCCATACAACGCCAGAACCGAATAGTAAATTAGTAAAACATTTAAATGTAGTAGAACTATTTTAAAATCTAATTAGTTCGACAGTCGAACAAATGAGGAAAAAAATTCTCACTAGTTCGACGGTCGGACAAATGAGAAAAAAAATCTCACTAGTTCGACGATCGAACTAATGAATCGAACTAGTGGGAATAAACGAAAATCTTAATGCGGTTCACAGAATACATCTACTTACCAAGTTTCAACAGTATAGATCTTATAGTTTCGGAAAAAAGTGGCTGTGACATAGGGACGGACAGACAGACAGACATGACGAATCCATAAGGGTTCCGTTTTTCGCCATTTGGCTACGGAAGCCTAAAAAAACGATGCTCCTATAGCACTATACTATACCAAACTGGACTCCATGTACTTCGTACGACTTAAATTTAAACTAGGGCCATTTTATAACTAAAATTCTAACTATTTCAGAAGAAATATTGTTCGTTACAATATATTAACCAACTAACTTTATCCTTATAAATTACAAACAAGTTTCACTTAACAGAAAGTTACCTGTTCAAGATACTCCTACAGGATCTGTTACTAAGCGCGCGAAACTGTGTGGGACGACTAGAAATACACATAGAAATAAATTATAAGTACGTATATTTGTATGCAGGTGTTTTGAGGTTATCGGAATAAAGTAATACATACCTACACTGCCCTACAATGTCCTGCCTGCCACATTAATTTATACACCATATGCAACACATTCCAAAGAATAAACACAGTTAACAGGATAAGCAGGTGAAGTGTTGTCTTGACAGGTATATATGTATATATATGGCAACAAATAATGAACATGAATACTTTATTGTAATTACTAGTACAGGTGTATTGTTGATAGGCTACTAGTTTTATAGGTCGCTAGCTTCGTTGACGATCTCGGGTGCTTTTAAAAACTATCCGGGCAGAGATCTCGTAACTGTTTGATTCCTCGTAATGTATAAGGTAAGTCTATCTGCATATCTGCTGCAACTCATCTTCTTATGCGTGCATATAGGGCCCATATCTTAGTAGGCAAAAAATAAGTGTGAAATTAGCCCTCAAAAACGGACATGGTTCTTTTTATTTCATTTTCGTTTAGGTCTTAGCAATCTAAATGCAT
This sequence comes from Nycteola revayana, assembly GCA_947037095.2. Lineage (NCBI taxonomy): Eukaryota > Metazoa > Arthropoda > Insecta > Lepidoptera > Nolidae > Nycteola > Nycteola revayana. The sequence continues at coordinate 28,549,944 of OX344842.1, read as the reverse complement.
TACTAGAACTCCCGCGTGTCACATCGCGTGTCACTGTTATATCCCGCGTGCATATTTATTGTAGGTATCTTCGAATCTATGTACCGGATAACATGCTGAAGCAGTTCCCGGTACCGTCCTAAATAGCAATGGAATAGCATCTGGGAGGTTTAGTGGGTTACCCCATTCTTATGCCATCCCTTATCCCTCCACATGTCATCATTCACGAAGTCTATCCATCTTCTTTTTTTACCTTCTTACGTAGAAGGTAAAAAAAGAAGATGGATAGACAATGAAAAAATGAAAAAAATAAACTTGTTTTCTAGCTGCTAAGGTTATAAAGTGTTAAGAACGTAGCACTAACGAGGACATTGCAACTACTGAATTACATGTGTGTAGGTTGGAATGTGTACTAGGCACGGGCCCACGCCGGCAAAAAAGCACAACAAAGATATTGTTACTGTTATAGATCTGGTTTGTTTTCGCTTTTGTTTTCACTTTATTTCTCTACTCGGTACTTAACTTGTTACTTACGTATGTGAATATTGTGCAGTCATATTTATAGATGTTGTAGGATTAATAGAGAAGTATAGTAACTGAGAAATATGTAGGTATTGTAAATTCTTGTTTTTCCTTTACTTAGATAAAAAAATGGAAGTTTGCGTTTTTTACACCGATCCAAATCTACTCAGATAGGTATTAATTAGTTTTCTGTAGAAATAACGTGGTATGTACTAAGTGGGCCGTTCAAAGATTTGTGTTAAATGTTATCTTCAGCTCGTCGTACGGCTGAACATGAGGGTTACCCCCATAGTCACCACGCTTGGCTAGCACAGTTGTGCTTACATTGTAACACAGGGAAACGTTGCTGCTAGTTCCCTGGTATACGATCGTTATAAAACAACCAACCAGACCCGGAAAAATATCTTTGATTTCACACAAACATCATCTATTTATTTATTAAAACTTTAGCACACAATATAACATGCCAAGGAGGACTAAATGCCATATAGTCTAAGATCCCGCTATACAACGACCTTCACCGAGATGCTTATTACTTGAGACGTATTTTTTATGTTATTAAATATGCCAATAAATATATCCTATATGGGTTGCCTAACAAATTTCAGTCCAGAATATTTTTAATCAATAATAAAAAAAATTTTTTTTTTTAACATTGCACCGGTGTGATTATTAAATAAATTTGATACCAATCGAAAGTTTGAAGCCCATAGAATATGCAAACGTTAGGTTGCCTATTTTTTTCCGGTCACAACCACGGGTTGCCAGGTGTAAACAGGTAAATCTATACTAGCATTTTGCAACAGTCTGATTATTGAATCAAACTTAGATAAAATGAAAGATTATTTCATAAGGAACACGGTGGTATAGGGTTGCCTGCGAAAAATCAGTCCCGAATTACGGTTGTCGAATTTTAAATAATAAAATATCGCTGCGAGTGAATGTGTGTGAGAGAGAGGTCCCAGACCAACCATCCCATGCGGTACAAAAGGACGCAGCGTAGCAGCTGTTTAAAGTCCGCCCATATAAAGAAGGAGAGTGCGCATGCTATTTGTGCTTGGAAATGAAAAGGATAGCGATAGACTCGTATATGCTGTGCATTATTTTGGAGTAGATTGTCGCTATAGATACAAGTGAAAAAACGTGCTGCTATTTATTGTTGGAAAAAATGGCCAAAAAGTGTTTTTTGTGTGACTCGGATGACGGAATAATTGATTTTGATGATGAAACTTTTGAAAACTGTCCATTAAAGTTAGATTTTCGTAAAAAAAAAAATTTAATACAATTTTGTTGAGCTACCCAGTGCGTCACTCCAATTTGTAGGTTATCATACCACGTGCTACAAAAAAGTGACTGTTTTGAATAAAAAATATAACGAAGAATTTCTTAAATTTATCGCTGAATAAGTAAGTACATAATAATTGAATCTTTAAAATTATCTAAGCTAATACATCTTCTATATTTTTGTCATGTTGAAGTAATTGCTAGTAAAACTCACTTATGGTTTTGTTAATTTTCGACACACATATTTTTTTTGTAATTTACTTAAAAAACGGTAGTTGAAAATTGAACAAGAAAATGTTCTGATTTCCTTTTTTTTTTGGAATAATTAAATGAGGATGTTTTAAATCAACTATTCTTATCAAAATTTTTTTTAAATTTATAATCAAACATTTTCATTTAATCGCAAAAATTGTTTCTTTTTTAGGAGCATACCGATGTATCTACTACTGAAGAAGAACTAACGAACATTTTTTCTAAGTTTGATTCAATAATCAGACCGTTGCAAAATGCTAGTATAGATTTACCTGTTTACACCTGGCAACCCGTGGTTGTGACCGGAAAAAAATAGGCAACCTAACGTTTGCATATTCTATGGGCTTCAAACTTTCGATTGGTATCAAATTTATTTAATAATCAAACCGGCGCAATGCTTAAAAAAAAAATTTTTTTTAATTATTAATTAAAAATACTCTGGACTGAAATTTGCTAGGCAACCCATATAGGATATATTTATTGGCATATTTAATAATATAAAAAATACGTCTCATTAAATAAGCATCTCGGTGAAGGTCGTTGTATAGCGGGATCCTATACTAATAGGCATTATCTACCAGTCGACCTTAGGGTAGTGCAGAGACGATGTGGTAGGTGCTTTGTAATATTGAATAGGTAGACACATAAGTTCAATACATACCTAAATTATAATATATACATCTAAATATATATAAATACATCTAAATTTATATATACAAATATAAATACACAATCTATATACACAAATACGAATATTACCGATGAGATGAATCTGATAGCATTATCTATCCTACGACATTCCAGATTTAAAGCGAATCTTTTACCAAGGTTGAATTTCGAATGATGAATATTTAAGATAAGTAATCTTTCACGCGTCATTGATGCACAATGATCATGTTGAATGTTGCAATATATTTGGAGATATTTACTGTCACTATCTATATGATGCTGACTATACTCCGCCATCATAACCTAAGTAGCTACTATTATGCAAAATATTCTGAATCATACAAGAAGCTAAAATGTGAAGGAAACCTAAATATACTTGTTATTGAAAGTTTTGAGGTCAAAGCTTTACAAAGTAGACAAAGAGTTGACACTTTTTATCCAAGGAACTACGAATAAAAGATATCTTGAATTGAATACCTACCTACTCATTTCAGTAACAATCTACTATTAAGTGTTTCAAGGTCAAATGAGCACTTCTTAGTGAACGCAATCAAGAACTATTGCAATTTTGGTTTAACTCCTATCTAGTACCAACCTATTACAGTCTTTCATCAAATGTCCTTTCCTTTTAGTGGCAGTGGTTACGCAAGGCAAGTCGTGCTGCTAAAAATTGATTAATCACGCCCGGTGTTAAGATCTAATTACCCGTGTGATTAGCTACCACCGTTACATGTAAGACAGACGGAAGATGACCAAGAAACTTTTTTAAAAGAAGTAGAGCATAGCGGTTGTATGCCCAATGAGCTCCTCTACTTAGGAAGTACTATACAGAAAGCTATACTAGTATATCAATATTATTATTGATTAGCGTTGTGATCTTTGGTGTGAATAAGGTCGCCAGAACTCACAGGAGGAAAAGGGGAAACGACCGGCAGGATGCGAGCGGTTAGTGCTGAACATTTATATGCACTGGCGGTAGTTAGATACAGGTCATTTGTCTGGTTAGAAATAAAAAAAGTAAAAATATATCAAGTTGAATTAGTGCTTCTATTGTAAGTATTACTAAAAACTCGGTCATTCACTGACTTTTTTTTTTTGAATAAACGGTTACTAGAATAGTTTTTGCAGTCTACTAGTATTCTTGTTAACACCTCGTGCTAAGCTAAAATGCTTGTGTTACGAGTGGGTTCACGTCGATAGTGCAATGGGTGAGGTTCGAACCGGCGACCTCAAGATCACAAGTCGGACGCCCTAGCCATTGGGCTACGGCCGCATAGTTTTAATAAAAATAATGAAATGAAAATAAAAACGTTTATTGATAATGCAGACGAATCGATCGTTCCCACTTATTATAAGTCAAAAATGTAGTCGCCAAGCTATATTCAAGCAGCAACACTGTCGGTTGGAGCACTGGCAACACGAAAATGGCGCCAGTACGAGTTTCCAGTGACGTCACACGATCGCTAATAAATACTCTGGCGCTGTCAACTGGTGGGTTTTTTTTGTCAAGCAGTCGTCAAGGAGTTCGGAAGGCTTTCTAATAAAGTATCAGACTAAGTACTTGTTGATTGGTCGAGTTGATTAACTTAGTTGGATTATCGTGCCTTTTAATTATAGTGTTAATAATAAGTGATATTCGTTGTAACAGTAATGTCTAAATAATATTTCAAGTTGCCTAATTTTCCTTACTGGTTTGATTGAATAAGAAAAGATCATTAGTGAAGGAATACATTGGTTTAAGTTAACATTCTCCTCACTGTATCGTTCTAGGTGGTTGATTTAATAAAGAATTTTCATTGTGTAATATTTTGTTTCTTTTCAAAACAATGATAATGACCAAAAAAACTTGACTAATAAATAAGTTTACATTTCGACGATAATATTATGTTGCAATGTTGTTATGTCATATCATAGTTATCATGTCGAATGTCATACTTTTTCGGACTCGGACTAGCATCCCAGTTTAGCATTTAGTCTCGACTGCGTGAAGTGCGACGGTGTGAAGTGTCACACCACGTGGATCGTGGTCATTTACCTACTGCTTCAATATGACAAATCATTTTTAATCTAATGTAAAAAGGTTAAACTTATCTAAATCTATACTAATATATAAAACTGAATTGATTATTTCGGTGTAAGATAGCCCATTTATCGAGGAAGGCGATAGGCTCTATTTTATTATGAATTTTCCACGGGAAAATTGAAGCAGAAACTACCGTTAAATACCCACAGACACTACAAATAATCATCATATTACAAACAACCATATTCAAAATTATTTTTTGTTTGTTTCAGGAGATTTATCAAAACCCGTCATTCATCCACGACAGAAATGAAGTATTTGACGTTGTACCTGGAAAATTGGGTATGTTATGATAGTCAATACTATGGACATAATATACCGTATAAAGTGTAGCTAGTACATCCAAATTGTATATAAGTACTCACCATCATACCGCCTACTTTACAAGACACCTCAAAGCTATTATCAGCTAAGACTAGTCACTCATCCATGCACACAATATATCAAACGCAAAAAAAAATCTATATTAAATTTCACTTTAATTAAATGTTTTATACTATAGTGTTTTAGTTGTAAGCGTTATGCTAAATGTTAAGCTATAGAGTAATGTTTTATTTTTATATAAGTTTTATATTGTATAAAATGCAGTGCCCTATCTCATGCTTGGTTCTGTTACTTTAATATAACATCTTTGTAAAACCCATGAAAGCAATAAATAAATAAATCATATATTATCGTCATAATCAGGTAAAGTATATTTGTAGACATTTGTAGCAAAGTAAATCTAAGAACTTATTGTTCTTAACTTTACTTTGTTATAAATGTTAACACCCCGTTTCTTAAATGTCAATCAACTGACATAAATGTTTCGTTAAAATCATTAAAAATACTTAAACAAATTTTTTGAAAGATAAATGACCAATAACATACAGTATATATGCTAAATGTCGTTAGCCATTTGAATATAATCTAAAATATGACACTATAATGAAATAAAATTAAATTATAATTCGGAAACTCACTTGCCACTTAACAAGAGATTTGACAGCTGATTACTTAATTTTTGATTTGATCATCATTCCAGAAACTCGGTGATAAATAAAATATAGAGTTTACTTATATACTTTAGTAGTATTTTCCTGAATTAAACAGAAATTTGTAATTTCCAATGTGGTAGTACCAAATTATTTTACTACTATCAAAATGAAGTTTATTACTTAATTCATTTAATAAAATTGTTTTTTGGGCAACAATTTAATGAGAGACATCACTGATCGTTTACCGAGTGTAGAAGATAATACTGAACCAATTGAGTTCTGCGACTGATGTGCAAAGCGAATTATGTTATTATTTCAAAAATGTCGGAGAAAACGTCTCTTCATATATTGTAAGGTCAAGGCATTGACATTTAAATTTATTACCATTTTATTTAAATACTTGATGACATGTCGTACGTGGAACAACATGAATGTGATGTAGTAGAATTGGGGTGACTTCTAATCTTAGAGTAGGTATGAAGATACATACATAAAGCCGAGTAAGTATCGCTGCAGTCCGTAAAGTAGATCGTAATCTACAGCATGGCGCTTTTATAGTGAAGACAAGTATGTCCAGCGAATCACTTTTGCTACGTACACATTGCTTCATAATAGATATCACAATACGAATACAGTATTATTCATAATTAGTTATAACCGGCTTATAATCCTGTTATAGGAAGATTCGATTTTTGAAAATCATTATTCATAAACTTTCAATAGCACTAAAACACCCAATACATCTACAATAACGACTTCAAAGTTATAGAAGCATGGTCCCTACTATAAACATCTTATAATGTAAAAACATGGCCGACAATACGCAACAGCTGATTGTTGATTTGACATTTTACTTCACTTTTGTAAGGTTAAATTAACTAACTAACTTATTTATTACTATCTTTTCAAAATCTATCCTTGAAAGATAAATTTATCTATAATGTTATTAACATAGGTAAATAAATTGTATCACCAGTAAGGTGGAAGCACTTTTTCAGTCGAATTCTCAATCTACCTTTCGTATAATCTGAACGTCAAAATTTCCAGATCGTAACACCTTTTCTACGGCTTACGTAAAATTATTGCGAGATAAATCGAATCATCAGTTCGACTCATTATGGCAGCCATTAAAACATTGTTCTCTTTATAAAATGAGTACAAAAAATGTAACATAACAAAATATTAAATTACATTAAAATGGTAATAGATATGCTGTAATAGATTCATACAGACAAAATAAGAAGCACCTTTTCTCCGAAGTATCATACTGTTTACTTAGTATTTATTTCACAGAATAAATATAGCACGAGATAAATAAAAAGTTCACACTTTCGTTACCTAACTGGAACGCTACGGTCAAATCGAAAGCCGATTACATTGTGGCCTGAGGCCTGTTTAAACTAAAAGTAAAAGAAAGCAAGTAAAGGAGTACCACAAGTACTGCATAATTACATAACAACTACCGTTCGTTCTCACGCCGAGCGCCATACTAGCGCGGAAGCGTGCCTCAAATAGCTATGTAGGCTAGCATTAGGTATCTAGGCTAGACTCAGCTTTCTTCACTCAGCCATACTACTATTAAATGAGTTAACTGGGATTTACTATATCAACTTTAGAAAACTCAATAGATTTTCAAATTTTTGCTGTGGAATGATCGCTTATTAACAAAGCAGTAACGTTGCACTTTGCGAATGTATTATTTAGGTACATATTGCGTTGTCGGACAAAGGGTATTTTTTATCGGTCGAACCTATGATAGTTAGCCACGAGCCTTTTACTACTTCACCGGACATAGAGGCGAGCAGGGATCCAGTCTAATTATATGATTTAAAAACTAAGTAAACTGCGCAGGAGGGCGCCCCTGTAAGGCTTTTAACTGCGGCTTAGGACGGTTTTGGCAAGAGGATTGAGGAATGATGACTTTAAGGTTTTTTAGTCTATGACGGCATCGGAAGTACGAATGGCCATGTCCATTAAGATCTTTGAACTATTAAACAGATCATTAGTACTTTTTCTTGCCAATAGCATTAGCAGGCAAAAAAATTCAAAATGGTGAAGAAGCCCTCTAATAAATGTCCAATATTTACATCAAGCTCTTTATTCTGCATTTTTTTTGTATTTATTGATATATTACACTTTTAGCAATACTTTGAAAACAAGAAAAAAATCGAAACTCGTAATGTATAATCCTCGACCGTGCCTTCACCGACTGTTTTAAAGTAATTAGCTTTACCAAGGTACTCATTACAATATGCTTACTCCGCTGGTATACTAATATAGAAAAATACTAGCTGACCCGGCAGACTTCGTACTGCCTCAATCGATACATACCCTACACTACCCCTACCCTACACTACCCCTACGCTACACTATCCCTACCCTACACTACCCCTACCCTACACTACCCCTACCCTACACTACCCCTATCCTACACTACCCCTACCCTACACTACCCCTACCCTACACTACCCCTACCCTACACTACCCCTACCCTACACTACCCCTACCCTACACTACCCTACCCCTACCCTACCTCTACCCTACCCCTACCCTACACCTACCTCTAATCTACCCCTAACTTTGTCTAAAATAAAAATAAAAATTTAGGGGTGGACTACCCCTAACATTTAGGGGGATGAAAAATAGATGTTGGCCGATTCTCATAGATACCGGATAAGCACAAAAAATTTCATCAAAATCGGTTAAGCCGTTTCGGAGGAGTATGGCAACGAAAACTGTGACACGAGAATTTTATATATTAGATATATTTTTATGTTTGTATATGCAATTTGTACCTGCACCCAACTTTAAAATAATCAGCATAGCGTTTTTTTTCTTAGCTATTGAAAATTTTATTAAGACCTAAGTTTTAAGTGTTTTAATATACGACTTATATGTATATACCTACCTAGTGTCATTAAATAAATATTGATATGGTGTGTTGCGTTGATCATAGCGTTTGGTTGCAGGTGATAAATGGATGGTGTCGTGTCTCGGAGTGCTTTACCTCACTAAAGGCTTGTTCTACAGAGTGGTTCCAGCAGACCAGAGGGTTGACGAAGCTTATGCTGGTGTTTTCAGGTAAATTTATATATTTCGCTTTATTCAAAACTACCTTTTGCGCGGTTTCACACATAGCTCCCGGTCCCGGTCCCTAATTAAATATAGCCTATGTTATCCGGGGATAGTGTAGCTTCCCATCGTTAAAAGAATTGCTCAAATCGGTCAAGTAGTTTCGGAGCCAATTCAATACAAACAACGCGACCCGGCCCTGCTTCGCACAGGTGTAACGCTGATGTATTATACATATAAACCTTTATCGTGAATCACTCTATCGACTAAAAAAATGCTTCAAAATCCGTTGCGTAGTTTTAAAAATCTAAACATACATATAGAAGTATAGATAAAGGAAGCTACAATTCAGTTTTGCAAGAAATAATGATAAAGAAAAATAGGTCATTTTTGAAAGGAGCTTTTGGCCTGTAACCCAATACTGCAACAATTCATAAATACTTATAATATAATTATAATATTATGTAGAAACATAGATTAAACAAGAGAATAGCAGACAATAAACAAGTACATATACTTATTTCTATTCAATAGTACTATTTAACAGGCAAATTGAAGGCATACGTTTAAATAATAGATAATTTTGCCAATGGAAATATTTTGACTTACGTTTAGCCATCATTAGGCACAAATCGTGAAAAAGGCTTATGAGTATTTGCCGTCTATTTGACACTAAGGAACTGCTATTCAATCCTAATGGTATACCTAACATTTAGACGGGAATATTCACAATTAAAAGTTAAAAGCAGTAGAAGTACTTCTATTAAGTATTGAATGAATATACGAGTAAGACATTATTGCCTTTTATGTTCGCAAAATTAATGAACTATCAATTTAACCAATAAGAAAAGCGATGTTCCTTAAATTCCTAAAGAGCGGACGTTACTCTTAAATAAAGCTATTGGAATGAATAATTAGATAGCGACTTATTTCTACGCTTGTATTGTTGGTTCAATGGATAATGCTTTCTACCCAGTGAATAAAATAATCAGAAGTATATATTCGACCGTTGTTCTTTCCTTGAAAAATCTTAAGCCATTAACATCTAATCTCAATAAATATATTGCAGGTTTCGCTTATGGTGGTGTGGACAATGGCTAGAGATTTTGGTGGACGACCGCCTCCCCACAGTCAATGGGAAACTGGCATTCCTCCAGAGCAATCATACGGAGCAGATGTGGCCTGCGCTTTTAGAAAAAGCTTATGCTAAGTATGTGATTTTAATAAATCTACACTTTTCGGAACTTAATTCATAAAATATTTTGTTCGTAATCGATGACCAAACGAAATGATAACACTAATTAAAACAACATTGTAGACAGCTCTTATGCAAAATAACAAAGTTATGAATATACACATGAACCGAGCGATAACTGGAAAGGGGTCGCCGAAGTAAACAATTTAAGTAGGCAATTTAGTGTTATGGCGCAAATTCGGGGAAATCTATCTGCACCTGTGGATCGAGGTAGCCAGATGGATTGGAAAAGAAAAATTACAATCCGTTTAACATATAATGTAACTAACTTTAAGTTTGATCTATGAAACGTTTCTCTATGGTCCCAACGGTTCTCTATGATGGTACCTAATAAGCTGCGGACTGACCTGAAGTAGTTTAAGGTTTAAGATTTTGACAATTTCGTTTTACGTACAATTTTTTGTTTTTTCATTTATTAAAATATATTTGCAACTCATTAGGTTACACGGATCTTATGAAGCACTAAAGTACGGAAGCCTTTTAGACGGTTTGGCGGACCTCACTGGAGGCATAACCGAATGCCTACAGATGACCGAGCTAACTGAAGCGGAGACCTTGAGGGGCCTTCTAAAAAGTACCAGTCTTGTCACTGCACATCATGTCGCTGCCGTAAGTCCACGTTATACAGTAGGTACAGTAAAATTAGATACCAAATAGGTCATGACAAAAATACGATCAATTTTTATGTCATTAATCAGCTCTTTGGTAGGCTATTTAACAATGTAAATATGTATTTGCATACCTATACGAACATGTTTATAATACCTACTATCAACATGTTCGTATAGGTAAGATTAAAGTAGGCAGGTATAGGGACTGTGTCCGTGAACTGCTCTTTTAAAGTTAAAGCTTTTTTCCAATTGAAGTTGAATGAATTGTGTTTGGGTACGTGACCCCAGAAAAATAATGACGAAAAATTGTTGGGCAGCTTGTAATAGAGTAGGGTAATATTGCAACTAGGTATATACTATAATATTTAAATTACAATTTTCGAGATTATTTTGCTGGGGTAACGGAGATGATTGAATTTGGTCTGTTAACACCACACATAAAAGATTGAATTGATAATGTTGCAATGATGATACATACTCCGCTCTTGTAACCGGGTGATGTGATATACCCGATTGTTGTTCCACTTGCTCGCAAATAGAAGTTTATAGGCGCACCGAGCGTTACATCTACGCATGCGTGATTCAGGTCTCGTGCCGATTAGTAGATTTAAATGTAAGTCTTTGTATGTTGGCACGTATTAAATTAAAACTGTCTGTCTGTCTAACACGATCAAATAAGTATTATGAACAAATTTACCTTTGTTAATTTTGACTGATTACTTAAGAGTGATTGACACCCGTGTCTACTATAAATTATGTGTACGAATCGCGAAACTTTAAAAGTTAATTAACTTAAGGCGGTACCCTAACGAAATAACCTTGAGCATTCGTTCCCTCAATACCCAGCGCACGAGATACAGATTTTAGAATAAAATCTAAATAAAATCAAATTTTGGTCTTTTGCAAAAAAAAATTTACTACCGTAATGTTCATTAATAAATTGTCTATCCACTAATGTAAGTAGCAAATCAAAATAATGGTAACTTTACGAGGAGATGTAGTTTACCAATAATTATTTATCATTTATTGTGGTTTCGTTGTGAGGAAATTAATTGCACATTATACTAGATAGATAAAAAATGGTATTGGTGTGTAATTATTAGTTGGTATTTCTTTTGGATACATAGTAGGTATAACTCCAAAAAATTGCACAAACGACGGCTACCATTACCATTTTGCACGGGGACGCGCCTTAAGAATGGATTACCTCTGCATACTGTCACATAATATAACATACTGTTGTGTTGGATGTAATTATTTTAGGGTACATGATAACTTTTAAATTAACTCCGTAATACAAACTACTTAACTGATGCTATTTACCACGAATTATAAATTTTGACGTTTTTACAGGCACCGGAAGACAGGGTTCCTGAACTTCAAACTGAAATGAATTATGTCATTCTAAATGTGGAACAGGTATTAAAAAAAGTTAATATATTTGTATTTTTTAACAATAATTCGCTTGTGTCAATTACGTCATTCGAATTTCGAATATATTTTTCAAATATAAATAAATAGCAATCTAGTGATTCTGTAGAATAAATAAATGTGAATTTCATAAAAATACGACAGAATTTCGTTTTTTTTCTATAGTTTTAAATTACCGCATAACTTTTGTATATATTTTGCGTTTATGTTTATTCATGTTTACAGGTAGAAAGCACGAAAGGCCCGGTACATGTGGTAAGAGTGCGGAGACCGCTAGGCATTGGAGAAGTTCCTGTACCGTACATCGTTCTGAACCCTGAGTCGTAAGTATCTGACACAGGCAGTTGTGCTGGCGTAATGCACCAGTGGGTCGTATCTGTGATATTATTATTAACCTTCCCTCCTCATTCATCGACAAATGATTTATTAAATGCAAAAAGATATATCCCAATTAGACTCTTAATTTAAAAAATCAATAGCGTACAAACCTACAAATAAACGAAACAGGCCATACGAAATATTTAAAATTCTCATAGGAATACACATATGCCAGATCTTGAATACCACTGTAAGTTTAGTTCACTTTACCTATAAAATCATAATCTTACTGTTTTGCTTACAGATGGCACACAATTCCGCAACAAGAACGAGATCGGTTTATATCTACACCAAAAGGCATTTGGATGTTGTTCTCCGATTTTCAACGGGCTTTTTGCCGCATTGAAGTCGTACACCTGGACTCCGAAACGTGTAGAGCTGAACCATTTCTAACTGATAAACTAAAATGGCAAATGAAAATGCACCAAGCTGGATGGAAGAGAGGCGTATCAGCAGGTGGTTGTCGGAATTACGTGCGTAAGTATAATTTGAAATAACTGTAATGGTTGTTCACCCATACCTACATTATTTATTATCTCTGATACATTATACTTAATACATGTGCCTTCCTTTTTAAGAAGGCTCGTGTTGTTTGATTTTCAATAAATAACGTTACAAATATTTTATTTTTTACAGACTTTTTTCACACCAATCCTCAAATTCAAATGGTCCTCAACGAGCCAGATACTGTAATAATATCCCTAAATCAGCATTGTATCATGGAACCCAAAGTGATTGGATTCAGCATCTATAAGATATCAGCTCCATTGAATGAGACAGCAAAAGCGTTATTCTTCAGAAAAGTCAAAAGTACAATAAATTCGCAATATACCAACAGCCGACAAGTTACTCATAGGTGAGCATTTATTGCAGAGCCAATGTCGGTATATATAGTCCGCGATCGATTGTAACATACTAAACTAATTAGCAAATTAAGCAAACTATAATCTGAAGACAATTAACTGGTGTACTCTTAATGTATATATGCTAAGCGAATGCATTTATTAACCATGGCGAACAAATAAAATCAATTTACGATTATTTAATGTTTTATGCACAAAGCGATTTACAAACAACGATGTTGGTTCTATAATACTTTTCTTTACAGATCACAATTAGAAGCCGGTGCTTATATTATTATGCCGACAACGTTTGAGCCCCGAGACGAAGCCAACTTCACACTTAGAATATTCTCGAGCAAGATTCTAAAAATGAAGGTTTTAGACAACCCACCTAAGATGACGAAAACAGCGTTAGTGAAAGCGCCTCCAGTTGTGGAAGTGAACAGCTTCGCGCAATACGAAGCAGTTTTTTTGCAATTAGCGGATGAACATAAGACGATTGATCCATTTGAGCTGCAGGAATTGTTGGACGCATGCCTCCCTAACGATTACATTAAAAGTTGCGCATCGATAGACACCTGTCGACAGATCGTTCTATCTTTAGACGTATCCTTTTTAAATGAAATAATAAAAGTTAGACAGTAAAAATATACAGAAATTAATTTAAACGTAGAGCCTTGAAACTCTGTGTGTAAATCTTTTACACAAAGAATTTTATGGCTCTTTGGCTCAAATAAAAAATAAACCTTCTGAATCACGATAAAACCCACTGGAACTGGGAGGGTAAGTCTATACAAATATAATAAACAGATAAAGTTTGTGGGGTTATAAGAGAACCAATTTTGAAAAGTCTCTTACCAATAGAAAGTTACATTATTATACTGAGTTCCTACCAGAGTAGGATGTGATCAGGCGAGGGACAGTTAGTATGTTATAAATACACTAGAGTTTTATATTTGATTTGGAAGTAAACTAAGGGTAAAAATAATGAAAAACAAAAGTACAAAACGAAGTACAATGGTACTACTTTTTCTTTCTACGTTAATTATATATTTACTCCGTTGATTTGATCTAAACAACCTCCGTAGCGTAACGGTATTTGGGTCGCTTTAAATCCCGGAGTTCGTGGGTTCGATCCCCGCACTGAACATGAAGTCTAAATTATAACATTTCTTTCCGGGTCCGGTTGGCTGAGGGACTAACATCCGTGCCTCGGAAAGCACGTTAAGCCTTTGGTCCCGATTGTTATAACATAATCTATAATAATCGTATATCAAGGACCGGGTAGCAGCTTTTCCTTGCGTGGTACGACATATTACTGCATACTGTGTACATGGTGACTATGGCAAATACCCTCCCTCGCGAGGAGGCCCATATTCAGCAGTGGACGTTATACGGGCTGATGACGATGATAAAGTGATATTGTTTTTAGCACATCCCCCAAACACTTCAGTTTCTTTAACCAATAATAAAACAGAAAAAAGGTACTGGCAGAATCTCACTCTCTGATTTCAAAGATCTCATGTGCAGTTTAAAACACTGGCAGCTAGTGTTTAGAACACATGCCAGGGAAAAAATGGGAGTTTTGCGAGCAGAGAGGTTCCGAGATGCACTTCGCGATGTTGGCTTTATAGTTCCTGAAAAAGTTATGAACCTCCTCGTACTTAGATATATGAGGAAGGATGGCATGCTACGATTCGGGGATTTTGTGTCTGCAGTTATGCATCTGCATCGAGCTTTTGGTGAGTCTGAAAACCGGTCGAAATCTCGAAACGAAGGATTCCGAACCATTGTCTATACAACACAAGGCACTTTTGAAATAAATAACCATTTCAACTGTCTACCTTTTGCCGTTATTATCATCGAGCAAAATATCACGTTTGTTGTATTTATTTTATTTAAATAATTATTTTTTTGTTTATATTGTTTTTTGATTTAGCGGCAACAGAAACATATTATATGTGAAAATCTCAACTGTCTAGCTATCACGGCTCATTTACAGTCTGTCAGATAGTCTTAGTTATGGGGTTTCATTTTTACCCTTTGTGTATGGAACCCTATACATATTATTAACACACAACACAACGAGAATAATGCGAATGACATTATGGCATCAACTAAATGTTTTATCTGTTTTGTAGAAATCTTCCACAAAAGCACCAGTCTACGGACAGAGGGCGTGCAAATGAATTTAACGGAGGTACGTTTCAATCACTTCTTATATACGTATTTAATGCAATCGATCTCATTGTTGACCGCTCTTAGCGCGATATACGCCAAAGCGTTTTGAAAACTTCCTTAATTATCTGATAGCCTTCGTGGCGGAACGGTAGATATAAGTCTCGCTCTAAGTCTCGAAGGTCGTGGGTTCGATCCCCACATCAGACAAGATATTTTTGTATAAATTCTAAGGTCTAGTTGGTTGAGTGCTACCCCTGGAAGGAATTTTAACGATTGGTTCCGATTGTTATAACATTATCTATAACACTTGTATACCAAGGAACGGGCAGCAGCGTTTACCTGTGTTATGACGATGTAATACTGCGGTCACCAAACCGCCTGGGAGGACGCCCGTGTTGAGCAGTGGACGTTATACGGGCTGATGATAATCTTGACGATCTGATTAATACATATGGTGACAAACAAACACCAACCAACCCTAATATAACAATAGGTATCTATTTCTCTGTATTCTAAATATTCGTTGCTAACTTCTAATGACGAATCTTGCTTCCTTTACAGTGGCTGAAAAATGTATTCATGTGTTAGAGAAGACAATTCGGGTATAAGAATTCTAACGAAACATTCGGATGAATTACAGAAGATGTCTTGGTCAAAATAATGTGGCATACCTACGCACCTTTTCAATCTGACCATAACAAGCCAACTTTAGACAAAATCAGTCGAAATACTGCGACTGCTCAACAATATTTTTATGTTAAGACATTACATTATGTATGACATATTAAGAGTGATGTATAAACATGTGTTTTTAGATATACTTAGTTTACGTAGATACTATAATAACTATAAAATGTTATTAACATAACAGACTTTGCAATATTAGACTTCTATGACTTACCTATAGTCATTGAATTCCGATTTTCTAAAGTCTGTAATGTAAATTGAGAGTACGGCTTCTATGCCTAGCTTTTCGTGTTATTTTAATTACACTTATACCTATACTTTATGTAGCATGTTGGGCTCACCTCACGGTTGTGATAAGAGTTAATCACATAAGTATTTCGATTTTCTTAATTTAATTTCCTATACAATGTTATTTTACAATTATGCTAATATTATAGACTTACTGATATAATTAGTATGAAATCTAAAAAAATACCTACATTTATTAATATATATCTTTTTTTTTAGTTTTGCGATCGTAATTATATAATAACTTTAATTAAGTATATATTTGTTACTATAATAGTTTCTATAATTAAGTACTACAGCATTTAAAAATAGTCACAAAGGTTGTATAATAAAATATATTATTTTACTGGTGAAACCTGTATAGAATAATATTATAGTATAATGTTTATGATGCTGAACAATAGCTTGAACATAGTTTAGTTCAGTGTTTATGGTGCGGTCTTTTTTTTTATGGCAATCTGCCGACTTTTTCTGCATTTTCTGTCGTCTGTCTTTGAGGAGATGTTTACACAATTTTGTAAATGAGCCACAATTGTGACAGAGGCCTGGACATATAAATGATAACTTAACTATAATGTGACTAATGTTTCTACTTCATGACACCCAGGCATAGACTAGCATATTACTATTCTCTTTCATTGTAAGAATTTGTTTATTTAAACTATAAAACACAATGTATTTTTAGAAGATTTATAAAATACTCATTGCATTTAACTATTACAATAAAATTAGATATAATATTCTACGATATGAGATATTTTAAGTAATGAAAGTGCTAAGACAGATCGTTTGCACAAATTAGTAGGTCTGTTAAGTTGCTAAACTAATCTGAGCTTATTGAATCACTATATTTGTCTATGACCTAGATTGAAACTGTTTCCGGAATTCTTTATTTGTTTAAAACTTAAATAAGTTTAATCAAAAGCAAAGGTAAGGCAATAATCATTCACTTAAACAGTATACAAAAATTTGAATTTGCCCATTTATAATGTACCTGGGTGGTTTGTTGTACTTTGAAAGTATATATGTCATTTATCTATGGACCTTAACCCATAGCCAGGCAATAGTTGAGAATTCATTATCTATGAAAAAAACATACGAGTTCAAAATTCAAAATATGGTGGGCGCTTTACTGGGTAAAGCTTAAGTCGTGTCTTCTATAAGATACTAATGAAAGTAAAAAAATAATTAGGACTTATTCATATTTCTAAGTAAATTCAATCAGCAAAATATGTTATTCTAAGTTAGAAACCCCAAACTTTTTATATTTGCTGGGATTACTTTTTATAGAGTTATAATAAGTTTGCTATTTTTCATTACTTATAGAAATTTTATTGTAAAACAAAAACTAAATTCTGATTCATTCATAATAAAATATGTTTATGTTTATATTATGCAACGATCTCGCTTATATCTGTATAGTACCTAATAACTTTAAAGATTAACCTTAATTTTACTTGTAAATAAATATAATCATAAATCCACCGAGTCGGTATTTTAGTTTACTATATATCAAGAATTGAATTGATTCCTCTTTGTTTTGTGTTTTAAGTGATATACATTTTGGATTTCAAATAAAATTATAAGTTTGAATCCTAACGTTTTTTTTGGTTTTATTTAATACCTACTTGGTAATAAAATGTGTGATGCCTTAAACAGGTTACGATATAGCTATGACTTCTATAAAAATATAGATTAAATTTTACTACTAAGTACATATAATTTTTTTTAACTAGTTTTCCACGACCTGAACCCGTCAGTCGTATTGACATTGCTGTGGATTTTCCAAAATAAGGACTAATTCATATTTTTCTATTATGTATCAAAATCATGGTTATCCTACCATAACATTGCATGACATAACATATTTTTTGAGATTACAAGCCTTTAGGTAAAACTGTTGTGAGGCCGTAAAAGTATGCGTGATTCTAATGAGGTAAATAATAGAAGTGGCCATAGCCCAATGGCTAAGGCGTCGGACTTGTGATTTTGAGGTCGCCAGTTCCGACCCCACCCATTGCACTACCGACGTGAACCCACTCGTAACACAAGCTTTTTAGCTTGGCACGAGGGGTTAATAAGAATACTAGTAAAAGTAATTAAAAAATAAATTAAATGAAAATATGTAGAAAAATGGATGTTCACGCCGATATCCTAGATATTACACTTACTGAGTTATTAGCGCAACAAAAAGCGTTTTGATCGCGCGGCCACGTACCTACCTTCTTTTAGTTTTGGACTAATTTCGATTGATTTTCTTAATTTTAATAGTATTCATTTTGTGCGTTAGTTTTGACAAATTAACGCCTTTCTTTTTACAACATTTTTACTTTATGAAGTTTAAGTTTTAAAGAAATAGTCTACCTATATCTACTTATATTATAAACAGGTGGAGTTTGTGAGTTTGTTTAATAATGGAGTTCCAAAGGGAGCAGGAGCTAGGCGGGGGAAACCGTAGAACCCTCCGATGCCCTCGAAGACCCGAAGTACGAGCTGTAAAGCAGAGCGACAGTTGCGCAAAACTCTCCTAAAAAAAAACTAAAAGACAATCTCTCAATCTCATCGCCAGCGACCGCCTTGAGCCGAGATTCAAACCCCACAGGGGGCGTCCTCTTGCGCAGGTTGCTTAGTTTGTAGTTTTAGACCATTTATTAAGGCTGAACCTCTGCTCGCCTTTATGCCCGTTGAGGTAACAAAAACCGCGTCGCCAACTACGAATGTCCATCCGAAAAAAAAATGGTGAAACTTGTGGATATATAAAGCTGAAGAGTTCGTTTGTTTGCTTAAACGCTCTACTCTCAGAAACTACTGGTTCGATTTGAACATTTCTTTCAGTGATATGAAGTCGATTTATCGAGGAAGGCTTATAGGTTATATTTAATTACGAAGTTACAACGGGAACGTGAGTTACACGGGTGAAACCGCTTACGGAAAGCTAGTTTGATAATAAAAATACATTAAATGTCAATCATACTTTCTATAATCTTATTTAAATACAAAAAATTGACTACCTATACAATAAATTAATAATGTAAACTAAATAATCTGTTATCAATTCACAATCACTTAATGTATTTACAAAAGAAACAATAAATAATATCTAGTCTACAGCACAATTTAATACTTAGTACTTAAAAAATACTATGTACCTACTAATTTTAAAAGCAATCACAGAAAATATACATGTATAAATCACTATAAATGAGGTATTTTAGTGTCCTCTAATCTATCCATAAGTAGATTTTCTATTATATCAAAATACAACATGAACTGCTGGTTTCTCCAATTTCAGTCATAGCAACAATTAACTTAAAAAACCTATTAACTTCTATGTCAAATTGAATTATGTAACAAGACTGGGCATGAAGAAAAGGCACGTATTTTATTTTCGTTACTCAAACAAAAAGATGATGAAGATACAGTGCATTGAAATTTCGCGTGACATCACTTCTAGGTACATTTTTGCCTAATATTGAGGTCATAAGCCCCCCTCTCCTGATCTTTATAGTTTGTTATTGCTCTGAATCTTTGTCAACTTTATTGATTTGATAAACATGTGTCCAATATTCTTGAGTAATCTAACTGACAGACTAAATTGATTTTTTAGTCTTCATGTCCATTACGAAGCAGTCCTAGTGCATTCTAATCATTATTTGTCATTCCATTCTGAATGTAAAAGTTAATAATAGATTAACAAATGTGATAATCAATTCAAAATAGGCTTTTTGAAACTTATTTAACACTCATTTCAATGAGTTGATGCTTTCAACTTGATCATAACCATGTGTTCAATTGTTATATGAATACTTTTTCTGTAAAAAAAAGTATTCATATATAACAATTGAACAATATGGAGAAAGTCCATAAATATAATATGTAAGCAGGAATTCTACTTTTAAAGAATATACTACTTACATCTACATACAAGTTAATAAGATATAATCAAATTACTTTGGGCTATGGTCATTTATTTTCTGTTACTGGTTGTTCATCAGTGGAGTCGGTGGCCGCCTTGTGTAGTTCATAAAGTTGCATAATCTGTTCATCTGTCATATGATCTAGCAGACCTGGGTCCATATACTCTCCTACTGCCTTTTTCTTTGCCTGTTGTAATGGTTTCATTTGTTTTGCTAGAGTGATTGCATAATCCTGGAAACAAAATGAATTAATGACATTTTTTTATAACATCAATATCAAGTTTATTAATAATATAATGACTGTATTAGTAAACTTGATATTGATGTTTCAATATATGTCTGAAGATCCACCTTTATAACTCTAAAATTAACAATTTAAACTAATATCTTTCAGGAATATTTTCAGTACAAATAAAAATAATTGAAGATTGATTCCATAAAGTGATGAAATTTTAGTTGAATGCAGCATGTACCACTACAGAAATATTATTATATTAATACATTGTTACACAATAATTGAATCTTAGCTCTTCACAATATCAGCTAGAAAGTATTAAATCAAAGTTTTAGAAATACTCACCGTCCATTCATTCAGAAAGATTTTGGCCTCTTCTTCATTGCATTTCTTGTGTCTTTTGAATTCATCTCTGGCAT
Source organism: Nycteola revayana (assembly GCA_947037095.2). Lineage (NCBI taxonomy): Eukaryota > Metazoa > Arthropoda > Insecta > Lepidoptera > Nolidae > Nycteola > Nycteola revayana. Next base: position 28,528,862 of record OX344842.1, on the reverse strand, counting down.
AATTATCTCCCATGATCCGAAGCTCTGGAGGCAAAGCTCTGTGTACCCGGAATATTAACTTATACAAACGACGGACCCTAGAAACATGATCCAGAGAAGCCATGCTGAAACAATATTTAAGAAAATAAATAAGTAAGTAACTGTACACTATTTCTATTTCACAATATTCATAACTTCAGTTTAAAAATAGAGGAAATGTTAGGTAAATTACCTGTGTACATAAATCTGAAACTATCTCAGAGCAATTGCAATACTTATGTATCCTAATAAATATTATGTTGTTATGTATAACTGAGACCTAACCTATAAAATTATTATCTCAGAAAAAAATAAATGGACTTTTCACCCGATTTAATCCAAGATTATAATTTCAAAATAAATTATTTTTTTATATAATTAAATAAACTTACCCAAAGTTATTCTTTTCTTTCAAGAAAAGCAAGATAACTTTACGTACAAAGAAATTTGCTAAATTAGACAGATATATACAGTGTTGCCAATAATATATTCTAGAGAACCAACTATGATGTAGTATTAAAAAATTGGAAAACTATTAAAATGCGTCATTAATGTTACAAAAATCATGTAGGCAAATCAACTTACTCAAAGATTTGGTTACTCACGTATATCCTGTTCCCGTGCGGACCTCGTCTTAAAATATAGTCTCGTCTTAATATATCTATGATACTCACAAATAATGTGGCGTATGCCCACTAAAACCTCACAAATTATCAAACTGTACCTCTTCATAATATTAACACTAGAAATTTATTATCGGTGCCGTATAAAAAATCTTTAGCGGCCAATAGTAAGTCAGATTTACCTGATAAAATTTTGTAATAGTACTATGCTGCCGTGATATATCTATAATGTCGTTATCCTCCAAGCCCGTAGTGGTAGATAACGGCATTATAGATATATCACGGCAGTATGGTGACAACACTACTGAAACTTGACCCTTGACGGTGTATAGAGCCCGGGGTTTTAAAATTGTTATTTATTTACATACATATTATTATTTTTCTTTAACAAACACACAGTCATATCAAAGTATAATATGTTTACCGATACTGAATATAATAAATCAATATTAACAGTAAACTATTACATTATTTTTGTACAAATTAGGTTTAGAGAATTAGATATAAATTGAAGATGTACTTACCTATTTATTTTTAGGTTTGATTCTGAGATCTTTCACTTAATGTTTTTTTTATAAAGCGGATAAATACTATTATGTAGTTAGCAACGAGGCCAGTGACTGCCCTACACCGAGGTCCAAGTCCGTATATAGTTTGTGGACCTCTTATACCAAGTCGAGATACGAAAACCGTGTTACGAGGACGTCGGAAGGTTCTTTGAAAACTACAGGATGTGAGGGTAAGGGTGAAAGGTTGAGATATATTAACATTTGGTCAAATCAATTGGTGTAAGTTTCTTGCCGTCTCTGAACTGATAGTTGATACAAACCGTATGTAAATAAAAAATGTCCATACGTTCATAGAAGCGTTCCGAACCCTATTTATCTACTGTTTTATGAATTTCTATTGGAGATTAGTGTAAATTGTCATTACCTACAGACAGTTTGGTTCATTACCACGGTGCCCCTGTAGCACGTAGAGTGAATCTACACTGAACTATTTGCAAACTTATAGAGGCTGTGTGTGAGCGAATACGGAGCTCGCATATGCATATCAGGTACGTGATAATCGGTGGATTAACACGCGGTGTGTTAATCCTATCCTTATTATTAAGTGATATATTACTGAGCGTCCGTGAAGCCTGTGCACAAACGGTACCTATGTATACACATGCACCTTGAAGTTTAGCTATCGGTAAAGTATTACGCTTACCTAAGTAGGTATCTACTTAGCTTGTCAGGTAGACTTGGCATGCTCAGTATTCATCTCGAGATTCAATATCTCGAGATGAATACTGAGCCCTGTAATTTTGATATAAGCCGCGCCAATAAAGAAACGAATCTAAAATGGCGTCCATGAATGTCACTGACAGTTGGTAGGATCAGCACATAAAAAGAAAGATTTGTTTATTGTATATTTAGGTAAAATACAATTGTTAGTTTTATGTGTTTAAATGTGTACGTGTACAAAAAACTACATAATCTTTCATAAAAATTAGAACTGTTTATTTGCTTACTTTTTTTTAACATTTTTAACCTTAACCACTCGCAAGTAAGTCGTGATTTTCCGTTAGCTTTCTTTACGGATATTTTTTTTGCATGCAGTACGCGCCGTGTGTGACTAAGACATCAACAGTTTAGAGTGAGAGCGCATGATCGCCGCTGCCATTTTAGATTCGTTTCTTTATTGGCGCAGGTTATAACAAGGTACGTAGTAAATTTCTCCTAATGGAGAGACATACCCTACCGCCACCGTGGACACAAATATTCGTCATGCTGGCAGAAAAGAAGCGGAATACAATTGCTGCCGAAAAAAAGTGAGGTAGGTTGGTACTAAGTTTCCTCTCAATTCGTCATCGTGATAACACAAAATATATTTTTATTGAATAAACAGATTCAGGAAATGGGAATCAATGAAAGTGTCTCGTATGTTACCTAAACAATTTATTATCAACATTGACACTAACATAGTTACTTACAACAACTTTAGAGCACAGAGTAATAAAAGTACCCACATCATGTACATTACAACACGTATTGTGTTTTTCTATTATTCTATGAACCATAAAACAACAAAATATAAAGGTTATCAATTACATAGTAATCGGAACTGAGAAGATAGGCCACATCGAGGGAAGGTTATTAAAAATATAAAAAGACCACGGAGGTGCAATTAATTGACATCATGTCGAACAGTTTAGCGTGGCAGATAGATTCGTAACTTAAAAGTCGGAATAGGTAAATATGATCATATTTGACCGTGGTGAGGCTCTTGGCTAAGTTGCCAGAATAGTGCAACATGAAACCATTAATTAGTTAACGTCTACCTGTTTTTTGACAAATTTGGTAAGTAATCAAAATATCGAAAAAACAAGATGACTTCGCGGTGATATCAGCCACACAAAATTTAGTCAACACTATTTGACTAAATTTTGTAATATACTACACAATAAAACATTAATAATCCTTAATTCACCAGCTACTTCTGCTAAATGCCTTATTGCGCAGAAGAAACATCGATCACTGATCCAGCACTATTACGGAACGAGTTGTTATTGTAAAATAAGAAGACTATTAACATTCGGATAATCATATTAAGTCATAAAAATTTGATTCCGGGATTCCATTATAGTAAGTGAGCGTTTCCACAAAACAACAAATCTGGGAAAAGTAAAAGAGTACCTAATTCAAATGAACCGCCTATGGATTTTTTTCAAGTTTTTGTACTATTTTTTTTATTTACTGAACTCCATATCAAAGACTACTAAAGTTTATTTTATAAAGTATAAGGAAGACAAGAAAAGCTTTAAGGATTTTATACCATGCTTCGTTTGTTTATGCAACTTATTTTAAATATATAGAGAATTTGATACTTTATAGGTGAAAATTATATACGGTACATTTTGTAATCATATTTGAAAAAAAAGGTTAAATATTCTACTGTTATATTAAAAAGGAGGTCGATACGGTACCCGGTTGACAACTGGCACCACGAAAACCACGTAATTGGCACACTCGTATGTATGTCTGTCTCGTTTCTGCACACACTATGTTCATGCTGTCCTGTTTACTTTTACGTTTCAAATGCAAACTCTCTAGGGACAAATGTTGCCACAACAAAACATCAATTGCTCTCTTTTTTAAATAACATCATTGTATATATAACCGTTTTCGAGTGATTACAAAATGGTACAAGAAACAAACCAATGCGTTTACACTACAATATGAAGAGTACAGCTAAGAACAGGGAATGTAGTCATAAATTAATTTTAAGGGAAACGCATTTTTATAGAGATCGTTTCGGCCATTATGCCATAAACAAAAAAAATATTTATGTCGCCATCTGTTTCCTTTTTTAAATATGTGATTAAACTACCACACTTCATGTGTGGTAATTTAATAAAAAAGATTAGAAAAAATTAAAATTGTTTCTATGTATGTTGTTTACCTGCAGCCTTAATATGCAGTATTATATTGTAATTACGCAAAATTAATCTATCATAATCTATTAGTAAGTTGTTAAGGTGTCTATACACCGGGGCCGCCGTCACGCCGGCGCAAGTACCGGATGGGCAAGGTCGGCCTCATTTGAAACGATTTCTTGTGATTAAATTATTGAGAGCTGGATTACTTTCGTGTTATATATTGTTTCGTTTACATATACATATCTAAGTCTCTTATTTACAATATTGGTTCAGTGTAAATTGAGCGTTACCCTGAAATTAAAATAAGTCTTGCAGTACTCTACGTACAATAATTGTCAAATTATCAGAAGAGGAAATCCTTTGTCCACAATATAAATGCACATTACTTTGAATATCATGAATTTCATTTAAATTATAACCAGCTGGATACTAAATTGTATGATTTAAGTATATTTACGTCTATTTTGTCATATAACAGCTATGGTACTGTTGTCACAAATCTACTAGAGGTCAAATTATTTGGAGAGTTTTCTTTCTGACATCATTTCATCATTCCGTGTAGCGGCAAAACTATTGTTACACTTTTAACGTAATAAACCTAGTTTAAATCGCTCGGATTTATTAAATTCTTTCAACAAATATCACCAAAATGGCCAATTTAGTATTAAGCTACAAAATTTCACTGCTAAAGGTTTCCTTTAAAAACAAAATAACACAATTTTCACTACAATGATTAAGCCTCGTGTTATACGCACATTTATTCACAATATTAACTAAAACATGAATCTACCTTTATATATTTAACAGTGGCAATATAACGCCCATAACATTTTGATGTATATTAAAATTGACACTGAAAGCTCAAAACATCTATTGCTCGACCAATAACACTAGTCAATAAGTGATAAGGTTTAAATTGATTCCAAGAGAAAAATGTTTTCCACGAACACTAATAACGGACCCGAAAAAACTTCCGATTGTGTATATTACACTAAATTTACAGCTTAATAAAATACGTACGACTCGAGAGTACTTTCACATAATTTCACTCGAGTATTATAATTATTTATTTCGACTTTAAAATCAATGACATAATAATATTGAATTAAAATGTATGACTACTTAATGTCTGGTCTACTTCTTTTGCAGAAAAAAAAAGTTAATAAACAACAGAAGACACTTATTGGCATTAGCATAATATTATACTACTTTTTACAGCTTGAAAATATTATCTTCACAAATAAAGTTATCTTCCATAGATACTTTAATAATAACACCTAGTAATATTCGTACATTATTAAAAATTACATGTATGTAATTAAACGCTTAACGATAGAATTCCCTCATAATAAGAAATAAAATAAATGTAAGATTAATTCATTCCCAGTCAACATTAATTTTGGTATCTAGTAAAACCATGCATTTTATAGTAATGTACAACAGTCAACTGCCAGATCATTTAATATTAAATTAATTTTATATAGGTACAACGAATTCTCAATGGTCACGAGATAGTCATTAGATGTGATTTCCATTTGTAGTAACTAGCACGTCTTTAGAATATAATTATATGCTTAAGACATTGAAGCACGGATTACAAACGTGTGAACAACTCAAAGACTGCGACCATTTTGCTCTAAAGAGACCGTAAACGATCTTTGAGTAACGGCCACGAATTCTTTAACTGGGGTCTAAGAAAGCCTATATACAGACACGGAGCCTAAAGGGGTCCGGGGTTTATTTACCGCAACAGTATATATTAAAATTACCTTATTTTATTTTAATATTGTTTACCTTGTTTTTATATACAATTATACATATTAAACAAGGGCTCGCGAATTGTAATTCCTAAAAAGTGGTCCGCCACTGTAAAAAGTTTAAAAAGAAACCCTGCTCTAGGCAGTCCTAGCGGTAGAAACTAAACTAGAAATCGGAACATGTTACCTTTGTATTGTTTTTAATATTTTATTCTATTTCCCATAAAACCAAGGCTTAAAAAGATTATAAATAACATTGTCTCTTGGATCGGTTAATAATATAAAAGTAATCACAACAAACAATTTTATTATCAATTGAATGTATAGTCATGTAACTCATACTTAATTTACGCCAATTCATAGAATATGCATATCATTTACATTGCATTTCTCCGGTATTCCAATGATGTTGAGAACAATAGTTTTTTCTACTAAGACATTTTTCTATACAGTCATATCAATTGACTATTTACAGCTTAAAATACATTGTCCGTTATTACTATGTCACTTGAAAATTGAGTTATTTGATGCTACTTAACGCCGGTGTATAGACGTTTGGCTGAACATAATACTATATCTTGTCTTGTATAAAGGGATGTGTTAAGCAGTGGTTGACGGAAGCCCTTTTTGCAGGATCTAGCATTAGCATACGTTCCAATAAATCTTTCAGCTGAGTGATTTTCTTTGCCTCGGGTGCGGGTAGTCGGTGATGTGGCGGCGCAAGCTCCATTTGTAAATCTCGTGTGGGTTTTATACTTGACATTATCACTATTTTTTCCTGCAAATAATGTAAGATTGCTGTGAGCATTCAAAACATTGTACTATACATATTTTTCAGAGCCCAAAGGCATGCAATAACAAACCCTAATGATAAATCGTCATCCTTATATTATAATAATTTGCAACATTATTAAAGCAAATCAACAGTATTTACGGTGAATGTTAACCACTTCCTGCAAGATTAGCCACAACAACGTTTTTGGAGGAATCGTCACTTGTAGTGAGTACCTAAGTGTTAACCAGATTTCTCTTCATCGATTATTACATTACGTTTATATGATTATAAAAACAATAGAAAAATAAATCAACTCACCCTCTCAGTAATCCTATCGAGTTCATGATATAAAAAGTTACAGTTTCCATCGAAATGCTGATCTTTGAAGAAGCCTTTTTTAATCATTTTATTTGGAATCTTTCCTTTCAAATCCATAAAGTATTTCAACATTTCATTGTTCGTTTTCCCGCTGAACATGATTTTTCCTGTGGACATTTCGTATATGGTGCAAGCTGTTGACCACATATCAATTCCATGGTCATAGGGGACCCCGAGGATAATTTCTGGGGATCTGTAGAAGCGAGACACGAGATAAGGGGTGATTTCGTTGTCTGATATATGACCGGCGGCACCAAAGTCACACAGTTTCAACATTAACTTGCTGTCGTTGACGAGTATGTTGTCCGGTTTTACATCTGGAACAAAATAGTTGTATAGTAGTGTGTGGTAATTATACAAGGTGTAACGGAAAGGGTATATACATAGAAAGAGCAAGGCTTTTTTGGATGATAAAAAACGATATGGCAAGGGTTATTTAATCCTATCTCTACAAGTCCGGAAGTAATGATTTTTTTAAATTCATATACCAGAATCCAAACTTTTCAAATTGAAATAAATACATCACTGGTACTCAATCAGCTGATCGACTTCAACGAACTTTTTGCAAGTAAAAATAAACCTCTTACTCCTGATAGTTCTGAATAAAGGGTTCCGCATTATTATTTATTTTTTGCAAAATAATACTGTCATTTTTTTTTTTAGTTGAAACCCTTTCCATATCCTTTGTTATGATCGAAAGAGGCCTTGCTCTTTCTATGTATATACCCCTTTCCGTTACACCTTGTATATAGACATTCATATTCGAACATATGTATAAACATATATAGCGGTGTAGTTTCTGGCTTACAATAGACGACCCCATATCCCCTATATCCGAGGGTGTCGTAAGGGGCGATAGCTGATGGATGTACGGCAATATCTATCAACTCAAGGAGTACATGTACTCAGATGATGTACATCTTACTGCGGTCACCAATCCGACTGCCATGGTGATTACCGCAATAACCCTCAAAGACCCTGGCTCGCCAAGTTATGTTTTGCTGCCCATGTTTAACAGTGGACGTAAACGGGCTGATGACGTGAAATATATTCCTACATGTATAAAATAGTATATTCCATTTTTGAAACAACAATGACGAAGAACAGGAGAAAATACATTTTTACTTTGGGTGCTTATTATATATTTGAAAAATCCTAAAAGATTTTTATACAGTTCACACTATGGATGATTGATGATCATAGTGATTTCGATAAAATTTCAGTGAATATCTCACGCTTATTTAAAATTAAAATATATTTTATATCACCAGTGGTATATACGTGTGGGTGGACAGCAGGAATGATCACTTAGTTTCACAAGTTTACGAAATGGGGATGCTTAGTAAAACCAGAACACCTAGTATAGAAATCCTACCTGCGTGTAAAATGCCAGTCTTTTTCAACAATTTGAGCGCCAACAATATCTGTTGGGTGTAACTTCTGACAGCTTTGATATGTATGCCACTATTCTTCCCGTACTTTTTGAGTACCTCCCGAAGGTTCATGGACAAGGGTTCCATGACCATGCACAAATGTCTTTTGTGGAAAAAATGGCGGAAGAGGCGCAGACAATGAAATTTGTCTTCGGGATCTGAGTCGTTCAATCGCTTCAGAACTTCCAGTTCACGCAATCCTGTCTTGTGCCTGGAGAAAGAAAAAACAATTTATGAAAAATCATAAGCAAAGGACTATTTTGGATGAAATGTGTATAGTGTGGTAGATTACAATTTTTTTTTTTCTTAATTTTTTTTTTAAAGACATCTCCCGCTCTAGGGAAATAAATCCCTGTGTCGCGGGGGACTTTACAAACATTCATTTCACGGAGACAAAGAACACCCAGACTCAGAACAACTATTTGTGGTTCACACAAATAATTGTCCCGGGTGGGAATCAAACCCAAAACACCTGGTCTCAGAAGCAACTACTGTAACCACTGAGCCACCGGTGCAGTCACTATTACAAGCTGATAAAAGTTACAAACTTGTTAGCCTAGAAAAAACAGAAGTTCACATGTTTTGTCACTTCTTAGTTAAGAATCTATATGATTTTTTATATTTGAATATTATATACCATTGCACACTATCTTTGTCAAATGCAGTTCATATTCACAATATAGCAGGAGTAACAGCATCTGTACTCAATTAGTCGCAAATTGAATAAAATCAACGTTCTAATATTACAAATCCTGCTTAACATAAACATTATAGATAAGCAAACATAAGCTTTAAAGATGTACCATAAAAATATTGTAGTTTTTACGGAAACAAAATGGTAATAAAATTTAATAATATATAAAAGTGTCAGGTGAAAAAAAAATAATAAAAATATTGATAAAATATAAAAAAGTTGAGCAATCTCATAATACAATCGCATAATAAGTCGTATACTTACATAATGTCATTATTTCTAATGATTTTGACCGCCACGTCAGTGTTCCCTCGTGCTTGGTCTCTCGCCCTCACCACGTTAGAGAACACCCCTTGTCCCGTGTAACCATACACCGTATATCTATTGTCAAGAGTCTCACCGATACGCACTCTGTATAAAAAAAACGCTTATTTTAGTATAACAGCAAAAATGCAGTAATTTCTAGATAGAATTAGACATTTTTGTCCATTACTTATACCTATTACAATTAATGTGAATACATAAAAACTTTTTTATGAGTAAGAGGATTTAATGACTAACGGGCGGAGTATTTGCTGCTACCTGTTAGTTATCTAGTTTAATTCATAGAATAAAAATTATAATCTACTAGATTCATTTTTTTTTTACTTTGTGATTCTGACAAGTTCAAGATTATCTACCTAAATACCTAAGTGCTGAATAATTTCATTATTTAATTATACAGCTTATAATAATATGTATATTTAATGAAAAAAATATGAAAATTTATTGGCATTATAGTTTTTTTTGCACAAAAATATAACCTTCAATATACTTCAAATGTCTCTCTGTACTCTCCCCATACGTCCAAAAAGTCGTTTGTTCCTATAAGACCAGATTCCTCAAAGATTCCCGAATTTTATTAAATTAATAATTTAATTAAATAAGAATTATTATTAACTTAACAGACTAACAAAAAAACAAAAATAAAACGCCAACAAAACATTACATCACAAAACTGTTCAGTCGTTCAGCATCCCTCGGTCAAATTAGCCAGAGCACGTAGAGCATCCAATACTGTAATTTTTTGACAGAGCATTTTATTTGTTATCTCTTTTATTTTAATATATTTTACCCTATCGTTTAATCGGCGTCGTTTCCCTCTGGATTTGCAAGCATTTTTAATTTTTCAGTCTTGTAGAAATGTTTCCTTTTCAGTAGTGGAATAAATAAAAAAATACTTGAGTTTGTTTTTTTTTTGAATTGATACGTCAGTGCCATCCTACCACACAGTTCGATGTTCGACATATCTCTTTACAGCAACAGAATGTTTTTGATGTAATTTTATTTATCCATTGCGTTTGGAAATATCTGTTAATTTTTCTGAACTTGTCAGTATCATAACAATTTAATTCGCATAAAGTTAAACATGCCTCGGGAATAAAAGTCGATGGAAGCAATGCCAACTGAGCGAAAAGACGCGTAATTATAAGCCCACCTTCCGTTTTATTAAAACCAATCTTAGCACTTTTTCGTGAAATTGCACGAACATAATGGAAGTAACATCCAGTAATGCTTACACTGGGAAATACTGTTTTTACAGCTTCTATAAGAGATTAAATAGTAAAGAGAACTGAAATAATAAATCAAAAGAGTTTTTAAATAGTAAAGATAGAACTGAATAAATTACAAACAGTTATGTCCCTGAATGTATTATTACCGACAATTTGGCAATCTGTCCTTTGAGGAATCTGTCCTTTGAGGAATCTGTCCATTGAGGAATCTGTCCTTTGAGGAATCTGTCCTTTTAGGAATCTGTCCTTTGAGGAATCTGTCCTTTTAGGAATCTGTCCTTTTAGGAATCTGTCCTTTGAGGAATCTGTCCTTTTAGGAAACTGGCCTTATAGGAATCTGGCCTTATAGGAACAAACGCAAAATTCTGTAATATTTATCACTTACCTGTAATATCCTTCAGCGTCATCCCAATTGTCTGTCAAGGAAGGATTTTCTAAGGCGTGTTTACTTTTAGGCATTCCAGGGATTGGTGTCTGAAATTATGAATAATATTAACAAAAAGACTATTAATATTATACCAACGGAATATTTAGCGACTGTATAATGTTGGATTGGAATTATGTGCTACCGACTGGAATAAGAGAATTTGACTTTTGCAATGAGACAACATATTTTTAATAGTAAAAAGTTATATTCCAGCCCCAATCGTCCATACAACAAAGTACTGGGATCAATATTAAAAAAATATAACACACTTTCACCTTATGCTTTTACACAATAGTATTATTATAACTAAAAATATTATACTACAATGTATAAGTATGTTAAGATATAAGCATACATATAACAGAGAATTGAGCATGATGAAATTCAACACAGTAGAACTTGATGTAGAATGCAAATAACTACATACATGAGCATTATAACTATCACCATCAGCCCGTATAACGTCCACTGCTGTACTTGGGCCTCCGCGGGTTGGTAACCGCAGTATTGCCCGTTCCTTGATATACGATTATTATAGGTGATGTTATATCAATCGCGACCAACGGCTTAACGTGCTTTCCGAGGCACGGAAGGTAGTCCCTCAACCAACTAGACCCGGAAAGAAATCTTAGAATTTACATAAAGGTTTCCTGTCCGTCGTGGGGATCGAACCCACGACCTCCGAGATTTAAAGCGAGCCAAATACCGCTCCGCTATGTATTTATAAATTTAGAAATACATGGCTTTGCAATGCTGGAGTTTTTCGAAGTTCCTAAAATAACATTGTACAGAGCCTCAGCAAATCGTGGCCAATACTCTTTACACAGATACTCAAATTTAAGAAACAACTTCAACTGTAAACATTGCTTATATACGCTATTTGTTTACGGTTATGTAATATTTAATGTATGTTATATAGGGTGACTGGTAATTAGTGACCGATACCTAAACACATGATTGTGCTTATAATAACGAACAACTTTGACTATGGCACCAATCCTGAAATCGCGAAAAAAAATTAGCTGTTCCATACATTCATGTTCACATAACTTGTCAACATGGTAGGGAGCAGCTGATTTTTTTTTCGCGATTTCAGGTTTGGTGCCATAGTAAAAGTTGTTTGTTATCATAAGCACAATGATGTGTTTAGGTATCGGTCACTAATTACCAGTCACCCTATATATGTCTAAATATTGAATAATTATGATAGAGAAGCTATGGCATTGAGAAGTTTTATAAATAAGAGAATAATTTATATCCATACCACATATATACTCACATCAACACTAAAGTTATCTTGATCCGCGAACATATCCCATTCTCCAGATTTAATTGATTTTTCCAAATTAATTTCATCAGATTTTTGTTCGTTTTGTATGCTTTTTGCCACGGTGGAACTTTTGCTATCTTTTTCTTTGCCTTTTTTTAATGTTGCTATTCTGACGTCAGATGATTCAGCTTCATTTTTTTGTGACTCTTGTTTTGGTGGCGATTGTGCAACGGCTCGATTTTCTTCATTTTTTGTGCTGTTAGCGTCACTACCCAGCCTCTGTTAATTAATAAAATTCAATAATAGGTAAAATTCATTTTTATTTTAATACAAGTTATGTCTGCTTGATTTCATGAACAATGAAATGATAATAACATCTACATTAAAATAATATTAAGATTTTAACCGACATTCATGGATAATGCATTTTAAACAGTTTCAGTAATTTTACAACCCCAAATTAACAAGGTTATGAGGCCCTCACCAATAGCACCGATACCATTCAATACAATGAAAACATGGATAAAAGACAGAACAACATATTACTACATCAAGTACAAAGGTCAGAAACGGTGGAACGAAGGCAGACTAGAGTTGTAGTATCGAGTTTAGACAAACATCTAACACGTAAGTTACTGTACGTCCCAAGGAACAAACTAAGCATAATAATTAGTACACTAACGGGACACTGCTGTTTAAACCAGCATCTGGCCAATCTAGAAATAATGGACGGCCTATATGCAGAGGGTGCATGGAAGCTCCCGAAACACCGGCACACATAATTCTTGACTGCAAAAGCGTATGTCAACAACGGGATAATTTCCTGAACAACCCAAACTCAAGCCGAAAAGCTCCAAGGGGTTGATAAGAGTTTTGGGAGCATTTAAGGTGGTTAAATTTAATAATTCGGACGATCACGTATATAGGCGCTCAAGAGGCTAAGTGCGGAAATCCTTTTGCCTAACTAACGAACTAACCCCTAATTCTATTGAACTTGATTGTGAGAATTTCATTCAGATTAAAATTCCCATTTGGATAATCTTGCTTTAAGAACCAGCAAGATTCTTCCATTTTTCTTTCACATTCCCTAATATCGACGTTCCATTTCTTTTAAATCCTAGTGAAATTTTTGCTCTCACTCCCAAGTTATTAGAAAAGACGAAATGTTAATTAAGTAAATCTAGTTAAATGATTTTCTAGTTTTTCATTCAATCTTCCCCAAAAAAAAAGTGTTCTTTGTTGTCTTTCATCAATTTACATATTATGTAAAACATGACTAGTTAAATTCCGCAATGCTGTTTTGTCAATATAAATTATATTGAATGCCCGCAAATGTGACAAAAATGGTCCGGATAGTGCTATTTTACTACTTTACTTTAATTACTCTATGGATTCTTTTTCAACATTCCACAAATGTCCCAAAAATTGTCCAGAGAGGAAGAGTCAAGAGTCTATTTTATCAAGGAGTAATGGGTATTGCACAGAAATACTAAATTTGTTAACACAATAATGGTATTATTTAAACAAAACATATTAATCTACAATTATAACCCTTCGTCCAACAATTAAAGTTAAATTGTATTAAAAAAACATTCAGAAATTCAAGACAAATATATAAGTTTTGCTTTAAAATCCACCTAATTTTTGTAATCTGTTCTTGGTTTAAGCAATTAAAACTAAATATTTATTATTAATTAAACAAACCGAGATAATTTTGCAAAAAAAAAAACATAATATGCTAAATATGTAAAAAATCTAAGGTGAATGAAATTCAAAAATCTATCCAAATATATTGTCGAAACTGATGAATTGCAGACCTGTTTTATGTCATAAATCTTATATCACATACCTTCATAAGTTGTTCCCTTTGTTTGCGCCGCTTCTCAATAATCTTTTCTTCAGTCTCCTCTTCATCATCAGTATTAATATCTATATTCAATTCTTCTTCACTGGAGCTTGGTACTACCTGTGCTATTTCGTTTGTAGAATTCTGTAAATGAATATAATAATATGGAAAACTATTGTTCTGGCATACATTTCAATAAAGCTTATGAGTAAGTCGTTATCAATTTATAATAATGACATGAAGAAAAAAATACGGGATCAATTTCGTTCACACTAAATCATATGAAAAGTATACTTTTAAATTAAACTAAGTTTGGAACTCCGTCATCATTTGAAGTTTACAGCATGTCTCGCACACTTTTTGCCGCACGGGATAGCTAATGTTTTTTAATTCTTAAATTCGATTAAATGTTGATTTTAGTACACATAAATATTTTTAAACTTATATGTATTATATTATACTATTTACGTTTTAACTTTTTAGCATATATTACGTCGAATACTTTACCTTACGACGGTCTTGATTATCATGCCTGGGGCTCCTTTCTCTCGACCTATAACGATCACGCGACCGTCGATCACGATCGGAGTGTCGATGGTCTCTTCGCAGAATGGGCGATCGTTCCCGTGATCTTCTATGTCCTCTATCTCTATCTCGTTTCCTCAATTCGGCAGACCGATGTTCTCGTTCTCGCTCTCTCTCTTTGTCTTTTTCACGATCTCTTTCCCGTTCCCTATCTCGTTCACGTTCACGGCGTCGCTCTCTGTCTTTTTCTTCTAATTTCCGACGCTCTTTTTCTTTCCTTTCTCTATATTCCCTTTCCTCTAATCTTCGCTCCATTTCTTTTCTACTTTCTCTGTTTATTATCTCTCTTAAATCTTCTTCTTGTCTCTTAGGTTTATAACGCTCCCGCTCAGATGAACGGTCTTTGCTAGACATCGGTTTACTGCTTAACCTTGTGTTATCTTTATCTCGATTTGATCTTTTATAAGGTGGTGATCTGGCGCCATCATTGATACAAATGATGTCATTTGATTTGTCACGTCTTCCTTGATCGCTGTCATCGTCACTTTTGTCAGAGAAATACGCGATCAGACGAGCCTGTAGAAGCTCTTTCTGTTTCATCAGTTCTTCTAAATTTAAATCATCTTCTATGAGATTTAATTCAGGACTCGCGCAGTCGTCTTGGTAGTTTTCATTTTCTGAATTTGAACTCATTGCTTCTACATCTTCCACTTTGTCAGACTTTTTCATGTGATTATTCTTGCTTGAACTTTCTCCATTTTTAGAGCTAGTTTTTTCAGTGCTCTTTTTAGAGTGTTGCAATTGACCACTTTTTTTCATCAGATCTTCAACATCTGACAGAGAAGTTTCACTTTCGGGTTTAGGACTTTTATGTTTTTCCTTCTTGGATTTCTTTTTCTTTTTGTGTGATTTATCATTATTGTCTTCGGATGCTCTTTTATGTTTCTTATGTTTCTTACTTTTCTTCTTCTTTTTGTTTTCATCTTCAACACCCTCGCCGTTAGTAGACTTTTCAGCTTCGGATTTAGTTCTGTAAACAAAAGAAGAAGTTTGTAAAGGTACTTACTAGGTCTTTAGTTAGAAACTTCTTTTCCATATCGTCATCCTTCACAACATAATGTATAACTCTGCAATGTTAGATTGTGATGTAAGCCATTGGTTCATTGAACACTTTTAATAATAAATGGTCGAATATTTACCAGAAAAATATAGAATATATGAAAAAAAAAATCAAGCATTTTCTTTACATTGTAATAACGCATGTCAAAAATTATTAAATTAACTTTTAAATTATCATGCAAACATGTATTTTTAGAGATTACGCATTATTATAGTAAATATGCGATACGGTTTACAACGATCAATCTTAAAGACACATCCAAAAGATATATATTCTATGTTTAACTAATTAAATAAGGAGTTAAAAGAGTTGAATTCAAAATAACAACAAAAGCATACTTAGCCTTCCAATTCACAGATTTAGGTAATGTTATGGATATGTTTATAGTTATATTTGAATTGTCCATTATAGTTGCAAAATAACTGTTTAAAGCTACATATTAGTGTCAGGTTGAACACTTATATGTACCTAGTTACATAATAATAAATTCAGTTTACACAATTTACGGAAAAAATATACAACATTTGTAGACATACTATCAGATCACAATCAATCAATATTCATGTCAAAATTGACAAAGAATCATGGATGATTCTATGAAATTTTCGTGTGTTCTGTTTTTATAAGGTTTTATACTGAACTATCCTATATTTATTTATACTCATCATCACTTCAAGTATATACCTATATATCATTATTTATTCGGTACCAGTGACCCGCGCCTCAGCTTCTCATGGGTGCAACACTTTCCTCTTGAATCACTATCTATTTAAAAACCCCATCAAAATCCATTGCGTAGTTTTTAATATCTAAGCATACAAAGGATAGTGATGACGCCTATAAATCTTCATATATAAAAATTGATACTATTAGTCTGTACTAATGAAATCTAACTCTCTTTTGGCTTATGTATGTTTGTTGAATTTTGAACAATTGAAGAGTCGAAATATAATTTTTATGGCACGAAAGGTAAATCCAGAATTCTCAGAATTTACACCAAAGCTTCTTGCCCAACGTGGGGATCAGACCAACAAAGTCCAACATTTAAAACGATACTAATAACGCAACGCCTCGGAGGCTGCCACTAATCGTATAGAGGAATATGTTATAGTAGATGAGTGTTGTAGTAATAAGATTATAAAAATATAGATAATATTGCGACAACAACAAAATGGTGACATGACTAAGTATTCTAAACAAAACAATATCAAATCAAATCAAAGGGAAAAACAATAAGTTAAAAAGTATAATGTTTATAAAAGAAGAGATTGATCCCCTGTCCATTGCCAACAACAGTTATTTTTCTAATAAAATATAAACATTACTTACTCCTTGCCCATGTTATCCTTTCACGAACTTCCTGTGTTGATGTAAAAAGCACTGTAAAAGAAAAAAATAGTGATTAAAATATACAGCTTTCAAGTCAATACCAAATAAAATAGTTTTCAACCATATCAATATGATTATTAGGTATTGGATAAAGTTAGCTGAATTGGTAATCTCACTTTTTATTTTTTATAACATGAACAGAATAAAATAAGAAATCTAACATATTATTCATCTTATTTTGTCCCAATAATATAGTAAAAAAGGGTTAATTTAAATAGAAAACCAATGGAGAATCACTTGTGCAGTAGCAGTACGCAGTAAAAAGGAACATTTTCAATTAATGGTTCACCAATTATTGTTTACCTGATTGTAAATATTATACAGACTGTACATAAATAACACTCAATACATAATGCTTACAACATTCGCTTTTGTATTATATTTGTAGCTTAGCTCAAGGCTGCAAAATATAGCACAGTAGTATAGCGCACAAAATATATTATTATATCTCTTTAAATTCAAAAATATATCTTAAAGACCTTAATATTATTGTACTATCTATGTACTTAACATTCGCGACATGCGTCAAACGTCAGATGGCCTCACAACTCCTACAGCGCGCAATTGATGTTCGCATGGGAAATATACACAAGTTCGCAACAGTAACAATGGGACCTTCGTGTGGGGGAACACCAACACCCATTACTCTATATTGGTGATTCTCGACAGACCAGCCAGCTTTGAAAATTTCAATGTTAACACCCCTTCAAAATCCCAAGGAAATGTCATAGTTTTGCTATGATGCTGACATTACTTTAATACAGAAATAAAACTTTAATTAATAATGTTTACTTTAAACAATTACATCACTTAGACATTTTCAGGAAGATGTGGTAATATTATGATCGCAAAGACTGTGATAATGTTTGTTACTCTTTTATAAAATAAACAATTGATTTAAACATCCAAATCAGATAACATTTGGAATTTGGCCAAATGAACCAATTACACAAATTAATAGGAGAACACAGAGCACTTTTATAACCTATAAAAAATAAATCATAACTGCAGAAGACTTGAAGAGTGTATCATTGTTTGAAATGTCATAACATTGATATCAGACTTTTTAACCTTTTCTTTATATATCTTTCACTTGATATGAAATGCTTGAACCCAAAACAAAATACATTAACCAATACAACAACAGTATTGCATATTGGCATTCAATATCATTCACTCCTACTTAGAATAAATGGTCTGAGCAAAAATGAGACCAAGCATTAGAATTCATCCATTTTGCCGCATAGTTGCTGAAGTCTCAACTTCATTGAAAGAATTAATATGCTAGGAAAAGAATAAGTGATTTTTTTTTATATTCTAACCTAGCTATGTTAACATACAATATTAAAGAGAAACCACCCAAGTGCAAGTCAGGCTCTCCCACAAAGGGTAAAGTATGATTCATACTACAGTTGACACTTAATTATTTTCAGATTTTGAAATAAGGAACCATCTCAATCTACCTGCTGCCTTTATTAATATCATTTAAAAAAAAATCTGCAAAAAGTCTCATTGTGTGGTTGCATGAGAGCCCCCCTCAAATGCTTGTTTTATTAAAACTAAAATATTTATTTTTTAAATGAATATATATCTAAACATTCTGTGAATGTGTCAAGCATCTACCTGTTGCAGTTATTACTATCAAGCAAAAGATGGCAAATGTTTGTTGTATGAGAGCCCTCGTTCAACATTAATTTTATTCTGTTTTTTAGTATTTGCTGCTAATTTAACAACAGAAATAAACTATGTGTGAAAACTATGTAGCTATTATGGTTCATGAGAATCTGGCCTCAGTCATCAGCCTGGTCACAGACAGATTGGCAGGGGAGCCTTAGTAATATGGTCCCATTTTTACCCTTTGTGTTGAAGCTTGGAACTCTAAATTGATGTGAACATACCTAATAGTGAACCAATTGATATCAAATTTTGGGGTATGCGCAAGAAATAATGCTTATTGCTTGTAAAAATTAGATGATTGTATCTAACATAATAGAATAACATTCACAAATTATTAGGTATTTCACAGAACATCATAAGAAAACTGTATTACGGTTATTTGCTTGAGCCATTTGATGTTTACCTGACCATGCTCAAATCTTTATGTATCAGCATATAGATTAGGTGGCAGCAAAGGGTTGGAGTATACGTAACGTGGCATTGAGGAAAAAAGACAAAATTTAAGCAAAGTCATATCTTGTTTATTTTTTATGATTCTATTGTATAGAACACCTAAAAATAAGGCGAAAAGCATCTGGGTGATTTTGTATAAACCACCCATAAGTAGGATTTTAGTGAAATTTTTTTAAGTGTTTATTTTTTATGATTCTATCGTATAGAACACCTAAAAATAAGGCGAAAAGCATCTGGGTGATTTTGTATAAACCACCCATAAGTAGGATTTTAGTGAAATTTTTTTAAGTGTTTTTTTCATAGTGCCCCGTTTTGTATCCACTGACCCAGCAAAGTCTAAGCAATAAATATTATAAAGCTGAAGCCGAAGATCATTTGTTTGTTTGTTAAACATACTAATCTCCGGTTGTAAGCTATGAAGCTAATCATTGGTATGTAACTGCAAGGGTTTACATACATACAAACAAATTTGATTGATTTTCTAAACCTTAATTTTTGTAAAAGTAACAATACTTCAATGCTTAAGGGATATAGTTTATAAAATTAAAACTTTACATACATATGTCATCTACGAAGGTACGTGCGATGTCGTATATCGGAACCTACAGCCAAACCTAAACAACCTCATTTTAAAGAATGGTTTTATAGGTACCATTCTTTGTAAATAATAAGACCAGCAGGCAAAGGAGTGTACGTAAATATTAGTCTTTTGGTATTTTTACTACTACTTTTTACATTTCGCGTACTTGAAAATCCATATAAAAATACATGAAACTTAAAAATAACATTACTTACTTCACTTTCCAAGTAAATAATAACATAGATAAACTAGGTAAAAATACAGTTATTATATTAAAAAATAAGTATCTTGCAAAATTACCTTTATTATAACCTCAAACCATATATAATGATACAAAAATATCTATTTTACCAACTTAAAAGGTGAGTACCTACCTCGCAAACGAAGGAAATAGCGTCCGAATTGGTGATTGCACACTATAAAGAATCTATGATGTGCCGCTACACTGGTGTAATTCCGACCGTAATATTAGCGTCGGCACAATTTTGTGTATATTTCCTAATATTTTACATGGATTTATAAAAATAATAAACGTGACATTATTTTCCGACAATCTACCAACTACCAAGTTAGATTTTTTTAAGCGTTGTTGGTAGATTAGCAATGGTTTTTTTAAATAATGCCAATGTGATGATGATAAAATTTGTTTATGGCGGTTCCTAATGTTATTTCATGGAACTATAATTATTAACTTAAATTAAATTTCATACGAGTTTAAAACGCAATATGGTTAAATAATTTATTTTATAGTGCACATAAAACAAAGTAAGCGGTAAAAAAGAATAGCGTAACATGACATAACTACATTAGGTTACCTAATTTGTTGATAATTTGACGCATAGATAAAAATAAGTATTTACCTTGTATTGCTGGGCTTTTTTTTTATATAATTATTTAATGAAATAGAGTAATCTACTTAACATTTTAATTTTGGCCGACATACTAAAAAATGTTAGAGTGGTAATCTGAAGACATCGAATGTCTGTACAAAGAAAAAAACCGCAAAAAACCGAGGCAGGGGGATGTTGGAAGTAAAATAAAAAAAATCCTGTTTTTTTTAATTGTTGTCTGTTTGTACGGGCTAATCTCTGAAACTGTTGTGCAAATTTAAATGAAATTTTGCATGGTGGTACCTTACATCCCCAAACAACATTTAAAATACTTCACAGTCATAGAATTTATGTTTGTACCTACACCTGTTGAAAATGTTTATCGAAGGAATAACAAACACCACGTGGACGAAAAATTGTCATGTGTACTTCGATTTGCACCTAAACCATGACAATAGGAACCAACAAATCGAAGTACACTTGTCAATTTTTTGGACTATCTGTCTTCTAAATGTATGATATTCAATCATGTGTCAAACAATTGACAGAACTTGATTGACATAAAGGTTCAAGTGACCAGGTCATTAAAATCCAAAAAAAAAAGAAACTCAACTTGAGAATTGGGATGAGAGCTAAATTAAAATAATGTTTTTATTTTTTTCAATGTTATGATTAAAGAATACGGCTTGGATCTATTAAACTTGCGATATAATTAGAACTTGAAGCATACAGTTGCGTTCAGTAAGTTGTGTTCTTTTCATGATATTTATTTTAATAGTATGATTAATAAAATCAGACCTGTTTGCATTAATATTAGTCATTATTCAGTGTGTTCTATTTACAGAAATGGACATTTTAAACCCAGCCACAGTACGCAAGTTTGCTTATGACGACGAGACCGGTGAAATTATTACTTATGAAGTTAATGGGGAGACAGGTGAACCTCTGCTGGAGAATAATGCTCCGCCTTTACATTTCCGTAGCGACGAGTTTGATCTAAACACTTCTCAGTTATCAGATAAGTACACGAAGTTCCCACGTGGATACATGAGCAAAACTAAGAAATTCCAGTCTTTGAAAGCAAACATCCTTGCAGGTTCCAATGAAATTAGTTACAGATTGCTACTTATTCCAACCTTGATGATTTTCCCAGCGGTATTTTGTGCGTTGCTAATGGTGTTGGAGGTATACCTTCATGTTAGATGTCACAAAAAGAATAAACAACTGAAGGATCACAATTTGTACTATCGCAGCCCCTTCCATGTTGTAACTAGTATATTTTGTGGAGTATGTCGTGACTGTACCACAGCTTCTAAAATAGGTCAAATGCAAGATCAGAGACGCAACAGATATGACTACTTTAGGGGTATTGCCCTGTAAATGGATATTAGTGTATTAAAAAAAAGGTAGAGGTATATCTAAGGATAATATAAGACTGTAGGTTTTTTTAAACTCAATTATTTTTATAAAAATATATATGAGTAAGATTTTATGTTAAAATTTAAATTAACCCAAAACAAAGTGAAATAGATGAACAATCATAGTATCAAAATATAATATATTTTACATAATATGTATGGTATGGCATGGTATGTTTCTAACTTCATATTATGAAGTTTATGCAAATATAGAACACTTTGTCACTTTATCGAATATCACTGTCTTTTGTCAAGTAACAGGCTAATTAAGCCAAGTGCACACGGAAGTTCCAAAAAAAAACAAAAATTACTTTAAGTAATTTATTTAAAGTAAAATTATAGCACTATCCTTATAGGGTAGGCATGTAACAGGCTTAAAATTGTAGATTTATATAATAAAACTACATAATTTTATTTGTTAAGTTATTCAACAAAAATGCAATTGTTATAAATTAAATAGCAATAGCTAATTACATGATCAAGCAGTGATCCTTAAAACAGGGGCCTGACTCTACTATAGTAATGGTGTGTCTTGGAACTGTCACTGATGTCTCAATGGTCAGTTTTCTTTGTCTTTTGTATTAGTAGATTACCAAATGTGCAAAAAACTGACCATTGAGACGTCAGTGACAGACACACCATTATGATAGTAGACTCCGGTCCCAGTTCTAGCAATTTAGCTTATTTGTTTAATTTTTTATAAATGGACAAGGTTTTTATGAATTGTATTACAGGGAAGTCAGAAATGGTGATGGCTACCTAGTTTATTGTTATATAAACATATTCAAAATAAGATATAGATTATTATGATGAATTTTGTACTTTGTTATAGAATAGTATTAGTGAATAATAGTTTTACTTCATAAATAAAATAAAGGTTTTTTAAGCTTTCTAACCATTGTTAAGTTCCATATAAATTAGTCCTACTGTTTAGAAGATTAAGCAAAATACACACACAAATATATGTGTCACCGGAAAATAATATGAATAGGTAAGTTGATCAAGTTCCATGCCACTCATATTGTTAAATTTAGTTGCCAGTTTCAGTGAATGCGCATCATTATTATATTATTTACTCTATTTTTGACACTTGACCTAATCTAACTCAATTGGAATATGCTACTATTGTAACACAACAATAAAACTTCAACTTCAATACGTCCCGTTGAGCCCATGTAGGTTTAAAATCTTTTTTTTTAACAACCCGAAACCTCATTAGTTTATCAACTCCTTATAAAGTTGATTAACTTATGATTCTTATTATTTTCCAATGACATATGCACAGAAAAAGATAAACATGTTGGATTTTAGTTCTGTATATACATACAGAACTAAAAACAAACACGTTTGATAGAATTTCACTCTTTGATCAACGTTTTTAAAGCATGACAAATTATATAATATTCTTACGAAATTACTTGTATCAATCCTCATATAGGTTTTCAGATTTAACGTAATTTAAAATTTCATAAGATTTATCAAGGTATTCCTTGGTTGATTTACAACCACTAAAGGCTTTAACTGACCTATAAGTGCAGAAGAATCATTGCAGATAACTTCATTTGGAGGTAGATTATTTTGGGACCAGGTTTCAAGCCATTTGCTATAAAATCCATGGTCTGACATTCTGATATCATGGCAAATAGAGGATTTTTAATAAAATGCAGTTATTTTTTAGATCCAAATTAGATTATGTGTAGTATTGGTCTATCTGAGTGACTATGCTTATTTATGTTATCATATAATTTAGTTGATAAAATTTGTTTACTAAAGGCTAGCCACGACTAAACATAAAAAGAGTGCATCATATAACAGGAACTAACATCTAGAATTGGTTAGAGTATAAAGTATTAATGTTGAACAATATTGTATACATATTACACTATAATGATTTATTTGATGTTATTTATGGATTGTCAATGCAAGTTAATAATGTAATCTCAAACGTAACAAACAGTTCACGAACGACATTTGGCCCAAATTTTTAGAATGCTGTGTTCCAATTAAATCATCTGTAATTGTCTAAGTAGGTATTAAGAGTGATGTACACAACCGTTAATTTGTGATATAACAGATAGTTCATTGAGTCATTATTGAGGCTTTACTCAATTATTAAATAATAAAAAAATAAAAATAGATTAAACTCGGAATGAAACAGAATATCGTCGGTGATATTGCAATACGGCGTAAGTGACAATAGCTTATAAGGTTGAAATCAAATATAGCAAATTATATTTTTTGCCCTAAAAGATAAAGAAAAAACATATTTCTTGACATATGAAATTACACCTTAGTAGCAACTGTCACATACGCGGTATTGCAATATCACCGACGATATGCAAATTTATACAATAATGGTTAAATATAAACAAAAACGCATCAGACGCACAGAGATATAGTTTGAAAAGAGGTCACATTTATCTTTCACACAATGAGCATGGAGACTAAAAAAATCTATTTAGTCCGTCAGTTATATTATCAAAAAAATATTGGACACGTATTTTCTTTTCGTTCCTCAAACAAAAAATTACGAAGATACAGCGCGTTCGTGTCACAAGCCCCCACTCTCCTGAACTTTATAGTTTGATTTTGCTCTGAATCTTTGTCAATTTTTACTGATTTGATAAATAAAAAAATACGTGTCCAATATTTTTTTGTAATCTAAATGACGGACTAAATAGATTTTTTTAGTCTTCATGCCCACTGTTGCTAAAATAGAAGTTCATAACAAATAAATTCTGATTCTGTTTCATTCCAAGGCGAAACCGCTAACGACGAATAAACAAATCTGTTTGGCCTTTCGTCAAACAATATTGGACACATATTTTTTGCTTTATCAAAACAATAAAAATTGTCAGAAAGCAACAAAGTTCCGGAGTAGGGCTTGTTACGTCACTTGGCAAAATTGTATCTAGATGTGTCGTCACATGGCATTTCAACCCGCTGTGTACATTCGTTTTCTTTTGTTTACAGAACGAAAAACAATACGTGTCAAATATATTTTATTAATTAAGATGTTTATTGTCGCCATCCCTAAAAAAACTGTATGAGTTACTCTACTTTTGGGGTGCTTAATTCAAATTTGTAAACAATTATTTGTTATGATTGTTAATGACTGGATAGGCTTATCATGCTTATCTTGTAACATATCGACTACTATTGCTCAAAGTGATTGTGGTGCATATCATCTCTGAGACACTAAGGCCGCGACCTGGATGCCAGCGGGCGGAGCGGGCGGCGCGGGCGGTGCGCGCGGTGCCTAAGGAAAACCTGCCGCCCGCACCGCCGAGGGATTATGAATTTTAGTATTTTAGGGGAGTTTTGTGCAACTGTCGCTCTACTTTACAGTTCGCGGGCCTCTCGGACTTCGGATTTACGAGGGCATCGGATGTTTACAATAACAGGAAATGCATTACAATCCCCTACAGTAATAAAGACATTTTTATCGAAGTCATAAACGTGGTTACGTGATTAGCTAGTTATAACCTTACGTGATTAGCTTCCTGATTGGCAGTACCTATAATAATCATTGTTGCTGTATTCCTCGAATAGATTCTTGACAGATCAGCGAAGCTTATCAATAGGCTTCAACCATTCAAATACCGGTTATGGCAAATTGTGTGGTCGCGTTGTCCACACATTGCTAGCTGATTTACGCTCACAGTTGAACATGCGCTCTTTAGCAGACTTTGGCAAGCCAGGATCGTTGGGCAAGCCAGGGATATTGCCAAAATCAATACGCTTGGCAAGCGGATTGGTGACCGCAGTAAGATCGCCGTTTTTTTGAGCTGATAGGTGCTGCTGCCCATCTACCAGGTATAACTCCTTTAGTCACCACTTACGACACCAATAGGGAGATACAGTTGTCTTTTCTAAGCCGGAAAACACACGGTCCACACTTTACACGAGCGAAGACCTTGATATTAATTTGAGCTCTATGAGCCAAGCGAGCAAAGCTGCGTATTCAATAAAAATTTAGATTTGTGAGTCAGTTTGGAAAATCCTGTTATTGATACGGTATTATTTATAAAAGAGAAGGAAAAACAAGTGTTCTCTAGAATTCAATTGCTTGTTACTTATGTTATTCTAGTGAGTAATTTTCCTTATATCGGTGACGGTATTACTAGACTAGACAATTATTGAGGACAATCTTTGAACTTTAATAATATTCTAATTACTAGAATTAAGGTGGTAATAAAGGTTTATTTTGTTATAAGGTGTATTTATTTATTCTGCTATGCCATAATAACACCGGTCTCTATGTAAATAATTATTTTTTACATAGTAGGTATATAATATAAGGTATGCTAACTCGGAATAAATCTGTAACGGGGACATTTCCACACATAACTTATTACTGAAGCTTTGTCGATTTTAACCTACTTTTTAATATGAAATAAATAAAATCAGTAATTAAAAGTTACGGTTGGTTTCTTAATCATTATAACTCAACGATTTTATTCCTGGGACGAATTTGCTCTGAGATAGGTACGCACTGAGGGGTAAGACAAAATGTCATTACAGCTAAATTCCATTTGTAAACTTGTCATAAAATATATTTTTTCTTCTATTTAACTGTCATTGTATTTGTCATAAAATTTATAACTTGAACAGGTTAGATTTGCTAGGGTTAGCTCCGTTCTAGTGGCATTGCTATAGATCGACTGAATAAGGCATAGTCTTGGTACGCATGTGTGCGTGCCTATGAACACAACCGAGGTAGAGTTTTACCGGCGTCATTGCGTTACTCGCCAAACTCCGTCTTTACTGTTTTTTTGGTCTGAGTTTATAAGTTTAATATTTTTACACTATTGATGTGCCCTAAATATTATCTAACCACTCGAAAACTAATATTTTCAATAAATCAAAGTAAAAAAATCCATGAGGAGTAGGGACGCCTCTACACTCCAGGCGTCCCTATAATTGGGCAAATGGGCCACTGTAAGTGTGGCCCCGGAGATCCCGAGGTGCCATAGTGATACGGCTTATGCGTACCCGGCCCCCGCAAACGGCGGATCGAAGGAGTGTCCGGGGGGTCTTAGTGATGTAGGGTCCTCTCCTCGTGGTATGAATTTAGCATACCACGCTATAGAGAGGGCGAGCCCCACATATCCCACCGCCAGCGCGTGAATACGCTGCAGCGGCGGCGGCGGCGGAAATGCGTCAAAGCATTTCCCCCCGGAAAAGAAAAAAAAAGGTCTTAAAACTTACATAACCTTGATATATATACATAAACACAAACAAAAAGCGTAATAATTTTACCATATTATTGGGTAAGGTGAAATGCGTTGTATCAAAACGAATAGATATCCGCAAATTAGCCACAGAATATTAAAGAACTCTCTACTCAAACATAGATCAGGAACCAGATGAAGCAATGAGGCCTAACAATAACCAACCGCAGGCAGTATGGGGGGTGTATCCTCCCAAAAACTGGATAAAGCATCAGGTCCGGACAACAAACCAAATGAACTGATAAGAGGTACTGTAGAAGAGTTAATTCCAATCCTAACGAAACTATTTAACGTCATACTTAATACAGGGATAATTCCAGACCAATGGGGCGAATCTCACATTATTCTGATGCACAAAAAAGGCTCCAAAGATGATATAGGCAATTACAGACGAATATGCTTGATTTCAAACATATATAAGGTATTCGCAAAAGTAATTCTAGAAAGAATCACGCAAACCCTCAAAGAAAACCAACCTACAGAACAAGCAAGTTTTAGAAGGAACTACAGTACAATCGACCATATCCACACTATAAAGCAAGTTCTAGAAAAGTAATGAATACCAAAAGCCAGTTCATATAGTTTTTATAGATTACGCAAAGGCATTTGACAGTCTCAATCATGAGTATATACGGCAAACTTTAAGACACCAAGGAGTGGACTGGCACTACATAGATATGATCAATAACATTTATAAAATAAGCAAAAGTAGTGTAAAACTAGAAAGTGTCGTAGAGATCAATTCCCCATAAAGAGAGGCGCCAGTCAAGGGGACACTCTCCCCAAAACTATTCACTGCTGTGCTTGAAAATATCTTCAGAAGACTAAATTGGGACGATTACGGCCTTAACATCAATGGCAACCAACTAAACCTTCTAAGATTTGCAGATGATCTCATTATCCTATAAAGTGATCCGAAGATACTACAAGAAATGGTAGAGACACTGGCATACAAAAGCAAGGAAGCTGGTCTGGTAATTAACACAAATAAAACTAAATTGATGGCTAACTACACAGAAATGGACATTGAACTGGAAGGTAAAACGCTTGAATGTGTCAATGAGTATGTATATTTAGGACAAATAATATCACCCAGGAACCAGATGGAAAAGGAAGTTAACAAAAGAATTGCTTGCGGTTGGAAGAAGTACTGGTCTCTCAAAGAAATAATGAAAAGCAAAGACTTGAGTATATCCACTAAACGAAAAACTTTCACACATGCATCCTCCCATGTTTGACATATGGATGCGAAACTTGGTCGCTCACGCAAAGCCAACGTTCGATGGACAGGATAGGAGCATGTTGGGAATAAAGCTCAGCGACAAGATCCCCTTAACAGAGATACGACAGAAATCAAAACTTCCTGACATACTCATCCGACCATCTAAAATGAGGCTGGACAGGACACATGTTAAGGTGCAGAACAAACAAGTGGAGCCAAAAGGTCACGTTATGGTATCCAATGAATGGTGCAAGAGAATGGAAACGTCCACTAGGAAGATGGGAAGATGATCTTCGCCTGGCCCTGGGACCGTACTGGACATGAGTCCCGGGAGACATAGAGCAATGGAAGCAGTTGGAGGAGGCCTATGTCAAGCGAAACACCGAGCTAAGGGACATTTTATAAACCACAAGACCATACAAAGAGGAACTAGTTCGGAACAAAAGGCTACATCATCATCATCATACTTGGTTTCACCCGTGTAACTACCGTTGCCCGTTATTGTAGGAACTTAATGATTAAATATGGCCTATAGCAATCCTTGATAAATGGGCTATCTAACACAAAAATATTTTTTTTAATCGTACTAGTAGATTCTGAGATTAGCTCGTTCAAGCAAACTTATAAACAAACAAACTCTTCAGCTTTATAAATAAGCATAGAAGTATTGATTACATTAATATAAAAGTACATTAAATTAACAAAATCGTACCAATAATAATAATATAAAATTTTGTAACGTAAGAGATAAACTTTTTTCCGTATACCTAGTTGATTCTGTATATGTTTATAAGTAGGTAAGCATTTTAGAAAAAATCTGTACAATGACAGGCGGTTTTGAATATATATTGCACAAGACCTTGACAGGCGAGGGGACAGCTGCTAAGGGCGTAAAGGGCGTGCGCGTAAGATACCCGCTTTTGTTCAGAAATGTAAGAATAATTTCGTCAGTTGCGGCAACCATTTTTACTTGTGCAGACGTATTATATTAAAGCGCTACGAATTACTATGCTTTCTATTTGGGTTTGGAGTTCAAATTTCATAAAAATAATTGTGTTTTGTTGTAACTACTATGCATTAACATTTCGGTAAATAGTGTGCAATCCGAAAACGTGGTTTATGTGATTTGTGATGATTGTGTGTGATTTGTGGGGTGTGTGTGCGATGGAATGCCAAGAACAGGGTAAGTACTTAAAAAAATAACCTAAGTTTAACGTCTCTATTTATTATAAGTACTTTTCATATTATGTGGTTACAACCGCCGACCTATTTTTCTCAGATGAAATGTAATTTATTTTGCCCCAATTTGGCCGCGCGACCTTACTTGTTTGCTACGATGTCGTGTCGTAGACGTGGCGTAGTTGCTACGAAACTTTATATTCATTCATAATTCATAATTCATAACTATATTTTAATGCCAGATATGTACTAAAATGAAATGATTTATTTCGAGAAGGTTTTATTTGAGCTGTGTTGTGTTATTAAATACCTATATCGTATCGAATCGATCGTAAAACAATATTGCATATTCTTGGATTTGGTTCATTGAATTCTTTATTCGACTTGCGTATAGAATTTATATAAAGAAATGGCAGGTCAGGTCAGTAAAAGAAAAAAGGATGTTAGCAGATAGGAATGAACATGTACAAACCGGCCGCCCCTACGACTACCCACTGACCTAATTTAGGAAAAGGTTAGGTTTCATTGTAGATAAATCATGAAGAGGCGGAAGCGGGTCATCTAACGACCACATTTTTCTTACTCTGCAGAGTCAGCTGAAAATTACAAGTTTACGTAAACGGTAACTAATTACTTATTGGATATAATTTTTCATCGGGATTTAATATTGATTGTTATAAGTATATATAAATTATAGTCTTGAGCAACCACGCGTCAATTAGTTTAAGAATATCCGTGGCACTTACAATCTCCTCGCTTTCGTTCACAAAGTTTTGATACCTACATAAACCTGATATATAATACCTATGCTCTTTTATCAATCGCGGAACTTTCCGAGGAAGCAGCTGAAGCGAATAACAAAAATTTTAAATAGTTAGCTGAGATTTTACACCTAAAAAGTCACCCAAAGTGACAATACTGATTTAATTAACAAGCTTTTGCCGAGTTCAGATCCCTTAGTAGGTAGGTATATGGTCTTCGGAAAGTTCTTCGAAAGAAAACAGCCTCCCATAGAAGTTAGTTAAAGAATTATCAAAGTTGTAAGCGGTATTATTATTTTGGATTATTGTGTAAGCTGAATCTAAATAGGTATATTTTAAGTAGATATTGTCAATTCACAACACTCTTTTACATTTAATTATAAGTTAGATACAATAGTACTTTTATTTATTAAGATTATGCGTTTAGCTTTAGTTACTAAGAATTTATTGATTTAATGCCAATCAATTGTATTTTAATGACGAATTGTAATTTTAATGACAAAACATACGATTTAAATATTTTTTTTCCAGTTTTTCTGATGGTTGTACCTACCTAAATGTATATTTATAAATTTGTGTTTTAATAAATTTGTTTTTATTTAATTAAACACGTCTTTTATTCCTATTTCACATCGTTTATAATACTAAGAAATGAATAAAACAGTTTTAAGAGGTTTGACCTCTTAAAACTCCTCTTTCCTCTGAAGTTTTACCGTATTTAATTTCTATCAAAAATTACGCCTTCGCCGAAGATCTTGACCGGTGGACTATTGAATGTAGAGAAGTGTACCGCGGCACTCTTTGTCGGAGTTACTTAGATTCTCAACTTTCTGAACCATTTTCCTAAGGCATTTGATATGGATTATAGAGCATGGGGAATGGCGCCTGGATTACATTCAGAGATATAAAGCGGTGTTCTTCGTACCGCGAGCTAGATGCGCTCTCCTAGGTTTTAGGATGACGCTTGTGTAAAGCGAGTCAAAAGTGAAGAAATAACTAAGCATCACCGCTTGAATCAGATGAGAGGAGGATTAATCTCCTTCTACAGATATCTTACTTAAAATTTCTCCTCGAAAGGTAGTTGTCGCGTATGATGTGCACTAGACAGTCTGGATAATCTTATAATATTAAGCCATTGTACCAGACTTTGCCGAACGCTTTAGCTACGTAGAAGAAGAGTACTCCTGTATGAATTTTGTATTTGCCTGATTTAAGATGATGTGTATGCTAATGAACTTGGTGAACCCAATAAGGCTAGGCTAGAAAACCAAACCGCTCTAACATTCACTTTTGCTATATGCGCTCTTAAAGTTTACCGCTTAAGGACTCTGCCCACTATCCCGTAGCATACCATGACCGTGCTAGGAACGTAACAACCAAAAAAATATTCTTTGTATTGAAAAGTATGAGACTATGCCCACTAGACCGTTCCGTCACCGACCGACACCGTCGCATACCATGAACGGAGCTTCAAGAATTGTCGGCGGTATTTTGCCGGTGGCGAAACGCTCCGTACATGGCACGCGACGTTGCCACACCGGTGCGCAAGCGGGTTATAACCGTGTACAGATACCGGCACGGTTCTTGGGCGCTCGGTGCAAGAGTGGGGATCGCTTTGCGCATCGTACAATTATGACAAAATAAAACGCACACCCGTTTATTATTTATTTTTTCTAAGTTTCTAAGCACGCTTCGGTCACTTCACGGCTTTGATACGTAATTGATACGCTCTACTATGCCCACTAGAGCGTATCGGATTACTTTCCATGCCCGATACGTTCCTAGCACGGTCATGGTATGATACGGAATAGTGGGCAGAGTCATTTAAAGTTATAATGATTCGAGATGACTGATAGGTCGTTCAAAAGTGGATCCTACTTTGGCTTGCCATGCCTGGGAACACCAATCACAGTGGTGGAAATATGTAGCTAAATAAATTTTCGACGAAGCAAAGGCGAAGATCTTCTCCACCTTGGCTTCAAATGCGGAGGAGTCCTGGTAAGATCACATAGAGCGTTAGTAAAGACTGGTCGGGCATACACCCCCTGTGCCGCAAATTATCCGGGAAGCCAGCTCCGATTCGGTCTTTCCAGGCCGGTCACGGAACCCCACGTTACAGTGCGGAGGACCGAGCGGAGCTATTCGCCGACTTCCTGTAAGCGCAGTTCCAGCCGAGTGGAAACATGAAGAATAATTCTAGCAGCCGATAGCCCTATTAGCAGACCCAACTTTCGATTTCCCTGGACAAATCCAGTGGTTGATCCGACGTACACCATTGCGGAAAGCCCCCGGTCCCAATCGGGTGAACAAATAAAACAACGCCTTGATATACAGTCCACACCCTAAAATAAGGGTTTTAATTTGTGAGCTCTTGATATAATTGTAAGCCTCTTTTTCCTTTTTCGATGAGTAATATTTAGGTAGGTAAGTATTATTATAAGCGGCTTATGATTTTATGTAATGTTCAGGAATTGAATCAACTCAATATCCTTGGAGCTTTATCATGAATTTTCATAATTTTGAACTAGTTTCCTAGCGATTTTGCACCCGTTCTGTATCCCCTGAGATTCTCTTTCTTTAATAATTCGATTTAGGTAATATTTCGTTATCGATATAGAAATAATATAGCTTAGTTACTGTATTTGTTTTGATACATAATTAAATACAATAATTAATATTGATTGATAGACTAACCGTCGTCGTATTTGGACGGAGAGCTGACAAACGAAAAGGCAAGGTAATTTGATCATTCATAAAAATGATTTATCAGCTTATCTGGAGCATTCTAAGCATAAAGACGTCGACCTGGCAGGATTCGCGTGGTGGATGTGAGAGGTATGGGGTGGGAAAAAAATAAAAAAAAAGGTAATGTGATCAGGATTACTTTTTATGCCAAATGGTTTGCCTACCTCCCCAAAGCACACAAAAAAAATCTGGCGTCATTTGGTTGGTGGAAAGGTAGCGCCAGGATTAATCAAAGTGAGGAAAAAAAAAAAAAAAATTTTAGGTAATAAGAACAAGGCTGGCTTTTTTTGTGCTTATATGGCTTTTTTTTCCTAGCCTCTGGGAATAATAAACTTTAAGCACAAAAAAAGCCAGCCTTGTTCTTATTACCTAAAAATTTTTTTTTTTTTCCTCACTTTAATTAAGCCTGGCGCTAACTTTTCACCAACCAAATGACGCCAGATTTTTTTTGTGTGCTTTGGGGAGGTAGGCAAACTATTTGGCATAAAAAGTAATCCTGATCACATTACCTTTTTTTTTTATTTTTTTCCCACCCCATAACTCTCACATCCACCACGCGAATCCTGCCAGGTCGACGTCTTTATGCTTAGAATGCTCCAGGTAAGCTGATAAATCATTTTTATGAATGATCAAATTACCTTGCCTTTTCGGTTGTCAGCTCTTAGTCCAATTGATTAACCTTAGTTTAGCGTAGCCTACGTAATTAATCGTTCCTACTTGATGAGTGTTATATCTTGCGTTGATGTATTATCACTACATAGTATAAAACAAAGTCGCTTTCCTGTCTGTCCGTCCCTATGTTTGCTTAGATCTTTAAAACTACGCAACGGATTTTGATGCGGCTTTTTGTAATAGATAGAATGATTCAAGAGAAAGGTTTATATGTATAATACATCAGCATTGCACCCGTGCGAAGCCGGGACGGGTCGCTAGTTATTATTATATTTCTATAAACGATATTTATTCAGAACTTAGGTATTAACATACACTTACACTTGTCAACCATGCCAATAACTATTGAGACCACAAAAAATAATTATGTGATTTAATTGTAGGTATGCATTTACTTAGCTATGTTTGATCTATACTTAAGCTACATAGGTATACCTACTCACATCTCATAATAAGTTTGTGTTCACCCGCAAATCTGTAGGTATATTATAATGCTGCAGTTTGTTTGTTTGCTTAAACGCGCTAAGGAAGTAGGTACTGGTCTGATATGAAACATTTGTATAGAGGAAGGCTCTATCATTACGTTTAAACCAAACGAGCGGTGCACCAGTGAACAATATTTCAAAATCGGGGTTACCCCAAAGTAAAAATTCCACACGGAAGAAGTAGCGGGATAAGCTATATCTACCAATACCTATATATTTTCAAAATTTTACGTAATGAAGAAAATGTCTACTTTTACCTTAGAGACCGCCATAACTCCTTTACTTAGGAGTCGGAGTCGTTTCATATCCGATACAATTTTTCACAATTGAATGGTTAAGTTATCAGAAGTGACTAGCAATTCTAATAATATTACTAATAAGTACCTATCTATACTAACATGACTTTGTCCACGTTATACATATATTATATAAAAGGATTTTATAAGTTTTCTAACAATGAAATGCGGGATACACGGACAAACAAACATATGGTCAAAATCAGTCCGGCCGTAACCGAAAATAGCCGGGACAAACAGATACACAGACAGTCAAATTGTTTTTTGTTATTAAAATATCTTATATTTATTCATATGCATTTAGTAAAACCCTGTTTTTCATGACAAAGTGACACTATAATTTTATTTATCAATAAAAAAAACCACACGAAAATTTTAATATCAACAAAATGTTTTAAATTTTCTTGCCGATACACATAAGATATTATCTTGAGCAGAGGCAGGTAGAGGTAGCGAACATTGAACATACACCTTGTAGGTATATTCGCTACCTCTACCTGCCATTGAAGCGAAGCCGCCGTAGTCCAATGGCTAGGATGTCGGACTTGCGATCATGTGGTCGCCGGTTCGATCCCCACCCAGTGCACTACGGACGCGACACAAGCTTTTAGCTTAGCAGAAGGGGTTGCAAAAACTCTGCTAGTAATCTTTTTATATTTTATAAGAACCCGATAATAAATATATACGTTGATAACCTAAAGAAAGTCTGACAGAAACATATTTTAAGCTTGTAGTTTATTTACTACATACATACATACATATAATCACGCCTTTCTCCCATGGGGGTAGGCAGAAACTACAGATCGCCACGTGCTAAGATCCTTACACACTCCCTTTGCCTCGTCCACGTTCATACATCTGGTCATACACGCACGCCGGTTGCGAGTACTACGCACCTGACCTTTCTGGAGAACATCACCTATGAGGTCAATGTATGTCCTTCTAGGGTGTCCTCTCCCGGCGTTTCCACTCACATCTGCCTTGTAAATACCTTTTGTTACTCGCCTTTCATTCATCCTTTCCACATGACCAAACCACCTAAGCATACTCTTTTCAATTTTTGTCACTACATCTTCTTTTAAACCGCAACGTTGTCTAATTATATCATTCCTTTAGAATTACACCACATATACTTGTAATTTACTAATGGTTCAATATTTAGCATTTATAGGTAGAGAGAAAACTCTTCGAGGCATATCTTGTTCTTGCTTTTCTCCAATTATAACGAGGTGTTAAAAGAACGACATTTGAATCAAATTTCCAAAATATAGTAAGTGGAGTGTAATTAATATGGCAGTATAAACAAGAAATTAGGTAATTTGCTTATAAACGTGAAGAATATTGATAGGCATAATCAAACAAAACAAAATATTATTGCAATTCGACTTACAGTTTCAAAGATATACGAGCACCACATACAACTTCCCTTCATAAAATCTGTTATTTGCTTGACGTAGTATGTGAAAAATAAACCCGCCTCCCTTTTTTATACAGTTTATTTGTGATTCGATTCGATTTCACTTTCCGAACGAAAGTCTAAAAACATTTTCGGCAAAGAGGGAGTAAAATCAAAAAAAAAAAACTGCACAATGTAAGTGAACAACACTGTAAATTTTAATCGAATAAAAAAAAAACTAAAATATATTCAAGCATCGGCAGCATCATGATTGTGATAGTCGAAAATATCTTGATTGTCTTGAAACTTGAAATTGATGTTTATAGTTTTGAGATTTTTTATTTATATACATAATAAAGAACGGTGTCTTAACTTAGAACATAAAATAGCATATTTTTTCTGAAATATATTGAAAACGCAGCAGTTTCTGAACGAAATCCAAAAAGCTAAAGGTAGTGCATACATATAAGCACTAAGAACGCACTTGCGCAGAAATACTGGGTGCAATAATCGATTGGCTTCGCCCGCTCGGAGAGAACACAGTCCCTGTTCTACGGCCTAATATCTTGTGATTTAGGTAAGTTATATTAGATTCAACTACTTAGGTAACTAATACAACCTCGTTTGCGTGGAACTTGCTATTGCGATGGAAAATTGTTGTTTTTCACACCTTGTATGATAAAGGTAAGTGCGAGCTTTTCATTTTAGTTAAAGTTCATAAAAAGGAACCTGATGGTGAAGAAGTGCTGAATCGTCTATTGCGTTTTTTTTTTTCGGACGGACATATGTAATTAGCCAGGAGGCTTTTGCTACTTCACCGGCCATAAAGGCGAGCAGAGCTCCAGCCTAGATAAATGGTTTAAACACTACAAACTAAGCAACCTGCGCAAGAGGGCGTCCCCTGTGGGACTTGGACCTCGGCTCAGGGCGGTCGCTGACGGGGAGATTGAGGAATTATGGCTTTTAGTTTATTTAGGGGAGTTTTGTGCAACTGTCGCTCTACTTTACAGTTCGCGGGCCTCTCGGTCTACGAGGGCATCGGAAGGTTCTTAGCAAACTAAGGGTCGGGAGGGCGATGGGGGACGCACTCTTCTCCGTCTATTGCTCTATTGCTGTGTAAGTATACAAACAATAACAATAACAATCCCATCACCAGACAACAAACAACGCAACGGTGCAAATACGATAAAAGAGCCACGGTTATCACTGTAAGAACTTATGTTTTGGGATATTTAATAAACACAGGTTACCCTTGTAATGATATAAAATTGCTGCCCGTTTTATATACTAAAATATGAAAGCTTAAGAGTTTGCTTGCTTGAACGCACAAATCTCGGGAACTTCAGGTACGATTTGAAAAAATCTTTCAGTGTTATATAGCTCACTAATCGAGGAAGGCTGTAGGCCATTTAATTATGAAGTTCCGACGGGAACAGGTGCTACACGGGTGTAACCCCGCGCGGAAGCTATTTCCATATAGTCCAAATTATTAATTTCCCATGAAATAGAATCCAAAGGCAAATACCCTTCCCCGCGAGGAGGCCCATGTTCAGCAGTGAACTTTATAAGGGCTGGTGATGAGGCATCCAATGCATTTTGATGAAATGTACCTATTATTAAAGATTAATAATTCGATTCATATATTTTTTAAATTGTTTTCTATCATTCGGCTGCAGGTATGAATCCGGGAAAGGAGATGGCGAAAAAAAAGGAAGATCAAAAAGTCTCGAAGGAAGATGAGGTGGGAGAACTGAAGAATGCCGACGGTTGTTGCCGCAACCGCACTGCCATCAAGGGTGACGCTACGGATCAATCTAAAAAGCCCGAGCCAGCCAACAGCCGCTACAACCGCTATGTGGTCACCATCATCTAGACTGCAGACCGCGAACAGCGTTTTCAATTTTCTAAGTGTCGTGTGCTCTTAAAGCTCTAAATTCATAAAAATACTGTTCAGCCTGCGACAGCGATGATGTAAAATTGAATTTGCAATCATGGCGAATTATACTTTCCATCTATCGTAGTTAA
The DNA here is from genome assembly GCA_947037095.2 of Nycteola revayana. Lineage (NCBI taxonomy): Eukaryota > Metazoa > Arthropoda > Insecta > Lepidoptera > Nolidae > Nycteola > Nycteola revayana. Next base: position 28,490,657 of record OX344842.1, on the reverse strand, counting down.
TGTTAATTTATAGGTACCAAAGTAACACAACAAATATTTATCAGCGTAAAGTAAAATTAAATGGTTTTTGGGGTCAGCTCGATAACAAATGCCAACATTTTAAGACTAATATGTGAACGATGTTTTTATATACTTACTGACAAGTATTTACCTATATATTGACTCAATAAAAATTTGTAAACCTTCGTTTTTGTGCTGAAATTCTTGGATAATATTTACTCATATTTAATCAAACATGTATTGGACTCAATAAAGACATGAAAACAAAACAGATTGTATTTACTTATTGCTGGGTATCCGAGAAGAAAGAATATCAATTTTTTCTTTATTCTTTATCTTGAGCATCTTGGAGAGAGAAATAAAATACAGATTGTTTCTTTCAAATTATCGAAGAACTTTATTCTTTTTCTCTTATTTATAATAGTGATTTTTTGAAAGGCGAAGTGTTTTGTCAGGATAGCCTGAACTAATGAGGAGTGGTAAAACGTGTTCACACGTGGTTCAGAAGGGTGAGATCTTTCTAGGCTTACTCTGCAATTGGAATCGCGACTGTATACTATCTAGACCCTAATCCCAAAAAAGTCAAATTAGTCGAATTCCTAACAGAGTAGACGTGGGTCAGTCTGTCGCTTAGGAGGAATATAATTCTGGAGGCTGTAGCAAGATGCTTTTTTGTTCTGTCGCCGACAATTCCTTCACGAAATAGAGAAACATGAATTTGTTGTTTAAGCAGGAATAAGCTAATCAATTTAATAATTATATTGTAAGACAATAAAAATTTGAAAAAAATACCCTCTGACCATGAAAAATATATTCCATAAAAGAGACCATTTACATATTTAAGTGTTGTGTGCTTCAAGGAAATTTTACCGGAAACTATGCACTAAGCCTCCATGTTAAAGTCTTGTCAATGGTTACCTCAACCATTGATAAGAAAGAGTTGATAACATGGAGGCTCAGTGCGTAGTTTCCGGAAGACTCGCGTGGAAGCTCATGGCGCAAGCGCGAGCTTGCCAGCGGACGCTATTTAAGGTCTAGACTTCTTTCAGGTATAGACAAACACTTAGGCCTTGTATAGACTATCAGACCCATAACATCTTAAGTGGAAGTTCTGTGCAGCAATTCTAGTCTATTTTTAAGAAAAACAATTGACTAAAGGTAATTAAAGAAAATAACAGAATAGTGTGAGTGTGAGGCTGTGTTAAGGTGTGTGTGTTTCAGGTGGTATGTTTAAAGTTGTAGGTAATGTGGTAGGGCAAACCAATTTATATATTCACTAGCTCCCCGTGCGTGGAATCACCCGCGTAACTCCCGTTCTTCTTCATAATTAAATATAGTCTATGTCATCCGGGGATAGTGAAGCTTCCTAACGGTGAAAGATTTTTTCAAATCGGTCAATTAGATTTGGAGCCTATTCAATATAATCAAATCTTTCCTCTTTATAATATTAGTAGATATAAAATACAAGAATTCTTAAGACATTTATATGTTTGACGAAATAAATTTCTAAAGAAACTAAAAGTCATAATCCCTCAATCTCCCCGTCAGCGATCGCCCTGAGCCGAGGTCCAAGTCCCACAGGGGACGCCCTCTTGTGCAGGTTGCTTAGTTTGTAGTGTTGAAACCATTTATCTAGGCTGGAGCTCTGCTCGCCTTTATGCCCGGTGAAGTAGCAAAAGCCTTATATACGTCCGACAGAAAAAAAAAAACAATTAATTTTATATATTGGCTTTGGCAAGTTAATTATTTGAGTTATGAAAGGATCAGACACATATTTAAATTGAGTGGGTATCTTAACCAATAACAAGAGTTTAACATGGAGGCTAAATGAGTAAGTAGTTTCCGTGAAAAAATCCTGAAAAGCAAACTCGCTTGGTAGCTCATGACGTAGGCGACAATGGCAGCGCCATGACCAGCTAACAATATCTAAAGTATTATGCCATAGACAAATACTTAGGTACCCCTTGTATTGCATTCATTTTAATTACAAGTCCTATGCATAAATTGTACAAAATAGTATAAATGAACTACTTATTTGACTCTTAACAAAGTAAATAGTCAATATTCAAAGATATATTTTTAAATGTACATGACAAAATTGACAGACTCGGTGAGAGAGATGCAGATCGGTTGGAACCTGTCGTTGCACAATTGAAAGGCAAATATTTAGCAGCTGTCACTTGTTAAATTTCACGACCGTTAACATTAATCTAACTTTTAATGTTATTATTTTATAAAGTTATCGAAAACTAAACCGTTTTAGTTTAGTGAGAGCAACTTTTAATTTTATATTTGATTTAGGTAACAATCTGAAGCGAGCAGACTCCATAATGTATTATAAATATTCTTATTATTTTTTTATTTCAGGTACATAGGTAGGTATATTAAGCACCAAGTACAAAAGTAAAATACTAACATATTATTATAATCTTACTAAAAATACCATCCTTAATTAAAACCAAACTAAGATAACAAAAAAAAATTGGGTGATTATGTACTTATTTACAAATTTTTAATGTTTAATGTAGGTAGTTACGTATATTAAAAAGAAACGGTCTTAAAGATCGTTTTAGAATATCAAATAAACAAAAAATTTAGTAAAAACTTGAGTTGAGGTTTTTTAAATGCAAATAGAGTTTAGGATCTGTCTTTTGTACCTACGATTTAATTCATAATCAATTTTAAATAAGATGATTTTAAAATAATTGTTAAAAATTAACTAAGCAATAATGTAACAAAAAGTTAATTACTTATCTACTTAGTTGTTCCCTGCTCATGTTATATATTATACCTATGATACACGAAGATATTAATTCGATATTTCGTTTGCAATACGGACTAATGAAAAGTAACGAAAAAAAGTTTTATTGCAACCCTACAATTTCTGCACTCGGGCAGATTATGTCATGTATTAAAGAGACATAATATACTTTTTATAATAATGATATATATTTTAATTACTTGAACTACATTAGTAGACAATATGGTATTAGCTAAACTTTTCAGGGTTACCAGCTTAACATTCCGGCCGGTGCCGGAGGTTGCAGTCGGTGCATGTATACAGGCCTTTTTAATTGCACCTGCGCAGAATGGCTTGTACACGAAATCAATAACTCATTTTAAAACGACATCCATTCTGTATTCGGCGTTATAAGATAAATCTCTTCAAAATCAAAGTTAGATACATAAATTTCGTGTGAATTTTTGAAGTTCGAAGTTAAAAGGTAAGTACGATGAGACACAACGGTGCATCGTTTAAATTTCAGTGAGCGAGCGGTATTTACAGTGAAAAGGCTTGTTTTGTGAAAACATTATGACGTCACAACACATTTTATTCTAGGTATTCAATATCTATGGACGCCTACGTAATAACAATATATTGGGTGCCGTGCGAAGTTTTAAATTTTGCAAAAGTTGTCATAAATAGCGAATGTGATTATTTGAAGCGAAATTTGGAATATTTTTCTATGAATGTTCGCAGTTATATATTTATAAGTACATACTTACTTATTTATTTTAGGCTTTACACCTCTCTAGGAACGCGCACGCCTAATGTGGCATGGCGTGGGCCAAGCTTTAATCGTAAATTGATATGTAAAGGTCTCGTTTTTCTTTTACTCTTCGTAAACGGTAGAGATAATAGAAAGGAAGAAAATAATATAAGAGAAAACTATTTTTAACGCTCTCGTTATAAATCCCACGTATTTTTATTTTCAGCTCCACAATGCCAATCGCTATGCCAACCGATAAGATCTATCGTCTCGACAACGAGCAGCGTGGCCAGCAGATGAGGAATGGTCAAATGGTACCGTCCTCGGAGTGCCGGAGTCATGTGATGAGCACGCTATGCGCCGCCTGTCGCTTAAAGACCGATAAATCCAAGATTGAAAAGCTCAAAGATCATACATATGTGGTGACCATCCTCACGAATTAAATAGTAACTTCTTCTTTCACTTCACTGAGATTCTCAGACTCTGTGTCGTGTTGGTGTGTATATACGGAGAGATGGCGCTATCATTAACTTATTTAGGCCTCATCTATTATGATATCAAATATTGCCAAATATGTTAGTGTCAATCTCTTCATGTATGTTATAAATGTACCTAAGTGTTTTAAAGTAACTAAATTATCCCCATTATATTTTGTTATCGTATTTTCGTAAGATCGATAATGTATATAAAAATTGTAATGCAAACACTATTTAGGCATAAATTGGTACCAAAATGCGCTAAATTAAATTTGTTTGTTTGACAAACAGGTTAGGGCGTCATTATTGTTTATTTGTAGATGTGATGTGTACGTATTATTGTATTTCGAGTAAGTTATTTTGTAAAATTAGTTTAGTTTTTTAAGGAACAATTAGTGACGTGTTTGCAATTTTGAAACACAGTTTTAATAAGTTATTGTCAACAAGTGTTGTGAATTGATGTAAGTTTCGATATTGTATTGTAGAGAAACTCTTTGCTTAAAACTTCTTCATTTTGGAATCAAAAAGAGCTTGTACGACAAGTTGGAAACAAATATTTGGTGTCAAAAATACAAAAGTGAAATCTCTAGTAAGCGTAGGGTACTATTTGTGACTATTAACTATTAAATGTGATAAATAACGTGGGTTTTCTTTTTAATTATAAATTGTATAAGGAATAGGCAGCACAATCCATCATACATTTTCATGTTAAAAATGTGTGTGTGTGTGTTGCTGACATTCAGAATTGTTGAGATTTTGAATCGTTGGTCTTACAGTGTTGATGTTTTAACTGCTGATATTATGTATGTGGCGTTTTAGTGGCGGTCCGGTGTGTGTGGATGACTCGTGATACGTCCTACAACATCTCGTACAAATAGGCGTTCGTAATAAGCCGCGGTGATACGGATACGGTGATCGGATCGTGCAAGTGATAAAAACCTAAGCCCGCCTCAAGGTCTAAGAATTTCTCTAGAAGTCAGTAGTAGGGCACCTAAATATCTTACAACTAAAAGTTGCTAATTTAAAATAAATAGAACCAATATAATGCTGCCAGCATTACCCTGTTGAAGGACAATGCTTTTTTATGCAAAGACAAACCAGCACCCGGAGAACGTGCCGCACTAATGAGGGTCGCTGCGAGGTTTTTATAAATTAAATTGGCTCCCGGTCCCCACGGCCCCAATGATTCGACTCCAAAAGGCACAAATACATAACCACTATCAAGAGTATCTACTATATTTACGCCTCTTGAGATACTCCATGGATGCAACCGCCATGCCGACCCTACTGTGAGTCCCGAAAAGATGAGACGGCGCGAGGGTGTCGACGCACGTAGCGTCCCACACCAAAGGCCGTCCCATCCACCAGGGCACCAGAGTCATTCCGTCGCGGCGTCGGGCCACTTACCGTCGTCGCGCAGAAGGCCATTAGGATTTAAGGCATTAGGCTGGCATATTTGCCGAGCTGAAGGCCCGATTATATCATTTATAGTGGCTTGACGGGACAGACGTCCGGCAATTTTGTTACAACACACGCCAGTACAGTAGTAGGGTGATTAATATCGTAATAATTTTTATTAATGCCAAAAAATAATACTTCATAAAATAGAAATCGAATTATAGAAGTGAAGTAAGCTTTGTTCAGTGTCTGATGCTAGACTAAACATAATGTCAGCGTCGTAGGGTCCTCGCATAGGTGATTGTGAGGCCCCTTTCATTTTATAGTGAGAAATATTTTTATATAAAATAGTCGAAGAAATATTTTATAAGTAATTCATCAATTATGGTGTATTGTGTTTTTTTTTACAATAAATGAAAGTGCCGGCCGTCAACTAGAGGCTCCTGATGCCGTCGACTTCGTCATTTGTTTACCAGGATCTTTATCTAATGCCAATCGTTTATGATATAAGTATTTATAACTGGCTGTTTATGGCGTTGCCCGTGCCCGTCAGTCGCATTGGCAATTACCTTGCCTCTACAATTACGAATTTAATAAAAAGATAAATACCCAAATTGGGAGTGTCGTTATACGCGTACATACATTTTGGCGGTTAGTTTTTGTTATATAAATATTTAACAATAACCATATTAGTTACCTAATTAAATTAACATATTTTTAACTTGGCGTACAATTATAGAAAATATTGGTAAAACGAAAACATACTACCGTCTCAATTTCTAATTCACTAGCTGCGCCCTGCGGTTTTACCCACGTCACTCTGCTTCAGTGGGTCGGAGCGTGATATTTTGTAGCCTACATGTTAATACAGCTTGTAAACTATCCGCGTGCAAACTTTCAGCCAAATCCATTCAGTAGTTTTTGCATGAAAGAGTAACAAACATTCATTCACACATACAAACTTTCGCATTTATAGTTTAAACCAAATTCAGATTAATATAGAAAGAAAGAAAGAAAGAAGGAAGGACTAATAATGTTAATATTTAAATTGTCTTTATAATATTTATAAAGAGGAATGATGTGATTGTTGGTTTGCCAGAGCCTACTCTGGAACTAGTAGGGTCGGATTGCTTATGCGTACCCGGCCCCCGCCAACGGCGGATTGAAGGAGTGTCCGGGGGGTTTTAGTGGTGTAGGGTCCCCTCCTCGTGGTATGAGTTTAGCAAACGACACTATGAGAGGGCGAGTCCCACATATCCCACCGCCAGCGCTAGAATACGCTGCAGCGGCGGTGGGAATAAGTAATTGCATTTCCCACCGGAAAAAAAGAAAAAACAAGTCTGTGGAACTAGTAGCCTGATTTAAAAAATTCCTCCGCCTTTAGATAAAAAAGATACGTTATCTAGAATCCTACAGGGACGGGAGCTACGCAGGTGAAAACGCTAAAAACCTGGTTTAATTTTTTTAATTTATAGTAGACCGCGTCTACTCAATCGCGGTACAATTTTAGGCGAATAATTTTTAATAATCCTCTTAGTCCGGTCAATTTAGCCATTCGAAGGTGGATAAAATCCCAACAAGCTGAAAATCAGTAAAATTGTTCAAAACATAATTATAAATAAAATTTAAAAGTTCCCCATCATTCCCGTGTAGGTATGGATAAATTTTTATTCGAGGTCAAAGGTAAAAAAAATGTGTTTTTCGCGATTTTCAGCAAAACGGTAAGTTTTATCATAAAAGTACCGCTGACAAAATTGTAGATCATAAAAACTTGAACTAAATCTTGTTTTTCAAACATTTTGAAAACTGCTTTTTACCCCTTATGTAAAATGCAGATGTCGTATCCACAACCAGTTATAGCGTGTAATAATAGTAAATGATTTTGACACTTTACAGTAGTAGATAAACAGTTTAATGAATATAATTATATCCGATTGATGTTGTGTTTCCTAGTTTTAAGAAGAAAATAGTTAGAAAACCGATAAAGAATTTGGTTTACTCAAAACGTTCATAAAAAGAAATTGAATGAAAATTTACGAATATTTTCATGAATAAAGTAATGATTACCGGCACATTTTAAAATGGAATGTTAAGCAAATGAAAGCTTTATCTACCTATCTCATTCAAATGAATTATTTGTATGTGTGGAAGTATTATGAACAGATTTTATTTATTAAAATATGCATTAGAATAACAATTATCCGCTAACAAAAAAAAAACAAAGTGAAATATGCGCTTTCTCTGGAAAGACTCCGATCTCGAAATCCTACTAATATCTGGCGAAAGTTTGTGTGTGTGGATGTATTTGTGTATGTTACTCTTTCATGCAAAAACTACTGAATGGATTTGGCTGAAAGTTTGCACGCGGATAGTTTATAAGCTGGATTAACATATAGGCTACAAAATATCACGCTCCGATCCAATGGAGCAGAGTGACGCGGTTAAACCGCGGGCCGCGGCTAGTAAACAATAATTACTCTTTAAATATTTAATTTACAATACATTAATATACCTATTACATACATCTTCTGCAATGCAATCACTCGTCTAAAGTCGTCTAACTTTAAAACAATGCTCAAAAATGTTTTTTATATAATAATGTTTAGCCGAGCGATAATAGGTGCCCATTTAAAGGGACGTGATTGGGTGCCTTTACAATATAGGTTAGTTCCAGATCATATCCATGACTGACTAAGTCAGTTCTAAATACAAAGTAAAAACCACTGAAACTTTACACAAAGGTTTTCTTTAATATGCAAGTGAGCACTAAAATAATAAAACCCAAAAGTCTTAGGTATACCTTACAGATTCTTGAGGGAGGTAAAACTTTGTATTAATCTTATTCCTTGTTATTTTTTAATATCAAGGTATACTTCTATACTAAAAATAAACGAACGAGTTTGTTTGCTCAAACACGCTTATCGAGTAAGATAAGTGTAGTGTTAGGTAGGCTATTAATCGACGAAGGCCATATTATTAAGTTCCTACGGTAACAGGAGGTTCGCGCGGGAAACCGTGCGAGGGAAGCTATAAAAATACCTATATGCTAACATTTCCGTAGATTTTGGCAGATGTAGTTGTGAACCATTATTTTAAATGCTAGTGTGTTATGTCAACAAAGTCTTGCAGATTTAAATAAACTTAAAACACGACCCAAAGTATTTAATACATTTTTTAATTAATGGACTCCTGAAGACAGGCCTTAAACATTAAAACAGCCCTTACGAAGAGGTTAATAATATTATTATTTCTTCAAGCCCAGGTAAATTTCCTGATTCCGGTAAATCAACATGAGTATCAAAATAAGAACCAATGAATATAAATTCTACGCTTACCTAAAGGGTTAAACGCCTAAGGAATTAAAATTGCTATCTACTGGTGTGGACGTATGTATTGACCAATGTTTGTTGCACTTCATATTACTCAACGGATTTTTGAGAAATTTGCATAGAGATAGTAGCCCGATAATCGACTATTGTGATATGTGCTACTTTGACCTGAATGCAGATCAGCTCAATAAACTCGACTGACTACTGAATTCGGTTCATCTTCAATCTAGCAATTACGACCAATCGACCATGTTTCTGAATATCAAGGACAACTAAAAAGGTTGGCCATACGGCATCGCAGAATGATGTCTCCTTCTTACTTAATATCTCATTTCCAATATCGGTTCTCCAATCACAACAAATCCTTGCGTTCTTTACACAATCATCTCTTTCATTGTCCCCAACACCGTTCCAACTTCACTAATAGGCAGGAAGAATAAAAAGTCTATTTAGTCCGTCAATTAGATTACCAAAACATATTGGGCATGTTTTTCTTTTTCATACCTCTAATAAAAATTTACGAAAATGCAGTGCGTTGAAATTTCATGTAAAGTCACTTTTGGTTTAGGTTAGTTTTACTAACCCATTACCCTTTTGCCCCCTCTCCTGGACTTCATAGATTTGTTGTTGCTCTGTACCTACCCCAAAAACGGTTGATCGTATGGAAAAAAATTCAAACAAAAGCTGTAGAGAATTTTATACTCTACAACTTTCATAATAAGTGCAAATATCATTTAAGCAATAGGAAGCGAGATATTCGCAAAAAACGATTTTTATGATCTTTGACCTTCAATATCTTAATACGCGGACACGATAGCATTTTTGACTTTTGAGACATCATTAAGGACGATAAAACAAAAGTTTATGCCAATTTACAGCTTATTTTCTGTCATTCCGAGGTGAAACCCCTAATATGACTGGGCTGCACCTAAACATAAATATTTAAAGACCTAAAAATATTTCACGACAGATAAATAAAAGAGAATTGATTTGTAGATAAGTGCTACGTAATAAACGAATCTTCATAATATACTCCATAAATTCAAAGTAATACGGTTAATAGAGAACCGATCAACAGATGGTTAAAATCCTGTTGTTGAATAATTTGACAGCTCCTCTCATCGTGCTAAAATACAAGAGGAGAACAAGATGCATTTAGAAAAAAATAAATCTTATGCACCTGCGCGGAAATAGCGGATGAAAAATCAATATTCAGCTTTTCCCGGGGACGTGGTCTGGACGCCTGTACATCTCCAGATATTCGAGACTAATACTTTGAAGAACCTATCAAGTAAGTATTTCAGAATTATTTATTACATTAATCTATGTAGGATATTTAGTACCTATAAAATTAACTACTTATCGGATTTTTTTGTTCTTGTAAAAGTAAAAAGTAAAAGTCCAGCAAGATTTAAAAATACCTACTAATATTATAAATGTGAATGTCATCAGAAATAACTTAGAATTTTTTTAATCAATGCGAGCGTAGCCGGATGTAAAAGCTAGTAATTAATAAAATGTTCTTTCTAACTCGTAATTTGTGATTTTTTTCTCTTGTTGCCCGCTGAAGCTTTATGTTTTGTGTGATGTGTACTAATTTTAAATTTATTTGTTTTCCAGGAATGCCTAGTCGAGAGCTAGTTGTCTTGAACAAGAAAACACGGCGTCGTAATGCCCAACGTGCTCGTGCGACAGAGGCGGCTTCATCAACTCCGGCGACCAGGCGGGTCGCACCTTCCCCACCAGTAAGACGTACCGCGCCTCCGCCACCTACTGATCCAGCTCCATCCAGCGGGACTCCTCCACCAACCAGTGGGACTCCTCCACTGCCGGAAACTATTCCGGATGAGGGAACTGAGACCGGTGAGGGTGCAGCTGAACCACAAGAATGTCAACGCAGGCAGAACCTACCTGATCTCGTTGAAATACCGAAAATTGTAAAGTTCGGTCCTCTTATCCTCTGGTCTTAAATGAATCAATCTCAATTCCGACCGAGGTCAATCAGTGTTGTGCGTTTAGGTGTTGTGATAATTCTATTTATTGTCAAAAGCGATTCTTCAAAACAAATATTGATGTACCTTGCTAATGATTTATAATATGTTTCTCGCGGCCATTGCAATGTTCTCGATCGATTGAGTATATATATTTATATTAAGTGATATTTTGTTAACAAGCAAATTGTAAAAGTGTTGTTTAACATTGTAAAAGGGAATTGTTGTTATTATCGAAAGAATAAAAGTTAACTGATAAGGCTAATTAGGATGTTAAAGGAGAAAGTTTTGATTAAGGATGTTAGGCATTATCACTTTTACAATATGCTGACCTATTTACACATTCTATATTAAATTATTTTTCCTTCTGTTGATTTATTTACTAACCCAATACCCATCAGCAATATCTCTGAGTGCATCGAAACAATAAAACATTATAAACAATATTTATGAGATATGATAAAAGTGCATGTGTATTTTAATATAATGGAGCTATTCCTTCAAAAACGTAAAAAGTAAATTTTTTGATTTTATTTGATTTTAGATTAGATTGGCAATTAAATTAAAAGTATGGAAATTTTATTATAAAATAGTTAAAATCCAACTAATTCCATATTTAATAATGACTATTTAATAATGACTATTTAATACGGTCAGAGCGCCGTCAAACAAAGGTCTCCAACAATCCAACAATCAGGATGGACGGTCACAGCACTGTAACTGGATTTTTAAAGCAAAGCCACTAACACTAGGCTAAAATTGTTGTTATACCCAATGTTATAAACATAATATTGAGTTTTGATTTGTACACCCTTTCACGACACAATTCGGTATTATTGTAATAATATACAAATAAAGAAGTTTAGGAACTAAATACACTTATTCAGTTCAATTCAGCTTATGTCCATAGAAAACGCCTGATGCGTAGGGGATGCGTACGCGTCTGTTTAGCTGAACGCATGCGTACGCATCCCCTACAAAACTGGCGTTTTCTATGGACATAAGCTGAATTGAGCTGAATAAGTGTATTAAGTACCTTATTATCATCATCAAACACCTGACGATGTGACAAATGACGGACAATGTAAGTCATAGTTTTGGTACGCGTGTAAGCTGTGCATGCACACGTCGAGGCAGAGTTTTACCGGCGGCGTCAGTGCGTTACTCGCAGCGCTAGGTCTTCACGTTTTATATGGTCTGAGGTTGTATCATCATCATTATCATCATCATTATCATCATCATCATCATCAGCCCGTATAACGTCTACAGCTAAACATGGGCTTCCTCTAATTGGAGGGTTTTTGCCATAGTTATCACGCTTGGCAGGCGGGTTGGTGAGCGCAGTATTATGTTGTAACACACAAGGAAACGCTGCTGCCCGTTCCCTGGTATACGATTTTTATAGATGATGTTATAACAATCGGGACCAACTGAACGTGCTCTCCGAGGCACGGAGGGTAGTCCCTGAGGTTGTATAATGGCTGACAATTATTTAGGGACGCAATGTCTTGCTTCCAGCTCGAAAAAAAAGGGATTATGTGCTTATTTAACGAGTAACAAGGCTACTAAGCTTTTTTTAATTTTCAGTGATTGAAAAGAAAAATAGGCTGCTCTCTTTAATATTTTGTTAAATTGATGATTGACAAATAATTCGGGACTTAAAAAAAGTTACCTGGCAATTACAGTTCTGATGTAAAAGCAAAAAGTGTATGATGCACCTGCGCACAAATAGCGAATGAAAAATCAATATTCAGCTTATCCCGGGATCTACTCGGAACGCCTGTACCTCTCCGGATATTCGAGTTTATTTCTTTGAAAAACCCATCGAGTAAGTATTTAAGAATAGCTTTTTACGTTGTTATCATTTAGGCAGAATATTTATTAACAATTAATGGACTACTTGTTGCTTGTATCTGTTTTGTACTGTTTTTATTTTTATTTTTGGATGATAAACATTCCAACTAATTTGAAAAATCTTAAACTTAAAATGACTTACTTAATATATAAAGCTGAAAAGTTTTTTCGTTTGGTTGCTAACTATACGTCCGTATTGAAAAATTCATAAAGTGTTCGATAAAAAAAAAAGAAAGGCTTTTATTTAATTATGAAGTTTCGACGGGAACGGGAATTACGCGGGTGAAGCCGCGCTCTAGAAGCTAGTAGTTAATAAATTGTTCTTCCTTAATTAGTGAATATTATTTACCTTTTGTTTGCTCAATGAAGAAAATTGGAACTGGAAGGTTTATATGATGAGTACTGATCTTTAATTAATTGAATTCCAGGAATGCCTCGTGGAAATGTTGTTATAATATTCAAGAAAAAAAAACTGCCTCGTAATAGAAGTTACTACCGCATCGTTGCGGCGGCCGCGGAGGTACCAGCCATTCCACCGGCTAGGTGTGCTGCGACATCCTCGCCAGCTGAGCGAGCAAAGCCAGTCCAGGCGGCTGATCGAGCGGAGATTGCCCCAGCAGTTGATCGAGCGGAGCCTGCCCCGGCGGTTCAACGAACGGAGCCTGCGCCGCTAGTTAAACAAGAGGAGCCTTCCGCAACGACCGAAGGTGATGGGACCGGTGATGGTTCAGCTGAACCAAAAGGAGGTAAAGACACCGAGGACCTGCCGGATTATGAAGAAGAGCCAGAACCTAAAAACGTCGGTTTTCTTATCCTCTGGGCTTAAATGAATTAATCTCGATTCCGACTGACGTCGATCTGTGTTGTACGTGTGTTCTGAAACCGATTCTTCTAAAAATATTGATGTACCTTGATAATGATTTATAATATAATACATTTAACGCGGCTTTTACCATTTTCTCTATGATCTATTAAATAGGTATGTTTATATTAAGTGATATTTTGTTAATAAACAAATTGTAAAAGTGATATCTAAGTTAGTTATAGGGAATGTTAATATCGGATAAATGAAAGTTAACTGATAAGGTTAGTTAGGATTTGAAAGAGAAAAGTGTTGATTTAAAATATTAATTTATCACTTTTATAATATACTGACCTCTTTTCAACTTCCATATTAAATTATTTCCAACCCTAACTGTGCATTTATTTATTAACCCAATACCCAACGCAAGAATTTTGAATAAATCGTTATTAATTCATTCGTCATTATTCATCACTAGCTCCCGCGCGTGGTTTCACCCGTGTATCTCCCGTTCCCGTGGAAACTTCATAATTAAATATAGCCTATGTCATCCGGGGATACTGTAGCTTTCCAACGGTGAAAGAATTTTTCAAATCGGTCCTGTAGTTTCGGAGCCTATTCAATACAAACAAACAAACAATCAAATCTTTCCTCTTCATAATATTAGTGAAGATTATCTTTTTATAATATAAATTTGATGAATAAGCAGTATTATTGTATCTGAAATTTTCTAGTGGGATGATATTGCATAGGCATGCAGCACAGTTGAAATAAATGGGTACTACTCAAGTTAGGGTAGACCGAGGCGAGTCGGATCGCAGGGTGAATCGGAACTATATAAGAAATCCTCGTTCATATTTTATTTTGTGTGCAGGGCGAATAGGATCTAATGCACCTCGGCATTCTAGGGTGAATCGGATATTACATTTTTTTTGTCTTTGTCTTCAATGAAAAGTTTTTAGTTATTTTTAGGTTATTTATATTTAAAATCATTCAATTTCTATACCTAATTAGATACAGAAAACAAAATGTTGTATTTTAATATATTTTATAATCATGTTTTTTTAGAAATTTACACCCATTGCATCAATATAACATACTATACACGAACAAAGACAAGTATTTAGGCTTGGTAATCCTTCTCCGAAAGTTAAATTGAGGAATAGTAGTTAAGATAGATTTACTCGACGTGCCGACGGGGCACCGTGGTTCATCGTTCATCCATAATAGCAACTTACATTCCAATCACCAACTTTGCCTTCCATGAAGCAGTGGAGGAAAGAGGCATTGGAACAATTGTTTAAATACGCGGCTTTGGTTGTTGAAGCATCCGATTGTAGACCGTAAGCACCGAGGGCGCCTTCAACGGGGCGTTCTAGATGACCCGGACGACTAGATCACAATTTACCAAAGAACTAGGAGTACAAAGACTGCAAGAAACTAACACCAGTACACAGAGGCCGCACTATCCGACTCGCCCTTTCGATCTATAGTTTGCATAAAACTTCCGATGCCCAGAACCCGGAGTCCGAGAGGGCCGCGAACTGGAAAATTAGAGAGACAGTCGCACGAAATTCCCCTTAAGAATCTAAAGTCATATTACAATTATATTAATTAACTCATTATAGTTTTATTCTGAAAATGAGATTTAACTACTTCTCGGTACATCTGTTGAGATCTTTATTACCTACTAAATAGTGAATCAATCATAAATACTTTCTGTTTTATATCACAATATTTTTTCATGTATATCTTCTACGTACGTTTGTTTAAGATACAACTCATCGCTAAATCTGTAATTCCCTGAAAATGAAACAGACTTTTAATAAAATTTATTTTTTTAGCATACCTATTTAATTATGAGATGCATGCTCTTCTAGTGCATTTAAGATATGAATTATAAAATTTATAGTAATTGAATTGAAAATTGACATAACACATTTTTTATTGTGTAATGATTTGTCAGTTATCAAAATGGTGTCCAATATAGAAAAAAGCTGTCCACATTACTTAACACTGGTCTAACGGTTTGGTACAAACACGTAAGAAAGAAAGACGGAAAATTCATTTATTTACGGCACATAACAAAATTAGATACAAAGAAATAAAATAAAAAATGATGATTTCTACTACAACTAGGGCAGAGACGAATCGAATCATTTCAACTTTTACGTTAAAACAATTTTTAAGCGAGGAACTCGTATATTTTTTATTAATTTGGTTTAAGTACCTAATTAGGTACAAAAATAGCACAAAAAACTTTAAAACAAATAAAAACCTTTTCTTTGAAAACGAAAATTAAAAATTTGCACCATCCTATTTACTTCAAAATTCCGGGGGTGAATCGGATCTTGGATACAGTCTTATTAAAACTCTATATTGTATATTGTATTACCAATCAACTCTTAAATTATCAACCGTCTTAATAATCTCTTTATTTATGTATTGAATCTTCTCTTACTATCATTAAGTTTAATTATTAGCATAAATAAATCATATTTGTGTTCCATTTTCCTCTCGTGGCACCATTCTTCACCGAAAGTCACCCATCGTTTCTCTCTTTATATCATAAATTCGTGCTTTTGATAAGCCTTCTCACTGCTGGATACTCAAATTCTTATTTCTTTACAAAAAAACGATGGAATCGATCGTCCCCAGCGATTCTACGGATGACTATAGTTCTTTGGGAGACCCCCACGCTTCGCATATTCGAAAACGAAAGGGACGGCTGGGTGATTCCTAGGCCTAGTAGTGACAAATGTTGTAATGGCGTTGCAAACTTGGTTTTTAGTGGAACATCCCCGCAATGCAGATATACCATGACGAGGTGTGAAAAAGAAAGAGGTAAGCTGAGTCTCTGGTATTGCGTTTGTTATAAAGTCGCACAAGTTGGGCGCGACATTATAACGACTACATATATAATCTCCCGATGGAGATATGTAGGTTTTTGGAATAACATTAACCCGAACAACAGGGTAGCAAGGTGCAACTTTCTCCTTGCTGTCATTTTCATAAGATTCCCATTATTGAGCTATGGGGATTTATGAGACTTTGGTGGGAAGCTAAAACAAAAGCGAGCACATGCACTTTGAGCTTTTCTGTTTTAGCTAGTAACAAAACAAGTACTATATACAGAGTCCGCCTAGTTGAGTTTAGACAGTATAGAGACTCGCATAGCATGACCC
This sequence comes from Nycteola revayana, assembly GCA_947037095.2. NCBI lineage: Eukaryota > Metazoa > Arthropoda > Insecta > Lepidoptera > Nolidae > Nycteola > Nycteola revayana. Next base: position 28,474,131 of record OX344842.1, on the reverse strand, counting down.
TATCTATTATACTCACTAAGTTCGTGGTGAATTCGATATATAATATTTAGGCGATAGAAGTAGTTTCTAACTGAATAAAACATTTAACAAAATATGTTTAAAGCTTATTATAAAATTTCTGATTATGTCAATGACAAAACTTAGTAGATAGTAGTCTGAAATAATACTGCTATAATAATAATTGTAACAAAAATAAGAGAAATAAAAAAGGACTCCTCTAAGTATTTTGCCAGTTTGTCTCGGAGTGGCCACGTCCGGAACTGGTGGTCGAAAAAAAGGGACCCATCATAAGAACTTGATTCAAAATACTTTAAATGTGTCTATATGAACAAAGAATTGAAAAAAGAAATCAAATTTAATTTATACAGTCTTCTTCTAGGTTTTTGAATTGACCTTATTATATTAAGGTTGCTAATGACAAAAATAAACAAGGTAAAATAATTTGTCATAGGTCAATTAAGCTTGTTTTTAAGGTCAGCAGGGGCGGAAAAATTTGAATAGCCTAGTGGCGGCAAATATTATATTATAAAAAAACTAGCGACTCGCCCCGGCTCCGCACGGGTACAATGCTGATGTATTATACATATAAACCTTCCTCTGGAATCCCTGTACCTATTAAAAAAAACCGCATCCAAATCCGTTGCGTAATTTTAAAGATTTAAGCATACATAGGGACAGAGAAAGCGACTTTGTTTTATACTATGTAGTGATGACATTTATTATAATTAACAAACATGAATAAAATACAAACTAAAAGTAACTAATTAAAAATAAAACTGTAGTGATGATGGTTGACTGAACCCCACTTTTTGAATAGGCTGTCCTCTAGTGTAAGTAAGAAGTAGGAGTCTTAAATACTTACAATCTTTGCCTTCTAATTTGTAATGTGGAATTTCCAAGCATTCCCCCATATGTACTGGTCGCCACACTGAGATCAAAGAATTACTTATCAGTTACATTTTTCTAGGTGTTTAAATGATTCATAAAGTATGTTCTTAACTATTAATTTATTATTAGTCTGTAAGCCATCATACTCATGAGTTGTGTGTATAATATATTAGCTTTAGCTTAATTAGCTATACGAGTAACATGATTGTTAATCCAATGACCCACATCATCATGGTTATTCCATGGATATATACAAGACTATCATTATACTCACTTTGATATCTTTCCACGCAGTTAATATAAGCTAGCATGCACCAATTTTTAAATGTTTGAAAATTGTAGTAAAACGTCCTGGCGCAAACTTTTCCAGTTCTGAAACGTAATCATGATTGAGATCCGTATTATAAAATAAAAAGATTATAAAAGCGGCTCATTATGAAACGTGTACTATCAGGTCTAAAAAAATGGCGATGTAAAATCAGCGAAAAAAAAACACCTCAATTTGTTGCTTTTTTGTTGCTAATTAGTTGCCAGAAAATTAATTTTGTTGCTTCAACCGATCGAAAAAAATCGGCAATAACGCTAACTTTTCAATAAGATAGCGTGGAAATCACTGGATGTGGGCTGATCGATCAAGCGAATAGTGGACAATTTGTTGCTAATTTGTTGCTGAAAGATGGTAGGGAGAAATAATTTAAAAAAATAAAAATAAGTTTTTTTTCAATTATGCCAAAATAAATAATGTCCACGCTAGCTTAACTAACGATTTTTCCGTAAAAAAACGATTGTAAAAATTTGTTGCTGCTCATACTGCAGCTTGTTTTAGCATAAAGAGTCAGCAACAAAATAAGAACCGGAAGTCAAGATTAGTTGGAGATCGGAATACAAAAAAAACCGACCACGCTAGCTTAACTAACGATTTTTCCGTAAAAAAACGATTGCAAAAATTTGTTGCTGCTCATACTGCAGCTTGTTTCAGCATAAAGAGTCAGCTACAAAATAAAAACCGGAAGTAAAGAGAAGTTGGAGATCGGTATACAAAAAAAACCGGCCACGCTAGCTTAACTAACGATTTTTCCGTAAAAAAACTATTGTAAAAATTTGTTGCTGCTCATGCTGCAGCTTGTTTTAGCATAAAGAGTCAGCTACAAAATAAAAACCGGAAGTCAAGAGAAGTTGGAGATCGGTATACAAATAAACCGGCCACGCTAGCTTAACTAACGATTTTTCCGTAAAAAAACGATTGCAAAAATTTGTTGCTGCTCATTGCAGTATGAGCAGCAACAAATTTTTGCAATCGTTTTTTCGTGGCCGGTTTCCTGTATACCGATCTCCAAGTTCTCTTGACTTCCGGTTTTTATTTTGTTGCTGACGCTTTATGCTAAAACAAGCTGCAGTATGAGCAGCAACAAATTTTTACAATCGTTTTTTTACGGAAAAATCGTTAGTTAAGCTAGCGTGGCCGGTTTTTTTTGTATACCGATCTCCAACTTCTCTTGACTCCCGTTTTTTATTTTGTTGCTGACTATTTATGCTAAAACAAGCTGCAGTATGAGCAGCAACAAATTTTTGCAATCGTTTTTTTACGGAAAAATCGTTAGTTAAGCTAGCGTGGCCGGTTTATTTGTATACCGATCTCCAACTTCTCTTGACTTCTGGTTTTTATTTTGTTGCTGACTCTTTATGCTAAAACAAGCTGCAGTATGAGCAGCAACAAATTTTTACAATCGTTTTTTTACGGAAAAATCGTTAGTTAAGCTAGCGTGGCCGGTTTTTTTTGTGTACCGATCTCCAACTTCTCTTGACTTCCGGTTTTTATTTTGTTGCTGACTCTTTATGCTAAAACAAGCTGCAGTATGAGCAGCAACAAATTTTTGCAATCGTTTTTTTACGGAAAAATCGTTAGTTAAGCTAGCGTGGCCGGTTTTTTTTGTATACCGATCTCCAATTTCGCTTGACTTCCGGTTTTTATTTTGTTGCTGACTCTTTATGCTAAAACAAGCTGCAGTATGAGCAGCAACAAATTTTTACAATAGTTTTTTTACGGAAAAATCGTTAGTTAAGCTAGCGTGGCCGGTTTTTTTTGTATGCCGATCTCTGACTTCTCTTGACTTCCGGTTTTCATTTTGTTGCTGACTCTTTATGCTAAAAGAAGCTGCAGTATGAGCAGCAACAAATTTTTACAATAGTTTTTTTACGGAAAAATCGCTAGTTAAGCTAGCGTGGCCGGTTTTTTTTGTAAACCGATCTCTGACTTCTCTTGACTTCCGGTTTTTATTTTGTTGCTGACTCTTTATGCTAAAACAAGCTGCAGTATGAGCAGCAACAAATTTTTGCAATAGTTTTTTTACGGAAAAATCGTTAGTTAAGCTAGCGTGGCCGTTTTATTTTGTATACCGATCTCCAACTTCTCTTGACTTCTGGTTTTTATTTTGTTGCTGACTCTTTATGCTAAAACAAGCTGCAGTATGAGCAGCAACAAATTTTTACAATCGTTTTTTTACGGAAAAATCGTTAGTTAAGCTAGCGTGGCCGGTTTTTTTTGTATACCGATCTCCAACTTCTCTTACTCCCGTTTTTTATTTTGTTGCTGACTATTTATGCTAAAACAAGCTGCAGTATGAGTAGCAACAAATTTTTGCAATCGTTTTTTTCCGGAAAAATCGTTAGTGAAGCTAGCGTGGCCGGTTTATTTGTATACCGATCTCCAACTTCTATTGACTTCCGGTTTTTATTTTGTAGCTGACTCTTTATGCTAAAACAAGCTGCAGCATGAGCAGCAACAAATTTTTACAATAGTTTTTTTACGGAAAAATCGTTAGTTAAGCTAGCGTGGCCGGTTTTTTTTGTATACCGATCTCTGACTTCTCTTGACTTCCGGTTTTTATTTTGTTGCTGACTCTTTATGCTAAAAGAAGCTGCAGTATGAGCAGCAACAAATTTTTACAATAGTTTTTTTACGGAAAAATCGCTAGTTAAGCTAGCGTGGCCGGTTTTTTTTGTATACCGATCTCCAACTTCTCTTGACTTCGGGTTTTTATTTTGTTGCTGACTCTTTATGCTAAAAGAAGCTGCATTATGAGCAGCAACAAATTTTTGCAATCGATTTTTTACGGAAAAATCGTTAGTTAAGCTAGCGTGGCCGGTTTTTTTTGTATACCGATCTCCAACTTCTCTTGACTACCGGTTTTTATTTTGTTGCTGACTCTTTATGCTAAAACAAGCTGCAGTATGAGCAGCAACAAATTTTTACAATCGTTTTTTTACGGAAAAATCGTTACTTAAGCTAGCGTGGCCGTTTTATTTTGTATACCGATCTCCAAATTCTCTTGACTTCCGGTTTTTATTTTGTTGCTGACTCTTTATGCTAAAACAAGCTGCAGTATGAGCAGCAACAAATTTTTGCAATCGTTTTTTTACGGAAAAATCGTTAGTTAAGCTAGCGTGGCCGGTTTTTTTTGTATACCGATCTCCAACTTCTCTTGACTTCCGTTCTTGTTTTGTTGCTGACTCTTTATGCTAAAACAAGCTGCAGTATGAGCAGCAACAATTTTTTACAATAGTTTTTTTACGGAAAAATCGTTAGTTAAGCTAGCGTGGCCGGTTTTTTTTGTATACTTATCTCCAACTTCTCTTGACTACCGGTTTTTATTTTGTTGCTGACTCTTTATGCTAAAACAAGCTGCAGTATGAGCAGCAACAAATTTTTACAATCGTTTTTTTACGGAAAAATCGTTAGTTAAGCTAGCGTGGACATTATTTATTTTGGCATAATTGAAAAAAAACTATTTTTTTTTTTTTTTATTTATTTCTCCCTACCATCTTTCAGCAACAAATTAGCAACAAATTGACCACTATTCGCTTGATCGATCAGCCCACATCCAGTGATTTCCACGCTATCTTATTGAAAAGTTAGCGTTATTGCCGATTTTTTTCGATCGGTTGAAGCAACAAAATTATTTTTCTGGCAACTAATTAGCAACAAAAAAGCAACAAATTGAGGTGTTTTTTTTTTTTTTTTTCGCTGATTTTACATCGCCCTTTTTTTTTAGACCTGTACTATCTTCAGTAATCAATTTAATGTTGCAAAATTCAAAATAGATGCACAACATTATATGCCTTTATGATTACGCTGCCAGCCGTGGTGTAACGTTGCCAGTCTATCGGTATTTTACAGGTTGTACTTCGGGGAGTGTGCGCAGGAGCTACAGCCAGCTCCTTTCTTTTATCGGGAATCTAGACGCACGCCTGGTTTCCACCCTCAATTGATCGACATTCCGTTCTGCCGCACGAAGCGCTTTAAATCATCTTTTATTATGCGCACGGCCAGTGAGTGGAATTCTTTGCCTGCTTCTGTGTTCCCGAGTGCATATAATCCGGGTCTCTTCAAAGTCAGAGTAAACAGGCATCTTCTGGGCAAGCTCGCTCCATCTTTGGCCTCATCTCGTCTCTCGCGGACTCGATTAGGGACAAGAGTTAGTAACCTGTTTCAATGCAAGATAAGTAACACAAGATAAGAGAGGGGATGGTTTCATCATTGTTATGAGCCACTATAATGACCACTGTCGAACATGGCCCATATTCTACAGTGGTCGAATTGTATGTTTCTCGAAGGAAGTTTGTCCATAGTCACCAAGTTACCAGCTCGGCAGGTGGGTTAGCAACTTTTTTTATTTTTTTTGGATGGACATACGTTGGTAGCTGCGTGGCTTTTGTTACTTCACCGGGCATAAAAGCGAGCAGGGCTCTACCCTTAATTGAGTTGGTGACATCAGTATTATCTCAGTTTTAAACATTGGCCCGGGACGTACGAGGCGATTGCGTCTCATGTAAACCTATACCTTCTTCCGTGCTTCAGGAACTATTGAGTACACTATATGGACTTAGATACCTGCATGTACATACGAATCAGAAATGAAGAGATCCGCAGGAGAACGAAGGTCACTGACATAGCTCAACGGATTAGCAATGCAGCGTAGGACGACCGTCTGCACGATGGACCGACGACCACATAACGGTCGCGGGGAGTCTGTGGTTGCAGGCCGCTAGCGATCGTTCCCGCTAGAAATCGATGGGGGAGGCCTATGTTCAGCAGTGGACTACAACAGCCTAATAATGATGTACATACATACCTGTAAGCCTTCATGCAGTCGAAAGCTTTATAATCACAATCTGTGTGCATTGATTGCATTGTGATTTGTGTTCTCTTGCGTACAAACTTTGTAGTAGGTCGTGGCGTTGATCTTAAATAAAAGTCTGTTAAATTGTTGCTTATAGGATAGGTACTTTTATATTTACAAAACTATCGATAAATTAGGAAGGTAGGTACTATTCTATACAGATTAATGTACCTTCTTAAAAATATATACCTATATAATAAATGTAACATATCGGCCATGAGATTTTTTTAAGGAATCATAGCTATATGTACATTTCTAAAATTAGGTAAGTATATCAAAATAAAAAAAATGCATTTTTTTAATATTTCATAATTAAAATACCTGACTACGATTCTTTACCTAACGAATACAAATATTAATTGAACTAATAACTTTGAATTTAAAATTGTTTAATATACCTACTTACTTGCGTACCACTCGCTTTGTTGTTTGGCCATTAGGATTAAAAGAATTTTGTAAATCTGAAAAAGCAATTTATATCGATATATTTTTATTCAATGAACAGTAAAAATTAAAGTTTCGATGATTACCTACTTAATAATGATATTGACAACCTCCGTCTCGTAGCGATATTTGGCTCGCTTTAAATCTCAGAGGTCGTGGGTTCGATCTCCACGCCGGACAGGATATCTTTGTGTACATTCTAAGATTTCTTTCCGGGTCTGGTTGGTTGAGGGACTACCCTCCGTGCCACGGAAAGCACGATAAGCCGTTGGTCCCGATTGTTATAATTATAACATCATCTTTAATAATTGTATAACAACGAACGGGCAGCAGCGTTTACTTGTGTGGTACAACATATTACTGTGGTCACCAACGCGCCTGCCAGGCGTGGCGACTACAGCAAATACCGTCCCTTGGGAGGAGGTCCATGTTCAACTGTGGACGTTATACGGATGATGATGATGATGATATTGACAACCTCCGTAGCGTAGCGGTATACGTCTCGGTTTATGTTTGTTGTGTCGTCGTCGGAAGTCTTAGGTTTGATCCCCACGCCGGACAAGAAATCTTCGTGACTTCATTCCGGGTCAGGTTGGTTGAGGAACTGCCCTCCGTGCCTCGGGAGAAACTTAAGGCGATCGTATGGGGTAATCTATTTTAAGACATAAATCTATACTAATATTATAAAGAGGAAAAGTACTGTAATATTTTCGAATTTGGGTTGGATCGTGGCTACAAGTTTTTCATAACTATGATCAGCTTGAACCAATCTATATATGTTTATCCCAAAATGTTAAAAATTTAAGTCCACCCGTGCGTAAATAATAATAAAATAGTTACTCGTTTATACGAGTAACTGTTGACCATTTGTTTAATACAAATGGTCATCGGAAACCCGCCTTCCTCCCAACACTTAGTTTGCAAAGAACCATCTGATGCCCTCGTAGACCCGAAGTCGAGAGGTCCGCGAACTGTAAAGTAGAGCGACAGTTGCACAAAACTCCCCTAAAAAACTAAAAGTCATTATCCGTCAATCTCATCGCCTGCCACCGCCCTGAGCCGAGGTCCAAGTCCCACAGTGGACGCCCTCTTGTGCAGGTTGCTTAGTTTGTAGTTTTTAAACCATTTATTAAGGGTCTTTATGCCCGGTGAAGTAGCAAAAGCCTCGTGGCTAAATAAGTATGTCCAACCGAAAAAAATGCATTTCTTCATAAAAAATATTACGAATGAATAAGTACGTCCTTAATTTTATGATTCGGGGATTCTCCAATTGAAAAAAAATGACGTAGAATCGACAGTCCAAAGACACGACTGATGTTTTGCTATTAAGACATACTTACTTGGTATTCTTTTAAAAAAAACAATTTTTAACAGAATTACTTATATGTTGTGTCTCATGATAATTGTGTCGTGAGCAAAGAAAGAACCTATCAAGCGCGGATCCAGCCTTCAAAGAAGGTTGTGGTCACAGCCACCCAAAAATTAAACAAGTCGGAGCACAAACTTCCTCATGAATGATTTGAATGTACCTAATTATTTGCTTTTATCTGTCGATCATGACAAGACGTCCCAAGTCTATTAGGGTTGTGTGGGCATGCCGTGGTCATGCTTACAACTACTAATTGGTACTCATTTGATATAAGGTAAACGCAGCTATTACCGAGGTAATTTCAGGACCTTAAGCTTTAACCTCTCGAAATAAGAATTTCTTATAGTAAAAACAGTTACAAGTATATATTTTCTGATACGTTTGGATATGGACTTTAGAAATCTATAAAGATATAGGTTAGTTTTGAGTAAATTTATAAAGAAATAAAATATTAAATATACAAATCCGAATGTTGCTATTACCGAGGTATTTGAAAGTGATTGCAGCTAATACCGCGAATCGTGATTCTATTACCGAGGGTAGAAAAATAATAGGCATTTTGGTTCCGTACCAAATATTTATTAAAAAACAAGTCATCATTCCCGCAGCTGTAAAATAGGTAGGAAGTTAATTATATATTCAATAATATTTGCTTATTTTAGGTAATAATATCTTTATGGAGGTATAGTTGGCGATTCATCAAGTTTCGCACCAATTCTTTCTAATCTATGGTAATAAGAAATAAAAATAAAGAAATTTATTTTATTTAAAATGAAAAGAGGCAGCCTCGAATGCTTCGCCTATTTTACCATTGCCACAAAAAAAAAATGAGTTAGAAAGCTAGCTAGCTAAAGTCTGAAGAATTTCAAATACTTAGATATTGTTTCTAGAGAACCCTAAACTCAAAAATAAATGCTATTATCACTCGGTGTTAGATTTCTATGGTGAAGCTAATACCGAGTAATAATACTCGGTAATAGCTGCTTATACAAGTAATTACCGAGTAATGGCTTGTTATAACCATCGGTGATAGCTTCATTTGCGATAGTACAAATTATCTAATCCCGATGAAAAATATTTGATCAATTTTAATCAAAACAAAAGTTAAATCAACAGCTAATAAAGTTACCTAAACATTAACTTGATACTTGAATTAAATTCTTGGGTTTAAAAAAGAGACTAAGGCAAGGTTTCGTGTCGTATTCAATTTAGTGCTCTCATACAAAGTTAATTTTTATGACTCAATTAAGGACGAAAAAATAAGAGACCTAGTGCAATTTTCATACCGCGGAAATAGTTTTTAACCATAAATACCTAATGACTTAAACGAATTGTCACATCATTTGGGTTATTGCTATATAAAATATTCTTAAAAAAATTATAAAACTATTGGTACTGATTTATGCTACTACCGAGTTAACCGCGGTTAATACATTCAAGACGAAAATTGTGAAGCCATTACCGCGGTATTTTATTTTTATTAATTGTCGAAAAACTGTGCAAAATAAATGAAAATTAGATAGTTACAATCATGGCTATAACTATAATCCACCTTTTGACCTACTTAGAATCTGTATAAATGGTTTTTTAACGACGCAATAACCTTAACAAAATATTGAGCGTTCTTACAGTTCGCGACTATCGTTTGTATGGAAGTCGTGCTCCGGCGCCGGTTTGCAGCAAACTAATCGTTGTTTTGTTTTTCTGCGTTGTTGTGCACAGTGCGCCACGGATCCATTCAAACGGATATAAAATTGTCTTACATAAACATTTTACTTTTTAAGTAAAATATGCTTGTAATTGCTTAAAATTACAATTATATTGCATACCTCGGGAATACCTGCAGATTTTTGACTACCGCGGTAATAGCTGCGTTTACCTTAATAGCAGAATGGTGCATCAGTAGTATTGCACTTTACCATATCTATCCCAATACTAACCAAAACAAAACAAACCAAAAACCGTCAGCCGACTCTCCAAAAACTATTCACCATGGCAGTATTATTAAATTCAAATTTGAGATATTGTGATTAACACAACCCCAGGGGGCTACTACATACTGCTTTATATGATGAGGTACACATATGGAGGGGAATAGAGGCTCGGCTTTATATTACCAATGTTTAATGTTTATATAAGCATAAGAATTGAGTAGAATTCTGTTAAGTCCTACTACATATCTTCAGCTCACTGCGCAAATAAATAAAGAAATGGAGTTGCCCGCCAGTTGGATAAAATTCCCCTTAAAATCTAATGTCGTTACTCCTCAAACACCCAGGCAGCGAATGAGATAAAAAAAATCTAAATCCAAGTGGGGCACCATCTTGCGAATAGTTTGTAATTTTTAAACCATTTTTGCATATTTTTTTGTCAAGGCTCTGGCTACCTCTATTCCCGATGAAGTAGGAAAAGACATGTGTCCGTCCAAAAAAGAAAGAAATTTGTTCATAGCTACTTACTTAGGAGTATAACTAGATATAATATACAAAAATAATGATTTAAGTAATACATTGTCCACGTTTTAAAAGTGTTTACTTTATAATAATAATAGGTACGTGTTGGTCGGTTTAACATTGTCTGACCACAGACATTTCTACTCGGTGATTAAAAACTATTTTTTTGAATAAAAAATAATTCAATTCAAATTCAATTACCATAAAATGCTTTTCTGAGTTATAATTGGATTCTACTTAATTGTAGGTTTTACTTATGTTCAATCAGTTCTGATGTAATTGTTCGGCACCAAAATCGCCCGTGTGTCACGAAAACCTCATCTTGGAGCTCAAGGATCTATGCGATCGCGAGAAAAATATTTTGATTGTGGGTATATTGGAAATAAACGATATAAACTGAAAATCGAGACAACTACACGATAATCAAGAAGTTATGAAGGTAATCACAATGCTATTGTTTTATAGACCGCCCGAAGCTTATAAAATCTCAGAGACTAGGAAAATATGTGCAAAATAAGAAACGTCCCATGAAAGTTTACTTCAAAAATACCGAAACTGCGAAATACCTGTACAAAAATAGAACTAAACTACCTGAAAACATGCATTTTTTTCTGATCAAACCCCAAAACAAAAACAATACTTAAAATCTCTTAAGGATGAGCTAAATAAACGTACAGAGGTGGTGAAAAAAACCTCACTATTAAATATGTAAAAGAAACACCCACAATAGTTGCTGCAAACCAAAACCACCACTACAAAATGCGGCACCGACGGATAGTTCTAAAAAACTATGCCATCAAATAGTAAATAAGTATGAGGACATTCCATGGCATTGCATTTCTTTATGCGAACTTACGCAGTATGCGCAAGCCTGGAAAGTTCGATGAAATAAAATGAATTCTAAAGGTCATCAAAATAACTACTCACCTATTGATTTTCATTAAGACGTCGATTAACTCAGAGTCTGAAGCGAAAATATACCAATTACCTAGCTATACCCATATCTATAACTATAGAGATAATTGTAAGGGAGGAGGCGTTTCCATTTATGTACACGAATTATGCGAGAACGGGAACCGCTATTTATGGATATATAAATGAAACGAAATCTTTAAATATTGGAGCAATTTACAAACGGGGGATACCAACGTAAACAACTTTTTAGAAATAGCTTTAGTTTGTGGAGACTTAAATATAGTTTTAATTCAATGCAAACAGTAATGTATCAAAATACCAACATGGAATCCAAGAAGCCGGCTAAAGAATAATAAATAAAATCCACAAATCATACAGTACACGAGACACGGCCACAACAAACACAATGCTGGACCATTCATGTACCAATATAAACAACCATCCTCTCAGCGTTTCGATAATTGAAACAAGCCTCTCTGACCATAAGCAAATATTTCTAGAAATAGGAAGTTTGGCAACTCAACATAACAGAAAGAAGGCACTGGATTACGAAAAGCTGGACAACAGCACACTAGTAGTAAAATACAGCAGTGACGACCACGACTACAACCAACTAGATAAATTTATCTCAGAACAGATTGACAAGAACAAAATAGATAAGATTTAAATTCTAAACATGACCCAACAAGACTGGATTATTCGAATATTATAAATGCAATCAATTCACGAAATAGTTTATGGCAACAAACCAAATCAGACCCAGATAATGATGACCTACGGAAAAAGGTCAAGAAAGAATAACAGAAAGTGAAGATGCTAACAAACAAGAAGACCTAATTTATTTCAAAGCTTACTTAGGATTAAATAAAATTAAAGACAGCGCCGCTCCTCCCAAACTTATATCAAACGCTGGACTTCTAACAGAAGGTAACTCAATATGTGACTTGTTCAATTCTTTTTTCGGGTCTATAGGCGCAGACTAAGCAAAAACAATACCAGACACATATCACACAAATATGGGCAACACATTGATGTACGATCATTACTAAACACATGACACAACACTAAACGAACTAACGCCGTGCACCACGGAGGAAATAACTAAAATCATAGATGACCTCCATAGAAACACTAGCACGGGTCTTGATGGTATAATTACTAAGGCAATACTTAAAATGTTAAAAAAATATAATCGTTGAGCAGCTGACCAACTGTATAAATACTTGTTGTACCTAAGTAAGGTACTTCAAACACTCTCAAGGTGGCTAGGGTCAGTCCTATTTACAAATCTGGAAAGAGAACTGACCCGGGCAACTACAGACCGTTATAAGTGCTACATGTGTAGTCCAAAATATTCGAACGCGTATCATATAGTCGGATAAATAACTATTAAAAGCCTAAAGAACGGTACGGCTTTCGCCCGAAATCAAGTAACGGCTGCAACGGATCTATTTACCAAAATTAAAACTCATATAGATCAAAAGAGCTATGCCGTAGAAATATACCTACATTGATTTTAAAAAGCTTTCGATACTGTTAGTCGTTAAAAACTTCTTCAGAAGCTAGATAACATAGGTATTACAGGTACAGCACATAAAAAATGTTCATTTATTAGTATTTGGAGAACAGGCCTCAAGTTGTCAAAATAGGAAACACTCACTCTAGCTCGGTTCAAACTATTTCATACGGCTAGCCACAAGGTTCAATAATCAGTCCGCTACTTTTTCTAATTTATAACATTAATAAAATTAATAGGGTTTATAGGACACCTAACACTATAGACGACACCTGTCCTTTTAACTTTGACAAATCAATTCATACATAATAAAGGACGCTCAACATGACATTGATTTATTAAACGAGTGGTTAAAGTACAACCCTCTAACAATTAATACGTCAAAAACCTCGTTCATGAATTTTACCACAAAAAACGAGGGTATACCGGATTTATCACCTCTTAAAATATATAACTGAAGAAAAATATCTTGGATTAAGGGTAGATAAGAAACTAACTTAGAAATTACGCTGCGAACAGCTCCGAAATAAATGAACATCACTATGTTATTGGGCGCATTACGAAAAGTAGCAAACTGTATTCCAAGTATTGTATGCACTTTGATTTATAACTCGTTAGTCAAATCGCATTTGGAATATCTGATTGAGATGTGGGGTTCCGCGGCAGTAACTAATTTAAATTCACTTTAAAGAGTTCAAATTAAATAATTAAAACCTTGTTCCATTATTATCTTACTCCAACAAAGAGTGACAAATACCCTATATGAAAAAACAAAATTATTAAATATTAGACAGCTATACATATACTACACCTGCATTCTTAGTAAAAATATCACTTTAAACACAAACTAGCATACAACTAAAGGAAAAACAATGACACGTAACCTGAGAAATAGATATAAAAACAAACTTGAAGTCAACAGCACCAATTACGCCAGAAAGACCATACTATTTAAAGGAGTACTGTATCTATTCAATGGATTGCCGGTCAGTATAAAAGAGTGCAATAGCATAAATTCTTTTAAACATAAGCTTAAGCAACATTTATGTACATTGTAACTGCTAATATACTCTGGAGGAAATTCATATTGTACTATAATGCCATATTTATCACTCTGTATCTCATCGTAAGCGAACTGTATGTTCTTATGAGAAATAAATTTCTTTAAACCGAATTGAACTACATAAACTTATAGATGATTTTTTTTTCGGAACAATTGTTTATAATGTTGGTAGATATAATAATAATAGGTATATAAAAGTTTAAAAAAAGCATTTGGGGTTGTCAGACAGAAAAATACACCATCAGCGCACACCTAGGTTTTCAATTGCACTTGCGCTCTCATATCCTTTAAAGTAATCAATAACTCGCTTAGCCCTAGATTTCATTGCTTCAAGCCCCTGCGACCTACAACAGCCTGCTGCACATTCCTGATAATAAATTGGTAAGTATTAATATCATTATCATTCCTGACATTTAAATATCTATTAACAAAAAAGTGTTAACCATCGATAAAGAGTTTTCAAAATATATAGTTTTTTTGCAAGCCGTGAATTTATATCTCAAAAATAATTTAAAATGTGTTGGTGTCCAAAAACGTTAATAATGTAATTAAAGTGAGTGTAAATAAATGTTGTTCCATTTTAAAAAACAGGTAGTTAATTTATTTTAAAATTGTGTTAAAGAAAATGTTACGTCATGATTCTATGCTATCGATTTGAAATAAAATGGCGAAAATGTTTGTTGATAAAACTAACATCGATTTAACTTGGAGAATTGACTAAAGCATTCGATATAAAAAAGTGACAAAGTATGATTCAACAGGTTGCTATCAAGGGAAATAAACCTTTTAAACTCTGCCATTAAAACATGTATTTCTTTCGGAAAAATAATACTTTTTTTGTACGAATATTTCTTAGTTCTTTGATTAACACCTACAAACTTCCTACAAAGCATAAGAATGTAGTAAAAAATAAAAATAAAGTTCTTTGGAATAATGACGTAGCATTGCTGTGCATGCTATGCAATGGCCGGTCCCGCCTCACCCTTTGCCAATGGGAAATGCGTTACTATTGTTTAATATTAATCTAAAATACTCAGATCATAAAAAAATATTTCAATTCTTTTATATTTTAGGCACCAAAACAATCAATGTCAGTATTTTTTCGCCAACGCCCAAGGTGTGAAAATCTCTTGGAAATACATGGTATATCAGAAGGAGGTTTACTTTTGTTTATTATACCCAGTGAAGTAGCAAAAGCGTCATGGCCCGTGGCTACCTACGTATGACCATCCGTAAAAAAAACTTTTGTTTAGCTGACTGCGTAACTCTTAGAGGGGCTGATGGTATACGAGTAGGTAGCCTGGCTCATGGGAATTCAGTCGGTTATTTCCAGTATTTCAGGTTTTCGTAACCAGGCCCATACAGTTTAAACAAAATAAAAAGAAGTGGCCGCATACCACTCCATTTCATTCTGTGTAGGTAAAATGGCAAAATGGCCTCCCACGATTGTTTTTCGAATTCTACACTTTCGCTTGTTTAATTGATGTGTTCAGAACGCTCAATTAGCTGGTTTACAAAGTCAAGCCTATGACTGGCACCTTGGAGTAATTATTCTTGCAGTGCGTAGCGGCTGAATTCCCAAGAGCAAGGCTTTATACTAGGAAATCCTCGCGCTGCTTAGATTCTTTAACGTAGTATCTATTCCGCTAAACAACCTTAAACCTTTTTTAAATATTTGTACATTTTCATTTTTTTTATTAACTCTTGACATTGGCAAGATTAAATATTCCTACTTTTGTTTTCACACTGACTGAGTGTGTGAGCTGTGGGAGCGAAGGCAAGATTCCGGGTGAAGACCATATGAAACAGATCGCATTTTTTTTTTTTAATAATGAAATCTCTAAAATCTATACTAATATATAAAGCTGAAGAGTTTGTTTGTTTAAAGAAAGCGCTAATCTCAAGAACTACAGGCCCGACTTCAAAAATTCTATCAGTGTTACATAGCCCATTTATAAGAGAGGAAGTCTATATGCTAACAATTGAGTGTCTTCCAGAAATGGTTAAGTCCTCCCATCGCCCATACCATCAAATAAAAAAAAACTTTATTTACCAACTGCTCCCCGTGATTTTACCCGCGTAACTCTGCTCCAGTGGGTCGGAGCGACTTATCGCCGTGCAAACTTTCAGCCAAATCCGTTTAGTACACATATACTTTCTTTAGTTTTAGCGTGAAAGAGTGACCAACATACATTCTTAAAAAAATCGCATTTATAATATTAGTACGATTTATATAAATACGTTTGTGATACCCTTGACTTTATCTGTAATGTAAATAATCCCCCGCCCTTACATTATATTATAAAAATCCCTTTAATATGCCTTGTTGTCCGGCACACATTATTCTTATTGGCAATTCTAGTAATAATTACACGCATTCCAAATTCACCCAATGTAAATGATTGATAATTAGTTTCAGAAAAATGGCTGCAAAGAACCTCATACGCAGACCCTACCGACCCACATTCGAGGACGAACTCCGAGAGCATCGAGAATCAACCAACGAGACGGGTGATTTCGAGATGGCAGTAGAAGGGCAGGTCATTGACGAGCAGGTCATGGACGAGCAGGTCACGGACGAGCAGGTCACGGACGAGCAGGTCACGGACGAGCAGGTCATGGACGAGCAGGTTGTTGATGAGCCGGTCATTGCCGAGCAGGTAATTGACGAGCAAGGCAATGAAGCCCAGAGCATGGAGGAAGAAAAACCCAATGAAGAAGAAAACCAACAAGAAAACGGTCGTGAATCGCCTAAGCCATCCACATCAAACAAGCGTGCTCTAGAAGCACCTTTACCTCATGAAGTACCTCCATGCAAAAAACAAGCCTTGGACCATAATGGTAATGAAGAAACGAGCCCCAACCGCAGCCAATGCCCCCTATACTTCATTTTTGGTGAACACATGAACATGTTAGATGTCCTCGCAGAAGATGATCTTGATTAAGAGCTTATTTCTTATTCTAAATACAAACTTTCTTTTGTTTATGTCATGTATACAGGGTAAAACAAATCAAAATAGTTCAAAAATATTAAATGCCTATTTTGTGAAATGATTGCTCATAATTATTAACTTTTGGATGTACAATTGTTATTAAATTTTTTAAACTAAACTTATATTAGTTGCTACATAAGGCAACCATACCATACTATAAGTTTTTCCACGTTTATTTGGATATACCTATATATATATCATATGATCGTGGCATTTTATATTTGAACATATTTAGTGGTAGATACTAATATTAAGCACTGGAAAACCAATGAATGATCAGTACCAACTTATAATAAATTGTTCATGTTGTTGTAATAACTCTCGTATTTATGAGCAATACTTGGCAAGTTTCTTTAATTTAATTAAATCTTTATTTAATACTTTATATAGGTAATAGAAAGTGCAGTAGGCATTTCCTATTTACCTGTAGGATGAAAAATATAAATTTAATGTTTAATATACCAGTCTGTTACAGACATCTTCATAGGGCCTACTATTCCATTGATAAGAGTTTCTTACCTTTATAGTTACCTCGATGTTCGTCCTGTCTTTATACCGAGAATTTTAATATGACTTTATTTTATTGCAATAAGTGAGAGACTATTTTATGTAACGTAGGTATACATGTGACCTGTAATATGATCACGCAGTTCTTAATAATTATTTATTTGCTAAAGTGTATACAAAATCGGCAGGCCTGTTTTAATTTTCCTGTACAATATTTCTATTTACCAGTTTTATATCAAAGATACTGACGCGACACGTGAATTTCATCACATTATAATAAGTATATTGATGTTTCTTCGTAACTCAGGATTTTTTAACCCTGAAGTGATATTATTAACCCCTCTATAGCGTTAATAATATCACTGTGAGCTTTCTGGATTTAACTGTGAAAGTTAAATTATAGTAGACTACTCATAACTTTTGAACCTAACTGTAAATTCGATGTCTACGCTCTGGAATTAGAATTAAATATTTAGGATAAAACATTATAGATATATAAAACATAACTAAAGAGCATTATTTAACCCTAAATGTTGTGATTAAGATAAGATTGTATTCGTATTATTTTAAGGAACCGGTAACTTTGACATTTCCATACCATAAGTATTTTTAATATTATATTTACCATATATTTTATATATTTACCATATACCAGAGACTATATAATATATATAGTCTCCGGTAATACTAAAATTGAAGGGAAATATTGTATAATAATTAATACCTTAATTTTGAATTATACTGTAATTATATTTCATATCAAGAATTGATTATTTTAATAAGAGAACCCTATTTTGTACATTGAAATGAATTTATTAAACACCCAAACGAAACTACCTTTACTATGTCAATTTTATGTTAAAGTCTAAGACTCAAAACTCTACAAACAAATTTAGTTTTATTTATTGATATTTCAATTTAATGGTGTATTCCCGTTCAATCACAACTATGTGTAACAGTGTTACTTATTAAGATATTGAGTATAACTTTAAATCTCAATATAAAAAACGATGTTATTCAACGAGAAATTGTTTTGACACTGTAAGTCAATGGGTCAATGGCAATCACAGTGTAATCTCTAGTTCAGACACTGTTCTAAATTTGTGTTATTTTGAATGATTTATTAGTAGGAAAGTCGCATTGTGTGAAAGTGTTATTCAATATGCATATTATGGTTGTGATTGAACGAGAAAAAACCCGTTTAATTAAGAAAAATTGCTACGCCGGGCAAGGACAATACAATTATTAGGTATCTATATTAATAAGTGTTTTGTTTTCATGACAACCAGTAATTCTATTATATAGAATATAAAAGTGTTTCTAATGAATCTGAATGTTCATGTATCTTAGAATAATAGATACTTGATATTGTTATTAAATATATGTATGAGGCATTTTATTGGTTTGATTGATTTCGACATCCTAATTATCATTGAGTTTAACGTCCACTGCTGAACATGGCCTCCCTATGATCCCAGCTCCCATTAAAAATATTCAACAGAAGATAGTGTTGAGTGTTTTGGCACATGTAGTTTCAGCTTCAGTGGAAATCTGATGATACATTATGACTGAACGATATTTCTGGGTAATGTAAGTTACCTAATCGTAAAAGTTCTTTTCAACCTACCCCAAACAAATAATCAGAAAAATAAAAACGAAACTCTTTATCACATTTTACTAGATATTACAAAACTGCAGACTAAACGATAGTTGAGTAGTCCATAATAAACAACTCATCTATTTTATTCGGCGGTAGGTACTGTGTAAAATGAAGCTTGCTACGATAGCCTTTTGTAGCCCACCGAGTCAAGAAACTACTACGACAATTTTGTACATTGAGGCACTTGCATGTTTTTTAAATATGATAGGTATAGTTAGGTAGTAAGTATATCAAAAAAGTTATGTTTCAATTGATAATAGAAAATCGTGTTAGCAGGCCTGTTTCACTCCGCGTGTAGGTAGCGAAACTATAAGTAGGTACGTGCAGCGACCCCCCGCACGGGGCTGATCCAATAGACGCTCACAAGCGAGCAGTGACGCACGCACGAGCTATGTTTGTAAAATGGAGAAACTAAAAAAAGGCAAAATAATACTGCCGTGTTAAATTGTTTGAACAAGAATTGCGATACAAATTTAACATTTTTCAAGCTTCCTAAGGACTCAGATGGCTAAGCTCTACTTTAAAATGGTTATTATTATGATGAAATAATCACGAATAATAGGTACCTATTATTGAGAAGAGCAAGGAGGGATCATCTGACAGGAATATTAGAGGGTATGGAATAAGATCGAACGAATCACGAAAGTTCTATCAGGAGGTAAGAACAGCTAAAAAGGCATATCAACCCGTCACTCAACTCCTTGAAGATGAAGAAGGAAACCTTGTCTCGGATCCTAAAAACAGAAAACTATGTGGCACCAGTACTTTTAGCAACTCCTTAATTGCCCACCGGCCACCAACCAGACATCAATACACGTAGATACTCATCAAGACCACGACCATCATTAGGAACCACCGGACTTCGAAGAGGTTTGCAAAGCTATAATGAGGCTCAAGAACCATAAAGCCCCTGATATAGATAATATAGTGGGAGAGCTATGGAAATATGGCGGGGGAGCGATGCAATCTCGACTGTATGAAATAATACGCAGAATCTGGGAAGAAGAGCAACAGCCGATGGAGTGGAATGTGGGTATAATTTGCCCGATACATAAAAAGGGATGCAGGAAGAAATGCGGAAACTACAGAGGGATTGCGTTGCTTCCGACGGCATATAAAGTGCTCTCATACGTTGTCCTCGCCCGTTTAGAACCTTATGCAGAGAAAATACTTGGCGACTATCAATGTAGCTTCCGCAGAAACCGCAGTACAGTGGACCAAATGTTTCTTCTGAAACAAATTATGGAAAAACGGTGGGAGTACGCACAAAGTGTCCATTGCCAGTTTGTGGACTTCACCAAGGCATATGATAGTATCGACCGAGAGACTCTCTATCGGATAATAACATCTTTCCAAGTACCGATGAAGCTTGTTAAAATGATCAAGATAGCTACTGGAACAAGTAAAATGCGGGTTAGAGTTGGAGGGGGACTGACGGAGGAGTTTGAAGTGGTGACCGGACTCAAGCAGGGGGACGCCCTTTCGCCTATTTTGTTCAATTTGGCTCTCGAACACATCATCCGCAAAGTTCTACTGATAGATGGGGGAGTTGAATTGAAAAAATTTAATAGGGTATGCCGATGACCTTGCGATCCTGGGGCAATGTGAAAGGGAGGTTATTAACTGGAGGAAGAGGGAAAACATGTGGGTCTCAGAATCAGCCGTGAGAAGACGGAATACCTTCACATGAAAAGATACAAAGACCCCAGAGCCAAGCGAAAAGACCTTCATGTGAATGGTACAACCTACAAGGGTGTCGACAAGTTTAAATATCTCGGGTGCACGATCACTGACACCAATCAGAGGGAGGACGAAATCTACATCCGCATCGTCAACGCCCTAAGGTGTACCGCAGCCCTTCACAAGTTGTTAGTGTCCAAATTGCTAAGCAGAACCACTGAAATCCGGATCTACAAAACTGTCATCAGATAGATTTTAGTGGATGGGTGCGAAACTTGGACGTTAACTTTGAAGGAGGAAAATAAACTCTTAGTGGTGGAACGAAAGATATTGCGGAAAATTCTGGGACCAACAAAAGGAGAGGATGGGGAATGGAGACGGAGATACAACCGGGAAATAGACGAGCTAGTGTCCGAGCCGAACATTATTGGAGAAATAAAATCATCCCGACTTCGCTGGCTAGGACATGTGGAGAGGATGGGAGAGGAGCAGCAAAGAAAGCTTATCTCGGTCAACCTTCCGGGCGTCGCCCGGTGGGGCGTCCGAGATATCGCTGGAAGGATGAAGTCACCAAAGACCTGAAAGAGCTGGAAGTGCCCGACTGGTCAGATTTGGCACAGAATAGAGAAGAATGGCGCACTTTAATGTCGGTAGCCAAGATCCACTTATGGTCGCTGAGCTAGCGAACCAACCAATAGGTACCAACTTAGTATACTTAGCTTAGTATATACCAGAACTTATGTTCAAACCGTTTATACGTAACCTAATAATGTGTTGATAAAATAATTCGTGCTTTTGATAAGCCTTCTGACTGCCAGATACTCAAATCTTTATTTATTAGGCGGGTCCACACAGAGCGAGTAGCCTCGCGAGGCATTTGCCGCGCGAGGAAAATTATAGGCGCGTCTACACAGAGCGAGCAGCCTCGCGAGGCATTTGCCCGGCAAGCCCGAGCCATTTTGTTCGTTAGTTTAGTTGGCAAATAAGACATCATGGCACCGCACGTACGTTATAAATAGGATTATAAAAAAGAGAAGACAACAAACATTTAAACACCATAGAGAGATATTCATTTCAAACACTGATCTTTTTTCATAATTCGTATTATGCTCATGAGGCACGAAACAAAATACGCGAGCGTCCAGAGTGCGCGCGGCAAATGACTGAGCCGCCTTTGAGCAAATCAAAAAGCCGGCACTCGATGGCTCGGGCGCTCGGTCGCTCGCCCGCGGCAACGCGCGCTCTTGCCTCGGCCGAGGCACATCCACACTAACCGAGGTCCTTCGCGCGGGTAATGCCTCGCGAGGCTGCTCGCTCTGTGTGGACGCGCCTATTCACGAACGAGCGCGGCAGCCTCGGAATAATCGCGAGGCGGCCGCGCGCGGCTAGCCCGAGCCATTTTGTTCGTTCGTTCAGTTGGCAAATAAGACATAATGGCACCACACGTACGTGTTGCGGTGGCAGCTGTTGTTTTTATCTTTAGCTTACCTATATATTATAAATAGGATTATAAAAAAGAGAAGACAACAAAAACTTAAGTCCAGAGTGCCCGCGGCAAACGACTGAGGCGCCTTTGAGCAAATAAAAAAACTGACACTCGATGGCTCGGGCGCTCGGTCGCTCGCCCGCGGCATCGCGAGGCTGCTCGCTCTGTATGGACCAGCCTATTAACGAAAAACGATAGAACGAATCCTCCGCAGGGATGTCAGTTCTTTTGTAAAATTTATGAAGGAGATCCTCATGCTCAGCATAATCGAAAGCGTACCTACTTACAAACGGCTTTCAGGGTGATTCCTAGTCGACTAATGTTGAAAACGCTTTGCAAACTTGGTTTCTAGCTCCTCATTTAGTGCAGGTTACATTACTCTGACAACACATCTTGGTTGCGAGACTTTCCTTCCTTGCCTTTAAAGACGTAAACAGAATGTAGTATCAGCAGCTTGCTCTAAAGATATTTCTTGCTTAAGAAACTTAATTACAGCGTCGGACATCGATTTAGGGCACCACTGACTTTGGTTACTATGTTTGATATATGTATGGACCCTCTGTCAAATAAACTAAACATTAAAAATCAGTAGCAACAGATCCGCATTATCCCGAAAATGCATAATTCTATTCGCCCTAAAACAAAGCTACGCATAATGTTAATGTTATCAAAAAAATATTAAAATCAGCTGCTTACGTAAGTAATATATGTAATAAATAGCAATACCCTAAAACACAATCATTATTGGCGTTAACATTAACTCCGTAACTACTTTATTATTTTATTATTTAAGTACCTACCTAAGTACGTAACTCAGTTTGGTTACCTACTATTTTATAAATAAAACAACCATTGATGCTTTAATATTTATGCCTTTTTCGTCAGAGATCAAATCGTCAACATACAATTTATTTTAAATCTAAGGTTTACATACTCGGAATACATTGAGTAGTTACCACCTATATAATATGGTTAATATGCTTATTATTTATAAATCCCAACGTAATGGTGTTGCAATGATTTATTATTTCTTAAATACTTAAATTAGACAGTCCACGGCTTACATACTTATTAATTATAAAGAAAGTGCCTGCACATGTTAGTTTTGCAGATCTGAGACTTAATATGTTATTTTAACTTATCCATAAACATAAGTTTACCTTATATTATATTCCAAAATTGAGATTAATAAAATCCCCTTATTTTTTATATGTTTTTTAAAACGGGCGGTGTATACCAAATGTAACTTATGAGATATTAGTCGAAGTAATGCGGATCATTACCGATAGGTGGCACTAACGTCCCCCTTAGAGACGCGTTACAAAGAGATTAATAAATTTCGATGGCTGGCTGTGGTTCCACTGTAGCCTAATTGGTTAAGGCATTGGCGGCTTTACCTAAGATGCAGGTTTGCAGATGCGAGTGCTGCTGGTGGTCGAATTTTATTAATCTGAGTTTTAAAATAAGTTGTACCTAATGATTGATTTTAAACTTATTCTCATTCTTCATCCGAAAAGGTTTTATGTGTAGCTTATCAGATATAAAATCCTTTTGATCATTTCGATGCGATGTACTCGAATTACTTCGGTGGTTTACGATGCACTGTTTTCTTAATGGCACCCCTGTCCGATTTGCCACCTTCAGCAATTTTCGTTGTATCGCTCGGACTGGAGGCCTTTTTCGGGTCTTTTTGTTTTTCTTTGTTCTTTTCACCGGGATCGATGGTTTTCGTGTCCCCACTCATCTCCTCCGATTTTGTTGTATCGTTCGGACTGGAGGCCTCTTTCGAGTCGATTTGTTTTTCTTTGTTCTTTTCACCGGGATCGATGGTTTTCGTGTCCCCACTCATCTCCTCCGATTTTGTTGTATCGTTCGGACTGGAGGCCTCTTTCGAGTCAATTTGTTTTTCTTTGTTTTTTTCACCGGGATCGATGATTTTCGCGTCTCCACTCATCTCCTCCGATTTTGTTGTATCGCTAGGACTGGAGGCCTCTTTCGAGTCCTTTTGTTTTTCATTGTTCTTTTCACCGGGATCGATGATTTTCGCGTCTCCACTCGTCTGCTCCGATTGGTTCCCGAAATGATCGACCAGCATATTCCCGTCCATATCCATGATGGCTGAAAACAAAACAGAAATTTAATTTCGCTTTGCGAAGTGAAGTGAATACCTATTATTTATTTATTTTTAGTTGGCTTTTTGCTGGGTTTTTATAGTTGGCAGAGCATTAGGGAGCAGCCTCGCGCTGCGCTCGCCTCAGCGTCTCAGCGTCGCATTAGACACAGCACAGCTAATCTCAATATATTTCGAAGTCATGGTTGGCATATTTTATTAATGATTTCGCTTTAAGCGACTATTTACAATAAGACAAAATAAAAAATGTAAATAAATAAGATAAAATAAATATCTTATAATAATGATGATTATCATTTATTGCTGATTAGTAACTAAACACTAAACTTTATTGTACTTTTTTTAAGGCAACGATAGAATAATGAATTTTGTCTTAAATTTCGCTTTGCCTATAAAGCAAAGGGCGTAATTTTCTGAGCGGGGTTTTATAGTTAGCGGAGCAAGGGCGTGTAGGGAGGCGCCGCGCGCTGCGCGATTCACCTCAGCCAGCATTAGACACAGCACTGCTAATCTCAATATATTTAGAAGTCATGTTTGACATGTTTTATTAATTATTTCGCTGAAAACCGCTATAAACAAAAACTTTATTTTTGTTGGATCCTATTTATTATAAAAACAAAATTTAATTTATACCTAAATATTTATTGTTGATTAATAATCAAACACTTAACTTTTTTATACTTCTTTTTAAATAAATATTTTTTTATGAGCCGTACACCGTGGTTGTAATTTTTCGTAAATACGTAAGCTACGTACTAGATGATACATAGGAAGTTAAGTTACTTAATTAATAAATAACGTCGCAATGAACAAAGAAAATGGGTGTGGTAGCCAAATAACAAAAAGATAAAATATTGAAATAGGTAATCACTTCGCAGCCGATAGGAGTTGTACAAGATGTTAGTGAGCCACATTATTATTGCCTTACTGACCAAACAATCATAAATATAACACATATTTCAATTTATAACACAGGATAGCAAAAGAAAAAAAAAGAAAATTTAAAATAATTTGGGCAAGTATAACACAAAATAAGGAAGGTTCGATTAATATATTCACTTACCGAAGTCAAGACGCCGTTGATCTTCTCACTTAATTTATATGACAAGGACTCGACAATATTTGACAGCGATCCGAGACAAATGAATTGAAAGCTTTCAAATGAGATATTGATTGACTGTAGGTCTCGTTAGTGCGCAAGTGCAGTTGCATCCATAATACTAGGTATACAGACATCACGTAGGGAGGCTGTACCCAGCCTCCAGCCACCCACCCGGCTGGACTCATTTTTTAGTCTGGCAACACGAATTCAGGGTAAAGAGCCTGTATTCTGCACCTCACTGTAAATTACGACCACTCGATAAACCAAGTTTCAGAAGTTTATGAGATAATAATATTTAACTTGTTAATAATAAAATATACTCCGTGTATTTTTTTTTTTATTGAGTTCTTTTGGCCCTAATCTGCTCTATAAAATCAACTAGGTTTAAAAAGAAAACATCATGCTGTACCTGTAGTGAATTTCTTACCTGTTATTTAACTTAACTTGTTGCAGTCGGCTACTCTAGTGGGCAAGTCGTCAATCTAACTGTCGAGGCGGTGGTAAAATATGTACAGTGTCACCCTTTATTGCGGCCTTCTCACATAATATATATTTTTTTTCTTTTATACCTATGATAATGTAAATGATGCACGGTAAAACTCGAATGAGTTTATGTGGCATCATATTGCTTCAACATCTTTTTGTTTATATTTGTATAAATAAATAAATAAAATAAAAATAAGCAATAAAATAAAAAAATAAGAATATAAATCCTACTTATATTATAAACGCAAAATTTTGTAAGTATGGATGGATGGATGTTTGTTACTCTTTCACGCCAAAAATACTCAACGGAATGGCTGAAAATTTGCACCGGCATAGGTTATACGCTGGATTATCATATAGGCTACAAAACGTCACGCTCCGACCCACTGGAGCAGAGTAACGCGGTTAAAGCCGCAGGGTGCAGCTAGTATCTTAATATTTCAATAACTTAAAAAAGTTAGCAACAAAAAACCATGGCACTACATAAACTTTGACGTCACTAAGATATCTTTTGAACATCAAACATACAAAATCAAGCCCTCTAACATTATAATATACTAATTATATCCTATACTAAGTATTTCAAGAGGCGCGACAGCTTTAATGTATTTATTTTGGGGGTTGACTCAAATAAACTTTGGCTTTATGGTCATGACATTGTTTGGTCAGTCTTCTTAGGAAATAAGAAATACTATTAAATACGCCAAATTTTAAAAGTACAATGTGCCTTTCTCGTCTCTCCTGGATGACAAAGAGATTCGTGAAGGGACTTCAGTCTGGCTGAGTGTGTTTCAAGGATTCAACACTAGCATAGATGCGGGAGAGAGAATAGGCTGCATACTTCTGCAAACTGGGCCAATCAACTATATCGTACTTACGGATATAACTCCGATCACCAGCGTTAAATCTTTTTATTTTAAATTGTATTCGAATACTTCATTTTAATCATGAATGATACGGATCGCTGATCAGTTATGAGCAGGAATGTTTTGCCAATGGGAAAATGTCTCCATTTTTTTAGTTATCCAACAATACCTTAAGCTACTTTTTTAAATCGCAGAATGGTTTTGCTCACTATTCCTGAGTAGATAGCGACAGGCCAGCCTGCCTGTGGAACCTGCCGCAATTAAATGTTCTTATGCATCGGTCTCCGATTCATTTAACGAAATGTAATTGTCTATAGCGTAATCACAAGATTTAACATTGTCGTTCTTAAGGTCTTGAAAATAATTAATCTAACTTAGCGGGAATGTATTTTGCTAGTTAATATATAGTTTTAGAAAAAAATTGTATCAATTTCGAATAATGGGTGAACGTACCCAAGGCTCTACGGCTCTGTGCAGGTCATTGAGCAGAGGTAATATCTTAAGAGGTTCTAATCTATCATTGTCAGGTTCTCTCAGATCTTTAGATCAATCAGATAATTGCCGGTAATGTAATGAATTACATTAAATATTAGCAATCATGCTCTTTTTGAGTTTTGCCACAAACCTGTACTAATGTCGTCTGGGTATGCGAACGTTCCATACATACTTTCAGTTCGAATTAATCATTCAATAATTCTATGAAAACTAGATACTCCGTTTTCACGTCGAAAGGTATACAGCAGAACTGGTAGAGATTACCTACAGCTTCAAATGGCTATGTATGGTCGCTCTTCTGGTAAAATCGTTACCCGATGAGAGGTGTCATGAGAGTCACGCACATTTACATCAGATTGAGCTCTACTTAGTTGGGCAGTAACTCGTTAATCCGTTAATCGCTAATTAACGAAGTAAACATATCAAGTAACGGATTAACTTTAAAGTTAATTTAAAAATATGTAGGTAAACTTCCGTTAAATTTCCCAAAGTCCGTTAATCGCTAATCCAACAGGCAGCAAAGCGAGTAACTACGACGATGATGAGGATGACTTTTTCAATTCTGTCTCTCAGTCTAAAGAAAAACCTAAGAGCCACAAATCTTTAAAGAGCAAATCAAAGCAAAGTCTCGTCAAAATGTGGCTTGACATGAAGTCGAAAGCCAAGTCGAATGGTGCGGCATTCCTCGGGGAACGGATTCGCAAATCTGTTTATCCTATACTTATAAATAAAGCTAAAGAGTTTGTTTGTTTGTTTGTTTGAACGCGCTAATATCAGGAAATACTGGTCAGACTTGAAAAATAATTTCAGTGTTAGGTAGCCTATTTCTCGAGTATAGGCTACATTTTCCAAATAAGTTCCCACGGGAATGGGAGTTTCGCGGGTGAAACCTTGCGTGGAAGCTAGTTAAATATAATACTGCCATACCCTCAAGCGCTGCAGTTGAACGACTTTTCTCCACGGGCAAGGATATACCACAGCCGAAACGAGTCTCTATGATCATAGTGATTTTCTTACCTCTATATAGGGATTCTAGGGGACTGTCTTCCACATAGGGTTGTACAAAATGATTACTTTGTAAGGTTCTTTAAAAACAGAGATATTTTATTAAAACCTCAATTAAGTTCTAGTTTTGAGTATAATGGAAGTTAGATAGATAAATATACTAATAGTATCGCCATTAACTTCCAGAACTAAAAGTTTTAGAAGATGCTATTTTTATCCGGTGATAATGGATTAACGATTAACGTTAACTTGCGTTAAATTTTATGAAATGTTACGAACGTTAACTTTTTCAGTAACGGATTAGAGATTAACGAAGTTAATTATTTGATTAACGGTGCCCAGCTATGCCTAATTATACGCTCTTCTTAAATAAAGGATATAAAAAAATTGGCAATCAACGAATGTTTGAAAGATTCTTGTTATTAAATTCTAATTTTATAAAAAATAGATGAAACTCGATACAATATTTAGCCATATTTAATTATCTTAACTACACGGTAATGCTAATACATAATAGTTAGGAACGCAAACATGACTTAACCCTAGTAATTGAAAATTCGTTAACTTCCCTATCTATAACTATTAATCTGAGGACATAAATTTCACCGTAGAATATTAGAATAACTCCCAATTTAAAACCCGGAAGAGTTACCAGCTACAAATAACAGGTACATTGATTATAGGTAGTTTATGCGTTACAGTACCTGCGCAGATAAGACCAGCATCAATCAATATAGGTTTTGAAGCCTAGACACGCTACAAAATCTGGGCACCAGTTTCGAGCTAGCGGCGGCGTACGCACCCGCCCATCTTGTACGCGCCATTTATAGTAGATAAACTAAACTAAAACTCAGGTCAGACTCCTTTTTCACACTGATTCAAAACCAAATATTATTGTTTTGTGTATTAGTGCCTCAAAATTATACGTACCATTCTATTTCAACTGAAAATAAAAACGAACTTTTATTACTGCCTACAATTTTTTTACACTTTTTAGTTGTTTACTTGTATTATGTCTCAAAGTGAAGACTTGTAAATTGCTTTCTGTTACTAATGTTACCAAACATTGTTTTAAACTGAATTAATTAACTTAAATTTATGAAATTCCGAAATAAAGGCGATCATTAATGATTACTTTACCAGCTTGTTTACGTCCACGGCTGAACATGAGCCTCTTCTTTAACAGACCATGGCAAGTCAGGGTCGTTGAGGGAAATTGTCATAATCACCACGCTTGGCAGGCGGATTGGTGATCGCAATAAGTCTTTGAGCTTATAGATGCTGCTGCCTATCCATCAGTTGTATGTCCCTTGGTCGCCGCTTACGACGCCCATAGGAAGATATGATGTCTCTGAACCTAGCAATAGACCATGCCCTGCGTTTTAACGAATACCTACATTAAATAATTAGATCTATATTTATTTTATAGAAATATGCATAATACGCAATTTGTTCCGTTTTAGTATTTATAAAAAATTACTTCTTCTATATCAGTTAGCCAGCGAAGTACTTTTAAAGTACGCACTTTAAAAAATTAAAATGTAGATAGGCGATTAGTTCTACATTAACTCTAATTAATTATCTACTTTTTACTTATAAAATTCATTACTTTAAGATAAAAAAGACAATACAAATAAATGAATTTATTTCGCTTATAATGTGACAGTTTTGTCCCCATTACAATTCAAATTAGATTTTATTAATATTTTTTATTTAATATTTGTAATGTAGATATAAACGTAGATACAATTTTGATCATAAATATTATCATAATAATAATTTATTTTACAATACATCGTTATGTTTTCTTCTTTATATTGTCTTTTTTAACATAAATTAATGAATTTTATAAGTTAAAAGTAGATAAGTAATTAGAGTTAATGTAGAACTAATCGCCTATCTAGATTTTGTTTTTTTAAAGTGCGTAATTTAAAAGTACATCGCTGGCTAACTGATATAGAAGAAGTATTTTTTTTATAAAAACTAAGGGAAGGTTCATATCTGACGTAAAATACGTCGAGCGTATTATCGGTCGCACTAACGTATCATCGGTTGAGTGTGAACGGTCAAGTGTTTTTCTATACATTTGTCTGTTCTGGCGTTACGCGACCGATAATTACGCGACGCAAGTTCCGTCAGATATGAACCTTCCCTAAAACGAAACAAATTGCGTATTATGCATATTTCGATAAAACAAATATAGACCTAACTATTTAATGTATTGGTTAAAACGCAAGGCATGGCCAATCGCTAGTGACAGAGACATGAAGATATGGGGTGGTCTATTCTAAGCCGGAATTATTTTAAACGACTAACAATAGTTTTTTTTTCTTTATAGAATGGACAACAAGCCACCCGAAGACTTCAAGGACGAGGAGGTCAAGGCCGAGGGGACCAACGCCAAGGAGACCAAAGCCAAGGCCAAGGGGGCCAAGTCAAAGGAGGCCAAGTCCAAGGGCAAATCTTCGCATCAAGAAAAAGATCAAGACGATGGGAAGCCAACTCCCGGCGACGAGGGGATGATGCCGGCGGCTCCGCCTAGAGAAGACGTACCCTTGGTCCCGGCTGATGATTTCTGGGATACTACTCCGTACAGAGTTGCTAGGGGAGAGGCAGAGCAAGATCCAGATAAATCTGTCCTCACTCTGTAACTGACAATGTATGTCCTGAAATAAGTAGTGAATAAAACTTAGTCTGAAAATTTGTATTTAATTTTAAACCCAAACAAGCTACCTATTCTAATAGTTTGTTTGGGTTGGCACAAACTACAACCGAGGGCTAAGCATTGCAACCAAGTTTATTAACAAACTATGTTCTATCACATGACCAAGATGAATAGTTCACAAATCTATTTTTAAATTCTATTCAGCGGCATTGCCCTTACCTCATATATAACCATAAGTGAGAATAGGACGGTGCAGTAGCCGAGGCCAGGT
Organism: Nycteola revayana; assembly: GCA_947037095.2. NCBI lineage: Eukaryota > Metazoa > Arthropoda > Insecta > Lepidoptera > Nolidae > Nycteola > Nycteola revayana. The sequence continues at coordinate 28,442,956 of OX344842.1, read as the reverse complement.
TTAGATAGAATCGAGAATTTAGCGCACCCTACGCAGTTAGTCCTAAAACAATAGATGCATAAACACTTCGAAAACAAAGGGAAGGAAACGCCTTCTGAGCAGCCTCACCCAATGGTCAGGCCAGTACATATAGCTCATCTGCTATATGAACTGGCCCTTGTCGAGGATTTAATTATGAGATTTGTATGATCAATATATATGAATGAGTGAATAATCATATACATTGCTTCAAGAGTTATTTCTACTGAAAATAGGTATCATAGCCGTAGTATACAGACACGTGACCAGATAAATAATAAAATGAACAATGAACTTATATATCAACTATTAAAATGAAGTGATGAATTTGTTTTTGAAGATTGTGGGTTTGTGAAAATCTAAGATAGCCATTGCTCATCTGCATTTTACAGAGATTTTCAACAAGAACCCAGTTTCGTAAATCAAAAGAAACATTCCAAATAAGTAAAGTTAACCAATTATCAAATTTAATTGAATACTTTTACTAATATATTTTTCAATTGTTTACTTGGCACCACAACCAAGGTTACTGATGTCGATTCTTAGATGTTGATATTGTAAAACAATCAGGAGAAATAGTGCATGCGATCAAAAAAGGTGTTTCGGGTATGAAATAAAAAGCAAATTTATAGAAAATACAGATTATTTATAATCGTGTATACATCAAAGCTGCGATATAGAATAATTATAATAATACAAATAACACAGGCAAATCAATTTTAATGCGATTTTCTACTATTTAACAAAAAATTTAAATAAAAGTGATTTCGCCGACTGCTCCTGCTGTACCGCAAATTAACAACAGTGTTTTCTATGCATATTAAAATTATTTAATATGTAACTACATTTCATACGACATCAAGATTACTTTGATAACATATATTCAAACATGGATACAGACATCAAATATAACTGTTTACCAGGAAACGGTCGTCTACATCAACATCAATTTACTTAAAGGAACACGAGATAACATAACATTGCTAAAGAACACGATAGTAAAACAGTTACAGAGATCGAGATATTCATATATTTACATTTCACTACATATCATGAACTCTTGTGATTGACGATTAATAAATATATGTGAAGGGACATGAAACCGTAACATTTGTCGTTTTCAATTCGAATATTACGCTAATGACATAGAAAATACACGAGCTTGGCCCTCATCTGTAGTCTTCCGGTGTCTTACACGCTATCTATACATTTTATCCAATCACATTCATTAACTTCACCCTATTAAGATGCCGAAGCGACCTAATTTTTCGACGCTTTTCCGGCTTGAGGCCAGAGTTTCATATAACATTACTAGCAAAACCTGCATTGCATTATGATGGCCTGCAACCAAACACCCACCATAGACAGTTTAAGTAATCTTAAGTCTGTAAACATTATCGGGAAATTGTGCTTTAACCGTACATAATAGTTTATTATATACGGTAAAGGTAAGCTACTCACTACATTCTTATGTATTAAACAAAATTAAGTTCTGATCAGCATTACTAAATCATACACTATTCAAAGGCCCTAAACAATTATTACTAAGAAATTCGATGCCATCCTATAAAGCGAAAATTATTTAAAAAAAATCTAAAAATCACAATCATTTTAATGCTTATTGGTTGTATAACACGAAATGTAGAACATAATAATAATGGTTTAAATCATAAAACATTAAACTGCCGATTTGTTTTTGACCTAAAAATATAAATGAAATCAATTAAACATGAACACTAATCCTGCATAATACATTATAACAAAATAAACCTTACGATTTCACGTTTCTTCATGTATAGAAGTTTATGCAAGATATGATTCAGGTCGAATTCATAGCTCTATTAAGGTCTTGAATAGCTGAGCCTTATCATTTACTAAAACTTTATATATTCAAGATACATCAATATTACAGTTTATTCAACTTTATGAAGATATATATAGAATCGCAAGTTTATCGCATAAGCAGTACAAAATTAGTATATTCACAGTAATACTAATTAGTGAACTAAAATTGTTACATTTTTACTCCTAACTGAATCGAGAAATAACAAAGATCGTGGCCAACTAGATAATACATTTTACAAACTAAATAATATTAAACTGCGACTACCAAGCGTGTTAAATGCATATTCTATATGCATAAAATATTATAATAATCTGTATTTAATAATATATACGATAAAAACAAAAAATACAAAAACTGCCAGTAAGGAAACTTTGACCCAGTCTTAAGAATGAGTCAACTCCTTTCGGCACCCTTCTCTCTCCGCTGTGTCAAAGACGTAACTGGTGCGATCCACATTGCTTTCTATTGAAAATATACTTGATGGTGACACTTGTTCATACAGCCTTCTTTTATGTTTCATTTTATTTCAACAAATCTTCCCCTTGCCTTCATGTTTCGATAGAATTATAATAATTGAACTAAAACAACATATTTCAGTGTATAAATATTCAATGATTTATGATCCATGGAATAACGAATTACTTTATTAATCATTTTGACAGAATTGCTAAGTATAAAGAGTTCCGTAACTTATACAGGAACTAAAATGACACTGCAATAAACAATGATATGTTTTTCAGGATTATTAATAATCTTCAACGTGAGACTTGTACATACTTTAGTCACCACTATTTCACAAACAATATTAATCACGTAAATATTTATATCAAATCGAACTGATAATTTACAATACCCCACCGAAACCACATTTCGTGTAAGTAAATGTATAAAGAAAGCCTCAATACGGAACGCAACAATATGTTGAGTAAAACAACTGTTACATTCATATTTTCAGTATATGATTCGATTACATTGTATCAATTTAGTAAATCATAAAATGTCTGGTAAAGTCTACAACAGTAGTATGTGGATTGAAAAGACAAAGCTACGCGCATAACGGTATATTTTATCACATCATATATATGAATAGCATAATCTTTAAGAAAACAATAAAGTAGCTATCATATATCGCAAATCTATAAGTTAGCCTATAAAAGAAAATCTTTTATTTCTTAGGAAACCCATAAAACACACTGTTACACTGATATTGTTACTAGAGATCTAGAGAACATTGAATCCTCTAAGGTACATCAAGATTTTAAAACATGTATAGAACACGAAAATACTTCAGAAATCACATAGATTTAACATTTAGTACATCAACTCTCCAACAAAATGCTAACAACCAGAGACTGGTCGAACGGACACAAAATTTATGATTACATTTAACATTCATTTGTCTACATTATCTGTTTATTCTCTAAGAGTTAAATAGCATGATAATATTACGAAGGTACAACATCAGTACAATAAAATATGTTGAAAAATTACAATCGATAGTGTTGTGAATTTATCAACTATTTATAATATTTTTTAAAATTTTTGTATATGTAATGTAACAACTACTGGATGTCCTAATAAATAAAATAAAAATAAAATAAAAAATAGTTCGAAATTTCATTTCCAGACTTGACAGATTAAACGATGCCTTTAATCTTATAATCCTTCAAACATTTGTTTAAACATGCCGTGTTTCTTGAATATGTTGTGATTGATACGCACACTTTGAATATATGCCCTTATTAGTGAGGCCGTGGCCTAATAAAATAGTTCAATGATAAATTATTAATAATAATTAAATTACTCTATTTAAGCCAGTTTACTGAAATTTATATTTTATGCAGTGTTAAATGCGCTTCTTGGATAAACAGGAAACAGCAACAGCATAAACGCTAGATAAATGTTGCTGCTAAGGTTCACCTAATAATAAGTGTAAAAGACTTGCCTTGATATTCTTTTGTTCAACTGTCCTTCGAAATAATGGACCTACTAGCTTTTGTAACGCTATGACGCTATGTAACGCCGCAATGCCTTTGAGTTTGTTTTATACCGATAATAATTTATTTTTTAAACACATTATAACATAAAAGAACGGTTCCAATAATCTAATTTCATCAGAACACATGTTTAGATTAAAGTTTTGTATTGGTCTACGAATAATCAGAAGACATATTTCAGTTACAGTTTTATATTGGTCTAGGAATATTAATTGGTTATAAATAAACGGTAAATGATTTAGAGCCAATCAATTTGGACCATGTTAAGCTACAGCAACAACTGATCGGAGAATATATTCACCAGTGTGATGTGTACATACAATAACTATAATTTTCTCAATTGATTTATGATCCGAATTTGAATTTGGTCGGGACTTGCGCTGGTACCGTGAACATGTAACCTGAAAAAAGTAAAATATATGCTAAATCACTTTATTATACTACACTTGTTATATGCACATTTGAACAATTATTATAAACGCATCTTATCTTAAACGAGATAAATGTTTCTACAGTTACTAAGTTAAAAGAGTCACCATTATAATAACTTAATTATCGTAATATTGTTATTATTATTACCCCACATGAACAAAGTCTTTAGAGTATTTTCAAAGTTTGGGTCCCGTATGGAAACTGCCATAAAATAACCCAAAGAAAGAAAAAAATAAAAAAATCATGTTGACAATGTACAACAGTTTATAGAGGGCATAATTATCCAAATAAGTATACAATGTCTAACTATTACAGTTATGTCACAATGAAAAGCGAAAGATCTCACACAATCTAAGAAACTGCAAGTACTAGGATTCTCAAACTTTACTTGAGTCGTTTTAGAATGAGGGTCAACTCACTCATCGGGCACTAAGTGGTTACAAAGTTAGAATGAAACTTCTTCTAATAACCCTTACAAAAGGGTGAATTAGGGGGTCTAATGTAAAATTTACGTGGACTCGGGATATATTTTATAATACGTACCGCCACTTTGTTCAATGCGCTTGCTGTCTTGTTGTGCCTTACGCTGATCGGCGAGTACGAAGACAGTGCTTAGCTGTTTCTGTTGCGCCTCGTTCAATACACTCGTGAGGGCGTGATATAATGCCGGCTCAGCCGTCGATAGAGCTGTAAAATAATAGCAAATATTTATTTTAAGAGCAACACAATATTAATACTATATAATATACTGACATTATCCTAATTTTCCTTTTGTATCATCACTTTTCTGTTGAGTTTTAGTGAAACTTATTTAATGAATGAACAAAAATTACTATTTTTATTTAATTTTTCTTTGGGAAGTACATTTATTTTGTTAGCTGTCAACTGTTGCTCTACGTTACAGTTCTCGGGCCTGTGCGACTTCAGGTCCATGAGGAAATCGGAAAGTTCGGGTCGGGAGGAAAATATTACAAAACATATGCCAATGTATCATATCTGTTATTGAAACCGGTTCGCAGTTTAAACAATGTTTGATAATCTTAACATGTTCAGCTAAAGGGTACCGTAAATGTAAAATCAGTTTCGGCATATTAAGTGAAACAACCAAAGGTCCTATTTTAACGTAGTAGTGACAGAAACATGCAACATGATTACTTCCTTTTTTCAAATATACATATTATGAATCTGGCTTAAAATATTATTTTTCTAGATATTAAAAAAATGTACATACTCTGCAATGTGTTCTTGAATTGGATATATTCATCCACAGGACAGTCCTTCTGATCAAGGGGTGTTGTGTAGCATTCTATTGCTGTGTCCTCCGCATCATAATCGTCATCGTCCTACAAAAAATATCACTTATAGTATATGAAATGAAATAGCTTATTAGTAACGTAGACGAATAATTCGCGCTTGTTATACGTCATTTACAAAGCATAACACATTTAAGTACATTTTTTTGATACTTTATTAAGAACAATATTTTTATATGGTCACTTACGTTTCACTACTATTATAATCTTATTTTAAGATCAATAAAATATAAATAGATATATATATAAATAAAATAAAATGAAAAATTGTCGCGAGCAAATCAAGGATACACAAAATAATAATAAGTCGCGTGGTTTGAGAAATTAGATCAACCAGCGCAGGCTGGGATCTGGTCTAAAGCCAAGCCAAGAACGCATCGCGAACCTCGCCTCGCGAAGACCACCGTCCCTGTCCTAGCTTCCATCGAGTCTTTCTCTATCTACCTACGGCGTGACATCCGGAGACGAAAGATTATAAGAAACACCGGAATTTTCTTTTAGTCATCTTTTAAAAATAGCGTTTTACAATATTTATGATTTACAATTCATTACAATTTTGTATCTAGGACGGTGCCTCCCAAAAGCTAATTTGTTGATAATTTCAGTAATTAAAAGAAACAAAAAAAAATGTAGCTTTATAGGAAGCACTTTCCTACATTCACATTAACAATGTAACTTTCTTACATACACTAAGTCTGATCGGTCGTGTTAGTTAATAACATTTACAATGTTTGTTAATTTATTTTTATGAGCTCAGTGTGACAGTCAGAGGGCGCCATTCTGCCTTAGTGCAACAGGACACGGAGTCATCCGCCAAACATCTCTATCGTCCATATATTCTTGTATATTATAGTAGCCTTTGCTCATAAGAATCTGCTTTACATAAGTTTTAAATTTATACTCTGTTAATTTTGTAATATTAGTTGGAAGTTTATTATAAAATCTAATGCAGTTTCCCAGAAATGTTTTTTTTGTCTTACTCACTCTAAACAACGGTGTTGTAAGCTTATCCATATTCCTTGTATTATAATTATGGAAATCTTTTTTTTTACTAAATTTATTAATATTTTTCCGTGCATACATTATATTTTGATAAATGTATTCAGACGGCAAGGTAAGTATATTGATTTCTTTAAACAGAGTACAGAGATATTTTTTTTTTATATATGTCTCTTTTTGCTCTCTTTTGCAATATGAAAATGGTTTGGATATCAGCACTCGAACCCCATAATAGGATTCCATAACTCATAATACTATGAAAATAAGCAAAGTACACCAATATTTCTGTTGCTACATCAGTCAATTGTCTAATTTTCCAAACCGCGTAAGCTGCAGAGCTTAATTTATCTGACAATCTATCTAATATGTGGACCCCATTGCAACTTAAGAGTCTAACGTAATACCTAAAAATATTGCTGATGGGATCAGACTTAAGGATTCTCCATTAAGTGTTATATTTGGAACAGTGTTTGCTACATTAGGGAGAGTGAATCTAATACATTTGGTTTTGTTTGTATTGAGTAGGAGATTGTTGGCGGAGAACCAATCCGAGACTAAGGTGAGTGTGTGATTAGAGCCAGTGACATTTTTATCTTTTCTATCTAGATTGAATACAAGAGATGTATCAGTGAATAAGACTATGTCACACTTATTTTCTACCGCATTTGGAAGATCATTTATATATACAAGAAATAAAAAGGGACCCAATATAGACCCTTGCGGAACTCCCATTTTAACATTAGATCCCAAAGAAGTAACATTGTCAATAGAAACTTTTTGTTCTCGGTCTGATAAGTAAGATATTACAAGGTCAAGGGCTGAGCCAGTGAATCCATAGAATTTCAACTTCATGATGAGCGTGTTATGATCCACACAATCAAACGCTTTTGACAGGTCGCAAAATACTCCTATGGCATCCTGGGACCTTTCCCAAGCCTTAAATAATGATTTTATAAGACTCGAACCGGCATCTTAATATACATATAAACATAGATAACATTGTATTGAGAAATTAAGTTAAATAAATTAAGAGCACAGGGAGAACTCGATCATAAGGTAAATGTATTAATCTTAATTTTTAAAGTTCGTACTGAATTTTTTAAAACCAGATTTAATTTAAAGATACTTAAATAAAACGTAAAAAATAACTTACATCGTCACTATCATCATAGTCTTCAATCTTGGCTGTCATGTTGACGCCCTGTTGTGCGCTCGATTTAACAGCCATTCGAGCGAGGTTCTCGAGGTATTCGTTATTCATTTCTTCTAAATCATCTTCGTCACTTGATAGCACCTCTATAGGAAGCGAAAAACAAATTTATTTTCAATTAGTTTATGTTTAGGTAGAAATATGTGTGTATAAACAAAAAATAATGCTTAACCCTTAAACGGGCAGGAGGTATGTTTAGAATTCATTGGTTTCAATCTTTATTACAAGTACATAAAGTTCAAAATATGGTGGTAACTATATTGCCACTACCCATTTAAGGGTTAAATACCCTCTCATATATATATATATTTTATATATATATTTATTTTTTTAATACTAACAGCTTTTATCTCATTAATTTTGAATTTATGATATTTAAATTGACCTTATAGTGATATTTATTATTGTAATATTATCAAATCAATATTAAGTAGTAAATTGCAATACAATATTGTTATAAAATATTGTTTTTATTAATATAGGACATAATTCAAATGTTTTATATAAAATTGTTATGATGCGTCTATTTCTTTTAATATCATTCAATATTTTTACATTTACTACCTTCGTCATCTTCCTCTTCATCTTCCTCAGATGACGAATCCTCTTCAGCTTCAGCCCTGGCTTCATAAGCGCGCTTCAGGCCGTCGAAGAGCACAAGACAAGATGGCAAGATCTTCGGGACAATTTCTTCAAGATTCGGTCTTTGCGGTCCCATCTCTAATAATGTACAGATGCCGAGGACGCACAGTTTTCGATCGTGGAGACTATATAAAAATAAATAGAAATTAACAAATCGTTCGGGGTAAATATATGCCATTATAAATTCATATGTAATTAACAATAATCCTTCTTTATGTGTTATAATTAAAATAACAGAGCAGTCAAGAAGCAAATATTTGATGCTTACCCCATAAAACAGTCCGCGTCATGTATCCACTGCTTGATAAAATGCTGAGTGATAGAAGCATTAGGTACCGCTTCTTGCAACTTGTCAAGAATTGTAAATAACAGGTGTGGGTTGCAATACAGAATTGCGATTAGGACCTGGAATATAACATTTTTTTAAACACTTTTCTATACACAGCAATAAAATATTTGCAATTTTACGTCTCAATTTAAATAACACACTGAGTATAGGTATGGATTTATTATTCACCTGCAAGAGCATGGTCCTGAGCTCCGAAGTCTTGACTTTCCTAGTAAGCCTGTTAAGTACCAATTCAACAAATGACGGGAGGCAGTTGTCGATCTTTCCAGAACATTGCAGCACCATAACCTCCAACAACTTGGCGGCATAAATCTCGGATTCATCTTCCGCATCGGAATTCAGCACCTGAAAACATTATTATATTTTTTAATCACAAATTATTTAATCTATCATCATTAATAACTAGCTGCGCCGGACAGAATAATGCGGGTAAAAACCCGTGTTACAGAGTCGCACTTATAAACTATGCCTTGCAATTACAGCCACATCCGTTCAATCATTTTTGCATGAAAGAGCAACAAAGGTCTATATCATGTAGATAGAACTCTCGCGTTTGTAATATGATTAGGATATAATTATGTATAGTGCAAAAATTGCAGCTTTAAACAATTGCCAAGTAATAACGCATAGCTACATTATATATTATAATTTTAAGCATTTGTACAATATTTAATAGACGGATATATATCGTTTCTCACTACGCTAAATGTACAATATCTAAAACATCATTTTTGTTTATTTTAACAAGACCAATACCGTTCGTATTAAAAATGCAATATAAAAATGAAAGGAAATGTTAATGTCTCATTCGTTAAGCAAATAATGACTGGAGAATAATTCAGTTAACAAATCCACTATCAAAAACGAAGGCGGTTTAAATTGCGTCAGCAGGTAGGTTATTATTTAACATGTCAAATACGAATAATTGGAATTTAACTAAAAATATATACTACCAGTAACAAGAAAATTGTGTTAAAAATACTGTAGAAATTAATACATTTATTATGGTACATAATAATGTATTCTGTTAGCCTCATGGTAAATAAATAAATGGTCATAATGCATTTTAATATTCTGGAATATATCAGTTGATAGCAAGAACCTCAAATGTACAGTTTTTGATCTCGTTTCATAAACAGAGACTAATAAAAATGTGCATTTTGATTTGACCCTATTATATTAAGCGACATTTGCAATGGGTATATGTGGATATGGTTAGCTTGAAACCACACAGGTTGTTTCTCTGAGTCTCAGTAAAATGTGATACACACGCAAAATCGCATTGGGCTTATTAATAATAATTACATGTAAATATATTTTAATAAAAATAAACTAATTCTAACAATATTCAGAGGGGCATTAGCACCAGAAAACTCATAGTACATAGTACTTATTATACGCGATAGATTAACAACAAAGTTATAAAAAAATGGCATGGCTAAACATATTAATGCTAAAATGTCGCAACTGCATTCGAACTGTTTTTTTATGTAATAAATAATAATTTAAATAACATATTATGTGAATTATCGCGTTAGCATAAGTCCAATAGGTTTTCACGTAATTGTTTAGTTAGAACATTTTCGTAAAAATGGTATAAATAATTTAGTGGTAACAGCAATCAAGTTCAAATATGTATCAAATAGTACTTACAGCTTTAGCCATGTTGAACATCGCCAGTATATGGTTCTCATTAGATAAGAACGCATTAGTATCCACCGTTATGTAGTTGTGCAACACCGGCATCATGTCAGTGAAGTAGTCAAATCCTTCTTTCTCAAACACCTGGTATATAAGTTCCAGAACCTTCCACATATCCTCCGAGATAGTCTTGTCGGTAAGGTTACAGATCAGCGTCATCGCTTCTTCATAGTACTCTAGAAAAAGGAATTCTTCACTGTGAGTCATGTTTTCTACTAAGAAAAATACTTCAATCGAATTATTATACTGTTAGTTTACATTAGTCCATACAATTAGATTTCAATGTCTTGTAGCAATAAGCGCTCCTTAGCACATCTAATTATAAGTGAAATGAGTAAGCAAACATGTAATGTGTGTGTTTTCAAATCAAATACGAATGTTCGATTCTTAACATATTGAAATGAATTCAAAAATTTTAATGTAGAATTAGTAAAATTTTGAATTGAATAAGTAATATATTTAAAAATTTTAAATTCTTATTTAAGACAACGTATCCGGATTGTGAATGACTATTCGTATTGACAGTTGGTATAGCGGATGTTAATTTTATTGGTTCATGAGGTGATTGCATTAGATTATAGTAGTTGTTTCATTTCACTTGACAACATTTTTGTGACGTGAAGTGACTGAAATTACCTCGTGCAAAAATTTTGTCAATAACATGATACGACTATAAAAAATAGTATATAAAAAAGGTTTTTCTTTTATTTTTATTTAAAATTAAATAAGTAAGTACTCACCCAATTGACGTTTTCCTTATGTAGTATGTGAATGAATGAAGTAATGGGTTAATAAGATAATGATATCAAAATAAAACTGAGTATCCTATATTATACCTAATATTGTTTTCTATCTAACAGTGAAAGTCCCGTCAGTTACTGAGATTAACCGAAAAAAACAGACACAAAGGCAGACATATATACTTTTTTAGTTTTTTCATTATAAGTACCCTATATATATTCTTATTCACTTAGCAAAACTGTTGGTTTCCCTTTTGTAAAGTGAAAGACACTTCAATTTTTTTTTTTAATTCTCAAAAGTTATCCCTCACACTCACAATCGGTAAGTTTTTATTTGGGTTGTGAATGACAATTCTTATTTACTACGTAATTTTATTAGTTCATGGCGTGATTCTATGACAAGTTGAAGTGCAATTGTAATTTTTTATATGAATATGTTATATTTACTTAAATTACCTAATATTTATAAAAAATACTTATGATTTTTTAAAATAAGACGTTACTCACCTCTGTTATGGGTTCCTTAAGTTGTATGTGAATGAATTAAGTAATGGGTTAATAAGATGAATATAAGAAGTTACATTCAGAATGAAGGTCGCAACTAAAGATAGAAGCAGCAAAATTCCTATCCACAATTGCAGATTAAAGGATTGATCTTAGTAATATTATATTGTTATGTACATAATCAATTTGTTATGATCTTAGCAGTGTAAAGCAATAATAAATTCAGCATTAGAAAGCATCTTCCAGTCTAAAAGCTAACGATTTTCGTCAAATATCTTACCAATAATATTATGATGCAAGATGTGGCCAACAACTCGTAATACAGTCTTCTCCAACTGTGCCATGATCTCAGGATTGTCTTCCATCACATTCAGGACGGTCTCCATAGTGTTAAGCAGACCCATAGCAGTAATAGCTTTCTCATCAGTACCTGAGTCTGTCTCAATGACATTACTGAATGTGGTCGCCAAATGGTCAGTAATTTCAAAAGCCATAGGCATAAGCTGCTCAGTGTACAGCGGTACGATTTTCTGGAGTACATTTGCAATATTATCATTTTCTGTTTCACGAATAACTTTTAGAAGCTCCGTTGTCACTGCCTTCACTTGTGGCTCCAAATATTGGTGCACTTTTTCTTGCGACGAGAGCAGCATCTGTATGGCAATGGCAGCTTCAACCTTGACAGGCAATTCAGCGTCATTTAGAAGTGCAGTCACTGTTAAACGGACTGCTTCCAATAGTAGCTGGTCGTTCTTGAAGCGGACGCTGGAGAAGCAATGGAGTACCCAACAGGCCCTAGCCCTCATGTAGCCCAGAGGACTATGGAATTCCGGGAATACGTATTGGCTGAGCAGAGAATCTATCTCCTCTTTGTAGAATTTCTTCTTGATCAGAATATCGTTAAGGGTTCCGACCATGTGAAGGGCACCATCACGCTGCCTCGGCCCATATTCGCCATTCTGGCTTGTCAACACTTGCATACAGAATTGCATAGTGCGCCCTAACATGTCTTTACGCTTTTTGCAACATGAAACAAGGAGTGTCTGCGAAGCTGTGACAGGTGACACAAAGTCTTCAAATATGTCTAAAAAAGAATGTTTCTTATTACAACATACTTTATAAATATTAGGTGTATAAAATATATCTCATAATAGTAAAACATTTATATAAATATAAGCTCAATCAAAGTAGAATTAAAATAATTTAGTCTGTACGCATTATGGTGTAACTGACTGTTTATAGTTTGAATAAATAAAAAATATTATCTTACCAAATTTAATTCGTATATATTCATGAGGATCAGTTTCCCAAAGTTCCTCATCACTTGAAGAGTATGACATGAGTGGGAACAGCACATCTTGGATGATTGCAAACATGTGAGGCTTGAGTAGTTTCCATGAGTGAGCATGTATCACGCTAGTTAGGGGGGAAAATAAAATGTATTTGAAACAGAGCAGGAAACAAAACTAAAATCTTATGATATATAAGATTTTCATTACAAAGAAAATCAAGAAGGCAAATACTTTGATTTTTTTATTATAATAAATAAAACTATAAAGAAATGATTTATATAGTTAATGATTTATTATTATTTGTAGTGAAATGGATCTATATAATATGTACATTTTTAAGTATAGCATTAAAAATATCAGATTAAAATAACTAGTATTTTATTGTATATCTTGTAATGCAAGGCACAAGAACTCATTTTGCCATGTACAATTATCATTGAGTCCATCAGACTCTCCTTGACGGAAACTGTATTTTGTATAAATCATAATGTCTATTTTAAATTTTAACTTTTATATTTTGATAGTAATGCTAACAGCAAATCGTCCTGCCAATTCAGCAACAATTAGAAAATCATGGTGTACCGTGAAAATATCTTTGTATATCTTGCATTGATAAAACTTACAGTAGTTTTAAATCGTATTTTATGCATTTGCAAATTTGAGTCGATATCGATAAATAAAAACAGCAGTTCCCTTTATTATTATATATTACATCACTGTTATTAATATTATCAAGATTTGTTTATAAATAATACAGTTACAATTGCTACAATTTCAATTTAAATGGTTATTTTATGGTTTTTTTTATCGAGAAAATTTACCAAAAACGTGTTTTGAACACAATGACCCCATAAATATGATCAAGATTAACATATTTTTTTAGCTGCTCTAAAATGTAAACATTTGGCTAAAAAACTGTTTTGTGAACCCTATTTTGACTAAGTACAGCGCCTTTAAATATATATTTTTTATGCATATTATCGGTACATTTACAATATTTTCCGAGTACAGTGCAGTCTGCACGGACCCTGAGTGCCGAAACGCAATGAAAGTATCGGGAATCCGACCAAATTGAATAGTCACAAAATATAAGAGCTCTTGGGTAATAATTGTACTTATTGTACTTTGTTCGGATTCGCGATATTATCACATTTATCGCATTTCGAGTTCAAGTAAGTGTCAAATTGATATTTTAATTATGGGTAGAACTTTTAATAAATTTAATGTCGTATGTTTATACATATACAGTACAATTTAGTAAACGTATCGCAATGTTGAAATATAAAAAAAAGTAAAACTAAATTATAAATATTAGAAACTCTTAAAAAGTGGTTTCCAAAATTTTTAATTTAATTTCGCATATTCTGCTAATTTTCGTTCACAACTTTTTCGTCAGTAATTTTTTATGCATATAATAAGCATTTTATGTTGCATATATTCCAGTAACTTCTGATATATGTGTGCCGAATTCCCAAATTAGCCTATTTATTTTATAAACATTATGGCCCTTTTAACTCAAAGGAACAAAGCAATTAGTGGAAAAACAAGAAATAGTGTGCAAGGAATGGTAGTTTTAAAATCATTATGTAACTAGAATACTCACCATTGATCAATGTAGCTGATGGTCTGTTGCAAAACCCTAGGTGATATGTAGACCTTATTTCTGTACTGATCCAAAACCCTGAGAAGAACTTCAAGGATGCCACCAGTGAAGGTAGTCAGATACCATTCTGCAAATTGGACATATTCTTCACGAGCATTTACTGGACTGCCATATCTGTTGGAAAAACATTCATCATTCAATATTCACAAAGGCTGAGTAAACACCCACAAAAAACCTATCAAAACTTCAAGGACATTTAAAATGATTATTGTTTTAAATTTGGATTTCTCAAATGCTTAAATTTAGCTTTTTGAAAAGGTGGTTATTTTTTAATTGAATTTACATTATCATGTCCAATCTAAACAATAAACAAGTTTTTAAACCATGTCATAACAATAACATGAAAGTAGTTTTAAAGGCACCTTTCAAAGAGGCGGTAGAGTGTATGGACAGCCCACTTCTTGCATTTCCACCAAGGCAGCTCCGTACGTTCATCTTCATCAACTTGCAAGGTGTGTTCTGGCACTGGTTGTTCCATCACAATTCTTAGGACCTCCATCCATTTTGTGAAAATGTCCCTAGTAATCAATTCTAGTGGTAGAATATACTGAAATGTGAAAATAGTAACATAAGTAAAGTGTGGTTAAAGATAATAATAACATAAAAGTAATTAACAATTTTTTTACCTTTACGAGGCCATAAAAACATTTGAGTATTTGTTTCTGTATGAGAACAGATTCAACTGAGACATCAGCTTGGAGATTCACCATCAAGCTATACATCATGGGCAACAATAAGTTCATAGCTTCTATTAGAGGTACTCTCTTCTCAGCAATGTAGTATTCATAGTTCTTGATAAGCTGATACAAGCACAACAGAGCACCCATCCAGCTAGCAGGCTCTGGATTTTGTAGATAGATGTGAATTTTATCCACCACTTGAGTCCAGCGGGTTGGAAAGTCATGTTTGATAATAGTTTTCAGTATAACACACAGCTGAACTCTAATTATGTCAGGTGCTTGTATGATAGCATCAACAATGATATCTCTGATCATAGCACGGTCTTGTTCATGAATGGTGAAGAGAAACGGTTCTCCATCTTCTACTTCCTTGTCCACCCATCCTGTTGTGACAAGGTTTTTAAGGTATACGGCACCAGCTTGTCGTATGGGAATAGCCACATCATTTAGCATAACCACTTGAAGCAGCGATGGAGCAAACCCAATGATTTTGTGAATCTGAAATCAACATTGAGTTACATAAATTAATATCTGCTGTGGCTTACTTACTATACTTATTTGAATGCAGTCTATAAAGATAATTAAGCTTCATCCACTTTCACATCTTTTTTGAATCTTAGAAATAATTATGTACCTAAGTACTTAACAAAAAAAAACCTAGTAAATTCAATAGTATCAAATTTAAAAGGTTATATGTAACTGGTTAACATTGATGGACTACAAAGATGTAGAGAACCTCTTTAAAGTAGAATAAATTCTGTATAGTACACACACGTGAGCAGAAATACACACGCACACAGAAACACATACTTATATACACACACACACACACACACACAAGATACTATAAAGTTCTGTTTGATGTAAAGTTATTGTCTATATTAAGGGAAGTCACTAGCATCTGCAACACAGTTTTTATTAGCTCAGATGCTAAGGTTTCTTACAAATTATAATCAATTTTATGTTACTACATAATATCATACTTGCTGTTGTATGTCAGTGTGGGTGTATTGGTAGTTTAGTTGGCCATTGAGTCATTGATATCATTTGCTAGGACATTGGACTGATATTGTAAAAAATTGAGGTTTAAACTCCACAAAACCACATGTTATATACTTCTATATAGAATAAAATTCAGTCAGTACTAACCTAACCTAACACTTGATAAAGCAAGCCTAAGTTGATACAGATTCAGCTTAAACTATTACCTACTTTAGTTAAAGTAACAACACAAACAATATTTTATTTAGAAGTAATAATGTAATCATCGAATTTGTATAATTACTTTTACTGAATTGGAAGTAAATTGGTCACATCAATTCACTTTTCAACCTAAAAATAGCATTTAGTTTAGCATAATTTATAGCAAATCTCGAATCTGAAGGCGATATAACGTCGCTCTAATCGGAAGTCATACTAAAATTACAGACAATTTCGATTTTATTTTATATAAAAGTATTCGCATAGGTAAATGATGTTCATTGACATTAATATATTACTAGTACCTAGTTGAAATTCAACCATACGTAAAAATTCTACTCTATATAAACTATAAGTGTGCGAAATTTCATACTACTACGTCTGCTCAATTTGCATAAAAAGATGAACAAAGTGTATGCTTCACGTATATATATATAGATATGTAACCATCACAGAAAAAAACATCGAAATCATCAGTATATAACGTTCATATCATATGGTAACTATTTAACAATGACAAATGATTACTAAGATTTATTTGTAAACACGACATCATTGTTGTAATTGGTTAATTTTGGGAGACATTCATAAGCGGATGAACCTTCATAGTAAAACCAAACACATGTGATATTGGAGACAATGAATGTTGAAAATATTAATATTTTTCTGACATCGGCAATGCATTCATGTTGCTGTTGCTTTTTATCTAACCATTGAATTGTGCAATCTAATCCAAATTAAATAAGAATGTTTACATTGTAATTCAATAGGTTAATTCATAGGCTCACATGTAAGTTTTTGGACCTATAGATTTTTGACCACCATTTGAAGATAATCAAATAATAATAATAATAAAGCCTTTATTTGATTTCATACCATTTACATGAATGTTAATTTAAGTAAACTAAACTAAGAAGCTAAACTTTGTGTTTGTATGGTTAGTAGAACAATGTGTATGTTGTAATTTAATATTTGAATAAACTTTGTTAGTATAGTTAGAAAGTTTTGTTTGGTATGTACCAACAAAAATAAAAATAACTTTCTTGGATATAGGCCTCCTCCAGTCGTTTCCAATCTGCTCTGTCCTGACCCTTGGTCATCCATTTCTTCTCAACAGCTTGAACAATGTCATCAGCCCATTGTCTCTGAGGTCTACCAACTCTCCTTTTTCCTTGCGGACCTGGCCATCCATCGGTTATGTTGCAAGCAAGAAACATGTCCTGCCCATTGACACTTAAGTCTGAGAGCATGCTTTATTAACCTTTTACCTTTTTACCTTTAATTTTTGTTCTTTCACTGATTTTTCTGTGTTTGATCTTATCCAACCTTTTCAATTTCAGTATGTTGTGCTCCATTGCTCTCTGACATGACCTTATCTTACATTTGGTTTTGTTGTCTATAACCCATATTTGGCATGCATATGTTAGGCATGGTAGTAAACAAGTGTCCATTACAATCTTTTTGTATTTTGGACCGTAGCTTCCCTTAAAAATCTCTTTTTGTGCCCAGTATTTGTTCCAGGTTATATTTATTCTCCTTTGTATTTTCTTTCCATTATTATTGTTGTCAAATAACACCTGCTTTCCTAGATAGATATAGGTCTCCACATAGTCTATTGTACTCTCATCAATTTTTATTGGTTTGTTTACTATTCAACATAATTTTAGTTTTGTTTGGGTTCATAGACCTTTTTTTTTACTTTCCTCATATAAGATTTGTAGCATTTATTCCAGGATTTGTGCGGTTTCACTGAAAACAGCTATGTCATCTGCAAACCTTAGATGGGTAAGGTGCTGTTTTTATATCTGTATGCCCCAATGTCCCCAATCTATATTTTGAAATGCACCTTATAAAACTGCAATGAGTAATTTCGGGAAAAGAGGATCACCTTGTCTCACCCCTTGCCTGATGGGAAACTTTTGTTTCTAGTTTAATTCTGCTGGTGCTTTTGAAATGTCAATTGTCAATGTCTTTGACAATTTGTATTATATCTGTCTTCCACTTTAAATTTTTCTAATGCTTGCCATATTGCTGTATGTTTTATGCTTTTGCTACTTCACCGGCATAAAGGCGAGCAGAGCTCCAGCCTAGATAAATCTTTACAATAGTCCACAAAAGCTATACACAGGGGTCTATTGAATTCCTTGTATTTTTCTATTAGAAGTTCTATAGCATGGAAGTGGTCAACAGTTGAGAAACCTGCACGGCACCCTGCCTGTTCCTTTGGTTGGTTGTTATCAATTGTGTTTGTTATTCGACTCAGTATGATTGATGAGAAGAGCTTATAAATGGTAGGTATCAGACATATTAGTCTGTAGTTCTGGATATCTAGGGGGTTTCCTTTTTTGTTTGTAAAGTAACACAATATCTGAGCTACACCACTGTATAGGAACACAACCTTGCTCTAGCACTTTATTGAATAATTTTGTTATGATATTAGTAAATACTGGTGCACTATTTTTTATGGCGTCATTAGTTATATGGTCAGGTCCTGGGCTTTTGTCAGGTTTTAATTTACAGATAATTATATCTATGTACTTCTTGTTCCATAATGGCTTGTATTGTTTCCTCCGAGTTCTTGATGGTGTGGCAAACCACTCCCTTCATTGTGTCATCTTGGTATTTGTAAAGGTTTCTATAGAATTCTGTAGCACTCTAAAATTTCTTTTCTTGTTTTCATTTCTCTGTGACTGGTGGCTTCTAGTTTTGTTACCTATCTAGTTATTGTGTGTGTTTAATTCCCTAAATCCCCTTTTTTGCAATTCTTTAATGCTTGAGGTTTTTTCTAAAATATTTTGTCTTTTCTTATGTGTTTCATTGGATTGGAGTATTCATTTATTAAGTTTTGTGTGGATCCACTAAAGTTTTATTTGTTTTATATTCTTTCTTATCTACATATTTTAACTATTATTTCTAAGGTGTCATAGTAAGTCTGAACGTCATTGCTTTTAGATGTATGTGCAAAAATATGTGAGTAGGTACTAATTATTATCACTAAAGTGCTTTAAATACTCAGAATAACGTAACATTTTAAATGTCTTTCTGGAACATGATGGTGTTGTTATTGTCAGAGTGGCTCTGACTAGTTGATGGTCAGATGGAAAGTCTATTTTGTTTCTGACTTCCATGTTTGCTATGCAGTTTGGGTGCTCATTATAAAATCTATTTCATTTTTTGTTCATCCATCGGTGGAAAGCCAGGTCTATCTACGACTGAGTTTTTTCTTGAAATAGGTGTTCATTATACAGAGCTTGTGTTCAAAGGCATCCGGTGCCTTATTGTTCTTTAGCTGTTTCAGGGCCATGCATTGCATCTGTTGCGTTTGCTATAGCCATAATTACCTAGTATACGTTTCTCTTTGGGTTACCATTGAACAATTTTGGCATTAAAATCTCCTAATATCAATATATTTATATCTGAGGTTACATGGGCTTTTTCTTTTGGATTTATTGATTTCCACCTCATCTGCTTCTTTAGTTGGTGCATAGACTTGGATAAGCAAAATACAGTGTTCTCCGAATTGCAAGCGTAGTAGGGCTCCCATTCAGATATGCCAGTGAACTCTACATATAATGTTAGCTTTAGGTTTCAAACTAATAAGAAATCACACTCCATATAGACCAGGTGTGTTTCCATTGTAGCAGAGAATGTGTTCATGGTGTGCTTCTATATTGTGTCCTATTTCTCTGACTTCAGCTAATCCTTAAATATCATTTGAATATTTTTCGATGAACGTACAAGTTCTATAAATTTTTCTGTTGATGCTATGGTTCTCACATTGTATGTGCCAATTTTTAAGAGTCCTTTGTTTTTAATTAATTGAAGAGAATCAAAACATCTGATATATAATTTCCAATAAGAATAGCAGTTATTCTACTGATCTGATACAGAGTTGTTAATAACATCAATAATAGAGCGGTAAAGTATGCTTAAGAATGCTAAAATACCCTCCACAGAAGCTTGTTGAGTGCTAATTCAACAAATTTTTTGAACAGTAGTAATATGTACAAACACAATAATAGAAGATAACGAATACTCTAATAGTTAAATTTTTCCAAAATATAATTATATTTGAATCTATTTATAGAAACCAAAAATGAGATATCAATGGATGCTGTAAATTGGTTAGGGTTCTCGGTCATATCAAATTCGCTTCCATGTAAATGTCATTTAGAATTTTATGAAGGTGACGACCGACTTATTAAGAAAGATGTCCTATATTTGGAAGAAATAAAACTAAAACGATAAAACATAGTCCATCATCAGCTATCATACCAGCGCGGCATGTCATAATACGGCAAAATTAAGAACACCCACCCACAATGGGCAAACAGATATTCCACATGTACTTTCAATTTGGTCGCATTATAAAATTCCCGAGCATGTGGTGAATGTGAGCATAAAACTTACCTGGGAAAGCTGTTCTTCGGCCTGCTGCCTCTGATTTGGATCGATGGTTCCACGCAAAATTTCAGTCAGCTTCCTTGTGTCCATTTTTAAGTAATTATCATTAAATTACAAAATAAATATTTTTTCAACAGGGACATAAGGTGCCGCCGGGCGTGGAAGCAAAAAAGACTGTTTGTCTATGAAAGTTGTGTCACGTGACATAAGTATAGATCCGATAATGGACCCTACACACTGCACTATGCGCCTGAAGATGACGATACACTGTACTTCATACTTGAAATGAGTACAAGCAATGCATAGATTATCTTGTCGTGTTGTATGAATTATGAAACATACAATTATTTTAAACTACCAAATATTTTCTACACTATAATATCGAAAAAAGTGAAAATATACCCAATTTTATTGACGGTATAATTATTTCCAAAAATCTATTTTTTTATGCTACGTTTGATTTTCTTCCTTCTTCTGTAAACTGTTATATTTTTTAATTCAGTGTTATATCTACATAAATCAAATTTATTAAATATCATATCTGTTATTGTTAATAAAAAACAAATTCAGTTTTTTTCAATAAAACTGATTCAATTTTTCATGCACAAAAATTTAAATTGACTTTTAATAAAATAAAATATCTGATAATAGGCGTGAACTATGTAGCACTTGTAATCATTTGTGATAACTAAGACTCATCTTAAATGATGAATAACAGATTTTGTGGATATTTTTTTATGTGGTGGGCAGCTTTTTCTACGGTTACTTCTATACATAAAAATATACAATTTCAAATTAAAATAGTTCATTGTGCAGAATGGACGATTTAAAAGAATAATAATTTAATGTGGGGTGATTTTTATGCATTATTTTATGCATAATGTGTCGCATAACTGATTAATTGCCGTCTACTCTAAAATTCATTCTACTCTCAGAATATGTCAATGAATCATAGAGATTTATAGTCTTTGCTGTCGCTGTTGAGTTGAGTGAGGCATAGAGAATAGGTACCTAACTTGCTATCAGTGTGAAAAGTCAAAAAAATTAGGAATACAAAAATTATGTGTAAAAATTGTTAACAAAATAAAAATAGACTACGTTATTTTTCATATCTGACTATATAAACAAGTATTGGTAGAAGGATTAATTTATTGCGTACAAACCTTTTATTATGCTTTAGTTCTTAGCACAAAGATTAAACATTCTAAGTGATGATATTCTTTTTATAAATTTCATAAATATGAGATGTAATAAACAAGAACTGGTTGCCTTAGCGTCCCAAACTTCCCAAAACTTTGATCGTGAAGGTGTTTTAGTGCTCAAAGAAAGACAGGATGGTTTCTTTAGGAGGTCAGAAGGTTAGTCATTCAACAATTTAGTCTTATTGCTTTCACGTGTTTACATAGGGCTTACAGGCAGTATCAGTATCAATATCAGTTAGTCAGTTTTTAAAATAACATTAATAAGTGGTTGTATTAGTCGATGTGTCAAATGATTAGCTCAATGTGGCATTTCTGTATGTTAAATTATTTATTTTATGGATATAAATGCTATAATGGGTCTATGTTCATCAATTCCTAAAAGTTAACCCATCCTAATTGTGGCAGTAGACAAAACAATATCAATGCAATAATATGAGTAAAAAAAAAACAAAAATATATATTTAATGAGTGAGCAGATTTGTTGTCCTGTAATTTTTGTAATTTGTCTAGAACCCCTATGAAATAAAATATAGTGTTATGGGAGAGAAAATATAAAATAAGTTAACACATTATATAGGTGAAGTTGACTATGAAACAAAGTCTTTTTTCAAATTAGAATAAAACCCATAAATATTCTTCTTCTTCTTTTATTTAATGGCAATTTGCCAAATAACGACAATTCTGCCAAAATCAGGCATGAAATGGAGAAACTTGTCTTAAAAAAAATTAAAGAAGAAAATCATTATACCTGATAGCTGATACAACATAGATATCTTTAAGCACATCTGCTAAACAACTTGTTTTGTTTTTTAAAAAGACAACTTCCGCACTAGGGAAATAAATCCCTGTGTCGCGGGGGACTTTACAAACATTCATTTCACGGACACAAAGAACACCTAGACTCAGAATAACTATTTGTGGTTCACACAAATAATTGTACCGGGTGGGAATTGAACACAGAACACCAGGTCTCAGAAGCAACTATCGTAACCACTGAGCCACCGGTGCAGTCATAATATTTTTTTTTTATATTCTTGAAAAAAACATTACAAATTTTATTAACTTATATTTATTTATCTATAATATAATCAAATAAATATAATGATAAGAAACACCCATTTCAATATATCTCATCTTATATAAATAAAATTAGCTAATTTAATAAAAAAAAAATGTAAGTTGAATAATAATATGTCAAAATTGGTTAGGTTTAGGGTAGGCAGTTTTATAGTCAAATCATTCAGAAATGATGGGAAACTTGTAACCCGGTACCTATATATTTTTTTAAAGTAGGGAGTTTTCTTTTTATATGCTTATGTATTCATGTTTTTTTGTTATAAAAATGGAATGATGGATAAGTAAGAAGAAACTTTACATTAACCATGTAAAGTTTTGTGATATTGCATAGTAAAGTACATAGTAATCTCATTCCTTCTCATCCTGCAATGAACTGATACTTTTCTGATGTGTTGATTTTGATCTGAAAAGAAATGTAAATTTAATTAGTATTTTGGGAATTTTAGTTTTAATGATAAAATGGATTTATTAGCTCATCATGTTTAACACAACATCTTACAAAATTAGATATGTTTGTATCAACTATAAGTAATGTGATATATATTTAATTACAAAAGCTATTTCGTTCTAGGTTGTTCTGTGCGATGGTTTCGTCTACGAGGCAACCTTCTTTTCTACCTGAAGGGTCCTGAACCCTGGTATGAACCTATGGGAGTAATAGTACTAGGGCATCATCAGATCAGAGTACAGCCTCAAGATGAAAATGGACATTGGCCTTTCCAAATTGGTAAGTGTAGTGTTTCCATGTGGTTTCCTGCTTAGAATAGACCACCCCATGTCCTCCCATGGGTGTCGTAAAAGGCGACTAAGGGACATGTGGCTGATGGATGGGCAGCAGCATCTATTAGCTCAAGGTTTGCTTCTTACTGCGATCACCAATCCGGCTGCCAAGCGTGGTGATTATAGCATTATCCCTCTACGATCCTGGCTTGCCAAAGTCTGTTAGGAGGAGGCCCATGTTCAGCAGTGGCCGTGAGCGGGCTGTTGATGATGATGATGAAGTTGTTATCAAAATATTTTTTAGTTATTCAGTAGTAGTTGAGCATGGGTGGAAACGGAAATGAATGTTTAATACATTTTTTTATTTAATTAATTATTTTCTTTCCAGTTTGGGACAATGGTGTTTGTTACAAAATGGGGACATTCCATGAGTCTGAACGTACTTTATGGCTAAAAGCTATAGAGTTAGCACCATATGACAACATAAAGGCACAGGCGGCCGCTTTAAAGGAAAGACTGAACAAAATAAGACCCAATCTAGAAATAACTACTTATAGACTGCAGAAAGGAATTGTTACTGGTAAGCTTTGGATTATTATTATATCAAAGTTTCATAGGTTTTGCTCACTAGCTCTCTGATTTGTCTGGTTTGTTAGTATTTGTCTGTAGTATATGTTTTTTAAATATATTTATCATTTATAGTGGGAAAGTAAAAGAAAAACAAGGTTTTTATTGAGACAGTTTTTAATTTAGCTTATATGTTATTATTTAGCCAATATGTTAAAGGTAATAAACTATGCTGGATCTTTTATATATTTTATATACTGACTGTAACTAACCAGATGTAATTTGAAACTGTCTTGTAAGCTGTCTCTATTGCTGCAATACCTACCCATTCATGCATATACTTTCCACCATATTTTGAACATTATTGACTTGTTATGAAGTTCAAACCAACATACTCACTGCCCATGTAGGGGTTAAGTTAACGGTAATAATTAATCATGTTTCAACCCCAAATTATTCTCACAGATATGAATGAAGTGCCCCTTTGCGAGTTGGCTTTATCATGCGACAACTTACTTTGCGACACGCACGGCAAGCCGCCTTCTCCGCTAATCGTTATATACGTTACGTACGAAAGGGGTATAAGCGTCAGATACGGATCCACAGAAATTGTAGAGGTGAGTAAGGTCACTGCAGGGGACGAGATAAAATCTACCAATTGAAACTTTGACCCTCTTCAGCGCTACCTTTGGACAGGTAGCCTAATGATGGCATAGACTAGTTCAGTTTCATGGTACAGTCAGCACCATTACCCAAACTATTTCTATGTTACCTACAATAAAGAGAGACGAAGCGGCCGTAGCCGTAGCAATAGCTAGGGCGTCGGACTTGTGATCTTGAGGTCGCCGGTTCGAATCCCACCCATTGCACTACCGACGTGAACCCACTCGTAACACAAGCATTGTAGCTTAGCACGAGGGTTTAACAGGAATACTAGTAGACTGTAAACTCTGTCTTTATTAATCATGAAAGGAAAAAAAATATCAGGTTGCAACAGAATTCCTAATTGTAATTTATTACTGGCTAATAACGAGCGTCAAGCAAAGTCACGTTGCTATAGCAACGCATAGATATATTGCTTGTCGCTATTTTGTTATTATGGAACAATATCTGTTGCAAAATATGTAATAACAATGTTGTTGTAAGTAATGGAATATATTGACGCCAATAGATGAGATTTATACTACATAGTTACCAGTTTGCAAATTTTAACGATCAAACCGATTAATATAACAAAAGAATGTCTACGCAATCGAGTATAAACCATTCGTTATCTAATAATAATTGTAGTATTGAGTAAAGCAAAGACAATACATGTACAACCTTGAAATTATGAATAGAAACACGTTCGTTGGTTGTTACGTTATTTCTTGTTGTCTTACTTAAGTAGGTATTTTAATACTTAAGCTATTTGGATACACTTGCAGCCGACGCTTAATAGACAGCAAGAAATATCGTGTCAACCAATTGCTAAAACAATGATATGTACCTACACCGTATTTTTGTAGTCGTTGCTAGTAATTGTCAAGACAATTTGCTATCAGTATTACTATCGGAATGTAACTTTAAAATTTGAAAATAGATAAATGGTTTTTAAGAAGAAAGGTGAATGAGAATGATAAATGTACATAGCAAAATGATCTCTTGTGCCTTGCAATACAATATAATATAGGATGTGCGAACGGGCGCCCCTAACACCCTTGAAAAGGTCATAGTGATAGGAACCCCATTTTACCTTGTTGTAAAATGGCGTTTGGTAATGTCAGGCCCTATAGTTAACATTAAAGAAAAGGTTAATTGGTCACGTATAATACTAGCTGTGGCTTTCGAGTTAAATTTCTACTTTGTTGAAATTATTACATTAATTCAGCACTTAGGTATTTACAAACACTAATACTTATCAGAATTAATGTACTTTCATTACCATAGGTATCTAAAACTAAACCTAACAAAAGTGTCACTTAACTAGTCAAAAACATGTTTACATTATTAGATCTTACAAATTTATAATCCGTTCGTCCTGCAGAGTACTATGCGATATATGGTCGAAATAATTTGATAACTCATTTTTTAGGCCAACATGCTTCCGTGCTTGTTGGTCTAAAAAATGAGTTATCAAATTAAAATATATTTTGTGTCATTTAAAAATCCGATTTAGTTATGAAGATTCAACTATTTAACGAAACAAACAAAACATAATATTACTGAAACTCTTTGATCTAAATGACTGATTGACCGATCAACGTATAGCCTTAACTAATCGTAGAAAACTGAAACATGCGAGGGTGTATTATCTATGCTAGTGGTCTCCCAGTGGTCGACTTTCAATCATAATAAAAAAAATAGAAAAGCATTTTGCGCTGCTTCTGTATATAAATTATAAGTATACATTTTCGTAAAAAAACCTTTATACTCCATAAAGTTTTTGTTTCGTATGTGTTAATATATAGATGACGTATTCTATAAGAAATCATTTTTAAAAATTCCACTCCAAAGAGGATAACAAGAGGCTACGAGTAAATCTACGCGTACTTCGTTAGACAACATTTCTCGTAGATGAAAATATTACCTATATTACATATTTCACTCATTTTTTACAGACATGCAGTAATCCCAGCTTCTCCAAAACGATTCTGTTTCGAGCGAGTGACGGTTTAACCGGGTCTGCTACAGTTCGAATAGTGGTCTATGATGTAAAAGAGCGAGTCTCTGAGACCACTGTTCCTATGGGCTATACTTCGATGTTACTCAGCACTATACAGGTATGACCTTTGCAAAAGCTTTTCAATTATTGTGGTAGCGTTATAGCTTTTTAAAGTTATAATAGTGGTGACATCATTAGCGTAAAAAGAACATTTTATACAGAACAAGAAGCAATGTCAATTCGCCTGCCAACAATCGTAACTAGTCCCTGACACAAGGGTTGTGTTCTGCAATAGAACTCTATATATACAATATTTTCTCATACGCTTTATACAAACTGCGGTAGTATTATGAAAAAAAGAAAATCTTTTAAATGCCACGTTGCCATAGCAACATGTCTATGTTATAGTTATATTAAAAAAAATGTCGCTCGCTGGTTAATTTTAGTTCATTTTAATACGTTTTAAGAAGGAACTGCGTAATATGTAATTCACTGCGGGCATCATTTTAATAATATTTTATTTTTTACCATTCACTTCTGTGATGAAATTTAGATATTATTATGTTCTACAGATCATATTTGTATGTGCTAAAAACTTTTTTTAGGAAGCACAAAGAATGCGTGTAGCGTTGAATACACGCGACCAGAAGACGGTTGGATTCGTCACTATAAACGGGTGGAGCTTAGAACCTTCCTACATTGGAACTTCACCTAGCCATACAAACGATAGAAATAGTATAGATATACCCCAGAAAGTCTTATGTCACCGGAGGTCCCAATCTCTTCCACCGAGACTCGGCTTAAAGCTGAAATTCCCGTCATATGGAAGTCTCTTAAAACAAAACTTCGCCAATAGTCATCAAGTGACGTATAGGTTTCATTCGGGATTGGGCGGCGATATCACGGTGCATGAAATCATGGCGGAACCAAAATTATGTTTTTCGATGCCAATACAGTTGTTGTAAGTGTTTTATCGTAATATATGTGAATTTTTATTTATTTATTATTTTATTTAGACTTTATTATACACAGAAAATTATATTATATTATTTCAACTGTACACTGGCCACAATGGCAGAAGCCGTTATTGTTGGCTAGCCCCCGCGGGGACAGCACGTTTGCTCATACTTTGCCCCATAGATGATCCAAAAAATTTAATTTTGTATGTCCACAGTTGAAAGGATAAAATTGTATAAATTGGAAACAACATGTACAAAGGCGAGCTTAATTCAATTATGAATTCTCTTCCATCAAACCTTTATAGAGATATACCTGTCAATAATTGCATAACAAGTGTATTTTTAATAATTATGTTGTACGCATTTATAATTGTCAAGCAAATATATATCATTAAGAGAATTTGGGTGCGATTAATCGCCAATTATATATTTATGATTTGATATATGATTTAATAGCAGTTCAACTTATAAATTTCCAGGGACATTTACATCCAGAGGGAAAAGGAGTTGATGGAGGAACTCCTCTCAATAGGAGAGTCTTGTGGACCTCTCCAGTCAAGGCAATTAGATTTGGTCAGCACACACGTGTCACTGCTGAAACACTATGGCTACTCGCGGAGATGTATGATGCAAAAGGAAAATCAGTACCTTAAAACTAGCAGTCGCAAAGGTAGGATTATGCCTTTTTCCACTGCTAATGAATTTTGAAAATATAAGTTTTAATTATTTTCGCATAGTTATTTAACGGAAACGTTTACTTTATAATGTATTTAATTAATTGTTCCAAATATTACTAAAATATAGTGGTAAAATGACCCCACAAAGCATAGATTAGCTGTTGACAGAATCCATATACTTACTAAATTTAAGATTACTGTAAACTTTAGACATTTTCCTATTCATTTATTCCATCGATTAGTAAGAACGTCACAAGATCGTCCGCTGTTTTCAAGCCAAGACAATGTCGACCTTATCCGTATGTATTTGGGTTGGATTTTTATAGATGACGCAAGTTTAGAGTTCGCACCAGTCAACCTGCATCTCCAACGTATGTGGGTACACAACGATACTCTTAATAAGACTGGCTTTCACGATGTAGTGACTGCCGGCGCGTTCGCTGCGCACACGCACAAGGCGGAAAGAACTGGCGGATTGATAAGGTATACATTTTACATTATTACAAAAGAAATCTGCAGTAGGAAAATCGATCCGCGTATAAAACTCCGCAGTGCATTGATTTTATTTTTTAAAGATAACTTTCGAACTAGCGAAAGTAATCTCTGTGTTATGGGGATTTAAAAAAAAACCCTCGCGGAGTACTTTCGTGGTTTCTACAAATAATTGACCAGTTAAACGTTATGAGTTTAACCGTAGTCTTTGTTATTGTATAAATGTAAACAGTGTTATAAAAACACATCTGCTTTCGTATGATACAGAAAATAATATTTTTATCAAAATAATCTTATCATTGAAAACTCAACTTCAGATTTTTTCATTTTTTTTAAAACGCTTTATGGATTTTATTTCAAAAGATTACTATCAGAGTTTTTGCACACTACTTGTATTCTTGTTATCCCCTCGTGCTAGGCTAAAATGCTTGTGTTACGAGTGGGTTCACGTCGGTAGTGCAATGGGTGAGGATCGAACCTGCGACCACATGATCGCAAGTCCGACTCCCCTAGCCATTGGGTTACGGCCACTTCAAATAAATCCCCGTGTCGCGGAGGACTTCACAAACTAATAATTCATCATTAAAAAGCACACTCAGACTCAGATTAACTGTTCACACAAAAAGTTTTAATAGAATAGTGCAGGGCAACCGACAATATCAGGTTTTAATAGCATCTGCCTTGACTACAGAGCTACCAGTGAAGTCTTAAACATTTGTAATATACTCATATATTGACAACCTCCGTAGCGTAGCGGTATTTGGCTCGCTTTATATCTCTGAGGTCGTGGGTTTGATCCCCACGCCGGACAGGAAATCTTTGTGTAAATTCTAAGATTTATTTCTGGGTCTGGTGGGTTGAGCACGTTAAGCCGTTGGTCACGATTATTATAACATAATTTATAATAATCGTATAGCAAGGAATTTCCTTGTGTGGTACAACATAAAACTGCGGTCACCAATCCGCCTGCCAAGCGTGGTGACTATGGAAAATACCCTCCCGCGGGAGAAGGCCCATCTTCAGCAGTGGCCGTTATACGGGCTGATGATGATGATGATGATACCTACTTATATTTTGTTTTTTTTTACACATTTTTTCAGATTAGTACAACAAGTTAAAGATATAAACAGTACGAAAGCTGAGCTAAGTTCTATTACGAATAAGATTCAAGCGGAATATGACAATTTGGTGGCTGTGAGAAGGTTGAGGGAGGAAGTGTCACAAGATATGGACAAAATCATGATGTTATTACAGGCTAACCAGTGTTCAAGCATACTACCAGTAATAGAAAGTGAGTATTTTCTTATTTTCTATATTATTATTATCTAGAGCATTGGCCGTAGCGTAGCAGTCTTTGGCTCGCTTTAAATCTCGGAGGTCGCGGGTTTGATCCTCACGCCGGACAAGAAATCTTCGTGTAGATTCTAAGAGGCCTAAGGTAGCCTATGTCGGGATTCCAAGGTCAAGTCTTGTATAACGACTGATTAAATTAACTAATATGAATGAAAGTGCATATCGTCGGTGATACTGCAATACCGCGTATGTGACAGTTGCTACTAAGGTGTGATTTCATATGTCAAGAAATATGTTTTTTCTTTATCTTTTAGGGCAAAAAATATAATTTGCTATATTTGGTTTCAACCTTATAAGCTATTGTCACTTACGCGGTATTGCAATATCACCGACGATATAGAAGAAAGATGAGCAGTAAGGTGACATCATTATTTGAAAGAATTGTAGAAATTCAGAAATGTGTAATATATACTTTACCATTACCTGAGAAGTTATTTACTAAATAAAAGCAGCCCACGTTGATTTAACTGTGCAAGTCATTATTATATAAATGTAATAGTATTTTAAAATGTATTTACAACACTCACACATACACAACACATACACGATACACACGAACACATACACAAACATATACACGACACACACATACACACGTATATTCACACATCTCGATTTACAACTTATATTAGATACTTGCCGGGGGTGGAGGTTTGGTAACCTGAGACACAGGATCCTCCTAGTTCAGGTAACAACCCGCCATAATTGTGACTGATCCTGGTATTCATTTTAAATTACGTTCGACTGTATTTTATGTAAGACTAGCGGCCCGCCCCGGCTTCGCACGGGTGGACTTTTATACCCTACCCCTGCCCTACCCTACCCCTACCCTAATCCTACCCTACTCCTACCCTACCCCTACCCTACCCCTACCCCTACCCTACCCTACCCCTACCCCTACACTACCCCTACTCTACACCTACCCTACCCTACCCCTACCCTACCCTACCCCTACCCTACCCCTACCATACCCCTACCCTACCCCTACCCTACCCTACCCCTACCCTACCCCTACCCTACCCTACCCTACCCTACCCTACCCCTACCCTACCCTACCCTACCCTACCCCTACCCAAAAGTATCCTATGTCCTTCTCCCAGTTCCTAGCTACCTCCCTACCAATTTTCAGCCAAATCGGTTCAGCCGTTCTTGAGTTATAAATAGTGAAACTAACACGACTTTCTTTTGTTTTTAAAATGTATTCTGCTATTCGGGACGGAAACAAATCCAACAAATCAAAAACCATGGCAATCGGTCCAGCCGTTCTCGAGTTATAAGTGTTGTAACAAACACGACTTTCTTTTATATATATAGATGTAACATGTATGGTGAATATTAACCGTTATTATTATTATTATTTCAGTTATCAAACGCAATATGAAAAGCGCTTTAGCACAGTACGAACCGACCCTGATCGAAGAGTCGCTGGCGCTTATTGGATGGCCAAACAGCACAGACGCTGAACACGCGGACTCCCAGGTAAAGTCTTATACCTATGTTGTTTAAAAAATATTAATCTTAATTAGAATATTCTCCGTAAATTTGTTTCATTACCTATTTTTAAATTTACATTCCATTTAACAGTCAGTAGTTATGTTAAGAATTTATTGTTTTCCTTTATCTAGATTTCTATACTAATATTATAAGGAGGTAAAGTTTGTATTTTTATATTTTGGTATGTTTGTTTCGAATAGACTCAAGTACTACTAAACGGATTTCGACAATTCTTTCACCATGGCTACATTATCCCTGAGTAACATAGGCTGTTAATGGAAAAATCATTAACACATTTAAAAAGTAATAACCACATTTTAAAAAGAAATACACAATACCATAGAGCGGACAGAAAAGCGCGCTGAATGAAAATTAAAAATAAATTAAGAAAAAACAAATGAAGAGAGAATCGTGCAACACTTTTTTATATTTTAAATAATTAGATAGTAACAACCGGCAATAAACCTATTATATATACAGTTCACTATTTATTTCTAACTGGGCCTTAACATATGCTATAAAAGTCCACCCGTGCGAAGACGGAGCGGGCCGCTAGTATACGATATTTTGAATTTTATGTCATTAAATTCAAAATATGGTGGCATGTCTATTGCCACTGCTCATTAAACGGTTGACTTATAATACAATCTAAACTTACAGTAGTGTTCTACATCAAATGTAATAAAATTAATCTCGTTCCAGACAATGGCAACAATACTTCGTCTAACCGAACAACTAAGCATGTTTGACACTAATTCAGACTGCGACACGTTTGCTTCATCCAGCTCTAGCTCCAAAGAAACGTCGCCCACAGAAGACATTCCAGGACTATCATCTAGTGTCCCTAACATATCGAACTGCACAAAAAAGTTAAAAATAGACCCAGAATTACAATTCCACAATGACTATTTCAAAAATGATATGGAAGAACGAACAAGAGGTGGCTTGAACTATTCCTTCAGATCTGTAAGGTTGACTAAGCCTAAGATGGATGGACATAGTTTGTCTTTTGATTGCACTAAAAGAGCGGGAAGCCTGAGATATGATTTCAAAAGCACGGCATCGTTAGAACAAGTGTCGTATAGAAGTTTGGTTGAAGGACTTAGAAATGACACGAAGGTGGGTCTTGCTCTGTTTCTATTAATATGTATGATTTATAGTAAATTGTTGGTACCCATGTCTTATCATGGGCACCAGTATCTTATCAGTATAAGGCAAAGGCCAAGCGTGGTGATTGTAGCAATATCTCTCGACGACTCTGGCTTGCCAAGGTCTGTTAAGAGGCAATGTTCAGCAGTTCAAGTAACCAGGCTGTTAAAAAAACAATTTAATGTTGAATGAATATAAAAGTAGGTGATGATATAACTTTTTTTTATTGATTATGCGAAATGTATCTTAGCAAATGCTTGTTATCGCTATTGCAATGGTATCTATGTTTTTTTTATTTGCAATGCAGATATAGACGCGTTCAATTTGAAAATAATCGATGAATGTTTTTTTAAATATATGATATGATTCATTTTTTTTCTGCGATTGACAACTTACGTATAATACCACTGATAATTAATGTAAATCTAATGTTACAGCATGTATATATTAAACTCCTTTTTTGTGCGAGTTGTGTAGTGTGCCGTTGCGTGATGATGTATGTTTTAAAATGCCAATCAATTAGCGAATTAGTAGAGTTTTATTGAGATAAAGAGAGTAATCCCTCCGTAGGGGGGTACGTTGTAATTCTGAGTAAGATTGCTGAATTTTTTATGGCGACGATATTCAGAATCAGCAATGACTGATTGTCATGGACTGCAAAGGTGCGATGGTATTTATTGGCAACAGCAATCGTATGCGATGACACTCTTATGATTGCGACCTATCCATTTAAAATCACTATATGTATCGACTTTGTATTGTCAAAATCTATTGCTCCGCATTAGTGTTACGCACAAATGCGCACTGCCTTTTTTAACTCCATACAACTAGAAAATTACAAGGCACTCGACAACAGAAATCATAGCTACAATAATTATCAACTAGTTACTAACGTTTGATAAACAATGTCGCTTCGCTTCGACTAAATTAATGAATTTGCAACGCGACATGCTTCAATGTTTTGCGATTTAACTAATCCGTAATTAGTGTCGGTTTTAATTCCATTATACATTCGTGCAGCTACTGTTTCACTATACGTAAATATTAGGCGAATTATTTGCATTTGGTATAATTTTATCCTAAAAATAATCCTCTCGCGTGTCCCACTTTACACTGTAAATTTATAAAATATTGCTAAATTGCACAGCGAATATATGATAATGAAACGTTACGTATGGTATACAAATACAAATGACAGGTAAGGGTTTTATTTTTATATGAATCAAATACTGTGTAAAGAGAAAGTAATGTCTAGCTAATTATAATATACTAGCGACCCGCCAGAGCTTCCCACGGGTGCAATGCTGATGTACATATAAAAAATCCTCTTGAATCATTCTATCTATTGAAAAAAAGCCGTTGCGTGGTTGTAAAGATCTAAGCATACATAGCAACAGCCAGGCACCGGGAGGCGACTTTGTTTTATAATATATATATTGATAACAACTGGCTAAAATAAAAAAAAAACTACCCTTATAAATACATTTATTCTATAATTATCGTTATGTGTAAGTCATTAGTAAATATAAAAAGAGCATGTCGTTCAAGTTCACATGTGACCCTTTAGTAACCTTTTCATAAAATATAGTCTATGTCACTCCTTGATAACAGCTTTGTATCTATATAATGGTAAAATAATTTAAAAATGGATTTTTGGTTTTATGTTTTTTTTATTGCATTCAAACAAAATATTTCATTTAATTAATAATACTCTTATAGTATAAAAGCTATTTTATCTTGCAAGAAATGTTCTCTAGACCTGGGTTCAGGAAGTTGGTGACATAAAACTTAATTGTGACTCGATTGCCCGCGACCGCGATTTATTTTACCGTCTCGAGGTATTGCGTACAAATTACTTATTATTAGGTGTACAAATTAAAATTTTAATGAGAGCCTTCTTGTGGTACCATAAGTTGTACAGAATGAAACTGAAATTATTTGAAAACATATTTTTAACGTGTAGGTAATCGAACGTAAACTTTTATTGCTCGATGTTCGAGTAATGAACATCGACCAATAAAAGTTCACTTGCGTATTTCACAAGTGTGTTTTTCGCACAACAATAAAACCGACTGAGTAAGAGTCGGACTCGCGCACGGAGGGCTCCGTACCATTTTTAAGAGTCTACCTGTTGTCGTTACAGATAACGAGCAAAAAAGGGCACAAAAATCACATTTGTTGTATGGGAGGGGCTCCCATTAAATATATATTTTACTTTATTTTTAGTATTTTTTGATATAGCGGCAATAGAAATACACCATCTGTGGTTTCAACTGACCTAGCTATCGCGATTCTTGAGATACAGCCTGGTGACAGACAGACAGACAGCGACGTCTTAGTAATAGGGTCCCGTTTTTACCCTTCGGGTACGGAATCCTAAAAATGAAAAATGTTTAATTATTAACACGTTATATATTTCTTTGGTTCCAGGGATCAGTAACTCGACAAGATTCGCTTACATCACCCCTCACACCGACCTCACCTGTCGTAGTACAACCGGACCAGACGACTAGAGAAAATAATTTGAGATATCTCAAAAATGTAGGAATAATTGTCGAAGATTCCGTCATGTATCTTGTAGCGGAGTTGATGAGAGTCATTGAAGCTAATGGTAAGATATTTATAAGCAGCTGTATTTTCATGTATAAGTTACAGTCATAACTTATAATCGGTCAAAACCACTTTTGACTCCAAAAATCAGGCAAAAGTAGTTTTGACGGTTCCATATTGGCTCACATAAAATTCCAGAAACGAGATGCTCTTAGGTCAAAGGTTAAAAACAACACCAGGATTCCAACTTCTGTAGGTTAGGTTAGGTTAGAACTGTGACCACAACGCACGAGCCGAGCAAGCGAAGCGAGCGTTCCATGGCAGCGGCCGGCGAAGTGCCAGATCCAAATTCCATACAAATTATTAATTAAAGCAGTCAAAAGTGGTTTTGACCGATTATAAGTTTTGACTGTAACATATATAATATTTATATCTAGTGTACTAAGATATCATAGTTTGTAAATAGTGAAAGATTTTTTCAAATCCGTTTAGTACTTTTTGGGCCGTTCCGTAACCATAGCCTTTTATTTACCTCGTCACAATATTTAATATAGCCTTGATAACATAGTTTTCTAAGGATCAATTCCTAATGAGAGAGCAGTGACTTTTTTTAAATGAAAAATTCATAGTCAGTTTAAAGTAAAGGAGGGACAGCGCGATACCGTTATGCTGCACGAGCCTTCTAACTCCTTTGCCTTCAAACGACTATGAACTTTTTATTCACCTAACAACATAACATTTTAATTATACACTGTGATTTTTCATTCATTCGTTTCTAATCATCGAAATTATTTATTATTAATTCAAGTATACCTTGATAAATATGTTTTTTAATAGGATAGTTGACACATATGAAATTATGATACAATGAAGTTTATTTCTAAAAGTATTTGTCATATGAAATCTAAATATAATAGTTTCTGTTCAAAAAATTTGAATATGTTTGTATAAACTCAATATGAAAATTATTTCTTTTGTCTATATCTTTAAATTGCGAAAACGCTTTCAGCCATTTTGTGACGTCATACGTCTCGTTAATAAACATGAACGCGTTACTTTACTATTACACTTTCTGAGTCATGGCGTCATCGATCTCGAACATGGCTGACATCATTTTCATCTCTAAATGTCAAGACAATTTTAAAATATTAATTTTAGTGCTTTCTAAATCTCAAATTAATGCCATATTTTTTTCTTGATCTAGTAAGATTCTTATTCTTAACCATATAAAAATAATTTCAAAAAAGTGTCAACTAGCCTATTGCTTTAAAAACTACAGATTAAAATGACTCTGAACGTGTTACAATCTTGATTATATTGAGCTTATTTTTTCATGTGCCATATCATTGGAGGATTTTTTTTGTAAACAAACATAAGTATTTTATAAAATATTTATGTTACGTTTTATTATAACGCTGATGCCAAATCATCGTCCCATTAATAATTACTAACGATAAAAATATATAAATATAAATTAATAAAAAATAATAATAATCGTACTTTCTAAATCTAATTTAATAGATAAATATTATAATTTACTAATCAACTTCTTATTACAATTTGTGAATGTAAAACGTTTTTCGTTTATTGGTAAATGAATACCGTCATTCTCATAATCATCATCAGCCCGTTCAACTTCCACTGCTGAACATGGGCCTCCTCCCGGGGAGGGTATTTGCCATAATCACCACGCTTAGCAGGCGGGTTGATGACCGCAGTATTATGTTGTAACACAAGGAAACGCTGCTGCCCTCCTTGGTATACGATTATGATAGATGATGTTATAACAATCGGGACTAACGGCTTAACGTGCTTTCCGAGGCACGGAGGGAAAGGCCAACCAACCAGACCCAGAAAGAAATCTTAATATTTACACAAAGATTTCTTGTCCGGCGTGGGGATCGAACCCATGACATCGTCATTCTAAAACTTCATTATTCATATTTTAGTTGCAACTGATGAAGATTTGGAAACCGTGAAAGGTTTAATGGATGGTGTAAGAGCGACTGCCGACGAAGCGACTAAATGGATGCGGTTAGCTCACGCGGCGCTGAGGTTGCGTTGCGAATCGCCACAGTGGGCTAGAGAACATGCAGCGCTACAAACGAGAAGAGACACATGTTTTTCGCAAGCGGTACGGTAACACCATCATCTTACATTAATATCAGCGTCTTGTCTAAACTAACCGGGAATATATTTGGCCAATGGTGGGCTGCGTAGTTTTATTTGTCAAACACTTTACTAATTATACAAAAAAAAAAGACATTTATAATTAAAACCAGTTTTTCTTCTGAGTTTAGATTATATTTGCGGTTGCCATGAGTAGAAATTTGTACATTCATACATACATAAGCTCACGCTAGTTTCCCAGCGGGGTAGGCAGAGACAATGGACCTCCACTTGCTACCATGCCTACATACATCTTTCGGTACTTTTACTATCATAACATTCTTTATTCTTCATACAACCACGTCGGTTTAGGGTGGATCTTATTTCACCTTTTGCGAGGATGTCTCCGATTTGGTCGTACTTAGAACTTTGAAGTCGTAGCCATATATATACCCGTAGTGATCCAATGAAGACTCCGCTACTAGTTTATTATACTTTATTAGGTGATAAGTATAGATAGTGTTTTAATAATTGTGACGTATAAAGTTAGCGCTTACAGACATAGGCTCACACACATATATACAAAAAAGGTAATCTTCAAACGACATTTATAATCTGTTTGTGGGTAGTGGCTATAAGGTGGTCTTCAAACGACACTCATAATTAATTTGTGGATTGTGGCTACAAGGTAGTCTTCAAACGATATTTATAAAGGTATAAGTATTTGTTTTACAAAACGTAGTTTATATTTCTGAGAGAATTTTAACAATGACACGGAGAGACATAATGTTTTTTTGCTTATATCTATGGTAAAGTAAGGTTCAATATTTCTTATTTCAACACTCTCACCAAATTTGAACCCTTTTGACTTAAAGACAAACATATATTAGAATATAAACAAAAAATCTGAACTGAAAAACATAGACTTAAAATAAGTCAAATAAAATGATATTTATTGGATACAGTGAACAAACCAAAGGATACAGGCTTTTAGATCCCAAAACAAGAAAAGTTATTATAAGCAGAGACGTGATTTTTCTTGAAAGTAAAGTATAAAAGAAAGTAATGAAATATTTAAAAGAAACCATCGACTACGGTCTGTGTTATACATCATCCCAGCAAAATAAAATTGAAGCTTATAGTGATGCAGATTTTGCTAAAGACACTGACACTCGAAAATCATTAACTGGGTATGTGTTCATAAAAAATGGAGCTGCAATAACATGGGCTACGCAACGCCAGCAAAGTGTTGCTTTATCCACCACAGAGGCAGAATTCATGGCTGCTAGTTCTGCTACAAAAGAAGCTTTGTGGTTAAAAAGAATGATGAAAGATATTGGTGAATTTAATCGGGATTCTATATGCTTAAATATATACAGTCAAAGTGCAATCTGTTTGATTAAAAATGTGGATTATCACAAACGCTGCAAGCACATTGATGTGAAGTATAATTTCATTAAAGAAAAGTACAGTGAAAAACAAATAGATATAAATTATGTTTGTACTAAAGAGCAAAGTGCTGACATATTTACCAAAGCTCTGCCTAGAGACAAGTTTCAGTATCTTAGGAGTAAAATTGGTATGAAGAAATTAAAATAGTTTTTTGGTTTTGTAGCCACATGTATAAAACTAAAAATTATTTTTGTCCAGAGTTTGCCAACTTAGTTATGTTTTAAGTCTATGTTTTTCAGTTCAGGTTTTTTGTTTATATTCTAAAATATGTTTGTCTTTAAGTCAAAAGGGTTCAAATTTGGTGAGAGTATTGAAATAAGAAATATTGAACCTTACTTTACCATAGATAAAAGCAAAAAAACATTCTGTCTCTCCGTGTCATTTTTAAAATTCTCTCAGAAATATAAACTACGTTTTGTAAAACAAATACTTTATTTTCATTAAATGCAACAGGTCCTCACAAAAAAAGTTAGAAAGAGATGAATTTATTCAAACTCTAAGTAGATTTTTGTACATTCCCACTTTATATATACTAGTATGTATAATTTTAGGTTAATGTGTACCTTTAAAGTACGCCATAATTCTGAAGCGCGATTTCTTTTTCAGCTAACTACATTATCGGCTGGTCTTTTATGTTGGCTATGCTCCATACCTGGTGATGTGGTAGTAAAGCTACTGAGTTCAAGTCTCGGGCCACTCTGTGGTTTCGAAGGGCTTCTCAGCTTGTACTCTACAGAGAAAGCCATGTGGGGTGATATGGTAGTAGCTGTTGAGGATCTGCAAACTGTTGTATTCACATTGACCAAAGTTGGGCACAGGTAAGTTGAGTATTCATTAATAATTTTTATCATCAGCCTGTACGCCTCGCTGGGAAATGCTCAGAGCGTTTCTGCCATAGATACGACACAGCCTTGCCCATATTTAGGGATCCGTAGTCCACAAGGAACATATTATAGTTTCGTTATGTCCGTCCGGGCTCATACTCCGCTGTTGCTGCACCGATTGTCACGAAAATTGGTAAAGTGATGTATATTGAGGATCCAAATCTTGGTTTTTAAAATTATGAAAAAAAAATTGCCATATTTACCACGCTTGGCAGGCGGATTGGTGACCGTAGTATTATGTTGTACAACACAAGGAAACGCTGCAGCCCGTTCCTTGATAAACGATTATAATAGATGATGTTATAACAATCGGGACCAATGGCTTAACGTGCTTTCCGAGGCACGGAGGGTAGTCCCTCAAGCAACCAGACCCGGAAAGAAATTTTAGAATGTACGCAAAGATTTCCTGTCCGGCGTGGGGATCGAACCCACGACCTCCGAGATTTAAAGTGAGCCAAATACAGTTACGCTACGGAGGTTGTCTTACTACAACTACGGAACCCTTTCATGTGCGTGCCCGACACGCTCTTGGCCTTTTTTAAATAGGAGCAGTGAAATGACTCCAATCCCTTAACTGATGATAATTAGCTAAAGTTAAAAACAAGGATTCCTAGTTTATTAGATGCACAGCAGTAGTCGCCCTCACCATGTCGGCCACACCCTAAAGTAAATAGTGGCAATATAAACCTTTTCAAAAATGTTTAAAGCTAAACCAACTTCTATTAGGTTTATTACCGAGGTAACTAACCAGACCTGGGAACTAAAATTTTATGTATAAATTTTTACCAACGCGTGAAAATTGATAATTGCTTTAAGTTTTTGTCTCATATAAGTCATATTGAACTTACTTACTTACTTCCTGGTGCAGCATGACCATTTGCCATCTAATTAATCCCATTTAATTCAATTTGAAAAGTCTAAATGTTCAAAGACATGTAAACACATTGTGAAATGCAGTAAAGTATTGAGTATAAATACTTGTAGGAGATTTGATTATTTATTTTCACTAAGCAAGTTCATATTATTGACTTCTAATCTGTACAAGGTGTTCTTCAATGATCTATTTAAAATGTTTGCATCCTTAAATTCATAAGATTCATCATCATCATCATCATCAGCCCGTATAACGTCCACTGCTAAACATGGGCCGAGAGAGGGTAGTTGCCATTGTCACCACGCTTGCCAGGCGGGTTGGTGACCGCAGTATTATGTTGTACCACACAAGGGAACGCTGCTGCCCGTTCCTTGATTTACAATTATTATAGATGATGTTATAACAATCGGGACCAACGGCTTAACGTGCTTTCCGAGGCACGGAGGGTAGACCCTCAAGTAACCAGACTTTTCAGACGACCAGAAATTCGTAAGATTATGTCATGAATAAATTTATCATTTAATTTTCAGTGGTACGGCAATCCCACAAGTGACTGGCACACGCGGATCGATAGTGGTTCAAATGCCAATATCAGATTCACTCTACGCCAAGTTTACTTCCAAAGAGGTATAAACGTATTATGTATTTATTATCTGATAATAGTAATATACCATATAAAATTCGCCTATATGTATTTATAACTACATTTATAGGTTTTTATTTATTCGTTACCTACTCTTCTGTACTGTACTTTCTGAAATATTGATTTATACGTAAAATTTAAACAAAAGTAGTACCGAAAAGAAAGACAGAAAATACATTTAATTCAGCACAACACATAAGATATTACAAAGAACATTTAGATGCATGTATAAAACAATAAGACGCCTTGCATGTTCTGCCGAAAAAGTCGCCACCTCAGCATAGGCTAGGCGATACCTATCGCTGATTTTAAGTTGGCAACTCGTGTAGTGAGCCACGGACAAGGGATGGTACACTTAAACAGTATAGGTACCATTGATGCATATTTATAGGGCACACTAAATAAAAAAAAAGTAATAAATTAATAGAATACGTATTATATAACAATACCATAATATACCAGTAGTACTTTTTCATTATAACTAAAAATAACAACAGTAATCATTACAAAAATAGTAAAACATCCATGATCATCGTATGCTAAGATGTGAATACAGACGTAGCGCAGACATGATGGCGCTACAAAGCTTTTTCGTAAAAAAAATTCGTAGGCGACAACGTGTTGTGAATTACACACCGTCTGTTTACGTCTTCGCCTTACGTCAACTCTGTTTAATTCACGCCTTAGTGTATATATAAAGCTATAAAGCGCAAGTAAGGCTGTGGTCCGTTGTGTCGATTGTAAGCAAATAGAATGTGCATATTATATTATGGGGCTTTTGTAGTTGAAATTAATATTTATTTTATTTTATTATAAAATCATACTTATTATATTGTTACGATGATGTTTAAATTTGTTGATTACTTTCTTCAATTTACTTCCAAATCAATATTTCTATAATAAAAAAGCCCCTTCAAATTTCCAATTTCGATTAGAAAACTAATTATTTCATATGATGGCTTGTAATTTTTTGAAGCGTTTTATGTAAAACTTTTTTTTTTTTAATATGTT
Organism: Nycteola revayana; assembly: GCA_947037095.2. NCBI lineage: Eukaryota > Metazoa > Arthropoda > Insecta > Lepidoptera > Nolidae > Nycteola > Nycteola revayana. The sequence continues at coordinate 28,400,109 of OX344842.1, read as the reverse complement.
CATTATGGCAATCTGCCGACCTATTTAGCAATTTCTGCCAGTGTCATGTAATGGTAAAACTTCTTAATATGGAGATATCATCTGACATCAGTAGAAAACTCTGCAAATTAATGAATAATTAACGGATTTTTCTTTCAGACAACTTATTAACTCAATTAACACTTGGTCTTTTTTCAGCATCTGTCATTTACGATAACTGCTGTGTTTTTCAATGTTGGTGTGAACGAGAAAGCTACTCTGGCCGAGGCGCTGGGCGAAACGACTCCGCAATACCATTCCAACAGCGATAATCTCGATAGACTGAACAAATACTATCATAAGTACAACAAGATATTCCCCACGGATCATATGACGGCTAGTAGAGGTAATTGTGTTATTAGCTCATATACTACTACTACTGTATTGTCATATACTTATTACAACAGACACTTTTGTTTGGCTTCCGATGCCATCGTAGACCCGAAGTCCGAGAGGCCCGCGAACTGTAAAGTAAAGCGACAGTTGCACAAAACTCCCCTAAAGAAACTAAAAGCCAATCCCTCAATGTCCCCGTCAGCGACCGCCCTGAGCCGAGGTCCAAGTCCAATGTGCTCGCCTTTATGCCCGGTGAAGTAGCAAAAGATTTAGGGATAAATAAATACGTAAGTCCGAAAAAAAAAACTTTTTAAATTAGTTATTCGAACGAATATTTATGTTGTTAACCATGAGGCTTTTGCTACTTCACCGAACATGAAAGCGAGCAGAGCTCCAGCCTTATTAAATGGTTTATAAACTACAAACTAAGCAACCTGCGCAAGAGGGCGCTCCTGTGAGACTAGGACCTCGGCTTAAGGACCCTGGTTGCTGACGGAGGCATTGAAGATCATGGCTTTTGCTTTTTTTTGGGGGTTTTTTGCAACTGTCGCTCTACGCGGACCTCTCGGACTTTTGGTTAACGAAGGCATCGGAAAGTGCTTTGCAAACTATTACTAAAACTGGTCTAAAATATGTAACTATATTTATTATATGCCCTTGTTAAGCTGGTAAAATTGACTTATCACATATACTTGTGACGTTTATAAAAATTGACTGATGTTTGTTTACTTAACTTTAAATTACAGCGTCATCAAGAACGAAACCGCTAGAAGAAGTAATGGAAACCTTGAGGATAACAGTTCATAAGAAGGTTCCCAAAAACATCGACGTTTTACATTTGACATCCTTGGCCGTAAGACTTATGAATGGTAGGTTGAAATAAAGAGATAAAAATAAAAGCAAACCCTGAGTGTTCGTGAATATGATTGTGATTATTGAAAACGAACTGTTTTTTTTCTTTTCGGACGGTAATTTAAGTAGTTAGCTACGAGTCTTTTGCTACTTCACCGGGTATAAAGGCAAGCAAAACTCCAGCTTTATTATGTGGGGACCTCGGCTAAGGGCAGTCGCTGACGGAGGGATTAGTGGATCATGACTTTTGGTTTTTTAGGGGACTTTTGTGAAACTGTCGCTCTACGTTAGAGTTCCCAGGCCTTTCTGACTTCGGGTATACGAGGTCATTGGAAAGTTCTTGGCAAACTAAGGGTCGGGAGGTCGAAGGTAGCCTCTTCGGCAGAACATTCAAGGCATCTTATTGTTTTCTCTACTGTCAGATGTTTTGTCTAATTCAGAATAACTTTATTCTGAATTAAATGTATTTCTTTCTTTCTTTTAGAGTAGTTGAATACTAGTGGTCTATCTATCGACTTAAAATGTGATTTGGTAGACTTTTTTACCGAATAGTCAAGAAATTGGCGCACTTTTAAGCGCTTTGGCATACCCCTAGAGAAACTGCTTAATACCTAACGATTACAGAGATAATCTATCAAGAGGAAAACGATTTGATTCGTCAAGCATTGTGTAGGAGATACAAATATATTTCTCATGCTAGATGTGGTATAATTTCATGTTGATTGGTATTTTCACGTTTCATTACGATTTTTGCTATTAATTATTATTATAAACATATGTTTTCAAGTCTGATTTCATTCAGAAGTACAAGGTAACTGGTTTCTGCTCTTACAGACTACGATTCTCAATAACCAGTTCTTTTCCCCATGTCTTTAAAATCTTATATTTAAATTATTTTCTTAGCCTAAACATTATACATATGTCATATCGAATTTCAGGGGTGAGGTTCACATCATGCAAGAGTGCTAAAGACAGAACTGGTATGGCAGTCACTCTGGAGCAATGTTCCATTCTGGCTGCAGAGTATCATTTGGCTGAACATGAGATGAAGAAAGCTCTCAATATTATGAGAAGGTAAAATTGAATTATCCAATAATATTATTTGTAATTTGATATATTAAAAGTAATTGGTTTAGTCTAGAGAACATTATTTTTATATAAATGCGAAATTTCACGGAATCTCAGAAACTAAAAGTACCTACTTAAGACTGCCTAATTTTGTATGGGTTTCCCTTTTAGGATAAAGGGACTTAGACGGGATTTAGCAAAATTCAATCATTAAGTGGGTATGAAATCATGAAGTCATGGATTAAATCATTTCTTGCAAAGTTTCTATTAAAATTCTATAGTTTTTGGTTTAGGATTTCCAAATTACTAGAAAATAATAATTATTTTCTGGGGACAGGTTTGGGTGTAGGTGCTGATAGGGTAAATATGGGAGTAGGCATGCAACTGTCATTCAACACTCTTACGCGGGCGATACTGCGTGGGTCAGTTATTAGATTTATAAAAACTAAATTAAAGTCGAATCTAATTGAGTGAACTTTTCACTTATTTGTTCGTCGTATAGAACAATAAAGTATTAGGATATATATATATATATATATATATATATATATATATATATATATATATATATATTTATAATACAGCGTAGAGGCAGTATGCGCTGGGTTACTAAACATGTATTTAATTAATTATAATAAAAAAATTAAATCATAATTATCTGACAAATAATCGATTTACAGCGACGGTTGCCGCAGAGAAAATACTTTGAAGAACATTGGAGTGCGCAAATACGCTTTCACTAAGAAACAAGTGATGGCCCTCCCTCCGGATTACCGACCACCTCCCGGTACATACGGCTCTTCACAAACGTAAAGTAAAAGCGTTTTCATATCATTATATTCTGTTTAATATACCAAAACGTAACTGGTAACATCATATACAACATTACAGTATTAATATTAAGCAATAATTTTATAGATATTGAAAATTCCATTATGATCTCCCATATTAAAAAATCATATTTGATAATGTAATATATAATGACTAAAATTAAATAAACAACGCAGTTATGATCTATCTAAAAATTAAAGGGAAATGTGGGTATTGAGATTTCGCAACCAAACTTATTTTGTTTGCAAAATGTTAAAACATATATGAATCACATTTTTGGATGTATTTAAATGTAAAAGATAATAATCAATACTGCTACTAACATTTATGAATCACTAAAAGAATAGAATAAACAAAAACATAAAAGTGTTTGCCAAAATTTAGTTGGTATAAATAGAACTTTCTACCAGGTTATGTGATTTTTTTAAGGATATATAACACCTAGTTTCTGAAAGGATGAAATCAACGTTAAAATTAACGAATCAGCTGTCAAACACTTGATAAGTATCAAATGTGTTTCTGAAAGCATAATTATTCGGTAACTCCATTCCACTATCGTGTTATTTATGTTATGATTTAAATATTTGGTCACATCATTTTGGCCGTACTGTTTTTTTTCTTTATTCAGTTTCATGCTGAATTTAAATTTCATTTAACAGCGAAGTTAATGTTGGTTGATTATTGCTTTCATCGACATTTGAGAAACTGGTTGTAAATTATCTTATAAAGAGAGTAGTTAGTATGTTCGACCCACTTGTCACAAATTAATTATGTTAAATTAATAAAAAGTTGTAAAAAAAACTAAAGTAAATGAGGTAAAAGTATGTTGAACGTGCCAGTTTATGAAAATATTGTGCATACTTATAAAATGAACGAATAACTTAAAGAATAATATAAAAATAAATAATGATGATACCACAAATCATGACAATTTATGTTTTTCACAAGTTATATTTCTTGTTTTAAGTTAATAGAGGTAATGACTCAAAACACACTTACGACTTAATATATTTTGAAACAAGTAATTTTCTTAATATAATCCAAAAATATATGTATCATTCTGATTATTTAACATTTTCTGATGTGTCTTTGATGTACTTAAATCCTAGTCGAAATCATTTCTCATTAATAACAATATGGTTTAATTAGATATTTATAATGTCTAAGGATCATTTTTATTAATTATTTCGTTAACAATATTTTGACATTACAAATAATTATACTACATTACAAAGAATTATACTAAATCATATTCTATGTTGCAATAAAGGTTTAAAAGTTGTAGACCTCAATAATATTAATGAGCTACAAAAAAAAGTACGATAAGATATAAGACGTATCTAAATATTATTTTATTTTTGCATAATATTCACAATAAAATTCACAACACAATTGTGAATTTTATTGTGAAAATTATGCAAAACTTACATTGTTATCAATCAATTCTTCCAAAAAAGATGCCAACGTTTAAAATAAATACTTATTTTAGTAAATATAAATATTATGGACCGAAAAAATGACAAATGTCCCAAAAAAAAAATCATTTTCTTTTCGACAATTTTTTTATAGATCTATTTTTATTTAGATACTTTTTGATCATATGGCTTGATATTTCTTAATCAATATTTCTTAATTAAAGTATTTTAAAGTTAATGATAGGGTTTTTTCACATCATAAAACGATTTATTAATTCGTTATATCTAACGTATTTTTTACTTTAAATTACTTATAAAATAATCGATATCGAAAAAAACCTGACATTACTTTTTACATAAATTTAATGAAATCGAAATATTGAGAGAGTTAGAATATTAGCGTACCTAATCAGAATAGTGTAGAGGACTTTAGTCATATAAAAAAGATGATAGTTTGAGGGTATTGAAATGGTGATACTTCGGTTGTTGCTAGTTTCTATAGGCTATGGTGACCATGTTAACTAGTGTATGCTTTCTTTGTATATATATTTATAATACACGTTAGCCTTGCTTCTAGTATTATATACAAGCAACATTACTTATACAGTTAATAATTAATATGTTTTAGAAGAAACATGCTTGCATTAAATTTGATTGAATTCAAATCCATGCATAATTATATAAATTTTATATAAACATTTTTTAAAAGGGTTTTTGTTTTAGAGGTATTTTTTGAAATTTACGATATTTAATTATGTTTTTTTTTAAAAGTTTAAAAACGACTAAGCCCGCAGCTACGAACTAGGCGACCTACGGGGCGGCGGCGGAGCGGGCATTACTTAAGAGGCGCGTCGCTTGTACGCCGTTACCACGCCGCTCCCGATCCGCCGCCGCCCCGCATGTTGCTGTGTCCGTGGCCGCACCCTAACAGCTATATTGCAATGCCGATGAAAAAATCATCTGCTTGTAGGCTATTATTATAAAAAAACATTTTTTTTACCCTGGTGTATTTATGGTTTGCCCAATTAATATATTAACATATTTTAGTGTTAGCAAGCTCCTTTTATTTACTTATGATTTAATATTTTTGTTATATAAATAGAGTGCCTATTGTGTGAATAACTCATTACAAAACAGTATTCCACAACAAAACTAAAAACTTCCAATATAACAGTGCCAAAACTAAATTAAATATTAATACAATAATTGCACATGATAAGTAACAACAGAAATAGTAACATAAGAAATATAATAGGTACTAAATATAAGGGTTCATTAAAAGAGTTCATGATAATAAAATATTGGTAATTTTATGATTTGATTCATACATATTTCATTAAGTGCCGGTCGATGCCTGACTTCATATTATTGTGTATGATGTTGCACTTTTTTATTTTATTTTTATTTACCATTCTGAATACATTAAAACGTTCCTATCACTTTAAAATTGAAAGAGCAAAATCGTGTATTAGTATGGAGGCCGCACGGATATGGTGACAGCGACAAGGCAGCCCTCGAGGGCGGCCGCCGTCATATCTTTGTATGAGTTTGCTTTCACAAAACCCTTAAGAAAAAACGGAATCTCACTGAATAATATATGATAATACCTTTGTTATAACCACTTACTTTTAAAAGCTTTGGTCTTGTATGGATCACAATTATATCGGTTAATGTTTGTACCTCCGAAATATGTTGAATCAATTTACTTGAAAAAGTTTTAATATCTGATGATTTTGATAAAATCTTATATTGTTATTTGGTTTAGTCGAAATTACCTTAATTTGTTACCAACATTATCATGTAATATAGTACATGTTTAAGCCATTTATTATTAAAATCATATTTAATAAAAAAAAAATAGAAACCGTACTATAAATTTGCGTAATATTCTGTACATTGTGGCGCACTTAATATTTCTATTTCCTGACAGTTTCATTATATGGTATATAATACGAGAAATTAGCGGTAGTACAATTTAAGTATATCTATTAAACGCTGAATATTAAAATTAGAAGAGACCATATTTCTAAAATCTTGTAAATACTATTTGATTGAGGTAGGTATTACATTTAATATTTACATTTTGATAATGATAATCAAATTTTTATTATGTTTCGATTTCCATGGCTTTACCATAGCTCAGTAGCAAGTTTTGAATTCAAGTAAACCTACAAACACCAACTTTGTTCCAAATTTTAGATTTCTTATTTATATATTTAGAAATGAAGAATAAATTCTATTGGTGTAACTTAATGGTGAACATGTCTTATCACTTACGAACACTTAGCATTCAATTCCGATCATTTTTTCTGCATAAATCTGGATAACACGTTATACAAACCAAAACAGGCTCATGACCATTTTGGTCCCTTTGTAACAATACTAATTCGTATTATTTCTCCCATATATTTCGTTATAGCTCTTGGACAACTCACATCCAAGAATTACTTGGATGTAAGTTGTGCAAGGTCTTGGTTGCTTTAGACCTTAGATATTTATTCTACTGTCCTTAGTGTATTTCTTTAAAATAGTGAATGAGGAATTGCAACAAACGCCAAGATAGAATTAATGACTATTTTTGTTTTAATTTACCAACACTTAGAATAAGCACGTATACTAGCTTTAGTGTACAGTACATAGATATATTATGCAATCTTCAGAATGTATTTACGAAGAAATATAATAGTAGCCTCTAAATATTTTTTGTTACCATAACTATAGTAGATAGCTTATGGATGTACCATAAAATATGTATAATTTGACGGTAGTTCCCAATTTACATTCATATTTCTGCCAAAATTATTCCTAAAATTAACTGTAAGTTTTGAATATATATAAATAGGTATTGTTATGAAATGGGATCGCATGGATCGCCACCAACGCATAGAAAGGGAACATTTTTGTATGTTGTACATCGTACATAATATTATTCAATGTTATATTCATATATAATGTAAGAGTTTGTACGGCGCAGTCTGACAAATTGTCATTTGTATGTATCTAATAGGTACAATCGGGCATACTTGTAAGTCAAAGAAAAACTATTTGATGAAGCCATTTCGGGTTTCCCTTTATACTGCTAAGTTGTTGATTTTACAGCCAGAAGTTACACAATATTGTTGCTACTGTGATTGGTAGACGCTGATAAATGCTGGCAGGTGATCGGCTATAATTAATGATGACTGGGTTGGGCAGGGTTTTTCTTTTACTATGTATATATTTTTACATCTATTAGTGTTTGATTGTACGAATAACTTCAACGATTATTTTATAATTAGTAAAATTTTGTAAGTGTCTACGCTAAACTCAATAGCATAATTTTAGTTTGGTTAAATGCCATAAAAAAGTGCTATATTAATTATTATTATTACTTTTTTGTATATTTTATAGTATGTTTAAGGTTATTTTATATCATTTGTTTTTACAAAAGTAAAGTTAATATAAAATATTTTATCAAAGGTCATAAAATAATATGACAAGGTGTTTATTAAGTTAAAAATTGAACTTATTAGTAGTTATGTGTGTACGTTGTGTTTGTATATTGTTCGTTTATAGATTTATCCATTTTTTAAATTTATTGTATAAACCGGTATGTTTCAAGGAGTAGTTATTGTTGTGTACTTAATTATTGTTACTTAATTTAATTTATTTTGGTGTAAAGCGTACTTAATGTGCCATGGTTGCTTATGATTTTCGACAACAAATTATAAGAATTAAAATTTCCATCGTGCTAGCTTCAATATAAGTATTGTGAAAGTAAAATTCTATTTTGTTTACAGATTCAAATCTCATGTTTGAATGTGGAACATCACATTGTTTTTTTATAATGTTGCTAACTTAAAAAGATCAGTAACTCCATATCGTTTAGTTAGTTCTAATATCATGTATTTCAGAAGTAATAAATTATTTTGATAGTAGTAATAGAAAATTTAAATACATACCCGTACAATTCAATTTTACTTTATTAGGTTGTATTGAATGATGTCTGTGTCAAATTTTGGCTGAAACAGAGTCATCAGATTCGCAATTATATCCAATCTGACTTACTTAGTGTTAGAACTAGAAAAATATTCAGTGATGGAATCTGTTTCTTATTGCATGTATTATTTCATGCAATTTGTAACTCATTTTGTTTGGCATATATTGGCAATTTGTTGCGGTACATTTTTTCTTACCTATTTTTCTCGCTGTTGATTCTGACCTAATGTCAAATGTTTTTTTAAATATATTGGTGTCTAAATTTGTTTCCCAATTCTTTAAGATATTTATTACCTTTAATCTGAACTGTCAAAGACTAAAATGAATCTATTGTTTTTTTTTTATTATAATCTTATTGTTAATCTCGCTATGTTAAGGTTTTTTGTATATATAACATATTATATTGATTTATTATATATTCTTAAATTGTATAATTATAATATAATTAATATATATTTCCCACAAAAAGGTCATGTAATTTTTTTAGGTGCAGTTTATTCAAACCTTGTTTCTAACGGTCTGGCCTCCATTAAGTGTTATTAGTATGATTATGAGACACAGTTATAAATTTATTAGATTTTACCACCAAGATCATCCTACTATTGAAAAATCACTTTGTACACCGGAAGTACGTATGTATTTAATTTTCAGCTGTGAAATAAATATATTTATTATTTCTTAGAGAATAATAATTGTAAATGGTGGCCACGCCCTAAGAATTGCGTACGTATGACATTCTATTCAAACATAAATCAGCCTGTTGGTAACATTGATACGACTTTTTATTCTTTCTGAACATGGAACAAAACAGAAATAACAACTCGATATTATATTTTTTCATAGTTCAAACGCAAATTAATTAATCATATGTAGAAGTTCTTTCATTTTGAATGAGAATATATACTTTTTGCTGCCGCGCGATCTAAGAACAATGAATGTTTCAACAGACATTGATTAACTACGATCGTGCGTGGCGCACGTATTCCATTTTAATTATTCCATCTCACTCTACGCAATAAGAATAAGTGAGAGATCGTTTTTTCAGCCTAACAATAATTGTATCTTTCAACGTTGCTCGTTCCCACGATCACATACATAATTAAAAAGAGCGAGTTTTGATTAAAGTTTACAATATAATTAAATTTTAATATTTTTTTGTTCGTCGATTTTTAAAGTGAATGAGCAACTTGACAGAATACAGTAATATATGGTTTATTTTAACTTTGTTAAGAATAGATATTTTATTATGTGAATTTCGTCGTACCCGATGCGAAACCAAAGGTAGATCCTAAACAGCAAGTTAAAAAAATATGTGTCTTTGTTTAACATTACTAATTACTTAATGCTATCCTACTTCCTTCGATTCGATTTTTAATTATAACTCTTAGAATATCAATTATAGCTAATACTTGGCTATATCTAAGTTTAATTATATATCTATCGTATGTTATTAATTTAGATTATTTCTAACTATGTTTTAGTTCCCGACAGGGAATCATAGTAGGCATGGAGACTAAAATCTATATAATCCGTCAAGTTAGATTAACAAAAAATATTGGAAACGTATTTTTTTTTCGGTCTTTAAACAAGAAATGACGAAGATACAGCGCGTTGAAATTTCACGTGACGACACTTGTAGGTAGAATTTTACCTAGTAGTGACGTCACAAGCCCCCCTCTCCTGAACTTTATAGTTTGTGGTTGCTGTGTACCTTTGACAATTTTCTTTGATTTGATAAATAAAAAAATATGTGTCCACTATTTTTTAGTAATCTAACTGACGGACTCAATATATTTTTTTTAGTCTTAATGCCTTTTGTACCACTATAATGTTAAAACACGTGTAAATTGTATTAAGTATTGAGTGTATTGTTTCCTGAAAATGTCTTCCCGTTTAAATAGCTTTATTTATTTTGTTTTAAGGATACAATGTATAACACTGAATAATGAAGATATAATATACAGTTATGAGTTATGATTTAAGAATTTGGAACAAATCTTTGTCTATGATTCTTATACCTAATAAAATCTTTTTTTTTATTTGGCTTTTTTATTTACTAACATTTATTTACCTATGAATAACATTAGTTTTGAAATTGCCGAAACATATTTAAAATAATTTTGATTAATTTAATCAAATGTATTAAATGAAAATAATGTTCATCAGTGTTTTTTTAATAAAGACCCAGTTTTTGAAATGATGTTCGACATCAAAGTTATGTAATCAGTTGTCGAACTTATGTTGAGTGTCAAATGAGTTTCTTAAAGTATGATTAACTTTCATTTCATGATTGTAAAACTAATCAATGGTATTCTTTTCGCTTTAAATACCGAACATCAAAACGTATTTTATACTAGTTTCCCGCGCGCGGTTTCACCCGCGTAGCAACGTCCCTTAGGAACTTCATAATTAAATATAGGCTATGTCAATCAGGGTGAATGTAGCTTTCCAATGGTAAAAGAATTATGGAAATCGGCACAGTAGTTTTTGAGTTTATTCATTACAAACTTACACACACACACATATGTACAAATCTTTCCACTTTATAATATTAGTATAGATTTCTGGAAGTTCAAATTCATTTTATGTGTTACTAAAAAAGATTTGATTGTGAAGTCAAGTTTATAGCTATGTTAGCTGATTGTTTCTTCTTTAATAGACTTTCATTAAGCCGGGTGTAAGTTTGTTGAATGCTTATAATATTGCAATACAACAGTCGAATGAATCCAAGCTGCTCAGTGCTTTTTTTTCCAAATACTATCATTTATGTTTATTATAAAAGTTTTGTTTTATCTTCTAGGAGGTTAATTACGTAGCTATATGACTATGACTTCAATAAATGTATAAATATCTTTGATACTCAGGGCTTACTATGCATGTAAGCATCTAAGCGTCTATGTACAGCCAACAAAAGATATAGGTTTACACTTTGTGAAACGCATTTTAATTTTTTATGTCTATGTTTGTGAATAGTTTACTGTTATGTGCATTTATACAGTTATAAAGGAATTAATCACTTATAAAAGGATTTCCGGCTGTTGTGCTTATACAAACAGCTGATATTTATTTACATTATTTGTTACTGACGGTGTAAACCTGTCTCTTTTGTTGACTGTACATTTTCATAGAAAAAGATTTGGAAGTCATAGTCACCGTTACGTAATTATCCCTCAAGTGTGATAATATTTATTAAAAACCATACCAACACATATAAAAAATAATACCTTAATATAAAAGTGGTAGACTTTGCTACAACTTTGCTACTTAACTTTTTTCCATAGGACTTTTGGTTTTGTTGGAAATCGATATTAACCATTTTTTACCATTATAAGTAACCACCCTTTACCACTTCCCGACCTCAGATCGCACGATTGATTTGCACGATTTGCCATCAGAATAACTATAGGAACGTAACGTATAAAAAATCAAATATGTTTTTCTCAAAAAAAGTTTCTCGCAAACAGACTGCAATAACAAATGTGGCAACATGAGCTCTAGTTAGACCAGGGTAGATCATTTTTCTAGGAGAGCCCGCGGCTTTTAGCTGCGGGAGCTGCCGGGGGATACCCGAAGGCCGAGACCGATGCTCGGGTCCCCTACTACCAAACGGCAGTGTAGGGAACACCCGGGGGATTTTTAGTGGGTATACATTCTCCGCGGTGCGACTAGCTTGCCGCGTAGGTACTCGTTTTGAGAAGTTGAGTCCCACATACCTACCCCTCGCTAACGCAGGGATCACAAATGCTGCGATCAGTTTTTTTTTTTTTTTTAACCAAAAAAATATAGGTATTGGACATAACCCATTGGACAGGAAAATAATATAACAAAAATGAAAGGAAAAAAAAAATTACGGGCGATCTGAGGTCGGGAAGTGGTAAAGTGTGGTTCTTTATTAGTAAAAAATGGTTAATATCGATTTCCAACAAAACTACGAGTCCTATGGCAAAAAGTTAAATAGCAAAGTTGTAGGTAGGTGATAAAAACATCTACTACTTTTATATTTAGGTCCACTTTTTCCTTGAAAATCATGTGAAAAACCACATGGATATTTATTTTTATAATGTCGAGCTATTTATTATAATTTATCCCTCACCCGATCCAAACAGGGGTGCCACAGCCAAACAGGGGCTCAGTACTTTCGCCACTCCTGTTTTCGCTTTACACAAGTGACATCCCGAAACCCAAGAAAGCACATCTGGCTCTCTACGCGGACGATACCGCTTTATGCTCGGGCCGCAGTCCTGCCGCCATCCACGACGCTCTACAATCCTCATCAAATGCCTTCATCCAACAAGTCAATTGGGAACGGCAAGCCAAGTACTTAGGCGTAATCCTCGACCAAAAACTAAACTTCAGAGAGCACGAACAGTTTCTATACGCGCTCTAAAGTTTAGCTTTTGCCGTCATATTATTGACCGGTGGAATGCCCGGTGGACTGTTAAGAGTAAATCTCGAGAAGAGTACTGCGGCACTCTTTGTAGGATTTACTTTGATTCTTCACTTTCTGAACTATTTGCCTAAGACTTTTGATGCCTGAAATTTGGATTGTAAAGCGTCGTGAATAGCGGCAGGACTGCGGCCCGAGTAATATAAAGTGGTATCCCCGAAGATGGGCTTTTTTGGGTTTCGGGATGTCCCTTGTGTAAAGTGACAACAGGAGTGGCGAAAGTACTAAGCCTTGTGGCACCCCTGCTTGGATCGGGTGAGGGGAAGAGTAGTCTCCTTCTACACGATACCTAAAGGTTCACCCTAAGAGATAGTCTCGTATGATGTATAGACGGTCCAGCACTTTGAGTTGGTAGAGCATTTAAATTAAGCCATTGTGCCAGACTTTGTCGAACGCTTTAGCTACGTCGAAAAAGAGTGCTCCCGTATGGCATTTGTATTTAACAAGGATGTGTGCGACAATGCAATGCACTTGGTGAACACAGGAGTGTTTGGATCGAAAGCCAAACTGCTCATCAGGAATAAGATTGTTATCCATAGTGAATGCCTGTAGTTGGACATAGAGTAGATCAGATCTATTTAGGCAAGTAGGTATCGGAGAACTGAATACAAAAAAGCTAAATTGCTAATTATCAGAAACCAAACTGCATGGTAGGTATGTATTCGCCGATTGGTCAACCACGGAGAATATATCATAAAAACCAAAGACAATTTAATTTTAATGACAAACTTTTAACCTCCAAAATTAATATGATAAGTATGTAACTTTATTCCCAAAAAATACTGTTTGTCATTTACCGGTCTTTTCACATTTCTTGATAAAAAGAGCGTAAAATAATGGCTAAATTGCTGGGACTAGAAAAATGGGCAAAACTACTTAAAATAATACATAAGAATGGCGGTGTTATGAAGTCCGCATATAAAATTTGGCGATTCGACACACTGAAGGTACTCTTACTCAGTTATTTGGTATTGTAATTTACGGTGTTTCCAAAACATATGCCATCCCTTTATGTAGTGTATTTAGTAGGTAGTAGGTACCATGATTACGAAATATTTTTAAAGCATTTTACATAAGTATCTAGAACCACGGATTAGGCAGAAGGCAGGTACACCCATAGTAAGAATCTAATGTGCGGGTTCCAATTCTTTCGGCCACAGTAGTTAGTTCAAGATGAGTATAAATCAGAGCATTTACTAGTAGAGTTATCTACAATGTAACAGGACAACGTTTTTACACAGGAACCAACCTTACTGATGAGGCAGCGGCAAGCGCCGAATATTTGAAGTTCTGTAAATGTACAAGTTAATGCTCTGCCAATACCGCACCGGTGGCTCAGTGGTTACGGAAGTTGCTTCTGAGACCTGGTGTTCTGGGTTCGATTCCCACCCGGGACAATTATTTGTGTGAACCACAAATAGTTGTTCTGAGTCTGGGTGTTCTTTGTGTCCGTGAAATGAATGTTTGTAAAGTCCCCCGCGACACAGGGATTTATTTCCCTAGTGCGGGAGTTGTCTTTAAAAAAAATAGATGGAAAAAAAAATAGATGGATAATACAAATCACTATGATTTAGGTATAGTTCTCTCCCGATTTTAACCGCCTAGGTAACCATCGACCCGTGAGAACCACAAACATTTTTTTAAAGCTTGCTAGGCGAGTTTTGCTTTCTACTTGTATTTTTGTTAACCCCTCGTGCAAAGCTCAAATGCTTGTGCTACGAGTGGGTTCACATCAGTAGTGCAATGGCTGGGGTTCGAACCGGCGACTTCAAGATCACAAGCCCTACGTCCTAGCCATTGGGCTACGGCCGCTCCTTCATTCGCGTTTCCACTATTCGCTGATTAAAAAATTGCGATCCAATTCCTGTATTCGCGGCAAAAATTCCCATATTCGCGGAACTAATCGGCACATGAGTACATACATACATATATTAATAGAAAGGATTCGGTATCCTTTGTAAACGTCCATTTATCTAGGCTGGAGCTCTGCTCGCCTTTATGCCCGGTGAATTAGCAAAAGCCTCAGGGCTAACTACATATGTCCGTCCGAAAAAAAAAAGCCTTTGTAAACGTGTCGGTAATTGGATTAAAAGTAAGACCTCATTACGCTTTAAGTTGTTGTTAAATGCTGTCACATATTAGACGTTCTGTGCTTTATAATGTTGACTAAAAATATAAGTTTCGACACGAAAAACATCTGCATTACCGCTTAAAGTGAAAATAGATACCTATGCTTTGATCATTTACGCCCTGGAGAAAAAAAAATATTCACAGCCCACGAGGCATCGTCACGTTTCTAGTGCATGTGGAACAAACACTGAAAACGTGACATTTTTTTATGTAAATTGATCCATCGGAACATACCCCCTATAATCCCATATAAAATATCATTCCATATTCACGGTTTCTGTATTCGCGGCATATTTATTACGTAACGTATACCCCGCGAATAGAGAGCTTGTACTGTACTGCACTGCACTGCACTTGGTTACCGAAGCATTACATTTGAATTAAAAAAAAATCATATTCGAGGTGTTAAAGGATAATTGAACTAAGCGACATCATGAGCGACATTGAATTATGTACTTTATATGGATTACATAAAATATATATTTTATACCCCACGGTGTCGCTTACATCAGTTAGCCTTTTACCTGTCGATATGGATTTCGTCGTTCTTGAGTTTATTCATTGTAGCTTTCCGCGCAACATATCACCAAATAGCCTTTGTTACTTCTGGATTCTGAATAATGTGGCTTTCGAATAGTGAAAGAATTTTCATAATCGGTCCAGTAGTTCTAGAGTTAAATTTAAACAAACAATTAAATCAGGTGACCCACAAGCACTTCTTCTTCTATAAAAAAAATATGTTTTCTGTTTATAATAATAATAAAAACAAGAAATCATTGATTTTATTATTATTGTCATAGATTAACTGTGCCGCACGTTTTCACCTGCGTTCTATTTGAGAATAGGTACATCATTAGATTTACAAGAAAATCTTCCCTATTTAGCTTTTGTTGGTGAAAATTCTTTTGGCACCTATAATTTAAGTTTTGGTATAGCAATGATGGTCAGACGAGCCAGGGAATTCTGATATGTAATATCGCTACTTTAAATGTGATATTGACACAACATTAGGTTATTATGAAACTTAAATTGATCCGTAATATCATGTAATTAAAACTTATTATCTATACTAAGTACTATACTATACATATGACTATACATTTGGTTTTTGTGTCACTATCACATTATAGCAGCTAAATGTCTAGCGCTGAACTGAGTCTGGTGCTGAGGTAGGTATGGTTTTTTTCTATTCCTAATCCACGTTGTATAGGGGTCCAAATACACGATAAGCTAGTGTTAGTACAGTAGATGTATATCACTACACACCCAAACACTTTTCTCTTCCCTGTGAGTGTTGGTGACCTTACTCAGGCACAGGAACACAGGAAGAATATCTTCCTTCCTTTAAAGAGTAGCGAAACCGATTAATTCCCTCTAACCTTTTAAATTAATTTTCTTTCATCAGATCCACTTCTTCTACACAAGCCTTTAACTGTGCATAAATTATTGACTGATATAAACATATATAAGTAACAGTAGGTATCAGTACTTAAGTCCCTTAAAATATCGTAGCATTGATATATCAGTCTCTAAAAATAGCGTAGCATCGAGCGGTTATATTCAGGATACAGCCAATTTCAATCAACTGGGCGCTCAGAGTAATTGTAGTCTAACAACTGCTCAATGCTCTGAGGCACTTTATTATTTTTTAGGACGGCCGCTGCGTCGGTAAAGATTCTTTGGGAAATCTTTATTACGAAAACAACTATTACATGATTCCTCGGAACCGTTGGGTAGAATATCATGACCGCTACAAGTGGGATTATGATGCCAGCCAGGTAAAAATAGTTATGTTTTTAGTTAAGATAAGCTGATATTACAAAATTAAAATCAAATAGTCCTTTTTTATTGTTCCTAGTTAGTTAATAGAAAATTATTAAATATTCATTAAAAAAATTAAGATAATATCTCATTTCATTTTATGTAATGTATTTATACAATAGACGACAGCAAAATAATAACGATGCTCTATTGATAAACGCCATAGAGCATTTATCTTGGAGCAGGGAGCAGCTGGTTCAGGTGACGGATCCATATACGTCCGTCATCAATTGTAATTTCATATTGAAGGTTACCCAGATTTTGCGAAACAGTGCCAAACTCCCTGAATTTGTGTACAATTCTACTTGTTTCTAACACAATTTCAAATAAATTGTCTTCCGTTATCGGAATACGAGAGTGTAAGGTAATCCAAATGTGTCGAATAATACATCAAATTTTTGAATACAGAATATGCTCGTAGTTGATTTTGTATCTCTTGGAAACCCATTTGGAAAAAGGGCCTACGAGAATCAGTCATTGGTAGCTGGATATACGTCCGGCATAGTCAATATGTAGTCTTTGCCAAGGGCCCGTAGGTTCCTACCAATGATGAATAGTTGCTTCTGGATGTTCGTTCTGTTCGAATCTACGTAGGTACATGTTTCGATGAAATATTGAGGGAATTCATTTAATTGTCTCTGTAGGGAGTCAAGTGGGTCAAGCTGGTATTTAGGAGCGCCTGCGCTTTGTATAGTGCAAGTCGTAGGCCAGGTGTGAAGTATCGCTTAGCTCTGTTCAGGACGCCCAACTTTTTGCTGGCCAATTTGGCTTTGTCTGCCACATGACTCCTGAATTGGACCTTGCTGCTTATTAAATTAGCATTACTTAAATATAAATATGCATTTATACAATTGACAATAGCAAAATAATAACGATGGCCTCTTGGTAAGCGCTTTTATCCATGAAAAAATGATAATGTGAATAATATTGTTTCTATGACAAGTTACATACGAATTAATTTAAATAATTCTAAAAAAAACCCTATTTCGTTATTTCGTCAACGTTAGACGAAATCGGGTAGTAGGTACGCTACTAAGATTTTACGCCAAAATACTGTTTATTTGTGTACTGACTATTTACCGTAAATCATGAAGAACCTACTGGATCCAACACCATCTACATGAACAAATAAGAGGGCGAGGACCTGCAAAAATGAATGAAAAAAAAAAAAATCTAATTGTTCGAATTGCCTTGCAAACTTCTATTGCGCGATATAGTTTTGTTAGTAGTGTAGGTGATAGGTGGCGCTTTTCTAGATTTTGCTGCTAGTCTTATTAGGTTCGATTATTAGGGGAGTGTTTCGCAACTATCACTCTACAGTTCGCAGACGTCTTCGGCAGGTTGGATAAATGGGATCTGTGTGTTAGTTGAGTCTTGCAGTTTTTGTATTGTTTGTTGATAAATTGTAATCGGACGACGTCCGGGTGGTAAAGGACGCTCCGATACCGACGCGGCGACGGTGCTTACGACGCTTCATGCGCAAAGTTAGGATAGTCGTATGCCGCAACAGTCAAAGGGTTTGATTGTTGTGCTGCAGATTTGAAGAAGTATTTTGAAACATCTTTTATCTCCTAATTGAAGACCGTTGGAGATCTGAAAGTAAGTTGGACCGCATAAATAGTGCCCTGGTGGCACGTCGAGTCAATCTACTTATTTTGAACAGTTTGAAAACGATACAGATTTCTGCGCCGCAGGACCGGTTTCCACAGGTCCCCTCAAGTTTAGCTTTCGCTCACGAATTCCACTTAAGTAATAATAAAAAAAAATTATACATAACGTTTTTACACAAAAATATAGTCCGCTGTCCTAGTTAGCGCAAAATCTGAGATATCCGCGAGCTGTTAAGTAGGAAGACAGTTCCATTATACTTCAGTATCAAAAAATATTTTAAAGTGAGCCATAAGGACAGGTACCAAAGGGGGCGAGTATGCACTTGCCTGCTTAAATAAAGTATGCTTGAAAAGAGAACTGAAATAGGCAATCATAAAAATCTCAAAATTTTGAGAATCCTTTGTTAACCTATGTATACAGATGGGTAGGGGCCTGAGTCTATGTCTGTGTCATTGTAAACGTAGGTTCTTTATAATCTTTTGACATCACCTAGCTATCCAAGCACAGCCATGCACGTATACTCTACATTCACATTGGCCGAAGCATACAAAGAATCATTGCAACTTAAATAAAGTGGTAGAAAATGGTTTTTAGTTGCCTGATATTGCACTTCCGTTTAAGATATCCGCGGAATGGTACGGTTGGATCCACCACAAAACGGACAAGCTGCCTAGCGAGGACTGTGCTAAGTATTGTTTAAACTGCTGCTGCTGGACCCGCTGCTGGCTTCAACCACACGTGGAAAATATGTCGGGAACTGAAGAGGCCTACTACCCTTACAGCTCAACAAAACAACGAATTCAAGTTTGGGATGGTAAAGTATTTCAATTTGTAGATTATTCTTTTTGCTTTTGGAACAAATTTTTGAACTAGATTCCACAGAAGGCTGTGCATTGTCTCTAACTATAACCTTCTAGTACGCTGAAACCTCGTAGAAGCAAGAGAGGTCTACAAACTGCAAAGTTGAGCGACAGTTGTACAACTACAACCCCTAAAAATCTAAGTCATAATTCAGCAATCCCTTTGCTAGCACCCGCTCTTAGCCGACATCCAAGTCTTGTAAGGCGCCTCGTTACGCTTTCTTTCACAGGCTGCTTGGTTTTATATGTTTAAACCACTAATTAGGGCTAAAGCCCTGCTCGATTTCATGCCCAGAGTAGCCAAAGCTTCATAGCTTGGTAACCCGTCGACCATCCGAAAAAGAGTATACCTACCTCAGATATTCACATGGTTACAAGTAAACACGGCCCCGTAAACTGGTTTGTTGGGAAATTTATCCAGGAGTAGAATAGGCTTCCCCTCAAGAACGCGAGCTTCGGTAATGAAACGCACAGAAAGGCGTGTATACAAGAAAAATTTCGCGTGGAAACTTAATCTGCTGGATCAGTCAGACATGATATCAGCAGATGGTGAGACAAGCCCTTAAAATTCAATTAAAAGAATATACACGCGAACCACAATGAACGTGCGTAAACGAATGATGGTTTTTTAATTCTGAGTTCGTAATAATAGGTGTCGCTACTTGTCGACTCCAACCTATAATTTTATGACGGTCAAGTGGTCATAAAAAGGGGAGACTATAATTAATACTTCAGAGCGTCGTAAATTAAATTGAAAATAATTACAGTTGTGAACTAATAGGTAGCTATATAACTTTTGATTTTTTTTTAGGTTGTGGACTGCACAGTCGGACATAAAAGCAACCACAAGATTGATGGTATCAGGAAAACAAGCGCTCTGTTATTTACGTAGTTTATTGTATTTATTTAATTGAATTTGTTCATTTATACACGAAATAAATAAAGCGTGGATACATAATATGTTTAAGTTTCTATTGTTAATGATTAGTTACAGGAGGATGGAACTAGGTATACCAACTGATTATGTTATACCTACCTAGTTTCTTCGTTAATCACTGTTATATCAATGAAAGACTAACATAACTTCAATATTATTTGTTTTAAAACTCTCTCAATTTTCTAATAGTAGGTAGAAACTTGCTGAACCTAGAACATTTTAAACTAATATGTATCTAAAATCCATTTTTGGTAAGTTTGGTCAGATATCGGTTCCAATTAAAATGCACGAGGTTATTTGACTCAGAGGAATCGGAATTGATGATGATATTGTTACAACAATCATGATTCCTTCAAGGATATTTCTTGCCCGACACGGGAACCGAATCCGTGACCTCAAAAAAGCGAAAGTAATATTTCGGTTCGAAATATAACAGTGAGTTCAGTTTTGTAATAATAACTGAATAATTAACCTGTAACAGAATGATGTCGTTTAATTAATGTTAACAAGTGTAATTAAATGGGTAGTAATTCGCTTCTTGTAAGTATCATAAAAGTCTTTGAGCAAAAAATGCAACTTGTAATGTAATCCAGGAGACACTTTGACAAAAATATTTTAAATACCAAGGTATCGATAATATTATGACAAATTCATTTTAAATATCTATATTACTTTGGTTTATACGGAAATTGTGATGCAATTAAATTTAAATTAAATTAATTTTAACTTATTATTTCTTGTAATTAAAAAATTAATTCATGATTGGTTCCGTTAATCAGGAAAACGTGTCCCATTAAGATGATATTAAGAGACTGAGGAACAAATGTATTGAAAATGTAGAGCCACTTTCCTATTTGTTATTTATGTTTCGTTTGAAGGATCCAATGTCGAAGAAAGGAATCACCCGTATAACGTCCACTGCTGAACAGTGGCAGTGGCCTGCGCTTGGCAGGCGGGCTGGTGACCGCAGTATTATGTTGTAACACACAAGTAAATGTTGTTGCACGTTTTCTGGTAGACATTTGTTATAGATTATGTTTAACAATCGGAACCGACAGTATAACGTGCTTTCCGAGGCACGGAAGTCAGTCCCTTAATCAACAAAGAAATGAATCTTAGATTTACACTATCCTGACGTGAATCGAACCCACGAACTCTGAGACTCAAAGCGAGACTTGTGCCACTACGCCGCAAAGTTAATTCAATATTAGAATATACTCGTAACTACGAATGTAACTGAGTCCCATTGATTTGACTAACAATTTATCAGTAAAGTATATAATATTAGGTAGTAAAGTACTAATATACCTATAGTTTACTGATATATAACTAATGATTAGTGATTAAGTACTTACTAATTATTAGTTATAGCTCTAATTTATTACTGGATCTAGCATATTTGTCGAACATTTTTTGCGTATAAATTTGTAGGTTTGTAAGTATTTAAACATACTGACTTTAGTCACTACAGTTAGTTAATTATTTTTGAACAATTTATCGATACTTATCTAAGTTTACACGTATTATGAATTCGTAAGGTTTAAGGTTGTTAGTAGGTATAGGTATTGTTTTGGCTTTTACATTATAATGGATGTAAATTTACTAGAGTTTGATTACTCAGTGTATGTATGTGTAAGTTACTAAATTATATACATGATTTTCATTTTAAGGTTCTTTTAAGATAACTACCTATTTTACTAATTGTAGTAGTGCATCATTTGTGTTTTTTCGACATTATCATCCGTCGGACTAGCTACCACTTACATTAGGTAAGTGAGAACAATGTCAAGCACAAATAAAGTATTTCTCACTACTTTTTCTATAATTTAATGTTGTTAGTGAAGGCTTAAAACCAACTGCAATCTATATTTGAAATATATTCAAAATACCTATAACCTACGTACAAAATTTCACTTTTAAAGTAAATCTTCTAATAAATAATGGCTCAGCGCAGCGTAAACACCGATTGTATAATACACAACTAAAAAAACTAAGATTAAACTAACTAATTATAAGCCACTGACCATAAAACTATTCAAACAATATGATAATTTTATGATATCATCGCTTTATTTTTTTTGTACGGTACGTACATATGACCGTATGGAAAAAATTGCAAGCATTTAATGCGCCGAAATGCTCTAAACGGCAGAAAAATTCGAAAACATTGAAAAAAATTGCTGTGGGTGGTGGGGAGGGGCGTAGCTTTGGGCGGTGTCTGGCCCACCTCCCCTGGTGGGGCAGCCGACGGGAGTCAGTTGCACATCGGCAGCGGCGAAGGTCGCACGTATGTCTCGCGAGTGAGTGCTGCAGTGTTGTGGGGCAGAGGCCCATACATTCGAAAATAGCAAACGAAAAAATTGAACCCCAGATGGGAGTATACGAGGAGAGGGGAACGATGCATTGGGTATGACTTTTCTTTTTATTTTGCCTTCCTTCGTAAGTTTCTTATCCATAAGTTTCAGTCGGACTGCTGGCAGATAACTTTCAACTTTATTATTTACCTGTGCAACTTTGTACAGACACAAACTTTAATCTGCTTAGATATGTCTGTCTATAATACAGACATATCTTAGTTTATGACTTAGTTTATTTTTATTACATTTATATGATTAGTGATTTCAATTAGCACTTATTCAGGCCCCAGCTATTAAAATATAGAATAGTCGCGCGAGTTACAATTTTATTTCTGAACAATTAAAATTACAAATAATATAATCGAGCTATTAATAAGCTCTATTTATTTTAGTCCCGTTATAACATAATACGTTACCAACTTTAGTGTGCAACACTTTGGTTACATTATGTACTTAGGTATATGAAATAATTTTAGCAATTATGTATTTGAGTTATACTTACCTTCATGTTTGTATTAATTACTTATTTGAATAATACTTATTATTAACATATTAATTGAAATATCAAAAAAATGGTTGCTTTAGACAAAATAATATTTTGGAAAGATCTCTATATTTTGCATTTAGGCCTTTTTATTATTATATATAGGCATACTGGTCTTAAGTATATATGTATTGCTATACACTTAATTAGTTTTATAGAAAACTAATTGATATATAACAAAGTTTGTGTAACGTAAATACTATGTTAGATAGAATTGTGAGGGACAGTTCCGTGGGCGTAAGAGCTTCCTTTTTGTATTGTGCATGAACATTCTTACGATACCAGTCTGTCAAATATTTTAATAAGACATTTGCTTAATTAAATAGACACTATATCTATATAAATACATACATAGTTGCTAGCTCACAGCCTCGGGATGTTAACGCGTTTCAATTTGCTTAATTAAATAGACACTATATCTATATAAATACATACATAGTTGCTAGCTCACAGCCTCGGGATGTTAACGCGTTTCAATGGAAAGCCTTATCGACATTTTATAACCATTAAAACTTAATGTTACTTTATTCTATTATAAAGTTCGCGTTTTTCACATACTTACTTACTTTGTCAAAAATACGAAACTTTATTATAGTAATTAAACTAATATTAGAACAATAATAAGAAAGGTTAAGTGTATGTTTAATCATTTATAGTGCGAGTATTTCAAGTTTAGAAGGGCTACTGTTGAGGGCTAAATACGCAACTTAATATCATTGCATGTTCTATAGGACTTAACTTTAAAATTATTTTTAATTGCGATGGTGTTTTTTAATTGAAACGCTTAAGGCATTGGGCATACAACAGTTATGTATGTCTGTCAAGACATAACGATAATAATGTGTGCATGTATAATGTTATTGAAATAATATAGTTATTTGTTACAAGTATCAATCTTAATTGTAAACGTATTCAAATATTCTGATGTTGTCTACTAATTGTCGATATAATTGGATACAAGATCTCTCAAATATAAGTAGGTATTATTATTATTTTTAATGTGTTGTACAGATAAAAACTGTCAGGAGAATAAAATTATATTTGATAGAGTTTTCATAGAAAATCTGCCACCATTTAGATTTATTCCTCTGATTTTATTTATTTAGGGATCGATCAATTATATCGACAATTAGTTAGTACTTAGTTAGTTACTAAAGCAAAAGTTGACTGCTTTTAGTAAGTATTCAGTTTTTTTACTGGTTGTTATATAGGTAATTTTAATACATGATATATTTATAAATAAAACAAGAGAAAATTAAATTATATTATAAATAATAATATAAAATATTGTAAGCTGTAGGTACAAACATGTGCAGCATTCCACGTCCAATATTTTCTTTTGTGACAAAAAGCCATATTATTGTTATATCAAAAAAGTTTTTATTCAGACAATCATAACTCTACCCTTTACTACAGTTACATCTAACTGGATTTATATCACAGTTGTGTAATTTATTTAAATAAACTTATTAAGAAGTAACGACACTGTAAGTCATCAATCAATAGCAAAATTTAAAAACAATCATTTGGCACTAATATCTATCTCTAAGAAGTGTCTAAAGATATCTTCAAATAAAGGAATAAAGATGTAAAAAAATATAGCTTATGTTAGTGGAGTTCTTGTGAAGATTAATGTTGGATTAGTTTGCACATATACTAGGTGACTTTTTTTACTGTCTTGAAAATAATAGGGCGTGATATGTATATGGAATAGATGTCTAACGCATAGTTTTTTTTTCTGACATTGAGTGAAAATGCGCACCTAATGAGTTAGTTACGTTACGTTAGTTAAAATAGCTGCCTATAATACTAATCAAATATGAATGAAAAGAGTCAGGCGAAATAGCGTAACTACCTACTTAAGTACGCATTTTTGTGGTTAAGATATTCACTTTAGCCAGTAAAAAAAAAAGATAAAATAACTATTCCTTACACATCTATTTCATATTATACACATCACGCCCTATTATTTTCAAGACGGTAAATAAAGTCATCTAGTATATGTATATCTATTCTGGTATATACTTACGTTACGTATAATTTTTATATATTTCATCCAAAGTTTAGTAGAAGTGGTAGTAAAATATTGACAGATCATACTCTTTAAAAAAAAAGGTATTTTAGTAAATATTAACTATAAAGTATTGAGAATAGTTTTAATTTTGTATAGTTCTTAATATTAATTTAACTCATTAAATAACCCTTTTTTATATGTTCTATATCCATTTTAGTATGTCAATAAAATATATAAATACAAACAAGAATATAATGTACAAAGTTTCATGATGATCGGTTAAATAGTTTTCGCGTTAAAGCGTAACAAACAAACTTACTTTCACATTTATAATATGAATTAGGTATAACATTCAGTTTATATTTAAGAAGTTAGTAATGTAAATAAACTGATAAACTAAACATACTTACATGATATAATATGGAAGGCAGTGAAGGCAGGCAGTATGGAGTGCAGTTGATTAACCAATTCATCTATTATTTATATGTACCTAAATTAATAAACCTACCTTAAGAGAATATGAAATGATTTTTCATAATTCCGTAAAATATTTATTAATATTAATAAAATATAAGATATTTTTCAAAAAGTTTTTATATCACTAAAATAAGGTTTTTAAATCACTGTTTCTTTGATTAGAGTTTGCAGGGGCTTTCATTTCATTTATAGACTTTGTTTTAAATTTCTGACCATATTATTATCACTATTCCGTATTTACAGCATTTGCGTGTCTTTAATCATATTATTATGCGTATGGAAACTAAGATTATCATTACATTAGCCGACGGCGCGGCGAGAACTCGTATCTATAGACTTATAAATTGGATTGCATCGATTTTCAGTTTGGATATGTGGTTGAGGTGAGTATTTTTATACAAGTTTATATATAATTACAAAAATAATAATGTATATGTAGATTGTAGGTAGTTATTTACAAAAGGCGACCTCTAAAAAAAGACTGGGATATTTGAAGATAAATTAATTTTATTTCCTCATTTATTAAGATTTTAATGATTCATTATTTTTATCTTATTTTTTCAATTTTAATTCATTGACATCCTTGGATATTGTCATTAAGAAGTAACCAAATATGAAATAAAAAATTGATAAAAATGCATGTTGTTAATGTTTACCAAAAGGTCGCGCAAAAAAAAAAAAAAATATTAAACATTTTGCTTTATATGGAGGAAGATTTAAAATTTTGTTTAAAATATTTTAAAAATATTTTTAGGATTTTTTTTCGTACTACATTTGTATTTAGCCCCGAGGCTTTTGCTACTTAACCGGGCATAAGTTTTTTTACTGATGGTCGTAGAGTAGTATAAGGAGCAATTGAAAATCCTATCTTTGAAACCGCACCATGCATATGTATGCACACAAAAAGATCCGATACATAATGTATTACCTCTTGAGATAAAATAAAAATAAAGGTTGTGAGTAGTTAGCGTCACGCTGGAGTCATTGCTCAGTCATCGCCGCATCTACTTTACAACGAAAAAATTAACAACATAGGATGAATATAATATAATTATTTCGTATTTAATTAGTGGCTACTGTAAAATTTTATAGACTGCAATTAGTTTAGTTGAAAACCGTAACCTGTTTCATTTTTATACTGTAAAAAATATTATTATAGATAATGATAGGGGTTAAAATTTCAACATATTTATTAATTGAGAGGTTGCTTTACATAAAGAAGGCAAATCCTAAATACAAAAATTTTGATACATAGATATATTTATTGAGTACTTTTTTCCTTCGATATTTTAAAAAAGGATGTTTTACAAAATTTTTTTTGTCCGGTTTCGAAATTTATTTAATGATACGCATCCCCTCCGCAGCTGCAGCGTTCCCACGCCGGCGAAGGAACGTACGTGTATTTTTAGGACCTTACTAACTAACCTAGGTATATATAAAATCATTTAAGATGCGATGATTGTCGTGAACATTTGATAAAAAGTTTAGGTTGCACTTTTTCATAAATACTTACACATTTCAATATTTTAACTGTTTTTCTGAATGGTACGGTGATTATCTAGGTTACACAGTTATTTTCCAGAAATAATTATAAATATAAATAAAAAATAAGCATTTACATTTAATTTAAAATTACTTTGTTATTTGAAAATGGACTCTGAAGGAACCTGGATAAGCAAACAATATGTATTCGAAAAATATTAATACAACTCTTTGCGGTTGGTATGCATCTTGGGGAGGCTCCGCTGAAAATTCCTCCATTTTATTAGTACTTAACTTGATAATAATATTATGTTATTTGCCTACTTCATACATTATTAAATGATGATTATAGAGGTGTTGGTGCGTGTCTCGGTATCTTATCTAGAAGTCAGAAGTTTAATAGACCATGAAAACATTATGCATGTACCAAGTATAAAAAAATGACGCTGCCGATGAACATGAAAAGAAATTATAAAAAAGCACGATTTTAAAAATCACTGAAATGGACTTGTCGCGTGGATTTTATTAGGAAAAAAAACAGTATGTTATGTCCAAAAAGCACATAGATTTACATAAACTGTTTGCAGATTACAACACATTAGTTATGTTCTATGGATATCGAACCCGTAATGTACATACCGAAGCAGTAGTGAAACAACCGGTTCAACCACTATGCCATTACTACAGTCTCTTAATATAAAGTACATGTATATAATGTGAAAGCGAATCTTAAAAGTCTCAAATTTTGCATGGGGATTACTCTTTAAAGAGGTAAAAGGTGAAAAAATTTGTATGAAACTACCATAGCATCTAAATTTTAAAAATCTAAATGTCGCGGGTAATATTATCGAACATCTAGTAAAGAAAGAGAAGTAGATATAAAATAAATATTATTTTATTATTATACTAGATTCCCACCCGCGTAACTCCTGTTCCCGTGGGAACTTCATAATTAAATATAGCCTATGTCACTACGGGTGAATGTAGCTTTCCAATGATGAAAGAATTTTCGAAATCGGCACACTAGTTTTTGAGTTTATTCATTACAAACATACATACACACAAAAATACAAATCTTTCCTGTTTATAATATTAGTATAGAAGTATAGATTTGTACACCGCAATTGGCGTATTGTTTTAGCTTCGAACAAATTTAAATGTCGATTTAAAAATATTTAAAAAAGCATTACAACATCTGCCTGAGCCTCTACTAATAAAATGCGGAATACCTTTATATCTGATGCGTTAGTTTTTAAATACGGATCTAAAGGAAAATATGGTAAATAAGTGGGGAAAGAGATGTCGGTAAATATAATAAATACTATGATAGAACTATACACGCTTATAGCTCCGTAATACGATTTGGATGAATGAAATACAATTGGATCGAGCCCGGCGGGAATTTTCAGTTCGAATATTATTTGGTATATTTTATTGTTAATAATTGTATGCCTTTTAATTTATCAGAACGGCTTTTTTCGATACTTATAAATGTAATTTTGGACAGTACCTAAACTATTTATTTTCGGTAAATATATAAACTTAGACCACATTAATATATTTTTTAATAAATTAAAAAAATATATTTTATGTTATCTAATTAAATTAAAACTTGATAAAACAAGTTTTTTTTTAATAAAGTAGGTATTAATTGTTAATCTATGATGGGTTATACCTTCCTTCTTAACCTTATTTCAATTTAATATTAATAGGTATTTAAGTGGTATACATGTAGTAATGGAAAGGTAAGAGACACGTCGAAATGGTTGTGTATAAATTTAAAATATATACTATGGCAACTCGTTACTTTAAGAGCTGAAAATAGAAAATAAATTTATTTTAAACGAGATTCTAATTATTATAATGTTTTTATTAAATTTCTACAAAAACAAAATATTTGAGTGTTAAGTGTGAACTGACAAATTTCCTTTAATTTATGTTTAAATTATTAATGCTCAATACTATTAGCACTACAGATCACACATGCTGTCTGAAACCCAATTTAAAACTCTTTCATATTATGTTTCATCATCAGCCCGTATAACGTCCACTGCTGAGGATGGGCCTCCTTCTGAGGGATGGCTTTTGCTATCGTAACCACGCTTGGCTGGCGGGTAGGTGAATTCAATATTATGTATGTATACAATCGGTGCAGTAGACTGCAGTCGGGGCCAACGGTTTAGCGTACTTTCCGAGACAATCCGGAGGGTAGTCCCTGAACCAATCCGACCCGGAGAGGAATCTTATATTATACACAAAAACATCTCTATCGCTATGCTGCGGAGGTTGTGATTAACCTTTAACTAATAAATGAATCAATTATTATAGATAGTAATTAATATGACTGCATATCGCGATATCTTGTTAGCGAAACACGCTTGAGTAACTTGCATCTTACTTATTACACGATAACAAGACTACCTATTTTAAGAACGAAAAGGTACAATACTTCAATATAAAGTAATTAAAATAATTCCTAAGAGCTTTCGCGTTAATTACTGCTGGGGCATTTAAATATAGAAAACGATAAATTAATAATATAAAAATGATACAATTCTACATTTTTACCGATCAAAGTTTACCTGTGCTGAATATTGAACTGCGTTCCATTATCCAATAAAAGTATTGTATAGTCTTTCATCTTTTACATGTGTTAATTGAAATAACTGAATACATTTTCCTGGTAAAAATATGAACCATGATAATGTTTTTTAAGAGCGCTTTTTAAAATACAAATATTTTAGACATAACTATAGGTACGTTTATATCCCGATAGAAAGGTTAATAATACAATAGGTTAATCATGGCAGGTAAATAACTAATGTACTTTAACATTTTTTATAGGTAATAATAGTAATTAAATTAAAATATGTTTTTCGTACACAGATAATTTGTTGCGATTTATTTTGACGATTATCTAACAATTTTCCGTCGGCATGTTTTTATCCGATGCCTTCGAGTACTCAAAGACCGAGAGGCCCGCGAATTGTGAAGTAGAGCGTCAGTTGCTTCAAACTAAAAATCCTAAAATTCATATTACACAATCCCGCCAGTGCAAGTTTTGATTCGAGAGCCAAGCTAGAGGAGGCGCCCTCTTGCGCAGTTTGCCCAGTTTGTTGTTTTTAAACCATTAACTTATTTAATAAGGCTGTAGCTGTACTCGCCTTTACGGTCGAGGAAGTAGCCACTCTGGTCATTTTAAATTATAATTGTTTTTTTTGCCCAATATTTAAATCCATAAAAAATATTATTTTACTTAGGTCATTGAGATATTACAAAAAAGTAACCATTTAATAATGATGGAGCTCTGCACGCCTTTATATTAATTATATTATGCCTAGTGAAGTAGCAAAAGCTTCGTGGCTAACTACATAAATTACTGTCCGCAAAGAAAAACAGCAAAGTAATTCGATTTTCTTTTGTTGTTTATTCTTAAATTGTTTGATTTTCAGTTTGGCTAAAACATAGTGAGCGAAAAATGAAGTACTGAGTCATCGAGTTTTTATCTCAGTCGCACTTCTTGAAATTATCATCGTGGGAGAAAGGCCTAACTACGCCGCAAAGTCAAAGCGCTTCGACCATCGCATACAAAGATAAATAATAATAATTAGCTCAAAGAACCATTTTTGGAACTCGATTCTTCAGTTGCATTATTATTTTCACAGTTATTTGTATGCGTGAGTGAGCATTGTTGCCTTTGATTCTGTGTGTAATTGGGTGGTTAATTTACTGTATTGGCATTCCGTATGTAATTGACTCATTCGACGTCATGATCGAAAACTATATTGGGTTTCTATAAACGATGTGTCTTGTTTGTGTTTTTTTAAATATTTAAACTGCATTTTAGTATATAAAGAACATATAAGTTTTGATACCTAAACTTCGTAAAGAATGCATACTTTTGTGGATAAATAAAATTTCTATAAAATCATTATTTTACTTTTCAAATATTTTATATAATCACTTAAAAAATAGTAAGCATAAAAAATAGTAACCTGGTTATTAATAGTAATGTTTGTAAAAGTTTGTATAAATCTAATGTAAACCATATCTCTTAATTTGGGTTGTAGGTCCGACTTCCGTCGCAATTTTTTTTTACATAAATCGACCACATATCTGTTATAATTATGTGAAGCTGCCTTCCTAGATTGAAAACCCCAACATAACCTTACCTACCAATTCTTAGAATCGAACTAGAGGATTCAATATTTCAATCTACTTTTAATCTCTTCCATTGTGTCTAAGGAATAGGCTAGAAATTTGCAAAGAAAAAATATAAAGCCGAGGCGGGGAAAACATAGCACTAATGAGGGTATTTTTTACAAAGGCGAAAAACAAAACCATCTGAGCCCTTCTCCCAGGCACAAAGGAGGTCAAGAACTGTATCTGGGAATGATGTAGCATGAATATGTTTGAGAATGTTTAAGTCCACGTTATAATTATACAGCTTTTTATCTCAGTTATAAAGGCGGCTTTTGATTTAGCTTTTGTATATTTGCTAGTATTGTTTAGATTGGATCATGACATACCTGCTACATTTATTAACTCAGACTTTCATTAACATTATATCAAAATGCAAAACTATTCGGATTTATGGTGCAATATTTCACTTTAATTACATTTAGAAAATTTTACATGATATCAAACGATTGTATGTATTATTATGTTAATACAAAGTATATAACCGACCATATAAATATTATTTATTAACGACTTAAATCCTAGTAACAAGACACTTGCGCAAAAGAATAAAAGATAGGTTTTAAATCATAACTGTCGCTATTCACAACTGTTCACAAAATTTCACATTTGCAGCCTCCCTTGAATTATCTCTCATCTTAACATATTGTTTCAGCAACAAAGCGAGAGATACATAACGTCGGCATACGAGGGAGGCGGCGATCTGTCCCCTGTGGCTCCCGCGACGTCCCCGGGATCCCCTCGCGACTGCACCTCGTGTAGAAAGAGGGAGCCCCCAGATGAGACCCCTCAGCCTCCGCCCGAAGAATGCGCTGGTTGCGGCGCCCGCATTACCGATAGATATTACCTTTTGGCTTTGGAACGCCGTTGGCACACCCCCTGTCTTAAATGCTGCGAGTGTAAAATGCCCCTGGACTCTGAGCAGAGGTGCTATGCAAGGGATAGTAATATATTCTGCAAGAATGATTATTTCAGGTAGGTGTTTCAACTTTATTTTATGTAGTTACAATAGTTATAATTTAGTTTAAGTTAGTTTTATTTTAAATTAGCTACTTTTAATTGTATTTTAGAAGTTATATACCTACCTTAACATACTAGAAATAGACAACGCTAGCAAACATTTAGATTTAGACCTACATTTAGAGCTAATACGTTGCTACAGTAATTTTTTTGTGGTTTTGTCCTATAGATACCATACATTGGGCTTTCAATCAACCACTTATTTAATGAACTTACAAATGTTGAGTTTAAATGAATTATGATAATTATTTATAAGACGATGTTAATTATTTGTTTAAGTAATTGGTAAGTAGCAGTAAGTTTGTAAAATTACAAAAAAATACAAGCATATTATTAGCAGTAAAATTACAAAAAAAATTGAATATTATTTGTTTACAAGGTACCATAAAATACGAAGGGTACAAATTTACATTGGTCAAGTTTGATATTAATTAACTTGATCTAATTAAAAATAAATATGGAGAGCGATGGCATTCGACAACGAGTAATATTCTCATTGAGAGTTGTAAAAGAAAAACATATAGGTATTATAATAAAATAATTTGTTTTAATAAATTCAATATTAATAATAAATTAAAAATAAACTCCTACTACTACCAATTAAAAATCGTTGAAATAATATTTTATGATCATCATCAGCCCGTATAACGTCCACTGCTGAACATGGGCCTCCACCCGGGCCCGGTATTTGCCATAGTCACCACGCTTTGCAGGCGGATTGGTGACCGCAATATTATGTTGTACCACTCAAGGAAATGCTGCCTGCGAATTGATATTCGATTATGATAGATAATGTTATAACAATCGGGACCAACGGCTTAACGTGCTTTCCGAGGCACGGAGGGAAGTCCTTCAACCAACCACACCCGGAAAAGAAATCTTGGAATTTACACAAAGATTTCCTGTCCGGCGTGGGGATCAATCCCACGACCTCCGAGATTTAAACCGAGCCCAATACCGCTACGCTACGGAGGTTGTCACATTATTCATTATTAATACCTATCTTAAACTAAAACATTTCGGAAATTCAGTTGATCTATATTATAGCTGTTTCGCATATCATTTTAAAGGACTCAAGTCACAAGAAAACGTTCGTTGAATGGTATCAAAAGCCTGCTGGATCTCTTGATCGGAGAATAACAGCCAACCCACATAAATAAAAAAGTTACCGGTCGTCTCTTGATTTCTTCGGTTTCTTTGATTTTACACTAGCGGCACCTTTATTTGTAAATTTATAGTACAGAATATAAGTTATGGTTTCGATTTTGGTTCGCGTCAAATTGTGGTATACGTTTTAATTACTGAGTTTATTTTTATATATATTTTATTTGCTTAAGTGTTATATGGTGTTAGTGATTGTAGGTATATGACCGACCTTTTTAGATACCTAATATGAATTTCTGAAGCTGCAGCTTTATAATATTAGTATAGATTGTGCCTTCTGCAGCTTTATAATATTAGTATAGATTGTGCCTTCAATAAAACAATTTTATTTTTATTATCTGTAAGACAATTATACTGGTCGCAAAGGCTCGGAAGTCTGCTCGGTGCGTGATTCAAAATGCACTAAACAATTTTATTTTAACAATTAGCTAAGTGTAAATAAATTAGCAAACATTTTTATTATAATAAAACTTTAAAGTATTTTGGTATTATTTTCTGCGCTAACGGGTTAGATTGTAATCAGCGGTAAGCCGACTTAATACTGTATTTTTTGTTCGCTTAAATCAGCAAAGATGCTTTAACCTCATTATTTAAACATCAAATTAGTTTAAATTACAGTGTTAATCACTAATTTGAACTTTAAACAAATTAAAATGTTTCATAAACTGTTATGATATTATTCGTGGACGTGGTAACTAATGAGATTGTTAGTAGGTACCTACAGTTGACTTTATTGGAAATTGCACAGTCGAATTATAATTATGGAATCATACCGACGACCGTCGACCATAATGACGATGACAATGTGTGAACCGAATAGTGCTGTCATTCATAAAACTGGTCAAGTGCGAGCCGGACCCGCGAAGGGATCCGTACCATTTTCGTGCGTCTCCCTGTTTCCGTTATAGATACCGAGCAAAAAAGACAAAAAAAAAGTTTGTTTTATGGGAGCCCCCCTTCAATATTTATTTTATTTTATTTTTAGTATTTATTGTTATTGTTATAGCGGCAATAGAAATACATCATCTGTAACATTTCAAATGTCTAGCTATTGCAGTTCTTGAGATAAAACCTGGTGACAGACAGCGAAGTTTAAATAATAAGGGTCCCATTTTTAACCTTCGGGCACGGAACCCTAATGATAATGTACTTATATACTTAGTGATTGGAACCGTCAACATTATATTGTCGACTGAAATGTATATGAAATAATATCTAATTATAAATTTAATTTACAAAATTAAGTGAACATATCAGCAGCATTGAATAGATAGATTTTTAGACTGCATATTTTCGAATCGGTAGACCGAATATTTTCGTTAAACCTAAGCATGTAGACACAGCACACTTGGATAGAGCAAACAGCTATATTAAGATTTGTTTTCAATCCTACTATATAATCATCATCATCATTATTTCAGCCGTAGGACGTCCACTGCTGGACATAGGCGTCTCTCATAGATCTCCAGTTGTTGCGGGTAGAAGCGGTCTGCATCCACCGTGATCCCGCGGCCTTAACAAGATCATCCGTCCATCTAGTAGGTGGACGTCCTACGCTACGCGGTCTCCATTCGAGAACTTTTCTACCCCAACGGCCATCTGTTCTCCGTGCTATATAGCTCATTGCCACTTCAACGAATTAATCCGTTAGGCTATCTCGGTAACCCGCCTTCTTCTTCGTATCTCCTCATTTCTGATTCGATCTCGTAGAGAAACCCCGAGCATAGCCCTCTCCATAGCTCGTTGAGTGACCCTGAGCCTGTTCATAAGGCCTATAGTGAAGGACCACGTATCGGATCCATTGGTCATCACTAGCTTAATCATATAGCTCTATGAGATTTTTGATAGTGCACCCAAATTTATGGGTTGAAATTTCATTATTGGCGTATTGACAGACCATTGAACGCAAATGCATTAAGGAAGGTGAGCTCTTTATTTTGAACTAACCCATAAGCATGGCAACTAAATTATCAATGAATTTTTCGATTAATCCTCCTAGCTACCTACATACCTACCAACATTATATGATTAAATGTTTGATAATATCCCGTTTCAATATTATGTACAAACGCATACGTTTTTGGTAGTTTACTTTATAATAAACTGACCCGACAGACGCTGCCCTGTCTTACTAAAACTCTAAATTGAATTAAACTTTTAATATTAGGTGTAATAGCACTGAACTAACCGTGATGTGCACTAAAAGCAGCACGTTACAGCACGTATTCTGTCAGTATTATGTCAAACGCCATAATATTTCAATAAAAAAGTTAATTTTGTCAAAAACTCTAAAGTTACATTATATAATTTGATATGTGGTAAAGTATTCTTAATTTTTTTAATTAAATGCTCAATTTTCTTAATTTTTTCTTTTATATTAACCTTCGCCTGACAATAAAAAACACAGCAAAAAAAATATATCGAAATCGACCCCGCCGTTCACGCGTAATGCCGTGACCGAGGGAAATAGGGATTCATTTTTATATATTACTAGCTGACCCGACATACGTTGTACTGTCTGAACTTTTAATACCTATTAGGCGTGATAGCACTGAACTAACCGTGATGTACACTAAGAGCAGATTCAGTTTTATATATTACTAGCGACGGCTCCGCGCAGGTGCAATGCTGATGTATCATATACAGTAAAAGCTCTCTATTCGCGGGGTATACGTTCCGTAAATATACCGCGAATACAGAAACCGTGAATATGGAATGGTAATTTATATGGGATTATAGGGGATACGTTCCTAGGAGACAGTAGATGGATCAATTTTCATTAAAAAATGTCACGTTTCCAGTGTTTGTTCCACATGCACTGGAAACGTGACTTTCCAAAGCGTAAATGATCAAAGCATATCTATTTCCACTTAAAGCTGTAATACAGATATTTTTCGTGTCGAAACACTTATTTTTAGTCGACATTATAAAGCACAGTACATCTAATATGTGGCAGCATTAAACAAAAACTTAAGGCGTAGTCGTAATATCACTATAATCTTCATTTCTTAGTCCAATTACCGACACGTTTATAAAGGAACCCGAATCCTTTCTATTAATATATGTATGTATGTAGTGATGTACCGATTAGTTCCGCGAATATGGGATTTTTTTGCCGCGAATACAGGAATTCGGTCGCAATTTTTTAATCCGCGAATAGTGAAAACGCGAATGAAGGAAGCGCGAATAAGGAGCTTTTACTGTATATAAATCTTCCTCTTGAATCACTATCTATTTAAAAAAACCGCATCAAAATCTTGGCGTAGTTTTAAAGATTTAAGCATACATAGGGATATGGGGACAGAGAAAGCGACTTTGTTTTATACTATGTAATGATATATAAGATAGATAGATATTCTAAGCAACCTTTAACTGGGTGAAATTAAACTTTTTTCTTGGCTTCAACTTCATTTTAAATGAAATCAACGCCAATATCTATGTAGCTTTGGAAACCTTGCTTCCATCCGTCCAATAGATTCAGAGCTATTTCTTGATGTTGACTTTCCATGTTAGATACAAAACTTCGCTATGGAGAATGGGTCGTACTATTTATTGCACGTACGTAGAGATGTTGCCTTGCAAAATTTATTTCAATACCATTTAGCATTGGACATTCCGTCATTTGAGCGATGACCATAAAACATTCACCATTCGTACAACGAACGAAGATCATAAATTTTTGCGGACCACTATTCATCTTAACGCCATAAAGTTCGTCTAGTGTGGTCTACAGGAATGTGGGATTAAGCCCAGGTGTTGAAATCCCATTAAGAGATTTGTAGGATTAGCATAGTAAATAAAACATAATGGTTTGTATCGATAGAGACACTATAAAAATATGTTCCATATCTATCTT
Organism: Nycteola revayana; assembly: GCA_947037095.2. NCBI lineage: Eukaryota > Metazoa > Arthropoda > Insecta > Lepidoptera > Nolidae > Nycteola > Nycteola revayana. The sequence goes on along the minus strand of OX344842.1, from coordinate 28,362,691 downwards.
TACATATGGGTTTTGTTTTGACATTGAATTGACTCTGAAAAATAAGGCGTGTCCCTTGGTTCTACTGCAAGCTAGTTTGAAATAATACCTTTGTATTAATCTGTCTTTGTTATTATTATTTGGAGCGAAAGTTGCACATTCTTAATCCTACGCCAGCGACCGACTAGAGTCCAGTTCCAAGTCGCACAGGGGCTAGGATTTTAAGCTTAATTAGTTTGTAGTTTTCAGACCATTTAGTTAGGATGGATTGTGTTAGCCTGTATGCAGGGTAAAGTAGGTAGTAAACGACTCGTAGGATAATTACCTGATGAAGTTTTTCATATTCGTTTAGTCTCTTACATGATCAGGAAACAATTGTTCTAATTTTCTCATTAATAGGGTAGATACAGTAGTTGTATCTACTGCTACTATTAATATTATAAATAGGTACTCAGTTTAAAGGAAATTATGAGTTTCAATAAACACAAAAATCCCCTCGTACCTAAGACTTTTGACAATAAATATTTTACAGTAAAAAGTAATGCCTCTAGTAGCAACTAAAAATATATTTTACATCTTCAAATTTTCCACCAGCATCGATCAATTCTAAAGTCAGACATAAGGATAAAGTTACATTAACTACATTTTATGCATTAAATGAAACCATTTGTTTTACCCTAAACTTCTATGGGTAAATTGAGCTGCTACAAAACAAAAAACAATCAAACTATTTAACAGTAAATAATAATAAAATTTGAATATCCACATTTATGGCTTAGATTATGTTCGTAGGTTATTTTAAGTGCTATTAATGTTGCATTCTTACAATTTCCGTCGTAGCTCCCAGGCTCTCACCGTTAGTAAGAGTATCCCTACTATCGGTAGCGTCTCCCGTCAGGCGTCCCTCAGCCATAACTATCTGATCTACGTTTTACGTCTCAAGAGGTCTACAATTCACTACGCTTATCTGGCCGTTTACTTAGGACACGTATGCCGACACCGCGGGATGCCCGAGTGGCCTAAGCGAATAGAGGAAGCTGGTAGCGATTCAAATGGTTGTTCTTTAGATGTGTGGTTTCGTGTCGCTTGTATAAAGTTTATTATAGTTGTTTTGGAGCGTGGCATTCTTATTTGTTTTCAGTTCAACACGCGATGAGATTTCTTATGTTCCACGTTGTTCATAAATCATTTTTTTATTTAACGGTTTTTATAAAATTAAATAAAAAGTTGGTTTTGTGCGGAATCAATTGAAATTTATGCTGTGTGTTTAGTTAGGTAAGTATTTCTTTCGTTACCTTTTGTGATTTGTCTCAACAGAGTCTGTTAGATAACAAAAAAATATTTTACACGTCTTCTGATTGATGATTTATCAAATGAACAAAATATGGCGAAGATACGTCACGTCATTGTACCTAAAAGTGACGTCACATGAAATTTCACCACGCTGTTCTGTGTCATTTTTGTTTTCGGAATGAAAAAAGTTTTTTTTTAATTTACCTGACTGGCCAGATATAAAATTTAATCATCAACCCTATTGTTGTATATTCAATATTTCAAAACGCTAAACTCTCTTCATATAACACACACAATTTTATATTAGCCAAGTTTCTTTTTTATATCCGTCATATATTCAGTTTTTACTGTTTTAACGTTGTCGATAATTCATGATGTGGCTCCAGCGGTGACGTCATTGCCTACGTCATAAAAACCGAGAGTTATTATGATGTCGCCTTGTAGTTGATACCTTCCACGATGACTAGATTATGACAAATTACGATAGAATACGGTAATCACATATGGTAAATGGTAAATCTGTAAAGACAGAATATGAACATGATCGTTGAAAATGTATAGATAACTAATTATCTATACATTTTCAACGATCATGTGCTTCTGGTTTATTTTTAAATTGGTTTCTTTTTTAATAAGCTAGTTGACACTTTTTTGAAATTATTTTTATATGGTTATGGTTTTATACTGTTAGTTACTTGGTCGGACATTTTATAGAGTAGAGTAAGTGCACTAATTATGGACCACCATAAGGATTTTGTAAAATAAAACTCTGTTTTTTTAAGATTAATCAGTTTTATATATTTTGAACAGTTCGATAGTTATTTGGTATCAAAAACGATTATTACATTTCTTAAGAAAAATGAACATTTTAGAAATAATCAACTTTTCTAAAATAAGTCGTTTTTGTACCTTTACAAAAAGTGTACAAAATATGGACCAGATGGTTTCAAATATGGACCTAAGTGTAAATTGTGTTCAAAACTATAAAAAAAATGGACGTGTTGCCTAAAATTAAATTGCTAAGACAATTATAAAAACTATTGGATATAGCAATTTAATATGAATAATGATAATAACTCACCTTTCCCCTAGTCTAGTCCACTTTCCCAAACAGTAATATTTGCTGAAATTATGAGCTTACGAAGTTAGGCAAAAAATTACATCGCGCGTTGATAAAAACGAAAAATGGGTGCCGTAAATACGTGTGCGCTTTATGTCGACCTGCAAGCGGCTAACGAGCCCCAGCTCGCGCAGGAGGGATGTAGCTTAGCGTGCGGCGAACGATGGCTTAATACGACGGACGGTTTTTAGGAAATGCGGGTAGTTCATATTACGGAACCAGTCCATAATTGCTGCACTTACTCTAAGAATTATCTGTTAGTTATAGTTTTTTTTAAATTTATCTTCTTACATTTTAGTTCCGACAAGTGTATGTAAATACCTAAGTGCTGAATGAAAAATCATTATTTCATTATTAAGAATGGTTTTACTAGATCAAGAAAAAAATATGGCATTTATTTGAGATCTAGAAAGCACTAAAATAAATATTTTAAAATTGTCTTGACATTTAGCGATGAAAACTATGTCAGCCATGTTGATCTATGTACATTATTTGTGTTCAATATCGATGACGTCATGACTCGGAAAGTTCATGTTTTTTAACAAGATGTATGACGTCACAAAATGGCTGATAGCGTTTTCGGAAGTTAAAGACATAGACAAAATAAATAATTTTCATATTGAGTTTACACAAAAATATTCAAGTTTTATGAACAGAAATTATTATATTTAAGTTCGATATGACAAATACTTTTATAAATAAACATAATTGTAACATAATTTCATATGTGTCAACTAGACTATTATTCTTTTCTTGTCTTACTATATTTTACTATAGAACTTCATTCTAAGCCCCAAGTCAATGATCGATGCCATAAAGTCATTATATTGTTAATGATTAATAAACATATTATTATTTAAAATTCAGTCACTGGTTTACGCACATTTCTTCTTTGCTTTGCTGAATATTGTATCTGAAATTTCATGCAAAGACAGTTACTTGCCAGAACACTACCAGCAAACTCTATCAAGCGTAATGGCTTTGTTGATTTTTCTAAACCTATTCTATACCCAACCAGTGACATGTGGTGAAAAACCCACAAGAAATCGATTTATAGAAAACAGCATGAATTGTTCTTGAAATTTCAATGCTAAAGAGTTAGAACTACCAGTACCTATAGGCACATAGTACCTACCTAAGTCTTATGCGGTTAATATTTAATAACATAGTAATCGATTCATACCATCAGGTATGGTCACTATTTCAAGCGTCTACCTATTGCCGTTATAATTATATCTATATATATAAAAGAAAGTCGTGTTTGTTACAACACTTATAACTCGAGAGCGGCTGGACCGATTGCCATGGTTTTTGATTTGTTGGATTTGTTTCCGTCCCGAATAGCAGAATACATTTTAAAAACAAAAGAAAGTCGTGTTAGTTACACTATTTATAACTCAAGAACGGCTGAACCGATTTGGCTGAAAATTGGTAGGGAGGTGGCTAAGAACTGGGAGAAGGACATAGGATACTTTTGGGTAGGGGTAGGTTAGGGTAGGGTAGGGTAGGGTAGGGTAGGGTTAGGGTAGGGTAGGGGTAGGGTAGGGGTAGGGTAGGGTAGGGGTAGGGTAGGGTAGGGGTAGGGGTAGGGGTAGGGTAGGGGTAGGGTAGGGTTAGGGTTGGGGTAGGGTAGGGCAAGGGTAGGGTATAAAAGTCCACCCGTGCGAAGCCGGGGCGGGCCGCTAGTTATCGAACATAAAAAATCACGTTTGTTTTTTAGAGCTCCCCTCAAATTTTTGTTTTATTCTGGTTTTAGTACTATATGATATGTATAAATTTCAATTGTTTAGCTATCACGGTTCTTGAGATACCTACAGCTAGATGGGTTCATGAGTTTCATGGTGGAATTGAATAGACAGACGGACAGGGTTTCGTTTTTACCTATTAGGTACGGAACCCTAAATAATATACTATATAATAATCTTTTGGATTTAACTAACTTATAATGTTTAGTATCTATATGCAGGTATTGTTTGGACTATAATCATAATTTTTTGTATATCTATTTGCCCATAAATCAATATTTTTACTTTTACTAATATCGAATGTGATATCAAATAAAGAATAAAACGTAATGAATAAGCTGTCTAAGCATGTGTCACAATCTTAATTTTAGAACACCGATTTTAAATCGATTAAATATCTACTCGGTGACAAAATCGATTGCGTGCATTTGTTAAATAATAATCGGTATTGACATCAGTCGGTCGTAGAATTCGATACGAAGCGACAGGGTCACTGATATGTTTTCATTCCGTCATTACACTTTTGATTAGATTTGACACATTGACCGACCGCGGCCAAAAGAGTATCAGACTGACAAAAATATGATGAGGCCAACTGGTTAGGACATGTATTTTAACAATCGTACACAAAGGTACTTCTTAAAACGTAAATAAATATACGCTAATATTTCTGTGATATGAATTTAAGTGTCGTTTCTAATTAAACATTACACTATTTTTTTCTTTTAATCTGTTATCAACCAATATCGATAAGCACAGTCAACTGTGTTATATATCATTATACTAACGCGTATGTACTATAAAATGAACTGCCTCGCTCTTGGGTTCCACTCTAGGGCGCTCTACACGTCCGCGTCGGCGTATAGCCGGAGTCCGAGCAGCGTCGACGCAGCGTGAGAATGCCGACACTGTCGAGAGGGGCATCTTTGCCTTTCGTTCTTGTTATACTACTACTATCAAGCTGTGACATGACTTTGAATTGTAATTAATATAATTAATGAGATTGAAGATTACGTAGCTGGGAAGGGGGGTGATAGGGATGGTCACAAGGGTCACCAGAAAAATATAAAAAATTCCCTCTGGGTGTTTAAAAAAATAAATGGCATTTTTTAAAAGACTAAAAATTTTACACCTTGTGCTAACTGTACCTACAAATATGGCTGTATTTAAAAAAAATGCTGTTAGGTATGTAATCTTCAATAACAACAAGGTCATCAACATCAACATCAAAAATAACAAGGTGTAAAATTTTAAGTTTTTAAAAAAATGCCATTTTTTTTTTAAATACCCATAGCGGATTGTTTTTTATTTTTCTAGTGACCATTGTGTCCACCCCTGTCACCCCCTTTCCCAGCTACTTAACCTTTTGGGACACCCTGTATAAATATAGTGCTCTATAGGGTGACTGGTAATTAGTGACCGATACCTAAACACATAATTGTGCTCATGATAACAAACAACTTTTACTATGGCACCAAACTTGAAATCGCAAAAAAAAAAATCAGCTGCTCCCTATCATGTTGACGAGTTATGTGAACATGAATGTATGGAACAGCTGATTTTTTTTTCGTGTTTTCAGGTTTGGTGACATAGTAAAAGTTGTTGGTTATCATGAGCACAATCATGTGTTTAGGTATCGGTCACTAATTACCAGTCACCCTATATACCTACTATGGCAAACCAATCTACCCATAAATTTAAATACCTCTTGTAAAACGCAATTCAGTACAATGAATGCATAAAAGTACAACTATTTCGCACTCAAAAAAACACATTATTATTCTTCAAATTTATAACGTGGAACACCGTTGTTTCACTCAAACATTGAATTAAATACCGAACGAAGGAAGGTACTAAATTTTTTATTTAATTACAAATATATCTCCAAAACTAGGTATATTAACAAGAAAACAATAAACGTAAATCGTGAACGCATTATGTGTTCATAAATCAAACGACGGTACTTCCACGACACTTGTTAAATTGCTAATAAAAGTCATCACAACGACTTGTATGCATAATTCACAGTGGGTTTATTGCGAGTGAATGCTGGATCGCTGAAGAGTATTCACATCATTTTTTGAAAATTAATTAAATGCACAACAAAAGTCTATATATCTACCTATATATTATGTTTATGTAAGCATTGGATAGTCGAGCGCCAAGAATATTATCTGAAACTAGCAGCTGCCGGCGACTTTATCTGCGTGAAATAAGGATTTTATAAGCCCGTCCAAAAAGCCCGCGTCAATCGGTGCTACCGTTTTGGAGATTAAACGGAATACAAGGACAGAGACACAGACAGACATTTTTTTAAATTGGGTTTTTATTTTTTGTATCTACGTTATTAGGGTCAAGGGTCTAGGTATAGGGTCATACATTCATAATGTATTTAGTAAAAACCTGTTATATTTATTTTATATTTATAATTTATTAAAGTATATAGATAAGTAAGACTGCGCTAAGAATAAATAACGATAGAATAGAATAAATACTCATAAAAAATATGCAACGCCTGCATTTGAAGATACAATAATATTATTATTTTTGTTAAAACTGTTCCAACGCAGAAGTAATTTACACAAAAAGTAAGTAAATTATCTATATATATAAAAGAAAGTCGTGTTAGTTACACTATTTATAACTCAGGATCGGCTGAACCGATTTGGCTGAAAATTGGTAGGGAGGTAGCTAAGAACTGGGAGAAGGACATTGGATACTTTAGGGTAGGGGTAGGGTAGGGGTAGGATAGGGGTAGGATAGGGGTAGGGTAGGGGTAGGGTAGGTGTAGGGTAGGGGTAGGGTAGGGGTACGGTAGGTGTATGGTAGGGGAAGGGGTAGGGTAGGGGTAGTGTAGGGGTAGTGTAGGGGTAGGGTAGGGTAGATGTAGGACACCGCGTAGATTTTGAGGCGGTACGAAGTTTGCCGGGCCAGCTAGTTATCTAATAATTGAGTTTAAGTTAGTTACATTTGAAAGGCTTTCATAAAATTGGGATTTTGGAGTCCTATTGTCTTTAATTTGACATGAAAATATTGTTTGTGGTTTAAGTGTGTGTTGATACTTTAAATGGTTAGGTTCATTTAAGTAACTTACTTTGCTTTTATGTTATTGTAGAAAATATATTTACTACTCTAGTTTCTAAGATATAATTTAAAAAATGCAGTATTCTTACAAAACTTCTACCGACATCATCACTTTCCAACAATTAGATTGATCACCGAAGTTAACAAACAGAAGCAGCAATTAGTTCTCATTGAGTATGCGCGTTCCTCGAGCATGTGAACGATTCGATCGGCGAGGTCATCACCCGTCGCTGTCTGCCCTGCTCGCATTTATGCCCGGTCAAGTAGCAAAAGCCTCTTGACGAATTACTAATGTCGGTACGAAAAAAATTATACGTTCGAAGAAGGCACTCCTTCACAATGTGGGGTCAGCCTAAGATTCGACAAAGTTGCTTCGTCCCGTCGCGGTATAATTATTTCTAAGAAGTCCACTGCTCCTCTTCCTCTTAGTTGTACAGTGTGGACAGAGTGGTCGTGGTAATTTCGACTGTACACGATGACAATGGGAGCCTACTCGTCCATATTTCCCTGTGATGCGGCGCGTCCAGCTATTCTCCTCTATTATTGGCGATTAAAGCGCAAACACACTGTACAACGGAGCTGTCTGTGGTTTTTGATATAGGGCCGGTCCAGTGGGTTGGTGAATAACCGCGACCCTTCCACACGGCCTTACCTTCCCTAGGTATCAACCTATAACACATCTAGAATTCAATACTCTACAAGTCAAATTAAGAAAGTATGTATATTATTTTTACTTTTATTGTAATTGAATATTGGTAACTAATACTGGATAGCTATCTTACTTAAGCCTCTGCCTAAAGTGGATACACATTAGTCTACTACGCTCTAATTCGAATCGACCATCTTTTTGTAATTTTGTACCTGTTAAGAGTTTTATCTATTTTTTATGTAGGAGAAAATATATGGCTATAGATGGCAGATAGATGGTAGTTCACCTGCAACTTAAGTAGCAATAAAAAAGATTAAATGTAGAAACGATGGTTTGTATATAGATAACCAAACCTCATTCAACCAACAGAATTAGCATACCCTTTTATTTTCCATTACGATATCAAAAGCGCTATGACACATAAGCATATTATTTAACACAGAGTTTTAACATTTTATCATTTTGACTATAGATTTTCATAATACCTACTAGTGGTCGTCCAGAGATCGAAATTCGAAAATCATAAAAAAAAACTGCACTTCTTCTCTATATAAACTACTAGATTCCCGCGCGCGTTTTCACACGCGTAACTCCCGTTCCCGTGGGAACTTCATAATTAAATATAACCTATATTAATCAGTGATAATGTAGCATTCAAATGGTGAAAGAATTTTTACAATCGGTCTATTACTTTTTGAGCTAATTCGTTACAAACATACTTACATACAAATCTTTCCTCTTTATAATATTAGTATAGATAAGTGTGCGAAATCTTCATACTCCTCCGTTTGCGTAATTTTCGCTAAAAGGGGTACAAAGTTTATGCTTCGCGTATTGATATACAGGGTGTCCCAAAAGGTTAAGTAGCTGGGAAAGGGGGTGACAGGGGTGGACACAATGGTCACTAGAAAAATAAAAAAAAAATCCGCTCTAGGTATTTAAAAAAAAAATGGCATTTTTTTAAAAACTTAAAATTTTACACCTTGTTATTTTTGATGTTGATGTTGATGACCTTGTTGTTATTGAAGATTACATAACAGCATTTTTTTTAAATACAGCCATATTTGTAGGTACAGTTAGCACAAGGTGTAAAATTTTTAGTCTTTTAAAAAATGCCATTTATTTTTTTAAACACCCAGAGGGAATTTTTTATATTTTTCTGGTGACCCTTGTGACCATCCCTATCACCCCCCTTCCCAGCTACGTAATCTTTTGGGACACCCTGTATAGATAAATTATTTTCTGGGGCCACAAGAGTGCTAAAGTCTATAGTCGTGTTATTTATATAGCTCAATATTACAATTTACATTTTTTACCGCGTCGAACCTACCTGTTATCAAACGAAATAATTTTAAGACTTTAAGACGATTGTAACGGTATCTGAAAGGTTATAAATGACCCCGTTAAGTTTCCTTCGATTATTATGTCCCATTTTTACGGTTGGATTCACAAATGCCACTCGGTTTTAATCTTTTGACGGTTAAACTTTAAGTTTAAATTGGTGACGTTCATACATACACCTACTCTACGAGACAATGAAACCTGTCAATCAGATATTGCATGAAACTGGATAAACTTAGCTATGTGCTAGCTTCCCATGCGGTTTCACTCTTCTCTCGTTCCCGTGGGAAATTTATAATTAAGTATAGCATTTGTTACTCAGGGATAACGTATCATGTTTATTCGTAACAAACATACATACAAAAATACAAATCTTTCCTCTTTAAAATATTAGTGTAGATAAAACTTAAATAATGTTATTTTCTAGAAAATTCTAAAGTTTCATTTTTTTTAAATGTTGTATTCCGGTGTTTCTTTAAAGATCCAAAAATCACAAAGAAAAGAGGAGTAGTGGGTACCGCAAGCGCGGAAAGTGGCTAGTCATATTTTCGTTAACACATAATCCCCACCATCTTGAGAGAGCTAAATCGTTCATTGAACTGCTTATCATATTATTATTACCAAGATCAAAATTGTACAATGCTATATTTCATCATAAATTATTTTAAATGTTAACTTTAAGTAATTCACAAAATGCTGTTTAGAGATCTAGTTTGCTATCCTACTATCACAATTATCTAATTAATCGGCTACCATTAATCTACCTCCATTAAGTGCTAATCGTTTAATCAGCACAAGGTGTGATCTATCTTTCTGTTATAAGTTCTTTATTTATATATATCAACGGTTTCGGTGAAGACTACAATTAGTAGAGTTAACATGCCCTAGCTACCAACTTCCAGGTATATTTTTCGTTCCCACTGGACCTCTGGGCATCAGAAAAAATCAATTATTGTTTGCGTGTTTTGAAGGAGTTTGATCGCGCTAATCCGCCGGCCGCGCGGGCGCACATGCCGTGACGTCACGCGAGCTTCCGGCGGCAAATCATTTTAATTCTTTTAATACATAACAACTACCGTTTCCCATACTACTATCGACCTTATTTTTAGAACAATTAAGTCTTTAGTTGTTTTTTGGGGCGCAAAATATATTTGTCAAATTTATGAAGATACGGTCTGATAAAGAAGTGATTTTAGACATCTAGGTCCAAGAGTTATGTCTGTAAGTTTGTGCATCCCACTTATTTGAGGTATTTTGTAATATGATGGCCGTGTGGTATGTGGAACCTATATTAATAGGTTTTTGTATACAAATTATTCTAGGTAAGCAGGTAGAATAAAATGAGGGTAAATAGCAACAAGACAGTGACTTTTTAATTACGAGGGTGTGTTATTTTGCTTCAAAATAACATTAAAAGACATTATTTCTAGTTTAGAATTCAATGGTATTTTATTCAAGATTTAAAGCATTTTAATAGGTATGTCACCTCGGGTTTAAATATACTAATAATAATTATACCTATAACCATCCAGCCGCGACCTAACTAGCGTAGAACTTATCTGTTACGTTCTTACAACAAGCTTATACACCATAACGCTTATGATGTTTTCGAGATTATTAAAATACTGTAACATAATCAAGGAACATCTATAGATAATCTCTTTGGAGGTTTGTAAACTTACATATTTTTTTAATGCTGTTTATTAATATTCATATCATACTTGTCTTGTCCGTTTACATATCCATGCAGTACCTATCTAAAATAATGATTGCCAATTCTAAGATTTATTTTACATAGCACTTTTTCGAAATTACACGTGAGAAAACCGATATTAGTAATGTGGACCATTAATAACGGTAACAGTATGTCTTATTTCAAGTGACCCTTAAGTTAAATGTTTTAATTTCTCATCTGAATTCATGAAAGTGCCCGCTTACCTCATACAACTATATTAAGTTTGTTACCTAGCTAAGACTGAACTTAATCCATTTCTTAAGCGCGGTATCAAGAATCGCTCCAGTGGGTTCATTCGATTGCTATCATATGGGAGCGTGGCAGCATTGTGTTCAAGTTCACACAGCAGCGGCTCGCGATGCTTTGGGTTAGGTTGTTTATACTAAAGAGCGAAGCGACGCGATGCGCTGGAAAATGTTAAAACTGTTACAGTGGCCCATTTATGACTCTTATTGCCTTAGTGTGCATAAGCGAGTTGTAGAACGCGCCTTGCAGAGTAATACTTATGTACTGTAAGCAAGGGTATAAACTACCCGTTGTGTCTTGACTTAAAGAATACTCGTCACTTTATTTTATGTGTTGTTTGATAATTACGATGAATTGTACGGTACCAAGTTGTAAAAGTGATTCGCAGAATTAAAACAAAAGAAAAGTGAATATTTATTTTCGCTATAGAGTACACCTGTTCAAATCGCGATCGATTACTTTGTCTTAGTTCATTGCTGACTTGCAGCGATCAAGCAACTTTGTATCTCCAGAAAATAATAAGAACTAGATTCAATCCTCGTCTGAGACTTTTGATACTTCACTGGACATAAAGGCGGGCAGAGCTCCAGCCTTATTAAATTGTGTATGTGTGCTCTCAAGAAGTTATAGGTCTTAACATTTTATCTTTCATCGCACTTCTTGGCAACTAAGCTGTACCTATACTATATGGTTTGCCTTAGCTTAGCTTTTGCTGGATGTCAAGAAGAAAAGCGGTAACTATTCTGTCTCAGCATAACGGCTTATAAAATGCTTTGTTTTCGGCAAGCGATACGTAAGGCTGAGATATAATATACATTGATGTTTCATAATTTTTTAACATGCCAAGTTTTGGACGAAAACAGTAATTATTTATCTTCATGCTCTGTTAATTTAAAGTGAAGAATGGATATAATTTCAAGAGCCGTCATGTACAATTGGATCTAGCAACGTTAGATGTACGAGTATGTTGTTTGTTTTTTGTTTGATTATCTGCAGAAAATATATATTGTGTTACGCACTGGTAAAGAATATGTCCGACTAGAACATATCAACACGCACAACGGCTGCTGATGACTGCCAAAGTATTTAGACTCGATCAAAAGCTGCGGGCGAGTTTGGCTGAGTATACGACTGAGTTATATCAACTCACCCGTTTCCGTGATCGATTGATCTTGAGCAAGCATCGAGCCACACAGGGTTCGGCTCGTGTTAGATGAAATCCAACATTTAATAGGTGCTGGATTTAAAACTACCAATTACATTTAAAATTTCGATAACCGCTGACTTTTTAAATAATAACAATCATCGCTTTAAAGCACCGAAGGGCAGCGGTCGAAAGGTCATTAATTTTTATGAGGTTCGCAATAAGTGCACAATAAATACCTTTCCTCGCGATCTGCATTTTTATTATTTGAAGTTATTTATGGTTTACATTTTGTTGTGCGTTTTTCATTGAATCGAAATATGAACAGTTGAAACAAATGATAGTTAACTTGTATTATTTTTATTTTTTATTTTTATATATTGTTGTGCCAATTTGGAATCTATTTGTTTTTTTAAAAGGAATTTACCGTTTCTATATTTAGATTATCTTATATTTTTATTTAAAAAAGTATATCGTGGTGAGCCGTATGGATTTCGGCTTAGAATAGATCACCGCATGTCTTTCCATGAGTGTCGTAAGAATCGACTGAGGGACATACAACCGTATTGATAATCTATACTAATAGGTATTATAAAGAGGAAAGATTTGTATGTAAGTATGTTCGTTACGAATTGGCTAAAAAGTACAGGATCGATTTTAATTTTTTTTTCACCATTTGATTGCTACATTATCACTGATTAATACAGGCTATATTTAATTATGAAGTTCCCACGGGAACGGGAGTTACGCGGATGAAACAGCGCGCGGGAAGCTAGTCTAATATATATAAGTTTATTAAGAAGGCCTAGAATAGACCACCCCATGTCCTCCCATGGGTGTCGTAAAAGGCGACTAAGGGACATATGGCTGATGGATGGGCAGCAGCATCTATTAGTTCAAGGTTTACATCTTACTGCGATCACCAATCCGTCTGCCAAGCGTGGTGATTATGGCAATATCCCTCTACGATCCTGGCTTGCCAAGGTCTATTAAGAGGAGGCCCATGTTCAGCAGTGGACGTAAATGGGCTGTTGATGTTGATGAAAGAAGAGACCTATGTTTAGAAGTGAACGTTAAAAGACTGTTGAAGTTAAATACGAATATCAGTAGGTACATTTTAATTACTACCCACTATGATCTATTAACGAGTTCCGTATATAACTATGATAACAAAGTTTTCTAAGATTCCCCGGTAGCATCACTGCAATAAGTATTTTTGCTATATAATGATAATTATGTGACAATGTATCGCATTAAATAACAAATATAATCAATAACTTGCCCATTAGTTAATGATGATAGAGTAAGCAGTATTACGTGTATGTTTGACCTTAATGGATATATATAATAGTTTTACTATAAATCACTCTTTGAACACGAACTCTTAATCAAATAACAGGGTCATTAATGATATGGTATTATATCGGATCTTATTAAACCTCATATTTAACATTATAAATAAAACAGGATTATGCCAAATAGATTATACTTTATTATATATGTTGTAGTCAAAACTCTTCACCAGTCAAAAGTACTTTTGACCGGTTAAGAGTTTTCACTGCAACATCAACATTCATCAATGTTTTAAAACATTTGAGTCCTGCTTTCATTCAAATCACGTTTGCAGTTTCGCAAAAATCTAAGTACATATTATGAATTTCAATAAGTTTCATTTCAACTTAATATTCAAGAAATTAAATAGGTACTAATATTTAAACATGTATATTAAGTTCTTTGATGTTGTTATACTACAATTAAAACCGACCTATATGTTGTACATATAGTCGGCTCATGCTCTCAGTGAAATCGTTATGCACACTGGAAGTCGCCTAGTGGTCGAAACTGGATCATAATGAAAATAATAGCTTTCTGCACACCTTCTGAAGGGTTTATAAAAGTAAGTGTGCCAAATTTAAGCCCTTTTTTCTAGGAAAAAGGGGTACTAAGTTTTTGCATTACGTATTAATATGTACTGTAGATGTTTATAGTTGAGATAGATTGTTTTACTATGTGTGTCTTACTATCAGAGAGGTATACTCGTGTGAAAAAAACGTGCCCTTAGCGTATGCTGGCGCTAGGCACTTCATACGGCACCTCCGTCGCTGATTGGACGGACCAGCTGTGGATATATTCTACAATTGTCTACTCAGAATTAATGCCGACATAACATTTCGAGGCACGAGCAATGATTGTAAACATTAATACTGTTGTGTTTTCACGCACAGAGCGGCGCAGACTAAGTTATCTGAATGTCCGGGTCAGCGGGCAGGTCTTTATCTGGACTATGAGCGGCGTGTATAGTGGACGCAGCCGACGACGTAACATGCGACAGACCATTTAATGTCCGTGATGTAATGAAGGTGTAGTAAGTTGTATCATCAGTAGGTATCATGCACTCAATGAACGTAAGGTTGACTTCGTAAAAATCGAGATAGCACCGTTCAGTGTATCTATATTATTAATAAGTGATGCAAACACTTTGCACCCTTTTATACGAAAATAGCGCGAACGTTTACAGATTGTATAGAGAAGACTTGCACAATGCTAATATTGTTTATATTATGGTTGAATTTCGACCACTGAGCACTGAGCAGTAGTTAAGAGTTTTAATCATATTATTATGTGAATGCAAAAAAATACCATTTATGTCTAATTTAGACTCACCTAAATGAAGTTTGTAAAAGTTCATAATAAAGAATTATTATTATTATTATTTTTCTATAGACTAGTTAAAAAATGTCAATCAGGAAAATTGAGTTTTCTGTACATATTGTACTGTATATGTTATGCTTTGTCCTGAATCATTGAATGACTGACTGATCAACACACAGCCTAAGCTGCTGATCGTTAAGACTTGAGGGTTGAGACTTGGAGGGTGTATTTTCTGTATTATGTAGGTATCTAAAAGGGGTGGTAAAGTTGGTATGAAGAAATCGAAATCTACTAACAGTTAGAAAAAATAATGATTTCAAAGAGTCTTAATTTACCAGCTAGTCTTTAATACATAGGTAATAAACCCATATAATCTAACGTGTTAACTAATTAAATTTTTATAAAGTTGTAAAATTACATCTATTTATTAAGTTTAAACTAGTTTCATTATGAACGCTTTCTAACCACATACGTATCAGAATTTGACTAGAGTTATTTATTTATTAAGTCGATAACGTTTTGCGCGGCATTAAATTATGTCAAAGGGCCAGACGGCGGTTTATATACAATCGCTATATTATATATACAAATACGTTCCGATGATATGATTTTATTGACTATAGTTATTCATTTACATTCATATAGTAAAACTATGCGTAGTTTCTGTATCTATAAACGTGTATTATGTTTAGGAATGCGATAGATAACAATGTTGTCTATATTAAAAACAAGTCACTCTGTTTCACCTTTTTTTTTTGTTCACCGGGGCGAAATGCATTTACGCATTCCCACCGCCGCTGCAGCGTATTCGCGCGCTGGCGGTGGGATATTTGGGACTCGCCCTCTCCATAGCGTGGTATGCTAACTCATACCACGGGGAGAGGACCCTACATCACTAAAACCCCCCCGAGCACTCCTTCGATACGCCGTTGGCGGGGGCCGGGTACGCACGAAGCAATACGGCCACTCTGTTTCACCTCAAATTCGTTAAAAATCCTACCTAAGTGTGATTGTTATTGGCCTTAGGCACTTTGATAGTTTGATTTAGTTTAAAATATAATAATTTTATACTAGTAGATACAGAGGTTGACTCTCATAAATAGTCTTAAAAGGGTCAGATATAATTAGCGTATCTATTTGTGAATGGCCATTTTAAGACCTGCTTATTTAATTATACTTGTAGTGGTCAAGGAGACGGAATTTGCGCATTATTAAAAAAAATGCATTTTGAACCCCTTCTCTACGTAAACTATAAGTGTGCGAAATTTCATACACCTCCGCGCCATTTTCGTAAAAAGATGTACAATTTTTTGCTTCACGTATTAATAAATAGATTTTTGTCTACCACTTTAAGAATTAGGAAAGACGAAACGTATGAATTTCTTATCAAGTAATAAGAAACGACACAAGGCTGAAAATAAAATTAATCAAATTGAGTTATTGGTTTTTGATACATACTGTGTGACTTTTTAATAGGGCGTGACATGTATATGAAATAGATGTCTAAGGCATAGTTATATTATCTTTTTTTTTAATGACATAGAGTGAAAATCATAACAATAAAAATACGTACCTAATTAGGTAGTTACGTTACGTTAATTAAAATAGGTGCGTATAATATTAGGCCGCAATCAAATATGACTGAAAAGAATGAGCGATATAGTGTTACTACCTACTTAGGTACGCATTTTCAAGGCCTATAACTATGCCTTACACATCTATTTCATATAAATACTTATGCCCTATTATTATATAAGACATTTAAAAAAAAAACATATTATAAAGAAAATATTCTGTCATGTACGCGGTATTGCATTTTTATTCTATAATCTCTTTTGTATTTAAGCAAGTCGCATATCAGTTCAATATTTACCCGAGATTTTGAGGCTATTTGTTTACAAATTTACCACTGCGTATCGTGTCTGCAGCATCAATGACATACGGATTCAGTTTCCGGTATCACCAACAGTGGCGTTTGCACTAACAACCGGAGGATTTGTGGATTTTACCGTTCCGTTCATGGTATGAATACTATGAGTTGTGTTGAGTTACACTTCCAATGCTTCCGCGGCGTAATGTAACTTTTAATTGAGGAAAAATGAGTTGATTTCAAAATTAATACCATCCCTTTAACAGTAGGTACCTAGTGAATAAAATTTTTCGTTAGTGAATAAATTTCTTTGCAAAAGATATATTATTTCACCAAAATATCGCTGCTTTAATTTGATAGTGACATAAAATAAGATTATGATTCAACGTGATTTGATCTGTAATATAATATGGCTAAAACTCACTATCGTAAAGTTACACATTTGGTTTTGTGTCACTATTAAATTGAAGTAGCGATATGTTTTAACTACTGGAGGTGCGGCCAAATAGAATTAAGAGTCAACTTTATTAAAAAAAAAAAACAATGTATTTTAATATAATTTTATTTTTTTGATAACGAAAGACAAATATAATTTTTTCACCTAAATTTATTTAATAACATAATCATTATAAGTGACTTAGTATACGTATCACCTGTTTATGGTTTGGCATATATTTTGGGAGCATCTTACCCGATACCCCATCGTCAACTAGAACTAAGGCAGATCCACCGTTATGGGCACGATGGGCATGCCCACAACCATAATCAATTGTGGCGTCACACTTTCATAATCTATTGAGATCGATTGGCTGATGATAATGCCTAAAGTCCTGAGACACGGGTAAAACCAATTGCCTTATCAAATCTAAAAGTCCTTCATGACATTTGATCGAATTTCGGGTGACTGCGACCACAGCCTTTGTGAGAGCTGGCTCCGTGCTTGCTCGAGGACAGCACACGCCCAGCGTGGGCTCAGCTTTAGTCCCAGCGGTTAATAATGTACAGGTCTACTAAATTCCATATTGCATTTTACATAGTTAGCTTATCCAGTAACCATGCATCATAATCAAGATGGTTGGTTTTATTCATCGTTTTCAAAGTTAATGGGCCGTATGATTCCCACAGTTGAGCGTTATTATCGTAGTTTAGTAAAATAAATATACACTTACCGTTACAATTATCTCTACATTTTAATAATAAGTAGAAAAAGAAATATTATATTTGTCTTGTTCTAAATGTAAGTAAATATTAACAACTGTATCGAAATATGTTATTGTCAGACAGGGAAATATGTTACGTTTTATAACTTTTAAGATTTGAAGGTGTTCCTATAGAGGTGTTCATTCAAATGTACATAGCTTTAGTATGTAAAGCTTTCGTACTAGGAAAGGAACGCTCGTATCACGGGTTCCTGCAATCACATTATTTATGAAATATAATGAATTATGGTGTCGAAATATAATGCTCTGTGTTCTTACTCATCGTACTAAGGGATATACGAGTACTTCTGATGAGTCCGCAGTAGCATTTATCAAGGGTTCTCACCAACTTACCGCGATCACTACTCCGCCTGTCAAGCATGGCAGCGGGGTGATTTTGGCAATATTCCTTAACGACTTTAGCTTGTCAGAGTCTGTTAAGAGGACGCAAACGCCAAAAATGTAAAGTTAGAAAAATACATTTTTAGCCTAAACTCGAGTGATTTGATCGAGCTAAATAGTATATTTAGTACCTAGTACTAGTTAGTTTAGTAGTTCTATTTAGTATTTTATTTAGCTCGATCGAATCACTCCAGTATCGCATGCTAAATATGACTGTACCTACGTAGTATAATAGTATGTAAATTGTTTTATTGAATAGTACATAGGTATTTACCTAACGTTGGGGGCAACCTCTGGCGATAAGTTTATCATTTATCGGTCAAAGTGCGCAGAGTTAGTATGCTTTGCATTTGGTCTGTGCGTGAAATGGTTAAAGATATACATATTTTGTGAACTAGATATGTCAAGATATGGTACTCGCTTCGACGATGATTATTTATGAGATTTTATTGATTTCTTTACTAAATTGATTTGTGATGGTAAATTTAAATTTATTATACTAGTATAGATATAATTTAGTAGTCGATATAAGTAGATATTAAATTAAAACGTATAGTAATTCCTTTACTGGTTTAAATGATTATTAAAATTTTAATGCATTTTAGTACCGACGCTGTGATATAATAATATATATGTTTGTAAAGTGTACTTATATGAGTATAAATGCATAACAAATGTTTTAAATGTAGATTTCCTGCAATATGGGAAATACATTTAAGTACATAAGTCTTTAAAATATTTACTTAAATTAGTTTTCCTGCAGTGAATTCATTAAAAAGTTCCTACGGATTACATATGAATTAGAAAAATTAAATTTGTTGAAGTAAAAGTTATTATAAGTGGATAATGGAAAATGTTTAGAATTATTTTAAATGTATAAATATACTATTTACCTATACTTATATTATAAAGAGGAATGATTTGTATTCTTTTTATGTATGTTTGTTACAAGTAAACTCAAAAACTACTGGACGAATTTCTATATTTTTTCACCATTAGAATACTACATTATCCCTGAGTTACATAGGCCATATTATGAAGTTTCTATAAGAACGGGAGAAACTAGTGTAAAATCGCGCACGGGAAGATAATATTACAGTTATATAACAACACGGTGCACACAAAGTAGGTAGGTACTATAAGATATATTTTCATGTTAAAATACTACTTATTTAAGAACAGGTAGTACCTATAGCTGATTTAATTAATTAAATAATAATTTTATGGCGGGAAACATTATTAAAGAATAGTAAACGTTTTTATGTGCGGAATAAATTGCACGCAATAAACTATTATTACGGTAATGATACAACCGATTAGATTGATAGGTATAAAAATAATAACTTATCACTACAAACTTTATATTTTAAAAGCCTTTAAGACTATTCTTAAAGACTTTAAAAAATATTAAGTTTTCTACTCAAACAATTAAGCTAACAATTTTTTGGGGCTGGATCTCTGCTCGTCTTAATGCCCAGTGAGGATCGTGGCTAACTACGTACCTATACCGTCCGAAAAAAAACACTCAAGCAAGAACGAAATGATTTAAATTGCCAACTGAACTACTTGTTGTACATAGTCTATCCTTCAAATTCCTAAGTGTACTATGCATTTAGCACCCACGTTTTCCTCCCACTTATTACAATTCTCACGAGCCACCCACTAGCTCATCCATTCATCAAACATCTGCGTAGTTATCACCAAAACATCAGAAACATTGAGTTAGTCACCTCAGAATGATAAACTCTGTAACAGCAACACGTAAAACAATGCTGTGTTATCATCACGTTTATCTAACACTTTTATCAGTGTACGTTATTCGCATCAACCGCTTACTTCTTCACTTATCTGACGAATGTTGGGTGCTGGCAGTTTTGAAATAACTTAAATATGAGCCACATCTAGATATACTTTAGGGACCTGTGTGTGTTAGTGGTAGAAATGTGGAGGGTGCGGTAAACATAAACGTTAACTTATGGATGACTCAATAAACTTTTAAAACATGGAAGTAGAAGTTAAGAGAACTTAATCTACTCATATATTTTAATAAGTTTTTGCCCGCAATTTTGTACTGCTTGCATTCTAATTTATCCATAACTTTAGACTTTCGTTTTATCGTATGATCTGGTGAATTTTGGAAAAGTTCTTAGCGGATATGCATACCAAATTTCAGCGTAATCCATTTAGTGGTATAAGCTGTATGTTGATAGATCAGACAGTAACACTTGCCTTTTATATGTTCTTATATTTGCTGTATTTGTATTTTTCTTGTGAAATCTATACTAATATTATAAAGCTGCAGAGTTTGTTTGTTTGTTTGAACGCGCTAATCTCAGGAAATACAGATCCGATTTCAAAAAATCTGTCAGTGTTGGATAGTCCATTTACTGAGCAAGGTTATAGGCTATATTTTATTACTAAGTTCCCACGGGCACGGGAGGTACGCGGGTAAAAACGCGCGCGGGAATCTAGTGTTTAATATTTTTTATAGAGCGGAATATTGAATCTAATATTTTGAATTATTTGACAATTTAGATCTAGGTTTCGATTCTAAATAGATAAAAAAAGTAAGTTTCCGTGGGGCTATCTAACACTGATTTTCTTTTTTATATCAAACCAGTAGTTCCTGATATAAGCGCGTTAAAGCAAACAAACAAACTATTCAACTATATTTATTAGTAGGTATAGATTTGAAACGCTATACCTAACTAAAACTTTACCATATATTTAAGTTTTAGTTAGGTTTAGCGTAAATTTGTCAGTGTATAATATATTTGTATTTACAGTTATTAATAAACAACTGTAAATACGAATATATTATACACTGACAAATTTGTGGATAGAAACGTACGTTTACACAAAAGTATAGTGAATAGACCCCAAATAAATCGTGTTTACCAAGTATTTGACCTATAAACGTATTGTAGTCGCATCTGCCATAAGCGGAAGCTTTTTTTTTTATTACCATAAGTCACTGTGCGGTTGGAATAAGGTCCGCTGCGTCCCTTGTTGTAGGGATGTTGACAAATGAATAATGACAATTATATTGTGTGCTATTGTACTACTGACGACTATATTATTCTGTGGCAAGACTTTTGTGCGGTCTCGAGGAATTATTATTTCACAGTTGCTTATAGATTAAGATTCACAGTACAGTAAGTCTTAACTTCGACAAGACTTTAGTAAACGTAACATACTTAGGTACTATAAGCTCATTTTTTATCAAATAAATTTGAATTTTGACAGCATTCCTATACAAAAATCTGTAAATTTAATAATTACTTCTCTGTTATTTTTATATCTAACGATTGTTTAATAAGCCTTAAGTAACTAATGTTATTTCTAAATTATTATCGTATTATGTAAATTTTAGAATACTTTACAGCAAAGTTTAACCATTTGGGATCCATCGTGGTGAAATGGTCTAGGCATTACGGGCAAGATGGAAGTTTAAATCCTGCCGGTGGACTAAGCTCAGTTTAGAGGATTGAAACTTAAAATCAAATTTCTATTTTTAAAATTTAATGTTTTAATTTAGGTATATGTAAAATCTTTCGAGTGCAAGAATTAGTGGGGGAGAATAATTAATAGTTATCAGAAATATAAAAACAATAATTTGGTTTTGTTACATTGCGATGCAGTCGCCTATGAAAATTAATGCGTTAATAACAAAATATATCGGTCGTCCCTTCGATTAAAAATAACCACAAAACTTTAACAATATAGCCACGAAACTAGCAAAATAATACGATTTCGTGCATCGCATCACTCGAATGTCGTCAAACATAATAATCGACTATTCACTTCGTGTCACATCACTTCTGTTAGGTTGCACTCACACTTTTGTTTACAACTTTATACGAAGCATTCAACAGAGTTGTCATACACTTGAAATTGTTTTTTCAACTTTTTTTTTTTTTGTTAAAAGGGTTAGGTCTCTTATTGTTGTGTAAATAAACAAAATGTTTTATTCTGATTATTTCGAGTGGGCGAATGAAATGTCAATGCTGATTTGTTGTTCCAATGAATGAGTTTTGAGTATGTTTTGTTTCTCGATTAGTGTTTCATTATTGGGTTTTGTTTATTTTAATCGTTGGTTTACAAAATGAAAAGCATATATGTATGTATCTATATTTAAATAATATGCGCATGACTCACATATTCGGTTCCTTCGCTATGATACAAACGTGTTTTTACAAACATTGAGTTTAATTAAATTCTTAAACAAGGAATTCAGTTCTACTGTGTACATATCTACAAAATAAGTAATAGAAGTGCTTAAAAACTAGCTTTACCATGTATGTCCTAGCACGCCCCTTTGCTGCGTATATGGTATATATGGCAATCTGTTTTATAAATGCATCGAAGTCCCACGTTAGATTACAATCAAAATAATATTTAAATAAAGACTTTAATGTTTATGAGACTGTTTAGATTTACAACTTAAAATAGTACCTCTCTACATGTATATTAGGTACCTATACTAAACACTTGCATTCTATAGATACCTATTAGATATATTGATAAAAAAAGAAAAGTTAAACTTAAAAATAGGTATGAATATTTCAAAGTGCTTTGAATTCACATGTACTTAGATATATTATAGTTACAATAATTCTGTATAATTATTATATGATATTAATATATCAATAAGGATAATTACAACGTAAACTTTTAAACATGTCAGGAATAGGACAGAAAAAAAAATATATACGTATTTATTTCCTATTTCACATGAGAAATCACGGCGTGCGCGCCACGTCTCCGGCGACCCGCTGGTTGGTATTGTGCGCGCGGGGTTGCGCAACCATTGTCCACTCGCCCCGGGTTGCGCGGAATACCGCCGGGTGTTTATTTGCAAACAAACACTACGCACCGCCCGCTGCGCCCCGCGCTACGACGATTTGTTACGAAATCTGTAATACGATAGTTTACCATTTTAGTCGATTCCGCTTTTCCGCGGTAGGGTGTGTGAACTATAAGGTATAATACGTCACCCCTTTTGCGCTAGGGTTTTGTGGTCCATCCAGTTAGCCTGTTCATTTAAATGCAATATAAAGTATATATCTATACATTATACATAAATTGACTGCACCTGTGGCTCAGTGGTTACGGTAGTTGCTTCTGAGACCTGGTGTTCTGGGTTCGATTCCCGACCGGGACAATTATTTGTGTGAACCTCAAATAGTTGTTTTGAGTCTGGGTGTGCTTTGCGTCCGTGAAATCAATGTTTGTAAAGTTCCCCGCAACACACGGATCAATTTGTCGAGTGCGGAAGTTGGTGTCTATAGCATGATTCTATCATAATCATAGTATATTAAAATAACCGTTACTAGATAAGAAACTTAAAATCTTGGGATCCTAAATACGTATCCACCGCAAAAAACCTGTTCTCAAGGAAAGAGAGCGTAACGTTTTAACCATAACAAGAACAGTTACACAAATATAAACGAATAAAACATTGATTTTATTGACTTACGACACGATTTATATACAATCTATCAAATAAAAAAAAATACAAGAATGGCATTAAAAAGTTAAGAACTCAGACGATCCCCTAAAACGTATCACCTGTTGATTTATTGAGACGTTTGGAAGTCAAATAAACATTTCTTTCCATTAGTTAGGTTCTAAAATCGTTATTAGGTATATACTTACATATTAAATTCCCACGGAACTTTTATCGTGCAATAAAGTTAAAACGGTAGGCAACGGACCGACGTATAAACCCGATATAATAGATAATTTTAATAGACATTGTAAAATCGAAATGACAAATCCGAATCGAACATGGAATTAAATCGATACGTTTTATAACGATATTTTAGTGGCAATGTCTTTTAAAATTTGTTTTTCGAATATTGATTGATAGTCGAATGTTTTATTATACGGAGGAAAGGTTCTAATTTTATTTTTTTCGTTGAATGTTTTTAAATGCTACCGTTTTTGAGAAAGTTATATAGTAGGTTCGATGTTAAAATATTGAGCATTAGAATATGTTTGTATCGAATTTAACAAAAGTTTACTATACTTAATGATAAAATAATGGAAAGGATATTATTAATATAAAATATAACTATATAAACTGAAATTGAACTGAAACTATTGCAACTTATTAAACTTAACTTTAACATATTACTTAACTTAAAATTTATTTACTTATTCATTCAACAAATCAAACTATTATAAATAATATTTTTTTACTAAATCTACAATTTGAATGTACTGGACTCCTTACCTGACTGACTGACTGACCTAAGTAGGCTAATAGACTTTTGCTCTGCAGTAGGAGAATACAGGTTCTAAATAATAAATATCTACAACTTGAAAACAACCGTCAAGCTAAAAATTGCAAAAAGACGAACAAAGCCTGTACTAGCTTTTCGGATGGCAATAGGCATGAGGCAAGATTTTGAAATCCTCTTGCGCAACGTGGGTAGTCATTTTCTAAGTACGAAAAACACAATATTTCGGTAATACATTTAAATTTAACCAAGTTTAAGCCATATTTCTATTAAATTTTAAATATTTTCATACGAAAAAAGGCCTCAAGTGTCATGGCGTCGGCTATGACGTCACGCTATTGTAAAAAATGTAATTGAGTCCCCCAAACCTAACGTAGTGATTAAATTCTCTTTGATGGTTACAATATCGTGACGTCATGCGCCGTGATTGGTGTTTCAGTTAAAATGGCCGATTGCAGTATTTTAATATTTTATTTTATTAAAAATCACATTAATCTCAAGGTTATATAAAAAAATAAATAAGTGTAATAATTTCTTTTTATTTGTACTTTCCCCTAAATACATTAAATCTTTAATTTTTTGATACTGTCGTCACGCCTATTCATGTAGTCAGCTATCGGTTCTATTCGTTTTTTTTTAAAGATTACTAGTAGAATTGTGCAATCTTCGAGTATTATTGTTAACCCTCCGTGCTAAGCTAAATACTAGTGACGAGTGGGTTCACGTCGGTAGTATGGCTGGGGATCAAAGTGACGACCACCAAGATCACAAGTCCGATACTCCGGTCATTAAGGTGAGTGGAGCTCTAGCCTTACTAAATGGTGTAAAAACTACAATCTAACATGCGCAAGCGTCTCCTATAAGACTTAGTCTAGTCAGAAGCGACAGTGTAAAAATACTATATCAGACGACACCGTAATAATAATAATGCGTCTTTTACTTCAGCATTCATTTTTTAATTACAATTATAATAATAATATAATAATAATAATTCTTTTATTTCAGGCATCGGAGGCCCATAGAATAAAATACATACAATAATCTTAAACAATAATAAACTAATACATATATTAAAAACAAAAACTTAATACTAATGTACACGAAGTGTCGGCGTCGTGTTTCGCTGATTGGTGTCACGTAGCTGGCCACGAAACCGGCGGAACATAACACCCTTCGGCCAAAACTCTTCTTTGAGGACCTTCTCGAGATACTGCGTCGGAACACGCACCACGAACGACTTGAAGTTCGTTTTGTGACGCGGCTCCAACATCTCGACCCTCAAAGTCCAGTTGGTCTTCACCTGCATGTACTCCACGACCTCTTCAACTTTCGTGGAATAATGCAGTCTTGACACGTATATCAGCGTTGTCGGTACGGCTGGACGCAACAGCATGTTGGGTCCTGCCAGCGCAGTACCACACTGGTTCCGACAAGGAGGCTTCTTCTTCTTCCTCTTCTCCACCTTGATGAAACTATCGCTGTCGCTGTGTGTATAAGAAGCAGTAGCCGTAGTGGCAGTAGCAAAACCTTTAAATAATTATTATTATCGTTTTTGAATGGTCATCATAACATTCAAGGTAAGCTCGGCAAAAGCTACATTAAAATCTATAAAACGATTTTAGTAACAATCATAGAAGGCAGTAAGTACTCCTTTTCACCGATAATGGGGTCTCTGAACTACTAAAACCACACTTAAATTTCATGTTTATTACTTTAATAGGAACTTAAAGCAAACATTAAAAGCGAGTGCTTTTTATACTAGTGTTAATTGAAAACATTGGGAGTAGTCGCCAAGGCGTTCAATTTTTTATGATATGTAGGTATAATTAAAATCTACGTTAATTGATTTATACAACAACTGGTGTCACGGTTAACAAAAAATGGAAAGAGTGTCATCTGAATAGGTTGATAAAAAATAATTACTAGTTTTTAGAGTTAAGTTAAAGTCGTTCACCGTTTAGTACCTACCTTTGTGGTGTGTATTATTAATTAAAAAAATATTTTCTAAAGATGCATGTACATATAAAACTAACCGTTCAGTAACCTATCCCCGGTAACATAGCAAAAGCCTCGTGGCTAACTATACTTATTTCTATACATACCTATACGTATTTAAAATAAAGTGCAGAAATTAGGTAGTAACGGTAAACTTTATATGAACAAGAAAATACATTTAAAAATAGTAACGCTTAATATTTTATTAATATCTATGTTTGTTATACTTACATAATAATATTATATCTTAAGGCATTTGACATATAGATTTTTTTTGTCTTTTATATAAGCTATTTATAATATAATATAAGAATATAAGATAAGAATTCCATTTTTCGTCAGATACTCCGTTATATACCTAAAGTGCGATCATAGCATAAAAAATATGATATAAACTTCTGCCGAAAATTGGTTTGAGCGAGATCTAGTAAGTAGTTTTTTTAATACCTTTTATTCAATCAACTATGAATGATATGATAAAGAAATCCATCAAAGTTACAACGAACTACAAGAACTTTTTTTATGTTCCTTGCTGCTACGGAACCCGACCTTTTTTATGATATCTTTCGCTCTGATCTCTATGTTGTGGGGGACTCTACAAACACTCAGACACGAAGTGCAAAAAGACCCAGAACAACTATTCTTGGTTACCACAAAAAAATGGAGTCTAGTGGGATTCGAACCCAGTACATTAAGTCTCAGAAGCCACTGCCGTAACCATTGAACCGACGGCGTAGTCTATTTCTCGGTCATATTAAGTTAATTTCTATAGAGAAAATGTAGTTGTCCGGCTTTGTTAAAGCTCAAAGCATTTTGATGATTTCAAAGAAAAACCATTTTTAATTATTGAGATTAAACGGTCAACATCCACCCCACTTAATACTCTAGACCAGGGGTCTCCAAACTACGGCCCGCCAGTGTCATCAAGCTGGCCCGCGACAGCCAATGTCTTATTGTTGTTACTATTGCTAGAAATATGACTATAGATAAGGGCAGAAAAAATTAATCTGTTTTGGCCCTTGAAGCATACTTAAAATATCATTATGGCCCTAAGGCTTCAAAGTTTGGAGACCTTTGCTCTAGACTGTAGGTATACATGCGACTAGACAAGACAAGACGGGGGCCCTCTCCTTTCAGGGGCCCGAGACATCTTTCCAGTCTTACCACCTTCTATTTAAACCACTGATATGATTTAAATTTATACGATTTAAATAAGAGTCTACATTGTACCCGTATTCCTGCCCCCGGTATCATCTATAATGTTCTTTCAAATAGAGCCCGCTATATTTGATATCCTAATCGTACGGAGTCACACGTTAGCTGACGTGTAGAGATAACTTTTAGACAAGTGATATTCGTGCGCGTCCTTAGATTGTTTTAAGTCACTCGATCAATCCGTGTGAAAATATTAGAGGACACTATTTGTTTAGGAATGGGTTTTTCGTATAGTCCAGCGGCCTTCAAACTTTGAAGCCTTAGGGCCTTAATGCTTGGGCCGCATTGCTTATGCGTACTTGGCCGAGTGTCCGGGGGGTTTTAGTGGTGTAGGGTCCTCTTCTCGTGGTATGAGTTTAGCATACCACGCTATGGAGAGGGCGAGCCCCACATATCCCACCGTCAGTGCGCGAATACGCTGCAGCGGCGGTGTGAATGCGGCAAAGCATTTCCCCCCGGGCTAAAAAAAAAAGGGCCTTAATGCTTTTTTCAGAATGTTCTAAGGGCCAAAACAGATAATTTTTTTCTGCCATTGACTTACTCTAAATTCTAGACTAGTCGCAAAGTGCGCGATCGAGTAATAATTATTTTGTGTTTTCTTCTTAACTTAACTCAACAATAGGACATTGGCAGTCGCGTACCAGATTGAGAAGTGTGACGCGAGACCTTAAAACTAGTGAGTCTTAAGGTCTCGCGGGCCGAATTGATGGCACTGTCGGCCCGGATTTGGCCCGCGGGCCGTTGTTTGGAGACCCCTTGTTTAGTCCATTATATTTTAGAGCTGTAGTTTTGTGTGATTTTCATACTTAAATCCTTAACAACGTAATGTTAAATATCATAGTAGTCATTATTCACATCCCTTAGTGAATCCAAAACTAAATAAATAAGTTTCATCATCATCACCAGACCGTATAACGTCAACTGCTGAACATGGGCCTCCTCCCGAGGGAGGGTATTTGCCATTGTCACCACGCTTGCCAGGCGGGTTGGTGACCGCAGTATTATATTGTACCACACAAGGAAACGCTGTTGCCCGTTCCTTGATATACGATTACTATAGATGATGTTATCACAATAGTGACCAACGGCTTAACGTGCTTTCCGAGGCACGGAGGGTAGTACGGAGGAATGAAATCTAAGAATTGACACAAAGATTTCCTGTCCGGCGTGGGAATCGAACCCACTACCTCCGCGATTAAAGCGAGCCAAATACCGCTACGCTACGGATATGAATAAGAATAAGAAGAGATTGTCATAAATAAGTTTATCTTAACATATTTTCGAGGGAGTGAAGATGTTGTTGAATCTTAAATTTGATTGACTATCCTTGTCTTGACAATACCTATTATTGGCTGAGTAATATTTATAGACATAACGGTGAATAACCTTCACAAAATACGCTATGTTAATATTATTATTTTAACAAAGACTAATTACCTATTAAACTGTCCAGTAAATCTACTAAAATCTAATTGACATTAATATCGTTAATAACAGTCGATCCGTTTCTGTAAAACGTTGATATTTACGT
This sequence comes from Nycteola revayana, assembly GCA_947037095.2. Lineage (NCBI taxonomy): Eukaryota > Metazoa > Arthropoda > Insecta > Lepidoptera > Nolidae > Nycteola > Nycteola revayana. The sequence continues at coordinate 28,333,246 of OX344842.1, read as the reverse complement.
CCATACATTCGATGTCAGATATGTCTATAACACTTAAACTCGTATACTGAATCATTAATAAACATGGCTAAAGAAAATTTACCCTTTTACGTTGCGAATTCAATAAAAACTTGAAAAGCCCACTGTACCTAACAGTTATTGCATCATAAACGCGCCATAAAATTGATTTTCCGAATCATTTGCTAGACGGTACGCGGAAAAAGCTGACACAATTGACACGCGCTTGCAAAAAATATACACATTACATACGGCTATTAAATAGACTGTCCGAGTGTGTAAATGGGTGTGCGGTAAAATTGCACTGCGGTGTACGGTGATGATAGTTTAATTGTACCCTGTCTGTATACTATTTTCTTTTGATGTGTTTGTGGTAAAAATGTTTGATTTATTTGATTTTGGTATTGTTAACAATTGCTTCTACGTGGTGAAAGTAATGTATGGTGTATGGTAGAATAATGTATTAAAACAAGGTTAGATTAATGTATTAGAATAAAAAAATGATTTTTATAAAATATATACCTACGTATATAACTACTATAATTGTTTATTTTATAAACAAATGTAAAATACTAAACAGAAAATGAATGACAGAAACTAAAATTTATTTCATTCATTCATTTAAAATTATGAACATACTCCTCCGACCTCATAAAGGTCGCGGGGAGTCGGTGGATGCAGGCCGCTAGCGATCGTTCCCGCTGGAAATCGATGGGGGAGGCCTTTGTTCAGCAGTGGACTACAACAGGCTGATGATGATGATGATGATGAAGCGTATTTGACAAATACGGCTTGCTTTAACCGGATTTTACTACTAATATTATAAACGCGAAAGTTTGTAAGTATGGATGGATACATGGATGGATGTTTGTTACTCTTTCACGCAAAAACTACTAAATGGATTTGGCTAAAACTTTGCACGGGGATAGTTAATAAGCTCGAATAACATAATAAGCTACAAAAAATGACGCTCCGACCTACTGGAATACAGTTACGGGGGTTAAACCGCGGGGCGTAGATAGTCTTAAACATTTTACACATTAAATATGTTTCTCACTATTTTGACACTAAGTTCTTCAGTTTAAACGCTACTTTAGTCAAAATGATAATTGTAAAAACTGGTCTACAACTTTCTAATTATTCTAATTTCACTGACAGATTTATACTTATTTGGAAAATTTTATACTAACTGTTGATTTTCATAAACCTTTGCGAGTAGGCGTCAATACCGTAAACTTACGGTGCTATTTTAAACCTACGTAGAAATTTAAGGAATTTTCTATTAATATAGCAGTTAAAGGAATATGTTGTTTCATTTTATATTTTACTTTGAATAAAGTTATCAGTAAGAAATGTTTAACGACGTAAGCTCGCTTTTGTATAGGTATAACTATCTAGACACAGTACCTTTAACAAGCAACCTATTTTATCTTGCAATATATTTATAGGTACCTAATATGAAAAAATAATGAGAAGATAATGATCTCTATATAATAAAAATGATAATTTAATTCTGGCTGTTACGGATTTTCGTCTATACCAGTGAACTGATTTTATATGAAATTAAATGAAATAGTTTATTAGTAACTAATTCGCGCTTGATAGAGGTACGTCATTTACAATGCATTGTCACATTTAAGTACCTACCTACATTATTTTTATTTATTTAAATTAAGAACAATATTTCATTTTTTATTATATACAGATATTCTTGAATAGATGGTTTGAGTTAACAGTATGTGTATTATTTCATACAAACAATAATGTTAAACTAAAACTATTTTTATAATCTTATTTTTAACTGATTAACATTACGTTTTATTCATAGTATTTTTACATCGAGGACAGTGATTTCCATAAGCTAACCATTAATTGACGATTTCGTTATTTGGTAGGTATCGTATTTAACTATTTATTAATCTGTGCTAATACTGCGTTTTTATTGCGATAAATATTTACTCACAATTCCACGCGAAAACGCACGAAAATCGATAGTAACAATTCCCCGCGCATTCAGTCGCACGAAAATCTAGTATATCATAGTAAAGTACCAGTATAGTTTGACATAAGCTCGTATTTCATAATAACTCAATTACAAACCGCAGCCAAAGCAAATGTAAAAAAATATGTTCAAAAGTCTATGAGTATGTTCGTTCTTTGTGCGTACATTTTGTATTAGGTACCTACTTAAATGCAAAACCACCAAAAATGTTTGAGTGGATACAGGAAATACACGTCTTACTATAAATAATTCTGTAGTAAACGTTGTGTATTGTGGTTAAACCTAATTATTTTACAATGATCGATGTGTTTTAGTTACATTAGGTATGTATGCTAATTAATTATAATATTATTCAAAATATTATGTATGTTTTATGTTAATTGACTACTTCCACCATCAACAATGATAGAATATTTGAATAAGAAAAGTATTGTTTTAACTGTAATTGTTATGATTATAAATTATTTTCGAACATTTATTATTTTAATTATTATTGTTCCATCGTTTACGTTTTATTTCTTTTGGTTGAGTTTTGGATTGGGTTATCATAATATGTAAGTAGGTGGAGAGCCAAATTAATTTATAAATACCTCGCAGCGGCTTTATTGCGGCACGTTCTCCAAGTGCTGGTTTTACTTAGCACAGCAGGTAAGCATTGCCATGCAACGGGGTCATGCTGCCAGCATTCTGGGAACCTTGCCAAAAAGAATAGATTTAGAATAGTAGTATTTTATAAGTTATTTTAATTTTAAATTAGCTACTTTTACTTGTATATTATGTATTTTAAGTAGGTAGGTAGGTATATTTATTTAATGTGATGGTTTATTTAATTTTAATACAAAAATCTAATACTAGATGTACATACTGTTTGTCTTCGAACAAATACTATAAGTATAAGCTTTTGTTACTAAAATGTAATAAATCAATGATATTAGAAAGTAACGTGCTGCGCCCCTCGGTTTTACTCGCGTTACTGTGCTACTATGGGTCGGAGCATACTGTTTTCTAGCCTTCCCGTTTATAAGATTAGTAAGTATGTACTGTTACATAAAGATATTGAAGTTCATAAACTTATTGTTAATATTTTTATGTAGGAGTAAGCCTCAATCATTATTATTACAATGTGTGATATGAAGGGAATGTCAGTTAGTGATAGCGTGACGGCTGACAGAACAGAACGGAAAAGAATAACGTATTGTGCCGACCCTAAATTGGGATAAAGACAGAAAGATCCATTATGAACGTAAAGTTATAAATTATTAATATTCCAATATGAATATTTGATTGTAAACGAAAAATCATAACAAGGCATTAGAATAAACACAATACAGGCATCAAAATCTCTAATAAGTAATATATTCTAGTAGACCAACGAAAGAAGAAGTGAAAATAATAACAACACATATACTTACCTTACTTTATCCTATTAATATATTGAAGCGGCCATAGCCCATAGGCTAGGGTGTTGGACTTGTGATCTTGTGAACGTGAACCCACTCGTAACACAAGCATTTAGCTTCGTACGGGGGGTAACAAGAATACTAGTAGACTGCAAAACTCTGCTAGTAATGTTTATTAAAGAAAAAAAAAATATAAATGCGAAAGTTTGTATGTGTAGATGTATGTTTGTTTGTTACTAATTCACGCAAAAACTACTAAATGAATTTGGTTGAAAGTTTGCACGCGGATAGTTTATAAGCTAGATTAACATATAAGCTACTAAGTATGACGCTCCGACCCACTGGAGCAGAGTGACGCGGGTACTATATTAATGATTCTTACTTTACTTTATCACCTTCGCTAGCCAGGGTCACCACGCTTGACAAGCGGATTGGAGATCGCAGTAAGATATATGAGCTGATAAATGCTGCTACTCATCCATTAAGTTTATCTTCCTTAGTCGCCTCGTCGACATCCATAGGCAGATATATGATAGTATATTCTAAGCCGGAAACCACACGGCACCTTATTAATGATTCAAACACATTCCTAGACTAGAGCTCAGAAGCATAAGGACGAATGTATCCTATAATTCAGAATCATTTAGTCAAATATGGCATTTTACGATGAGGCATAATGTTTCTGACTTATAATGGCATAATATTATTACGATGAGGGTAGATAGATAATGTTCTTCCTCTCCTTTTTTGACGAGGTAAATTCTTTATTATATTGCACAATTCATTATTTTCAAATAAGATACCAGCATAGATATATATTTTGTTAGAAATTACGTCACACTTGTTTAATAATTCCAGCATGAACCCAAAGTAGGTACAATAAAAAGTCGAAACCTCGACAAACATGACACATTTTGTGTTGTGCCATTTGCGTAATGATATACAGTTTGTATACCTATGATGTGTATTTTAAATAAATAGTTAGAGAGATAGAATCGCTACGTGAGGCTGCGATAACACTTGACATCCTCGGACGAGGAGACGGGCGACACTATTATATACAATTCGTATTCATATTGACGTAGTATTTTGTTAAGAAAGAACGATCTCCGGTGACCTTCGTTCGTGGTTTTGACTAACGAGAGTGCAGACAGGCAGGGATCACCAATTTGTTTTGTTTGGGATATGAAAATCAAAATAATGCGACTGTCACGGCCATTCAGCAAGCGAAATTTGAAATACTTTAGAAAAATACTTATTGTTATGATAAATTTAATGTACTTTAAAATATAATATGCCTTCTGTTAATTGTAGTTAGAATCATGCATAGTTATTACATAAGTAAAGAAATTACAGTAAAAAGATAATTCATTATATTTTTTAAACGAAAAATACAACCATTTTAAAATGTATGGAATAAAGTCGGAAAAGGAGCCTTATATATGTAGATATTCGTGTAACGTAAAATTTAATTTAAGAAAAATAAAAATTACTGAAATTTCTTAACTAACGTTATTTTTTCTAAACTGTTCATGACACTATTTATATGACAACTTTTGTAAACTTTTTGATCAAAATATTTTATTAATTTAAGGCAGAACATTAATACTGCCATCCTTAATTTATTGAGTTCTAACAAACGGTAAATTATTATTGAAAATGTTTGTAGTCGATCTAGGGAATAAAGTAAAAACAAAAGTGATAAATTTTAAACCAAAATGATACTTGATCATAAATTTGCTTCAACTTTGACACATCCAAAATTCAGGTAAATATAAAAGCCATAAATTCATTTTAATTTTACCATACAGCCGGTTTAAAATTATGCATTTAAAAATAAATCCGTCGTTGATCGCTTTTACTTCTGTAACTACTAGAAATATATTATAGGGAGTGAACTGCCGCATGCCGTAGAAATATTGACTGTGCTTAATTTGGTTACGTAGGTCTAACACAAATGACGTCCTTGATTATTATTATTTTAAGTATTGCAATTTAATAGTTATATAATCTTAATTTTGGATGTTTCGAGCAACATTCGGATAACAAAGTAAAACTTGATAATATTTTTATGAAGTTGCTTCTTTTGCAATTTGTTGGTTTTATGTGTTTAGTTTTATGCCCTATGGTTTCCGGCTTAGAATAGAACACCCCATGTCTTTCATACACCCGATGGATGGGCCGCAGCATCTATCAGCAAAGATAAGATGAGAGCGATCACCAATCCGTCTGCCAAACGTGGTGGCAGTTCTGACTTGGCAAGGTCTGTTAAAGAGGAAGCTCATGTTCAGCAGTAGACGTAAACGTGCTGATAAACTAAAAATAATTAAACAATTGAACGTAGGAAGTAAATAACTGCCACTTTGTCATAAAATTCATAATACCACAGAGATCCTGTGATAATCTTCATAAAATAGAAACTTATAAGCCCACGTGGACGAAAAGAGCCATTAGCCCAAAAATAACATTTTTAATGGACATGAAACGACAAACAGTCGACTTTCGGCCGTACGATGTCGTGTCGTTACGGACGATTGGCGTGCGTCACCGCGACGACTAGGCGACTGCGACCCGAGCGGTGTTAATTAACGATCGCGCCATCTATCGGTGACGCCCTATCAATCTCACTGCGACAGTTTTGTCGCCCATTTGTCGGAGATGGTATTCAGGATGAGAGTTTGGGTGGTTATTTTTTTCTTCTACATTTTTGAGTGATAGGTAATGAATGGATGTTGCTCTGCTCTCAGATGTTTCCCCACTGAATAGGTTACTGCCACCCAATAATTTAGTACATAATTTCTGTGTGACTCCATGGTTTCAGGATTATTATTTGCCATTGAAATTGTATTTATTATTTATTTGTACTAACCACAAAGGTAAATAGGTACTGTTCGGTATTTATCACGTAATATGTGAGTATTTTTATATAATTATTGTGAATTCGTAATTTATTTACAGACATGATTTTTTTATCCTGTAATATATGTCGACGTTTTGCATTTTTTCCAGCTTTCGAAAAAACATTTTACATTTTTGCTCGAATATATTCTGGTAATATTTCCTACCAAATAAATAAACATAAATTATACAAACACAGCATGAAAGTAGTAGTTATTTACATGTGTAACGGAACGTAATTTATAGTAGCATTTATTTCGTTTGAAAGTTATATGCGCGCTAAATTTATTTCTGATATATTTGATATAAGATACTGCATTTATATCTAAAACGCCGTATGTCTAATGCGGTGCAGTATTTATTGAGCTACGTGATATAGAGTTCAGCAGTAAGCCAACATTGTAAAAAACTTTGTCCATACACCAACGCTGTAAACGTAAGCTTGCCTTTAGGAATCGGGAAAATAAGTTTATATGGCTTATATTGCTAATCTGGTTAGTTTGAACACGTAGCTTGCAATAGTTAACAAAATATAGGAAAAAACTTAGGAAACTAGAGGGTTAGTCAATGGTTTTAGTTTTATTCGACGGGTACGGTTATAGATTGGACAATGTAGAGATAAATGTATGTATTTATAATACTGGAGGAGCTGAGAATGGTGGCTAGTGCAGACATGTATGAATCTAAATATGCTTCCATAGGGCATTTGTTACGGTTTGACGAGACTTTCTTTGCTGGGTAGCTATTTATATACAGTATTATAGACGATTTTTTATTTTGTCTCTCTGTTTATTTGTCCGTGTATAAACTTAACCTCCAAAATGGTTCCGTAGACAAGATTTTTTTATTGTTATTATTAGACAGCTTTTAAAGTCCTTATTTTACGCCGACTAAGTCGTAGGCCGCAGTAGTATAGCCGCATTATAATATACCTACCTAATTAAATTTAATTAGGTATATTATAATTTAAATTAAACAATTCATTATTTATTAATACTAACCGATACAGTAAGAATGATCTCGGAGTTTTTTATAGTCTTTCTTCTCCGAGTGTCACACCGTAGGTAGATAGAGAAAGACTCGTAGGGAGCTAGGATAGGGTCCGGTCGTCCTCGCAAGGCGAGGCTCGCGACGCGTTCTATGCTTCAGACCCGATCCCAGCCCGCGCTGGTTGATCTTAATTATATTTTATAACAAGCGATTAATTACGAACATGCCATAACAATATTAATAAATTTTATTTAATAATATTATTGTTGAAATGTAAACTAATTATTTGTTAAGATTGTTTTTTTTTTCATGATCATTGTATTTGACTTATAATAAGTACGATCGATTCGTCTACATTATCAATAAACGTTTTGATTTTCATTTTCAGTACATTCAAATAATTCTTTGAAATAAACCGTACCAACAAATTCCTAGATAAGATTCAATGGATTTTAAAGTTGCAAATAAAATCAAAATGCAGTTTGCGGCACACGGTTTGCACGCGGTCCATTTCTCTCATTCCTTTTCTACTGTTATCGTCGGGCGAATAGCCGTGTCATATTCGTTTGGCATAGCATATTATTTACAAATAAATTTTGCCGCGGTCTATTGTTTAATGTTGGCGTGTAAAATCGGATCGTTCTGACCGACCGGCGACGACGCACCACTGCCGATGACGGGTTTGGGTTACCAATCAGTTAAGGCGAATGTTTTATAGTTACAATATACTGCGTGGCATATTTGCAGCAATTTATGTTGAATCAAAGTTTTTATCTGACGAAATCTGTTATTAATATTATGAAGAAAATAAGGTAGGCACATACTGTCATTAAATATATTATAATATATTAGATATCTATACTAATAATATAAAGAGGAAAGTATTGATGGTTTTTTTTGTATGTATTGAATAGGCTCCGAAACTACTGACCGATTTGAAAAATTCTTTCACCATTGAAACTACACTATCCCCGGATGATAAAAGCTATATTTAACTACTTATGAAGTTCCCACGAGAACGGGAGTTACGCGGGCTAAGCCGCGCGCGGGAAGCTAGTAAATTATATCTAAAGGGCGATGCGCTTTCATAGGAAAACGTGGGCATACTGGCTATGTAGCTATGAAGAGGACATTGTATGCTCTTTTATAATTATATTTATGGGTTATTTTTTATAGTATATTCAAGAAGGTAAGGAAACTATTGTGTTGGTTTATGTTTGCGTATTTTGATTTCCAAATCAGCATTTTGTTTAAAGTTGATAAATGAGTCTTACTATGGTCCTTTATGCATCGCTCGTTAATTCATCACGGTGACTTGAATTCTTAAGTATTTTACGAACTCTTAACACGATTTTTCGAGGGAACATATTTTCGGATCTGTCAATTTTACGACGTTTTAGATAAAATTTTAATTTCGGTGTTCCTGAGTTAAGAGCCTGAAGCAACCTTAGGTACCTAACCTAACAGTAACAAATAAATACTAGTAAAAGCCATAAAAATATATCTAGGTATACTTTTAGATACCAACATATATTCCGAAACGTGCTTACATTTTACCGCATTATCATTCCGCGATATTGCATTTCTTTCTTTCAAAGTATGCAGTACACACACAATTTATGTACTTGCAATGTATGACTGAGTGTGGAGTAGAAAAAAGGCCATATTTATAGAAGCTTTCACTATACATACATGTGTCGATGCCAAGAGGGCGATATTAGTGAAGACAAATATTAGTACAGACCATAAAAAGCATGCAGACATCCCGTTGGCGCCGAAATGACTACACAAGCATACAGGCAAAATAGCACCGAGCGCACGAAAGCCATGGCATAATCTTAAATGTAGTATCGCAGATCTATTAAAAGCGTTCTACATATAAATGCGTTACCGAGTGCACTTAGCCTTATGCAAACAAACACACTAATTTGTTTCATTTAGCTAATTTCCACAAATGCAAAGCGTTACATTTACGGTGTTGGTACGATGCACTGATAACGGTCGCGGTGATAGCCCACAGACCGTAACACGTGAACATTTGCGGGTTAAATATGCATGGCTTTTCGGACGAAAAGAAAATAACTGAATGATTTATATACCGTATTAGATCGTTTGGGATAATAATTAAATATAATAAAACCACGGAATGGGCCACGACGTATCCTGTCGTTATATTTTAACTTTGAGATATACTTACGTATCTCGATACACATCAAATTAGTTTGACTCGGTTAAGGAGGCTATTATACTTTTAAGTACTTTCTTCAGTTTTTACTGCAAATTCAAGCTGTCAAAAAATATTGTAGGTACAAGCATTAACACGGAAAATTACTATTAAAATATAGTTACCAAGGAGCAAGCCAAGCATTTTCATTAGTAGAGTATAGTAACTGGCCACCATAGGTGAGGGGGGAGTGTTACGAAAAAAGACCAGTTTTAAACGAACCGAACCGCTGTTATTTTCGGAGGGGTGACGCGGAAACATTATTGACAGTTGGCAACACTGGCTAGCTGTCATCCACATACATTTTACAGCCACTGAAAACAAACAGCGCAGAAACAAAGGTTTTATTGTTAATCTTTTGACCGCCAAGACAAGCGCAAGCGTGCTTTATGTGCCAACGAAGTCTATACTCGACAGTAAACGAGTCACAGAAAAACACAAAATTGACATATTGTATTATTGCTTTTATGTGTGATTACTTTCTTAGCAACAATTATACAGCTAAAACATCAATATTTAATAATTATTCAAACATTTGATGATAAAAACATTATAATTATATACGGAGCTTGACGCACAATCCAATAGGTTAAAAAATAAATTCCGCTCCCCGCTCCGCGGCTGCCCTTCAGCCGCATAGTTCGTGGTCGCGGCCTAAGTATAGGAAACCTATACTTAACATTAAAAATAAAAATAATGATTATATTCAAACCATATTATTATTAAGTTACAAAAAAGGGTAATTATAATATTTTTAAACTGAATAAGGCACATGATCATTATTTGTAAGTATCAAAGTTATAGTCATATAGATTCACTTTATCAAGACCTATTCATAGAGCTTAATTCAACACGAAGACGGCCGGTATAATCCGAGGCGAGCTTTCATCTTCGAAACCTTATAATATTTTTATTAAGAAAACAATGGTTTCGCAGCTCGGTGTATACGGGACCCGTGTAACGACGATACGATCGCTCGTGACCAACGTCCACGAAGCCTCGATAACTTCATTTCAATGTTGGGTTGGGAAGGGCTTCACTTAACGCGGGTCAAGAACTCATCGCTTCCATGTCAAATTAAAGAGGAGTAAGCGTTAAAACACGATACATTGATTTTTTCTTAAATTTGCCTTGCAACGACACTATCTGACACGTTTCCTGGTAAAATTATAAAAAAATACGCAAAGCATTTAATTCTTTACCTAAACTAGTACCTATAATAAGCAGAAGTCTCGCGAAAATCTTGCTTTAAAATTAAATATAGGTAGCTACGTAATACCTTGTACTCACATCAAGTTAAGCTTCTCATCTTACCATTTATTAAGGCGAACTAGCAAAAGCCTTGTGGCTAACTAGGTAATTTACAATTAAAATTAATTAATTCCAGTCAGTATTCCTTTATATGTTTTTAATTTAGTTGTAAATCACAATGCAATATGCAATCATAGAAGTAACACCTACAATTTAGTTAGTTTTTAATTTAATACAATATAATAAAAGTAACAGTTGTTACGTTTATATAATAAGATTGGGATAACATATTATTATCTTTCACATTTCTACACTGAAAATCTCACAAACTTCAAAGAATACAAAACAGCGCAGTGCTTTCGACCGATAATTATTAGAGTTAACATTTGTTAAGACGGACGAATATATTATATATACATTATATACCTATATTCATATGATTGCAATACTATAATATTAATTAAAAGGCTACAATTTAGCATACGTTACAAGAGTAAATCTATATCGATCCCAAAAACACAAGTATCTGAGACCTTTAACCTTAGTTTCCTGTGGCTGGACTGTAAGTTTTATCAAATACTGTAATATTAATTAGTTATTAAATGTGTTAATTGATCAAAACATGGTAACTATGTAACATGAGCGCGATCAATGTTGCTGCATAAAATAAACAATAGAAAATGTTATGTATGCGACGTTTTCTTCACGCGAGTTTTTTCAAGAATGTTTTTGTATTATTTACAGTTAGATTCCTGCCCGCTATCAATGCATACTTAGACGTAGTTTCGAGGTATTTGCACAAAAGAATTCTAGGGGAATTAAAATTATCGAGGCTCATCCTTCTAGTGAAGGAAATGCCCGTAAACTATCTTAAGGCTTTTTTTTCAACTGTGTAGTTAAACAAGGAGCCACAAAAACGCAATAATATTTGAATGTGAACCAGCTATGTAATTTATATTTCTTAACGCCAGGCTTCAGTTTACGCGATGACTCCACCTGGTAAAAATAATAATTACATTTATGTTACAATGTATGCCTTCAAAATGAGAGCTACTGCACCTAACTAAAATATGCCATACATATATAAATTATAAATAGTTTAATATAGACGTCATAAATAATGTAAAATGTCAAAATAGTTGTATAAATAAATGATAATTTAACCTTATGAAGGTGGTGACCTAATAGCCATTATACTTGTTAATAAATACTTAAAAAAATGTATGTAAGAACTTTAACCACATCTGTTAAAAGTCGTCTGAACTTTTATTGAGGCCGCGGTTTAACTGGTAGGTAATTAAAAATATCGTCACCAAAGATCTTTCGATAGGAAGTTAAGAATCTAAAAAATTCAAACGTCTCAACGATATTTCCTTAACGTCTTACTCGTAGCTAGGAGTACGATCTAGATAGTAAAGACCACACGGGGATGTCTCACTCGGGTGTAGAACCTGCTATCTGGGATCTCAAGACCAACGGATGCATTTAATTATCATTTTAAAACCAAAGCCCTCGGCCGGTCACTATACAATGACATTTATTTTCGGACATCGCGTGAGATAAGGTTTTTAGTCGAATATCTTCTAACTAATTCCTATACATTGGGGTTTTGACGACTGTGAAAGTTATTTTATATTTTTATTGTAGGCCGTGCTTCGTAACACTGAAGTGTGTTGAATATGTTTCAATTAAATGAAAATAGAAACGTTTATTGCTAATGTAACGTAACTATTATAAGTCAAAAACAATTATATAATTATTTCTTACTTACCGGTTACCTTCTAAGTTTAACAATATTTCTATAATGTCATGTGATAGTTATAAAATGTTGCAGTTTGTATAGAATGCGTCGTGAGCCTCTCGCCTCGCGAGGACGATCGGACCCTATCCTAGCTTCCTACTTCCTTATTAATAATTTTATTAAAATAAGTAAGTAAGTAGATCCATTTAGAGTAAAATTACCTTAATCATATCGACACTCATATACTTCGGTCACATGCATTATTTTCTAATTAGCAATTAAGTAATTGATAATACTAAAAACGTAGTTTTATATTTGACTTCTTCGTCCTTCATCTATCAGACACTTACATATAAAGAAAATAAAGACAGTACATATTATACATTCGCATTCTGAACACGTTAAATATGACAAATACATGCAAATTGTTGCTATTTGACAATTTATGTGAATGAATGCGTGGGAGTTTCATGGAGGTAGGTTCGACGTAACATTAGCGCCACCAGAGGTCATCGACATATTAATAGATTTCATTTCATAATTTGCAAAATTTTTAATATGTGTGAATCGGATGAATATACAATAACTATTTTTTTGTGGTGTGATATGTATAGAGCTTTGGGCAGTATTTATTAAAATGTTTCAAACTTTGCTCCAGCTCTCCAATAAGCATCGCACCCTCTTTGTATAGTTGACTGTAGGATTGTTACTGGGACGCTTGGAGGAACCACGACGGTATTATAGCAGTAATAAAATTACTACCATGACGATTGTTGATAAGTATATAATTCTTTTGCTAAATTTAATTCGTATATTAATATTGTTCACCTTGAATAAAAAAATACTATCGTTTTAAATATCTCTAATATTATTTACACATTTGAATATTGGGTATCATGTCATGTTGGTTACTTGGTTGGTTACGAATACACTTTGGTAAAAAACAAAACGACAGACAATTAAAAAATAAAATTAGCTATCTATACTCCAGATAAAGTTCGTCAAAATTGGCCAAAACCTTGCTGAGACACAGACAAACAAGATAGAGAGAGAAAAATTAAATTGAGATTTTGTTATAACTACCCTATATTCATATGCATTTAGCAATAGTTATTTATTTATTTGCATAAAATAAATTACAATTTGTTGGCAGAAACCTGTTTCAGTATTTATTTTCTATTTGTGATTATTTTTATCAAGTATTGTCGAAGTATTAGAATACCTACCTACTTCTCCTCCGTGGCGTAGTGGTATTGGCTCGCTTTAAATCTCGGAGGTTGTGGATTCGATCCCCACGACGGGCAAGAAATGTTTGGTGTATATTATGAGATGTCTTTCCGGATCTGGTAGGCTGATCCCTCAGCCTACCAGACCCGGAAAGCACTAGGCCGTTGGTCCCGTTGGTTATAACTTTATCTATATCAATCGTTTACAAGGGAACGGGCAGCAGCGTTTCCTTGTGTGTTACAACATAATACTGCGGCACCAACCAGCCTGCCAAACGTGGTGACTATGGCAAAACCCTCCGTCGAGAAGTACAATTAATATAATAATATATTATACAATATTACAATGAAAAAAAGTCATAGCAAATTCTAAAATCTATTCGCAATCTGCTCTAACATGTGAATTCTCATTCATTCGGCTAACATTACACATGTTAGCCGAATGAATGAGGAACGTAACGGTAAAGTAATTATTAATATCTGATACTTAATGTAAATAAGTACGAATGGCCCTGAGTAGACAATAAGGACTCCGTGCCTAGATGTCATAAAACTTTAATGTTTAATTAACATAATGATAACACGAGTAACATAATTACTAGGTAGTGATTACACAGTTCTTTGCATATTTTTATTAATATTTATTTTATAAACTATGTAGTATGTTGTTTATATTTTATTTTTTTCAAAAGATTACTAGCAGAGTTTTGCAGACTACTCGTATTCTTGTTAACCCCCCTAAAAGCGGTAGCGGTAGCGGTGCTAAGCCAAAATGCTTGCGTTACGAGTGGGTTTTTCGTCGGTAGTGGGAATCGAACCGGTGACCACAAGATCACAAGTCCGAGTCCCAAACCATTGGGCTACGGTCGTATTTTATAGTTGTTTGTTAACTTGAAAACGTCGAAGCATGTTAGGATGCGCCGGCCTTCTGTAGTTCAGTTTAGTCGGTCATAATGTAAGTGAAATATAACTTTGATCTGAGGCCATATGTTGAGTAACAGTAATTTTACAAAACGCTAAGGAAATTGTCATCATCATCATCAGCCTGTAAGAGGTTCACTGCTGAACATTATAAAAAAGGATTCCTCTGAGTTTCTTGCCAGTTCTTCTTACAGTTGCCTGTTGGTTAGAAACCAAAGAGACGCATCATTAGAACATGATTTAAAATACCCGCCCGACCCTTTGTTTAGGCCCGAAAACTGTAAAGTAGAGCGACAGTTGCACAAAACTCCCCTAAAAAAACTAAAAGCCATAATCCCTCGATCTCCCCGTCAGCGACCGCCGCGCCCTGAGCCGAGGTCCGAGTCCCACAGGGGACGCCCTATTGCGCAGGTTGCTTAGTTTGTAGTGTTTAAACCATTTATCGCGGCTGGAGCCCTGCTCGCCTTTATGCCAGGTGAAGTAGCAAAAGCCTCGGGGCTAACTAAATATGTATGTAACAATATTTGAAACGTGTTTATGAATAAATATTTTTGATTTTGACATGGGTCTCTCTCGAAGTGTGTTACCATAGTCACATGCTTGGCAGGCGGGTTGGTGATTGCGGTATAGTATATGTATGTATACACAGATAAACGCTGCTGCTCGATACCTGGAATACGATTGTCATTGATGATGTTATAACAATCTGTATCGACGGCTTAACGTGTTTTCCCTCAAATAACCACACCAGCAATCTTTAATTTTGCAATGTGTCTTATCCGGCTCGCCTTAAATTTCGGAGGTTGTGGGATCGCTTCCCGCTTTGGACAAAAAATCTGTCTTATTTTGGTGACGACCTTTACAAAAAACACACAGTTGATAAAGGTATTTTTCATTTGAGAGAAATTTGCATAGCAGATACTTATACAAATATTTATTGGTACTAGTGAACAATATTTTTTTTTACAAAACCGTAAAAATATGCAAGTTAAGCTCAGACTTGCTTAAACTCGCACCATTTTATTAAAACACCAACATTTTAACGAGTTCATCGACATAAGGTTTTATTCACTGAATATTTTGCGGTTACAATTCATTTTTACGAGTAGCTTCTTGTCGTTCATCTGTAGCGGGACTTCGGATTAACTATTTTTATATAATTATTATATTATGAATATGTAACAATAATGGTGTCAGATACGCAAAGAACAAATTACTGAGACTGTATATGGTATGCTTGGGTAGGTAAATCCGTGCCAGGGGTAAAACCTGCTTCTTTTGCATACTGTTTTTTAATGATTTTATTATTATTATTATTATTTTTTATCTACAATGTTTCATGAATAATATGTTCTTTTAGTATAAGAATAACTTAAAATTAACGGAATTACCCCCGTCACGGATTTACCCCAAGACACCCTTTCATACATACCTACTTAAATAATACTACCTACTTCTTATCCATGAAATACTGTGTATATATAAAGCTGGACAGTTTTTTGTTGGTTTTGTTGCTTGAATGCGCTAACCTCAGGAACTACTACTAGTCTGAAAAAATATTTTAGTGTCAGATAGCCCATTTATCGAGGAAGGCTACTTACTATATTGGCTATATTTAATTATCAAGTTTTTCGAAAACAAGTCCCGTTCTCGGGAAAAAATAATAATTAAATATAGACTAGCCTCGCGGGTGGAAACTAGTCCTGAATCCCTTGAGGATCGGATACCAATCCGGGTGACCTTCTGCAGTTCTCGCTGGCATTCCGCGTAGTATCCGGTGTGTTTTTGTGTGTAAATACACTCCTCGTGGCATTAGCATATCATCGTTATGGAGAGCCCTACATAGGTATCTCGCCGTCGCAACATTTAACCCAGAGATAAAAAAAGAATAATGTATGTCAGTTCTGGTTTATGTTTATTTATTTATGTTTTGTGCTAATAATGTTTGTTTTGTGTTGTCGTAGGTTGTATGGCTCAAAGCGATGTGCGCGGTGCAACACTCCTATTTCTGCGTCGGAACTCGTGATGAGAGCAAGAGATCTGGTGTTCCACGTGCATTGCTTCTCTTGTGCACTTTGCAGCACACCACTCAATAAGGGGGACACATTTGGCATTCGAGATGCAGCTGTTTACTGCAGGTAAATCCTCTTTTTAAACCTATATAAGTACTTAAATGTTTTTAACTTAAAACTGGCATGCATACCTATATATAGTTGGACCGATCTGTACACGCAGCGCTGATGTGCTTGCTCTTGTAATTATACAGCTTTAATTTGAGTGGCAGTGATGCGGCAGACATCGTACTAACATATACACAAAGTCAATGTATGTACAATTATACATACATAGTTATAAGTTTACCCACACCTAGTGCGCGCACAGATGATTTAAACTATCTGTACCTAGTCTGGTTGTAATAACTTTTTTGTTATTAAATTAACTGAAGTAGTTATAATATATAGCACACAGGTATAAACGCAATAAAATTACCTTTTTATATTACCCGACTTTTCTTTTTTATTTTAACTGAAGTAGTTTTCGAAATTTTGTAATGAGTGTGTTGTATGGTAATACTGATAATATTTACTACTTTCGCAGGCTACATTACGAAACGATGCCGGAATACGGACCACACCTGGCCGTCCCAGGCCCGCCTCAGATGTGTCCCGGTCCTTATGCCGGGCCTCCTCCAGGACCGCACTACTCCCCCTACCCTTCACCCGAGTTTCCTCGGGTAGATACCGACGTTCCTAAAGGCCCTTTCTTTAACGGCTCATCAGCACCGCCGCCGCGGCAGAAAGGCCGACCCCGAAAAAAGAAACCCAAAGACCAGGATATTATGTCTGCCAACCTCGGTGAGTCCCTACACATGAGCACAGCGAATTCACCGAGCGAACTTATATAAACGTATAAAATCATCATCGTATGCTGCCATTTTGTCGGCGTTACTTCGAACATCGGGCCCTCGTTTCGCCGACAAAACGCTTACAATTTTATTAACACATTAAAGTCAAAACCGCACTTACCATCGCCAGATTATCGGAGCGACTTCCCGTGTGTTTGTTTTTAAATTATTTTTTTCGAGATACAGAAACCTGTCTTTATCAGGACAGCGTTCGGCCGGAGCGACGGGAATTCTTTCTCAAATTTGAAATTAGTTCGTTGCGTGCGAGCCAAGAGTTCTTATAAATAAATTTTAATCTTTGTTTCTCGTTGCTTTCTATGGTGACCTGAATCATTGACGGACAAACGATTGGGATAACTATTCGAATTAAAAATTAAATGACTTTATTCGGGACTACTTTGTTGGGACATTACAAATAAGACATACCCATATTTAATAGGAAATAAATTCTCGATTAGTTGACTAGTTGACTCGATGGTTTAAGTTGATTTAAATTTTAAATAAAGATAACTAAGCTTTAACGTTATATTATCTTTTGATAATAGTAATTATCAAAAAAAAAAAATATCTGATAGGAAAGTCTCATTAATTTTATAAATAAACCATTAAAAAATAAATGCGGATAAACTTTTTAAAAACGTATGAAACGCAATAATATTTATTGAAAGAATAACCTAAAAATCCCTACGAAGCTATAAGTATTGATCAGTCTTTTTATTTCGAAAAATGTTACAAAACTTTCAGTCGATATTTTAGTACATTATGAAGCATATCGATTAATACTGTGTCTATAAGCCCTAAACCATAGTTTCTATTGCATTTTGAGAACAGAGTTGTATATTACTATTTTCGAGAGCACAGATATTATTTTAAGTTAAATAAGTAAGGGTTAAGGCGGAAACATATTGTTCAAATGAATCAAATGTACCTATGGTTTTCTATAGACCAGAATCACAATATGAGCACCCGACACGACGTCGCGTCGGGTGTTCATAGTGTGATTCTGGTAATACATGGTCAATACATTTGATTCGGCTCAACACGCGTCGCGTTTCGTCAGGTCGCGTCGCGTTTTTACAATATGTTTCCGCCTTTAAGGTTCATCTGTCAAGTTATAAAAAACACACCAAATAGGTTTAAAAAAAAAAAAAAAATTGTTGTACCTACAACAAAACTTAGAACTAAGGTTTTCAACAAACATATGCCAATTCCCAACAAAAAAAAGTGGTCTAAAATGATACTAATGGTCTAAAATAGCCCAGGAACCAGTTTCTCACGTGCAACGAAGTCGTTCGCGTGTTTTTAAGTTCATCATACTCATTTATTTCAATAACCTGACCAACTTATTGAAATTTTGTTTTGATCAAATATACATAAATATATAACCTCTTAAAGGTGCCCCTAGGCGTGTGTCACTTAAATGTATATTTTTACCTCAATAAATCCTATATCCTAGTTAAGTATGAACTAGTTTCTCCTTCTAAAATCAAACATGCCTTATTGAAAAATTGGTTTTTAATCATTGATATCGTATTTTAACATTTTATGTACTGATTATCTGAGTTCAAGGACAGCGTTAACCCACTAAGCCCCACGGATGCTGAGAGTTGCAGAAGCATGACAAACGGTGCCACCTGGCGGTGCCCGCTGTCCGGCTACCGTGGGCTCTCTTGACCCTTGGTTACATACTCCAGCTAGAAAACTGGCAGGATATGTTAAAGCAGGAAAGGGCGTTCAAGTCAAAATAGTAGTATTCTAAGAGTATCTGTATATTTAGATAGAACCGGTCTGGCTTCGGTTGTGTACAAACACCAGAAAATACGGGTATCACAGAAGCGGCGACTCGTAAGTAGGTATTATTAATATCTTCTCACTACCTATTGTTTAGTTTGCGTGATCGCATGTGATTATTAAATTAAGAATATGTAACGTTCCATCAAAGTAGGGTATCCATTTTCTGTCATAAAATTTTAGATTTTTAACAAAAAATCCCTAAAGTAGAACCTGAAGGTTACATAAAATTATATGATATTGTATGACAAAAAAATAAATAAAAAAATAAAATGTTTTGTTTTGCCTAAATTACTATCAAAACGTAAAATTAAATCTAGAAAATATACATATGTTGTTAAATAAAAATATTTATCATTAATGTTTCCTTAAGGGAGGCACCCTTAAGGAAACTTTATTGATAAATATACGTGTGCTCTAGTACCCTAACACATGTTTCAAATTATAAATGTAATTTTCAAATCAAATGGAAAATAATATATAAATAGATTTACTACCAAAAAGAGTGAGAAAAATCACAAAATAGCTGCTTAAGGCAAAGTAATTTTTACACTTGGCTTTTTATTGAAGATAACAGCCGTAAATGATTACAGATTGTCATGACAAACTATTACTTTATTACATTGGTAGAACATTGCATTGACCGTGACAAAAATAATTTTATTGCAGCATCCGTGCGATAGCATGGTAACCCTAACTAATGCGGGTTATTGGCATTGTTATGCATAAAAGAAAGCCCGTTTTTGGTATCATTGTTTTACCAGTATGTTGAAGATGGTGGGAATTAGGATCATATTTTAGACTAGAGAAAACATGAACATAACATTTTGTAATTTAACTTTTTTTGGACAATAACATCGTTGTCCACAAGGAAAATGACTTTGTTCTTATCGAATTAAAAAATGACCATTTTATTACTAAAATAAAATTCATGCGATAAAATATCACTTATGTTATGAATGACTTGGGGACGTAATTACTTATATTTTTTACAATAATATATATATCTATCTTACTGGGGTGGCACCCCTTGTAATAGGAACCCGAAATATGAGGTTTGATTCCCGGTTTATGTACAAACATTAATCTTACGTCGTCGGATGGGGGCGGGATTGTTATTTTTTTTTTTTGGTAAATTTGTCGCTTATTATTATGATAATGATGTGGTATCGTATTATTTAGTACAATGGGACTATAAAAATTGATATTTGTAATCTTTTTTATGGGGTATTAAGGGTGTTAATTGGGCTTACTTATTCGTTTTGGAAAAGTGTTTTAGATCTGCAGAAGTTAAAAGATGAGATTTTGTTTTACGGATTTTTTTATTAAAAATGAAAATTACACAGAAAAGATCCTATAATTATTATTGTAAAACAATAATTATAAGATCTTACGGTTATGCAGTTTTTTTAGGTATATTTTAATACTACCTATAGGAAAAAAATACAAATACACAGAGTAATTAAAATTCCTATATACTGACATCCAAATGAACTAATATTTATAATTACAATGCTCAGATTTTTACACAAATAACTTGAATAAATCTAATGGGATGTATATTGTACAATTAAAGGCATCTTCTATTGAAGCGTGAAATGTATTAAGTATTTCACGATAATCATCGTGAAATAAGTCTAATTTTATAAAAAGCATACTACAGCTAGGTATGTAGTAATAAAACAACCAATCATCATCATTATTATTGAGTGCCAAACGACCTGTAAGTAACTATTAGAAACAATAAATACATATCGCAATACATAAAAAAATTGTTACAAACTAGCCCACATATGACCTACTTATAAGAAAATAATTGGCAGCTGCAATAACTCATTGCCTTTTAAAATAGCCCACAACATGTGCAAAATACCAGGGCAGTTTCGCCCAGAGCTCAGAAGCTGGAAAAAAGTAGTTTCGTAAGAACTCCCGACTTTTAAAACGTTTTTTAATTTTCTCTATACATATATGGTACGTCATTTGCCTAATAGGAGCTAGTCGAGGTTCTCGGCACCTGTCTGCTCTAAGATTAAGCGATTAAACGCACAAAGCATTCGAAGAGAGAAACCAATAAATTAAATGACACTGTATCGGATATTTTAAATAGTTAGCGTCCGCCTATAGTAAAACCTCTTTTTGCGGTCTCCGGCCATTTTCTACGTGAAGTTTTTTCAACCAGTCGTCGAGTTGTCCTCTCTTTGTAGAAACCAACCGCCTATTTGAATTCAGTTCGAAATTGGTTTTTATTGGCATTACTGTAAGATGCATTATTAAAGAAAATTCGAATGGTCGGTTGACCATTTAAGTGTTATAGCAAAGCGCTATAAATTATGTGGGAAGGTTCGTTTGCGTAACTCGTGAAAGGCAACCTACGAGCATGTACGAGTGTGTTACCATGTACTTGTGAGCCGTTTGTAACCTCACTGCCCAAAATTATAAAGAAAGATATCGATTCGCTGACACTTCCCTATGAGGGAAGAATTGAAGTAAAATATATTCCCGGACAAAAATATTGAGACTTTGTTTATAGTATTCCCGCAAGCCTTATTTTTGAAAGTTCATACATATTTCGTCAACATTCTAATTAAAACATCCTTATTCTAGAAACATATTATGTTAGCTATAAACCATTGCGCAACACTATCGTTCAATCGCAGTCTCAGAGTGGCATATCAGATGTTTCCCGAGGCACCCACTGCACGTGAATAAGGACGCAATATAAACACGTAAAAATACGTGAGCGGTCGTATGTTAGTTGCTCGAGTAAGTTTGAATTGATAAACCCCAATTTTGGTATATGTTTCTAGTTCTTAGAAAAGTATCAGAGCACGTTTTGTGCGCATAATGAGTTGTTCACCATACAAGTACCACAACTCGGATGTATCTTTTCAGTAGAAAAATACAGCTGTTGATTAACCGATCATTCCACGGATTATTAAGAATAAATTAGATTAAATAAAGACTCCATTTTTGTTTTATTCATAATAATTGTGATTATTTTGTTCTTTATACAACATGTTTAGTGAGCGAATACCTTCTTAACGAGCGCTCTCACAGAAAATAACTTAACTAAAACAATTTATTTAACAGCCTACCTCAAACAGACTTCGTAGATAAATATGTCATACAATTACGGTAACCTTCCCTAAATATCCGAACGTAGAGATAATAAATAAGGCGTTAACGGGCGACAGAAAAAACATTTCCTACTGGTAACGGGAGCAGTAAGACCCATCTGTTTCATCGGTTTTGGAGATCCGTGTTTCTATTATTGTTGGTTTCAAAAAACTGCTACGAGAGTCTATTTTATATGTATATATTTACATAAAAAGGTGAATTATATATTTCTGTCATTTACAAGTCTAGTGGCTGCATAAAAATTTAGAAAATATCACATTTTCAAGTTACCGCTTTTTAATTCTTTCAAGCAGCCTATTTAATACCTAATAGGGATGTTGCAATACCTAATATTAGTTAATAAGCGTAATATTATTCTAAATTTATATTTGAATTTATTCATAATAAATTAATAAATTATTGATGACGTGAATATTTTTAAAGAAATTAAAAAAGGGAAGTTTTCTACATAGATTTTCACGACTTAAACTCAGCGGAACCAATGCTATATAATTCATATGCGCTTTTGCCTTTTTTCACCTTTGTTTAAACTTTTCTACTGAGTGCACTGCGTTGTGAACCTCCATAAATTTTGTATACCGTCCCTCCTGTGATTTATTTCCCGCCAAAATATGTGACTTATTTTTTTTTACGTATCGGACATTTCGAGTAGCGTCCACGATCGTTGATAGGGTGGCCGCGTTCCAGCTTCACCGGTAGTTGGTTGAAAATACTTTTTACTTTTTATTTTTCGAAACAAAACGGCTTTTGAAGGTGACTTTGTTTTTTTTGTAAATCGTGACAAAAGACAATTTGATTTTATTTTTCAGTGTATGAGACCATACATAATAGGTACATATAATAGTGGGTGATATAAGACCTTATTACTTTGTAAGTGCTCATAATTATTGTATTGCTAATTGTTGCGAACACAATTCGCAACTCCAGATATGTTTTTAGTTTATCTGCCAGTTATGTTTAAAGTGTAAAAATACGACTCTTTTTATGTCTTTGTATTCGATTCTTGCCTTATATAAGTAATGTCATAAAATACTTGTTTCATTCTTAAAACAAAATGAAATATACTTTATCACCATTGACACGCTAACATTAAAATAAAATGGAACGAATGCCTTTCTAGGGTATTTTATATTAAATAGTTTATTCACTATTTTATTGCAGTTTTAAAATAAGCCATAAAAGTAACTACTTGAGAAAATATATCGCACACCTAGATGAAGACTCCGCTAACTCAAAAATTACGAGTTTTGAGTTAGTAGCTTTGATATATTTCTTATATACTCTAAAAACTGTTTTTCATCATTTCTGAAAAATGAGGTTTTTTTGAGTTGCCGGAGTGTTCATCTAGGGGTGCGATATGTTTATCCTACAGGAGAAAAACTAAACATCTTTTGTGATTTCTGTGTGAGCCTTGTTTTTTTAATTATTAAGAAAGCTCTTACCTCCATAATTATATAATAAATAGTGATCAAATCTATCGTATTCCTCTTTTATATAAATCTCAGGGTCAATATTTTGTATTAGTTTTATCATTGTAACAACTTATCCAATTAGAATTATTTAGAATTAGAATTCTTTAGAATGTAATATCCAGAGATGCCAAGTCAAGTCAACATAAAATTTAAGTTAGTAGTTTTTTTTATGACAGTAGGAATATGTTCGTTAAATAAATTGTTTTAATTTGGCATTGGCTGCTCATGGAAGCGTTCTCGCTGCATTACGCTCTCACATACTCGTAACGTTCTCGCACCAATTCAAAACATTTTTATCATAATTATTGGTGTGCGTATTTGATATATTTATTGTAATATAAGTATTATAATAAAATATATAAAATACCTAGGTATATTGTTTATATTGCGAGCGCAAACAGCATGGAATCCAATTTTATTGTTCTAAAGCATTTTCTATCGGACATTATAATGTTTTTATTACAATTTATATTTACATTTGCAAGATTGGTAAGGGTTTATTCAATTTTCACGTTAATATTGTATTTAAGTATTTTGCCTATTCGATTTCTTGGCTGAATGCATAAGCCATGTAGAATGTGATTTTTTTTTCGATTATTCGATTTAATGGAATTTTGACTAATGCAAATAATATTTATTTCCGAGTAATCGATTTGTGCATACACGTTCTGATTTGACGGTTCTAATTGAAAAATAAATTGATATATTATATATTTTCTTATTTGCGTAATTATATTTAAGAGATATTGATTTTTAATACTTTATAAAATAATATGTGGCAATTTTAATATCATATCTCATATCTATTAGCACGTAATTAAAAAACCATCTAAAATCACCTTGTTTTGTTACATTGTAATTATTTTATCCTTTTATAAATTGAGTGTATACTTACATAATAACAATGGCATTATTTTCTTTTAATTTCTTCAATACCGGTTTATGCAGCCAGCTCTAAAAAATCCGATATAACCCCGTACACTTTCCCAACTCAATACTTGTCACTGGCCTAATGTGATATCCATGTACATTTTGTTTTGCCGCTATCTTTCTAAGGACATCTGTATCGGTGGCAGGCCGAACATTATTGAGCCACTAATTTATAGCAGGGATCAAGGGACGAATTAATAAATTTTTGGTACTAAACAGAGATGTTAGGTGCGTGGAGTTAAATTTTGTTTTTGTTCGATTTTTGAATGAAGTTTTTTTTATACTTTTAAGAGAGCAGGTGTTGTATCATCCAGTAAGCCCCGTAGGACAATTGTAAAAATAGATAAATCTATTTGTGGAATTTGAACTAGTAGGTATAGCAACTAATTAGGTTAACTTTATACTTTATTGTATTTTTCTAAAGATAGTTTTATGAATAACTAATGATTTAGCAAACAGTCTAGATGTTATAGATAAGTCAAAATGAATTTATTTTACTCGTCATATCTATGAACTAAGTTTCTGGAATGGGAAAAATATTTTAAATGGAACAATATTTACAACATGTTCAAAGAAGCAAGGACAATTTCAATTAAACAAGTCTGTACCTACCTACCATACTACAACTATACTATAGGCTGACCCCACATTGAGCGTGTGTTACATGAAGAAGACAGCGGGAGAGACGGGTGACGGGGTCGAGAGCTTGGCGCTTGCGTCGTTCATGTTTTACCTACACATGCTCAAAGAACGCGGATGTCTTATGTAGGTTCAGCCTTAGTGATATTATAATAATTCAGCCAATAGCTATACACAAAAGTTGTCACACATAAGTACTTAAGTAAAGTAGTTATGTTATGTACAACCGAACACGTGTAATAAAATAAACTCATTTAACCCCAAAATAAATGTGTTTCAAAAATACAAGTTACAGTAACTAGGTACCTATGCATAATCATTATTATAAATTAGGACAAAAATGCTTAAAATAAATATATATTATTTCAGTTATTCACTTCTCTAAACAATTTATACGTAAATAAGTCATACATATATCTAGCGAATCTTAACGTTAATATATGCTTAAAATGTTCGTAGAAAAATTAATCGACACTAAAACGGACCGTGAACTTTGCGGTCACTCACTTATTGTTTGAGTATGTGCTGAGACTGACTCAGTTATAAATTTATAATCTTTCATAAAATAATATTGAATATTTTTTTTCTTCTATTGTAACCGTTTTCGGGATCACTGTCATCACTTTGATGTGAAGTGAGGACTGTGCCCAAAAACATGAAAGTGATATAATTTGTACTAATATTATAAAGGGGAAAGATTTGTATTTTTGTATGTATGTTGGTTACGAAAATACTCAAAAACTACTGGTCGGATTTCAATAATTATTTTACCATTTGAATGCTACGTTATCCCAGTGTGACATAGGCTTCGTGTTTTACTATGAGGTTCTTACGGGACTAGGAGGTACGCGGCGAATGGAACCGCGCGCGGGTAGATACTTACAATTTTTTTTCAAAAATTGACGATATGAATATGTTTGAGAGAAACGAAAATTATTTAATTTAACGATGACGATAATAACTATTGTAAGTGTAATGCCGGTGTCAAAACAATAAAAATACATATTTTTAATTACATACCTATATTATTTTCTCTATATCACTCGTGAAACGAAAGTGAAACGCGCACTTGACCATTTCGAATTATTTATTAAAACAATATAATTTTTGTAATTTATGCCAACATATAAAAATACATGTTTGTGGATACATTAAAAGAAATGTGATCATAAAATTCTGTTTAGGCTGCTGGGAGCCTCGTCCGATAGGGAAGCGGTGATGCTATGTCGATAAAATAACAAATTTATTATTCTCTTTTTTACGGAAAATTGTTTGTTTAATTTTTGTGTAACCTTTATTTTTGAAGAATTAAAAAAAAAAAAAAAAAATTGATATGTATCAATTAATAAAATGCCTAAGCTAAAAATAGTTATATTATTTGGATAAGATTTGAAACGTAGAATTATTGTGTTATACATTAATTTTGATTATTTATCAAGTGACCTCGGTCATCTCAGTGCATCAGTGGGGGAATAAAATGTACTCGCGCTCGAAAACCGTAAAACTTAGTTTTTTATTTCATTTTTAAACTCATATCTATATAGATAATCCTTGTACTCATGCACCTATCTCGTTTATATCTAAGTACTCTGGTGGACTTAGCTAAAGATTAAGCTTAAGCGGGGAAAGTGCTTGTTCTATAATATTATACATTTTTGTGTGTGTCTCAAATCAAAATCCACATAAATGACTCGAAGACAATAATAAACGATGTGTTAAGTAATAGTATAATTTAAAAAAATAATACTATGAGTTAATTAAACCAACAAATTCATAAAACGCAAAAAAAATATATTTATGGTAATTTAATGAATTAATTTGACGACTTTTATTCTGACCTTTAACATTGGACATCGTATCAATCCGTAAATTTTATCGATATGTTAAAGGGAGCGCTGAAAGAACACAAATTTTCACGTTTTCCATTTAATTTAATTCATTTTCAATCCAATACACACCTATGGGTGTGACAATATTTAAAAACTTATACTTATGTAAATTTTGTCATATGCATTACCCTGGCATAAGACAAAATTTAAGAACACTCTCTTCACTATCTTAAAAATATTTTAAAATTTCGTTGTGGTATCAATGTACGTTTGATATCTATCGTTTGGTTATAACTCCAACGTTTTAAGTACTAATAACATCAGCCGTAGTCTCTCGATGAGTTAATGTCACCGGTAGCGCCCCCCGTCGCCATGTTATGCGATACGACACATAATGCCGACGAATATAATAATTCTACAATTTTAATAGCGTCGACGACTCGAAAAATGTTTTTGGTGAATAAGATTGGAATCTTGATATAGACTTACCCGTTGATGAGCCAACTTTGAGGTCAGTTATGTAATTATTTGGATATGTAATGTATCTGTCACATCGATTCTTTTTTTTAAACACGTATTTACTGTCTTTTACTTTGTATCATTATGTCTTTCTTCAGATGTGATTTGTCAGTGAATATTTTATGATATGACCCTAGAAAACATTAACAATATGTATTTATACAACAATGATATTAGTAGTATATAGTCATTGTACCTCTATAAATACTATATTCATAAGATTTTCTATGTCTATTATATAATGAGTTATAAAAACATGATAGTGAGGGAATCAGATACACTGTTACAGAAAGGCATTTTTCACCATTCATCGTTTTAAGAGAAAAATATATTTTACAATCCATTTATATAAGATCATTTCGTAAAATCACCAAATATGTATGAATGAATTGGCCACACAATTAAATAGATTTTACACCATTTAAATTATGAATGTTGTAATACGTATTTGATATATTTCGTAATTATACAAATAGCCTTACATAAAACAAAGCTAGCGTAGCCTGAGGCGACGCGACGGTCAACCACACTGGGTGTTAGTTTTTGCTATTACAAAAAATGTGGCCACCGGACGAAGTGTTATCGCTAAGGAAATCTCATTTTTTTCTTTACGGACTTAAAAACATGAATGGTACGTACGATTTATGATATCACAATTCTTTTTATAACCCACCCGAAGATCTTTTTTTTTTCCTTTTTTTATCCCTGCGCGTTATCTCTACAATTTTGTGTCTCAATCTATTAATAACGTCTTCTTTTAGGATGCGACGTTTTATGTTGATGTTTATCGATAGCTGATGTGTTGGACAGTAACATCACTTGATCCGTTTTGTGATTTCTAATACAATTATGAGACATTCGAGTTCGTTTAAAGTAGATGCAAAAATTATACTCATTGGTGAAGTGAAATTTTATGAGTATTATTATTTTCAACACGATTACATGTGAAACAACTATACTTTTCCAACATTTAAAAATGTATAGAAATTCGCATGTCTCCTTTTGTTTGTGAAGACCGTATCGTCAGCCTGGTGCACGAACACCTCAGGCGGCGTAACAATGACCAATGTATTTTGACCTTCCCCGTTTTCCTTATGCAGCTATTTGTGGACCATAGAAGGGAGCTCACATACTTTTTGTACGATTTTGATAATGTGGTTGTAGTTATCAGAGGCTGTGAAGTAAATCATGTCGAACAAACACTAGACGGCCGTCAACACTGGATCGCACGATCATTGGTGTGATTTTTTTTAAATCTAACCGGTTTTTTTAAAGACCTACATTTTATTTGCAAGTAATCCGGAATACAGCTCAAAGGTCATCTTAAAAGTGACGTAACTTTCTTTTTAACAACTCACATCTATCATTTTTCGTTTTAAATTATTTTATTATTTAATATAAATAACATGAAAGTGCTTTATACTAGTACCTACAGAATAATGTGTAAGAAATTATTTATACTTAATATTTTAGTGGGATTAAAATTTCCAATTGAACGATATTTCTTCAGAATGTGGGATCACGTTTATTAACCCCGCCAGCCGAGCATACTGACAGTGAGTTTAGTTTTTCAACATTAGGATGCAACTTAAGGATCCTTCAACAACGTTTACCAATTTATTAAAGGTAGCGTTTAGGTTGATTAAATTCTCCAAATTTGTCATTTTGGCCCTAATATATTGTTTTAAATTTAAATCAAGTTCTCAAATTCGTTTTAAGTATCCATTAAACTTAAACTATAATTTACTTCGAACGTCAATATAATGACTTTATCATTATATCGACGTAAGACCAATGCAAAATTATTTTGATAATGCAAATTATTTGAACTACAAAATTCATATCTGCTTTAAAGTAACATAATTTTAAAAAGCAAGCGTTCACTTTGTACTTACTTTGAATTTTTTTATACAAATTCTGCTCCATAGCTTGATATTCCATCACATCCTTATATGTTACTATAATTGACTTTAAACTAGGTTGTTTAGTTATAGGCTCTAATAAATACAGAGCTGCGTAAAAAATCGATGAATTCATACTAATAGTTTGAGTAAAATTAATTAGTAGTCGATTTACGCTTAACTAATTGTCGCGATTCCCTTGAGACTTGTCGTAGTAATTTTCAAGACCATCATTGTTGTAGCTACACTTCAAGATGTTTTCTAAGGTGTATAGCCATGTCATCAGACGTTGCATACCTGCCTTAGGATATATATTTTTTAACTAGCAACGTTTGCATATTCAGCTTACCTATTTACTAATCGATTCGTGTTAGGATCACCAAAATAATCTTCTTTTGCGACATAACCGCAAGTGTTTTTGATATAAATCGGGCTTTATGTCCGGGCTTCTCATTTAAGCATCTGGTAGCCCTAGTCACCGGTCAACAATCGGAGCTGTACACCCGATGACGTGTGCCGCAAATCTCAAAGAGTTTCTGTAAACATCCCAGTAAGTTTCGGTTTATTTATTAGCAGCATTTATCGGTCGTTAAGGCGAGTCGTAGCACCGCGCCGACTCCGTGACGGAGTCGTCACGCGTCGTATTGTAACGGAAAACAATGCGGCGTGCGTGTTACGATCGATTTATGACTGGGCGGCTGCCATGCATGTGGATTTTGAATTCAGATTCGATTGTTAAATATTTGGACTGGAACCCTGAGTTCGAATTTCAAGAAATTTGCCAGTAGACCTTTAGAGATTTGCTGTCCTTCTAGTATATAGTATATTATCATCACATCGGCCTATTGTCGTCCATTGCTCAATGATTTCCAACAGGATATTTTCAAATGAAAGTCCCGACTATCCCGTAAAGTTTTTGTACAATATTTTTTTGCTTATAAAATCCTTATTTTACGATGCAGAAGTCGTGCGCGACAGTTATACGTGTAGTATAAACCTGTCAATATTAGTAGGTATTTAAGATCTTTAATAGAAATCAGAAAAATATAAAATATTACAATAATGAATGAATATTCCATATGGTTACAAATACCTTCACTGCTTTTTATGAAAAGTCATAGAAATCACATAGCTGTGTTCCAGTCTAGAGATTTTATGATGTTTACCTACTATCTATGAAAACATGAAAAAGAAAACACTTAGCTCTGATTTATTAAGATGGAAAATAAATAATATAATATAAAAAACACAAGTGAAATTAATAATTTATTTGATTTAGTCATGTACGAACATACAAAAACATGAATACACCGGCGGTAATAAAAATCGTAAAATGTGACTATCATTCGAAAACATATCAATATTTTTATATACTTACTTTATTATCTTTATAGCCGTTTACGGTCGTAATACAGACAATAACAATTAACATAATTACACATAAACTTGTAAATACTAGTATTATCAAACAATGCTCCATATAAGACAAATTAATTCGTTAATTGATAACATACGGTTGATCAGGTTTTTTGAAATTATTTTATTGAAAGTATAATTGTTATTTCTTTGGGTTTATTGAGCAAGTTTGCATTGTAACGACGATAGGGTTAACATTAAGGGAGTTTTTTTTAAGGACGGACATATTTAGTTAGCCACGAGGCTTTTGCTACTGCAAGGGGCATATAGGGGAGGGCACCAGTCTTTTTCTCGAATCAAGATAAAAAAGAATGTTTTCTTACGAGTAGTTTTGAAACCCGGCTAGTTACGTCATATGCGTTACCTACCATTTGGTTGTATGTAGTTGTATTAACGAATATTACCTACGTTACCGTGTCATATTAATTATAAATAATACCAAAACGTTATTTAATTTTATTCACATGGTAAAATTTTAATAATCAGTGGCACACAAATTTCAGGATTCAATGTAACTAAGGATGAAAATCATACAAAAAATTAATACTGCGAATTGGCCATGCGAATGTTTTGGTTTTGATGTTGTTAATAAATGTTTGTGATTTATTCATGTGCTTGTGTGTACGTTATAAATATATTAATAATATATAATTGTTCGATGTAACTATATTCTTATGAAATCCCTGCTTTATTAATATAAATACATAACAAATATTATGTATTGTTAATAAAGTGTCTATACCCACTCTACTCTACTACTTAATAGGTATTATAAATATAGTATTATTTTTATTATAATAACAGTTGCTTAGATAAAAAAATGATAGGTTTGGTTTTAAAACGCTTATTTTTTTTTTTTTTTATTGACGCAGTAAATTTTTTTATTGTCATATTATTACATTAAATCTTTCCTTATTTTATATTTATTTTCTTACTTAAATTGCCAAATAGACATAGTCCACTCCACATCATGCAAAACAACACTTAAGTTTTCTGAAATGAAAATAAATTGACCATTTAGCAGTATGCCTGTCGTTCTCCAATCAGATCTGAACCCTGAATACTTGGAGATGGGGTTCCGCGGCGGCGGCGGGTTGGGTACCACGTCACGCACGAAGCGCATGCGCACCAGTTTCAAGCACCACCAGCTACGAACCATGAAGTCCTACTTCGCGATCAACCATAACCCCGATGCGAAAGACCTGAAGCAACTCAGCCAGAAGACCGGACTACCCAAAAGGGTGCTACAGGTAATTTTGACTACCGAAGATTCGAAATGTTATGCTGTGAAAAGTGAACATTAACGATCCTCGGGTTTTATTACGAATTGTGTTTAACTTGTTGTTACTTCTTGATTAATAGCTTGTGAAACAAACAATCGAGAAGTAATTGGGCTTATTGTGTGCGTTTGGGAACGCTTGAGCTTTTTACATGAGATTATCGCTGAGAAATACAATGTTAAAAAACATACATAATCATTCATACGATATTTTAATATAACAAACTAATGTCTAATGTGCTACCATTTTATAAGAGGACATTTATAGGTAAATATTTATATTTTAAACTGAAAAGACAGCATTTTTCCCACGGCAGAATATATTACGACGCTCTATTTGAACTTTCGTATATAATTATGTACCTAATGGCTAAAAGTTTTACATCATCAACGTACCAATACCAATCCCATAACCGTATTGCTATCGAATGACCCAGAATTAGAATACGTAAAAAATATTTTAATCATTACGTTACAACTGCTTAAACGCGTAACGAATAAGATATAATTAAAGTAATAAACAATATTCTATTATTATCAAAGGAATTCCAAGCTTACTCTAGCTTGAAATCGATCGTATCCATTAATATAGTATCGATTCTATAATCGATATTTTACAAATCGAGAAGCGCGTTATTTCACGCGTAGCTAGCAGGCTAATTAACATAGTGATCAAGACGTTAGCCTGTGTTTGAATATGGTTACAACCTACAACCAATATTACTGATAAGATACCGTCTTACAATGTTTAATTTTATTTATCTACGATACAATCTTAAGATTATATATGCAAGATGGCCAACTTAAGCGAGTCAGTCGAAAGCTATATTAGAGTCGTTAGACATTGGATTATATTCATTTAAGAATTCTTATTTGGTTTTATTAGTCAAAAATTCACAATATATTAATTTAATCTATTGAAAACCGAGTCATTACTTAATAAACTGAATAAGATAACTTTTTGAGGTACCGATTGTTGGAAGTTCTAACTAAATTACTTTTAAATTATTGATATAAAAATAAAAAGTATACGTATAACTAAATGCTACGTTAGGACAAATATGTATTGTGGCCAGGTATATACAAAATAAATTAACTTAAATCCAAATGTTTAACGTTTATGGCGAATTTATTAAAATTAAATTACCTTAACTACATTAAAATCTATCGGAAGATAAATAAAAGAGATTTAAGTTACATTTTTGTTGATTAATCAACATATATTATTAAAGTTTAGTGCTTTGTCAATCTATGGTAAATTGTTACGCGATTCATAGTGGGCAGTAAGCACCTTTTAGAAGTTTAAATATTTTATATTACACATATTATAGTTACTATAAATAAAGTCGATGTTTATTAAAATATTCTGTAAAATAAAATTAATCATTTAAAACTTTTTTTACTACAATATAAATAGTTAAAACTGGACGGGCCTTTATTAATTCAATCGTCAATTTGACGTCGTAAGCTTCCTTAGTAGGATAGTACACCAGTAGAAGAGAAAAAGTCTCGGCTATAGATCAACTTCCGCGGCAATCAAACGCGTAATTGTTATACAAGTACTTTGTTTAAGTACTGTGGCACCTACACGGGTACTTGCTAGTATTACCTGAGTAACAAACCTTACAATACAGTGACTCAAACCAGAACTCAAGTGTGTCAAACGCATAAAATAAGTCTTAAACAAACCGGTAGTTGAAAGCTAATGCGAATTTAATGTAGTCCCGATACCGCGTCGCTTAGCACTGTATCAACTTATCAACATTTTGCATTGCGAATGCTTTATAAACTTGAATCTTATTTATTCTTTTTTGACATTTCTTTTTTTTTATCATCACTCGTTTTGACAAGTGACGAGTGGTACCGAGTTGTTTTAATTTAAAAATTGATAAAAAAATAATGAAATGGCCATCGCCGATTTTAATGACAATTGTTGTATTTACGATATTCATGTTTTTCAGATCAAGGTAATAAATAATTCATATTTTTTGGTAGTTATTCAACTAGCAAAAAATATGAATTATTATTTTACAATAATTGTTTAATATTATTATGAGATTGTTTCCAGTGTCATTATTATATTGTTCAACAATCAGATTATTAGGCAGAGAACAATCGACGTGATCCACCACAGGTTGTCAACATAAATGGATTCGCAGAATTTGCATGTTGCCAGCTTAAAATTGTCTGTTTTAATGGTAATTGTATAGCGGCGATGGTGAGTAGCCTACTCGTGGCTGTAATCACATGTCGGAGGTAAGTCGGTGATTTTTGTGAAATCGAGTGTCAAATTCTTGGGGAAAGTGAAAGGTAGGCTCCGATTGATCGGTCAAGATTCTTGGAAGCAATTGCGTAGTGGAACAATCGACAGAATTTATTAAAGAGCAATACTTAACTACTATTGGGAGTAAAGAATAACTACCTGTATTTGCATTGTGCAGTGAGATGTTAAAACTGTTTCGCATTTTTATAGTTCTAAACGATTTGAAGAGAGTCTAAATGATAAAAATATATTATTATTGTCAAAGACAATGTACTAGCCACTATGTCACGTAGTCCAAGACAACTCAGATATATTGTTAAAGTAAATATTAGTACAATACAGTAAAAAAAAACCCAGAAAAAACCGTTTTTCTAAGTATGTATTAATCACAAATCAGTTACATGTATTGTAACAAAGCAATTACATACTTTCATTGTTTTTATTCTGAATAATACTTACTACCCGTAGCTGTATACTGACGAACAAAAATTACCGAATATCCTAGAATCAGATTGCTCTTACTTCATTTATGAAGGCACCCAACAAACGAAACGCCGCCGTTTGAAAGGGATTCTAACTGGATACGCAAACAGCGGCATATCTTCACATTTAGCACTCTATATTGCATTTAATTTGTTTACTATAAGCGGTCCCTTAATGTAGGGCTCCCGTAAGCGGCATTCTTTGTTCCTATAATTACTCGCGCGTTCAAATAATTCCAAAATCAAGTTGAACAACACGTGCTCGGTGTTGCTTATACATTACAACCCACAACACACTAAGACACATTTTTAAATATTATCTTCAGGATATTTTTTTAATTATGTTTAAGAACGTTAAACTTTAATAGCAATTCAAAACTCCTAGTATTGCCGCGTCTTCGTAATTGATAAGTTATTGAAATTATATTTATAATGTAAATTTTTATTAAAAGTTGATGCAGTATTGCCAACGTTTGATGGTTCAATTAAAAAAATAACAGTAATCTTGTCGCTATTCTAAATATTCAGATAAAAGTTCTATTTGTTATTATATATGTATTATTTGACAGTTACATGTTATTTTGTTATCAAGTGTATTCCTATATTTAATATATGTTTATTCCAAAATGTTTAAAATAAAAGTCCACCCGTGCGAAGCCGGGGCGGGCCGCTAGTTTAAAATAATCTTAACTCATACTCAAGAGACTAAGTATGTTTATATCATATAATATCCTATACAACTATTCTCTAAACGCTCGTCTTAGCTACAAAGAAACGTTATTTAATTTTGTCTGCAGATTATGTTCACGAACCCGATTCGATGTCAGCTACAAAATTTCCCCGACGAATTACAAGAAAACAATCCTCCCTCTCTCCCCATTGAATATTGATCGCGTTTTTTTTTTCAGCAAAAAGCTTTCGAGAGACGTCGTCGTCGCCATATTGTAAAGATAATATCTTATTCGTTTTTGCGCCTCGTCGCACTTTTGGCTGTATGCTGCGGCAGACCAGCGTTTTGCTTTACCTTTTTAAATTGATGATATCGCTTTTAGATCAGTTTTGTTTTTATTTGATAGCGAATTGTGAAAACATCGGCCCGATGCCGACCTCTTCTGCATCCAAATACACGCATACGAACGGTAGTTAGGTGAGTAGGTAAAATAGTTTTCTTCAAAGAGGCCGATTTCATTCTAAGCTTCGGTTTGTTAACTTAATCGACTGTCGAAAAAATCACGGCTCCATTCACTAATTCCCATTTTCGCATTCCACAAGTCAAGGTACAAAGTTTGTTTGCTAATTAATATCGCCGAGATCAAACGTAAACGTTATCTTCAACAAGTTTTAGCGCAGACATATTGGAAGCTTAAATACTGGTTCGATATTGGTGCATGTCGGTCTTATTCCTTTATACCGCCCCGGAGGGGTTTATTCATTCACTTGTGCGACTTATCTCAAAGGCCTTTACAACTCAATTCAATCACAAGAAACTGCATCAAAGAATTATAGGCACCAATAAACCCATAAAACCGCTGTCGATGCCGCTGTACCGCAGCATAAAGCATAAAAAGCTAAGCATTTTCAGCTATCCCTAAATAAAACACGACATGAGGGCTGAAACCAAAAGATTTATGTCTCTCACCTCTCAAGTTATTTACGAGTATTACGAGACTAATTGCGTTTGATGTCGAATTTGAACCTTAAGGTTTGTAGATATAGGCGTTTTGCAATTAAAGTTGGCAAAGGCCTCAAAAGCCAAGTCAGTACACGCTTAGAAGAGAGATGCAGCGGCTTGGAGTTGCTCGGATTTTGCCGGTCTGTGTTAGCGCGATGTTTTGCTGTGTCGTCGCGCACATGAGGACCTTTACTAAGAGTATTGCGTTCTGTGCCTTTGAAATAGCCGTTTTGAATGGCTTTTCTGTGTTTTAAACTAAAAGCCCTTTTAACGCTACCTGTGTTTGGCTTAGCATCACGTGTACTTATACATCAGTATAATGTATTCCATTCTCATACTCTATTTTGAAAGATTTGTAAAACATTTTAAAGTGTTTATTTTTTTTATAGTGTAAGTGTGAACTACCATATACCATAAAAATTGCAATATTTGATCATTTTAGCCATTTATTAATAATTGTAAACCTCTTTTAACACAACAGGTGCGCTTCCCGACGTCTAATTGCCTCGGGCGCCCCCATAATATATAGACGCACTGTCACCCGAACCCCGGCGCAAGCGCATTTAGAACAAACAACGCCATATATCTCTCCTTGCGTCCGCAATTACGTGATTTGTCATTCCGTTCTCTTTTTTCTTCTTCCATTCTGAAAAATGACTCGAGTTCAACTGTTCAAGTGGCTCAGACGTAATTAGTTGGCTGAAAAAGTGCTTTTCCCTGTTTACTTTATTGTGCGATCATTCACATAGCTACCGTTTTAATAGACTATTAAACTTATCTCTTCCAATTAATTGGTCGATTTCCAATAAGTATTTATTGGATATTTTTTAATGTTAACGAGTAACGTGCCGGTTTGTATTTGCTTTTTATTATTATTTAATTTTAATAAGTGTTTATTGGCTTCCAATATACATATGCTTATAAGCTCATTGCTAAGAGCTAAATTTACAGAGTATATTATTAGGTATATAACAAACGTTATACCAAGGCTTATAAATTATTTGTACCTACATAACATTTTTTTTAGAGTTTCTCGATATTTCTCTCATTTTTATTATCTTTATGCTATAGGTAGCTTTTAATTTTAATGTTTCTTTTTCTGAAGTTTTAAAATACTAGAAAATAAATGTTGTTCCCTTTTTTTTTCTTACTCAATGTGGATAGACACCACTACTAAGTATTTAAAATTATTCTAATTCCTATAATAATAGGAGATGTTTTTTATTGTTTTAAATAGTTTATCAAGAACGTAAGTAAATGACAAAATATGAATTTTTGTCATTTACCAATAAATAACAACTGTAGCTCATATTAAAGGCATGTAAATAATAATATGTAATTCGTTTTATTTTAAGGAAGTACAATAGTATATGAATGTTGCCTTCAATTCCGCCGGCGATAACATCATACGAAAGGAAAATAAACATACCTACAGTATAAATATACCTACGTACGTTGATAAACGACGGCGCGTCTTCCCGGTCCTACAAAAATTAATTATGCTGTGTTATTTTAAAAACGTTTCCATGACATGGATTCAAGGACTATAGAACTGCCTCTGAGCGGCACACAAATAACACGGTCAAAGGCGATGGCTCACAACCCTCGCAATTAGTATCGGATGGTCACACCTTAACGTTTGGCTGCGTATAATTTTACTTTTTAACTACATCTTGTGACAATAATAAGCGTACTGCCACAATGAAATATAAACTTTATCACATCGCGTTAAAGTTAAACTTAGTGTAAAGAAATAAGATCAAATCAAACAGTCTAGTAATTAGTACAGGCGCGCTCAGCGACGCTCCGTTGGGCAGATAATTTCCGCTGTACGTTCAAAAGATGTCCATTTGTCATTTGGTCTCGCGAAGTCGCACGTAGCGGACGTGCTTCACCCTACTTAATTTATTCAAATATTATTTATTTAAGGAAAACGAGGGCTATTAATCACATTTCTACAGTTTTTATTTACATACGCGAACGTGAGCTGCTTTGATCGTTCAAACATTTATTAGAGGTCCTTAGGAAGCATTTTTTGTTACTATAGGTACACGTGGGGCATCATTAAATTGGGTAACAATTAACAAATTATCTATATCGCATCTAATTAGAGTGGGGCCATGTTTGTATTTCTGTGCTTGTAGTGAATTCTAATTGGTGTGCCATAATTAATTTCAAAATTTCCATTTTTTTAATGGTAATTTAATATTAATTTAGTACTGAACTTTAAATTAACATCTACATCATTATGAAACTGCTTTCACATAAAATAACACCGTTTAATGGTTTTTAAATATGAACAAGCTATTTAACTTTGTACTGGAGTCGGTTCATGAAAGACCAATTATGAAGTACACATTACATACGTACTTTTACTTTTGCACAAGAATTAGAAATATTTGTTTGTAACTTAGGAAAAATATTGATGAGAAAAGTTTCTGACCAATATTTATATTACCTAAATTATTGTAATTTTGTTCTCATTTACATACCTACTATTTGGGCAGCACAGAAAATAATCGGGACTAAGCAAATCGTTTTTGGAATTCAGATATTTTGTTGTTCATGTTACTATAAATTATACCCACTTCTAAACTCTGGAAAATGTTTGCATACTTGCATCATGGAATTTTAATGTCATTATTAGGAGATGTTTTGTTTTTCACCAATATTTATTATGCCAATGCAATGTTAATAATTTCTTGGTTGTTAATTTAGAAACCAGCTGTCCATTCTTTTTAATTTATCGCAATCTTATTGCAGCAAAATGAAAGAACAGTAAAGTATAGTTAAGACATAACATAAAATCAAAATTCAATAGTGAGAGAGCTTACAAAATTGGTTTATTATGTTTGCACACAATTAAGTCGGCGACACATTTGAAACCTCGACAATAGTGTAGTGAATTGTAAGAGTGAGAGTACACGGTATTAGATTGCCGCATGCCGCCTTGATGACATCCGCCCATGCCGCCCCTGACACAGTGAACGCATTATTAAAACCACACAGTTAAAAAAAATATATAAATTCGCATCGGTTAATACAGATTTAATATTTATAAACTATCCATCATTGTAATTATTCACATGTAAATAATATTCCAACATGAAATAAGCACTTCATATTCCGGCTCTATCATAAATAGTAACATTATTAAAATATAACACGTTGAAAGCAATTATTTGTTTTAAATATGGATTCACCAATAATACGCAACACTAATAACACATCGAAGTGCAAATTAAACATTGCAAGGTGCTTATAATGTAAATATACGTACTAATGCAGGTTGCCATTATGATTAAATAATCAGTAATATGGAAGTAATGTGTACTTATATCCAGTTCGCTTATCGGTTCATTAAGTCGTCACTTGCTGACTGTAGTGACTGTCGGTTTATGCCGCGGCGGCGGAGTAGTGTGTCGTGTGATCATGCACTAACGCATAATTTCGCCTCGTTTGTTCTAGCTGGTTGCGCGGGGGTAATTTGCAAGCGGTGTCATTGCGTGGTAGAGTAATGGGCTGTGACGTAGAATGACATGTTAAGCCGCGTTAGTGAGGATGGGGCGTGGTGCGGATTATTATGTTGACTGACCCTTTTCCGTTATAGAGGATCCTTTTCACTCGTGATAAATACTTTATAGCCAAAGAGACAACCTAAAAATGTATGCCTGACACGAAACTAGATTCATCGGTTTTAAACTTTCGAGTTGTTCGTAGTATTTCACATCTCTGAATCGAACTCGTGTTAATAAATGGTTGGTGCAGTAGTATTTATAAATACGTGTTCAAGATCATTCAGTCAATGTCTGGCGTTAGCTACCGTACGGCTGAAGATTGTATCTCTTTGATAAATAGCGTTACAAAATAGGTACGAGTACCTTTACTACCGTTCTGTTTAGAGAAATGAACCTTTGAACAGAAGAGCATCTAAATGGCTGCTGAAAAAAACATTCTTCGACCTTCATTATCGAACAAAAACAATAACTTTAATCTTTCTATTCTGTGATGAAATATTATAATTTAAGCTTTTGTGAGACATGTTTACATATGTTGTGGATTAAAACATCTTCATTCCGAAATACAACTCAATCCGATATGACATCGATTTATCTTAAAATCAGACAATCCAACTTTTCGTTCTACATATATCATTTAGTCATTTCAAAAGATATAAAGGTTCATAAATAAAAAACAAAAAATCATTAATACTCGGCTGCTGAAAAATTACTTGTATGAATATTTTCAATTGTCTCTATCAGATTGTGGATACAGCATATTGAAACTTGAGGAAGGAGCGTTATGGTTTATTTTTGGTTGTTTCGTTGGTGACGGTATAACTAATGATGAGTCGGACGGTGCTTATTTATTCGAAATGTGAGCGAGAATAGCGTGTCGCCGTGGTTTTGGCCTTTGGTTAGAGATTCAAAATAGAATTTGTTGCAATTTCTAAGCACCATAAGCAATGGACAACTGTGTATATTAAGATACGTGGTCTGTTACCTATTTATTATTAACCATAATTAGCTCCAATGAAAAAAATCAAATTAGAATTTTGTGATTGAAAAATAGAGAATCATGAAAATTCAAAGAACTTTATTTTCTGGAATGAAAGACACATCAGCAGTAAATGTTTCTTTTTATTGGCGGGAATAACAACAGTCAACATCTGATAATAACATTAAGAGCCCCTTTTGGTGACATTAGCTAATAGATTCAACTTTTAAAACTAAATACTGAAGCAAAGAATGAAAGGAAACATAATTACCATTGTACCATAATTAAATAATTTACCAGTTATCTACTGGTAAGGTATTTAGCTTACCAATTATGTTTCGTTCTTACACTTTTGTGGTTTAGTACCTACACAATATATTTAAAAAAAATATTCGGTGGAAAAAATGTTTCTGCCCTGTATTTTCTAATGATAGATCATTAGAAGATACAGGGCAGAAACTTTTTCTCAACTTTTAAAACTAAATACTTAAGCAAAGAATGAACGGAAGATAACTGGTAAGGTATTTAGCTTACCAATTATGTTTCGTTCTTACAATTTTGTGGTTTAGTATTAGTACCTACAGAATATATTAAAAAAAAAATCTTCGGTTAAAAAAAAGTTTCTGCCCTGTATCTTCTAATGATCTAATGCACCAAGGTATTATTGAAACTACCAAGTGCCTTCAAATTTAAACCAAAGACAAGAACTTGGTTTCGATTTCTGTTCATAATTAATATTTAAGTTAAAAGATGAAAGTTTCAGCGATACACAGACCCCTATTAATCAACATGTTTTATACAATCTTTGGGACCACCAAGTTAAGTTATCTTGTTGAGACATAGTCATTAATCGTACGTTACCAGTAGTCGCTGTCTGCTGACAATACCAAAGAGCGACCATTGTCTTTGACAATGTAGGCATCTAATTCTAAAGACATGCCGAACTCAATTAACAAACTAGATATTTCTAATTCTGTGAATAAATAAATGCGATCATAAGCTGACCGTACAACCAAATTGTGATCTTCAATCATTTTCTACACAATTTTTACAGAATTTTATATTATTATATTAATATGTATTTGACAAATAATTAGATTAGATAGATAGATAGTAAAAGTCATAATTTAATCTTCAGGATAGCGCGCATGTGTTTTTTGTCGAATCCTTATGTCGCTATTAAGTTGATTTATTATTACGGCAATATATAAATCAGAAATATATTATTACCCCTCAAATATACCGAAGTAAATATTCTTGAAAATATCATCAGTTAATTATTTCAATGATTAGACGTTAAGGATACTCAAAACAGTCCGTGAACTATTTGACATGGTTAAGTAATAAACTCTTAACTAAAACCTATTCAAGTGGGATCCAATTAAATTGAAAACGTGATTACAGTTTCAATTCCTGTTCATAGTATGATGAGCTTTATTAGGTATCTACAATGCAGTTATTTGGTTCCATTAGTCGTAGTTCTTTGAGTCGCGTCTGACTCGAATAACTACATGACAAGGCAGTGACTGATTATGATGTAAAATAATTGTGTAATATTTATCAAGTAATCCGTCGCATGATGCATTGAGATGTTTGTGCGATTGTCGCTTTGCCAATTGGCATGAAGTTTACTACAATAAGTCTCGAGTGAATTACGAGTTTGTATATTGCCGCTTAGTCAGCTAGATACTTGTTGCAGATAAATATTTTATTGGTATAGGTACGTTCTAACTGCATGCATATTTTATGTCAGTGGAACATTCTGTCTATAGAATCTACTTACTTATTAAATTGATACTTATAAGACCTGTCAGATTTGAATTAGGAATCGGAAAAATTTATACCTACTATATAAATAATCAAAAAGACGGCTTATTCCACTTTTCCCCATTGACAATCCCCTTTGATGGGGATTAGTGAACTAAAAAGTTCATAAATCCCCATTAGGTACATTAAAAATACATTACCTACTATACAATAATCTTGTACTTTTTATTTTTTATAAGGTAAGGAATTAATTTTTAATAAT
Source organism: Nycteola revayana (assembly GCA_947037095.2). Classification (NCBI taxonomy): domain Eukaryota; kingdom Metazoa; phylum Arthropoda; class Insecta; order Lepidoptera; family Nolidae; genus Nycteola; species Nycteola revayana. The sequence goes on along the minus strand of OX344842.1, from coordinate 28,289,834 downwards.
TTTTATAATCAAATTAAATTGAATTTAAGCCTCATTTCAATCAGGTTTACCAAAATTACAAATAGAACGAAATCATAGTCTCAAACTTAGCCTTATCTATCAACTTTAAAATTACCTCGGTTATTTTAAAAACTCTGGGCTTAGGTAACGATCCATTAATATTTTTAATTAAAAATGTATAACAATATATATATATTAAGTAATAAATCAGAACATATTCGTTAGGTACATTATTTCGGTTTCTTTGATAAACTCACAGAGTTATTATTATAAGAAAACATAACTATAAAATAAAATACGGATGTTATCTAATAACAGATTTCGATGTTTTGATAGCTACAATCACAGTTTAACAATATACCTGATGAAATCACAGATTGTTCTTACAATTATTACTTTAAAATAAGTTTGTGAATAGGTATGATTTCTTTCTTTTAGTAATTTTTGTTGGTTCAATCAGGATTTAATTAAATTAAATTTGATTATAAAAATACCTAATTAAAATTATTATATAGTAATTTATTTTTAAAGTATCTTATGGGGATTAATGAACTTTTTAGTTCACTAATCCCCATTATACAAAAAAATTCTGTCAACGGGGAAATCTGAACAAAAAGTTCACTAATCCCCATCGATGGGGATTGTCAATGGGGAAAAGTGGAATAAGCCAAAAAGACTTTTATTCTTTAATTTTATTTAAATTACTAGACTAGGTACTAGAATTGAAAGCTTCTGTAGAAGCTTTCAATTCAATTACACACCGATAATTTCCTGGTGTCTGATCGATGTAGCAGGATTATTTTAAGTGCCACCACCAGTGTTGTTGAACTTGTATCTTTTTTACGGAGTGTCGCCAGCCGAAAGCTACTCCGGAGCCAAGAAAGAAACTGGCATCTAAATTTGGCGTAAGGCAACATCGTCCGCCATGACGCGGGGGGCGGAGCTAGCGCGCGGCCGCGCCTCATTGGGCAAGAGATTCGCGCGCGCGCCGCTGCCGTACGTCTGAATCTTCAACAAATATTTCAAGTCTATGAACTACGCCCGCGATTCTTAAGTGCATGGGTATGACGAAGTATTCTCATTTCGGTAGATTTTCTTCAGCAAGCACATTTAGCTCGTATAACAACGCTTTGGAATGTTCTGCCGGCGACGGTCACGCACTGGCCAGCTTACTAATTACAGATAAAATCTGCACTACAGCACGCTCAACGGCGCGGTGGGCAAGAACGCAATCACGTGCTACAAAAACGGAGCAGTCGAGAATCCAGCTTCCGCGTGCAATGCGGTCCGGCGGAAGCCTGCGCCACCGGACGATTCAGAGCGCGCTCGGTCTTTGTGGAATTTATTTACTTTAGGCTGTGCGAGAGCTGGCGAAATTTTAAATTAAACGGCCATGAACCGACTGTTACTTTTTGTCCGCAGGTTTGGTTCCAGAACGCGCGCGCCAAGTGGCGGCGAATGGTGACCAAGCAGGAGAACAAGATGTCGGAGAAGTGTTCGCCGGATGCGTCGCTGGAGATGGACATGTACCACGGGCCCATGGGCTCCATCCAGTCGCTGCCGTCCCACAGCCCGCCCTACAGCGTCATGGGCGGCCCCCCGAGCCCCAACTCCATGGACTGTCCATAGCCACAATTCTGCGCTTTATGAGCGCCATTGACATTTTGAGTGATCCGCCATTCCGCGCTCTTTGCAAACAACAATTTGTGATTCCATTAACGGTGTAGAACTTATAAAAGAAGTGGACAATGTAAGGTTGTGTAAGTGTTACTGTAAAATCATTCAGTAGTAAGAAGTTATCGATGTAATTGAATCTTCTCTAGAGATCTGATATCATTGACAGTCTCAAAAGGTTGTATATTGTGTTATAAAGTGGAAATTACGAACCATTAATGTATTCGATAAAATATGATAGGTGGTACTAATGTCAATTCTATTGATAAAAATGGAAAAAATACAAGTTATGTATAAGTACCTAAAGAATGTGGTATATATTTGGTAGATGTTTTCTGTTACTTTTTATTTTTTATCATAAGATTATGAAAATATATCGAATAGTTTGCACCTATAATTTAAGCTGTGCAAGTTTCAACTAAATGCCGAAACCGAAACCGTGCCGAAATAGGTAAAGACAAGCAAATATAGTGTTAACCTTTCGAAACAGATCGGTGTAACTGCGTACCATGTTCAAGCTTTATACCAGAAAGTAGCTACTTATAGAATAACAGTTAAAATGACATAATAACATTAGTATCTGCACAAATAAATATAGGGGCCAACACATTTTTGATATATTTATTCATTTTAATAGATAAAAACACAAACACAAATTATAATATCAAAGAAGTGATTTAAATGAAAAAATAAGAATAATGGTTTTGCTATTGCATATTTGAATTAATTTTGTTTTTAACCTGCAGATAATTTTACTTACCTACAACAAATATCTTGGAAATAACATGTAATACAATATAAACAATAATCTTGAATTACAGTTTGTCATATGAGCAAGTGTCCGATCTAAAGCAATTAGGAATCTGTGTAACGAAACGATAAAATATGAATTATTATATAATATATATAATATATAACGTAGTCTTCGTTATATTGCTGTAAAAGAATCGGATAGACCTGGATCTGTAATATAATTTTTTATAAAATTGAATTTAATCCGTAAAAATGTAGGGGCAGGTATTTCCACGTTTTTATTTTAGAAAACAATAAGTACCACTATACTATTATTTTGGACAACGTAGAGTAATTGTAAATTTTAATTAAGGTGGTTAAAAATGATACATGTAAACATTTTATTTAATTTAACCTGTAAACTCATAAAATTATGGTTCTTTAAATTAGGTTCATTGAACCACGAAGAATTTTTTTTAATTAATATATACTATTTATTTATTGACAATTTATATTTAAATTAGGTTAAGTTTTAGTGCGTAAGTGTGAAAATTTTCCATAGTTATAATAATTATTATATAGACTAGTATAGTCATAGGAAAATTCATAGGTTGGCCGGTAAAGTATATATATAATTTAATTGTTCTCAGAAAAACTTATCTGAAAAATGTTCTCTGAAAAAGTATGAGTACCTACATTTGAACTCGCGAGAGAAGAGAAGAAGAGAAGTTGTCATCCTAAATTTTACATATACTGTGTTTAAGTAGTTTTAAGCATTACCTAAATAATATTCCGGCTAAGTAAGCATATGCACTGTTAGTTCCTTTTGTATAGATTTAAAGTACATTATATAAATAATTCACAATAATATATAAATGTAGCCGTCACGATAACAATCGGTCCTTGAGTAAGTTATAGGAGAGGATTGCATTATGTATAACCATAAATGAATATTTTAACAATATTCCACACTAGTCGGCATACAACATTTTTATTCTGTAATGCCTGTGACTATAAGTTATAGCGATCTGTTAAATAAAACTATGACAACCATATTTCTTGTTTGATTTCATGTCAGCTACTGTAGGTACCTAATGTAACGCCTGCGAGTGGTTGTGTAGCTCAGCAGGGCTCACTGCTGCTAGTACTCAAAGAGGGAGTGTGACGCGTACGTTCACCATAACTTAGCACTCTTTTGAAATGAAAGAAGGCACACTTTATAATAATATATTATTGAGCCCACAAATAAATAAATATACAAACAGTTCTTATTATAAATAAATTAACAATGGGCTCATGCCCCAACTCTTCGACAGCACAAATATCTCTTTTGCAAATATAAATAAATATTATTTCTCTTTTTATAAAATTACCAATCAATAAACCGTCTGACTCAGAATCACATTAAAATTGAAGTCGTTATTCATTTTTATTTTTTTAAATATAAAATACGTTCATAATACGTTATTCGAATACGGCCAGTACCTACCTATGTCATGACGTGAGGGATTAAAACCTCGACCTCAGTACAGTAGGTACCTACCTTTATTTATATGAATGGATAAAGATAAAAATAATAAAGATAATTTATAGAATACTAACTATTCTAAGTATCTACTTGGGAAGGTTTCCGGAATGCTGGCAGCATTATGCCGTAGAATGGCAATGCTTGTCTGCTGTGTAAAATAAAAACCAGAACTCGGGGAATGTGTCGCATTAACAAAGGCCGCTGCGTGGTTTTTATAAATTAATTTTGCCTTACCTATCTGTTACCAGGAAACAACCGTTTTATCTTAGTTTTATAATATTTTTAATAATATATCTAGTTATCTTTAATTAAAATATATAATTATACTTTCTTAGAGTTCATGATAAGAAAATATTAATCGCTTCAGGTGCGTTGAACTAGTCACACGGCGGGCGCTCTCTAGCGCAGGTTGCTTAGTTTGTAAATCATTTAATAAGACTTTAAGGGAGCCCTGCTCGCCTTTATGCCCGGTGAAGTAGTAAAAGCCTTGTGGCTGACTACATAAATGACCATACTATTCGAAAACAATTTTTTTTAGCTTAAAAATAATCGTTACAGATTTTATTTGAATATTGTCAACCGTTTTTCGGTTGACGAATATAAGGACATGGCGTATCTTCCGGTATTTTGCCTTAATCTATGGTACCTAATATAATTTTCTTAAAAAAGCAGTAAGTAGGTATCTATATCCATTTAGCTTTTGAGCATTTGCTTTTGAAAATAATTGTTACATTTTTATATGAATATTGTCCACCACCATAATATACATCTTATCAATATTGTTTTCTTTAAAGCTTCTGTAGCTATTCCAGTATTAATGCTTTAGAGAAAACTTTAATTCGCACTGCAAAGTATATTAGTATTAGTATATTATATTATATATTATATTATTATTTATTAGTATATTCAAATAAAATATGTAACGATTATTTACAAAGCAAATGCTCAAATGCTAAATGGATATAGGTACCTACTTAATGCTTTTTTAAAGAAAATAACAGTAGGTACCATAGATTTAAGCAAAATGCCGGAAGATACGCCACGTCCTTATATTCGTCCACCGAAAAACGGGTATGATGCACCAATTACTACATGCACGCACACACACACCGCTGTCACCAACTAAATGTAACTTATATTCTTACAAATAAAAATTATTCTATTCTATTCTATTCTGTGATTCTTTATAACGTTGTACGGTATTGAAAGACAGAGACGTCAAACCGATTGGTTTTGACGATAGCGTGAGCGAGACAGCGCGCTACTGATGTACGATGTCAAATTGACATTAGAATGAATGAAGTAAGGTAAGTGACCCTATTTCGTGCTAGTATCTAACATTATTTTGTGAGTTTTTTTTTGGCGCAAAAAATATTTTTTTATGTTATTTAGTTAATTTTAGTTATTTTTCTATACAGAACGAGCCACAAATAAAATACGTATAAAAGAAAGTTTGATCTCAAATTTAATTTCATTCATGCATTAAATTACTGTCAAATAGTCAATATTCATCACTGAAAAGCTGAAAGCTTTTTACGTACGATAAGTACTATTGTACTTTTGTGTTTACGAATATTAAGAAAAAAATAAGGACTAAAGTGGCTTAACATGCTGAAACAGGGGACAGGGGGAACTTATAGGTAGGTACGCAACCCAAAATGGCGATCAAAACATTAAATAAATATCTGAAATTAAAATTGTTCATGTAATTATGAGTGAAATATGATTCCGTGTGATTTGTTATTTTTTTTTTAACCACGCATAAAAGCAAACGAAGGTATTTTGGTAACCTTTATCCCACTTAAAAGGATAAATTATGTTTTTGCATAACACATCCGTTTGTGTCACTCAGCCGATTGTATGTGACTGTGTCAGACTGAATTCAATTAGGCGACGGGGACCTAATTCATGCGGTCCACGCGCTAGCAGCGAGTCGCCTATCTTCCGCTATTTTGCTTATATCTATGGGTAGGGTATCTAGGGTGGGTAGGTACAACAAAAATTACGATGTTTTAGCTCATATATATATACATCAAAAAAAAAAAACGATTAAAATTGCTGATTTTATTATGTACTTATCAGTCAAGTTGTTTGGAGGCACCCTTTTACCTTTTACTAATACAAATATATAGTTTTTGCTTTTAATACATACTTAGATGCGAGAAACTAAAAAACTATAATTTCAAAATACACAACGTGTCGATTAAACAACAACTGTGTGAAATTAGAAAAATCTGATGTATAAAATTTTACCTTCAAATGAATGCCCGTTTAAACTGAATGTGTTAAATTTTTTTAACTATGATTAGGTCGTAGAACTATTCACATTAGAAGATCTCAAAGATTCATAAAAGAAAAGATTATAAATCATAGTACGTATCTTGATCTCCACAGTAAGTCGTCACCAAGCATTGCCCAGTAGCTTGTTCGAGAAACGATCTGTCACCGCGGCTCGCACGGCCCTGAGTTATGCTGAATTAATTAAAACAATAAATAAGCCCCAAGGAACTGGGTGGTCTCCTCGGAGACCTCTTTTGAAAAATTCCAAGTTTTATCAATACGAAGAATATATTTTTACGCGTTAAACATTGTTCCCTTATTCAGGCTATATCTATATGAATAAAATTAAATGTATATATTTTCTGGATCAATTTGTTAGCTCTTATTGTTATTATATTCGTAATTATGGGGACATCATCATCAGCCCGTATAACGTCCACTGCTGAACATGGGCCTCCTCCCGAGGGAGGGTTTTTGCCATAGTCACCACGCTTGGCAGGCGGATTGGTGACCGCAGTGTTATGTTGTAATACACAGGGGAAACGCTGCTGCCCGTTCCCTGGTTCGTTTGTTATAGATGATGTTATAACAATCGGGACCAACGGCTCAACGTGCTTTCCGAGGCACGGAGGGTAGTCCCTCAACCAACAAGACCCGGAAATAAATTTTTGAATTTACACAAAGATTTCATGTCCGGTGTGGGGATCGAACCCACGACCTCCGAGATTTTAAAGCGAGCCAATTACCGCTACGCTACGGCGGTTTGTTAATTATGGGCACAAGGTTCGTATAAAAGAACATTTTGGAAAATCAACTGGAAATGCCAGCACGAAGGGCTGGCGATGGCAGAGACCAACAGCTAGTAGGTATATTATCATCATATGATAAATAATTTATTAGTTTATAGGTAATTATTTAGAACGCCTCGACCGCTGTGGTAACGGTTCATTACGGCCTTAGGTTCGATGCCTGGGTCCCGTGATGTGTCGTAATATTTTAGTGGAAGGACACATAGGAGCTAGAAAAATGGGTTATACTTTTGGGAAAAAAATACTAAAAATACTTTAACTAATATATAATCAGTACTTTACGCGTTATATCAGACTTACCTAAGTAACTACCTACTCTGTATTATTCAAATTTATTTGCGTGGTATTCTTATTTAACCTTTAACGGACAGAGGGAATATAGAACCCATCATATTTTGAACTCTGTTAGATTGTAATAAAGTTAAGAACCAATGATTTTCAAACATACTTATTGAATGTCAAGGGGTAAAAGTATCTAAAAGATTTTTTGTAACAAATTAATGTTAGTACTAATACGATTGAAACATTGACGAAAGTGGTGTCATTAGGTACAGCTTTATTATTTAGGTAGTCTTAAACAAAACGTTGTTGATAAATAAATATATTTGTGAAAATATTTTATCATCATTTTAGTTGGTCATATTATACTTAATTATACCTACACAGGTAACACTCACACAACTACTATTACGAGTGCGATGCATAATCCTGCAGATATTTTGTAAACTAATTCAATTCCTTATCTTGTACTAATCTATACTAATATTATAAAGCTGCAGAGTTTGTTTGTTTGTTTGTTTGAACGCGCTAATCTCAGGGACTACTGGTCCGATTTAAAAAATTCTTTCAGTGTTGGATAGTCCATTTATCGAGGAAGGTTATAGGCTATATTTTATTTTCAAAAAAGTTGGGGATCCGTAAGAAAATTGCGTTTTTGTAACCCAAGGTGTAAAAGCGAAAACCTATTTATGCGTGCGCTGCAAAAACTATTGACAATAGAACAAAATGATGTACTACGGGTTTGTAGGTCTTATTAAGATCTACAAAAAAGTCCGCAAGAGCATATATCTAACTATCATAGTTTAGTCACAATAACCGCTTTTATGTTCATAAAAAAATATTAAATCGTCTGAAGAAAGAAACTACGTTAAATGTATATCGTTATATTAATCCTTATCCAAATTAAGCATAATGTTATTAAAGGTATTTATGTAGAAGTAAAATACTTTTTGTTTTATTCCAATCGGACATTTCGTTGAGAAATTATCACGAGTATAAATACGCAAGGAATTGGTACCTAATAAAGAGTTATTTGCCGTAATAGATAAAGCTGAAGAGTTTGTTTGCTTGAACGCGCTAATCTCAGCAACTACTGGTCCGATTTGAAAAGTTCTTTCAATGTTAGATAGCCCATTTGTCGAGGCTATATTTTATTATAAAGTTTTTATGGGAACGGGAGTTACGCGGGTGAAACCGCGCGCGGAAAGCTAGTTCTTACATAAAGCTGAAGAGTTTGTTTGCTTGAACGCGCTAATATCAGCAACTACTGGTCCGATTTGGAAAAATATTTCAATGTTAGATAGCACATTTATCGAGAAAGGCTATAGGTTATATTTAATTATGAAGTTCCTAGGTGAACGGGAATTACGCGGGTGAAACCGCCCGCCGGAAGCCATTACAATAGATAGTATAAATCTTATCAATATTTTTTCCGATTTCTTCATAGAAACGTTGGATATTAATTTCATGACTTCTGGAAAACCCTGAAAAAAGCGAGTGCTTACGTCATACTAAGTATTTAGGTGCCCAATTTAAGATTACTCCGTTCAGTGATTCAAGCTCTGTATTGATAGATAGATGATAGATAAGTCAATTGACAACCTGCGTAGCGTAGCGGTATTTGGCTCGCTTTAAATCTCGGAGGTAGTGGGTTCGATCCCCACGCCGGACAGGAAATCTTTGTGTAAATTCTTAGATTTCTTTCCGGGTCTGGTTGGTTGAGGAACTACCCGGAAAGCACGTTAAGCCGTTGGTCCAGACTGTTATAACATCATCTACTTATAATAATCGTATATCATGGAACGGGCAGCAGCGTTTCCTTGCTTGGTACAACACAATACTGCGGTCACCAACCCGCCTGCAAAGCGTGGAGACTATGGCACATACCCTCCCTCGGGAGGAGGCCCATGTTCAGCAGTAGACGTTATACGGGCTTATGATGAAGTCAGTCCACGGTTGCCTTTTATAGCTATAAATAGAAAATGTTAATCTCAATTAATTAGGTTTTCTTGTAACTAGATACATCTAGAATAATATTAGCAAGGCTATATATTAATTTGTCAGTTGAACATTAGGGATCATTAACAAAAAGTCCTAAATATACACAAGAGCGTGCCGATAACTTTTACGAGTATGCATATTTGTTTTTTTTTTACTTTACATTAATAAGGGGTGAGTTTATGCGACGCTAAAGCAAATAAAGGGTGTTTAACTAGTGGTATAATCGGCTGAGAGTACACAAATCATGTTTGAACTAAAGATTGACTTTTGAAGCAGATTATGTTGACAAAACTAGTTTGTTAGTCACATGTGTGCTTAAAAGTAGGAGTGAACAAATAAAAATAATAAAGAAGAAGAAAAATATTTTTACTTCAAAAAAAAAAATACTTTGAAATCTATGCATCCATACACACATACTTACAAACTTTCGCCTTTATAATATTATATATACTATGCTTGGGGTAAATATGTGGTTGGGGTAAAACAATTTATTAAAAAAAATTAAGAAGGTAACCGTAATTTTGTTTTTTACTGTTTTTATTGAAAACTTCATTATTCTTATCGGCAAAGATGCAGGAACATACTGTGTGTAGTTTAAGAATAAACTTGAAATAAAAGGAGTTACCCCAACCACGGAGTCACCCCAAGATACCTTATAAATATTTGCAAACTTTAACTTGTATTTTTTTTCGGACGGATAAACGTAGTCTTTTGCTACTTCGCCGGGCATAAAGGCGAGCAGAGCTTCAGCCTTAATAAATAGTTAAAAAATTACGAACTAAGCAACCTGCGCAAGAGGCGCCCCGCTTGGATCTCGGCTCAGGGCGGTCGCTGGCGATTTGTGCACTGTCGCTATACTTTACAGTTCGCGGGCCTCTCGGACTTCGGGTCTACGAGAACATCGGGTAGTTCTTTGCAAACTAAGGGTCGGGAGGATCTTTTACTTGCACTTCACATTTTTGACTTCTGAAAACATTTAATTGTACTTCTTTGATTTTATTGTAAAATTTACGATTATGCCATTGTAGTTAATATATATCTCTAAATTAAAGCAAATCAATATACATAACATTTATGTTATACTAGCTGCGCCCCGCAGTTTTACCCGTGTCACTCTGCCAACATCGGATGTGCCGTTATACGTCAGAAACATTCGTCATAATAATATGTGCCTTTATCGTAAACTAGTTCTTAGGAACAAATGCTATAGTATATAGTACATCCGTCTTTATGCTTCTGAGGTGTAGATATGTATACCGGTGTCGAGTGTTTCGTCTTGTGTACTATTTAAGCCCGTTTAAGTCCACTAATGAATTCGCGCCCCCTTTTATCAGAACTTGGCAAGGCATAGTCGTTGATAAATATTGCTATAACCATGCTTCGGCCTATCCATCAGCTTTATATCCTTCAGTCACCTATTACGACATCCATGGGATGACAAGGGTTGGTACATTCTAAGTCGGACACCACACGGCTAATACATAGGTATTCCAGACAATTGATTTAAACTCTATAAGTGCGTAAATATTGCGTTTTTTAAAATAATAATACCAATAGCAGTAGTAGAGCCTAGACACATCTTAAATATGTTAGGTAAACCGTTAAAGGGATTGCTAAACTTTTTTTTTTCCGGTGTTTTTTTGGGGTAATGCATTTACGCATTCCCACCGCCGCTGCAGCGTATTCGCGCGCTGGCGGTGGGATATGTGGGACTCGCTATCTCCATAGCGTGGTATGCTAACTCATACTACGAGGAGAGGCGCTACACCACTAAATCCCCCCGGACACTCTTTCGATCCGCCGTTGGCGGGGGCCGGGCACGCATAAACAATCCGGCCCGAGAGATTGCTAACCTGCCAATTTTTTTTTTCTTATTGTGCCATAAGTGGTTACTGGCTTCAGCATAATGCTACTTCAAAAACCTAAAAGATTATTGTGGCAGCGCTGGTATTCTAGCCAACCCCAGTTATGACGGCACGCATGCCAACCGTCTATTAAAATAATAATAAAAATCAATACCTACTACTAACAAGTTATTAAAAATAAAATAAAGAAACAAATGAATTCAAAGCAATAATTTACAAAAATATAATAATAAAATTCAAATAGGCATAAAATTTAAAAACTATTTACTTTATAACTATAAAATGATTAAAACTAAACGATCAAAAGTTAAAAATAATTACCTAATAATTATCACTTCTAAAACCGTGACGATTAAAATTAGACTCACGGGTAATCAATTCAATTCGGTGGAAAATATTTTAGAAGCCACTTGTCTAGCCTCTCTGGTAAGTAGGTACAAGTTACCCTTTATACGTTAAGTAGACAATATGTATTTATTGGAGGTGTTTTCCAGAAAATGACTAAAGATGGCTAGTTTAGGTAAACAAATACACACATCTTAGCATATCCTTAACGGAAGTTGGTATCACATTATATATTTAAATGCATTCTTTCGCCTGAATAGAACCGATTTCTTCCAATACTTTGAATTGATGACAATCTCGAACGCTCTCAAAAAGGAGGAGTTGAGTCAGCTTGGAGTCGTGCTAGTCTTATTATATTTTTACATTCAATTCCGATACTGCCATCGAATATATTATTATGTGAAGATTCACAGAATGCCTTTACATTATATTTTATACATATATATATACTTATATACTTTTGAACTACGGCGTATGATATTCACACGATAATCTTTCGAGTATTAACTCTTCTAGTTATAAAATATTTTTAGTACATAATGTTACTTATTTTATACAATACTAGCTTCACCTGCGTAACTCTCATTCCCGTGGGAACTTCATAATTAAATAAAGAATGTAGCTTTCCGATGGTGAAAGAATTTTTGAAATCGGCACTGTCGTTTTAGAGTTTATTCATTACAAACATACACACAAAAATACAAATCTTTCCTCTTTATAATATTAGTATAGATATACTTTGATTTTGATGTTTTAATCATGAAATTTTTTATGAATCGCCAAAATGTGGGTATGTACGCCAATCATTTGATAACGATTCTTTATGTATTCTTAATGTTCCTATTAGTAATTAGGGCGACAAGGTTTGAATGAAAGAAAAGAATGGAAAATCCACGGGAAATGTAAATACGACCGACAGGGACGGTCGACGTCAGTCATGAACAGCTAGCATGTATACAATAAAAAAAATCGAATATAGTACATTCGATAGATTTCAGCCACTGTGTCAAAAATGTAAGGAAACTGGACAGTGCGCAAAAAAAAGGTTTATAATTTTTGTGTCTGTGTACCGGAAAAAAACTGACAGACATGACGTCTGTCAGTTTTTTCCGGTTATGCTCTGAAATGATAAACCGATTTTTACGGGAAATTTAATGGAAGATAGGTAATGTTTTAAGTAATAACATAGGCTTATCTTATTTTAGAAAAATAAATAAGGGTTCCGCACAATAAATATAAACGCTTAAGGTATGATGCGGGACACATATATTTATAATATCTATACATCTTCGAACGGACTAAAGCGGTTACCATTGGACTCGGCCGCTTTGAACTATCGATATACTTACATTTGTATAGAAAATGTGACTCCATGATGATTTCTACAGGAGCCTCCGTGGCAAAAACTGGTCCTGTTGTCTGCGACTTCCATTCAAGGGTAAACGAGAAAACGCTATATGAAACACACGACGAAAGATAAAGACGACACTAGAACAGAATAACGGGAATTGTTTTCGGGTTCTCTGCATTGTTTTAGGGTTCTGAGAAACGCAACTGGTCTTACATAAGTATCTATATACGGCCATATACTTACTACATATGACCATAAGTGGAAAAGTAAATAAGTGATTTTCTTGCTTTATAACTAACCGCGCCGCAACCATTCGCTCCGATTTATTTATTTTGAAGTTAAAATAATGTTTTTCTTCGTGCCGTCATATCAAGTAAATTTCTTTCATAATTCCCTACAACAGCCCCAACGTTGAATGCTGAACATGGGCCTCTTCTTATTGAACTTGGCTAGCCAGGTACGTTGAGGAATATTGCTATAAACACCACGTTAGGCAGGTGGATTGGTGTTCGCAATATGATGGTAAGTAGCCTGGAGTTGATTGATACTGCATCCCATCAATCAGGAGCATGTTCCTTAGTCAGTTTTTACGACACCCATGTGAAGTGTGTAATTTAAGTCGGCAACCACAAGGAAATAATTGATTACAACTTAATACATAAACACCCTACACCGGACAGAAAATCTTTGTGTAAATTCTAAGATTTCTTTCCGGGTCTGGTTGGTTGAGGGACTACCCTCCGTGCCTCGGAAAGCACGTTAAGTCGTTGGTCCCGATTGTTATAACATCATCAATAATAATCGTATGTCAAGGAACGGGCAGCAGCGTTTCCTTGTGTGGTACAACATAATACTGCGGTCACCAACCCGCCTGCCAAGCGTGGTGACTATGGCAAATACCCTCCCTCTCGGGAGGAGGCCCATGTTCAGCAGTGGACGTTATACGGGCTGATGATGATGATGATGATGATGATTATTATGACATCGCCAGTCAGTATTAGCAGTACCTACACGATATTTCAATTTGTCATTTCAGTCAATCTCTTTATTACCGCATACTTATTTTAATTTTGTAAAATAAATAATTCAAAATTGTAAAGATGGCTGGTGTGTTTTTATACGAAATATCTATACTAATATTATAAAGAGGAAAAGTTTGTATGTTTGTTTCGAATAAACTCAAAAAGTAGGTACTGCACGGCTTTTGATAATTCTTTCACCATTAGAATGATACGTTATCCCTGAGTAACATAGGCTATAAACGTCCACCCGTGCGAAGCCGGGGCGGGCCTCTAGTCATTGATAAAGTTCTAACCTAACCTAACACCCAGAACTTTTTGGGGCCCTGGATTATGAGCCCCTTTTAGTTTTTAGCGGGCGGACGCAATTATGACCGAGTTAGCCTCGAGTATTTTGCTACTTCACCGAGCATAAAAGCGAGCAGGGCACCAACGTCATGAAATTATTTACAAAACATTGTTAATTATTTAATTAATTCCAATAAATGAACATGTTTTGAGACAAGTCAGGGCTCCATCGACCGTGGGGCCCTAGGCCCACATTGACTAGCGAAATAGGTAGCCACATATTTCAAGAAATAAAAAGTTTTCAAGTTTTGGTCTTCCGATTCTCTACCAAATAACATCAGAATATCTAAAACCAAAACAAATTACGCGCACGTGGTGTTAGATCTTAAAGGACATTATTTAATGAGATAAACAAAATGACTGTGATAAAACAAATAAAATTAAATGACAATGCTCATTTATATCAATTATTGCGCTAACTGTCACGGTTACAGGTTTTATATTGTCTCTTTATCAAAGGCAATGAACTAACAGGGAAGTTTCTTGACACTTTGCAGAATTAATAACTAAAATGGTTTCACCGTGAATTGATTTTGAGGATATTTTTGTATAAAATACGTTTTTTTATCCGGCCCGAAATCCGCATTCCCTCTCCTGTGCCTTACCCAGTCTCCATAGTGATAATAAGTGCATACTACGAGAAGGGTTAACCCACTTATATCTCCGAAGAGCTCCGGTCCAGTAATGGGGCCCCGGAATTTGGTGGTGCATAACATCCGGGGCCCCCGGCGGTGCCCGCTACTAGACTGCGTGGGCTATTCTGTGCGCTTTTTATTTTAGGGCCCATTTTAGATTGGTTCAGTGACACTATGTGGCATATATCTTAGTGAATATAAATAGGAGTTCAATCATAACAAATAATTCAATTTTTTAATTTATTTAGAACTATTCTTTCAATCCTTATCCTTACTATATTATTATCCTTACTAATATTATAAATGTGAAAGTAACTCTGTCTGTCTATCTGTCTGTCTGTTACGCAATCACGCCTTAACTACTGAATTTAAAAGAAATTTGGTACAGATATAGTCTGGAGCCTGAGAAAGGACATAGGCTATATTTTATTATGAATTTCCCACGGGAACGGGAGTTACGCGGGTGAAACCGCGCGCGGGAAGCTAGTAGGTATTACATAAAAATAATATTAATCGCATCAACCATGTGATTAAAGTTTTTATTTACGAAAATAACGAAACCTAAATATAAATAAATGAATGTATATTATATCAATCTATTTGACTGCGTTAAAAAGTTATATATACATTTTAATAGATAAAAGAACATTACATATGTTTGTTCATACATTAATTTTGTCAAATATTGTCAATGTCAACCTAAAATACAAATTACAAACATATCATTTCTGTAACGTATGTTCACCATATTCATAAACGCGCATACCAAATGTGACGCCCGTGAGTTTAAAACTGCACGGTACATTTCATTCAGACATGATTTATTGACGTACAAAAACTTTCTAAATGGAACCGATGTTAGATATCACACATATGAAGTACCTCTGCAGATTATTTATAATATCAAGTGCCAGATTGTGACTTCATTTGGAGTCATTTTATAGTTTTTTTTTAAATGGTTGGAAAATATGTATTTAAGACTTGTTCGGTTAGGTATAATTTACCTATCTACTTGTTAAAGTCGAGCGTGTGTCACAAAAGGGCGACGGTGGCGGTGGTAGTAGGTGATGGGAGGCGAGCTTGGCGCTTACGTTGTTCACACACTCGAGAAAAGCCCACGCCCATAAAATATGTTGGGTCAGCTTTAAGACTACCTAGTCCAAAAGTTACAACAAAAACATTAATATGATTATCGGTGAAAATTTCTCTATTGTTTCCAGAAAACTATTTGTATCAATCAAATGCTAGAAACCAAGATCAATCAATGCAGTTTTATGAAAAAGTTAGGCAATAAAAATGCTTTAATATCCCCAAATAACATAATATAGCACTTCTTTGAACTATGGTTATACTAAAACGAAGATTCCATTCTATCGTGATTTTTGGTCTTTGCTAATATATGGCCTATGTATGACTTATCGAAACGATGCACGAACCTTTTTAAATAGACATGATTTTTACAATAAAAGTTGCCTTCAAGCAAACGGCAATGTTAAATGAATATGGCTAAATGAGTTCTAGTGCGTCGTGAGTCTACGGATCTCAGATGAGGTTTGTTTTTTTTTAACTGTCTATTTAGTCTTTTCCATGAAACTTTTTATACGCATTTTTCTACAACATTTAATTTTTATGTAGCACAAATATTTACCCAAAAAGTGGTTTGTGCGTCTGATTTAATAATAGACCTAGAATTTCTCCGTGCGACATTCTATCTTTATGGGTGTAATATTAGGAGATGTAACCGCAGAATTAAGAATCGTAGGGAAAAATAGGACAAAATGTTTGTTCCAATTTTGAACTCGTTCCTCTCATAAAGATTTAAATGTTTGTATACTGCACTGGTAAGTACATATACCTATGTACTAAGAAATTGATATGACTTCTTACACTATATAACCCCGCACCATATCGAATACATTTCAACGCAGTTGACCCTGTGAACCACAAGTTAAAAAAAATACCAACGCAACGCAAAGCTACTTTTTGCCCCCGACTCGACTCATTTAGTTCCGGAAGATGTCAGATGTTACGACCTATGTGTTTTTGTTCCAGGCGCCTTTAGACGGCCGCTTTGATCGACCTGTGAAGCATAGACTATGGGAGCAATGTTTTTGCTTTGTGGTTGGATCTGTTGACTGCGTTAAGACTCAGGTTTTAAATAAGATCCGGCAGTGTGATGGCGTAATAAATGTCACTGTGGTATATGGAGTAGCTATCAAGTTAGGTGCTACGATTGAACATGCGCGATGACTGTTATAAAAATATTTTTGTACAAATAAATTGGTCCAAAACTCACAATTTCCTCATCTACAAAAGTTTGCCTCGGAATACAAATTTAAAGTTCATAAATAGAGAATAGTCTCTCTTTGAACCCATCTTTTAGATCGGTACCATTGTTTTATCGTGCTTATGACATCTTAAATTCAACAAACGAATAAAACATCTATTTTAATGAAAGCTCTTGAAAATTGAGTCTTAATCCACTAATCATAAAGTCCACTAAATGGTCAATCTATAGTACCTATAAGTACTGCCGTTATTGATCGCCTTTCGATTAATTGACTAGTCAGGTAGATGGCACTGGCGCTTATAGAAAAAAATATGTGATGAATGCTCATTGATTCGGAGACGATTTTAATCTGAGTGAAGTGTTAGGAAATGTCTGGATGGACAATGAAATGACATTTCTCTAATACGATAAGTATTATGGTATTATAACTAACAGTGTTTCTGTCGTGTTTTTTAAGCATTTATTGATGTTATAGATGTAAGCTAACTGAGTTTCATGCGAATTAGTTCAAGCCACCCAGAAGATTACTCACTTGATTTATCTATGTATTGATAGTTACAACACTACACTAAAGCGGGCCCTGAGCCGAGGTCCAAGCCCCACATGGGGCGCCCTCTCACGCAGGTTGCTTAGTTTGTAGTTTTTTAACCATTTATTAAGACTGGGGCTCTGCTCGTCTTTATGACCGGTGAAGTAGCAAAAGCCTCGTGGCTATATACGTATGTCTATCCGAAAAAAAAGCAATCTAATACATTACTTTAGACATTTAGATCTAGGTTTTAGTAGTTAATTAGATTGAACAAAAGACAACTGTAAGTAGTAAGTTTTTTCTTAAATCCTGTTAAGTATACCTAGTGACTACATATACACTTCCTCATGAGTAGAGTTTTTTCATGCAAGAGAAGATTAATGAACTTTTCGCCGAAAACTTCTTGTAGAATTGCTTGTTCTAAATATAGTGAATTGTTTTAAACGTAACTTTCAATATCTTGCTCAGCATTGCCGAAGATTCCAACAGTGGCTCAAAATTGTAACCAAAATGATTGGATAATTCCCGCGAATTAACATGACACCTGGCTTGAACACGTTTGTTTAAAGTAATGAGTGCAAACAATATATGTATGCAGCAGGAAAAACATTATTATGAGCTATTTAAATATTGTAAAAGTTTAACAGAACAATCAAATCTAATGACAATAAAAAAAGTCCTACTTTATAGTAATAGGTATCATGTTAACGCTACTGCAGGATGAGAGCGGGGCTTGCGGGAGGGGAGTAGGTATTCGGACCAGGTGTCATATTAACTCGCGGGAGTATTAGTGTCCTTAAATCTAGTGCAACCAGTCACTTTAAACCAGGAGGCATACTCATATATTTTTTGTACAATACTGACTCCAATGAGAAAATATACTAATCACGACCTATTCAAGTTATCAGCAAGATAAAAAACACTAGCCCTACGGAAACTAATAATGTAGTGTTAAGATATATCTCCATGTACTATTAGTGCCATGGCAGCCACGATATCGATTGCTTATCAATCAATAATACGGTCAGTCAGCTACAATGTTAAATTAATTAATTGTATTTGGTTATTTCAACGTATAATAATAGTTTATATAGCTTTAGCCTAAAAGCTGTCAGGTATGAAAGAACAATATTATTTTATTATTTTTTATCTATGATTAAACCTAAGTTCTGTCCTTTGAGTATGTTATTATTTAGACGGACCATAAGTATCTCGACGAACGCGCTTTAGCGCTACCACCGGATCCAATACGCCCCAACTGAGAAGATCCGGCGAAACAAACTCAGTGGGGTTATTCTACTGCCGGTTTCAGCGCGGCCTCATCCAGACGATCCGGCGAAACATACTCAGATGGGCAAGTCCAAGAAGTTTTGGTCCAGTTACTCTTATTATTTACTTGGCATTCACAATTTACCAATCGGTTGTCTTTATACGAATTTTATTTATTTACGTTTTCATTAAAAAAACACATTAAATAATTTATTAAAGACAGAACTGAATATATATTTGGTAGTATTATTTTTATTATTACAGATAGTACACAGAATACATTTATACAGAATACATTATCATGGTCTTTCAATGCTTCATCAACTATAGGGTATCCGATCTAGTGCAAGGAGGTATAACTTGCCATACATCTTTATCATCTACATACTCTTTAATACTATAGCAGCCTCTAGTCATTAGGATTCGTTTGACGTGCGTCTTAAATAATGAATCAGGCATGTCAGTAATATTAGAAGGTAGGTAGCTTGTTATAAAATCGAATGCAATCTCAATTTCTTTGCTAACCCTAAAGCATGGCATAGCTAGTTTATCATGGCATATATATATATAGTTTCTAAAGGTACTAAAAAAAGTACCGTAAAAGTAGTCAACACCTACTCTTATATTAGAATGGAGGTCGGGCGCCTTTGAACGTGATATTTTTTCTTAAACAGATCACAAACAACATGTTACAATTTTAATGCAGATGAAAAAAATATATGCTTAGACAATTTTACTAAAACAATGTTCCATTATCATCGAAATTTTCAATGGTCAATTTTATTTCACTCGAACAAAAATTGCATACGGTTTAGCTCGCATCGTTCAATTCAATAAACGCAACCTTTTTTATGCTTAAGCTTTAAAAGGGTAATTTTATTTTAAATGACCACAACGTAGAAACAACGTCGCAACAGATTTATTTATTGAAAACATTGATAAAATCTTAAAATCATAATATTTTGGAGCGTCGTACGACACCAAGTATCCCGCACTCAATGAATCAAACATAATTGATTGCTCCACGAGATCGCTCGATGACGTTGTCATCTCATACACGGCTTTTTGTCACTTTCCTGTTAGTTTTTTTTTAATGTTCGGTTTTTATTTTGTAATCTTTTCGTCGGTCTTTGGTACGAATAAATGAATGGGTCGACGATGATTTTGTTTTTTTTTTGTGACATATTTGGGCTCCGTGCGAATGAGTAACAGAATTTAATATTTGTGTTAGTTGATCAAATAACTTGATTGTCATTAAAAGTTAATTGAATAATTTGTGGTTACTTAATTTAAATAATAGTTTATATTAAGACCGAAGTTAATAAAAGGAAACTGTGTTTATCACATTTTGGTAGATTAGTAAAACATTTAGTTGAAAACCACGAAGTTATATCTTCTAACTAAATTATAGGTATTTATGAATATTTTTGAGAACCTAATTTGAGCTCTGGTCATACAAATTTCAACATTAGATATTCGTTTAGGTATCGATTAGATTCCAGTATTTCTTACACAGTTCATGTTTAACAAACATCTAAAGAACTAGAAAAAATTAAAACTCACAAAAGGTTGAAAGTTTGCAAGTAGAACCACACATGAAGACCTCCAAAATAAATATAATATCCAAAGTAGAGAACTGCAAATAGCCAAAACATCCTTCTATTTCACAGGTCAACAAAATTTTACGTTTTTCTGAACAAAAAATCTAAACAATAATGCAATTTATATATATCGCGTCACATTTTTGACATATTTGATCGAAAATACATAAAAATATGCTTTTTCATTTTTAAATATGCATTTTTATTTTTTCATATCGGACCTGTAGTTCCCGAGAACGCTTTCAAGCAAACAAACAAACAAAACTTCAGGTTTATATAATATTAGTATATAATAAGAGCATAAGATATAATTATTTGAATACCTAATATATTATTTAATTAAGGCACGTCTATAAAAAGGTATTATAAACAAAATGATTTGAAATCTATTAACACAGAGACACGCGCAGTCAACTATATAACTACGCCCTCGTTTTCTTTTCAACTCCAAGTTACCATGTAACTCGTGCAAATTAATGGAAAATTTACGCCAAATCAATGATGCGCTCTATGGCGTGTAATTCTAGCTATCGTAATGGGTTCCGTTGGGGTTCGAGCAAGATTTAACCCCACACTGTAACGCGTTGTCATGCACGTTATAGTTACTATGGCGAAATGTTGGTTACATCCTTAGATGAAATAAGAACCTGGCGGCGTAATTGTTTTTGAGTAGCGTTTGATATAGATATGTATTTTAAAAAAGGTTGAATTCAATACTTTACCGAAAAGATGAAATTATGTAAGCGCTACACTTTTCCATAAAGTATTTAATAAATTTAAATTTGGAATTAAATAAGTATTTAAATGATGACACCCCCCGTCATCATTTAATTCCAAATGCAACTTTGGAGATATTTGTCGAAGTAATGCTGATAATTAGCGATAGAAGGAACTAACATTGCCCTTAGAGACGTGTTAAGGAGATTGAAGAAAATGAATGATTGGTAGGCTTCCACCGTAGCCTAATTGGTTAAGGCATTAGGGGCTATACCTAAAATGCAGGTTCGAGTCCTGCCGGTGGTCTAAATTTAAAAATCTGTGTTTTATAATTTTGGTATATAATGCTCAACAATGACATATTAGGTAGAGCATAAGAGTCTCCTAGCAAATTGAAATTATGAGAATGTTATGTATACCTATGATTTGTGTAATTACTTCTATGTTATACATTGTTAGTATTATAATAGTATGTACGATTTTGTGTGATTATGCAGTTGGTGTGCTTATTGTTAAATAAATAAATAAATAAGTAATTAGAGTTTCGATTGTACAGTAATAGAAAATTAAAGCTTAAGTTAAGCGATTTCGATTGCTTAAAATTTTTCTTTGATGATGTTGTCTGGCTTTTCGCACAACATGCGTGCGGATAGCCAGACAACGTTCACCAGCGTAAGGGCCTAAGCACACCACGTTTTTGAAACGTTTTGTGCCCATACAGGCGCGAAACGCACGCAAGTCAGTACTTCGTTGCTAAAACGCACGTCGACGGCGCGTTTAAAAAACGTGGAGTGCTTAGGCCTAACTCCCGATTCCGTGGAAAATGTTAAAATCGGTCCAGTAGTTTCAGAGCCTATTCAATTTTTCTCTTTATAATATTAGTAGGTACAGTTAATGAAAATAAACTTGCTAAAGCCGCTAATAAAAAAACTTAACATTAAAAAAAAAACAAAAAAAAATATATTTATCGCTACTTATTGGTATACCAATTCCCCCGTATATTGTATAAATCTATTACTATAAGATACGAAATTAAATCAATTAATAGTATAACACACTTTATGATCGTATTGACAAAGTTCATTTTTCCGTGGCTCGCTCAACAATGGAGACGCCACGTGGCTCCATGGTACTCACTCCCGGTTCATTGTTAGGGTCAAAAAACAAAACTAAGCTCATATATCGCCTTTCTATAAAATAAAAGGGTACCGATCTTGGGAAATGGGTTTTCAATGGTATTGTTCAACATTTATTGTGTATTTTTCCCGTGGTACGGATCAAAGTTCACTGTATAAGAGGTGGAATAGTAATTTATTAAACCACTCACTTCTTTCTACAGTTAAATTTTTCTATGAAATTATTGGAAGGGTCGGCCGTCAGCCGAAACGTTGAAAGCATTGTTTTTTTATATACTTAACTAGCGGCCCGCCCCGGCTTCGCACGGGTGGACTTTTATACCCTACCCCTGCCCTACCCTACCCCTACCCTAACCCTACCCTACTCCTACCCTACCCCTACCCCTACCCTACACCTACCCTACCCTACCCCTACCCTACCCTACCCCTACCCTACCCCTACCATACCCCTACCCTACCCTACCCTACTCCTACCCTACCCTACCCCTACCCTACCCTACCCTACCCCTACCCAAAAGTATCCTATGTCCTTCTCCCAGTTCTTAGCTACCTCCCTACCAATTTTCAGCCAAATCGGTTCAGCCGTTCTTGAGTTATAAATAGTGTAACTAACACGACTTTCTTTTGTTTTTAAAATGTATTCTGCTATTCGGGACGGAAACAAATCCAACAAATCAAAAACCATGGCAATCGGTTGTAACAAACACGACTTTCTTTTATATATATAGATTTTTAGACTTACGGATGGGTATTGGTAAGTGCGTACATTGTGAGGACGTGAGGACCCACTGTTTTTTTACACTTATGTACGCAATCTTTTTGAATTATATTTTATTAAAAAACCTACGTGTAAAATGAATCCTAATTATTTTACTAAGGATTGAGTCAGCCAGAATGCGACATGGCGCGGCGTTTCCATCCTTTTCTCGAAGTAGTTCAAGCCTTTTTGAATCTTTCTATAACTTCCTTCGTTGTGGAAAAAACTAGAATCCCTAAATTTTCAATAACCAAGCAAGCGTTGTACGAACCTGGTATATTCCAAATTTTATTCAAAACCTTGGAATAGTCAGGGCCGCATTTAGAAGTCCGGAGGCCCCGGGACAACATAGGAGAAGAGGCCCCCTGGCTACTAATTAGTTTCCCTCTAAATGAGTAGAAAATTTGAAGTATGTACTTACTTTTCTGGACGATTTAAATTCTGATATTTTGCTGATTGTCTTATTAAAGTGAACAAGTATAGATGAATAACCGTTATTACAATATTTAAGAACTATTACATTAATCATGATTCTACAAAGTACTGTACGTAAAGGTACACCGAATAAATAAATAAAAGAAAAGTTGTTGAGTTTACTCGTCAGAATTTGAAAGATTCTAAATCTTTATTGTGGGGGCCCCTCTATTGCGGAGGCCCCGGGGCAGTTGCCCTGGTTGCCCTCCCTTAAATCCGGCCTTGGAAATAGATATCCAGGAGGCTTTTGCTAGTTCACCGGGCATAGATATAGATACACGACAATATAATAATACCAGAACATCTGTAAACACAATACAGTATTTAAACCTATTAAATATTGCAAAGAAATATTAGGCAAATTAATCTTATGCAAGAAGTAGTAGGTAACAAACAAATATTTGCACTTACAACTTGATTTCTTTCCAAATTAATGTTTGATGTTAAATAATTCACAGTGGACATTAAAGTTTAATTTACATTTGTATAAATAATCAAGAGAATCATTTCATTTTCAATAATTTTACGAATTTCCTTTCAAATTTATATTGAACTGAGTGAAATGACTGGCATGAGGTGATTTTGGGTAGATACTCATTAATACGTAATTAATAATGATTCCCTCACCCAAACGCACTCATTAAAACTCCATAAATATTTTATAAAACGTTTTATCATACACATGGTCACACCTGTGTATAGCAAAGAAAATGGGATTAAGCTTTATAGGACGCAGGTGGCTTTCCACCCCATAGACGTATGGCTATTGTATGTATATCGCGGGCTTAGTTTTAAGCCGTTTGGTAGCTTACCGGTATAAGTATTTTAATCAAAAGGGCGATGATATTTGAATGTAGCATCAAGCTAAATTAGATAAAATAGAATATTCATTTATTTCCCTCATCACGAACTTAGTACATTTGCTTACTTGTTTAAATTTCATCTGTGTAGCTGTACATTTTGGCAGATTGAAATGCGTCTAGATTCGTTAGAGACTGGTGCTTGAGTTAGGTTTGGGAAACCTGGTATACCAGGTCACCAGTGCCTAAGTCCGCGGATTGCATGGGGCTTACGAAAGCAAATACGAAAAAAATACGAAATATCTATAATAATCGTTGATCATACGAAATAGATAAAAAAATTAAAAAAATTGTCTCATCTGGTTATCAGATGGCTGAATGTTGATTTTCAACGTCTCCTCTACTACGATTTAAAGCTTACGAACACCATATCATATACATGCATCAAAAAGCGAGTGCAAATACGCAAATATCGAAATCAGGTACGACAAAATAGAGCTGCAATAACACCAGGAACCGAACACGCGGCAGCCACGTGGCCTGCCCCTTGAGTGGAATCCGACAGGCTTTGCTAATGACCGTGGGTTGGTTTCCTATGAGGCCCCATGCAGTCCAAGTGAAAGGGGATTGCTAAAAATGTAAAAAAATATGACGGAAAATGATTAGGGAAGGAATATTCTGTTAAACCTCTCTATGTATTTCAATGTTGTGTTTGAAATGATGCCGAGATAGGGAATATTGATTTCGTTGGTCTATTTGTAGGCAAATCCATTAACACGGCCGATAATGATGATTGAAACAGCTCAACTCAAATGAGAGATACAAATAATTAATCTGTACATCCAACGTTTTGCTTAGTCCAAGTTATTGGCTATTGTACAATTTACTCAATACTCAATGCTTCCATATTATGAACATAGATGATCGGTCGGGCACAGCAGCATTAGGAGAGAGGAAGCTAAGTAGCATTTCGCTGAATTTAATACTTATGTAGATTAAATATTTATAATTTGGCGTATAAATATGTATGTTGGGGTATATTTTTATGTACGTGTATAGCTAAATTATGTTAGTATTGAAATTGAATTATATATTTAAATTAAATGATATATGCATATTTATTAGTAAGTGTGTAAGTATTGGTAAATTATGTCAGATATTCAATTTATTTTTATAGTCATTATTTTTACATTATGTTATTATTGAAATTATGTATGTATATTATGTCTTAGTGTAAGTAAATCATGTCAGCTATTTTTATTGACTTTTATCTTAAATATTATTAAATTATGTTATTATTTATATGGGAATGTATATTTTATTTTATTTGCTATATTTAAAGCTATAATATATATTTAAAAAAAAGTATCTCAACCTAACCTTTGGTGAATAAGACAGAGAATAATGTGTTTTACAATCGATTTGTCTTTTAAAAACTCTTTTACCGAGTAGTATGACCTGGATTCAAGAAAAAGATTTAATTTATTAATAAATAGGTATATTTATTTTGTCTTTACTTCTCTAATGTTATTTGGCAGTTTATTATAGATCTTTGCAGATATTACTCAAGGTCCAGTTGAGTGCATTTTGAGTCAGGATCTTGGTTTGTTTATTTTGTTTTTATTGTGTCGAGTATCTTATTTGTGTTTTCTTCGCAATTTGTATAAAAACACGGA
The DNA here is from genome assembly GCA_947037095.2 of Nycteola revayana. Taxonomy (NCBI): domain Eukaryota; kingdom Metazoa; phylum Arthropoda; class Insecta; order Lepidoptera; family Nolidae; genus Nycteola; species Nycteola revayana. The sequence continues at coordinate 28,263,719 of OX344842.1, read as the reverse complement.
AGTATGATTATTTTGTATTTTAGGAAGTATTTCTCTCTGTTTGTTCTTTGTTGGTTATTAGGTATTCGAATAAACTTTTTTTGTAAAATAAATATGGTTTGCGAAACAGTACCTATTGTTACCCCACAGCATGAGCCCATAGCGAAGCCATGTCTGGGTTGGTAGTTTTTTTAATCTCACGAAGGGCGTATGAACATTTTAACAGGTTTGCTCTTATTTTCTGTATTTGGGATTTCCAGTTTACATGGGTATCTATAGACAAACCGAGGCAAGTAAACTCATTTACTTCTTAAAATTTAAACTACTTATGTGCTTGTGTAGATTTCACATTAATGCGTAGTAATCTTATACCGACTACTCCTGTGAACTCCTGTTTTACATTACAACACAACAATAACACTAATTGTTTTGATTTTTGTGACATTTATTATTTAAAATTTACATTAATTGGTTACGACAGTTAATCCTTACTAATATTATAAATGTGAAAGTAACTCTGTCTGTCTGTCTGTTACGCAATCACGCCTTAACTACTGAAGCGATTTAAATAAAATTTGGTACAGATATAGTCTAGAGCCTGAGAAAGAACATAGTCTATATTTTATTACGAATTTCCCACGGGAACGGGAGTTACGCGGGTGAAACCGCGCGCGGGAAGCTAGTTATGAATAAACAAATTACTTAATATCGAATTAGTATTACCTACTTTTTTAATCATCATCAGCCCGCATAACAGCTACTGCTGAACATGAGTCTTCTCTTGAGGGAGGGTTTCGCCATAGTCACCACGCCTCGCAGGCGGGTTGTTAACCGCAGTTTTATAAAACACACATGAAACACTGCCTCCCGTTCCCTGGCATACAATTACAATAGATAATGTTTTAACAATCGGAACCACCTGAGGCACAGAGGCTAGCTTAGGTAGTCCCTTAACCAACCAGACTCCGCAAGAAAACATCACGAAAAACGTAAGACCTGTTAACAAAAATCATTAAAAATATAAATACACAGTAGAGCCAATAAGAAATAACAATCAGCATACTGCAATGCGAATACAACTACAAGAAACTAACTGCAGATCTCATATCAGACTAATAAGGTGTCCAACTATAAGTTTCTAGTTTGTTTGGAGCAGTTATGAAGTAGATACGTTACATACTATTGTGACTGTTGAAACGAAAAAGCAACCTTGTTAATAGTTTAATAGCCATGTTATACGTAACAAAAAGGCAATGAATAACTGCACCTGTGGCTCCGTGGTTACCGTAATGGCTTCAGAGACCTGGTATTCTGCACTCGGTTCCCACTCAGGACAATAGGCTAATTGACACTTCTTTGAAATTATTTTTATATAGTTAAGAATGGTTTTACTAGATCAAGAAAAAGATATGCATTTATTTGAGATCTAGAAAGCATTTAAATAAATATTTTAAAATTATCTTGACATTAAGAGATGAAAACGATGTCAGCCATGTTGGTCTATATAGGTAGGTACATTATCTGTCATGACTCCGAAAGTGTAATAGTATAGGATCGCGTTCATGTTTTCTAACAAGATGTATGACGTCACAAAATGGCTGATAGCGCTTTCGGAAGTTAAAGACATAGACAAAAGAAATAATTTTCATAATGAGTTTATACAAACATATTCAAGTTTTATGAACAGAAATTATGATATTTAGGTTCCATATGACAAATACTTTTAGAAATAAACATCATTGTAACATAATTCCATAATTATGTGTCAACTAGCCTGTTATTTGTGTGAACTACGCATATTTGTTCTGAGCCTGGGTGTGCTTGTGTCCGTGTGTTATGTGGTTTGTAAAGTCAAGTTGCGGAAGACAGTACCTAATGGCTAATAATATCGGACTTGTGATCTTGTGGTCGCCGGATGCACTACCGACGTGAACCAACTCGTAACATTTTACTTAGCACGAGGGGTACTAGTAGTAAGTAGTACAAAACTCTGCTAGAAATCTTTAAAAAATAATAATAATAGGTAATAAAAGAAAATTTCTTATTGAAGTCAAAAGAATTGTATTTACTTACACGTCGGTATTCCGACAGTACCTATCGGTATTCTACGCGCTGTTATCCTTTCAAGTCAAAAATGTATCTATACCTACTAATATTATAAAGAGGAAAAGTTTGTATTTTTGTATGTTTGTTTCGAATAAACTCAAAAACTACACAGTCCCGTGTCAGACTTCATAATTAAATGTAAGCTAGTTACTTCTACTAGTTACAAAATTTCTGATTTGAACGTTAAAAAGTTGCAGGTTGCAAGTTGCAAAGTTGCAAGTTGCCATGTCGCAAGCTGCACTATTCGTTGTTATCAAGTAAAAAATTGTTTTCTTTCGCTCCGTATAATACGTAACGGAGAAATGGGGAAAATATCGTGAGAAAAGTTTTGAGTAAGAATGAAACTATGGATGTACTGTGTAAAAGATGATATGGTTAGAAAGGGGGTGACTGTCGAGATGGCGGCTAATAGAGGAGTATGGAAGAAAAATACATGTTGTGCCGACCCCAAATAAATTGGGATAAGGGCAGAGAACGATGATTTCTGAATAACGATGTTTTCTAATGGTTATATAATATAAGTATTTAAATTGAAGGTGCGCGTTTTGTTCAATAATTAGGACTTTTTGAAGATAAAGATTTTCAGTAGAAAATTAAAACGTAAAATAATATTTAATTCTATTGTCTCTATGTAAAAAGCGGAAGAGAGTAGGTACGAATGTTTTTTTTTCGGACCGATTCATGTAGTAAGACACGAAGCTTTTACTACTCCACTCGGCATATAGGCAGCTCCAGCCTTATTAAGAGTAAGTATGACCCTACTGTTTTTAGTATAGACTTTGACAGAGAAAAATAATAATTAAAAATCTATTCCATAAAAAAATAAAATTGTTAAAAGGTAGATTATTATTAGACAAATATAAATACCTATTCTCATAAACTACCTAATTATCTGCTCGACAATCAGTTAATTATAATTCAATACTAACATTTGCAGTGTCGTTGATCTCTAACAACACTATTAACCTCTAAAACCCTTAAATGGCGTGTTTATGTTGATCGAATCACATATCACTGAAAATCGACTAATCCCCTTTCGATCCGATTACTAAAAGAGACGGAGGGAAAAAAATAAAAACCGCTATAATAGGCGCGTGGCGGAAACAAAAACGTTGGTTGAGTGGTGGGTAATGAAGGGCAGCGCGTGGCCGCCGCGTGCGAACCGCCGCGGTTCTAATGAGGACAGCCACGCTCCTCATTGAGCTCAATGCGCAATGACTGTGCGTGCAAATTCGAGAAATTAAAAAAAAAAATGTTTGTTCTGTGTTATAGGATATGTTTGAAAAAAGAATAATGGTGGGTTTGAATAAGCGTGAACGAATTCGTTTATTGTATGGTGGTCGGTGGGATGTTGTAAGAGCACCGTACCTTTGCCACCTACTTGTTGAACGTAAAATGTGTGGGAAATGGGAAGACAATTTTATTATGGCTTAGCTTACATTGGTTTGAGCTCATTTAAAAATTGTTTACATACCTGCATTTATAAACGCGAAACTATGAGTAAATATGAAAAGTATTTGAGAAAAGATGCGTTCTGTTGCAACATTAATGATAATAAACATAAATTCTTAAGTGTACTTTGCCTCCCACTTAGACGTAATGTTAGCTCCGCCCTTGTTATTGTATCTAAGTACTTGTTCTCGATTTGATAACTCAACAAATAGTTGCACCTCATTCCGATGATACTTAGTTGCATATTTTACTTATAACGTGGTGAATGAGGTGAATTCAATAATTCAATATTTTGTCCCGTTTTTATCGGAAACCTAAAAATAGAAAAAAATACCTTCTTACAAATTAAAACATTAGATACATCGTCTGTCTATGCTGACAAGGTATAGGTGCCTAATCAAATTCGACAACATCATATGTCCGCGTGAAAGTCGATTCTGATTCGATTCTTTTACTCGATTAATCAAAACTCAATCACCTGCACTGCTCGGGTTAACATATTCCGTCAAAACTCTTAATCCAAAGGGATAGGGTCTATGATCGATTGTCACTTAGTGTGTATAGTTGTAAGTGTTGTGACAGAAGGGCCAAAAGAAAAGCGATTCAAGAATAAGTCGGTAATTCAGTATTTTTACGTTTATATAGTGTAATAAGTCCTGTGTAGTGGAATTTTATTTTCGTATTATGTTACGTATTTTTTATAAATATTGATTGCACGTAGGTACATACGACAGCTATTTGTGGTTAAAGTTAAAGTTTTTAATTTATATACCATAATCTACTAACTGTCTGGGCTTGTCAAATATTCTGACACTTACTGTAATTTTTTAAACACTTTCTTTCATACAAGTACCTAATTTTCAAGTTATGCGCGTAAATACATATTTGCCATCCTATTTTATTTATATAGATTTTTAATGTCATGACGCTGTTAAATAAAAATAAAGCCGGCTAGATGTTAATGGCTATTTATGCATATAGGTAACTTCCGTAGTTTAGCGGTATTTGGCTCGATTTAAATCTCGGAGGACGTTGGTTCAATCTCTACGCCGGACAGGAAATCTTTGTGTAAATTCTAAGATTTCTTTCCGGGTCTGGTTGATTGAGGGTCCGTGCCTCGGAAAGCACGTTAAGCCGTTGGTCCCGATTGTTATAACATCAACTATAATAATCGTATATCAAGGAACGGGCAGCAGCGTTTCCTTGTGTAGTACATCATAATACTGCGGTCACCAACCCGCCAGCCAAGCGTGGTGACTTTGGCAAATACCCTCCATTGGGACGAGGCCCATGTGCAGCATTCGACGTTATGCGGGCTGATGATGATGATGATGATGATGCGTATTTGCTATATAATCACATCACTCATACAATTCCGACTCTATATACATAAAGATAGCATACACTATGCTTAGACATTTTAAGTATTTTTACATTTTCTTTCGACTAACTTCGACTGCATTATATCAAATTGGTTTCAGAATATTGAACTCGTATAAATTATACGCTAGCAGCTGCATTACATTAACCTTCCGATGCCCTCGTAGACCCGAAGTCCGAGAGGCCCGCGAACTGTAAAGTAGAGCGACAGTTGCACAAAACTCCTCTCAATCTCCCCGTCAGCGACCGCCCTGAGCCGAGGTCCAAGTCCCACAGGGGACGCCCTCTTGCGCAGGTTGCTTAGTTTGTAGTATTTAAACAATTTATCTAGGCTGGAGCTCTGCTCGCCTTTATGCCCGGTGAAGTAGCAAAAGCCTCCTGGCTAACGACATATGTCCGTCAGGAAAAAAAAGCTGCATTACAATTTTAAAGTTAACTATTGGCACATTGTTTTACTTCTTTTACTTTTGAGGCCATAATATTTAATACCCATATTCGATATCAAATTTTATGGCCCCTGAAGCAAGGTGTACATTTTTTACATTGTTTTTTTTTTGTATTAGATACAATCGAACATTTTGTAAGTCGGCGCTGACTTATCGTTTCATCTGTCGACGAAGGGTTGGATTTTACTTTCTTAAAGTATATTGACGATAGCATGTTTCCGCTTGATTCGCGTTTATTATTAAGACTAGAAATTGATTGATTTGATGTAACGATTAACTACGAGCTTAGAATCCAGTGTAAAATAATTTTTATTTTAAGAAATAAATAGTGTTATCATTACTTATATTAAGCGTATAACTAAGCATGATGCTCGAGATGTTACCTTTGAGGACGTTGATTGGCCTCGATTGAATCTGCTGAACGTTGCGTTGTATTCATGTGGTATTTGTGTGTTATGTGTTCGAGTGCAGTCGCTATATCGCACAATGGTGCCCACTCACGTTCAATCTCAACCGATCATGCGATCACGGCTGACAGATAGATTGGAATCCACAACGTGTGTTTTGCTCCTTTGAATCGGCTGGAAAATTTGAAACAAAGCGACAGCCTAATTCACAGTGTCTTTATATATACCCGTTTACAATAGGCGTGACGACAGTATCAAAAAATTAAAGATTTAATGTTTTTAGGGGAAGTACATATAAAAAGAAATTATTACACTTATTTATTTTTATATATAACCTTGAGATTAATGTGATTTTTAATAAAATAAAAGATTAAAATACTGCAATCGGCCATTTTGACTGAAACACCAATCACGGCGCATGACGTCACGATATTGTAACCATCAAAGAGAATTATTTAACCACTACGTTAGGTTTGGCGGACTCAATGACATTTTTTACAATAGCGTGACGTCATAGCCGACGCCATGACACTTGAGGCCTTTTTTCGCGCGCTATTTAAAATTAATAGAAATATGGCTTAAACTTCGTTAAATTTAAATTTATTACCGAAATATTGTGTTTTTGGTACTTAGAAAATGACTACCCACGTTGCGCAAGAGGATTTCAAAATCTTGCCTCATGCCTATTACTGAAAAACACCCATGACGGCGCCAATAAAAGGTCTTCTTTATGATACGTATAATTAAAGTGTTTAAATTTTGTTGGTTAATTTATTTTTAATTAAAAACCCATATTGCAAATAATAATACACTCGTACCAGTAACTTTATGGTTTTAAGCTATTTGCATAACAACAAAATGGATCGGTTAACATTTTATTGCTTGTATTTCAAATTGATGGGTGAGTGGGTTGTTAAAAATAAAATGCGAAACAAAACCAAATATAGTAGGTTGTAAAATCGGTACAGAAGCAGCGTGTAATTGATAATATTTTATTATATTTGCTTACCCACCCTATTGATAACACCCCACATATTTGCTTATTTTACAAAGCTTACTATTTGAAGTAGCGGCAACAGATTAAGTCATAACGGCAGAGCGTTAAAAATTTATGAATCATGAAATTTTATCCAATATTTTAGGTGAACCTGAAATAGTTTCACTTATCTATAGTTTATATTGAGGTTAATATATCTCTAGTATTAACTAGTTAGTTTAATTAAAGTTCATCAAAATAATTATATACGGAAACGTCTATAATTATGTACACAATACGTATAATATACTTATCATAAGTTTGCTATGAATCTTTGTTTTCTTCTGTCTATAATGGTGCCTAATCAACCTTACTAATATTATTATTATTATAAATGCGAAAGTAACTCTGTCTGTCTGTTACGCAATCACGCCTAAACTACTGAACCGATTTAAATGAAATTTGGTACAGACATAGTCTAGAGCCTGAGAAAGAACATAGGCTATATTTAATTATGAAGTTCCCACGGGAACGGGAGTTACGCGGGTGAAACCGCGAGCGGGAAGCTAGTAATAATTATAAGAACGCCGATCGCTCAGAACATGGCCCCAAAAAAACATGTTTATTATTCGCAAGTATTTCAAACAGTGACGTTAAAATATTAAACCAAGGGTTTGCTTGTTTGTCTATTGTTAACTCGAGAACTGTTTTTTGTTATAAAACAATAAGTTGTAATTATGATGGATGTTGATGTTAAGTTTATGTTTGACTGTAGTAACGGCTTTGTACGATATGTCAACACTAAAAGTGCAGTTGCATAATAAGGAATAACCATTGATAGCAGTTGATAGCTACATCTCGCAACTGTTCCCTCCTAAAGTGAGTGCTTCGTAGGGAATACTGCAGCATTTAATGAGGCTGGAACCGTGCTCACATATTGTTATGTTATAATTATGTCCGGTGAAGTACCAAGCTTCGAGGCTAACTACGAATACATTATCCGTCCTAAAAAACATAGATATATTAAGTTACGATAGCTTTAAATTCTTGGCTCTATCTCACAAGGAAATTCTTGGTAAAATGTTCTACATAAATTTTCTCATTTCTGTTTCGGGAAACAAAAGTACACTTATACACAATTCCGCTTAATATTCGCTTAAGAAGACTTGTACCGGCGCACAACAAGTAAGTAATCACAAACTTAGTAGTTATCCTTATCCTTACTAGTCCTTACTATCCTTACTTAATATTATAAATGTGAAAGTAACTCTGTCTGTCTGTCTGTCTGTTACGCAATCACGCCTTAACTACTGAAGCGATTTAAATGAAATTTGGTACAGATATAGTCTAGAGACTGAGAAAGAACATAGGCTATATTTTATTATGAATTTCCCACGGGAACGGGAGTTACGCGGGTGAAACCGCGCGCGGGAAGCTAGTATAAAATAAATTCATAATGTAAATGTCAAAATCATTCATAAAGTTCATATAGTAACATAATTATAACATAACGCCTTCAAGTCAGTTTAAAATCATTAATCAATTATACATGATATTATTAGTGTTCTCTTTCACCCCTTCATAATTGACGGGGTGGCGAGATCAACGACATATGCTCCACCAGACGTCCGTAGGTCCTCCCCCATGGACCGTTTGATGCATCATTATCTCTAATCAGACGGAAAGTGCTTTGTCCAGATTTTTTACGGTCTTTTCAAATGTAGAGGGGACGCAAACGCGTCGGACGTCAAGGGGATTTCGACATTTGGAGTACATACAGGTAGATACAACATCATAGGATACTTGACTGTTTAATTAGTTTGTTAACGATTATTTGCAGATTTCTACTATAGATATACTTTTATGGAGCGATAAATACAATAATCGAAAACCGTAACACAAGTTCAAGAAAATAGAAATTCTAAACTTTTAATAGCTAACTGCATCGTTGGAATGAAGTCATTAACTTACTAATAGTCGTTCTTGTTTATACATGGTTTAGTGCTAGGTAATAAGCATGCTAGTTTGCTAGTTCGTACCGTGTAATTTGTATAGCAATTTATTAAGAAACGAAAAACATGAACACGGGTCAATTTGGCGCTAATGAAGTTATTTTATACTTGTTGCCGGTTTGTTCCGTTGACTGAGTGTAACCCTTGCCTTATTTTTATGGTTTTCAACCGATATGATAAACATCATGGTATCAACATACGTATAATTTAGTAGGGTGAGACCACAAGGCGGGTGTTGAATAGTCTACGAAAATTAAATGACATGCTGTTTCGGCTTCTATAAGCTGTTGATTGGCGGTGCGGTGACAATTTTATGACGCCAGTTTTCTGAATAGATAATAAATTCTCATTAAACTGGAATGTGTTTTTGTATAATATAGAAATAAAGATAGATATCGCTATTAGTTCAAATGGAAATAATTACGTTATTTTCTTTGTGAACAAATTTTTCGTTATAAATGATTTCACTTATAACATTAATTGTTTTGAAGTAATAAATCAAGTTTTGTCTCTCCTGTCTCTCAATCTGATCTCCATTTGCTTACATCCTTAGGTCTACAGTATGACATAAAAAATATTTTCGATAAATTAAACGAAAATATGGTTTGTATATTATTATTGTATGTTGTAATGTGTATTTACTTGTAAGTTTGGCGGAAGTATGTACAACGTCACTGCAGAGGGAGGGTATTTGCCATAGTCACCACGCTTGGCAGACGGGTGGTGACCGCAGTATTATGTTGTGCCATACAAGGAAACGCTGCTGCCCGTTCCTTGATATACGATTATTATAGATGACGTTATAATAATCGGGACCAACGGCTTAACGTGCTTTCCGAGGCACGGAGGGTAGTCCCTCAACCAACCAGACCCGGAAAGAAATCTTAGAATTTACACAAAGATTTCCTGTCCAGAGTGGGGATCGAACCCACGACCTCCGAGATTTAAAGCGAGCCAAATACCGCTGCGCTACAGAGGTTGACGTACGGAGGTACAGAGTTCTTCAGACGAAGTAAATTAAATTATGAGCTTTATTTTACATTTCAAATAAAAATTTAGAAATCTCTCTCATCAGCGTCCATGCCATAATCTTTTACATACATTAAATCAGATAGATAACGATTTTCATAGTATATTGTCTTTCCTCCCCTCAGCCAATAAAAAGCTGGTTATCAATTTGTGTTTGCTAGCCCGACACTGATGACATATAATTTTATTATCTTTCCCGTTCTAACTCGTTAACTGCTAGTGCGATTTGATTGCATGCTTGTGTGGCGCCACAATAATAATTGAAACATTACCTAATTTATTAGGGGCAATTCATAACCAACATTCTCTATTGATATCTATTTTACTTCTTGCAACGCGTCTGGATATTACCATATTTAATTTATGATAAAAATGGTAATAATTGTTAGTAGTCTCGAGTTAAGTACCATTTTTTTTTTTTTTTTTGTCCTGGGGGAAATGCATTGGCGCATTCCCACCACCGCTGCAGCGTATTTGCGCTCTGGCGGTGGGATATGTGGAACTCGCCTTCTCCATAGCGTGGTATGCTAAAGTCATACCACGAGGAGAGGACCCTACACCACTAAAACCTCCCGGACACCCCTTCGATCCGCCGTTGGCGGGGGTCGGGTACGCATGGGCAATCCGGCCCCCCGACGGCACCCGCGGCCAATATGGTACCGCGGGATCTCCAGGATCGAGTTAAGTACCTGGCTAGTTGTAGTATCTAAGCATTAAGCGAATAAAAAATGTAATATCTACGTAAGAACACGTAAAATTTCTAATATTGCATTTTGACGTCGTTTTACTGGCTATATATCGTTTTGCTGGCTATACCTATGTGATACTTGGCGCCGAATCTTCATTCATCATTATATCAGCCATAGGACGTCCACTGCTGGATAGAGGCCTCCCTCATAGATTTCCAGTTGCTACGGTTGGAGGCGGGCTGCATCCACCGTGATCCCTCGGCCTTTATCAGGTCATCCGTCCATCTAGTTGGTGGACGTCCTACGCTACGCTTGCCGAGCGGTCCGCGGTCTCCATTCGAGAACTTTTCGGCCCCAACGGCCATCTGTTCTCCGTGCTATATGGCCTGTCCATTGCCTCTTTAACGAACTAATCAGTTGGACTATGTCGGTAACCCGCGTTCTTCTACGTATCTCCTCATTTCTGATTCGATCTCGTAGAGAAACCCCGAGCAAAGCCCTCTCCATAGCTCGTTGAGCGACACTGAGTCTGTACATAAGGCCTATAGTGAATCACCACGTTTCAAATACATAGGTCATCACTGGCAACACACACTGGTTAAAGACTTTCGTCTTTAGGCATTGAGGTATTTTCACACGCTGCGAAGTTTCCCGAACGCTGCCCATCCGAGTTGGTTTCGGCGATTGACCTCCTTCTCAAAGTTACCTACCTAATTGGACTGTCTGTCCTAGGTATACATACGCGTCAACAACTTCAACAACCGTATTCTCAACCATGATAGGGGTAGGCATAACATAGATGTTAGACATGACTTTCGTCTTGTCCATGTCCATCTTAAGACCGTTGGGAGACTCGGTTGAGGTCTTCGAGCATTGTACTGAGTTCTTCCATCGACTTTGCCATGACCACAATATCATCAGCGAATCGAAGGTGAGTGATGTATTCGCCGTTAATGTTGATGCCTAGTCCTTTCCAATTCAGAAGTTTGAAGGTGCTTCCGAAGTGGTCGTAAATAGTTTCGGAGAAATAACGTCTCCCTGTCTTAAGCCTCTTTTCAGTGGAATCGCCTTCAAACTCTGTTCTTGTACTCGGACCCACATTGTAGCGTTTCTATACAACCACTTTAACACGGCATACGGCATCGCTGGAGAGACTCAAGTACGGCCCATGTTTCGACCGAATCAAAGGCTTTCTCGTAGTCCACAAACACTTAATGTTATACTCTTCGGTCTTCTGTGTAACTTGCCGCAGCGTATGTATGTAGTCCACGATACTATAGCCTATTCGGAACCCGGCTTGTTCGGGAGGTTGGAAGTCACCAAGCCATGGTTCGAGACGATTCGCAATAACCCTGGCGAACAGCTTATAAACTTGGCTCAAAAGCGAGATCGGCCTGTAGTTCCTTAATAAAGTCACCTTTCTTAAAGAACAACACCACCTCACTTTTGTTCCATGCTTCAGGCGTGGTAACTCCGAGCAAGGTGGAGTTGAAGAGCTTCTGAAGGAATTTAAGTACCGGTGATCCACCCGCTTTCAGGAGCTCTGATGTGATTCCGTCCTAACCCGGCGCCTTGTTGTTCTTTAGCTGTTTCAGGGCCATGCTTATCTCGAACAAGCTGATGTCCAGGATATCCTCGGAAAAGTGGGGGGTCAATATGGCTCTTAGGTCTGTAGCCGCACTGGTAACAGGCTTGGTGACTGAAGCGTAGAGCTGCCCATAGAACTTTTCTACTTCCCTTAACACATCCGCTTTTGTCGACACAAGACTTCCATCTTCCCTCTTCAGCTTTGTCATCTGGCTTTGCCCAATAGACATATCCCCTGCAAACACTGTGGAGCCCTGGTTTCGATCTATCGTATCGTTAATACGGAACTTATTAAAATAATAAATCTTCATTATTTTTGTTTTCTGGCCCTCAAAATCCGTTTTCCAAAATTTCCTGTTTGTGACCGCCTTGAGCCAAGCTCCATGGGTTGCATAGATTGTAGTATCTGAACCTTTTGTTAGGACTGAAATTTAGTCCGCCTTTATAACGGTGAAGTAACAGAACCCTCATGGCAAATATACATAATTATGTTAGAAGAAAGAATACACCTACGTGAGATATAACTTTTATACACAGGTAGCTCCTATAACTATTTAACATCGTGATTTTTCGCAGAACAATTTATCATTCATTTAACTATCAAATGCTTTAATATTTTTTTATTTCAATAAACACAATTTTACAAATACGGTCACATACTTATTTGCCTCACATTACACATTAATCTAAGTTGTACGCACTCTACTCTATATGTATGAATATACGGTTTAAATTATTTTGTTGGTGAGTTCGTTCTCGTATGTGTTCTCGCGCCCACTACCTATAAGTTTATTGTCTTTCAGAACTGCTGTTTTAATTAAATATTTTTTAGATATAAAATTCATATGTGACGTCGCACTAGGAATTGGTTGGTCTCACAAATGCAACCAGATCTGGCACTAACACGAAAACTCATGAAAATTAAATGAGTCACGTATTTTACGGATCTATACTAAAATAATAATATAACCTACCTATAAAGCTAAAAAGTTTGTTTGTTAGAACGCAGCAATTTCAGAAACTACTGGTCCGATTTCAAAAAATCTTTCATTGTTAGAGAGCCAGCTAGTGGTTCTATATAATTAGAATTAGAAATAAAATAGCAAACAGCATGCAGTGATTTGTATTATATTTTGCTTCCATTACATAAGAGACATAAGTAGGTAATTTATTGCTCTTGACTACAATATTCGTACAGCCAGTGTTGGCATTGTTAACGAAATAGGTTTATATTATATTATTATCACATTAAACATTAATAACATCATGAAATCATATTCAAATCGAAATCACAATTAAATTTTCCACCAACATGAGTACACCTGCCAATTATTTGGGAATTTCGTGCTCATTCGACGGTCCAAACACTCCCCTTTTTGGGGGAACTGGGGGATTGACGTTTATTATATAATCCCAAAAATCAAGTGACGACTGACTGCACCGTGGTGTTATGATGTGTAGGGTGACAGCATGCGATTAAGGGACGATGCGGCAATGTGCCAAGAACTGTTTTTTATTTAGATACCTGTACTGTATGAAGGGTGAAAATGTGCATGTATTATTAATAAAAAACCCTTCCGTAAGACACTATGTTATAAGGAAGAAAACTGCACCAAAACCTCATGCCTAATTAAGTCTTACAGTCCTTATATAATATTATAAACGCGAACGTTTGTGAGTATGTATGCAGATGTAGATGTAGATGGAAGTTTGTTACTCTTGTACACAAAATCTACTGTACGGATTACGCTAAAAATTTTATGGGAACTAATGAACTCATCAACTGGATAAACATTTAGTAATGTATTATAGTATACATTATCCAACAACTCACTAGAATAGAGCTAGAATGTAATAAGTAACAAGTACTAGTAAGTACATAAAGATAGAAATGTAAGTAAGTACATATTTAAACTGTTTATTGTGGGTACACTTTCAAAATACAGAAAGAGCATTTAAATTAAACTTAACATTAGGTAGACCGTACATTGGCGGCCTTATCACAAATTGTGATCTCTTCCAGGCAACCGAGGAAGGAACCATACAAACGAGTTTAAAATGCATCAGTAATTAAATAAAAAATATTCCTATCGTATACGTATCAAACAAATCATTTGTTGAATAAACTCGAGCAAACTACGTAGGTAATTGCCATGTCTCGGATTGAAAGTTGCAAGTTACATACAGCTGTGATCCGTGTTATTAATGATAATAGTGATATCGTCAGGAAGGTAAGAATCTATTAACTATATTACTAACTATTAGTTAGCAAACTATGAACTAGCCATGAGATAGTTAACGGGCAAACTTTCCCATAATATAACTTATGTTTGCAAACCGCAATTAAAATACGTAACACGTTTTTCACCACCCTCCTTTTTCGATAATTTATTAATATTCTTCAAAATCCACATAATTGTCACCGAATATAAAGGCGATCAGGACTCTGGGAGGCCTGCCTTTTTATTTTCCGGACGGGCATTATGTAGGAAGCTTTTGCTTCTTTGCCAGGCATTAAGGCGAGCAGGGCTACAGCCCAAATAAAAGGTAAGCCTGGTTCACATCATAAATATCCGTCCGAAGAAGAGAATCTTGACTCTGATCTTATCAAATGGTTCAACAACTAAAAACTAAGCAATCTACACAATAGGGCTTCAATTTCGACTCGGGGTGCAGACGAGGGGAGATCTATCACATCGTCTCGGGGAGACCTATGTCCATAGCCCTCCGAGTGTATGTGATGTTTTACTACCGTTTTTATTTACATTCGATGGGATGGCTACGGAGGTTGCCTCTTTCCTTATTTTGGGGAGACCCACAGCGCTGAGCTGTTCATATCATTATCAAATCGAACCTTATGTGACCGATGTTTCGTAACGCTATTATTAATAGCGTTAACAAACATATAAATAAGATCAGATAATAAATCTACGATCGAAAATCTAGCTACGCCCCTGATATTAAATCCAATTGCAAGTTACCGATGTTTGTAAACGGCTGTTAACGCTGTACTATCTAGAGATAAAAATCTACCATGAAAAATCATTTACACAAGCCGGTGTATACGTAAAGATAACTTGGAGCCATGATTGTTATAAAATAAACATTGTTAACTTAAATATAAAACATACATAAAAGTGTAACGACTATTAACAAATAGTAATAATAATTAATAGTAGTTTTATGCGAGCAATTACTATTTGTGTTTCGTTATTTTTTTACATTATAAATCTACTAGCTACTACTACGATAACTCCAGTTTCCTTAAGGACTTCGTGAATAAATGGGCTAACTGACACTAAAATTCGTTTCCAATCGGGCCATTATTGCCTGAGATTAGGACGTTCAAACTCTTTAGTTTTATATATGAGAACTGCGCAAGTCAATGGATTTTATACGAAATCGGCGATTACACTACCCCAAAGATACGCGTTCCCTCCCAAATATAACCAATGTTAAATCGCACCTGCTACATTCAGATCCCACTTTTGATACTTTCGATAAACACACTTTGAAGTAGGAACATAGGTACAACATCTATTTAGCAAGATAAGGGTCGCATGTTTTGTTAAAATAAAATGTGTGATGTATCTTAATTTGTGATCTGGATAAAAAGTTGGCAGTCGTACATAATTATGTGAAATGGAAACAAGTATAAAGTTATGATTTCTGTTATGAAGAATAGTTATGAATCTGGATGTTAATTATTATCATATTTGTTTGATTGGATCTGGGTAATTGTAATTGTATAACGATTTCGTAATGTTTTTTTAAATATATTACGTATTGTGGAAATAATATGTTTACCTACAATAATAATTGTAATAAAATAGTTTAAGACTATTGTATTTTAAAATAATTTAAAAATACCATTACCATGTAACTTACAAGCAAATTAGGTTCATATAATTATGTTGTATAAAGAAATAGCTATTTTATTATAAAAAAAACCGGCCAAGTGCGAGTCGAACTCTCGCACGAAGGGTTCCGTACTAGTTGCAACTTTGATCGATGTTAATAATAGTTGATTGAATGAAAGGTAAATTGTGGTTTACGGTTTATGACTTATTAAAATACAACTACTTACTTGATCTCGTTCAAACCAATTTTCGGTGGAAGTTTGCATGGTTATGAACATCATATATTTTTTTTAGTTTTATCATTCTCTTATTTTAGAAGTTACAGGGGGGGGACACACATTTTACCACTTTGGAAGTGTCTCTCGCGCAAACTATTCAGTTTAGAAAAAAATGACATTTGAAACCTCAATATCATTTTTAAAGACCTATCCATAGATACCCCACACGTATGGGTGTGATGAAAAAAAAATTTTTGAGTTTCAGTTCTAAGTATGGGGAACCCCAATTTTTTTTGTTTTTTTTTTCTATTTTTGTGTGAAAATCTTAATGCGGTTCACAACATACATCTACTTGCCAAGTTTCAACATTATAGTTCCTATAGTTTCGGAAAAAATTGGCTGTGACATACGGACAGACAGACAGACAGACAGACAGACATGACGAATCTATAAGGGTTCCGTTTTTTGCCATTTGGCTACGGAACCCTAAAAATGAAGTGACCTTATAAACAAACTACTTAGTAACTGTTCCACGGTTACATCGTTTTGGTTCCAATAGATTTTGGTTTGATTTTTATTGGCAATGTAATGTGTTTGTAAGTACGTAGGTACCATATGTAATATTTTTTAATATCAGCCCGTTTAAGTCCACTGCTGCACTGCTGCATGAGCTTATTCTTAAACTGACCATGCCAAGCCATGATCGCTGAAGGATATCTTAATCACACCGTAGGTAGATAGAGAAAGGCTCGTAGGAAGCTAGGATAGGGTCCGGTCATCCTCGCAAGGCGAGGCTCGCGACGCGTTCTATGCTTCAGACCCGATCCCAGCCCGCGCTGGTTGATCTTAATTATATTTTATAATAAGCGATTAATTACGAACATGCCATAACAATATTAATAAATTTTATTTAATAACATTATTGTTGAAATGTAAACTAATTTATTAGTTAAGATTTTTTTTTTCATTAGATACCATTGTATTTGACTTATAATAAGTACGATCGATTCGTCTACATTATCAATAAACGTTTTCAATTTTATTTTCACTACATATATAAATATAGAAGTATCTTCCACAAGTTGCCTCTTACAACAACCATAAAATACTACTACTCTAAATCTATTTTACTTGGCAAGGTTTCCAGAATTCTGGCAGCATTACCCCGTTGAATGGCAATGCTTGCTGTGCAAAGTATAAACCAGCATTCGGAGAACGTGCCGCACTAAAGAGGGATTTATATTATAATTTGGCTCCCGGTCCCCACGGCCCCAATGTTTCGCCACCAAAAGGCACAAATACATAACCAGTATTTTATAAGTTAGTTTTAATTTAAATTAGCTACAGTTAGTTGTATATTATGTTCTTTATCGATGTTAATTTTGTTGTACCTATAGTTCGTCGAGCTAACTATACCAATGCCAACAAGCGGCGCGGCGGTATCAACCGTACTTACTAAAGCAGTATTTTTTTATAGTGGCCGAATTTCAACAATGGCTTAAGTCCAGGTACCAACAGTAAATACGTATAAACAAAACGTAGCAACAACACACGGCGGCGGCACGAAAAAGTGCCAAGCTCGAGTGTCATTGTGTTGAGTGGCGGTATGCGAGTGGCGGACGCAAGTACCCACCTGCCCGTAGAACACTGACAACTGCGCCGCGCCACCGATTATAGGGTGCCTATTCTTGTAGTCAGCTCACGTAATGTTAGTTTTACGTTTTAATGACTACTGAATTTTGTTTAAAAAAATATTTAGTAACAATTCTAATTGTTAAGAAAATTAAGGAATTGAAAAGTAAAGCTTCTTTAGTAATGTTTCTAATTGAATATTTTTATAGTTTTCTTTATCCATATAATTGAAATTATGTAGGTACCTAACCTAGGCAGACAAGGGAAAATTTATGTGAATGTTTGGTATTTTTACTTGGTAGAAATGTGGGATGGGCCTACACTTTTTTATTGTTTCTTTTAATCATGTGACATAATGTATGTAAATGTATGGGATTGACGTAGCTACCTACGTCAATCTCATACATTTTATTGTGATTCTTGTCGATCTACAATACAGAAAGCACCTATTCTAAGCCCCCTCCATTAATATATGGGTTTTACTCACGTCTAATACCTATAAACTTATTCATAATAATAATTTATAAAAATGAGCTATAAAAATCATTTTGTTGTAGGTAGGTAGGTAAGTATAACCGAAAATCTTAGTTTTATCTATTTAGATATAGGTATAATTTAATATATATACTAGCTGACAAGACAGACGTTGTACAGTCTTAACTAAAACTATGTACAGGAGTATAGAGAGAGAGAGACCGGCTTCGTCCTCACCCCTCTTTTTTTCTTGTCGCACCGACAATGATCAGCGCCCTCGCGCCGAACGTAGAGTTTGGTTCGGCACGACTCATTCTCGCCGGTGAAATCAATTTCGCCGGCCTCGATACTCACCGAAACACCATGTTATGTCCGGTGAGTATCTGAGTCAACTTGAAGGATTCGTCCGTGTCGGACGAATGGTCGCGCCATCCATGCCTCGAACCTGGGCAGGACGGCACCGACGACGCATTGAAGCGAGTTTCGCGGCAAATTGAGCTGCTTGCGCCATAGATTGAGGGCATGCCGATGAGCGTCCAGGCCATCCCCGCCGCTTCCCGGCACGACACAGACACGTCCGGTCGTAGACCCGTGTTTCCATGTCCGCCAGGATGTCGAACGACGGGAATCGCGCTAGGACGGTTGCGGCCTCAGACGAAATGGTCCGATAGCCCCTATTCGAATGGCCATCTGGCGCTGCAGACCATTTAGAAGTGCTCTGCAACGCGAGGCAGCCGTCAGGCAATTAGACCAGACGGGCGCCCCGTAAAGGTGCAACGAACGAATCACGCCACCGTAGAGGCGATGTATTTCCTCCCGAGGTCCCCCGAGGTTGGGCAGCAGCCTTTGAAGAGCGCTTGCCGCCTTGCGGACTCGGGGGACTCGAAGTGCGCTTCTCGTCCTCTACCCTACTACGTGATGTTTGCTGGATAAGTGGTGACAACGGTAGACAACTGGCGGGGATAACTGATCGATAGATAGTTGGTCACTTAACGACCGGCGAGGGCGAGAGATCAAATTGAATTGAGAAAAAAATCATAATTAAAGGAAATTGAAATTATAAACTCTGAATAAGAATTTATCGTAGGTACTAAAATGATTATTATATTCCATTGCCACCTTGCGACCCTATTGCGGATCTGTCTGTGGATATAATAAAATAAAATCAAAACGGTATGGCAAAATAGGGGTCGGGGATCGTAGAGGGGTGACAAATTAATAGTAATATGAAAGTTTATAATATAAGTCGTGACAAAATAAAAAAAAATCTTGCCAAAAAATTAAAGCTATTTGTTAATTAAAACAAATAAAAAAAGGGGTTAATCGTAGAGAGGTGAAAATTAAGAGTTGTATGTATTTTTCTATGCTGTATCATAAAAAAATAAATCCAAAAAATAAATAAAAAAATTAAGTGGTGGGCCACATTTAAGGGGATAAAAAATAGATGTTGTCCGATTTTGCAGACCTAACCGATATGCACAAAAAAATTCAGGAAAATCGGTCAAGCCATTTCGGAGGACTTTAATTACAAACACCGTGACACGAGAATTTTATATATAAGATTTTTGATTTATGATAATTGTTGTATCTCGAAGACATAAAAATAAGCTTAGTATCTATAGATAGGTTAGATTAGGTATTACTTGGGCGGCCCCATGCGTCCCTGTTTAGCCCCTCGATTAATTCAGATCAAGACCGAGCCTTAGCCTCCCTGATACGGTAGGTACCTACCTCCAAGACTTCGGTTCAAACTTTAGTTGCCAGCTTGTTTAACAGTTCTCTGCAAATAACTTACCTATAGCTATCCAATACACCTTACACTTCAAAATGCAAACTAAAAAAGTAATACTTAGCCGTGTACTATGTACTTAAAAAAAGAATACTTATCAGCTTATGGTGTACTTAAAAAAATTACTACCGTACAGTTTTAAACAGAATAACCTCCCGAACCCGCTGCGTCATCAGTCAGTCTACAATCATATGGTCCTCCAAATAATTCGAACCGCTCATAATTTGTGGCTTAGAAAAAACCGCTGAACAATATAATTATGTGTTACAGAATGATCAGTTCAGCACTAAAAATGTCTACTCATCGTTGGAAATAAACAAGTGGTAAAGTATCATTAAATTATTCCCGTCGGTTTTTGAAGATTATAAAAACAAGGAGATACGATTTTACAATAGTATCTTGTATATGGAGGCAAAATGTTACGTTGTGTTATTATTTAATCTAAGATATTAACAAAAGGGTTGTAATTTTGATTGATTTTAATTTTTCAATACGTCGAATAAAACAGTAGAGCAACGACGCGGTAAGGAGATATTTTTCGTTACTAACAGGATACAGCGTCACATATAATGATTTAGCTAGTGAAGAAATTTCTGTAAACATCTTCATACATAAAATAAAATTACATTTCAATAGGTACAAATAATAAAAGAGTGACATGAGGCCCTCAGAATCCGCAATTCACCAGCGGATGATCTCAATACACAGCATAGGACCTCATTCAAGATTTTAATATTAGGTTGGGGAAAAAGTCTTTTCGCATTATAGTATTATGAAATTGTAATAAAATCTCTTTGGCTATACTATTTGTATCTGGCTGGTTTTGGTATCATTGAAAGTTTAAATTTTAAAGAAAGTAATTCCAAATTCAAATTAGGAAAATGTTTGATTTTCATTTGTTTTTCGTACTGTCAAGATGAGTGGATAATGAAGAATTCGATACATTTTAAAATTTTACTACAAAAAAGGTAAAAATGCAATGCAAGCCGCGAAAAAAAATTGCGATGTTTATGGACCGAGTGCAGTGTCTGCAAGAGTAGCACAAATCAGCAAGTCGCTCTGGTCGCCCTATTACGGATAAAATGGATGCCATTCTTGAAAAAGTGGAGAAAATTTGAAAAAAACTGGGTACACAAAAAGCTCGATATTTGGGTACCTCACGAGCTCACTAAAAGAAACCTAATAAAGAACCGTGTACTCATTTGTGATTTTTAATTACGACGTAATAAAACCGAGCCATTTATGAAGAAGCTGATAACTGGTGATGAAAAGTGGATCACGTACGACAAGAACGTGCGAAAAAGGTCGTGGGCAAAACTCGGTCAGGCTTCACAGACTGTGGCGAAACCCGGGTTAACTCGCAACAAGGTGATGCTGTGTGTGTGGTGGGATTGGAAGGGCATTATTCATTATGAGCTGTTACCACCAGGCAGGACCATCGATTCTGAACTCTACTGCGAACAACTAATCAGATTAAAGCAAGAAGTTGAGAGAAAGCGGCCGGAATTAATCAACAGAAGAGGTGTGGTTTTTCATCATGATAACGCTAGACCTCACACATCTTTAGCCACTCAGCAAAAATTAAGAGAGTTTGGCTGGGAGGTGTTAATGCATCCGCCGTATAGTCCTGATCTTGCACCTTCAGATTGACTGCCAAAACCACTTGTCGCGGTATTTTGATCAGAAGTCTCAAAATTTCTATAGCAATGGGATCATGTCCCTACCTACAAGATGGCAAAAAGTTATCGAACAAAATGGTACCTACATACTTTAGTTAAATGTAAATAAACTATATTAAAAAATGTTTTGAATTTTCTTAAAAAATGCGAAGAAACTTTTTCCCCAACCTATTATAATAATAATTTTATTTTTTTACGGAAATAAATAAAATGAAGAAATTTCTTCATAAAACGAATCACTATGATATTATTTACTGGAAAACATATATTTGGGAATCACCTGCTATAAGTCATTATTAAAGGAAAGAAGTAAAAGTAGTAAAGCCTAAATGTTTAAGAATTAAAAACAAAAATTGATAGAATTTGACGAACAGTAGGTATTATAATATTATATTCATTATATAATATAGATAGTTAACATTATATTCATTATAAAATATACATTACATTATATTCATTATAAAATATAGATAGTTCATAAAATGTCTAAAGGTATTTAAATATTGTCTCTACTGTAACAATACATCGACGTTTAAAAAAGAAAACGTATATTATTTATCTAACGTTAAAAAAACCCCTCTAATTTAAAACAAAAGAAAACACTCCGCTCAATATCTAAAGGACCCAAGTTCCATCTAAATAAGCACGTACGCTATTCTTCTTCGCAAAACCCACGTAAAGTGTGACATTTGACATGGTGAATACTACCGTAAGCTAACGGTAATAAAGATGAATATCGCCTGCCAGAGTTTATTAATGATACATTATTATACGTATTTCAAAATACTTGTAATGTTATGCAGTCTACTTATTTATTAATTTTGAAATATATTGTTCATGTTCAATACGTCTGAATACAATCTTTCATTATTAAGTAGCAACGTAGAGTGCAGCAAGATCGATGTAAGCCTATTTATTACGAACTTATAACGAAAATAACTTAGAACATATCGAGTGACTTTATTCGTTTTAACAGTTTGTGAGTCGAATCTCATTGGATTGTAGAGGTAGAATTAAAGCATATGGAAACACAAACAATAAAAAAACTTAAATTGATTATTTTTGTTTGAAAAATACGTGGAGGTAAACAGATCCATATCAGGTAGGTGTTTTCATATGTAAAAGAAGATGTCCAACAGATGGAAAGCACCAGCGGTGCCAACCAAAGGGCGTTTACTTGCCTAACCTAATAAATTTAGGTATCAGTTCTGGAAACTATACTTAACTGGAGAAACAAAAGAATATCAATACGTCATATTTGATAATTTGTGACTGAAATAATTGTAATCTTCGATACGCCTGAAAACCTGTGATTTGCGGCAGCAGTACGCATACTCGCCGTTCACGCTCAAGAAACGCGCAAGCTCAATGAGGAACTAGGCCTGACAGTGGCACTTACGGCTCCAATTAAGTTACATGTAATTACAGTTCAAACGTTGCTCCAATCATCTTCATAAAATATCAACTTTTACCTGCTGAATATAGGCCTATCTTTTTTTAAAGAGATTTTGCACACTATTCTTGTTAACCGAGTGGGTTAACCGCAGCGACCACAATATGATCGCAAGTCCGACACCCTAACCATTGGGCCGCTCATCGATCTCCAGCAGGAACCATTGTCAGCGGGCTGCATCTACTGCCGTACTACGAACTTCATTATGTAGCTGGTCCATCGCCTCACACTGCGCCTACTTGCTCACCTTTCTCACAGGTCACCACCTCAAACAGGCAAGCGCAGTGAAAACTTAAGAACCTTTCTGAACCCGTATTTTTTTTCGGACGAGTCTTTTACCGCTGTCTGTCTTCGAGCTATGTAGTTAAACTTACTAATCATACCTATTCAAAGCAGCAGATAAATCAATCATTTTTAAAAGCATGGCTTTAAGTCTTTCGCCACTACCTTCTGGCAGTAAGACTAAGCATTCCAATACACTTTCAATTAAAAAATGTTATATATCACGCTAGCATTGTACAGTGCGAGCACAATACAGTCAGTCGGTGTTAGACTACTAGTGTTACTGCCACAAAGAATTGTTTGAGCAAGAGAATGGTCTCTGATTGCTTCTTGTTCATCTCACGATAGTTTGGTGTATGGCATAAGTGAGATGCGGACGATAGGTTCGCTTTTTAACGTTAAGCATAATTTAAACTCACCAGTTCCAGGTTTACAGATTGTTTAAACTAGACTACTATTTATAAAATAATCTAAATGTATATTTTATTAAATTAATTAAAATTATGTTTCAGTTTTTACAAGCGTATGTCTACAAAATTAAAAATATTCTTATTTTCATTTTTTATTTAAAAATAAAAAGCAACGAATGTGTTCTAGGACAACTATACGGACTAACAACACAGACAATTTTTATTTTTTCGGGACCCGAAAAAAATTTCTATCTATTATTATCTCTGACGAACGCAGACTTTTTGCCTGCATAATTTTAATCACTTAAGCTTTAACTCAAAACACTGTTAGATTATGCTGCTTTAAAACCAAGTTTTTATTGACATTTCCTTGAATAATTCATATGATACTTGACAAATTGCTTTTTCTTGGGGAAAATATTGGATCACACATAATAAATTAGGAGTAGAGAACAATGTTTTTACAACTAGGTAAGTACATATATTTTGAATCTGCCACAATAAAAATTCAACTTTTGCTTTTTCGACCAACCCGAGCAGCACAGCTTGTACAGCAAAGCTATATGAACGTGTTCGCTTGGCACATAGTATGAACAGCATTCTGAAACATTCGCTTTTGATACCAGTTGCCGTGGGTATTACGGCAACCGGGATTGGGCTGACATATGTGGTAACATAGGCATGACCTTATGTATCTATCTATCTATATTCTACATATAAATAAAAATGAATAGCTAAAATGTACTTATGTAGGCGCTTAACCATAGAATACACAATGGGACAGTTTAACTTGAGAACGTTATGAAGTACTCATTTGATTGATTCTATGTGTATTGTGTTTTTCTTTATAAGGACAACGTGTGAAAATGTTTTTTTGAAAAACCCACGGGAACCATGAACATTTTTCAACGGTCGATGCCGGGTTCCAACAGCTAACTTTATAATAAAAATTTAGCCATTACTACAAATCTATCAGCCATGTTCTATATGTGTGTCTATTATCTTTTACTATATTACTATCTATACTAATATCATAAAGCGGTAAAGTTTGTGGGGCTGTATGGGCTAATCTTTGGATGTATGTACTGAACCGATCTTGAAAACTCACAAACATTGCTCACGAAGCATTTAACAAACATGATCGTGAAAACCCTATATTTTGGCTGCATCCTTTGAAGATAGCTTGTTTTAAACTCAGTTTCATGATATCATTCGTAACAACGTACAAACGGTTCTCTGCCTTTTCGCCGAAAATTGTTTGTCAGATTATCCTTTACAACCAGCGAGAAGCCAGGATACAGACGTAAATTGAAGAGCGGCCGTTGCACAAAACTCCTCTAAAGGCGCAGGTTGCTAAGTTTGTAGTTCTAAAAACATTTATTAAGGTTAGAGCTCTGCTCACCTATAATATGACCGGTAAAGTACCAAAAGCATCGTGGTAAAAAAATACAAACGTGACATAATATCCGGTAAAAAATAGTACTTGCAAAATGTACTGAAAGCGGTATTTTAACTAATTTTAATCTTAAACCACTCATTAATTGTACCAACCGCGAGTTTTACTAGCGAGCAAGCTACAAATCCGATTGAATAACACAAATGAAGACGTGTCGGATCCACAATACGTCGACGTTTTCTCATTTATCAAATTATGGCAGAATGTGACGGGCACAACTTTGATTCACTTAAACTGGATATGATTGAATATTATGTAAAATAAATAAGTAACAATAAAGAAAACGAAAATGTTCCAAATTTACTGCCAAGAAAATATAAATAAAGTAGGTACCTACATACCTACATATATTTTACGACAAGTGAGAAAATTTTCCACTTGAAAATTTCACTGTCCTTACCAACAATATTAGTTTGAATGTGTAATCGTTAAATCACTTTATAGGACTCTATAACTGTGAAACTACCCTATAAAAGTATCCGAAAAAACTTAATCAATCTACCATGTCAGCTTATATTCTTATCCATATTTTACGAATCTAATGAAGAGTTCCGACAGTGATTCAGCAATATGGTAGCGATTGAAATGTTACCGCTTACCACTTTAAACTGCCCTCTTGTCTTTCAGAGTGATGCGTCAGAAACATACCGTGCGGCACTCAGAACTAGAAATTATGTTTGATTACTTACACGCCCTTTCATTTACTCACCAGTGTGAAGATTCGTCATCGCACTCGCACCTATACTGAATAATAAATGAGAACCCTGCGATGAGTTACTATCTGGGGTACATCGTTGTTCTAACAAGAGGTACTAAGTGTCACTTCTTTATCACACAAATATGTATATTCTTTATAACTACCAAGTGTTATAATGAAGGTCAGATCTTTTGTTTATAACTTATTCAATAGATCTACAGGTCATGTGTTTTGATTTATTCTTTATGCTGTATGTTTGTTTTGCTTAACTGTGGTGAGAAAGAAGCTTCAATATAAATACTTCAAAAATGCGTGAATACTATACTAAATAATATATTGTGATATACAAAACTTATCTATACAAATAAATAAACTTGAAGTGTATGTTTATAATGGAAAAAGAACAAGTTGTTACTAAATGTATACTTATATGCATGTAGATATACAGAAAACTAATCTAGTACACAGTTAGTACTTATATCATAAAAGTCATAAAGTGTCTGTTTGTTCCGGCTAATCTCAGTAACGGCGGCATCACGAGAAAAGATTTGATTGTTTTTCACCCTAAAAAAGCTACGTTAACCTGAAGTAGCATAGGTTTTATTTGAAGATGAAGTTCCCACGGGAACGGTAGAAACCTCGCACGGGAAGCTTGTTAATTTATAAAACATTTGATTATCAATTCATTATTTCGTTATTTTTATAAAAATCACAATGAAAATTTTGAATTCATCATGTTTCTAGGTACCTAAATCCAATTCGATAAAATTTTCATATAAAATATTGGTTTGGTATCATAATTGTATATTAATATACAATGTAATTATTGGTTTTAACTAGTACATAATTGGATGCCCTATAATTGGATTCGGTGTTGATTTCCAGTGTTAGGTACTTATCACTTTTTACCTCGACTATAATTTAGGTATTCATCACTGAATTTCTATCAGTAGTTAAACATAGAACATAAAATGCCTCTAATTAGTGGCAGCTAACCTATGACTTGTGTAAGTATACTGTGAGTATTACCAGCCCGGCTAGCATAGGCAGCGCGACTCAAGTCTACTCTACGGAGGCCGACCAATCACATTGCAGAAACGCACTGTCACGTGACACTTTCTGCAATGTGATTGGTTGGCCTCCGTAGAGTAGACTCAAGTCGTGCTGCCCATGCTAGCCGGGCAGGATAGATAATAGAGTTATATTAGATTTAATTTATATATGTCAAACAAGAACTTAAGTTGTTACGGATTATCTAATGGCAAAAAGTCTTTAAGTTTAAGAAAAAAACTATCGATGCCATCGTTGATCTGAAAGTCTGAAAAGTCCGCGAACGAAAAGTGCACAAACCTTTACTATAATCTAAGTATTTATTTCTTAATACATTTGAAAGAAAACGCCCAAACCCGAGGTCCAAGTCCCTCAGATGGGCCCGAATTGGTTTAGTTTCTAGTATTTATACCATTTAATAAGCATACGAATCGTTCATAGCCTACTTCAACCACTTCTTGTCAGGACAACCAGCTCTGCTAGAGAAAAGAGATTTTGTGTAACGTGTATTCATGAAAAATTGGCCATGGCAAAGCATCCTTTGATTGAGGACCACGTTTAACAGTAGACGTTAGCCTGATAATGATATGTCATGTTACGACTCAAACCGCAACATCCATAGGCCGACATTACACGCTCAATCTGGATCGAGATCCGTGATCGAGATCAATGATCTCAATCCAGATTGACTGTTTAATGTGTGTGATTGACGGATCGCGACATCGGATCGCAAATTATCAAATATTTTGAAATCCATGATCTCGATCCGTTTATTTCAAATTTCAATCCAGATTGAGCGTCTAATGTGCAACATATAATTCGAAAGATACTATTAAAATTACTAGTAGTTAAGAGAATAAAAAAAATATATTAAAATTAATTACTACACATGCTTTTTTTGTTCAGATCCATTTTGCAATTCGTCATCATCAGCCCGTATAACGTCCACTGCTGAACATGGGCCTCCTCCCGGGGAGGGTATTCGCCATAGTCACCACGCTTGGCAGGCGGGTTGATGACCGCAGTATTATGTTGTACCACACAAGGAAAGGCTGCTGCCCGTTCCTTGATATACGATTATTATAGATGATTTTATAACAATCGGCCAACGGCTTAACGTGCTTTCCGAGGCACGGAGGGTAGTACCTCAATCAACCAGACCCGAAAGGATATCTTAGAATT
The DNA here is from genome assembly GCA_947037095.2 of Nycteola revayana. Taxonomy (NCBI): domain Eukaryota; kingdom Metazoa; phylum Arthropoda; class Insecta; order Lepidoptera; family Nolidae; genus Nycteola; species Nycteola revayana. Next base: position 28,235,474 of record OX344842.1, on the reverse strand, counting down.
TACACAAAGATTTACTGCCCGGCGTGGGAATGGCCTCCAAGATTTAAAGTGAGTCAAATACCGCTACGCTACGGAGGCTTTCGCGATTGTGAACACACAATCTTCATATTTTTTTATTTATTGGCAATCAGAATCTCCTGAGCACACGTCTTCATGTGATCATTGCGAACAGTGGACTGACGTGATCTGGACTGACTGTGTAATGTGACAACAATCCAAATCAGTTTATATCAATCTACCGCGATCACGGATCTCGATCCAGATTGAGCGTGTAATGTCGGCCATATTGTTAAGATCCATAGACGCTTCTTAAGACGTTAAAATACAGTATACCATAAAATAATTATTAATGTAAGAACAAGTTTTAGTATTACCGACATAAGTTGGTAAATATTTTCAGTATTTTACCAGTAGAACATGCCAGGTTAGGTTATTAGGTAGGTTATTAGGTTTATACTAAGATCTACTTAGTGAATGGTAGTAAAAGTTGTAAACGCAAAACATATTTCCTATTAAGAGTTGGCAAATATTAGGTTTTACTAGAAAATATTACCACTTGCCGTAGTTCGAGCTTATACAATAAATATAGAATTACAATAGCTTACACGTCAGTTGTCAACGTACGCTTTTTGTATATTACGTATGCTTTGTGCATGTACTAATTATACGCTAGATATTCGTATTGATCGTATGGTTAAATTTTCCTTTAATATAACCAATGTCTCCTGTTGGTGTTACTAATCCATAATAAATTTAAAATAAATTTTATTATAAAAATTTTAGTAAGGTATCTATAAAACCTATACGACTAGAGATTTCGTAGTTGTTTGGAATAAAATTGGGAAATAAAAGAACTCAGGTGCTTTATTGGTTTTAGTGTAGATGTTTCTTTTTATGTAGATTATCTAAGTACCTATATCTATACTAATATTATAAAGAGGAAAATTTAATTGTTTGTTTGTTTTGGCTCTGGTACTACTGGATATATTTTAAATATTATTTTGCTAAAATAATGTTATAATAGGCAGGAGTAACATAATATACTATATTTAATTATGAAGTTAGTTTTATTTTTAATTAGTTACTTTTATTTAGTATTTTATTCATGTTTGTTTATTAAACTGTTTAAGAAGTTCTTACGAGGACGAACTTCGTAGGTAAAACCGAGCGCCAAATCACCTAAATAACACTAAAATCATCGAATTCTTTGTTATATATTTATGGGTGACAGTTTTTTTTAGGACGGATATTATATAAGCCAGAAGGCTTATATAATGCTATTTCACTGGACATAAAGGCGAGCAGAGCGACAGCCTAAATAAATTGTTTAAAAACCACTAACTAACAACTGCGCTATTGGGCGTCCATGTGGGACTTATACTTCGGCTCAGGGCGGTTACTGGCGAGGGCATTGAGGCCTTTCGTCAAAATGCCTCAATCCCCCCGTCATTTAGTTGAATTTAGGGGAGTTTTGTGTCGCTCTACGTTACAGTTCGCGGACCTCTCAGACTTTGAGTTCTACGAGATCATCGGAAGGTTCTTTGCAAACTAACGGTAATAGATAATTGATCAATACACTATTTTTATACGATGAAAAGCTTGTTCGGTCATTCTTATACAGGGTGTCCCAAAAGATTACGTAGCTGGGAAGGGGGGTGATAGGGATGGTCACAAGGGTCACCAGAAAAATATAAAAAATTGCCTCTGGGTGTTTAAAAAAATAAATGGCATTTTTTAAAAGACTAAAAATTTTACACCTTGTGCTAACTGTACCTACAAATATGGTTGTATTTTAAAAAAATGCTGTTATGTAATCTTCAATAACAACAAGGTCATCAACATCAACATCAAAAATAACAAGGTGTAAAATTTTAAGTTTTTAAAAAAATGCCATTTTTTTTTTAATACCCAGAGCGGATTTTTTTTTTATTTTTCTAGTGACCATTGTGTCCACCCCTGTCACCCCCTTTCCCAGCTACTTAACCTTTTGGGACACCCTGTATACAAATTAATGTACAGTCAACAAAAGAGATAGCTTTACACATTGTGAAACGCATTTTAAATTTGTATGTAGACGTTTGTAAGAAGAGTTTACTATTATGGGCATTTGTACACAGCTAGCAGCGAACTCTTCATCCTTAAAGAATTACTGGCTTTCATAGTGACATAAACATATTTATAGTCATTATTTTACACTGACGGTGTAAACCTATCTCCTTGGTTGACTGTACATATAAGGATCACTTTTATTGAGTATTCTATCCGGTGTATAAGTATTATATACCTACACCGGACGGGTGGGTATACCTATTTCTTGTGTCTTGTTGTATGTTCTACATGTGTTCTTCTAAGGGGGAAAGATTTAATTGTTTGTTTGCATTAATTGGCTCCGAAAATAATGGAAAATAAAAAAAATAAAAAAAAATCCCATGCAAAAGGTAGCTACGTGGTAAAACCGCGCACAGGAAGACAGTTAGTTATAGAAATAAATAAAGTTCATAACTGTAATAATAAATAGGTACCCCAGAGTAAGCAGCTTACTTAACTATTAATGCTTTAATGTTATATTAAATTTATTCATATTGTAAGTTTCTTACAAGTACAAGTGTACATAAATATCAAAGTGATGAATAAATAAATATAACTTATTATACTATTAACCGTTACTAAGTAGGTATACTTAATTGGAACAAACTTATCCACGGCAATTGAACTTTTACGTTCCACGAAATCAATTTTACACCAATTTTTACCACGAAATCAATTGATAAAAATTGACCTTAATCAAAATAGGTATAAGTAGAAACATTTTATTCAAATTAAATTATAAGATCGACATTATTTGGTAACGGCTTAAATTAAAAGGTGAAAAAAATATAATTTCGTATCATTAGTGGGATACACCAGCGCATACGTCACTTCCCGTGTCATGGCTGGCTACAGATTCTGTGATAATCATTATTGATGATTACGACTGTATAGATACTTTGCTTTTTGTTGCAACTGTGCGTTGTGGTATAAAATATTAACTCAAAGCGGGAACCTATACAATTTTGCATAAGTTAGGTCGTTGCAGATGATAATTGTAAGTGTTATTTAATTAAATTTTAAAAAGTTTTAAGTATCTTAAGTTTTTAAATATGACCTTAGGATGTTAAAATGCAGTTAAATTGAATTTAAATGAAACTACAACATTTCATTATTTCTATGGCTTCAAAAGCTTATATAGTATTGACGAAAATACAATGAAATTAAAGAGAGTAAAAAATATAGTTGTTGTTATTTTTATGTTTTTATCTGTAATTCCAATGTTTTTTTTATAAATTTACGGTTAGACATAGGCTTCCTCTAGACTGCGCCATAACACTCGGTCCTCCGTCCTAACGTCCAGTCTTTGCGGCTAACCTTCTGAAGTCATCGGTCCATCTTTCAGGCCTTCCTAACATTTGCTGTGACTCGGTCTCCACTTTAAGACGCGTCTACGCCAAGCGTCAGCCTGCTGCAGACACAGCCAGTCCATTGCCACTCTAACTTAATTATCCTGGCGGCTATGCTTCTATTTTTTTTTTGGACTGACTTACGTATTTAGCCACGAGGCTTTTGCTTCTTCACCGGGCATAAAGGAGAGCAGAGCTCCAGCGTTATTGCGGGCTATGCTGGTGACTTTAGTTGTCTGATGGGTTACATCTTTTAAAGTTGAAAATGAGACATTGATGCATTTCTTTATGAATTTCTATATAGTTAGTTTCACCAGAAACTTGTCTCCCCGTAGAAATAATATTATGCAATGCCTAAGAAAAACGAATAAATTAAAAAAATGTTTTATACGCACCTACATTTTTCATGATTTCATCCCGCCAAAGTTTTGACATAAGAGACAACATTTTTCCGTACCTCTTATTTCTTAAAACTTGGGCCAATACTAGCCACCAAAGATAGTGCCAACTCACCTTGGTTTGACGACCGTACAGACAGACATTCCTATATATAATAATAGTAAATGTGTTAGCCGTTGATTGACCGATTCTCCTTTGCATGACGTCTTCTTTTGAAAACAGGTAGCTGTAACTGATGTAGCAAAACTCAGTTTTTGCTGTTTTAATACAATTAGATTAATAAAAAAACTAGGTAATGAGAGTTCATACTTAGCGGTTGATTAATTGAGTACTGGAAACGGATTTCTTAAGCTCAGAGATATAAGTTTTATATTCTGTAATTTATATTATTGATCAACTATTAGTTTAATATCACGATAAATGTTTAAAAAAGTTATGTTTTGCACAGTTCTGTGTGGCAGACTGTTTTACTACAACTTAATGAAATATTCAACTCTTATGCCATTTTAACTGTTATATACACCAGGTAATGCTCGCAACATCACAGCATAGATAAAAATTGCTACTTACTACTACTTCTTATTATCCTCTTAGGTGTAGATTTTTTAAAATTCCTTTATTATAGGATGCGTCATATAGAAAATACACCCTCCAAGTTTCAGGTTTCTATGATCAGTCAGTAGTTTAGTCAGTAGGTCATTTAGGAAAAAGCGTTTAAGTTACGTTTACGTTATACGTGAATCAAAAAGGGTACCTTTTTATGAAAATTGCGCGGACAGAGGAGTATATAATTTAGCATACTTATGGTAAATATAGTGAAAAAGTGCACAATGCTAATATTTTTTTTAAATATGGTTGAATATCGGCCCCTGAACCACTGGTCACCTTTAGATAGATGAGCTAGGCTCGTCACTGTCACAGTTCAGCTAAATATTTATAGTCCGCCTATATGATATTTGTTAGGCATCTTTAAGATTGTATTTCAACACTACTTAGCTATTTTCAAATAAATAAAACAAATTGAAATTGCAAAGATTATTTATCTTATAAATAATATTCTGCTATATTTATACTTTAATGTTTATTTTATATTTAAACTGTTATTAAAATAAATGAAATTCAAGCAAATTAATAACAAAGGTGCTGTGAAGTTTATTACTTGAATATATTCTGCATTAGGTTTGCATTTTAATGGTTTTAATTATCATAATTGCACGTTTATCTCTTTTTTTTCACATAACACTAATATAAGAACATTTTAATAGACCTATTTAAATGTCCAAAATTTTATTATTAATTTGTTAGATGTTAGGTGTTAGCAAAAACTTGTGAATTTTCATATCTCGTATTTGTATAATGCGCATAAAAATAAAAATTAAACCAAAATTAGTTTGAGTAGGTAACTACGTTGGGGTTGCCAATGTAAAATTATAATTATTTTACTATAGTGAGTTACAATGAATATGTGTGGATCTACTTGTTGTTTGAGTAACAACTATCCATACTATTGCTGTAATAAAGAGTAAGTTCGTTTGTTAGATCGCGCCAATTTCTCGAACTTTGAGTTTGATGACAAAATATTTTTGCAATTGATAGAAAAATTATTGCCTATGAGGCTGGATGGTGACAGCAATAGACACTTGCTAAATCCAAGAACAATCCTTTTTTTATGGTAGCGTTTGATTACTGAAAACTGATTTCTAAAGCTCTGAGATTATTTACTTATGCTTATTTATATTGATGATCAATTTAAAGTTGAAGATGAATGTTTACAAACGAAACGTTATTGTCTGTATTCTATGGTAGGTATTGTTAGCAATTAAAGCAACCGCAAGATGTTAACATACATTCTAGGCTCGTTGGTTATTTTTATAACAAATACCAATAACCAATTAAACGTATCCTTCATAAAAATAAAAATATTTTTATATTATTTTGTTTTACCCGACCCATTGCTAAGAAGTTAAAACTCTGGAGAACTTTAAAAGCCGAACAAGGTTCCATAGTCAACTCGAATAATTATAACATTATTATTATTGCAAGATCTTCATTGAGGCCATAAAATGACGTTATGCTATGTGTTGCTCAATAACTAAAATAATAAATAAATAATTTTTGATATACCTATTAACATTTTAAATACTCTAAAATTGGCAAAATCACCGTTGATTACGATGCCAGGCCATTAATTGAACAAGAAGAAAATATATTTATTTATTACTGTTGGTAACCCTATATTTAAATAAACAAATAAATAAATTACATTCCAACATGCGTGGCGAATAAGTTGAGGTGGCGGATCTAAAAATAAAAATGGCTTAACTATGAAGTTAAGTGCTCCGCACACTAATTGTTTATTTTCTATATTTTATCACCTTTACATATATTTAGTCATGGTCCGTGTCACAACGGATTTCAGTGCATATGACTTCATAAAATATAAGTACCGTACGCATATTTAAGACTAGCTAAAGCAAGTTCTAGTTCGCTATAATATATTCTATTCGCTAATCTCAGTTATATTTAGCCCTGTATTGGGTAACCGCAAGAAATTGGAGCTCTTTCTGTAACTAAATGTTTATAAAATGTTATTTTTTTGGAAGGACATTTATTTAGTCAGTCATCCCTTTTGCTTTTTCACCGCGCATATATTCACTCACTCACTTATGAAAAACACGTGTTAACATAGAATTGGTTTTAAATATTTAGATTGTAGTTGTTAAACTTGCTCTCTGCCGGGGTCAGTTTTTCCGGAACGCTATAATCTGGACATCTTTAAGGCTAAAGTGAACAGACACTTTCTAGGCAAGCGTGTATCATCTTAGGCCTTATCTTCGCCTTCCATCAAGCGAGATTATGGTCAAACGTAAGCCGATATTTAGTAAAAAAAAAAAAAACTTGTTATATTAGACACTAATAACTGAGGGAATTGAAATCTGGCGAATATTAAAATGATTTGCGTTCACTAAATTTCCGATTGATTATTAGTAAGGCTACTAGTTAGTCTACAAGACTATATTCAATACCATTGTAATTCAAATGATTTGACTAAATTATTCATAGCCCTATAACTGGGTTTATCGCCACCAGTGTGCCAATGGGTATGACAATAAAAAATTGACGTAGATTCTAGATTTTTAACCTCATAGTGACAACATTATTTTGAACTAAATTTACTTGAAATAAAGTACAAATCCAATACATTTTAAACAAACTTACGGTCTGGTTAAAGGTAGGTACAGATAAATATAAAGAAGAAGTTTTGAGAGTAGAGAAATTTTAGACATTAAGTTCATAGCTGGACATTAAAACTACAAGATAGATAATGGTGATACGCTATAAGGAACACATCTAATTAACACAATAATTTTCGTGTAACAAAAATCATTTACTTCTTATTGCAGGTAAGAATATTCAGATATTTTACGCTATGACAATTAGACCAAAATTTCGTTGGTATGAATTTTCACACCTAATAATACCTTTCACCGTTTTCAAATATTTTTTTGTTTTACTGTTTGCCAAAGGTACACATGCTACTGAAATAGCACGTCTTAAAGCAATAATTCCCCTATCCCCCCGCCAGCGACCGCATTGAGTCGAGGTCCAAGTTACGCAGGAGATGGTCTCTGGCGCAGGTTTCTTAGTTTGTACTTTTTAAGCCTCATGGCTAACTAACTTTAAGTGTCCGTCAGAAAAAAAAGAAGCACTTACCCAGTAGACCAGCACGCAGAGTGTATTAAAGTATGGTTTATGCTTATTCGGCAAAAGCTCCTATATGGCGGATCTGATTTTCTGTAGTTCAACGTATGACGATTAATTAATTTTAATCATTAAATTATTATCATATATTTGTAGTTTTAATAAATATTATTCTTGCTAGTTGAACTATTTCAGAGCGATGATCTGTTATTTAAAGGATGTGTTTTTGTAAGATGCGCATGAGTGGCGACACAGCCGCGGCAGGCGCCTGGGCTGTACGGATCCAATTACAAAGGACGATCCGAAGTCATTACTATATGTATGAGGGTGAAGCGAGAAACATGTGAGATCTATTCGAAAAATGTAAGCAGGTGACTTGAATTGTAGTTATTACATTATACGTATGTTTAATATATTTTGTCTCAAACTAATAGGAATGTAAAATTAATATTAAAGTGGATTAGGTACGTAGTCGTCGTAGCTATACCTACATAGGACGACTACGTTTCTAATCTACTTATTAATTAGGAATTCCTAATTTTGCCAACCATTTTTGGTTCATCGTCCTACTTTGAAAAAAGTCAGTGATATTGAACATTTTTTTATGGATTTTTACTTATTTTAAAGGCAACCAGTTAACAAAATTTTAATTAAAATAAGACAGGGTCATAATAAAAATTATCAAATAAAACCGGGCGATTGCAACATCGCGCGGTAAAATGAAATTTTAGTTGTCAATTTATGTATTTTAAAATACATTTTCATTCATACTTAGTATAAAATAGTTACGTTGTATCAAAGATCTTTCCAAATCGAGTTACGTTAGTAATAGACAAGGCGACATCCTTGCGGTGCGTTTCTTCAAAAAGTGGGTGTTACATATCATAATTTATGATACATTTGCATTCTGAACAAAAAAAAACATAACCATTAAGCGCCTAAACGGTAAACCAAGGATTTAGTTACTTTCCGAAGAAGCAAACCATGCCATATGCTTTAGAATCTTCTAAAACAGATATCAATGAAATTTGAAGCTTATTGCTGTGCTATTAAAGTTTAAACAACCTTTTGGCATGTTGATAGTATAGGTTGTAGTATAATAATTCATTAGTTGGTGTGACGCTCGCATGATATTTTTTGAGGCACAATTTTGATTGATTGCAATAGGAAGTCAGTGGGTTCAACTCCGATTTAAGTCATAGTTTTTTTTGGTTACTAATTTTATTATTATTATCTTATTGGAAACCGTGTTCATACATTTTTATGTTTATACTTTGACATACTAAATTAACTTTCTATTCAAAATGTGTAAAAGAAAAATATGAAAAGTATAATAATCTATTTACCTTTTCCAAGTGCTTTTCAGAAAACCAATTTGGTTAGGCCTCTTTTTGAAAAAATCGCAGGGTCTTTGACGTAATATTTCATGTCTACATAACAGACCTTTATTAGAATCAGTTCAATCTTTAGTAGATTATTTTTCTTTAAATTTTCTAGCAGAGTTTTTAAGTCTACTAGCATTCTTGTTAACCCCTCGCGCTTAGCTAAAATGCTTGTGTTACGAGTTGGATCACGTCGGTAGTGCAATGGGTGGGGTTCGAACCGGCTACCTCAAGATCACAAGTCCGACGGCCTAGCCATTGGGCTACGGCCGCTTATTAGAACTTTGGCAGAAACTAATCTAAGTTAACGCCAAATTCCATTCAAATAATCGACGAGACGAGTATCATTCCTCGAGATGTTACCACAAGTCATTACAAAAATGGTGACTACGTACTTATCACTGTCTTTGATGAATAAATCAGCTTCAGAATGCCGTCGGATGCCGGGGCGGGGTGTTATTGTAACCTATGCAATTTATAGGCACGCTAGGTTGTGTTCCTCTGTGCCGGATTACTCTTGCGTACCCGGCTCCCGCGGATCGAAGGAGTGTCCGGGGTGTTTTAGTGATGTAGGCTCCTCTCCTCGGCGTATGAGTTTAGCATACCACGCTATGGAGAGGGCGAGTCCCACGTATCCGCCGCCAGCGCGCGAATACGCTGCAGCGGCTGTGGGAAAGACAAAAAAAAACGTTTGTGACCCTCTAAAGAAAATGAAGATCTTCTTTGCCGATCGAGGTAGTATGCCAGACGGCTGACGGTCTATTTATATTGTTTAGATTTTGTATATGTTTGAAACGGTTAACGAGTTTGTATTACGTGATACAGGTTGTCCTGTCCTGTGTTTTAGTTCATTTTGGACAACATCTCCGGAAGAAATTCATAATTTTAACAATTTAATCGCTTATTCCGGACTAGTTTCGTCGCGGAATTAAACTAAAAAATATGGCTCCACAATTTTGCAACAAAAATTTGCTAGAAAATTTTCAACTTCCCATATATATGGTATGAACATTATAAAATAATTTAATTTGTCACAGTGATAGGTATTAAACATAAGTAACAAATACAGTCTCTTTCCAATTTATTGATGTATGGGTTTAACCTTCCGATGCCCTCATAGACCCGAAGTCCGAGAGGCCCACGAACTGTAAAATAGAGCGACACTTGCACAAAACTCCCCTAAAGAAACTAAAAGCCAGGTCTGTGAGCCGAGGTCCAAGTGCCACAGGGGACGCCCTCTTGCGCAGGTTGCTTAGTTTGTAGCGTTTAAACCACTTATCTAGGCTGGAGCTCTGCTCGCCTTTATGCCCGGTGAAGTAGCAAAAGCCTACATATGTCTGTCCGAGAAAAAAAAGAAAAAACAATGTATGGATGAAACATCTGTAATTAAATAGGTAGGTAGGTACATGTTAATACTATAATAATATATTAATGTTAAAAGTCAATCAGTTCATACCCGCAAGCATTGACAAAACGTTATTAATGTCTGCTGTCTTCAAAATTTGCTGCCCGTGCGGCTCTTTAAAATAATTATAATCATTGTTTACATAATATTATGTATGAAAATGATTAATTATTAACGCCCACCAAGAGCATCCACGGGAAATTGCTTAATGCGTATTTTTGCCTGAATTTAAATTCCATACTTACTTTTTTGTGGTGATAAAGATATTATTAAATACATAAGCACTTTATTACCTGATCATTAAGCACTAATGAAGCTAGAGTTGAAATATCAATAGCAGTAAAAAATACTGACCCTAGACTATTAATTGACCGCATTTTTACCAATAACTTAATATTGAATGTGTAAAGAGTAACGACACCTGTAGATAATTTTAGTTCAGTCGATTTTCACCTGGCATTGAAAATATTGTCTGTGAGAACAAATAATCAGCTATCAGCCCGTATAACGTCCACTGCTGAACATGGACCTCCTCCCGGGGCAGGGTTGTCATAGTCACCACGCTTGGCAGGCGGATCGGTGACCACAGTATTATGTTGTACCACACAAGGAAACGCTGCTGCCCGTTCGATATACGATTTATAGATGATGTTGTGAATTAAAAAAATCAAAATAGCCGAGAGCGATAAAGCAGACCTCGCCCCCCTCCTCGCCCTTCATGTAATCCGCATTGGAGTGATGGTCTGCTGCAATCGTTATTTTAACGATGGCTTAAAATCAGTCGGCTCTCGAATACAAAATATTCTAGCTGATGCCCGGGACTTTGTCCGCGTGGTGTTTGTTATTCCTACGGTTTTTTAACTATTTCAAGGGAACTCATTAATTTTCTGTGACTGTTTCTGTGAAGTATTTAAAATGTTGATCGGGATGTAAGGTACCACTATGCCAAATTTCATTTAAATCGGTGCAACAGTTTCGGAGATTAGCCTGTACAAACAAACAGACACAGAAACAAAAACAAAAATCTCTGCATGTGTTCTATTTTACTTATAACATCCCCCTGACTCGGTTTTTAGCGTTTCTGTTTCTATGTATAGACATTCGACCTCAACAGATTTATTATATCTAGAGGTGTAGATAATATCTCTTGATATAAGACCTTGCCTAACATGACGGAAATGCTTTAAGATACGCATAATATCTGATACTAAACTAAATGTTTATAACCTCGGGATTAAAAAGTACTAATTGGATCAACTATATAAGCAATTAATTAATCACGAATACAGACGTATACATTCACTATAATAAATTAATTACTATTTATTAGTAGATATATAATTAATTGTTCTGAGCTTGTGCATTATAAGTTTTTGCTTTTGTTTTTAATAAACATCTTCTGCACTACGGAAATAAATAACTGAGAAAAAAACAAAAAAAAACACAGGACGGACCTGTGTGTTTTTTTTTATTTTTTTTTTTAAAAGACATTTTTTCACGAAAAAATGAATACCCAGACTTTTTAATTCACACAAATTGTTGTCCGCAGTGGGAATCGTACTCAGAATAAGCAAGGAAGAAGCAACTTTCGTTACGACTAAGCTATAGGGATAGGGAAGCAATAGGGAATAGGGAATATGCATAACATTTTAACTGGCCTCACATATTTAATATAGGTATGCATGGGTACACGCTGTTGGCCGGTTTTTAAATTTATCTATTGAGTTCACTTTTTTGACCTATTTTTTTTGGCATAATTAGTTAGGCATATTTTTCTTTGGCATAATAATAATGTTCCATAATTGGCTTTTGGCATACTGTTTTATTTGGCATAAATATAGTTTATCCTCTTTTTCGTATTCATAACATTGATATGCATAAAGTTGTAATGATGAAGCGGCCGGCGAGTCTGTCACGAACCGCAGAATCGAATCGTGGGCAAATGATCGAATTGCTGAACCGCCGCGCGCCGTATCCACGCAGCCCTGAAGCCATGACAGATACGCTGCATGCTTGCCTGCATGCTTTTTACGGGGAAATAAAAACCACATAATACTTTAGAAGTAAATTTTCAGTGTTATGCTTATACGTCATTATGCGTAAGTAAATTTATGCTTTAGGACAGTATGCTTAATAATAATTATGCTTATAGTAGTTATGACTTAAAAAATTGTGGTTAAAAAGTTATGGCAAATTAGTATTATGCGCAACAAATGTTAGGACAGGTAGCAGTATGCCATGTTAAATTATTACATAAAATTGTATGCGTAAAAATAGAGAACCGTATTCTATTACACAATAGGTACCAATTTATTTTCTCATTACCATCGCGAGTAACATCTAAAAATATCTGCAAGTTTACCTCGTCAAATATAATATTAGAAACTAATCCAAGTGTGGTAATAAATTACACAAAACCAATAACCGATCTGAAACCTGCTCATAAAATAGGATTGGTCATAACTCACTATCATGGAGGTCTCTACCCTAGGGCAAGGAAACCACTGCGATATATACCCGTCATTTGTTGTGGTTTCTATACAAACTGGCATACAATTTGTTACTTGATGATAGTATTCACTGTTAGTTAAAGCTTAGGGTACACACATAAATAGCTCTGCTTATTCACTGTTAGATATGACACGCGTTTTACCTTAGTAGGCAAGATTAAGCCTTTCATATATACCATTTATTAAGGCTGGAGCTCTGCTCGAAAGATAGGAGAGTTTTATAAAATGTATGAGAAAATGAATTTACGTTATAATTTTTCATTTTTTTGTAAATTTCCACTAAGTATATTGAAGTGGTCTTTAGGTACTCATTTTATTGAACTAGCCGTTCTCAATTTATACATAGTGCAACCCACTGAGTTTGTTTCGCCGGTTCTTCTCAGTTGGGGCGCATTGGATCCGGTGGTAGCATAAAAGCGCGTCCGTCGTTATATGCGCATGGTCAACCCAAATAATGACAATTCTTTAGGCATAACATAGACAGAACAGGCATTTTGCGTTGCTAGCGACAATATGCATTCATTATAAATACCTAATTATAATAGGTTTATAAATAAATAACAAATGTAATTTAAGAATGATAAATAATAATTAATTTTCAAAACAATATTTGATGATTTACAAGTCCATTTAATTGGTTTAGGTAAATAAAAAATATTTTTATTTTTATTGAATACATAAATAGATATTGTTGTAGCAGAAAAATACAAGATTTTGTTTAAAAAGTTCAAATTTTATTATTAGAAAATTCAAAGGATCAGCCTGAAGTTAGGAAGTCGTCAGAGTTTCACCCGTGCTTCGGAGAACTGTTCGATAAGCTTTCGGTCCTATGCCTGATTTCGCACCCGTCATGTTAGTGATACTGTTCCATCAGAATTTGGGAGAAATGAAATAGATAATGCACGTAGGTTTGCCAGATGGTCGGGATTCGTCTGGATTGTTCCGATATTTCATATGATGTCGAGACTCCCCACAAAATACAAAATGCCCCGACAAATAACTTCTTGAAAATTGAAAGGCTATCAAAAACATACCTAACTTGTAAAAAAGTCAAGTTACGCATCTCATTTCTTTTACCGTTACCAGTTGTATGATGTTTGATTTATTTTTCCCAACGGTAATCCTAAAATTTACTATTTTAATCTGGCTACCCGAAATGCAAGTGCGTTTAAGCACGCACTAGTGCACTATAACATCTATGTCCTGCGCAGATGGCCGATCTTCTTGTAGTTTGACTACTGTGGCCAAAATCGGGTGGGTGGGTTATTATATACTTATATACACTAAACAGTTGACATTGTCTTCGTTAATGTCGTTTATCGTCATTGGTCGATAACAACACTACTCAAAAATCATCAATTCGGACGATAACGATTTTGAAGACTCAAACTATCAAGTCAAAAATGTGTTTAGGTAGTTTGCACACTATTTTGTCAAACCTCCCCCAGCGCCGCTTAATCACAAGCTCAGTGCAAAACGTGCTCAGTTGGCGCGAATTGCACACGCGCTAGTAAAATTCCGTAATAATACAAAAGCGTGTGGATTTGGCGAGACCGGTGTCGCAAGTTGTACACGGAAAGCGAAATACGCGAGACGGAGAAAGAGAGAGAGAGAGAGGAAAAGAAAATAAAAAGAGAAAAAATTTACAAATACTTAGCTGTAGCTAAAGCTCATTATTTGGTAGTAAAATTATGTCTTATAACCAAATGTCTTTACTTCCAGAAGCAATTTTATTATTTAACGTCTTTAGAGCTTGAAGCCTTTAGATGTATTTTTTCTAGTATTTAAAAAGATCAATTGAAAAAAGAACTTTTTTTATAGTATGCAGTGCGACATAATATCTTGTTAACGTTCTTATAAAGGGAAGTGTGCGTTTGTGAATATGTTTAATACACTAAACTACAGTGAAGCGTAACAAGGCTTCAATTAATCAATAACAATAAACGTATGTAGAATCTAAAGAAGACGAATACATTCATAAATAAAAATATTATTAATTACAATCCAATATCGTTTAAAACCTATAAACTCGTACTAATAATAATTCAAACCAAAGAAAAAAGCTTTAACGATCTGTATAGTACAATACTATTACATTTCTGTTCGCTTTTTTGGCGCCTATATTTTATGTTTAATGTTTTTTCTTCAATCAGGATATGGTAGTAAATTTTTAAAAGTTAATCACCATAGATTAAAAACGTGCTTATTGGTATAACTTTTAGGATGTAAAATTTGCTTTTTAGTTTAGTGCCTAGCCATTATAATAATAACGCATTGAAAGCACCTACGTCTTGAATCGGTACATACGAATTGATTTTTATGGTCAACAAAATATTATGTAGTATTTTTTAAATCTATACTTTTATACGTATATAGGTATGTATATTTTATACGTATAGTTTGTTTGTTTGTTTGAACTATTGGTCCGATTTGAAAAATATTACAGTGTTAGATAGCCCATTCATCGTTAAGTGAATAAAACCGTTGCACAGCAGGTAAGCGTTGCCATTCAACGGGGTAATGCTGCCAGGATTCTGGGAACCTTGCCAAGTAGAATAAATGTAGAATAGTAGTACTTATTTTATAACTTAGTTTTTATTTAAATTAACTATTTTTAGTTGTAAATTATGTATTTTATTCTTGTAATAAAATTCCCAGAGTTACCTGCATTTATTTTTTTCAGCCAGTATTTTTATTGATCCATGCTTGCTCCACGTGACACTGGTTTTGTTTGCCATTTCAGAAAATGCTAAATTTGGACGAAATTTAAATTTATTTTGTAGAATGTAACATCTCGAAAAGTTGAATCGATGTTCAATGAAGTTAATAGGTACCAACCAAGGTTTTATGTTACGACACAGTTTTGATACTTCACTACCTATAGATACTTATTTAGTTATTGCTTTTAATTTATAATTGTTTTATTCTTTATCCAACCTAATAAGCAGGAAAGGTGAATACTAATAAAAAAAATATATCATCATCATCCCAACCAGACAAATTTAACTGAAAACCTTTTGAAAATATTATACATTTATTAACTCACGCGCGGTTTCACCCGCGTAGCTCCCGTTCCCGTGGTAATTTCATCATTAAATGTTACCTGCTCCTGTATAACATTTAGGTTTTTAAGTGTGAAAGAACTTTTGAAATCCGTCCTTTAGTTTTGGAGCCAATTCAAAGCAAACAAAGGTTTCCTCTTTCCTCACTCGGCGTCACAAAAATCGCACCTCTTTAAGAATTCCCTTCAAAGTCATTTTAATCCTATTAATCAATGGTAGACATACGACTATAAGGTATCATTTGAAAGGCAATTTATTTAAATCTCAGAATAAATTAATATATTTGGTTTTTGTTTAAGCAAGCTAATGCAAATTATTAAAAAGTTAAATTCTAACTGTTGTTAATTTAAAGGTCGTTAAACATGCTTTCAATTTATACCAATATTAATGGAGTTTAATGATTTTTTGCTGGCGGGACATGCTTGAAGCTTATTTTCGAAGAGGAGGGACTTTTGTTACGCCCAGTGTGTTATTAAAAATGTAGGTAATACGAATTTGACCATTGCCCTCAAACTCCCTAATATTCTCGCATCAGAATCCGAATTCGGTCACAACGGAATCCATCTCAGGATAAAAAATTGTCTCCCAAATAGAAAAATCATTTTGTTAATGTGTTCCCTATTGACGTCTTATTATTTTCTCTTTTCCTTTGATTCGGTTAAAAATCACCCCGTACGAATGAACAGTTAAATTAAAATGAATGCCTTTTGCAATTTGAAACGAATATTTCCTTATTTGCATTTCGAAATGGAATCGCTCGACAGATTATTTAGTGGCCGATATAATTAAACAATCAACGTTTAACACTGCCGATGTCTCATAAATCATAAATTATACACATATATATCTGTTATTGCTAAAGTGGAATGCTATTACGCCGTTTGGGTTGCTAGCGAAAATTGAGACTTATTCAATGGTATCTTTGGGTTGTTTCTATGAGTTTAATGTGAGTCAATCTTTAGTATCATAGCTCCTGGATAAATCGATTCTAATACGGGTCTGTTAATTGAGCCGTGGTTTAATCGAGAATAGTATTATTTGATTTCACTTAAGACTTATCTAAAAGACTTTACAAACACAATTCTAGGCTGGAGCTCTGCTCGCCTTTATGCCCGGTGAAGTAGCAAAAGCTACAGGGACAATTAAGTATGTCGGTCCGAAAAAAAAAAAATACAATTCACAGACTCAGAGCAAAGTTTCCCGGTTATCCTTGTGGGAATTGAACCCAGAACACCAGGTCTCAGAAAAACAACTATAACCACTGAACCACCAGTGCAAGAAATGTATGATATAATAAATTATTATAATGTCTGTCTCACCATGATCGCAGTTTTGGAATTTCAGACCTTTGAAATGCATACGAACGAAGTCAACTCATATAGCCCGCTGGTCAATTTTAAATTGACACTTCATCTTCAGAATCATGGAAATGAAAATTTCAACAATCCGCAAGTCTGGATTTAAGAAAGGGCATCCAAGGCAACTGCTCCAGGGCCTCCACAATAGAGGGGCCCCCAGAATAGAGATTTAAAATATTTCAAATTCTGACGAGTAAACTCTACAACTTTTATTTTATTTATTTTTTCGGTGTTGTACCTTTACATTCAGTACCTACTTTCTGGAATCATGATTAATGCAATAGTTATTAAATATTGTAATAGCGGTTATTCATCTGTACTTTTTCACTTAAATAAGATGATTAGTAAAATATCATAATTTAAATCAGGACGATTTAAATTATCATATTCTACTAATCGAAAAGTAGGTACATACTTCAAATTTTCTACACATTTTGAGGGCAACTAATTTGGGGCCAGGGTGCCTCTTCTACTTTGTTGCCCCCGGGCCTTTGGACTACAAAATCCGGCCCTGACAATCCGTTTGAATTCACTGTGGATGAATGGTCTAGGCAAGGGCTTCACATAAGGTAGCCTGTTAAAATCCTGCTGATGGAGTATTGTTTTGAAATTTTGAATTGTAATGTGTTTTAATAAGGTACTGCCTGAAATTGATTATAAAATTGTAACGATTTTTCAATTTCCATATTAGATTTTTTAATCTCAAGGTTCTGTAGTTTGAGTTCCGATACCTCAGCAACTAATTTCTGAAGGATAACTTCTTGATCACTTTCCCAGGAATATAGCAATTTTTTCAGCTCTTCAAAATTGTCGGCCTCATTCAGGCTATCATCGCCACGAAATCGCTTGTTACACGGTCTAGTTGTAACGTTAATAATTTCAGCAGTATTGGCGACAGCATTAGGAGAGAGATCAGGTTCAGAACGTGTTTCCAACAGTGTACGGTCAGCAGGTGAACTTAGTATAGGTGAACGAAAGAGACATGGTTCCTCACTAATTGATAGTGCCTCACTATTTCGACAATGCACGCTATGTCCACTTGGTCGAGTACGGCGAATGGTCGGCCGCACCGAGTCGGTAACCTCGGAGGTAGGGGGTTCGAGACCGGGCCGGTGCAAAGACTTTTTTTTAATCAGGTGTCAACCTGAGCCTAACATCTTAGAGCCTGATACTGGCTTACAGGAGTTACAGTGGAGGGAGAGTGTGAGGGATTAGTCCCAAAAAAATGAGAGATCCTTTCTATTTACTCAAACTTTGCATTTCGCATTTGCTTGTGTGGTACAACATAATACTGCGATCACCAACCCGCCTGCCAAGCGTGGTGACTATGGCACATACCCTTCTCGGGAGGAGGTCCATGTTCAGCAGTGGACGTTATACGGGCTGATGATGATGATGATGTTTTATGTTGAATACTGTAAATGAATTCGACATTTCGAACTATTAATTCATGATTGATAACGTATAGCACATTGATAGACGTTAAATGATCGGTGATCAAAGTTAACTGATCGTTGTAATTATGTAACTTGAGTGTGGGTTTATTATATGTATATAGCTCTATGTAGGTACTTGCTTTATTGTGATTGTGATTCAAATTGGTTATCTACAAATTCATGTATGTATATTGTATATACTAAGAAAGTAAGCGTTCATTGATCTAAACGGATTGGTTTAAACGGATATATATTTTTTTATATGAACAATGAAATATAAAAAAACCGGCCAAGTGCGAGTCGGACTCTCGCACGAAGGGTTCCGTACTAGTTGCAAGTGACTACCTATTTTTGATATCAAGAATGCAACAAGTAACATGGTATAAAAGTTGTTGTAGTTCGTTGTAACTTTGATCGATGTTAATAACAGTTGATTGAATGAAAGGTAAATTGCGGTTTACGGTTTATGACGTATTAAAAAAAACTACTTACTTGATCTCGTTCAAACCAATTTTCGTTTCTGGTGACTTCAGTTTCGGTGAAGTATCTCTAGCGCAAACTATTCAGTTTATAAAAAAATGACACTAGAAACCTCAACATCATTTTTGAAGACCTATTCATAGACACCCCAACACACGTACGAGCTCGACGAAAAAATTTTTTTTGAGTTTCATTTCTATGTATTTATATATTTTTTTGTGAAAATCTTAATGCGGTTCACAAAATACATCTACATACCAAGTTTCAACATTATAGTTCTTATAGTTTCGGAAAAAAGTGGCCGTGACATACGGACGGACAGACAGACAGACATGACGAATCTATAAGGGTTCCGTTTTTTGCCATTTAGCTACGGAACACTAAAAATGAACCTGTTGTACTTTTCTGAAATTTTTAATAAAATAAAATGAAAAGTTCACAACAACACTTTAGGTACATATAATAATGACAATAATTAATTGCTACTTTTTCTTTTTTGGCTTACCATGGGTCGGAATAGGTACTGTATTTAAGTGGACGAGTAAGTATTAAAATGGATAAGTCTTGTAAAAATAGCGATTTTAGGGATTAATCTAGATTATTGTTGTTTCCTATTTATAACTTTACAAATAGGTAGCAAATTAGCATCTAGCAAATTTAAGCTGCTAAGCTAGGTACGCTATAAGATATAATATACCTAAATACTAAAATCTAAAACAATGCTGTTTCACTTCGCATATCTACCCTAGTCGTTTTAATTCAAATTTTATTAAACTTTTTTTTTTCATATTAAAATTAAGCTAATAAGTATACAAAAGTTTACCACGTAATATTTTCAACCCAATATACTTATATGGATAGTTGGATACCGACTTGAAGGACAATATTAGGCATGTGCACGTTATAATTTAGCCGTGAAACACAGTTGGTTTTAGATCAACATCTATAAGTCCCTGTTCAACTCCATTGGTTTAGGTTAAGTTATTTATTTTTTAACCACCCCATCACCTTTTTGTGCCTTGCATAGGTAGGTATTGTTTAATTTAATTATAAAACCTAGAATATCACGACGCAAACTAACATGTTATCGAATTTTAGCTGCTTCTCGAAGATAAACCTAAGTTTAGCCGGCTAATCTTAAGTTTATGTTCACACCTACCTTTAGCCGTAACATGTATATTATAATCAGCCAAATAAGTCGTTCTCCAGTTATGTGCGTAGGGGCCACTAACTGCCTAATTTACAAGACACCTCAAACCTATTATCAGCTAAGCTAGTCACTCATCCATTCACACAATACATCAAAAACAAAAAAAACAAAAATGTTACCTATATTAAATTTAACTTTAATTAAATGTTTTATGCTGTAGTGTTTTAGTTGTAAGCGTAAATTGTAAACTATAGAGTAATGTTTTATTTTTATATAAATTTTATATTGTAGAAAATGCAGTGCCCTAACGGGGTTCATGTCTGGTTCTGTTAAAGTAATAAATAAATAAATTCCTACATACATTTTGGAGATTCATTTTTATACCTATAGATTAAGTATATTCGTGATAGTGAAATTAAATAATGATTTAATGTCAGCCCGAGGTACCTAAGTGTCACAACCTAATAATTTGTTTGCAAGGTTACACTTTGACGTTGCTGAAACGTTATTCAGTCATATTTTACTGATAAATGGCATAAAAAAACTAATTTAGTTATAATATCCCACGCTTTGCACTACAATGTCACATCCGTATCATTTATGTCGTAATTTATATAATATTAAAAAATAAAACAATTAAAAGGTAATAAAAAATATCTTCGTATTAGGCACTTCATAATGAGTGCCCTTGAGATGACCTTGAAAGATTTTATATACCTACCAAAGTTTTAGGAGATTTTATTATTTACCTAAGTATATAAGGTAGGTAAGTTAGGTGCCATGTTTTTAACGGGAAATAATGTCATGTAAACTGATTCCTTTAGTGAAGAAATAAAAAAAAAAAGAACTAAAAGAAAATTTTACCAAAACCGCAAAAAAAAATATTACGCAGTTAGAATACTTACATAGTAGGTACAAGCGCGCGATGTGAAGCACTTTTCTCCTTTTTATCCATACATAGGTATACCGGATAATGCGGCCAGCATAGATTTAGATATTAAAGGATGACTTTATTCAAAATAAACTAGTAATTAAAAATTATTTCCAATGGAATAACATTTTCTTTTTATTTCACACCAATTTCTTCACAAATATAATTTAATGCGTGATCGAATCAGAAATGAAGAGATCCGCAGGAGAACGAAGGTCACTGACATAGCTCAACGGATTAGCAAGCTGAAGTGGCAATGGGCAGGGCACATAGCTCAAAGAACTGACCGATGGAGCAAAAAGGTTCTCGAGTGGAGACCACGTACTGGCAAGCGCAGCGTAGGACGACCACCTGCACGATGGACCGACGACCTCATAAAGGTCGCAGGAAGTCGGTGGATGCAGGCCGCTAGCGATCGTTCCCGCTGGAAATCGATGGGGGAGGCCTATGTTCAGCAGTGGACTACAACAGGCTGGTGATGATGATGATGATATTTAAAATAGTTACATGACATATTTTGTTAAAGGAATTATTTATGACGTATTTTGGATTCGCCTTAGGTATTTAAGTTCTCATGACATGATGGTTGACTGAAATGTATAAAAAGCGACTAACATAATATGCCATTTTTCGATTACCCTTAGTGAAGCTAACCTCTATCAAACAAGCGCAATGCGATATTCAACAGGCAACAATATTCTTATCTCTTTCTAGTTGGTTTGTTACTGCATAAATTTACTTTAAATAAATTATGATTTAAAAAGTCTTACTTACTGATTACACCATGATACTGACGTAACAAACCCATCAAACAGCTATGTACACTATTTACAGCCTAAAAATAAATCAAAATCAAATAAAAGCAGCCGGCAGAGCACTAAAGCAATTAAAACCAAACAATCAAGGTTTACAACGACCCCCATCGTCCCGTTTCTACTCCATCATAAAGATGAGTACTGAAAATAAAAGAGTCTACAATAATTGTCGGGCTGTAAACTCGGGTTAGGAAGGTAAAATCCGAGGCGAATGAATTGTGTAGCAACTGATATTAGCTACTATTAATATATCTATTCTTTTTAGGTTTTAGAATATTTATGATCTTATTTTTATTCGTGTTATATGTTAGTGAGACATGAGAGTTTAATCAAAATGAACATGGGCCTTGTTCTGAGGGAAGGTTATTGCCATAGACACCACGCTTGGCACGCGGGTCGGTGAACACAGTATGAAGTAATAACACAAGCAGGAAAATGTTGCTGCCCGATTCCTGATATAAAGCTACTATATAGGGTGACTGGTAATTAGTGACCGATACCTAAACACATGATTGTGCTCATGATAACAAACAACTTTTACTATGGCACCAACCCTGAAATCGCGAAAAAGGAATCTGCTGCTCCATACATTCATGTTCACATAACTCGTCAACATGGTAGGGAGCAGCTGATTTGTTATTCGCGATTTCAGGTTTGGTGCCACAGTACAAGTTGTTTGTTATCATGAGCACAATGATGTGTTTAGGTATCGGTCACTAATTACCAGTCACCCTATATAAATATGATCCTAAAGTGTTATTTATTTCTAAGTGTTAGTAGGCCTATGTTAGTAAACCTTAGACTTAACACTTAGACATAACTTAGACTTAACATAGGCCTTTCATAAGCATTCTTTATTTTAAAATGCTCAATCACACTGAATAATAAAATGAATAATAATAAATTATACAGGTTTTCAAGCGTCAGGGAATTATAAAAATAAATTAAACAATGGAATGTAATTTACACAATACCGACAGAGATCTTAACACTTTAACTACTTAGTAATAAGCTATTGTAAGTTTCTTAGATAACTTCCTGTTCTAAGAAAATAATAAATACTAGTGATTTCCCAAGTGTAAGTAACTGGTGGTATTGTATTTATTATTATATATTTTTATTTATCTTTAAGATATCTTATCTTTAAGACCCGATGAGATTTGGAGGAGATGAAATATTGCGCCATACTTTAAAAAAATATATGGCTCTTTCCCGGACATTTGGGACAGACGACCACAATTTTTCATGGTGTGGTGGCCTTACATTTTAAGTGTTAATCTAACGTCTCTCTTCCATATCCACTCATCTATCCACAATGGAGATCGCCTTTGTTGCGGTCGCTATTACACTGATGAGTACGCGTTTGTGTTTATGTTTAACCCATTTATACTTAAATACCAAAAAGTAGTCGAAAAACCCGGTAAGTTACTATAATTAAATGTTTTGTGAATATTTTCTTTTTTTTGTATGGGTTCAATGCATTTACACATTCCCACAGCCGCTGCAGCGTATTCGCGCGCTGGCGGTGAGATATGTGGGACTCGCCCTCTTCAAAGCGTGGTATGCTAAACTCATACCACGAGGAAAGGACCCTACACCACTAAAACCCCCCGGACACTCCTGCGATCCGTCGTTGGCGGGGGCCGGTATGCATAAGCAACCCTACCTACTAGAAAATTTATTTTTTAAATTAATTTTCCAGAAACTGAATGAATGTGAAACAAAGTGAATCGATAGCGAATTTAAGTTATTAGTATTATAAATTGACTACCTACTATGTTATTTGAGTGTTACTTTGATTGAAGTTGAAGAAAACGGGTGTATTTGTGAAGTGTGTATTTTATAATAGAATCCATTATAAATTATGAGCTGGCGCCAATAAAAATAATCAAACAAATTTAATATTGTATCGATGACACCGTAAGGCTGTATTTACAAGATTTCTCACCATGGTTCCAAAACCATTTAAGCATTGTTAACATTCATACATAATTATTTATCGCCCAGTTCGCTCTCGGGGCATAAATATTAAAAACAAAACAGTACCGACATCTAAAAAAATGATTAACATTGAAAATGAAGTGTTAATTGTGAGTATACATTGAAAAATGATCAACATATGTTATATAAATAACAATAAATAAGGTCTCGAAATACAGTTTAAATAATAATAAGTGCGAGCGAGATATGAACAAAAAAAGTATGTGTTATTAATTTCGTGATCGTAGAGGTGTGAGTTTGCATGACAGCGACGGCTGTGGAGATGTTCTTAGATTAAGAAAGCATCAACTTTTTTTATTTTTAAGAACGAATCCAATTTTGACAGTCTTTTCGGGGTTTTTATTTTGAGGGTTATCTACTGTATACGGTACTTTTAATTTTCTTGAAAATTTAATAAAAACTTTAATATTTGTCATCGGGTTTAAAAAGGATAGTTAAATATATACGTTCTACATATATTCCTTTGTTGAATATGTATGTAAGTGGGTAAAATACATCTTGCCATCTCAGCATAAGGCTAGCATATGCTTATGGCTAATATGGCTTTCCGTCAGGGAAGGTCAACGGTGGACGCCATCCGGAGCGCCCGTTTAGCGTCCTCAGCGCCATACTGTCCAAAAGATTCATCGGCGTTACCTTCCGGGTGACTCAGATACTCTCTGGACATGGTTGCTTGGGTAAGTGTGAGCCGAATTGGTAGAGAGCCCACAGCCGCGTGTAAACCAATGTAGAAGCGACCGGGACTCGGTCCAACACACGCTCGAAGAGTGCCCAGCCTGAGCCACCGAGCGCCGAGTCCTGGTAGACACCTGATGATGGCAGAATCGCTTTTCTTTGCTTTTTTGCTTTTTTAAAAAGACAACTCCCGCACTAGGGAAATAAATCCCTGTGTCGCGGGGGACTTTACAAACATTCATTTCACGGACACATAGAACATCCAGACTCAGAACAATTATTTGTGGTTCACACAAATAATTGTCCCGGGTGGGAATCGAACCCAGAACACCAGGTCTCAGAGGCAACTATCGTAACCACTGAGCCACTGGTGCAGTCAAACAAGGCTTTCACGGCCTTGTTGGCGGCGAGAGACTCTTGGAGAGCGGTGGTCTCCTTCTGTGAAGCGGAGGAGAAGAAGACCGCAGAGCGCGAGCGGGAGCGCTCTAATCCTGCACGCAGAAGGTGGCCGGCGAGTATGTATGGCGCCGAACAAAAATGCTCGGCGCCACAACGCTATCAAAAACAATAGCACGAGAACAAATTACGCCCTCTGGATCGCGGTGGTCACTTTGCGATACCGGAAAGAGGTAACCAGTTGTACCTATCCGCTGGTTACCTTTGCCCCTCCCGAGAGGAGTCTCTCTCGAGATTTGACGCGTCCGAGGCAGACAACCGTGGTGGTTTTAGTGGGTAACCGGGTGCTCCAGCTCGATAGCTTCATAGAGCCGAGAGCAAGTGAAGGAGCCCCCACCGTCTTTCCCCAGGCGGTGGGATTTCCACTACGAAAAAAAAATGGCTAGCCTATGCTGAGGACCTTTTCGGCAGAACATGCAAGACGTCTTATCGTTTAACGAAATGTTGTCTGTTATTATTTTATGTGTTGGTCTGAACTGAAATTATTTTCTGTCTTTCAATGCAGAAGAAACAATGGGAATATTTTTTTTAGATCGATTTCGCACCTGTCCATTTTAAGTATCAAACAAATGTCATTATCAATAGTGAAATAAAGTAATATCACCAATTCTACTCGGTCATTATTCAAAATCCGATACGCATTAAATAACGGTCGAGCTTCGGAAACAAATTAAAATATTTGTATGGAGTTACATAAAATAAAGTGAAATATTAACGCATAGCTTATTTGTGGTTTCATTTATTTATTAATATTAAATTACACTAGCCAGCAAAAGCATGTTAATTAATTTTGCTTTCATGTAGTGGCTTTTCGGTTAAGTTTATTATATATAGCTTCCCGCGCGCGGTTTCACCCGCGTAACTCCCGTTCCCGTGGGAAATTCATAATAAAATATAGCCTATGTTCTTTCTCAGGCTCTAGACTATATCTGTACCAAATTTCATTTAAATCCCTTCAGTAGTTAAGGCGTAATTGCGTAACAGACAGACAGACAGACAGACAGAGTTACTTTCACATTTATAATATTAGTAAGGATAATGGATTTCAAACGATCGTAGTTATGTTGTTCATTGTAAACTTCGTAATGTTGTTGTGTTATTTGAAAACTTATAGAAATGTCGTATCCATTACACTTCTAGTCCAAAGTTCAATTCCAAACCAGAGTTTGACTTACGACTCCGGTCTAAATAACTGCCGACCACTCATTACATTCCAAGTGGTTATTTGCATAAGTATTGGAATCGAACTTGGGACCCGACGGTGTGTGTTTAGCCTGATGTACGACCTGTGGACGTTAAACACATTCGCGGTTTTTGTTTTGCTAAATGTTTATTATGTTGGAAATATGTAACGGAAGGTTTTAAATCCATAGAATGGCAACTTCCCAAAGTTTATTTAAAATTGTGTTCCAATTAATGATGGATGAATTGATAATTATTATTTAAATCAATGTGGAAACAGGAAAATGAGTTCTAGTGCCTTGCAATAAAAAATAATGTGGGTTGTATGAAGGCGCGACGCGCGCACACGTCCCAATTCTTTTTAATCTGTAATTTTTAATTTTACTTATAAAGTAAATACCTAAATAGATGGATTGTACCTACTAGTAATAAATATTAGTTAAAAAAAACCAAAACAAACACGCTTTTATAGCTAACCGAACTAAAAAAAAGAAAATAGTTTTCACCTCAAAATAAAATTATAATAAAGTTTAAGTTATTAACAGAATAATTTAATTCAGAGTAAAAAGCGTGGGGTGCATCAGTGCATGTTACCACTTTTCATAACTCTCCTCCCATAGATAGTTGCCAATAGAATGATTGTGACATTTACTTTATCAAGCACCCAAACAGCAAGCAAGCAAGCTAGCAAGTGTAATAAGAAGGTTTGTTTACTAATATATAATAATTTAAATTATACTAACAAAAATTGTGAATGACTCAACAATTATTGTTAGTATTAGATAAACTATAATATGTTAGTAGGTAAGTACCTTAACAAACCTTTACTTGAAATAAATGCGTTATTTTTACTATAAATATTTATAATTTTTGTAGCGGCCGTAGCCTAATGGCTCGGGCGTCGGACTTGTGATTATGAGGTCTCAGGTTCGAACCTCACCCATTGCACTAACGACGTGAACCCACTCGTAGCACAAGCGTTTTAGCTTAGCACGAGGGGTTAACAAGAATACTAGTAGATTGCAGGACACTAATAGTAATCTTTAAAAAATAAAAATAGAACCACGAACCGGCGACGCGTTATACCCAGACGGAGATGGCGAGACGAACTGGACTCTTTCCTGAAAGTTGGTCCCAGTTGACTTGTGGTAGGGAAAATGGGCACATCGGGCTCATAAGAATAAAATAATATTGAAGTTTATATGGTTACCTACTACGTATGTGAGACTTCGCCAGTTGGCTTCAGATGTCTTGGTGACGCAGCTCTTTGGGTCTCCAACATTGGCATTTAGCGGAGCACCCAACCGGGCTGCAGTGGGTTAACAATCTTCTCATGGTATGAGTTTCAGAAGTATACCATAGCAAAGGAAAGAGGGGAGTAGCACATACTCTATCGCTGCGGTTGATAAGCGTGAGTTCGGCCTGGAAAAAAAAAAGCTATGTGAGTCTCTACTTACTCTATAAGATATTCTTTTTAGGGGTCATTTGTCTGGTCAGGTATATAAAAAAAATTCGGACACACCCAGACTTAGAACAGCTATACAAAGTCCACACAATTAATTGTCTCGAATAGGAAAAGAACCCGGAACACCAGGTCTCAGAAGCCACTATCGTAACCACTGAGCCACCAATGCATTATGAAAAATATCAATGTCAATCAAAATCAAAATGGTGGCATTCAAATCACAAAAACGGACTTTAGACCGTTTAGCACCCGGCTACATAATTACATACAATAATAATACCACATTTTTTTATTACATTATATAGATTTATAAGATTTTAATAACCGCGTGTCCATATATTTTATTGTTTTTAGTTGAAAGAACGGAAGCCGACATTTTTTCCAAATTGCAAAAACAGCTTGCAAATTTGACAAAAAGTGTTAATCATTGTTATTTCTAGATCTGGCATCCGTTTTGTTTTTTCTAACTTGCTTGAAGTGGGGTCCTATAATAACACTTCATACATTTAATCATATTAGAGTACCGTGTCGTAAAAACTATATGGAACTACTACTACTAACTAGTTTAAAAAATATTTAAATATAATATTATTAATAATATATTTAAATACACAAATACATATCGTTCACATACAGTAGTTTAATCACTATTAATATATGTTATAATAATGATAAATATATCGACTGGTAATGAAATACATATTTATCATGAACAAAAACAGTCAATTTTGACAACTTTCGAGGATAAAACATGTTTGCAGTTAGAACAAGTGGAATTAAGCCGATTCTAGCGTCAAATTTAAACGTATTTATAATTTTAACCCTTTAACGGGCAGTAGGTATGTTTGGAGTTGATTGGTTTTTATCTTTATTACAAGTACATAAAGTTCAAAATATGGTGGGTTCTGTAATCCCTCTGCCCGTTAAAGGGTGTAAGGATTATCATAGAAGTAGTCCTAGCGTTTCATAAAATAAAAAGTTAATAAGATCACCAACATCTAAGAAGTACCTTCTTAAAACATACGGAACCATAATATTAAATCTTCTATTTTGTTTACGAGCTACTGTAAAACTCAAACTACACCGCTCACACCACTAAAAAAATATACATTTATAACACACTCGAACCTCCATTATACTGAGTGGCAGAAAAAATATAACACCCCAATAGTACAATGGTCCAATAAAAGTAGGATTTGGTGTTTATTTCAGATATTAAAAGTAAAGATTCTCGGAAGGCTGATGGTTTGTTCTCACGAAATACTGACATGTATTATGTGTAACTGTTTGATAATGTTAACACTAATAAATTGTGGATTACAGAGCAGGCGCCGTCGTCATTAACTAAAGACCTTTTATAGATGTGGTCTATTATTCTAGGTTTGCCAGGTTTTCATACCGAACAGCCACTTGCATACCAGCCATTTTGGCGACAAATTGGCAGTAATCCTTACATCTTCAAATAAAATTTCAAATTGATGGGTACGATAAAAATTATACGAGGCATTTAAAAAAATCGCCATCAAATCTATGATTTCTAGTAAGTTAATGACACGTGATAATTAGAGATGGGCGGACTATAGTATTTGCCGACTAACCGACTAGCCGACTAATCGGTTTTCAAAATGCCGATTAGTCGGCCGACTAATCGGCAATGCCGATCATTCTAATACGTGTGTCTATCAGTCTCGTCAATGTCTAGAGTCTAAGTCGGAGGTGTTCGGGCGTTCTATGTTACCATATTGGTTTTTGAATGTGTTTCAAGACTGTAACTTTAGATGTACATGTATAATTATATATATATATATATTAAAGGACTTGTTTATCACTAAACATCCGACTTAATGAATACTTACTTATACTTACCATTGCCATGTTATTTGGTTATGTATGTGCCATATTTCGTTGATTAATTATGTTAAGTTAGCTTAATTACTAACTGAATAATACGTTCCTATGTTGTAAAGACTGTAACTTTAGATAACTACTCTAAGTAATGTTTAGATTTTATAAGAATTATAAAACAAGAACAAATTATTTGTTTTACTTCATTTGCTATGCGCCGATCATAATCGGCATATTTTGCTGAATAGTCGCCGACTACAAACGATGCCGAAAAGTCGGCTTTCCCGACTAGTCGGCGGCTAGTCCATCTCTAGTGATAATTAAATTGCAATATAATTGCGAAGCAAGTTAAAATCTGGTTAATGTTTCAGAAAGTCTGAGTGACCGCCTGGCAATGCTCTATTATAAATCGTAGCCTTGCAGCCCTTGCAGGTTACATGCATACACTTCACATGCAGTTGAGTTGAGTTCGTCACACAATAGTATTAATCTTCAGTTTGCGTTGTACGAATACTTAGTATTATAACATGAGCAAGTACAACCAAATTGTATTTAAATCAAAGCAGTTAAGAAATTGATTTGCAATTATTAATTATGTTGGATGCCTATTTACATTATCTGTTAGGTAAAATATGGTTAACACGTTTTTTAATAATAATAATGCGTTTAAAATAAAAAATGGTTTTAACATCATTAAAATTTGGACTGATAGTAACGACGACAACAATAACATCTGCTCAGCAATGTGAAATGATAATAAATACAGGGTTCATTTACGATTAAATTATTTATTCGTCTCTAAGGCTTCACCAGGCGCCAGCGGCACATACTTGTTCGATATTTGTCACTTTTAACGATTCCAGTGCAATATCCAAAAATTGTCTTTGTTTTTTGTTTTCATATGATAATTATTTTATTTGAGTAGGTACCTACTTAAATATGGAATCAGCTAATTCGAAGCTTTTCTTATATAGGTAGATCAGATAATAAATAACATTAACTTCTATTAGTTCGAAATAAAATTGAATAAAATGGACGAGTTTCTAGGAATCCATTCGACTTGTAAACATTTTTAATCTGTAAACAAATCTTAGTTTATAAACAAAGTGTTCCTGAGGGTTTTTCTATTCCGTAACTGCTGTGCATTAATTGAGATTGGACATTTCTTATTAAATGATATATAAATGACAAACTAAGCAATCGCAAGAGGGCGGCCCTGTGGGAGTTGGACCTTAGGTCGCCCTGATCTAAGGTCACTGTCGAAGGAATTGAGGGATTGAGTTTTAGTTTTTTATGGGAGTTTTGTGCAACTGAAGCTCTCTGTTACAGTTCGCGGGTCTTTCGGATGTCGGGTGTACGAGGGCATCTGAGAAATTACACGGCAAAGGCACAGGACTGCATTTAGCATTACTTAGATCACATTTCTCATATATATTACTATGGTCCACAAGCCGTCATCCCCCCTCGTCCTCCTGACCCTTAGTTTGCAAAGAACCATCCGATGCCCTCGTAGACGCGAAGTCCGAGAGGCCCGCGAACTGTAAAGTAGAGCAACAAAACTCCCCTAAAATACTAAAAGTCATAATCCCTCAATTTCATCACCAGCGACCGCCCTGAGCAGAGGTCCAAGCCCCACAAGGGGGCGTCCTCTTGCGCAGTTTGCTTAGTTTATAGTTTTTAAACCATTTATTAAGGCTGGAGCTCTGCTCACCTTTATGCCCGGTGGTCCATCGGGAAAAAAGTAATAAAATAATCAAGCCGTCTATTAATAGATACATGAATTTATGGAAATTATCAAACTTTTTTATTTGCTACGTCAAATTAAGTTAACTTATGTTATGACATGGTTTTCATTCTTTAACACTCATATCATCCAGATATATCAATGTATGGCATATATAAACTCATACGCCACACTTAAGAGCATTTTTATGATGATCCAATGGATGTTCTTGAGGCTTGTTTGTTGGCACTATATCGTACTTATATTCAGTTTTTATCCGCACTGCAGAATAGTCTGTTAATAAGTATAGTTGTACTCAAGTAGATGTGCTTATAATATTGTACTTAATGATTTATAGACGACGAGTATGTCTACAGACGTGTTTATCGACAGAGGTGTAAAAACTGAAGCGACGTTAGCTACTATATTGTGTTAGTATATAACTCTATAGAAACGCAATAACGTAATGTTTGCTTTGACAATGTTTTGAAGTTAGGAACTGGACTCAATTCAGAACCCGTGTTCTGAATTGACTGCTGAAGAAACCACCAATTAATGGATGATTTTGAAGGAATAAAATAAGTAAATCACAACTTAACTTGAGTTGACACCTTTTTGGGGTTCCGTAGCCAAATGGCAAAAAACGGAACCCTTATAGATTCGTCATGTCTGTCTGTCTGTCTGTCTGTCTGTCCGTCCGTATGTCACAGCCACTTTTTACCGAAACTATAAGAACTATAATGTTGAAACTTGGCAAGTAGATGTATTTTGTGAACCGCAGTAAGATTTTCACATAAAAAAGAGAAAAAAACAATAAATTTTGGGGTTCCCCATACATAGAAATAAAACACAAAAATTTTTTTTTCATCGAACCCATCTATGGATAGGTTTTCAAAAATGATGTTGAGGTTTCTAATGTCATTTTTTTCTAAACTGAATAGTTTGCGCGAGAGACACTTCCAAAGTGGTAAAATGTGTGTCCCCCCCCATGTAACTTCTAAAATAAGAGAATGATAAAACTAAAAACAATATATGATATACTTACATTACCATGCAACCTTTCACCGAAAATTGTTCTGAATGAGATCTAGTAAGTAGTTTTTTTTTAATACGTCATAAACCGAAACCACAATTTACCTTTCATTCAATCAACTATTATTAACATCGATCACAGTTGCAACTAGCACGGAACCCTTCGTGCGAGAGTCCGACTCGCACTTGGCCGGTTTTTTTTAATTATTATAATACCTAAATAGGTTTGGCCGGTGAGCCGCTGCTCGGTTGTCATGTATCTATCTTTGCCGTCTACTTTAGTGAAACTTTTTAGAAAAATACACATTTGATTACTTTTTAATTTTAATGTTACGTTCGACAGTAACGTCGGTAATAGGTAGGTAATGATGGCAAATCGTCCTGCCAATTATGGTTAACGGCTAAAAATCGCGGTGTATAGGCGAATGATAACATAATCATCATCACCCCGTATAACGTCCACTGTTGAACGTGGGCCTCCCCCCGAGGGAGGGTATTTGCCATAGTCACCACGCTTGACCGGCGGGTTGGTGACCGCAGTATTATGTTGTACCGCACAAGGAAAAGCTGCTGCCCGTTCCTTGATATAGGTACGATTATTATAGATGATGTTATAACAATCGGTACCAACGGCTTAACGTGCTTTCCGAGACTCGGCGGGCAGTCCCTCAACCAACCAGACCCGGAAAGAAATCTAAGAATTTACACAAAGATTTCCTGTCCGGCGTGGGGATCGAACCCAATACCTCCGAGATTTAAAGCGAGCCAAATACCGCTACGCTACGGAGGTTGGTTAACATAAACGATGACAAAGTCTAAAATAATAGTGTCCTTCATTTCAGAATTATAAAATGAAATGTTAGCTATCTTATCCTTTTGGAAGCATGAGCCAATATATGAATACCTACCTACTTTAAATATCGCAGTAACACTATAATCAAACATCTAAACAATAGTTTTATTGTTCTAACCGTCCACGTGTCTCATTGACGTGTAAATTTTAAGTGAGAATAAGTGTGAACTGATTGGTTCTCTAGCATTTGTAACAAAAGAGTTTATTGTACCATTTTGTTCTAAGTTTCGTTAGTGTGAGTCTGCTAATGTGACTCTAATAGAATGGTGTTAGGTCGGCTGTGCAAGCCGAAGGGTGAACACGTTCAATGGGTTGAGGTTAGGACGTAAGAGGCATTATTAAAAAAAACTAGTACGCTATATAATAAGTTTAAATAGATATAGTTATAGAGGTATTTTGAAATGATGTTTTGTTTTTAGTTTACTGTTATGGATTGTAAACAATGAATATATGTATGATACATGCAATAAAAATCGTATGTTTTTACTGAAAGATGTGTACCTAACTTTTTTGTAATTCTAAATACAAAATATCAGAACCTCCCTATGCAATTAGCCGGAAAATTGTACTTAATTATTTCCAGTATGGCCCTTCTTTTATGTAGTTAGCCCTGAAGCTTTTGCTTCTTCACCGGGCATAAGTTTGTTTAAGCATGATTGTACCTACAATATGGGAATTTATCCATTAGAACGGTTTCACCCACAACGATCCCGTTCCGTGGAAACTTCGTATTAAAATATAGCATATGACACTTACCAATAATTTTGCTTTCTACTGGTAGGTATAAAAAAAATCTAGATTAGTTCACTAGATGTAGAGATTACACCCTACAACCTCACAAACTTTACCTTTTTATAATGTGAGTCATAGATTCTTAACAGATACTTTTCAATAAGATGACAAAATTTAAAACTGTCAAAGAAATGAGTCATGCTATACAGGGTTATTTGTAAAACACCGGTAACCTCTCAGGACTATATTACTAACATCATAAACAACAACTTTTGTTCTACGACTTTTTACAAAACATAATACATTAACCAAAAACAAACCTTCAATATTTCGTTGTCCTATCTAACACATTTCAACTCTGTATTCCCCGCTCCCCTCCTCGCTATTGTCGGTACTATCGCTTCCTTTTGCTTAGCATAGACTTCGTAACATTTAGAGCGTTGAATTTAAATATTTTTATTTTTGTGTGTAAATCTGATGAATTAAAATATGATGAATTTTTAAAAGTCATAGAACAAAAGTTGTTGATTATGATGTTAGTAACGTAGTCCTGAGAGGTTACCGGTGTTTTACAAATAACCCTGTATATGGAAAGAAAAACTTTGTGCCTCTTTTAACGGAAATTCCGAAGACGACGGTGTATAAAATGACAATGTTAAAGTTATAGAGTAAGAGTGATCTAATATTATCATTTCAGCCGTGGGACGACCACTGCTGGACGTAGGCCTCCCTCATATATCTCCAGTTGTTGCAGTTAGAAGCGGCCTGCATCCACCGTGATCCCGCGGCCTTAATCAGATCATCCGTCCATCTAGTAGGTGGACGTCCTACGCTACGCTTGCCGATCCGCGGTCTCCATTCGAGAACTTTTCGGCCCCAACGGCCATCTGTTCTCCGTGCCTGCTCATTGCCACTTCAACAAACTAAACAGAACCGTTGGGATATGATGATGATAGAAATCCATAAAAAATATATAACATTTATCAAAATAAACATTCTATAACATGAATGACACACACACACAAAATGATCATCAGCCCATTACTACTTTTGAACATGGCCTCCCCTCGGAGGGCGAGTTGCCATAGTCACCAGTCTTGGCAGGCCGGTTAGCGATTACAGTATTATTTTGTATAGAGGTAAACCGGTTTTGGGGAGCACTATGTTCAAATAATATTGTCAAACTGTAATAAATAAATAAATAGATAAAAAAAATATAATAGATATACCTATATTTGTCAAAGATTATGTTGTGTCGGAACCAATGCAGCCCTGAAAATCAAAGACACAGAAAATTAAAAACATACACTATTATATAACTATAGTGTTTTCAGCTGGTCTTATAAACATTAAAATAAATAAAAAACAAGTTATTCTGGGTTATTAGAATTATAGAAATTGATTAGGTGCCGTTATGCTGAAATACTGAAGACCCGGACAGAAATATCACATTTTATAGGAAAATGTTTTCATTTACAGGATGGAAATCGAAACCACAACCTATTCAATTTAAACTTAACAAGGACACCCACTCTGTCTTTGTACATACATACATTATGTAAAAGATTTGTTTCTAAAATTTGTCACTGTTCAGTTAAATACAATGCAGAAAGGAATCGATACATTTCGGGACCACGATAGCTCGTCGCGTATATTGATCATACCACAGAATACATAATAGTACAAGTCATTACACTTAAGATATATATAATGTCACTGTAAAAGCTCGAACTACGGAAAATCCTAAGATTTTCCAGTAAAACTTAAGATTTACCGACTACTATTAATGATAAAAGTCCGAACAGATTAGCGATTCGAACTTTTACTCACTTGGTAAATCAAACTACCATTCACTTGGTAAATCTTAACGTAACCTAACCTAACCTAACCTGGGATGCACTACATTCTAATGGTAATATTCCGAGAATATCGCCCCATTTTCATTAATCCTTACATTCACCAACTCATGTTGGTAAATCCTAAGACTTTCTCATAAATCTTAGGATTTACCGTAGTTCGAACTGTCACACTAACATATATATCAACAAATTAGCAAAAACATGCCAAAAAATTTAACCGAAATAACAAATATGAATTTAGAAGATTGGTTTGACATTTTCGGTTATTTGACACCATTTTACTAGTGCTTAAATTGCCGGCTTTTATCAAATGAGTCACTATCGGGAGACCGCAAGATACACCATTAATTCTTGAACATTATATACCGAATGGTAGTAGCAAAAGCCTGACTACATAAATGACGGTCAGAAAAGAAGGTAGACTGGTTATAATAAACTATTTTAAACTAAATATTCCATGATTGTCTACTCTAACGCATTATTAATAATGATGTGATGGCAAGTGTGAGTGGCACAGTCGGAAGAGGAAGACCTCGACGAACGTTCTCTGACCAAATCGGAGACATCCTCGCAAAAGGTCAAATAAGATCCACCCTAAACCGACGTGCTTGTATGAAAAATGTTATGAGAGTGAATGAAGCGAAAGATGTGCGTAGGGATCGTAGCAAGTGGAGGTGCATTGTCTCTGCCTATCCCACTGGGAAACAGGCGTGAGCTTATGTATGTATATAATGTGTATTTTTATAGGTATATTATTTGTTTTAAGCTACTATACATTCGGGGTGCGGAGATTCAGTTCCAAACCTTATGATAAAAAAGTTAAAACGTAGGCTTACTACGCGTTTTTATCGTATACCGTAGGAATGACATAAGTAAAAATAGTTACTCCTTTGTAATGGCAAAAGAATAGTTGAAATTGGTACAGATTTTGAATTTACCTATTCCGTACAGAATCATTGACTGTCACATCAAGCTAACTAGAAGCTACGGTAAGTAAGTAACCTTAGAAAGACTAATTTACAAATGTCCGATAAAAACTTTCATTTCTTATTTCTGATGGTTTGACGAACTTTTATTGGTAACTGTGAATATTTTTCATTTGACATTGCTTTGTTTTTGTAGTGAATTATTTCAGCAAAAAACTGCACCGCTACATTGCTGTGTAACTATTTCACGAACAAAAACAAAATTGCTGGAGCTATTTTAAAAATAAAAGTTTATTTTTTAAAGTGTAGGGTAGAAATGACAAATGCCGTATAGAAACTAAAAGTACCTACGTATCTGTCTGCACGTAACTCCTTATAAATAACTTGAGCATAGAATACTACAAATAATTATTACATTATTACTTTAGAATAGGCCTTTTAGAATACCTATAAATTGTAAGCACGTATGTATGTAACTGTACACTTACCCACGTTATTTACCTTCAAAGTCCGTTCTCAAAATAACGTCGTATGTGCGCTGTCAGGAATCGAACCCGTGCTCTTTGATCCGTCCCCTTTGTAACATTAGACGAGTAACCTCTAAACCTGAGATAATTAACGAGCCGATGACAGAATGAGGTTACTGAAATAACAAGAGGGTAAATACAGTAAGGACATCACTAAGTAAAAGTGCGTCAAACCGATACATTGCATTTCTTTTAATTAATTATTTATTATTAATTAATAAAGCACAGTCAAAGTTCCAGGTCTGGTTGGTTGAGGGGCTACTCTCCGTGCCTGTGTTAAAACGTATCAGTGAACGGGCAGCAGGGTTTTCTTTTGTGTTACAATATACTACGTATATATAATACTGCGGTCACCCGCCCGCTTGCCAAGAGCGTAGTGACTATGTCAAAACCCTCCCTCGGGAATACCCGTACAACAAAAATAGGATGTTCCAAAATGTATCGTCTCCGAGGGTAAATGCAATTGGCATCTCATACGCCGCAGTGGCGTCTTATAAGGGACTCCCCTACCATTCCAATGGTATGCTACTCATACCATGAGGCGAGTATTACGCAGTCAATCCACCGGCTGCTCCTCCAAGAGCCAGTTTTAGAGACACCCATTGAAAATACGAAGTACACGAATCGATCGTACTTATTATAAGTTTTGACTTATAATAAGTACTATCGATTCGAATGTCAATGATAATGAAAAAACAAAGAAAAAAATCAATCTTGACTAATAAATTAGTTGGCATTTCTACAATAACGTTATTAAATAAAATTTACTAATAAACTACGCAACGGATTTTGATGCGGTTTTTTTAATAGATAGAGTGATTCAAGGGGAAGGTTTATATGTATAATACATCAGCATTGCACCCGTGCGGTGCCGGGGCGGGTCGCTAGTAATATTATAAATATTATTATAATTAAGATCAACCAGCGCGGGCTGAGATCGGGTCGACTGAAGCATAGAACGCTTCGCAAGATTCGCCTTGCGAGGACAACTGGACCCTATCCTAGCTTCCTACGAGTCTTTCTCTATCTACCTACGGTGTGACAACCGGAGAAGAAAGACTATAAGAAACTCCGTGATCATTCTTTTTGTCATCTTTTAAAGTCTTTGATTATTCATTTTGTACATTTTTTAAACATTTCTAGTATCTAGGTTAGTGATCCCCATACACCGATATGTAGGTAGGTACTCTTAGCAAGAAAGTGTGAAGACAACAATGATAATTTCAAATAGGTATCGAGTACAAGGAGCGGTACCCCAGATTTGCATACATAGAAACATGCCTACAGCCTGATCAGTTGTCTTGCGTATATTTTAAGAGTTCGAAATTTATAAAGTATATAACATAGACTTAATTTGATTGCACATTCGGTGTGTTAGCTAAAGGATGCCAGTCGGCCGCAATGATACCGATGGATTCATCCGCCAAACATCTCTATCATCCATATATTCTTTAATATAATAGTAGCCTCGAATCTTATAGACCTTTTTTACATACTTTTTGAATTTATGGTCTGGCAAAGCTGTCACATTAAAAGGAGGTTTATTATAGATTCTTCTACAATTTCTAAGAAACGTTTTACTTGTCTTAGTTAAACTCTGTAAAAAGGTGTAATGATCTTTGTTCCTAGTATTAAAATTGAGTACGTAAGGACGTACATAATTTTAATACTAGGAATAAAGAATAAATTCAGCAAGAAGAAAGCTTCTTGCTGAATTAATTTATATTTTTACGGGCGTAAACTATATTTTAGTACAGAAGGCACGGTAGATATATTTATTTCTTTAAATGGACTACGATGAGAATCACCGCTTCCTTTGTTATAAATAGCACGGACTGGTATTTTTTGAAATATTGTCATATTACAAAAAAGGCCAATCCGTCCTAAGAAATTTTATATAAAATATTACTTAAACTAATCAAGCTGTTTCTATATCAGTCATTTGTCGGATTTTCCAGACCAGATAAGATGCAGAGCTAAGTTTATCAGATAGTCTTTCTATATGTGGTCCCCATTGCAACTTGGAGTCCAGAGTAATTCCTAAAAATATTGTTGATGGAATTAAGCTTAATGGCTCCACATTTAGTTCTACATTAGGAATGTTATTTGACACATTTGGTTATGAAAATCTAATATATTTAATTTTAACTTTACTAAATATAATAAATTTACTTGCATTTAAAACGAGATTATTGGCGGAGAACCATTCCGAGATTAAGGTGAGTGTGCGATTTATCTCTGTTACATTTTTGCATTTTCTATTTACATTAAATATAAGACATGTATCATCTGAAAATAAAACTATATCACACTCATATTTACTACATTTGAAAGATCGTTTATATAGATTAGGAATAAAATGGACCTAGGACAGACCCTTGTGGAACTCCTATTTTGACAGTAGATCCTTCAGAAATAACATTGTCAATAGATACTCTTTGTTCTCGACCTGTTAAATAAGATGTTACTAGATGAAGTGCTGAGTCAGTGAATCCGTAATATTTAAGCTTCATAATAAGCGTGTTATGATGACCGCAATCGAAAGCTTTCGAAAGGTCGCAGAAAATAACTTATGCATCTTGCGAGCTCTCCCAAGATTCTCACAAAATATTTTGATGTGATAATTATGACGCAACTATAGATTACAGTGTTTACACCTTTAAACCACAGTTTTGTGACATATTTCTGAGCTAAGTTTATTAAGGCGCACTGTTCGCCTTTATGCCCGATAAAGTAGAAAAACACACGTGGCCGTTCAAAACAAAAGGGTTTTTTGTAATTGTAGTGGCATGATTAAGAAATTACACTATTTAATGCCCTAAGACCTAGGTCTTTTCCAGTTAGAAATTTTCTTATAAGTTTTTTTCCAACAGAATTCTTTCGCATAAAGGATGTTGGGTCATAAGTTCGTGTCTAATAGTCAAGTTAAAGTTTGTTGGATGTAAGTCCCCATATAGCTTCTATCATTACACTTCTTACTAATCCTAAGCTTTGTACAATAATGACATATACTGTAGACATACAAAGTACACAGGAAAACAACTGCTTAAATAATATATTGTTTATTGAAATTGATTGTAACAAGCAACTTAAATTGAAAACTATTTGCAGAAATGAACTACACAGTAAATTTTGCCTCTCGAATACAATAACAATATGCAATTTTAAGGATTAATTCGAGATAGTATTTCCCCCATTTCAAGTGCGCTATTATCGTGTCTGGCATTTTAATTGAATATACGGTAACAAATATTTAATCTTTAATTTACGCTGTGCATTGTAAAATAACGAAGTTCGAAAAATCTATGATGTAGATGTACGTGGATGAAGTGAAATGATAGGAAGGTACTATAGGTAAGTAGAGGAATCTTAGACCTACACCTAACGGCTACGTTTATACGAATACATATATTTAAAAAAATGACAGCTTGAGTTGATGCGATATTAATATTTTGAAGTGTTCTTGAGTGCTTGATCTTTTAGTAAGTCATAGTATACTTACACATCCTCTCGGAGGAGTAAGAATCAATAGACCTGCTGAGCTACGACCCCCAGTCAGGAGATCAGACGGTTTGCGGCCTTGACAATACTTATCAAATTCCGCGTAGCGCTGCCGTTACCTTCGGTATAGATAAATTTCAAGTTGAGGTATCCAAATCAGATACCTCGTTAAAATTTATCCCAATAATATCCAACATACAATTAAGTGAAATGATTTAAACATATCAAATATAAAGAACTAAACATTCAATTGGAACCTATAACGGAATACAGCTGTGGTGTCAGTATTTATTACATTTATTTAACTATCTTCCTCATATGCATACCATACCAGAAATTATATACATATTTGTGGACTTGACAAATTTTCAAAAGTTTCCTTTATTTATAATTACTACCAACAGGGTTTATAAAGCTTTTACAAGAGACCGTAGGTATTTGCAAAAATATATATTTTAAATAGTAACTTACATGAAATTATCGTGCCAAGTCATAATGATCTTTAAAAAATCAGGGTGTATATAAATACAATTTCTTTACTGTGAAAAATGGCTTCTAGGGATACTTGACCACTGAATCAATTCAACAAACAAGGTAACATTTTCTACTCGACAGGCCGTCGAAGAACCGCAACAAGTCCGGTTCTCTCGCGACTGGTTGTTTTTGCCTCGCTATATAAGGTACAGCCCACAATTGATATTAATTTCATGAGATGCTATTGAAATAAAAACCTACCCCGTATAGTCGTTGGCTTTTTTACTGACTTAATGGCCGATTCGTTAGTGATTGCCGTTTCCGTGGTTTGTGCGAATGCAATGCTCCGAAATAACAGACGTAGATGGAGTTGGGAATAAGAAATAACTGTATATTGCACTTGTTTTTATGTAGCAGAAATAAAGATTCAGTTTGCTTTTGCTTCAAGAATATTGTACTAAAATATTTTGTAATTTGTTTGAAGATGAAATACTTGTAAGTTGGGAATAAGTAGATATTCTGCGCACTTATAGGCCCCATTTCTTATTTCTGCACTTCGAAACAGATTTTGATAAATCTATTTAGAATACAAAAAAAAATACAGAAAATACACTTGCTTAAATAATTTCAAAAAGTGCTTGAAGAGGTCGAAATAGCGGATAAAGTAGGTATATGCTTTTGTCACTATCCACGCGACAAAGCTATGGGCTTGTGATCTATAGTTATTTCATCTTATCGTAATTTGACTTTCTGCGAATACTTATAATTTTTATTTATGTTTCGCCTGGCCAATTTTCTTATTGGATTACGTCTGATAAGTATGGTATGGTTCGTATTAAAATAGTGGTCTTATTAGTTCTATTCTAATTTATTATATAAAAAGTAGTTTTATAACACAAATAGTCCATGTAGTAATACTAAGCAGATTATTGCACAAACTTTTCTTTTTATTATTTAGGTTAGGAGACTATGTTTAAAAATTCATTGTTTAAATCTGAACGGAATAGAATATCCATTTCTGCAATCCATTCATCCAAAATATGTTCCATTTATTGACTTAAACTTAAAGTAACCGTTCGTATATGTGTTAAGAAAAGTTCAGCTTTTATAAAATATCAAAGTGTGGCGTTCACTAGCTTTTAGTTTATTTCTAATCAATCGCGACATGTTGAAAACCATTCATTAATTTTCGGTTTAAAATCACCTTCATCTAAAGATGCATAGTGATCATTCAGAGTTCAAACTATGTATACCTTACCATGTATCTTACACACACTTTCTGAAAGGACGATCAGCAGGCAGCTGTAAAACTCTTGTTAAAGGATAAATAAATAAGTGTTATTGTGCGATGATTAACATTTTCGTTTAGAATCCAATGACAAATATGATTGTAGATGATCAGTATGTACATATACGGTCCATACAAACCCAATCATGCAGTACAAAATCAATCCAAAAAACATGAACGCCTCCGCGGCCTTAAGTTTTCAAGAAACCTTTCGTTGCCCTCCTAGATTCGACGTCCGATAAAATAGAACTCCCTTAAAATCTAAACGTCATAATTCCTCAATCAAATATACAAATTTAGTTGATGGAACGGTATAATAGGTTCTCATTCAAACGTGTTCAACATGATGCACACGTTTGAATGAGAACCTAATGTAATAATTACCTATTGGATTATAGCACTTAGTTCTAGTCATTGCTTACTCGCATAATTAAGGTAGATTAATTTGAAATTTGCAAATTTCAATGTTTGTATTATTGAGCTTTAACTAGACATGTTACTGCAATGGTAACATTTGAGTAAATAATGTTAACTAATATTATGTTAAATTCAATTTTGTAAAAGTGTATTTGAAAGGGAAGAAATTATAATGGAGTGCAAGATACGTATAAAAGAAGAAGTATTAGAACAAGTGTAGGAGTTTGTACCTATATCTGGGAATTCTGGGATCTACATTTCCGAGAAAAAGGAAATAGTGCATTGCACATCTTTATTAGCAGCCAAAGCCTTTCTCAAAAGTCTCGCCGACTTGTACCGCTGTGCTTGAACTATCCGATGCCCTCGTAGACCCGAAGTCCGAGAGGCCCGCAAACTGTAAAGTAGAGCGACAGTTGCACTCCCCATCAGCGACCGCCCTGAGCCGAGGTCCAAGTCCCATAGGGGACGCCCTCTTGCGCAGGTTGCTTGGTCTGTAGTGCTTAAACCATTTATTTATTCTGGAGCTCGGCTCACTGCTGTGAAGAAGCAAAAGCCCCAGGGATAACTACAAATGTCCGCCCGTAAAAAAAAAGTACTTGAACCAACCCTAATGCAATTTAAGCGGCCGTAGCCTAATGGCTAGGACGTCGGACTTGTGATCTTGTGGTCGCCGGTTCGATCCTCATTGCACTACCGACGTGAACCCACTCATAACACAAGCATCTCAGCTTAGCACGAGTGGTTAACAAGAATACAGTACGTAGACTGCAAAAGTCTGTTAGTAATCTTATTATTATTATTTTATTCCGAAAACACTTGAATAATACCTCATTAGTTTGTACACCGTAATTGCTATACATATTATATCATATCAAGTGCAAAACCTAGTACCTAATTGAGTTAAGAATGTGTAATATGTATAATGTGGTTTGTGGCATTGTTGCAAATTATGCATGGAAGTGAGAGCTGAGTATGAGAAACACGAAAGTAGTATAAATGCTGTGGAAATGAGATCGCTGAGAAGCATGATCAGTGAGAAATTAGTGATAGAATTATGAACAGAGTGATTAAGGATCGCTGAGGTATGAGCGAAGATCCTTGTCTCTACACAAGAATTAAGAAAGTTAGGTATAATAAATAGGGCGAATGTGCAAGAAAGTCTTGAAAGGGGAAGACCAAGGTGGAAAGCCCAGGTTATAAGTACCCTAAACCGAAGGACTTGCATGAGGTGATAAATGAATGTTGAGGAAGCGAAAGTGTAAGTATGTCAAGATTGTAATAAATGGCAAGAAGTGGTCTTTGCCTACCCTATGG
The DNA here is from genome assembly GCA_947037095.2 of Nycteola revayana. Lineage (NCBI taxonomy): Eukaryota > Metazoa > Arthropoda > Insecta > Lepidoptera > Nolidae > Nycteola > Nycteola revayana. The sequence continues at coordinate 28,191,137 of OX344842.1, read as the reverse complement.
GGAAGAGGCTTGAATGTATGTATGTAAAGAGCATGTTTGTTTTATTGTAAGCCAATCTGTTCCATGCGGCTTTAACCGCGTAGATTCCATTTCATGAGGTACCTCCCATTAAAATATTTTTAAATCGGAACAGCAACACTGGAGATTATCCTGAACTTCCAAATTCACAAGCCTACGAGAGAAGAAGAGTCGATTGAATAGGTAATTCTCGCGAGCTATATAAAAAACGCGCGGTATAAGGAAAAGAATGAGTCGAGATGATTATCTCGACTCATTCTATTCCTTATACCGCGCGTTTTTTTTTAAATAGTAAGCGAGTAAGTCTTGTATATTCATGTCATAAAAAATATATATTTGTTACGTACGTTAAAAAACATAATAATTAACGTACGTAACAAGGATTATGGTTTTATTTTATAACACTACTTAACTGTCTGTATATATATATATATATAACACTTTTTCTTATGTGTTAATAAATGTTAAAAAAACAGTAAATTAAAGTAGTTAATCGTAATTTTAAATGTTTTATTAAGTTTCGGTTTCGGTTTCGGCCGAAACAAAGAGCAAGACCGAAAGTTCGGTCAGACACTAAATATTAGTCCATATAAATATTTAAAGAAATAATTTTTATTACAATAACAATATGTGTGTGTGTGTATGTCATTAAATATAGACCTACTTATGTTTAGTAATAACTAGCTGCGCCCCGTGGTTTTACCCGCTTTACTCTGCTCCAGTGGGTCGGAGCGTGATGTTTTGTAACCTATATGTTAATCCGGCGTATAACCTATCCCGGTGCAAAATTTCAGCCAATTCCGTTTAGTAATTTTGGCGTGAACGAGTAACAAACATCCATCCATCCATCCATACTTAGAAACTTTCGCGTTTATAATATTAGTACGATTAGGTCGAAAACTTTAAAAAGCACATGCGTTTATCTCCCGCCTTCCTATTCTATGGTTAACAAATGTAAAAAATTGTATTGTGTGTAATTTTTAGTAATTAATGATAATAGACCTGTTATTGTAGGTATTTATAATCGCAAAATAAATAATTTATTATTATAGAAAATATTGCTAATTTTTGTCCAATTCTCCGTTAAATACCTAAAGTAGAAACGTTGCACCTTAAAGTCATTGTTTAGTGATATTTACGTTAAGGTGCTACAACAAAAATTCAGTATTCATATAAACGCGATGCCGAAACTCTGCCAAACAGTGGGTTCCCGGTCACTGACCACTCTACTTCTTTCTTTGGACTAAAATCCCATGGTTATATAACATTTCCTTTGACTTCTTAAGGCAAGATAGCATGAAAATACAATGACCAGTGCGAATTGTTTTGCCGCGATAAATTAACAATCACAACCGGTTACCATTCAATCTTGGCATTTCGGTATTACAAATGAGTAGCAATTATCTGGAACTCGATTTAAGAGGTATTATACATTATTAATTATTTATCAATGACAATCTCGTTTATCACAATATTAAGTATATGTATCATATATCTTATAGTTTGCATAATCTCGTAAATACCCTCATAGTACATACATTCAATTAAATATGACTAATGAGATACATTTGAAGTCTTAATGTGCCCATCTGAGTATGTTTCACCGGATCGTCTCGATGAGGCCGCACTGAAACCGGCAGTAGAATAACCCCACTGAGTTGTTTCGCCGGGTCTTCTCAGTTTGGATCCAGTGGTAGCATTAAAGCGCGTTCGTCGAGATACTTATGGTCCGTCTAAATAATAACATACTCAAAGGACAGAACTTAGATTTAATCATAGATATAAAATAATATTGTATTTTCATACCTGACAGCTTTTAGGCTAAAGCTATATAAACTATTATAATCAAATAAAATTAAGTAATTCAACATTGTAAATTTCAAAACCAAAATATGTTTTGACTATTTACAAATACCTGTAATGGGTTTACGTGAATAAAAACATTTTTTAATTTTATTTATTTATAATAGATAAACAAAGGAGCCCAACGGTTTTTGCACGAAAATATTCTAAATATGATAAAGAAACATAATATCATGTGTACAATATTATCCAAACTAACATGTTAACGAAATCCAGTAACATTGCAACTAAACATGCGGGAATCTGTTAACAATATTGCTTTGGTCATATTTTAAACCTTATGCCTTTGAATTAGGCGACAAAATTGACGGTATCCGTCAACAGGAATATAATTGTCACCGTATAATGAGATGAAAGCTATGGTGACTATTTTTGGTAAAGGAACGCATACGGAGGATTGTGTCGGCGAGTCAACGTTAAAATTGTATCAAAATTCGAAACTATATGTTGTTAAGTTTTATGGTGACATCTGTTGATTTTATATATCGTATTAAAATTTAAAGTATGTTATAACTCTCCTTGGGGAAGGCCGAGGCCTCGTCTGACTGTGTACATGGGATGTTGACGATGATGTCGATAGTCCTACTAATATTATAAACGCGAAAGTTTGTAAGTGTGGATGGATTGATAGTTGGATGTTTGTTACTCTTTCACGTAAAAACTAATGAACGGAATTGGCTGAAATTTTGCACCAGGATAAGTTGAACGCTACTTTACCATAAAGGCTACAAAACATCACACTCCAACCCTCTGGAGGAGATTAATGCCGGAAATAACACGGGGCGCAGCAGTAAATAAAAAAATGCTGTCAATTAAACTGTAATTAAACGAGGAAAATGCTTCAACATTAAAAAAAACCACATAAATATTGTATGTAAATGTTTTTTCATCTTCATTTTTTTGGTTGTTATATATCTAGGTGCTATGGTAAGTTATTGATTTCGATTTTAATGACTTTTATCAAACTTTAAAAATACAAAAAAAATCATTTTATTCATTGGGCCTGTCATAATATCCAAACCTATAGCGGAAACCGTATTCATATAATATGTACGAAGATATGACATTTTAAATTGACGATGACTTGCTATAAAAGTGTAAGCTGAACATCCTTCAGTGCCGTATGTAGCGATTCTAATTATTATAAATCTGTCGTCGCCAATGCGAGACGACACTGTTTAGTCTTTTTTTACTCGCACGAACAAGTGTTAGGGATGTTAATTAAATACTTCCATTTTATTACTGTGCGCCATCGTTTTAGGGTACCACACTTTAATTGGTATAGCCTATATTTTCTACATACAATTATGGATACATATTTCCATATCATCATCATCAACAGCCCGTTTATGTCCACTGCTGAACATGGGCCTCCTCTTAACAGACTTTGACAAGCCAGGATCGTAGAGGTTATTTCCATAATCACCACGCTTGGCAGACGGATCGGTGATTGCAGTAAGATGTAAACCTTGAACTAATAGATGCTGCTGCCCATCCATCAGCCATATGTCCCTTAGTTGCCTTTTACGACACCCATGGGGAGATATGGGGTGGCCTATTCTAAGCCGGAAACCACACGGCTATTTCCATATACCAATATGGAAATAAGTAGATCCATAATTGTATGTGACACTATTGTGAGCTGAGTAAAATATTCAAAAGCAGCCGAATGCCTTTTTTAGGCTAGTAAACGTTTCATAAGCAGTTTTTGCAGATTGTATGACTGGATATACCGAGTGGTCACACGCCAGGCAGATTTCGCTCTTACTTTAGTGTGTTTTCTTTCGATGACAGGATTAGCAATGTCCTTGTGACTTACGACGTCCCAAAGATCTTGCTCTAACAGCATGCACTCGATAGAAAATGCCCAGACAAAGAAACTATTCCCCGTATTTTTTTTTGATATTTTACGAACTCGATGCCGATATTTGTATCTGAACTAGAACCGCATCTTACAATATAATCTAGACGTCTTTTATCTTGAAATATAGACGAAGCGCTGTCTACCTCGACGGCATGGCCGAGGACCGCGTTGTTGCTTATTCCCCGAACTGTGATCTAGTGCCAGCGATCATCACCACTGTTCGTAAATCTACTCTTTACTCCAATGGCACCCTGAGCGTTGGTCCTAACCCCTTAAGGGTGCCCTCAGGTGGATGTCGCTTAAACTTTGGCCGGATTCTTTGAAGTTAATTTTAATTTTAGACCTGTTAAGACCTTTAAGGCATCTTACTATACCTAATGTGTACATTTGTCATTTATCGCTCGACAGACGGACAGACTGATTAAAAATTCTGTAAGATCAAATAATTATAACAATGTTTTTTAGCTACTTAAGTGATACTTTAGTGATTTAGTCTTATACAGTGTAATTTTGACAAGTACAAGTGTATGTAAATACCAAAGTGCTGAATAAATTTCATTATTTCATTATTTCTAACAATGCGCTGAAGCCAAATTTTTTGTGCAGGAGTGTAGGTAAAGTTGTTGCTATGATTTTTCACAGTACCTCAATATTATAAAAACTTTGATTTATAGGTACTCCATGGCATGACACAATTGGTAGTTTTGTCAACAAATAATGACCTTTGTTATGATATCAAGCACCTAACGCTGCGATAGAATGACATATGGAGTGACAAGGAAAGGCATAGTTTTGGTATGCGTGTGTGTGTAAGCTGTGTATGAGCATGCCAAGGCCGAGTATTAACCGGCTTCAGTGTGCTACTCACCACCCTGTATATACTTTTTTATTTAGTCTGATCTTCCGTGTTGCATCCAATATTGGTCATCTTTCATTATATGCCTTCTTAGTACTCACGTTTTAACTGGACCCATAACCAATTAGAATTAAATAAATAAATAACGTGCTGTGAATTCAGTGGCGTAGCTATCGTAGGGCCCGGTGGTGCAGTGCACCAGGGCCCCGGACCTGAGGGAGTCCTCTAACTATAGTTATGAAAAGAGCGGTTCAGCCAACTGACCAGCCAACAGCCCGGTGCATAGCTCTTGAAGCTATGCACCGGGGCCCTTGCCCACCTAGCTACATCACAGTCAGTTAATTGTACTATATTCTATTATTATCTATATCTTTATTTTGATAAGTGACATATTTATAAGTCATTTTATAATTTTAACATAGAATAATATTTGTAAGCGGCTTTACGGTTGGCATTGTTAGACAAATAGTTTTAACAGATTTTAATACGCTTCCACTGAGTCAGAAATTTGACCAGATAATAGCAAAATATGTTTTAACACTAAGCGTGACCTAATTACTGCGTTGTTGCCGATTTTAATTAAAATGTAAGTAATACCTAAATGGGTTAAACTTATACAGTTTCAATTGTTAAGCACTCGACGCGGGTGAAAGGTTATCATTTTATTTTATTTTTATATGAACCTAATTGGATGTAGACGACGGATGTACGCGATAAGTTATCGATTCTAAAAATTGTATTATGCTGTGTTTACCTCATGCCGATTATGTATCATGGTTTAGCTAATATAATTTACTTAAAATAAAAATATTTTAAGTAAAATGTTATAAAATGTTAAATAGCGGTCGTAGCCCAATGGCGAGGGCGTTGGACTTCTGATCTTGAGGTCTCCGGTTCGAACCTGCCTTCCCATTGCACTACCGACGTGGACCCTATAATAACACAACCATTTCAGCTTAGCACCAGGGGTTAACAGGAATATTAGTAAAATGCCAAAATTCTGCTAGTAATCTTTTAAAAAAGAAAAATATATATAATATATATATACTATATATAATATATATATATATATAGCTGACTAGCTGACCCGGCAGACATCGTACTGCCTTAATCTATGTATAAAAGACCTAAACTTTTGTATAAAATAAACTCTCCCGGCGAGACTTCGTTTACGCAGTGTCCTACATCTACCCTTCCCCTACCCTAGTCCTACCCTACCCCTACCCTACCCCTACCCTAATTAGTATTAGTAAAAGGGTTCTACTAAAATCCTTATGACACTTATGAAACGCCAATCACATAATTCTTCATGAATGAAGCTACCTTTTATAAGAACCTATATTTTTTTCTCCAAGTGCAACAGCACCACGCATCCCCTCCTCCGCCAGGAGACATACTCCTGTTAGCAGTATGTCTCCTGCTGCTACCAGGAGTATGTATACTCATTAAAAAAGCGATACTTAAGTATAAATAACGTAGTTTTTATCAAATCAATAACAATTATGAATATAATTTCGGACCTTTATCAAGTTGTTCGAGCATGGTTCTTACTCGAGGACACCTGCTTGCGTTTTTTAACGCTCTATAGTCGAAATAGGTACGAAGTAACGATTAACATTAATATTTTTTACTTGGCGAGTTCCAATATTTGGTTTGGTTTTTCGTATGTTATATCTAGGTTTCAACTTTCAAGTCTCAATAAAAATAGGAAGTTTATCTTACCCAGTTTACAGATAACTACTAGCTTCCCGCGCGCGGTTTCAGGGAACTTCGTAATAAAATAGCCCATGACCTTCCTCGATAAATGCACTATCCAAAACTGAAAGATTTTTTGAATTCGGACCAATAGTTCCTGAGATTAGCGCGTTTAAACAAACAAACAAACTCTGCAGCTTCATAATAGCACCTATATAGATTTATGCCCAAAGTTGAAACGTCTAGATATAGCATTATCTTGGGATAACATACCTACTGAAATATAGGATGACGTAGGGACATCGGACGTACGAACATCCTCCGGCAAGATGGACCGGTACTTTCAAAAGGGTGGCTAGAGCACACTGGATGCGGAGGACGGGGGACTTGTGTTATGGCGCAAATTAGAGAAGTCATATCTATAGCTGTAGACAGACATAGGCTGATTGATTGCATACAAGTATACAATATAGCTTCCCGCGCGCGGTTTCACCCGCGTAATTCCCGTTCCCGTGGGATCTTCATAATAAAATATAGCCTATGTTATCCGGGGATAGTGTAGTTTTCCAACGGTGAAAGATTTTTTCAAATCGGACAAGTAGTTTCGGAGCCTATTCAATGCAAACAAAACTACAAAAAAACAATCAAATCTTTCCTCTTTAATATTAGTGTAGATTAAAACTTCAAGAATACAATGACACGCAAAATGAGCAAGATAAAATACAAAAACAAATATTTTTGAATTTTATTAGGTAACTCCCGCAGGAGACTGAGAAACACACAATTCACGAACTTTTGGCACATTCTTATTACGCGTTTAACTGAAATATTGGCGGAAGTGACAATTGAAAGCTGTATAGACATATTAGCTACTAGCTTCCCGGGCGCGGATTCCCAGTGTAGCTCCTGTTCTGGGATCGTCATAATTAAAAATAGCCTATGTCATTTGGGCTGGTCACATGATGAGAGAAAACAAGAGAAATGGAACAAGATACATTGCTTACATTTTTTCTATACATGCATCTGAAAAAAGAACACCGATTTGCTTCAATAATATAAATAATTGAGAAAAAGCGCAAAAGCGTGAGAAAAGTCACGCATTTTGGTACCAAAATGTACTAGGGTACTAAGAGACATCAGGAGTCAGCGCGGTCTCATTCCACTTAGAATACTTTTTATTGTAACTCACTGGTATTCCAGAAATAGCAAATGAAGCAGGGAAAAACAACAAAGGAAGACGATTAAAAATATATCAAATCTTTTCTCTTTATAATATTAGCAGAGATAGATACCTATTCACAAATCACACTGCAACTCCAATCGATATTGGAGTAGTCCAACGCCAATAAAACCAAGTGTCTATCCCACAGAGCTACATACATCACTTAGGACTTGGCTCAATGTATGAATCTTAAAAAGTTTACTTACTCAGAAATACCTACATTTTTACTACTCGAGTTGGATGTATTCGTAGTTCAGCAAAAAATATTCAATATGGTCGAAAATTGGTTGACTATTCTTTCTCGGCGCCTTTTGTTCACTGCAACTTGACCCTTCGAATAAAATGTTCATGATTTTATTCGGTCTCTGCACCATTCGCCCCTGCCTCTTGTGCCCTACACATAAAAATATGAACGTGTTACTATTATTTTGTTCGAAGGGTCCAAGGTACAAAGTGCCAATACCATCTATTCAACATTTACCTAGTACTTTTATTCTGACAGTCGAAAGTTACAAAACGTCAGTCGTGATCCACACACGATTTTTACTTCATTTCATTTATTTTTATTTATAAACAAATTATATCAGGTTTATAGGGAATTATATTCAAAGTTATTATAACAATGTATAGGTACGCAAACAATGGTATTGCAGACCAGCGACCCTTCTAGAACGAATAATAGTAATTGCTCCTAAAGGGACTTTGTGAAGGCAATGGTCCAATTCTATAGACCTACTATTTGTATCTTACTGAGAGGTTCTCGTAAAAGATATTTGATTATTTTGTCTGTGTTTAAAAGGCAACATCCGAGGCATACTGGTATATAAGTCGCCTTCAATCTCGGAGGTCGTGGGTTCGATTCCCGCCATACAAAAAATATTTGTAAAAATAAAAAGATAAATTTGTTGGTTAAGAGACTACTGTCCATGCCTCGGAAAGCAGGTTAAGCAGTAAGTACCTACATCTTGATTGTCATATAACATCAGTGATATGATACTATGGTAACATCCCCGTCACAGGATATAATTTTTGTTTGGAAAGCGGAGCATAGTAAAAGGGTTCTACTAAAATCCTTATGGCACTTATGAAACGCCAATCACATAATTCTTCATGAATGAAGCTACCTTTTATAAGAACCTATTTTTTTTTCTCCACGGGCAACAGCACCGCGCCTCCCCTCCTCCGCCAGGAGACATACTCCTGTTAGCAGTTTGTCTCCTGCTGCTACCAGGATACTCATTAAAAAAGCGATACTTAAGTATAAATAACGTAGTTTTTATCAAATCAATAACAATTATGAATATAATTTCGGACCTTTATCAAGTTGTTCGAGCATGGTTCTTATTCGAGGACACCTGCTTGCGTTTTTTAACGCTCTATAGTCGAAATAGGTACGAAGTAACGATTAACATTAATATTTTTTACTTGGCGAGTTCCAATATTTGGTTTGGTTTTTCGTATGTTATCTAGGTTTCAAGTCTCAATAAAAATAGGAAGTTTATCTTACCCAGTTTACAGATAACTACTAGCTTCCCGCGCGCGGTTTCAGGGAACTTCGTAATCAAATAGCCCATGACCTTCCTCGATAAATGCACTATCCAAAACTGAAAGATTTTTTGAAATCGGACCAATAGTTCCTGAGATTAGCGCGTTTAAACAAACAAACAAACTCAGCAGCTTCATAATAGTACCTATATAGATTTATGACCAAAGTTGAAACGTCTAGATATAGCATTATCTTGGGATAACATACCTACTGAAATATAGGATGACGTAGGGACATCGGACGTACGAACATCCTCCGGCAAGATGGACCGGTACTTTCAAAAGGGTGGCTAGAGTACACTGGATGCGGAGGACGGGGGACTTGTGTTATTGCGCAAATTAGAGAAGTCATATCTATAGCTGTAGACAGACATAGGCTGATTGATTGCATACAAGTATACAATATATCGTCCCGCGCGCGGTTTCACCCGCGTAATTCCCGTTCCCGTGGGAACTTCATAATAAAATATAGCCTATGTTATCCGGGGATAGTGTAGCTTTCCAATGGTGAAAGAATTTTTCAAATCGGACAACTAGTTTCGGAGCCTATTCAATGCAAACAAATAAACAAAACAACAATCAAATCTTTCCTCATTATAATATTAGTGTAGATTAAAACTTCAAGAATACAATGACACGCAAAATGAGCAAGATAAAATACAAAAAAAAAATAGTTTTGAATTGTATTAGGTAACTCCCGCAGGAGACTGACAAACACACAATTCACGAACTTTTGGCACATTCTTATTACGCGTTTAACTGAAATATTGGCGGAAGTGATAATTGAAAGCTGTATAGACATATTAGCTACTAGTTTCCTGGGCGCGGTTTCCCAGTGTAGCTCCTGTTCTGGGATTGTCATAATTAAATATAGCTTATGTCATTATTATGGGCTGGTCACATGATGAGAGAAAACAACAGAAATGGAACAAGATACATTGCTTATATTTTTTCTATACATGCATCTGAAAAAAGAACACCGATTTGCTTCAATAATATAAATAATTGAGAAAAGCGTGAGAAAAGTCACGCATTTTGGTACCAAAATGTACTAGGGTACTAGGAGACAACAGGAGTCTGCGCGGTCTCATTCCACTTAGAATACTTTTTATTGTAACTCACTGGTATTCCAGAAATAGCAAATGAAGCAGGGGAAAACAACAAAGGAAGACGATTAAAAAAAAATCAAATATTTTCTCTTTATAATATTAGTAGAGATAGATATTCACAAATCACACTGCAACTCCAATCGATATTGGAGTAGTCCAACGCCGATAAAACCAAGGGTCAAACCCACAGAGCTACATACATCACTTAGGACTTGGTTCAATGTATGACTCTTACAAAGTTTTCTTACTCAGAAATACATTTTTACTGCTCGAGTTGGATGTATTCGTAGTTCAGCAAAAAATATTCAATATGGTCGAAAATTGGTTGACTATTCTTTCTCGGCGCCTTTTGTTCACTGCAACTTGACCCTTCGAATAAAATGTTCATGATTTTATTCGGTCTCTGCACCATTCGCCCCTGCCTCTTGTGCCCTACACATAAAAATATGAACGTGTTACTATTATTTTGTTCGAAGGGTCCAAGGTACAAAGTGCTAATACCAACTATTCAACATTTACCTAGTACTTTTATTCTGACAGTCGAAAGTTACAAAACGTCAGTCGTGATCCACACACGATTTTTATTTTATTTCATTTATTTTTATTTATAAACAAATTATATCAGGTTTATAGGAAATTATATTCAAAGTTATTATAACAATGTATAGGTACGCAAACAATGGTATTGCAGACCAGCGACCCTTCTAGAACGAATAATAGTAATTGCTCATAAATGGACTATGTGAAGGCAATGGTCCAATTCTATAGACCTACTATTTGTATCTTAACTTAAATTGACCCGATTACCCGCGAAAATAAAAACGAGAGGCTCTCGTAGAAGATATTTGATTATTTTGTCTGTGTTTAAAAGGCAACATCCGAGGCATACTGGTATATAAGTCGCCTTCAATCTCGGAGGTCGTGGGTTCGATTCCCGCCATTCAAAAAATATTTGTAAAAATAAAAAGATAAATTTGCTGGTTAAGAGACTACTGTCCATGCCTCGGAAAGCAGGTTAAGTTCCTACATCTTGATTGTCATATAACATCAATGATATGATACTATGGTAACATCCCCATCACAGGAGGCCTATTTTCGGTAATGTATAATAATAGCCATAATTCCATAAGTATATCATGCTCATTGACTTTTCTATGTATTGTATTGACGACTGATCGTGATGGTCGGCAGACCAGACAGGTCGACTGTTACTATTAGTCGCGTAAACCCGAAGTCCGAGAGGCCCACGAACTATTAAGTAGAGCGACAGTTACACGAAATTCCCCTAAAATACTAATAGTCATAATTACTTAATCCCCCGCTACCGACCGCCCTGAGCCAAAGCCCACAGTTGGCGCTCCTTAGCACAGATTGCTTAGTTAGTTCGTTGTTTTAAAGCCATTTAATAAAGCTGGAGCCCTGCTCGCCTTTATGTCTGGATAAATATGAAAAGCATCATGGCTTATTTAAAAAACCGGCCAAGTGCGAGTCGGACTCTCGCACGAAGGGTTCCGTGCTAGTTGCAACTGTGATCGATGTTAATAATAGTTGATTGAATGAAAGGTAAATTGTGGTTTCGGTTTATGACGTATTAAAAAAAAACTACTTACTTGATCTCGTTCAAACCAATTTTCGGTGAAAGTTTGCATGGCTATGTACATCATATATTTTTTTTAGTTTTATCATTCTCTTATTTTAGAAGTTACAGGGTTACACATTTTACCACTTTGGAAGTGACTCTCGCGCAAAATATTCAGTTAAGAAAAAAATGACACTAGAAACCTCAATATCATTTTTGAAGACCTATCCATAGATGACACGTATGGGTTTGATGAAAAAAAAAATTTTCAGTTTCAATTCTAAGTATGGGGAACCCCAAATTGTTTTGTTTTTTTTTCTATTTTTGTGTAAAAATCTTAATGCGGTTCACAACATACATCTACTTGCCAAGTTTCAACATTATAGTTCTTATAGTTTTGGAAAAAAGTGGCTGTGACATACGGACGGACAGACAGACAGACATGACGAATCTATAAGGGTTCCGTTTTTTGCCATTTGGCTACGGTACCCTAAAAATATATTACATTTTTACAGCGTAACATCGTTACCACAAAGATATTCATTGTCAGTGATGTTATTACTCTCAAATTAAAAAGTAATAACTAATTCCACTATATACAATGATTTCAGATACAAAAATGTATCGAGTAACAAAATTACAACACGTTTAATAAGTTCCGTTTATGACGTACCTTGTACGCCATATTACCTGGGGGCGCGCTCATGCTTCCCTGTTACCGGTGTAAGCTCAGCCTAACAAACCATATCGTAAAATTTTATACCATGCCCACGCCGATAAGATAAAATATAATAATATTGTAACAAATATATTTTATAATATAACCATTGTGATGACTTAAGTCAAAGGGAAAATTAAAATCGATGTTTTAAAATTCTGCGCAGTTCTGTTTTAACTTTTTTTTATTACGTATATACGTATGTAGTTAGCCACTAGGCTTTTGCTAGTGCAAAAGTTTAACTGGCAGTTTAACTTTTTTTTACTGGTAGTGGCTTTTATACCCGGTGAACTATCACCAGGCATAAAAGCAAGCAGCGCTTCAGTCTCCAGATTACCAGTTAACCGGCGCAAGAGGGCGCCACTGTTGATACGTGTTAATGATGTTGCGTCACGAATTAAGACTTTAGTGTTTTGGTGTAACCACCGCTCTACTTATTCTAGCTGATGTTTAAAAAACGAGGGTGTGACTTCTACTCTTGTCACAGACATAATAATATGGAAGAATGTTATATTGATCCTTCTAAAAGGGGAAACTTTACCACAGAATTGTCTTGAATGGAGGTGTGTAGTTCAAATTAAGACACAAATGTTTGAAAACCAAAGTAAGACAGAACAACAAATGCAATGCATTCAAATCGAAACCACCTACACACAGTCATGCATTATAATCTCATTGACGGCGTCTACATTTGCGCTTCAGGCGTTCGTACTTTTAATACTAAGTTTGGTTATTGCAGTCATCAGAGAGCTCAAGAGCGGGCAAACCAGCATAGCCAGTTATCTAGCTAGTCGCAACTAAAGACAGTGTTAACGCTTCTTTAAAAAACATCCCCAGGGGTAGTTCATCATCATCATAATTTCAGCCATAGGACGTCCACTGCTCGACATAAGCCTCTCCCATAGATTTCTAGTTGCTACGGTTGCAGGCGGCCTTCATCCACTGTCATCCCGCGGCTTTTACCAGGTCGTCCGTCCATCTAGTTATTGGACGTCCTACACTACGCTAGAGGTATTTCGTCATGTGGAAAAGTCAATAGACATCACGGAGCAGACAATGGTCATACGTAAACATTTTTACTAAGTTTTTTTTTTATTTTATTTTTTTTATTCTTTAGGCACAGATACAGATAACAGATTAATATAATATAACTAATAATTTTGACAATACACAATAAGTAAACCTGATATCTAGTTACAGCTGTACACAACTTTTATAATTAACAATGCTTCGTTTTAATTAAGTTAAATAATCTAAAATGGTAAAGTAATTACTTAAGAATAAACAAAGAAATATTATTATTAGTTTTTTTTTTACTTTTGGTAATTATTACTTCGTAATCGCACTACCAGACAATTTTGCTCAATCGCGCTTTTTATCTTGTTTTGTGTTCACAAATATACAAAGTAAGGTAACGTAGTAGGAACCTACAAGTAAATGTCGAATATACAATAACAACAAGTGTTTAAGTTGTTCTGTTCCGTTTTAACTATCATCATCATCATCAGCCCGTATTATGTTTCGAAGAACACAGGGAAACGCTGCTGCCCGTTTCCGTTTAGATTATGTTATTACAATCGGGATCAATAGCTTAACGTGCTTTCCGAGGCACGGAGGGTAGTCCCTCAACCAACCAGACCCGGAAATAAATCTTAGAATTTACACAAAGATTTCTTGTCCGGTGTGGGGATCGAACCCACGATCACCGAGACTTAAAACGAGCCAAATACCGCTACGCTACGGAGGTTGTCGTCGTTTTAACTATATATTGGTATCTAAATGGTTGTCGCGGGGGACGCAACTATTTACCATACCAACATAGGGGTAGGTACTTTTCAAACTCACCGTTGACGGACACAAAATACAGCCAAACTCTAAACAAATATCCGCGATTCACACAAATAACTATAACAAGTAGGATTAGTGCCTAGAATTAGTGGTTTATAGGTTTTACCTATGAGAACACATAGGTTAGTACAGTCTATAGTAAAAGTAGTATTTTTTTTTTCGGACTCTCATATTTATTTTGCCCCGCGGCTTTTGCTACTTCACCGGGCATATAGGCGAGCAGAGCTCCAGCCTAGATAACAGTTTAATTACTTATTCGATATTTATGCAGGTCAACAAGAGTTTTGTTGCACAGAAAAACACACATTTATTTGTCATCTCAGAGAATGATGGATATTGTTTCATCTCTAAAATTTTTCTGTCACGTCTAACTTTAGAGATATTTGACAATAAAACGTAGAAAATTAGCATTTAAGCCTTTTTGAAACATAGGTCAAAAGACGTCAAAGTCTATTTAGTAAAATCGTGTAATGACTGATTTTGTAATTAGCTATTCTGAATTCCAATTAACATTTATGATTTTGTTGCTGTAATGTTCTTTTATGAAAATATTAACATTTGAGTGCCATCAGTAAAAACTCCATACAAAATGACTCTATTGAAATGTATGAGAAAAATAAAGACCAACAAAATCTTAAATATCTTTGCATTAGAAAATCTTAGAAACTTTTTGTAAACTGTATATTAAGTTAAGGAACAACAATATTATACTATTCTAAGTAAAGTTGCAAATATAGCTAAATCAGCATATTTTTATGTATTTACAAGCAAATATATCAAAAATGTGAGGTGATATATATATTGTAATTATTATTATTGTTCAGATTTTAAGTAACACTGATTATTATTACAAAAAAATTATTAGAAGTTCTGCATCTTGAAAAAAGTAAAATTGTGTTGACCATAACAAATTATGTAGAAAAACATCTCCTATTTAAAAATCTAAGTCAGGAAGTTGGTGGTGTTTCATCCGTGCCTCGGAGAGCACGTTAAGCTGTCGGACTTGCTCCTAATCTCTCACCGGTCGTGTCTGTACAACCGTCCCACCGGATTTTGTCAGTAAAAGAATAGTGCACCTGTATTTCCACACACTCTTGGGCACTATATTATATGTCCTGCACAATGATCTTAAAGAAATGACTGCTGAAGCCCCTTACAGAACTTGTTTTTTTTTTTTCGGAAGGACATATTTAATTAGCCCTGTGGCTTTTGCTACTTCACCGGAGCTCCAGCCTAGATAAATGGTTTAAACACTACAAACTAAGCAACCTGCGCAAGAGGACTTGGACCTCGGCTCAGGGCGGTCGCTGACGGGGAGATTGAGGGATTATGGCTTTTAGTTTATTTAGGGGAGTTTTGTGCAACCGTCGCTCTACTTTACAGTTCGCGGGCATCTCGGATTTCGGGTCTACGAGGGCAACGGAAGGTTCTTTGCAAACTAAGCGTCGGGATACAGACCTTGGCATGCCTATATATAATAGGTATGTACAGTCAACAAAAGAGATAGGTTTATACCGTCAGTATCATATAATGTTAATAAATATGTTTATGTCCCTACGACAGCCAGTTTTTTTACGGGTGAAGAGTTGAGCTGTATGCTATGTGCATTTGGCACATAATGGTAAACTATTCTCATAAACGTGTACATATAATTTTAAAATGCGTTTTACTAAGTGTTAACCTATCTCTTTTGTTGACTGTACATACTATAGTAATTATACACTATGAAACGTTAATACCCATTGAAGCAGAATATCTCACCCTATAATACCTACTAGATACCATCGAGATCATAATCCATGAAGTACTTAAGGAACAATATCTCTCTCTATCTGAACTTAGAGCTCCTAATTACCTATCCGTAAGTACTATGGATTGCAAACCGGAAAAACGGATCCGGTAATGCGGCGGATCCGGAATCAATATGCGTCTACCGGATCTGGTACTAGAATACCGGATCCGGTGATTTCATATTTTGGCAAAATAATGGTACTTTAAAGCGTGTGAGTCGTTTGAACACGTCGCAGCAGCAACGTGTCGTCTCCATTTCGCTTAGTTTAAACAGTTTGTGATGTCCGAGTCAAAAGTGTGTTTTGTCGCTGCTTCTTAAACGTAAGATAGTGAGTAGTTTTTAGCGTTAGTGTTGAACGTAAGATCGTAAACTGTTTATCTTGTATTTCTTTCTTAATGTTCGTTCTAAATTGAAATAAATAAAGATATTTTTGTTTTAGTTACTAAACTTATTTTTACAGTAAAATTAACCGCGGCGATAGACATCGTTTCTTTAAGCTGTTTGAGTGATTTTGTTGGATTAATTATATTAACGTTTCACACTTGCGAGTCTGAATGCCATAAAGAAATAATTAGATATTTAATATTTGAAAAGGAATTATTTAATTTGTATTCAATTAGGTACGTACGATATAACGATATTTAAAGTAAAAGATTAAAGTAAGATATTTAAATTAAGATATGGGAGCGTGTAGAAATATGGAATTCTACAACATAATATGTGTCACAGGTAGGTACATCCTTGGTATTAAATATAAATATTAAATTTAACAATTACATTTAGGGTTCCGTACCTCAAAAAAACGGAACCCTTATTAAATCACTTTATTGTCCGTCTAAGTGTCATGACCCATTTTCTCAGAAACGCGTGAAGGCATCAAGCCAATATTCAAATACTCATGTCTACTGTCCCTGGAAGGTGTGAAAAAAATCGAACTTCTAACACACAGTTTATACCTCAAATTTTCGTCACTCGCAAGGCTATCAAAACCTACAGGATACGGGTAGAATCTTGAAATTTGGTACGAAGAAATGTCTTATAGCAGAGATAAAAGAAAAATTGCGAAAGCTATACATTTTTTGTTACATAATGTAATATAACATGTTTAACCACTTTAAACTTAGATAGGTACCACCTGTTCTCATGAACATAGGTATATAAATTGAAATTCATATTAAATACTCAGGTCTACAATATCTTTGACCTGTAACAAAATCAAACTGCTATGTCATAGAAACAAAAATTTAAGCCGCATATTTTGAACCTCGCAACTACTTGCAAGGGAATCAAATCCTAAGGAGTACTTCCATCGACCTCGAATCAAATCCTAAGGAGTACACCATCTTGAACGCTTCAAAAATGGACAATTTCGAAAGCTTAACATTTTTATTTACTTCACATATATATTTTTAATAATTATAAACTTATGACCGAAACATATGAGATAATTAGGTCTTGCAATTGCATTTAAGCTGTGAAAAAAATACCTACTGGTTTCTACGGAACTCTCGGTGCGCGAGTCATTTGTCAAAATAAAGTGGACCTATCGTTTTTATTTTACACTTCATTAACGGTAAGCAAGTTACCGTGGTTAAACACGGCCGGATTCATGAAATCCGGTCCGGATCCAGCCGGATTCGACACGACGCTGCCTCATTTCAAAATGACGCCGGATTTCAATCCCTAATCCGTATGGTTGGCGCCATTCCCGCCAGCAGATTTACCGTTAAATTAACTACTGTAGTTTATTTGTGAAATTAAATTACTGGCTTCTGAAATTGCAATCAGATAAATTATTATTGATTCCAAAAATATCTCATTCTATTTTGATTCAATTTATACAGAAATGAATAAGATAATAAGGTTTTTATGAAACTTCGATGACTTAGGTTTATTTTTTTCTATATTTAACTTAGAAACCTATTAAAGTACCAAACAAGATACAATAGAACATGTTTCTTAGAGCTAAACCCAAATTATACCTCACGTCCCAAAGGCACTACTTCTTCAAATAATCGATACTTCGCCGCAAACCGTAGCTGTACTTACAGTAACTTGTGTTTCGATTTATTCAATAACTTACTTAAACTTTTATAATACCATATTTGAAAACGTAACTTTAGCTCTACCCAATAAGAATTAAAACCAAATGAGATTCCGAATAACTTACGATTTTATGCTACTAAAGACATTACAGAATACAGTTATAGCAAACCGAACAATTATATTTATGTCTCGTTTCATCTTGAACCAACGAGCTAATGTTAAAAGAGACAGAACTATGACACAAAAATTTCAAATTCAAACATTACTCGAAGCGTGCGACTTCCTCATTGGCTGGTTTTTACAGGAGGCGTGCCGTAGTCGCAGTGCTTCCCTCGGATATCTACCGTCCGACAGTCGCGCGTTATATTTTCGAACAGTTGAATGGTTACGCGTTCGCTGACAACGTATTTTGCGCGACGCGACGTTGCCAGTTTACCGCGAACTAGGAGGTAAATTTGAAATTAGAATTGATTTGGCGTATGACGTTAAGTATTCTCAAAAGTGAACGATCCTTTGTTTTTTTTTTAATTATTGAGGTCGGTAGGTGGTTGCATATGTGGGAATTAAACTTGCCTGTAGTTGATAATAAAGTTTACATCGATACAAACTTTTAAAAAGTGGATTTTATAATCTGTACAAGCTTAAAAATATTTTTCATGGAACTTCATTCGACACAGTTACAAAAATAAACAATGGGCTGTTATCAGACAATATAATTTGATAGGTTGGCCTTTGGTCTTGTTCTAGGTATTTCTTGTGGTTTTAACACAAGAGAAAAATTACCATTTACCCAGACATTTGCCTACTAACGTCTGCATTCATAACCTTAGTAGGATATTCAGTAGGTATTCTATACATTTCTACTGGATAACTATTATTGTTATGAATAATATATTTTTGACTATTAATAGATAACATACGAGCTGTAGTTATGGATACTTTAAAAGTTATGATTATAAATGGGTCTCAGAATTAGCAATAAGTGAAAAATCATAGGTAATTAAACATTGGGATATTTGTATTACTTAGGTACATACAGATAGGTTAAGTTGGTTTATTGTTTAATGCGATTTTATATTCTACGCCATTTATAAATCTGCCTATCAAGATTCTTATTAGTTTTTCGCTTTGCTACTTCATCAGGCGAGCAGGGTTTCTGAATGTAGATACAAGGTAATAACCTGCGAAGTGTTTGATTAGACAATCAAGGTAATTAGGTACGTTAACGTAAATTTAACAGTTTATTTTTAAATTTCAAAGGACTGAACAAACAAAACGATTTTTTTTTCAATTAATGCCTAGTTCCACTTTAACCAACCTTAGGCAGCTTGTTTAGTATTAGGTGAAATACTAAGGTTACATTTCGTTATAAATAAAGTGTATATTTTTTTAGGTATACCTAAATAAGTTACTGGCAAACAATACCAGGGTCAGTAACAAATGAGATTGAATTATAACGTGAGACAAAAAAGCTTACAAAAATACACAATATTATTGTTCTAAATACAAAATATTTTTGGTTGCTCTTTTACGAAGTAGATAATTTAAAATATAGTAACCATCCATCAAGCTTAATAATGCGTGGTATGCTCATTATCATGATTTATTATATACTACTTACTACTTTACGAGAAATAAAACATATTTCACATGTTATCTTATAACATTATAAAACGTAACCTAAAAAAGGAAGGTAGGTAGGCACATTAAAATTAAAAAAAATGTAGTATGCCACGAGACTTTTGCTACTTAAACGAACATGAAAAAAAAAGTGAATAAGAAAATTCATACACAAATTTCTTTGAAAATGGAATTAAGTAAGTATAGGCTAGACGAAGACAA
This sequence comes from Nycteola revayana, assembly GCA_947037095.2. Classification (NCBI taxonomy): domain Eukaryota; kingdom Metazoa; phylum Arthropoda; class Insecta; order Lepidoptera; family Nolidae; genus Nycteola; species Nycteola revayana. The sequence continues at coordinate 28,171,140 of OX344842.1, read as the reverse complement.
TATTCCAGAGATGCGTTGCCGCATAGAACAATAAAATATGGTTTGTCATATTTTATCATATTTTTGGCTTTGCATAATAATATTTTTTCAAAGGTTACTCTTAGCTAATCTGATTAAATTTACTCATATAATTCGAGCTTTATAAAACTTTGGAGAATACGAGAGAACGCCGTAGGTAGGTAAGTAGGTATACATCATACTTAACGTGGGTTAATTTTATAAAGGTCATTATGGTATTTTTTTATTCCATCTAAAGAGTTTGCCATTGTTATAATTAATTAGTAATTGTTATTAATAGTTATGTAGTTATTTAAAATTAGTTTACATTAATTGTTAAAAATGTAATTTTCTTAGCTGCTGTTAACTTAAATTATAACTATATTATATCGAATCCATACTTTCTTATTAATTGATACATACGATATTCTATCCATTATTCGCCTAAAATGTCTGTATCTGTCCGCTGTCTGCTATATTGACCATACCATTTTTTACGGTTTATTTTTATAGATAATATCAACATTAATATACCTATATATTGAAGTGATTTATATGGTTACAATGTGTTTTTTATTTCTTTTTTCGGACAGACAAAGTTGTATTCGTAGTCAGGTACGAGGCTTTTGCTACTTCAACGGGCATAGTTTACATTATGATTATTATGAAATGTATGGGAAGATCAATGAAGACATATATTCTATAGTAAAAATGAATCCCTATTTTCCTTGGTCACGGCATCACGCGTGAAAGGTTGGACCGAAATTCTTAATACTTTTTTTTTGTTGTGTTTGTAATTGTCAGGAAAGAAAAAAATAAGATAATTGTGCGCTAAATTAAAAAAAAAAGAATACTAAACCACCATATTAAATTTTCAAATGTATCCTCAACGCTTTTGATAATATAAACTTTTTTTAATGTAACCTTATGGCGTTTGACGTAACATTGACAGGTAACTGCAAATAATGTCATAGAGGATAAAAAAAGAGATTATTTAACATAGCATAACATAGCTTCAATCGGAGTTATGGATACCAATTCTGTCTGTCTGTCGGGTCAGCTAGTTACAAATATATATACCTAAACATTTTATAACTCGTAGTTTTCTTATTTCGAACGGAATATTTTGCACATAGTTCATGACACACATCATTCCATGGTATTATATTATTATGTTTCATTGAAGTTAAATTTATTTTATAGCTGCGGTTTACAGAATTATTACAACACTTAGTACTTAAGCTGTCAACGTAAATAACCAATTAAATTACATGATGTTTCATGTAAGTAATCGAGAACATACAAATATTTTTTATTTACAAAATAAATCTGTAAATTGTTTGCTTCTTACTGTGAAACAAGTGGTTAGCACGTAAATACAGGTTCGCTTCTTGGAATATCAGTTTTCAACGTAAAAATTGCGCAAAGCACAAATATACAACCTCAAATATTGAAGGTTTATTGGTTAGGTACCAACGACTGAAAGTCGATATGTGGCAGAATTTTCGATGCGAGGTGCATTGAATCTGTTGCTTTCATTGAATTTTTATTCGTTTAGGTATAGACATATTGGAAAAAGACAAACGTTACGTGATAACAAGTTTAGGTACATTTTTTGCTGTATCGGAACCGTACACTAAACATTTGTTTGTTTTTAGTTTGTTTGAATTTACATATGAACTTTAACTTTTTTTTAAATATGGACAATAGGTACTTGTTCGCTATAAATATTGAGATTTTGAATATTATTTTTGGAATTTATTGTTGCACAGGGTTGTATGGCGTTGCTCGTCCGGCCGGGAAATAAGTGATCACTCAACGCACCCGGTGAAGTAGTCAAAAGCCTCATAAAAACTACAAAAGTCCGTCCGAAAAAAAAAATATTACGTGCGATAAAAGTACCAACTTACTTCAAATTAATCTATTGCATTTTATTAAAAATATGATGTTAGCTGACCCGACAGACGTTGTCGTGTCTAAACTAAAACTCTTATTAAATTGAACGTTTAATATTAGGCATGATAGCAGCATTCTGTCAATGATATGTCAAACGTCATAAGATTACATTAAAAAAGTTCATAATGTCAAAAGCATTAAGGTTACATTAGAAAATTTAATATGGTGGTCAAGTTTTTTTAATCTTTACCATAAACCAGCCGACAACGTTGTGTTTCTTATTGTTTTGTTAATGCGTGTACAAATAACAATATTGTCGTAGCACTTCAAGACAATAAATGTTGACTGGCAACCATTGAAGTCGGTTACATCGTCACATCTCTACTTATAATAAAATCACCATTAAAAAAAAACCTCTAACCTAAACACGATAGCAAGCTTCAATAAAATTAGCGTAAAAGTTAATCGCTCGCGAAACATGATTGCACACTTTAATCGCCCAGCACAGTAGCTACCAACTGATAGTAATTACACCAATGAACGTATGAATGGACTTGTTCAACGATCGTGGAGCTGTCGCGTTCCTCGGGTTAATTAAATAAATGAAAGAAGCAGCTAATTTTAGTGTTTGCAGTCTACGTGTGTTTACGTTTGTGAGTTGTTGTTTATAGTAATTTGTTGATTGTGTTGTTAGAATACGGTGACTAGAATACACATGTTTATTTGATGGCGCCAAGAATATAATGCCGCTTCATTAGATGAGTTTTGTTGAATCTTGTAGTAGAATATGTTTAGAAATATTTACCTATACTAATACTTATATTATATAAAGAGGAAAGATTTGTGTTTTTGTGTGTATGTTTGTAATGAATAAACTCAAAAACTAATGTGCCGATTTCAAAAATTCTTTCACCATTGGAAAGAGATATTCACCCTGAGTGATATATAAGCTATATTTGAGAGTTTACGCGGGTGAAACCGCGCACGAGAATCTAGTTTTAAAATAAAGTAACAAAATTTACTACTTGTTGATTGATGCAATGATTAGGTATTAGGAATCCCCTAATACTCAGAAGAATACGATATCCTGCTGATAGCACAGAGGACGTTTTCAGAACTAATTCGGATTATTAAAGGTTTAATATAACCCATATCAAAGTACCAATAACAACGCATTTCGCATTTAAGCATGAAGAATATCTCGAAATAAACTACTATTTTGTGTAACTGTAACGCCCAGGGCCGGACTTAGAAGTCCGGAGGCCGCGGGGCAACAAAGGAGAAGACGGCTCGCCACAAATTAGTTTCCCTCTAAATGAGTAGAGCATTTGAAGTAGGTACCTACTTTCAGGACGAATTGAATTCTGATAGTTTACTGATTGTCTAATTAAGTGAACAAGTATCTATAGGTGAATAGCCGTTATTATAATATTTCAGAACTATTACATTAATCGTGATCCTACAAATTACTGTAGGTATGTACAACACCGAAAAAATAAATAAAAGAAAAGTTGTAGAGTTTCATCATAAGAATTTTAAATCTCTATTGTAGAGGCCCTGGGATGCTGCCCTTAAATCCGGCCTTGATAACGCCCCAATTTGCATGAATAAGTTTACAAATAGGAAATATTTAATTAAGTCTGTAGGCGTTAACAAAAAGCGTGCAATGTATGCATTTTAATTACACGTATTAAAAAAAGATTCGCGAAATTAGACCTCAATTCAAGCCGTGACTCGGTATTATCCACTAGAAACTTCGAGTAAGTTTGCGCTTCTTCGGTATAAGTTAACAATACAAAATATTAGTTTATCGTGTGCACAAATACTCCAATATAGTTAACAGCGTAGCTTATTGAAATTGGATATATTATTCAGTAACGATTGTAAGTTATCATGTAAGTAATTTAATAGTAAAGAAGATGTATGTAATGTATTAAGTAAGAAGATGCTCGCTCAAGTTTCAAGCGTTTATTTTCATGTCCATGTTACTATGTTTTGTTAAATATATACCCGTAATTTCGGCTGATATAATTCCCAAAATATCTGAAGGATATATAAAAATGGTTTTCGTCAACACTATAATAAAATGTATATAAATTTAGACATGTTACAAAAATATACAATCAGTCTCTAGGGATGATAGGGAAAACTTTGCAACAAATACGGGTGTTGTAGGGAGTGCCGGGAGGGCCGCCCAAATCGAGGGTGGATTTTTATCCCCTCATTCCTGAGAAAAACATCGCCGGTGCCGAACGTATTTTTCACCCTTTTTATTCTTAGTGAAGAGAAATTTTTAATTTGTGCGTTTAAAGCAAGTATTTTTTTATTTGAAGTGGTCATGTGGTTGTGAACGGTGAACTCATATATTAAAAGACCTACTTATATTTTGACATATCTACGACAATACATTATCTTGTTGATGTGTATTGTGAAAATAATTAAAACAAGTAAGTAAAAATAGCTTTGTTTATATCGCTGGCCCCGGGCAATAAAGCAGTAATATCAAAAATCGATTTTTACAGGTTAAATAAAAGAAGCTTATTTATTTATAGTGCAGCGTACAGCGATCCAAAACAGGCCTTCGAAATGTCAAATGAAAACTAATGTTTTTACTTTTGTAATGGTATAAATATTTACTCAAATTATCTATAGCCGATATTGTTTCAATTGCAACATCATTAATGACTTCATTAACACACCGACCACTGAGATTGAGGACTGTAAGAATATTATAATACTTACGACGCATTTTCCGCTTTAGATCTCGAGCTTACTACCCGATTACCACCGTCTTCAGGGAAATTTACAGTTTATTGATAAAATACGTTGATCTCCAAAAACGCGGTTAAATTTATTAGGTACTGTTACTCTTTGTTTAGCAATTTTTTGTGTTATGTTTCATAGAGTAATGCAATAAGTAATATACATTTTAGGGCGTAAAAGAGTTTTCCATGCTGTCTGTCCGTCCCTATGCATTCTTAGATCTTTAAAATTTCGCAACGGAGTTCGATGCGGTTTTTTTTTATAGATTGAGTGATTCAAGAGGAAGGTTTATAAGTATAATACATCAGCATTGCACCCGTGCTAAGCCGGGGCGAGTTTATTTTAAATAAATATTAATTAAAAAAATAGAAAAAATAAGAGTAATAGACTTAGAGAAGCCAAAAATCAAATAACAATAAAAAGGGCGTAACCGGAATGTACCTACCGCTATTTTGCCCGGGGCCACCGATATGTTAGAGAGAGAAAAAAACAATGTCAAGTATTTTCGCGTAGGTATGTACCTACATACATTTTTCAATACAAGAATTTTATTAGATAATTATGGTATAATCTCAGAATACATAAAATAAAATAAGTAACAGCAACTACCACTTCTCTAGCTATTTTGGCAACACAAAGTCCTTCTTCACGCAATAACAATATTCTGTGACGTTCATGACCAGTAATATGAACATTAAATGGCATTATAATGTTTATTTGTCACTAAAGCGCAATTGATAGCTAAGTAATACAATATTTATTGATGATTAATAATTGTAGCCGCAGTGGCCTTTTTTTTCTTTTTTTTCGCAATGGCCTACATCTACAAAGGGATAATTAAGGGGTATTAATAAAAGCTCAGACAAGAAAATAAGAATTGTCCTTACTCAAAATATTAAATCTACTACCTAAAATACAAACTTTCCGAATACTTTTATCCGAATAAAATGACGAAACGACCGAATGAGATACTGAAATCTTCGAAAAATAAACATGACTGTTGGACATTGCCGTGATTCAGTGACTTTTGTAAAACTGAATGTTATAATGTTTTCAGATATTATAACAATCAGCAATTTTTGACAAAATGTTGACCTTTGACGAGTATTGTTCAGTTAATTTTGAACTTTAATGATGTTCATTCGATACTGGCGCCTATCTTATTGAGCGATTTATGGGTGATGTAGTGTACAGTGACTTTGAAAATCTGAATGTGATCATCGACTTTTGATGCTGACAGTATGTACATGTGTCTTATCAATTGAAGATGTGAGTGGATGAAGGTGATAAGTCACATATTTTAAATTTGAAGTGAATCGAAGTAAAAAGTTTCACTTTTATTTTTTGAGATAAGTCGCTACAAAACTAATATTTGTATTAAACTATGATGCCAAGTTGTGTAAATAACCTGAAATATTAATGGTATGAAAGCAACCAAACAAATTTATATTGTTTATTATTTAATTTGAAAAAAAAAATCTTGACATAACTCCTTTTTTCATAAACAAAAGTACCTAACCTTTCTGCAAGTTTAGATATTGAAAATGAGGTGCTAAGATGAATGTAGTTGTCTCGTAAAGCCTTAAATGGACGGTTTAAGATCTGTAACCGTATTGTAATGACATATCACCTCCATCTATTCTAAAAAACAAAAAAACTCGAAAAAGCGACATATCACCTTCATCCACTCACACCTACGTTCTACAACCTCAGAGAGAAACCTAGGCAGTACTCGTGGAAACTTCATTATGCGCTCAATTGGAGAATAAAAAAGAGTGGACAAGTAATATTCGAAAGTCTAGTTGGTCCTTTGAAACTATAACAACAGAAAAGTCTCGGATAATATAAAAAAAATTGTTAGTAGAATTTTTTCACGTCATTATATTACATTTATTAGCTACTATGATTTCGATTAAAATGTCTGCGCTTCTCAACGTTCACCATGCATGCAAAACATATTTTAAATTTGCCAAGTAAATGTAGCTTCTAATACAATAACAATAACATAGGAAATGCAATACACCTTACAGTTATTAAGAATTTTTATCAAACTCAGTCATTTCGATACGTGAGCCTTCTGCTTGAACTCAGGAAGATGGTATGTTTCTCCCACGTCTCAGAAAGCACTTTAAATGTCGGTTATTCAGCGTAGATAGTTAACTTTCATGGTCGAATCTAGCTTTATGCCCGGTGAAGGAGCAAAAGCCTCAGGGCTAACTACATACGTCCGTCAAAAAAAAAGTCTTATCTATATTAATAGCTCGGGACGATACCTTACTATAATTGCGAGACATATTATCTGCCTCGATGGCTCAATGTTTACAGCAGTGGTCTCTGAGACCTAATGTTCTGGGTTTGATTCCCACCCAGGACAATTATTTGTTTGAACCCATAATAGTTCTTCTGAATCTGGGTGTGCGTTGTGTTTGTATCGCCCTTACGACACAGGGTTTAGTTCTCTACTGCGAAAGTGGTATTAAATAAAAAAGACTAGTCCGAAGTTGTTTGGTATCCATCAATAACTAGCTGATAATTTCGCTACGCAACTTTGTAGTGCATAGACTTCGCCTCCATTTATTTAGGCTAGAGCTACCATTTATCTAGGCTGGAGCTCCATTTATCTAGGCTGGAGGTCTGCTCGCCTTTATGCCCGGTGAAATAGCAAATGCCTCAGGGCTAAATATACATATATGTCCGCCCGAAAAAACAAAAAAAGGAATTAGACTTCGCCTAGCGATTCGTAGCGTTGTCCCGTTTGGCGTAGTTTCATACAGAAAATATTTTTTCATTTTATTATAATTAAGAATAGATACTTTTATTGTACCTACATAATTGTAGTATTTCATAACTTCGTGATTAGAGCTCTCATATCTGGTGTTACAATAATATAATTAAAATTATCTTTTAAAAATATGTTACATTACTTACTTCTTACAATTCGAATATAATAAAATAGGTAGTATAATAAATACCTATATTGGGCGCTCGCCTCCCACTACCCCTCCGTCGTCCGGGGGGTGGGTTTAGCCTTAACAACAATTTATATTCATTTAACCACGGTATGATTCTAAATTCATCCATAAATTTATTTTAGCAAAATGTTTCTATCTAATTGGCAGGTAAATATTTGGAAGTATTATTTTCGAATTTAGCATAAGATAAGGTAAAAGGAAGGAACGAGCTTAATAAATATATATATCACTATCTGACCCAGCAGACATTGTTCTCTCCTAACTAAATCTCTATATTAATTTGAACTTTACTATTAGGCGGCATAGCTCTGTACTAACCGGGATGTTAACTAAGCAGCACACATTCTATCAATTTTATGTCAAACGACATACAAATAAAATGCATTTATTTACGGCACATTATAGCTACAATGACAAATAAATAAATAACAATTAGATAAGTAAATGAGCCATAAATGGGTGCTGGCTTCAGCATAATGCTACCTCAAAAACCTAAAAGATTATTGTGGCTGCGCTGGTATTTTCGCCAACCCCAGTTATGACGGCACGCATGCCAACCGTCTATTAAAATAATAATAAAAATCAAAACTACTAACAAGTTATTTAAAAAAAAGAAACAAATAAAATCAAAGTAATAATTCACAAAAAGATAATAAGTAATAAAATTCAAAAAGGCATAAAATAAAAACAAAAAAAGTACATTAATAACATATCGAATAAGTAAATATTAGAGATGGGCCGACTATAGTATTTGAAGACTAACCGACTAGCCGACTAATCGGTTTCCGAAATGACGATTAGTCGGCCGACTAATCGGCAATGCCGATCATTCTAATACCTACTTGTCGGTGGAGGTGTACGGGCTTTTTCGTCATGACTCGGCTTAGTCATCGCGCGGCCGCTGAGCTTAATTACTGACTGATTAATACGTTCCTATGTTGTAAAGACTGTAACTTTAGATAACTACTCTAAGTAATGTTTAAAAATAATAAAACAAGTACAAATTATTTGTTTTATTTCATTTGTTGTGCGCCGATTATAATCGGCATATTTTGCCGAATAGTCGCCGACTAGTCACCGACTACAAACGATGCCGAATAGTCGGCTTTCCCGACTAGTCGGCGGCTAGTCGGCCCATCTCTAGTAAATATCTGTTGACAAATTAGCGTAGGTAGGTACAAAAAATTACATCAAAAAAGTTTATTTTGTCAAAAGGTTACATGATAATATTTAATTAATATGGTGATTCTACTGGGCATATGCCTACTTCAAAAAAGTCATTAGCTAAATTGGTCCAATCGTTCACACGTGATGCGGTGACCAAGGGATATAGAGATTCATTTTCATATATATAGATAGATTAATTAATGGAGAATATTTACTGACAAAATCTCAAAGAAATATCATTTCATGGTAAAAAAATATTATATTTTCAACATCACACTTTACCTGTACTTTCGACTTTCTTAAAGTCATAATCCTTCAACCCCTCCGTCAGCGACCACCTTGAGCCGAGGTCCAAATCCCTCACGGGGCGCCCTCTCTTGCTTAGCCCTACTCGCATTTACCCGGCGAAGTAGCAAAAGCTTCGTGGCTGACTACATAATAAAAGTCCGTCTAAGAAAAATTGAAGAGAACGACTTAACCATTAACGTTTTTAACTTCAACTTTCGCACTAGGGAAATAAATGAGTGTGTATCGTGGGGAACTTTAGAAAAGCGGATGCAGAGCACACACAAGCTCACAGCAATTATATGTAATTCACACAAATAGTTGCCACCCGTTGTATAAACAAAAAAAAAACTATCGCAAATGCAGCTACCGTATGGTTACTGTGTACCCTTTTTTTATTTATTATTTACATACAAGAAATATAGTAAAGAAATGCAAAGAAAAGGCAATGTACAAAGGTACTACTTATTTCTAACGAAAACTCTTCCAGTAGACCTGCGAAAAAAGATATGAAAATAAAGAAATAAATAATAGTGTGTAGTTAGATATAAATACCTACATACAATGATAAATAGTTACAATACATACCTACACAAATATTATTACGAAGACCATTTTTTTCTTTCGGACGGACTTATTTAGTTAGCCACAAGGCTTTTGCTACTTTACCGGGCATAAAGGCGAGCAGAGCTCCAGCCTAGATAAATGGTTTAAACACTACAAACTAAGCAACCTGCGCAAGAGGGCGTCCCCTGTGGGACTTATCACTGGGTCACCGGCATAGACAGACTGTACTTATAAATAAAACTAGTTTCCGGCGCGCGGTTTCACCCGCGTTACTCTTGTTTCTGTAAGAGCTTCATAATTAAATGTAGCCTATAGATTTCCTCTATAAATGGGCTATATTACACTGAAAGAATTCTGCAAATCGGACCAGTAATTCATGAGATTAGCGCTTAACGGAAAAAAACTCATCGGCTTTATACATTAGTATAATAGATATAGATTAAAGTGTATATTTTTAATGAACAAATAACAGGTTTTAAACGAATGTAATAAAAGTAATAACATAAAAACTATAAAAACATAATTTGTCTGTCTGTCTATCTTTTTGTTACGGCTAATTTTGACGGGATAGTTTATAGGCTATTTTTTTTTTGTCTGCCTGTTATTTTGTCCGTGTATACCGTCTATTCTCCAAAACGGTAATTCCAATATAGATAGGACTTTCATAGTTAGATAAGTAAAAAATCCTATTTTTATGCGCAGATTTGTAGAAGTTTGTAAAGTCACAGGCAGCAGGTGCTAGTATAAAATATTATTGTAGTCATCAGATATTGTGACAACCTCCGCAGCGTAGCGGCCCGCTTTAAATCTCGGAGGTCGTGGGTTCGACAGGAAATCTTTGTGTTATATCCTAAGATTTCTTTCCGGGTCTGGTTGGTTGAGGGATTTCCCTCCGTGCCTCGGAAAGCACGTATAGCCGTTGGTCCCGATTATTATAACATCATCTATAATAATCGTTTATCATGGAACGGGCAGCAGCGTTTCCTTGTGTAGTACATCATAATACTGCGGTCACCAACCCGCCAGCCAAGCGTGGTGACTTTGGCAAATACCCTCCCTCGGGAGGAGGCCTATGTTCAGAAGTGGACGTTATACGGGCTGATGATGATGATGAGATATTGTTACTGCCACTTTTCATACTAAGAATTTTCAAACTACTTTCCCAGCGTGCATTCGGCATAGTATCTATATGTACGTTAAATTTATGTGTCATTTAATTAAATATGATATGAAATGTTAAGAAAAAAATAGCTTTTTAACACCATAAAGACATTAATTAATGTTAAAAATAGAATTAAACATATAAAACGTGGATTTATCGTCGTTATGAAAATAAATAATTTTATGGTCTTATAATTTTATTGTTTTACGTTGCTAAGTATTGAGATAATTATATAAAATAATTATAAACGAAATGACTTAATATACAATGCCGAATTAACGTCAATTAATTGATGCGGAGTTATATATAACACACCCTCCCTTATTAATTGCACCGCGCGCTTCAATTTCGATGGCTTTTTCGTTTAATTAAAAACCTGCTTTATGTGAAAGGCGTTAAGGTCTATTTCAGCACATTCGAAAAACTTTAAGATAGTTATTTTCTGCTTTCTTATCTATTTTATTACAGTATACTACTTTCCATAAAAATTAAAGTCAAATTATTGTATAAGAACTTATGCAGCGAACCCAAGACAGAGTAATTGATAACTTTATTATAACAATAAACGGTAAATTAGGTACCTACACTTCACTTCACTTTTATATAGTAGTTGTTGACATTTTTTATCTGTTGACACTATGGTTTATATTCGCAACTGTAAGTTACACTCTGATCTTTTACTATCTTCCATCAAGCAGTGGAAAAGAGAGGCGTTGGTACGGCTCTTCGAATCCACGACTCAACAACTGAACCCTTTGGTTGTAGAAGTATCAAAAGAACAAATGTCGTAAGCACTGTTGGTTACAGGGCGTTCTTGACGACCCGGACGATGGTCAAAACTTACAAACTAGCAGTCTTAAGATTGTAAGAAACTAACACTACTACACAGAGCCCGCTTTACCCCACTCGCCAGAGAATAGTGTCCCCCCTCGCCCTCCCGGCCCTTAGTTTGCAAAAAACATTTCGATGCCCCCGTAGACTCGAAGTCCAAGAGGCCCGCCAATTGTAAAGGAGAGCGACAATTGCAAGCTCTCCTAAAAATTTAAAAGTCATTATTCCTCAATCCCCCCTCCATGACCGCCCCAAGCTGAGATCCAAAGCTTACTAGGGGGTAACCCTAGTGGATTGTTTTCCTCATGCGCACGTTGCTTAGTTTGTAGTTTTTAAAACAATTCTTGAGGCCCGATCACTGCTCGCCTTTATTATAGATGAATTAGCAAAAGCCTCGTGAAAAAATACACCTACAGATATGACATAAAACTACCTATATAAATATATATTTAAAATCACTTTAGTTATTTCCATAACCAACAACACATATCTATTTAATTTGACATTCTTTTAGATTCAATTACTTACATTAAAGTGTAAGCTTGTAGAAAACAATAAAAATGCCTGGTAATATATTACAAACCAATTCTTTTATGGGTTTAGGACACACAATTCAAAACAATATTAAATTTTTAATGAGTCTTTTAACTTTTCGCTCTATCGTCCATTTCCGTAATAGTTAGTGACGATAAAGACTCTACCGGGTTTAGATTACATTTACGAACCGCCAGTTAATTATTACTGATTAATTTTTATAACTGAACTGTTGCCGAAGTGATAAAACTATTTTTTATACAAAACTTTGTTGTAAATATACGTATAGAAATTTACGTTTTCATAATACGAAAATCATTTTATTTAATATTAGATTATCAACTGTTGCAAGTAGTCGGTTTTCTCCTTTTTACTTATTGTATCTTATGAAGCAAAGTTACTAAACGAAGCCCTTAAGCTGTGGATCTAGGCAGTGTAGACTGATTTCCCCTCGTTTAAGCCAATTAAACTACGGAAGCAGCTCCATTAGTCAACAATATGAACGAGTCTATCCAAGGTATCAAATCAAAGGTTGAGGGTATAATTGAAGCCGCGGTGTCTTCGGTGGAAAAACCGAGATGAGATGGTTTTCCGTCGTTACGGTAGAGCAGATTGATCTTTTTCGTAATAAGGTTGATTGAATTTCAGTTTATATTCTGTATCAATCCCACGCATCAAACAAGGCCCATTTTTTTAATTTTAGGCTTTTGTTACCGGATGCCGTAGTCGCCTTAACCTTACTACCCACGGGTCTAAACAATCAAATAATGTAAGAGAATTGTCAGTTAAAAGTTTAAAACAATTATTAAAATCAAGTGTCAAGTAGAGCATATTATAAAATTACTGATTATCTTTGTGACGAAATTGCATGGGATTGAGTTACTCCAATTACAATGTTACACAAAAATAGGTAAACAAGTTACTAAAATATTATTAACTAGGGGCCCATCCCGGCTTCACACGGGTGGACATTCATTTTAAACATTTTGGTACCTATAAACAAATATATATGGATTGGCTCAAACTGATCAATGCTTTGAAAATCTTGTAGCGACGATCTAACCCGAAATCTAAAATCTTATAATATTCTTGCACTTTATAATGTGCTTTATTATTTTTTTTTATTTTTTTATTCATAAAATGTTTGAATAAAATAAATATAGTAAATAGATATTAATGTTAATATTAAGAGCTTATTTACTAACACAAGACTGACAGACTTCTAGCACACCTGAAATACATTTAAACATAATTTAATAGTAAGTGTTACCTATTTCTAATTAATTTTATATGCATTGTAAATTTTTTTGACAAGTACTAGTGTATGTAAATACCTAAGTGATGAATAAAAACCGTTTATTTCGTTTTTTTCGCTTACAGAAAAAAATGTAGGTATTCTGTTGGAGTTTCACAGCTTATATTAATATTTTGTTACAATTTGCGGGCCTCTTGGACTTCGGGTATCACCACATACTATGTAGTACATAGTATAAAACTAAGTCGCTTGCCGCTGTCTGTCCGTCCCTATGTATGCGTATATCTCTAAAACTTCGCAACAGATTTTAATGCGGTTTTTTTAATAGATAGAGTCATTCAAGAGGAAGGTTTCTATGTATGATACATCAGCATTGCAACCGTGCGAAGCCGGGGCGGGTCGCTAGTATCATATACGAGGGCATTGGGGCACAAATCTTTGCGCGCTCAATTAAAGTATAGATTTCTTGTGGAGCTGAAGCGAGATTGTGAATGAGTGTCGTAAAATTAGCTAGACCGTTGTTAAGTCGCTTTATACACAGTAGCTAAGCAAAATACCTTTACAGTTTAGCGGTACTTTATTCCCTTTAATTAAGACCGATTACAATTTTATAGTTTGCCACAAGTAAAACTAATTGTTCGATTGTTAACACTTTGATCGCGATTGTAAAAGTACTTTATAGTCAGCAATTTTATGGTTAAAGTCTTACTGTTGATATTGAAGTTATGGAGTAAATGTGATTTCATGTAAAACTTTTAGTAAAAGATTGATGAGGATTTGGACTGTCATTTTGTACATTTTAATAGACCGTTGCTTAGAAATAGTAACAAAAGGTATATTTTTTTTTACACTATTGAATATGGATCAGACCTTGGCAGGCCAGGGTCGATGAGGAATAGTCTTTATCATGACACTTGGTAAGTAGTTTTGTGGGCGCAGTAAGGTGATTGATAAATAAAATAATTGATAAATGCTGCTGCCAATCCATCATGACGTGTATGTCCCTAATTCGCCTTTTACGACACCCATTGGATGGTATATTTCTCTTCTACACTTAATATATGCACCGGCTTAATTCATCAAACCTACTACACTTACCAATTCGTAGAAGTTTGTAAAGTTCCCCGCGACAAAGGTACCTATTAATTTTCCTAGTGCGGAAGATATCTTTTTAAGGAAAAACAAAATTAAATAACCTTTTTTATTATAACTAATTATATTGATTAACAGTTGTTTTTATAGTGCCTTGTAATATAGTCATGGTCTGATTTTGGACACCACGAGTATATTACTCAAGGCAACCTCCGTGGCGTTCTTTTCAAGGAACAGCAGCGTATCCTTAATTGTGTGATACTATATAAGGCTTATTAGGTCACCAACCGTGACTATGACAAAACCCTCTCTCGAGAAGAGGCCCATGTTCAGCACTAGACGTTATACTAATGAAATATATATATGGGCTTATCATAATGAAATATAATAAATTGATCGAAATTCATTCTACCTACTAGTATAATTATCATTAAGTTACCATATAAGAAGACATATTTCCGACCCAAACAACAATTCAATGAACAATAGTAGTATTCATAAGGGGCTATCCATAATGTAAGTCAAGGGGAGGGGGCTGACGTAGTATGACTTGGTCTGGCAAGGAACGGTCATAAGTTTAGCGCCATCACATTTCAAAATCTAAAATATCAACATCAAAAATACCATTAAATTCTAACTAATAAAAAAAACGTATAAATATTTACAAAGACATCTGTACGGCTTCAATTATTTTGTTAATAATAACGAGACCTTGTAATTTTTATTTTGGAAATTTTTATTTTAATATTTTTGAAATGTCTAATTGCTAACCATGTCACGTCAAATTAGGGAGAGACCTACAAGGACAGGAGGTCCTTGTAAGTCGCTCCGTAGTGGGTCAAAAAGTCTTGAAATTAGTGTGACATAATTTATGGACGGCGCTTAATATCTAAGAATGTATACACGGCTACGGGCTCATTTTATTCCTTGCACACAAAAGCAAAACTAAAAAGAAAGATAACCATACCACGTTCAGATATATTCAAAATTATGCGACGCGAGTCCAACTCGGATCACGAATGAAAATAAAAAGACCCGAGCCCATTGTCTGGTCCCGTAGGAACTCACATATGTATTGGAGGTCCTGCTTATATGTGATGTACTGATTTGTGCATCCGAATAATGATATGGAAATGCTCTGTGTATTGTGTAAGGCGGGTATGGTATGTTGATTCGCATACATTATGTATTTACTTTTAAGGGACTAGAGTCACTAGACCCGTAGGACTGTGAGAAACATACGTTATTACATAAATATCGTCGTCTAAGTTACAATACAACGTACCTAAGTCAATTTTAACGGTTTTGGTATCATGATGATTTGATTTGATAGAGAATCGGAAGATATGTAATTTCAAACTGTGTCTATGTAAAAAGGTATCGTTTATTAAATCACCTGAAAAGTTACTAAATTTTTTTTATTTAAAGGTTTGCTAACTGTTGTTGCAATGTTACATGGTAAAAATAAATACAGAACAAAATCTACAGACAAGTTAAAAGTACAACTTATTCTAACATAATCATATGACAACATACCTAAAAATTATAACGTGAAATGCCACCACATATTGGACAGGGAAAGATAGAAGATACTCGCAATTAGCTTCAGCAATATAATTTGATACCTACTACCTCTATATTGTGGTTTTAAAGTGGCCGTAGCCCAATGGCTAGGGCGCCGACTTGCGATCTTGTAGTCGTCGGTTCGATCCCCACCCATTGGACCACCGACGTGAACCCTCTCGTAACACAAGCATTTTAGCTTAGCACCAAGGGTTAACAAGAATACTAGTAGTGTAATTAAGCTGTGCTAGGAATCTATCTAAAACCTAACCTTGTATAATATATGGTTTAAGACAATTTTCTTAATTTTGATTTTTTTCTTCGCTTCTTGAAGTTACAGAACAAATTATTTAACCAAACTAACAAATTAAAGGAAGCAATATTGCAATGAATCAACTTATCTTTTTGTTGACAGATCCTCCAGAATCCCTTTTTGATTTCTTACGCCAAAAAACACAATAAAACGCTATGGCTTTTAATGGCAATAGCCGGGTGCAAGGTGCAAAGAACCTTGTTATTTGAGACAAAGAGTCCAGTTCTGAAAGCAGAACGGGTCAAGGCAACATGTTGAAGGAACGAGAAAGCTCCGAGGATTCCCCCGCGGCACCGGATGAATGCGCGGGGTGTGGGGGCAGGATCCAAGATCGGTAAGCTTCTAATAAAATAAATAAATATTACGAGTTCAACGGTAATAACAATATTTATTTGATTAAGTATATAAATACACTTTTACTTTTTACTAAATGTGATTCTGTTAGTTGTTTTAATTGGTTTGTTTTGAGATTAACAGACCAAAAGATTGATCATTAAAAATATTGTAAAACAAACGGTGATTGTTACAACTGCTATTTTAAATTATATTTTCTTTATACTTTTAAAAACGGAATAGTAAGGACAGTTCTTCAAATAAAATTCTGTAATAATAACATTACGCTTTACTGAAGACAAAATAAGAATTGCGGAAGAATTTCCAGGCGAACCACTCAATTAGTCAAAGTTGTTTTGAAAAAATGTCCCAGCAGTCTTCTTTTCCTTTATATTCCAACATGAATAGTAAGCTATATTAAACGTAGTTTCAACTTATTCAAACTAGAGAAAAAAGGTTGGAATTATTTTGATATCGAAACGCTGCTGCACAAAGAGCTCATCTTCAGGAACGAATGGCATAATAGTGTGCACACCTATACTTCAATAATTCTTCCATATTTATTATAGCCTATATCGATATAATATCACACAATTAATACAATAGTAATACCAATTTTATAATATTATTTTCAAAAAGGATGTGAAAATATATTATTCTGTAATTTACATTCGCGGCTGGTAATTCTGTGGTTTAGAACCAAACTTGAACCATCGCTTTCATCGATTGTGGTTATGGACACTCAAGAAATAAACTGAAGTTTAATATGAATGTTAACAGTTTCGCACTACAGCATTACACACTATTAGTATGGTTATTATTCATTTATATGTTCATACATATCCTAAAAAGAAGAAAACGAAATTTTGCTACGTACACGTAATATAATTAATTGTGTTTTCCATTTTGTATGCTGTGTTTAGGTATTATCTACTGGCAGTAGACAGACAATGGCATGGATCGTGTTTGCGCTGTTGTGAATGTCGTCTTCCCCTTGACACAGAACTGACTTGTTTCTCCAGAGATGGCAACATTTACTGCAAAGAAGATTATTACAGGTAAGAAAGAACTTTGAGAGGTTTTTTTTTATTTGGCTTGATGAAATTGAAACTGGCATATATTGCATTTTATGTATTCTCAACTGCCATTGGCACACAAATTATTAGCCTAAGCACTTATTTCGCACATTTTTTGAGGTAAGTTTGTTTTGTGTTTACTTTCTCCAAAATTTATCTGTTTTTTCGTATCCCAGATATTTTTTTACTCAAAAAAGTAACACGGGAGATATTAGGTTTTGGTAACTTCTTCGGTTCGTGCATTGTGGTTGCATAGGTTTATGTTTAGAAACCTAACCTAAACCTATCCATTTCTGCTTAATAAAAACCGATAATAACCGTCGATAATACCATTTTAAAAATTTATATTTTTTTTGTTTAGAAGAAATTTACCTTTAGCCTTTTTTTTAAGTTTAGGCTTAAAAACAGCCAAACAACTTAACTCAAAGGGTTTACGGGTTATACATTATATCATGTACCGTAATGTACAATAACACCAGGGATCGGAATAGGTGGCTTATATATACTTAATGACGTAATTTTCATGGCAAGATCATGACGCGGACGTCACTGCTCGTCACTGCTGATGTCTACGAGACCCAGTATTTGTGTTCCAAATACTATGTGATGTCTTCCCTAAAATTAGGGGTGTAATCTTAATATACAACTTTACTACAGTTTATATTAAGTATGTAACCTTATAAATACGCCAACTACGAGATTACTTATCATAATAATTGTTATGTCAATTTATGTGTAAGTACCTATAACACCGTTTATGGTAATGTACCAACTGAAAAATATGTATAATACCTAAAACATGTTGGTCAAACCCGAAAACTAGTATTTTTAATAAGTACCTATATCAATATAGTAGAGTCTTTAAGTGGATATGTAGAAAAATATTAAGGCCTCTACTTATTCCGACCCCTGGTCATCACGTATCCCATGAACGCGATGACGCGACGGTAACACGTCACATTGCGACGCTCCGGTGACGCCAACTGCTGCGTGATGTTGCTTATATGGTCGTAATGCGATATTACCTACGCTGCCTTAAAATAAATATAACGGTAAACACTTATTATACAAACAACAAAAGAATTATGCAGTTAATAATTAAAGATTATTATGTCTACATATTTTTGAGATCACTTATTTAATTTCATCCGTGAAGTCTTCACCAAATATGTTACTAACCAAATGGGTAGTAATTTAAAATATTCGTGGCCTGCGTTAGTTACTGGTGATAAATTATATATATTACCTACTGAGAGATAAAATAAAATAAGCAATAATAAAGTGTAATTCTCATTTTATACCAGCCTATTCAGAAGTTTGTTGCGTAACGGATTGCCATTAATTTGATTTTAACATTGCGTGGCAATATGTACCTACTAAATGTTTACCTACAATCCGAATGAAACCCTAGGAATTGATAATACAGTGCAAACTTCATATAACGACACTCAAGGGACTGTATATATTTTGACGTTACAAAGAGTTGTCGTGACATGGAGAGAAGAAATATCTGTATTAGAAAAAGAGAAAGTTTATTTCAGTGAAGTGTTAGTACATAATTACATAAAAACGATTTATTTAAACGCTATTGCGTGGAGTCTCACTTCTCTTCTCTCCCGCCTCAATTGCGCGTATTAGTAAAACTTTTTCGTTAATACACAGTGATTGTCTCTAACTTGCCATGTTTACAGTATGAAAATGCTCAACTAAGAATTTGATAAGCTTACCTACTAACTACAGGCTACAAGCGCAAGCAATCCCAATTTGTAACCAAAAGAAGGGATTTCCTAGAAAGTTCGGTATGTATTAATAAAGCGAAAAATGAACGTACAAAGCTGCACAGTTTTTACAAATTTGGCAACTTAAAAAGTACTTCATATTATTTAATTGTTGTTGTTATTGAGAGTGGGTGTAATGCTATACAGAATGTAACTATTATTGTATGGAAATCAAGGTGAACCAACCAAAGCCGTGTGATTTCGACGCTATAGGGTAACTATTCAGTAATCTGTGCTATAGGTATTTTTAAATCGAGTGACGTTACTTCAGGTGATTAGCTTCATGTTTTGCCTCGTTTTGTGTTCTTTCGTGCGATTATCAGAACATGACATTGGTACCTAGGTCTTAATTACAGTTAATGATAACTCAGTAGGTATGGTCCATCCTGCGTTGAATTCATTGTTTGATTTGTTACCCGAAATTATGTATTCGTTCTAGATATTTAATTATCATAGGTTTTAACGTTTTAACGAGGTCCGAAGTTATGATAGACAAATTGTGACTGCATATCACATCAAAAAGATATTTAAATGCTCTTTATTATTTTAAATACATACATTTTCATTACCTACGTCACATTATTTGCATGCACACATGAATATTTTAATTAATTAAAGAGTATAAGATATTAAAGTCAGCGCATTTAATTATTTGGTAGTTAATAAAAAAATATTACGATCAGTAAGTATAGTCATGATTTTTTTTACGGTGATCGGTTAACTTGGTTTTTATAAAACTAATTTATCGAGAAAAGTAAACGCAGAGAACAGATGAGTAAGTACGTTTGACAGCTAGCGATTTAGTGTTAAAATGGCAATGCGAATGCACTTTGCTGTGCGACATTTAATTTTGTGGAATGTAAAAAACAATTTTTATTACATTTTCACCACGTTACGCAATAATATTTTAATATAATAATAGTTGTTATTGAAATATACAGGTTAATATTATGCGTAAATTCGTCAACAGGCAACCGAGATTTTTTTCCTCGTGAACAAAAGTATTTAAGTAGGCCTCGGTATTGTGATTCCAACGAATTGAAAAAATATCATTTGTATAAGTAATTCTTATTAAATTAATGAATTAATTCGAAATATTAATTTATTTGGTAACTTTAGTGATTCTGACCGTTAAATGTTTGAGACTTAATTGAGAGTCAAACCCTCGTTTTTCAGAGCAGCTTTCTAAGATTGGGGCCGCAATGGTACAGCGACTGTGACGCGACGGCGATTATTCGTTGGATGATTCTTCTTTTAAACAAGCAATTCGATCGTACGGACTTCGGTTTCATAAACCTTATAGTATAACGATTTTTAATCAGCTGTTCAAGCTTTTGTAATATTTTTTATGCAAAAATACAGTGAGAGTTATAGAGTGATAGACGAGAAGCTATATTTTAAAACAAGTTTACCATTTAAATAAATATAAAAAATGAATAAAATTAAAGTTTAGTATTAAAATCGCTATGCTATTTACAAGGTTTATGCATCCGAAAACCGAAAGATTGAACCGCTCGTTGCAAAGGAGCCCCAACCAATGAATGTCCGTCATTATTTCCCGCGCCTGCTTAATCACGTGACAACTGTCAAGTATCCATACATAGGTATGCGTTAGCGATGTTCTACTGGTGATCACTCCGATGATGTGGCATTTTGTTTAGGACCTCAGGAAACATAAGCTAAATGAATATTGGTTTGTGGCATCGCCACCACTGCGCTGTTATTTTTTTTTGGTTTTTTTCGTACGGACATATTTAGTTAGCCTCAAGGCTTTTGCTATTT
Organism: Nycteola revayana; assembly: GCA_947037095.2. NCBI lineage: Eukaryota > Metazoa > Arthropoda > Insecta > Lepidoptera > Nolidae > Nycteola > Nycteola revayana. Next base: position 28,149,774 of record OX344842.1, on the reverse strand, counting down.
CACCGGGCATAAAGGCGAGCACAGCTCCAGGCTAAATAAATGGTTTAAACACTACAAACTAAGCAACCTGCGCAAGAGGGCGTCTCCTGTGGGACTTGGACCTCGGCTCATGGCGGTCGCTGACGGGAAGTTGAGGGATTATGGCTTTTAGTTTCTTTAGGGGAGTTTTGTGCAACTGTCGCTCTACTTTACAGTTCGCGGGCCTCTCGGACTTCGGGTCTACGAGGGCATCGGAAGGTTGACGCCGCTGTCAACGCTTGGAAAATGATGCTAAGTTAAAAAAGATTTTACATACGTTTTCTTATTTGTAACATTTTGACCTAACAATTTAGAAAATACATGAAAGATATTATACCTACACGATAGTTTCAGGTAGCCCTAAGTTATTTTTATTTTCTATGACACACGTGTATTCAGTAGGTAAAGCAATTAGAGTGCGATGAGTAACACGTCATTCAGTGTCCGCTACACTTGTCCGGTCACACCTCCCCTATGTTTGGTGTAAACAAGTTTTATAAAGTTCGACTAACTATGTAAACAATGTTTATTCTATACTAGCGATCCCAAAATGCTATGTTTGATTTCAAGTGGCCCGCCATTATCGTGAATAAAATGTTGATGGCAAAGAAAGCATTTCAAATGAAGTTGTGAATGAGTGCTTTTTGCTTTTAAAGAGTAGAAATATAATTTAAAAACGTTCCAGGAATATCTTTTTCAAAAGCCGTGTTTATATTTTTCGAAATAAGAAATATCACTATACTGACTTTTTTAAAGTATTTCCATTTTATGTATCAAACGTATTTCGTTATAAAAATTATGGCAATGTAGGTTATTTGTAGAGTAAAGCCACTTCACGTTTGCCTTTTATTAACCTATTTTAAAAGTAGGTATGTGAAAAGGCTCTCAGCAAATTAAAAAAAATGATGTCAATGCTTCATAATTATTTTTTATTTGTTAAAAACAGAACCGGATAACAATTTTGAAAACGCGTGCAAACGTAACTGTAATTGCATAATTATGGGGTCGTGAGAAGAGGTCTTATTATATAAGTTACTCTTAGTTCTGAATATTTTGTGAGATTTTATTTTTATTATTTCTCTATTAATGTATTTTTTTTATTAGTTTTATTGTGTTATTCAATATATAACATACATAACATACTAAGTTGATACGTTACCACAATGTTACGTTGAATGGCAATGCTTAGGTATCTGTAGTGCAAAATTTTCCAGCATTCGGGGAAGGTTGTTCTTATGTAGGTAATATTATTATAAGTATTAGCCTCATTTTATAAAGATTTGATTAGCTATCCTATAATCAAAATTGAATTGAGTTACCATTAAAACGAACAAATCTGGCTGAGACAATATTATTCAAAGCCATGAAAACAATATAAGTATCTCCTGATTAAGCCATAATCTATAACACAGTTTCACCTCTATAATTATATGAACATTACTGACTGTCAAAATATGTCTGACATCAATAAGTCCCCCAACCGCCCTTGCAGTGGACATATGCTGTAATTGTTCTTATACGTCGTACAAGGGTGCGTCAATAGATACCGATTGATTGATTTATCGAACACCTATCAGGTAATGTGGAGGCCTTGTCATGTCTGCTAAATCTAAGTTGTTAGCATTGTTTGACAGATGACAATGGGCTTAGAGGGAATTACACGATTTATTAGGCTATCTATGTTAGAGTTGATTAGTGAGATAAGCGTACGTATTTATGTTTTGGTTTGGTATAGTTGCTGTAAGATATATAGTTGTATTTCTACTACTACAGTATACATTAAGGGGTTGATGAATGTGTACGAAGCGAAAGAGGTGTGTTAGAATGAAGATATGTGTTCTTTTGTCTCAGACTGCCCTTTGGGAGAAAGGCGTGACGATATGTATGTATGTAGGTAATAATTCGATTCTATGAGATGGTTCTAAAAGATCAACATGTAACCTAATTTCCTTATTTTCAGTAATTAGCGTTAGGAAAATGAACAAACTTTAAAGTAATTTATATGGTTATTATATTGTAAGGTACTAATTTGTTACACGTTGTGAAAATATCGAAGTAATTTAGTATTTTTTTCCGTGGACTTTGGTCCTTTTAGTTTCGGACCACATAATTAATTCATTTTAAAGTTTAATCGACAATTACATCGTTATTTTGGTACCTATCACAATTAATAGTCCGCACAGACATCAACATATTATATTGCTGTGCATTTCACAATCAATACTCCTAACTTGTTCATAGGTAGGTATATTTAAATATACAACCAATCAAATACGGTTTACTATATTGTGGTATTAATATTCAAGCATCATTTAATGGACAGTTGGAACCAAATCGTTTCTCTGGAGGCATCCAATATTGTCAATCGCTGCTACCAAGTTAATTTCGAACTAGTGAACTAGAGAGATACAGAGGCCAATGCTTAATTGAAATCGGACAGTTCTAGAATGGTCTTATTAAATAGCCCACGTAGTGTTAGTAGTGAAATACAATGCCATTGTACCATGCAGGTTAAGGCAATTTTGGTACGTAATTGTACGTTCGTAGTGCTTCCATAAATAAACTAAAGTGTTAACAGAATACTAGTAGACTGCAAACACTGCTAGTAATCTATTATAAAAAAAACACAAAGGAAAAGGAAAGTGTTCTGTTAGGTCTATATTTAGCTTGCCTATATCAAACACATTTTGTTGTTAATGATTCGGAAAACTGAGCTGCAACAGTTTTCTTTTGTGAGCCAAATAAAAAAGTAATACCAATGGAATGACACTTCGAGATCGTGGCTTCCTTCCCCATACCAGATTACTAACCTTAGTGTAAAATCCAAGATTTCTCTCCGGGTCGTTGAGGGACCACCCTCCGTGCCTTGGAAAGCACGTTAAGCCGTTCATCCTGATTGCTATAACATCATCTATAGCAATTATAAACCAGGGAACGGACAGCAACGTTTGCTTGTGTATTGTATTATATAATTAATTAATCAATTAATTACTGCGGTCAATAATCCACCATATAATCACTACTACGGAAAAAACCTTTCCTCGGGAGGAGGACCACGTTCAACAGTTGCAGTTGAGTGGACATATACGAGCTTATGGTGAATCAGGGCTTTTCTGGTTTGACTAAGATATATATGTATTTTCCCTTCGTCGTAGAACCTACCTACGACGAAGGTCCTACTAGGTATTTTTGCATAGTTTGTGAAGTGCGAAGGCACTGCTTCTCGATTAATGTAATCAGAGTCAAATTAAAATCAAATACGTTTAAATAAGTAATATAAAAATAAATAGAAGTATGTAATAGAAAACAATGATAATTTTCAGTGATCAAAATACCTATTTGTAACTATTATTTTCGTATCTAATGTAACTTAGCTATATCCCAAGCATATTACTGTAGGTACCTACTCCAAAACTGCGAAAAACTGTCCCAAAAATCAATACAATCTTTAGCAAATAATGAGTAGCCCTTTATGAGGGGGCGTTTATTTGGGTGAACATGGCATATGTCATCTTTATTCCAGGTTATTCTGCGTAAAGAGATGCGCGCGCTGTGGGACTGGTATCACCGCTAACGAGCTGGTTATGAGGGCACGAGATCTGGTATATCATCTCGCATGCTTCACCTGCGTAGCTTGTGGCACACAGCTGTCTAAAGGCGATGTCTTCGGGATGAGAGACGGGCTGGTCTACTGCCGGCCCCATTACGATAGCGCCTGTCTCGATGAGTACTGCGATGATGACTTGAACACCGTGTACAGGTAAATATTATAAGTTATCTAATAAAAGCTTGTATTGAATAAATTTTGCAGAGGCATTTTGACGGGTGAAGGAAGTCGATATTTGTCATATTATACGAATAATAAATATAGAGTACAATGATTCTGTGGTAAGTACCAAAGTACAGTGTCACCGACACCACAATAGGGCTGAATAAAGCCGTGGATAAAAAAAAGTTGCAGACAAAACAGGTAAAAAGAATAAGTATTACAAAGTGCAAACAAACAAACTGCAAATATTAGTTAACTGCTTTTAATTATCTAGAACCTAGAAAAACATTCATTCGACGAGAAAATGAAATTCAAATTAGTAACGAAACAAGTCTCTAGGGATATTTTTTTTCCCTCAAATAACATTTTTAAACTTCTAGGGTCTTCTTCTAAGGTATTTATAATTGCTAACGTATTTTTGGCTATAATATCATTTTATTCAAAGTTAGAGATTTTTTTACATTTAAGCCCGTTATAGACGTTAAGTCTCCTATATGTTCATTAAAATAGTTATCTTAAATATGAATACCTACCTACGTAAAATAATCAACATTATAGTATTTGCGTTTTTTATATTAATTTATTCAGATTTTTTACTATACTGAAAATAATACCTAAGTTAATAATAAATCGGATGGATTTGTGTAACTTGATATTCATTCATAATATTTTAGATTTGTACTTTATGTATAGTACATCCCTAGTCCTTAGTACTAAACACTTAGTACCTAAAACACTTCTCCCCAAAAAGACTACACATATTTCAACTAAACCTAAGGCATTAGACTACATTAAGTAATAGGTACAGTAAGACATCAGTATAGAATGAATTCAACTATTCGCGACTCCTAACTTTAGTTTGCTGTTACTTCAACTAACAGCCAATGCCAGAGCATTGATATTTCTTGGATTCATTTTTAACGGTAAGAGTCAGTAAAGTGTGTTATAATGCTTTTACAGACATTCTCACACATATAATATTGATAAAATCAATGTAGATAGAATTTAAAGTCTGTTTATATTGAATAAGTATCTACCACAAACATCATAAAAAGCCTTTTTATGAGGCTTTTAAATTTTACTCCAACTACGGGTATTGACCATTCCCTTTCGGTTCTAGCTGGTTAAGGGTCTAACCTCCAAGCCTCAGAAAGCACATTAAGCTACTATAGGTCCCGACTGTTATAAAATCATCTTGAACAAGCGTATACAAGCGAACGGACATAGCGTTTTCATATACAGTAGAACCTCGTTAAGTCGTACCTCGATAAGTCAAAAACCTCCAAATCTCGAAAAAATGTTTTGTTCCCTTCCCTTCAAACACCAAAACCTCCATTACTTGAAATCTTGACCCTCTGTTAGTCGAAATAATCACCGAGTCCCTCCAAGCCATTTTGGTACATATTTTCACTCTATAACTCGAAAAATTTAATTTGACCTCTGTATCTCGAACATAGCAACGTTTTATTTTACAACCTTTACAACTTGATCATTTGGAATTTATTACCTCTATTGTTCCAACAAAAATAAGTTACCGACTTTAAGAACTTGCCGACAATGAGAGTACACTATTGTTTCTTAGAAAACATTTTAGGAGTATACGATAATAAATTTATGACTCACGTAAACACGTGTTTGCTTGCTTGGTGTCAGGTGTTCAATTTTGATTTCCTTTGAAATTTAGCTAAGCAAGTCATTTGTTTTCGCTCCATGGGTTTCCATCAAAGAGGCGCGAACCGCATTGAATACCTTACGTAATTTTATAGAGCAGACCAGTAACTCTGAAGAAGAAGAATTTTCTGCTCTTTATAGATTAGACAATGCTATAGATAGAGAACAACCAAATTATCTAAAGCAAAAAAAAATACTGACTTTTTTTAATGCCATATTTTTTATTTTAAAATGATTTGAAATAATGTTGATTTATAATAAATAAAAATATGTTTGTCACCTCTGCAAGTTGAATTTTTATTTATTTTACCTCTATAACTCAAAATTTATAAGAATAAACCTCAAACTCTATATGTCGAATCAAAATCCGCCTAAGTCGAAATCCTCCATAAGTTGAAAACTCTATAACTCGAAATTTTTGGCGTCTCCCTTGATGTTCGACTTATAGAGGTTCGACTGTATGTTATTAAATAATACTGCGGTCACCAACCCGATTGCCAAGCGCGATTATGGCAAAAATCCAGTGGACGTTTACAACCTAATGACAAATATGATGGAAGTTGATTGATAATTTATACACAAAGCTGTTGATATCCCGTGATAGATATTCATGGAAATGAAAACCGCATGCCTATTCACCGTGCGTTATGTCCGAGCGTAGGTTATGCATATTTGCGTGCTCATTTATACCAATGTTAACTCAACCAAGGAGATTGGTTTACACTTTATGCATCAATTAATGTAAATACTTATAAATTTATTATAAATACGTTTATGTCGGTACGAAAGCTACATTTCGCTGATTCGCATTCGAGTTCGCTGCTAGCTGTTTACAAATACCGTGAACTGTTTCTTTTTTCTTTCATTTTTGAAAAGATTACTATCAGAGTTTTGTAGTCTACTAGTATTCTTGTTAACCCCTCGTGCTAAGCTAAAATGCTTGCGTTACGAGTGGGTTCACGCCGTTAGTGCAATGGGTGGCGTTCGAACTGGTGACCCCAAAGTCAGAAGTCCGACGCCCAAGCCATTGGACTACGGTCGCTTTAATTATGGCTCTGGTTGTTCTCATAAACATGAACTTATAAATTTAAAATGCATTTCAAAATGAGTAAACCTACTCCTTATTAGATTGTGCCTATCTACATACTAAGATGATGCGCAGGGTAGTAATAAACCACCGGTCGACGCTGCTTGTCTCTCGCACCCGAAGTAGCGGGTAGATGGTGTCAGAGCAGTTACCCTCTGACCATGATGCTCTGCGCTACGTGTCACGACACGAAGGTCCTGTGGAACTAACTACATAGAAGAAAATAATAGTCGATTAGTACAGACGACTCGGGAACGTAGACTTAATATAGGTACTAACTAAGTGCTGTGGAACTAACTACTATTACGGAAAATAATAGTGGATTCGAAAAGGCGACTCGGGGAACTATCGGTAAAAGTATACGGTCGTATTATTGCGTACAGTAAAAGCTCTCTATTCGCGGGGTATACGTTCCGTAAATATACCGCGAATACAGAAACCGTGAATATGGAATGGTAATTTATATGGGATTATAGGGGATACGTTCCTAGGAGACAGTAGATGGATCAATTTTCATAAAAAAATGTCACGTTTCCAGTGTTTGTTCCACATGCACTGGAAACGTGACTCTCCAAAGCGTAAATGATCAAAGCATATCTATTTTCACTTAAAGCTGTAATACAGATATTTTTCGTGTCGAAACAATTATTTTTAGTCGACATTATAAAGCACAGAACGTCTAATATGTGGCAGCATTAAAAAACAACTTAAGGCGTAGTCGTAATATCACTATAATCTTCATTTCTTAGTCCAATTACCGACACGTTTATAAAGGAACCCGAATCCTTTCTATTAATATATATGTATGTAGTGATGTACCGATAAGTTCCGCGAATATGGGATTTTTTTGCCGCGAATACAGGAATTGGGTCGCAATTTTTTTATCCGCGAATAGTGAAAACGCGAATGAAGGAAGCGCGAATAAGGAGCTTTTACTGTATATATCACTGAGTCACAAGAGTATGATGGTGGGGTAGCGGGTGATGTTCGCGCGCTCACGTTGTTTGCGACGTTCACACACTCGAAGAACGCGCACGACCAATGTGGGGTCAACTTAATTGAACACTGAGTTATTTTTCATTGCAACTATTTTAAAGTACCCTCATTAAAATTTGACGTTAGAGTAGGTACTAGGTACTGAGTAGGTATTTGATTTCTAATTATTTCAAACTAGGTACCCGTAGAATACATTTAACTAAAAATAACAATTTAGACTGTTACCTTTCTAATAAAGTACCTATACCTATTCTACTATTATCCATTCATTCTCATACTTGATTATAAATTGATATGACACCACTTTTATAACCTACCTTAAGAGACTAAAACAAAGTATCTATAGGTATCCTATTCCGATTAATATAATATATAACTAAAATTTGTTAAATTGAATTTAATTAAGTACTTACACGTATTTTAACGACAAATATTAATGAGACCAGCATGAAATAAATACCTAAACATTTTTGAAAAGGTAAGGTAAAAAAAAAATATTCCTACCGTTACATCATCTCATCATCTGTCGATAGCTAACCCTTCAAAGCGCGCTTCCGAATACTTCGCCAATTAACTAGGTTTGATGCTAATAGGCACAAAATATTTGTAACACAAATTCTTTATAACGAATCCGGGAAAAATCAATCAAAATTCCTCTTGCTATCAATTAATATCCGATACCAGCATTAATTGGGATGTTTATAACTAGGTGTCAAGATTTGCACAGCGAAGGAGATTCTCCTTCGCAATATTACGCTGGTGGCACCACCCACAAAGGAAGACCACGGAAGAGAAAAATAGCACAAGGATCGCCAGATGACATGCAAGTGCAAACCATGAGAATGGCCAGTACTGCTCTAGGTGAGTTCCAAAACATTATATTTTCAGCCAAGCGATTTTTACCTAATGCGAATTATTTTACGTGTAATTAAAATTGCGAAGTTTGATTATAATAAGTCAACTTGAAAGAAGCTTACACAAGAATCCCCAACGTTTCCTTTGAACTGACTTTATTTGTAAGAAAACGTGCCTACTTCCAATATTATTAAGTATCTATACTTATGTATATATGTACACATCGGCGTCGAGACGCTGCCGACCCTACCTCAGACGCTATACATATTTCATAGAATTCGCTTGCTCAAAATTTTAGCAGAAACCTCAGCAGGGAAATCTGAGCGCTTACCCCGATGTCCCAGATGTCAATTCATCCCGTGCCGTAATCGCCGACTAATGAATAGAAGACGCACTCTCAAAACTATCTCCGTCCTTTTCTCCCAAAAAGTTCGCCCGTAAGATAGACGGAGAGGTACGTCTTTGCGAGCGTTGGGCCGTCAGTCAGGGTCGGTTTGGATTATTCTTTATACCGTCGAAATGCGAGGCACTCATTGAGGTGAATTCAGGCTGTGTTGACTTGTCGACCCGATTAATAACGCCGTTAGGCAGCATGGAACACGAAACAATCGCATATATATAATATTTAGAGCTGTATCCTATTTTCTATTAAACTTTTCGTAAGTTAAACTGATATTAGTTGTGCCTACTCATATGGGGGTTTTGGTAAAGTTGAGTTTCAGAGAAAGTACTTTTTTGGACAATATATAAGGGAATTAAAAATTAATTAACATACGAATCATAATTAAAGGACATTGAAATTATAAACTCTGAATAACAATTTATCGTACTACAACGAATATTATATTCCATTGCCACCTTGCAACCCTATTGCGGATCTGTGGATATAATAAAATTAAAAAATCGGGATGGAAAAATAGGGGTTGATCGTAGAGGGGTGAGTAATATGATCGAACATACATACATACATACATACATACATATTATCACGCCTTTCTCCCATGGGGTAGGCAGAAACTACAGAACGCTACCTGCTACGATCCTCATCCTTTTTAATGTAAGTCATGACAAAATAAAAATAAATCTTACCAAAAAAATTAAAGTTTTTAATTGACAAATAAAAAATAGTGGTTGATCGTAGAGAGGTGATAATTAATAGTTGTATGTATTTTTGTATGCTGTATCATAAAAAATAAAAATATTTCTAAAGTATAAAAAAAATATTTAGGGGTGGAACACCCTTAATATTTAAGGGGATGAAAGATAGATGTTGCACAAAATTTCACGAAAATCGGTCGAGCCATTTCGGAGGAGTATAATTACAAACACCGTGACATGAGAATTTTATATCTATATATATAAAAGAAAGTCGTGTTTGTTACAACACTTATAACTCGAGAACGGCTGGACCGATTGCCATGGTTTTTGATTTATTGGATTTGTTTCCGTCCCGAATAGCAGAATACATTTTAAAAACAAAAGAAAGTCGGCTGAACCGATTTGGCTAAAAATTGGTAGGGAGGTAGCTAAGAACTGGGAGAAGGACATAGGATACTTTTGGGTAGGGGTAGGGTAGGGTAGGGTAGGGTAGGGTAGGGGTAGGGAAGGGTAGGGGTATGGTAGGGGTAGGGTAGGGGTAGGGTAGGGGTAGGGTAGGGCAGGGGTAGGGTAGGGGTATGGTAGGGGTATGGTAGGGGTAGGGTAGGGGTAGGGTAGGGTAGGGGTAGGGTAGGGGTAGGGTAGGGTAGGGTAGGGTAGGTGTAGGGTAGGGGTAGGGTAGGGGTAGGGGTAGGGTAGGGGTAGGGGTAGGGGTAGGGGTAGGGTAGGGGTAGGGGTAGGGTAGGAGTAGGGTAGGGTTAGGGTAGGGGTAGGGTAGGGCAGGGGTAGGGTATAAAAGTCCACCCGTGCGAAGCCGGGGCGGGCCGCTAGTATAAGATAGATCGAACCTCAGCCAGTCAATGAAACCAATAAAACTAATGGGTTCTAAAGGTACTATGTCCAACGTTATTTATGTTATAGATATCATTATGATCTGTTTACACATTAAACATATTCACAGAGTTCAAAACTAAAACTCAATTTTGCACCGTTTCATTTTTTTTATTGATAGAAAATTACCTCTATATCTTGATTTACGTCACATACACTTACTGTAGCACTGCCTTGTTGGCACAACAGTGATACTCGAGAGGCGCGTGACAGCGATAATGAGAACTACCACCACACTCGAGTTTGTGACGTGCTTTATCGATCATCGAAGTATCGATTGGCAATATTGCTCTGTTGGCGAATTGCATAGGCACACATAACATGTTCAAGTCGTGTAAAAGCGGCTTTTCCATGTAACATAATAGAGTTGGTGGAATGAATATTTCTTCAAAGACTCGAGTCTTTATGTGCAGCTGTCCGGTTGTAATATATTCAATAAACCACTTATATTTTCTTGAAATTTTCTATAATATAAAATCGTAAGTAGTAATAAATAGGTTCGGATATACATTCAAATAGTTATTATTGTCGCAATTTTTTTGCCGTGGGGATATCATTTCTATACAAAGCATGTAGAACAGCCCTCTCCATACATATGGTATACAAACCATACCACGTGGAGATAGTTTATTCGCTAAAGCCCTTCAGAGGGCTCCTCGGAATTTAGAATCGAGAACTGTAGATGCATGACATCCAGCGAACCCTGACGATACCCTCAATCAGACGCACGCACTTTTGTCCTTTCTTTTAGCGCTCGTTATCAGTTTGCCAACAGGTTAGATATTAGCCTGAGTCACTCCTCATGAATCAGCCTGTAAAGAGGAGTGGGTTCATGTTGCCCAATTCCTTACGCCAAATCTAGTAGCAAATTTGCACTTCTAAAGTTATTATCGTCCCCACCGGAGAAATCAAAACTGCTTGGAAGCCGTTGGAAATAAAACATTTGGACAAACACTCCCCAAAATACTTTAAAGTAGGTAATCATTCCGCAATCATTCCACCATCCCGTATTTTTTCTTAAACAGTTGTAAATTACCTAAGTCCGTGTGGATAAACATAAAGATCCGTCCGAGAATATATGCTGAGTTAAATATAGAGAAACGCACTGTTATTTTCCTATAAAAATTGTAAAATACTGCGATCACCAACCCATCTGCCAAACGTGATGACTGCGGCAATACCCCTTTCGAGGAAGGCCCATATTCAGCAGTAATTACTGAAAAGCATAAAATGTATCCAAAACTAATATATACGAGTAGTTTACCTCTTCAAAATTATTCGTTTTCACAACCTTTACAAGGGATCAAACCTCACCGATGAATTACGCCAAACATTTAAAAGGAGCAGATGTGTTTGCCACCAACGAATAAGTCCAATAAAATATGGCTTCTAATCAACTAAATTTGTTGTTAAAAAACCCCAATAGGCCAACATTAAAATGACATACCTACTTAGCTATTGATTTTTATCTGTGCCCTTTTGACCGAAATATTACGTTTTGCAGTTGGTTCCAGTAATTTCCTTGTCATTTTAGACTTTATTTTGTAAAGGATAAAGTAGAGAATATTTATTTGCTGTTCGTTAAAATAGTTGTCTGGTTTTTTAATGAGCAAACGGCGGCTCTCTGTTTCTTGTTATTGTGATAAAAGCTGCGTTATTAAATTGGTTGCTTTGAGGTGTGAAGAGTTTAAATAGACAATGTTGGGGTGAAGTCGTAATATGTAAGTAGGTTATGACTTTATTACAGCAATACCTACTACGTTTAATTGCACATTACTTTTTTATTTCTGTATCTCATGACTCATTTTTTATAAGTATTTAAGTACCATTAAATTAAAATGACGCGTGTGTCGCGATTTTAAAGAATTGTATCAGAGCTCCAGCCTTTATAAGTATTAACTCAACCGCATGTGACACGTGGACTACGTTTGTGCTAAGACTGCTGCATCGTGATTGTTTAGTAATTGCTTTTAATTGGCAGGACGATTTGCAATCAGTATTACTATTGAAACAAAACATGTTTTCTTAATTTACAGTCAAGGAGAAGGCAATGAAAAAATGTACATGGCAAAATCAGCTCTGGCACTGGCACTAGAGCTCTGCTCTTTGCAGTAAAGCATAATCTAGCTTGTATGAATGGGTGCCTATTATCATTTTAATCAGTATTATTGAAAAACTAAAGGTACCTAGTATACATAGATACTATTGTGCTACCAACAATAAATAATTTCACTGAATATTAACAACGACTAAAAATCACGATTTATGCAAGCACAATGTAAGTGATAAGTTTTGACAGCTTTTTTTTCGGACGGACGGGCTTTTCCTACTTCAACGGGCATAGAGGTGAGCAGTGCTCCAGCCTAAATAAATGGTTTAAAACTACAAATTGCGTAAAAGGACATCCTCTATGTGACTTGGACCTCGGCTCAGGGCAGTTTTATTTTTCGGATGGACATGTACGTAGGTAGCCACGAGGCTTTTGCTACTTTACCGGGCATAAACTCAGGGCAGTCGCCGGCGAGGGGATTGAGGCATTAATATTTTTGTCCAACTGTCGCTCTACGTTACAGTTCGCAGTGATTACTCATATGGTCATATCTCTTATAAAGTAGAATATTCTGCTACGACTGATCTAAACTCTCATTGGTATAGTAGAATATGTTTCACGTTTAATGCGTACAATCTGAATCCATTAACTCCGTCATAAAAGTATATGACTTACTACTATCTACTTATAACCTTTTTTTGCTATCTCGCAATAACATGTAATCCACAAATAATATCCCATTAATTTCAATTTCAAAGCTTTCTAAATTAAAATAAATGGCATAAATAAAAGAAACCAGATCTCCCCTATCGATAAATAATTAACCATAAACAAAAGTAGGTAAACATTTCCGACCATAGTGTAAAAAATAACATAGAGCTGATCACCTGTCAATGGAAGTGGTCAAGCGATACATTGGTTTTATTAAACGTTGGATTTCTTTTGTTTAATAAAAATAACATGTAGGTAAGCATTGTTTTTGTTCTTTATAACTTGTTATGCGATAATTAAAAGATCTTATTATAAACGCATTATTATGTTTAACAATAAGTAATAACTACATAAAAGGAAATCTTATAACAGTAGCAACAGACAGTCAGATATTATAATAAATGTGCGATAATTGTAATATTTTCCCGTGAAAAATTTAATTATAATTTCCTTTAAACAATGTTCGAATATCCGCAGCGGCAAGAAGAAAAATATTTATTGACTTACAGAAAACTAGTTATTGACAGTCGTATGTACAAGAACAATGAACTTAGCTTTATGTATTCACAGGAGTATTTAATGTCTCACTTTTATGGTAATAGAAATTAAAACGTAAGTTTTTAAAGGCTGGAGCTCGTCTCGCCTTTATGCCCGGTGAAGTAGCAAATGCCTTGTGGCTAACTACGTAAGTCCGTCCGGAAAAAAAAGTAATAGAAATTACAACATCTGCCATTCAAAAATATGAAAATATTTATTACCATGTATCTCACAGTTTTCCCGCATGACTCTAACATCATCTTATAACAAGTGTATAACTGGGAACGGGCAGCAGCGTTTACTTGTATGATACAATACAATATGGTCACCAGCCCGCCTGTTAACCGTAGTAGCGGAGAGTCTGTTATTTTTAGAAAAATACGTTTCTGAAATGCATGTTTGTATATAAAACAAGGAACAGCTGTATTAAATTAATCTAATATATTCACTTGGCTTCACTTATAAATAATTCAAATCAACATTATTAAAGTAACACTGAAGATAATGAGTAGGTACCTACTTAGATTTACCTTATTGACAATTTCTAGTAGTAACACAAATTTTCGTTCGGCCTGGGTATCAAACCCGAGACCTTGTTCATTATGGTCGAACTATAAAGACAATACCAACGAGACAGTGTATCCCCTCAATATACAATTAGGTAACCAATTTACATATTTGTATTCGTTTGTAGGTTTATTGCAAGATGATGATGACCAACTTATTTTAATACTAGCTCCCTTAGTCCCGTAGAAATTTCATCATAAAATATGTTATTCCTTTTTTTTATTATTGTCCTGGGGAAAATCCATTTACGCATTCCCACCGCCGCTGCAGCGTATTCGCGCGCTGGCGGTGGGATATGTGGGACTCGCCCTCTCCATAGCGTGGTATGCTAAACTCATACCACGAGGAGAGGACCCTACACCACTAAAACCCCCCGCACACTCCTTCGATCCGTCCTTGGCGGGGGCCGGGTATGCATAAAAATATGTTACTCCTGGGATAAGGTAGCTTTCTATGCCTACTCAATGCAAACAATCAAATATATCGTCTGTATAAATTTATAAAACGAATGTGACAGCCGCCTACACGAATCAGTATGAACTTAGGACAACTCTTCAAATCCTTATTGGTAGGAGCAGAATTTCTCAGATCATAAATTGTATGGAAAGGAATAAAGCCCTTGAATAGGCGTAGGAATAGTGGGAACAACTGTTTATGTGTCGGAGAAGACAATAACATAGCAATAATTCACAATGTTATCGCTACGCAAAATCTTGTGTATTATTTCTAACAATTACCTATTTTATGCTTTGTTTATATATGTCCCGCATTCTTATTGTAAAATTATAAATAAAAAAAGTTTGTCTGAGAAAAAGGACAAGTTAAATTTGAAGTGACATCATCTATAAGTACATATAATAAAACTGTAAAGGTCGAATGTGTGTACATAGAAAATGCTTTTCACGGGAGCAATGCTAATGTATTATACAAAATATAAACCTTCCTCTTGAATCACTTTATCTATTAAAAAAACCGCATCAAACTCCGTTGTATAGTTTTAAAGATCTATGCATACATAGACAGTGGTCGTACAGACAAGGAAGCGACTTTGTTTTATACTATTGAAATAAGCTGTACCTATGTGCAATTGTATCCTTATTTTTCTTGTCTCATATTGTTTGTGTACATAAATTATTAAATAAAAAAATATAGATTTAAGACACAGATAGGCAGCGATCTTACATTTACCGACGCCTTAAATGTTATATTTTTATACATTTTTAAATTTACGGAAGCTTTTAAACATTTTGGAATAAACATAATATATAGATTGGCTCAAACGGCTCATAGTCATGCAAATCTTGTAACCACGATACAAGCCGAAATCGAAAATCATTAAAAAAAATATTTAGGTTCACTTTTTAAACTCGTAATATCTTTTGAATGCAATGGCCGATTTTAATAATTTAAAAAGTAAATTACAGGTTCCGAAACAGTTTTAAATAAGAAATAATTTATTTGGATAAGGATTAATACGAAAATATGAATAACGTGGTATTTTAGGCCTGGTCTGGTTTTTCGGAATTTATCTTAAAAAAAAGTAGTTATGTTAGGTATATATTATAACTACTATAGTTAGACAAATGATACTGTAAAGGTTTTTATAGATTTATATATGTTCTTTCATATTGTACAACATTTTTTTGTTCTATCATTCATAGTTTCCGCAGCGCATGCGATGATAGACTAATTGTTGCTAGTAAAAAATATAGCCTTTGTTACTCAAGGATAATGTGGCATTCTAATGGTAAAGCAATTCGAATCGAAATCCGTTTAGTAGTTTTTTAGTTTATTATTATAAAAATACAAACATTTCCTCTTTTTAATATTATAGATAGCATAGACTAACTGCTATCCGGAACTTGATACGACAACGAAAGTCCCGTTTGATGAAAAAAAGGCAGTACCGATTGATTGGTACGACCGTTTTGGAGGTTATGCGAATTACAAGGACAAACGAATAGATATATAAAATAAAAATTATATTATAATCTTATTAAATTACCAGTAAAAGTTTCGTCAAAGTAGATCCAGCCGTTACCAAGATTATCCGGAATAAACTAACAGACAAAATGTTTTAAATTGAGTTTTTGTTATAGGTGCACTACAAACATTCATTTGCATAGAGTAAAAACTTGTTATTTCTCTACTACAAACAGACATTTCAATTTTATTTATTTTCATACATATAGATTTGTCTAAATATTGTAGGTAACTCGCAATGTTTTTGTTCCGTACGTCCAGTCTATATATTTTATCTAGTGCTAAAAACTTAAGGGCGGATGTGCCTTAATACGTTAGAATCAGTCGTCTACTAGGTACTTTACTTTAGGGGCCGGATTGCTCATGCGTCCCCCGCCAACGGCGGATCGAAGGAGTGTCCGGGGGGTTTTAGTGGTGTAGGGTCCTCTCCTCGTGGTATGAGTTTACCATACCACTCTATGGAGATGGCGAGTCCCACATATCTAATCGCCAGCGCGCGAATATGCTGCAGCGGCGGTGGGAATGCGTAAATGCATTTCCACCTAGACAAAACAAAAAAATAATAATAATAAGGTACTTTAGTTTATCGTAAACTAGCACTTAAGACCAAATGCTTCTAAAGTATAATCGTGCATCCTTTCTTATACTTCTGAGTTCTATTATTAGAGGTCAGTGTATTGAATCAGCAACTTAAGGTATTACTTCGATTAGTGTGCACTTCTTGATATACAACGCCTTAATAAGTGTATCTAAAGCTATCAGAGACTTTTAGTTTGATCTCAACAAATATACGACTTCTTCTACCAGCGTAGCAGCTTTCGTTTCACATCAGTATCATTTTACAACGACCAAAATTTTATTGCACTTTTGCCTTAAATTAAAGGCGGACGCGTGTGAAGGAACCGACGCGCGACGTCTTTTTATAAGCCAATAAATGTTAGTTCTAGCCTTAATAAATGGTTTAGAAACTACAAACTAAGCTACCGCAAGAGGGCGTCCCCTGTGGGACTTGGACCTCGGCTCAGGGCGGTCGCTGGCTATGAGATTGAGGGATTATGACTTTTTTTTTTGGGGGGAATTTTGTGCAACTGTCGCACTATTTTACAGTTCGCGGGCCTCTCGGACTTCGGGTCTACGAGGGCATTGGATGGAATGCGTGTGAAGGAACCGACATATTTTTATGAGACAAATAATGTTAGTTCTTATGAGTGGTTAGACTTACTAATTTGGTATATACCTATTTGTTTCTAGTGGGAAATCCTTTCGGTTACTACTAGTCGAGTACAGTACGTCACTAACTAAAACCCGTCGGAGCTCATCGCGGGATTCATCAAATAGGAATTCAATACCTCGACCTATATAGGTACCCATGGCGTATTTAGGCTATTTTCTTTTCGGGCCGTCGTACTTTGCCTCGATGCTTTTGCTACTTCACCGGGCATATAGGCGAGCAGAGCTCCAGTCTTAATAAATGGTTTAAAAACTACAAACTAAGCAACCTGCGCAAGAGGGCGTTACCTGTGGGACTTGGACCTCGGCTCAGGGCGGTCGCTGGCGATGAGATTCAGGGATTATGACTTTTATTATTTTAGGGGGTTTTGTGCAACTATCGCTCACTACACATTATTTATTGTCCCATGTGTATTTGTTATTACTCTATGCTCCGGCCATCACCTTTAAAATAATTATAAGAATCTGAGCATGTTAGATCCATATTAAAATAAATCAACAATTCCTTTGTTTCATATGCCGCGCTGAAGGTGCGATCAAAATATTAAAAGGGGTGAAATTTGGACTAGCGAAAAAATATATACTTAGTACTTTTTGTACTATATTATTTTTTTATAACATATAGTACATTTGACTGAAATATAGTACGTTGCTATTTAATATAGTACGGGTGGCAACCCTAAACCGAGCTAATCTTATATTTCAAGGCACTAGAGCTTATTTTACCAAGTAAACAATTCATGAAAATTTTATTTTTGTTCATAACAACTATTTTAATATTTTTATTCAATTCATCCTGTCAAATAATTAGCAACGATTAATAATTAACGGAAAAGTAAGAAATAGTGTTACAAAAATATGTAAACTAAAATTGCTTGCGCCTATAACAGATACCACGAGCTATAAAGCGGCGCCTATCACCATAATAAACCATACACAGCCTCATAGCTTCTTTATTTTTTTTATGGCCAATCGTTAATATCGAGAATTTTACAGCCCCATGCTTTATTGCTTGCTTTAAAAATACGTACGTAGTACCTACTTTTAAAAATTCGGTAACATGTTAATTTCTATAATAAAAATAAAACATTATGTGTTGTGTTTATAGTGGGGAAATCAATTTTATTTGTGTGATGATTTGATCCGTTACAACTACTTCTGAAAAAAGTGATTCGTTTTTTGAACCAGAGTTATGACCTTGGGTTCATGATTATGTTAATATAATTATGTTTGAAAACTCCCATTAAAAATACTTATCTATATAATTACTTGTTTAACTAGCAATAAATCGAATAAAATGTCATATTAAGGCAATTAATGAAGATAAATACTTAGTAGAGGGGAAGAAAATTTGAGTTAACTGTTAATTATGGCTTAGGTGAAATAACAATATTAATTTATTTACCTACTAGGTTGAAGGCTGTCGCTGTGGAAGTAATTATCTTAAATTCTACGTCATCAGCAGCCTGACTAACGTCCATTGCTAAACATGAGCCTTCCCCGAGAGGGGTATGCCATAGTTACCACGCTTGGCAGACGGATGGGACGGAGGGAAACGCTGCTACCCGTTCCCTGGTATAGGTACTATTGTTGTAAAGACGCGATAACAATCGGGATCAACGTCTGTACGTGCGTTCCAAGGCACAGAATGTAATCATTCAACTGACCAGTCCCGGATAGAAATCTTAGGTTTTACACTATTATTTTTAGTCCGTGGTCGATCCGACGACACAACCGCTAGGCTAACCTACTTGGGACGAAGTTAAATTAGATAACCTCTAGACACAGAACTAACAGGACCAACTGTTTCTTTGGCAACGATGACAGAATAATATCTCCAAAGGGTAATCAGGCATTCGCACCATGCGGCTCCAAATATTTGACCCTTAATATTAAAAAATATTTATGTTGTTTAGACCGTTTTAGGAGACCGTGTGTGTTTAGCAGCTGCACCAAGATATCCCGTCGCGTGTAAAACATGGGTGTTGGTTTTTAAGGTGTCGACGCACATGCCATCCGGACCAGAGGCTAACATATTTTCATACGAATAAGAAGGTCATACCATTTATTAATTTAATTACTTCTATTTTGACAAGAGGTATATTAACAGTTACTAATTTATATTGTAAAGTTTTTCCCAAAGAAACCATTTATAAGGTATTTTTTTTTTTGACTGCACCGTTGGCTCAGTGGTTACGATAGTTGCCTCTGAGACCTGGTGTTCTGGGTTCGATTCCCACCCGGGACAATTATTTGTGTGAACCACAAATAGTTTTTCTGAGTCTGGGTGTTCTTTGTGTCCGTGAAATGAATGTTTGTAAAGTCCCCCGCGACACAGGGATTTATTTCCCTAGAGCGGGAGTTTTAAAATTCTTTTGCCATTGAAAAACTACCTTATCTAAGAGTAATATACATTTCACTATAAAGTTCCTACGGGGACGGGGGCTTCACTAGTTAAACCGCGCGCGGGAGTCTTAGTGTCTAATTCGGTTGTTTTTTAATTCGTTTTGAGCAGAAATATTATTTACTTACTATCGATTAATTGGTAATACATTGATTACAATACAAGATAGATAGATTACAAAGATGATCTTAAAAGCCCAACCAGCAAAACAGTCTCAGAACTCGCACTTTTTAAGAGTGGTAGGCTTAAAGCGCTCTTATATTTGTTTTAGAACATACCATCGATCCTATATTACTTTTAGACAAGCTGGTATGGCCTCAAGAACGCTCAGTCTCATAACCAAATCTCATATATGTATATAAGAGCATTTACTAAGACTGGTTGCACTTGAGAAAAACTTGCTCTTATATGGGTATTTTCTAAGCTCGTTTGATTTTATATTAGACTTGTTAAATGCTAATGTAAGATGTCAGACTAATATCAGCATAGCATAAGAGTACTGTGAGTACGTGCATTTCTGATCTTATTTGAAACTAATATAAGATCAATAGCACTGGATAAGTATGATATTAGAGTGATTTTGGACAACATATTTACAATACAAAAGACAAGACCTATTTAAGAGCGTTTGATCTTAGATCGATTTTGGGAATAACTAATTTTAATAGTTTTAAGAGTAATTTTGCAAACGCGCGGGCACTGCTAGACTGGTGCGCACCGCGCACCGCCGCCCCGCCACCGCCACCCGCGCCGCGCGCGCCGACTTCGTGTCCGTATAGCCTTAAGATTAAGTTCTTTTTTTTTCTCTCTGTCGATTTAAGGTTTTATGTAAAATTGCGAGGAACCCTAATTTATTCCAATATGGAGTTATCTTTAGTAGTTATACCGAATGCTAAAATTAGAGTAAACAATCTTACATTAGTCTAATAGTGCGTTTGTAAAATGCAGCTATACTAATGGCGACACTATCAATACAAATTAACAAATAAAATAATTAAACGAGAACACGAAATACCTTATTTAACAAGGGGATAAAATATAATGACCACCAAAAATATATACTTGACACCAGAAAAATAAAGTCTAAAATTATAATAGTACTAGCTATTTTAGTCACGACTGCACTTCAAATTGTATTCGAACACCAAACGTAGTAAATGATCACCAAATGTAGTAAATGATCACCAAATCTTAGCGAGCAAATGATTGCGCTATTCTACCTTAATAAAATCAATGAAAAATGACAATCGGTTAGGTTAGGTTAGAGCTGCGGCCATACAACGCACGAGCCGAGCGAGCGAAGCGAGCGGTGCCGCGGTAGCGGCCGGCGAGTGCCAGAACCGAATAGTAAATTAGTAAAACATTTAGGTACTTTTGGTGATCATTTACTACTTTTGGGTTAACAATGATTTATTTGGAGTCATTTTGCTTAAATACGATAGCGAAATGTTAAAACTTTGGTTACCATTTTACATTAAAATGCGGGTTTAATTTTGGTGATCATTTTTACTATATCTGATGGTAAGTTAAACATAAGCCTTTAACAAGGCGCATGAATTTTGAAGCGTAAAACGAGGTCTAATTAACAGTAAATAATAAATTCCAATATGATTACTTACCGTAAAACTACTTTAACTCGTACTTTTATACTTTTGCTATAGTATAAACATTAACTTCACGCAACTTTAATTTGTTTTCTTTTAATTTCCAACACTCACACGAACTTTTAAGTTGGATCTGACGTAAAATTCTCAAAATATTCTAACTTTAGACCAATATAAGCCTATGCAGGCTTATAAGATACTTACGTAAAAGCAATATTAGCCTAAGTCGGCTTAAATTAATTTTGGCTAGATTTCAGTAAGTGCAAACAGCATTCAATTAGACTGATATTAGATCGATATTAAACTAAATATGCTTATAATTAGTGCCCAAACCCAGGCTTATATTATTATATAGGAGCGATGTAAGAGCAAAAAAACAGTAGTCTTGAGATTGTTGTAAGCCTAGTTTTTGCTGGTTGGGAGGTCTAAGTAGTTATTAAAGAAATACCTTACTACAAAAGTAACTATACCTACCTACTTATATACTATTGTAGCGACCTCCTTCTGTAACCATAGACTGACGCTACTTATATTATTTATAAAAAAAAAAACACTAAAAAGTAATTGCAAAAAAAAAAAAACATACAGTCACCTTGTGCAGCTATTAATGCAACAGCATCATCATTGTAATAATTTGTTAATCATCATCATCAACAGCCCGTTGACGTCCACTGCTGAACATGGGCCTCCTCTTAACAGACCACGGCAAGCCAGGACCGTATAGGGATTTAGCCATAATCACCACGCTTGGCAGACGGATTGGTGATCGCAGTAAGATGTAAACGTTGAGCTAATAGATGCTGCTGCCCATCCATCAGTCATATGTCCCTTAGTCGCCTTTTATGACACCCATGGGAGGACATGGGGTGGTCTATTCTCAGCCGGAAACCACACGGCATTAGTGTTAATATCACTGTAAATACCAATGAAGTTCAATCAAGTTCGCATAGGTAGGTACGCAAATATCTCAACAATATTCTGCTCTAACTATTAGTAACTTTCTTAAATTATCTAACAATAGGCCACTTTATTAACAGGTAGGTAAAAAAGAACTCGATATAGGTACGCCGAAAAAAAAATTCTAACATATTTCAATGCTTTTGCCTATATAAACTTGAAAGGTAATAAAAAATGTAACAAACGGTCCCTACACTAGAATCACACGGAGCTGTCTAATATATTTAATTATAAATTTAATAATTAGCTTGTTGCGCATCGGCGACTTTGTTTAGTATGGTGCAGTCAACCACCCAAGTGTTGGCCCACAAATTAATAAAAACCACTCAGTTTGAAACCAAGTTTGAAACCATTTATTTTAAGGGTCACCATACTTTAGAAGAATTTTAGGACAATTTTAAAAACTATTTTATATTAACTTAATGTACCTACAGTATTATTGTTACAGATCCCTATTAAACTACACCTTTTGGAAATAATTATTTACATAGATAAGTAGTATTCAATAACATAGACAAGGTAACTAGAATTTCACACATGTCATAGGTATTCGACTGTCACACGTTGGATACTCAATTTAGATAATTCACGAGAATATTTGAAATAAGTATACGTTACTTTATAATGTATACTAATTTCAAATATTCTATAACATTGTATATTGTTATGGTAGTCTTAATTACATACGAGTTTAAGCTCATACATATCTAATAGTGGATTTTGAGTAGTTAGCTATTTTTACCATGTGAGCTCATAAAATATGAACACTGTCAAATATTTCATTTTCAAAACAATAAGTAGATAGCTAACCAATTCGATAGTCTAGTGAGATTTAAACCAGCTACCATAAATTTTCATAATACCTGTCATTCATAAAAAACTTAAACTGTGTTAATTGCTTTTGTTTATTTACATATTTATTTTATTTGCTAGTTTACAACGAAACAAAAACAGTACAAAAATTTCGAACGCTTCAAAATTTTTAGGGACACATTTTTGGGACTGTCCCACTGTACGTTCCACTCATGGGCGCTCCAAAATTTTAGCATTATCTATTACATCAAAAGTTGTTCAATTATCGGAACATTGATCATTTCTTATGTTATTTGTTTTGACACCCGACTTAAACATTCGGCCGGTCCATTTCCGCCCCTAGTAATGACTGTTAACGACCCTTTTTCTTATCAATTAATATGAAAGTTTTTATAAAAATTAGGTAAATTTGAATTCATTATTGTAAGATCACGATTATAAAGAATATAAATTCGTTGCAGTTGAATACTGGGAACTGTTATATAATGCGACATTTCATATTATGTGAAGGTATAGAGTTTTTGGTGTTGTAGTACGAGATTTAAGAGTGCAGGTTAAATTTATGTTTAAATGTACTTTTGGTAGAATCATTTACTTTAAGGTGTCAATGGTTGATTTCCCAGGCCCCGGAACCACACTTCCTTTTGACGCAAAAACCTAGGCTTCTTGGTCTATCGATTCGACCGCAGTCACCGCTGCAATCTGTGCTTCCTCCAGATGAACAAAAACTTGAGGATGTGGGTTCTCGGTATCTATTGAATTGGTAAATTGGTAGTGTTGGCTGATTATACGATTATTCAGAAGATCATTGCATTAGATAAACTAGCTCTTATCACGCAATTATAGGTTGTATCTATTTTAGGTACAACCTATAATGATGTGATTGTTAAAAATGTCATTTGAATGTGGATTACATTGTTTAAAGCTCTAGTTCCACAGCGGCTGCCCTCTTGCGCAGGTTGCTTAGTATGTAGTTTGTAAACCATTTATTAAGGCTGGAGCACTTTTCGCCTTTATGTCCAGTAAAATAGCAAATGTTTCGTGGCTATAATGTGTCCGTCAGAAAAACAAAATCAAAAAGCTTATAGGTAAATAGTTTATGCGATACCTATGGGTAATTTTCAATGACTTGATTCTGTTTGGAACAATATAATCTATTTGTATTTATATTGTTTCAGAAATCCTCCATCGGGGCGATTTGTCGTCATCAATGGAATCCTTAGCTTACGACTCTTCAGTGGCTTCGCCCGGAAGTGTTTCAAGTCACACACAACGAACTAAGAGAATGAGGACCAGCTTCAAGCACCATCAGCTTAGAACTATGAAATCTTACTTCGCTATAAACCAAAACCCTGATGCGAAAGACTTAAAGCAGTTGGCGCAGAAAACGGGACTGTCAAAACGAGTGCTTCAGGTAAGCAAAATTAACTTAATTACTTTTAACTCATTATAATTTGTTTAAGCATGATATACATTGTCTGTGCTCATTCAGGATGAGTGATTAACAAATTAATGAAGTGTTACAACTTTTAAATATTAGGCCCTCTTCTTCATCATCATCATCCGTCTACTGCTGAACATGGGCCTCCTCCCGAAGGAGGGTATTTGCCATAGTCACCTCGCTTGGCAGGCGGATTGGTGACCGCAGTATTATGTTGTACCACACAAGGAAACGCTGCTGCCTGTTCCTTGATATACGATTATTATAGATGATGTTATAACCATCGGGACCAACGGCTTAACGTGCTTTCCGAGGCACGGAGGATAGTCCCTCAACCAACCAGACCCGGAAATAAATCTTATAATTTACACAAAGATTTCCTGTCCGGCGTGGGGATCGAACCCACTACCTCCGAGATTTAAAGCGAGCCAAATACCGCTACGCTACTAGGTTGTCTTTTCGTAGGCCCTCTTGCTTCATAGATTTCCTTCTTGTGATGTGAAGAAACACATATTTTTCGTTACCATTCTTTATATCATTAAGTGTCATTCAGTCATAAGCACTTGCACATAATGTCCTACATAATGATTTAATTATCTGTATTTTCATCACAAGGTTTGGTTCCAAAATGCTCGAGCAAAGTGGCGACGCAACATAATGCGACAGGAGTCGAATAACCCTGGCCACTCCAACGGTCATCTACCTCCCGGGTCAGTTCCACCGCCGAGTGTTGGACCCACGTCAATGCTGCTGTCAGAATCCCTTCAGCCTATGGAAGATTTGAGGGTTCATACTCCTCATCCACATGCTATGACATTTAATGAGCTGTACTGACGTCACAATTGTTATGAAGAGGTAGGACCGGTATAGTTAAACGGTAAAATAGCAATGAACGTTTAGATTTATTTGTTTATTTGCGTAAAAAAGTTTGTTAATATATGAGGCGTGAATGCAGATATTTTGAGGAATTGTTCAATTTGCCATGGATCTATTAAGGGTTCACTGCAATAATGAGAAATGTATTTCGTGGTATGTTTTGAGATAATTGGGTTTTAAGTTTATAAACGGTGTTAAAGATAATTAAATATTTTTTATTCAAATTAAATAACATATACTGGGTCACTTTTTCTACTGTCTTGAAAATAATAGAGCATGATATGTATATGTAATAGATGTCTGGGGCATAGTTATATTTTTTTTATTTTTTTTACTGACATGAATTGAAAATCGTCACGATAAAAATACGAACCTAATTAGGTTATATCTTGTTTGCCAATATTATGTTGTACGTAATTACCTTGAGTACCTTTTCTTTACAAATGATAGAAATTTTGTAGATATTTTACATATACAAACACAGAAGTCATAGCCAAAAAGGACACCCAGACTCAGAATCCTTGACACAAATCGTTTTCCTGGATGAGAATTTAACCCAATACCGTGTCTCAGAAACAACTGCTATAACCACTGCAAGTTACAGACGCAGGTTCAGTCAAAGACAAAGAGAGGCAAAAAAACTTTTTTTTTTCGTGTTATTGCATTTAGTTTGTCTGCGTAGATTATTTTTTGATTTGTTTTTGTAAGTAAAGTAGAGCACGTAGAATGAAAACCCAAAAAAAAACATTGTAATTTAACGAAACACACAGTAAAAGTACACACATATTTAAAAAGTAGTTTCATTGAAATTCTAAAAAACTTAGGTATCATGTTATCCATATATTCAAGCAATCATGTTAAATTACATTTTTAAATAAAAATTACTATTATAAAAAAAAAGATTGTGAAAAATGTTAGCTAAGATTGTGATCTATTATTTAATTTAAATAAAATCTTTAGTATGTTAGTATGTAAATAGTAGTCAGGTATACATTAATACAAGAATATTATTTTATGGATAAGAAGAAAATCTGCTACTGCCAAATAATCAACGATAGAATAGACTGGAGAATAATATTACTATCTTGTATTGATAAGTAAAAAATAGTCCCAAAATTTTCTTGCAATGCACTTTGCTAAAAGCAAAATAATGGACGGATTGATCTATTTGAAAAAAGAAGTTATTTTATAGGGGAGATGCATAAAGAAAGATATGTACCAACTTCTAATATAACATATACATTCCGTTACATTAATGAACACTAATATCAATTTAAATTAGATTGTAATAATATTGACTTAAGCGCGCGGTTGCTTTATGCGCGCATGAGATCGCAGCGTCAGACGCATGCGATCAACGGATGCACTCAACTCATGCTGCGCTTGGCGCTGCGTCAACCGCGTAAAACAATGGTTTGTAATTAAATTACCTGATATGAAATGATGTGCGTTAATCGCATTTCGTGTAACGCAGCGTTTATCGCATAAAACAACCGCGCGCTTTAGTCACAAGTAAAAAGGTTAGAATGTCGAACAGATAACTAAAGCATTAACATGTATTGCAAATTTATTGGTATATAATAATATGTAGACCTCAGAAGTATAAGGTTGGGTGTACTGTTGTACTTCAGAAGTATTTGGTCGTAAGTGTCAGTTTACGATAAAAGCACATACGATGAATTTCTGACGTATAATGGCACATTTAAAGGTTGTTAACCTTTATAGTTTAGCGATGTAAGATACCTTTAAGTCTATTTTTTGTAACAACAGCCCAGGGCAAGTGACAATAGCTAATAAGGTTGAAAATCTAACGTAGCAAATTGATTTTTGCCCTTGACATCACCTATAAAAAAATTATTTCTCGACAGACGAAATTATACCTTATTAGCAACTGTAATTTACGCGGCATTGCAATATCGCCGATGTTATGCATGCAAAATTTTACTTTAGCTTTAGTTTCTTACTTACAAATTGTGGTGTAAAGATATTTTGAAAATCTATAGATTATTTGTCAAATGTTGAATTATTATTGCTGATTCTCTTTTCTATGTATGTAACACTTCAATCGTCTATTTCAGTAACCCCCACAATTAGTATTATTTTTTTATTGTCTTTTTATTAGATATCTTTATTATGTCGAAACAAAAACCAGGATAATCAACTTTGCTTGACTTATGGGGTTTCTGAAATATCCGATTCACTTCTCATTGTGTAGACATTATAATTATAATTAATGTCATAAACAAAGTTTGGTTTGCATAAGATGCCTTATAACGTCACACATAAATACCTAATAGATTAGTTACACAAGTAATATTAACATAATTATTTATTTAAGAATTGTATTGAAACAATTTATGATTATACATGTTACTTGGTTAATTTCCACGAAAATGTAAATATAAATTAATTATTGTCAGAGATGTGACTTATGTAAGATACAAGTATCTGAAATACAGATACAAGATACAAGATACCTATTTCCATCTTGTTTTAAAATACTTTTAAATAAATGTATTTTGTATCTTGTATTTACATATATTTTGTTAGGTATCTTAGTATTTTATAAATACTTTTTCTGATAAAATACTTTTAGTAATATGTTGGTACTAGAAATTTATAAAATAAATGCGTAAAACTGAACATGTCCTTATTAGTCGAACATCACATTGATAGATGGCGACTCTTTCTCTCTCACGGAGGGCCGTCCCTTAACCGACCAGAACCAGAAAGAATCTTAGTATTTACACAAGGATTTTCTGTCCGGCGTGGGGATCAAAATAATAAATTCATTAAAATAAAATCTTGTTTTCTTACAAAAGTATTTTCATCTTAAGAAGTATTTAGAAGATATGTATTTTATATCTAGTATTTCAGATACTATTCTCGAAAGTATTTTGTATCTGGTATTTGAAATACTTAATTTAAAATGGCTTATGTTTAACTTACCATCAGATATAGTGAAAATGATCACCAAAATTAAACCCGCATTTTAATGTAAAATTGTAACCAAAGTTTTAACATTTCGCTATCGTATTTAAGCAAAATGACTCCAAATAAATCATTTTTAACCCAAAAGTAGTAAATGATCACCAAAAGTACCTAAATGTTTTACTAATTTACTATTCGGTTCTGGCACTCGCCGGCCTCTGCCGCGGCACCGCTCGCTTCGCTCGCTCGGCTCGTGCGTTGTATGGCCGCAGCTCTAACCTAACCTAACCGATTGTCATTTTTCATTGATTTTATTAAGGTAGAAATAGCGCAATAATTTGCTCGCTAAGATTTGGTGATCATTAACTACATTTGGTGTTCGAATACAATTTGAAGTGCAGTCGTGACTAAAATAGCTGGTACTATTATAATTTTAGACTTTATTTTTCTGGTGTCAAGTATATATTTTTGGTGGTCATTATATTTTATCTCATTTAAAATTATCTTGTATTTCAGATACTTTGTTCGTGGTATTTTGTACATCTCTGGTTATTGTATAGTCTGTATAATAATATACAAAGACGCTAACACTGCTGCTACTACTTATATAGTCTATTTGTATCACATAAACGAAATTAGGTAAGTACCTATATCGTATCAAATTTAATCAACATACTAATTTTAGTCATTTACAATTTTTAAGCTAGACATGCATAGTCTTTAGCGGATAATGTATTAAAATTATTATGCAACTGTGAACCGGTAAAACTTATTCTCTCAATCAAGAAAAGGACTTTAAGGCGGTGGTAGATGACAAATTATGTATACTATGAAATGGTATTCGTGAACTAAAAACAGGATTCTGCAATCATGAAAAATAGTTTAGTATAGATTCGTCTACATCAGGGGAGGTTAACTTAATAAGAGCTGAAATCGAATGTTTACTGTGTGCGATCGACCATAACGTTGAACCATGTTTCGTATAAGTCAATCGAATAATAAATAATTATTTTTTCTTTAAGACCCACACTATTTCTTATAAAATAGTCTTTAGCCCGTATTTTTAGACTGAAAATGGACGAAAATATCACTTTTTATTTTATAAGTTGATCGACAGTATTAGCTGCCGGGATTGACAAGTTGACCGGTTGGCGACCACTCCTCTACATGGACATTACACAGGAAAAAATAAGTTTTACTAGTCTCTATAAACAAATTTGTAATTTTTAATTTTTTTAAATATTTTGTGTTTAGGTATATATAACTTACTTGTAAAACTTCTTGTAGAATATAAATAGGTATACCAAACCAAGTAAATTCATATCTTTAACTACATATTAGATGTACATTTTCCTACACAAATATTCGAATCCTAGTAGTTTATTATTGGACATAAGAACACTGGATATAGGCCATATCCAGTTGAGAACTTATGATCGGCAATGATAATGATTTTACTTGCAATGACCTCAATATAGCAAGACGTGCCAAGTTCGACAATCCTAAACCTTTAGCCTCAGATCTTCACAGTAGATATATCTAGCCGGAGTGCATTTTTAACTTTGTTTGACCACTTATTAACTGTACTCTACATGTAAGGTAAGGCCGTGGGGCGTCGGTTCTTAGAAAACCTCTTTAGTGCACATGCTTATTTGATGTCTCTAAAAAGCAGCATTTTTGCTTGATGCGTACGCAAATGGCATACTACATATGTACGAGCACAAACGGAGTTGGCGCCCCTAGTAAGGCCAGACTTCACCGCAAGTTAGCGCTATGAAATGTTTTTAAAATCAAATGGATTGAAATTCACGACATAATACGTATAAAGCGCAGTTGTAGCAAAATAACACAAAGTACGATCACCGTTGGAATTAACTAATCAGATTTCAAACTGTTCTTTAAATGTCAAGAAAATAAGTTGATATTTGATTATAGTAAATCTATAATTAATTAACGTTTTTGTTCAAAATCAATAATTAATTAAATCTTGGGTAGTCAGTTATATAATACAAGTGTCTCAAAAGAAAGTTTATATTTAGTGAATGTATAAAAAAAATTTAATTAATTATTAAAGTACACAATTTGGGAATTTATTACTTAAAAATAATATCGTCAAAATGTAGAGCCTCGCGTTCACGAACAGAAAAATTGCTTATGACTGCTCGGCAGGTAGATTTAATGATGGCTGCCATTTTGTGACGGATTTTTCTTTCAAATGCGCCAGGGAAGTCGGTTTATTGGCGTAAACTTTATATTTAAAATAGGAAAAAGTCCATAGGGGTAATATCAGGACTGCGTAGAGGCCAATTTATGTCACCTCTCCTGGAGATCAATTTGCATGAGAAAATTTCACGAACCCGTGGCAGGGACGTATTGGACATGTGTGACGTTGCTCCGCCCTGATGGAATTAAGTTCTTTGGCTAAAGCCAGGAAATTTTTGCAGTTCAGGCACCACGAAGTTGTATAACATACTTGCACATTTACTTTAGGCTCTAAATTCACTACAACTGCACGCTCCCTTTCGTCTTCAAAAACGATGAAAAGCACTCAATTGCCTGATTTACGAAGACAAGCGTCTGACTGGCATCTTAGGGAATTCTTGCACCGTTTGAATATTGTAGGGGTGCCGCTTTAGGTGTTTGTGCAAAATGCGGTGCAATTATGATCTATGCACATTTAAAGCACTTGCGCGCTTCCGAATTGAAATGTTCGGGTCGTCACGATCATAGTGGTTAACACACTCCACGTTTTCTACTGTTCTCGATGACCTTGGTCGCCCAGATTTTGGAAAGTTGTACCGGTCTTTTCATACTTTTTAACCCATTTTCGAATAAGAGGAATGCATGGTACATCATTTAAGTGACGAAAACCTCAAATACTCACTAATCGGCGTTTTTGCAAAACTCGCACAACGCGCGGTCTGTTCCCGAGAGACACGCTACCGTTCGTTGCGTTCACGCAGTAAGCTAAATAAATATAAGCTTTATTTTGAGACACCCTATAATAAGACACTACCTAGGTAGTAAATATATATGTAACCGGAAAAGAAAAACAATTGTAAGTGGATCAACTTTCTAGTTAGTAAAAAATATAACGAATTTCGGGTGATTAAAAAAATTACCTAAACCTTTAATGGAGATCAACAGGACTTATTGAAGTTAACTTTTTTTAAACTGTTGCAACAGTCGCAAAATAAAAAAAAACTCATGTCTCGTTTGGTTAGGTTAGGTCAAGTGTCATAATAATTAAGTAAATAATTGTAATAATTTTGCGTGTTCACTGAAACTAACAACGAAATTTAACAATATGAGTGGCGCGAAACTTATGATTCTTATTATTTTCCGGTGACATATAAATAATCAAACTATACAATAAAGATTAAGATACCTACTCACAAATTTTATAATACACATAATTATACATATTATATTATAAAATTGGTGAGTCAAGTGGAATGTGTACATTTGGAAATCATTATTTATCTTAGCGTTTTATTTAGTTAAAAATAAGGGTATCATTAACTAAACGTAGTTTTTTAGTATTAGAGAAACGTATTTATACACAGGAATGTTTAATATATTGAAATCGCATATGAGCATTGTATTTTTATTTATAATCTTTTTTCACTCCTGGCAATACACCTCATCGACCAGATCCAGACCAGACCAGACATCGCCTTCTTTTATCAGACAAATTCTGATAAAAGAAGGCTCATGTTCAGCATTGCACGTAAACGGGCTGATGAAGTGAATAAGGATGGAAGGAGGTATCCAATTTAATTTACGCACTAATGAAGAAAGTATGCAAGTGTGAGTGGCACAGTCGGAAGAGGAAGACCTCGACAAACGTTCTCTGACCAAATCGGAGACATCCTCGCAAAAGGCCAAATAAGATCCACCCTAAACCGACGTGCTTGTATGAAGAATGTTATGAGAGTGAATGAAGCGAAAGATGTGTGCAGGGATCGTAGCAAGTGGAGGTTCATTGTCTCTGCCTACCCCGCTGGGAAATAGGCGTGCGCTTATGTATGTATGTATGTATGAAGAAAGGATTTTGAATGATTAAAATATAAATTAAACACTCAAACATTTTCCATGTCCTCCATTATATTTTTATACCGACTGACTGTGGTTACCTACGTGTTTACATTTAGTATAATTCTTTCGATTTCCTGCTCAGTATGGACCAACTCATGTCTTCCCATGGATGTCGTAAGAAGCGACTAAGAGACATACGATGGGCAGCAGCATCTATGAGCTCAAGGATATCCATCTTACTGCGATCTTCAAGCTGCCTGCCATGTTTGCTAATTATGACAATATTCCTCAACAACTTTGCCTTGCCAAGGGCCGTTATGAGTAGGCAATTTCAAATTTGTCTGTTTTTAACCTTTTTATATCTTTAGATTAGATGATTTTCTACAATACCTTTTATTAGTACAGACAATACTTCATCTATAGTTTATTTTAAATTATGTATCCAAATGTCAGCCTAGTAAAATCATCTATTAATGTTAATAAATATCTAGACCATCACCACTAAATGAAGAAACTGACATAAAAAGCATTTTGCTTTCGTAGAATATTTCTTGACGCCTGTTACATTAGTTCCCTGGTACATTACATTTTCTTCGGACTTATCAAAATCTCTACGTAAGTTTTTTTGTAATAAATTACTTCTTACTGTTTCGCTACACAACTTAATTTTAGAATTTTCCAATGCCATAATGAGTGCATCATAACCGGGTGGTAGATCAACCAATTAATATCATATAGACAGAAAACAATCCAACAATGACAGTAGACATCATCCAATGGAGCATTTA
This sequence comes from Nycteola revayana, assembly GCA_947037095.2. NCBI lineage: Eukaryota > Metazoa > Arthropoda > Insecta > Lepidoptera > Nolidae > Nycteola > Nycteola revayana. The sequence goes on along the minus strand of OX344842.1, from coordinate 28,116,459 downwards.
TATCTCGTAGTTGCTGATCTAATTCAGCGATCTTTATGAGATATGCGTCCATATTATTAAATTGTTCAACTTCAATCAAAACAAAGTACGTAATAGTCCAAGACGTTTACATAGTCCTCCATCCCTTTAGGCCCCTTTAGGCCTTGAGATTGTTAAGCTCTAAAACCAGTGGTAGCGTTTCGTACGTGGGAAAAAGAAGACGGCTGCACCATACATATTTTTGCTAGTGCTTGTTGCTTGCTTGCGTTCATCTTTCACCTTAGGAACTCTAGGTGTGGACTCTTCGATACAGTCACTACAAGATACTACAAGTCCTCGTGGATAAGATGCATTCGTATCAAAAACTTCCAATTTAAGCTTCTCAAAATTTACTGCAATGCCACAACTCGTAGCAGTTGACGCTGACGGAACATTTTCTATCGACATCTTAATTTTTCGTATCTCGAAGAAAATACTATATAGGGTGACTGGTAATTAGTGACCGATACCTAAACACATGATTGTGCTCATGATAACAAACAACTTTTACTATGGCACCAAACATGAAATCGCGAAAAAAAAATCAGTTGTTCCATACATTCATGTTCACATAAGACGTCAACATGATAGGGAGGAGTTTTTTTTTCGCGATTTCAGGTTTGGTGCCATAGTAAAAGTTGTTTGTTATCATGAGCACAATGATGTGTTTAGGTATCGGTCACTAATTACCAGTCACCCTATTTATAATTATGAACTTTTATTTATTGCGTATTCTGGGCCCATAACCACTGGCAAATGGCCCCAAAGCTGGTAGCGGCACCCGGTGCTCTTGGCGCGCTTTCCCTGAATCTTGGCAAACCCAAGAGCACCTGCCGCAAACTATATTCGGGCGTGATCCGCTCCATGGCGTTATACGGTGCCCCCATTTGGGCTGATTCCCTGGATAAGCGAAACATGGCCCTGCTGAGACGTCTGCAGCGGATCATGGCCATCAGGGCGTCCCTCGCCTACCGCACGGTCGCGTTTGATGCGGCCTGCCTCCTTGCGGGGTCCCCTCCGTGGAACCTAGAAGCGGAGGTATTAGCCACCGCGTACCGGTGGAGGTGTGAGGGGGCGCGTTCTGGCCGCGACCCCTTTCCGCAGGGTATTGTACGGTGGTACACTGAGGTCCGCCTCCGTCTCCGTCTGATTTAATATTAGTCAGATTTACTCTTATCTCCTGACCCTACCAAAGATTTACCATGTCAACTTATCCCTGAAAAGCATCTCAGTGCCCGTTCCGCGCAATACTTTTAATTTTAATATAAACAACGGTTTGTCCCGCCAAAATCGGGACGTCTGAAAATGCTAATATTAGCATCGACAATACGTATAGGTATGGCAATAGGCTACGGCTTAAGCATATACACTCAGCCGTAGACGAGGAATTTTACCATAAAGGGTTTCCTTAACACGGGCTGGCGTGTTAAGTAGACCGACAGTTGCCTAAAAGTTCCCTAAAAAAAAAAAAAAACCATAATCCCTCAATCTCCCCTTCAGCGACCTCCCTGAGCCGGGGTCTAAATCTCACAGGGGACGCCCTCTTATGCAGGCCTCTTATTGCTTAGCTTGTAATTTAAAACATTTATCTGGAGCTCTGCTCGGCTTTATGCCCGGTGAAGTAGCAAAAGACTCGGGGCGAATTACATGCGTCCGTATGAAAAAAAATACAGGCTAGCGTTTGTTTGAACAATCATCGTTTATTCTTCACGGTCTACCACCAAAACATGGCTGCCAATAACTATATAAAACTTAAAAAAATATATATAATTAACATTGTTAGTTCGTTGATGTAGTAATTTTATAGAGGTAATGATCCGAATGTGACCCGTTGCGGTGCTTGCGTACTGGGGAGCGGATGTGAGCAGTTGAACTTACGCTTATTTTATACTAGCGACCCGCCCCGGCTCCGCACGGGTACAATGCTGATGTATTATACATATAAACCTTCCTCGTGAATCCGTCTCTCTATTTAAAAAAATCCGCATCAAAATCCGTTGCGTAGGTTTAAAGATTTAAGCATACATAGGGATATAGGGACAGAGAAAGCGACTTTGTTTTATACTATGTAGTAATAAAATGGACTATGTAGTAATTTTTTTTATTATATATAATAGGTTTATTTAAAAACTAGCTGTATGTGCCCGGTGTTGCCTGTCCAATACTTATCGTCCTCGTAACCTTTCCAAAATTTTCTGACCCTTGTCTTAAGAATGATCAAAACACGAATCAGCCAAATCGGTCAATTCGTTCTCAAGTGATACATTTTGGTAATCCATTTTTATTAGGTTTTCGTTCCCGAAAGGTAAAAACGGGACCCTATTCCTAAGACTTCGCTGTCGGTCTGTCAGTATGTCTGTCTGTTTGTCTGACTGTCACCAGGCTTTATATTAAGAACCGCGATAGCAAGACAGTTGAAATTTTCACAAATGATGTATTTCCTTTGTCGCTATAACTAAAAATCAAATAAAATAAATATTTAAGAGGACCCATACAAAAAACATTTTTTTTAAATTTTTTGCTCTTTATAAATAACGGCAGTAGGCTGGCACTTGAAAATGGTATGAAAGCCTTCGTGCGCGAGTCCGACTCGCACATGGCCGGTTCTTTTAAATAGATGGTACTGTAATAAAATAAACCTTCGTCCATAAGTAACTCATGGGGTTCAAGGAGCCCTAAAGGTTGCTTCCAGCTGACAGCGGATATTAAACAAATTTTTGCTTAGATAGCCCGGGCCACGTATCATCGGTATAACTGATATGGCGGTGGCTATACCTATGATTGTAATTAATAAAGTTATTTAAACAACAAAGATAGTTTTATCTTTAATATTGATAGTTACAGTTAATCAGTACATTTCTTGTTTAGTCGATAAAAAAAACTGATAAAAATGTACAAATGCAATAGAATATCTATTAGTAGGTATTGTTCTAACCTAACCTACTTTTCTGACAGTAGTTTTTTTTTGGTAGTTAGTATCACACATTATCTAACCCTCAAAAGGATGTCCCGGTCCGGTAAAAATAATATTTTTTATGTCACAGAAATTTCTTTACCAATGTTCTGCATGCAAACAATATAACTGTATGCCTGACTCTATCTCCTGGTAAGGAAGGCATATAACTATTTATCAAATTAAAATAATATAATACCGTTCTGAGGAAATAACAAATAAATAGCCTCAAAACCATTGTGATGCGCAAATTTAGTATAAAAGTGAAATAAAATGTATTTAATAATAGCTACGCCCCGCGGATTTACCCGCGTTATTCTGCTCCAGTAGGTTGGAGTGTGATTTTTAATCTTATATAATTTTATTAAATAAGTTAATCGAGCTTATTGACTATCCCCGTGCAAAGTATCAGTCAAATCCAAAGTAATTGTTGCGTGAAAGAGTAACAAACATCAATCCATCCATACTTACAAAATTTCGCGTTTATAAATATTAGTAAGGATACAGTATCAAATAAAAAATACGCTTTCCATTATTATTATTAATTAATAATTACATAAAAACGAATAGAATAAATTCGCGGTCGGTCAACAGGTACGGTATCGGTTGGACTAGGCAGGGTTAAATGCCACCTGCGTTCTTTCCAGCTAAGATTTGAACTTAAGTACTACCCGTTTTAGCGTTTTATTAAAATCATTTGTTATCAACGTTCAAAATTAAAGTATAACTTAAATTAAAATAAAACTAATACATTCACAATATTTATAAAAGCGTCATCTATGTAGGAGTGCTGGTACTAAATAAGCAAATCAGTCTCTTTCGCAAAAACGCTTGGTCACACCAACCGACCCAAACCCGACACGACTTGATATGAAAAATAAGTTCGCGCGCACACATGGTGTAAAGAAAAAGTGTCTGATTGACATTATTTTTATTCATTATCGAATTCTCAATAAATAGCAATACGATTATATTTACTATTACCTGACGTTAGTTTTATTTCATTGGTTAAATAAATAAATGTTAATAATATTTAACCAATAACACGATACTAAAGTTTGCTAGTGCAATTATACATATGAAAAAAGACACTTTGCTTGCCTAATTTTCATCGTAACGATTACATCAAATAACCTATGCACCGACATTATATTAGTCGGGTCGGTGTATGTAAACATGGTCTTGAAACATTGTTGTGTCGTGGTAGCACGTCGAGAGATGGCGACAAAATCGCATTTCAAAACCGAATTTTATGCTTGACAAGAGTGATGTTGGAAGCTGGATATAAGAATAATAAAAGGAAAGGTGTCAAATATGATAGGACTGCTCCTACCATACCAAAGCTGTCAACACCTTTCCTTAATAATAAGAGGATTTGCAGCAGTTTGCCGTCGCTTTAAAATTTAGAATAGACCCAAGGTATTTTTATAATATAACTACATAGTATAAAACAAAGTTGCTTCTCTTGTCTGTCCCTATGTATGCTTAGATCATTTAAACTACGCAACGGATTCTGATGCGTTTTTTAATAGACAGAGTGATTCAAGAAGAAGGTTTATAATGTATAATACATCAGTGCTGCACCCGTGCGGAGCCGGGGCGGGTCGCTAGTTATTTAATTTTATCTTTTGTCTCAAAATCGCATTTCACAAATGTATTTAATTAAATTTGACTGAAAAAATATTAACCGATAGGGTAGAGTGGTCTCTGTGTAGTGGTGCTAGTTTCTTGCAGTCTTTTTACTGCTAGTTGGTAAGTTTCTATCGTCGTTCGGGTCATCTAGAACGCCCCGAGGCCGACGGTGTTTACGACGCTTTGTGGGCAAAGGCCTACCTGTCAACAGGTTGAGGCGTTGCACCGTTCCGCGAATTCGAAGAAGCATTCCGACGCTTCTTTCATCCACTGCTTGATGGAAGGCAGTTGGAGATCAGAATGTAAATTGCGATTATTTATGAACCACCGTGCCCCGGTGGCCTGAAGAGTGAATCAACTTTTAACAGTTTGTAAGTGGTCCAAATAGCTAGACGCGGTATGAGCAAATACAGTGCTCGGGTACCTACGTCATAATCGGTCGTAGGTATACACGTGGTGTAAATTGTATCAAGTGATTATTTGCTGTTTATAGCGATGATATGCTAATGCATGTACACGTTCATCCGTCATCGTGGCGATGCCTACTTTTGGGCCCATTTGATGCAACTTTAAAGGCGTGCGGAGCACCAGTACATCTCTACCATTCATCAGGGGTCGGCCTCTAAATAAGAGAATGGGACTATGTTCCCCACTCCTCGAGGCCGAGCCTCGTGGTCAGCCTACGGTATGTGCGCCCTCGGTGAAATGGGTAGGAGGGATCTTTCTTCAGAACACGCTCCGCGGACTTCTACTGAGAGGACGGATCCGATTACGCCCCACCGCCCAAACTGGACACACCTCGAACAATGTGCCGTGTGTTGCCGCAGTGATAACTTACGACTGATGACATTGAGTTTCCGGGTCTCGAATCACCCTCCTTCTAATCTTTTAATTTTCAGGCATTCATTTAATTCAGAGAGGGCGTAGTCACCAATATTGAGACCTTGTAAAAAATCTCCTGACGGTACAACTCAGACGGTTTATTCCCAGTAGTTCTATTCAACAGTTCTATGATAGAACTAGTGAGACTTTTTATCTCACTAGTTCTATTCGAACAACTTGATGAAAAGAATAGAACTAATGGGATATTTAATAAAAAATGTCCCACTAGTTCTATTATGTAAATTTTAACAAAGCTAGTCTCACAACATCACGCTTACATATTAGAAAAATGTATGAACTTCTTAACTTTATGAAGAAGCCCAAAATAGTTGGAATATTTTCATGAGTGCAAATTCATCAAGAGGTAAAAAAACTTAGAACTATTTCACATATCTATCTAGATTTATAACAGAACCACTCAGACGGGTTGGCAAAGGTTTTGTGTCGAGTTTCCCTTCCTTTACGTCTTTATCATCTTTTGCCATACAGATCATCGGCCTCCTTCGTAGGGGGTGTTGTCCACAAAACATATGTAAACGCTACTGCCCATTACCTGTTATTGGATTGTCATAGTGATGATATAACGACAATCGGGACCAACAGCTTAACCTGTTTTAAAGGGAACCAGACCAGGGACAAATCTTTTCACTACGATTTTTTGTGATTGTTTCTGCATTGAAGTGTCGCTTTATGAAAGAAAAAAAAGAAAATGGTAGAAAAACCCAACTGACATCAGCAACATGATCGTGTCAAATTACATCGGTGTGAAGTTAGTAGATATTGAATCAACATTTAGGCTGGACTCGAGAAAAAGTACTACTAGGAATACATGAGTCCAACGAAGGTGAAACACTCAATGCGCATGTCCCTGAGTGAACGCCATGCACTTTTAATGCGCATGTCACAATTTTTTGTCAGTTGTTTTGACATAAGTAACCATAGAGATAGTAGCGTTTATTTTGGTTAAGGGTTTTCTTTGTCTATGGAAGTAACTCGCCTGATCTTCTCTTTTAATTTCAGAAATTAAGCTGTACTTACTCGTACCTAATAATGTTATGACTTTAACAATAAAAAATAAATATAAAATAAAATAAATATTTAAGGGGGTCTACAACAACATGTTTTTTGTATGGGACCCTCTTAAATATTTATTTAAGTCATTTTTTGCCGTTTTTTGCTCGATATCAATAACGGCAACAGGAAAATGGTACGGAACTCTTTGTGCGCGAGTCCTGTTTTTGTTTACGAAAGTTGCGTGGATATAGGAGTACTTATAATAATTTCGCCCCTTCATAGTGTATATAGGGAAGGAGTGCAGAATGCTATTTTTTTATCATTATTGTCGAATTCCGACTACAGGGCGACCACTACTTTGATTAAACACGGTAACATTAAATGGTTAACATAAAAAGGCCCATGCTCGCGGCAAGCGGGCATGGGCCTGAACGCCCGGCCAAGGCGTGAACCGCACGTGGGCGGCACGTCCAGGGGCGGGGTTCATCCCACCTTTTGTACAATAAATGTGCGGGAGAGCAAACCATCGCTGTCGGGGCAAAATGCGCTATCTAGACATTGTCCTCGACAGCAGATCGAGCTTCGGGGCCCACTTCGCGTAGATGGCCCCGAAGCTGTTGGCGACGGCGGATGCTCTAGGTGGGTGTAGGCTTTTGCCGAACCTTGGCAGGTCCGGGAGCACCTACCGCAAGCTACAGCTTTGAAGCTTACAAGAGACATGAAGAGATGGAGTGGACCACTCCGGCGTACACGCCGTCCGCTCCATGGCGCTATACGGTGACCCTATTTGGGTCGACACCCTCAAAAGGCGTAACGTGGCCCTGCTACTGCACGGTCGCCCTCGATGCGGCCCCACCGTCTAGGAAGGTCCCCTCCATGGGGCCTGGAGGCGGAGGTGTGCCAGACGCTCCGGAAATGGCAAGAACGGCTAGAGGCCACGCCGCGAAGCGGATCACGAAAGGTTGAGGTAATCTGGCGTGTTGGCCGTCGGGGCGGGCTGAGACCCGCCACATGCCACCCTAGGCTCGGCCTCGGGGAGTAGATAACATGGGCCCCGCTCCCTTCAGGGCCGACCCATGAGGAGTAGGGACGCGCCCTACGGCGTCCTAGGGCGTCCTTGTGACTAGCTAAATGGGCCACTAGAGTGGCCCAGGAGAGCCCGCGGCGCCATTCTGGCCGCGGGCGCCGCCGGAGGGTGACCCATCAAGCCATGGTTCCCTGGGCCCTTTACCAATGGCGGACGGAGGAGTACCCGGCGGGTTTTACTGGGGATGCCAGCGCTTTGGGGATGACGAGACTACTAAAGGTGGATTTTGACATAATTACTGATGTTAAAACTTGTCTACTATATAATCTGTCGATTTGTTCTTCGAATGGACCCCTGAGATTTGTCCCGCCAAAAAAAATCCCCAATTGTCCCGGTCTGTATGCCTCGATTGTCCCTAAAATATTTGTATTAATTGTTCCTAGTTTGTCCCAATCGCTATTCCTGCAACGGCCTAGTCTTCATAAATATAAATTAATTTCTATTTTTAGTACATTTTAGTACAGTCAACCAAAAAAGAGTTATGAAAACTTAATTTAAATATAATTATTATATCTTGTTAATGAAGAAAACAAATCGCATATTCCTGATTGGAATCCGATTTCGTTTAGAACACATTATGAAAAGGCAACAATGAATGCGGAATATCTTTCCAGACGTAATTATGCAAAGGATGCTATGACTTCCATTTTACACAAGCTATTTGGAAGAGAACAAAATCGTTAAAAAAATTTAAAAAGAAGTACAGGATTGTCCAAAAAATGAGAATTTTGAGAAATTTAATGACTATTTTATTTCGTTATGGGATGTTTTTGAAGATATATTTAGAACAACTAAACCAGTAGAAGGCAGTGCAACGCCAAGTTAAATAGAAACTTTTCAGGGAAGCTTAACATGATCAGTTTTTTGAACGTAATAAGAAACGATGCTGCATTAAATCGTATTCGCCAAGGTAAGGAATGACGTTCAGATGATATTAACAAGACAAAGTTATCTATGATTTAACAGCTATGTTAAATGGCACCAAATATTTTTTTGGAAAAAAATGCCCTTTTGTATTTTAATACGGATACTGAAAGTTAACATTAAAACAAGTTATTAGAATTTATGATTATTAAAATAAGAAATTGTGATTTAAATGAAACAAAACTGCGATAGTGATAAATATGTTAATTAATAGTAACTGTTACGACTGTAAAATTCGTAAAAGACTACATTTAGAAAGATTTTTTTAACTTATTTAAATTGTACAGACCTTGATTAGAGAAAGATGTTTTATGCTTAATAAACCTTTTTAGAAACAAAAATATAAAATAAATAACTACTTACAACATTTTGAACGCTATTATTATGGACTGTACATAGACGTGAGTAGTTGCTAGGGACGTTCGGGGAATAAACCTTGTTTCAATATATAATATATTTTTGGAAAATATCAAATGGCAAAAAGGCAGGCAGAATATCGGATTGGTGCGTAACTCACCTTTAACATTAGGTATATAAAGTTTAAAAAGTAGTTCATCATCATCATCACATCAGCCTATAGAGGTCTACTTCTTTTAACTGTTCTTAGTTTCTAATAAAATGATTTTTTTTCCGTAGATAACTAAATTATACAAACTAAAATTCTCCCATATAAGGCTATCAAATCGTACTCATATTGCTACCTAGAGCTTAATATAGCCATGGCTGGGTGAAACCCGCGCCTGCGTATAGCTCTCAGGCTCTTTCACGGGTGCAATGAATTTATGCTACATGCAAGAGGTTTAATTTCCTCTGAATATGGTCTACACCAAAAACCAGTGTTATCTTTGCTTTCAACCAACTATCTTTAGACTATACCTAAGCCACCTATATACAAGCTAGTGACACTAGCTTTATAACTGTAACATTGACTTTGATTAATTTTTCTTAAATAATAACTTAATTGTATTACTTTTAGCTTTGAAGTTGTGTTTTAAAAATCTTATCACGAAAAGCATTTGCATTGATTAGTAGCTTAAATGTAACAAATTAATTAAGTAAAAATAATAAAATCCATTCAAATTATTTATTTAAAATTCACGATTACCAGTAAAGATCACGACTGTTGTGATTTAATTGTGGTATTATTTTTTGAAAACCGTGGTACTTATTCTCCTAATGATGTCTTATGTTGTCGTAAAACGCCATACGTCTGTAATCTAGTCAGTATAGGTACTTACATTATTTGATAACAGTGTTAATAATTAATTTATAGTATAGACTATTATACGAGTACGGCCAAAAATATACTGCCTACATTTTATAGCATAACTTGTATAATTAATAAGTATATATAGCACAAATGAATTGTGGAAAAAAAATTTAACTTCTCTCGCATTTTTTATTATTTGTACAACTATGAGGGTAATCGATCAATATAGGATTGTCAAATTAATCTTCTATATATATAAAAGAAAGTCGTGTTTGTTACAACACTTAACTCGAGAACGGCTGGATCGATTGCCGTGGTTTTTGATTTGTTGGATTTGTTTCCGTCCCGAATAGCAGAATACATTTTAAAAACAAAAGAAAGTCGTGTTAGTTACACTATTTCTAACTCAAGAACGGCTGAACCGATTTGGCTGAAAATTGGTAGGGAGGTAGCTAAGAACTGGGAGAAGGACATAGGATACTTTTGGGTAGGGGTAGGGTAGGGTAGGGTAGGGTACGGTAGGGTAGGGGTAGGGTAGGGGTAGGGTAGGGTAGGGGTAGGGTAGGGGTAGGGTAGGGGTAGGGTAGGGTAGGGGTAGGGTAGGGGTAGGGGTAGGGTAGGGGTAAGGTAGGGTAGGGGTAGGTGTAGTGTAGGGGTAGGGTAGGAGTAGGGTAGGGTTAGGGTAGGGCAGGGGTAGGGTATAAAAGTCCACCCGTGCGAAGCCGGGGCGGGCCGCTAGTTATAAATAATTAAAACCATTCAGATTCTTTATTTAAAATTTAACCAGCCGGTTCCAAACTTAGCGCTATGTTCAAAATTTTGGAATGCGATTCCACTGACGGTCAACATTGTTATGATTCATTATTGGTGGTATATGTAAAATGTGTAAAAACTGTGTTTCTTATGTTCCAAATTGACAACATTTCATTTTTGATAAAAAAGAACATTGTATTTTTTTATTTTTTTAATGTAACTACATCAGAAATTAACCATATTTTTTCTTTTTTCGTTACCAAAGTCAGTTTTCATACAAAAAAATATAGGCAAAGGTTTCAGTCCGTTAGAGTCTAACTATAACGATGACGTCATCGCGAATATTTCAGTTTTTTTTCATGAATGTAATGAGTCCGCAACGAGTCGCCTCCGCTCGCCACTTGAATACATTACGCAATTAGTGCTTTCTCCTGTACCATGTACTTGTTTTTAATGTTTATTTTAATGTTTACATTGTTTATTATAGGGCAATTAGGATGTAAATAAAACACATTAAAAACAACAACTTACAGTTGTACTTGAGTATATTTCATTCTGTTAGGTGAATTTGTATTGTATTGTACTTACTTGGCTTAAATAATCTGAAGCTCTCTCCAACATTTTAGACCTGACTTAAACCATACAGCAAAATTATTTCTGAAAACAAAGTGTGTATTAATAGTTTATTACTTATGAATAGTAAGAAGCAAACTGGTTTTTATATATTTGTTAAATACAAGAAATAAAGCGTATTCTCAACCACTTTAACCTCTAGCAAATCATTATTGTACAAACAAATATAGTACATTTGAAAGTTAGTAAGTATGTATGTTTGTTAATCAAGAAATAATCATTTTAAATATAACTTGTTAACTAATAAACTAGATTCACACTAAGGCTATTGCTGCTTCTTAGAACTAAATGGGTGATATGTAGAAAAGGCATTGCTGTGTGACACAGCTAGTAACAATAATTGTAAAAAAAGATTAGTTTGCTATTACTGTATATTATTCAGGCTAATATGGGCTTTGTTAATTACGTCTTTAACATAGTTCTTCAGTGTAGTTACTTGGGTGTTTTATTGGAGGAAATTATGCGTCTATTCCTCTCTCCTAGGTTTATCCAGAGTGCCAGACATGAATGCTAGGCTGAAGTGGCACTAAAATGATTGTTTGTTTATATTGATGCACCAACTTTATCGGTCAGTGAGCAGTGCTTAAGGCAGATTCACAAGTTTAAAAAGTTCTTATACCACAGAGTACTTATTCGTTTTTCTATTTATTTAAGTAATAAAGTTTATAAAGCAAATATCGAATTAAATCTTTAAAAATGTGGAATAAAAACAACACTATGTATACGTTTGGGCCGTAACATTACTCTTGTCAGTTCATCAGTTGTCACTCTTGTCAGTATGACATTTCGCTCCAGATTAAATTTATTTAATTTTCAAGATTTATTTACATTTAAAATTGAAATTATAAATTATGATAATAACATATAAATATATTATTATGATAATATAAAAATAATTAATTTTATAGATATAAATAAATAACAAATAAAATGAATATTTTTTTCTAATTAATGTTTGACTATTTACAAGTGCCTGTAATTGGTTTACGTAAATGAAAATGATTTTTATTTTATTTATTTATTTATGATGTGTCTGGGTTTTCTACCGTCAAAAATATTATTAATTGAATATAATAACAAATAATAATTGGCCCGCTTTATATCTCGGAGGTCGTGGGTTCGATCCCCACACCGGACAAGAAATCTTTGTGTAAATTCTAAGATTTCTTTCCGGGTCTGGTTGGTTGAGGGACTACCCTCCGTGCCTCGGAAAGCACGTTAAGCTGTTGGTCCCGATTGTTACAACATCATCTATAATAATCGTATATCAAGGAACGGGCAGCAGCGTTTCCTTGTATATTCAACATAATACTGCGGTCACCAACCCGCCTGCCAAGCGTGGTACCCTCCCTCGGGAGGAGGCCCATGTTCAGCAGTGGACGTCATACGGGCTGATGATGAAACGGAGGGCCTTTTTCAGCGGTAGCAACATCGACTGTCGATCCAAGATCATTCCGACACGAGACCATTCTGACACCATCATGAAATTAGTAGATTACATAGATATAAACAAAAAAAAAACACCGATGCTTAAAGTCCTTCGAAAAGGTGACAAAACCATGTTGATGAATTATAGACCCATCACAATGCTGAGCCATGTTTATAAGCTGTTCTCGAGAGCCGTTACAAATCGTCTCGAACACAGGCTCGATGACTTCCAGCCTCCCGAATATCCCGGCTTCCGAAAAGGCTTTAGTATCATAGACCACATAAAAACGCTGCGGTATATTATACAGAAGACCAAGGAGAATAGTCAGCCCCTATGCTTGCCCCCTATGTTTGTGGACTATTAAAAGACCTTTGATTTTGTTGAAATTTGGGTGGTTCTTATGTCTCTTCAGCGGTATTGTATCGACTATTGGTAGATTGAAGTGCTGAAGTGCTTGTAAAAAACGCCAATATGTCGGTCCGAGTACAGGACCAAAGTACGAAGGCAATCCCGTTATGGAGAGGCGTAAGACAGGAATGTTATATCTCCCAAACTTCTTACGGCTGCTCTGGACGACGCCTTCAAGCTCCTGGAATGGCGAGGACACGGCATCAACATAAATGGCAAGACTCACCTTTGATTTTCCGACGACATAGTGATCATGGCAGAATCGCTGAAGGACCTTGAACAGATGCTCAATGACCTCGATAGAGTTTCGCAACAATTGGACTTAGAATGAACATGGGCAAGACGAAAGTTATGCATAACGCCCATGTAATGCCCAGCTCTATTAAATAGCCGTTGGGAACTCCATTCTCGAAGTTGTGACCGAATACATATAACTAGGTCTAACGATCCAACTAGGTAGGACCAACTTAGAAAAAGAGGTCAATCGTCGAATCCGACTCGGCTGGGCAGCGTTTGGGAAGTTTGGGGATCTACGCGTCCAAAATACCTCCGTGACTGAAGACAAAAGTCTTCAATCAATGTGTGTTACCAATGATGACATATGGATCTGAGACGTGGTCTCTTACCTTGTGCCTCATATGAAAGCTCAAATGCTTCCGGCATTATTTGTATTAATAAAACCACAAAAAAACGAAGGCAAACCTACGCGTTGTGCACAACAACAACCTTGTCAGTAATGTCATATTCAAAATGTTCCAGTTGCGACCACCGGGTCAGGGCCCCGAGTCTACTATCGTAATGGCGTGTTTATGAACTGTCAATGACAGTCTACTAATCCAAATTACGTCATAATGGTGTCATTATGACGCCACGTTCTTATTTCTTGACTAATTATTGTACTTTTGTTGACGGCCTTTTTCTGCGGTAGCAACACCGACTGATTCCAGCGCCGACACCATAGTGGGATTAGTAGATTACCGTTTTTGGCATAATGATATCATGATGGTACTACGGTGGCACAATACTTAAAAAAATAGCAGACTCGGCCCCTAGAAAACTTTGTCGCACTATAGTAATTGCAATTGTATAATGCACAGGTTCTACTAAAAGTCGGTCAGAAATAAAATCGGTGCATCCCAAATAACTAAGTAGAGTGCATCCCAACCGATCTGATTGTCGGTGAAAAATGGAACGTCCAGAAATTTAAGCGTTTATTATACGCAGGTCGCAGTGGTTGACACACACTAGTGTTGCTGATCGATAGTCGACTATCGATGATTAATCGAAAGTCTATCGATAGTCAAACAATCGCAGCATAATCGATAGACCTATCGTATTGTATCTCGCTAAGAATAAATTAACGATAGTTTGGATACTATCGATAGTGCTCACCGACAGTCGCCCGCTTTTCTCGGAGGAATCCAAGGCCGCTTTCGTACAGTCGGACGTTTAATTCGACAGGGTTACCAGCTTATGTATTTTTCCCTAATAAATTTATTAACTTTGCGATAGTAAATTTGAAGATAATTGAAATGTATTTTCTCCGAAGTAAAAGTAATAGCTATTTTTATAATAATTATATAATACATTCTAAAAGGAACGGACTTATTTAAATATTTAATAGATACATCAAATACACGGTTCTTTAAGCAAAATACAGTTACAGGTTTGTATGTATCTAATTAAATATGATAATAATTCTAAACATATACCTATATAATATGTAAACTGATAATTTTTACTCAATTTCAATTTGTATATACAAGCAAAACACCGCAAATAAAGAAGGTAAAAATGTTTGGGTGATAAATCCTTCTTTATCCTCAAATTTTTCGACATTTAATGTTCAGGGGTAAAATTTGCAAAAATCCTATCGTAGTGCACATCTACGTCACATAAGAAATATGTTCATGGTTTTAGATCCAGTGGTTTCAGGTGTGCATACAGTTTTTGCTTTTATTATATAGGAAGATAAACGTAAAAACATAAACTTTTTTTTTCAATATATCGGTGTTTGGTTTAACTGAAAAATTAAGCCAACGCACATAAAGTATTGGTACCAACCTATTCTTCTGGTACCTATCCAATAGTTTCCCAATAAGTAGGGTAAGAAAAAAAGCGCGGGAAACGTTGTATCGTTAGGTCCAAATTTTTTATTGAATGTTTTAATCATAATCATTTAAATATATTTTAAGGATTAGTAGAGAATTTATGAATAATACAACAGCATTTTACCCGTGTGAAGCAGGGGCGGGTTAAAATTGGTATTCGCAAAATATATAACATACAGGTATGATACCACTACTTAAAAATATGATAATGTGGTCAGCGATTTCTATGGGTTCTTTTTAATTTAAAACGTCTGAAATCTAGCGAGTTTTGAATCCGGTTCTAGTGATAGTGACATCTCAGGGTATAGTGACATAATATGTCACTATACTATTTAATATTATTTGTTGTAAGCTGGCAACACTAATCCTAGCTAAACCTGCTAAAGTACTTCTTTGAAAATTGACTTACGTGTATCTACGTATTAAGTGAAGATATATAAATGGTGTAATATTGTGATTATCGATGTTAGTATTTATCTGCTCTATTCTTTTAAGTAATTTCATGTAATCTGCGACATTTTTTAAATATTATTAGAATCCCCTGTTATATTAAACCATAAGATAAGATTGCTCTGTACATTTCCATAATACTTTTATTTCGTTCTAACCTCAAAATAATAAACATCAAAACAATCAATCATCATAACATAAAACGATATAAATGTGTGACACAATAGTTATAGCTAATTATAAGTACTAATATGTTATGCAAGAGAAAATCAATAACATGGTACTTGTGGCGCTGTTAGCAATCTAGGCTCGATTGATTGGCGTTAGTGCGCATGTTCTAGACGCCCTAGGGTACCTAGCTTGGCGTCCCACCCAATAGTTTGCGGACGGGCATCGAGGTGTGCAGACAAAGTACAACGTAATAAATTTATTTCATTATCTCATACAAGTGAAGGTTTTTGGTGATTGTTTCTTTTATAATTGTGAAATAAATATCGTTTTATTTTAGTTATAATGTCTTCACGTAACGTGCGTAAGCTGTACGGTGGATCCGGTCTGCCCCCCCCTGATGAAGACTCTGATGGAGACTACCAACCATTTGGCAGACCAACTCAAAGCTCGTACCAAGGGGTAAGTTTAAACTTATTATTGTTTCTCCAGACAGCATTTTTTCGTGGATCAGCTGCAAAACAAAGAAATGGAACAAATTTGATGCATATTCATACCTCATGCTTATCATACGACAATCAGTGTTCTGTTTACATCAATTACCCTCGTGCATCAATGAACACAGCAATTTATAGAGTTTGGAAAACATATAATTTGTTCACCATTCCACCATCTTGTTATGCAGTCGGCCATCTTGTTTTGTGATCTCACTGGAACAGCCTCCATTTTCTGGTAAGTAACTGCTTTTGGTTGGTACGGGAGACAACATCAAAATGAAAGGAAGAACCAAGAAAAGCAGATTAGTAGTAGTAGAGGGCCACCAAATACTAAAAAATGAGTCCAGCATTGTCATTTATTATTTGGTGTCTCCCTACTGGGACTGGTAATACAACAAATGACTTGTCATCATGCATCAGATTATTCTATTGGTTGCGTTGTGGAGTATACAGAAGATTTTGAAAGGCAGCACTTCAAATCAACAGGTAACCTAAATTAAAAACTTGAACATAAATAAGACTTTGTGATTACAAATAAATATAATCTTCAACTTCCGGTGCTGCGAGCAAACTCATTCTACACTCGACATGAAAAAACTTGGTAGTACTCTGACCTTAAAAAGTCAAATATAATTTCGATTTTACATCTTTCTTCGGGGGGTTATGAAATATTTTGTGCTTAGATTTTTCAAAGATAAGATAGATTTTTAAGATATTTTTTGCATGCATAGTAAACGCTGAGTAATTAAGACATTTTTATCCAATTCATAGTAATATTGTTACGTGATTAGTCTTCAGATCGATTGTTACGTGATTAGAATTATTTAATGAATATAGAAAAAGCAGAATAGTTGTGCCAGAATCAAAAACTAAATATATATTTTTTGAATTAACTCACCAACATTACCTCTGTATTAAATAGTAATATGCAGTAATACAGTGATGAACATCTATATAGCTGTCCCAGGCAGCGTTATGATTTGGTCTCGTAGTTTTTCAGTTTATTTACTAAAAACAAAAATACAAATCTCTTCTCATTATATTAGTATCTTGATAAATAAATAATATATAATACTATTCAAATTACAAATACCAAATAATGTGTGATGAAAAATCATATTTACTAAATAAGGCTACTAAAAATAGAATCGCATCATGATGGACGCCACCGGATTCGGGGAGCGGGTGCGGGTAGCGGGCGCGGGTAGCGGGCGCGGGTAGCGGGCGCGGGTAGCGGGCGCGGGTAGCGGGCGCGGGTAGAAAGCGCGGGTCTCGAGCGAGGTACAGGGCGCAGGCGCGAAGGGAGCTGGTGCGTTCGCGGCCTCACCCGGGCCTTGGGAGGCTCGTGGCCACTGCGCCTGCGCGGAACGTGACCTGCGGGCGGGGGTTCTAGGTAGTCTAGGTGATATTGATTTTCGACGTTGCTAGCTCAAATTTATGAAGTTTAAACGAATGACGATGAACATCGAAATGAATATTATACAGGGTGTCCCAAAAGGGAAGGGGGGTGATAGGGATGGTCACAAGGGTCACCAGAAAAATATAAAAAATTCACTCTGGGTGTTTAAAAAAATAAATGGCATTTTTTAAAAGACTAAAAATTTTACACCTTGTGCTAACTGTACCTACAAATATGGCTGTATTTAAAAAAAATGCTGTTATGTAATCTTCAATAACAACAAGGTAATCAACTTCAACATCAAAAATAACAAGGTGTAAAATTTTAAGTTTTTAAAAAAATGCCATTTTTTTTAAATACTCAGAGCGGATTTTTTTTTATTTTTCTAGTGACCATTGTGTCCACCCCTGTCACCCCCTTTCCCAGCTACTTAACCTTTTGGGACACCCTGTATACAAAAAAAATAATTGTTGAATAAATTTTAAAATTTTGCTTACTTATCTACACTGGGCACTTGTATTACTTGGGCTTACGAGATACGAATGGTCCCGAATAGGTTAAAGGCGGTTGTAAAATAATCGTGAGTCATGTCTTGCACAAATTTGTATTTCTTGAACATCGAAACCTGTTTGTTACATTACAAAAGGGTAGGCATAAAGTAAAATTGACTCGTATTATAAAGGATTCGAGATTAAATAGGGTCTTAATTTATATTTCTTTACTTTTTGAAAGTGGATCGTTTTAAGATATTTACAAAAGATCTTGCATAAAGATCTTTATGATAGAGAAAGAAAGTTGCGAAAAATGAGTTAAACCTTTGCTATGCAATTGTATGTTGATTTTTTTTTACTAATGTTACTAATTCATAGCGACATGTTTGCCAACCGACATAATAGTATTCTGCTGTTAAGCTAAAAGTACATTATAAATTGTAAAAATTGCTGGCGGCCAACTTTTATAGTAGCGAAAGGTGTGCGAGGTGTTTTTTAAAATTAGATTGTTTTATTGTTTCAAAATAAGCTATCTTTTGTTTTTTTTTTTATATAATATGATGAATTTGTATAATAATTTAATTTTAATGTGATTTATATTGCCCCGCTATGCCTTGCTATGGTTTTTACATTGCTATTTATGAAATGTTATTTTAATTTTCGTTCGCCCAGTTTGATTTTAATGTGTCGAACAATATGCAGCTGCTTGCAACGATCTTTTGAAATAAAATGTGTGCTTTTCGTAATTATTAATATCGACGTATACATATAATTTATTATAAAACGAATGATATTATTGGTGCCATGAAGCATGGCATAGTAATCATTTTGACTTTACTAGATTAATCATTTCCGATCATTGCTGAAGTGATTATTTTGTAAATATATGGTATTGAAAAGTAAGCTACAATGCGATGTGTAAATTTATTAATAAAGCTTGTCGAATGTTTCATTAATTAAGCCAAATACAATTACCATTTTAATTTAAAATATATTTCTATTATTTTAAAAATTAATGGTAGTAGGTATTTACAATTTAGGTATGCTTACAAAAACAGATTAAAAGTTGAGTTAAGTTATAAGAAACAATTATTTTCTATTTTTGATTTACTTCAATGGACAGTAGGTAAGAGTGCGTGAGTTAATATGATTCGCGAACAAAGTCGTCAGAGCACACGGGGAATGGCGAAGGGGTCATATTATTGTACATCTATATAAATAAAACGCATTGTCCTGATTGACTGACTGACAGATCAGCGCACTCTATCAGCAGCAGCATATTCTCTATATGACGCAGGCATTCGATAAGAAAGGATTTCGAAAAAACCCTCGTAAAATAATGAAAAGTGCTATCGAAGTTTGAATGGAGAAATCGAAGCCTGCCCGAACGATGTCGTGCAACATTTAGTATATAGTTTAAAGTTAAAGAGGAAAGATTTGATTGTTCGTTTACATAGAGTATGCTCCGTTAATACTGAACCAATTATAGAACATTTTCTTAAAAGTTTGGGATCCATATGAACTTTGATAATGTAACTCAACGTGTAAACAAAATACCAAATAGAATCCTTGAATCGCGTACGCTGCGGAAAATGTTCTCTATAGGACAACGTGATGTAATACAGATATTATAGGAAAGCAACATTCAAAAACCTCCCCTTTCGTCCTCCTGACCCTTAGTTTGCAAAGAACCACCCGATGCCCTCGTAGACCTGAAGTCCGAGAGGCCCGCGAACTGTAAAGTAGAGCGACAGTTGCACAAAACTCCCCTAAAATACTAAAAGTCATGATCCCTCAATCTCATCGCCAGTGACCGCCCTGAGCCGAGGTCCAAGCCCCACATGGGGCGCCCTCTTGCGCAGGTTGCTTAGTTTGTAGTTTTTAAAGAATTTATTAATGCTGGAGCTCTGCTCGCCTTTATGCCCGGTGAAGTAGCAAACAGAAAA
The DNA here is from genome assembly GCA_947037095.2 of Nycteola revayana. Lineage (NCBI taxonomy): Eukaryota > Metazoa > Arthropoda > Insecta > Lepidoptera > Nolidae > Nycteola > Nycteola revayana. The sequence continues at coordinate 28,096,454 of OX344842.1, read as the reverse complement.
AAAAGCCTTCAAAAACGTCTGCTTTACCATTTCGCTTAACTAATACAGTTATGTTACAATAAATAATTATACCATTTCCATGTTCTATTCTATACCATTCAAAACTTATCATGTGTGTAATATTTATCAAAACTGCCAATTACAATAACCATGTAATGCTTATTATGTTAATACTTACAAAATGTCTCTGAGCAAATTTATAATAATATTTATAGCCAAATTATTATTGTAGTATTCTTTTCATACATACGTATAAAAGCAAAGATCACTCATCTCGAAATCTCAGAAACTGGAAGTACTAGGTAGTTTTAAATATAGGATGGGGGTTCATTGTAGCCGTGCTCATTAAGACGAAATTTTATTTATTTTATGTATTTGGACCCCTCTGCAACTTAACTTCAGGGGTTTTTTGTCTGGTAAAACATAAAAAGAGAGTAAACGATTCATGTTTTTTTTTTGTTTTAGTTGGATATGAGTGAGGATGAAGGAGAAGAGCAAGCTTCGGCAGCAGCAGGAGATGAAGAGGGCGCCTGTGCTGGTCCTAGCAGCAGCAGCAGTGAGGCAGCCGGGCGGCGAAGCCAGAAAAAGAAGTCTAAAAAGGTCCAGAGGCGTGCCTTCGGTGCGCCGCCGGGAGATGAAGTAAAAACATATATATTTTTTTACAATAAACATTTATCTAATATATTATTGCCATTTGACTCCATTTGGCTGATTCTTTGCAATGTTTTCCAATTTACGGTTGTTTACAAGGTTGACCTAGTATGTTAGTGCCTATTTGGCTCAATTCAGCTGAACGTCACCTATGTAATTATTAATTCAACCATATCAGTCGGTGCAGTATACAGGTAAGTAAGAAAAGCAAACATCGAAACAGTTTCATTGAATTATTTATTATATTATCCTAACCCATTTACATGATATTGACCTAATGTTCCCACCTTAAGACTTACGTCAATTATAAAATTAACCGACCGTACTTTACATTTTATATTCCTGGTGATGTCAAATCACCAACTATTCAACGATTGAATAGTTCTATATATTAATAACACATAACATCTTTTCATATGGGGAGTGAAAGGATTTTATTGGCATTTTAACAACAACTAATCGTGATGTTTAGTTTTCGGAAAAAAAGTTACACTCTTAGGAGTGAAATGTTGAGCGTCAGACATTTCTTAATATTTTTTAGGTTCCATCGTCTATTGATGTATATTACAAGTCAGGTATTAGGTTGGCTCGTTAGGTAAACTTCAAACCCACCGAATGCGGCGAGGAAGTTGAAATGTGTTAACAGAAGTTGCACTTCACATTCCGTCACGGACGCGGAGTTCGCGAGAAGCCGCAGTTGTCCATTCGCTATGTGAAGGGTTGCTTCCGAAAGCGAGTACCTACGGAACGTCAATAGTAACCACTCTAATAAAATACTTCACGACCGTATGGTCGTAAAATAGAATTGCTGGTTATATATTTATAGTTTAATACTTTTATTTTATTTCACACCTAACACATTGCTAACACATATACTGAGTCATTTCATTAAATTATTTGGGTTAGTTAGAATTCCCCGGCGACACGGATTTATTTCCCTAGTGCGGGAATAGTCTATAAAGAATGTTTACTAACATGGCAACTGAAATACTTTACTTAAGGTAGAAACATAATGGAATACTCAACTAATAATTATGACATCCTGGTGTTTGATCATGACCACCATATCATATGCAGACAAAAGAGAAACGTTATAATGTGCAATGGTAAGTAAAATAGATTTATCTAGTATTATGAAGCTATATCGAAACAATACCGGTTGTATCACATCTAATGGATGTCTGTTCCTTAACGGTAAAATACTGAACTCCTCTCTCTCTCTTTTCCTGGCTATATAATTCCATATGGTGGTGGGGTCATAATTCCTTATTTGTCTACTTTGAAAAATATTCATATTTATTAAATACCTTATTTTGGTTAGAAATGCTACACTGAGTAACGGACTTAAGGATCAGAACCCGATACACCCGGTTTAATTGATCGAGATTGAGAGGTGGTGGTCAGTTTATCCAGTGTATGTAGCAAGATATACCATAATTACCATTTTTTTTACCAAAAACCTTATTTTTCTCTATCATATCGTTTCGATACTGTCTTAAAGACTATGTTTTTGTTTTTTATGAAATTTACAGGAAAAAATAGCACAGATTTTCAACAAGACTGTAATATTTAAATTTCGAGTGGAAACGCAGTCTAATGCTGATTTTCCACCAGAATGGCGAGACGAGACGAGGCGAGAAGAGAATTGAAATCGAACTGACCCTTTTCCACTAAAAATAGCCATCGCGAGCTCGCGCGTGACATCCGCGCCGCCCGTTGGCTTGTACTATCATGACGGTATTCACAGGTAATAACACGGTAATAAGTAGCAATGAACAACAATAAGCCTCTCGCGAGAAGCGTGTTTCTGTTGCAAAGTTATACTCTATATCGGAAGCAATACGGTTCTTTTTTACACAAACAATTATTTAAATTCCCGCCTCGCCTCGTCTCGTCTCGCCACACTGTTTACACCAAAGATGCGCAAGGAGAGGATTGAAAATTTGTTATACAAATTTCAATTCTCTCCTCACCTCGTCTCGTCTCGCCACTCTAGTGGAAAATCAGCATAGTGACTGTATATTGAAACAATAACCTTCTAGAACAATCGTAATACTAGAAAAAGAATTGAACATTTAATTTAGTTGATGTTGCTTTTTGGAATAAGACTATGATTATCTGGGATGGCCTTAAATGTTATTAAAAACCGTTAAAAATTCTGTGTGCCTTGGTATGACTGTCCTCTACTTATTATGCTAGTTAATACAAATCAAAGAGAACATAAGTTTAAAAAAATATAAGATGCATCCTTTGAAATATTAGCAACCGCTTTAGCAGAAGATAATATCGTGTACGTTTGGGAAATTAATATGATAATTTATACTTGCTTCATTTCATTTAAAATTGTTCATTATTGAACCCGATATTTCAGGCTCCTTACTACATATACATACATCCACCCGGAAAAGCTCATAGAGGGTCAACAAAACGTATAAAATCTAACGTAAAAAAATATTATGCGTTTACTACTGCAAGGTACGGTAAGGTACACGTTTCTTCTGTAACAGTATGTGCTTGGGTCAGTAAATTTACAATTTTATCCATTTACTCTCCAACTTAACTTACAATAAAGGAAACTGATTATAGTTAATATTTTTCCATGTTGGGCACTAGGTGACTTAAACGTCAAGTATACTTTTGGGACACGAGATTAGTTTGACCAAAAGGTCGCGAACTCTTAAAATACGCTCATAAAACGTATTATGAAAAGTAACGTTACCATTCTCCAATACTATTAGATTTAAACATCAGGATTATAGAAAAAGAAAAAAAAAGGTCTCTCCACAATACCCACTATTCCTAAATAGATTCCATCTATTTCGGAATCTCGTAGAATCGACTTTCAAACCTCCAGTACGTTTGAAATCTGGAAACAACATCATTGAGGCTGATTTTTTTAACTACTTACTAGTGTCCAAAATGCAAAACATCCATTCCAACCTCCAAACAGGTACCTAAACATTACCAAACTCAAAATAACATGAAAGAGGCGTTTGCGCAAAAAGGAAATTTAACTCCCTTATCAGAGATTTAAAACAGATGTTTAAACAAGATCGCAACGACAACTTCCAAACTATTCCTAACAATAGTTCTTCTGACTACTCTTTATCGAAGGCCACGAAAAAAATACAGCATCCTTTGTAAAACTGCGATGACAGTTAGGCAAGCACAGATAAAGAAAAAGATGAAATCTTCCGAGAGCACTTAATAAATGTCGTCAAGCCACACCTCTATGAAGGACCAGACGAACACGAAAAACAACGCCAATTTCTGTGTAAGAACTTTACTAAAGATGAAGTTTCTTTTAAATTCACAAAAAAGATAATTCTCAAAGCCAACGAAAGTACTCCCCTGTAAAAGGCCAAATTTATACCTTCTCCTTCTCCTTAATTTTATAAAGATATTCATGAATGAGATCCATAGAGAGACGGAAACTTAAATTACCTCAGAATTCACTAAAGTCTTAAAAAGTAAAAAATAAACCTTTTTTTATAATTATACGTTTGGTTCAATGCGTTCATGCGACGACATTGTCCCTTGCAGAAGTCGAAACGGATAAACAAGAGAGAGAAAATAAAAAACATTAAACCCTTCTCGCACGGAAGTTTTCATCGATCGATAACCTCGACGATGGAAACTCCCTGACGATGTGCGTGCGCACGTGACCGTGCAGAATGTATCCATCCAATTTAGAATTACAGCATAAACGGCGATTGATAATGACAATATAATCCTTGTCGCATTTCCTTAACATGAATTCAGAACACATCAATATAATTTTTCGGTTAGCTCAACAATTCGTCATATTAACTATTAGGACGTTATCCCCGACTGTTCAAATTCTACAGTACGTCACTTAACAGTTCTCTCTCAACTGGTCTTAATCTGTTATGTGAAATTTTTTAAGGTTTTATGAGCTAGTGAATTGATAATTCGCATGAAATTAGTCATAGTCTAATTCTGAAATATACTTTCTGTAGATACGCAAATTCAAGAACAATTTTGGTATCACGATTGTCTAGATAATTCTGCATAGGCAAGATCCTTATATTACCTAATAAACTGCAATTGTTTTTCAATTTGATTTTTTTCCAGCTTGATGAGATTGATAGATCCATCAGAGATGTGAATGCATTGTTAGGTGCACCTTCACCAGAACCACAGGTTGCTAAACCCAAAGTCAGCCAAGGTTCAATAATACTTGGCCTACAAGCAAAACATTTAAACGTAAGCAATGAACTTCGACGTTTATTTGGACCTGATGAACCTCAGAATAGAAGGTATAAATTTTGATGAAAGAAATTATTACACATAATAATTAATATCAGACTTTATTGCACATATTTATTATTTAAATTTTTTATAGGGGACGCCAAGTGGCTCAGCGGATTCGAATGCATCGAAGAATAATTGTTAGTCCTATGAGCGACACCCAGCTCTATGAATTCCGAAAATCAGGTAGTTTAGAAAAACCTATTCAAAATGATTTTTGAATAGAGGTTTTGGATTATGGTTTTTCTGGGATTAATTAACGTATATGGCTAAAACAGGTTGTCTTTAGTTTAAGCCGTCAATAAATATTATAATTTTATCATAGTGCTTGTCGATTAAATGGCTATTCAAATCAATATATATTTTTTTGTATAATGTATTTGGTTTATTGTTATCTTTCGCAGGCCTACGTATGTCTATTTATCGTAAAGACAAGTCACACACATACTTCACGTTCGATCACGATAGCGAATACCAAAGAATGCATCGTTATTTCTTGCAAAGCTATTCTCAGGAAAATCGGGAGCAAATATTGCTTAGAACTGAGGAAATACGCAATCAAATGTATGTAGAAGCACTATTGGAGGTGAGTTGTTGAGTTCGTTGGGTTTTTGCTGTTAATATAGTCGTATGCACCTTTGTGGATTGACTCTTTTAAGACACATGCATGGCTGTGGCTAGTCCCAGAACACTATTCATACATTATATACAGTTGAAGAAATATTATTATTAGTTATATTATTATAAGTATGAAATTATAGTGTTATATAGGTAGTAAATACTTTAATTTTCATCATTACTTTAAGGTATCGGACTTAATGTTCCGTATGGGCGAGGCTAGTCTGGGCAATGAGACCGTTGAGAATGTTATGACATATCTACAGCAGGTCGCTCATCCTTCTTTCAATCTGACAAGTGTAAGTATTTATTCTTTCAGCATCATCATCATCAGCCCGTATAACGGCCACTGCTGAACATGGGCCTTCTCCCGAGGGAGGGTACTTGCCATAGTCACTACGCTTGGCAGGCGGGTTGGAAACCGTATGTTGTACCACACAAGGAAACGCTGCTGCCTGTTACTTGATATACGATTAATAAAGATGATGGTTTTAACAATCGGGACCAATGGCTTAACGTGCTTTTCGAGGCCCGGTAGGTAGTCCCTCAACCAACCAGACCCGGAAAGAAATCTTAGAATTTACACAAAGATTTCCAGCCGGCGTGGGGATTTTATATTATTATATTTTTTCTTTAATATTATATAATGATTGTGTAGGTAATGCAATAAAATAGTTGAAACACCTAATATAAGTATCTTAGAAATTTGTAGTAGTAAAATGTTTTATCATAAATATTACAGAATGAAACTCGCTTGGAATATAAAGTGTTAGAAAACCGCCCGTTCCATGTGGCCATGCTGAAGTACATGTATCTGTTGTCTAACAAGGCGTGCCATAGAACTGCTTTGGAAATAGCCAAAATGCTGCTGAGCTTAGACCCTAGCGATCCCTTGGCGATTCTTTTCGTCATTGATTCTATCGCGCTCAGGGCTAGGGAACATCAATGGCTGGTTGATGCATGCCAATTCTTTACTAAGCACAGGGAAGCTGGTACGCTTTTCAACATTCAATACTCGAGCTCGCTGGCTCTATACCACGTTGCTACTAAAGCCAAAAGTGAGTATGTATTACAATAAGATACATTATGGTATAATTTATGCACTTAACTACATATACTAACTTATACTAATCATACTAAATATAAAAAAAAATTATACGGTTCATAATGGAGGTCAAATAGCAATTTTACACTTGATGAATCAATTATAAAATATTTTAATTTCTAAATATTAAGACGTGAACTACTTTTTACTGGCCGTTCTATGCACCATGCAGGAAGCACTCAAATCAAGAACATACGCTTGGGAGGGCTCACAGGATGCTCTGGGAATCTTTTGTGACCTCTCTAATGCATTCAATTATGTAGATCACAGTACGCTCGCTGTAAAGTAAAAATACTACGGAATTTCTGGTATTTATCTGGTAGCGAACAAGAAGTAACCATAGACGGAATAACTTCAAAAGCTTCTCCCATCTAAATGAGGTTCGATACTAGGTCCGTTTTTTTGGTGGAACCCGACCGATCATCGAAATTTATTAATCTCTTTGTAACACGTCTCTAAGGGGGGACGGTAGCGCCATCTATCGGTAATGATCCGCATTACTTCGATAAATATTCAAAACATTTAAATAATGTGAAAAACGGGCGGTGTCATCGTTTAATGTTTAATACCAAATGTAACTTTGGAGATATTTATCGAAGTAATGCGGATCATTACCGATAGATGGCGCTACCGTCCCCCTTAAAGACGTGTTACAAAGAGATTAATAAATTTCGATGATCGGTAGGGTTCCACCGTAGCCTAATTGGTTAAGGCATTGGGGGCTTTACCCAGGATGCAGGTTCGAGTCCTGCCGGTGGTCGAATGTTATTAATCTCAATTTTGAAACACCTACTATTTCACTGAAAGACGGAACATCGGATCTTGTTTTATCCGGTTCCGGTATTTTTGGGAGTTACATTAGACTCAAAATTACAGTGGGGTCCTCATATCGAAAAAAATACCGGGTAGATTATGTTCTGCTTCTTATGCCGTAAGGTAAATAAAACAATTATCGTATGAAGCCACGGTTAGGTTAGTATACTGTGCTTACTTCCATAGCATCATGTCGTATGGCATTTTGATCTGTCAGCTACCATCGTCATTCAACAAAAGTTCCACGTCCTCAATTTTTTGGACGGCTAATTTAAATTATCGTGTCTCATTGAAAAATGGACATGCGTCGGGGACATTTTCGTGCGATGATTTAAAATGTGGCCTAAAACAGGACGAGTCAATTCTTCGTCTTCAAATAGCTTTTATGGATGAAGGAATTTCTAATCTAAAGCAACAATTTACCGTTGGTACAACGAATTCAAGCGCGGTCGTCTAACTTTCGAGGAAGAGGAAAGAAGCGGTCGTCCTTCCACAGCTGTTAGAGACAGTCCACACGGCGTGTTGCGTCAGCGTTGCGAAAACGCAGCGCTGCCGTTGCGTTGTTTTACATACAAATAACCAAAGTATACACTGAGACGAAGCGGGAAGGGGTGTACTCCTCCATGCTTTCCTATAGACTGACTGCGATGTTTTTACAAAATGCTTGCCGCAACTGTGCGTCGCCGCTGCGCCGACGGAACGCGTCATAGTAACGCTGCGATGGCGGAGCGCCTGTGTATCCGGCTTTGCGTCAAAATATTTGCGGGTCGTGTGGACTGGCTCTTACCGAAGAAAAGTTTAATTCAAGAAAAAAGGCGAATTACATACAAAGCCATTCAGCATACTCTTCAGATTGGTTCGGGAAGCGTTTATAAGATCGTACGTGAACACCTTCGCGTGTGGAAAATAGTTGCCGCTGGGTGCCGCACAACCTCACTGAAGCTCATTAGCAGGCCCGTGTAGAATGGTGCCGTAACATGATGAATAAATTTGAAGCAGGCTCATCTCGACATTATGACAGGTGATGAATCCTGGATTTATCAATACGATCCAGAAACAAAGCGTCAGTCAATAGTTTGTCTGTTTCAAAACGAACCAATGCCTACGAAACTGAAACGATCAAGAAGCTCGGGGAACATTTTGATCGCTAGTTTCTTTACTTTGACGGGGTATATAACATCAATACCATTTCGAAATCAAAGCAGCATTAACGCCGAATGGTATACTACGAAAGGCCTACGAGAAGTTTTTACTGCAATAAGCAACAAGCGACCGAACACCGGGCCCCGCTACAGCTTTACCATGACAACGCGCCCGCGCACATTGTGCTCAAAACGAGGGACTTCCTGGATACCTCACCGGTCAAAGTCTTGGTCACCCTCCTTGCAGTCCTGATATGGCACAGTGTGACACCTATTTATTACCCAAAATATCAAAAACACCTGAAGGGGATATAGTCTGCGGAGATTATGAGTTTGAATTTGAATACTTTGAAAAGATTTTATAAAAAGATTTTATCCATATAAGTTACTTTTTGTTTTTTTCTAAATCAATACATAACATTAAATATAATTTTTTTTAACCATTCCTTAACATCACGATTTAGACTAAGGAACTGATACTTTTGAATAAGGAACTGGACTTTAAGTGATGATATATTTCGCGTCATTAATGATTGCATATGAATTTATGTCAACTAATTATTATTAATAATTTTGCAGCCGATACATTAGAGGCAGACAAGAAACTCCAAGCAGCTATGATGAGTTACCCACAGGTAGTCTCGAAGATCTTAGAGTTCGCTAGTATTTCGCAACCCATGATTACCGAACATCCGCTCTTTAGATCAAACGCTCAAGAATCGTAAGTTTCCCATATGTTGACGGTAACAACATTCGCTAACAGCAGGCTTGGGCGCACATAACACCATATCCACATAACCTGTAACATTATATGACAAACTCATTATTGGTTCTTTTGACATATTTATAGTTCATTATCTGTGCCCGTGGCGTCGTCCGCGTGGTGACTTTAAGTAGCAGTTTAAATTATTTAGGCTTAATAAATGACACTGCCATACAATTTTCATCCTCCCTTTCCAACCCCCTACAACCCTTTTTCGATATAAAATGTAGCCTATCTCCTTTCAGAGGTTCTAAAGCCAAACTATTCGTAGATAACGAATAACACTACGTGACAAAGTTTACGCTACAAGATTTTTTTCATTATATATAGTTTCAAGAAATGCTGTTTACTTTACATCAAATTTTCCTATAACATCTCATTTCATCATAGACCAAATGTGTAAACTGCCAAAAGGGTACTTTTTTCACATAATCTATTTAAAACCTCATTCATCCCACTATTCATTAAACCTCACATACCCGAGGTAAGTCTAAACTACGCACTATTTTTATCCATTTGTATTTGTATGTCGTCCGTTTTATGGCTGTTTTTAGTGGTTGTTCTTTCATGCATACAATATAGGTAATAATCTTTTTCAGAGTTTATCCCGCTCTGGATGGACTAATATTCATATATGCAAAAATGACAAGCGCCCGATGGCGTGAACCAGGCGTTATGGATTGGTTTGTCGGTAACGCAAAACAAGTTTGCGAGAACTTCACGAATGACGAGTCAATGCGGGTAAGTCACAATGCGACAACTTTCGATATACACAAAAAAAAACGATATCTCATGTCTAGACATTATAAGAAGAGTTCGCATATATGTTTATTTTTTATACCGTCTTATATCTTGAGGAACTTCAGACTCGTAAAGTTTTTGGGATATAAAAAGAAGGACTTAAGAGATGAATATAATCATGCCATAATCACCACTCTTGGTAGATGATATTCTATTCTCGATGATAGTATATTCTAAGCCGGAAACCACTCGGCGAAGGTATGCAAGTACAATTCTTGACATTAAGTTTACACTTGAGTGTGTAGTGTCTCACTGTCGTGGTCTCTATTGCTGTGGTAATAGAGATCATCAAAATGACACCTGACATTTCTAAGTGATTTCAGTGTCAGGTGTGGTGCTACCTAAAATACTTTAATACATTTACACTTATCGTTAAACCCCTTACTAAGTTTGCAAAGGAACTTTAAAATATATTATTTAATTTTATGAAATTAATTTAAGTAATTAATTAATAAAATTTTACAGATGACATTAGCCATTTACACCACCAATATATTTTTAAATAAATTAAATGATAAAGAACGTTAATGATATACAGTTTTTTTGCCTTATATAAATTATTTTTCTAAATAAAATGACATTGTATCCACTATGTACTTTCATGTTGTATCCACCAAACATCGTATATACAAGTCATTGCATCAACCCCTTTTTTATTTGTAACAATTAATTTAAACGTATCTACACGCTTGTAAATTAATTATATTATATTTTTTTAGGCAAACACAGAGGACTTAAAGTTGTTCTGTAGTTCATTATTCCGAGTAACTCCTCCTCAAGTCCAAAGACATTTTTCCGTGGTGCGGCATATGTCCAACCTACTATTTGATGCGGTGAGAGTCACAAATGTTTATTCTCTATGGCAAGGTAAGGTTGCAGGAAGGTAAGCAACATAGAAGACATCAAGCAGCTCAGAATACGAATTCTGTATTCTAATATTTATCAAAAAAAGTATATTTTACTTATAACATTTTAACTCCATGTCCTAATTAAAACATATGTAATGAAGGGACTTGAACTGACGAAAAAGAGAGACATGACATATACTACACTTTTATTATGAATAAAACAAACAAAATTTAATAAATATATAACCAACAACTTTAATATATCAAAATGAAATAGAAAAACATGTATTAAGCTAAAAAATCATTTAAATACCTAATATAAATTCTGTTGCACTCGCATCTACATATTTTAATGCTTTACATTAACTTCAGCAAGTACAACAACTGCTATCCACATAAAATACAAAATCTCCCAAAATGTTCTCAGAGATCCGTCATTCTGAAGACCAATCTCCTGGTGACTTGTCTCCATCCTCTATATATACGTCTGAACTTCCATATTTACTCTTTTGTAGTCAATCTAACATACATTCAGCAGATTTCAATAGTTACTCTGATTTCCGGATATTTACTGTGTTGCAGCTGAATGTTCGAAAGAAGGTCGAATTTATTGTCTAGCTTGTTAACTACAATCATTTTTTTTCGTGCATAGTTCACTTATCCTAATGTGCGATGAGAGGTCAATGTATAAAGATATTTCTTTAAAACAATTGTTGTTGTTAGTCACTAAACTGATTTCATCTTGAAGATAATTTTCCGATTAGATTTATGCTACCCCCAGAATAACCAACTCGTGTTTTGAAATTAAAACATTCTAGATCTGCCGAAAATTGCGCTGGTATTTTTATGGTCTTCCCGATTTGGGTTTCGTCGGGTAAACTGCGCTCGATGTTCAATGTGATGACATTTGATCAATTTTTTCATGATGCAATTTATTTTTTCTTCCATATTGTCTAACTAATCACAAAATATCATCTATCATTAATCTTTCCAAAGATAACATTGCAAATTAAAATGTATATACTATATTTTATAAATTGTTCATTAAAAACAGACACTTCAATTTTAAAATGTCTATTTTTAATGAAACAATTACAAATACACGATTAAAGAGAAATGTCTTTGTGTCTGTTTGTTACGGCTTATCTAAGTAACGGCTATAGCGATCGGGACTTTTACTGATATTTAATTTTATAAGATGTTATGTATGCTACTAAGCTATGTCTGTCTATTTGCTTGTATTCCTTCTAATCTTATAAACTGTAGTAACTTTTATTCAAGAATGACACGTATGGTTTTACAGTACATTCTATACTAATATATAATGCTGAAGAGTTTGTTCGCTTGAACGCGCTAAACTCGGGTCCGATTATTTCAAACTAAAAAAATATTTCAGTGTTAAGCCTCGTATTCATGGTAAACATTTGTTTATCAACGCGTTGCAGAGTTACTGTCAACATGTTGCTGACAACACGGCATGTTGCAGAGTTGACAACGGCATGTTGACAAGCTCTCGCCCAATGAGCGTAAACATCAGTTTAGCAACAAATGTTGACTTGTGTGAACGAGTTTGCAACAGTTTATAAACATGGCAGTACTTTGGAGCAATGATAAAATTATTGCAACTTCCTCGGGCAACATTTGAACGTGTGGACAACCTTTAGTGATTTAAACAAAGTTTAATCAGCAATCTCCCCGTTTCATTAACAATGTGTATCAATTGTTGCTCAACAAATGTTTACCATGGATACGAGGCTTAATGCTTATTAATCGAGAAATGCTATAGGTTATATTGAATTATGACGTTTCTTCAGGAACGAGAGTTACGCGTGTGAAACCGCGCGTGGGAAGCTAGTTATTAAAATATATGCGGTTGTTATGTTCCGGTCCAAAAGTTGATATGAACCAACTGAGATTTTATAATTATAATGACTGAGTTATACCTATTTCTGGTACAACAGTGTCATATATTTGTAATACAATCTCGTACGAATATGGTTTAAGTTTTATTTTATACAGGGTTATGATAAAATGAAATGGAATTTTTTTGTTGCCAATGAATATATTATTATGTTTGCTAGTACGTCCTGTATACTGTGTCCTACGAATTGGTTGAAATTAATGATAACATTTTATGTTAAGTTACTTTTAGTATAAACAACAGTGGAACTGTAGTGATTCAGTTCTTAAATATTTTACCTTAATTGTTTAGTTGTACTTAGTCATAAAGGCTCGAGCACACCGGATGCGTAACCGTAAACGTGCAAAACCACTGAGTTGTAACGTATGGAACCGTATGAGACAGGACACACCGCTTGCGTAACGTAGGCGTGCGCGTGCGGTGTGTCCTGTCTCATACGGTTCCATAAATTACAACTCAGTGGTACGTGCACGTTTACGCTTACGTCTACGCTTACGCATCTGGTGTGCTCTAACCATAAGAGTCACGAGTTTAGACAGACATTTCGTTTGTAGAAAGTTGCATTCATTGGATCAACAAATATAATGTTCGCTTGATACCTTGTATAGGTATTGTTACATAAATTTTTGTACGTACTGAAAAGATGTGGAACTCCTTGCTGGGGTCTATATTTCCGAATAAGTACAATATGGGTCTCTTCAAATTAAGAGTAAACCGGTTCCTTCTAGGTAAGCGTGCTCCATCCTAGGCTATTCCGATGCTTAACATCATGCAGGGTGTAGTCAAACGCTAACATATTTCTAATAAAAAATAAAAAAAATGTTGAAGGGACAAACTTTATATTTTATCTGATTTTAAAATTTATTTAATTTTATTGGTTTTACCTTATAGATGAAATATATTAATTATTTTAATGTATGGTGCAACAGCCGCTGACATCGGGAAATCGACCAACGAGCAGCTGGGACCCGCTGTACGAGCGTGGTGTTAACCGGTACGATTATCCTTCGCCGCTCGACGCTCCCCGTGCGCCTGCGCCGGACGTCGACGTATCTGTCTTATACAGGTTCATAAGAAGCATCTGGCCCACGGTCAATGACTGAGTACGTACTGTTTAAGTTATGCTGCAGCCCTTCTCGCTAATCTCGCTAGATGAATCACTTACCGCGTAGTGATTAGATTTGAGGCCATAAAATAATATAGTGTATTATAATGATCATTTCACGGTGTAGTATGATGCACTAGATTTCAAGGCCATAGTCATAAAAGTATTTTTTTTATTAAAGACTAGATAGTGTAGATTTTGAAATAATCAAAATGATTTTGCTTTTTAAGGCTTCATTTAAGCAATCATATAAAGTTTAACGATATTTTTTTAAACTCATATTTAAAATAAACATTGATTAAATAAATAATATGTCACCTGTAACTGAATAAAATATATTATGTTGTATATTTAATATAAAACCTGATAATTTGTCTACGAAAGGTGTAAAAGATATAAATAAATTATTAAACAATACTAATCAAATGTATTCCGTTACTTTTAATTTATTACAGAAAATTTGGAAGAAACGCTCATGTAACGGGATCTTAATATGGTTTTTGTCTAATTGCATGCTCGAGGGCGGCAGATTAGCGAGGATGTTCTGTATTTATTTTTATTTTTTTAATTTACAATTTTTCTATCTCTCGCGTTTTATTACTATCTAGACATGCTATGAGCAAATCTATAGTTTGCTTACGGAGCAAAAACATTTTTTTTTGTGCGATTTTGCTTAAATACGGGCCGTGACATGTTAATGGTCGATTTGAAACGTTTTAAATTAAGATTTTTTCAGTTTGGCAGGAGTAAAACAGAAATCGTTATAAGTTTATAGTGAAAAATTAATAGTTCTTTAATCTCCGCCCTTAGCGGAGGCCTTAGGCGCGTATTATACATAAACGGCGCACGGTGAAGACGCGGCGCAGGCGCAGAGCAGGCGTGGAATAGATAAGGCACGGACACGATCTAAATTATATCAAAGAGGCGAAAAGACGCCGCAACTAGTCATTATATAGGCTGACTTTATCGTGATAGCATGTCTTCCTCTTCAGACGACGAAGATGCGCTTGCTTTGCTGCAACTCATTAATTTGCAGAGACACCGAAGATATTGGGTGCACCCTGTGTTGCAAATGTCAGAAGCGCATAGGTATTTTAAAATAATTGAAAAATTATGCGAATATCCTGATCGTTTTCTACAGTGTGATAAATGTCACTAGAATGTTTCCACATTCTTTTGTCGAAAGTAAAACGCGGTCTTCAGAATAAGCATACAAATGGGAGAGAACCGGTCTGTCCTAAAGAAAGATTTTAGATTTATGCGCATTTTTCTGCACCTACTGCGCCGACGACGGAGGCGACGAAACGACGTGCCTGCGCCACACCGCTTGAATATTATTCACATCGTGACGCCTACCTACATTTTGTATTGAAAAGTTTTGAAGCGGCAAGATGCCTGCGCCGCGCCTGCACCTTACGCCGTTTCGGTATAATTCGCGATTTAGCCCCACAGGAAACGCCCTCATTCTGAAAGTTATAGTTTTTAAACTATTCATATTTAATAATGCTGCAGTCCTGGCGTAGCAAGACCCTCGTGGCTAATTAGATTTGTTCTTTCCTACAGTAGCAGCTTAAAAATTACA
Organism: Nycteola revayana; assembly: GCA_947037095.2. Taxonomy (NCBI): domain Eukaryota; kingdom Metazoa; phylum Arthropoda; class Insecta; order Lepidoptera; family Nolidae; genus Nycteola; species Nycteola revayana. The sequence goes on along the minus strand of OX344842.1, from coordinate 28,080,833 downwards.
AATTGAGTATAAGACACAACTCAATAATTAGTAGTATAACTTCAGATTCAAAGGATCGAACCATGGTCGTGATGGTCGTTTATCAGATTAATTATATTTCATTCATACATGACAAAACTTAACTTTTACAACGCAAAAAAAAAAAAATTACAAACTAAAGTTTTTGTTGAGTATCCCTTTAATTCTGCCAATTAATTAAGTGGTGACGCACATGTTTTATGTAGTAAATAATAGTACTTACTAATGAGTACTTACACACCTTACAAAAGTGTAAAAAACTGTAATCGCTAATTAAACTTTAATTCGTAAAATCACAGTGGTAGGGTGACGTTTCCATTTTATTCATTTAACACAAAATTTAATTTGCAGCAAACTCTCGATTATCTGTGGGTGGTTTATCCGCTTTGCGGATTATCCGCGGTGGCTGTAGGAGGCATTTTTATTAAAAATTGAAGATTTTTTCGTAAATCACACATATACATATAGAACAGTAAACATAACATTATTAATTTAGTTTTGTTATCAGGTACATCCTTTTATAGTATAATAAACGTATTTAAAACACTACTTGTAAGTAGTTTCAGTGCCTTCGGCTTTTGTTTAACCATTAATCAGCAATTATGCGGCTTATCCGCGAAATTCGATTATCCGAAGTATCCACGCCAGTAAATCCCGCGGATAATCAGGAGTTAACTGTAGTTTAAGACAATCAGTGTGATTTATATTTTTACCTAGCTTCGTACTGCCTCAAGCGTTAAATAAAATATATTTATTATATAAAATAAACTGGCCCGGCGGGACTTCGTTTACACCTACCCTGCCCCTACCCTACCCCCACCCTAACCCTACCACTACCCCTACGCTACCCTACCCCTACCCAATAATTAATTTTATTGGTAAATAAAACTAGCCATTTTCCAAAGTATTTTAATATCTACGTATTTATCAACAATATAAGCGATTTAACTTTCTTGGGAGTGTTTTTCATTATTCTGCAAAGAATTGTATCGATTTCTGATGTAGGTAACACCCTTCTTTGACCGAAAGGAATTTGACAAATTTTCACTTCCCAAAATTTTTTTCGCATTATTTCATTTGTCAAATTATTACTAAGCAAAAAATCTTGAATTGTAACGCAAACCTTATGTTTGGGAAATGAACGTTTAAACTATAACTTGTTTACAAACTAGTACTTTTAACATTTTTTATTTAGTCAAATATTTTAGTTGGAATAACAGTTTTTACACAAAATCAAATAAGCCAACCACAAGCCAACAACCAACGGGTTACCTACTAAAAACAATCTCTTTTTTCTATTAATGCAAGTCGTTTCTGGCAGGCGTAGGAGGTCACAGTTTTAACCTAACCTAACCTATCCATTTTTTTTTAAAGAAGGAATTAACCTAATCTAAAAAAAAATTGTTGAGTTCCGGGTAAACGTTTATTGTCTGAAGAATGTTTGCTGTAATAAATCATTTGATTAAAGACCAAATGCCATAATGACATTATATTTGGTAATACTTTGCCAATTAAAAATGTAACTATACCCTATTCATCGGGGCTTGAGACAAAGTGTAAACAAAGAAAACATTGTTTCTCAAACTTTTTTCAATGTTTTTTATTGCTATTTAATTTAATGTAGGGTTTCCCATTTTTGTGTCTAGCAGCTCGGGTTAAGATAAGGTACTTAACTATGAAGATAATAAAATCATAAATCACTCTTATTCAATTAATTATTCGGAGAATATGGAGGATTCTGAAGAACTGTCGCCATCGTGAATAACGAAGTGATCAACTATATTCAACTTTCAATTATTCCATAAATTTTAAGCATCTTTTGCTTTTCTTTTTCACATTATCAATGCACTTTTGTCAAGCCTCTACTGTTATATTTTTAATTGCATCGGCTAGTAAAATTTGAACTTCACTTAACTGAAAGCTTTTGTTATTCTCAGCAATAAATCCTTTAACTTGGGCCCATATTAACTCAATAGGATTTGATTCACTATGTCCTTTTAGAACCTGTTTACAGTGGCTTGCGATATTCCCATAATTTCAGTGGTTTAATTGATACCTATGTACGGATACGAATCCTTTGACCACGTTTCTTCTATGAGTTTGAATACATTAATAACAGCCACCTTTTCCGTTGAATGCGTTGGAGTTTTCTTTGATCACTTTTTCTTTGGCGAAGACCAAGTGCAAGCGTTGCTTGGTCCAGGTGCACTCATGTTTTAAGCTCGAAAACGTAAATATAACAAAAACAAAACAACCAACAAATAACTTTAAACTTCATAAAATATATAAATTCAACGAAAATATCTATAATTATAAATAAGCATAACTCTCGTATCAACAAGTTGATCTATATAATAGTAAAAATGGCGGATATAATCCGACCGATAACCAAACGTTACATTTTTATGTAAAATGTTCGGGAGTACCTGTGGTCTATAATTTATTCGTATTAAAATGCATTCGAAGTTTGGGAATCAAGTCTTTTTTGGGTGTTTTTACATGTAAACGATTTAATAAATCATTATACTTAATAAAAGATGACATTCCTAGGGTTGTTAAGATTTAAACAAATGTCGATAGCAATTATCGACTTTTCTTACTAATATTGACGATAATGTAACAAATAATTGGGATTAATTTAATTACAAGCGTTACTAAATTAAACAAATATTTTAATATAAGATACATTTATACTCTCTGAAATCCAAAGTTTATTTTTAGAAATTGGATTTTATTTACTCACTATTATTTTAGATCAAGTGCGCGTACATATGCAAATTATATTATGATACTAAAATATATCATAAAATTTAATTATTTATTTATTTTAAATTAAGTTTTATATAAAAATATCGATAGTTTATTTATAGTCGATGGCCACGATGATTCATTGCCCATCACTTATTAGGTCGCCATGCCCATAAAATATAACATTGGCAGGTACTGTCTGACAGTACTACTAAATTCAAAATTTCATAGGCGTGATTGTACTGACAGCTGTAATAAAATATATTCACTTCATCAATCGTGACCCTTAAAGTACTCTTTATATGGTTTGTTTACATTTAATCTCACGCCTCGATGAATACGGTATAAATAAAAATATGTGTACTAAAATCATACGAAATATTGCAATGGTATAAAAAAAGATTGCTAAAATTTGTTTGGGATGAAATTTTGTCAAAATCTTTTCGGCAAAACGGCAGGCACCCAACACCCTTAAAAACACGAAATGTCGCCTTACCATTGCTATATGAATAAATATACCTGAGGTATTTTTTGCTCCGTAGGTATGGTTCGTCTTTCTCACAAATTATTCACTATCAAACATTTCATTGTATATATTTTTACAGAATATATTATATTAAATTATTTAAAAAGAAGTATATATGTACAAATATATACATACATATAATAAAATTGTAGAGGTTGAATGCCTGCACATGGAACAAAAACGCTGAAAACCGAGTCAGGGGATGTTTGAAGTAAAACAGAAAACAGCCAGACTAAAAAAAAATTGTTTCGCTATCTGTTTGTACGGGCTAATCTCAGAAACTGTTGCACAAATTTACCTTACACCCCCGGTCAACATTTGAAATACTTTTAATCGCAGAAATCGGCTCGGTGTTATTATTTTTTGGTGCAATTTGAAGTTTTTATTAGGCAAAGGTATTATAGCTCATACAGCCAAGTCTTTGTAACAGCACTCTTAACAAGAGTTTGACACAGACAAGCGTCAGTATGCTCAACACTTGATATACGATACTGATTTTTAGTTACAAACAGTCCGCTATGATGTCGCGGAACCATAATACGGCTTATCAAAAAACTCTATTAAAAGCGCTGTTTAAAAAGAGCAATCATATCGACACTGACAGTTGATGAACTGACAGATGACAACATTTGACATTTGGTAGTAATGTCACTTGGCGCGCGATAAATGTTAAGTTATTGCTACATGCCGAATGTTTTTATTGACGTAATCATAACCTCAAAATTCGAAAGTGTTTTGATTTTTTCCGAATTCTCAAAAGTGTCCGTTGTTTTAATTTAGGTTCAATCGAATATATACATTATCTAAACCCCAAAAAGTAAATACACCTCCCTGTTGGATCTTAGGCGTGCTATGTATGGACGACGAGCAATGTCCTTTGAGAAAGACAACCAACCACAACGTATCTATAGACCATTGTAGGATACGGTACTGTTCTGTGGTCACTATCAGCTTTTGTTCATAGCATTTATATTAGCAACTGTAAAACGTGGCAAATAAGGATTCCAGTTGTTAATAATGGAACATGCTGTTCAATTAATTTTTCGGTTTTCACTCTATTTTGTTCCTAATTCTATTAACATCTGAATACCTGTCACATTATTTTACAGTAAATATTTTTTTTATAGTTTAGCAAATTTCATAATTTATTTTATTTTCGAATTTGCTTCCGTTTTGTTAACTCTTTCTCCCTCACAAAACAGAAGAAGAACAGTAAAACATTCTTAATTACTAAGCACGAGTAGTTACATACCTTACCACCATAGAAATACATGCCATCTTTAAATGTAAATGTGTGGTAGACGCCAGAGTAATTGATATAGTACCTAGTAATCTAACAGCTGTCAAATTAATAAGGGATATGCAATTACTACGAAATCCATGGCTGGTTTTAGAATCACTCATCGCCGCTGACGGTTCAATATGTATGATGCGTAGTTCTCAGCGCTGCTGATCAACGTATATGTCAAATCAGCCTTAGAGTCTTAGGTCGGAAACATATTTTTAAAACGCGTCGCGACCGGATGGAACACGAGGCTTACTGAGTCGAATCAAATGTATTGTTTTCTATAGACCAGAATCACACCATGAACACGTCGCGTCGGGTGTTCATAGTGTGATTCTGGTCTATAGAAAACAATACATTTGATTCGACTCAAGTTTTAACAATATGTTTCCGCCTTTGGATCATGGATATATTATAAGTCATATTATTCGTGTAAGACATTGTATCACTATATGTCACTTACGCATTACTCGATTTTCCAAAATAATAATAACTCGGGTATGCAAGAACAACACTTGATCCTAGGAATTTATTAGCAATAGAGACCACGACAGTGAGACACTTCTTATTCTAGTGAATACTTACAGCCATGTATCGTTCTTGCATATCACTGTTAGTATGTTCGAAATTAGATATTGCTACCAAAACAAAATACTATGGTTAAGGGAATATAACCCTTATATGTAGTTTGAAACTGTATAAATATCAGTTGAATGATGGCTACGGTACTTCGAACGTCACACAAGTTATAACAGCACAACAAAATTTTATTACTATGGTGGTAAAATTTTATAGTTAGACCACGGCCGCTGTACCGCGTCTTAGGCGATTAACACACGGCAAAGCACCGCTCGACCGCGCGGCCGGGCGGTGTACGTGTGTTAGGCATCTACGGATTTAATAGAAACCAATGCGACATGAGATCCGCTTCACCGCCTACCGCGGCGGTGCGCGGTGTCGTGTGTTAATCGCCTTAGTAATGTGCGGCGAGATGAGTACCGAGGAGGACGGCGGACGAGGCGGCTGACGAAATTAAGTGCTCATACCTAAGGCGCGGTACCATGGTTTTGGTCGAACTATAATAAATACTTTAACGTAATTTTTTTTAAATATATATTTCAAGTGGTACAATAACAGTTGTAGCCGGGGATAATAGGGTTGACGACTATAACGTTCTTTTTAGTCCAGTTAGAATACCAAAAGTATTTTTTCGTTTCGTAAACACAAGATGTCAAAGATATAGCGCGGTGAATTTTCATGTGACGTCACTTCTAGGTCACCTAATAGTGACCTTAAAAATACGTGTCAAATTTTTTTTAAGTAATCTTGTGATTTAACTCGAATAGAATTTTTAAACCGTCATCCCTATTAAACTTTATTTAGTTTAATTAAGATGCATGTGTGATTTTCCATGTTCTATAGTTATGTGTGAATCATATTATTATTGAATAAAGTTTACTTACTATACTATACTATACTATACGGTGACACCTGACACCAAAACATTATTGTACCTATGAAATCAAATTTATGAACGTTTAGAACCAATGAATTATAAACTATGTACTGCTCGTTCATTGTTTTGTTAGTTTGCTATTAAATTAGTCGTGTTGTATACACTAAGTGATGTTGTTTGCTTCAATTAAATAAAATTGCTTGCAACTTAAAATAAATACATAAAAGTACATTGAAACAAATTTGACTTTATGCGATTTGTTGAAAATTATTATTAAATTTGGAAGACTGCTTAAATTATATCAATTTAATCATCTTAATTTTTCTAAATTACTTTTTTATTATTTAAATGAAACCTTGACTATTTAGTCTTGTTTGCATATGTTATGGAAATTATTTAAAGTCGTAGTTGATTGCTATTCAGTAAGTATTTATTTTAAGCAATAGAAAATAGCTATATTTAAAAAAATGTTTGTGTAAACGGCTGTATGTTCGCTGCCTTTAACATCCAGAACAGAAAAAAAAGTCTGTAAATAATTTCATTTCATTATGGATTATTAAGTTACAAATTGCATGATCTAACAACTGTAATTATTTTTTTAAAGAATTCTTTATACACAGTATGTTTTAGTGGTAGTGTTCCCGCGACTTAATAAAACCCTTATATAAAAATACCATTTACACAAAAAATATAATATAATTTGTTAGGATACTATAATATTTTCACTTACCAATCTCGAATATATCAATTTAAAGTAAAACACGCAAATCAAGTCTAATTCCCAATTATCTGAGAATAACTGCTTTTCTGTGAATCGAACCACATACATTTTAAAATTGGTCTGTCATTCTGTTATGGGAAAATGCTAGCTATTTTACAGTGTATATTGCCACCTATTAGCTATTACGATTGTGGTTTATACATAAATTGATTTCAAAAGAATCCCTATAGGGTCTGGATGTTATTCTTTTGCTTGCTTCATTTAGTTAACACTAAAAAAATATTTCAGATTTTGAGCTATGTTATTTGTAACAGTTACAGAGATGACCAAGGACGTGGAGTAGCCGTTGATTCAGAAGAGGCGTTTTCTCAAGCTGGATCCAGTGAGGAATACTCACCTTACGCCCATTTTGAGTATGACGTAATTCCACGTCCTACTCCCGAAGCGGCTTCGGCTTCAGCTTCGGCTTCGGCTTCAGCCTCAGACGAGCCCTCGGCTGAGTATCTACGTTCAACCCGTACTAACCGACGCGATCGTTTACTAACTATTGCGACCTCCCAAGCAGAAAACACCCAAAGCGCACCTATGGCGGTATCAATTCAAAACCCTGAACGAGATAATTTGCCCTCGCTATTCAATAATCTTTCGGCTAACGATGGCGCTGTTTACCCCGTATGGTCTGTTTCAACTAGACCGTCTATTAGCGTTGGCTCACTACCCAATGAATATCAACGAAACCGAAACACCGCACGACCAAACGTCGCAATTCGCGGTGAGCCGCAGCCTTTTAGATATCCGCAACAATATCGTATGTTCCCCGATAATCGTTTGCGCTATGTGGGCTTGCAGAACGGTCGTGTACCGGTTCACTACATGCATGCTAACGGCATTTGCTTTGGCATGTCTGGGCATTATAGAATTTCCGACACTGATACTTGCTATATTATGCCCTGTGGGCATCATAACATAGCGCGCCTGCAGAATGGTATGGTGACTGGGTTTAATACCCAGTGCATGCATTGCCATGGTGGTTCATCCGGCAATAGTCGAAACCAAAGGCCTAGCGTATTACAAGGACCTCCTAACGGTATTCTTCGCGATAATCAAGGATCAAACTTGCCGTCGGCTCCATTTTTGCCTGGTGATGATTCGCTTTTTGATTTTAATACAGGAGAAAATTCTGCCAGTGCTGATCCCCCTGAATTCGGCATGGCACCACGTGCCGGTCCAGTAACTATACCAATACAAGTACCACGCGGTAATTTGCCATATGATTCTACAGTGACAACAAATAATCACACAACGTCTCCATATGCCCATCCATATTACCTAGCTTATCAGCACACGACCATGCCATCGGAATATGGTATACCACCTAATACTGGTATGTCTTATGGATTAAATAGCTTGGCAACCCATGGTGATGATTACGGATATGCACCACTGGTGAGCAACGTTAACCCTTCTTGTTGCTCTAATGAGTTTTCTCATGCAAATAACCATTCTAACATAAATCCATCTTCATCCGGTAACATTCCCCAGTCAGTTCATGTCACCCAATCTAATCACGTTGGAAACCCGTCGGAGAATGTAACTCGAGAAAATGACATAAATCCAACTAACAACGCTACTCAAGCAGGCCACCGTGCGTCATCCAGCAATATTGTCCGACCGGTAAATCACAACTCCTCGAGAAATGGCTTATCTGCCTCATTTTGGGCGCGGGCCGGTTTTCGGAATAATGAAAATGTACCGGCAGGCCGTATCGTAAATATTTGTCCAAATGAAAGTGACGACGTTCACCGTCGGGAACCGTATCAGGCTCCTTATGCGTATACCGCGACTTTCTCGTTTCGTCCTATGACTTTCTCGAACCCGCAACACCGCGGTAATGTGACGACTGCAACAGTTGCTACCAATGCAACCGATAATCAAAACGCAATGAATAATCTAAATGCGACAAATAACGCCAATGAAACTGTTGTTCCACGACAATCAAATGAAGCGACAGTAGCAGCCGGTGTTAGCACCACTGCTGCTGCCCCAAACAATGAGACACCTGAAGTAAGCCCGGATTCGGATGATGTTGGCATTGGTCCCAACGGAACCAACGTCCCGGTTACTAAGAGCGATGACCAGAACTAAGTACTTTTATCTGGCCGTTTTGATATATGTAAAACGGCCAATGAGTACTTTTCAGTGATAATGAGAGGAATAAGACTTAAACAATGAGGAAATGAAAAAAAAATTGAGGTAAAATTTTATATTCCTCTCATATTTACAACAATTCGGGACAATTAACGCTGTAGCGTGTCGAATATTAAAAAAAAAGGAACAAAATGTTAAAATGTATTAGATCCGCCTTTTGAGCTTCATCTAAATTAATAAAATAAATCAGGTCTCATAATAAAAAATGACAGGTCAGGTCTCATTTTTTTTTCTAGTCGGATACGTCATCCAACTAGAAAATAGAAATCTTCTGACTTACCTTCTCCCCGTTTTTTTTAAATATACAATATTTTAAATGATCTTTACAATTTTAACTACTTGTCAATTATTCAATTACTCGGTGAAAATTACTTACCTTTTTATTTAATACCAAATGATCGTAATGTGATATTTTATCGCCAAAAAAACATAAAATTATAATTTTATAACTAAAATTCGTCCAAACATATTATTAGGTTAAGAATTCTTGTTCTCGATTTCGTTCTTGTTTTGTTTGTTTTGTTTTTTTTATTTATTTCGTTTATTATACTATGTGGTTGGTTTATGTTCCTTGATGGTTTTAATCACTCAAATAAGTAGTCGTGTACTTAAAGTACATTCCAGGATATAACCTTAATTCTATATTTGCTCCTGCTTTAAACAGAACCGTTCTTGCTTTCTATGTGCAAAATCTTTTGCACAGAAATTGCAATAATGGGCGTTTCAGTTTAAAGTTGCAATCCATCAGAGTACTTAAGTCAAGTAAACTGAACTCATGGACTAGAAACGAACTTAAATGTTTAAATGTTGTTCTTATTATATCAATGTTTGTAACGTGAGATTACGCGGTTAGTTATATACTTTCCTTTTCTTCTCTTATTCTAAGGTCTTCTGATCCTAGCTTGTGTGACGTGTTCATTTGCTGTATTTTACTATTTAAATAAATTGGTGGCGAGGTCCAGTTTTTATGGTCATTTTTAAAACAACAATCTTTTGCTAAGCAAACTTTAATAATATCTCGTCACTTCACAAAACTGGTCAATAGAATGTTTTTTCTTGTATAATCCACACCGTGTCGGAATAACTTCTATGGATAGTATATCTTTCCAAGGTTAAATACTGCCTTCCTCCCGGATGAATATACATATCCATAAGAGAAGGTAGTCACCCCCGGCAAGTTTCCGACAACGTGAAGCCCTAATGCTTTTTCTTTCGATAGTTTATATAAGTTAGATAAAATAAGTTAAGTAGATGTCATATGACAGCTGTCACTGGCAATTATTTCTTTCTTCGTATGTACCGAGTCTAAACTCGTAACTAGACTTAAGAAAATATATAATAATATACATAAATCACTAATAATAGGCGCGCGTGAAAACGGGAATAAAAACATCTATATAGGAATTATTTTAAGACAAAAAATGCATTAGTCTACAAATTGTACGACCCATAAAGAAACTTTTAAAATATATCACAAACTAATCGAATCGAATTTTCAAAAATAAAAGCTGGGCTGGTGTTTCGGTGAAAATGGTTACTTAACTTGCGACGACGTTTTAATTATAGTCGGATACATTCGTTGTGAACTCTTTTAACGAATGTTGGAGGGGTGTGAGTCGGGTTGTTTTCTGCTTGATTACTATCACACTGCATTCAATCCCTCGCGCCTAATTATAGGCGATTTTTGCCAATTTTTAAATCAATCTAATTGTTTAATGATAAGTATTTTAGTATAAGTGTTACGCTCGTGGTCTAGAAATGTTCCAATTCCAATACGATTATATAAGTTTACTTAAGTCTGCAATTCTTTAGTTGTAATATATCGAGCCTAACAAAAATAGAATTAATGTTTTGTGACATGCCACCAAAAATATGACTAACCCAAGTTTAAACTTGGGTTAGTTATATTTTTGGTGGCATGTTTAAATCTAAATAATATTTTATAATAAAAAAAAGTTATTTATTAGTTCTTTTAAAGCATCGACCTCACTATCGATTTTATAAAAAAAATATGCTCAACTCATGTATCAAGGTTTTATAGCTGATGTGAAAGTTAGATGAACATTTTCTGACCACGACTGTACCTTTATATAAATGTGATAACGACTGAATGCAGTGTATCATTTTGAAGGGTCAGTGTCGATTATATACAGTGTTGAGGCAATTGCCACACATAAGCATGTCTGTATTAATTGAGGCTACAATAAAATTTATAATAATTTTACGAAAATCCTTACATTTTGAAACTGTCAATGAAACCATATCATAATATAAAATTAACGAAAGATAAAAAAAAATGACAATATCGTCGGCTTAAAAAATTTCCTAACTGACCCTTGGATATGGAACTTAATAAAAATGTACTGATTTGGATAAAATTGCGATATGACTTAGGATGACTAATTTGGGGACGTGTTTATAAATTGATGTAATAATGTGTGAAATGAGTATAAAATGTCATCATGCTTTGTTTTCATTACCTTTGGTTTGAAATACCTAATAATGGAATGTATTATACACGCGGCGTTTGGAATAAAATATCATAGGCAAAATGACTTGAAGTCTTTAGTGATGTACATGTAGCAGTATTAACTACATGTTTGTCATAAATTGTAAATTGATAACTAAGCGTATACAGGGTTATTTGTAAAACACCAACCACACCACTTTTACTATGGGACCAACCCTGAAATCGCGAAAAAAAAAACAACTGTTCCATACCTTTTGTCGAGGTAAGTAAACATAAATGTATGGAACAGCTGATGTTTTTTTCGCGATTTCAGGGTTGTTCCCATAGTAAAAGTTGTTCATAATGATGAGTACAATGGCCTCTTAAGAGGTTGTTGGTGTTTTACAAATAACCCTGTATACTCATGCGCTCATTTTTATATCAATCATATAAAACGTCGCAGTACTGTCGTTAATAGAATGTACTGCTTTTATTTCGAGGGTATTATCTCTTACACCTGGGCCGTACACTTCGCGGGTTTTCGTGTTATCGCAACTTGTATATTCGTGTATGCTGTACTGTGCTGTCAATAATTGTCGCTCGTCAATAATCTTTCGCTCATCGCCCTCTGCCCTCGGCGAATGTGCATAGCCACATGGCGCGTGGTATTTATGGCGGTAAACTAATAATGTTCCATCGCAATGTGGGCGGCCCAGACGTTACGTCAGATCATTTGTGTTGACGTTAATTGTGTCAAGAATACATTCTGTTAGCGTCAGTCAGTAAATTATAATTATAACTTATTATTCGAATTTAAAATTATACTCTCGATGTGATCGGCGTTAAAAATGCGCGGTATATTATCTATGTAATGTAAGAAAAAACAAAATAAATTCTGTATTACAGTCAAGTTTTCTTTTATTTACTGATGCCCCAACTAGAGCAAATACTTGCATTTTGGCCCTCGGCGCGTGCGGGCGACCGACTATTATTCCAATCCTTTAGTTTTGTTTGGATGCTGACGGCTTCGGCCCATATCACCCTATGCACTTAAGCTGACAGGAACCCTTAGTTCATTAAGATTGGCGAAGGGAATACAAGCTTAGTGCTCACTCATAGGCACTCCAACCTCCTCGCTCATACGTTACACATTCTTATTCACCCCCGGGCCCATCCAACTCGGGGACTAGGCAACGTAGTAAGTTAGGAGCGACTGCCGAGAAGTTTGTTGTGGATTCTTCTTCTCGGAACGCTACACGAGGAACCCTCGTAAGAGCGTCGTAGTCAACCTGACATTGGACGTCAAAGATGTCGGAGCACTCCTCCCATGGGTCGGTACACTATTGTTGACGTGCAGGCCAAATTATTGGATCGCGAGATCCAACACTTTGGCTAGAACTATCTGAGAAGTACGGATTGCCGAAAACAGGGGAAAGTGAATACACATTGTCCTCCGATGAAAGGCTCAGCACAATAAATACGGCCTTTGTTCATTGCCTGGTACGGAAATGAACAAGAATGAATTCCAACAACCATTGTTCGTTATTTCCACCTGCAAGTAGTTAAACGAACAATGGGTCTAAATACCTTTTTTCGCGGACGACCGCGGTCGACATCAGGAAGCGATCGCACGCCGATTAATATGCGAAAAACGTATTCACGGTGTCCTAACCTTCCGCTTCGTCCGTTATGAAAGGTAAATAGGAAATCTGAGTCTGGTTCGGATTCGGAGTCAAGAAGAGACACAGGCACTTGCATTCGTAACTCCCTCTGATGTCCGAATCGAGATGTAAGGATGCCGTTTTAATAATGCTTTAAACCACACATTTCCAGGTTTGTCGTTCCGAAATGGATTCTGTCGTGAGTTTTTCATAAAAAAGTCTTGGACACAAACCTGTATATCCTCTTTTTTCTGGGAAATCTTCGCTTAGCTTGTTGTATAATAAAGTTACCAAACTCATTTTCTTCAGCTTCAGTAAGCACTGGATCAGGTCCAGACTTAAACTTTGTGTTAGGATTTCGTATTTTAAATTGTATGCTACTTCTGGGCACGCCAATTTTTTTAGCTGCTTGACGAATCGAACTTTCGTCGTTTTCAATAAATTTGATAGCCTCTTCTATTGGCTCTTTGGAGTATTGTCGTTTTTTTAACGACATTTTGGAAAATCTGTACAACCATGAAATTTTCCGTCAGAAACTGGCCATACAATTATCACTTACTGGCAACAGTTACTAGTAAATGTGTATATTTTTATTTGATATTTAATTAGACAATAGTTTACCTTATACAGCTAGGTACTTAAAACGTTTCATTTTTAATAAAATTCGTATATTAGGTTATAACCCAGTAAATGGCATGGGTGGCCAATAATTGAAAATATGCAAAAAATTCGATCAATTACAAGCCACCCCACAATTTCAATTAAGAATAGATGTTGACACAATAAAACATTTGTAAAGTATCACTTACCATCTATTCAACACACCAAACATGATAAACTCACGATTACTTCATAAAATACCACAAAATTCAATTATTACATAGAGCAGTTCGTTAAGATCTTTGTAATGATTTACCATTTATGTCAGAACTTGAACACGGACTTTCACAAAATGGTCGATAATATTGGCGCTAGTGTCATAGTGAAAAAAAAGGTATAATGAAAGCTGCTTGAGTAAATAGTATAAAAAAAATTTCATAGGCGGCGTACCGTATGGATAACTCTTAATTTATGTCGTTGAAGTGGATAGTGGCCAGTTACTAGAAGCGGCCAGTTATACCTCGATTCCTAGTACAAAAAGTCCTATAGTTTTTCGCTAGTCCAAATTTCACCCTTTTTTAGTATTTTGATCGCACCCTCAGAGCGGCATATGAAACAAAAGAATTGTTGATTTATTTTATATGGATCTAACATGCTTAGATTCTTATAATTATTTTAAAGATAAAAAGACATTGATGGCCAGAGCAAACCGTAATAACAAATACACATGGGACAATAAATTATGAGTACTATTTTTTATTTACTGAATTTTCCAAAAGTGACTAATAATTTAATAGTAATATTTTGCAACATTTTGTAAAAAGTACTAGGTATTTAAAACAAAAAAAAAGGTGTCAGCCCTAACTAGCAGGGATGTTTTTATTGTCTCACTCAAGTTATGTTGTTATGTTCCATGCTATGAAAACGTTTTAAGATAGGGGGCCCAGGGGTATATGAGTTTGGGGATGCGTAAATGCATTTACCCCCGGACAAAAAAAAAATATATAGTGGTATTTGAGCGATACCCACCCAACATCAACAACAACAACTGGCTGTAACATCCGTATTTAGGGTTGCCAGGTTCCCCATCCTAAAAGCCAGACAGACTAGCCATTTTGGCCGGACATTTAGGTAAAAAGGCCGGACACCTTATTGAGGATGTTTAGTCTCATTATTAATGGGAACCTACGATAAAAAAATGCAAAAGCAAAAGCTGAGCAAAAGGCTTTGTAAAAAGCCTAACAAAAGCCGGAAAACGATTATTTTGGCCGGACACCCTACCAAAAAGCCTAACTATGTCCGGCTTTATCCGGACGCCTGGCAACGCTATCCGTATTCCGTTAACTGCATCTTTCCTGCCAGAACCTGTTCAACTGGCTGGGGTCTATCGTCTTTTCAGGGACCCTATGGATAAGTAATGTTTGTCTCGATAAAGTGGCTATGTCCCTGTGCGAAGGGGCAGGACCTGCCATAGCCGTCTTAAGCTTGTCCTAATGTTTTTGTATGCTGCGAAGTCCTTGTCGAAACAACTGTCCATGGTGATTGTGTGATGAAGATGAAGTTAAAGCATGGTTGTGGAAGCGAGTTAAGGTGGGTAATGCAATACTTTAATACCTTAAAACTATTTTAAATTCTAAAAATAAATGGGAGCTGTTATTCTAATGTATTGATGGATTGCCTACCCTCACAAGGAAAAAGCAAAAAGGATTAGTGACATTCATTTCACCACTGGAGACTGAAATCCATTTAAATGCTTTGACTGTTCCATCAGTTCACTTACATGGTGTGTATAATTAAAAAAACCGGCCAAGAACGTGTCGGGCACGCACATGAAAGGGTTCCGTAGCCATGCATTTTCCGGTTGACTCCATACATCAAAGTCAAAGTCAAAAATTCTTTATTCCTATAGACACATTTAAAAGCTATGTTTTCCTGATAGTTTCGCAATATGTGGGCCCCATTGCAATTTGGAGTCAATAGTTATTCCCAAAAAGACAGTTGACTCCACTGGCTCCAACCGAATACCATTTATTTGCACATTCGTATCTATTTGTTTCACATTAGGTGTAGAAAATTTAATGACTTTGGTTTTGTTTTCATTTAAAAGTAGATTATTAACATTAAGACGCCTTTCCAATAATACTCAACAAAATGGGGTTAGTCGAATTTAATTTTTTAAATTCATTTTTTGGTGAAAAGATTTGGATTTTCAATATACATTTCTCCACCAATATTCTTGACCATTGGTGCAGTAACGGCGGAGTACGAGCCCGGACAGACAGATGGACATGACGAAACAATAAGGGTTACTTGTGGACCACGGAACCCTAAAAAAATACTGTATACTTACATATTTTTTCCATGTAATTTAAATGATAAAATATGTTGTAAGGTTTAGAAAACATGGCCAGGTGAAATGCACTAAGTAATTAAATAGTTCTATTGTAATAAAGTTAAACTGCTTTTAGTTTTGTGTGTTTTTTTAGGACAATCTGCTAGTAGCATGTAAATTCACCAAATTATATTGAAGCCAATTATTATAGTGAAGATGCCTCTTCTTCTCATTCTACAAATTCTGGTAACTAAATCATTTATTATTTATTTAATAAGTTTTTATAGCTAAGAATACTGAACATCTGGCTAGGATTCAATGAAAACTCACTTTGAAACAACTTTTTAAATAATTGTGTGCTTCTTCAAAGTCCTTATTTTTACTGTCAAATTAGATTTTCATTTGAAATAAATAGTATTT
Source organism: Nycteola revayana (assembly GCA_947037095.2). Lineage (NCBI taxonomy): Eukaryota > Metazoa > Arthropoda > Insecta > Lepidoptera > Nolidae > Nycteola > Nycteola revayana. Next base: position 28,064,409 of record OX344842.1, on the reverse strand, counting down.
TGCAGTATATAACTTTTAGTCATTATCAACAAAAAATAATAAATAAAATGTACAATATTGTTAACTGTATTTATTTTAAGAGCTTATTATGTCACAGTCTTTCTTTTTTTTCAGGTCTGAATGGTACTACATCCACTACAATGTTGGAGCATAGTAACAGTGTGACAACTAAAACACCAATAGAAAGACATGGAAAAGGTAAAGAATAATTTTATTGAAACTACTGTTGTAGAAAAAATCTTTTTACTTGTGCTAAGGGCTTTAAATACGTCATTACTTACAAATAATGAGGGTAGTTATATTATAGATCACAACTTTATAGCTTCAATCCTACATAATAAAATTATGAATCAATTATACGTATCGAATATCAAAAGCAACTGTAAAGAATGTGCGTGTGGTGTGAGGGCCAGGTATTTAGTGAACATTTCCAAAGAATTGTGAAAGTTGGAATCAGATTTTGTGAAAGTCCAATAAATTGTTATGGACTGTAAAGTTGGGCCCTCAGTTCTGACATAGATGATTGAGGGCCCACTTGAACCTGAAAAACTATGGACACGACAGAAAAAGTCTTTATGCCAAAATCTAAGCTAATGCCAAACAATTTTTTTTTTGTATTAAATTACTGGACTGATTAAAAAAATTTTTTCACCGTTGGAAAGCTACACTATCCCCAGGTGACATAGGATATATTAATTATGAAGCTCCCACGGGAACAGGAGTTACGCGGGTGGAACAGCGCGCGGGAAGCTAGTTATATACAGGGTATCCCAAAAGATTACGTAGCTGGGAAGGGGGGTGATAGGGATGGTCACAAGGGTCACCAGAAAAATATAAAAAATTCCCTCTGGGTGTTTAAAAAAATAAATGGCATTTTTTAAAAGACTAAAAATTTTACACCTTGTGCTAACTGTACCTACAAATATGGCTGTATTTAAAAAAAATGCTGTTATGTAATCTTCAATAACAACAAGGTCATCAACATCAACATCAAAAATAACAAGGTGTAAAATTTTAAGTTTTTAAAAAAATGCCATTTTTTTTTTAATTACCCAGAGCGGATTTTTTTTTTATTTTTCTAGTGACCATTGTGTCCACCCCTGTCACCCCCTTTCCCAGCTACTTAACCTTTTGGGACACCCTGTATATACTATTTTTTCAGGAGAATCAGCCAGTTTAGTTTTTGAATAAGAATCAACTGTTACTGAAGTCAATACTGAGATCTTTAAGTCATATCAGATAAATGCTGATTAGTAAATATAGAATTATATTATATTTTTAGCTTACATAGCTAAGAAAATAAAAATCCTCTTCTTCCACAACCCAAGCAGCTACAGGTAGAACTATACGGATATTACTTACAGGCTCTAGTTCTTAACATTAATGACAAACAAGTTAATAACTCCAGTTTTCCATTTAGTTAGTTATTATACCACCTCCAAGTGCTCAGATAGCAGTTGCTCTAAAATTCTGTAAGTTAACCGCCACCCTGAACAAGGGCCTCCTCGCGCGGCAGGGTATTTGCCATAGTCACCACGCTTGGCATGTGGGTTGGTGACCGCAGTATTATGTTGTACCACACAAGGAAAAGCTGCTGCCGATTCCTTGATATACGATTATAATAGACTAGCAGCCAGCCCCAGCTTCGCACGGGTATTAAACAAACATTTCAAAAGTTATAATTTTTCACACACACACACACACACACACTCTCCCATACATACGTACTTTCTCGTTTTTGCGTGGGGTCATTAAAAAAGAGTAAAATGATGTAAATTCGAATATGTTTTTTTTTGTATTTTTTTTTTTTGTAAATCGGCCTTTACCTTACTTTACTTTACTTTCTCTGCTCCTGAAAAGCAATTTATTGAGTCAAAGCTTAGCAGCAAAATAAATTGATTTTCAGGACCTCCGATCCGCGATAGACCAACATACAGTTGGCCATGAGTAAAACATTCTTTTCGTAGGTCAATCCCTACTAATTCGAATGTTTGGCCTTGGGACTTGTTGATAATTGAAGCCGTTTAAATGGGATTGGCAGATCACTTGGAATCATCGGAATCCTCGGTATATGAGCTAGTTGACCAGCTGCTGGACCGGTGCTAATGGTTGCTACAGTTAAATTGTCCTTCAATTCCTTAATAAGCAGCCTCGTCCCGTTGCACATGCTTGGAGGGCTTAAATTCTACAAAAGCATAATTGGAATTCCAATTTTTTAAGTCAATTCATGTGGTGGCAGTCCATAAGGTTTTAATGTATTGAAAAAACTCCTGGGGATAATGGACTGCGCCTTCGATATTAGTCACGGTGTCTATCGATTTGTATTTTTTTATCTGTCCGGGAACTTTTTGAATAATTAGATTGTTTATTTCGTTGACACTATCATTTCTGGGTGATACTATTGCCCTAGAACACAACCATTGAAAGTCCTTTTCGTGCAAATTATCGACGCTACGGAGGTAGTCATACAATTGGTGTGCAAAAAATAATATGAATAATCTTACAGTCATCATAAAATATACCAACAAAATACTTTACAATAGTGTATTTTGTATTTTTTTTAAGACTAATTTCACGTCTTTTTTTAGTTTTAGTGTCAGTTCAAGGAAACAAACTCTTCACCTTTATATATGTTAGTATAAATTATTTCGCACAATAAAATTTTACTTAATTTTTTTCAGGTCTGAATTTTACTGCGTCTGCTGTGATGATGTAGCATAGTTCCAGTGTGGCAGCTAGGACTCCAATAAAAAGACTTGGAAAAGGTAAAGTATTATTTGATAATATTATTGATACTACTGTCTGTTCTAGATAGTATTTTCTTTCTTGTGCTGAGGGCTGTAAGATGCATATTATATAACATGGTAAAGCTATAGATGCAGATCCCAGAGCGCCCAATCCGACATCTTGAAATGTTGAACATTAACACTACAGTGTAATATACAGGGTTATTTGTAAAACACCGGTAACCTCTCAGGACTATATTACTAACATCATAAACAACAACTTTTGTTCTACGACTTTTTACCAAACATAATACATTTAACAAAAACAAACCTTCAATATTTCGTTGTCCTACCTAACACATTTCAACTCTGTATTCCCCGCTCCCCTCGCTATTGTCGGTACTATCGCTTTCTTTTGTTTCGCATAGACTTCGTAACATTTAGAGCGTTGAATTTAAATATTTTTATTTTTGTGTGTAAATCTGATGAATTAAAATATGATGAATTTTTAAAAGTCATAGAACAAAAGTAGTTGTTTATGATGTTAGTAACGTAGTCCTGAGAGGTTACCGGTGTTTTACAAATAACCCTGTTAATCAAGTATGCATACATTTTACATCACGAATTTTGTCGGGCATAGCGTTGGGCAAGTCTACGGGCATTAATTTCTATTAATTTTAGTACTAATATATAAAGCTGAAAAGTTTATTTGTTTGCTTGCGCTAATCTCAGGAACTACTGGTCCATTTCGAAAAAAATTTTCAATGTTAGATAGCACATTTATAGAGGAAGTATAGATAGTTTTTTTTTTACTTGTTTAATTTAATTATGAATATGCTACGGGAACGGGAGTACGGGGGTTAAAACGGCGCGCGTGAAGTCTTTTATAATATTATCTTTTATAAATAAACTAGTTGCCCGCGTAACCCCCGTTCCCCTAGGAATTTATTCGTTTCGGACTCAATTAACCGTAATTTTGGAATGGCCATAACTAAAACCGTAGAAATTCCATACAAACATTGACATCCTTTTTTTACCGCCTTAGGGATTGAATTTTGCAGAATCCCGTCATTGTGAGCACCTATGTTCTAAAAGGAACCCTCACGCAATTTGAGACATCCTAGCATTTGTAGTTTCTGAGATATCGTGATGAGTGAATGTATGACCTTTCGCTTTTATGTATATAGACTTTTTCGTTATTTCAGGTCCTTCATTGAAGCCCTTTTCTAATAAAATCGAGCATCTGCAGTCCGCCGTTAGCAGAAGCAAGATTGTCGAAAGCTGTGAGTTATCCCAGAATACTGGATTCCAACTTATTATTAAGAATATGAGGACGCCAGCTCAATTATTTGTGCATAATTATATGCAATTGACAACTTTTCGTTTTATTGTGATTGAAGTTGCCAAATTAAGAATGTTTTAATAGTTGTTTATTTTAAATAAGCAAAGGTTTCAGACTACTGTAACGATGATGTCATCATCCATCCATTTCCATTTTTTTTTTCTCAATAAATAGCCGGCAATAAGAAATGAAAAATAGTTATATATAATTGTTGGTTATATATTGTTTTGGGATCAGAATTCGAAAATAAAGAAACGGTTTTTTTAAGGGTGTTACGAAGTTTGAACTGTGGTCAATTACAATCAGGAAAAGAAACCCAAAGGGAGAAGGTTCACAATGGATGAAAAAGTCCTTGCATTGTCTATGTATAAAAATAAACTCAAAAGGCTAATCATTATTATATAAATACTAGGTGACCCGACAGACGTGGTCCTGCCACCCAAACGCATACAAAACAATTAATTCAAATCGGTCCAGCCGTTTTGTGAATCTAAACCATCTTTATTGATGATGATACATGATTAATTACGCACGAAAACCACCACGGTAGCCTGCGTTGGATGCTACAATGGCCCTGGGCATTCGAATAGATCGACAACCAGGACCACCGCCGTGCGTCTGTATTTCGTGAGATACTCCTCCCGGGAAATGATTGAACCCCTCTCCTGTGTTTTTGCGTTTAGGTAACCAGAGGCTAGATCGTTTTTTGTTCCTAATGGAAAAATTATAAGGGACCAGTTCAAAGGCATTCACCTCACCATCATCTTGTGGCAAAAAGCTAAATTAATATTAAAATCTGTCAAATTACAGAAACTACAGGAGAAGGTTCATCATCATCAGCCTGTTGTAGTCCACTGCTGAACACAGGCCTCCCCCATCGTTTTCCAGCGGGAACGATCGCTAGCGGCCTGCATCCACCGACTCCCCGCGACCTTTATGAGGTCGTCGGTCCATCGTGCAGGCGGTCGTCCTACGCTGCGCTTGCCAGTTCGTGGTCTCCACTCGAAAACCTTTCTGCTCAGCTCAACGGATTAGCAAGCTGAAGTGACCGGAGATCCGCAGGAGAACGAAGGTCACTGACATAGCTATGTCAGTGACCTTCGTTCTCCTGCGGATCTCGTCATTCGATCACACAGGGACACTCCGAGCATACAGAAGAAGGTTACCGGTAATCAAATACAGTTAATGGAAAAAAGGGCATACGACAAGAGCATCCACTGTCACCAAAATCGTTCTCAGCGGTACTAGAATCAATATTTAGAGTTTGCTAAATTGGAAAAATCTAGTTATCGAAGTAGACGGTGTCTCTTTAACTCATCTGAGGTTCGCAGATGATATTGTGTTACTTGCAAAATCCCCGAAAGACAACAAAAATGATAAAAGAACTGACAATGGAAAGCGAGAAGGCAAAGTTAAAACTTAACCCAGAAAAAGAGTAATGACTAACGGAGAGGGAACCACTGTACATTTAGGAAACAACCAAATTGATTATACTGATTCACCTGTATATTTACCTGGGACAGCTAATAACAGACGTTAAACCGACGCAAAAAGAAATTGAAAGAAGCATAACCAATGACTGGAGAAGATAAAGAGATTATGAAAGATAAGAATCTTCATATGAAAATGAAACGCATATTATTTAACACCTGCATTATTACCAGTTTTAACGTATGGGAGCCAAACATGGACCTAATCACACAGCACAACTAGGAAACTTGGAAACGCAATGGAAAGTAGTACGATGAATGGGAAAAAGTCAGACAATAAAAGAAAAATATAATGTTAGGGGCCATTTCAAAAAAGAGAAAATACACGATCTGCAGTGCAGGCGTGAACATGCCCCCGGGGGTTGGCAGTGGCTTATTAGGCAGATCTTCTGGAAAATCATCGTATCTTAATTACGGCAAAAGAAGTACAAATGTTTTCTACTTGAACTATCGCACCAATCCAAGTAACTTTATGCACAGAAACAATATAATTATTTTCTGCTTCTCTTGCTCCAAGTCATTATTGGAATGTGGTGCCAATTGTGGTGTGGCATTTAGTATCATATCAGCGGCATGCTTCTTACGCCATCCCATTGGGATCCCGTCATCCCGTTGGCTTCATATAGACATGTAAAATGATCCAAATCTAAGGTAATCGAAGAAGATGTTTTTGAAAAAGGTGGATGACCAATGAAAATGTATCTTGACGTCAACAGCATCTTCAGGATTCGGAGATGGTAGTGTGGGAGATCAAAGTTGCTTCATGAACTTTGTGTTAAAATATTAAAAAAACCCTTATACTAAATTACAATTTCCCAACACTAGATGTATCTAAATAGTGGTGTTTGTTAATTTAACACCAGCTTCTCAGAGTTTGCAGACTAGGGTTGTACAAAGCAATATTAGCAGTGCTAATTGAATATATCTATTAAGAACACACTGTACGCACCAGCAAATGAGGCGCAGTTGTCGAAATAAATACGGACAACGGAATCACTCCTTGCGTGATAAATCTATAGATAGCCAGTAAACAATTACACCTGGTTAAGTTACCTACTAGCTCCAAGTATGCCTTGGTTCAGAAATAAATGATGCTAATTAGGTACACCTTTACTAGCTTCAATCCGCGACCAATCATGGTTTTGTTTAAATCTAGCGCTCTCAAAATGCCAAATTGTACAAATCTATTGTCGTAGTTAATCGCCCATCAAATGAGTTATTGCAGCTCAATTTTATTGTACGGTATTATACTTCTTAGTAAAAGAAAGCTCTAGTGACCACCAAATAATCAAATAATTAAATTAATGATCAAGGCTTACAATAACTATGTGTATAAATTACCGTCTAATGCTGATGTTTAAATAATTATTACAAAACCATGTCTCGGCGTTATTTAATGTAGATCCTATCACTAAAGAATCGTCTATAATATTAAAAGGTGTGATAGACCAAATTAATAAAAACTTACGAGCACTAGAGTCCTTATAAACATCATGCGTGTCCAGAACAAATTCACAAGACATTTATACCACAAGTATTATGGAGTATACCCTTTTTACCCCCTTATGTATCCTACACTGTTTGTCCTGGGCATGGTAGGATATAATGAATTGAGAGTACGTAGGGAGGTCCATCTCGTTACATATTTAGTGAGGCTGTTGCGTGGGACTGAACACAGTCCTGGAGTACTGAGATGTAAGGCATCTCAGTACTCCAGGATTGTGTTTTGTGTACCAGATAGATACGTATGGCGCCGGCGACGTCCACGACTCTTAGACGTACCAAACGCCAGGACCAACTTATTTGCGAAGTGTCCTATAACCAGGTCTATTAAAATTATAAATATATTAAGTAATAATGTTGACATATTTTGCTGTCACATGAGTGACTTGGCAAAAATGACTGTTTACACTGTGTCCTATTTTTGTTCCTAGTATTGTAAGTAGTTATAAGTTAAAGGTTTAATTGTATAATTGTTTTTATTTTTAGTTCTAATTTTATTGTTTCTTTTAGTTACTTAGTTGTTTTTATGTCAATTATTTCATGCGCACTATCGAATTGGGTTTGCCTGTAATGATAGTTGTAAGTTTAAAATAAATAAATAAATCATTTTGGCGGGACCAACTCTTGTAATTGAAAGATTCTACCACGTACATTTAGTACCCATTTAGGGGATCCTATCAAACATTGGGATACTCTTTTGACTGTACTACTCATTAAGAAATACAAAAGAGTTAGTCTTTTAATAATATAGTTGGTATTGATCCATTCTTCGCATTCTATTCGGAAAACTGATGTACATTGGTGATCATGAATCGAAAAATAAAGCGCAATTGTATTATAATATAAATAAACATTATAAAAATAAAAAATAATATAAATTAAAGTTCTTGTTTCTTTTAAGCACATTCAAATTGGATTGTTCTCATTAAAACTGTTTTATCTATTTTTTTTCTTTAATGCTATTCAAAAATCTTTATTACAAAAAATCAGTTTCAATAAGAACAAGAACCAAGTGAAAAAATAGAATAAGCTAGAAGTAATACATATAATACATCTATAGATAAATATCAATACGTGTTATATATTACATAGAGTGTAAGACTAATGCTGGGGTACCACTTGGTCATATGGTCGACCTCTTTAAAAATCTTAAGGCTGGAGCTCTGCTCGCCTTTATGCCCGGTGAAGTAGCAAAAGCCTAGGTAAGTCCAAACGAAAAAAAAATACTCTTTTACAATCACTTTGCGGAAGTTGATATCTTCTCTCTCATAAGTAAAGCAAGAATTAATGGTATGAAAAGAGAAAAGGTGGGTGATTTTCTGTGGTGTTTTTGTCACGAAAACTGCTGATCGTAATCAACTCACTAATATGATTTATATAGCTTATAATTAAACTTAAGCGCACGAGTTACTTTCACAATAACTTTATCATCTGCATATTATTTAAGTTTATTTGTTATTTATTTAATTTGTTTTTATTTTATTTGCGAACTATATCATGTCCTTACTTTCGTTTTCTTCTATGTATTCTCTATTGTTAACCTGTGGATAATGGTGTTGATTAATGTTTGCTAATCTAGATTACGTATATTTTACTACTACTCGTAACATTTAACTGTTTGTTATCCCTAAATAAATAAATAGGTATGATGTATAGATGACCTTGGAAACATGTTGCTGATAGCGCCATCTAGTAAAAGGTTCCATTGTTGCTGTTTCAATGTAGTCTGCAAAAAAATGCCGTAAGAGGGCTCTCTATTTACAGTTCATTATATTAGTGCATAAACTATTCCCTTTCAGTTTGTCAAGCGACGTTAAATTCATGAGAGAAGTTATTGGTTTTCTACAAGAAGATAGGGTAGACCGAGGCGAATCGGATCGCAGGGCGAATCGGATCACTTTAAGAATTATCCGTATATTACAAAAAGCGTGCCTAAACGGTCACTGATGTTTGATTGACCCATGACTACCGACTCCCCTTCCCGCTAATTCCCGGTGAGTATTGCTTGCTCCTTAGTGTCGGCGACAATTACCGTAAATATAGTCATTTCTACGTGAGCTACTTTTGCGTAAATATAAGGTAACTTATATTAATTTTTAAAGGCCTTTTACAAACATGGCTATGATAACTTGCCTATCAAAAAGTGTTCATGGCTAATTTTGTTTAAGAGACTCACTTACGTGGTATTGCAGTATCATCTGTTGCTATTGATTTTTTATGCTTATCTTATTTCACGACAGTTGGTCCATCATCAGCCTGTTGTAGCCTACTGCTGAACATAGGCCTCCCCCATCGATTTCCAGCGGGAACGATCGCTAGCGTTGGATGGTCCATACATATATAAAAATAACCTAGGCCAGAGGTGCTCTAAATTGATAGGCGAGGCTGTAAATAAGATGCTTAAACAAGAAATATTTTTAAAGCAAGCTGCTGATTCTACGTTCGTTTACGTCTTTAGGAAGAAGAGTCTCGAAAGCACGATGTGTTGTCAAACGTCGAAGTGGGTAACCTGCACTAAATGAGAAGCTAGAAACCAAGATTTCAAAGCGAAAGTCCCCGAAAGTCGTCATAAATTTTACAAATGAACTGAAATCGCTGGGGGGCTTTCGTTAAGAAATAAGGATAGCAGTATCCGGAAGTCAGGAGGCTTATCAAAAGCAATAATTAATGGTATGAAAAGAGAAAAGGTAAGTGATTTTTTGTGGAGATTTTTATCACGAAAACTTCTGAGCGTTATCATAAGTTAACTCACTAATATGATTTATATATCTACTGATAACTAAAAAAGAAAATCTCAATTAGATAATAAGAGTAATACAAAAATGAAGAATTTATTATGGCTGGTGATTATTTTAGACTCGATTAGTATTAACTTGAAAATGCTACGACCTCGCTAACAAACTGCCAGACAAGATTAGAGGAGTTGGGGTCATCTGTGGCTGCGAATGACAACCGAATAAGACATCTCGAGAGTCGTGAACAGCAGACGAAATTACTCGAGGCCAAAGTGTCGGAGTTACAGCTCGAGTTGAACATACAAGCACAACAACAGTTGAACAACGAATTGGAATTGTTAGGCATCCCAGAGCAAGCGAATGAAAATCTCCACCACGTTGCTCTCCTGGCGGCACGGAGGGTGGGCACCGAACTAAATGACTGTGACATTGACTGGGTGGCCAGGGCGGGACCCCGTCGCATCTCAGCTTTATCTGCCGAACATAATACCAAGTTCCCAAGACCGGTAGTGGTACGTCTTTTACGTCGAAACAAGCGGGACCAGATTATAAAGGCCTCCAAATCGCGAAGGAACATAACCAGTAATGATCTTGACATCCCCGGGACACCACACAAAGTATACTACAACGAACGTCTAACAAAGGAGAACAGACTGCTTTTTCGCGCCGCGAGGGCAACATCTAAGGACTTCGGTTACTCCTACTGCTGGTGCACACAGGGAAAAATCTTTGTCAAGCAAAGCGAGGGCAAACCTTCCCATTATATACGTACACATAATGATCTTCAAAATGTATTTAAAACTCCACAACACTGATTCTTTATTTGTAAATCTTATACCCTTTTTAAATAACCGTCAAACTATCTTCAGATGCATGTACCTCACTTATAACTCTCTTTACTTACATTTAAATGAACCTATATTATGTAAAAAACCAAACACAAATATTACATTATTACTTAAATTATATTACATATTATATTATATTATTATATTAAAATGCTGCTATTTACCTGTATACAAGAATAGAAATCGCCAAAAAATCATTAATAAGTATAGGATATACACAAAATACATTAAGATAATAACTTGTAGATATTTACACTGTCTATTGCGTAATAATACTCACTATTTTATAAAATACGAGTACACAACACATGATCTAGGATGCAGAGTACGGAAATATGCTAATCACCGCGAACATACTTTTTACTGTTTCTATGTTAGTCATTGCTTTACCTACAAAAATAAACCAATTTCGAATATAAATGTCGAACTACACAAAACGCAACCAAATTATAAAATATACAATAACACTTATCCAATTCTTTTGTGCGGCAATTGTTCAAATCCTAACACGCTAGCTGGGTCTTATGTCATTTATTATGATTATTGGTAACCGTGTTTGACAATACCACCATTGATGAGTTAGACACGGTTTGTATAAACTGTCACAAAATAGAAGCCCCTGAAGAATGCCGAAAAGCAATTACGGTAGCTCACAATTTTAAGGTATTAGCATTTAATATACGAAGCCTGCATAAAAACTTTGACTCTTTCATCGTTACCCTGAAAAGAACAAACATCGAGTTCGATATTATAATCTTGACTGAGTGTTGGCTTGATGGCTCTTCCATAATACCTCAAATAGACACATACGATAGCTATAGCACGAAAAAAACTATCAACCAGAATAGCGGAGTAGTAGTCTATATAAAACAAAATTTAAAGGTGTGCGTCACTGAACCAGATTTTCAAGATGCAAACTGCCTGCAACTGACATTTAATAACAAGACAACTGTGTTTGGAATATATCGTCCGCCATCACAACAAAACCTAAACAACTTTTTGGATTCCCTTAATAGTTTATTAAACAACTACTCAAATAAGTCAGATACTCTGATCCTTGCTGGTGACATAAATATAAACTTACTTTCAACTAGTGGTGGTCAAGAGTTGGAGTACATGTGTCTTACTGCGGAACACGGCCTATTTCCTGCAATAACCAAACCAACTAGACTGCACACATGTATTGATCATATTTACACGAACATACTCAAAGATACTGTAGGCGTCGTATGTAGCTCAGACATTACTGATCATGACATTGTAATTATTGGCCTCTCAAGAAATATAACTACCAAACGAAGCGTGAACCGCACTGTGGTCAAACGGAACCTTGAAGCCATTAGAAATGACCTCTTAAAACTAAACTGGTCTTTACAAACAGACAACCCTGAAACAAATCAAACAGCGAACAGTTTCTGCAATCAACTTTTAGACATTATCAAGAAACATACACGACAGGTGCGAATTAGTCACTCAAAATATAACATAAAGCCATGGATAACACCTGGACTTATTCGTTGCATGCAGCATAGAGACCGCCTACACACAAAATCGAGGAAATCACCAAACGATCAGCAACTACATCTCATTTACACCCGGTACAGAAACTTCTGCAATGATTTACTACATAAACTTAAAACTGATTACGATAGCACAGAACTGTCTAGTAACACAAAAAACCCAAAGTCTATGTGGAAAACCATCAAGACAATTTGCCATCTGAAACAAAACAATAAAGAACCGACAGAATTGTTAATGCTACCTAACAGCCTTGATGCCAAACACTCACTGAACATATGCAATACATATTTTTCAACACTAGGACAAAAACTGGCTAACAATATTTTAAATGATCTGAAACAGAGTGAAGATATGCTGGCAACTAAAGTCAGTTGTAAATCAATAAGTAACTCATTTTTCATGCAGCCAACCGATGAGATCGAAATTGAGTCTCTAATACTTGCATTACAAAATGATAAGGCCCCGGGTATCGACGGAGTAACTAACGTACTCCTGAAAGAAATAAGGGGCGTCATTATACCACCTCTGACTAGAATATTTAACCTAAGTTTACAATGCGGCACCTTCCCTGACGTATGGAAAACAGCCTCTGTCATACCGATTCATAAAAATGGACCTAAAGATGCACCGGAAAATTACCGGCCGATTTCATTACTAGCTGTTTTTTCAAAATTGCTTGAAAAAGTAGTTAATAACAGACTAGTTACATATATTGAGACGAACCATCTTATTTCTGACAGGCAATTCGGATTTAGGCGAGGAAAATCAACAGAAGAGGCAATCACGTTGCTCACATCAACGGTGGCATCTCAACTTGACAGTGGCAGGCGCAGCATAGGGATCTTCCTAGATCTAGCCAAGGCTTTTGACACGGTTTCAATTCCTATTTTATTGCAAAAACTCGAGAAACAATTTGGCATAAGGGGTGTAGCTCTAGAATGGTTTAAAAGTTACCTAACGAGTAGAAAGCAGTGTGTTAAAGTTGCCAACCATGAAAGTGAGCTACATCATATTAATTTTGGAGTTCCACAAGGGAGCGTGCTAGGGCCAACGCTGTTTATAATGTATATGAACGATATTCATGATACCATTAAGGGTGAGATAATATGTTACGCTGATGACACTGTGTTGATTACTGATGGTCGAAATTGGAACGAAACTTTCTCGAACGCAGAGTGTACGATAGGGAAAGTGTCCACGTGGCTAAAACAAAACCTTTTAACACTCAATATCGACAAAACGCAGTACGTCTGCTTCCACAAGACAGCCGCCTCAGCACCGAACACAGGTTTTAACATGAAATTTCACACCTGCACAGATCATAAGCACTGTACCTGTGAAACCATAAAGCAAACTAACACCATCAAATACTTAGGAATAATCATCGACAGTAACCTAAACTTCAAGGCCCACATCAACTCCTTGTCGAGTCGAGTACGCAAAACGGCAAACATCATGAAACTGCTACGTAAATCGGCACCACCAAACATTCTGAGAAACGTGTATAGCGCACTAACTCAATCATTGATCACATACTGCATAACCTGCTGGGGAAATGCTTCCAAAACAACAATGATTGAACTAGAAAGGGCCCAACGATGTGTGCTAAAGACGACTTTTAAAAAACCCTTTAGGTACCCCTCTACGGAGCTTTACAAAGACAGTAAAGTTCTGAGTGTGCGCCAGCTATTTCTTCTAAAGACACTACTTAAAACTCACCAAAAAGTAATCAACTCACAAGAATATGCCAATTTACTAAAACGTCGCGTATACAAAATCACAGTTCCCAAAGTTAATACTTCCTTTGCTAGGCGTTTCAGTCCTTATAATGACTGCTACATCTACAACAAAGTAGTAAAATGTTGTGATATAAAACAATGCTCAGCAAAAGAAGCACAATGTATACTAAAAAAATACTTAACCTCTTTAGAATACGAGTCCACTGAAAATATCCTAGTACATCTAGCCTAATCCTATCTTAAGCGTCGCAAAGATGATATCTTACTACTTTATATATTATTACTATTACTATATATATATGTATATAACTATAAACATTAAACTAAACACATGTATTGTATAAGTATGTATATATGTGTATGTATTTATATTCATAATAATATTATTGTAATCTCCAAATACTAAATAATTACTATTGCTACAATATTTTTGCATTTTATAAAAAAAACAAAGTTACTTAAAAATTTAAATACGAGTACCTAAACTGTAAAGTATGTCGACCGAGCAAACATTGTAAACAAGTGTTAAACGTAAACATGTTGGTACCCACAGGACAGGCATGCCTAGTGTGGGGCCAACGGATAATTTGTATTGTTCTGTTTTTGGTAATAAATATTATTCAAATATTCAAAATTAAAATATAGAGTTTTAATAAGACTGTAAATATGGTCCGATTTATCCCGGCATTTTGGGGTGAATCAGATTTGCTATTTTTGTGCTTTCGTCATCAAAGAAAAGACTTTTTTGGCCTTCCTCTTCCAACAACTTCTAGCTTCATATTCAGTATTCTTTCGTCACATGCATATCATCTCTACGCATAACGTGCCCATACCATCCTAAGCAATTTCCTCTCAATTTCTCTGTCACTGGCGCCACTTTCAGACTTCCTCTTATACACTCGTTTCGAATCCGATCCATTCTTGTAACTCCGCAAATCCATCTCAACATTCGTATCTTCGTCGCATGCAGTTTTCTTTCATCCGTCCTCTTTAAGGCCTTGTTTGAGAATGGTGTTCGTAATTTTATCCCATCCAACGGCAGAGATTTTTTTTTTGTTTTTTAACGATGCCAGCTATTTCACTCTCAGCCGTACTTTCAAGAACACATGAGTTACATTGCGATTGGTTCTTCATTCAATGATCCCACGGGCTGTTAGTTAAATCTTCTTTGCCGAGCGAGGTGGTATGCTTGGCGGCCGACGACGGTTATTTGTTACTGTTCGGAACTTGCATATGTTCGGATTGGCTTGCGAACTTGTATTGCGCGATACAGGTTAGTTGGGATGCTAGGTGTTAGATGGAGCTGCTTGTCTTTTTGTGGTAGGCCACTGTAGATGTCGCTATGTACACTTGGTATATTTTGCGTGAGTGCCTATAGTAATTTTTTTAGACTGCACTCTTGGTATATCATTATATATGGTTTGTAGCTATCTTTAATAAGACACGAAAATAAACTGGATACAGTGACGTTGTCAATTTCAAATATAATATCTTTAATGCTATAGAATTTTGGTAAATGTTGAAAATACGATTAATATTATGGACATGTTATATACAACAAGTCTATTCATGAAATAATAATCACACTGTTTACACCTTTATAGTTACCTTTTACCTTTATTTCGTATAGTCGTGGGCAATGTATAAAAATCATTTTTTCTTTTACCATCAATGAATGTTAAACACGAACATAGGCGAAAACACATGATTAAAACGCCACGTGTCAACACCTGTAAATCGGTACGCGCGTGGCGTCGTGTCGGGCGTTCATAGTGTGTTTCTAGTCTATAGAAAACAATACATTTGATTCGACTCAACACGCGTGGCGTGTCGTCGGGTGGCGTGGCGTTTTAATAATATGTTTCCGCCTTTAACTACTTACAAGCTTTGAGATATTTTGTTGACGTGCTAACTGACAGAAAGAATGTTCGGTTTCATGAATTTCTTGCCATGCTATAGGCATACAGGGTTATTTTTAAAACACCAACAACCTTTTGGGGAATAGTAGTACTCATGATTATGAACAACTTTTACTATGGAACCAACCCTGAAATCGCGAAATAAAATCAGCTGTTCCATACATGTATGTTTACTTACCTCGACGAAATGTATGGAGCAGCTGATTTTATTTTCGCGATTTCAGGGTTGGTCCCATAGTAAAAGTTGTCTACAAACATCAGTACTTTCACCCTCTAAAAGGTTATTGGTGTTTTAAAAATAACCCTGTATAATAATAATTTATCATTAATTATTCGTGCGTATCTATTTAGCATAATAATATTGTTTTTTTAGACAATTGCATTTTTATTTGCTGATTATATTTAAATTATTTGATAACTGTAAATAAATAAGGGGTCAAATTAAAAAAAAAAAATGTTTATTAAATAATTGTCTACAATTAAAATTTTGTTTTTATTATTCGCTTCAGAAAATATCAGGATTCAGTAGCTCTCCAGCTTTTAGGGGATCCATTAGGAATAACGTACTGTTCGGAACATAATAGATACTATTATTTATCCATATTCCTAACAAAATCCATGAATACGATCCGTTTGTGGAATCCGTCCGGAACAAACCATGCTGTCCTTGTTTTTGAAACCCTATGCCAAATAACAGGGGTCAATTTGCCTATTCAGGAAAAAGTCATGCGATACATTTTCTATGGTTGTCTGTTCCACGAAGTCATTGTGACAGTGATTGACGCTTAAGCTAGGATTAGAACTCCAAGAAAGCAAAAATATATTCGATCAGTGTAATTTTATAATAGTTTTTCTTGTAAGTGATCATGTACAGTAATCCCACATCAATATTTTGTATTATTGCTACAGAATTTTGTGAAAGATTCTCCTTCTGTGGACTAAGAAGTAAGTACCCAGAAAATCTGTATGATTATTTTTTATAATTGTTATTTATATTAACATTAATTCTGTGTATTTTAAAGAATTAATTTTACTTTAGTTTGCGTTTTGCGTAAATATAGGTACCTGGCAATAGGCTAATTTTATTAAAGGAACTTTGCTATAAGTACCTACCTAACCCACCCTCCATTGCGATATTTTCAAAGCTCCCCATACGTTTCTAAAATTAGCTATCCAATCGAAAAGTTTGTGAACAAGCAGCAACATAAAAGTTCGGAACTCAGTCAGAAACGAGCAAAAGTCTTTCCCTTTAGTCACGGTTTAGGTTTATAGGTATAAGTGATTGCTAAAGTAATCCAGGGTCTACGTTGGCTTTAAAAAAAGGAGGTTCACAAGTTGCAAGTGATAGAAATATAGCCGCAGGGTGTCCACCTAAACTAGCATAGCTATGAAAGGGGACTACAAATACTAAATAAAGAAATAAAATAAATAAATATAAAATACTCGTAATATTTCCGAGATGGCCTCGAAGTCCCAAAGTCCGAGAGGCTTGCGATATTTTAAGTAAAGCGGCAGTTGTATAAAACTCTTCAAATAAATCTAAACGTCATCATTCCTCAATCCCCCGCCAAAGACCGCCATGAGTCAAGGTCCAAGTCTCACAAGGGGTGCCCTCTTGCGTAGGTTGTTTAGTTTGTAGTTTTTAAATAATTGATAAAGCCTGGAGCACTGTTCGTATAATGCATGATGAAGTAGCAAAAGCCTCGTGACACACATATGTCCGTCCGAGAAAAAGAAAAATAAATTTCGCTTCATGTCTTTGGAGTATGTGGAACTAGATCTATCCATTAGCAGTGGTTTGTTATTCATTCACCACGAGGAGAAGCCCTTCGACCTAATTTATCAGGGTACTGAAAACTGCATCACCATGCCATTCATCATCTATGCATCATCATTAAATGCAATATTGACATCATCCCCGCTGATTGCTGTATACTACAACATTTAATCTAAATACTAAAATCCCGCTAACGGTTTCACCCGCGTAGCTCCAGTTCCCGTAGGAACTTCATAATTGAATATAGCAGTTACTCCTACATAACACAGCTTTCTAGTGGTGAAAGAATTTTAGTAATCGGTCCAGTAGTTTCGGAGCCTATTAATTGCAAACGATCAAATCTTTACTCTTTATAATAGGTATATGGTGAAACGTAAGCCAATATTTAATAAAAAAAAATCTATTACACAAGTGAAACTATGCGAAGCAGATGTACAATACTATACATAGGCAATGTTTCTGAGTTCGTTACTATTATTTCATTACAAGGCTACGTGAACACCGAGGGATAGGTTACATCTTAAGAAAAGAAGAGTTACTCAAGTCATATCGCTTGGGTCTTCTAGTTTACCAATATCTTTACTTATTACTTATTATTAAGAAGAACGTTTTGATTGCATTGAATAGGCTCCCAAACGAAAGGACCGATTAAAAAAAATCTTTAACATATCGTCGGTAAAACTACAATACCTCGTAAGTGACAATACCTAATAAGGTTGAAAATCGAATGCACCAAATTGATTTCTTGCCCTTTAAAACATATATAACGAAAATATTTCTTGACAGATGAAATTGAACCTTATAAGCAACTGTAACTTACGCGTTATTACATTGTCACCGACGATATGCTATATTTAATAATAAAGTTTCCACAGGAACGGGAACCTTGTTCGCTCGGGTGAAACCGCGAGCAGATATCTAGTGAAATATAAACAAGCTTTAAATTCTAGACGAGTCTGTAAAGTAATACCTGCGTGTTCGCTCCATATTCTTCACTGATCCTTTTTGCTTGCAGCCATTCTGTCTTTATATTTAAGAAACGTGTTATGTCTCCACGAAAATGCAGCGACTGTGGTATATCATATATTTATCATGATGTGCTACACCATGCCACTTATGGGAGCCTTGTTAGCGGACAATTTTATCGGCAGATATAGGTGGGACCGTTTTTATTCAATTTTATTATTTATTTACACTTCACACAACAGCGAAAAAACACAAAAAAAAAGGTTTAATCTTCTCTATAATTTATTTGTGGGTCTGGGGCAATGATGGTAGGATTTAGGGCATTGCTACTTTGCGATGCTTCCAGCACTGCCCCATTATGATGCTTCCAGAATTGCCCCAAAAGCACAAAAGAGAGATAACATTAAAGAGAAACATTGCCCCGTTAGAATAGATTTAAAACAGTTAGAATAGTAGGTATTTTATAAGTTAGTTTTAGTTTAGCTTTTAGTTTTATCTATGCAGCATAGTTGCATATATCTATGTATATTTTAATAGATGGCAAACCAAGTGCCAAAATATATGGTGTTCCTGATTGAATTTGTCGCTCTATCGTTCACTACAGAACATATCATATTTATTTAGTTAGTTCTTCCAAGTGAGTTGTCCCCAATGAGTAAATGTGGGTAATCAAATCTAGTTTTTTTCTCGGATGGAGATATACAGTATCAAATATGTATACAGTCACGGGCAATATATACATTGCCACTTTTTCTAAAATATTTTAACATCTACCATTCAAAAATATGTGAACGACATTTTTTTCTAAATTGCCTTAACATAATTATGTAACTAAACGTTAATATTATTTTTTGATATTTTTTTTTATTAAATATAGGCTTACGTTTGACCATAATCTCGCTTGATGGAAGGCGAAGATAAGGCCTAAGATGATACACGCGTGCCTAGAAAGTGTCTGTTCACTTTAGCTTTAAAGATGTCCAGATTATAGCGTTCCGGAAAAACTGACCCTGGCAGAGAATTCCACTCCTTAGCCGTCCGAATTATGAAAAAAGAAGCAAAACGCTTCGTGCGTATTGAAGGAATGTCTACAACATAAGGGTGAAACCGCTCGCCGCGCCTGGTCGTCCGGTGATGGAAGGGTGAAGGGGGTATCAGGTTATGTAGAACCTCCGCACACTCCCCGAAATGTAACCGGTAAAAAACCTATAGGCAGGCTACTGGTCTACGGTGTTCGAGGCTCTGAAGACTTGCCTCCACAAGTGAGTTATTGCCTATGACTCTCTTCGCTCGGCGCTCCAATGAGTCTTTTGTTAATGAAAATTTGATAAAAAATGTGTGGTTAAGTTTGACACAATTTAACATTTACATTTTTATTGGAAACAGTAAGCATACTTATTTTTTCGATTGAATGTTGCTACATGAATTTGAATAACAACGTCGTTTCTATGTTATTGCTCGTGACTGTACTTACGTACGATTTTGTTTTGTTTTTATTTTAAAATAAAGATTACTAGCAGAGTTTTGCAGTCTACTAGTATTCTTGTTAACCCCTCGTGCTAAGCTAAAATGCTTGTGTTACGTACGAGTGTCGGTAGTGCAATGGGTGAGGTTCGAACCAGCGACCTCAAGATTACAAGTCCGACGCCCAACGCGGCTACGTACGGCCGCTTAAAACGGATTCAGTATTTTGCAGTAGACTCATTGTGTACGAGTAAATTTGTCGAGTACCTAGTATTCGGCCAATTGCCCGACCAAATCGCTAGACAGTTTCATAATCGGAACTTAGAAGTTCTGATATTGGTTCATGTGTAGTACTTAACTACTAGTAGTGGCCTAATTTATATGGCGCGAAGTATCTACGAGAACTTTGGCTCGATTGCTATCTATAGAATTATATTTCTAAGATGTGTATGTATCTTCACGGAGTGGGTATGTATATGTGTGTGTAGCTAAGTAAATGGAATGTAATACTACATTACATTTAATTTACTAACCAAGACGAATATATATTAAAAAAAAGATCATAGACATAGAAATATATAAAATTTTGGAATGATCACTTAAAAAAAAGGGCTTATGTTTAACTTACTATCAGATATAGTAAAAATGATCACCAAAATTAAACCCGCATTTTAATGTAAAATTGTAACCAAAGTTTTAACATTTCGCTATCGTATTTAAGCAAAATGACTCCAAATAAATCATTGTTAACCCACAAGTAGTAAATGATCACCAAAAGTACCTAAATGTTTTACTAATTTACTATTTGGTTCTGGCACTCGCCGGCCGCTGCCGCGGCACCGCTCGCTTCGCTCGCTCGGCTCGTGCGTTGTATGGCCGCAGCTCTAACCTAACCTAACCGATTGTCATTTTTCATTGATTTTATTAAGGTAGAAATAGCGCAATAATTTGCTCGCTAAGATTTGGTGATCATTAACTACATTTGGTGTTCGAATACAATTTGAAGTGCAGTCGTGACTAAAATAGCTAGTACTATTATAATTTTAGACTTTATTTTTCTGGTGTCAAGTATATATTTTTGGTGGTCATTATATTTTATCCCAAAAAAAAGTGAATTGCCAGCCGAAAGGGAACTTTACTTATTGTCCTCTATTACAACTATAAACCCTGTTCCTTTCATCACTTGTGAAGTTACTCATCTGCCTTAACAGCGAGCTATTTTTTAGTAGAGTGAGATATCGACATTGTTTGATAGCATAGGTACTTACTTTTCAGGATCTGAAGCAAATAATACTTTAAAAAATTATTGAAAAATCTAAATATAAGTTCAATTTGTATGTTTTAATTACAATAAAGTCATTTATCTACCACTCTACCGGCAGGTAAAATAAATTTGTCCGTAGATTAGTCCACTGAAATAATACCTTTAAAAATTATTGAAAAATCTAAATATAAGTTCAATTTGTATGTTTTAATTTCAATAAAGTCATTTATCTACCACTCTACCGGCAGGTTAAATAAATTTGTCCGTAGATTAGTCCACTGTCAGACGAAGTACCTACTTCTGTTTGGTTCAAGTTATATACCTAAGTAACAATGAGCTTTCCGGTTGTACGTAGTCTATACTAATTTTATAAAGAGGAAAGATTTGTATGTTAGTAACGAATTGGCTCATAAAGTACTGGACCGATTTTAAAAATTCTTTTACTATTTGAATGCTACATTATTACTGATTAATATAGGCTATATTTAACTATAAAGTTTCTTCGGTAACGGGAGTTACGCGGGTAAAAGCGCGCGCGGGAAGCTAGTATTTAATGAAAATTCATTGTGTGAACCACAAACAAGATCATAAATTATATTAGGACAGTTAGCTTTTTCCCGCCAATGTTAAATGTGCTTTCTTGTATCAATGATTCCTTCAAAGAACTGCAGGTTAATAAATAAATAAAGTAAATTAAGGTTATCTAGCTCATTAATATAATGCTGATATATGGTGTTCTATAAAATAAAGTTTCAATTAGTGTACCGATTTTGCCTCCAACAAAAATAGTATAAAAATCAATTCACTGTACTGTACAGTATGTACCTATTACAGCAAACTTCGCAACGATTTGAACGAACAACTAAAATGTAAATTAATAAGCTTTTGTAGCTGTGTCTATATTGTTTTTGGATCGTTTTTCATCCATGCGATTTTTTTTCAGAGTGATATTATACTTTTCGACAGTATACCTCGTAGGGACGGTCCTAACCTGTTGTTCCGCTATACCTCCTCTAATGTTGCCCCAAACGTAAGTATGTGCTTGTTAAAAAATAAAGAAACATAGCGTTTTATTCGAATTTACCTGAACACATCGCCAGAGAGACGGAAATACCCCGTAAGTTACAGTTGCTAATAGGTTTGAAGATTTGATCTTCAAACCTATCAGCAACTGTAGCAAGTTTATATTTTGCTTAATTGGGTCGGACTTATAGAGAAACTCAATGATAGGAGACTTGGATCTTTGGGTGCTTTCAGGGACTAGATAAAAAAGCCTTGCAAGTCTACCTTAGATATCAGCGTCCGTTTTTGTATCTAATTGTCACCAAAATAATATGAATCGAAATTGATCAACTTACTTTTACGGGACTTTATGTTATGTGTAGCTTATAAAATCCTTGTTTACAGACGAAAATCTATTATGCCCGAAAAAATCATTATTCCTACGAATGTTCCTTAAGTGTTTGCGTTGGTAGCATTTTACATTAATGTTAATACACTCTACCGTTTCAGGACCACTTCTATGATTGGTTTACTTTTGATAGCTGCTGGAACAGGTGGTATCAAACCTTGTGTTGCTGCCTTTGGAGGAGACCAGGTACATATAATACCTATTAGTAGTAAGGATTCGCCGGTTCTGGCTCACAACTTCAACTCCTAAAAAAAAAAAAAAAAAAAAAATCTTCATATCGTGACCGCGATCTAAAAGTGACCGCGGCCTAAAAAAAAAAAAAAAAAAAAAAGTTTGGTGTCTTTTCCTATGTTTTGGCACACGCCCGATCGATCTGTGGCATCCGTTTTGGTCTAGGTCTTACGGTTCCAAAGTTAGCTTGAGGCTTCCACTACATTACTAACGACCTATCATTACTAACGATCTCTTTTGCGCTACATTACCAATGAGTCAATCCGTCTCGGCGCGCGCTAATTACCCATTGTCTGATGGTTGTTTTGCTACGGTGATAAATAATAAAACCCACATTCATTTACAGCCCGTTAACGTCCACTGCAGAACATGGGCCTCCTCTTAACAGACCTTGGCAAGCCAGGATCGTAGAGGGATATTGCCATAATCACCACGCTTGGTAGACGGATTGGTCTTTTCCTATGTTTTGGCACACGCCCGATCGATCTGTGGCATCCTTTTCACGATATTCCAACGCGTTTCCGAGATAGGAATTGTAATAACATGGTCCTAGTACCCCTCATTAAGTCATTACTAATGACATGCTCGGCGCTCATCACCGTTACCTCGCTTCGCCACCCTCATTACTAATTACCTTCGTACGAATAAAACTATGTTTATTTTAACATTCGTTTATTTCACGCAAAATAACATTTAAACATATTATATACCAATATATCATTGAAAATACTATTGCTACTGAATAACCTCACAAATTCTGACAAGGATAAACCGTTGAATTTGTGATATATATACATCAAGCTGTACTCGCCGCATACTGAGGTCCAATCATTTTGTAGCCTGCTTCTATTATAATTCCATTGTCTTGAGTTCCTCTTTAAAAACCTGAGGTGAAAGCCTGTAGGTGGTCTACCATAAGAATCAAAGTATTCCCCAAAACTATTATCATCAATGTGTATTGCAACCCAATGAGATCCAGGTTTTGTGTCAGGATCTAAATTGCTTATAAGGTATGTAGGGGTTTGTATGCCTATTGGTAATCGGTTTGCAGCATATACGTTGTATTGTAGGCATGGATGAACATTGTTTAAATGTTGTTGTATTTCCAAAGTATTCATAATATGTCAAAGGTCGTATCGATTGCAAGTATCAGATGCAAGTGGTTAAATTCTGATGGGTACCTACCTACTTAACAGCCAGGATAGGATGGGTCAAGGTAGATAATAAATAAAAGATGCATAATTTATAAGTAATTGATAACTTTATTTGAGTGCCTTGCGAATGACAAAGTAAGCAGGTACAAAGTAACATTTTGTATATACATAGGTAACCAACCATACCTAAACTTGTCTTAAATCTACCAGTTACCAGTAACTCGTGTTATTTCTATTAGCAATGCAATATCAGTGCGCATTGTTGTGAATCATCCAAAATCCTTGTTGAGCAGTTGTCATGATAACACTAATGTTCATAAATACTATTATCTCCGACATTCTTTGAACATGATTAAGCTAATGGTGTGTGCTTTGATTTGGGTATTTGGTAAATTGTAAATAATAAAAGTTAGGTACATGTTCAAAATTATTTAATTCTTTTTTTAATAATAAAAGTTTAATACTAATACAATGAATACTTAGCTACTATAGTCTTTACTAAACATAGGCACTTAAAACTATTACAATTAATAATATAATAAGCACTTTAAACTAATACAATGATTACTTAGCTACTACAGTCTACACATACATTACGGTTTTTATCTATTTCAATAACATTATCAAACTCTGCATACACAATACAGTTGATGGTTTGCAAAAGAGCTGATTCAAAACGAACTTCCAATCTTACGCCGATGCATTATTTACAAATGACAGGGATTTGCTGGTTCCTAGCATATTTAAACCCCTTTGATGGAACATAAACGGTGCAATATAAATCCGAAGGAAATATCTTGGTTTTGATGCGACACATATCATTAGTATTCTGTTTTAGATCTATAATTAAATATCCATGAGCTTCTTTTGTAGCATCTTTATAAGATTCATCAATAAATTTTACATTTTCTGGTGAAACTTGACGTGCTAAGTATCGAATTTGAGTTTTATCACGAGGATTTTTAAAATAAATAATATAACTTGAATTTAGAGATATATCTCTTTGTCCTTTTCCTTGATGAAATAAATTTTGAGTTATATAGAACACACTCAAATTTCTGTGATGACTTCCCTTTGTGAATATATCTACAATGCGACCATCAGATTCTCTCATCAGATCATCGATGATGACAAGTTGAGTACATTTTCCATCAAACATACTCAAGTCTGGAATTCCTTGATGATAATTAACATTTTAAGGTTATATAACGGTTGCATTTCATCAAAACACCAGGTTATTTGAGTAAAATTTGTACTACAAACATCTGTGACATATTTTATAAAGTTTGTTACAAAATTTGATTTTCCACACCCACTTGGACCAGAAACGATTGCGGTGAATGGATGAATAAAATGAACCATTGTAACACGTGTGGATAGCAATAGGTACAAGAACGGAATAAAACAAGTTATTTGGAAGTCAAGGAAGATAGTTTTATTTCATACATATAAAATAACTTAAAACTAATTATCTTTTACAGTGTTAAAACAAATATACTTTATACAAGTAAATAACTTTGTACAATAACAATACCAAACTGTACTGTTTTATCTTAATTTATAAAACTAATTATCTCTTACAGTGTAAAAATAAACATCTTTTAAAACAGAACAACTTTATACAAGTAAATCAACCTTAATAATAATATCAAACTATACAATTTTATCTTAATTTATAATGACCCCACGCTAATGTGTCAACATCATTGAGTAGAATATATCGTTTTGTATCACTGTATGATAAAGATGTTTTGTTTATTTGCTGCGTAAAAATTATATGTTTTATTGACTTAAATCTAAGCATACTGCTAAATTGAACATTTTTATCGAAGAGACAAGACTTGTAATTTAACATTTTCATTTTTTTTGTAACACTTTTGTTAACACCTTTGGCTTTGGCTACAAATTTATTTTCAACATCTAGCGCATACATTTTGGATCTTAACCCTACAAATTCTTTTAATATTTTGCCATTGTTTTCATCTTTGAAAAACCCTAACTTTTTTTTATTGATTTTTGGATATCCATAAATATTGTCAGATGGATAATCAGATGTATCAAACCTAAATTCTAAATCCGGTTTTATGTCGTCATAAATTTTTTTTGTAAAAATTTGATATATTAAACTGTCGGTATCGGTGTATAGTAATTTAACTTGATTTTTAAACTTCGTCAACATGTAATTGTAATGAAAATCATACATTAGAGTTTTTGAAATATCTAATATACAAAACAAATATCTAATATATATGTTTTTCAATAAAATTCTCTTGCATATAAAATGAAAAAAAAAAAAAAAAAAATATATATATATATATATATATATATACAAAACCTAAGTAAATAGGTTTGTTGTATAGTAACTTAGTTTTCTTTAACTGAATTGCCACTAGATTTTCTGCAAAAATTGATAAGCTGTGGAACTCAGGTTTTGCAATCAAATCTTGTGCACCAAGAGATTTGCCTCGATTCTCCCAGTGAGTTAATAATTTTACATTGACTCGCTTTTCAATATTTTCCATTGTTTTCCCAAACACTGCATTGTTCATTAATTTAAAAAAGTCTTTTTCAAAATCTGATTTAGCAGAAGTCCGCAAAAGTGTATTTAAATCTATATATTTCTTTAACCAAGGAGATTGTCTGAATTTTAATAATTTATGAATTTTTGTTAGTTTTAAACCCATCTTAATACATTGTTTTAAGTTTCTGTGATGAATTTTGTATTTTGTTTTATTATTGAGGTTTGGAACTAACTTTTTTTCTTTAGAACCACCGATACATATATTATCAGGGCATAAAGGTAAATCAGAATGTAAATCATGAAGTTCATCAGGATATTCTAAATCTACTTCTAAAATGAAACCATAATCTGAATCATCCGGTACATCAAAGTTTGTATCCGAACTAACCCATTCAAATTCACCTACTGGTAGGTATTGAGACATGGCCCAACCATATAAATTATTCGCATCAAAATATGTTAGATATGATTTTGGCTTATTCTCATCAAAATCTTCCAAATATATATTATTAGCTTTGGCATAGCGGTTACTGCACAGAGATACACCACCTCGGATACCATTCCTGATAAATGCTATTTTGTCAAAATCTTTCAATAATTCCAATACAATTTTAGTATATTTTTTTTTTTTTTTTGTGGGTAGCCCAAGTGACAACAGTTAAAATTGTGCTCTTACATTTAATTAAATAAATAAAATATTAACATACAGTATACTATGATAAATTAGTGTTTACAATAAAGTAATACTCCCACGTCACTCAATTCACCAGTTTAAATCACATATTTATTCACGGTTCTCACAATATCTTCAAATGGACCTATACTCAAAGCTGTCTGAACAAGTTGAGCAGCTGGCAGAATCCCTCTCCAGTAGGATGGCTCAACATGAGGAGGATTTAAAGATTGCAACCACAGCGGAGGTGCCACACAAATCTGTTGCCAGTTTGTCCAAGGAGTTTGCGGAATTCAGATGTTTTGTATACAAAACGCTTGCCACTTTTAGGACACAAATTGAGCTGTTGGTCTTAGGATTGGACAGACATGAGATGGCATCTCGTCGGAAGGTGTTGCTGCTCCATGGGGTCAAAGGTGAAGATGATCCAGTAGCTATGGTCGTTAGCATACTACGCGACCAAATGCAGATGTCGGAGGTAGCCAGGAGTGATATTGCCGCTTGTCATCGTTTGGGAGCTAACAAAAGTAAGCCACGACCAGTTCTGATCCGCTTCAGGCAGTACACTGTCAGGAGCGACGTATGGAAGGCTAAGACCAATCTAAAAGGCACTGGCTATACTCTGTCGGAATTCCTTACGAAGCCGCGACATGATGTGTTTATGAAATGTCGTAAACATTTTGGCGAACGTAACTCCTGGACTTCAGAAGGTAAAGTGGTGATTCTGCTTCCGGACAAGTCGCGGCGGAAGATAGAAACGGCTGGTGAGCTTGATCTTCTCATATCGCAGTTTCCCACCACACAAACAAGCAGCGATGCCGGGCGAAAGCAACCGGGTGATAGAGGGACTTCAGTTACTCAAAAGCCGTCGACGTCGACCTCAACATCCGACAAGAGGACCCGGAGACAGGCCAAGTGATGTTTTGACCTCTTAAACTCAGTATCGTTATACTTTTCCGTATGCAATTTTGTTATTTTAATTGTAGGTGTTTGAACATTATTCATAATGTAATTTTACTAGTGACATTACATTCACTTACAATACAACTGACATTCCAAGAGAATGTAATACTTTGTGGTCACAAATCGATACTTTAGGCCCGTACTTCTTTGACCTTTTAGCCAATTTTATTTCGTATTTTTAATTCTATATTTTAAGTTATTGTTTATTCTGAGTGTACGGGGGGTTAATGTAATAAGCAATTAACCTTCAGACAATTTTTGTTTTGTTATTTTCATATTAATATAAATATTTTATTTTTTATGTATTTATTATAAATTATATATAATGTCCATCGATACTGAAGATAACTTATTCTTTTCTTGTTCTTCATCCAGTGATTCGTTTGCTAGTGCATCTGATGATGATGAGTCTCTCCAATTGCGCGACCTTTTATATTCTAATCTTGCTTTTTCCTCTATGAAATGTTTTAATGTTGTTCATATTAATGCCCAAAGCGTTCATGCTCACTATCCCGATATTCTGTCTTCGTTTGACCCTGATCTCATTCATGCTGTGCTCATTTCTGAGACATTTCTCAAACCCACACTGCCCTCTGCACAGTATGCTTTACCAGGGTATAAATTATTACGTAACGATAGGACCGGAAAGGGTGGCGGGGGTGTTGCCATATATCTCCGTGCGGATCTTAAACATAAGATTCTTGATCAGTCTCCAAGTGTGTACTCAAAATCAAGTGAACATATTTTTATAGAAGTGAATATTAATCACAACAAAATAATTTTGGGTGTGTTCTATAGTCCATCGTGTCTGATTGATTACTTCTCATCACTTGAAAACAAACTAGAACATCTGTCGGCTTTATATGAACATATAGTTATCCTTGGAGACTTCAATACTTGTTTGTTAAAAAATGACGCACGGAGTCAACGACTGCACTCACTCGTCTCTTCCGTCAATATGCACATCCTCCCACTCGGTTCGACTCACCATGCTCCTAATTGTAAACCCTCTCTTTTAGATCTTATTCTTGTCTCCGATCTTTCCAAAGTTTCTACTCATGGGCAGTTGCCCGCCTCTTTCTCTTATCATGATCTTATATTTCTATCTTACAAAATCTGCTGCCCTCGGCGTAAGTCTAAATTTTACTTCCTTCGAAGCTTTAAAAACATTTCTCTGGAACGTTTGAGGGTGGAAGCGGCCAGTACTGATTGGTCACCTGTTTACACCTGCAACGATATTGATTCAAAAGTAGCCACGTTTAACCAATTAGTGCTTGGAATATATGACATCCATGCCCCGATCAAAAGGGTGCGTATCAAACATGCTCCGGCTCCATGGTTGACCGACGAAATAAAAAAGGTGATGTCTTATAGGGATAAAGCGAAAAGGAGATTCAAAAAGTCAGGTACTGAAGAAAACTGGGAACAATATAAAAAACTACGCAACCGTTGCAGTCGAATGTGTAGAGATGCTAAAAGACGCCACATTCATTGTTCTATTAGTAACCTTAACACAGCACAGGTATGGCAATTCTTGAAATCTCTTGGTGTCGGCAAGAGTACTGGCGATGGGGTAACATCAGTGGATATTAATACACTTAATACCCACTTTGCAATACCACCGCTTCGTGTGAATGCCGACACCAAAACCTCTTCTCTTGAGTATCTTTTAAATCTTCCCAAGCCATTTTGTGCTCCGTTCTCATTTACAGCAATCACGGAAAGAGACACATTAAAATCCATCAAATCCATTTCCACTAAAGCGGTAGGTCATGACGGGCTACAACTACAGATGGTAGATTTATTATTAGAGGAACTGACTCCCATTATAACGCACCTAATAAATTTCTCTCTTGAGTCGAATTCCTTCCCGTCAGCCTGGAAAAAGGCTCATGTTCTGCCGCTTCCCAAGACCACTAATCCCACCTCCACATCCCATTACCGTCCAATCTCCATCCTTCCTATCCTGTCTAAGGTGCTTGAGAGTGTTGTGCACTCACAGCTTTCGTCTTATCTCTCCTCTAACAACCTCTTAAGTCCTTACCAATCCGGCTTCCGTCCCTGCCACAGCACTGTTACTGCACTTATTAAGGTAACCGATGACATCCGCTTGGCTATGGAACAGAAGCTACTAACTGTCTTAGTCCTACTGGATTTTAGCAGTGCTTTTAATTCAGTGGACTTTGATATCCTTCTTGGCATCCTCACTTCCTTGAATGTCTCGGCTCCAGTGGTTGCTTGGTTTGATTCATATCTTAGAGGTCGCTCGCAGGCTGTTCGTGCCAATGAGACTTTCTCTCAGTGGTGTGATCTAACTACGGGCGTTCCTCAGGGTGGCGTCCTCTCTCCTCTTCTATTTTCTGTTTTTATAAATGCAGTCACTAAAGTATTATCTTCTAATTTCCATCTCTACGCAGACGATTTGCAACTATATCGGCATTTTAAGGTTACAGATGCTAAGGAAACCATTGCTGCTATCAATACTGACCTTGGAAACATTAGTACGTGGGCAAATGCTTTTGGCCTTTTGGTCAACCCATCTAAGTCACAAGCTCTCATTATTGGTAGCAGATACATGTATAACTCCATTAACCTCAATTTGTTACCACCTGTTATATTTGACAATAAAATAATAGCTTTCTCCAAGTGTGCAAAGAATTTAGGTGTCATCATAGATTGCAATCTTTCTTGGAGCTGTCAAGTTGCAGAGGTAAGCAGGAAGGTGTACTGTTCGTTTCAGTCGCTTAAACGTCTCCAGAAATTCCTACCTTTTCAGACGAAAGTCACCCTTGCTCAATCGCTTCTACTTCCTCTCTTAGACTACGCTGACGTTTGCTTTCTAGATGCAACAGAAGAACTTTTGGACAAACTCGAACGCCTTCAGAATTTGTGTATCCGCTTCATTTTCGGCCTCCGAAAGTATGACCATGTGTCAGAGTTTCGGTTGCAGTTGAAGTGGCTGCCTATTCGACGGCGTCGGGACTGTCACATCTTGTCTCTTCTGTTTTCTATCCTCCATAATCCCAATGCCCCTACTTATCTTCGCGAACGCTTTGAGTATTTAATACCTAGAGACAAACCCTGTCGTACCGCCACTTCTCTCCTTTTAAAGAACCCTCCTCATGTCTCTAGCAAATATGACCACTCGTTCACCGTCCGTGCGGTGCGGTTATGGAATTCCCTTCCACATCCCATACGCGCTTGCCAGTCTCCTGATGCATTCAAAAGAAGAACAAAGGAGTATTTTTTGTCTCAGTAATTCATTGTGTAATATGGACATATAAGTTAGTGTATGTAGTTTATTATATATAGCAGGCATATTTATTAGTATGTTATTATATATGTATATTTAACTATTAGTGTGTATGTTTATAGTATGTAGTATTTTACCAAGTAGCTAAATTAAATCTGTTGTACACTTCCTATTCACTAATTTTCATGTATCTCTTTCCCAAAGGTTTGCTGGAAGAGAATTCATTAATGAATTAAGCTCGCCTTTGTACATGTTGTTTCCAATTATAAAATGTATGTCTTGTAACTTTCTGTGTGCAATAAAGTATAAATAAATATTTTAACATAGCATCCCAACTTAATCCTGGTGCTGTATAATAATGAGCAGGATCTAACCCATACGTTTTTAAACACAGAGTTCTGAAATTTTTAAAAAATATCAGTTAACAATAAGACATCAGTTTTGAGATACAAATCGGAATAATCTGACATATTCTGACAGTCAAAGTGTTCCCAAACATCTATCGCGTGACTATAGTCGTCGTCTGAAACGGATGTATCTGTCAGTGAGTTATAAAACTGATCTTTACTAGGGAGTGATGTGACTTTTAAACAATCACTTGATGTCATAAACTCATATGGTTAAACACCTTTCTCTCGAAGACGAATAAAATCATTGGTATTTGGAAAGTTGTGTTTTAATGTGATAAATTGATCATCGTTTAAATTTTTAGCCAACTGATCGAGACTACAAGGTAAAAATTTTATTGAATCTACGAATCTTAGTTTTATATTTTGATTATTTATGTGTATTGTTTTAGTAAATGATATATATTTTTCTTTGGTTTGAGGAATGATATCAACTTCACCTTCAACATAGTTTAATGCATGAACAATAAAATGAGCATCATAATTACTGAGGTTGTGAAGAAAAACAGGTACGTGACGTGGACTCCGAAACTTGTTCATACATGCTTCATGTGCAACACCTCTAAAGCAACCAGTATACCAATCAAAATCTAAGCTTATTTCACTATTCAAGTCACACTCACAAATGTGACACATTTTTGTTGTCGAATTTTTTTTTTTGTTCATCCACGGTTGACAATGGTTTTGGACTTATTTGAAAACAATTTTTCCTACTTATAAGTTTCAAATCTTCATGAAGACGTTCCATGAAAACTTGAGTGCAATTTGGACCACTATACGTTTCATATTTTGACAAGCTATCATCATATGAACATTTTATATAGTACCCAAAACTATACACCTCATGTTTATTAATGCTGTTTGTATAAGGTTTTGATGGATCGTTAGAACATGATTTTATAGGATTTAGAAAAACTTCAAAATCTGCATAAATTACAAAAGGTATTTTTAGCTTTTTATCAAATTTATCAAATGTAAGTTTATCATTTAGAACGTTTTGACCAAACCAATTTTTTGATGTTGTGTTTCCATTTGGTAATTCTGTTGTAATATGAGCACAGTCATGTTGTTGATGATTGTTTAACCTTTCCTGAGTTAGGAATTTCAATAAACATCCATCACATATGTATATGGCATGTTCTTGATTAGAAATTTGTTTGCTTACTAGACGTGATAAATTATTTATGTAACAGTAATGATTATTTGTACCATTTGATATTAAAAGCAAATTGATATGAGTAGTTTTGCGAGATTTGGTCAAAAACAGGGCTCCTACTACACTATTGCACTTTTGAATTTTATTAAATTGTAACCCGAAAACATTAATACTAATGTTGTTTAGTTTTTCTACTTTGGATATGTCAGATATTTTAATTGGAAAAGGTACACCATCAAAGTTTAACTTGTTTGAATGCATACTGTATGAGGATACTCTATCTGAGTTTGTTTTTGCTGGATACAGAGCTGATAGCAAAGCCCACTTGAAACACATATTGTTTAAACACACATTATACCCCACCTTCCGTTCCATCGGCTCACTCCGTTCGCCTTCGTCACTCTCGGTGTGTTAGAACGCCCAATAACATCTTACTATGGAATATGAACGTCAATAAATTTAATCCTTTACGTGGTACTTCTCACATCGACCTACCAAAAGATATAAGAGCAAAAAAAAAGCCGTAATAAATGTAAAAAATGCTGACAATATGTGTTTCAAGTGGGCTTTGCTATCAGCTCTGTATCCAGCAAAAACAAACTCAGATAGAGTATCCTCATACAGTATGCATTCAAACAAGTTAAACTTTGATGGTGTACCTTTTCCAATTAAAATATCTGACATATCCAAAGTAGAAAAACTAAACAACATTAGTATTAATGTTTTCGGGTTACAATTTAATAAAATTCAAAAGTGCAATAGTGTAGTAGGACCCCTGTTTTTGACCAAATCTCGCAAAACTACTCATATCAATTTGCTTTTAATATCAAATGGTACAAATAATCATTACTGTTACATAAATAATTTATCACGTCTAGTAAGCAAACAAATTTCTAATCAAGAACATGCCATATACATATGTGATGGATGTTTATTGAAATTCCCAACTCAGGAAAGGTTAAACAATCATCAACAACATGACTGTGCTCATATTACAACAGAATTACCAAATGGAAACACAACATCAAAAAATTGGTTTGGTCAAAACGTTCTAAATGATAAACTTACATTTGATAAATTTGATAAAAAGCTAAAAATACCTTTTGTAATTTATGCAGATTTTGAAGTTTTTCTAAATCCTATAAAATCATGTTCTAACGATCCATCAAAACCTTATACAAACAGCATTAATAAACATGAGGTGTATAGTTTTGGGTACTATATAAAATGTTCATATGATGATAGCTTGTCAAAATATGAAACGTATAGTGGTCCAAATTGCACTCAAGTTTTCATGGAACGTCTTCATGAAGATTTGAAACTTATAAGTAGGAAAATTTGTTTTCAAATAAGTCCAAAACCATTGTCAACCGTGGATGAACAAAAAAAAAAATTCGACAACAAAAATGTGTCACATTTGTGAGTGTGACTTGAATAGTGAAATAAGCTTAGATTTTGATTGGTATACTGGTTGCTTTAGAGGTGTTGCACATGAAGCATGTATGAACAAGTTTCGGAGTCCACGTCACGTACCTGTTTTTCTTCACAACCTCAGTAATTATGATGCTCATTTTATTGTTCATGCATTAAACTATGTTGAAGGTGAAGTTGATATCATTCCTCAAACCAAAGAAAAATATATATCATTTACTAAAACAATACACATAAATAATCAAAATATAAAACTAAGATTCGTAGATTCAATAAAATTTTTACCTTGTAGTCTCGATCAGTTGGCTAAAAATTTAAACGATGATCAATTTATCACATTAAAACACAACTTTCCAAATACCAATGATTTTATTCGTCTTCGAGAGAAAGGTGTTTAACCATATGAGTTTATGACATCAAGTGATTGTTTAAAAGTCACATCACTCCCTAGTAAAGATCAGTTTTATAACTCACTGACAGATACATCCGTTTCAGACGACGACTATAGTCACGCGATAGATGTTTGGGAACACTTTGACTGTCAGAATATGTCAGATTATTCCGATTTGTATCTCAAAACTGATGTCTTATTGTTAACTGATATTTTTTAAAAATTTCAGAACTCTGTGTTTAAAAACGTATGGGTTAGATCCTGCTCATTATTATACAGCACCAGGATTAAGTTGGGATGCTATGTTAAAATATACTAAAATTGTATTGGAATTATTGAAAGATTTTGACAAAATAGCATTTATCAGGAATGGTATCCGAGGTGGTGTATCTCTGTGCAGTAACCGCTATGCCAAAGCTAATAATATATATTTGGAAGATTTTGATGAGAATAAGCCAAAATCATATCTAACATATTTTGATGCGAATAATTTATATGGTTGGGCCATGTCTCAATACCTACCAGTAGGTGAATTTGAATGGGTTAGTTCGGATACAAACTTTGATGTACCGGATGATTCAGATTATGGTTTCATTTTAGAAGTAGATTTAGAATATCCTGATGAACTTCATGATTTACATTCTGATTTACCTTTATGCCCTGATAATATATGTATCGGTGGTTCTAAAGAAAAAAAGTTAGTTCCAAACCTCAATAATAAAACAAAATACAAAATTCATCACAGAAACTTAAAACAATGTATTAAGATGGGTTTAAAACTAACAAAAATTCATAAATTATTAAAATTCAGACAATCTCCTTGGTTAAAGAAATATATAGATTTAAATACACTTTTGCGGACTTCTGCTAAATCAGATTTTGAAAAAGACTTTTTTAAATTAATGAACAATGCAGTGTTTGGGAAAACAATGGAAAATATTGAAAAGCGAGTCAATGTAAAATTATTAACTCACTGGGAGAATCGAGGCAAATCTCTTGGTGCACAAGATTTGATTGCAAAACCTGAGTTCCACAGCTTATCAATTTTTGCAGAAAATCTAGTGGCAATTCAGTTAAAGAAAACTAAGTTACTATACAACAAACCTATTTACTTAGGTTTTGTATATATATATATATATATATATATATTTATTTTTTTTTTTTTTTCATTTTATATGCAAGAGAATTTTATTGAAAAACATATATATTAGATATTTGTTTTGTATATTAGATATTTCAAAAACTCTAATGTATGATTTTCATTACAATTACATGTTGACGAAGTTTAAAAATCAAGTTAAATTACTATACACCGATACCGACAGTTTAATATATCAAATTTTTACAAAAAAATTTTATGACGACATAAAACCGGATTTAGAATTTAGGTTTGATACATCTGATTATCCATCTGACAATATTTATGGATATCCAAAAATCAATAAAAAAAAGTTAGGGTTTTTCAAAGATGAAAACAATGGCAAAATATTAAAAGAATTTGTAGGGTTAAGATCCAAAATGTATGCGCTAGATGTTGAAAATAAATTTGTAGCCAAAGCCAAAGGTGTTAACAAAAGTGTTACAAAAAAAATGAAAATGTTAAATTACAAGTCTTGTCTCTTCGATAAAAATGTTCAATTTAGCAGTATGCTTAGATTTAAGTCAATAAAACATATAATTTTTACGCAGCAAATAAACAAAACATCTTTATCATACAGTGATACAAAACGATATATTCTACTCAATGATGTTGACACATTAGCGTGGGGTCATTATAAATTAAGATAAAATTGTATAGTTTGATATTATTATTAAGGTTGATTTACTTGTATAAAGTTGTTCTGTTTTAAAAGATGTTTATTTTTACACTGTAAGAGATAATTAGTTTTATAAATTAAGATAAAACAGTACAGTTTGGTATTGTTATTGTACAAAGTTATTTACTTGTATAAAGTATATTTGTTTTAACACTGTAAAAGATAATTAGTTTTAAGTTATTTTATATGTATGAAATAAAACTATCTTCCTTGACTTCCAAATAACTTGTTTTATTCCGTTCTTGTACCTATTGCTATCCACACGTGTTACAATGGTTCATTTTATTCATCCATTCACCGCAATCGTTTCTGGTCCAAGTGGGTGTGGAAAATCAAATTTTGTAACAAACTTTATAAAATATGTCACAGATGTTTGTAGTACAAATTTTACTCAAATAACCTGGTGTTTTGATGAAATGCAACCGTTATATAACCTTAAAATGTTAATTATCATCAAGGAATTCCAGACTTGAGTATGTTTGATGGAAAATGTACTCAACTTGTCATCATCGATGATCTGATGAGAGAATCTGATGGTCGCATTGTAGATATATTCACAAAGGGTCACAAGTCATCACAGAAATTTGAGTGTGTTCTATATAACTCAAAATTTATTTCATCAAGGAAAAGGACAAAGAGATATATCTCTAAATTCAAGTTATATTATTTATTTTAAAAATCCTCGTGATAAAACTCAAATTCGATACTTAGCACGTCAAGTTTCACCAGAAAATGTAAAATTTATTGATGAATCTTATAAAGATGCTACAAAAGAAGCTCATGGATATTTAATTATAGATCTAAAACAGAATACTAATGATATGTGTCGCATCAAAACCAAGATATTTCCTTCGGATTTATATTGCACCGTTTATGTTCCATCAAAGGGGTTTAAATATGCTAGGAACCAGCAAATCCCTGTCATTTGTAAATAATGCATCGGCGTAAGATTGGAAGTTCGTTTTGAATCAGCTCTTTTGCAAACCATCAACTGTATTGTGTATGCAGAGTTTGATAATGTTATTGAAATAGATAAAAACCGTAATGTATGTGTAGACTGTAGTAGCTAAGTAATCATTGTATTAGTTTAAAGTGCTTATTATATTATTAATTGTAATAGTTTTAAGTGCCTATGTTTAGTAAAGACTATAGTAGCTAAGTATTCATTGTATTAGTATTAAACTTTTATTATTAAAAAAAGAATTAAATAATTTTGAACATGTACCTAACTTTTATTATTTACAATTTACCAAATACCCAAATCAAAGCACACACCATTAGCTTAATCATGTTCAAAGAATGTCGGAGATAATAGTATTTATGAACATTAGTGTTATCATGACAACTGCTCAACAAGGATTTTGGATGATTCACAACAATGCGCACTGATATTGCATTGCTAATAGAAATAACACGAGTTACTGGTAACTGGTAGATTTAAGACAAGTTTAGGTATGGTTGGTTACCTATGTATATACAAAATGTTACTTTGTACCTGCTTACTTTGTCATTCGCAAGGCACTCAAATAAAGTTATCAATTACTTATAAATTATGCATCTTTTATTTATTATCTACCTTGACCCATCCTATCCTGGCTGTTAAGTAGGTAGGTACCCATCAGAATTTAACCACTTGCATCTGATACTTGCAATCGATACGACCTTTGACATATTATGAATACTTTGGAAATACAACAACATTTAAACAATGTTCATCCATGCCTACAATACAACGTATATGCTGCAAACCGATTACCAATAGGCATACAAACCCCTACATACCTTATAAGCAATTTAGATCCTGACACAAAACCTGGATCTCATTGGGTTGCAATACACATTGATGATAATAGTTTTGGGGAATACTTTGATTCTTATGGTAGACCACCTACAGGCTTTCACCTCAGGTTTTTAAAGAGGAACTCAAGACAATGGAATTATAATAGAAGCAGGCTACAAAATGATTGGACCTCAGTATGCGGCGAGTACAGCTTGATGTATATATATCACAAATTCAACGGTTTATCCTTGTCAGAATTTGTGAGGTTATTCAGTAGCAATAGTATTTTCAATGATATATTGGTATATAATATGTTTAAATGTTATTTTGCGTGAAATAAACGAATGTTAAAATAAACATAGTTTTATTCGTACGAAGGTAATTAGTAATGAGGGTGGCGAAGCGAGGTAACGGTGATGAGCGCCGAGCATGTCATTAGTAATGACTTAATGAGGGGTACTAGGACCATGTTATTACAATTCCTATCTCGGAAACGCGTTGGAATATCGTGAAAAGGATGCCACAGATCGATCGGGCGTGTGCCAAAACATAGGAAAAGACCAATCCGTCTACCAAGCGTGGTGATTATGGCAATATCCCTCTACGATCCTGGCTTGCCAAGGTCTGTTAAGAGGAGGCCCATGTTCTGCAGTGGACGTTAACGGGCTGTAAATGAATGTGGGTTTTATTATTTATCACCGTAGCAAAACAACCATCAGACAATGGGTAATTAGCGCGCGCCGAGACGGATTGACTCATTGGTAATGTAGCGCAAAAGAGATCGTTAGTAATGATAGGTCGTTAGTAATGTAGTGGAAGCCTCAAGCTAACTTTGGAACCGTAAGACCTAGACCAAAACGGATGCCACAGATCGATCGGGCGTGTGCCAAAACATAGGAAAAGACACCAAACTTTTTTTTTTTTTTTTTTTTTTAGGCCGCGGTCACTTTTAGATCGCGGTCACGACATGACGAGTTTTTTTTTTTTTTTTTTTTTTTTTTTTTTTTACTAGGAGAATGTGTGAGCCAGAACCGGCGAATCCTTACTACTCCTATTTATTAGTTAACTAGCTGACCCGGCAGACTTCATACTGCCTCAATCGATACATAGAAGACCTAAACATTTGTATAAAATAAACTGGGCCGTAGAGACTTCGTTTATGCGGTACTCCTACCCCTACACTACCCCTACCCTACACTACCCCTACCCTACACTACCCCTACCCTAAAAAATCTTGGCAAAAAAATTCAAGTTTTTAATTAACAAAATAAAGCTCAAATTGACTCTACATTTTAGTTAGAAAACGTTTGTATGGGAAAAAGAAAAAGGCTGTTTTAAGGGGTTTTCAGGCAATTATTCGAATTTTTCTCGCCGTAAAAACCATCCTTGAACTTCCACGAACATTAAAAAAAAAAAAATTGGCCAAATTGGTCCAGGCTTTGTAGAGTTATGCGCTTACCAACACATTTTGCGATTCATTTTTACATTATAGATTACCTTGTGACCGTGACTTCATCCGCGTGGAATAGTTATTTTGGGCTAACCCCGGTTTCGAAACATTCTTCATTGGTGCTCCGTCTTAACGTGATGATTTCAAGCATATAGCCTTCCTCGATAAATGAGCTATCGAACACTGAAATATATTTTTTTAATCAGAGCAGTAGATCCTATGTTATCGCGTTCAAGCAATCAAATTCTTCAGCTTCAGATTAAAAAGTAAAGAACTGAAGAAGAAGTCATACATATCCTACTAATAATAAAAATGCAAAAGTTTGTATGTGTGGATGTATGTATGTTTGGTACTCTCCACCCAAAAAGTTTGCACGCGGATAGTTTATAAGCTGTGTTAACATATAGGCTACAAAATATCACGCTCCGACCCTTGGGAGGTCCCCCCGCGGTTTCACCCGCGTCCAGAGTGTATTAAATCAGAACTACAAGTCATCATCATCAACAGCTCGTTTACGTCCAGTGCTGAACATGGGCCTCCTCTTAACAGACCTTGGCAAGCCAGGATCGTAGAGGGATATTGCCATAATCACCACGCTTGGCAGACGGATTGGTGATCGCAGTAAGATGTCAACCTTGAGCTAATAGATGCTGCTGCCCATCCATCAGCCATATGTCCCTTAGTCGCCTTTTACGACACCCATGGGAGGACATGGGGTGGTCTATTCAAAGCCAGAAACCACACGGCAATAACTAAAAACTACAAGTGTTGCTTGTATATTATAAACATGATTTACATTAATGTAAATAAAAAAAATGGTTTTCAATCTTATCAGACATACCTAAACTCTCGTAAAAATTTATTTTGTTTATATAGTACAACTCGAAAAGTGTATATACTTAGGTTTCAGTATCTTGACAAATTAGTAATTTCGTTTAATTATGATTCGTTGCAATAAAAAACCGTGCTACTTAGTCAATTTCTTCACTTTTTTTTCGGCGAATGGACACATACATAGTTAGCCACGAGGCTTTTGCTACTTCACCGGGCATTAAGGCAAGCAGAGCCTCCAGTCTTAGCAATTTGTTCACAATTTGTTTATGTTTATACCACTCTAAAACTACTGATTATAAATGAATTGTCACTAGACACTTTTGGCGATCGATATAAAAAAATAGTAGACGTTTGCATTTTTATAAAAAGAATCACCCACTATCACTATATCTGGATGAGAATAGTAGGTATATGCAGTCTGTAGCGTTTAGTCCATAGACTATTAATATGAGGTTACATGTCGAGAGACAATTTGTGAAGTCAAGCGCGTCACATATACGGGCTAAAATAGAATTGCAAGTAAGAAATACAGGGTGTTAGTGTAAACACCGCTTTCCTTGAAACCAGTGGTTTGGTTTCACTTATAGAAGGCAAATTAAAAGAAAAAAAAAATAATCGTAACATCTCAATTTTTCCTCAAAATTGTGTCACCCTATATGCATGG
This sequence comes from Nycteola revayana, assembly GCA_947037095.2. Classification (NCBI taxonomy): domain Eukaryota; kingdom Metazoa; phylum Arthropoda; class Insecta; order Lepidoptera; family Nolidae; genus Nycteola; species Nycteola revayana. Next base: position 28,022,979 of record OX344842.1, on the reverse strand, counting down.
GCAAAAAGGACGGAGCGCGCGAACTCAGCGCTTGATCAAACAGGCCGCAGGCCGTGCGCGCGTCTATTCCCACACCGTCCACACCCCTCAGTCTGTCAGCAGGGTCGCTATCGGTCGGGCGTTACGCTTGCTCGCAGCGCAGTGCAGTGTGTAGTGATTATGTCGTAGATAAACGTACAGTGGACCGAAATGGTTCGAGTTTACGCCGCGGCTGATGATAACCTGAATGAGGCTTGAAGAATGTACGCAGCGTTATTCCCTGGACCACCTGCGCCAAACCGAGAAACGATGGTGGCGGCTACTCAAAGGTTACGTACCTATAGTCAGTTCACCGTGCCGGCAAAAATGTGATAACTTTTAAATACGCCTAAAATACCTACCCAGTTGTTTGTTACTTTTTCATTTTCTTTGTTGTTAAATCTAACTCACACTCGGACTCGTCACGCAACACAAGGTATTTTTGCCTGTCCTAAGCTAGGAAAAGTATGGAGGGAAAGTTACATCACAGGTTATGTGTATTGTGTTTTTATTGAAATGTAGTTAGTTAAAACTTATGTAGGTAGTTAAAACGGACGGCGCCCTTGGCAGTGATTACGTAACTCGGGCGCATAGTATCCATGAATTTAAGGAAGGTGTCGGACAGTTTTTTTTTTAGTTTTGAATAATAATGTAATAATCTTTTATTGCAACAACATAAATAACTTATACAGTGAGGAGCAACCTTTTAAGCAAGTAGTTTGCTTGTGTTAGAAAAAAAAACGTTTATTTATTTTTCAGAAATAAATTCAGATAAACATTTTTATAATTAAGTTTACTACCTATGGTTTTAGTGACAACTGTGTTTACCCTTACAGCCTGTATATGGTAAATTGGTTCGACGGCCATATAATTTGGTCCAGACCTGACAAACTCGCGGAATTCACAATTAAAACCATTCTTAAGTAATTAGCTATTTTATTTCGAAAGACAGGAGACACGTTTTGCTAATCTGAACTTCTCTGTTTTGTTTCAAACTTTGCTATAGTGTATTTGAGGTTACAAATTTATCGAATACCTACGAGCCTCAGCTTCGAGATCAGAAGTCCAAACTTTTATGCTTAAGTAATAGAATTGAAGTTGAATTAATGTCAAAACTATTTTTATCAGGTACTGTAAATTTCTCTTGGTTCACCGAACCAAATTTGATCATTTTCTTTTACGATCAAACAAAACTCACTCCAAACTCTAGAAAATATTGTTTGTGATGTTTTTTTATTGGCATCTGTAGATTGAGACAATCTCCGTAGCGTAGCGATATTTGGTTCGCTTTAAATCTTCGTCGGTCGGAGGTCGCTCGGAGGTCGTGGGTTCGATCCTCACGCCGGACAAGAAATCTTTGTGTAAATTCTAAGATTTCTTTCCGGGTCTGGTTGGTTGAGAGACTACCCTCCGTGCCTCGGAAAGCACGTTAAGCCGTTGGACCCAATTATTAAAACAGCATCTTTGATAATCTACACTAATATTATAAAGAGGAAAGATTTGTACCTATTTTTGTATGTTTGTAATGAATAGGCTCAAAAAGTACTGGGCCGATTTAAAAAATTCTTTCACCAATAGAATGCTACATTTTTCCAATTTGACATAGGCTACATTTCATTTTGAAAAAAATTAGGGATCCTTGGTAAAATTTGAACAATGTAACCGAAGGTGTAGAAAAATGAGTCTTAAAATGTCTTTCGTCGAATGCGCTGCCGAAACTATTAGCGATAGAACAAAATAATGCACAACAATATTGAAGAACATCATAATGTCTACAAAAAACTCCGCGGTAGCATAATAATATGTCCAACTATTGTAGTTATGTCACTACAACAACTTTTTTCATTTTAAACATTAATGAATATGCTAACCAAATTAAAATCATGCTATTTATGTGTTTATATTAATCCTTATCCAAATAAATTATTTTATGGTCAAGACCATTTAACTACCTTTAAAATAGTTTTTAATCTATATATAAAACAAAGACGGGTTTGTTACAACACTTATAACTCGAGATCGGCTGGATCAATTTTCATGGTTTTTGTTTCGTTGGATTTGTCTACGCCCTGAATAGCAGAATACATTTTAAAAACAAAAGAAAGTCGTGTTAGTTACACTATTTATAACTCAAGAACGGCTGAACCAATTTGGCTGAAAATTTGTAGGGAGGTAGCTAAGAACTGGGAGAAGGACATAGGATACTTTTGGGTAGGGGTAGGGTAGGGTAGGGTAGGGGTAGGGTAGGGGTAGGGTAGGGGTAGGGTAGGGGTATGGTAGGGGTAGGGTAGGGGTAGGTGTAGGGTAGGGTAGGGGTAGGGTAGGGTAGGGGTAGGGTAGGGGTAGGGTAGGGGTAGAGGTAGGGGTAGGGAGGGGTAGGGTAGGGTATGGGTTGGGGTAAGGTAGGGGTAGGGTAGGGTTAGGGTATGGGTAGGGTAGGGCAGGGGTAGGGTATAATAGTCCACCCGTGCGAAGCCGGGGCGGGCCGCTAGTCATATATAAAGGAACGGTACTGCGGTCCCCAACCCGCCTGCCAAGCGTGGTGACTATGGCAAATAGCCTCCGTCTGGAGCAGGCCCATGTTCAGCAGTGTAATACGGGCTGATGATGATGATGAACTGTATATTATCTTTTGTTTGTTACAGTTTCGTCTCCCAGAGGAAAATCATCTGCTGCAACGGTTCTTTTCAACCTTTTATTGTACTGCTAACCTCGGCGGATTCATGGGGATGGTGGTGACGCCGGCACTTCGCCGCAGTGTCATGTGTTTTGGAGATGACGCTTGTTACGCCCTCGGGTTTGGATTTCCGGCTTTGCTTGTGCTGCTTTCTATTGGTAATGAGCTTTAATGTTTTGAAGAAGCAAAGCTTTTTTACGTGGCCTAGTCTTAAGGTTACATATTTGCATTTTACCAACAAATAATGTGTTAATATATGCTTGTAATGCCCTTGACCTCTTTCCCAATTTTGCTGTTATTAATTGCTGTACTGTATTTTTCTTCATCATACTGGCGCCAAACGCTGGCATGGATAGCTTATTTTTGGCTTAGTTTCGACTTTTCTAGATAAAAAGATAAAATTTGAGGCAACTGGGAAAAACCAAAGGCAATGACGCAACAAAACGTCCACGCCTTCCTTTCCTAGCATAGATTGTTTAATCTGTAGGTACTTAAGATTATTAATAATTTCATAATACATTCTATGATTTTTAAACTTATTTCCCATATTTATATAGGTATACTCTGAACATAAAGGCCAAGGTTCAAACTGGCTGCCATTAATCTGTATAACCACCACTATTGAAATTGTTTAAAAAACTTCAACAGAACATAAAGGATTCCGGGCCAAATGCCTATTTTAGAGAAGATCTTACCTCTTTCCAAATTTAATTTCTTGCTTCAGTCTTCAGCAAATTTTGATAATAATAGCAAAAAGCAACAATGGTTGCAGAATATAATATAAGCGTACGTTTTATTTTCAGCGATATTCGCGGCGGGTAAGCCATCGTACCGCATAAAACAGCCCCGTAACAACGTAACGCTCAAGTTCATATCTTGCGCTTGGGTAAGATTTTCTGTATGTATAGTATTTATTTGAGGGTAAAACATTTTCATATTTCTGGGGAAACTTTTAGATAACTTCTTTTAATATTTATGTGTAAGTTGTAGGAAATATGAGTGCTGCAGTTACTGGTCTTTATAAAAGGAGTAAGGTATAGGTAAGGTACTAAAAAAAAAGTGTAACGTCACAAAATTGAACAGTTACTCAAAATAAAAAATTGATTGTAATAATTAGAGATGGGCCGACTAGCCGCCGACTAGTCGGGAAAGCCGACTATTCGGCATCGTTTGTAGTCGGCGACTATTCGGCAAAATATGCCGATTATGATCAGCGCATAACAAATGAAATAAAACATATAATTTGTACTTGTTTTTTAATTTCTAAACATTACTTAAAGTAGTTATCTAAAGTTACAGTCTTTACAACATAGGAACGTATTAATCAGTCAGTAATTAAGCTCAGCGGCCGCGCGATGACTAAACCGAGTAATGACGAAAAAGCCGACACCTCCGACAAGTAGGTATTAGAATGATCGGCATTGCCGATTAGTCGGCCGACTAATCGGCATTTTGAAAACCGATTAGTCGGCTAGTCGGTTAGTCGGTTAGTCGGCAAATACTATAGTCGGCCCATCTCTAGTAATAATATTATAACTAGGTTTTGAAAACAATGTGTGAAATTTGTTATGTCACCATATGAAAAGTTACTCATGGTTAAACTGCATTTAATATATTTTAAAGTAGGTTTTCACCGTCAAAAAACGTGTAAGATGTATTTTGTTACATCATGAAATATTTCTCATGGTTAAATGATTATAATAATATATACCTACTTATAGATTTTTAAAGTTTAAAAATATTATACTTATAATATTATCGTTGAAAATAAAAATAAAAATGAAAACGTTTATTCATAATGTAGACGAATCGGTCGATCTTATTTCAAGTCAAATACAATGATAAAGACAAAAAAAAAACAAAATCTTGACTAATAAATAATTTTACATTTCAACGATAATATTATTGAATAAAGTTCTCTCTTATATAATATAACTATTATCTATACTAATACTAGCGGCCCGCCCCGGCTTCGCACGGGTGGACTTTTATACCCTACCCCTGCCCTACCCTACCCCTACCCTACTCCTACCCTACCCCTACCCTACCCCTACCCTACCCCTACCCTACCCCTACCCTACCCCTACCCTACCCCTACCCTACCCCTACCCTACCCCTACCCTACCCCTACCCTACCCTACCCCTACCCTACACCTACCCTACCCTACCCCTACCCTACCCCTGCCATACCCCTACCCTACCCCTACCCTACCCTACCCCTACCCTACCCCTACCCTACCCCTACCCTACCCTACCCCTACCCTACCCTACCCTACCCTACCCTACCCTACCCTACCCTACCCTACCCTACCCTACCCCTACCCAAAAGTATCCTATGTCCTTCTCCCAGTTCTTAGCTACCTCCCTACCAATTTTCAGCCAAATCGGTTCAGCCGTTCTTAAGTTATAAATAGTGTAACTAACACGACTTTCTTTTGTTTTTAAAATGTATTCTGCTATTCGGGACGGAAACAAATCCAACAAATCAAAAACCATGGCAATCGGTCCAGCCGTTCTCGAGTTATAAGTGTTGTAACAAACACGACTTTCTTTTATATGTATAGATTATAAAGAGGAAATATTTGTACTTTTGTGTGTATATTAGTAATGAATAAACTCAAAAACTAATGTGCTGATTTCAAAATTTTTTCACCATTTCCAATGGTGGCATGGCTTTCCAAGCTACATTCACCCTGAGTGACATAGGCTATATTTTATTATGAAGTTCCCACGGGAACAGGAGTTACGCGGGTGAAACCGCGTGCGGAAATCTAGTTATAAATATAATTAGAATAAACCAGCGCGGGTTGGGTTTTAATATTTATTTTTATTATATCTATTGAGATTGTACAAAAATTGTAAAACTATAGAAACCGTTGGAAATGTATACTCAATAAATATATCTATTTTATCTGAAAAAAACGTGTAGTTGCGATATGAGTTTAACTTTGATACTTAATGCCCATATTACCCTATGTCCTTAACTAGGTCCTGGTGTCATGAGGCATTTTTATTGGGTCTTCATTTACATTTTTTATAATTTACTTAGTTTTGTGGCATATTTACAATATTTTCACATGCATGGTGGAACATGAGTAGCCAAACAAAAATTACTTTATTCGGGGAGGCCAACCCACCACCTCTTTCAACTTGACAAAAATTATATATGCATGTTGCATTTTATGCTCGTAATGTTAACAAACTGAATTTTAAAACTGCCCATATAACTTATGTACCTACTCATGTTTATGTACATTTTTAATACTGTCGATTAAAAAGAGTCATAGCAATGAAATCTGTTCGATTTTATGATTTATCTATCAGAAATCCTTATTTGTATTTAAAACCTGAGAGTAGCTTACGATAGCACAAAATGTTGACAATCATGATTACTTTAATATATTTATTTCTTATTTTGGATAGATATATTCTATTACTAAAGTACAACGTCCTACAAAATAATATTTTTTTCTAGCCTATATAGTATTTTAACATTTTTAACGTACCTAAATTAAACAACACTGCCCTCCTAATTATACTTGCAGTAATTGACATTTTTGGGAATTCACTTTTTTGCGAAAATGACATTTCAGGACCCTAATCTATACATAAAAAAAATTAAATCATATATTTTTTATGAGAAACATTTTTTTATATTTAACGGTAAACGCCGTACTTTCCCAAAAATGAGTTTAGCGTGTTTATCTCGAAATCGTGATTTTGCAAGTACTGCGTTTGCATTAAGGAGCAGAACAATGAGCTTCAGACCAAATAAAACGTAAAGACGGAGCGCTGCGATTAACACACTGAAGCTGATAGCTATGCCTTATATTGTCAGTCGATTTCTCATTCGTATCACAGTGTTAGGTGCTTGATATCATAACAAACTTCATTATTTGTTAACGAAAATTCCCATTTGTGTCATGAAATCAAAAATTGGCTTCAGTGCATTATATGACAGCAGTCCGTTTTTACTTTTTATTTGCTCTGAGCAATGAGCCTTTTAAGTGATGCCCATCCATATACGTATTCGGTCATTCATCACGCCAATAGATTTGCGGGTAAGACGAATCAATCATCGCAGTGCGCTGCGCATCGTTTTCACAGCTTTTTTGTCGAATATACTGTAAAAAAGAAATATCAGTTATGATTGATGCTCTTCGGTATATTTCAGGTTTTCGGTAAGACCATTAGTGGAACGTTGTTAACTATTTGTGTATTTATACTGACACATATTTAGGTGGGCAAGTTCTTTATTCAATTTTAAAGCACGTACGTAATTTATTTTGTCTTTATTCTTTGGAAAATTTACAGCTTTTTAACTAACAGTTCTTGAAACAATAAAATATTTCACAAACGGATAATTACAAGTTTTCAAAAGTGGAATATGTTTTTCTTTTTGCGGATGGACTTACATCGTTAGCCACGGGGCTTTTGCTACTTCACCAGTCATAAAGGGGAGCAGAGCTCCAGCCTTAATAAATGGTTTAAAAACTACAAACTAAGCAACCTGCGCAAGAGCCGTCTGTGGGGCTTGGAGAATGAGGGATTATAACTTTTAGTATTTTAGGGGAGTTTTGTGCAACTGTCGCTCTACTTTACAGTTCGTGGGCCTCTCGGACTTCAGGTATACGAGGGCATCAGATGGATGGAATATGTGTAGTCCTAAGTATATACGAAATTTCACCCGCGCAGCTCCCGTTGCCATGAGAAAATTCATAATTAAATATAGGTCTATGTTACTCTTGGATACCGTAGCTATCTAATAGTAAAAGAATAATTGAAACCCTCGATCCGTCCTTGTTGGGTTTATTCGTAACAAACATACAAAAATCAAATCTTTCCTTTAGGGTAGGTATAGGGTAGGGGTAGGGTAGGGGTAATGGTTCAGTTAGGTCAGCATTTAAATCTTGTCTTACTTGTGGTTCTAACGTAGGAGTCAACTACGAATTACATTTCGTAATTGCATTTGATTTAAACGGTACCTACTGGTGAGTATTCCCTGCAGGATATACTGCAAACATTAAGAATAAAATCAAAGGTGTACTTATCGGAGCAATTGAATTCGTTCCTCCACCTTTCGCTGACTCTTTTGCTCTGTTTCTTTTTTTTTTGTCAAGGCTCTTATCACAATCATGTAATAGTGTACAATGTGCATGATGTAAGCGAATACACGCCAGTGGACACCTGGTCAATTTATAAGGACCAGATGTTCGATAAGACAAAAAAATACAGTAAATAGTATGATGTAGGTATTACTATTTACTCAAGCAGAGACAATCTCCTACATGGAAACCTAATGGCGGGTGGATTCACACACATTTACAATATTACAATTTACACAAATTCAACCAAAGGATATAAACAAAAAAAAAACAGCCAATCATTCACCACAAACAGCACTCGTTCACGAGTATGACGTGTGATCAGCCATTACCTCCCTCGCCATATTAGAGGGAAGCCGCCCCAAACCGCCACCGCAAGCAATAACAAACAACGGGAGCATGACGTAGTTCGTCATATTTACAAGTGTATTAAGCCTTTAGTTGAACAATGTTTAAACTGTTTCAATAAGTAAGTTACAATGTTGTCTGTGTTTTACCGATCAACCAAGTGTTATTGTTGTTTAAATTGTGGTTTACTGAATAGTACATCCGTCCTTATTCTTCTGACGTCGAGATATTATATAATGACATCAAAAACATACCTACTTGTAAAAAAACCTGCAGATCTTTTACCGTAAAAAGTTGTGGGATCTATGTACTACCAAGTCGGTTAATTTATTCAGTCCCTACTTAAGGGACATTCCGTCTTAAGCTATTACGTAATTATCTCACCTAACATAATCTTATAATGACCATATCACCCAGATTGGTGCATCGGACTACCAAAAAAAATGTTCGGACATAAAACAGTATCAGTTATAGGGCTTTTTGTAGGAGAAAATAGAACGTACTGATTGCAATAGTATACCGTAGTACCGCACATGTCCAACTAAAAGTCTGTAATAAAAAATAAAATCAGTGCATTCCGACCGATCCGATTGTCGGGGTAAATGGAACGTCCGGTAATTATGCGTTAACACACACTGCTCACCGACAATCGGCCCCTTGCACTTGCCAGGAGGAAAAATCTGCCCGATTATCAGCCCTACAAAAAGTATGACGCGGGCGGGCACGCTTAAAGTGCTGTATCAATCGGCGGCGTTATGCCATCTGGTACATTCGCAGACGATAGGATTTGGCGTACGGATTGAAAGTCAGGGAATTGATCCGACAAAGCTTTAAATTTGCTTAAAAAAAACTGTGCGACAAAACAGAAATCCATTTCATTCCCGTTTCAGTTGAAAATGTTTTTTTTATGTATGTTATATTATCCGATATATTGGGAGTAAAAACGACTTGGCGCAACGCTTTCAATAGATAAAGCTTTAGCTTTTATTTTTACTACGTGTTTCCTATAATAGAGAAAAATATTCTTCAGTAAACATCCTTTAAACACTTATTAAGACTTTACGCAGTATTATGAAAAAACGTGTTTTAATCCAACAATAAGCTGTTCTATAAAAACTTAATGTTAGCAATAAATGAATTTTTATGCTACGTTTCCAAAGCAGCTCGTGCCGTAACAGGTTAGGTACGATACATGTGAAAATGAAAAGTTTAAGATAAAGGCACATACGACGAATGTTGCTGACGTGCACATCCGACCTTATGGCAATGAGCTCTAGATGGACACAAAGTACACCAAGCAAGACCTCGTGTGCTTTGTGATTTAGGCACTGAGTGCCCTCAAGTAACATCAATTGTTAATATTAGAGATCTCCAACTGCCTTCCATCAAGCAGTGGATAAAGAGGCGTCGGAATGCTTCTTTGAATCCGCGGCTCAAGACCCAAACCCGTTGGTTGTTGCAGCATCCGACTACAGGCCTATGCCTTCTAAGCGTCGGAAAACACCGTCGGCCTCGGGGCATCCTAGATGACCCGGACGACGAGGAGCTTACCTACTAGCAGTACAGAGACTGCAAGAAACTAGCACCACTACCACAGAGACCACTCTATCCGACCCGCCGGAGAAGAGTGCGCCCGCTCGCCCTCCCGACCCTTAGTTTGCTAAGAACCTTCCGATGCCCTCGTAGACCCGAAGTCCGAGTGGCCCGCGAACTGTAAAGTAGAGCGACAGTTGCACAAAACTCCCCCAAAGAAACTAAAAGCGACTGCCCTGAGCCGAGGTCCAAGTCCCACAGGGGACGCCCTCTTGCGCAGGTTGCTTAGTTTGTAGTGTTCAAAACATTTATCTAGGCTGGAGTTTTGGTCGCCTTTATGCCCGGTAAAGTAGCAAAAGCCTCAGGGCTTATACTACATATACGTCCGTCAGGAAAAAAAAGAAGTCAATATTAGTATGCCCCACAAATAATATGTATATTGATAAAAGAAAATTATTGAAAAAACTTGGAATTTCCATATTATAAGGTTATGTATGTACGCGGAAATCGCAGGTAGCAGATAGTGAATAATATGTCAGTACCCTACTTTTACTTGTTTCAGTATGCAATAGTCAAGCGCATGAAACAAAACTCGACCATAGACGGAGTTTATCGCGAACATTGGTTGGATTACGCCATAGACAAGTACGGCGAGAAGTTAGTAGGTGACATGAAGGTCGTCTTCTCTATCTTGTACATGTATCTACCGGTCCCTATATTTTGGTCTCTGTTTGATCAACAGGCAAGTGTCTATCAAAATTACTTTATGTAGTCACCGAATTGTAATTAAAACTTGCTACTACCGTAAATGTCTGTGTGTAATCTCTGCAAACAGGATAATAAACGATACTCTACATAATTTATTTGAAAGTGGCTTCCCGCGTGCGGTTTCACCCGCGTAACTCCCGTTCCCGTGGGAACTTCATAATAAAATATAACATATATAAATCAGTGATAATGTAGCATTCAAATGTTGAAAGAATTTTTAAAATCGGTCCATTACTTTTTGAGCCAATTCGTTGCAAACATACTTACATACAAATCTTTCCTCTTTATAATCTATAATATAAAAATGAATCGCTGAATGTGTTGCTAAGTGCAAATCTCGAGAACAGCTGAACCGATTTCGCTAATTCTTTTTTTTAATGTTCGTGGAAGTTCAAGGATGGTTTTTACGGCGAGAAAAATTCGAATAATTGCCTGAAAACCCCTTAAAACAGCCTTTTTCTTTTTCCCATACAAACGTTCCTAACTAAAATGTAGAGTCAATTTGAGCTTTATTTTGTTAATTAAAAACTTGAATTTTTTTGCCAAGATTTTTTAGGGTAGGGGTAGTGTAGGGTAGGGGTAGTGTAGAGTAGGGGTAGTGTAGGGCAGGGGTAGTGTAGGGTAGGGCTAGTGTAGGGTAGGGGTAGTGTAGGGTAGGGGTAGTGTAGGGTAGGGGTAGTGTAAGGTAGGGGTAGTGTAGGGTAGGGGTAGTGTAGGGTAGGGGTAGTGTAGGGTAGGGGTAGTGTAGGGTAGGGGTAGTGTAGGGTAGGGGTAGTGTAGGGTAAGGGTAGTGTAGGGTAGGGGTAGGAGTACCGCATAAACGAAGTCTCTACGGCCCAGTTTATTTTATACAAATGTTTAGGTCTTTTATGTATCGATTGAGGCAGTACGAAGTCTGCCGGGTCAGCTAGTATTAGTATAGAATTAAGGTTGAATTTGAATGATACTAACCAATGGATGGCAATAATCTGTATATATAAAAAAGTGTACCACGCGGTTTCACCGGCGTTGATCCCGTTCCCGTGGAAACTTTAACTTAACATATGTATAATATGACACTCACAAATGACGTGGTTTTCTATTGGTAAAATATTTTTTTCAATTGGTTCATTAGATCTAGAGATTACCCCATACAATGTCAAAAACTTCACCTACATATAATATTAGTAGATATAGATGAATCCCTATTTCCCTTGGTCACGGCATCGATTTCGATAATTAATGAAGAAGGCACTTATGAAAAAAATAAAAAAAATTACATTTAAAAAATATAACAATGTTTTTTTATTTAATCTTAAAGCGTTTGACTTCACATTGACAGAATGCGCTGCTCTTCTTACTTCTTACAAACGCGAAAGTTTTTAAGTATGGATGGATGGATGTTCTGCCCACTTGTAATTTAAAAGCGTACATTAACTTTTGTATTTACCTAAGCCACAAATAAATAAATAAATATAGGATATAAAATAAACTTCTTTACTGCTTCACTTTAAAGCTTAGTGAATAGTGATGCAGTTTTGTGTTAATCAAATCAAGGATACCTGTCCAGGTTCCTTTGTGAGCTCAACTGCCCGTGCCTCGGATAAACATTTACGAGTAGGTACTTATGGTCTCGGTTCTGAGAACATTTTCAATAAAAATATTATAGCAATTTCTAGTATCCACAAACATTTATCGCTATAGCTTCAGGTAAGTAGGTAATTAAATAAAAATGTATGATACCTATTTCTAGAAACTTGCTTTACTTAAACTAAAAACCGGCCAAGAGCGTGTCGGGCAAGGGTTCCGTAGCCATGCATATCTAAAATGCCTATTTTTTAAAATTAATACGTTTAAATTTCATTTTGCGGTCGACTTTTCGACATTTTGTTAGGACGACTGTAACTTCAAAAGTTGGTCGAGTTGTATAAAAATAAATATCTGATACCGAATCCGCTATCATTTTAGTTGAAATTACTTACTTAGAGGTATATATCACATTTTTGCACGAATTATTTTAGTAATATTTCAAATGTTATGGGGGGGGCGCACTAATTTTAACTTTGTTTTAGGTTATATCGAAGGGGGGGGGATCTACATAGTTCCAAAGCAGTTTTTGTTGCATTTCAAGAGACATTACCAACGATACCCCACACAATGCAACGATACCCTGCACCGGTGGCTCAGTGGTTACGGTAGTTGCTTCTGGGACCTGGTGTTTTGGGTTCGATTCCCACCCGGGACAATTATTTGTGTGAACCACAAATAATTGTTCTGAGTCTGGGTGTACTTTGTATCCGTGAAATGTATGTTTGTAAAGTCCCCCGCGACACAGGGATTTATTCCTTAGTGAGGGAGTTGTCTTTTTAAAAAAAAGAAAATGGTGTTAGTCGAATTTAATTTTTTATATTCACTTTTCGTTGTATGGGGGCTGAAACAAAATTATTTTTCTATGTAATTTTAAAAACCAAGTTTTGGATCTTCAATACATCTCTTCACCAAGTTTCGTGACAATCGGTGCAGTAACGGCGGAGTACGAGTTCCTTGTGGACTACGGAACCTTAAAAACGTTTAAGCTAGGTACCGCGCTAGCTTAAACCAAAGGCGCCGTAAATGCGGCCAGTCAATATTTTCGTGTAAATAAGAAACTGTACCGATGGGGATTCCGATGTCCTTCTTATTTCTTGTAGTGCTATTTTTACTTATATTATAATCAAATTCTTCGACGTTAACCAAAATTTTTGTACCTCGCACAGAGCGTGACCGACTCGGGTACGCCGATTTCGGCGTACTATTTTTACGATGGCGGTATGTAGTCGAGCGCGAGAGACATAATTTATCTATGCTAAAAATTTTGACGTTATCGTTGTACCTATAGGTACCGATTAAGTAAGTAGAATATTGATGATACCTTTTAAAATGTAAACCAGCAACGCTTAGACACATTCTGGGCCATTCTTTTACCTATGCAATCTTGTACAAATGCATATAAGTAGCATTCTTGGCACAAAAAGCTCTTTCCGAATTTATTTTATTGCGTATGATAAAGCGTTATCGCGCAGTTTCAAACAACAAGGACTATTTCATGACATCACCCAATTAGTAGGTAGGATAGCACCGGTTTTATCCACATCCACATGAAATCAGCGTTTAAGGTGCTGTACTTAGTCAAAATTGGCTTCACAAAACAGTTTTTTAGCCAAATGTTTAAATTTTAGAGCAGCTAAAAAAATAATGTTAATCTTGATCATATTTATGGGGGGACCATTGTGTTCAAAACACGTTTTCGGTAAAATTTCTCGATAAAAAAAAAACATAAAATAACCATTTAAATTGAAATTGTAGCAATTGTAACTGTATTATTTATAAACAAATCTTGATAATATTAATAACAGTGATGTAATATATAATAATAAAGGGAACTGTTGTTTTTATTTAACGATTGGAATAAGATATTTGCAAGGATTAATGTATTAAATAACTCGAACGAGTCGAACGAAACGTTGCGCCATCGCGGCGTCTCTTCGCTTCTCTTTCATTTCTACGCGGAGCAACAGTGACAAAACTAATACGTAAAAGTCGTCTATTCACCGCGCCTTAACCCTTTTTCCATTGTATCAGAAAAACACTTGAGACTGTGAGTTTACTTGGAAATGTCAGGGGTCGCTTCGATGATTTCTATTACCATAGCAATAGAAACCACGACAGTGAGACACCACTAAGGCACGCGTGAGTACTAAAGCCAAGAATTGTTCTTGCATAGCACTATTCTTGAATATTATGTAAGCCTACTTGTAGGTTTACATAAAATAGTAGAACATGCGGTCCATCTCTGCGGTGCATCTCTGCGGTCCGTTGTGACGGTTGTAAGCAGGTAACATCACTATTATAGTGAAAATAAATATTTACATACGCAGTTGCTTTTATTTAGTTCCGTGAGTCAATTTTGAAGACTCGAGACCGTATGAGGCAGGACACAGGAATTCCTTATTGGGTAGTATGGGCTAATGATGATCAACTTCCAGGGTTCCCGTTGGACATTTCAAGCTTCTCGTCTCCGCAGCGAGGTGTTCGGTGTGACTTTGATGCCCGACCAGCTGCAGGTGATGAACCCAGCAATGGTGCTACTCATGATACCGCTGTGTCCTGGAGGTGCCTGGCCACTGTTGCCAAATTTACCTCCACTACAGAAGATGTTCATAGGAGGAATTTTAGCCTCACTTGCTTTTGTCTCCGCTGGAATCTTACAAATTGGGATTGAGGTATTATGACCTGATTAGTTCTAAATTAGGTATTGAAATTTATAACTGTTAATAAGTGACGTTTCGATAGGGTGCCTAATGAATGCTGTATGGACTAGGCCATTTTTTTTTCGGGCCGCTGCAGCGTATTCTCGCGGTGGCGGTGGGATATGTGGGACTCACCATGTCCATAGCGTGGTATGCTAAATCATACCACGAGGAGAGGACCCTACACCACTAAAACCCCCCGGACACTCTTTCGATCCGCCGTTGCCGGGGGCCGGATATGCATAAGCAATCCGATCTGGATCTAGGCTTGACCTGTGCTATCCTGTAGTTAATGTCAGAACGATTCGCTAAAATGACCGATCATCTTTAAAATATTACTAAAATCTAATACCTATAATAATATGCTACTATTTGATACCTTTGTTTAAATAACTGGTACCTAATTAAAACTGAAGAAATTGAATTAACAATCTCCAGGTAAGGGCTACAAAATTTTAATTCGCCTTTACAAAAATGTTGTACCTATTTGATACCTAAACATATTTTTTGTCTAGAATTTTAGGGCAAAGAATAAAGATAATATGATGATAAGATAATAGAGATTTTATTTACTATGTTAAATAATACAGAAAGACAAATGTTTTTTTTAAACTTTGCAATTAAGTTCAATTTACATGATTGTTAGGTACTGATAATACTACTAATCAATAACAATTTTCGACTGCAAGATTCTGATAAAAGCTATCATGTGGGTAGAACTATATTTTTTTTATATATCTATATTTTATAAAAAAAAGGGTGTCGGACTTGAGATCTTATGGTCGCCGCCGCGCCGGTTCGATCCCCACCTATTGCACTACCGACGCGAACCCACTCGTAACACAAGCATTTCAGATTAGCACGAGGGGTTAACAAGAATACTAGTAGAATGCAAAAAGTTAAGATAGTAATCTAAAAAAAAAAACATCCACTTGTTCTTACAAAAATATTATTCTTGTTAATACTTTTAAACTGAAACTTTCATAAAATCTAACTGGGAAGCCAGCCACATAAAATAATAAATAACAATTTTGGATTCGATTTTTTTGAACTGGTTTCAATTTTCGCAGCGATCTACTCTTCAAGTTCCGGGACATGGTCAGACCGGTCTAGTCTTTATGAATACATTAGACTGCCCAGTGGACTTGGGAGTGCATGGTGAGGGTATAGCGTCTGTGGGTCAGCATGGTACTGCCCTTATGACGCCGATGCCACACATTGTGTTGGGTTTGACCGCTTCATGTTCTGCTAATTGCGCTGGTAGAGTCATGAAAAGATACGTTGTGAAAGAACAGCTGAAGACAGTAGCCGGCATGGTAAAGTTTTTATTAAGAGTTAAATACGTAATAATCTTAATCCATTTGTTTGGATATTAGTTAAGTAAGTAAGTTCTTCATTGCTTTCATGTTACAAATGTGTTCATTAGAAATATTGGTAAGCATTAACGCTGTTATCTCAATGGCGGGTGATGCTAATATATACATAAAAATTGTATATATTTAATTACATTTAAAATTATATATGTTCAATGTTATATAGATTTTTTATTGGAATTAAATTATAGTTTTAAAATATTAACACTAATCTGTTCAAAGACAATATATAGGTATTAATATCTAATCAACAATAAAATCATTTTCTTCTAGCAAACCTTCTATAGATAGATATTTGACAAAAAGGTAGCTAGTCACTAATTAAGGTAGCATCATCATGCAAATGGTAATTTATAACTTCATCATTATCATCATTTTTGTATTTCATATTCTCTTAAGAAGGATATTTCATTATCAAATTTAAATTTATCCTCGAAAAAATCTTTGGGTTGGTGGTAGTCGATTTAAAAAAATACACAGAATTGCAATTATTTTACAATAACGTAATCATTACACTTGATACTAACTTCTGTTAAAGGGATGTTATAAAGTCTGATTATACTCTTCTTCGGTCTAATGAATAATCTGTCGCATCGAATGTATGGTCTAAGACAACAGACGTTTCACTTTTGAATACTTTTGAGCTTTTTGTCGCTCTCGATATCCTTAATAAGCCCCTCCTAAGAGATGTCTTAGGAATGACGTTAAGACATGTATCTATTGAGCTGCCTATATGACTCGGGTGTCATCTGGAGTCCGGCGAGTTATGGTACCTACGTCATCGTTCAGTCCTGAGGTCCGTCATCACTTCATCAGACACTTTCTAAGGTCTATTTATAGGGTGGGGTTTGTAGTAGTTCTATCTCACCGTATGCACAGACCTGAACTGCTGGATAATGAACTTGAACATCAATTATTTTTAATCAGTATAATAAAACACCTCTGCATTTTTTATTACTTAGCACAAGATTGTTTGTAGTAATGTTTGTCTGTAAAAAATTTAGTTTAATATTTATAAAGTATTGGAGGTAGGCAGAGTTGAGTGATACGCAGTGGGAATAAACTTGGAAATATTTAATATATTATAATCAATTGTACATGACATATGTTTATATAGAAAAAAATCAAGAAGTGACAAAACAGAAGGAACACGGGCCTTTTGACAGAATTAAATAATTCAAATATTATAGATGGCCAGCGTTATACTTCCAACACCCCCCCATAACGTGGGCATCATCATGGCCTTATACCACGCCAAGCTGACGAGTGAACATCTCGTGCTTGATACAGATCAGGGGCTTAGTGAACACATCTGCTATCATAGCATCCGTTGGGATGTATACAATTTCTACGTTAAACCTATCAAACATAACTCTAACGTAATGAAATCTTATTTCTATATGCTTGCTCCGTCTGTGAAGAGTATGATTGGTAGCAATCTGTATAGCAGATTGATTATCACAATACATTACTATTTTACAACTAGTCATCATTAACAATTCCCTAATTAAAGCTTGCAGGAAGACCGCTTCTCTGCTCGCTTCGCTCAAGCTGCAATACTCCGTTCCATCGCTTATCTTGAAGAAGCTTAGTTTTTACCATATCTGTCGTTATGTCCATGCTTGAGTGCTCCAGAGCCATAATCATGGGCTCATATTCCTGAGGCAACCCTTGAAGCATAATAGCAGCCAGAAATTCATCGTCAAGAGGTTTCTTCATGCTACTCAATTGTTCAGCAAGTGACAAGATCTCATTAACGTAAATCTCCATACTATCGAACTGTTCTAGCTTTATCGAGCATAAAGTTCGCAGACACGACAATCTTCTATGCAACCCGGTGTCATCGTACGCCTTCCTCAAGGCATCCCAAACATCCTTCGCAGTCTTCGCCTGTACAATGTGGGGATAGCACGATTTCTCAACACTCAAACATAGCCTCGTACGAGCTTTCTCCTCTCTACGAGATAATTTGTCAGCGTTCTCACCTGCGGTTTGACATTTTCCAGTAATACACTGCCACAAATCCTCGAATACGAGTATATTTTGCATTTGAAATGCCCAATCTCTGTAGTTAATGGTACCTTTAAGCTTTTCCATAGTAACTTTCGAGTTAGTATACTCCTCCATATTTCGAGTAAAATTATAATATTTTCACAAAATATTTACACAACACTACATGCGGCACATAACCTATTGGAGGTAGGCAGAGTTGAGTGATACGCAGTGGGAATAAACTTGGAAATATTTAATATATTATAATCAATTGTACATGACATATGTTTATATAGAAAAAATCAAGAAGTGACAAAACAGAAGGAACACGGGCCTTTTGACAGAATTAAATAATTCAAATATTATAGATGGCCAGCGTTATACTTCCAACATAAAGAGACAAAGAGTTTTATACAACAAGAACAATACCTACGTGAATTGAATCCAGGTATTACATTCTACAATTGGAATGACTACTTGTTTACGAAGTCGTTCAATTTTCAGTTTATGCCGATTGTAATTGGACAAAATTCCGACGATCAGATTGCTCTGTATTTTATGGATCCAAATCCCTTTGCCAAATCGCTGACGGGGAAACCGAAGCTGAAGTTAGTACATTTTAATCGTAAATAAATTAAATTACTTTAATAAAGGTTTATTACTTTAATAAATTTTTTTTCATTAAAGTTATATCATACTTTATCAAAAACGTAACTACCGCTCTTAATAATCAAGAGAGAGGAGTGCGGGGGATATCACTCACTCAATCACTTACTCATCAACTTGTAAATAAAGTAACACTCTGTACGTAATCGTAAAACATGTTTGAAATCTATGTATAAGTACATGTTTTGTAGAATGTCCTAAAAGAAATAAATAAATCAACAAATATTTATCATCTACGTCAAAGGTCTCCAAACTAGATTGATAACACTAGTCTTAAGCTGTCGCGGGCCGGATTGTTGGCACTGGCCCACGGGCCGTAATCCGGCCTGCCAGTGCCAACAATCCGGCCCGCGCATCCAATGTCTTATTGCTGTGATAAGTTGAAAAAGACAACACAAAATGATAATTACTCAGTCGCACACTTTGCGACTAGTCTAGTTAGGGATGGAAAAATTAAAACTGTGTTGGCCCTTCGGAAATATAGAAAAATCGTTATGGCCCTAAGGCTTCAAAGTTTGGGGACCCCGGATCTACATCATTATTTGTGTGGTTCAAACGTTCATTTTGAATTAGCGATTAAGTTCTGTGTCCGTATGGATTAAATGTAAAAATTACCTATTTCTACATGACATGACATTGATATAACTTTTCATATAATTATAGTACACATTTCAAAATTTCGCCTTATGATATTTTATATTGTTTTTTAAAACACCACTCCCGCACTGGGGAAATGAAATCTATGTCGCTTTACATACCCTCAATTCATGGATACAAAGCACACCCAGACTCAGACCAACTGTCTGTGGTTCACACAAGTAATTGTTCTGAGTCGGGGCACATGAGTAACGTGGTCTGGCTGTTACCAAATGCGTGTTCTTTTTAAGCGGCCTTAGCCCAATGGCTAAGGGAGTCGGACTTGTGACCTTGTGGTCACCGGTTCGATCCCCACCCACTGCACTACCGACGTGAACACACTGAAACCCACCCCACGTGAAACACAAGCATTTTAGCTTAGCACAAGGGGTTAACAAGAATACTAGTAGACTGTAAAATAATCTTCTAGTAAACTTAAAAAAAAAAGTGATAACATGTTAGTATAGATTGAGTACCCACCTCGATCTATACTAAACCTCTTTCTATATCATAGACGTTAACGCCTAAATATATTTTTTTCTACAATAAATAAAGTACTTTCAGGGTGGTTTATATAGGCGAAACGGGTCCGAACAAGAACGTGTCTATTACTGTGGAGACCGAGAAGAGATTGAGTGACATTTATTACGTCTCCGATGCGCCAGTCGACCATATTGGTGAATCTGCGTATATGTGCTTACAACCGGGAAAGTAAGTTGGTTTATTTCATTGTTTCAAACGGTATTCTAAATAATTAGGAACATTAATAACACCAACGAAAAATTTGCAAAAAACATAGTAACGAAAAATGTTACTTTATGCAATGATAAATAAAAATATACGATTTTTGATAATTGCTTGGCAGGCTTTCATAAGCAAAAGAAAGGAGGGCGGGGAGGGAATCACTCACTAATCCATCACACGAAATCGCATAAACTAAAAGTGCTTTATCCTCGCGACGCAGAGGTAGATATCTACTCCTTTCGAGATTAAATTGTCCACCGGTTCGTACAGTCAATATGCACGGTGAAACAATCCTTTCGCATTCTCACTATTTTATCCAAGTAGTTTTAGGAATGTGTATTATGTTATCTATATATACTTAAGTGTACAATAAAGAGTTTATCTATCTTTCTATCTATCTATCTATCTAAGATATGTATACTATATATATTTTCTCATATAGGTTGACACAGATCTCAATTGTCAGGCGAAAGCATTCGCTGATAACATCTAGTAGGTACTTCATACAAAAAAATATTTTTAATTACATTTATTTAACCCTTAGCCCTTACCCTTAGCCGTGCCGTGTGGTTTCCGGCTTAGAATAGACCACCCCATGTCTTCCCATGGGTGTCGTAAAAGGCGACTAAGGGACATATGGCTGATGGATGGGCAGCAGTATCTATTAGCTCAAGGTTTACATCTTACTGCGATCACCAATCCGTCTGCCAAGCGTGGTGATTATGGCAATATCCCTCTACGATCCTGTTTTGGCAAGGTCTGTTAAGAGGAGGCCCATGTTCAGCAGTGGACGTAAACGGGCTGTTGATGATGATGAACCCTAGCTAGGCAGTAATCACATAACATCATATGTTGAACTCTATGAGGCGAGCAATAAAGTTTAAAGCCAATTTATGTTGAACTTCTATAGTTGATTTAAAATAAAATATATATTCCATTTCGGTAAAAGCTTCCATTTCTACATTTATTTTTAACAGGCAGATCTGGTTTTAGTAGAATATTTTATTTTATTCCGTGTACGTAAATACAAAAAGACTTACATTTTCAAATTTATGAATGATAACTTACATGGTACACCGTACGTAAATGAAAAATAAACTTTTTAGTCCAATTACAACCTTGTATGTATAATTGGTTGGTAATTTTAAAAGCTGAAGGTATAAGTTTATTTCTTCATATAAATTTTGATTCCCCATATCGCTCATTTAGTGGTACAATTTGGAAAAATGTTTCCTTTGTGCTATAAATATTGGGTACCTTTTTTATTTTTATGTAATGTACGCATTTAAACGCAATTTACCTTGACTACTTATATATATTGAACCTTCTTTCTAAAATAAATTGATTTCGCTTTTGTGCTGCGAAATGGTTTGTTTTTGGTAGTACAATCGAACAACGTATAAGTATATTATTATACTTCTTCAATAGCATTAAACATCACAGATTAAAATTACATCGAAATTTGTAAGGAGCGCCCGTTAGTTCAACCTAGATGATTTCATAATGCCGTCTACATGAGGGAAATTTATTTTGATAAGAAAACATATATTAATTTTAAAATTTTTAGCAACGTTTACATATCACGGGGTAACGACTAACGTGACTAAAGCAACCATACTCAACACGCGGCCCGCGTAGAGTAGGTATGGCTTCCAGATGGTCGGGATTTGACGGGATTCTCCCGAATTTGTGGATACCCGACTCCTGCCAAATTAAAAATCTCCCGATAAACAACTTCATTTTATAAAACAATAATTTAATTAGCATTTAACTGAATTATTAATTTTACAGAACAATCTTTACACAAAAGAAATGTGCATGGATTTAATAAAAACAGAGTTAATGATTCGACTCAATTTTGATGAAAATTGTTTGAATTTCAAGTCTTCTTTAAATAGTGAAAAAGGACAAAAAATTGTTAAATCTGTAAAAAGTAACACAAAATACATGATGCAAGTTGACATGACATGTTAATTTGATTTTTCTCCCGATAATATGGTCATTCGATCTGGCAACCCTAGGCCCGCGGGCCGCGAGTGGCCCACCGAGCCTTTTGGTGTTGGTCCACCTAGGGTTATAATAAATACGTGGTTTTTATTTATTGAATATTTTGAGCTTTTATTTAGTATTTAAGTTTTCCTTTTTCATCACTCTATAAATATATTTTAATTAATTGGCTTTAGGTTCTTATTAGGTAACAATTATTTTTTTTTGCGGTCCCCGACAATATAGCTGTACAGCTTGGCAAAAAAGTCTAGAAACGGAACTAATTTTTTGTCTGTTGGCAACATTCCCAAAATAATGTCATTTCATAATAAACAAAATTAAAATCAATAAGTAGAATTACTTATTGATTTGAAAAAATAATACATAAATAAAATAGGAATAATTAATGTCTAAAACAAAACCAGGTAAGTATCAAGATTAGGTTTATATGGTATTCGGTTGCAACGGGTTGCCACACAAACAACACAGTGGCGCCCCCATTATTTTCTACTCTTTTTTGCCAAGCTGTAACATGAATGTCCCTATAAAAAAAAGGTTGAATGCGACTGGACTTAAGTATCATAAGGAGTGGTTTTATACACCCTGCTACCGGATGTGCGTACAACCGGAAATCTGAAATTGCATGACCGTGACGCTTATTACGGCAGGCTTCATTGGGCCTTTTATATAAGGAATATGTTTTCCAAATTTCAGGTATTAATTATGTTTATTTTGGTCTAAATAACGTCCACTGCTGAACATGGGCCTCGTTCCGAAAGATGCCATGGTCACCACGCTTGGCAGGCGGATTGGTGACCGCAGTATTCTCTTGTACCACACAAGGAAACGCTGCTGCCCGTTCCTTCATAAAAGACTATTTTAGATGATGTTATAATAATCGGGACCAACGGCTTAACGTGCTTTCCGAGGCACGTCATTAGTCAGTCTTCTGGATTGGCACGGCAGTTAATCGTTAATTCAATTAATTTAGTTCCTGATAGACAACGACAGAACTTGGCGGCATAGCTTGCAGCTACATGCATTTGAAAGTTTCAAAATCATGTTCGCTCATATTGGTAATAATGTCTAACACTACTATAAATTAAACAACGTTATATCTGTGAGACAGAGAGTGAGTGATTGAATTAATTATACCTACTCCTGAACAAAATGTCACGCTATCGTTCTTAAATAACACAATAGTTGGCGTTCCTGGTATTTTGATATAACGTACACCGCGGTTTTCCAGATATGATTCAGACCAAACGGTTTGCATCGGTCTACGCTGGTCAGCATTTTAAATTGCCAGAAAAAACCAGTTAGCTAAAGTGAACAGACACTATCTAGGCACGCGTGTATCATCTTAGGCGTTATCTTCGCCTTCCATCAAGCGAGATTATGGCCATACGTAAGCCTATATTTAATAAAAAAAATTAAAAAAAACTGTGTTGTCGCGATTTCAGGGTTGTTCCCATAATAAAAGTTGCTTATAATCATCAGTATTTTCATCTTCTGAAAGGTTGTTAATAGTTTATAAATAACCCTGTATAGGTATATTAATAAGGGAAGAAAATACTTTGTACCTACTCCTTTTTACGAAAATTTTCATTTTATACTTTCACCAACAATTCGATCAGATGGTATACAACTTATATCCAGTGGCGTAGCTACGAAGGGGCTAGGCGGGGCAGTGCCCCGGGGCCCTCAAGCTCAGGGGGCCCTCGAATCCTTACCAGAAAATCTCAATCAAACTCAACTTTTGAAAATTTCTGCCATTTTCAAAATAAATATGACCGGTGGCAACTCGAGTTTAATCATGGCAACACAGTTGTGAGAAATTCCAAAGTTGTAAAAAGGGAATTCCCCTAAATTATTTGTGTGGGTTGACCGTGTTATTAACGTTTGCATCAATTTGTCGGATATCGATATCTGCATATTATTATTTACGATTTCTACTTAACTTTATTGTTGAATGTGATTATAAGGCGATAATTATGTTTGTTATATCAGTAGAATTAGAAAAATGTACTAAATATTTATTTTTTTCATCCATTGATTATTTATTAACATACAAGTTAACGTTTTCATAAACAGGGTTTCTTTTAAATTGGCCAATAGATACCTAAATCCGTAAGAGATACCTACAAAAAAAATTGTTAGGAGACTTTAGCTCTATCTTGATGTTAAAAAAAATTTGACGTATTTTTTTTTGGTCAGGTGTGACTTGTCAGAAAATTCTAAAAACACACAGGATTACTTGCATAATATATTACCTATATTTATTTTTAGGCAGTAACATGAATAGAATTAATTCTTGTTCAATTAAATAATAGTTACCTATTGATTTTAATAAAAAAAGGCTTATGTTTAACTTACCATCAGATATAGTAAAAATGATCACCAAAATTAAACCCGCATTTTAATGTAAAATTGTAACCAAAGTTTTAACATTTCGCTATCGTATTTAAGCAAAATGACTCCAAGTAAATCATTGTTAACCCAAAAGTAGTAAATGATCACCAAAAGTACCTAAATGTTTTACTAATTTACTATTCGGTTCTGGCACTCGCCGCCCGCTGCCGCGGCACCGCTCGCTTCGCTCGCTCGGCTCGTGCGTTGTATGGCCGCAGCTCTAACCTAACCTAACCGATTGTCATTTTTCATTTATTTTATTAAGGTAGAAATAGCGCAATAATTTGCTCGCTAAGATTTGGTGATCATTTACTACATTTGGTGTTCGAATACAATTTGAAGTGCAGTCGTGACTAAAATAGCTACTTAGTACTATTATAATTTTAGACTTTATTTTTCTGGTGTCAAGTATATATTTTTGGTGGTCATTATATTTTATCCCATAAAAAAATATACCATAGCCATATAAAAGCACAGTGGTGACCCCCGGATTTACTACTCTTTTTTGCCAATCGTGATGTTTTTTTGTCATTTTTTAAACCGTCAAATGTGGTAACACTGGCGGCGATAAAATGTTTGCCGGGGGTTTGTAAGTTTAATTATCATTAAATTGCGGACTGGAACTAAACGTAATATCTTACTAAAGAACCCCCAAAGCCTTTGAGGGGTGATAAAATATATCGATTAAGATCCCTTATAAACGGATAATAATATCTACAGCTATTTAAAGATAGGGTAATCAGTGACATCTAGTGATAAAATGAAAAGTAGAATGCATCGGCGATAGGTTAAATAACTAAGCTGGTGCAACGTATGTATGAACAAATAAATATATAATAAACCCTTGAATCTTTTCTATTTCGTTTTATTGCCCAATACCTAAACCAAGTATTAAAATAATAAAGTTGCTTAGCATTTTTAAAGTATTTGTATATTTAATGATTTTACTTCAAAAAACCTTACCAGTTTTGATAGCAGTGGGCCCCATTTTTTTATTTGCCCCAGGGCCCTTGGTTACCTAGCTACGCCACTGCTTATATCTATACTAATATAAGTATAAGCTGGAGAGTTTGTTTGTTTGCTTGAACGCGCTAAGCAAAGGACCAATTTGAAAAAAAAATCAGAAGCCAGTAGTATATTATTGGGCATTCTAGGCCACTTTCGGCAAATCGCTCGGCGAGTACGCCTCGCTGCCGAAAGTGGTCTAGAACGCCCAATAATCGGTAATCGACTCGACTCGTTAATTTGTTCATTCGTTCGAGTTCTTAGCATTCTGTCCCACAGATCGCTCGTACGCGAAATCTGTTACTGTTTCAGTTTATAAATAATGTTGTAATAAACACATGCACTCATTGTTAATCAGTTTGTTGACAACAGTAATCATGAAATTTGTAAAACAACCACAATCACTGCATGTAAGCACTATTTGCGATGATTTTTGTAAAACTAGATCTCGTCATGGAGAATTATTACCTAATTCAGTACGATGTATCATTTGCGGACCATCGAATTGTGGAAAAACAAATTTACTTATTGGACTTCTTATACATGAAAATGGTTTACGGTTTCAAAATGTTTATGTCTATTCAAAAACCTTACACCAACCAAAGTACATTTTTTTAGAAAGAGTTTTACAACAGGTACCAATTATCTCATTCCAGAAATATCAAGGGAATGAGGAAGTTATAAGCGTTCAGGACGCAAAACCCAACTCTGTGATTATATTTGATGACGTTGCTTGCGAGAATCAAACTAACATGCGTGATTATTTCGCAATGGGAAGGCACAAACACATCGACTGTTTTTATCTCAATCAAACATATAGCAAAATCCCTAAACAGTTAGTAAGAGATAATGCTAACTTAATTATATTATTCAAACAAGATGATATTAACTTGAAGCATGTTTATGAAGAACATGTTAACACTGATATGACATGGCTTGAATTTCGTGAAATGTGTTCTAAAATATGGAGTGAGCCCTTTAATTATGTTGTAATTAATAAAGATTGCAACAAAAATAACGGATGCTATAGAAATAAATTTGACACTTTTGTAGTCTTTGATTAGAAATACAAATATTTAAGATATGGTACTTACATGATATCATTATTCCTTGGTCAACTCTTCATCGATAACTATTATAGTCCGTAAAATCGTAGTAATGGAAAAATCACTGAAAAGGCAAATTGTTGATGCTGCAGAAGCTGTAAAGAAAAAGGTACGAAAGATGCGAGATTTGGAGACTGAAAATAAGCAAGCATTGGAATCAGTTTTTAGACCTGTAACAGAGTCTCTAAATTTTTTAGCTGACACCAATAAGCAAACTGACCTGTTGCGATCTAAAGAAGTTGAAGAAACAAAAGTTTCGTTTAAAAACAATACTTTACAGAAAGACAGTTCTAATAACGAAGAAGATAGTAATGTAGAAGAAAATGAATGTGATACCGACAGTGATGAGTCGTACCAATCATTAGGAGACAATAATCAAGAGCGTAATACATCATCCTGGTCAGTATCTGCGGAAGCACTAACAGATATTCCATTTGGTGTTCGAGCGGAGCGAGGACAATTGATGTTAGGTTCTGCTGTCATAATGATCAGCGATGATTACATCACCGTTACTGGACGGAAATATCGAAGTACTCCAGGACTGAAACAATTATTATTGAAAAAGGACGTAGATTTAAGCACAGTTACAGAGTCTGATATGCAGAATTATAAAATGATGTTGATTGCCACAAACGCACATCGTCGAGACTTTGATTCGAACAAACCAATAAAAAGTAATAAGGGACAAAAATATTTGCAAGTTATAAAACCTCTTTTCAAACTGTCGAATACTATTCAAAACAGTCAAGCAAAGGGGAAAGGGCTACCCTTGACAAAAATGTGGAAAAAAAATATAGATTTTGTATATTGGGATGATCCTAATGAACTTGTGGATAGGTTAAAATTATTAATTGCATCTCGAGACGCTGGTAACACTGGATTAGACAACGAAATTATATCTATTATTGAAGAACTGCGTGAAAGTAAAATTATTAAGTAATAAATAATTGATATAAATTTTTCACCGTTCATTTTATTATCAACCTTTAAATATAATACACCTTAAATATGAATGTAGATAAATTTGGACACCATATTCATAAGAGAATGCGTTTCTCTGAATTATTAGAGTTCAATGAAAATGCATTGCTAAAATCTGAAAGTGGTGATTTTGATTTGAAAAAATCTAGATTAAGAGGAATTAGATCTCCTGTAGACATAGATGATGCTGTAAACAAAGATTACGTCGATCGATTGTACGATCAGATAATAAAGGAAGAGAATAGAGTGATTGGATTGTTGCGTGCTCAAATCATAAAAGATGTAAAAATAACAGTCCAAGCCACTTTAAAAGCGAAGATACCTGAAGTTTTAGTTCAGTTGGAAGATAAGTTTTATAACAAAGCAGAAGTCCAAAAATTACTTGAAAAAACTCCGTGATGGCAAAGCAACAAATTGTTAATGAACTTCACAAAGCAGCACGAAGAAACTTTGTTAGACGTTCAGTTATTTTAAAAGGCATTGATGACTTATGGCAAGCTGATCTGGTAGATATGCAAAATCTAAAAAAGTTTAATAAAGGATATAATTATATTTTAGTGGTAATTGATTGTTTCTCAAAGTATACCTGGACAGAACCACTAAAATCCAAATGTAAACTTGATGTTACTCGTGCATTTGAGCGAATACTAACTACGAGTAATCGAAAACCTGATCATTTACAAACAGATTCTGGGACAGAATTCTATAACGTAACATTCCAAAAGCTTATGAAGAGCTACAATATTAACCACTACTCTTCGTATTCTACCAAGAAAGCTTCGATTGTAGAACGGGTTATTAAAACGATTAAAAATAAATTGTATAAGTACTTTAGTCTCTTTGGGAATTACAAATGGTTAGGTTTACCATTAGAAGTTATTCTAAAAACCTATAATAGTACAAAACATCGTACCATCAAATTTAAACCATTCGAGGTAAATAAGTTGAACGAGTCAAAGATAAGAGAAAATATTCAAAAAACTCAGAAACTTACATCACGCCGATGTCAACCTAAGTTCAAAGTAGGTGAAAATGTTCGGATCAGTAAATATAAACATATTTTTGATAAAGGTTACACTCCTAATTGGACAACTGAAATATTTACTGTAAAACAGATTAATAAAACCATACCAGTAACATATCATTTAGAAGATCATCGAAAGCAAACCATTAGAGGATGTTTCTACGAACAAGAACTTCAAAAAACTAGCTATCCAGATGTCTATTTGATAGAAAAGGTTCTTAGAAGGAAAGGAAAGAAAGTTTACGTGAAATGGCTTGGCTTAAGCAACGAAGAAAACAGTTGGATTGATAAAGATGCAATTATGAATTAGGATTATGAATATATAATATATAACCGTGTTTGTAAGGATTTTTTCATTCATTACACTTTTGACTATGCAAGGCGGTGGACTAGTTAATAGTGTGATTAATAATCTGCCATTCGAACTTCATTTGCCTGGTTATAACTATTGCGGACCGGGTACAAAACTTGAGAAGCGATTGTTGCGAGGCGATCGAGGTGTGAATAAACTAGACGAAGCTTGTATGCATCACGACATTGCATATGCAAATCACACAGACTTATCTAATCGTCACAAAGCGGATTTACAACTTTTAAACATGGCTAAACAAAGACTAAAATCAAAAGATGCAGGGAAAGGTGAAAAACTTAGCTCATGGATAGTGAGTAAAGTAATGAAAGCCAAACTAAAGTCAGGTGCTGGCATTAAAACATTCAATGCTTTTGTGTCAAAAATTAAGTCAAAAATTAAGAAACTGAAACCTAAAAATAGTAAAACAATAATCAACATTGCTTACTCAGCTGCAAAAAAGATATTTCCAGACATTCAGAAGATTCGCATTCCCCGAGTTATACCAATACCAAAGACAGGAGGAGTCTTACCTTTAATTCCAATTTTCGCTGGATTATCGGCTTTAGGAAGTTTAGCAGGCGGTGCAGCTGGTATTGCGAAAACCGTAAACGAACACAAGACAGCTCGAAAAAGCTTGCAAGAATCAGAACGACACAATAAGACCATGGAAGCTTTAGCGTTGGGCAAAGGGTTGTATATCAAGTCTCATAAAAACGGTAAAGGGTTGTTTATAAAATGTTCAAAAAACTAAATAAAAAGCTGCCTAATCGTCCTTTAACTAATATCGATATCAGTGAGCATGCACGTGACATCCCATACTTTCGAGGAGTCTATATGAAGGATCGGTTACCAAGAACACCAAAACGCATTGAATGTGGTATCGTTAACTTAGACGATTCACAAAATGAAGGAACGCATTGGGTAGCTTATGCTAAAATAAACAATTATTGTGAATACTTTGATAGCTTTGGCGATTTGAAACCTCCGATGGAATTAATGCAGTACTTTAAAAATTGTAATGTTTTTTATAACTATACTAGATTTCAAAAATTTAATACAGTAAACTGTGGACACTTATGTTTAGAATATCTACGGAAATTTTGGAATAAATACGTATAAATATTATGTATTTCTTTTATTTCAATCATTTTCATCATGTCACTCACCTTGTCGATAACTGCAAACTCGTCCGATTTATGTACATATTATCCTAATACATTACAACTTTATGGATCTTATGAGTGTGCCTTATTGCATTTCACAACATTTAATTCAATTCCAAACATTGACGAAACGAATAATAAGTTATATTACGGCTCTAACGAAGTTCTTGAAATACCTGAAGGCACTTATGAATTACAAGATATCAGCGATTATTTAAAATCGGAAATAAAAGATTGTTCAATAAAAGTACAGTGTAATAACAATACTCTAAAAACTTTGATATACTGTACCAAAGATATCAATTTTACTAAAGAAGGAACATTTAGGAGATTATTAGGGTTTAATAAACAGATTTTAAAAGCCAATAAATGGCATGTGTCTGAGTTACCAGTCAACATTCTGCCTACGACTGTGATCAGGATAGAATGTGACATTGTAAGTGGTTCGTACATAAACGGAAAACCCAGTCACATTGTGCACGAATTCGCACTCAATGTGCCACCTGGATATAGAATTATAGAAATTCCGAAAAACGCCATATACTTTCCAATCAACCAAAACAACATAAGCTGTATACATATCAGGCTATTAGATATAAACAATCGATTAATAAACTTACGTGGTGAAGAAGTGCAGCTATATTTACATCTTAGAAGAAAAAATGATTGAGTACAATAAATATGTGCATCAACAAATTGGGAACGTCAGTTCAACTAAAGTGATCAAGCAAATAAGACCTCGGTCTAAGAAAAAAATAAAATTAACAAGAGACAATAAGGAATTTCTTAAAGCAATTGGTTTGCTAAAATGAATATCTTAGATGTTTTATCTGCTCCAACTTACGACAACACTGTTGAGGGAATTGAATTTCATTCTTACAAACCCTACGTAACAAGCTTCAACAGGAACGATGAAATCCGTATACCTATTAATCAACAGGATCTGTATATATTACCGTCAGCAAGCACTTTGTATTTGGAAGGAACTATAATCGTTAGCAAAAAAGATTCAAAAGATAAAGCGAGTAGTGTTTCTTTAACAAATAATTTTCTGCTCTACTTGTTTCAAGATATAAGATACGAATTAAATGGAGTGGAAATTGATAAAATAAAAAACGCTGGTGTGACTACTACGATGAAATCATTAGTGTCTATGAATGAGAGTGAATCGAAGATATCTTATGCATGGGGTTGGAATATCGATGGTATAAAAAATATTAATGGAGGTAATTTTTCTGCTTCCATACCCCTTTGTAACATTCTCGGATTTGCAGAAGATTTTAAGAAAGTAGTGATAAATAGTAGACACGAATTGATATTGTTACGAAGCAATACTAACCTCAACGCTGTAAAACTGAATACCGGTGAAGTCGTAGATGATGTTCAGATAAATAAAATTGTTTGGCGTGTACCGCATGTTAAAGTGTCAGATAAAGAGAAAATTAGTTTGTTAAAACTGCTAGAGAAAGACCGACCGCTCCAGATGATTTTTAGAAATTGGGATCTGTACGAATATCCCACTTTACCTAAAACAACGAAACATACTTGGTCGATTAAGACTTCATCGCAAATAGAGAAACCGAGATATGTCATTATCGGTTTACAGACAAACAGAAAAAACAATGCAAACTCTGATATGTCTCTGTTTGATCACTGTCATATTCGTGATGTTAAAGTGTACCTCAATTCAAACTACTTCCCATATGAAAATCTTAATGTGAATTTTGCTGATAACAGAATTGCTTTATTATACGAGCAATACACTAGATTTCAGCAGTCATATTACGGACGCCGCGCGGAGCCTTTGTTAAGCGAAAAACAATTTAAGGACTTGGCTCCGCTCTTCGTTATTGACTGCTCCAGGCAAGCAGATAGCTTGAAAGCAGGCCCTGTTGTGGATGTAAGAGTGGAAATTGAAACTGATTCGGTTATACCTGATCAAACTTCGGCATACTGCCTTATATTAAACGACTGCATAATTGAGTATAAACCGTTAAGCAATACCGTGAGGAAAATATCATGAATCCTGAAACTATAATAGTGGACGTTCAAGGCTTTAAGGACCTCTTCAACAATTTTATAGTAAAAGAATTAGCTTTGGCCACTCGTGATTACACACAAACCTTCTTAGTTAAGCCGCCATACTTGTTCAGATACTTAACAAGCAATGAACAGAAACAAGTCAAATGGCTAGAAAGAAACAGAGGCATTTATTGGAATGAGGGAAATGTTGACTATAGGGAATTCCATCGTATTATCGTTCCATACTTACAAAATAAAGAAATTCTTGTCAAAGGCTTGGAGAAGGTGCAGTGGATAAAGGAGCTATGTGAAAATTGTAAAGTATCAGAACTTGATGAGAGTCTGTGTCCTAATTTATCTATTTTGCATAAAAAATACTGTAATATAGATTCGAATTTAAATTGTAACAATCATTTAAAGCAATGTGCACTTAAAAATGTATTATGTTTAAAAAAATATTTAGAGTGGTAATGGTAATTAATATGTAACTAACATAAAAGGTTATTGTTATTTTTTAAATAAAACATGTTTCTCTGGGTTGTATAACAAGTACTGTGGAGGAAAAATAAATAAATTGCAGTAATCTTTTTTCATTGTGCTCGAAAAATGTGTTGTGTATTAAAAAAAAGGATTTTAATGAAAATGTATTTTAGGTTTATTAAATAAAAAAATAATTTAATCTTAAATATGTGTTTATTTCATTAGTTGACCTGTCTAATTACATTGTTCCACAATAAAAATAGTTAAATTAAAAGAGTTTATCAAAAATAACTTGAATTACATAACCATAAAGATTCAGCATAAATTTATACACATATAATTAAAAATACTCCGCCCCCCTAAGACTACCCACTGACCTAACAATCAGTAAACCCAAAAAATATAAAATTAAAAATCACTGTCTATCAAAGTTTTTGAAATTTTTTTAACTAACGATTCCGTATCGTCCATAACACTATCAATAGCATCTTTAACAATGTATTGTGCATTTATTATCACGTTCTCACTTTCACTATCACTGTCACTAGTGTTGTTATTGCAAAGATCAACAACTGATATTTTTATCAGTTTTATCCCGCGTCGATGCAGTTTACTCATCACGAAAGATTTTGTTGGTTGTTTTTTATGGGAAGGCTTTTCCCGACGTTGTCGCCGGGACTTCTTTTCTTTTGTTATTTGACTGCAGTGAGGAGGTTCGTTGCAAATCATCTCAGAAAGTCCTTCGTAAGGATTCTGAGCGTACTGGCTGAACTGAACTTCTGAGTCGTAAATCTGAAACAAAATGATAAACATCCTAATCAGTGAAAATATTTGGTACCTACATTAAAGATTTTAAATTAGTTTTAAAATTTAAATATATACATATTTTACTTACCGATGACATGATTATGACGTACACTGATAGACCAAAAAACTATAATATTGTATACAAGTACTCGGTGAGAGTAATATTTTATAAATAACCTAAATATGTACTCTGATGGTTTTAATTATATTAAAATATTTAATTAATTATTGCTAACCATTGCTAGTTTACGATAGTGAAATGTTAATAACACTATAAATGCAAGCTTGCTATTTGTTGAGGTTTGAGTTTATACATGCAGCAACAAAGGTTAACCTTATGAGTATGTAGATAAGATTTACTTTCAATAATATTTTACAACTGATATTTAAATAAATAATGACGAACGTCGAAACGGATGTTGTGATCATATTACATTCTGGATGAAGAAACTTCAACGAGTCGAGGTTTCATTACCTATTATTTAACCAACTTAAAAAAGGAGGATGATGATTTTGACCAAGTTTCTGATAAATAAAACAAGTACATGGTCACACATTTTATTTATATTTCTGCAATCAGTAACTTATTAAAAGTATACTTAAGTATAATATCTATGTATACACTATACATACATAAGTTTACATAAGTTTACATTTACATTTATTTATATTTTCAAACAATTATTAAAATTAAAGTATACAATTTTATCTAATTTAAATCTAACACTAAACTTAATCACATTTAGGTAAATATTTACCTTATTTACAATTGCTTCAAATTAGTTGAGTGACCCCAGGCCTGCGTTGATATTTTGTTTGCAGATATCGCTCGTTTGTCGTCGTTGTTTGATAAGGCAATTTTATTAATACTTTGGGTAAAAATTTCGTGCTTGATAGATTTAAAAATTATATTTTTTTTACGAATCACTCCACCATTAAATAAAATATGTTTGTAGTTCGTAATGTCTAAATCTCTCACTACGCATACTTTTACTCCCTTTGCTTTTTTAACAATTTTATCTGGGGTTTTTATAGAATAAAGTTTTGATCTTAATCCAACAAATTCAGAAATATATTGTCCACCCATTTCATCTTTGAATAGCCCCGGAACTTTTTTGTTATTGAGAGGGATATTAAAAACGTTTTGTTTTTGATAATTGCTGGTATCAAAATACTGCAAAAAATTCAACTTGAGATCGGTATAAAAATCATCAGTATATATTTTGTAGACAAACGAATCGGTATCTGTATAACACAACTGTACTCGGTCTTCATAAAAGGGTTTAATAATATTGTAATGATAGTTGTACATATGTGATTTAGAAAGCTCTAATACAGTGAAACCGATATAAATTGGTTTATCTAGAATAATTTGGTCTGGTTTCATTTGTATTGCAACTAAATTTTCGGATAGAATAGATACACTATGGAAATAGGGGTTGGCTATAAGTCTCTCAGCGGATTTAAATTTCTTAGTTCGATTAAATGTGTCATTCCATTGATTAACTAAATGAACGCTTACTCGGTTTTCAGTATTTTCTAATGTTTTGCCGAATACGCTGTTGTTTAACAACTTAAAAAAGTCCTGTTCGAAGGAACTTTTAGCGTTTTGTCTTAACTGTGTATTTAGTTCTATATACTGTTTTAAGTAAGGACTTTGTCTAAACGTAATAACCCTATGAATCTTACGAAGTATTAAACCGTGCTCAAGACACTTTTTTAAATGAACATAATGTATAACGTACCTATACTTATTATATAAATTAGCAATCAGTTTTTTTGTTGTACCTCCAGGCGGTATACATTTTTCAGGACAAAACGGCAGCTCATTGTGAGACTTATGTAAATGTTCAGGATACAAAAGATCGACTTCCAATATATACCCCCATTCAGCGTTGTCCTCAACATGCTCTACACATAATTGATCTATTTCATTTTGGATGAGAAATCTAAAACTAGAATACGGTAAATATTGACACATGCTAAACCCATACAGATTATTACAGTCTAAGTATACTATGAAAGATTGAGGTTCTGTTGCATTACACTCAGGCATATATTTATGATTCGCTTTTGCATATCGATGGGAACACATACACAACCCACCACGTATACCGCTTTGAATCATTCGAACCATGGCTAAATCCGACATGAGTTCTAACTGAACCCCTGTCTTAAACAACATTGCGTCGAACGACAAACTAGGAGCAGTTATGTAAAACGCCGGATCTAGTTTATAATGCTGTTTACATGTTTTTCGGAATTGTTCGAATATATCAGTTAATAAAAGCACATCTGTTTTTAAATATAAATCTGTATAGTCACCCAAATCGTTAATACTGAACATATTCCAAACGGTTTGAGCATGATTGTAATCGTCATGGCTAATATCTTCGTTGGTTAAAGAATTATGAAAATAACATTTAGGTGGTAACGATTTCTGATCGTAACATTTCCAATCTGACATGTAATCATAAGGATATATGCCTTTCCTTGTTAATAAACTAAATTGTCTTTCATCAGGAAATTGTGATTTTAGATAAACGAAATCTGGTGACTGTAAAGTTTTAGCGAGTTTGTCTAAACTTGCGCCTAAAAAGTTGAACGAATCTAAAAATCTTAATTGTATATACTCATTACTAGCAATAGGAATAAACTTTGTAAACGTTGTGTATTTTTCCTTAGTCTTTGGTATAATTCTAATTTGCCCAGGAATTTGACCTAATTGTTTTATAAATAAATGACAATCATAACCAGATAAATTATGAAAAAATATTGGCACAAATTTAGGTACTTTATTTTGTAAGTTGCAATGTCGATGTGCTGCACCACGATAACGTCCTGAAATATGACAGTGATCCCTCA
The DNA here is from genome assembly GCA_947037095.2 of Nycteola revayana. Lineage (NCBI taxonomy): Eukaryota > Metazoa > Arthropoda > Insecta > Lepidoptera > Nolidae > Nycteola > Nycteola revayana. The sequence continues at coordinate 27,986,648 of OX344842.1, read as the reverse complement.
CCCGATCGCTTAAGAGTAAATTTTCACATATATGACAGACAACTGCGTGTCTGAAATCATAAGAATCATTTTTAGTAAATAACATAGGTTCGTTTTTTGTTAAAATGGTATGTAGTGCTTTAAGATCGTCAGTTAAAAATTGTATGAATTTGGAAACACAATCAGTACCTCGATAACATCTATACCCATTATTGTTATTATTAGTAGATGATACGATATTGTAAGCGAACGCAGCAGGCACATGGCGCTGCAAGTTTGATGTCTTGGCGTTTTCGGACTCGTTGTAAGAAATCGGATACAGCAATGTTTCGAAATCAGCGTATATGACAAATGGAACGTCTTGTTTTCTTTCATAATTTTTGAATTTTAAAAATGAACCCTCATCGGGTAATATTGTAACAACACCACCACACGAATGCGTTTCAATTTGATTTAAATTAGGAAAAAATAATAAGCACGTCTCGCAAAAATATAATTTACTGTGGTGTCTGGTTATCTGGTTTCTAACTAATCGCGGTAAATCTTTAATTAGACAATAATGAGTGTTTGTATTATTTTCTAAAAATAAGAGATGGATGCTCTTAGATTTCTTATTAGTAGTTGTGTACAACGGTCCAACAATCGTCTTATTATTTTTTAATCCATAAACAAAAATATTTAAGACAGGGTTATTTTTCTCAAATACGACTATATCAGAAAATGTGATTGGAAATGTTAAATCGCTAATATTTAAAACATCTTTAAAATGGGGATAAGACGTTACTCGGTTAGGATGTTGAGTTGTGGGGTACAAGGCAGCCACAACACACCATAAAAAACAATTTTCATCCCTATTTTGAATATTTAAACATGCTTTTTTGTTTTTTATAGCATTAGGCAAAGGTATAAATGTAGACCCGCTGAGAGGTTGATGTTTATTAATGTTAACTTCTAAATGAGAATTACTTAAAAATGTCCAACCACTATCTCGATGCTCAAATTCTTCTATTTTCTTTGTCAGTATCTCGACTACTGATTTATAAATAAAATCAAAGTTATAATAAAAGTGAATAACAAAGTTTTTGGTAGCAAACGACTTCAATTCCTGCTGATCATTTTTAAATAAAAGGAAATACGAAAAAAGTTCAAAGTTAATCTTAACAGTTGTATGTTTTATTAGTAACTGATCTATTAGAGTTTTAACGTATACCTTTACACTGTTGAGGAACATTTCTGGAAAATTAATTGTTTGTTCGTTAGTTGCAGTGATTCTGTAACTCGAAATTCTACCTTTAAACGAATAGTTTATAATTGAAACGTTATCATGCAGAAGGGTCGTACTACTGTTTTTATGTACATTAGTACGTAAATGACTTGACCACCGTCGATTATCTACAGACACATTACAAACTGTACAGTATGGCATTATTATTTGTTATCGTTTGATTCACAATAATAAAGTCGTTCAATAAAACTCAAGTAAATACGTACTTACTACTAATATTATGGATCTTATACAGATACGTTGCTTTTGGGTTGATACTTCACGCGTCGACGTTGGCAAAAGTCGTTCGAGACTAGGTCTAACTAACTCTTGTTTCCTGTTCGTATTGTACCATCACATTAATTGGTAAAATAAGTTAGACATTATATTTCTGAAATTAAACAATATAATGATAATCGGTAACCACTAGACACAAATGCTAATAAAAGTAGAAAATATAGGTATTGGCTTCATATCTTACCTAGATACTTCGTGATTCGACGTTGACAAAAGTCTTTCGAGACTAGGTCTGACTTGCTCTCGTTTCCTGTTCGTATTGTACCATCACATCAATTGGTAAAATTAAGTTTACCATTATATTTCTGAAATTAAACAAATAGAATGATAATCGGTGACCACTAGACAGAATGCTAATAAAACATAATAGAAAATATAATGAATTTATATCTTACCAACAAATAATTGTGTTTTATAATTTTCTAATCGACGTTCATTTTTAAGAAACCTTGGAAGTCAGAATGTCGATATTTTTGTATTTTTTAATTTTTTTTTATTTCAATGAAATTTGTGAAAAATTACCAATCTTTATAGACAATTTATTTTAATCTCGATAAAAGAACGAGATATACAATGAGTAATCATGAGGTCTTAGTCAATAATGCTTTGAAATACCTATCAAATTTGGAACCAAATAATTTTATATGATATTGCGTAAAAATTACACGTGTGCTCAACCTACTTATTTTTCCAGTAAGTTGACACTTTTATTTGTCCAAGCTATTTTACCTAAGGTTACCACGAGTTTACATTTATGCACTCGAGCACATTAAAAATGTTCGATAACTAATGTAATCGGTGTGACAACCCTGAGCGCTTTTACTACATCAACACTAATCAACGTCGATGCTCCTGAAATATCACCTAGCCAATTATTTTTCGTATGTGTATAATACGACCAAGAAAAAAGTTGTTCTTTACATAGTTATTTGGTCAATTGTACATATTCTGAATATAGCGATATTATTGTAAGTTTCTGACTTATAATCAGTGTGTTATCGGTGTGCTCTATACAATCGACTCGACGAGCGTGCCAGTAGAAATCTTCAAGACTCCAAGTACTTATCAGTGATAGTTAGACAGTAGCTGCTCACTGCCACTGTATCAGCCATCCGACTCAACGACATAGTCACTGTGCCTGCCGACCGACTCTTCAAACTAATTATTTGGTATTCCTAAATAATTAAGTGAAAATGTAAGTATAAAAACCATCATTCTCCACAAACTTCTGACCCTGCATGGTCAACCAAACATTTTTTTAACTTTATGTATTTATTTCAGGTCAGACTCTGAGTACGAAACCAACCTATCAAGTGATGTGATGGAGCACGACTCTAAGTCTAACCGCAAACCAACTCTACCAGTCCCTAGGAAACGGAAGTCAACAAAGCAAAATTTGACGCATCCAAGGTAAACTTTACGATTTATTTGCTTCATTGTTTTGTCAATTAATTGCATATGACAGTCGCTTGATGCAAGCGACTGCTATGCTGATGTCGCGGGTTCAATGCCGGATCGAGATTAATATGTGTACATGAATTTAATTAATAGCAATGATTTTTTATGTTCCTGTGTATATAAAGTAGTATGTTTTTACTAATAAACAGTATTTAATTGTAATGTATATCCGCTGTCTACTATTCATAGGACATGGTAGCGTTGTGTAGTATGTCTCGTCTCTTATTCTTGTATATTTTGTTTTAAAGCACATTCAGGTTAAAACTATAAATAAATTTGGGTGCAAATTAACAAGAGATCAATTTGTTTGTTTCAGTAAAACATCGACATCTGACGTCGATATATTTGGCATCAGCCGCAAACATAACAACGGGAGGGCAACAGCGAACAGCGAAACCTCTTCTCTCCCGTCATACTTCGTGAACCGAGTGGCCCACGGCAGTGAGCGGCGAACGACAAGCACGAACGGCGAGTACTACATCGACTGTAAAGTATACAAAACTGAGGACGCGCGCGTCACCGACTCGTTGGAGCTGTGGAAAAAGGCGTTGGTCCGCATTAAGGTCCAGACCGACAACAATTCTATACAATGGCGTAAACTACAAGAGTTTATTATATCGACTGATGCTTTATTTCCCGAACCACCAACATATTACGATAAATAATACATTGTTTATCAACGGAATTATAATATTGTAATTTGTGCTCACTAAAAATAAATGAATCTCATTAGCATAAGTGTTTCATTCAACCTACATACATGTACCATCCACTATTGTGATAAGGTTGAAAATCTATTAAAGAAATTTGATAGATTCAAAGCGATGGTGAAATCGGTTCGCCGAGCGATCTGTGGGACAGAATGCTAAGAATTCGAACTAATTAACAAATGAACGAGTCGAGTCGATTACCGATTATTGGGCGTTCTAGACCACTTTCGGCAGCGAGGCGTACTCGCCGAGCGATTTGCCGAAAGTGGCCTAGAATGCCCAATAATATACTACTGAAGCCCATTTATCGAGGAAGGCTAAGGCTATATTTAATTATAAAGTTCCCACGGGAACAGCAGATACGCGGATGAAACTAGTGTACGAAATTTTCCGTGGATTTTCTATGGTACAAACATTGGCCCCATGATTACGAAAACAACAAAAAGAATTAACCAAAATGAAAAAGCCGTCATCTTGGCGATTCATTTTTATTTATAACTAGCTGGCCCTACCCCTACCACGTTTTATGTCGCGTCACACGGGAACGGCATAAAAACGGTATCCTATGTCCTTCTCCCAGTTCTTAGCTACCTCCCTACCAATTTTCAGCCAAATCGGTTCAGCCGTTCTTGAGTTATAAATAGTGTAACTAACACGACTTTCTTTTATATATATAGATAGTAGTCGCCTAGATACTTTTTTATAAACTATAATAATAATATAAAACGTTGATAATATAAATAAATACATTGAAACATTTTATTTTTAGTTATACAGGTTAAAAGGTGGTAAGGTGTTATTTTCTTCATTTATTCAATGGTCGTCGCTATTGAAAGTCCTGCTATATAAAGAGATAATACATTAGAGCAAGTTTATTGTCCATTTTCAATATCATAAGTGGTGAAATAGAATATTTTTCGAATTGTTGAGTTTTCTGTCTCTCTAAAGTTACTTGTAGTAGGTACGTATATCAATATTAATATATAAAGCTTAAGGGTTTGTTTGATTTTATTTTTGGGCGCGGTAATCACAGGAACTACTGGTCCGATTTGAATATTTTTTAATGTTACAAAGAGATTATCGAGAAAGGCTATAGGCTATATTAAATTATGAAGTTCCTACGGGAATAGGAGTTACGTGGGTGAAACCGCGCGCGGGAAGCAAATAACTACATATAATATATAAATATGGGTCGTTAAATGGGTTTCTAAGCGCAAAATTTGAGATCAGCTAATCTGATTTTTATGATGTAAGTATGCCAATTTACTTAAACTAAAAATTCAAAAGACGTCAAGACTTTTGAATTTGGTAAGACAAACCATTGAATTGTACAAAACATATTTGTTACCATGAAATTATTAGGTATATAAGTATTTATTGTTTTTTAAAACCAAATTACTAACTAAACCACGTTGCTTCCACGCGCTAGTTGATGTAATTAAATTGTATTAAAATATATTTATTAATGAAAGTCTAGGTATTAGGGGAAAGTAGTACCAGACGATCCCTGGGGGTAAGATAATCCTTTGCGATTGTGCCGAAACCATTAATGCTAGTTAATCGCTATCACTCGTTACATATACCTCAAATCAAAACATTATATGGCTGATATAAAGTGGGCATGACTTTGAGCTTGTGTTATTTTTATTTAAGCTGAGTTAAATGTTATTACTTTTGTATTTGTGGGTTTTTAATATGCCTAATTATAATAAATAAAATGTATGATTATGTTAAAAAAATGCGTATTTTTGATTTTTATTTTAATTAAAATATTTTTTTATCGTAATTGGGGCAAGATGGTCATTGGGATCATCTTATTTCTAACTAGGGAACCGTCTTACCTATAGGTGGGTACTCAAGATGATTACTTTGTGAGCTTTTTAAAAACAGTAATATTTCTATGAAACCTCAATTAATTTCTAGTTTTGAGTATGAGGGAAGTTAGATAGATAAATATACTAATAGTAATCGCCATTTTATCAGTTTCATTAATTATTGCTTATCGTAGTTTTATCAAAAAAATATATCAACTAGCCTTTACGCCAACGCTAAAATATAATTGACTTTTGCACCTGTAAACGCTTTACGGACAGGCTTCCCGCTGATGACGTCACATGCAGGTAACAAAATTTTGTGGAAACGTTACACTATTACGTTAAACTACGTTAATTTGTGAAAGTAGTACATTTATTTGGGAGTGACGTGACGTCAAGCTCCGCTACAAAGGCAAGTGATCAAAATATTTGGGCATTATAATACACAATGAAATCAGGTTTAAAAAAATATACAAATAGTCCGGTCAATTTAGACATTTGAAATAGGTAACAAAAATTCCCGGAAAGCTGAGACTTCGTGGAGAGCTTGGGTTTACCATGAGAAAGGAAGTTTTAAAAGTCCCCATCCCCAAAACAAAGTCAAAAATATATAATAAGAAGCCTAAATATGACTGCTACTTGCAATTAAATTTATTTGACTTGTTTAATGACAACTTAAGCAGATCGGAAATATATACTAAGGCTAAGATCTCACGGAGCGGTTTTGACCCGCGCCCGCCGCGGTGGTGGAACTGCGGTTTTCGACTCACGAGACGCGGTTAAGAGTTTTTAACGACAGGCAGGCGTCGTTGTTGACGTCGTCACAAAGACATTGAAGACATCTTCATCTTCCAAAATAAAATGTTTTGCTTTCGGACAGGATTTCTTCCAATTCTTTCCCTTACTGCTTTGATCGGCTTTTTTGTACGAACACTACGTGGACAGCCAGACCTCTTTCTGCTACAAACAGAGGAGGTTTCATTGTACCTATGTACACAAACATTTGACAAATAGCAAACGTATGGAGAGTTTAAAAAAAATATTTGGCTCTATACATAGGTACTTTGTGTAATGCAATCACAGCGGTTCGGTTCTCTTTATCCCTCCACTCCATTTTAATATCACAAAATATTTGACAATGTAATGGCGCGAAAATGAGAAAACAAAATAAACAATCATTTAAAAATGACAGATCCCAAATTTAAATGATATATTTAGTTTATTTTTAATTGTAACAGTATTTATGGCCAGACTTAGTATATTGTGTCGTCGGGGAATTTTAAAACGCATCACACAGTATTCTTTATTCACACGAATCGATGTCCCGGATGGGAGACACTACTACTGACCCGATTCCACCGGATGATGACCGGATTCGTATACCTACTTCTGTAGTCGAGTCTTGAGTCTGTGAACTGTCTACTTATCTATATTAAACTCGAAAATCATTTATGGCGTAAATACAATAAGTAAACATTTATTTTGAATCGTTTAATTTCCCGTGTCATGACGTGAGTATTGACAAACAGCACCAAAAAGCCTTTGTTGTAATAATTTCTCAGTTTTTTTTTATTGTTTACAATGTTTAACTCTGTATTTTGATTTCAAAGTAGGTACTTAATATAGTAGGTACTTATCAATATAAAGTTATACCTACAACACTCGATATTGCATTCTTTTTTATTTGTTTTAATCACGATAATGCAGCGCATTGAAATTTCATGTGACATTACTTCTAGGTACAAGTTTACCTAGTAGTGACGTCACAAGCTTCCCTCCCCTGAAATTTATAGTTTGTTGTTGCTTTGTATCTTTGTAAATTTTTATGGATTTGATAAATAAAAAAATACAATGTGTCCAATATTTTTTAGTAATTTAACCGACGGACTAAATATATTTTTTTAATCTTCATGCCTATTATGTAGTTACCTAATAACAAGATTTCACTATCTAAATACCTAATAATTTAATCAAGAGATCACTTTCAAACCTACATGAAACGAAAATAATTTTTCAAATCGGTCCATTAGTACCTGAGTTCAAGCCAACAAACAATCAAACAAACAAATTCTTCAGCTTTATATATTAGTATAAGATTTGAATGATGAAGGTAATTTAACAACGATATACGACGATCATTGTTAGGTAAGATGGCTAAGGCGGGAGCTCGGCACCGCTTCGCTCCCGCCTTGGCCTACTTAGCTAACCTATCCGAGTCGTGGTTTTGTAAAACCTCTTTTAACGTTGCTTGATCGCCAAAACGTGGTCAGTTGACGCGAGTTGAGCACGGGTTGGTTGAATTGTGTAATACAAAAGCGTGTGGATTTCGGGAGACCGGTGTCGCCAGTCGGACACGGAAAGGGAAGTACGCATGCCTGTCAGGAGCTATGTTCTACGTACAAGAAGATTATCTTCGGATATAAGATCACCTTGATGCTAACGTACTCTACAGATTTTAGGTAATTGACTTGTAAAAACATGTCGTCTCCCGTATCTTTGATTGTGGTAGTATTGTTATTTATTTTCGTAAAGCCTCACTAAGCGATAGATCTATTCTTGAAGTTTTATTTGTTTATATTATATTGTCATTTTTAAATAATTAACATGTTACGAACTTCATGTACAGATGATGAGATGTACACCCTTTGTTTGTATTGATTTTATTTATTATTTGTATTTCCTTAATTGGAATTAATGTGAGATTCCTATATTTACTTTTTAACTTTATTTGCATGTCTGCGGTTGATGCCGTGTGGTTTCCGGCTTAGAATAGACCACCCCATGTCTTCCCATGGGTGCCGTAAAAGGCGACTAAGGGACATATGGCTGATGGATGGGCAGCAGCATCTATTAGCTCAAAGTTTACATCATACTGCGATCACCAATCCGTCTGCCAAGCGTGGTGGCTTGCCAAGGTCTGTTAAGAGGAGGCCCATGTTCAGCAGTGGACGTAAACGGGCTGTTGATGAATTAAATTTAAGATAAAAAAGCCAAGTATTTCTGCAGTTATCCCTGGATATCCATCCAGCTGTCTTAAACTGCTTTGTCAGTCAATAATTTCTGGAGTACGATAAAAGCGCCTTCCGGGTCCAATTGTACTTACAAACCATTCAGGATCAAATATTCATCTAAATCGTTATGACATTTAGGTAGAGTCAAGTCACAAACACCTATACGCTAGAATTTAATATATACCTACAGATTCAAATGGCGAGCAGCGAGTGCTAATGGTGAAGTATCAGGTTCCGGCGAGGGTTCTCTTCGGGCTGGTGGAGTGTACGTGCTCTGCCTGCGAGAACGTTTGGGTCGCTTAGACGCTGCGGTGCTCCATGCTCCTAACCCGCCCAATGAACTGCACTTAGCCTGGATAGTTCCTCAGTACCTCCTCGTGTCCGTAGCTGAAATCATGTTCGCGGTGTCGGGACTAGAGTTCTCTTTTACTCAGGTATATTTGTTTCTCATAATTTAATAACTTCGGCTACCAACATTATGTCTTATACCGATATAGGTACTTTAACTGCTTAGGTAGTTATATTTTGATGCAAGTAACAGTGATAATTAACTAGAATATTTTTTAAAGGCCGCATTAGTATTCATACACAGGCCGTTGTTATTTTGTGAGTGTCTCACAAATGATTGGCATACCTGTATAAAATACCTACATCGAACATTCCGGACTTCATCAGAGCTGAAGATCGGCCGCCATCTAGTCCCGATCTTAGTACGCTGGATTATGAATTATGGTAAATTTTAGAGAGTATGGCTTTCTCTAAGCGGCATGAAAATTTGGAGTCTCTAAATAGTCCGGTCAATCTAGACATAAAAATAGTAGTCAAATAACAATAATTCCCGGAAAGCTGAAACTTCGTGGAGAGCTTGGGTTTACCATGAGAAACGAAGTTTTAAAAGTCCCCACCTCAGAAATGGTGTGAGTCACGTTATACATGATATGCACATAATATATGCCTCGTATGTACATTGCCAGACACTTAACCCTTTAACAGGTAGTAGGTATGATTAGAATTCATTGGTTTTGATCTTTATTACAAGTACATAAAGTTTAAAATATGATGGCAACTATATTGCCACTGCCTATTAAAGGGTTAACACAAATAAAAGTGCCTATTTGTGTCTCTTTTATGTATACTACACTATAAACTATACAATTATGAAAATATACACACAAAAGATACATATATATCTCAGAAATAATGACTCTTAGAAAAAAAAATATAAAATCATTTTTGTAGATAATTTTAAGATCAACAACTTTGGTTAAAGTATTTTTTCGATAAAACTTACCGTTTTCGAATAAAATCCAAATCTTCAAATTTTGACCTTTGACAACAAATAACTTTTGTAGCGCACATGGGATTAATGGGGACTTTTAAAACTTCCTTTCTCATGGTAAACCCAAGTTCTCCACGAAGTTTCAGCTTTCCGGGAATTAATGTTATTTCAAATGTCTATATTGACCGGACTATAAAACAATCTATACGATTGGCAGTGAAGAATTTTCCCATGCAAAGTGTGCGTGCTTCTCTTGATAGCTGGCCTAAACGTTTAAAGGACTGTATTGCAGTCAATGGAGACAACTTTGAATAAACTTTATATATTTTTAATGATTCTATATTAATGTATTAAACTAACACACTGTAAAATAAATAAATTTTACGTATAGGATAGAAAAATCTTTGTAAAAATATGTATGGCAAGACATATATTATATTTATTGTAACACAACTAGATGTTCCAAGCAATATTTTTTGGATAAAATAGAGAGGCCTTTAAAAAGGCGGTTTTGTTTCTACATTGCGAATTTTACTGTTGGCAACTTCGAATGTAGATATATTTAGAATTACCAGCAATTCAATATTTACTTCATTTGTTTAATTGTCTACCACAGGCCCCGAAAAGTATGAAAACTATTACAATAGCCGCTTGGTATGTTTCTGTGGCTTTTGGAAACCTCATAGTGATTCTGGTGGCTCAGACCAAGATTTTTGCATCGAGGGTAAGTTTAATCAGTTCTTATATAAAATTGTTTACATGAGCCAGCGTACATTTATTTACTTGGGACTATTTAAGTTTAGTTTATTACTTGGCACCTGGCGGCGAAATATTTGAAATTCTATTTGTCATCTTTTCCGGCTCATAGCCAATTTTCCTAAGGATATTTTTTGTCGGACTATGCTTGGCAGACGGGTTTTTTGCCTTACCATTTTGTATTAGTTAACATAAATAAAAAAGTGTAGATCAGGTATTTTACACGTTACAATATTATTTTACACTGGCTACATTTTGGCTTTCTTCAAGCTAGGCATGATGAAGCACCTTGCTGGCAGAGTGAGAGCGGTTACTTCTGTAAATCTGAAATCACTTAACATGAGCAAGATAGGGTTAATTTTTCGGTCATATCTACGTAAAAAAATAACTAGGCTATTCTATACTGTTACAGTCAATAACTTAGCAAATATCATCATCATCAGCCCGTACGATGTCCACTGCTGAACATGGGCCTCCTTCCGAGGGATGGTTTTTGCCATAGTCACCACGCTTGGAAGGCGGTTTGGAAGCCGCAGGATTATTTTGTAACACACAAAGAAACGCTGCTGCCAGTTCCCTGTTATACGATTGTTATAGACGATGTTACAACAATCGGGACATGGACATCCAGACCTGGGATGAAATCTTAAAATTTAAACAAAGATTTCTTGTCCGGCGTGGAGATCGAACCCACGACCTCCGAGATTCAAAGCGAGCCATATACCGCTGCGCTACGGAGGTTGTCGTTATCGTTGTATTTAGCAAATATGCGATTATTAAGTTATTGCAATTGCGATTAACGTCTAAACGTGGTTCAAAGGCACGGAATTGAAAATTCTTTATTGAAATCATTTTCTGGTTATGCAAGTTTTTCTCTCGATATATTTCATTAAATAAAATAAGAACAGAAAAGGATTTATTTAGTTTATATTTTAAAACATATTGAGTATAAAATAAATAATCCGTCAGTTAGCAGTCAGTTTACTAAAAAGTATTGGACACGTATTTTTTATGTGTTTTTGGCGTGACGGACTAAATTGATTTTTTTATTCGTCATGCCTATTTACTGTGGCCAGGCTGTACCATAATACAGATAGGTGCTCAACCAACTACATAAGAAATATATCTTTATCGTATAAATACAACTGCTTTACTACTTTTGTCATGAATATAATTTGCATTGCATCATTTCTCTATATTGCGATAACTCTCGACTTATGTAAATGCTACGGATAATACTGACTCGCTCATAGTCAAGCACCCATTAGCTCGATTATAAGAGAGTACTTATTTTGACTACTACGACTATTTTGATTTTGAAAAAATCCTTTGTGATTCGCGTGCTGTTATGACATTCGCATTGGTTATAGTTTTTTTGAATCGGAGTGAAATGTTTAAGCATTTATTTGAAATTGGAGTTTTAACTCCTCCCGACCTTTAGTTTGCAAAGAACCATCCGATGGCCTCGTAGACCCGAAGTCCGAGAGGCCCGCGAACTGTAAAGTAAAGCGACAGTTGCACAAAACTCCCTAAAATACTAAAAGTCATAATCCCTCAATCTCATCGCCAGCGATCGCCCTGAGCCGAGGTCCAAGCACCAAGGGGGCGCCCTCTTGCGCAGGTTGCTTAGTTTATAGTTTTTAAACCATTTATTAAGGCTGGAGCTCTGCTCGCCTTTATACCCGGTGAAGTAGCAAAAGCCTCTTCGCTAACATCGTAAGTCATTCCGAAAAAAGATAAATGGAACCTTAAATTGAATGTGTAGCTAAACAAATAATCATAATATTTCAATCTTAACTATAAGGTAGCAAATTCAGGGCGTTAGTTTGTTAAACGTTCATTGTTAATGTCTTTCGCCGACCGTGCACCCGTTGTTCAGTGTCATAAGTTAAATGCTGTTCATTCAGAAATTGCAACGATTACTTGGCAATCCCTTCGTCTTACTGTGTGTACATTGCACGATTTTCTTGATCTTTAAATAGCTTATTAGAATGTTATTCCGGATGTAGACAAAAATGAAATACAATTGGAACTTTATGCCCTTAGTACCGAATTTGAGCGGAGGTAATTTGAGCCAGGTGCCATGTTAATTTGCACGAGTTATAGTTATAAGTAATTATAGCTTCTAAAAGCCCAATATCACTTACCTACTTGATAATAGAATATATCATAAAATTGCACTTTAAAACAACATAGTTTATTGGCAATTCCCATATTATATATTTTTATACCTCTACAACTAAAAATATTTTTTCATCATTATGAAATTTACGAACATAAAAAAGGATTTTTAACCTTTACGTTTTATTTTATTTGCGTTGAACTCGCGATGTCACTCAAATCCACGTCCTCGTCGTAATTGATCATATTATTGCAAATTGACTGCATTTTGATTAAAATAATATTTGTAACAGCTCGTAAATATCGCCTTGAAGGACAATTTTGAACCTAGTGAGATGCATCTTTTTTATATTATTGTATGTATTTGTAGACTTTATAAATAGTTTGTCAAGATGATATATGAACCTATGTTTACAAAAATAAAGAATGACTGAATTACATAATGGATATTGTTGCACAAGTCACAAGGCTCTCAAATCTAGATGAGATCCAGATTCAATAAAAATAGTTAAATATAGTGGCCGGCAACATATGTATTAAGAAAAACTACGAGTACATATTGGTATAATATCATTATGTTTTAATTTATTACTTTTTTCTGTCGACATCAAAATCAATATTAAAGGTAGTAAGAAGATAATAATAATAATAATAATTATAATAAGTAAGTAACTAGACGCTTATAACTTGGAAATAAAATTTGTAAATAAAAGAAAAATGATTTTATCCTACTTAACTTCTTGCCAAAAGAGAAAATAATTTAATTGGGCATTAAAAACTAGGGTCTACATTTTATGGCAGAATTGTTTTAGTCATAATTTTATTTTTCATAACAACAAATAGCATAAACTTAATTTCGCAGAAAATCATTTGGCGGGTACATTCATTTATCATACATTCAAACGCATATTTTTTAAATTCAGAACCATCGTTTGGCATAAACTTCATGAATATTCATAATAATTAAGAAGTATAGAAACATCGTGTTACAGAAAACTCATACTTAGAATCGTCGTTAAGTATAATTTCATATCGATAGTCATTAAAACTATCAAAAAAGTAATTTTACAATTAGAATCATCTTTTAGCATACATTTCATATGTGTGATAATTTGAAAAAATACCTAACCTAACCAATTGTTATTTTGCCCACAATTCGCTTCTTACTTACTTCTTACACAATTCGGTTCTGCCACTGCCGCGAATACCAAATATTCGCGGCAGTGGCAGAACCGAATTGTGTTAGGTTAGAGCTGCGGCCATGCAGCGCACGAGCCGAGCGAGCGGCCGGTGTTCGTTTCGTTGTTATATGAAATAAAATGAAAAAACGATAAATTACTTGTCAAATATTAAGTTATTAAATAAAAGTTTATCGGATAATTATTTTGTTAAATGAATTAGCTATTTGGCCGAGTATTTGGCAAGCTTGTTGTTGTTTATATATAAAAAATAATGTTTTATATTATTCCTAATTACTTAAATGCTACTATTTTGATAGTACCTGTGCCAAATAATCGTCGCACTAAATAAACGTTATGCTAAACGAAATTATGCGGAATTTTAACTTTGCCAAAGGTAATTATGCCAAATAAAATTATGCCAAATAAAATTCTGCCACCTTAAAATTGTGCCATTGAAAATTCGGACCTATAAATATTTGACCAAACAATAATTATACTAAATAATTTTTATTCGTTTAAAGAAGATTATACCAAGTATGTTATTCCAAATAATATTCCCTAAAAACTATGCTCTCAACAAAAATAAAACGAATTTGTATCTATGCAATGAGAAGGTAAACATAGGATTCAATCCAATGCATACCGCGGGCCACATAAACCGCAGTAGCATCCAGTTATTTAATTGGGACAACCAGAATTTTTCATGTATCGTTATTTTATTTAAATAAATGCCGTCTAAATATATAAAATTCCTGGAAAGTGATCACTTCAATAAATAGATAATATTTTATAGAAATATACAACAAATAATTTAAATAAAGTATCTTCAATGAACTTAAATAATAAACGAATCCATAAATATAATATTGAAAATGCGTCTGTAAAATATAAAACGCTTAAAAAATCATATCTCTATTTAACTTTTTGACTGCAGATTGCGTAACAACTGAATTTGTCATTAAAGAATTGAAATCTATTCCAATTCTGTAAATTCGTAATAGGATTACATACAGATTCGCGACTAAGCCTTATTGGAGATTGTAATATTGCTTGCAAAATGGAAATTGTCCTCCGTAGTCGCATCACCTAGCTGGTGGAAATAGGCATGTAAACACTGTGCACCAAATATAACCGATAAGCTTAGGCTGTACGTCACAGACATTGTTTTATTACCTCACTGCTTTGCATTGATTTTGCGGTAGATAACTTGACCTGTTGTGTTATAGCTACTTTAAAAGGTTGTATAACCAAAAGCTTTGCTGAAAGATGTATGGTAAATTACATTTTTGAAATTATGGTCAAATATGTTATCTATCATCAACAGCCTGTTTACGTCCACTGCTGAACATGGGCCTCCTCTTAACAGACCTTGGCAAGCCGGGATCGTAGAGGGATATTGCCATAATCACCACGCTTGGCAGACGGATTGGTGATCGCAGTATGATGTAAACCTTGAGCTAATAGGTGCTGCTGCCCATCCATCAGCCCTATCCCTTAGTCGCCTTTTACGACACCCATGGGAAGACATGGGGT
The DNA here is from genome assembly GCA_947037095.2 of Nycteola revayana. NCBI lineage: Eukaryota > Metazoa > Arthropoda > Insecta > Lepidoptera > Nolidae > Nycteola > Nycteola revayana. The sequence goes on along the minus strand of OX344842.1, from coordinate 27,971,245 downwards.
GGTCTATTCTAAGCCGGAAATCACACGGCATGTTATCTATACTAATATTATAAAGAGGAAAGATTTGTATTTTTTTGTGGATGTGTGTATGTTTTGTAATGAATAAACGCAAAAAGTAGGTAATGTGCCGATTTCAAAAATTCTTTCACCATTGGAACGCTACTACCATTCACCTGTGACAACTACATTTAATTATGAACTTCCCGCGGGAACAAGAGTCACCCGGGTGAAACCGCGAGCGGGAAGCTAGTTTTACTATGCTTTTATAGTCCTAGCCAAGTGCGTAACCAGCTTTTAGTGTTGGGGTAGGAATATGGGGTTGGTCTAATCTGAGACTAAGCGAAGTTGTTAAGAGCCGGGTTTCATTGCATAACTATGTAGATATGTGTGACATTGATTGGTTCTGATTACTAGGACTTTGATAAAAATATCTTCGTTGCTCAGCGTTTACTACGCATGCATTAAATATTTAAAAAAATATGTATTTGGGTGAATTTCAACAAATGCCATATTTTTTGTTATATCGGTGAACTTTTTTATTTAATTTTTTTTCGTATATTTTTCAGGTTTAAAATAATCTTTAAGATATTAAATATCCCCTAATTTAATATCATCAACGTAACATTTAAGATTAAGGAGAAAATTCAGTTTTATTGTTGGTTTCCACCGATATGACAAACCGGCACCGATTATTTTTTCTGTACACTGATATGATAAGTTTATCCACCGAAATTATACACATATCCAGCGATATGATAAACTATCCACCTTTGAACATCAAATAGGAAATAGTAGGTACCTACATATTTTTACTACTTGTACCTATATATTTTTTTACTTAGATCTGAAGACTTGAGGGTCTTATGTAAGTAGATCATATCCAACGAGAACTGAGTTCTTAGAAATCCAATTAAAATATATTTTTAAAATATTTATACCTATTTTATTATATGTATTTATATTATTTTTTTATTATATTTACTATAGGTAAGTAATTAGAATAAAAACATAATATACATAATGACTTACTTGTAGCTAAGTATGTATGAATGTTTGTATGTATGTGCATAATGTACGTGTTTGTATGTATGTTTTTATGTTCCTTTGTTTTTTGAATACTTAACGAAATGACACGGGATCTACCGATATGATAAAACGACTCACCGAGATGAGAAAATAATCTACCGATATCATAAATCAATCCACCGATGTGACAAAACTGCGCGTTGATCATGAATCAAAACACCGATATTAGATATAAGACACCGATTTATTTTTTCTTATAATTTCGGTGTAAATTATCACATCGGTGGTAATAAAGACCACCGATTACAGCGATATGAGAACAGCAAAGTGAGAATTAACACACTTTTTTGAAAATTAGAAGAAATGCGTAATATCTAGGATAAATTCAATAACAGTCAATGAAGCTAATTCACTTACTATCTCTGTTAGAACCAAACAACAGTAATAAAACTACTCAATACAGTAGAAAAATGCAACCACCGATAATATAAAATAATTGTCCGGGAGCACCTGAATTGGCGTTCTTACGTTATTTGCGGGAATATGCAGTGATTTGAAACATCACGTCCTGACGGCGCACTAACACACACTTACGAGGGAAATAAAATTGGGGTGGGTACGCTGTCGGACTCGTCGATGTAGGTTTTAATTACTTTTGTCCAGCGATATGACAACATTTTGCAGGACAAGTACGTTTGTGCCTCTCAGTAATAATACACGTTAATTATGTAATAATAAAACTAATATTCTATGATATAGAATAAGTTATATACTTAACTTACTTATTTTTATTAGTGTATAAGCTTTTTTGTTTGTAAAAAAGTAGAGGGACAGCACCGATTTGAAAAATATAGAGGTTTATGTATTTATTTGTACCTTATATTATATATAGTCCTAAGCAAATTATATTTTTGCCACAACCCAATAACTACCTACTGAATACTAAAAAACATAATTCGGAACAATATTCCTTTTTTCAAATACTTATTTCACCGAAGACAAAAAACAAAGTCGATTGGGAAATTCACCCATATCTATAAAGTTAACTTAGTTTCAACAATACAGTTTCAATAATATAGGTTTTAATAACTCCATTGAAATGAAAACATTTTTATCGAAGTTTTTTATTCCTGTCGTTATGTGATTAGCATCATGGATTCGATTGCTAGGGGAGACACCCTGTCCCAGAACATTTATGGGCAAAGCTAGATTGAAAATTGTATCCTTATGTACTGTAACGCATGGTGGTGTATGGGTGCATAGCTCAGCAGAGCTCACTGCTGTTGGTCCTCGAAGAGGGTGTGTGAGAGGTACGATCACTATTCACTATCACTCTTTTATAAATGAAAGATGGTAAACTTTATATTATTGACTTAACACACAACACATTTTATTGTATCAATAAATTAATAACGGGCTCACGTCTCCACTTCTCGACAGCCCAAATCTCTCTGTAAAATATAATGTTATTGATATTTTAAAGTTTAAATTCAATTTTGGATTAGACTAAATCGAATAATAAATATTTTAGCAGCCAGAACGTCATACCGGTCAATCAATGTAGTTAGTGTTTAAAACCTCAATCTCACTACAGTACCTACATTTCATAGGGAAAAGTGTAAATACGTCGTTTGCCAGTCAGCTTTTGAAGCTTTTGCACGCCGTAGTATAGACGAAAAAGGATTTTCGTGCAAATAGTTGATGAAATTCAACGCAGTAGTCACGGGTTTAGCTGTGTGGCCTATCTAGTCTAGCCTTCACAAAATAGTAAAAATTGGTTCCTTTTGTTTTTATGCTCGATGTTAGCACATATCTAGTGACAGTTCCTACAGTTACGAACCAATTTTCGTATCGTCTCGTAAATCCTAGAACGTAATAGGTAGCTACACTGATTAGGATGCATGGAGTGGAACAGAAAAGTTTACATCCAAAATAAAGAATATACCCCATAATAATATTCTTTATTTTGGATGTAAACGTTTGTCACCCGAACTGTAAACTTATACGCGACAAATATTTAAAATATTAAACTGAAAACAATTTATAATTTATAGTAGACGCGGGTCTCAATCGCGGTAAAATTTTAAGGCAAATCATTACCTCTTTAATAATCCGACGTTTCGACATGGGTTATACCAGTCGTGGTCACGGATAGACTGATGAGTGTCAGCAACGGCGTCTTCGAACAGCGCGGGTTTCGGCAACTACCCCCACTTGGTCGTGATATTTTTCATTTATGCTACCTACGGAACTGTCGGTAGTTCGACACACCACACTCACAACGTCAGCACCCGTGGGAATTATATTGGTGTCGCGACGATGACATTTGGTGATTACAGGATTCCAAGCCGTTGATAACCGGTATCAATCTTCCCGGTTGAAATTTGGAATATTATGTGTTAATAATATTGTAATGTATTAAATATGTGTACAAATCGCGAAAGTTTGAAAACAATTTATTGAAAATAATAGCAGATATTTTGGTTGTCTATCCTTTTTGGTTCTTTAACAGAGTGCAGCAATAGATAAAGTATTAAATTGTTTCATCAGGAAATATTGAGTAGTTAATAATAAACTGAAATGATGTAAATATCAACAAAAATTTTTTTTTTTTTTTTTTTTTTTTTATTTTATTTTACACAGAACTACACCACCATTACAGTTTAAACCAATTCGGTGGAGTAGACACACAATATAAATTCTTAATTAAAAACAAATATAGTTAATTACTTAAAACTAAACAAAACATTCATTGCCATCGTGAACCCACTCAGCGAACTCGTAAACACGTCAACCGTATCCCCGACCGCGTTAAGAACGCGCAGTGCCCGCGTGAGCGGCGCACGCTGCAGCAGGTTGGTCCGCGCGCACGGCACGTCCAGCAGCGGCGGCCGCCGCCGCCGTCCCCTGTAGTTATCCGGGACGCAGAGTTTTATTTCGTGTAAGATGGCTGGATTATGCACTACTCCCCGCATCACTTTGAATAAGTAAACGGCTAACGAAACGTCCCTCCTTACTTCCAATTTGCAGTAACCTACCATGCCCAGAACAAATAAAGTGGGATATAATAGAGGATAGCCCGGATACACACCATATAACTTAAAATATAAAAATCTAATAAATTTATTCTGAATTTTTTCTAACATTGTTATGTATTTAGCTTCATGCGGAGACCAAACCAACGCGTTACTTTCCAAGTGTGATCGTACGAGCGCTTCAAACAGCGCTTTCAATGCTTTAATGTTTGTAAACTGGCCAGCCTCACGCAATACCACCCCTAGACCTCGAAAAGCTTTTTTACAAACAGCAATTATATGAGTCCTAAAGTGAACATCAGCGGTAAAACTAATCCCTAGGTCCTTGACTTCAGTGACACGCTGCAACGGTTCCCCGTTCATATGGTACTGACAGTGGTAAGGCGTGCGCGCTCGACTGAAAGTTAACACTGAACACTTTGCCACGTTAAAATAAAGTTTATTTTTAAAGCTCCATTCAACAACTTTGTCTATGTTACTCTGTAGCAAAACACAATCCCCGCTATGTGAAACCTCATGGACCAATTTTAGGTCATCAGCAAAAAGCAAAACTGTGGAGTTATTCACCACCTCAGGAAGATCATTTATTGTTAAAATAAACAAAAGGGGACCCAGGTTACTCCCTTGACTGACCCCTGACCTCGTAAAATATACATCCGAAAGGTATCCATTACAGTCCACATACTGACACCTGTTCCGTAGGTAGTTGGCAAAAAATTGGAGCGTATGCGGGGTACATCCCGCATTTGCTAGTTTAAGCAAAAATAGCTCGAATCTGACACTCAAATTATTGAGCAAATGAATGTCTCTCATTGGGTCTCCGGCTATGTAGCTTAAGCCGGAGCATCCGGTAACCTCCAAAAACGACTACGGTAGCCTACCTCTGAGGCTTGGCCCAGCCCGACGACCCTTCATCCTGGAAGAGAGCAACAAATGGAACCCCTTTCCCAACTCTATGCCTTTTTTGGCGACAGTTAGCTACTACCGGTAACCTCTTCGGAATCCCGAGCGTGATATTAAAATAAATATATTAATTTGCCGATTTGGATAACTTACTTTTAAATGTTATATTTAAAAAATAAAAACATGTTTGGTAAGTAGGTTAATCTCGTGCGTAAAGACGTAGGTAATTTACAACAATATTTGACTAACATACCTAAACATGGCTCCAAGGCCCCCCGGTTGACTTGCGCCCCAGGCAAGAGAAACCATTGTCAATCCATTTTACGCATTTTAAGTAGGTATCTACCAATTGAAATAAAAATAAATTATATATTATGAGATTCCAACATTTTAAAGCCCAAAACTATGATGTACTTACTAATTTGTTTTCCTTTTTATAAGAAAAAAATTGCTTCAAGAAAAATGTTAAAATTTCCAATTTTCACACACCGTCAACCTCCGTAGCGTAGCGGTATTTGGCTCGCTTTAAATCTCGGAGGTCGATGTTCAATCCCCACGCCAGACAAGAAATCTTTGTGTAAAATTCTAAGATTTCTTTCCGGGTCTGGATGGTTGAGGGACTACCCTCCGTGCCTCGGAAAGCACGTTAAGCCGTAGGTCCCGATTTTATAACACCATCTATAAAAATCGTAAACCAGGGAACGGGCAGCAGCGTTTCCTAGTGTGATACAACATAAAACTGCGGTCACCAACCCGCCTGCCAAGCGTGGTGACTAAGGCAAAAACCCTCCATTGGAGAGGAGGCCCATGTTCAGCAGTGGACGTTATACGGGCTGATGATGATGATGATACATTAAGCTCCAAGATTCTTGGGTGCCCGCCAAAGGATTAAAGACGGCACAACGGTCAAAAGAAAACAACACCTAAATTCAGAAAAAATACAAATATAATATGTGTATTTGTCACGTTTTATGTTTACATGCACATAATAAAATTGGATGCAGTTTTTTTCAGCACCTAGTCATTAATGCAATCAAACGTTACTCGGCAGATATTGGCTTGTTAATAAATTTAAACCGGCTCGATATTGATATTGTAAATCCTCCAGCTAAGCTGACCAATTCGAAGTTAAGCTTATGTCAAATTTTAATTCGTTGCCTTACAGATACAGTCAGGTTTCAAGTCGAAATGTTAATCAAAAATAACACGATGGTCACTATGAATTAGCTAAAATCATGCTAAAAGAGCACAAATATGACAAATATTGTTAGACAGTATGTACATACTTTAGTACTTAAGTAGGAACGGACGTGTCCTCGAGAACTTCTCATGTAAGCCGCTCAATGATCCCCGATTTCCAACAAGTAGTTGAATGTCTAAGTTGTGAAACTGAGGCATCAAATTTGCAGTATTACGCAACGGCAATGTTCACTTAAATAATAAATAAAAAAATAACGTTCAAATCGGCGAGGCTATAATAATATTATAACGTTTAAAAAAACCGTGAAGTGAAAAAAAGTGCGTTTTTTTGTTTTTCGATTCGACTTACGTAGCTATCCACGAGGCTTTTGCTACTTCAGCGGGCATAAAGGCGAGCAGAGCTCCAGCCTTAATAAATGGTTTAATAACTACAAGCTAAGCAACCTGCGCAAGAGGGCGCCCCCTGTGGGTCTTGGACCTCGGCTCAGGGTGGTCGCTGGCGATGAGATTGAGGGTTATGTCTTTTAGTATTTTAGGGGAATTTTGTGCAACTGTCGCTCTACTTTACAGTTCGCGGGCCTCTCGGACTTCGGGTCTACGAGGGCATCGGATGGTTCTTTGCAAACTAAGGGTCAGGAGGAGGAGGCCAAGTGCGAGTCGGACTCGCGCACGAAGGGTTCCGTACCATTTTCAAGTGCCTACCTGTTGACGATTTGACATCGAGCAAAAAAGGGCAAAAAAAAGAGTTTGGAGTATGGAAGCGCCCATTAAAAATATATTTTATATTATTTTTAGCATTTGTTGCTATAGCGGCAATAGAAAAACATAATCTGGGAAAATTTCAACGGGTAGCTATCGCGGTTCTTGAGATACAGCCTGGTGACAGACAGACAGCGAAGTCTTAGTAAAAGGGTGTCGTTGTTACCCTTCGGATACGGAACCCTAAAAATTTGCACATTGAAGTTGTTGTAATAGATTTCCTATGTTATTGTTACATTTCAATTAATTTTATTACTATTTTTGTATTCATAGTAAACTCTGAATAACAAAGCAATTTTGCACTAACCAATAACTTTGAAGTGGCAGGATCGTGTCTCTGTTTACTAGAATGGTAACTAGTATTATTGTATCATTATTTTTTATTTGTTAACTATATAAACGGTAACAATAAAAGTCGCATAATAAACCGTACTTCCATTTTGGAACAAATTAGTCCATATAAAATTTGCTATCTACCAGTGAAAGTCCCGTGAAAATCGGTCCAGGTCCTCACAGATTTACGAAAGTTATTTTTTAAATTGTGTTTTTGTTATAAAATATGAGCATTCATATGGATTAAGTAAAAATATGTTATTTTTCAATACTAACAGACATTTCAATTTTATTTATTTGTAAAGACTTAGTTCAAACATTAATGATGTACCATGATCTTTGTATAGCTACCTATTTGTACGTAGGTACATATACTTATACAAATTTTAATGTTTCTAATTGTGATGACTTTAAATCATTTTATATCATATTTCTTTTCGACAGTCAAACCATTGCAACGGTGTTGTAGGGCTTAGCTTACCTAAGCTTAACTTACCTTTTTGGAATAAAGATAAATAAAGAAATAACAATATTTGTTTCCCAATAAATTTATTAAAGATCCCTTTAAAGGTTCTATTTTTGATTCGCTAATGAGTACTAAATACCTATGTAATTTTATAAGTTATTATTTTATATTATATTAATAATGAAAATGCAAGTAATAAAAGTATGTAGGTAGGTAGGTCATCTTAAAGGACTAGACTAGAATTGACTAGATACATTTGCCGGCCATAAGGTTTTGTACCTACTGTAGGTTTTATTTTTGTAAAGCAGATTACGGTTTTATATCTTGAGGTGAGAAGCATAAGGTTGGATGTGCCATACGTGAGAAACATTCGTCGTATGTGCCTTTACCTTTAACTGGCACTTACGACAAAATGTTTCTGAAGTACCTATATGCTTCTGAAGTAGTAATGAGGTCTAGATAATAATTAGCTACCAAAATTTCTTCACTTGCAGCTTGCTTGGTGATTACGAACTGATGATGATAAGAATGAATTAAGTTTATGTAAATCAGATGTATAATGCGGGTCAGCTAGTTATTATATTAAGCCTCGAATTCACGGAAATGCATCTTTACCTAATAAATCACATTTGGAACATGTTTTAAATGACGAAAATTGTTAACAAACTGCGCATAAAATGATTACTCGTTATTGTTAAGTTTATTCCGCATTTTAATTTAGTTATCGTTTTACTATTCGTTTTAAAAATCCATATGTTCTACATATATATTATATATATTATTTTTAAATGCGCTTTCCATTTTAACCTCCGACGCAAAAACGACGGGGTGTTATAGCGCTATATTTTTCGCTTTACGAATTAACTTTCTATATTTTTATTGCGCATTTTTTACCAGTTCTGATAAACATTTTGATAGTTTTGCACATAAACGTTGTTTGTTTATGTTTTATTTGGTTACAGGCAACAGAGTTTTTCGTTTACGCCGGCATGCTTGGTGTGGCTATGCTTGTGTTTTTACGAATGGCTCAGGACTTTGAATCCAGGAGTATGGATGGTGACGGCTCCTCATCAGAGAGCCGGCCGCTGCTTCATCACCGATCTAAAGTATGTTCCTTATATTTTTCTTTCGGGAAATCGTTTTTTTTTATTAATTCAAAATATTTTCCAATATTCTAGTCACACCCTTTACTATCTTGTATTTCATTCCTGTTATAAATCATATCTAAATGTGTTATACTAGCGGCCCGCCCTGGCTTCGCACGGGTGGACTTTTATAGCCTATGTTACTCAGGGATAATGTAGCATTCTAATGGGGAAAAAAATATCAAAATCCATTCAGTAGTTTTTAGTTTATCCGAAACAAACATACAAAAATATAATATTAGTATAGACATATAACGACACATCGTTTTACTGTTTTATTATTATGACAAATAAAGAATATTTTAATAATGATAATAATGTGTTTTGATAATATATATAATTTTATTGTAATAAAAGTAATACCTACATTGCAAATTCCAGCTTAATTTAATGAAATGAACCGTAAAAATATTTTTCCGATACAGCTGTAAAATTTGAATGGTTTAATTTCACTAAACTATACTATAAGATACTTATATTTCTAGGTGATATCGGTGCATTCTTTATCCACCACAAGTACCGGGCCGTTTAGTGGTGGGGGGAGTAACGATTCTTGCTTGGGTCTCATGGAAAAGACGCGGTCTGCGGACTGGCCTTCCCGCGCCTACGTCCACTTGGCTACACCGAGCACTGCTGAACCTCAGGCCACTACCCTCGCACAGGAATAAAAGGACTTAGGAGCGGTCGTTGCTAAATACTTTAAAGTTATCAAAAATAAAAAAACATTAAGCAATAATATTTGACAATTATATTACAGTTCTTTGGTAATTTTTTTATTCATTTGTTTAATGCCAATGTTTAATAACAAAACCTACCCGTATACACCGAATTTGTGGGGTCCGAATCAAGGGGTAGTTGGGAAATTAAGGGTGCATACGCTGCGACGGCAAAAAACGGAAGCCATACGTTCGTTTGTGTGTAGTTTGTTTATGAAATGAAATATTATCTTATTTAAGTGATATTTAGATACATGCGTGTCGAATAGGAGAAATATGCTGTATGTACTAGTACCTAAAACAAGGACTTTCAATTTATACCGAAGTCATCAAATAATTATATAAATACCTTACTATATGATGTATTCAGTACATAGCTATTTCTATAGCCATATTATGGTATCGAACCGAAAAAATAACAAGCATGTGGGTAACATCAGAAATTCCTTTAACACTAATACGTTCGTGAATGAATTAAATATACTAGCCTAGTATAACTACCAACGTTCATTATCGTCGGAACCCCTGGACCAAGTGTGATATTTTATGTTTGGAAATTATCTAATTACAGTACCCTTTTGATACTATTTGATACCTTAATTAAATTATTTAGTACCTCTATGAATAGTGAAAAAACATGAAAAGAAAGTGGCCAGACATTCTGACGTCAGGTTGGCTGGACCACATTTTTTTAGAATAGTTAGATACAGTATAACTTAATAATATCTTTGTAAATATATAGTACCTTTACATACGTTTTTCACAAAATTTTAATCGTTCCAGAAAAATTTTTACAGAGATATGAAAATTTTATAGGAACAAAATTTATTTGCAGCATTAAAGATCCTTATTCCGAGTTTCACCAACTCGACACACTCATGCCCAGTCTTGTATGTTCAGATAGTGACTAACCCGGTAAAACTAACAAATGACTGGGTGTTACGGCTCGGCTTAGATCTAAATGGTATGCTACGAATGCTACGCGGGTTACGCACTACTGCTACAAATCGCTACACTGAGCCGTTGATACTAATGGTTCTCAATGTATGACTACCTTGACCTTAGGCAAAAAAAGTAACAGCGTCACTTTCTGCTAAGTTGCTAACAGCCCTGTGAGCTAGTCACAAGTTTTTCTATAGAACCTTCTTATGAGTTATTCACGAGGCTTTGATACTTCACCGGACATCTATTTCGAGGACGGCTTCCGCTGATCAAATAGCGCTCTATAGGCTTCAACAAATGAGATTACGGGAGAAATCTGTAATTAACTCCAACGACAAAGGCGAGTACAGATCAATATAATAGGTTGGGGAAAAAGTTAATCCATTTTTTAAGAAAATTCAAAACATTTTTTAATATAATTCATTTACATTTAACTAAAGTATGTAGGTACCATTTTGTTCGATGACTTTTTGCCATCTTGTAGGTAGGGACATGTTCCCATTGCTATAGAAATTTTGAGACTTCTGGTCAAAATACCTCGACAAGTGGTTTTGGCAGTCCTCTCGTGATATTAACCTGACACTGCCTAAAGAATTCTGTAGAGACCGAAACAGGTGGAAATCTGAAGGTGCAAGGTCAGGACTATAGGCGGATGCATTAACACCTCCCAGCCAAACACTCTTAACTTTTGCTGAGTGGCTTAAGATGTGTGAGGTCTAGCGTTATCATGATGAAAAACCACACCCCTTCTGTTGATTAATTCCGGCCACTTTCTCTCAACTTCTTGCTTTAATCTCATCAGATATTTTTTATATTATTGGTTATATTGACTGCACCGGTGGCTCAGTGGTTACGATAGTTGCCTCTGAGACCTGGTGTTCTGGTTTCGATTCCCACCCGGGACAATTATTTGTGTGAACCACAAATAGTTGTTCTGAGTCTGGGTGTTCTGTGTGTCCGTGAAATGAATGTTTGTAAAGTCCCCCGCGACACAGGGATTAATTTCCCTAGTGCGGGAGTAGACATAAAAAAAAAAAAAAAAGTTATTCGCGGTTGAGTTCAGAATATGATGGTCCTGCCTGGTGGTAACAGCTCATAATGAATAATGCCCTTCCAATCCCACCACACACACAGTATCACCTTGTTGCGAGTTAACCCGGGTTTCGCCACAGTCTGTGAAGCCTGACCGGCCTTTGACCACGACCCTTTTCGCACGTTCTTGTCGTACGTGATCGACATTTCATCACCAGTTATCAGCTTCTTAAAAAATGGTTAGGTTTCTTTCAGTGAGCTCTTAAGGTACCCAAATATCGAGCTATTTGGGTACCCAGTTTTTTTCAAATGCACCAAAACTGTTTTGTGGTCAATTCCCAGTTTTTCAGCTACGTCGTAACAACAGATATGCCGATCTTGCTCCACTTTTTCAAAAATGGCATCCATTTTATCCGTAATAGGGTGACCAGAGCGACGTGCATCTTTGACATCAAAATTTCCGGATTGAAAACGCTTCAACCAAATTTGTGCTACTCTCACAGACACTGCACTAAGTCCATAAACATCGCAAAGTTTTTTCGCAAATTTTAAAATGTATCGAATTTCTTCATTCGATTCACTCATCTTGACAGTACGAAAAACAAATGAAATTCACACATTTTCCTAATTTGAATTTGGACCTAAACCAGCCAGATACAAATAGTATAGCCAAAGAGATTTTATTACAAGTTCATACATACTATAATGCGAAAAGACTTTTTCCCCAACCTAATATGTCACACTGCACTGGAAAAGCATCTTTAGGAAAAGTATGTGTCTAAGTAGTATAAAGACGTGCGGGGTTAGCCTAATCGAGCATGCAATCTACGCCGCGTATGCTCGATTAGGCTAAAACCGCACGTCTTGCGCTTTGCCATGTACCTATAACCTTATGGTATGCTTTAGCCTTCAATGTACCAATTTTACTGTCATTTATCAGGGGCGAATTTGGAGCCCTGAAACCTGTGAACATCAGAATTACTACTAAAACTATTTGATACATTTGTCTAAATAATTGGTGCCTAATTAACAACTGCGAAAATTAATTGAATATGGGCAGTAATTCTGATGTCAGTATGACTGCCCAAGTGTACACATTAAGAATCTCCACGTAAGGGCGTCAATATTCTATTTGATACCTAAACATATATTTTTTATAGATTTTAAGAATTTAGTAGATTTTAGTAGAGGTTTTTTGTTTACGATGTAATACTAATAATATAAGAAAGTCATATAAATATAACACAATGAAAAATAAAGCAATACAACAGATTAATCTTTTCTTGTATAAATAATGCTATGTGCGTAGAAGCTTTTATTGCTGTTTGTTATTCTGGTGGAGAAATCGTAGAAGCACTGCCATTTTGTGCCCCTGCGACATTGAGATTTATAATGTACAATAGGTACCTAGTACCTTGTAACATCATTGTTTTTGGTAAATCAGTAAGAATTATTATTTTAACAGACTCTGGTTCAAAAGCAATAACATCTTATAAATTAGGGGAAGGTGTTGTACCTATGGACGGTCTTACCTGTGGACACCACTGATATCTTAAAAAATAAACACAGAAATTGAACGAATTAAACGCATCCGTAAAGTATTTTTGATGTGTGGCAACACTAACTAGCTGCCATTTTGTGTTAGTTCTTGTGTAGCCGGTGACAGACTGTTGAAGGTTTTCTCGCAGAAAAGTAATTATTTATCTCTTTTTCCTCCTATTCTTTTGTTAATATATGCAGAGTATAAATAATTATTTTTGATTAGAATGTAATGTATATTGTTAAACATCTATTTGCAGTGGTATAACAGTGTTAATATGTGCCTATCGTTTTTAGGTTATACTGTCAAATTTGTGCCTGTGAACATCAACAAATGTGTGCCTATGGACTGTCCACAGGTACAAACTTTAGTTTGAATTTCTTACTTGATTTGCAAATTCCGATTTAGACTAAGGATGGAAAAACGCGACGTAACTTGTATTCTGTTCTGAGACATTATCTGGGGCAATTAAAGAGGCTAGAAATGGTATCTTTGCGAAAAGTTGGAGAAAAATATCAAATACCAAAATCTACTATATTTAAATACCTTCACATGAATTAGGACAGAGATCTGGACGATAACAATGTACTACTACCCGGAGACACAACAGCCTAATGTCAGTGTAGATGAAGATATGCCTATTGCTGGACCATCTGGAATTCATCAAGCAAATCTGGAAACAGAAACTCAGTCTACTGTAAGCGGCTCTGTTGGTCAGTTGGACATATCCGCTCTTGATGGGACTGAACAAAACAAGGAAAAGCTTATTTCACAAAAAACGCCAGAATCTGTACGCCCATTCCTAAAAGCAACTCGACGAGGAAGGAAACCTGGAAAGAGTAGAATATTAACTGATACACCTGAAAAAAATGAACTAAAGAACGAAGCAATTAAAAAAGCTAAAAAAGAAAATACAAGAAAAAAACAAAAATAAGGAAAATGACAAAACATTCGTCTAAAGAGCTACCAAAGGCTGGCGTTAGCCAGATAAACATCCAATCTTCAGAAAAAAGTGTCACAATTCTTGACGACCAGGTGTTACCCTATGCAAAGTGTATGGGATGTAATAGACATGAAAATGTTAACAAAATGCTTAATTGTTCTCTATGTGATTTAAAATATCACAAGAAGTGTGTATCTAAATAGATCACATATCGATATTTTTGGATCAGATGATGAGTCGGACTTTGTATGTCAGAAGTGTTATATTTTAGATGATGATGATTCAGATGCCTCCGACAATTCTGCCTTAGAATTATATGAAAAGTATTGCGAAACCAAAAAATATGATTAGTTGATTATATATTTTATATAATAGCCGTGTGGTTTCCGGCTTAGAATAGACCACCCCATGTCTTCCGATGGGTGTCGTAAAAGGCGACTAAGGGTCTGATCGCTGGTGAATGGGTAGCAGCATCTATTAGCTCAAGATTTACATCTTACTGCGATCACCAATCCGTCTGCCAAGCGTGGTGATTATGGCAATACCCCTCTACGATCCTGGCTTGCCAAGGTCTGTTAAGAGGAGGCCCATGTTCAGCAGTGGACGTAAATGGGCTGTTGATGATGATGATATTTTATGTTACCTATAAGTTGTTTTATAAAGAGTTTATGTTTATTTTTGTTGATTTTACAGGATTTATATGTAAGGAAAAGTGATCTGTCCATAGGTACATTGCCATCCATAGGTCTATAGGTACAATCATAAGATGTACCTGTAGACAAATTATTTAGTATTTTTAAAAGGAGTGATTTATTTTAATAATTATAATTCGTACAAAACTAAAGAAATTGTTAAGCGTTAACTATTATTGTAATAATATTTGAGATACTTTATGGCTATTAAACTATAATTAAGTCATTAAACCTTATTTTCATTCAAAATCCGGCGAATGTCCACAGGTATAACACCTTCCCCTATAGTAAAAACTTAGAAACGTGTCTTTAATGCATTAAGCCTCAAAATACTTTACATTTATTACATAGGAATCAACTAATTGTAAGCTTCCATAGCAGCAACTAGCGATGACAACAATATATCAAAAAAATATAGTTCCCACATGTTAGCTTTTATCAGTAGGTATCTTGCAGTCGAAAATTGTTATTGATTAGTAGTATTAATAATAATCGTGTAAATTGAACATATGTTGCAAAGTAAATAAAAAAAACACGACTTTCTGTATTATTTAACATAGTAAAAATATCTCTTATAAACTCTTTATTCTTTGCCTTAAAAATCTAGAACAAACATATATGTTTCGGTATCAAATAGGGAGGTCGGACCCGTGCTTCACCTTAGTTCTCCACCTGGGTGAATCACGGGTACCATGTAGGTTCCCGTGCTCCATCTGATGACGTTTTTGTACAGTGATGCCGTAAATTGTATTTTGTAATTTAGATTAATGATTGTATTCTGGAGCCTTTACATGGAGATTGTAAATGTGGGCAGTCATCCTGACATCAGAATGACTGCCCAATTTTAAATTATTTTTTTCAGTTATTAATTAGGTACCAATTATTTAAACAAAGGTATCAAATAGTTGCAAATAGGTACTAGATTGTAGTAATATTTGAAAGCTGATCGGTCATTTTGGGCAGTTATTCAGACGTTTACCATTAGCATGGGTATACTTGTTATCAAATCATCAACTTTGTGGCATTTGATCCCAATGTTCTACCAACGCCGTTTTGAGTTTTCTTAAATTGGTTATTGTTAAAATTCTTTTTTTCTTGACATACAGAACTACTCCGTTGGGCTATGTCGGTAACCTGCGTTCTTCTACGTATCTCTTAATTTTTGATTCGGTCTCGTAGAGAAACCCCGAGCATAGCCCTATCCATAGCTCGTTGAGTGACTCTGAGTGACCCTGTTCATAAGGCCTATAGTGAAAGACCACGTTTCGGATCCATAGGTCATCACTGGCAACACACACTGGTTAAAAACTTTCGTCTTAAGGCACTGAGGTATATGCTGATGTATAATACATATAAACCCTACTTTTGAGTCAGTCTATCGATTAAAAAAAGCCGCAAAAAAATCCGTTGCGTAGTTTTAAAGATTTAAGCTAACATAGGTACCTACAGACAGAGAGCGGGGAGCTACTTTGTTTTATACTATGTATTGATATACCAATAATGTATTCAATACTCAAGGATTGTTATTTTGCTTTCATATTCCAGAGGATCGGTTGATGGTGTTCCTACACAGAAAATAATTATCTTTGACGGGCGAGGTAGTATGCCCGGCGGCCGACGCGGACGTGACGGTCGCTCGATGAAGCTTAGAACTTGTAGGTATAGGCATGTTCGAATCGGGTTGCGAATTTGTGTTACGCGATGGGTACAGGTTAATCGGTATCCTAGTTTTCTGATGGCGCTACACTATTTTCATTACGTAATATTCAGGGTTATTTGTAAAACACCGGTAACCTTTCAGGACTATATTACTAACATCATAAACAACTTTTGTTCTACGACTTTTTACAAAACATAATACATTTACCAAAAACAAACCTTCAATATTTCGATGTCCTATCTAATACATTTCAACTCTGTATTCCCCGCTCCCCTCGCTATTGTCGGTACTATCGCTTTCTTTTGCTTCGCATAGACTTCGTAACATTTAGAGCGTTGAATTTAAATATTTTTATTTTTGTGTGTAAATCTGATGAATTAAAATATGATGAATTTTTAAAAGTCATAGAACAAAAGTTGTTGATTATGATGCTAGTAACGTAGTCCTGAGAGGTTACCGGTGTTTTACAAATAACCCTGTATAAATAGTACATATTACATTTCTATACCTACCTACTTCTTTTCTAGATATGATGGTTTTATACATTAAAATTATATCGGATTATAAAATTATTACCCCTTATTATAACAACAGGTTGACAATGGCGCTGAATGTTATGCAAAATAAACGAGTCAGACATTTTATACACTATCATTAAGCACAGATTAAACGAATTAAGGTATGTTTATTCAGCACTTAGGTATTTTCATACACTTGTACTTTGTCAATTAAATACACAATGAAATATGATTACCTAATATAATTAAATACAAAATATCGCATCTAAAATTTATTGCGTTTAAGCTAATGGTCTGTCTGTCAGTCAGTCTAGTATCACGTCATATGTTTAGTAATAACTATAATTACTCCTATAATTAAAATCTTATAATTTAGCTCTACAGAAAAATAGAATTCGCGTTTTGGAATAGCAAACATATAAGAATTTTAATTTCTACATCTATTATAATACATCTGTGTACATACCTACACTTGCTGAGAATAATTATCTTTTTGTCACATTTTTGCATGTTAGGCATACGCCTTAACTCATTGCAAATTAAGCAATTAGGTACTTAAGGCAGGTACCGTTTTGGGACAACTAAAACACTTAGAGCGGTTTCGCACTACGTCCGATCCAAATCCGATCCGAACCCGTGAAAATAATATGGTCCTTAGTAGAACTATTTGTATGTAATTTGTAGTAATGTACGCACTAGGTCCGAGATCCGTCATCTGATTTCTTTCCAAATTTCTAGACAAATATTTTCACGGGTTCGGATCGGGTTCGGATCTGATTCGGACCGGACGTAGTGCGAAACTGCTCTAAGTGTCATCAAATCTTGTAACTTAAAGATGACATGTTGGTAGGCGGCCCACAGGCATTGATTTTCAAATAGTCAAAACAATAGTTTAGTATTAATTCTTATTAATCTAATATGAATACATTTTATACATTTACAAATTAAGCAGGTATTTATGTTATAAATTTTTAATAATATGTTAGTCTTAATGTCTTGGGTGGACCATGAGTAGGTATATAAAGATATTGAAGCGGTACTAGTCTGTTAAAAATTATTAAATCTTATTTTCCTTAAACACAGCACAGACCGTACACACACACACTCACATACTGTATTCCCATCTATTGGCATACATGCGTGATCCATTATTTTATGTCTTACTACCGGCTGCCCGATAATTTGTTCGCGTGAAAAAAGGATTGTATAATAAGCTATATAACAATTTCTAATCCAGCTAGTACGACGGGGTAAATAATAGCTTATATCTGCAATAAAAGTCAATTCCTCCGAACCAAATTCGTCTCAATTTCTCTGTCAACAGCGCCACGTTCAGACTTCCTTTAATATACTCACTAGCTGCCCGCGTGCGGTTTCACCCGCGTAACTCCCGTTCCCATCAGAATCTAGTCGTTGTTGACCCAATTAACCGTTATTTTGAAATAACTATCACTAAAACTGACAAAGTTTCACATAAACTCGCAACGCCTATTTTCCCACTCAATAAGGGTAGTTTACAAATATTACAAATAATCCATCATTAATTTTATTAAATGTGAGTATGGAGTCGATAGCTTTAAAAAGACAAGACAACAACCGTTATTTCACCCCTTTGTAAGGGTTGTTCAGAAAAATAAATAATTTCATTTTAATTACTTAAAATAAGAAGTATTTTCTAGTAATTTGAAAAGCTTCCTATTAAAACTATAGAAATTGAATCCAAGCATTGACACCTTTTTTATCCCCTTAGGGGTTAAATTTTAACCCCCATGCAAAATTTGAGAAACCTAGCCTTGTAGTTTCTGAGATTTCGTGATAAGTGAGTGAGTGAATGACCTTTCGCTTTTATATATATCTATATATTTCAAACAATATATACTATTGTTTTTTATATTTGTATTGTATAGCAAGAACATTCAGTAACAACATGTCACGTCAAATATCACCCCGATTAAAAATTATTACCTCTAAAGTATAACCAAAATTTCCTACCTCGGTCAAGCACTAGATTTATAGACATAATATGTCAATAAGTCTAGCACTTAACGCTTCAATAAAATATTATTTTTTTATCTTGAAAAAAATTATATTTTATTTTCATAAAATCGTGGCAATCGAAACCACTACCTCCGAGACATAATGTGAGGCTATACCACTACTAGAATAGCTTTCTAGCAGAAATTGTATAGCAATATATATATATATATATACAGGGTGTCCAAGAACCTGGCGTCCAACTGGATTCCCACGATGCCCCAAGTTCTAACAGTACTCAGAAAAATATTTTAAAAAATCCACCCCATGTACTTACAGAATTATACTGATTTAAAAAAAAAGGGGAAATGAGCACCCTGTGACATACTTTTGAATGCTGTGACTGCTAATGCTGATAATTTCGATATTTCTTGGAGGTTTTGTAATCTAGGGTATTGCTGTGTCTAAATAGAATGTAAAAATAAAGTACTTATTGTACCATTTTAAAATAAAATATTATTTTAACTAAAGGTGATATGGAAAACTATTGAATTTCGCAACTTTGACCGACTGTAGTGTAAAAAAAATGTACCAAAATAGTATGGCAAGTGACGTCAAATTTTGACGCGTTTATTCCTCTTTTTAAAAAGGTATAATACTTACACATTAATTTGAAAAAAAAAAAATTGATAATATTTTTACTCAACAACCCAATTTTTACGAAGTGCCTACCTACTAACGGTAACTGTCGGACCCTTTCTTATCTTAGAAACTGTTATGTTACTACTATTATTTACTTCGGTTCCAAGAGTGAGCAAGAAGGAAATACACACAGGTAGATGGGTTCCCAGTAGAATAAAAGCAAAGAATGTTAGTTTAAAGATATTTTATTACAATAAATGTTCAAAATGTTGACCACCCGCGGCAATACAAGCTCTCACTCTCCTTAAAAAGGACCGCTTTATGTTTCGCGAGTAACTTTTTTGACGTATCACCTGCACTGCTTGTGTTATCTTCTCACGAAGGTCAGCGATGTCATTAATGGGCTTCGCATAAACGAGCTCCTTCATAGTTCCCCAGAAAAAAAAATCCAGCGGATTTAAGTCAGGTGAGCGGGCTGGCCACGGGATTGTTCCTGATCGCCCAATCCACCTGTTCGGGTATTGCTCGTCCAAAAACTCTCTAACGGATACGCGAAAATGTGCTGGACAGCCGTCGTGTTGGAACCACATATCTGGTGGGGTCTCTTCTAGTAAGTTTGGCAAATCATTTTGAAGAAAATTTAAATATGATTCGCCAGTCAAATTCTCGGGCATCTCAAATGGACCAATAATATTCCCACAGAGAATACCGGTCCACATGTTCACTTTGAACCGGTACTGGGATCTATCTTCTCGCATCAAGTGCGGATTTTCCACATGCCACTCGTGCAAGTTGTGTAGGTTCATGTAGCCATCCTTCTTAAATGTTAATTCATCTGACCACAAAATTTTGTCGATAAAGTTTTCGTCTTCTCGATGTTTTTGCAGGATTGTTTCACAAAACGCGACTCGGCTCGGATAGTCTCGAGGTAAAAGACTTTGCACTCGCTGTACGTGGTACGGATGATATTCTTCTTTTTGGAGAATACTGTGTGCTGTGCTCTTCGGTATCCCCGTATCAGCTTCTATTCCTCGCACAGAGATGCTTGGATTTGCCGACACCGCCTCTAAAACTTCATCGCGTATGAAGTCATTTACGGGTCGTCCTTCACCAGCTACTTGATTGGGGAACCGCCCGTCACATAGTGATCTGTGCACATTAATGAAAACTCGATGGTCGGGATATCGCGTAGCCCTCGGATACCTTTCTCTGTAAAGTCTCGCTGCAGCTCGTCCATTACCTCTACATTCTCCATAAATGTAGTTCATATTTGCGTATTCTTGCGGAGTGTAGGTCGCCATGGTAGCACACACAAAACACAAACTGTCCAAACACAGGCAAAGGTCGTCGTAAAGAGTTCGTTTCAAAGTCCAGAGCACAAAGAGTAATCGAGTCCAATAAACAAAGCTTTAAATCGTAGTACGTGATCAATGGTAACAATAAGAGAGAGGTGCGTAGTAACGGCGGGAGGCAGTGACGCGTACTGACCGTACTGTTATCCTAAATAGCACGATCCCAGATAGCGTCACTATCTATCTCACTCGCACCTCTAACCTTTTTCTCCCTCACTCTTACCTGAATAATGGGGTACCATAAAGAAGAACCAGCAAATCGCAAAGATAGTTTCTGTCTTGCTCCCTCCTGTTGTAATAACGAATCACTATGGTGAGATGCATGCACATACCGTCCCTTACGGTCTAACCTGTTTTTTGAGAGGCCTGTTGTTATTTTTATGAGCATACAATAGTAATTCTTTAGAGGTTAGATTCAATTCGTCGTAAATTTTTCTTTCTAAGAATTCTGTAAGACATCGTAAAAATTGGGTTGTTGAGTAAAAATATTATCAAATTTTTTTTTTTCAAATTAATGTGTAAGTATTATACCTTTTTAAAAAGAGGAATAAACGCGTCAAAATTTGACGTCACTTGCCATACTATTTTGGTACATTTTTTTTACACTACAGTCGGTCAAAGTTGCGAAATTCAATAGTTTTCCATATCACCTTTAGTTAAAATAATATTTTATTTTAAAATGGTACAATAAGTACTTTATTTTTACATTCTATTTAGACACAGCAATACCCTAGATTACAAAACCTCCAAGAAATATCGAAATTATCAGCATTAGCTGTCACAGCATTCAAAAGTATGTCACAGGGTGCTCATTTCCCCTTTTTTTTTAAATCAGTATAATTCTGTAAGTACATGGGGTGGATTTTTTAAAATATTTTTCTGAGTACTGTTAGAACTTGGGGCATCGTGGGAATCCAGTTGGACGCCAGGTTCTTGGACACCCTGTATATATATTGTGACATAACTACAATATCTGTTCCAATAACAAAGTAACCTCATACGTCAAGTTTCAATAGACACTTTAATTGGAACTCGATTGTAATAAAGCACTGGGATATTCTAATCGATAAATGGCTGACATGACCTAAATTACTATATATCATAAGCATGGATCAAAGGATTTCATTGTTAAGCCAAAACTACATCCTATTGTGATATTGATATTGGGTCTCAATAGACTAGGGACTAGGACTTGACTAACAAAGTGGAAACGATTGGCATCTCAGGTGAGCGAATACAATGCTATGCGGAGGGAAAACTTTAAACATTGCCTTATAATGTTAGGTACCTTATTGATATTTGACAAGCTATAATATTTTGTTATAATTATGGAAAGTATTGTTTTTTGTTTCGCGTATATTAAATAATAATATAAAAAAAATATTTCACATTGCTTGTCTATGGTCAGTCTGATAGAAATGGCGACCCGCGTAAATTGTAATGCCAATATTAAGAAGGCATTATTCCCGCGCGATTTGAACATGGAACGCATTCTTTCCGCGTATATTCCATTCGCGTCGCTCTCTTCTCTTCGCTAACATCGCTCTTACTGTAAATATCTATAACAACGCATCGCATATTTGACCAAACTAATATTGAGTTAAATCGCAATAAAACTTCGCTTGTATAATGTGGAGGATTGTGCAGCGAGACGGATCCTGTTATCATCGCCAGTAAAGTAGTAGAGGAAAGAAAGCGCGGGTACACATTGCTGGATAAATATTGGTCTTCCAAGGTACGTGTTTTTCCTTTTCTGTTTGGCTGCCATTGATATGCAATGTGAGACTTGAACACCTAGACTTAAGCGCAGATTTGAACCACCGCCTCAACCGTATCGCGGTGGTGATCTCCTCTTTATATTTCGCGCCGCATCCGCGAGGAGATTATCCATCAATTATATTTATTTATATTTTCGTCATCCTTACTAATCCTTACTAATGTTATAAATGCGAAAGTAATAACTCTGTCTGTCTGTCTGTTACGCAATCACGCCTAAACTACTGAACCGATTTAAATTAAATTTGGTACAGATATAGTCTAGAGCCTGAGAAAGGACATAGGCTACTTTTTAATGCGAAAAAAGGGCTATATTTAATTATGAAGTTCCCACGGGAACGGGAGTTACACGGGTGAAACCGCGCGCGGGAAGCTTAGTACGTATATAAAAAGCATTTGCAGAATTAAAGTACCATATTCTTAATATAAGAATATTTCATTATGGGATCGGTCCGTATATCGAGCGGCGTTGTGGTATCAAAATAGTTGAAAGTAGTTGAAATCCGTTATTTGGCTTCAATTCAATATATTTATAGCATTCCACAAATTATTTCGAAGTCATAGCCATATCGTTGATGACTCCTGTTTATGAAATTATTATATTTAAAATTCTTACATTTACATTACAGTACATACAATGTTTTTATGTTTACGTGTATAGTTAACGCTAACGCTAGATAGCCTCAGTCCATTGTTCTATTTTAATTAGTCCACCGTTTATGAACCAACTCTTGTTGCTTTTGATTTACCTATCTCCTCTCCGCACACCTGCACTCTAGTCTAAAAGCAATTATCTACACTAAAGCACATCCTCTAGTTTGTATTGAATATGGAGCTATTGGGAGCGGCTGTGGTTTTGTTTGTAGTCTACACTAACTTCGGCTCTTGTATTCATAGATGGGATTCATCAGATTTTGCAGCAACGCCTTTCAACCGCGTGTGAGCACGCTATATTCGACATTGCACGGCGGCTGCCGCTGCTTTTCGGATTATTTTATTAATGCCTATTAAATTTAGTATAATGTAAATACGAAAACCGAATATTTTATTAGATTCAATAATGCGTTTACAGATATTATTGTATAATTACCCGGAAGTCTGTATTGTATGCCACAACCAAATAGATTAAAATGAATGAAGTAGGAACTTACGTTATGGTAAATGTCTACGCCGTATTGTCAACAATTATACTAAAATAATTTCAAATGAAATTAATTATAATAAGCTTATGTAAGTACAATTTTAACAATTTGACATAATGAAATGCATTGAACATATATTTGTTATATGAATATAAACACGGTGGCTTAACGATTACCGAGAAAACACTATTTTCTCCGTTAACATTAAGCCGTAGGTATTAGTAGTAGTTTGTAACAAAGAACTGAAAGGTACTTAAAAAGGCTTGACCCGTCTCCCGCTCTCAAATACTTATATTTATTATATAATTAACATGGCTGTCGGGAAAAAATGTCTTACTACAAATTTTCTCTTCAGAAAAATGTACTTACCAGCTCGACTTCGCGTAGTTGGCGGTGTTTCACACATGCCTCGGAGAGCATGTTAAGCTGTCTGTCATACGCCTTATCTTTTGCCAGTCGGGCCGCTAAACCCATCGGATATTGAGAGTACATACATCTGTGTTTGCACGCAGTTTTGCATTGTAGGGAAATATGGTACAAAATGTTGATGTACATTTTGTGCAGTCTCCGACTATGTTGGCGACTTAAAAGCGGTATTAAGGATTTTTTATTGGCATTTTGGGTTCTTATGGTATAGACGTGCATTTGTTAATGGTATGGCGTTGTAGATAGTAGAATAGCTTTAGCCTATGAGTTTATTATGTGATAGGTGTTCTTGACTCGGGTTTTTATCTAGTCCATTAGGAATGGAATTAACCGTTCTTTATTATAGTACACAAAAATTCTCGTTACTAAGACATTTGGGGAAAAATGATTCCTTAACCGGGTGAGAAAACTGTCGCGTATGTTTTATGAATATAAATCGCACTCATCAATATCAGATTTAAAGATCCAAAAACGTGTGATTTGCTTTTGCTGAAAATATGCGAATTTGCTTAATTTCTTTTTAATGCCGCAAATGCATGCCAGATTTAAACGATAGAATCTCATATAAAACCGGTCAATGAGAATCGTTTTGGATACAGGGGAGTACAAAATGATCCTATAACAGACGATCACCAAAATATTCATAATAGCTTTAGTGACTCAACGTTTATTCGATTTGTAGTTTGATCTAATAGCTATGCTTGAAATGATGCAATCCAGGCGAATGGCCCCGCATATATGTCTGCAGTCGATCGAATCAGGTACCGGAGGTTGCTCTCAACTGACTGTAGCCAATTATAGGTTTTCCTTTTTACAGACTTTCTGTAAAAAGGAAAACCTATAATTACCTACATCTTACTCAATGTTCTTGGTACTTAATATTTTTACATTATTGGTACGAGAGAGGATTGGTCTATATACTTATTTCTATAAGAGAACCTGGCCCGATCTCGGATCGTGGATTCGATCCCCGCGCCTGACAAGAAACCTTCGTAACCGTTTCCCTGATATATGATTGTTATAAATGATGGCACGGAAGGTATTCTCTCAACCAACCCGGGTCTAAAATAAATATTCGATTTTATATTTTTTTTACTACCGGGTTGGTTGAGACCTTCCGTGCCATCATCTATAACAATCATATTATCAGGGCAGCTGGGTTTCCCTGTATCTTACAACATACGCACCCCACACGTGGTACTACTTATAAGTTGGTACGCTAAAGTAATTCGGTGCATAAATGGCTCGATTAAACTTTGTTATAAGTTTAACTATGGTATGCATACAAGCTTTTAACTGATTCAAACTTGGAAATGTTAAACGATTAAAGTGAACATCTTCTAGTTTGCTACAATTAAGGTAGGTACATACGTTCAGCACAAGCGGCTCGCATCGGCTCAGGAAACAGTTCATATGTAAGTCGGAGTCTATCGAGAGCCGTTTTGAGTATAAAGACGTACGGCTTTCTGTGATTATTTCGTAGACGCTGACATTCGGCGGCCGATCGGCGGCGGCGGCGTGTCACTACGCTCCGCGGACGCTAATTGGACGGATGGACGTAAACTATAGCGTATTGTCAGCATTTTGTGAACGAGAGATACCGTTTATTTTCACGTTTACACTGGGGCTCACAGTGAGCCTGCTCACATTCGGCGGCTGACAGTCAGTTTGGTTTGAACACAGCCTAACTTCGATAAAAATGTCTTTATTACTGTAGGGTTATTGTAACGCATAATTTAATAAATTACACATAAAATATAAATCTAATAATATAAAATTAGTTTTACAATTAAAATTGATACCGGTATTATACGCTACATACTTCGAAATTTAAGTAAATATATGCCACAGCCGTCGCGCGTGCAGGTAATATACTATAGTCTAATCTAGCGACAACTTCCGTAGCGTAGCGGTATTTGGCTCGCTTTATATCTCGGAGGTAGTGGGTTCGATCCCCACGCCGGACAGAAAATCTTTGTGTAAATTCTAAGATTTCTTTTCGGGTCTGGTTGGTTGAGGGACTACCCTCCGTGCCTCGGAAACACGTTACGCTGTTGGTCCCGATTGTTATAACATCATTTATCAAACGCTGCTGCCCGTTCCTTGATATACGATTATTTTTGTATATCAAGGAACGGGCAGCAACGTTTCCTTGTGTGGTACAACATAATACTGCGGTCACCAACCCGCCTGCCAAGCGTGGTGACTATGGCAACTACCCTCTCTCGGGAGGAGGCCCATGTTCAGCAGTGGTCGTTATACGGGCTAATGATGATGATGCTGAATACTAGCGACCCGAGACATTTAAAATATTTTTTGCATGCATAATAAATCCTGAGTAGCGAGGATATCGGAGACACAATAATGTCGTTACGTGAGAAGCATGCAGTCTGGATCGTATGTACACTTATATAGGGTGACTGGTAATTAGTGACCGATATCTTAACACATGATAGTGCTCATGATATCAAACAACTTTTACTATGGCACCAACCCTGAAATCGCGAAAGAAAATCAGCTGTTCCATACATTCATGTTCACATAACTCGTCAACATGGTAGGGAGCAGTTGATTTTTTTTAGCGATTTCAGATTTGGTGCCATTGTAAAAGTTGTTTGTTATCATGAGCACAATGATGTGTTTAGGTATCGGTCACTAATTACCAGTCACCTTATATATAACGTTGAAGAATGTTTTGTTTGTTTGTTTGAAATCTCTGAAACTACTGGTCCGATTTGAAAAAATCTTTCAGTTTTATATAGCCTATTTATTGAAAAAGGCGATAGGTTTTATATAATTGTATAATTCTTACGGGAACGCGGGTGAAACCGCGCGTGGGAAGTTAGTCTAAAATAAAATTATAATTGGAACTAACATTTTAGCAGTTACTTTCTACTTTTGTTTTAGTATGGGCAGTTATTCAGTGCTCTGATATCGAAGAGTTAGCTGATGATATGGAACCCGAAGACCAAGTTGAATATCACGAAGAGATTTGGGAAATGGGATACATTCCACTTCTTAACAGAAAAGTATGATTCTTAAACTGGGACTATGATTTTACTTGTATGTAAATTGTAGGCATGTTTCTATATATGTAAATCTGGGGGAGCGCTCCCTGTACTCGATACCTACTTAAATTATCATTGTTTTTTTCACACTTTCCTGGTATGAGTGCCTACATATCTATGTATGGGGATCACTAACCTAGATACTAAAAATGTTTAAACAATGTATAAAATTATTAATCAAAGACTTTAAAAGATGACAAAAAGAATGATCTCGGAATTTCTTATAGTCTTTCTTCTCCGAGTGTCACACCGTAGGTAGATAGAGAAAGGCTCGTAGGAAGCTAGGATAGGGTCCGGTCATCCTCGTAAGGCGAGGCTCGCGACGCGTTCTATGCTTCAGACCCGATCCCAGCCCGCGCTGGTTGATCTTAATTATATTTTATAATAAGCGATTAATTACGGACATGCCATAACAATATTAATAAATTTAATAACATTATTGTTGAAATGTAAACTAATTTATTAGTTAAGATTTATTTTTATTTTATTTTTTCATTATCATTGTATTTGACTTATAATAAGTACGATCGATTCGTCTACATTATCAATAAACGTTTTCATTTTCATTTTTCATTTAATGGTTGCTAGTATTTGGCTGGACGACTTACAGTATTAGTAGCATAGAAATATTTTTTCTTTTTTCATAAACAATTATTTTCTTTACACATACCTACGGTCAGAACAAGGAGGCTGCATTTGATAAATGTACGTAGCACAATTAATTTTAATAGAACAGAGGCCTGTGTTAGTGACGCCCGTGCACAATACCCGGAATATAGTGTTACGCAGTATTATGTTGTTCCACACAAGGAAACGCTGCTGCCCGTTCACTGGTGCACAATCGTTATAGATGATGTTATAACAATCGGGACCAACGGCTTAACGTGCTTTCCGAGGCACGGAGGGTAGTCCCTTAACCATCCAGACCCGGAAAGAAATCATAGAATTAATACAAAGATTTCTTGTCCGTTGAGGGGATTGAACCCACGACTAGGCTTTGGTAACTCCGGACACATCTATATCTTCGGATATATATCCAAAAGGGGACACATATCAACTCCTTCCCTTTAAGAAAACATATATATCCTATATCTGAGTAATTCCGACCCACTCCGACCAAGGCCGAATCGAATGCAAGTGTATCCTAACCATAGAATAAGTATATATCACTGATCCGAAGGCAGCAATGAACGATACTGACACTTGGGTGTGTTTATGAATTTAAGCAAAAAAAGCGATAGATTACCTAGCTTTAGGGACAAAAAGTATAAACTGTTCCCGCTTATAATTGAAGAGTTTTCGGTTATTGTTTATACTTTTTACAATATTTTATTGTCCGTCCTAAGCCTGCTAAGTATGAAGGGAAATCAATTATTACGATTTACCATTTCGCGGATATATCAGTCTTGCGCTACATTGGAATTATTAAACTCATTCTGTGGATCTATTTATAAGTCGGAATTATCTATCAATCCCAGATCCAAACATTCTCACTCCATAAAGTTACTTCACTCCCGGATATATTAAGCGGATATGGATATATTAATCGGATATATATCTTTACTTGGAATGATATACTACATAGGTATCCAATCTTTTATCGGATATAGTTAGCCCATGCCTACCCACGACCTCCGAGATTTTAAGCGAGCCAAATACTGCTACGCTGTCTATGTTGATACTTACTATATAATCTATACTAATATTATAAACAGGTAAAGTTTGCGAGTTTGTGACGTTGTAGGGGGTAATCTCTGGATATACTGAACCGATTTTGAAAATTCATTTACCAATAGAAAGCAACGTCATTTGTGAGTGTCATAAGCTTAAAGTTTCAACGGGAACGGTATATACGCGGGAGAAACCGAACGGGACAGCTGGTTGTTAAATAAAATGCAATCAGCAATTTAGAATCTTGTTTACGGGAGTAAATACTCACTAGTTCTGAACTCCGTAACTGCATTGGCGTATCTCATTGTGTAAAGAAATGTCATTAAAGTAAGAAACTAAGTTTTCATCTCACAATTCTAGAATATTGTCATTTAGGGATACATCTAGTTCTTTATAAAAAGATGCGATTTAATTGGCCAAGTTTTTTTTATAGTGAGTTAAATATAATACTGGAATAGAATATTCCAGTATTATATTTTATAGTAGATACTATTAAACGTTATTTTATCCCACTATTTGAACTTTAATCTTGGTATATTAATAAAATTCTTTATTTTGCGTTTGACGTATTTAGCATGTGCGTATTCTCTATATGACAAATTATTTTAAAATCCCTAAGAGGATGAAAAAGGATTTCGAAATCTTCAATACGCGGACTTAGTAGCGGGTAACAGTCAGTTATAAATAAGAAAATTTAATAGGAAGTTGTTATTATTTCATGCAAATTTATACCTGGGTTATAAAAAATTGTGACTGGGCAAAAAAACGTTAGTAAATATTTTATATAGTCATTCTACTGGCTACTTCATGCTTATCCACCATATTTGAATGGTTGCTTTGTCTCGGCCTGATGATTTCCATCTACTGATGGACAAACAATAACAACAACTGGTATTGTTAACAAAAAGTAAGATTAAAATTTACCTAACACAGATATTCCTAAAATTATAATACGTTTCACACAATTGTAATTTAAAAAAAAAGTACTGTTCATTTGGAAAATTCAACAAACTACTGGCGTTATAACGGCCGGTAGGAAAAAGCCCTACTATCGCTATTTTATTGGAAAGAGTTATTTAAAAAAATGTTATTACGTTAGTTAGAAGTAATAAATGAGTCAGAAAAAAAATAATCTGTAAATTTTAATGTTAATGAAAAAGTATAGGTAGTTATATATGTAATTTTAATGTTAATGAAAAAGTATGTAGGTATATGGATCGATGTTACTACCAAAGCAAATTATTTCGCTAAATACTACTACATACATTTCACTTAGTAAGTTATTTACTAGGTATAATTAACTTCAGTGCCCGACAATCCATACTTTGTACTGGTTTTGTCTTTGTAACAACTAATTATACATATGGTGTGCATTAAATGAATTTTAATATTAAAATAACCGAGGTTTCCAGATATTCAAAGGAACCAGAGTCACTATTAGGGAGCACCCGTACGTGGCCAGCATACGGAGAGACACAGCCCACTACACCACAGCAGCCATATTAACGAAGAATACTTTCATTACCACTGCCTATCCTTTAAACGAGTGAGTTCATTAATGTTATTATCCTTAAATACGGGAGACGGTGTGTTCTCAGCTATATTATTTTATATTTAATTATACCCACCCATCGTCCATTACGTGATTAGTCACTCAAAACTATTGCACAGAAAGTAAATCAAATAAAATCCCTTTTCAAGACCCACGCTAGTTCTTATCTGGTGCCTAAAACTTAGACTTTAATAAAAATATCTTCGCTGCTAAAGGTTTAATATTATGCATGCAAAAAATATTTTAAATATGCCAATTTATAACGGTAATGCAGTGACATAAACACAGGACATGTCTTACTCTGGTATTACATATGATTCTATAGCAATGAAGAAATGTTTATCGGAGTCATAGTCATAATGCTACGTAATTACGCTTCTTGTTTCTTAACAATATTATGTGAATACTTAAGACCCCTTATTTCAAAAAGTAAGATAGGTACCTATCTTACTTTTTGAAATAAGGGGTCGTGTCCCAAGAGTTTACTCGGTTTTTATTTGAGCGCTAAATTATAGAATGAATAATATAATAAATATAGCATAAAAATCAACATTCTCTGCAATATTGAGACAATTGTCACGATTTATTTTAAAGGCGGACATTATATTGCGTATAAGCTTTTGTTACTTCACCGGGCATAACCGCGAATAGTTTTCTAGTCTCATTAGGCGGGCGCCCCCCTGTTGGACTTGGACCAGAAGGTGTTTACTAAGGCGATCAGAGCTCCAGCCTAATAAATGGTTTAAAAACTACAAACTAAGCAACCTGCGCGAGGCGGCTGCGGGTGGTCCCTGCCGGGGGATTGAGAAATCAGGGCGTTTAGTTTTTTAGGGTGCAACTTTGGCTCTACGTTACGAGGGCATCGGAAGGTTCCTTGTAAACTAAGGATCGGGAGGGCGAGGGGGAACGTTTTTAGTGTAGAGCGTATTCGAAGAAGCGTTCAGACGCCTCTTTCATCCACTGCTTTATATTAGGCAGTTGGACGTCAGAACGTAAGTTGCGATTATGAATGAACCACAGTGCTCCAGTGACTTTTCGAGTGAATCTACTTTGAACAGTTTGCAAGCGGTACAGATTGCTAGACGCGGTATGAGCGAATACGGTGCTCACGTACGTCAGAATCGGTCGTATACACGGGGTGTAAATCCTAACCTTATTATTTAGTGATAGTTGACTAAATGAATTTAAAGGACGATATAGTCGACTGAGCGTAAGTGAAGCCCGTGCACGAACGGTTTCCACATGCACTCTGAAATTTAGCTTTCGGTCAAGGCCTAAGTACTTGGCTAGCTGCTCCAAAGAGATCCGGTTGCTGAATATCTTGACCGGTGGAATGTCTGGTGGACTGTTAAATCTCGAGAACAGTACCTACCGCTGCACGCTTTGTCTTCGGATTTACTTCGATTCTGGCAGGACTGCGTCCTGGCTTTCTTGGGTTTTAGGATGTAATTTGTGTAAAGCGAGAAGAGGAGTGGTGAAAGTACTGAGCTTGTGGCACCCCTGCTTGGATCGGGTGAGGAGAGTCTTTGTCGGATTTATAAAAATAAAAGTGATCAACTATGAGAACCTCCTAATATTGACGATAAAAAAGATACATGACAGCAGCTAACGAAAACGGGGCCATTAGCAAAATGCATAGATATTAATCTAAAGGCCATTCGGCAGGTAATTTAGATCAATGGAGGGATAGGTGAGTGGGTTCAATGTCGAAATTGTTGTTTATGTTTCTTATGGACACCTCTACAAAAATATGATTTTAGTTTCTTATATATTGTTCAGAATTTTTAAACCAAATTTGTCGAAAAGAACGAACGAAGGTTATTTTTTTTTTCTAAGTGAAATAGACCCTATATTAGTTTGACCTGAAATATTGCATAGGTGACATCATCATCATCATGATCAACAGTCCGTTGACGTCCACTGCTGAACATGGGCCTCCTCTTAACAGACCTTGGCAAGCCATGATCGTAGAGGGATATTGCCATAATCACCACGCTTGGCAGACGGATTGGAGATCGAAGTAAGATGCAAATGTTGAGCTAATAGATGCTGCTGCCCATCCATCAGCCATATGTCCCTTAGTTGCCTTTTACGACACCCATGGGAAGACATGGGGTGGTCTATTCTAAGCCGGAAACCACACGGCAAATAGGTTACATATAATTCGGAAGACAATGCAAATAATGATGTCATGGAGCGGGTCTGATGATGGAATCGTTGCCATAAAAACTTTGTAAAATAACTGTTCGTTTGATTTGTCGTGACAATTACTATAGTCCAGGATCCATGGTCCACTTGGATCCACTATTGCACTTGATTACTATCAAACAAATTTTTCGGCGACTTATCAAAATAAAGCTACATTTTGATGGGTGAACCATTTCCTGGATGAATTGTGGTAGCTAGCAGAGGTAGCAAGGATAAAATATGTCGATTTGATGATTCTTAAATATTTATTAAGTAGGTACTAACTATCTCAAGATCATTAAAATCTACATTATTCGAAACAAATATTTGTCCTACAAAATCTATGGTTTGATGACCTCGTTATCAATACGTTTTGGAAGGATTACTCTTTGATTAAGCCGTCGATTTTGTAGGACAAATATTTTTCGAATAATTTAGATAATTATCTTGAGATTTAACCCTATATTTTTTCGATATATAATAGATCTTATAGGGGATAAAAACATCTAAAAAATACAAAAATAATCTTACATTTTTACTTTTGGAAATAAAGCATGTGTATTTACATGCTCATTGCCAGCTGCATCGTTTTAACAAAGTTAAAAAAGCGTGTAAAATATACATTGCCATGTGCAGAGGGAAATTAAAACATGGTTAATTTTAAACAAAACTACCTTTTATTCGGAAAATAATACATATCACTAAATAGATCAAAATCAGAAAAAATATCAAAAAATTTAAAACCCTATTTACGTGGTTTATTTTTTATGTATTTTTTACGTGGGTTACGATATACCTTTATATTGCACCATCATCTCGTTTATGCTAAAACGGGTTAACCGCTTAATTTTCCTTAATTTATAGTATCTGTCTCCATCATCCTGCAAATTATATGCGAAGTAAAACTAAACCTCCGTAGTTGTTGAAAGCGTTTCAAGGGCTTTATGTCAGTGATTTTGTTGTTACGTAGCTTCTTCGACCAATAGTCTGTGTAAGCAGGCATGTTTACTACGCCCATCAATAAGTGTATTGTAATAAAGTCTCTAATTTCATCCGTTGTAACAATAAGTGTAGTGCCTTTTGTCCGCATATGATATTAGTTCGTTTCTTGAACCATCAATAATAATTCTATAATGTTCTCATAAAAAAAACATGTGAAATAAGTCGCCATTAGAAAATGGCGACTTATTTTGCAGTGACGCCGACGGTAAGAACGTTTTATATTGGATATCAGCTCTACCTGAAAATGTTTTTTTACAAACCCATTTCGTATTCATGCGTTTCACACGTACAACTTTTTTTTACACAACAAAAGCCATACCTTTTTTCTTTGATCGAGTAGCACTTGATGGAGATGCAATGCTAAAATGACTTGGATCAGCTAAAGGTTTGCAGCTAGCATTGCGGTATAGTAAAAGATTGTCCAGATGTAGTGTTTGTACCCAAAGCATTAGGAATGGTAACAGAAGCTAGTATGAGTGAATTTAGCCCAGAATTTGATATGGCAGATACTTGAAGATTCGAATTAATCACTGGATACATTTATTGTAATTAACAAACATGAATAAAATACAAACTAAAAGTAACTAATTAAAAATAAAACTAACTTATATACAACTATTCTAAATCTATACTACTTGGCAAGGTTCCCAGAATGCTGGCAGCATTTCCACGTTGAATGGCAATGCTTACCTGCTGTGCAAAGTAGAAACCAGCACTCGGAGAACGTGCCGCACTTAAGAGGGCCGCTGCGAGGTATTTATAAATTAATTTGGCTCCCGGTCCCCACGGGCCCAATGTTTCGACACCAAAAGGCACAAATACATAACCACTATCAAGGGTACTATATTTGCGCCTCTTGAGATTCTCCGCGGATTCAGCCGCCATGCCAGCCCTACCCTGAGTCCCGGAAAGATGAGACGGCGCGAGGGTGTCGACGCACGTAGCGTCCCACACCAAAGGCCGTCCCATCCTCCAAGGCACCAGAGTAATTCCGTCGGGCCTTTTACCATCGTCGCGCATAAGGCCATTAGGCTCTAAAACGGCTGGCATATTTGCCGAGCTGAAGGCCCGACGGATTATATCATTAATAGTGGCATGACGGGACAGACGTCCAGCACTTTTGCTACAACACAGGCCGTGGTGACCGAGTTGGGTCACATTGGCGCCGCACTCGCAGC
The DNA here is from genome assembly GCA_947037095.2 of Nycteola revayana. Taxonomy (NCBI): domain Eukaryota; kingdom Metazoa; phylum Arthropoda; class Insecta; order Lepidoptera; family Nolidae; genus Nycteola; species Nycteola revayana. Next base: position 27,936,365 of record OX344842.1, on the reverse strand, counting down.
GGTGGGGAGCACAGCACGGCGCAATTGGAGAATTGGAGAATTCACAGTTCTTATACAAGTAGTGCTTTCATCACTGTCTGACAGTATATAAAAATTTTCTAATGACGATGCCAACGATGATGGATCTGAAGTTATATCTGAATCTTCAATCTACATAGTTAAGTTCATTTTCCGAAGAACTACTTTTTCTGAATTAGCACCAGACTAACGTACCAGCGCCAATATTCTTGAAGTCCTTGTAGAAGGTTATAATAATAAAAAATACTTATTGAAAACTCTTTCAATACAAAAAAAAATATTTTATTGTTAATCACATTGCCAGTTTGGAAAATATAAACTAAAAAAATGTATATTCTCCAAACTGGCACACATAACCAAATTAGGGTAGGTCTGTTAATAATATGGCAATGTGCATTTAAAGATACACGCACAATAACATGAATAAAATACCAAATATTACGTGCATTCACAGGTGTACTACGCCAAATCGAATGCCAAATAATCGAATATCAATTGATCGACCACTATAAATCGAACGACTAAATACTCGAACGTTCATAACATCGAATGGTTATTAAATCGAACATTCAATACATCGCAAACTCAATACATCGAGTGTTCAGAATATCGAATGTTTGTTTGATCGAGTGATCAAAATATCGAATGTTTGTTTGATCGAACGTTCAACGCATCGCATATTCATTCTATCCAAATATCAATACAAATATTTTTTAAGAATACAAAAAAAAACTAAATTTTAATTGCATTAACATCTCTTTTGCCTCTTTTTTGTGAAGAAGGTCTTCCCAATCTTGCGTTTGCCTCTCTGTTGAACGAGTTATAGAGATTTCATGCATTGAATTGAAGCGATTTTTTGTTACGTGCCTGTATAAACCTCCATGTTCATTTTTTGAGACATTTTCAGATATTATGTAGGATGCCTTGAATAAGTTATCCAATAGCCATAAAAGTATTATTATTTGTGGAGTAATATAAATATTTTAGAGAAAAACTCGGTTAGCTATAACTTTTTGAATTTTTTTAAGTCATACAATTTATATCATATTTTTACAGAACCTACTAGAGTAACTGCAACTAGTGCTACATGTATTGATAATATTTTCAGCTCTGTAAAACCTGTTAACCAGGCTATAATTAACAAACTTTATTCAGATCACTCCCGTCCGTTAGTTTCATTTACTAATACTGTAAGTACACAAAAAAACTTATAAATTATATACCATTTAGTGAAACCCACTTAGAGAGATTTAAAGAAAATATATAGACCAGGGTACAAGCCTTTAAAAATAATGAAAAGTGAAAAAAAATTATAATAGAATGAAACCCATTAGAAAAGGAGGGAAATATGATAAAAATGAAAGGAAAAATAATTTACGGGCGATCTGAGGTTGGGAAGGGGATGGGGGTGAGTTTTTAAGGGTAAAAAACGGTTTTTCTCGATTTCCGGCAAAACTAAAAGTCCTATCGAAAAAAGTCAAATGGAAAAGTTGTAGATAATAAAAAGATCTAAAACTTTTGTATTTACACTTTTTTCACATAACCTCAAAATTTATGTGAAAAATTCAAAAAACCAAGTTTTTGGTTTTTTATTTTTATCTTTTACAAATTTTTTTTTTTTTAACGAAATTTTGTGAAAACTTACCTTTTTATGTCCCAAATACGCTGTAATTTATTTAATTAAAAATATTTATTTTATCACCTTATTTTGAATTAATATCGAAAAAACACCCTAATTTTCAATCGAAAATTCACCCGTCAAAATATCAGCTTTTTTCAAAAAGTTGGTGTGGTTTCTGTTCGTTGAAATCTCTACTTTTCGATGGTGAAAAAAAAAATATATGTTACTATGGTAAATCTTCTCAGAAAACGCAAAAATTAAAAAAAAACTTGAATTTGAAAAAAAAATTTTTAATTATTATAAATAATTTTGAGCTATTTATTAAAATTTAGACTTTAATTACTCGAAAAACGTTAGATTACATGTGACGTTGATAACAAAAAAATTGCAAATAAAAATATACTACTATAATTAACAAACAAATAAGTTAATTAAATTAATATTTAATAAGACATCTACAATATTTGGAGAAAGTTGTCTAATTTTCTTTAAATTATATGCGTAGATGCTTATTTATAACTATTTTGAGATAAATTATATATATACCTGAGTAGATATACCTGAGTGACCTACGAAAAATTGTAGCCCATCAAAAGGTATTTCGTGGAGAAGTGGGGAAGGGGCTAGGCGGGTCTGGGTCTTACTACATACATACCTACTATTATATACTATATATTTCGTAGCAGCTGTTACAACCGCTAGCCTAACCAGTATTCGAAATACAGTACAGTATACAACATCGTTTATAAAAATACACGTGCACGCTGAGTTTCTTGAAGATAATTGTGACAAGTTTACTTAAAAACACAATAAAACTTTTCGAATCTGCATAGGAAGGTAAATACTATCTCTATTTTTATCTGTATCAATCAACTCAACCATAAAAAGCGTAATATTTTCTTTAAAAAATAGTATGCTTAACTTAACATAACCTAAAGATTGAAATTAAATGATATTTTAGTACAAGATAAAAAAATAATTATCTCCTTAATTTTGCACAAACAAATTTAGTTAATCCCATGAAAAAAAATATATTTCAAAATCTATAAAAAATATATTTAAAATCTATAAAAAATATATAAAATATATATCGTAAATATATTTCTAATAAAACAAACTTTTGGCCGATTTTCATATATATTTTATACTTTTTCATAGATTTATAATATATTATTTATACATTTTGACATTGATTTCTTTAATATTTTTTTTTCATGGGAGTTTATTCACGATTAAATAGTGAAGACATTATTAAATCGATTTTGTCTTTTCAGATTATCAGTATGGATGAATCTGTTTGTATCATTTGCAATAAGGCAGATGATAAGCAAGTGTATGCAATAAAAAAAGCAGCTTTGAATCGTTTAGTGGTATCCAGCAAAAAAAGAATCGACAATAAATACAAAAAATTTGAGACTTTGACATCAGCTTTTATTCATCGAAGTTGTCAAAGTCAATATAATGACGAGACCGTGTCAATATAATAATATAATTTTTTAGATGAAATTATTTATAATAATTAAAAAAAAAATTTCGAATTCAAGTTTTTTTTGAATTTTTGCATTTTCTGAGAAGATTTACCATAGTAACATATATTTTTTTTTTTACCATCGGAAAGTAGAGATTCCAACGAACAGAAACCACACCAACTTTTTGAAAAAAGCTGATATTTTGACGGGTGAATTTTCGATTGAAAATTAGGGTGTTTTTTCGATATTAATTCAAAATAAGGTGATAAAATAAATATTTTTAATTAAATAAATTACAGCGTATTTGGGACATAAAAAGGTAAGTTTTCACAAAATTTCGTTAAAAAAAAAAAAAATTGTAAAAGATAAAAATAAAAAACCAAAAACTTGGTTTTTTGAATTTTTCACATAAATTTTGAGGTTATGTGAAAAAAGTGTAAATACAAAAGTTTTAGATCTTTTTATTATCTACAACTTTTCCATTTGACTTTTTTCGATAGGATTTTTAGTTTTGCCGGAAATCGAGAAAAACCGTTTTTTACCCTTAAAAACTCACCCCCATCCCCTTCCCAACCTCAGATCGCCCGTAAATTATTTTTCCTTTCATTTTTATCATATTTCCCTCCTTTTCTAATGGGTTTCATCCTATTATGATTTTTTTTGGTTTTAAAAATTATCGACCCTGGACTAATAGTTCAAAGAATAGATTCACTGCCCTATCACGGAACTCCGGATCTTATGTATAACTCCTTATTTAATTTAATCAATAGTGAGTTTAGGTCCATTTTAACTCCTAAACAACTTTCTATAAGTGACCGTCTGACGTTCAGTGATTGGGCAACTATTTACAGAAGTAGGAATAAATTGTTTGAACTACCTATATGAAGAAAGGACTTATAACCACAGTCCGACTTTTCAAGAACATGTAAAAAAATATTCTAGATTATTTAAAGAAGCCTGTTCCACTGCTAAGTCTATACTCATAAGAAATAAAATTAAATGTTCAGCCAATATTATTAAATCTGTTTGGAATATGATAAATATTGGACTGAAAATCACCAAGGATTTGTGTATCTGTAAAAACAATTTCCTCAATTATTACTGAAATAGCTCCGCATCTAGCTCCCTATTTCAATTGCTGTGTCGCATCTGGTGCGTTTCCTGACTTGATGAAACATAGTAAAATAATTCCATTATTTAAAGCTGGTGATAGCTCAGTCCTTCCAATTTAAGACCTATTTCCGTACTACCCACTCTTAGTAAGATATTTGAAAAGTTAATGCTTAGCCAGTTGCTCAGTCATTTTAATAAACATAGTTTACTTCATAAGAAACAGTTTGGATTTACGAGGGGTTGCTCCACTATTGACGCGGGTATACATTTACTGAAAAGTATATTTGCAGCTTGGGAGGATTCGCAGGATGCTTTGGGAATATTTTGCAGTAAAAACTATTAGACGGCTAAATGATGTTGATACGGGTAGAATAGTTTATTTCAGCTACTTTCATAGCATAATGTCATACGGCATTCTTCTTTGGTGTAGCTGTGCAGATATTAACAGCATTTTTATATTACAAAAGAGAGCCGTGAGGGCTATTTACAAACTGGGTCCCAGAGATAGCTTGAGAGAAAAGTTTAAAGAGATAAATATTCTAACCGTAGCATCACAATATATTTATGAGAATTTGTTATATGTCCATAAAAATATTGACTCATTTTGTAAAAAGCGACACACATAATATAAATACTAGATATAAGCATAATCTTGTGTTCATGCTAGCCGTCTCCGCAAAATAAGTAATTCTTTTATGGGGCAATGTATACGGTTCTATAACAAACTTCCCAATAGTATAAGAGAATTGTCTATAAATAAATTTAAAATGACTATTAAAGCTAAATTGTGCAGCAGGGCTTATTATAAAATTTCCGATTATCTTTGTGACAAAAATGCTTGGGATTAAATCGCTCCAATCTCAATGTAAAATAAAGTATTTTGTTATTATGTTAATAAAAAAATTGTTATGTAAGTATTATTAGATTTTAAAAGAGGGTTCTACTGAGTTTTTTGGCAGTGTTTCTCAGTAGTCGCCACGAAAAAAATTATGACGATTCCAAACAAATGTAACCATTTTTACGGAATAAATGAATTTTGAATTTGAATAAAAAATACAAAGGTACTTATTATTATAGTGACAAAAGGCATACTTATTTTAATGAAACATAAATAATCATCTTAGTAATTAAATGAAAATCATAAATTGGAATTTGCGCAGTTTTATACACCCTAGTGTGTAAAATTGCGCGACTACCTTATTTGCACATATCACAGACCCACAGTAGCTCCTACATGTATTGCATTTAATCCAGTCCTCTTCTATAATAGGGTCTGTATATTCTTTATTGCATCCCAACACACACCCAAATCGTATATCACCTTACCCTTCTTGGTTTGTTAAAAATGGAGAAACAAAAAAATTGGTTATTATTATTATCAAATAGTCATTCATAATAGGTACCTACGCGTATTTCCCTTTCCGTGTCCAACTGGCGACACCGGTCTCGCGAAAACCACACGCTTTTGTATTAGTACGGAATTTTTCTAGCCCGTGTTCAATTCGCGTCCATTTTTCATGCATTTCGACTGATGAATATGACGGAACAACGCATTTCATACGGGGACGCATTTCAACGAGGTCACAAAACACATGACGGGGTGCCTAGATATTTCTTACGTGTTATATTTAGGTACTTAAGATAAATACAAAACACCCGGCCAGCTCCTTCAGTTTACCATTTTAATATATAGTACCTACTAGAGTAGAGGTATATAAAGTTTCACTAACGTATTCCGTCTAGACTACCTATGGCTAACTTATTAGGTTATAGTACCTAACTGCTAATCTAATAAGTTAGCTATAGCAGACATGGTAAAAATAAAATATTTTTCTGATTTACTTAGGTTTATTTTAAAACGTCATTTGTTCACAATAGTAAAGCAATAGGCAAGTACCTAAGTGGTAATCAAATATTCAGATAACATATTCTTTAAACGAAGACAACCCTAATAACGTCAGAAGAATTAAGAGATTTGCGATAGAAAGAGAAAACATGTAGGTAAATATAACTGTAGGTAAGCTAGCGCTGTGCGATCTGAATTGCACTTAATTCCATTGCAACAAGAGTCCATATTTCTTTAATTGATGTTTAATATCGGAGTAAATTATCGGTTGTACTATTGTTAATTCTGTACTAGGACGAAGTTTTAAAGACCAAGCTTTAGTTGTGTGCTGTGTCTTGTTCCCATGTTCAATCATTTCGATTTAGTGTTTCCTCCAAAGGGCAAGAATACAGACGAATAAAAAAGGTAAATTAGGCTGTAATAGTTCAATTTCAAAACATAAATACCTACACACTTTGAAACAATAAAAATAGTTTATCTCTGATTTTATATAACTTGACATTCATTGCTTTTCCCGTGGATTCTTCAATTGTTTGAGTTTGTTTGGACTGCTTCCGAACTATATCTTTAAATATACGTTGCAGAGTTCCAATTTCTGAACTGAGCGTCGTGGTGGGAGAAAACTACTGTGACCGCGGAGCCACTCTACTGACGGTTATGATAGTCATATTTCACGAGAAGTTTAACCCTAATAATATGGCAAACGATCTTGCTTTAGTCAGGATCTATCAAGACGTTGCTTTCAGGTAAATAGTTGCCCGTTTTAATATCATTCGCAATAAACGAGGTATTGTCTGTAACATCGCTGCCAAGTGGCTTTTTCTATAGTAATATTTAAAAAAAAAACATAATAGTAATTTGAAAAAATCTTTCACGTATAGAACGTTGCTTAGGCTATATTTTCTTGAAGAAGTTCCTACAAGAAAAACAAAAAAAATACAATTCATTACTTTTTAAGTCACCCATGTCTGTATAGAAAGAAAGAAAATTCATTTATTTACGGCACATTATAGGTAGGTACAATTATAAATAATTTCACAACAATTAGATAGGTAAATGTGCCATAAATGGGTGCTGGCTTCAGCATAATGCTACCTTAACAGATTATTGCGGCAACGCTGGTATTCTAGCCAGCCCCAGTTATGACAGCACGCATGCGAACACTCTATTAAAATAAAAAATAGTAATAAAAAGCAATAACACTATTGGAAAAAAATTTAATTAAAGTAAAATTAAAAAAAAAAGCAAATAGCAATTGTGCATAAAATTAATTACAAAAAATAATGTTAATTAATAACAATAATGACATAACGCATAAATAATATGCAAATAATTATCAAAATCGATTGACAAATTTGAGTCGCCGCCGGGTACGGCAAGCGGTAAGTCGTTCCGGTGCAGGCAGTAATGTTAGTTTTTAATCAGTGCTTCTTGATGAAATCAAGAAGAGTCTTTCCGCAAGGCAGGAATGTAATGACGGAAACATATTATTAAAACGCCACGCCACCCGACGACACGCCACGCGTGTTGAGTCGAATCAAATTTATTGTTTTCTATAGACCAGAAACACACTATGAACACCCGACACGACGCCACGCGCGTACTGATTTACAGGTATTGACACGTGGCGTGGCGTGGCGTTTTAATAATGTGTTTTCGCCTATACTTAATGTGTTTTCGCCTTAAAATTCCAAAATGTCCACAACGAACAGTGTCGTCTTAGAGACCAACTTAAATGAAAAGAACTAAACTTTAAAATACTTTGTGTACGATATTTTTATTGTGTTGTATTCGTAAATAAGTTGTGCGTGTCATGTGTATTTGTGAATGAATTTATGTATGAATTACAAAGACATTCGGGCAAATAATGTGTATGCCAAATAAATAATAAAAGTAACTGGACCAAAACCTATGTTCAGTCCATTTGAGTATGTTTCGCCGGACCCGTCTCATGTGGGTTGTGTTAAAACCGGCGGTAGAATAACCCACTGAGATTGTTTCGCCGGGTCTTCTCAGTTGGGGCGTAATGGATCCGGTGGTAGCATTAAAGCGCGTCCGTCGTTTTATACTCATGGTCCACCTAAATAATGACAATTGTTCTTACCTAATATAGACAGAAAAAGCTATTGGACACAATATAGTTAATAATAAACTAAGACGTTAAGACTAAAATATTATTTAAATTAATAATTTAAATACCTGCTTAATTTTAAAATTTATTAAATGTAATCATTAAAGATTAATACAAAATTATTGTTTTGACTATTTGCAAGTACCTGTAATTAGGTTTAGGTACGTAAATAAATATGATTTTAATTTAATTTCATTTAATTGACGCCGGATAGTTAATGTTTTGAAGTGAACATTAAAGTTACATCTGTGGATTTTTCGTTTCACCGCGGGACTAAAATAAGATAAAAGTACTTAGGTATATTGCAACTCTCCTGGTCCATGGAGACATAATCCCTGGTAAGTTTTAGCACCTATGAAGATCTTTGTTGAGAAAGGGATATTATAATTTCAAATTAGCCTGGAACGTTTTGGTTGAACTTGGTTGTATGTCATTCTATTTTTCTTAGGGCAATTGTAAATCTCTACTTAGGTATTATTTTACCGGACACAAGTCGAGCAGAGCTGAAGCCTTATTGAATTGTTTAAAAGCTACAAAGAACCTCACTGTGGTGCTCGGACCTCCGTTCGAGACGGTCGATGGTGTCTTCTACGCCCATATTTTTTAATTTTATTTTTATTGAAAACTTTCACCGCTATATAAGCACATAGGCGGACTTAATGCCAAAAGCATTCTCTACCAGTCTACCAGAGACAATCTAATAGGTGGATCATACACATAAAGTGAACATTACGAAATATAAATAATAAAACTCCACGAATTGTTTTGAAACATTATATTCATTTAAAGTTAGAAATTAATATTCTTGCAACAATATTACTAGAGATCAGTCTTGGATATTTTAGAAATAAATCACATTTTTTGTTTTTTTTACGTCTACTGAAGAGATCGTGTTGTCTACAGAAGATAACAATAATGGGCCTTATATAATCACATCGATAACATGAAGAATAGAAACAATGAAAAATAAACTTAAAATGAAGTTCTCCTTAACCCCTAAAGAAATTATAATAAAAAATCTTTACCAATTGAGTACAAAAAAATAATCGATATTTGTCCACAGAACAGACATTATACTTCTGTGGGCATATAAATGAACAGAATATTAAAATATATTATCGTCGTCTGAATCGTTCCACATGAAATTTTTCGGCCGTTTTTTCTATGGTGAATTTTCAGAAACTTCAGAGTTGTCTGAATAGATTCTTATCTTCTGGGGTCTATGCCTTTTGCTGAATATTTCGATGAAAAGATCTGGAGTCAGTCTATCTGACAGTCCTGATGAATTTGACTCAGTCGGAGCTTCAGGAGTAGCTGGAGCAATAGGAGAATCTCATACAGGCAAATACTCAGATGAGTAGTCTGGTGCAATGCTAATCTTTCAGGGCAATCAGTTGACAAATTGTACAAAGATGAATCAGGAGTGGCTATGGTTCTAGATGTGCTAGGCATTACCGAATCCCTGATGTGGTTTATTTGGATTCGACCCGAGCACGGCGTATGCATAGAGTAAATACAGAAAGAAACTCTGTTTACAAAACCTTCTTTAATTATCTAGAAAACCCATCAGATCTCTACCAAATTAATATGGAACCGCACTTAAGTATGCCCATTAAAAAAAAGAATAATCATTTAATTTGGTTAAAAAAGGAATAAAAACAAAAACATTATAATTAAGAACCTCCCTTTTTTTTAATTCGATAAAAAGTGAGTAACACCACTGTTTTTTTTTTAAATACAGTGAAATTGCATTACTTCTCAACAGAAGTAAGTGTCAGTACAGTAAAGATGTCTACACGAGAAACAAATTTTGGTAAATCAAAGATGGCATCCTGCATTATGAGGAAGAATTTAAGCAATATGATATTTGCATACCGCGCTCAAACGCATATACTGTCTTGATCTTTTATGTATTTGAAAAGGCTACTTACCCAGGTATCCTTTGCACAGGAAAGAAACACTGATCTCGCCCGGAAACTTGTGTAATTGAATAAAATTGCGATTTTTCACGTCACACGCTCTGTACCTTCATTCATAACCGGGCAAATGGCAGAGAATATAGTGCTACCAACGCAACAAACAAAATATTAACGATGCGTTAATCTTTGGCAAATTTTGTTTCATTTTATGCGTCTACAGAAGAAGACCTAAAATCTGAGAACAACATGTTTATACGTTGTATTTCAAAATTTAGAATTATGTTTTTTAAAACGTTGTGTTAAGTATATTTCATAATTTTACTGATGTAATGAAACGTAATAAAAGTATCAAAGTATGTGTATATAATTTTAACCATCACTTAAACTCAAATACTTGTTATCCGAACAGTCTACAGAAGGAGATTTTTTCAGATTCAAATGGAAAGATATCATTTAATTTTTGTAAAGCGCTATTTTTTTTATGAAAGATTATAAGTTTTAAAGACAAAAGAACTTTTAAATGTATTTAATGTTGATATTATAATAAAATAACGGTTTTAATTTACATGAACGCATTTTTTCCGTTTTTTGGGTATGACCCAGGTGCACTATAAAAGAGACTGTATCTGAGGAGACACAAACCACTAAATAAAGCAAAGGCCATCTCTGTCCGTCTATAAATTGTTTCAAGAAACAAACAACACATAACTTGACTGTATTAATTTAAACTTTTTAATTAACTTACTTAGTATTTATTTAAAGCCAGTGGTTTTGCCGTAGATTTGAAAAGCGGAGCAAAAAGTTTGTTCATTAAATGGTACGTTTAAATGACGTTTAGATATAGGAATTGAAATGTTTTGAATCGTAGGTATTTGTATGTGTGGTTTGAGGTCATTTTGTGAAGTTCACTTTACTCATACTTTTATTTCCATTGTACGGAAAATACTTATTTATAGTATAGCAGTTCCCTTCTATATCATATTTAGAAAATGGAATGAGTAATTTTATGATAAATTATACAGTATTACCTACCTTATAGTATAGTATATTTTGGTGAAGTATTTGTTTAGTAAGGAATTACGACCTCCCTCTTTTACTTTATAAAAAGTAAAAGATCTCTGAGAACAGAAAGGCGCCTGACAGAAATAATGTATACACGCTGAAATTTAAATGGTTGTTTTCCCGCAGCGAAAAGATTTGGTCTTAGTTAAACATTCAATTTATACAAAAACTAAATATTATAAACCAAAAATGACCGATTAACAATCGTGAAAAACCAAACTCGAAAGTGACATCGAACCGATAGTAATACCTCGTGATACCTAGCGCTCGCGTCGATCGGTCGCGCGTTCGTTGACCCGGGTGTTAGTCAATCAGCTGATACCTACACCTTAGGTTATATAACACAGTACCCAATCATAATAATAAGCTTTATCCAATACCTTTTTAGCTACAACTTACAGAAAACGTAACTTAAAACAAGTTTATTATCTAAGAACAATAATTTTCTGAATTAGATTATAAAGTATTTAAGGCGTATTTAAAAAAATTTAAAAATTAAATTAACTCCGCGGAAATGATATGGATGCAGTCCTTCTGAGTTGAGTAGTTTCCAGACGTAGTATTGGCTTACGCCAAACTTAGCTGCCGCCATTCGCGTACTTCGGCGAGCTCTGGCGAAAGAACGGCCGATCAACCTCTGCCCTGTGCATGTGCTGGCACCTGGAACTGCCCATGATCGAGTAGCCGTCGCCGCTACGATCGTCCGGTCCTGTATGACTTGAGGGTTCAGAACTCCGCGAAGACGGAGTGACGCCAAGTGTTGCAGCTCGGCGTAAAGACGCCAGGCAGTATGGGAATTATAATTAGCCCTAGCGTACAGTTGCACCATAGCGACGTACTCTAAATTACTAAAACTGTAATGTCGATCCATAATACTAATAAAGTAATAAGATAACGCGTGCTGCGCTTCCGACGTTCACGGGACAACTAAGGAAGGAGGGAGTCGAAGGAGAGCGCGGGGCGTTCCGGCGTCGGCGCCGCCGCGCGGCGAATTACAAAGGGAGCCGGCTCGTTTGTAATTCTTGCGTGCAGGCTATTTTATGCCGTATAACTACCATTGAAATCTTATTTTGCTTTAAACGTTTATGGATCGTTCTTTACTTTGTCAGCAGCGCGTGCGATTCGAGTAGTACCTACAAGGTCCGTCTAGTGTTACTACTGTTTATCACGCTTTCGAGTTGTCTAATATTTTTTTTTAATAATTTTAAATCCAAAACATGTCTAAAAAAAAAAAAAAATGTTTCGATAGTACTACCGACGGCAAGTTGTTCTGCTTCGGGAAAACAACCATTAAAATTTCACGGTGTATAACCTACTTAGAAATGTAAAGTAATGCTAGTTGCTGCCCGCGACTTCATCCGCATGAAATAAGATCCAAATCTTGAGGTGCCGTCTAAATCGGTACTATTTTCGATATTAGGCGGAATACACGGACAAAAAACACATAATATGCAACATAAAATTAGCTATCTACCATCGAAAGTCCCGTCAAAAGGTCCTGCCGCTATTGACATTCTAACCCGGTGAAGTAGTAAAAGCAACCTGGCTAACTATATAGTCCGTCCAAAAAAAAAAAGTTATGATTTGAATCGATTTTGATAACATTTAGTCCAGAAATAGACTGGACCTTGAGAAAGGACAGGCCACCTTTATCGCGGAAAAAATAAGTATGCCACGCAGAGGAAGTCTTGAACAAAAGTTAGTAGACTGTAAATTTTCAGAGGTTCGATAAAATCAATCAGTTTGATAGAGCGATGGCCGTCAAAGTTGGAACATGTCACTGCCTTCGTCACCGGTTGGGGGCGCTGTGATCGTACGGTATATATTTTTGTTTCATAGCTTTATAATATTTTGCTGTATGATTTCCGGCATAGAATAGACCACCACATGTTTTCCTACTATGGGTGTCGTATGAGGCGACTAAGGGATATTACAGTTGGATGGGAAGCAGCACATACAGTTCGAGGTTAGTTATCTACCGTCTAACCGGTCAACTGGGGTTTCTTTGACATTCAGGGTAACATAGACTGTGTAAATGTACTCTTATTTGATGTAAGGAGGATCTCTTTGCTAAATTCACCAGCTTTCGTTTCTGAAGCACATTTCCTCATGCCATTTTGGTTTTTCAAATTACCTTTCAGATTTCGTTTCACCATCATGGTTAAAGTTGCCCAGAATATCAAATTAACCCCGGTTAACGGTACTGCGATCAGCAATCCTTCGGCCAAGCGTGGTGATTATGGCAATGTCTCTAACGACCAAGGATTGCAAAGGTCGGTTGAGAGAAAGACCATGTTCAGCAGTGGACGTATGCGGGATGTTGAAATTAAAAAAGAAGTTTATCACATTACAGATAATTAAATGAATATAAAATAATAAAGTTTGATAAAATAATTGTAAGCATTTGATTTTTACAGGGATTAGAGCTATGTATACCAAGATCCACAAAATACACTAAAGGCGAAATATTAGACCCCATGTTACAAACGGTTAAGTTCACTGCAGTATCTTCTGGCTTCTGTCAAGTTTATAAAAATGTTAGTATTCAACAAAAGTTACCTACAGATTGACATTACCATCATAAGATTTTCATTACCAGGGATGTATCATTCGAATCTTAATAGCAATGAAGCTCGTAAGTGATGTTTCAATCGATCCATTTAAAGTTTGGAATGTTCATGTTTACATTTTCTTCGAATAACAAGTTTATTTTACAACGTAAATATGTAGTAATAAAAGAACCAAGATGGCGTATCGTGCTTGTTTTGTAATTATTTCCGTATGGAGAGGATTAGCACAAATTTATGTATGTAAGTGGTTTCACTGATGTATCACACTCCGAAAAATTAGGACTATAACCACATTTATTATACTATTATTATTATGTCGGTACATTTTACTGTCACGGGCCCATGGGGACCCGGTCATTTCATAGACATTCTCATGGGGCCGAAGTCAACATTGAAGAGGCCTTTGGGACCTTTTAATATAAAAGTGAGATGGCTGCATCTATGAAGGTCTATCCATTGAAATGCCATTGAGATATACCAATGGCCAGTCCTCCACAGATACGAAACTATTGTCGGAAAGACAGAAACTTGGTTTGGGCTATACGGATGGGATGGTAAATGCACTGGAATACTGGGCTATGGAGTGAGATCGGACATCTGCCTCGAAAACTCTCACATATTTTATATTTATTATTATTATTTGTGATCAGGCAAGCAGTTGATTCAACTGGTAAGTGCCTGATCCTGCTCTTCTCCACTAGTTTCTATTGCAGCTGAGATGTTTGTCGAGTCTTAGATAGATAGATTATAGATAAAAAAAAAAAAACCTAAACATGCTTGTGTTGACAAGTAGTATAATTATTATAAATATAATATGCAAATACAAACACGATTATACTACGCAACAGTTGTCCTGCGACCTAGTAGTTTGATATCATTTGTAATATCGTTGGACATGCGACATTGCGACATTTAAGTCGTCGCGTTTACCTTCTTACACGTAAGCTGTAGAGGAACGGTTGGTGGAGTTCATCTCCACAGAAAATTAAGATCTTCTTTGCCGAGCGAGGTGGTATGCTCGGCGACCAACGACGGCCATTTGTTACCGTTCGGAACTTGTATATGTCCGAATTGGCTTGCGAACTTATATTGCGCGATACAGGTTAGTTGGGATGCTAGGTGGTAGATGGCGCTGCTCGTCTACTAGTACTTTTTGTGGCTACTGTAGATGTCTCTACAGTACTCCCCTCAGAGACTGTAAGTCGTTCTGCTGAGTTGGAGTTCCAGTAAGTCGTAACTGATTCCAGTGAGTCGGAACTGATTACAGTGAGTCGAAATCAATGTTGGCCCCAGTGAGTCGGGACCGTTGTGGCTGTAACTGCGTGCGGCGAAGCTGGCAGTGCTGCGCGGACCAGTTCGTGTGCAGTCATGTGCGCAGTGCCGTGGTACTGTAGCCGGAGTCGGTGGAGCCGTGTTGCGGAAAGCTAGTTGCTTGTAGGTTGTGGTTGAGCTAGATGAGGAGAAGCTTGCTGGAGTAGCCGGTTGCGTGTTGTCTACGGGATCACCAATTGTAGAGGAACGAAATGAAGATCTTCTTTGTCGGGCGAGGTGGTATGCCCGGCGGCCGACGGCCATTTGTTAATGTTCAGAACTTGTATATGTCCGAATTGGCTTGCGAACTTGTATACTTGTATATTGCGCGATACAGGTTAGTTGGGATGCTAGGTGGTCTGTGCGGCTTCTAGATGTGGCTACAAAGTCTTTGTCACTGAAGTTTTTTTTCAGCAAAACGATAGGTATCCCAAAATATTATGCACTTTCTCGATACCGTCTGTGTAATGTTATAAACCTCTTCTTCAATAGCAACAGCTCGCTTAATGTTGCCGTAGTGAAAATATGGCGATCTAAAACGTAGTTTAAACCTTTATGACGTCACTTTAAATTTTATAAATCTGTTTTACCCGACGCAAGCTGTTACTTGACATAATGAGTTGCCTTTGAGCCATAATTTTCATTAAAATAGAGAACAAAAGAAGCGATTGTGATGTTTCTATAATAAATGGATTTTAATTGTCGTCTCCTTTCTGGTAAAATAAAAAAAAAACATCATTATCATCATTTTAAGCCACACACTTAGTGGATGTGTGGTGTGGGCTGAACATGGGCCTCACGCCTCCCGCTAGCTCCCTTCTAGCACATGAGTAGGGATAACTACTCCGTGCTTCTAGAGAGCTATAGCAGTGTTGCCACAGTAAAATAATCCTATATCATGATAATAATAATTATCATATTATCATAAGCGGCAGGAGTCCAATGGCTAGAGGGGGGACAAACTTGTGATATTGTGATCGCCGCCGATTCGATCCCTACCCATTGCACTACCGACGTGAACCCCGTCGTACCACAAACAGTTTAACTTAGCACAAGAATACTAGTAGACAGCAAAAGTCTGATTGTAATGTGTTAAAAAAAAACAAATATGTCAAATAGGTAGTTTTTATGATTCTGTGCTGCCAAAACTTTATGCTGAAGTTTTAATAGATGTGTTCCTGCAGCAAAGTTTATACTGAGTATAAACAAGTACTACATTTAGTATTATTATTACAATTATGAGAAAGCATCTCTAGAGCGACATCGTTGCAATAGAATCAGAACGTAAATATGTAACTACTTATTTGCAATAGATACATACCAAACAGCGCGGGAAGCATGTTATATACCCAACTTACCGCAGTTGGGTATATAATAGTGTGCGGGTAAAAACTACAATGATTAAATAATTATGTGAAGTATTATATCGCTTGTTAAAATTAATTATTATTCACTTAAAACCACCGTAACTAAATTGATGTGCAGCAAATAATTATATATAATCAATTACAATACCACGACGTTATTATATTGTAAAATTGGAGTTGAAATTGAATTTATACCACAATAGTAATTAATAATAATTAAGGTAGGAGTTGTTTTTGGCGGATAATTTCATTTTATTTGAAATGATAATTATGTATTTCTATTAAGTGAATCATTCACATTACATCTATTTTGTTTTATTTATTTTTTCATACTTTATTACATGCACAGAAAAACAAGTAAAAATTCATTTTAGACATAGAAACAACATATACAAAGGCGAGCTTAATTCTATTATGAATTTTCTTCCAGCAAACCTTCCAAAGACATGATAAAAAGGTAGCTAGTGTGGGTACAAAAAAACTAGTTTACCTATCTGGAAAACATCTATGAGCTAATAAACTTACATGCTAATATTTACATACAATACTTATACAAAATACATACTATATATATATATATACAGGGTGTGGCGTAAGTAGTGGTCCACCGTTCAGGACTCGATGAACCAGATAATTAACTATAACAATTAAAATTTTTAACCATTTTTGCCCAAGGGTTCCGAAAATATTTCCTTTTTGTCTTTTATTTACGAAATTTCTACCTTTTATTACAAATTTGTTTGTAGTTTCAACAAAAACCATTATTTTTTCATTTTGATTTCTGTTAATTACTGCTGAATACTAGAGCTATCACGATATAACTAATATAACTTTTTCTTCAAAAGAGGTGAATTTACATAAAAAATCATAATTTATCATGATAGCTCTAGAATTCAGCAGTAATTAACAGAAATCAAAATGAAAAAATAATGGTTTTTGTTGAAACTACAAACAAATTTGTGATAAAAGGTAGAAATTTCGTAAATAAAAAACAAAAATTAAATATTTTCGGAACCCTTGGGTAAAAATGGTTAAAATTTTTAATTGTTATAGTTAATTATCTGGTTCATTGAATCCTGAATGGTGGACCACTACTTACGCCACACCCTGTATATATATATATAATATATACTACTTAAACATACATGTCTATCAATATAGAGTTAGACAGACATCAAATATTATCTCGAGGTATAGTGATGAAGCTGTTACTTCAAAAAAAAAACACTTGCTGATAATGTTTTTATTTTGATGTTAAAGCAGTCTTTGAAGTTAGATACGACGATCTAACTTCAAAGACTGCTTTAGTATATAGGGTGACTGGTAATTAGTGACCGATACCTAAACACATGATTGTGCTCATGATAACAAAAAAAAATCAGCTGCTCCCTACCATGTTGACGACTTATGTGAACATGAATGTATGGAACAGCTGATTTCTTTTTGCTATTTCAGGTTTGGTGCCATAGTAAAAGTTGTTTGTTATCATGAGCACAATCATGTTTTTAGATATCGGTCACTAATTACCAGTCACCCCATATAGTCTACCCGCGACCACGATCAATGTAACTTGATCGAAACGTCGGGTAATATAAAACGGTAATTTTTATCGCGTTAATACCTGTGTGCTATAAATTATAATAATGATTAAAATATTAAAATTTTTCCTTTGGAAAATTCATAACAAATAATATTCAGAGACGGCCTGTTAAAGGGAAAGGGACGGTTAGACTTCCGTTTTACTTTTCGGTGGAATACTTAACATCCATTATACAAATTGCATTGCCAGATATTAAATATATTAGATATTGCACATTTCCCATATTTGAGTAGGTGTTTGAAAAAACGCAAATAGACTACAAATTTATAAAGTAGGTGTTTGATAAAGATTTCCAAGAAAGAGTGCTCACAAACGCGAAGCCAGCTTTTGTGTCGCCTACAAAATATATTCTGCTTTATATTATACATCTATTAATTGCGACTTATAGCTTTTCATGTTTAGCAGCCGCTTAGGTGCTTTTTTTAGTACGATTCTATATAATTACTTCCATAAGATATATTATTGATTGAGAATTTCAAAACATCTAAGCGGTTCTGAAAGAGTCTCCGCTTTATCGTATATGTATAATACATTCCCGCAATAAGTGCAGGTGAACCAATATGAAATATCCTACATGAAAGTCTTAAGTCGAACTAATTGCTTTTTGAAATTGGTTCTGAAGTGAATTAAATTTTCCATAAACGAAAACCATTCAAAGCACCTAATCTTTTATGTTAGTAAAGTATTAATTTGCTGGCTTGCTTTAAAACTCGGAGGTCGTAGGTTCGATCCCCACGCCGGACACGTTTACTCTCCACCTTCCCGTGCTCCCACCAACCTTCCGGTTATATGGAGCGCCGAGCGAATCACGGGAGATGCGCGTGCTACTTGCTCTCGGCTCTTTCACGCTTGCACTTTCTTGACTCCCTACAGTTTGTTTTTAACGTGTCAGCTTCCCACTCTCCCCATTCTTGGAATATACGCACACACGATGAACTCGCTGCCGCGTCGACTTCTGTGGCCCAATCGACCTCTCCGTAGCGTTCTTCGCGCTCCTCATGCTCCACCACTTGTGCGCGAAGTCCCGGAGCTGCCGGGAATTTCCCTCGGAGGCTACCAGGTCCCCGTATTAGACCGGTCCTTCCTCAACAGGCACTATCCCATCCATCATCTTCCATCTAATCTCCTCATACAAGGGGCATCTCCACATCTCCACGTGGTCCAGGCATTCCTTCTTCACCGCAGTAGCATAAACTCGTCTCACACAGCGTCATCTTATGCAATCTCTTTCTGAAACATCCCTGCCCTGTGAGGATCTGCGAAACTTGGTAGTTCGGCTCAACCCAAGTAGCCTTGAGTCGAACCGCCACGTCCGGAAGGAATCGATAGAGCTCCCTACCCTTGTCCGCTCCCTCCCATCTCTGTTGCCATTTGGCAACAATCTCCTCCGAGATTTTCTCCATCTTCAGTTCTTCACCATTGAAGTGGCGAACAAAGTCTATCCTGAAAGAACGTTTCACCTCGAGGTCGGCGGGGAACACGCCCGCCAAGATAGGTAGGGCAACTGAACTACAACTTCTGTACGCTTTAGTCAACAAGACCAACTCGGGCTGTTGCGTCTTCAGCAACGTGGACCTCATCATATGGGTAGTCACCTGCCTCCACCAGCATCCTGCCGCGTAGGTGATCACACATCATACACATCTTTTACACTTTACTTGACTTCAATAATAATAATAATAATTAGCATCTATCGCAATTAATAATTGCCCGTGCATTGTAATAAAAGAAGCTCCTCTCTCCTATGATATTAATTTAGATTATATCTAACTATGTTGCTGTACCCGACAGGGTTCATAATTGGTACCACTATAATGTTAAAACACCTGTAAACACATTTTAAAACGCAATAAAGTATTGAGTACATTATTACCAGCTATATTATCCACGTGTTATACAAATTCAATTTGTAGCTTACACTCGTTCGTGTATAAAATATCAGAAATACGTACCTACCTATTAGTTTTTTAGTGGAATCACAAATAAGACGAGCGTTATCGCAAAACCTAAGTAAACTATCATAAGTCCAAATAAAACAGCGTGATTGAACAACGGAAACAATTTACATATTTTGCATAATATGACTATACATACAATGCTCTAAGCAGTAAACTTTATCGTTACTAGGTTCGTATACGAACAGAGCTCAGTGGGTATAGTTTATAAGCAGGATCTTAAACTTTAACTAGGATCTGGGACTTTGGGTGAGTTTGGAAGCAAATAGCCAGAGGCGAAACTTTATCATAATATAATAAAATAAAACTACCGACCCGCCCTGGCTTCGCACGGGTGGACGTTTATTTTAAATATTTTGGAATAAACATATAAATATATATGGATGGCTCTTAAACTGATCATAGTCTTGAAAATCTTGTAGCCACGATCCAACCAGAAACCGAAAATCTTCCAGAAAGAAATGCCTTGCTGTTGCAGTGCTTATATTAATGTTATATTTATATATATTCTCGTAATATCTTCTAGCAATAAATATAGCCTATTTAATATAGCTTTCCAATGGTAAAAGAATTTTTGAAATCGGCACTGAAGTTTTTGAGTTTATTCATTACAAGCAAACATCATCATCATCGTCATCATCAGCCCATATAACGTCCACTGCTGAACAAAGGCCTCTTCCCGGGGGAGGGTATTTGCCATAGTCACCACGCTTGGCAGGTGGGTTGGTGACCGCAGTATTCTGTTGTACCACACAAGGAAACGCTGCTGCCCATTCCTTGATATACGATTATTATAGATGATATTATAACAATCGGGACCAACGGCTTGACGTGATTTCCGAGGCACGGAGGGTAGTCCCTCAACCTTCCAGACGCGGCAAAAAATCTTAGAATTTACACAAAGATTTATTGTCCGGTGTGGGGATCGTACCCACGACCTCCGACATTAAAATTGAGCCAAATACCGCTACGCTACGGAGGTTGTCAAACAAACATACATCCACACAAAAATACATATCTTTCCTCTTTATAATATTAGTATAGATTAGGTCCGTGTGTATTCTAAATAGGTATATCGTAAAACATTTATCAAAGTTTTGTAGTTGTGTAAACACATAATATTTGTTCGGAAATATTGAAGTAGATAAATTTAGACGAAATCTAGCTAAATGCGAAGACTTAAATTATTTTGGAGCCCCAACTTTATCATGAAATATAACTTAAATTATGATACTTCTGGATAACGTAGCTTTCTAATGGTGATCAAATTTTGAAATCGATCCGGTAATTCCGGAGCCGGAGGTATCCAATCCAAACAATCAAATCTCTACTTTTTATAATATTAGTATTCTTAGTCTGGCCATAAATACTGTTACAATTAAAAAAGAAACAAAACATTACATTTGAATTTGGAATCTGTCATTTTTATATGATTGTGTTTTCTCATGTTCGCGCCATTACATTGTCAAATAATTTGTGATATTAAAATGGAGAGGGGTGATAAAGAGAACCGAATCGCTGTGATTGCATTGCACAAAGTAGGTATGGAGCCAAATACAATTTTTTAAACTCTCCTTACGCTTGGTATTAGTCAAATGTGTGTATACCGGGCTAATGATAGGTACAATGAAAATCTGTCTGTGTCAGAAAAAGATCTGGCCGTCCACGTGGTGTTCGTACAAAAAAAGCGATCAAAGCAGTAAGGGAAAGAATTGGAAGAAATCATGTTCGAAAGCAAAAGTTTGACAAAGATGACTTAGGACTTGCAGCCTATAGGAGACGCACTGGTAATTTCTTATCTTATTTGACCTTTTGCGAGGATGTCTCCGATTTGGTCAGAGAACGTTCGTCGAGGTCTTCCCCTTCCGACTGTGCCACTCACACTTGCCATGTATACCTGTTTTTTCAATCTTTCTTCATCCATTCTTTCCACGTGACCAAACCATCTCAACATTCCCTTCTCTATCTTCGTAATCACGTCCTCTTTCACTCAACACCGTTCTCTTATCACGCTATTCCTTATTCTGTCATTCAATGTTAACCTTCGAATAACCTTTATAATAGGTCTTAACCTATGAAATTGCCGTTTTCTATGAAAAAAATTAAATGATGCATTTTTTTCAAAAATGCATTTATGCCAACGCTAAGGCAGTTTATTGATTGCCCTTCTTAAAGAAATCACCTGGACGGGAGGCAACAAATTCTTCAAAGGCATTTTGTACTGCCTCTCGGGTATTGATTTTTTTTTCCCGCCAAGAAGTTATCCAAATTCTGGAAAAAGTAGTAGTCTGTAGGTGCAAGGTCTGGTGAGTAGGGCGGATAACGGAGAGCTTCCAACCCAAGTTCTTGCAACTTGAAGACCGTCTGCTGTGCAGTATTAGGTCGCTTGTCGTGCAGGAGCAGCGGAGACGAGCGATACACCAATGCTGGTTGGAGATGTGCCAGCTTCTCCATCATTGTGTTCAGTTCTTCACAGTACACATCTGCAGTAATGCTCACCCCGTTTGGTAAGAATCTGTGATGAATCACACCGGCGCTAGACCACCAAACAGTGACCATCACTTTTCTAGGGGTAAGTTTTCGTTTAGGACTTGTTTAGGTGTTGAACCAGGATCCAACCAACTTGCTGAGCGCTTGCGGTTATCAAACATTATCCATTTTTCATCGCAGGTAATAATGCGGTTCAATATTCCTTCATTTGTGTGTCTGTTGAGCAGTGCAAGGCACGTCTCAACGCGTACTTCCCGCTGGCGATCATTGAGTTCGTGGGGCACCCATTTGTGAAGCTTTTTTACATTGCCAATTTGAAGCAAATGGACCAATATTGTTTTGACGCTAACGTCGAAAGCTGCTGCTAATTCAGCCGTAGATTGTTGTGGCTTGTAGTTTCCACAATCGCCTTTAATTCGTCATTGTCGACCAAAGTCTTCGGACGACCGCGAAGTTCATTTTTCAGGACGGAATTTCCAGAACGGAAGCGAGCAAACCAATAACAGGTGGTTTGTAGTGTTAGCTCCGTAAACGTCGTTGATGTTGCGTGCCGCTTGTGCTGCGTTGCTGCCACGACGATGTTATAAGATCAAGTGCTGAGTCAGTGAATCCGTAGGATTTTTTTAAGTTTCATAATAAGCGTGTTATGGTCAACGCAATCAAAATCTTTCGAAAGGTCGCAGAAAATACCTAATGCATCCTGCGATTTCTCCCAAGCCTTAAATACAGATTCTATTAGATTGGAACCGGCATCTTGAGTAGATTGGCCTTTCGTGAACCCAAATTGTTTATTGTTTAATAAATTATTAATGTTAAAGTAGGTATGCCAGCATTTGATTTAATATTATTTTTTCAAATATTTTACTTAGCCCTGGTTGTATAGAAATGGGCCTATAATTCGAAGCAATGTTTGAGTAGCCTGCTTTAAAAATGGGAACAACCTTGCTAATTTTCATTAGATCTGGAAATATTCCATCTGTTAAACAAGAATTGAAAATATCTGCTAGGATCGGGGCAATACTGTCAATTATGGAGTTTATTGCTTTGGTTGACAGTCCCCATATGTCTTCTGTGTCTTTTTGTTTAATAGTTTTAAAGACTTTTATTATATCTACCGGATCTATAAATTTGAAGCCAAATTTAGACACATCAATATTAACATTTTTCCTCAACATTTTATCAGCCATTTTCGGTGATGAGGAGAGACATTTAGTCGTTTCATTCAGTCGGTATATCAGTAAAGAATTTATTGCAAAAGTCAGCAACAGTTAGTCTATCTGAAACTAATTTATTATTTATATTTAATGTCACTGATCTATCATTAGTCCTATTTTTACCAGTTTCCTTATTGATCATTTGCCAGGTTGCTTTAATTTTATTATCAGAATTACAAATATTTTCGCTAATGTAGGCAGCTCTAGCTTGAGCACACACGTTTCTTAAGATTTTTGAGTATCTACTGACATAATTTCTAAAATTGGGATCAGGTGTTAAGGACCTCATGTCGCATAACTCATATAACGTATCCCTACATCGGCGTATAATTTTTTGATGCCCACATACTAATTTTTTTTTTTTTTTTTTTTAAAGACCACTCCCGCACTAGGGAAATAAATCCCTGTGTCGCGAGGGACTTTACAAACATTCATTTCACGGACACACAGAACACCCAGACTCAGAACAACTATTTGTGGTTCACACAAATAATTGTCCCGGGTGGGAATCGAACCCAGAACACCAGGTCTCAGAGGCAACTATCGTAACCACTGAGCCACCGGTGCAGTCAAATTTAATTTTATAATCTACATTTATATATTTTAATTTGCATTCATTATTGAATTCTTCACAAAGTTTATGAAGCAGTATGCTGTACATATCATTTGGACTATCATAATTATAGTTTAAAGAATATAGTGCAGCATTTACATTTTTACTAAATTTTCCTAAATTATTTTGGGTCAAAGGTCTAATCTATGGCATTTATGATCAGAGCGGAACCCAGTTATTAAGGACTTTACCTGTACTTCAAAATTGGTAATTATGTTGTCTATGCAAGTGGCTGTTGATGGTGTAATCCTATTTGGTTCATCAAATAAACAATATAAATTAAAAGTGAACAAAGATATAAAACTATGTTTTTCATTTGATTGACCCAATATGTTAATATTAAAGTCGGCAAAGATAATTATTTTTTATTACCTTTCAACTTTTTGAGTATGTCTTCCATTGTGGACAAGAATAACAATAAGTCAGATGATGGGGGTCTATACACACAAAGTATTAAGTACATTTTAGTTTCTATGCACGCAACTTCACACACTCTTTCAACGGAGAGTTGAGAAACATCTTTGCGTTCTTTAAAAATGTATTCTTCTTTTTTTTCCTGAGATGAGAAAAAAAAGCTCCTGAGATGATCAGTGAGGGAAATATTGTAAATTGATTTTATGTGTGTGTTTAATTATTTATATGTAAACTTTGAATAAAGGTGAACATGAGAAATATAATTTTATGTTTATAACTCCAATCATGTACATATTATTTTGCAGAA
Source organism: Nycteola revayana (assembly GCA_947037095.2). Lineage (NCBI taxonomy): Eukaryota > Metazoa > Arthropoda > Insecta > Lepidoptera > Nolidae > Nycteola > Nycteola revayana. The sequence continues at coordinate 27,911,345 of OX344842.1, read as the reverse complement.
TGACGTTGACTTATTCCCTGGTATGATATGCCTGGGCCGCGCTCGTGAGGAGGTGCCTCTGGTAGGGTGCAGTGCCGTGCCAGGAGCGCCGCTGGTGATGAACGGTAGCCTCGGTGGCCTACTGTCGTGGGGCTACGGTTGCGGGTATAAATATGACCTGCCGCTGATCTATACCAACCTCAAGTACTACGACCTGTAAGCCTTCATCGACCCGTAGGTGTAACATCCATTACTGTACATAGGCTTTTATACTAACACACATAATAGGGAAACGCTACTGCCCGTTTTGGAAGTATACGACAGTTGTAGGGTTCTACCAATCAGGAATAATCGCTTAACACACGTTAAACCGTTTCTGAGACACGGACAGCAATCACTGGTTGGTTGAGAGATTGTCGTCCGGAAAGAAATTTTAGACTTTAACACACAGATTTCTTGTTCGGTGTGGGAACCGAACCGAATATTTTACCGGTACGCCACAGAGGAAGTTTTAATTTGTAAGTATTAAGGATCACTATTAAGATGAAGGTCCACGTAAATTGATGTAACCTAAACGAACAATTTTATTCCGGAAGCGATTTTAAAACACCTTTCATATATAAATTGAACCATCTTCTTTCTTTTATTTATTAAAGGTTTATGCTTGAATAAAAAAAATATATACTTTTAATTTAATTGATAACCGATTAATTAATTCAATAATAATTATATTGAGGTAATTTGCTTTTTTATAAATGTCACGGTCTATACTTAGTCTGACAACCTCCGTGACAACAACTGGCTCGCTTTAAATCTCAGAGGTCGTGGGTTCGATTCCCACACCGGACAAGAAATCTTTGTGTAAATTCTTAGATTTCTTTCCGGGTCTGGTTGGTTGAGGGACTACCCTCCGTGCCTCGGAAAGCACGTTAAGCCGTTGGTCCCGATTGTTATAACATCATCTATAATAATCGTATATCAAGGAACGGGCAGCAGCGTAACCTTGTGTGTTTCAACATAATACTGCGGTCACCAACCCGCCTGCCAAGCGTGGTGATTATGGCAATGCCCTCCCACGGGAGGAGGCCCATGTTCAACAGTGGACGTTATACGGGCTGATGATGATGATTATGATACTTAGTCTTGCCATAAATATTGTTACAAACCAAAACATTTTTTTTTCTATTGTAGGCACGTAACATATATTACTATTACAGTGTGTTAGTTTAATACATTAATATAAAATCATTAAAAATATATAAAGGTTATTCAAAGTGGTCTGCAATGTAAATACAGTTCTTGAATCCATGGGAAAATTCTTAACAGCCAATCGTATGGGTAGGGACTTCAAATTATCATGGCGTTTAGAGCGAACCATACTCTCTAAAACTGACCATAAATCATTATCCAGCGGGTTAAGATCGGGACTAGATGACGGCCAGTCTTCAGCATTGATGAAGTCCGGAACGTTTGTTTCTAACCAAGATTGAGTGGATTGAGCTTTATGCGCTGAGTTTTGCTGACAGGGCCATTCTTGATTACTGGTTACTGGTTAATTATTCTTGATTACTGGTTAAGGGACCTAACTACTCTGTCAAGAATGGTATCTTGATACACTTGTGCCTATGTTTTGAGAAATTTTTCACAAAAATATGGCTCACTCACTCCTTCGTAGCTTACACCCCATCACGTTGTACTTTGTTGTCTTTGGAACGTTTGGAATTTTGAAAGTCTGCAAGTCCTAAGTCATCTTTTAAAATACGCGACATGGTTCTAGATGCTATCTTCATCCCCCGAGATAAAATCTTTTGCTTTCGGACAGAATGTCTTCCAATTCTTTCCCTTAGTGCTTTGTACGAACACTACGACTTACAACGGCCAGATCTTTTTCTGTCACAAACAAAGGAGGTTTCATAGCACTTATGAATAGCCCAGTTTACAAACATTTGACTAATACAAGGCGTCTGGAGAGTTTATAATGCAATCAGAGCGATTTGGTTCTCTTTATCAACCCACTCCATTTTAATACATTATTTGGCAATGAAATGGCGCGGAAATGAGAAAACACAACGAACACTCATAAAAAATGGCAGATTCCAAATTCAAATGTAATATTGTGTTTATTTTTAATTGTTACAGTATTTATGGCCAGACTAAGTATAATAGATAATAATAGGTGAAGCAAAAACTTTGTACCCCTTTAATACGAAAATTGCGCGGACGGAGTAATATGAAATTTTGCTCACTTATAAGTAGTATATTATATAGACAAGACTTAAACTATAGTTTGGGAAATTTAATAGATCACATTTGACACTACATCAAAAGTTTACAATATAAACTTTTAACGGCGGGCGTAAAATATTATTCATTTTATCGAAGTTAGAACTACTCAATGGCCTTAGTTTTGTGTCTATTGACAATAAAAAATATTAGTTGTAATGATATAAGAACGTAATTGTACCAATATAATAATAATAATATTTTTTATTTCCCAAAAAACTTAGTACTTTGTTACATAAACTTGCTGTTCCAGGATTTAGAGTTAGCAAAACGAATAAATCATTTATGGGAAATTGTATTAGGTTCTATAATAAACTCCCTAATTATATTACAGACTTGCCTGATACAAGATTTAAATCACATGTCAAAACTGTTCTCATGTCAAAAGGTTACTATAGTATTCAGAACTATATTGAAGATAAAGACGTTTGGGTTTCGGTACCATCTTTGCACCTACCTCACTGAAGACCATAATAATATAGCCAAGTACAATAGTTGTGACTAGAACTGTGTATTATCCTGTGAACTGTCTGTAATTGACTTCTTTACATATCTTAACTATTAATTAACGCTAGTTCTGTCTCAATATCATTCAATCTTATTGAGCAAAAATAAACAAATAATAACAAGACAACCGTTAGGGCAATAAATGTGTGTGCCTACTAAAATATAAATTAAATAACTGGACCTAAACCCCGCGTAATTGCCCATTTGAGTATGTTTCGCCGGACCGCCTCATGTGGGCCGTGTTGAAACCGGTGGTAGAGTAACCCACTGAGTTTGTTTCGCCGGATCTTCTCAGTTGGGGCGCATTGGATCCGGTGGTAGCATTAAAGCGCGTCCGTCGTTATATGCTCATGGTCCACCCAAATAATGACAATTGTTTTGGCATAATATAGACAGAACAAGCATTTTGCCTCCTAGCGACAATATACATTAATTATAATAATTAATTTAATTATAAATAAGTAATTTGAATAGGTTTATAAATAAACAGCAAATGTAATTTAAGATACATAATAATTAATTTTCAAATAATGTTTGACGATTTACAAGTGCCTGTAATTGGTTTACGTAAATAAAAATGATTTTTATTTTATTTATTTTATTTTATTTTACAGATATTTTAGCAATATTAATTTCAAACAAAATGGATATAGCTACCGTATACGAACTAGGCAATGCCTGTATTTCGGAATTGTACCATTCACTTTCGCTAATAAAAACTTTGTAGGTAAACATAGTAAATATTATTTTTATAAAAACAACTTTGTCTTTAGTGAAAGTTACCCAAAGTAAAAAAACAAATCGAAAGTTATTACGTTGCATTGATAGCAATCATTACTAGTGAACACTTCAAAATCTGGGTAGGTATCTATTCCTTTTTACGCAAATTACGGGGGAGTATGAAATGTCGCCCTCTTACCTTAGTTTATTATACAGAGAAGGAGTGCAGAATGCATTTTTTTTATTATATTTGTAAAATATGTTCCCTAAACTTAAGGAAGCAAATAATTAAGAATTTGAGAGATGAACTATAATTACCTAATAAGTATGTTAAAACAGTGACATGTTGATAAAACTTACGTATTTTTTATAATAACTGCCTGCAATTCACATATGTTTGAAGTTCTTATTGATTAATTCACTTTAATCGATCTTATATTATTACTTCACTTAGAAGCTAAAACTGACAGCTCTAAAATGTGCCCTATTAGATTAACCCTAACTTTATTTAAAATATGTGTATATCACGTAAACGGTTCAGAACACCTTAAAGAATTTTAAACCTACCTATAACATTTAATTTACAATAATGGGAAGTGTCCACTAGCATAAAATGTCATTTTAATTTAAAAAATATCATGTCTCAGAAAGTTTTTCTTTTGTCTGTTTCTTTAGTTGGCATTCAATATCCACTTAGAGTATCTTAAGCAAGCTATAGAGCGCGCTTTACTGAGTTTGAACTGTTGGCACAAATATAAACAACTCTGTGGTATTTCGACCAAAAAAAACGTTTTATTATTAAGTCAGCAACATATTTTATTATAGTTCTGTAATGATTGAATCTACAGTAGCAAGTTCCAAATGTAGTACACGGTAGCGAAAAAAAAAGCTTTATTCATTATAAAAGCTCCATACCATACATTACACCTGCTTACAATCAGCGCAACGGACTGCAGCATCCGCGCTATATAGATTTATTCTTAAGGGTATTCTACTATTTTATAATGTTTGATAGTAAAACTCTCTTTACACATTTTCATTATGCTTCTTCTATAGAATAACGAATAGCGACAACCACTGAGCGCATCAAAAGGGTCCCCATTGCACACGATACATATACCTAAGGGTTTATAGGTACCTCGAAGATATTAACAGTCTGGCAACCGGATAAACGCGAATATATAAACTGAGGTTCATTTATTTTGCAGTTGGTTGAAGCACAACATCAAAATAATGGAATCGATAACTTCGAATGAATTGAACGAACTATTTGAAGCAACCAGAGCCTACATTATGTTAAAGTGGCTGAAACTCACTCAACATGATACATCTGAGGATGAAGATCCAGAAGATGAAAGTATTAATGATTTATTAGTGGACAGGAAACTAGCTGAATTGAATGGTACCTCTTTTGATATTAGAGATTATTTTTACCGAGGTGCTTATCATGAATACAAATTAGAATTGTACAGAGTATTACATCAACGATTGATTCGCATCGAAAAGTTTATGGAAATGTCAAAACAGACTGTAACTTCGCATCCGTTCTTGAAATATAATTCGTCGGACTATGATTATAATCATTTCAACGATAGTATATATGATTCGGAAGAACTGGAGTAAATAATATCAACTGAGAGCTGACGACCGAAACGGCCAGGTAATTTGATCATTCATAAAAATGATTTATCAACTTACCTGGAGCATTCTAAGAATAAAATCATCGACTAATGGATAAAGAATCGATCGTGGTGGATGTGGGTGTTATGGGGTGGAAAAAAAAGGTAAAATGATGAGGATTACTTATTATGCCAAATGGTTTGCCTACCTCCCCAAAGCACACAAAAATAATCTGGCGTCATTTGGTTGGTGGAATCGTATCGCCAGGCTTAATTATAGTGAGGAAAAAAATAATTATTTTTAGGTAATAAGAACAAGGCTGGCTTTTTTTGTGCTTAAAGTTTATTATTCTCAGAGGCTAGGAAAAAAAAGCCAGCCAATAATAGTGGTGGGAACATGTCGAAAAAAATAAATAAAAAATAATTGAAAATTTATATTTTAATTGTATTTTGCTCGAGAAAGAGCTAAGGGGCATAAAAAAGAGCGCGTGGATACACGCGATGATGGCGTCCGTGCTCTCTCAATGCCTCGTTCATGTTCGGTAAACCGAACGCGCCTGGCTGTACTCGTCGCACTCGTTGAGCGGAAAGAGCCGAACGTTTCCGGAGCGCCAGTTGAGCGTCTATAAAGAGATTGCGCAATAACAATATTATGTGGTATTATTTAATTTGCAATTTTTTCCTTCAAGGTAAAGCTAGTATTTGATAACTTACATGGTATTGAATAGTGTACTGTGCGATATTCAATCATCGCATTCCGGTTTTAATCCATCATTATCGTCACTCTCGTAATCGCTTCCACACTGATAATGTTCTTCTGAAAAATATTAACGTCATTTAATTTCTTTAAATGTATTTATTGAATAAAAAATCGTATACTCATACAAAATTCGTATATCATTCAAATTTATTATCTTATTTATTTTTTAGGAATTGTTTTGTTCGTTTTGTTTGAATGGTCAATGTTGTTGCTGAATTTCAATTTGTATTGAATTATTTAGATATAATTTTTTTGCCGTCCATTTTATTTCTAATTTTATTCCCTTCTTTCATCCACTCTAATTTTTATTGCATTTGTTTCATTAAAATTGTTACTGTGTTGTCTTCATTTTAATCTTTGTTGATTTTTTTTCTTTGAAATTGTTATTGGGTTAAAATAACTTAAATTGTCAATGCGGATAGTTTGTTCGAATTTGTACAGATTTAATTTCAATAGAAATGTTGTTCTGTTTATTTTATGAGCAATTTTATGGTCTCTACTCCGATTTTTATTGAATTTATAATTTTTACTTCGTTTCAATTGTTATATAGTTGTTTCAATAGATTTTTATAGTGCTTCTTGGATTTCGATTCTCATAGTGTTTATTTTAATTGCATTTTCATTTTGAATATTTAATTCCCATTCGTATTGCAGTATTTTTTTTTAATTATTATATTTTATAATTTTAACGAGATCAGTATCATTGTCACCAGCGTCGTCGATCAACCTAGGGAATAATTGTTTAAAAAACTTTTTTGTACTTGGACCCCATGGACCAAAAGTTTCGAAGCCAAGCGGTACAAACCGTAGTCGCTAGATAGTGTCACGTATTTGCGCCGCTTGGCCTCTTCTGCAGCCTCCGCCGCGGCTCCGGCCCTCAAGACCGATCCGCTGAGACGAGAAGGGGCCAACGTATCGACGCAAGTAGCGTCCCAAACGAGAGCCCTTCCTCGTTCCCAGGGGATCAAAGTCAGACCGTCCGGACGCTTGACGCATCACGAACCATGCCTACGGGTTTAGAATTAGGTATTGTAAAAAAAATTAATTTATTGTTATCGAAGATACATAATTCATACCTGTTTCCAGTTCTTCATTATCATTGGTTTCGTCAGGTTGAATTATGACATCAGACGTAAATTCTGGTAATTGGTCGCCTTTAAACCAGACAAAATTGTACGCTGAGTCTTCTTCTATCCACCCATTTTCTTCTGGTTTCAAAGTCGTAGGAATTTTGAGATGGGCATTATTCCAGATACTAGTGATGTATCTGCTGCGCAGTAGTTGTTGATGTAGCTCAGCCTGGCACGGTAGCAAGTTTGAAGCGTCATAATTCTTCTTTTCTTTTTGATAACTTTGTTTTTCTCCGGCTGGTAATTGCTTGAGAAGAGAAATAATCGCGCGTCGTCGATTACGTCAAAGTTTTTTATTCCATATATACGGCAAATGAACTTTTCCAATACTTTGAAATTATCAACGGACGCTTGCTCCGAGCTGATTTCTCCTAGAGATGCGAAGGCTGTCTGAAATTCTCGTGACTTCTCGAGGATTTTGAGAGGTGTCGCATTACCCTTTCTATAAAACGATGGATTGTAATCACATCCGGTGTGAGCGTGGAAACCTGGCAAAGCCTTACACAAAAGCCTACCTAACATGTTATACATTTTTGTAACATGTATATTCCTCAAAGAATTTCCCGAACCCATTTCCATTCAAATATCCATTGTTGAGCACCAGTGATCCACGTTTCCAAGCAATATGATGAGAACATCTGTATCAGAGCACTTGATAAGAATGTTTTGAGCAGAATTGATTTTGGAAACATGAAACGCGATTTTCGTATCAGCGTAGCTTCCTGGTGGTTTTCGAACTCTTCCTGTCTGGTTCGAACTATGTATTTTTCAAAGACATTGTATGAATAACATCTTTTGTGGTTTAAAAAACGGCCACGCGCTGAAAAATAGACGTTAAACTAAACAGCTGGCGCTCCGGAAACGTTCGGCTCTTTCCGCTCAACGAGTGCGACGAGGACAGCCAGGCGCGTTCGGTTTACCCAACATGAACGACGCGCTGAAAGAGCACGGACGCCATCGTCGCTTGTATCCCCTCCACGCGCTCTTTTTCATGCCCCTTAGCTCTATCTCGAGCAAAATACAATTTAAAATATAAATTTTCAATAATTTTTTTCGACATGTTCCCACCACTATTATTGGCTGGCTTTTTTTTCCTAGCCTCTGGGAATAATAAACTTTAAGCACAAAAAAAGCCAGCCTTGTTCTTATTACCTAAGAATAATTATTTTTTTCCTCACTATAATTAAGCCTGGCAATACCTTTCCATCAACCAAATGGCGCCAGATTTATTTTGTGTGCTTTGGGGAGGTAGGCAAACCATTTGGCATAAAAAGTAATCCTGATCATATTACCTTTTTTTTCCCACCCCTTAACATCCACATCCACCACGTGAATCCTGCCAGGTCGACGTTTTTATGCTTAGAATGCTCCAGGTAAGTTGATAAATCATTTATAAATGATCAAATTACCTGGCCGTTTTGGTCGTCAGCCCTCAGTCGAATATACCTAGGTACTTACTTAAACAAAAGATAAATTATTATATTGTTCAGTTGTGATTAATGATTCAACAGTGGCGTACCCTGGTATTTTGCCGCATGTGGCCGACCAGAAATTGTACTCCATAAAATAACGTCAAATAAATTAGCTTATAGATTTTATATTAATTAAAAAAATTAGTTTCGTTTGATTAACTTTAGCTTCTCTTGCAACTAGAATTATAGATTGTAGACGATAAAATAAATAACATTTTAACAAGTTAGCAAAGTCGACAGCAATGGAGATTAGTACTAGTAGTACAAAGGTGTTTAAATTGCATGTCATAACAATCTGTTATTAGGTTCGATAATTAACTGTTTGATCAAAGCCCCTAGCTCAAAGAGCTAGGTAAATCCTTTGTAACGGGGGACATCGAATGTCCTAGACAAGTTATAACAATTAAGGCACCGCTAAGTTAAGAAGTATTTTTATATTTTGGAAATAATCATGTGTATGGTGTGTAGTCAATACTATCAGTTATTACATTCCACAGTGTTTTTAGGTACCACCTAAAAACACTGTGGAATGTAATAACTTATTACAAATTCAGTTCAATGTGGACCCTCTCGGGCACAGCAAAGTAAAAATAGGAGAGAGGGAGACATTTAATTAAATAACATTAAATGAATATGACATTAAATCAATTGAAATTATTAAATATGTTTATAATTTTAATATTTTACTCGTATAATCGTGTGTGTGTGTATTTACGTAATTTGCCCGGTGTTTTAGCGTATTTTCTGTATCGTCATGATTTCGAATAAGTAAGTAGGTAAATACTTTTATACTTTACATCTACAGTTGTATGGGTTTAAAGGGTGTATATTTAGCATGTTCTCCAATTTGTTGTATAACAGAACGCCAAAGTACTGGTAGAGGCGCTTTGCAAAGGTGGTGTTCGTTTGTTTTCTGGGGTACCGATATAAGTAGTGGTCTTCTCTTTACTTTGGCCACCAAAGCGATAAAATAGCGATTGCTTCATAGTGTAGTCGCTTTGCCGAGGTTTCTAGTTCTATAAGGGCTATAAAAATACATACCTAATAAGTTAGTTACGTTACCTTAGTTAAAATAGGCCTTGGCCACAATCACTATTGAATGAAAAGAGTGAGCTAAATAGCGTAACTACCTACTTGGGTATGCATTTTTATCGTTACGATTTTTACTCAATGCCAGTAGAGATGTAGAGAATAACTATGCCTTAGAAATTTTTTTCATATAAATATCACGCCCTATTATTCAAGAAGGTATAAAAGTCACCCAGTATACTATATATCTAATATATAAAATTCTCGTGTCACAGTTTCGTTGCCATACTCCTCCGAAACGGCTTAACCGATTTTGATGAAATTTTTTGTGCTTATCCGGTATCTATGAGAATCGGCCAACATCTATTTTTTTCATCCCCCTAAATGTTAGGGGTAGTCCACCCCTAAATTTTTATTTTTATTTTTCAGACAAAGTTAGGGGTAGATTAGAGGTAGGTGTAGGGTAGGGGTAGGGTAGAGGTAGGGTAGGGGTAGTGTAGGGTAGGGGTAGTGTAGGGTAGGGGTAGTGTAGGGTAGGGGTAGTGTAGGGTAGGGGTAGTGTAGGGTAGGGGTAGTGTAGGATAGGGGTAGTGTAGGGTAGGGGTAGTGTAGGGTAGGGGTAGTGTAGGGTAGGGGTAGTGTAGCGTAGGGGTAGTGTAGGGTAGGGGTAGTGTAGGGTGGGGGTAGTGTAGGGTAGGGGTAGTGTAGGGTAGGGGTAGTGTAGGGTATGTATCGATTGAGGCAGTACGAAGTCTGCCGGGTCAGCTAGTATATATATTTATATATAGGGTGTTAGGGTAAACACCGTTATCCTTGAAACCAGTGGTTTGGTTTCAATTACAAAACGCAAATTCAAATCTAAAAAATATTTTGTCCTACATCGTCCGTAAATTCATGGATACTATGCGCCCGAGTTACGTAATCACTGCTATCACTGGCCGTCCGTTTTAACTACCTACATAAGTTCTAACTACCTACATTTCAATAAAAACACAATATCACACGTAACCTGTGATGTAACTTTCCCTTCATACGTTTCCTGGCTTAGGACAGGCAAAAATACCTACCGTGTGTTGCGTGACGAGTCCAAACGTAAGTTAGATTTAAAAACAAAGATAATGAAAAAAAACAAACAACTGGGTAGGTATTTTAGGCGTATTTAAAAGTTAATCACATTTTTGCCGGCACATGTCAAGTCGGTGCCTTAAGTCTCGTGGAGGTCGTGGGTTCGATCTCCAGACTGGACAAGAAATCTTTGTGTAAATTAGAAGATTTCTTTCCGGGTCTGGTTGGTTGTAGGGACTACCCTCCGTGCCTTGGAAAGCACTTTAAGCTGTTGGTCCCGATTGTTATAACATCATGTATAACAAGCGTATACCAGGGAACGGGCAGCTGCGTTTTCCTGTGTATTACAACATAATACTGCGGTCACTAAACCCCTGCCAAGCGTGGTGACTATGGCAAAAACCCTCCGTCGAGAGGAGGCCCATGTTCAGCAGTGGACGATATACGGGCTGATGATGATAATGATGTTGATGATGATGTTAATTCAGGGTGTCAGCAACCTCCATACCAAATTTCATCAAAATACATTCAGTAGATTTTGCGTGAAAGAGCAACAAACATCCTTAAATACTCACAAACTTTCACGTTTATAATAATAGGTCTTTACCTATGAAATTGCCGTTTTGTATATAAAAATTTAAACGATTTTTTTAATGTATTTTTTATTTGTATAAATCGAAGTAATCACCCATGCAATCAATGCATCTTTGCCAACGCAGTGGCAGTTTATTGATGCCCTTCTTAAAGAAATAAGCTGGACGGGAGGCAACAAATTCTTCAAAGGCATTTTGTACTGCCTCTCGGGTATTGAATTTTTTTCCCGCCAAGAAGTTATCCAAATTCTGGAAAAAGTAGTAGTCTGTAGGTGCAAGCTCTGGTGAGTAGGGCGGATGACGGAGAGCTTCCAACCCCAGTTCTTGCAACTTGGAGACCGTCTGCTGTTCAGTATGAGATCGCGCGTTGTCGTGCAGGAGCAGCGGAGACGAGCGATTGACCAATGCTGGTTCGAGATGTGCCAGCTTCTCCATCATTGTGTTCAGTCCTTCACAGTACACATCTGATCATCGCAGTAATGCTCACCCCGTTTGGTAAGAAGCTGTGATGAATCACACCGGCGGTAGACCACCAAACAGTGACCATCACTTTTCTAGGGGTAAGTTTTCGTTTAGGGCATTGTTTAGGTGCTGAACCAGGATCCAACCAACTTGCTGAGCGCTTGCGGTCATCAAACAGAATCCATTTTTCATCGCAGGTAACAATGCGGTTCAAAATTCCTTCATTTGTGTGTCTGTTGAGCAGTGCAAGGCACGGCTCGACGCGTACTTCGCGCTGGCGATCATTGAGTTCGTGGGGCACCCATTTGTCAAGCTTTTTTACCTTGCCAATTTGACGCAAATGGACCAATATTGTTTTGACGCTAACGTCGAAAGCTGCTGCTAATTCAGCCGTAGTTTGTGTATCATCAGCTTCCTCAATCGCCTTTAATTCGTCATTGTCGAAAAAAGTATTCGGACGACCGCGAGGTTCATTTTTCAGGTCAAAATTTCCAGAACGGAAGCGAGCAAACCAATAATAGGTGGTGCTTTGGTTTGTAGTGTTAGTTGTTATGCCCGGTGAAGTACAAAAGCTGCGGGGCTAACTACATAATTATGTCCGTTCGGAAAAAAAAAGTGTTAGCTCCGTAAACGTCGTTGATGTTGCGTGCCGCTTGTGCAGCGTTGCTGCCACGACGGTGCTCATATTCCATAATTACTTGAATTTTTAACGTATCCATGATGACGAAAAATATTGAAATGCGATGAAAATGTAACACTAATCAATAAACAAATGAATACTTTTGGAAAAAAAAAACCATGTTTTTAAAATAAAATTAATTTGAAATTAGAATTCTTAGCCAAACAAAAATTATTTTGATTTGAAATGGCCAGTACTGCATAACGGCAATTTCATATTATTCATTCTTATATTAGTAGGATATAGAAGTATAAGGTTTGGCCACTTAAGTATGACGTATCCGGCATTGGATCAAATTATACTACCTGGATCAACAGATGAAAACGGATCAACAAAATACATGCCACGATGGATGGAGCCACTAAGTGCCCGTGGGGATATTTCCGCCCGCTATATATATTATATATATAGCGAGCTGAAATCTAGTATTATAAATGCGAAAGATTTTGAGTATGTAAGTAAGTATGTTGGTTGCTCTTCCACGCAAAAACTACAAAATGGATTTTGATGAAATTTGCTATGGAGGTTGCTGACACCCTAAATTAACATATGGGATATTATATTTGCGCGGGCGAAGCCGCCATGATGTAGATTAAACCAAAACCTGTGCCGATGTGCAGCTTCTTACAGATTTTAAAGATATCACAATTATCATCATCATCATCAGCCCGTACAACGTCCACTGCTGAACATGGGTCTCCTCCTAAGGGAGGGTTTTTGCCATAGTCACCACGCTTGGCAGGTGGATTGGCGACCGCATTATTATGTTGTAATATACAGGAAAACGCTGCTGCCCGTTCTCTGGTATGCGCTTGTCATATCAATCGGGACCAATGGCTTAACTTGCTTTCCGAGGCACCAACCAACCAGACCCGGAAAGAAATCTTAGAATTTTCACAAAGATTTCTTTTCATCAGGCCATCGGTACAATATGATAGATTTCTCCCCTACTCAAGCATAACTGCAATATAAAATATGAGATTTGCTTAATTTTTTAATCAGGCGCTAAAAATATTAATGGCCTCACTTTAGTCGATATATTTATTGCCGTGATAGTTTCAGTATTATCGTTCTGAAATATTGAGAGAAGCAAATGGGAAGTAATTAATGGCCACGGGATTTCAATAATTTTATTTATCCGGGACTACGATGCGGTGACCGGCCGACCTGATATCAGGATGGACGGTCACCCTTTAAATGTAGTTTTTCTTTTAGATTACGATGGAAGCAATTGTTTGAGAATAGGAAGCAATACGGAAGCAATTCTTGGGCATAAATTAAATGCTTAGTACGCCTAGTGACGTCATCCTGATGGAGATGCGGCATACGGCTCGCTTTAAGTCTCGGAGGTCGTGGGTTCGATCCCCACACCGGACAAGTGTGGTGGAGCCAATAATGCATTGGCTCACTGCTGGATCTACATAATACGCAAAAAGGTGTTTATATATTCTATATCTATCGGTTTGTAGTTTTTAAAACATTTAACAAGGCTGGTGCCGCCATTACGTAGGTATTGGTGCAGTGGCCGGAACGGGGTCGTTGTTGAGAGGGAGTTCAATTGCGGAGTTCCCCAAAGGTCTGTGCCCCCTATTATGGAACCTCGCTTTCGTTGCGGTACTGAGGACCAGCGTCCCCCCTGGTGTGAATACAATCTGTTATGCAGACGACACCCTCATCTTAACTAAGGGGGATTCCTTCCGGGAGGTGGCTCTGCTCGCTGAATTGGGATTGGCGTGTGTTGTTGGCAGGATTAGCGGGGCCTTCGGGTAACGCCTCATAAAACCGAGGCGCTATGGTTCCATAGGGGTGTGAAGCCACATAGGATGCTGATTCAAGTATCTGAGTCGAATAGGACGGGAACCGGCGGCATAATGCTACCACTGTGAGGCGGCCACAGACTCGGTCCAGCACACCTTGGAGGAGTGCCCGGCTTGGGCCTTCGAACGCCGAGTCCTGACCCTAAGGGTTTGAACGGTCCTCTCGCTGCAGTCTTTAGTTGCGGCTATGCTGGCGGCGAGAGAGTCCTGGATGGCCGTCGTCTCCTTCTACGAAGTAGTCATGCTCCGGAAGGAGATGGCAGAGCGCAAACGAGAGCGCAGCGACCATACGCGGCGAAGAACGCGGGGCCGAGGCCGGCGAAATTAATTTCACCGGCGAGAATAAGTGCGCGACGGCGCTGATACTTGTCGGTGCGAGAAGGCGCGTGTCGGCGGCTTAAAGACGCTGGCGAGAAAGCCGAGCGACGCATGCAGATTCATCACCTGCCAGTCAGGCGTCGCCCTCGGAATCACTGGCGGTCAGAGTGGGGACTCTGGCCGTCCAACTGATAGCGATCCCGGGAAGAGGTAACCAGATGTAGCCTCTGGTTACCTAAATGCAGTATGCAGGGAGTGGGGCCCAATTATTGCCCTTCCTTCGGGATGAGTCTCTGCGGAGACGCAGACGCACGGTGGTCGGTCCTGGTTGTCGATCTACTAGAGTGCCCGGGGCCATCGTCGGCCAGCGTCGGAGGCAAGGCTACCGTGGTGGTTTTAGTGGGTACCGGATGCCCCTGCTTGCTCATTAGCTACATAGAGCCCCCCAAGTGAAGGAGTCCCACACGCCCCCCACCGTCATTCCCCAAGACGGTGGGAAGGTATTGGTGTAGTAGCAAATTTTATGACATGTCTACAAAAATACCTTAAAAATAAAAGCATGATTTTATTTTTTAATTCCTTTATTTGGTTCCACTTTATTGGTATGCATACTAGATTATTTCATTACAATTTTTTTTTTGTTTTTCTTCTATTACATTTTGATTAGATATGATTCATTAACATAGACGACTATTATTTTATCAATATGTTTGAATACAATATTTGAAAGAAGCTGAAATCTATAGAAACAAATTACCTACTATCTACTAATATAAAATATGTTATGATTATGGAATATTTCTAATTGAGACTAGTTTAATACATAAAACATAGAGAAATTAAATCAAAATCAACTGAGAAAAAAAATGCAAAATGTAGGCTATATTAATGAGAATGTAAAAATCAGAATATTATACTTGAAATTATTATGGCTAAGCGTTCTTTTAACGCAAATGTTGGTGTACTTAAGAATACACAATTACCAAATTTAATGTTACTTACATAAGTTTGTAACTGGGTGTTTACTGTCTATTGAATAATTACAACAATTTTTGTTTGTGATCGTATACTTTTTGTCTTAAATAACACAAGTTAAAACTAAATAACTAAGTTTATGTGTTGTACGTTACAAAAGTTCGTACAAATAAAAAGTTAAAACAACATAATGGCAAAGTGTACGAGTTGTAGTACATAAATATTATGTAAGATGTATGACAGTTTCATAAAACTAGAAGCTACAGTCTTTATCAATAGCCGATATAATGTTAGGTTCCCCTAGAACATTTTTTTTCATAATACAATAAATTAATAGCAAATATAATAAACTCATACAAGTAAAGAGTTTAAATTAATTAAAAACACAAATTAGTTGTAACAGACCCCAACAATAATATAGAATCATTATTATGCCCAAATATTAATAACTTCAGAGACTTCAACTATTATATGCATATATAAAAAGAAAATTTAAAGTTTTGTTATGATTCTATACGTATTGTTAGTTCTCTCCGAATTCAATGTATCTAATACTTAACTTAATATAATTTAGCATCGCTCCTTGACTGTGGGGTGTTGACCCAAAGCTTAATACAGCATTACATGCCAAAACGATTCTTATACTACTTTACCTTAAATATTAACTACTCCCATTAACTTGACTATAAACGCGTCATGGCATATAGCTTTTATGTACACTTCTATAAACAACTAAAAATATAAGTTAATAATTTTGAGGCGTGTCGAAATTGCCTAGACATTGCGAACACAATAGAAAAATATTTAAGTTATGACATACAGATCATCTGATTAAGTGAACCTTACTGTAAAGTGGGAAATATGTATCCATCAATGTCAATGGATGAAAACCGAATCAAGAGTATATTTCATTAAATATTAACGATGATATAAAACAACATCTTGAAATTCATAGGTACGTTTATAATAGAACGCACATTTTCCTTAACAGAAATAAGATCACTTCGAAAGCAATTATTACCTACACTTGAATACATATATTATAAGATAATACTGTATGTTTGAAGCTTAATTATTAATCTTTAAATCCAACAATTCATTCTAATCATGAATTATCCCTCGCTTATAGTGATATCTTTGGCATATGATTGAAAATTGAAATAACATATTATATTACTCGTATGAACCGTAGATAACTATAATCTAAATAGATGTAATGATTTTGCTGTTTAAGAGCACCCAGGTCTGCGGTACATACGCATCTCTGAGGTGGCGACGGCAATCCACTCATTCTTGGCGGAATCGAACCAAGTCAGACCCAGAGTGTACTTGCCGTTAATGTTCACATGTTGGCAGTGGGAGAACCACCAACCACCCTCGTAGTTACCGGCGCAGTGTGTGTTGGAGATGTCTCTATCGCGGTCGATGGCGGAGAACTCCATATGGTTCTGGTATTCGAAAGCATCGCTGGCGTTACCTTTGAAGCCACTCACTTCCAATACGTATCCCGAGTCTCCGCTGCCGACAAAGAAATGATCGTACTGTGCGTACCACACGCCTCCATATATATCGGTCATGTCGATGCGCATTGACGAGCAGTTATCGGCGGTGAGCAAATGCATTGAATCGAGACCGAGCCAGTATTCGGAGGCGGGGTTGCCAAAACCGTGGACGTATTCCGCGAATTTCCTGTTAAACTCAATAGAGCCGTTATACCGTCGCTGCAAGAGAGTGCTGCCATTGCTGCACCATGTGTCGAAGGGAGCAGTGCCGGGGTGAATGAGGTATACACCGTCGGGACCAGATATGCTAGAACAGTCCCGAGGGAGTTGGTTCACGAGATCTTCGTACTCTCGCTGCACCGGTTGGAGTTCCTTCACTTCCCCCATCAGTTCGGGGAGAGGTATAGAGTCGTTTTGGTTTAAGTCATGGGTGTTAGCTTCACTCTGTAACAAAAGTAATTCAATAGTTAACTACTTAATTCATCAGTACCTATTAGCATGGTAACTTTACATGACAAAAAAGCAGAAATATATTTTAGATACATATATTTCTGCTTTTTTGCTATGTCGAGTGTGCTATAAAGCCTTAATGGTACATACCTTGAGGATATGATCGTTGAGCCGGTAGAAATGCTGGCGGGACCTGGTAGCTAGTTCGCAGACCGAGTCGTTGATGCTCTTCAAGGAGATACGGTCTACCTCGGTGCGGTCGATAGTGTTGCTGACGCTGACTGCGATCGCCTTCACCGATTGGCGCAGGTTTTCTTGGTCTTCCTTCATGTAAGATACTTGTGCGCTCAACTGCACAAAATAATAAAAACTTTAGACAGTGTTATTTGGGATTTAATATACTTCGATATAACATGTGCAAAGTCAGTTTAAATGCCATTTTTTTATGTACAGTAAAACCCCGACTTACGCTACCCCGTTTTACGCGAATTCGGAGATACTCGGTTTTTAATTTTGATCACCACGCGTTAAGCAAGTTAAACTGCTAACTGCTAACCTAACCTAACAAGAAACGAAAAACACTGTCTTTTGGAATGTAAACTAAATAATATCATTATAAACTTGAAAGGACTTTAAATCTAAAATAAAAAAAGGAATTAGCAAAGGTATTTATTTGATCGACCGGAATAATAAGGAAGCTGTGATATTGTGTATATTTCCCTTTGAATTCAAACGTCATGGTATTATCGGTTAGATGGAAACCATGTTAGAATCATTGTGTGATAATGTAAAGATAATTTATAATTTAATTTTATATATTATTAAACATGTTTCTTCTGATTTATTGTTTTTTTAGACTCTGGTCCCGATTGCATAAACATTATATTATGTATTTATATGGAAAGTTGAACCCCGACTTACGCGAATTCGACTTACACGGCTATCCCGTAGTCCCACCTATCGCGTAAGTCCGGGGTATTACTGTACATAAATTTTATGAACTCTAATTTAATATGCATATTACACTGGTTAACACAATTTCCCTCATGTTATATTTAATATTGAAAGCTCAGGCTAAGTTAACATGAGTGATGTAGGCGTTACATCTGTACCTACAGGTCACGACTACGTACTCTAGAGGGTAGTGGTTATGAGTACTTTACACAATTACTAGTGCCTGAAAATGGCTGCTGCATTTAGCATAATTATAATAAAATGTTACCCGTAATACCTTGGGGAAAATGTAGCCATTGTATACTTTACTACATTTTTACTTTTTGTGAACTACTACGTTGTATGAATTCGAGTCTATGGATATTTTATAGGAATAGAAAAAGTAAACGTAGGACAAACCAAAGTTGTATAGTAACGTCAAAACATCAGTTACAATAACTATATCAGTCCTATTGGCACAGTATCAAAGGTTTCGTTCTACAAATGTATTTGAGATAAGCGATACAATGGCGACTTACTTGTGCGAAATTAACGTCCAACTTGGATATTTCCTTTCTGAATTCGGGAATAGTTTTGTCAGCTTTGTTCTCAATACTCTCGAGCTCTTCGCGCAGTTCGAGGATAGAAGCATGGATCTTTTCAAAGTCTGATACTTTCTGTGTGGTATTGTACAGTTGGGTGCGCATAACTTTGTTTTCGAGTTCCAGAAAGTCTACTTTGGCCGAGAGGAGGTTCCAATTGGGTTCTTCGAAGCGGTCCAGGCGGCGTTGAACATCCAGAATTTGAGTCTGCAAGTTTTGTTGCAACGTATCCAACTGATCCTGACTCCTGGCAAGGCGCGAGATCTGTGCGTGCACCATCTTGTTGTGGCGGATCTTGTGGCTATGCTCCAGCTTCAGCTCGCCTACTCTCTCCTCTTGGGGCTCCATAACCTCGTTCATCTCTTCGATTTGCCTCGCTTTAATCTGTTGAAGATATCATAAAATTACAATGATATTGTACCTGCATTTTTACAGATTGTGTATTTAAATAAGTATTTATCGAAGTATAGGAATATATGTATAAAAACGACATATTGTAGGAATATCGAACATGAGACATTTCACTTCCATTAATAAAACCAGTGATATAAGTTTATAATATTAACTATAATGGGATATAATGGCAATTGAGATATCAGATTGAATTTACGCCGATAACAATTGATGTAAAAATACATTAAATATGTAGTTTTAAGGTGACAGAGTGTGTCCTGTCTTTATTACTGACGTAGTCATATATATGGCTCTATTAAACTAACATTTAAAATAGCTGTGCCCTGCGACTTCGTCCACGTGGAATAGTGACTTTGAGTAGCACTTCTTCCATAAAATCTTCACCCCCCCACCCCCATTCAACCCCCTACAACCTGTTTTCGCTATAAAAAGTAGCCTAGCTCCTTTCTCAGGTTCAAATCTATCTAAGTACCAAATTTCATTTAAATCAGTTCAGTAGTTTTGGCGTGAAAGACCGACAGACAGACAGAGTAACTTTCGCATTTATAATTAAGTAAAAACAAATTCCAAGAGTTCAGCAGCCTAGCACTCCTGAAACCTCGTCGCGAGTAGAGATGTACTCGTGTTCATTTTAGTCGGTGCTGCGCCGCTGTGAGGGAATGACAAAAGGGTAGAACAAAACTCGTTGGCAGCGCCGCTGTTTGTGGCTGAATAATACACGGTCCCCGCCAGAAGTCTAAAGTCCCCTTCACACGATAATTAGGCTTTACTGAGATGAGCCTTTTGACTTTAAAAACAAGTAAACGCATCTCAGGTCTCGGCTACACATTCTAGTTTTAATAGCTTACAGCACATTGCTTATATTGCTTACAACACATTGCTTATGGACTGAGAGCTGACAACGGAAACGGCAAGATAATTTGATCATTCATAAAAATGATTTATCAGCTTACCTGGAGCATTCTAAGCATAAAGACGTCGACCTGGCAGGATTCGCGTGGTGGATGAGGGAGTTATGGGGTGGGAAAAAAAAGGTAATGTGATCAGGATTACTTTTTATGCCAAATGGTTTGCCTGCCTCCCCAAAGCACACAAAAAAAATCTGGCGACATTTGGTTGGTGGAAAGGTATCGCCAGGCTTAATTAATTCCTAGCCTCTGGGAATAATAAACTTTAAGCACAAAAAAAGCCAGCCTACATACATACATTATAATGTACTGCAAGAGTGTGGTTATCCTAAACAAAACACCTATATGGGTAGGTTTAGGTTAAGGATTATAAAACCCGACCACAGCAATTAACCCAATCACAGAATAGACGTAATACTAGCCATGCAATTACACCTACCGCATTTCTACGTCTTGAATGGAAAATTGATCACAAATATGTACATAACAATTTTTCCAGCGATCCATTTTTCGCCCTAAGAAAAACATACATGAAATATTCAGCGCGTTCTGGTAAAATTGTAAAGGAGACGGCAAGGTACACAAAAAAGGAGTGAGGGAATGCTAATGAAGATTGTGACGGGTTACGTTCAAACAGCACGGAGTAGACCCGGGAATATTCATACTTCGACAAAGATTTTTCGTCGCACATTTTCTTGTGACTCTTAAAGTTGAACTCTTAAAGCTTATATTGTAACATATCGTTTGAACATATCTGTCTCGGATTCTGAGGAACAGGGCAAAAGGGACAGGCTGCCTGTAGTTATTACTCAAGAAAATATATAAGTAGTTTTTAAATCTTAATATATAATCTGATTATAAACTGAAATACACCTAAACGATTTTCATTGTTTGGTATGTACGAATTTTATCCTTTGAACAAAAAAATACTTCAACAACTTTACTGCCTTCTTAATGTGGATAGTAAAATCGATTTTAGTGCATAAAATATTTAATGCAATGCTTTCATATGTTTTATGGTCAACATTAAGTCTCCGATATTTCATTAAAGTCAAAAAAATTAATTCCACGTCTTATTTTTTTTATTTTCAATAATTTTTTTAAGTAATTAAGACGGAAATTAATTGCCACGCGGAGTAGCCAAGTTCCCATTGCCACGAGTGTGTAAAAATAGGAATGTTGAAGTTCGATTAATAAATTCGCTAACGAACAGTTTTGACTTATACGTGACAAAATAAAATATATATTTTATAATGTTTTAATTTATAAAAACAATTATCCAACCATACAAATCCAACCGTAATAACAATACAATAGGTTTTCTATTGTATTGTCATTACCTACTTATATGATTGTGTTAATCTATTCCGTACACCCGGCCACACGTTGCTACCAAAAGATTTCGCATGCAAACTTCACACAAATATTCAGAAATTTCCGTGAACTTCTGCATGCTTCGCCTACAATAGCCTTGCCCCTTTGGCTTTCTATTCACTAATGTTTGCCGACGCGAAAAGAATAAGTTTCGAGTAAAAAGCGGTTTTTCACTGTGATACTTAAAATTCTAGGTCTATAGGGTTCGTACCTATATGAAAAGTGGTTTTAAAAACTGAATGTTGGATAAATTGTTGTTTATGTAAATTTGCAGTTTATTTGCCTAGCATAAATTACGAACTTTTATTAATTTAAAATCGCAATTTAAACTTTAATTACTCTAAAATTATACTCAAAGTGTTTTTTTGTTTATGTTTTGTTTAAATTATAGTCTATTACTTCAACACTCTAAAATTTTGTAGGCAATAAGATCGTTAATCTTTTCCTATCAATATTTTGTTTGGTCTGTATTTATTTGGTCCACTAAATTCCATTTAAAATTAAGTAGAATACATTTTACAATTACAGTATTAATTAAATCGAGTTATATTTGCAAATACATATCGCTTCAAGAATTCTAACTTATATTATATTATTTATAATGGAGATGCAGTGCAATATACTCCAATCGGCCATCTGCTCAAGTTGTTCAGAAGCGACCGATGTAGGTAATTACGAGTTGCAACAAAACTGGTTCCTCCCAGGAGGCTGATCGAATCCCGAGTGTATGTCCATTGCCCACTGTCGCCGATGTTCCGCAGAAATTGTTTAATCTGACTTTATCAGACTTTGTACGTCTTCCACAATTTTCTGGAACTTAATTTTGTCGTGCAGTTTCATGCGGTGATTTCCCCGGGGGTCACCAAAGTTTTATCGCATGATACTGAATGGACCATGTTCTTGGTTGATGACGCGAAAATGAGCTACGGCGCAGTTGTTAAAAAGAGTAATTTATTATTGAATATGTCATGGTTAGTTCAGGCTGAAATTAACAATTTGTGCAATCACATAACCGTAATAATCAGTCTTATTTTGTTTGGAAGTTTACTATCCATGGTAAAAACTTATACCTTTATGTATACTTTGTATCATAATAATGAAAAGTTGATAATGGAAACTCAGCTTTACTTAGCATGCAACACCTGGCAATGCCGGACTAAATTTACCGTGCAATTACATATCTTGTAATTTGAACACAGACCAAACAGATGGTTAATATACATTTCGTATATGTTTGCCTGATTATGACTTTAAACCATAGCTATTGATTTGGAGAAACACGTGTCAAGTATATAAATTAGCGCTACCAATAGGGTAGACCGAGTTGAATCGGATCAATGGGTGAATCGGATAAAAATAAGAAATCCGTATTTCTTATACGTATTTCTTAGACGACTGGCGTCTTACGAACGACCCCCTCTTGTCCCGCCCCTCCCGCAGTCGGTAGAATTACGGATTTCTTATTTTGATCCGATTCACCCATTGATCCGATTCGCCTCGGTCTACTATATTTTTCCTGTTGTTCATATTGAACCAGAGTCCTGGTTTCAACACGGTGTATAAGGCGGAACATACTCGTATTATGAAATTAATAAAATCTAATTCACGAGCAAGGTTTATATGTATAATACATCAGCATTGTACCCGTGCGGAGCGGGGGCGGGTCGCTAGTATTAGAATAAATCGTAATAAAAAGTTATTAATTAAGTGGTAGCCGGTCGCTACATTTTTATTTTCTTTAAAATTAAAATTTACTATGTGAACAACGTGCACTTAGAGGTTTTATCGTTGGGTAGAGGAAACCTGAAAGGTTAAAATCGTTAAACTTAAATAGGTTGATATTAAGTGCGTAGGTAAGTACACAAGATATTAAGTATTTGCGGGACTGATGAATTAATATCTTTTATATGTGAATGTCGTATAATTATGCTAAAATTGTACCTTTCTTTGTTACGCTTAGTATTAGGTATACGGTTCAGTGAATGTGTAGGTATTGTTCCTGTTATTTGATTAATGTGCTAATTACATATTACTTATATTGAATTCACGGTAATTAGTACCTATTGTGTTACCTATAACTGGGGACCCTGTGTGTTATATTGGAATAGCATAGTGTTGTACTATTAATATAATAACAATTTGAATGACAATAGGTACGCAATTTGTCACAGAATTACCTTAATTATATACCTACGGAGACAGAAATCATTGATTTTACATACATTTTCACCTATATTTCTCAAGTCTTACTTTTATTATTATATCTATTTTTTTATTTAAAATTAACAAAATAAATTACACATTTGCCTATACGTATCTATGTAATTTGGTGATTGTTTGATGTCCCTAAGTAGTACATAATACCTATATCCAATTATATGTTTAATAATATGCCTATTTTAAATTTATATAATTTTTTACATTACCTAGTTGTTAAAGCCGTAAGTATTTCAAAAGAAATGTAAAAAAAAACATTAAATTCCGGATTATTCTAACCAAATGGTGTTTCATGAGCGTTTGTTTAAACAAGGTAGGTTGTCGGCCATTAAGGTACCTAT
The DNA here is from genome assembly GCA_947037095.2 of Nycteola revayana. Taxonomy (NCBI): domain Eukaryota; kingdom Metazoa; phylum Arthropoda; class Insecta; order Lepidoptera; family Nolidae; genus Nycteola; species Nycteola revayana. The sequence goes on along the minus strand of OX344842.1, from coordinate 27,887,196 downwards.
TATTTATCTTGTACCTAACGCAAAAGTTTTGTGCCGCGTAACGAGTGCGAACAATTTAAATGGCCTTCTTAAGAAATACGTCCCCTGCTAGTTCTGTAACTATACTATACCTACTATCTCATATTATTTATTTAGACTTAATTCTGTTATCAGTTAACTAGTACATTAACTAGGTATTTTGTATAATATTTTATCCACGAAGTCCACTGCTGAGCTTATTTTACTTGTCCGATGTTAAGTTATTTATTATTACAGAGCTAAATATTTCAACCAAAGTGTGGTGTGTAAGTTTTCTTATAAAAAAATATAAAATGATTCCACCTTCAGCCGTTTGCCACCAAATGCCTTGGACGGAATATAGAATATTACATTATGAGAACGTGTTTTCGTAACACTCCAATCCACTAAAATGTAGCTTTTGAAATTCGGTTTTAGGTTTTCTCCAGAATTTATTTTCATTTTTAATATTTCTGTTTTTATACAACAAATTCAAGAAATAAACTGAAAAATGTTTGTGCAAAACCTCTGTACTCTTAAAAAGTTATATAGTATATAAACGACGAAACACTTTAAACAAGAATTGTTGGTATTTTTTAAGTTATATTTCGTTCAATAAACTCTATAAGATATCACGATGATCAACCTGTCGGTAAACGGCTACCTTTTACTGGACAAGGCAACCTCAAAGGAAGTTGCCTATTTCCATAACAATAATAATGAACGTTAATTTCGGTAGGTTCAATGCTATGTCCAATTCGCACGGCCATTTATTATTAATCGGGCCCACTGTCAATATCTCAGTGCTAATCAATTAACTTGGTTATAATTGTCAATGTATAATTAATCATAGCCAAGATATTAAATATTCAATTCACTTCTCAAGTTTGTGAGCAGCTAGATTGGGAATGAGCTCGGGGGCTATGGAATTTATACTATTTATTGTTATAGTTACCAATGACGTAATCAGTTGTTCTGGAATTTTGATAAGAGTAAGAGCCGTGATTTGTGTTGTATGAACGGTTGATGTTATGGGTGGCAATTCAAAATATGATATCGATTTTATCATTTGTTTAAAATAAGGTACTAAGGTGTAACGACAAATGGAACGGATAAAGTTAGGTACTAGATAATCCCAAATTGCAGAATAAAAGATAGATTTAAATTCAATATCTGTCGGGATGCTTTTTATGTAAAATAGGACATAAAGGCGACCAGAGCACCAGCCAAAACCAAGCTCCAGCCTGTCGAGAATCACAATTAAAGGTAAATCTGACACCCCGCTCTCAAATATCAATCAAAAACATTCAAGTCAGTTTCTTAAACATGAATTCAGAAAATCTTCAAATACTTACATACATTGGATCCTGAATGAAAATGTTAAAATATTAGTTATCGTAGATTAACTAACAAGATAATCAAATAAAATGATTTAAGAGACTCATTTCCCACTAAATAAGATATGAGAATAGCTGATTAAGTATATTTATTTTAATGGCTGATTATATGTTAATTTTAACGTTGATCAGTCTTTTCCAAATAGAGTGAGAATGAATTAGTAATAAGCTAATGTACCTTTTTTAATGTGGAACACGGAACTTAATGTATCTACGTTAACGCAGTTTAAAACGTTCGTGTCCAACATAACAATATAAATTATATTGCGCACGGACAGTCCGAGACCGATTAGATTGAAGAGTTTAGCGACCGAGCAGCGTCCGCCGTTTTTTTTATTAAATCATTATTAAACACACTTTCTCTTTCTTTATTCCGATATTTTACAGTAGGTATACATACAACCTTATTAATATGTAGATAGATAATCTATCAATCTAAAATTCATATGAATTTGGCGCTTTTAATGTTATCATCGACAAAATGCAGCTCCTTTATCTTATCAATATTACAAACTTTAAACTTTATATGGGTATGGATAAATGTTTGATAACGAATTTCACTGAAATTAAATAGTGTGTAGCCTGGATAATACGACGTATATAACATCATGCTACCACCCACTGGAGCAGAGTAGCAGCCCAACGCAGGTAAAACCGCGGAGCGCCTAGGTACAGTGACCAACATAATATATGTTATATATATTTTAAAAGTGTGCAAAACAGCACACTTTTAAAATATATTCCTAAAGGAATGCATTTAGTTTCTTTCAGTTGGCAGTTTCTACAGTAATTGGAATATATACGACTGAAATGTAGATACACTTGAACAGCGAAGAATAAAGTGAGGACATGAAATTTCAATTTAGTATTGGAAAAAGTACGTTCATATCGGTGCACTCGCTCGATTAAATATCGAGCGAGTGCACCGATATGAATCTTGGGAATATACAAGTTTTATATTACGAAATACCAACGACAATAACCATCAGATTCTACAAAATGTTTTTAACATTGATTTGAAATTTTAATAAGAATAAATTTTATTTCCACCACGCCGAAGTTTTTTATTACCAACTCACCAACCATTTAAATATTACTTTGTACAATAAATATAATTTTAATCACAAAATGATGTTACCAACTTTAATTTATCTACTAATTACCTCCTTTTCATATATTATATGCTCAAATGATGAAATGATTAATATACCTTTGACATGCTATGAAATTGGGAGCCTCCATAATAACTCGATTATATTGCACTTTGCACAAAATGAAATATAGAGACTATATTTTACCTACATATTGTATAATTTCATATGCCTTGTTAATATTTATGAAGTATAATATATAAACAATTTCTCACATGAAAAGGGTTCCAAGCCTTTTCATAACTGTTTTTTTGAGAGAAAGAAACATAACCTGATCGGTTTAAAACTACTACGGTTTTAAACTCGTTAAACTACTGAAATTAGCATAAACTCGACATTGTTTCTACTTATTATTGTAGGTACTTTTTACATAACAATTTCTGCAGCAAATATTTTATTCAAAGTCCTCCAACCTTGTAAACTTATTTTAATAGTCTCGAGCTGTTATCGAATTCAAATTTCACAGAGTACTTGAGCCGTTCTTGAGACAGTTCTAAATCAGTTGGAGCCTACACGGTCTCTCAATATAATAGCTGCATACTTTTACCATGGAATAAATTAATGATGCAGTAAATTATTAGTAGCAAACAAATAGCATTGAGCTATGTCTGGCCAGTTCATAAAGTATTATTCGGTTTCGCATGGAGACGAGACTACATCCGTTCGGAGCCCTTTGTTCGTCACCGTGTATGTACCTACCAGTATTTATATCAGTGCCGTGCTCTTGTTTGTGGAAGGAAATAGAATAATTGGAACAGCAGCGTCGATTGGATGTCCTTCAATGATGCGGAAGCCAAACCAGTTTGCGAAACTTTTCTCGTCTCCGTCGCGTAGGAGAGAAGCATCGGCTGACGGTAGGTACATTGCTTAAGTAAATTTGAGTAGTAATTGATAATAAGCCGTAAAAATAAAAGTTATTCTTCGTATTATATTCAAGTATAACATACTAAGTTTTATTGCATTCCGTTTTTTTTTTTCTTATTTTTTATTGGTTTAATACCCTAATCAAATGTACTTAGAGATAGGAGAACTCCGTATTAGGAGAAGGGAAGCAGACTTTCGAATTCTATAAGTAACACCTGTCTAGCGGTAAACTATATAGAATATTCCGGATTATTCGATCCATATGCGATATGCAAATATTGAACATTATATTTTTAATTTCATACATATATTTTCTGCAGTTTTTACAGCTTCAGTCAGATATTTTAAAATTTAATAAACAGTATATCGGGTTATCGTTGTCCAACTTCAGTACGCAGAATATAATAATAAAGTAAAATCTGTTATCCGAAAATGCGAAACACTTTTACAAAAAATATTATTCGGTTAATAAATAACCTAAAGAGATCAGATGTCGCAGGCTGTGCTGTGTGAGGTCTTGGTTTTTTACCCTCTGTCTGTAGCAAATGGCGTGTCAGTATTGCAACACGTAATTTGGAGTTAGTTCCCACGGCTCTACTTTATGACTTGACTTTAAAGTGGATTTTTATAGTTCATGCCAAGATCGCACTTGACCCTGGTAGTGATCATCGGTTTATATTTTATAGGAAAATGGTGTGTAACTAAATATTTACAATATGGAAATAATTGGTACTTTGTATTGATTTTGTTTTACAATAATTACTAGATAAAATTTTCTATGATTGTATTTGAAGCGGGACATAGTTTTTTTTTTCTTGTTTTGGTAAACCTGACCTCCTTTCAGTGTAAACATATTTTTGCTATATTTAAAGCTAGCGACGATTCGTGGAATATTGTATTTCTTTTAATGCAGTTTATTTTTATTGAAATACTTTATAGGTAGGTACATGACAATGTATAAAGTATTTCAATATAATTTGTATGCAATGCAAAAATGCAGCAATGCCAGGTGGCTACTTGTCGTACACTTTCCATTCACGATCAACAACAATGTAAAGAGGCCAATTACAATCCATTCAAGACTCTTCCAATAGTAATAATACAATAAACAAACACAATATTATGTATACTTATTCTTACTTTAAGATATTGAAGCGTTATAAATATGATAATGCTGAAATATTGTAGATAAGTAAAAATAAAATACAGTATTCAAATCCAAATTTCATTAAGCGCAGTGATATTAGTAGAAGTACTTAAATCACATCGCTACGCTAACATGCAGTTCCAATGTCGTAGTTTCATTACATAATATAGTTTTCACATTTTTCTAGTGAACATTTTACAAGTTATTGGCAAAGGTAGCGGCAGGTCCGCAACCCTCGCCGCGGAGCGAGTCACCAACTCGCATTGCAACCGGTTTTTTCGCAGGATTTTAACAAGCTTGGGAATTTCACTCACTAATTTAATGTAATCCAGAACAAGTGAAGTACACACACTTGTACCTTACGCTCGTAATGCAACCACATTCTACTTTCAATGCTCAACATTAGTTCAGGCACTTGCTTTAACATAATTATGCACAAGTTTCAAAGCTTTTTGGGACAGTTATCATATGGTGTTTGCCTGTGGATATCAGACGAGAACCAAATAAAAATAAATTTAAAAGAAAGCTAAAAAAGTACCTACTAGAACAAATATAATATAAAATGTAATATTTATCATTTATACTTAAATTAGAGAATAATATGTATTTGTTTATGTGACATATGTATGTGTTATTATGCATGTATATATGCATGTGTGTGTGTATATATATGTGTGCAATGTGCATAGATTTTTCATTAAACTCAACTGAGTCCACAGTCAAACTGTTTAAAACAGTTTTGTGGACCATTGTAATAAAATTAGCAATAATTTATCTTTGTTTAATAAATAAATAAATAAATAATAATAAATCCAAATCTGAATCAGTATTTATTGCCAGTAAATCTACATTGTAAATTGTCGGTATGCCAAATTGTACCTAAATTCGTTCCCTAGGTTGAAATGAAACTATAGGTACCTACCTACTATCCCTACCATCTACATATATGTAACTAACGTGATTATTTATAACTGAGTAAGGTGATTATTGGTGAAGAAGGATATAATTTTTTTTTTCCGGACGGACTATGTATTTAGCCCTGAGGCTTTTGCTACTTCACCGGGCATTGAGATATAATATAGGCTACACAACTTTATACTGCAATCCATAGAAGCAAAATAGTCTTATTCTTTTTCTTCTTTCTTATTTTTTTTTTTTTAAAGATTTCTAGCAGAGTTTTGCAGCCTACTATTATTCTTGTTAACTCCTCGTGCTAAGCTTTTTGGCTTGTGCTGCTTGTGTTACGAGAGGGTATACGTCGGTGGGTAGGGTATAGGCAGGGTTTGAACCGGCGACTTCAAGATCACTAGTCCGACGCCCTAGCCATTGGGCTCCAGCCACTTCCATAGCGGCGACTTCCATAACCATAAACGTCAATATCAAATGTAGTGGAGCTAATCCGATACCCGGATTATATCCGTAGGAAAATAATTAAACTGATAAAAATTTCTTAATTGGTCCTTCTATTTATTCTATACTAATATTACAATGAGGAAAGATTTATATGTAAGTATGTTTATAACGAATTGGCTCAAAAAGTACTGGACCGATTTTAAAAATTCTCTCACCATTTGAATGCTACATTATCACTGATTAATATAGGCTATATTTAATTATGAAGTTCCCACGGGAACGGGGGTTACGCGGGTGAAACCGCGCGCGGGAAGCTAGTATTTAATACTTTGCATATTTAAAATGCTTTAGATTTTAAAAATAACTAGGTATTGGGGCTATTTGTTTTGGAAATATAGTTTTATACTAAAATATGTATTGAAACTGTCATAATAAACATAGTCTAATTCTTGAAATCAATGGAAACCTATTGAAAACGATTTCCATTGAAATAATGTTGATATTATTTTCAAAAGAGATTTGCCAGTAGAAAATAACATATTTTCATATAAATATTATAAAATTCCTTTCATAGGTAGTGATATAAAATTACATTATAATACATGATACAAGCGCGTGTTGACGTTAAGTACGAAAGAAACGTACCTACTATACGAAACTCTATCTCATGTTAAAGGAATTCCATATAAAATATATTGGAAGCACCAAATTGAATTTTAATCCGACAGTAGTGCCCAGTCTATGTTAACAATAATTATAAATATAAAGCTTTAATTTACTTGAAATATAAATGGAATGAGGATAAAATTATATAGTTACTTTTATTTTATTAAAGATGCCCGCGACTTTGCCCGCGTGGTATTTGTTATAACTATCCCACGGGAACTTATTAATTTTCTATGATTATAAGTATTTTAAATGTTGACCGGGGATGTAAGGTACCACCGTGCCAAATTTAATTTAAATCGGAGCAACAGTATGGTGATTTGCCCGTACAAATAGACAGAATAAAATGAAAATAAACTGGATGTGTTCAGTTTTACTTCTAACATCCCCCTGACTCAGTTTTTGGCGTTTTTTCCTACGTACAGAAATTCGACCTCTACAGTTTTATTAAATGTATAGAAAGATAAAGATTTGCTTACCTACATTGTCAATGGGATGGTAGGGAATGGTTGCAAAAAAAGTATTCTTTGTGATTGAAGTATAGCTGCGTGAAATTCCACCCACAGAGTAGTGGCTACAATAGACGCTAACTTTACAAAGACCGCCGAATTACATTAGATTAAAAAAAAATCACAGGACTAAGTAAATTGGAATCCCTTGGAGGTAAGAAGGTCTTTATTGTTACTACTAAAAGGAATTTTACAGTAATTTCGAAGGGCTGACAAAGGTAACTAAATAACTATTCAAGATCAACATGTCGTCCATTTAGTTATAACATCACGTAAGTAAATTTCTAGCGGTTTGACATTTTGCTGCTATTTGCTAGAGACACGTAGTTCAACCAATTAGAATAGTAGATTGTTTATCTAGGGAGCAAACAACTATTTTAAAGGCGAGAATGTTTTTTTTTTAAGCCAGAGCGGAGCGATGGATTCTAGAGTAGAATCCAGAGCGGAGCGAGGGATTCTTAACTAGAATCCTGAGCGCAGCGAGGGATTAAAAGTATGTCACTCGAGCTTAAAATAGTGTTGCTCCCGAGGTGGACACTCTACTTTTTATCACCCTCTATGAGAAAATAAGTGCAACTTATGAACAAGAATTTATTTACGTACAATGAAGAACCTTAGACATAAAATATAATTTTCATCAACTTTTTTAAAATTTGGCGCGCTCGCTGTTTTTGTTGAAATAGGTTTAATTTAATGTAAATTATATCTGGCTGACTATTAACGGTTTGGTAGAAATATATTAGTTTGTAATATTTAAAAAAAAAATCTTCCATGTGAACATCTTTTTTTGTCAATCCTGTCATGACTACCGTTTTCTTATAATATACATTTCCTATTTATATTTTCCGTATTTTATTATTCTACGTTCTGTGCAATACCCCGCTACACTGGTTATGGGCCCAGGTCGGAGTAGATGAGAAAAATACGGAATTGAAGAAACAGTACGAAAAGAGTACTTGTGTTCTGTGTTCTTGTGATCGCGGTCAAAGTTCTTCTGTAGGTGGGTCCTGCGAGGAGTAACACCATGACTACGGTAAGAATTGAGTTACTTGATAAGAATAATTTCGAATCATGGAAGATTCAGGCCGAGGCGATCCTAATAAAGAACGACTTATGGGAATATGTTGACGGTAGAAAACCTAAGCCTGCCACAGTCCCAGAGGCGGCGTTATGGGAGTCTAAGGACGCGAAGGCGAAGGCAGAACTAATTTTAGTTATGAGCCCGAGCGAACTACAGCCCGTCAGAGGGTGCAAGACGTCCCGAGAGGTATGGACAAAATTGGAGTCCACATATGCTTCAAAAGGACCTGTGAGAAAGGCTGCCTTACTGAAGCAGCTCACTATACACAAGATGAGCGAAGGCGATGATGTTCAGGAGCATTTATCCAAATTTTTTGATGCAAAGCATAAACTGCACGACATGGGTGTAGAAATACATGACGATCTAGCGTCAATAATGCTGCTCTACAGCTTGCCACAAAGTTTCGAGAACTTCAGATGTGCGATCGAGTCAAGGGATACATTTCCAGACCCCGAGTCTTTGAAGATTAAAATCCTCGATGAAAGCAAATCTAGAAATGCCGGTGGTGAAAACGCTTTAATAGCTGAGAATAAGGGCTACTATAAAAAGCGGAATGCTCGTAGATCTAATTTTACCAAAACGATTGGAGATAATGAAACTGAATCAAGCCAGAAAGTTATAAAATGCTTCAAATGTCACAAAAAAGGTCACATAGCTTCGGAGTGTAAAAAGTTCAATAAACAAGGGTCAGTGAAATGTGTGCTAGAAACAAGTGAGACCTATTCTGATTCTAGTTTTGTAACATTTTCCTGTGTTTCAGATGAATGTCATGCTGCAAACTGCGGGAATGGAAACTGGATCATTGATAGTGGTTGTACAAGTCACTTGTGTAGCGATACAAAATATTTTGGAAATACATTACTACCTTCTTGTGGAAAATTGAATTTGGCGACTAATCAAAGCACTGTTGTACAAGGTAAAGGTACGGTTAGATTTTCCGCATGTAATGACGACTCTAAAAGTGTAGTTCAACTTACAGATACATTATATGTTCCTGATTTGCGAACTAACTTGATTTCAGTTGCAAAAATGACCGATAGTGGGCATGTGGTCACATTTAGGGATGATAGGGCTCTAGTGACTGATTGCAAAGGTATCGTAAAGTTAGTAGCTTATCGTAAGGGAAATTTGTACTGTGTAAAGGAACAGTGTGCTCAAGCTTCTGCAATATCAAATGATAATGTTGACATTCAGGTTTGGCATGAGCGTTTAGGTCATCTCAATGCGAAAGATTTAGTAAAACTCATGAAACATTGCGATTTAGATGCGAATATTGATATGACGAACATCAATAGGCTAAATTGTTGCGAAACATGTATTCGTGGTAAGATGAGTTCCATCCCTTTTGTCCGTTCTTGTGTACCCTGTGATGAGACATTAAAGATAGTGTATTCCGATGTTGTAGGACCTATTAAAAAAAGGTTTACTTACTGAAATCGGTTCAGAAAATTTCGGCAAAATTGTATTACATGCGGATAATCAGGGAGCGATTGCTTTATCAAAGGATCCAGTCTTCCATTCTCGCAGCAAGCACATAGATATTACTTATCATTTTCTGCGCGATACTTTGAGAAATAATAAGAATATTGTGTTACGGTATATTTCTACTGATATGATGTTCGGAGATATACTTACCAAACCTTTGCCTAAAGAAAAGCATTATTATTGTATGGAGGGTTTAGGCATTATCTAAATATAAGGGTTTTTAGTTCGTGTGCGAGATATAATTTAAGGGGGCGTGTTGAAATAGGTTTAATTTAATGTAAATTATATCTGGCTGACTATTAACGGTTTGGTAGAAATATATTAGTTTGTAATATTTAAAAAAAAAATCTTCCATGTGAACATCTTTTTTTGTCAATCCTGTCATGACTACCGTTTTCTTATAATATACATTTCCTATTTATATTTTCCGTATTTTATTATTCTACGTTCTGTGCAATACCCCGCTACAGTTTTCAGCCAGTTACATATTCAATACATTGTTCCCGCATGGTTTGTGATTTACCTCTTTGCTGATTGAAAAATTATTAACAATATCCACGTTCCAAATTCAAATCAATTTTGGTCCCTGTTTACGAGGAATAAACTAGCTCTTTTTGAATAGATGTGATAAAAAATATACCTATATATTCAAATAAAAATTAGTTACATAAAGTTACATAAACGTATTTTTTTTTTTTTTTTGTTGTCCGGGGGTAGTGCATTTACGCATTCCCACCGCCGCTGCAGCGTATTCGCGCGCTGGCGGCGGGATATGTGGGACTCGCCCTCTCCATAGCGTGGTATGCTAAACTCATACCACGAGGAGAGGACCCTACCAACCACTAAAACCTCCCGGACACTCCTTCGATCCGCCGTTGGTGGGGGCCGGGTACGCATGAGCAATCCGGCCCCCCGACGGCTACATAAACGTACCTGACATGTTATTGTAACATTTAATCTCCTTAAAAGTTACTATTTCTGACAGACGTGGTTTTTAACGACGATATGACGTGTTTTTTTTTTCGGACGGACATCCTTATTTAGCCATGAGGCTTTTGCTATTTCACCAGGTAATTATAACTTCACATAGAAATATGCCAAAGTTGTTGTTGTTTTTTTTTTTCCGATTACTAGCCGAGTTATTCTCTTTTTGTCTTCAAATCATTGGCTATTTATTGTTTTCAATTTATCAAAGATCCAGGTGTTGAGCTTTGGTGGTGAGCTTACCTTATGATCATAGTTTTCTTGGAGGGTTTCTTGAATTTAACATTATTAATAATAACAACGAATAGAATTAAGCGATCCCTTTATAGGACAGTATATGTGGAATCATGGTATTGACGCCGTTTAAATTGTGAACTGTTCGTTAGACCGTAACTCGTGGCCACAATGTACCGACACAATTATTATTAACTAACCCTAACTACTGACCATTCACTATAGAAATCGGTTATAAACGGAGGATATACGATATATTATGGTTTATAACCAGCAAATAATATAATTAAAATACTCAATTCCTGGCCATGAACCTAAACTAAATCATAAACAAGCAGAATCATTTGGTTTGTGGCACCATAGTTTGATTGTCTTTGCTTTTTCTTCACCAACGAATGTTTCATCCACCTCATAAATTTCAATTTAAAAAATGTTGATAATCTGTAGATACATGTTTCAAAACATCAGACCGTAATTGCGAAAAGCTGTGTTATTATATTACGCTACATTTTCAAAGAGGAGTATATTGCCATCGAGCATGAAATAACTAGTAAAAGTTCCTTTTTTAAAATATTCCGTTATATAATACCATATGTTGCGAAACATGTTTAATCCCAAATTATGAACAAATAAATTTTTTTAACAGTAACATTATCAAGTACATACTTGAAATACAATTCGGCTGTCGTAATTTCACTAATTAATTCGGTAGGTACTAGTTAATAACCAGCATAAATGTGACGTAAGCAAAGCTACTTTGTGACATCTCATCTTTTTTATGCCTCTCACATTCTGGCCTCACGCCAAGTTTTCCATCTTCGATGTTAGTACGTACGTATGCTTACAATTACTGATAGTACCTAATTAGAACACGCCCTGTGTTGGTAAAGAGTTTGCATATCAAAAGAAAGTTCATAACCGCGCAGTTGCGGTACAAACAAAGGTAACCATCGGCATTTAGTTCGTTTGCCACTAAAAGAATAATACTACTAATATTAAGATATACTAACTTAATACTTTTTCTGTGTATATTTAAAGTTGCTTGTTGTAAATCATTTGTTTCTTAATACGTTTTCAGTCTATAAATTCAATAAACAATTTACGTTGCAAGTTGAAATTCAGAAGTGTTAAATCTCTCTTTGTCTTTATTTAATTACGATGAAGAAGCAAAAGCCTCGAGGCAAAAGAAAATGATCTTGATCAGATGAAAGAGTACACAGCATACACTCAGTTTTCTAAAAATTAAATATATTAGAGAGCATATCGGAGGGTAAAAAACGCAACGGTCGCCGGGTGGCGGTTGCAATCACCGACCGTGAACAACTCCGAGGGAACCACCTGTTAATATTGCCCTCTTCAATAACCTCCACTCACCCTGATTAATTAACATTTTCATAAAAATCTAACGACTAGTTCAATTTACAATTTTATATGTACCTATCGGTTCATTCTAATAAATAACAGTAGAATGGACAGAAATTTGAAGATGTTAGAACATCTTTTGAAATTAAATTTCGTGGAAATATTTGGTTGGGTTACAATACATAAATAAAAAAGTTTAATGGTTTAATAAGTTTTATGCTATCGATTATTTCATTATTAGTTATAGTTTTTCAATATACGGTATGATTAGGAAGTCAAATTCTCTAATCTTACTTCCTAAAACTCACTTCCACGATGGTTACTTAAGAGTTCTGATTAAAAACTCAAATTATGTTATACTTCGGGCAAGTTAGAAGTTTTTTTTTATTTCCATTTCTACAATGTATTGACGATGTATCTAATAGTATAAAAATAACATAAAACAGAAATCACCGGACCATGTACCATTGGACAACTAAACATTGCAAAAAATACCAGTCAAAATTATTTTTCTACGAAACAGTTAATTGGGAAATTTTGAGTTCAGAAGAGGTATTAGTTATAAAGGAGATCAGTATAGTATTTTAACATAAGGAGTATAAAATTGAACAAAAACCGAAATCTAAAATAGCAGATATTTTCTTGAATCCAATTACTTCTTTGTTGAAGTATTCATTTTATTTTTCTTATTGTTATTTGTACTTTTAAGAGCATTCTCGTTATAACAACTGAACAACAGCCGAGCTTCTATGTACTTTCCTATTTATATCTACGATCCATTGATTCAGAACTAAAGAGTATTAGTATACCTACCTACCGTCGGACTTTTAAACAAGCATTCATTCTAAAAATAGTTTGTAGTTAGATTGGGGTTGCGGTCTGCAATTGTATAGCTCTTTACATAATTACTGTGTTTTTATTTATTCTTTCTGGCTTTAATAAAAACCAAATATTACACTTTATTTCATAAAAATGGATTCTAGTTTGTTTTTGAAATTTAAAAATAGCATTGTATATTCCACATCGAAATTTTAAATTGAGTTACCTCCGGTTATGTATTATGAATTATGTAACGACCTTCGTGTACACACGTAGGTCGTAGGTTCGTTATTAAAGCAATGTTTACACTAAACAGTAGAACAATACATCTCCAAATAAGCTTGAACAGATAACTGCAAAACTTACAGCTACAGGGTACCTAACTCTAAATTCGTTGATTCTAAGTTAACCGGATTGAAAACTTACCAAACAAGAAAACGCAATGTTAAACAGGTAAGCAATTATTACGTGCTACGTGCTAGTGAAGTTTACTCAATAAATTAAGAACGAAAAACGATGTTTGGCATCAAATCTGTATTGCTTTTCAGGTACAATAACTAGTTGACTATTTACACAGTACCTACATAATAAAATTGAAATATGACGTGGTTTTGGGAAATGCTTTTATATGAAAAAGATAAAACTTTTTATGGTATTGTGCATGTGAGTATCATACTACATAAAATAATTCTGACGTCACTATTGAAATATTAATGTTGCCCGATCAAAATTTAATGGATAAATTCTAATAAAACACTGAAACATACATTGATTTAAGACGTAATAAAACCTAGGAATTATCTAGGCTTCTGTTTTAATTTTCTATTAGGATAAGCACATTTTGCGTTGCTTACTTGTGATAAACTTGTACATTACTACATCTATATCGTCGCTTATCTTTCTAACAGACGTATTTGTATTTTCGTCAAATATTAGTTATACCAGTTAAAACAATTTTGAAGACAAAACGATCGGTCTAATAACTAGTATCTTCAGGCGTTACCGAGAAAACACATTTTGACAGGTAGACGTAAGTAGCTTTTTATACAAATATGATATCTTAGCAGAAATCATATTTGTATAAAAAGCGTAATTTTTGACGAAAATACAGATACGTCTGTTAGAAAGATAAGCGACGATATATAATAATATATTGATAGAAATAGTACTTTTTATATGTAGCAATACCTTTTAACAAATCATGTTCAACGGAAGGCATTACAAAGTTTGACTTTTTAGTTTATGAAGCTGTAACGCATTTATTTGACAAATATTATACATATATTTTCCTTCTAAGTAAAATTGTACTAACCTCCTTAGAGACCTTCCCAATATGAGAGCGTACGTCAGCCAGCATGCTCCTCAGCTGTTGGTTCTCGTACTTCAGACGGCCCGTTTCGTTGTCCAACTTGTCGATTCTCGCCTCTTGAGTCCGGGCTAATTGAGCCAAGTCGGAGGTCTCCATTAAAGCTTGTTTTAACTATAAAAAAAGAGTTGTTGATAGAAACTGGAAAACGTATCTGTTCACTAATATACTGTATTACTGTATGTATTTAATAACGATAAATAATAAAGAAACATCACAATGAACACATTAAGAATACCTAGAATTAAATGGCCGCTATGAATATCGTGGTCTGTCGATTTGTGTTTACCTACAGACATACGAATGTTAAAATATATAAAATCGAGTTGGAAAATATGACAAACACTGGCTATCAAAAGCTAGAAGTAAATATTGTGCGAATTGGCAAAATATGTCCAATACGTAAAGAGACTTTATGAAACGAATTAAAGTATTTTATTTCTACAAAATACAACATTCTGAATCAATGCACACAAAGGAAAACAGTGAAAACTGACTGTAAACTTTCGTTCTTGCATTTATACGAATTGTCGTATATATTGGCTAGAAAGTATCTGGGTCGTTCGTACCAAACGGAAAGTTGTTTAAGTAGTTAATACTATTACAGCAGAACATCCATTGTGAAAAGTAACACCGTCTCGTATTGAACAACTCGATAGAAATAAGTACGTTAAATCATTAGAATTGTATACAGCACTTTATGTTGGTTTTAGTTTACTCGGTATTTGTAAGAAGTAAGTTACGAAGCCCAGCAATAATAAACTGTAACATATAAAATAGGTATTTTAGCGGCGTAGAAGTTGCAATAGGTAAGTATTATATTTTTTTTATCTGTACAATTTTGATATTTTTTACTTTCTAAAGCATTAATATTATGTCCTACCTTTATTTTCCAACTTAGTAGTCTATATATATAAAAATCAATTGCTGTTCGTTTGTCTCGCTAAAACTCGCGAATGGCTGGACCGATTTTGATGAAATTTGGCAGTAATCATCGTTTTAACACAGGGAAGGTTTAAACGCAAAGAAAAAAAGGGTAGGTAGGGGTTAAGTAGGTGTAGGGGTAGGTGAAGGGTGAGGGTAGAGTAGGGGTAGGGTAGGGGTAGGGTAGGGGTAGGGTAGGGGTAGGGTAGGGGTAGGGTAGGGGTAGGGTAGGGGTAGGGTAGGGGTAGGATAGGGATAGGATTAGGGTAGGGGTACGGGTAGGGTAGGGGTAGGATAGGGATAGGATTAGGGTAGGGGTACGGGTAGGGTAGGGGTAGGTGTAGGGTAGGGTAGGGAAAGGTAGGGGTAGGGTAGGGGTAGGGTAGGGTAGGGTAGGGGTAGGGTATAAAAGTCCACCCGTGCAAAGCCGGGGCGGGCCGCTAGTTATTAATAAAAAACGAGTCGAAATTACTAAAAATAACGTACCTCGTTTCTAATATTGCGTAATTGCTTAAGCAGTGCGGAGTTGTTGACACTCTTGCTCATTTCCTTCATCTCCACTCTTATCTCTTCCATGGATCTCTTGGCCCAGTGTAGGGTAGTCTGCTCGTTGCGGTCGAAGTTGTCCGTTACATGGTTGTTTGACAGTTGCCTGTTCGCCTGTTGCCTGATGCCAAAAAAGAAAGCTCATTTAGTTCAGGTACTTTATAATCATTGTTAGTGATTTTGTATTTGTAGTTTAGTTGCTATCACTGATGTATACGCTATTGTATTCATTCAAAGTACCATACCAGATACCCATTATTGTAATAATAATATTCGAACGTTGAAACTATTTAAAAAAACTATGGAGGATTTCGTGTGTCTTGCCTTATGTCTACCTGTCCATGTGCCGACCATTTTTTTCTCCGTAACCATTTCACGAAGAATTTACTCTAAATTAGGATAAAATAGTAACGCGTGCGGTCACACGCTGCTGTAAAAAATATTTTCGTTTTTTTTTTTATCTCTGAAGCATAACAGAAGGTGTCATGGAATAGGAAGTAAGGGTGGATCTCCATATTTAGTTGTTTATAGTTAGTAGATGTTTATACAAGCATGACCCACATGCGCAGGAAACGTAGTAGCGCAACGATGAGTGGGCGCAAGCCGTGTCTCCTGTGCACCGACTACCCTTCCGGAATATGCCGCCATTAATTATCTCCATTAATAAATAACAATTGAGAAGAAATACACATAAATTGAGATTGCGGAGTTGAATAACGAAATTTTTCATTTAAAATATATTGTGTTCAATTTCAATTCTAATAGGGACTGTGATGATAGTTAAGTACATACATTATGATAAAATAATGAATGTGCGTTAGTTAGTTTTACCGACAGTATCTAAATTGGGCCTTTATTGCTACCATCTGTGTGATTACATATACTTTTAATGAAGGGTAAGTGTGTAAATATAATTGCGGTTCACACCCTCGCAATAATCAACCCCTCAAGAGTGATATTAGCACTTAATTTACCTATATTATTATTATTATATTATAAAGTAAAGTGTTTGATACATTTTGGAGGTATTCCTCGAAGCGCTACCATTTTCAGGCGCTCCTAATGAGGCGCTCCTTTTTTATTCCTCGGAGCGCTCCTTTTAGTAGCGCCTCCCGATAGTAATTAAAAATATTAAATGTTATACCTTGAAGCCATCATCATCATCTAAGTTGCTTAACTTTTGGTTAAGCAACTTCGATGATGATGATGCACAAATTAGTTTAAAAAATCATCGATATAATTTATTACGTTTACTTCATGCTCTTCCCTATTTTTAAACGTGAGTGGGCTTCAAGGTTTTCTTCAATTTTAATATTTTTAATTACTATCGGGAGGTGCTACTAAAAGGAGCGCTCCGAGGAATAAAACAGGAGCGCCTCATTAGGATCGCCTCAAAATGGTAGCTCTTCGAGGAATACCTCACATTTTGCAGTTACATTCTAGAAAGTATCTTACAGTTGAATACTAATCTTTCACATCTATTAAAATGATAACATTACACGATACTTCATACAGATTATTAGGATTTTACCCGCGGCTTCGCTTGTATTGATTTTTCTGTAAATAACATTTATTATTTTACCTATGTACCACAATAAAGACTATTTGTATTTGTTTGTTTGTATCTGTAATCTAATGTAGGTACCGACACTATTTTCATAGTAGATTTGAGTAGAGATGGGCCGACTAGCCGCCGACTATCGTTTGTAGTCGGCGACTAGACGGCGACTATTTGGCAAAATATGCCAATTATGATCGGCGCATAACAAATGAAATAAAACAAATAATTTGTACTTGTTTTATAATTATAAACATTAATTAGAGTAGTTGTCTAAAGTTACAGTCTTTTCAACAAAGGAACGTATTAATCAGTCAGTAATTAAGCTCAGCGGCCGCGCCATGACTAAGCCGAGTGATGACAAAAAAGCCCGAACACCTTCGACAAGTAGGTATTAGAATGATCGGCATTATGAAAACCGATTAGTCGGCTAGTCGGTTAGTCGGCAAATACTATAGTTGGCCCATCTCTAATTCTGAGCACATAATTTGATCTTTTATTACGGTAGATACCTATAAAATATGTATTATAAGAAATAGTTCAAATTCCTAACAAAAATAGACCGGAATAATGTCTATAGCTTTACCAAAAAGATATCAGGAAATATTTATCAAACTATTTGATAAGATGGCATTAAAGCAAATATCAAATATTAGTTTCTAACTGTGGATAACCGTGGTGCCCCTCTCGAAAGTAATCAAAGAAGGTATCTAAATACTCTAAGTAGATAAATCTAAGTAGGTGCCGTGTATATTTAATGGTATGGAGCTGTTGTAGTACTTTTTAGTTTAACTATTAATAAGGCCGGAGCCCTGCTCGCCTTTATAATCGGTAAAGTAGCAAAAGTCTAGGCAGACTAAATAAATGTCCGTCCGAAAAAAAAAACACAATAGCCATGTATTTATCATTAACAGATGTTAACTTTCATAAACAGTTCTAATAATCGTTAAGTATCTATAATTTTATGAATATTTAATGATGATTTTAATATTGCGAGAACACAGCATTCCGAAACCATTATTAAAATTAACAATTTGGGGAGGACGCTTAAATTTCTTTTTCCGCTAAAGTTTTAATGTAAATTATATTTTATTGGAGTTCGGTTTTCAGTGAAAACGAATAGCTAATATAATGTCGGAGTGAAAATAACTCGTAGCTGCTGAATGTTCACATCACCGTTATTAATTTCAAGTAAATTTCACGTTCATAAAGCTAGGTACGGATTAAAGTAATGGTGTATTTTCTATTAAATGTAGGTATACAGTCTTGGACTGGAAGACTGTACACTAATCAAAAAATACCTTTGACTATTTCTTTGAGACGTTTATTGCAGATATTGGCAACTAGTCTTATTTCTTATTATACGTATTGAATAACATTGTCAATGTAGGTATAAAGACTACTGAACTTATTAATTTTGGTTATACTATAATAATATAAAAAGAACGTGACTAACATGCGTCACGATACAACTAAAAAATGTTATAACTTTCGAAGTAGGTACCGGCAGATGCAAAGTTGGCATCTGTTGAGCATTAGACAAAAAAAGGTTCGATCCGAATACCGCCCTTATAACAAAAGAGTAGACAAACTACTCGATAAACATGATGCATGCGACCTTATAAAAAAGGGATTTTAAATTATAAGCGTTAACTTATAAGCAATTTGAAATCTTATTTCAAAGGACTTTGGAATGTTTTGGATTGTCGAAGTGACTGTCAGTCAGCCAAATGCCGCCGAAATTGAATGACCGCCATTAGAAATAGCACCTGCCTTTTGTTAGACATTAAGAGCCGAATTCTGTTACACCCTCAGCCGTAGAAACATTACTAAACTCCGAGTAGGTTAACTTCGATGAAACGATATCATTATTTGATAGATAAATATTGGTTCGTTAACGAGTTCTTGGTAGTTCATGTTAAAAAGAGATTTAAAAAATAAAACGAAAACACGCTTTGTTTTCGTTCTATGTTAATCAAATTCAATTTTTTTCTTCGTTCTATGTTAATCAAATTCAAACTGAAAACTTTGTAAAGACAATAATACTAGCAAGTAAACTATAAGAAGCCCCTTTATAATATGGTATACCTAAACTAAGTATCTATGTACTTATTAAAACATGTTGCTATAACATGCTACCTACAATGAATTTGCACCAAAAGCATATTAGACTTAATTATATATGTCATATATATTTTTTTAATTCATATCACTCGATGTGCACGCGCGCCATTTGTGTCAACCGGATGTGGGCCCGTAGCACACTAGTTCCGGTCGGGATATAAATAAACATCCTATTACCACCAGATGTTCACCCCCATACCTAGAGTACCCATATGTACTCTCCTGGCACATTGTGTACATTTCATTTTTATTTTGTTCAAGCCTTACCACGCGGTTCAGAAAATATAGGTAATTTTTCTGATGAATTTCCTTTGGGAACGTGATATGCTGTTTAAACCGCGCGGTGAGGCTATTCCTTACTTTATGTTTTAGAAAGGAAAGATATAATTGGTTGTTTGTATTGAATTGTGGACTGTTCGTACAAACGTAAAAAGTAAGTAAGATTTATGTTCTCTTTTCAGATGGCCTTCTATTTTATTATTATGCTACATTTTAAGGGGTACTAATAAAAGCTCCGACAAAAAAATAAGAATTGTCCTTACTCAAAATATTAAATCTACTACCTAATATACTAACTTTCCGACTACTTTTATCCGAATAAAAATGACGAAACGACCGAATGAGATACTGAAATCTTCGAAAAATAAACATGACTGTTTACTGCTATAATACTTTTCTACCAGCTTAAATTACGTTCTACTGAGAATGCTTTGTAATTTTTATCTTTACTTGCCGACTATTAATTCATAAATTACCTTTCATATTTCAAAGACTGTGGTGCTATTTTAACTACAACGTTATACTGAAAATACTATACTGAGTGGTTATATAGAAACGAATAAAAAATATAAAAATGTACTTTTAGTAATACCTTTTTATGGTTTGACATCGGTACCTACTTCAGGCGTTAAGAAGTCAGAAAAGTCATATTAATGGTTTAATCTAAAACCAGGTAGAATTTGGTTTTCTAGAATATTTTACTGTTACCTATCCTGTATCGAGAAATCTCTTGTTTTTACAATGTTAGGAAGATCAAAGATAAAAACTCAGTTTATTTGTCCAAATGTCAGTTAAGAAAATGTTATTTCATAAAAAGTACTTCTTTGAATCATCATCATTATTTAGATAAAGTCCTAAAGTCGCTTCTGGACTTCTGGTCGCGCTGTGCTTGTATCAAACAAACCCGCTCGCCGCTTCGCTCCTCGCTAACCTAAGCTGCATTTTCATAATTATTGAGAGTTAAAAAATATATTTGTTAACCAACAATAGCAATTAAAACAGTTCATGCAAGTCGTAAAAGTGTGATTATTTTGATAAAAGCTCTGTTGTCGGTAACTTAGTAATCTTGTCGGAGGTTCAGTATTTTAGTCGGAAGTTTAGTTTTGTTATTCGAAGTTCAATTATTATTTTCTTTTAAGAGCAATGTAATTTTAACATGCTCTTTTTGTTTTATTTATTGTTTGTTAAATTTAGTTATTTTTTTCGGTATATTTTGTGTTATTTTGTCGGTAATTCATTATAACGCTAGTTAATTAGAATAATAGTCGGCCCCAGATCGCTGGAGATTAATTCGTTTTTCGGAACCATTATTATTATCCCATTTTAAGTAGAAAATACATTCGAATCGTAAGCCGAAAAATAGCTCTTTAATTTCTTAATAGATCCTTCTACCTGAAAGTACAGTTGTTTAGGTATTTGCCCTTGGGACTCGTTACTATTCCGACCGTACCGACCCTACGGTTGAAGATTTTTTTATGTACTTTCTATAAATATATAAAAATGTTTTTACAAAAACATAACAATTAATATTTATAATAATAATAACAAAGCAAAAAATGTAGGTATAGTAATTTTGAATTAAAAACTTACTTGACAATATTGGTCTAGTTATTATTATCATCAAAACTTCTCTTTCACTTACGTAAAGCTATTTATTAACGACTAACGTAAATTATATTAATTTATGAAGATATTCCCACGGGAACGGGAGACATGAGGGTGAGATCGCTCGCATTTTCTACACACCTTACAGTTTGTTAACAAATTAGCGTAATGAATTAGTTTGGTAGCAAGCTGCAAGGTTGGTAAAATTATAATAATATAATATAATCGTTTATAAATGAGCCGGAATCTGAATTTGGTAGATGCAAGCAACCACAACTGATGCAAAAGCTAAATTACATTTGACCGGCATTGCATGAATCGAATTTCCGCGAATGTCCCCTTTGTAATGTACCTACATGTCAGCGTTAAATTGAATTATAAAAAACAATGCAGGTAACCGGCGTATTTATTTGTAAATGCGTATTGTTATTATTGAATATATCTGTGGCTTTTAAATGGAAGCTGCATGTGTTGATTTAAAATCCACGGTTAATTACTTTTCCCGAAAAGGTTTTAATTCGCGTCATTAAAACCTTTTACATCATACAGAAGTCAGATTAAATATTATGTTTGATAGATTATTATATTATAATAATGTTTACGTTATGTCTATTTTTGTTTTGCTCGCTGGGATTTTGAATAAACCGTGATTTGGATAAAAAATCTTTGTTAAGTAGGTGACATCAAGTTTTTACGTTTGAGATGCAATGAATATGTCTCGTTTACCATCAGTTTATTTAGTTCTTTATGTTATGTTTACTATTAGGTTTTTTGTGTTTTAACTCTCTAGATGGTATTACAATAGTTTTCTAAGTCGCAAGCGTTTGTCGCACAGGATTAGATATATACAAGTTTTTGATTTAATTGCAATAAATAGGCATGAGGCAAGATTTTGAAATCCTCTTGCGCAACGTGGGGTGTCATTTTCTAAGTACGAAAAACACAATATTTCGGTAATAAATTTAAATTTAACGAAGTTTAAGCCATATTTCTATTAAATTTTAAATAGCGCGCGAAAAAAGGCCTCAAGTGTCATGGCGTCGGCTATGACGTCACGCTATTGTAAAAAATGTCATTGAGTCCGCTAAACCTAACGTAGTGGTTAAATTATCTTTGATTACATCGTTACAATATCGTGACGTCATGCGCCGTGATTGGTGTTTCAGTCAAAATGGCCGATTGCAGTATTTTAATATTTTATTTTATTAAAAATCACATTAATCTCAAGGTTATATATAAAAATAAATAAGTGTAATAATTTCTTTTTATATGTACTTTCCCCTAAAAACGGACGGAGCGTTTAACCTCTCAGTGCATTCTGCGTGTTTGACATCCGCTTTTGGGATAGCCTAGATTTCAGTTCTCATATTTCTGTTCAATTACACAATAATGGATCTCCCTAGAGTAGCACACTACACAACATTCACAAATGCACGTTAACATTTATTATAGGCACGAGTAGCTACCTACTCGTTGTATCTACGCAAGCATTCATAAGTTATATTGGTATATTGCACTAATGGCTGTTAAATATGAAATTAACTTAATTCTTCGTTGAGGATACTATAAAGGTATTGATAAATTAAATGAGAATTACATAAATAGGTATGTTAATTATTGTGATCGATTTTATTGAGTGATGTTTTTTTGTTATCCCAAATCAGGCAAAAAGGGTTCCAAGCACTAGGACTAGGTAGTGCTAATACAGTAGGTAATAGTAGTAGGAGCATTCCTCATCGATCAGCTTATTGATCATACTAACGCTATGCTATACCTCTTATGATTGAATTGACAAGAGTTGAGACAAATATAAAACGCTGTTCCTTGTAGATTTGACAATCTTAAAATGGCGGCCGCCAAAATCTTCAATAAATTCCGTAGTAAATTACCTAATCATTTTTCCTAATAACCACACTTAAGATTTGAAGGTATGGTTAATAAAAACATCAAATATGTAATTAATTATTATGCCTCACAAAAAATATCCTCTTCAATAAGTACCCGCCTAAACTAAGAATGAAATTCCGGTAAAATATTACAACCATTGACAACCCTACATGAACGAGCGATCGTCGCAAAAATAAACTGAGACTTAACATAAATCGATAAATAAAAGTTTAATACCACCTGGCTATGCTGCATTTCAACTATGCAAACAAGAACTACTCTCAGTACTCAGATGCACACTCATCTGGCACAATATACCTCTTCAAAATAGCTCCATGTATCTACATTTCTTCACTGTATTTTGCAACTTAACTCACCTACGTAAGTTCCAAATTGACTCATCGTTTTAAATTAATCGTGAATTAGTATCCACTTCGCGCTAGGCGCAGGTGCTATTCGAAGATAGAGCTTAATTTAGTGCCAATTATATGGAAACATCATATGGTATATCAATTTGTATTGTTTATATATAGTCGAGTTATATAGTAAGACTTTTAGGCTTATTAGCTCTTATTAGGTAACCTTAAGATATTTAATATAATTGACTTACGTAAACTCCCGTCGGATTAGCATGATAATTATTATATAATGTATGTGTCAGATATCTATACTAATAAAGATTTGTATGTTTGTATTCAAAATTATACTACATTGTCCGTGTGTATCATAAGCTATATTTAAATAGGTAAATTAGGCTTTCTCCATATATCGACATCACTAATCACACTCTAAAAATGTGTTATTATTTTACCAAAATATTCTCATTCTACTTTAATTATTCGCGCGTTGTTAAATAAACATTACACATAGTTAAATATGCGAGTAGATTTAACAGGGCCGGATTTAAGGGAGGGCATCCAGGGTTAACTGCCCGGGGCCTTCACAATAGAGGGGCCCCCACAATAGAGATATTAAAATTAAAATCTTTCAAATTCTGACGAATAAATTCTACAACTTTTCTTTTATTTATAATCTCGGCGGTGTAGAATCATAATTAATGTAATAGTTCTTAAATATTGTAATAACGGTTCTACATCTATACTTGTTAACCTAAATAAAACAATCATTAAAATATCAGAATTCAAATCGTCCTGAAAAGTATGTATGTACATAGGTACTTCAAATTTTCTACACATTTAATGTGAAAGTAATTTGTAGTCAGGGGCGCTCTTCTTCTTTTTTGCCCCGGGGCCTCCGGACTTCAAAATCCGGGCCTGAGATTTAAATACGTCTGCGTTGCTTTTCAAATCAGTCTAAGCGGTAATAACTTATAATTATATATAAATTCTAATATTGCCTCGCCACGTTTATTAAGTTTGCTCTCAAAGCCTCGTTCTACAGCTCAGTCTTAGCTCTATACCTCAAATCCTTTAAGAGTTGCTTGCTCACAAAATCAACAGATCGAGAAATGAGCTAAAACCTAAGATTATGTACTTATACAGTAATTTTAGTGCTGAAATGTGCAGAGCTTTAACTAAGTTTGTGGTAATACTCGAAAGAAGAACTCGTTATCGTATCATCAAAAAAAAAACCTATATTTTTAGCAATAACATTTAAAGAACTAATGGGCCTTGAATATATATTAGTATTGTCTTAAAATAATCATCATATAAAGCTGTGGATAAAATCTGAATATAAAAATGTTTCATTATTCACAATATAAGAAATAGAATTCGTAATATGTTCGCACGCATTTTGTTACAAAACCTCCAACCTTAATTCCTTAGTAGCGTCGAGGAAGAAATAAAAACAACGATAAAAACAACGACGCGTTTTATAGGTGAGTCCCCGAGGGGGCGCGGGAGAAATAATTGTGTCGATCAGATGGCCTCGATCGAGGCGCCTCGGTCGAGAGCCTCCTCGACCATGTCGAACCACTTCAGTCCCGAAGACTTGCTACGGTTTGCGAAATTTGAGGGTTAAAGGCGTAACCGATTACTGCTTGTCGCTGCTAAAAAAAGGCAGGCGACAATTGTTTTAAGAGCAATCTACGCCAAAAACGAGAGAGAAAATACGAAGACGAGATTCCGTATTTTACTGATACTAAAGTACTTCCGATAGGTATCTACCGACCGTGCATATCGACGTTCATACGTATATGCATGTGTAGCGAGTAACAAACATTATCTCTCTTGTAAATATCATTTACAACTTAAAATAACATCAAGAATTGTAGACGTGCAGCTTCCGAGTTGACTTTAGTCCGATTGTGAACATAATGAAGTCACTTTAACGAGCAACTTGCGGCCAGAACGTAGCTTCTCAGAACTAATGATACTACTACCCATATAACTACAAATAAATATCTTGTAGTTGCTTAGCAAATTTATTGGAATATTATAAGGCAACCGAAATGTCACGCCGTGTGGTCTCCGGCTTAGAATAGAGCACCCCATGTCTTGCCATGGGTGTCGTAAAAGGCGACTAAGGGACATATGGCTGATGGATGGGCAGCAGCATCTATTAGCTCAAGGTTTACATCTTACTACGATCACCAATCCGTCTGCCAAGCGTGGTGATTATGGCAATATCCCTCAACGATCCTTGCTTGCCAAGGTCTGTTAAGAGGAGGCCCATGTTCAGCAGTAAGTAAACGGGCTGTTGATGATGTTGATGATGAAATGTTTCAGAAAACATCCCAATCAGAAGTACCTAGGTATAATAGGTTCATAGTTTGTATGAATAATATTAAAAATATATTTAGTTTGTTTGTATTGAATAGGCTCCAGAACTACAAGAGCGATTTCAATATGTGGTGAAATGAAATGGTAAAGAACGGTTTAAGATATCTTTATTTCTCAAAGATTACAATAAATTACTTACGAGAAATACATTATGTTAAGTTAGCTTATGGCACTGAGATAATGGTATACGTAGTACCTACATATAATCCCAATGGCACAGCTACTTATTAAATAAAATTATAAGCGTTTAGATGAGACTTACCTAATTTAACAACACCAATAATATAACAAGTTTAGCAAACGAAAAATAATTAACAACAATTATTATTATTTACAACGTAGGTACATAGTTTTTTTTTTTTTTTTTTTTATTTCGTCTTTGCGGTGTGCTCGCTTTACCGAATCACATTCCTCGTGTGTTATAAAGAATCCATTAGAAAGCTACTTTATCCAGGAGTAACAGGCAGTATTTAGTTATGAAGTTCCCACGGGAACGGTAGATACGCGGGTAAAACCGTGCGCGGAAGCTAGTAAATAATACAAGTTGACACCCTAGATAAGAGAATGGACGATTTGAAGAATTTCATCCCACTTGATTTTATTTGAACACCGAGGGCGAAGCTACATTCATTTATAAACCGAAACACCTCTTGAAGAAAGATTGATCTTGAAATTAAAATGACTCTTGACCCATTTTCAATCCGCACCACTCAAAGTTGTATGTTATTGTACTCGTAAATTTTTTCCGCCCCATTGCATCTTTCATCCATTTTAATTTTATAATATACTTTTTATTTTTTTTTATTACTTTACAAAATTCCGTTTACATTTAAAACCCAGCTTTCGTTTTAATTTTATTTGCAATATTTTCTTGAAAGTACCCTATAAATTAAGTTGATATTTTGGCAGAACTTTGCATGTAATTTTCCGTATATAAGGCGCTTACAAAATAGATGCCATCTCTTTAACGGTAGTGTATAGTATACTTGAGTTTAGTTATCCATATTTCTTTTGAAATATACGTCCCCCGTATAAGGTGTGCTGCCCGCATTTTCCGTTGTGATTTGAATTAAGACCTCACCTCGCGCTTGTATTATGATTTTTTAAAGATTACTATTAGAGTTTTGCAGTCTACTAGTATTCTTGTTTGCCCATCGTGCTAAGCTAAAATGCTTGTGTTACGAATGGGTTCACGTCGGTAGAGCAATGGTTGGAGATCGAACCGGGGACCACAAGATCACAAGTCTAAAGCTTAAGTATATTTTATAGTAATAGTGTCCGATGTTCCTACGGGTAAAAATCGATATTACTCGTATATCGGTTGTATTATAAATAGGACGCAAGCCTACCCTTATGCAATTTATAATGTATCATTGAACACCTGTGACCAATATCAGTCCTTTATCACCGGAGACGTTTGAGTTATGATACCTGGGTTGCCAACTTATGCTATAACGCCTGAACCAAGGTGTTGAATATGAGACATGGGTATACAGTTTGTGAATACAGTTTCAGAACATGCAAGACATCTACTGGTGATTAAGCTACCTGATTGTAGCCAAGGAACGGTTTCGTAAGCTAGTATCGATTATCGATAGGTAAAGTGGAAAGATATGATTCATTGTTTGTTTGTATTGAACAGGCTCCGAAAATGGCCGATTTGAACAATTTTTTCGCCGTTGGGAAGTTTGACTGCACCGGTGACTCAGTGATTACGGCAGTTGCTTCTGAGACCTAGTGTTCAGGGTTCGATTCCCGACTGGGACAAATTGTGTGAAGCACAGATAGTTGTTCTGATTCTGGATGTACTTTGTGTCCATAAATTTAATATTTGTAAAATCCGTCGCGACCCAGGGAATAATTTAATTAGTTCTTCTTTTTTAGTTTTACTAAATTCTGATGACTTTGGCTTTTGTTTAATTAAGAAGTTCACACGGGAATTATATATTTGTTTTTCGATATTGTTTTGAGAAATCTTTAAATATTTAAATCTCAATTTTGAAACATAGTATGTTAACCTTTTCCGCAAAGTATTCAAAAACATTTAAAAAAACCTTTAAAATTTACCAAAGTGCACCTCTAAGACCGTAGAACCTCTTTAAGGCTTAGCTTATTGCCTTTATTTCATTCAATAATCCAGCTATCGACTACGAATCGCTACGAATGATAAATTCCTCTCATGTCCGCTTATGAGCTGATAACGCAGAATAGGTGGCATGCACTCGAGACGTACTCGGAATCAAACGCGTGAGTGAACATTAAACCTCATAGGTAAATCACAAGTCAAACGAAAAGAGGCATGCAACATTATTAAAATAGGTAATTAAAGCCATCGAATAGTAGTAAATTTAATTTAATTGTTAAACCTTTCTATCCTTTCTTCGAATATTAAACTTTGTACTTAAATGTTGTTCAGTTCTTTTATTTCTTTAAAGATAATTCCCGTACCACCGAAATAACTCCTTTGAGCCGGCGGCAGAGCCGTAAATAGCGTTTACTGCGATCTGTGCTAGGTTTTATAACTGCGCCTTTGTTTTTTTTAGATATATTATAGGTACCCTACTAGAGTAATGCTATATATAGGCCTACTTATTTAATTCAGTAGTGATCGATTCCAACACATACGTACGTAATGTATGTGTTGGAATCGAGCACTAAGCGCGCAGCGGGAACTTATCAGGAGCCAGCCAAAAACACAATAGTCGTACCTGCCCGGCTAGCATAGGCAGCGCGACTCGAGTCTACTCTACGGAGGCCGACCAATCACATTGCAGAAAGTGTCACGTGACAGTGCGTTTCTGCAATGTTTTTTTTTTTTTTTTTTAAAAAGACAACTCCCGCACAAGGGAAATAAATCCCTGTGTCGCGGGGGACTTTACAAACATTCATTTCACGGACACAAAGAACACCCAGACTCAGAACAACTATTTGTTGTTCACACAAATAATTGTCCCGAGTGGGAATCGAACCCAGAACACCAGGTCTCAGAGGCAACTATCGTAACCACTGAGCCACCGGTGCAGTCCTGTGATTGGTCGGCCTCCGTAGAGTAGACTCGAGTCACGCTGCCTATGCTAGCCGGGCAGGTCTGGCCATTCATGTGCCCTGTGCCTGAGCACCGGTGGCACCGCCCTATTTACGGCACTGCACGGCCGATTTTACTGACAAATAATTCGCATACAAAGACACATCCAGACTCAGAATAACTACCCGTCATTCTCACAAAATTCAATAATTGTCTCGGGTGGAAATCGAACCCAAAACACCAGGTCTCAGAAGCAACTACCGTTACCACTGACCCATGGGGCCGGGCCCCTCTTTTCCACTGGGCACACTGGGCACGTGCCCAGGGCCCCGCGATGGTTTAACGCCCACTAGTCCCTACTCCAAACGATACCCGATAGCCACTATAAGGACTAATCCTGCGTAAATGCGGGTTACTCAGTGTAGATTACATTATATTATATAATCGTCATATCTAATAAAGAAGTAAAAATAAAGCTAAAACGTTTCATATCTCATAGGGGGCCCATTATCCTAATGTGCCCAGAGTCTCTTATAGGTGAAAGACGCGCTTGATTGGCGCAGTCAAATTTTTTTTAATAACTTACTTATTATCTAATCATATTTTTAACCATAAAATGACTTGCATGCGTATATTTCAAGTTCCTACTTATGTTTATCTTATCTTTAACAGTAAAACCAAATAAGTTGAATTTTATTTTTGAGCCTCAAAAAGTCGTTCGGAGCACCTGCCGTGCCGCTGCCGATGGTACCGGAATAAATAAAAGAATTCAAGGCCAAAGCCTGCCTCCTACATTATCATCTTAAATAGCTCTACCTAGGTATATCTGTAAATGTTGAATTAATATAACGACAACCAATAACAAAGGGACCTACTTCTGATTCTCTAATAAGAGAGAGACAGAGCTTTTACGTTTGTTATTCAATCGTTAATGATTGTTAATGAAGACATGAAGAAAAATATATTTATTCCGTCAGCTAGATTACTAAAAGATATTGGACACGTTTTTTTTTTTTAAATACAGATTGTGAACTAACTATACGGTTCAGAAGAGGGGTGCGTGTGACGTCATGGGTCACTTCTAGGTAAAGTGGTTGGTACCCAGAAGTGACGTCACATGAAATTCGACGCGCTGTATCTTCATCATTTTTTGTTTGAGGACCGAACAAAATATACATGAATTTTTTAATGAAATTTTTGGTAATCTAACTGACGTTTTTAGTTTTCATGCCTATATATTGTTACAAACGAAAATTCCTGTTTCTATTAAAACCTAATAGGCGCGGCGCGATAAGACGCAGCCTGGTTTGCTTTTATAAGTTTATTAACACGTAGAACGCCAGACAAAAAAACATGTTTAGCCCTGTGGGCCGCGGCGGACACTGGTGACCGTCAATATGTCGGGTCCAGTGGGCCGCGTCGGACACCGTGTGTCCGCGTGACTTTGGTCACTTCAGAAGCCTCTAGACGGCCGACGGACAGTGTTTCGACTGTTTTTAGTACGGCAATGGACCCGCGCGGCCTCATAGTACATTCTGGCCGCTTGGCACAAAAATATTCCAAAAGACTTAAAATTTGGAGGCCTTTGTACAAGTTCTTTCCAAAAATAATGTAGATACATAAAGTGAGTATTTTGCATCGTCCAATTGAGTTATGTTAGAGTTAAATAGACGTTAATTTTAACCTTTATAAGGCACTAGAAAAACGTTTGAGTAATAATTATTTTCAGTCAAGTACCTATGTAGGTACTAAATAAATTCAGTTGGTTCAGGTGGTGGGTTCAGTACGTAATAAGATAACTTTCCACGCCTGTTTTTTAAAATCTTCCATGGTTCTCTATGAGTATAACTACACGGTATCCTATTTTTTATAAAAACACAATATTCTCCTACGCGAGCGCAAAGGCAAATGAACGAGTGAATGGTTGTCTCGCTGTGGCTTGCGGGTGCGGGGAGCCGACGTTGTGACCCGCGCGGCGCCCGCGCAAGAAAACACGATTGGACATTCCCGCAGGCCGCGACGGACACTGGTGTCTGACACTTTAAATCTGAGAAAATAATGAGCTTATCGCTTTTTCAGAAAGTCACGGATTATTTTTGAATGATTTGCAGACATTTTTTGCAAAAAAACAGCCCGACGATTTTTGGACAATTCTTGATACAATGTTACGGCCCATGCGGAAGGTATTCTGACGGACACATGGTGTCCGACATGGCGTTTTACGTGTTAAATCATAATGAAATATCAATAAGCGGTATCGGAACTACGCGGCGCGGCGCGGCGATAAATAGTTCATCATACTATTTCATTTCAAGTATACTATTTAAAACCTCCTTGACGTAGTGGTATTTGACTCGCTTTAAATCTCGGAGATCGTGGATTCCCCACGCCGGGCAAGAAATCTTTCAGTAAATTTTAAGATTTCTCTCTGGGTCTGGTTGGGTGAGGGACTACCCTCCGTGCCTCAAAAAGCACGTTAAGCCGTTGGTCCCGATTGCAATAACTTCATCTATATCAATCGTATACAAGAGAACGGGCAGCAGCGTTTCCTTGTGTGTTACAACATAATACTGCGGTCACCAACCCGCCTGCCAAGCGTGGTAACTATGGCAAAACCCTCCCTCGGGAGGAGGCCCACGTTCAACAATAGACATTATATGGGCTGATAATGATGTTACACTATTTCATGAAGTGCGAAAGTAGGGAGAGAAATGTGTTATCCCGTTTTCTTGCATTTTGGAGATTGCCATATTACTCTTAGTTATTGGCATAATAAAACAAAACTAAAGCTCTCTTTCGAAACTCTGCAGATTGAATTTTATTTAAGCACAGATTGCGTAGTCAAATTCACTTTAACAACCTACGTGGTTAATCTACTCATTTGTACTCCATTTCAGTTTACCGCGAGAAGGTGGGTAAGTACTTTTGGAAAGGCTCACATCGTTTCATACATTTTCCATTAGTTCCGAATGTAACTTTAGTAACACTCTGTTAACTTGTGTAGGTAGGTACCTATTTCCTACAAGATGAGCGGCGTTCTTCCTACACTCGTACATTTTCATTAGGGTCCCGCAATTGGTAGCATAATAAATATATTATTATACAGCTGGTTTTCGTGTAGGTATCTGGGCTTATGATGTAAGTGATTTTTTATGGGTTATAACTTTTTTAATTTTGAGAACGTACTCGTACCCTAAGGATACAAATGGGACCCTGATACTAAGACCTTGCTGTCTGTCGCCAAGCTGTATCTGAAGAACCGCGATAGACACTTAAAATTTTCACAAATGATGTACTTATCTCTGTAGCCGCTTTGACAATAAATAGATATCTGATTAATACAAAATAAGGGTCGAGTCTTTTGCTACTTTGTCGGGAAAAAGATATATCCGTCCGAAAAAAAAACAAAACTTCGTCGGGAATTAAGACGAGCAATTCTTCGGCCTCATGGATCTGCATTAGTGCAGGCATCTTAGTGCAAACTCTAAGCCTAGGTAGGTAGATTCGAGCCGGTGCCCGGTGAAGTAGCAAAAGCCTCGGGGCAAAGTACATATTATTATAACCGTACGAAAAAAAAACAAAAAAAAGAGCAATAATGATAAAAAAATAAAGAAGACAAAATTAAAAAAAAAACGTGAAAAATATGTACGATCATACAGTGCTCAAAGTGCAAAAATCTATAAGTAGGTATGGATCTTGCAAATAATACACCAGTACCAAAAACAATTTATGCTTCAATGATTTCAATTAATATTAAAATATCGATAACCGCGAAATCTTCTTTCAATAATAAGGAGGTAATCGCCAAAAACGTAGCCAGGCAAATGAAAACTAAAAAGTAATATAAACATATAACAGATAAGTAATTAAATAATGAGATTGTTTTTTCAATTTATTTTTTAACAGGAGCACAGTAAAATTTCAAATCGCTGGAGCTTTATTAATTATTAACTGCAAAATTTGCATATGCAAGGTAAATAAATTAGGCGCCAGCTTCAAAATTCAAAGAAAAACATTACCTACTAATTGAATGGAATAAATAAGTTTCATAATGTTAATTTTATTTTAAATCAGTCCTCGAAAAATTTATTATTACTAAATAATTAATAACTGATTACTTCAAAACGTACAAGAATAAACTGAATTCACTTTTATTTATAAATTCTAAATCAATGTAGCTCTTTAAACAGAATCAAAAGTAGTACAAAATAAACATAAAACTTAATGTGAAATAACTAACTAATAAAAATAAAGGTATTAATTCAAATGAACCAAAACTTAAAACTATTGTCTTTTACTTACTTGATTTCTTCAATTTCTGCTTTCATCTTCATGATTTCTAAATGGTGCGAAGTTTTCAATATGTCGATCTGCTCAGCAAGCGCTTGTAGTTCTTGTTGTACTTTGATCTCGGCGCCACTCACAAAAAGTACGCAAATTGCTAAGAAAGCACATTTTATTAAACACTTCATTTTCGCGAGCGTGAGTATGAATCGCGGGTCGCGGGGGAGCGGCGTGTACCTCGCTCGGTGGTTCGAACGAGAATGGTCGCGTTTAGCTCTGCAGCTCTATATTAACCCGGGGCAGGGTGCGTCGAAACGCAGATGCGCTCAACAGTTGTCCAGTCGCCCGAAGCCAACAGAACAGCTTGTATTTCAAATAGCTAATGCACATGTACGATTGAACATTTGACAAACATGATATTTCTTCCTGTTTAATGTACCTACCTACTTTTACATTGAAACAAAAAAAACGCCAGATACTTTAACACCTGGTTTCTTTATCTGAGATTTTTGCGTTTCAGGTGCAATTTTTGTGAACTACTTATTTTAATTTATTTAATACTTCTGTTATTTTGAAGATGGTTTTATTTAAGACTGTAGTAGAACTTCTTAGTTTCTGGTGCACAGGCATTAAATCCCATAGTAGTATGGAATTCAATGCCTATGTTTGAGAAATTATGTAAGAATATAAAGCAAACTTCAAGGTTGTAGTTTACTTTAATAGTTCTTGTATATAGCAGAATGTAAGCCTTTAGTCGCCTGCTATACCAGAGTTTCGTAGAAATATTTTATTCGGTGAGATAGATAGATACCTAGTAATCTAAAAGTACAAACTCCGTAGCGTAGCGGTTATTGGCTCGCTTTAAATCTCGGAGGTCCTGGGTTCGGACAAGAAATCTTTGTGTAAATTCTAAGATTTCTTTCCGGGTCTTGTTGGTTGAGGGACTACCCTCCGTGCCTCGGAAAGCACGTTAAGCCGTTGGTCCCGATTGTTATAACATCATCTATAACAAACGAATCAGGGAACGGGCAGCAGCGTTTCCCCTGTGTATTACAACATAACACTGCGGTCACCAATCCGCCTGCCATGCGTGGTGACCATGGCAAAAACCCTCCTTCGGGAGGAGGCCCATGTTCAGCAGTGGACGTTATACGGGCTGATGATGATGATGATGAATCTAAAAGTAAATCTAAATATAATCGTAAAGCTTTGTAAATATAAGTAGGTAATTACAAAGCTTTAAGATTATTCTATGGTTGGACTCGGGTTAGACAAAATTATTCTTGAGTAGTATTTTACTACAGCATTTTTCATAACTTCGACCAGGAGTTAACTTAATGTCCTAACAGTATACAGGTAGCTCGAAGTCGACTGTGACTTATCAGTATGGCCGGACTCGTAACTCGAGGGTTAGAAACGGGCACCGAAATGCTTTTTATATAATCGAATATTCTGTGCTTTTTTTTGTTCAGACATTGATGTAGTTAACTTTTGCTTCTTTACCGAGCATAAAGGCGATCAAGGCTCCAGTTTTATGCTTTATAAATTACTACTAAGGAACCTGCGCAGAGGGTGCCCCTTTCTAGGACATCGGCTTAGCGCGATCGTTGCTGGTTTTTAGCGGAGTTTTTGCAACTGTTGGTCTACGGGGGTCTACAAGGGCATCGGAAAGTTCTTTTGAAACAAAGGTTCAGGATGGGGACGCGTCTCCTTTGCGGATGCACTCTTGTCCGGGGGATCGGATAGAGTGTTCTCTGTTTAGTGTCAGTTTCTTGGAGTCTCTGTACTGCTAGTAAGTAAGTAAGTTTTCATCGAAGACGCTCCGAAGCCGACGGTGCTTATGATGCTTTACACAAAAGCGGATGCTGCCAAAGATTTTAAATGTTTAGCCGCGGATTTGTAGCAGGGTTTTGACCACACTTTCAGTCACTGCTTAATGGGAGACAACTGTAGATCGGAATGAATCAATGATGAATGGATGGTCGGGAAAACAATCGGGCGGGCGCACTCTTCTCTGGCGGGTTAGATAGAGTGGTAGGTATCTGTGTTAGTCTGTCTTAGTTTCTTGCAGTTTCTGTTTGCTACTGGCTGAGGTTTCACTTGTTATCCTTTTTTAATGACCTTGGCAGGCGGGTTTTTGATCCCTGGAGATCCCGCGGTACCATATTGGCCGCGGGTGCCGTCGCGTCGGGGGGCCGGATTGCTCATGCGTACCCCCCCCCCCCCCAACGGCGGATCCAAGGAGTGTCCGGGAGGTTATAGTGGTGTAAGGTCCTCTCCTCGTGGTATGACTTTAGCATACCACGCTATGGAGAGGGCGAGTCCCACATATCCTACCGCCAGCGCGCGAATACGCTGCAGCGGTGGTGGGAATGCGTCAAAGCATTTCCAACCGGACAAAAAAAAAAAAAAAAGGCGGGTTTTTGACCGCAGTATTAATATACAATTATTTGTGTGAACCACGGTTAGTTATTCTGAGTTTGGATGTACTTTGTGTCCATGAATTATGTGTTTGTGAAGATGTCCGCGACACAAGGATTTATTTCTCTTGTATTAAAATTAAAAAAAGGTGTTTTTGAGTGTTTCATTTTATATTCAGTGAAGTGTGAGGGGACCCCCTCACACACCCCCTCGAAGGGCTAGAAGTCACAAGGTTGTATGACCCATGGGTCTCCGTCCTTCTTGATCAATTCTTTTGTAATTCCTTTTTTTCTCTTTCATAAGACTACAAAATTTAATGTACCTATTTCTGTTTTGTCAGGTCATTCAGGTTCAGGTAGTAGGTAGGTCTACACAATTATTGTTTGTCATAAAAATATACCTACAGTCCACCGCTACACAACAAACTCTGTACCGCGGTTAAACGGATGAATATTGGAATGTCTATTATTTCATTAAAATGTAGTGCCTATCCAATATGCAAACTGTTCACCTAAATTAATCTTTGCACAATTTTCTTTAGGCTACTTCCACCCTCCCTACATTTTTTATTATTAGTTTGTTCTCTCCAAATTCAACACTTCGCATGTAATGATGAATCCCTATGGTTTACAAGTGCTAAATTTAAGATAATTAGCGTATCCGCTTCATTGTTTAGACATTTTAGAGAAAAAAATTGTTTACCCTGAAAAGTAAAATTGTTAGAATTCGGATCTGGAACTTGCCAAGCAAGCCGAACATGAACTTCCTTTTTAGACCTTTGAAAAGGGATTAACGTTTACATGAACGATAAAAAGCAAAAAACTCAATAAGCTAAACAATATTTGTGCTTAAGGAGATTAGACCAAAAATCTTCGGTTAAATCACTTTAGGCGTGTCGATGGGTCTTATATATTTACACACTGTTCATTTAGGTACACACTATGTGTCACTAAAGGAGCTTAATTACTAAAATTATAACTTTTTTTTTTATGTTGCAGATATTACGATATCCTACAATTAACAGTATATTTGAGGTCAGATTTTCTTTTGTCCTATTTTACTTTGACATACCTATATTAGGTTGCCCCATGCACAGCAGAATTATATTCTGGTAATATTCTGCTTTGCAATTATGGCATTCAATGGTACTGCCCTTTGAACGTTACTCAAAGCGAGCAAATTAACTTGCAATCAGAATTACTAAGTTCGGCAAATTTCCTGGTTGTACAAACCTTTGCCAATTGGAACTAGGTATTAAGAACTATTGCTCAGAAATATTCCGAACATTTGCGGAAATTGTTCAGTCTTGAATCTCAAATCAGTATAAGAAATTTACTCTTTGGTATACTTTGATCTATAAATTATTGGACTTTACCTTAACTATCTCGATAATATCCCAATTATTAATCTACGATGTGTTTTAGTTTTCCTGTTCAAATTTCCCGTAGTCCAATGTTCCTGAACGTCATCCGAACAAGAGAATTAAAAAAAGTAATATTCTTAACGTGTAGCAATAAAATACACACGTTTTATTAAAATACCTATCTATAAATTCTTAAATAAATAAGCGGAGGTAAATAGGAAGCCACTTTAACTTGCACTAGGCTCAAGTGGTTATACCTATTAGTGGCCTTCAACGAATTATTCACATATTATTTCATGATAATACCTATATATGATTTATTATAGTACCCAATCCATTTATCTATACTAATATTATAAAGAAAGAAAGATTTGTGTTTTTGTGTGTACCGATTTCAAAAATTCTTTCACCTTTGGAAAGCTATATTCACCCTGAGTGACACAGGCTGTATTTTATTATGAAGTTCCCACGGAAGCGGGAGTAACTCCGCTAGTCAATTGGCACGGCATGCGGCAGTTAGTGGGCACGTCTCACGTTTAGCGGCAAAGTGTTTAAGACATATTCTCTACTAGGAGTCACTCAGAACGTTGTCTTTGGAACACTTCAGCTTTATATCTACTACATATTAGCGTTCCACACACTTTAAGTTTCACATTCTCTGAACGCAAACATCTCAAATGTGTGTCGTGTACTTAAGTACTCAAAACGATCGTTTAAATAGGAAGGGAAGTAGGATAGAAGAATATAAAGTTGACATAATATGTGAATATTCCGGCGAAGGCGAATAGAAAGCCACTTGAGCTTAGTGCGTTATTCAGACAGTGGTCATATTTGCGCCGCTACAATCATTTTGAAACCGCCTAAATTAATTTAATTGTGCATAGGAATTGTCAAGAACAAGAGAAGTGATTGTGCGATATATACATAAGTTTTAACTGACAACCCTCGCACTTGGAAAACAAATCTTGTGTGGCAGGTGACTATACAAACACTGTATTCGTGGCTTCAGTTTAAAAAAATCGTTTTTACCGCTATGCCACGAAAGTTTGATTATTGCGCCTGACGAAAGTTTGCGTGCCTTTAAAAACACTTTCAGTTAATGGTAATATACACTATAAAATCATATCTATGACGAATTTCCTGTGTATTTGAATATGAAGATTCTACATTTACCAACTATGGAAATTATAGTAAATCCCCTAGTAGCACACTTTTCTGTTATCCATATATGTATCATCCTCCGTAGCGTAGCGGTATTTGGCTCGCTTTAAATCTCGGAGGTCGTGGGTTCGATCCCCACGCCTGACAGGAAATCTTTGTCTTTCCGGGTCTGGTCGGCTGAGGGAGTACCCTCCGTGCCTAGGAAAGCACGTTAAGCCGTTGGTCCCGATTAATCTAACATCATCTATAATAATCTAGGCATGGATCAATCTAGGATGACTACAGCAGCAGCGTTTCCTTGTGGGGTACCACAAAATACTGCGGTCACCAACCCGCCAGCCAAGCGTGGTGACTATCGCAAATACCCTCCCTCGGGAGGAGCCCCATGTTCAGCAGTGGACGTTATACGGGCTGATGATGAATATATGTATGGCAATATACTTACGTGTTTTACGTGCTTGCGGCTTCAACTGCAACACAGCAGCCTGCCGTTACAACGCGGGCCGCAATTATCGACATCGGGCCGAAATGACGCCCACGGACTGCAGTTAGACGAGCAAGGCCTTATTAGACTCTCATAGTCCATAAGCTAGATAAGTCTACATACGACCACTATTATAAGATTAATTCGACTGTGTAATGCTAATCAATTTCCCAGAAACTTGTTAATAAGGTAGTGCATTACTTTTATTTATCCATTTTCAAGTGTTAATCTAATATTTTCCACTACCTAATAAGCTGAGTTTAATAGAAAATGAAATAATCACATAAACCAGGTCATGCAACCATGCGTCATACGTACATCTATACGTACTAATATTATAAGAGGAAAAGTTTGTATTTTGTATGTATCATATTTTCAGCCGTAGATGTCCTACGGCTGAAAATATGATACATACAAAATACACTGCTGGGCATAGGCCTCCCTCATGGATCTCCAGTTGTTGCGGTTAGAAGCGTCCTGCATCCACCGTGATCCCGCGACCTTAACCAGGGTCATCTTTTTAAGGCCGCGGGATCACGGTGGACGCAGGACGCATCTAACCGCAACAAGAAATGGATATTTGTATGTTTGTTTCGAATAAACTCGAAAACTACTAAAGGGATTTTAATTATTCTTTCACCATTAGAAAGCTAAATTATTCCAGAGTAACATAGGCTATAAAAGTCCACCCGAGCGACGCCGGGGCGGGCCG
This sequence comes from Nycteola revayana, assembly GCA_947037095.2. Taxonomy (NCBI): domain Eukaryota; kingdom Metazoa; phylum Arthropoda; class Insecta; order Lepidoptera; family Nolidae; genus Nycteola; species Nycteola revayana. Next base: position 27,847,664 of record OX344842.1, on the reverse strand, counting down.
CTAGTATTTAATAATATATTTAAGTGTAGCCTTCCACGTAGTTAAGTTGTTCAACTCGTTAATTCTCCGTTCCTGTGGCAACCCTCAAATATGTTAGTAACCGATATAGTAATATCGGTATCGTTGATTACGTAGCTTCTAACTAAAATCGATCCAATAGTTTTTGCATTGAATATTATAAATAAATATTTTTTCTCAAAAATTTATTATTTATTTTATTTATTCGCCAACCTCCTTAGCATAGCGGTATTTGACTCGCTTTCAATCTCGGAGGACGTGGGTTCGATCCCCGCGCCGGGCAAGATATCTTTGTGTAGATTCTAAGGTTTCTTTCCGGGTATGGTTGGCTGAGGGACTACCGTCCGTGCCTCGGAAAGCACATTAGCCCGGTAATCCTGTTTGCTATGACATCATCAATAACAATAGTATAGAAGGGAACGGGCAACAGCGTTTCCTGGTATGTTACAGTATAATACTGCGGTCACCAACCCGCCTGCAAGCGTAGTGTTTATGGCAAAAACCCTCGTTCGGGAGGAGGCCTATGTTCAGCACTGGACGTTGTACGGGCTGATGATGATGATGTTTATTTATTCTTACTAAAAATGCTTTAAAGCGCATATTTGTTACTGCTTTAGTTTGAATGAAACCGCTAAACCGGGATATGTAGGTACCTATAGCAGTTATACCGCGGACCATAAGTATGCGCGGCGAGACAAGGGGGGAGCATTGGCCACTCCGTTATGTCAGTCTCACTTCATCACTTACGAACACTCAGCCTCAAGGTCCCAGACAGAATAAACAGAAGTAGGTACATATGCAGCGAGATGTTAAGAGATTAATTCCACCAAACTAACCATATTTACCTATAACACCGCGTATAAATTGCCACTAAATTGGCGAATTTTCAAACGTACGTTGTGTAGATATAAATTACCAAAATTAGTGGTACTCCGGAAACATTTAGTACATAATGCAATAAAGATTATTTATCGCATGGTACTGATGTACTAACAGTTACATAATAGGCTCTCGAACACAAGTCACAATAGGTATATTACAAGAGACATGCCATTAATCCGATTAAGCTAGCTTCAAAACCCGTATTTTAATTATTTGAGCCATTCGGAGTTATAAAACCAGATGGACTCTTGCGTTGCCATATGTCCCGTATATACGTACGTACATCCCGTATTTTATGTATTGACAGGTGTTCTCTCGTATTATAACGAGAACCGTCGTATACTTAAGTACCTACAGCTTAACTAATGAAATAATTTCAATCAAGTAGGTAGTATAAAGTCACTAATAAAGTAAATAAAGCGACCGTAGCCCAATGGCTAGGGCGTCGAACTTGCGGGTGCCGGTTCGATCCCTACCCATTGCACTACCGACGTGAACCCACTCGTAGCACAAGCATTTCAGCTTAACACGAGGGGTTAACAAGAACACTAGTAGTGAGCAAAACCTCCTACCTACTAAAATTTCCGAAAAACTTTTTTTTTTCGGTTTGACTTACGTACGTAGCCACGAGGCTTTTGCTACTTCCCCGGGCATAAAGGCGAGCAGAGCTCCAGCCTTAATAAATGGTTTAAAAACTACAAACTAAGCAACCTGCGCAAGAGGGCGCCCCATGTGGGGCTTGGACCTCGGCTCAGGGCGGTCGCTGGCGATGGGATTCAGGGGTTATGACTTTTAGTATTTTAGGGGAGTTTTGTGCAACTGTCGCTCTACTTTACACTTCGCGGGCCTCTCGGACTTCGGGTCGACGAGGGCATGATAATGAAACTGCTTTTCGAAGAATGTAATAAAATAAAACGCCGTGTCAACTTTATTTTAACTCAATTAATAAACTTAAAAAAAATGTATTTGTACCGAGAACCTACCTAATCCCCTTACATAAGCTCCTTTGCGTTTGTGTCTGGTTGTAGAATAGAAATAGTACCTACCCCTTTAAAACATATTTATCAGAGCATTGATCTAACGGTAGAAAGGTATTCCTCACAAAGATTTTTCCAGCATTAATGTATTAATCTACTTTCCTTTGAGCACGGATCCCCGTTCTCATAGTCCGACATGCAGTAATTAAGTTTAGTCCTCGTTATGAGAGTCAGAAGCCCGCTCTTTGATGCGCCATTTTACAAGTTTACTATACCTAAGTTCTTTTCTAAATTTAAATTTTCTAAAAAAAAAAATATACGTATCTGAGCTCAATTCACAAGGGTTTTTCAGTTGTATAGTACAACTGCTTATATTTTTAGTGTGCAGTTCTAACTTCTCCCACAGAGCTCCTAATTTATTGTGATTAAAATCAATCATTATGCCTAATATATTATCTAAGCAACAATATCGGGTTAGTTATAATATGTATATATCATTTATAACTGGAGAACATAAGAGTCGATTTCAATGACAAGATAGCTTATAAGTAGAGATCGGATTATACGCAACATAAAAAGCTTGTTATATGCATGAAAAATGCTTGAAACATGCACGAAAATTGGCAGAATATGCAAAATTTAATGATAAGTTAGTTTTAATTTTATTTTATTTCGAAATCAGCTTACAATTAGTAAATATGAATGAATAGGCGATCATAGGTGTTTACACTACACATTGCAGTTTATTACGTGACTTTTTTTTTATTTTTATAAATGTATACAATTATTATTATTAATGTATTTATTTATTTTGTGACTATAATTTGGTTTTGGAACGCAGGATGACTGCACTGCACTGGAAAAAATATTGTAAATATACCGATAATATGCATTATAACTCGATATTAGGTAAAATATGCTAGTACCGTTGATAATGACTTAAATATAACAATGCATATGCACAAGGCCGGATTTAAGGGAGGGCATCCAGGGCAGCTGCCCGGGGCCTCCACAATAGAGGGGCCCCCACAATAGAGATTTAAAATCTTTCAAAATCTAACGAATAAACTCTACAGCTTTACTTTTATTTGTTGTTTCAGCGTTTTAGAACCATGAGTAGTGTAATAGTCCTTTAATATTGTAATCACGGTTATTCATCTATTTCACTTAAATTAGACAATCAGTAAAATATCAGAATTCGAATCGTTCTGAAAAGTATGTATATATGTATTCCGAATTTCTACACATTTAGAGGGAAACTAATTTGTGGACCAAGAGGGCTCTTGTTCCTTGTTGCCCCGGGGCCTCCGGACTTCTAAATCCGGCCCTGCGTATGCAAATATGCAAATGCATATAATCCGGTCCCTACTTATAAGCATTATTACTTTATAATATGACGAACCATCGAACCATCTAATAACTCCGCCATCTTTCAAAACTGAGAGATTGAAATGGTTGCTGGAATTCCAGCTAAAATTACGAGTAAAATAACATTATAATTATACTCACTAACGATTTTGTTTAATATGTTTTTAATATAGAGTGTGTGTCAATAATGGAGTTCGACCCGCAAAGTAAAATATACTGAATTCCATATCTACACACATAAAAATAAGTTTACATGAAACACCCACCTGGTCTAAGAAAAATCTTCTTGGGAATGCGATAGTCAATAACCCTAGTAGGTATCGGCAACCAATTGTGATGCACCCGGAATATACATAGATAAAACATGAATACTTTAACTACTTACCTATCATCATCATCATCATCAGTCCGTATTACGTCCACTCCTGAACATGGGCCTCCTCCCGGGGGACTTAGTAGACGTGTTGGTGACCGCAGAATTATGTTGCACCACAAAAGAAAACGCCCGTTTATTATACACACGATTATTATAGATAATGTTTTAACAATCGGGACCAACGGCTTCACGTCCTTTTCGAGGCAGGGGGGGGGGGGGTAGTTCCTCAACGAACCAGACCCGGAAAAAAATCTCCGAATTTACACAAACATTTCCTGTGTTTTAAGTGTCTAATAAATCTTAAATAAGTAATTAATAAATTAATATAGACTATCCGCGATAGCTAGACAGTTGAAAGGATCAAAAATAATGTGTTTTATTGTAACATTTTATCTAATTGGGTCTCCCATACAACATACAAGAAAAGAGAAAAAAAAAAGAAAACATAAATTTCGAACTTTCCATACAATCTTTGCGTATTTTACTCCGTGGCGTAGCGGTATTTGGCTCGCTTTAAATATCGGAGGTCTACCCTCCGTGCCTCGGAAAGCACGTTAAGCTGTTGGTCGCGATTGTTATAACATTATCTAAGTATATCAATCGTAAACAAAGGAACGGGCGACAGCGTTTCCTTGTATGTTTCAACATAATACTGCGGTCACCAACCCGACTGCCAAACGTGGTGACTATGGCAAAACCCACCATCAGGAGGAGGCCCATGTTTAGCAGTGAACGTTATACGGGCTGTTGATGATGATGATGAAACTAACTTTGGACCCCCGTATTATTATAGATATATACTTATATACTTAGGGAGAGAATTTGCATTTGCTTATATACAGAAATAAGCAGGAATTCGGTTGACTACGTGACAATGTGAGAACATTTACCGGCTATTATATAATCTATGTGATAGTCCTATGCACAAATTCAATAAGCTGATTGATTGGTCTATTTGTCAAGATGGGTTATCTCCGGTTGAAGTACCAAGTTTATTCGCGCGTCACTCTTGCTTAGTTCAAGTACCGGTTGATTCTATCTGCGCTGCGTATGTAAAAGTGAATAAAGATCGTGTTTCCATAGTGACCGAACAAATGCCCAGCCGTCTTGACGATGTAATTATGCAAAGAGATTACCCAAATTGATTTTTTTTTAAATATCTGTTGTACAGTGGTCACGTGACATTGCTTGATAATAAAAACCTTTACTCTCCCGTTTACCTATTATAATCGAACATTATGTTTTTAATTATATACCGCCAACTGTTTGCAGGACGAAGCGCTGCCAGACAATTTTGTAGCTCCTGTGCGGTGCGCAGTGTAGGTACTGTATGACGTTACACTATTATGAAACATGAACATAAACCCTTCGAATAAGGGCTAAGTCCATATTTATTACTTTAATAATATGTTACTTTCCTAATTTAAACTGGAGTCGCATTATAGCTTATGACCAACAGTGATAATACCCTGTATCCTTAAAACGTTAAATAACTTAAATATTATTCTTTCTTTCGTTGGTCCAGCAGGTGGAATCTACTATATTCGAACACAAAAAAATGGTTGGCTAAAAAATGCGAAACTAGAAATTTTCTACCACCAAAATTAATATTTTAAGAATTGGAAATAAAGTCTCTAACGAAATTAGGTCAACAGTTACACAATCATCCTTGTTAAGTTAAGAGCTTTGGTCTAGTTTATTTTTTCTTAACTTTTTTTTATTTGCGGCGAATAAACCACCGTCCAATAACTGTCTTCATGTAAATTAAGCTCTCATTTTACCCCTTTAACAAGCAATTAGCCGTCTGTATAAATAACTAACTACCTATATTTGTTAATGAGATTGCATTGTACGGATTTTGTAGAATATAAGCTGATTATATAACAACCACAATACTAATTGCACTTGTGGCTCAGAAACAGTAGCTTTTGTTTTTCAACCGACATTATTTCGTTTTATTTAAAAGGCTTTTGCTACTTCACCGAGCATAAGAGCGAGCAGAGCTCCAGCCTTTTTTTATGTCCGGGGGTAAATGCATTTACGCTTCCCCTCTGTTGCTTCAGCGTTCCTGCGCCGGCGAAGGGGTATGTGGGACTCACCCTCTCCATAGCGTGGTATGCTATAGTCATCCCACGTGGAGAGGACCCTACACCACTAAAACCCCCCGGACACTCCTCTGTCCGCCGTTGGTGTGGGCCGGGTACGCGAGGCAATCCGGCCCAAGCAGAGCTCCAGCCTAAGCAACCTGCAACTGCGCTAGTGGGCACCCCCTGTGGGATTTGGACGTCGCGCGTCGGCTCAGGGCGGTCGCTGGCGGGGGAACACTGAGACAAGGTGTTCGAAGAAGCAACTCGGCTAGGGCTTCGGACTTGTGATATTGTGGTCGCCGGGTCGATGCCCACCTATTGCACTAGCGACGTGAACCCACTCATAACACAAGCATTTTAGCTTAGCACGGGAGGTTAACAAGAATACTATTATAGTAGAGTGCAAAGCTCTACTGTTACTGAGACCAGGAGAACAATTTATGTGAACACCTAATAGTTTTTCTTGAGTCATTGTGCGATTTGTGTGCGGGAATATTTGTAATGTTATATAACACAAGAGTTTCTTTCCAAGGTTCGGGAGCTGATTTGAAAAAATATATTTAAAAATAGCAAAACAATGATGACATGAAAAGATACCGCGGTATTCATGTTGGGATGTATGACTTGTTTACTTATTTAATATTTCTTCACATGGAATTAGTTGCCCACAGTATTTATTAACGGTCTTTGATTTTTTTGTGAGTGGAATCGGAAGTATTAATTAACTAGCTGCGCTCCGCGGTTTCACCCGTGTTACCCTGCTGCAGTGGGTCGGAGCGTGATTTTTTGTAGCCTATATGTTAAAAGATGATTAACTATTCATTATTTTTTACGTAAGAGTAACAAACATCCATCAATCCATACTTACAAACTTTCACGTTTATAATATTAGTAGGAACTAGGATTACATATTGAGCGTAAAACAGTTGACGTGTGGATAAGTAAGCAGTTTAAGTCTTAGAATAATTATGAAATACTATTATATAGTACAGTCAGCATCAAAAGTTGATGACCACATTTAGATTTCCAAAACCGCTGAACACCGTATTATACCTAAATCGCTCAACATGACAAGCGCCAGAAATGAATGATTATCATAAAAGGCCATAAGTAGGTGACCATCACTTTTCAAAAGTCGCTTAACAAAATTATAGTAAAAATAGCATAACATTCTTCGTCTCTAAAGTCTCTGAACAACTTTTTGACAAAAATAGCATACCATCGTTTAACTCATAAGTCCCTGAACAAACTAAAAAAAAAAATTGGGTTTAATATGTGTGTGTATTTTACAAGCTTTTATTTAACTTGCAATGTATGTATGTTATTTGTTCGGGTGGAATCTTGCAAGCATATATATATTGCATGTCAATGCAATAATATGGTACCTTGAGCTTATCTGATGATGAAGTCGGAAGGTGGCCATAGGAACTCACTTCTGTACTGAATAAAATAGTCCAGTTTGGGCTCGTTTGTTTTGTGTTTATGAGTACCTACTTTCCATTGCATATGATGACCGGATGGCATCGACCGTGCGTGATCCGCTGTAAATAGGGTTACAAGCTTAAGTCTAAAAAGTCAAAAATTAAATAAAAATTTAAAAAAATATTTTTTAAAACAGGCTTTTATTAAAAACTAATGTGTACTCATAGTACAATTTCAAATATCAAAATATATAAATTGTAATAGCTTGAGGCACTGAAATATAGTAATGAACGCCTTAAGCTTTTATAATTTATATATATCTATACATATAATAAAACAGTTAAAAACTGTGTCTATACATTGAATATATAAAAAAAAAAAATTGAGGGGGGTTTAGAAAAAGTAATTGAGCACGAATCCAAAAAAAAAACTGTCTGTTTGTCTGTTTGTTTGTACACGCTAATCTTCGGAACTACTCGACGGATTTAAATGATTTTTTTGTTGTATAGGTATTAATTCTGGGTAACATATAGGCTATGATTTATCTTGGAAGCTTGAACACCTGATGCAGAACCGCAACTGACCAGCCAAACTATAAGAGATACAAAAATGGTACATAGCAAAAATTTCCACGTTCAAGTTCCACGTGATGAGCATTTTCTGCTGAGACAATAAATTTGAAGATCTGGAACACTTGATGTGGAACTCCAAGAGTCCAGCTACACTATAACATTAGGAATGACGTCTTTGCAAGAGTTGTTCAGACTGATGAGCACTCTCTGTTGACGTATTAAAATTGAAGATCTGGAACACTTGCTGTGAAACTCCAAGAGCCCAGCTACACTATAACATATATAGGAATGACGTCTTAGCAAGTTGTTCAGCATTTTTTTTTGTTATCTGTTGGAAGTGCATTTACGCATATACATATACACATACACTATAAAACATATAGGAATGACGTCTTAGCAAAAGTTTTTCGGTCTGGTGGGCATTTCCTGTTGACTTATAAAAATCGAAGATCAAAAATATCTGATTTGAAAATCAAAGCTATCACTAATTTCACTATATAATTATAAAATAACATAAGCTGGGTGTACGTCCACGCGGTGACAGTTTAGGACTAATTTTCGATGAAAATGAATCAATGAAAACTATACTGGCCAAAACTCCCATTTTATATAAATATGCCTTCGGACTTATGTGTTTAATTTCCTTTTCCATTTATCTTAGTGACACGCACATATTAGTAAAGCACTTAAGCTCAGTCAACTACATTGTCTTCTAGACTGACATTTCTGCAAGAAACTCATACCACATGTCAGTAAAAATTTATAATCATTGACCCGAATTTATTAAAACTTTGCCTAGAAATAAATTTAGAAAACAATTGTATAACCTTCTTAATGAAAATGGTTTCTATACAATAAATGAGTTTCTGCAGTATAAATTTTAATTTATAATTATTAACTATGTAAATAATATGATTGTTTTATGCTAAATGCTTTAACGTATAATTAATTTAATAATTTTTATACTAATATTTATTTGTCACTTTGTATTGTAGTTAATTGTATTTGTATGCCGGAAATCGGTTAAATGTGTGAAACCATTGTAAAAGATAAATAACATCATGTATACCACATTTATCACAAATAAATAAATAATCTTGAAATCTTAATCTTGAAATAAATTACACCACGTGTGTACGACCGATTACGACGTACGCAAGCACCAGTGGTAATGTTCCTGCTCCTCATCAGACTCTCGTCATCATGTGCAATGGAAAGTACTCCTAAACACAAAACAAACGAGCCCAAACTCGACTATCTCAGCGCTTGCTTTAAGGGCGTACCAGTGGTGATGTTCCTGCTCCTCATCAAACCCCCGTCATCATGTGCAATGGAAAATACTCACTAACTCAAAACAAACGAGCCCAAACTCGAACATCTTAGCGCTTGCATTAAGGGCGTACCAGTGGTAATGTTCCTGCTCCTCATCAGACCCTCTTCATCATGTGCAATGGAAAGTGCTCATAAACCCAAAACAAACGAGCCCAAACTCGACTATCTTATTCAGTAGGTACAGGAGTTCCTATGGCCACCTTCCGACTCCATCATCAGATCAGCTCCATGGTACTATTGCCTTGTCACGCGATATACATATGCTTGCAAAATTTCAGCTCAATCGGTTGAGGGTATGTGCTTCAAAATTTAGTTGCAAGATTCCACCCGAACAAATTACATACAAAGCAAGTTTTAAAATAAAAAAGTTCAGTAACTTTTGTTATTTTATTATGTTAAGTTATTTTTGGACATTGCCGTGATTATACTAGTTAACTAAAACAAGCATTTTATAATGTTCAGTGACTTTTGTAAAACTGAATGTTATGATATTTTCGGGTATTATAACGATCAGCGATTTTTGACAAAATGGTGTTCAGTGACCTTTGACGAGTAGTGTTCAGTTAATTTTGAACTTTAATGATGTTCATTCTATACTGGCGCCTATTTCGTTCAGCGATTTATGGGTGTAAAGTGTTCAGCGGTTTTGGAAATCTAAATGTGGTCATCAACTTTTGATGCTGACTGTACCTACCTATATAGATTTCTATTAACCTATATTGTATTAAATTTAAATAAGCTACTCTTAGTTGTATGTGTATTATGTTAATTATTGTAAAATGTTGTCATTAAATACATATTATGAAATAGCATTTTTCAATCGTCAGAATATTATTAGGACAGTAAATAAATTCAACAGATTGTGTATGGACATTCTGTCAAAATGAACTTATATATTTAATGCTCTGATTTTTTTCTTTTTGATGAAACATTTTCCCTTAATCTTTTTAATTACCTCTAGATAGAATTCGCTCAAGTTGTTGGTTAAAGTCGATTATCTTGTTAGGACATATGCTTAATTATATTTAATACAAGGAGCATCTAAAATAATGTAACACTATACCAAGTGGCGGCTCCAGGGCATTCCATTGATGTTAGTTGATAGCCGCCGCATATTGCGCACAACATGTCGTGGGAACAGTGTACCCAATTGGCAATTGCTTCATTTAAATGAAAGCTATCATAGCTATCTCCTCTACGGCTTGTCCATTGAACTTGCATGCATTTATCGTTATCTAGTCCTCCCTATTTTGATTATGACGGCCAAACTGTAAGGATATTGGCCGCAGGTGGCAGGACATATGCGTGTGCGCAAACACAGGTGAAATCTAAAGGTATTCCTTTACTCTCTAGATCTGGTGGGACGGTTTTACCACACATGACTGGTGAGAGGTCATGCACAGGGCTATCAGCTTACTATGCTGTTCGAACTACGGGTGAAATACCACCAACATCATAACTTCGCTCTAGTACGTAAATTAGTCATGAGAGAAAATTAGTAGTAACCCGATTTTTGCCTGACCCGCCATTCGAACGGCCACGCAAGTGACGGTCGATCGTTATTGCTACCTCAAAGAATCATCATCATATATAGGAAATATTGAGTACTAATTGTGTGAAAGACAGATTATGTAGTTGTTCTAAGTCAAGACTTACTGTGAGCTTTGATAATAAATAATACATTGTGAAGAGGCATTCAATTCTCTAGTGCAAGAATTGTTTTAAACGAAATCTTATTATATTACTAGGCGTACCTTTGTAGCTTTTAAATTTATTGCTTAGCTTAAAAAAGCAAAACCTACTTTAGACACCTTCCAGAAACTTTTTCACCTGTTGTTCTCCATCTTTAAATATCTTATACCAAGTTGATGGAATATCAATGTCTTTGATACATTGATACTGCGCAGCGACAAATGACTAGTGCACGCCCGACATATGTGACAATGTGTATCATCCAACTTGTCCCGTACGATTTGTTACCACGATCCGTTTACATATCTAACGCTCTTCGTCTGTGATTATTTGAAACTGATCACTATGGAGGTCCATGTTAGCGTATGTAACATAGACGTTGATTGAATTTGCCTTAAGGGTGGTATGAGTTTGATTACATCCGCGTTTTGATTAAGCTAATTTCGTGCTATACGAGATGAGTAAGTACCTATACCGCTATAATATACTTCATCAATACCTAAAGCTATTAAGCAATTCCTGACAGTAGACGAACGTACTGAGAAGTAGACCTGCGCCTATCTTAAGATCCACGATTCTTAAACAAATACGAGACACAGTTTCATTACTATACCGCAGTCGTATTAACGGTGTATCAACTAGGCGAGATAGGTAGAGATAGATACTTCATTTTCCACGCACAAAACAAAAACTAATTAAAACTCTCGTTACAACGCAACAATGTGGCTGGTCGCCTTTATTTTTATTTTTATAGGCCTCCCTAATAACTAAAAACCTTCAGGTATTGTGAAGAAGGAGATTACTCTTCCCCAGACCCGATCCAAGCAGGTTTGCCACAAGACTCAGTACTCTCGCCACTCCTGTTCTCACTTAACACAAGTGACATCCCGAAACCCAAGAAAGCCCATCTGGCTCTCTTCGCGGACGATACCGTTTTAACTACTCGGGCCACAGGGGGCACCCTCTAGCGCAGGTTGCTTAGTTTGTAGTTTTTAAACCATTTATTAAGGCTGGAGCTCTGGAGCTCGCCTTTATGCCTGGTGAAGTAGCAAAAGCCTCGTGGCTACTTACGTAAATCCATCCGATAAAATAATAAAAATAAGACTAAACTTAGTTTGATAAGGATGCACTCGAGCTTTTGTTTATAATTGCATCAATCAATTTACTAGTGACAAATTATGGTAACAGTTTACTTTCAAAATAACATTTATTTCATTTACACCTTCTTCTCCTTAACTGTTAACAAACGTGTTAATATATTGCATTATATAGAAGACGTATAATAAATAAATAAATAAATAAAATAGTTTATTTGATAACCTTAAACGTACAACAAATTTGAGATTTTGAGTGTTTTTCAATTATCGAAATGTCATTGAATAATACTAGTGAACGATCCATCACGGGCGCAAACACTGTAGGTACATTGAATGGTACGTGATTAATCTCATGTAGGGCATAGAATTTGCCTTCCCGCGTTGCAGGATTCGTCGCGGGTCATGTTCAAATGATTCCAAAATCAACAGTGTAGGTGGCATTCAACTCTCCGTTTACGTTGCATTATTTCCAAAAGCACAGGTTATTAATTACAAAAATGTATAAATTAAACTATCACTGATCCAGTGACGATTTTATAGGAGTATCGTAGGATAGGACTTATATAAAAAAAACAATGTATTTCACTCAAATATGACACAGAGAAATTTACCTACTTAGGTACATGGTGCAATTTCATACGTTTTACTGTAGATAGATATACCGCAGGCAATTAATATAAAAAAATATATTAATCATCATGCACACGGATTTAAACTAATATGGCATTTTATTTATCAACCTACAATTATAGTTTCGATTGAACAAATGTATGTAAGTAACATATACTACAGACTACAGACTACGGACTACAGACTCCGCTTCATATGTTAGAAGTGCCAAATGTTAAATATCGCAATAGAAAAACTTTCTATAATTATAGTACTTACCTTAGATAAATGATTTGTCTCGCGCGTTCTACTATAGATATAGATGTACTTGACAAATGCGGCAAAAATATTACGCCGAAAGCGGCAAACTCGAGCCAGTCACGCTCTGTGCGAAGAACACGCGTCGAAAGAATGATATTTTTTTTGGTTATAATCGAAGTAATATGCTAATTTGCGTAGTAAGCTGTGAAAAAGAATCCGCTACTGAATGTCGAAGTTTGAAATGTCGACGTTTGTTAGTTCTAAAGTACAGGATCTCGATGTACGCCAGTTCGAAAGTTCAGTGGAGCGAAGTATGCAAGGCCGACGTATCGTTAGTTAGAAAGCATACGAGTGCGTCGACGGAGCCCCGCTGCGCGGGGCTCCTACTACAGCATAGTTAAAAAAAAAACCACGAAGGGGATGGCGGGGTCTGACGACCCCGCCATCCCCTTCTAACCTAACCTATCCAAGTCGGGGTGCCCCAAGTTCCATTTCGAACGTCGGCCTTGCATACTTCGCTCCAGTGAAATTTCGAACTGGCGTACATCGAGATCCTGTACTTTAGAACTAACATACGTCGACATTTCAAACTTCGACATTCAGTAGTCGACCCTGTGTAAAAATAAGACTACAAGAAATAAGAAGGACAACAGGATTACATACCATCGGTGCAATGTCTTATACACACTACAATATTGAGTTGCCGCATACAATCGACTAATCCTACTAATATTTTCCAAAAACAGGCGTAGTAACACTTGCTCAATGTAATCTATTTATTTAAAAGATTTTACATTTGGCAGGCGTATAATCTAAATTAAGATGTACAAGCTTTAATTATTATAAAACATGTAACAACCCGTCGTTTTTCAGTGGATGGTTAAAAGCATTACCTATAACACAATATAGCAGAATAGCAATCTAATATGGGAAATGAGAAATCTCAAGGCATTGCTAGTAGTATAACAATATCTAGGGTATAATGTGGAAGTCGAAGTGTAAACCCCTGAGAGAGAAATCTTAGTAAATACGTGCTTTCATTGTGCAAAGAGCAGGCTTTTCTAACATATCACTACCTACCACTTTTAATCAGAGCCCCGTTTTGATTCACATCTTACTTACGTACCTACCTACTGATGGCAGTGTTTTTTTCTGCTAATGTAGGTAGTATTTTCATGCGCATTTATAAATACAAGGAATAAGGATAAGTTAATAAAATTTCGTTGGTAGGCTGCCGGCCACAGCGGCCATTTTCTACGCAGGATATTTAATAGTACTCTTTATTGCGATTCTGACTCTTAAAATCCGATGGAACGTCTCTAGTCCAGAATCGGTGAGAATATAAAAAATCTATACAAAAAAAAACAAACCATTACAGATTTTTTTTCTCTATCATTTATCAAAGGGTATATTTTATGTAGAACTTCTTAATGGGGTTGGGAGCTACACGGATGAAACTGCATGGTGAGCCTATGTTTTATACTTTTTGTTAGGTTTGAAACTCCAACATATTTTTAATTGACGGCTCATGTTACGCACGCTTTTAGCGAGCTAGCAAACATTTTTTATAACAATTTCACTAGAAAATATGTAGGTAAAATAAATTGTAGAAAGTAGAAGTATTTATATACTTCTATACTAATATAAAGCTGAAGAGTTTGTTTGCTTGAACGCGCTAATTTCGGGAATGGTCCGATTTGAAACAAACTTTTAGTATTATATAACCCATTTAACAAGGAAGGCTATAGGCTTTATTTAAATATGCAGTTCCTACGAGAACGGGCGTTACGCGGGTAAAACCGCGAGTGGGAAGAAACGATAAATTAATTTAATCCCTAAACGGGCAGAGGTAATATAGAACCCACCATATTTTGAACTCCATGTACTTGTAATAAAGATCAAAACCAATCAATTCTAAACATACCTAATGCCCGTTTAAGGATAAAAGTTGTTATAAAAAGTGGTACCGCACAAAACAAAGTGGCTGAAACTGCTAAACAGCTATACTGTATTCATCGAGGTGTGAGATTAAATGTAAACAAACCATAAAAAGGATACTTTAAGGGTCACGATTGATGAAGTGAATATATTTTATTACAGCTGTCAGTACAATCACGCCTATGAAGTTTTGAATTTAGCAGTATTGAAAGACAGTAACTGCCAATGTTATATTTTATGGGCATGGCGACCTAATAAGTGATGGGCAATGAATCATCGTGGCCATCGACTATAAACTATCGATATTTTTATATAAAACTTAATTAAAAATAAATTAATTATTAAATTTCATTATATATTTTAATATCATAATATAATGTACATATGTACGCGTACTTGATCTAAAATAATAGTGAGTAAATAAAATCCAATTTATAAAAATAAACTTTGGATTTCAGAGGGTATAAATGTATCTTATATTAAAATATTTGTTTAATTTAGTAACGTTTGTAATTAAATTAATCCCAATTATTTGTTACATTATCGTCAATAATAGTAAGAAAAGTCGATAATTACTATCGACATTTGTTTAAATGTTAAAAACCCTATAAATGTCATCTTTTATGAAGTATAATGATTTATTAAATCGTTTACATGTAAAAACACCCAAAAAAGACTTGATTCCCAAACTTCGAATGCATTTTAATACGACTAAATTATAGACCACAGGTTCTCCCGAACTTTTTACATAAAAATGTGAAGTTTGGTTATCGGTCGTATTATATCCGCCATTTTTACTATCTATAGATCAACTTGTTGATACGAGAGTTCTGCTTATTTATTATTATAGATATTTTCGTTGAATTTATATCTTTTATGAAGTTCAAAGTCATTTGTTGGTTGTTTTGTTTTTGTTATATTTACGTTTTCGAGCTTAAAACATGAGTGCACCTGGACCAAGCAACGCTTGCACTTTTCTTCGCCAAAGAAAAAGCGATCAAAGAAAACTCCAACGCATTCAACGGATAAGGTGGCTGTTATTAATGTGTTCAAACTCATAGAAGAAACGTGGTCGAAGGATTCGTATCCGTACAAAGGTATCAATTAAACCACTGAAATTATGGGAATATCGCAAGCCACTGTAAACAGGTTCTAAAAGGACATAGTGAATTAATCCTATTGAGTTAATATGGGCCCAAGTTAAAGGATTTATTGCTGAGAATAACAAAATCTTTAAGTTAAGTGAAGTTCAAATTTTACTAGCCGATGCAATTAAAAATATAACAGTAGAGGCTTGACAAAAGTGCATTGACAATGTGAAAAAGAAGAGCAAAAGATGCTTAAAATTGATGGAATAATTGATACTTGAATATAGTTGACCGCTTCGTTATTCACAATAGCGACAGTTCTTGAGAATCCTCCCAATTCTCCGAATAATTAATTCAATAAGAGTGATTTATGATTTTATTATCTTCATAGTTAGGTACCTTATCTTAACCCGAGCTGCTAGACACACAAATGTGAAACCCTACATTAAATTAAATAGCAATAAAAAACATTGAAAAAAGTTTGAGAAACAATGTTTTCTTTGTTTACACTTTGTCTCAAGCCCCGATGAATAGGGTATAGGACTAAATATAAAAATAATGAGTACCGTGTCAAACATAAGATACAAGTCAAATTTCAAAAGGAAAAAAGAAAGTTGTAACACTTCTTCCTGGTTATTTTTAAATAATTTATTGTCAATACAATACCAATATAGCATTCTGGTGGTTTTTGAAGGCTTTAAGCATTTTTTTGCCATTGACAGCTGTTGGATTTTGGGAGTGTAACTTAGTAGTGACAGAAGCGCACGCTTCAATGCTTTTGGACGCAACCAAGGCAGTAAGACAGCTGCAAGACACGTTCCTATATTAACATGTCGCAAATAAGAACCTCTTCTAAGCGTTTTGGTTCCGTATAGATTTTTATATATGTTTACAGAGCGGTTGCTGTTGCTTGTTATTGTTTTATACATATGAAGGGTTGTGTTGTGTGTCTTAATGTATTCAGATTAGTTATATATATTTTTAACCCAAATAAAAAAATAACCATTACCTTTACTTAAAGTTTGATTTTCTAATGCAAAGATATTAAAGATTTGATTAAACTATATTTTTCTCTTACATTTCTAGAGAGTATGGAGAGTGTCTATGACACTAAATGTTAATATTTCCACATAGAAACGTTACAGCAACAACATCATAAATGTTAATTGGGATTCAGAATAGTCACTTGCCAAAACGGTCGATATTCAATTTTACTAATAGATTTATATTAATTATTTACCTAGGTATGTGTATTCTCCAATATTTGCAAAGTAAGACCTGACAGAATATTTTGAATGATTAAATAATATCCGCCGTTATTTACAATGCCATATGTATTTCTGTTTCTGTGACAAAGACTTTGTTGAACTGTGTTATTTCTCCGTGCACTATCGACTAACTCGTACTATCTTTGGAGTCAAATCTTTTTGAGTGTTTTGGTGTTCTAAAGCTGTAATTAGCTGCAATAAGCTCTGCCCTCCTTAATGCAAACTCAGAACTTGCAAAATCGCGATTTCGAGATAAGCGCGGTTAACACATTTTTGGGCAAGTATGGCGTATCCCGTTAAATAAAAAACATGTTTATCATAAAAGAATATATAAGATTTTAATTTTATTATGAAGATATAAATTAGGGTCCTGAAATGTAATTTTCGCAAAAAAGTGAAAATCCCAAAAATGACGATTACTGCAAATACAATTAGCAGGGCAGAGCTGTATGCCTACTATCCTGAATTTAAAATGAAGGGAATCTAAAAAAATATATGTAAAATGCTACGTGATGCAGTCGGATATAGATGTGAACACATTTTACCATTTGTAAAACACAAATACAAATAATAATATAATAAGTGACGTAACTAGGTATTCAAGCAAAAAAAAAAACAGGTGCCCCTGAACTGTTTAAAAAGGCAACAAGAGGATTGCTAATAAGGTTTCGGGCCGTCCCCGGGTACATGGGCCCACATACGCTTCGGTAGCTACGCCAGTGAATATAATACACATACATAAATACTCTCTCTCATACATAGTTACTAGTAAATAAAGATTACCATTATATCTTATTATATCCATTGCAAAATTGCTAATTCTTATCGCACTTCACAAAAGATTTGAGTACTACAAGGGCGAACTGCAGTATTAAATAAGGAAAATATAACATTAATTTATAAATAAAACTCCATTAGAAATGCATATGTATCTTTAAAATTCCACTGTAACTAACAGCAAATCGTTGCATCTGTTTTAAATGAATATAAATGAATGACTATTTGGCTAACGTTTGAAACATTCACTACTGGTCCCAAAAAAAGAGCATGGACGATCGAACGCGTCTACCTGAGGCGCAGTTTTTTGGTTTCCTTGCGTCGCACTATAATTTTAATTTCATTTATATTTAGCCCTACCTGTTTATTATTATGACTTCGTGTTTAGGGATACTAAGTTATCGTTTATGTATACCTAAAGTTAGTTATAGAAAGTGCAATGGCCGTTGACAGAATGTTCAAAATTATGTACATATCCAAATTACTTGTAATTTAATAAAAAAATTAAGTATTAAGACGCAATTACGCATTAGTGTGCTCACCGGGCTGCTCGACTACCACTTTACAGTACACCACAGCCAAATAATGTAGATTGGAATGTAGATTAATGTAGTGTTCCTGTGGGTGAGTTAAATCGTTAAGGCTTAAAAAGGCTTCACAATGTGTTTAGGGAAGGGAAAAGGGCGGTTAGTGTTGCACATCTACTGGCCCGGCACTATCTACTCTTATCGTTGGATGTCACTTAACATCAGGTGGATAGGAGTAATTGGGAGATAATAAAAATGAGGGCAATGATGGCCCAGTGGTTACGGTATTCGGTTCTGTAATGGCCCGAAGTTGGCGCCGACTAAAGAAAAACAGTCTTGTTCATTTTTAAATACTTCCGTTTGTTTAAATGTTGCAATGGGTTGTAGCTTGACCCTTTAATCTTCTTCAATCAGTTATACTGAATCAGATAAATTAATCAGAGTAATCAAATATAAAATGTCGTTTTTTAATAGTAAATCAAGATGGATGATAAAGGTTGATATGACGTCAAATATAACAACGATATACTAACTCAAATGGAATACGTAACTTAAGTAGGTACGTATTCCATCGGTAGACATTTTAGTTATCCCTTCGAACACAAGGTACAAGTACCTACACAGTAATTTTCTTCAACAAAGTTCCAATTTTGTAATTAACTTTTAACGACGCGCGATATATGAAACAACACAATGAAAAAAATATATGAACGTAGGGTAATACTGCCTATCCTTGACACAACAGCAACTATTGGTAACAGCAGCTTACATTTTAAAAACAAAAACTCATAACCATCACTCACCATTTTTCCTACAAACTTTATAGATTTTTCGAGTTGAAGTCATTGAGAGATTTATTTGTACAATTTATAAAATATTTGTTTTCGACCAAAATAACGTGAAAAAATATTACTATTGTTACTATTATATTCTCTTACAAAAGGCGTATAATTTATTTCGCTTAAAGTGTTAATAATTGAACATTTTCCCCTATATCTTCCAGTTAGGTACGTATGTACAAATTCAGCAAAAGAGCGCATTAATAACCTAATATTATTACCTAAATAAGATAAACTCGAACATTCATGCACGATCAGATGGTCTTCGATCGAGACATAATCAGACACAAATCATAGGTTGTGGAGGCGTGCGCCCGCGCATATGCCGACGCATCTGTCCTATCTCGCGGGCCCGTTTACTTAGTAGCGCACGGGTCCTGGTTACAGGATGATGTTAAACTTACAATATCTAACATAAACTTACAATAATAATTTTAAAAGTTAGAAATTTGAATGATTTTTAATCATTACGGTAGATATGAAGTTTATAAGTTTATTTATAGGTCTTACCAGGTCTTACTAAGTATATTTATTAGACGACTTTATAGCTTTTCTTTTACTGCTATCTTTAATGGATCACAGCTTCTTATCTAGTCCCCGTTAGACAAATTAAATAGCAGAGATTTGTAAATGGAAAACTACTTTATTTTTCGAATCTTTCCCAAAATAAATAATAATAATGTATCTTTGTATATTTACTTTAATGTTTATACGTTCATATTGTGATTAAATATAAATTAGTTCGTCTCAATGCGACCATCAATCAACCACAGGCTGTATATCGATATCGGCCGAGATCGCGGAGACACCTGCGCGTGCGCACCTGCTCGCCTCTGATTCGCCAAAAACGAACACTCAGACACATCACCTGCCTGCATCGATACTTCTCTTGGTCAACGTATGCTTTATGCTTTATTTAAAACCGCATTTTCTCTTCATTTTTGTACGTATGTCCTTGTTAAAATTATTTAAAATGCCAAAATGAGTTAAGGTAATGTATATAATCACTTTAGATAACAGGTTTAACCGACGATTTTTTTTAATGTAATTAAGTATGAATACAGTATTATTATAAAGAATAACACAGGCAACATTAAAAACAATAAGTTAATATATTCAATACACAAAGAATTATTGTTCAGTGAGTACGTAGTTATTGGAAGGCGAAGCGAAATATTTTGATTAATTGCGGCGCTATACGTCATACATGAAATGTGAATTGATTTAATAAAATTTGTGAGAGCGATGTGCTTTTAAAGTGTAATGCAATTATTTATTGGTGTATTAAATTAATATGAGATGAATATGTCATACACAAAATAATTTTATTGTATAAATAAATGTGTTTTTAGCGACTATAAAAACTAAGGAGGTGCTAACCAGTAGGTAATATTGCGACATAATCATTTTAATTCCACAACAAATTAAAAACCAGCCAAAATCGTGTCGGGCATGCACTTGAAAGGGTTCCGTAGCCATGCATATCTAAAATACCTAATTTTTTTCAAATTAATAAATTAAATTTCATATTGCGGTTTACTCCATACATTTTGTTAGGACGATTGTACTACTACATATGTTGGTCGAGTTGTATTAAAATAACTATCTATGATACCGAATACACTATATTTTAAGTCGAAAGTAGTTACTTAGAGGTATATATCAACTTTTTTTCAGAATTATTTTAGTAATATTTCAAAAGTTAAGGGAGGGCGCTCTTATTTTAGCTTTGTATTAGGTTATCTCGAGACTGGGCGGTTTGATCTACATAGTTCCCAGGCAGTTTATGTTGCATTTCAAAAGATCTTTCCAATGATACCCTACCCAATGGGGTAAGTCAAATTTAATATAAAAAATATTTTTTCCATAATTTTAAATACTAAGTTTTGGATCTTCAATATACATCTCTCTACCAAGTTTCGTGACAATCGGTGCAGTAACGGCGGAGTACGACCCCGGACGGACGGACAGACATGACGAAACTATAAGGGTTCCTTGTGGACTACGGAACCCTAAAAACCTTAATTAACGGAGAAACTATTTATTAAGAAGGTTTAATGTAATTTTCACAATAAGCTCGTAACAAATACAGGCATAAAAGTTTTAAATTAAAAAAGGTGTTTTATTTTTTATATCTCAATTATAACTATTATTTAATGCAAACTTCAGTGAGCAATAGATAGGATGAAAGTAGTAGGTATGTGTAAGTATACTTGTGTTTATGTTTTATCTACACTAATATTATAAAGAGGAAAGATTTGTACCTATTTTTGTATGTTTGTAATGAATAGGCTCAAAAAGTACTGGGCCGATTTAAAAAATTCTTTCACCAATAGAATGCTACATTTTTCCAATTTGACATAGGCTACATTTCATTTTGAAAAAAAATAGGGATCCTTGGTAATATTTGAACAATGTAACCGAAGGTGTAGAAAAATGAGTCTTAAAATGTCTTTCGTCGAATGCGCTGCCGAAACTATTAGCGATAGAACAAAATAATGTATAACAATATTGAAGAACATCATAATGTCTACAAAAAACTCCGCGGTAGCATATGTCCAACTATTGTAGTTATGTCACTACAACAACTTTTTTCATTTTAAACATTAATGAAAATGCTAACCAAATTCAAACCATGCTATTTATGTGTTTATATTAATCCTTATCCAAATAAATTATTTTATGGTCAAGACCATTTAACTACGTATAAAATAGTTTTTAAATTATTTAAATTGGACTTTCCATTCAAAAGATATTACGAATTAAAAAAATCATATCTATATATATAAAACAAAGACGGGTTTGTTACAACACTTATAACTCGAGATCGGCTGGATCAATTTTCATGGTTTTTGTTTCGTTGGATTTGTCTCCGCCCTGAATAGCAACAAAAACAAAAGAAAGTCGTGTTAGTTACACTATTTATAACTCAAGAACGGCTGAACCGATTTGGCTGAAAATTGGTAGGGAGGTAGTTAAGAACTGGGAGAAGGACATAGGGTACTTTTGGGTAGGGGTAGGGTAGGGTAGGGTAGGGGTAGGGTAGGGGTAGGGTAGGGGTAGGGTAGGGGTAGGGTAGGGGTAGGGTAGGGGTAGGGTAGGGGTAGGGTAGGGGTAGGGTAGGGGTAGGGTAGGGGTAGGGTAGGGGTAGGGTAGGGTAGGGTAGGGGTAGGGTAGGGGTAGGGTAGGGGTAGGGTAGGGGTAGGGTAGGGGTAGGGTAGGGGTAGGGTAGGGGTAGGGTAGGGGTAGGGTAGGGGTAGGGTAGGGGTAGGGTAGGGGTAGGGTAGGGGTAGGGTAGGGGTAGGGTAGGGGTAGGGTAGGGGTAGGGTAGGGGTAGGGTAGGGGTAGGGTAGGGGTAGGGTAGGGGTAGGGTAGGGTAGGGTAGGGGTAGGGTAGGGGTAGGGTAGGGGTAGGGTAGGGGTAGGGTAGGGGTAGGGTAGGGGTAGGGTAGGGGTAGGGTAGGGGTAGGGTAGGGGTAGGGTAGGGGTAGGGTAGGGGTAGGGTAGGGTAGGGTAGGGGTAGGGTAGGGGTAGGGTAGGGGTAGGGTAGGGGTAGGGTAGGGGTAGGGTAGGGGTAGGGTAGGGGTAGGGTAGGGGTAGGGTAGGGTAGGGTAGGGGTAGGGTAGGGGTAGGGTAGGGGTAGGGTAGGGGTAGGGTAGGGGTAGGGTAGGGGTAGGGTAGGGGTAGGGTAGGGGTAGGGTAGGGGTAGGGTAGGGGTAGGGTAGGGGTAGGGTAGGGGTAGGGTAGGGGTAGGGTAGGGTAGGGTAGGGGTAGGGTAGGGGTAGGGTAGGGGTAGGGTAGGGGTAGGGTAGGGGTAGGGTAGGGGTAGGGTAGGGGTAGGGTAGGGGTAGGGTAGGGGTAGGGTAGGGGTAGGGTAGGGGTAGGGTAGGGGTAGAGTAGGGGTAGGGTAGGGGTAGGGTAGGGTAGGGGTAGGGTAGGGGTAGGGTAGGGGTATGGTAGGGGTAGGGTAGGGGTAGGGTAGGGGTAGGGTAGGGGTAGGGTAGGGGTAGGGTAGGGGTAGGGTAGGGGTAGGGTAGGGGTAGGGTAGGGGTAGGGTAGGGGTAGGGTAGGGGTAGGGTAGGGGTAGGGTAGGGGTAGGGTAGGGGTAGGGTAGGGGTAGGGTAGGGGTAGGGTAGGGGTAGGGAGGGTAGGGGTAGGGTAGGGTAGGGGTAGGGTAGGGGTAGGTTAGGGGTAGGGTAGGGGTAGGGTAGGGGTAGGGTAGGGGTAGGGTAGGGGTAGGGTAGGGGTAGGGTAGGGGTAGGGTAGGGGTAGGGTAGGGGTAGGGTAGGGGTAGGGTAGGGGTAGGGTAGGGGTAGGGTAGGGGTAGGGTAGGGGTAGGGTAGGGGTAGGGTAGGGGTAGGGTAGGGGTAGGGTAGGGGTAGGGTAGGGGTAGGGTAGGGGTAGGGTAGGGGTAGGGTAGGGGTAGGGTAGGGGTAGGGTAGGGGTAGGGTAGGGGTAGGGTAGGGGTAGGGTAGGGGTAGGGTAGGGGTAGGGTAGGGTAGGGGTAGGGTAGGGGTAGGGTAGGGGTAGGGTAGGGTAGGGTAGGGGTAGGGTAGGGGTAGGGTAGGGGTAGGGTAGGGGTAGGGTAGGGGTAGGGTAGGGGTAGGGTAGGGGTAGGGTAGGGGTAGGGTAGGGGTAGGGTAGGGGTAGGGTAGGGGTAGGGTAGGGGTAGGGTAGGGGTAGGGTAGGGGTAGGGTAGGGGTAGGGTAGGGGTAGGGTAGGGGTAGGGTAGGGGTAGGGTAGGGGTAGGGTAGGGGTAGGGTAGGGGTAGGGTAGGGGTAGGGTAGGGGTAGGGTAGGGGTAGGGTAGGGTAGGGTAGGGGTAGGGTAGGGGTAGGGTAGGGGTAGGGTAGGGGTAGGGTAGGGGTAGGGTAGGGGTAGGGTAGGGGTAGGGTAGGGGTAGGGTAGGGGTAGGGTAGGGGTAGGGTAGGGGTAGGGTAGGGGTAGGGTAGGGGTAGGGTAGGGGTAGGGTAGGGGTAGGGTAGGGGTAGGGTAGGGGTAGGGTAGGGGTAGGGTAGGGGTAGGGTAGGGGTAGGGTAGGGGTAGGGTAGGGGTAGGGTAGGGGTAGGGTAGGGGTAGGGTAGGGGTAGGGTAGGGGTAGGGTAGGGGTAGGGTAGGGGTAGGGGTAGGGTAGGGGTAGGGTAGGGGTAGGGTAGGGGTAGGGTAGGGTAGGGTAGGGTAGGGTAGGGGTAGGGTAGGGTTAGGGTAGGGTAGGGCAGGGGTAGGGTATAAAAGTCCACCCGTGCGAAGCCGGGGCGGGCCGCTAGTTGATAATAAAACTATATATAATACCTATACTTATCCAATAAGGTAGGGGTAGGGTAGGGGTAGGGGTATGTTTAGGGTAGGGGTAGGTTAGGGGTAGGGGTAGGGTAGGAGTAAGGTAGGGGAAAGGTAGATGTAGGACACCGCGTTAACAAAGTCTCGCCGGGCCAGTTTATTTTATACAAAAGTTTAGGTCTTTTATTTGTAGATGAAGGCAGTACGAAGCCGGGTCAGCTAGTTTATGTATATTATTCCTCAATATTTGCTAACACTAAGACATTTTAATTAAACACTAGTGGCTGCTTACGTGTAGAAATGTAGCCAATACTTCAATACAGGTAAATTGCACTTACAGAATCAATATCTAATTTATGTTATTATACAGGGTGTCCGGTAATTAATGGATAACCTTAAAATGGGTAATGGTAAAACTAATGACCATTCAGAAAAAAAATACAAATAAAAAAAAATACAGTTGGTACCAAAGATATGATTTTTTTAATAATAATCGGTGTTTTTTGTTACCTTATTTCACATTTTTATACACCACGGCCACAAATTAAGGAATTCTATCGGTTTTTTTTTGTTATAGTAATTTACGTTAACTGAGCTGATAGATAGGTAATAAATAGTATGACTACTATTACACGGTTTTTTTTTTAAACAACTTGAATGTTTGTTCTGGGGAAAATTTGTGAAAAATATTCAATTTGACAAAGTTTGAGCAACCGTAACTTAAAAAAAAAGTATCCAGACACAAGTGACCAATTATTTTAAAATATTATGTGCTTCAAGCCAATTTCAAAATGGTATCATTCATTATTGTATCTAATGTAAATTCTGAATTATTGCTATTAGTGTAGAAAAAGTGTGAATTTTGGATAAACAACAAAATTTGCAATATTGGAATATTTATTTACATTGAATGTACCTGACCATTCGGGGTTAATAAAAACATTAATAGACGTAAGTAATGAATAGTAATAATTAAATAAAGTCTCTTTAAAACCAGAAATATTTTAACAAATACAAATTGGCTTTGCAATAAATGTCGTGTGTGTAAGTCGTGTGACCGCCATACTAGCTACCTGTGCGCACCCTGCACCACCCGTCTTTTGTTCATGTTAGACAAAGAGGATATGAGTTGGATGAGTGCGAGCGAGATAGTAAATGTAAAAAAACCGGTAGGGGACTAACAGAACTTACAGGAACAGGGACTTAGACTTAGTGCGTCACTCGACTTGCTCGACTTCGCATGTGTTTATTTCGTTTCCGGTTGCAATTGTTGCTAGTTACTGTGAATCAGTGTTAAAACGACGACCTGGCTATTTTACTGGACTATTCGTTTTGTTTATCGATTTGGACTTGTTTTGTGTGGTGATATTTGCGACGACTTGGCTTGTAACTGGATTGTTTATTTTGTGAATCAACATGCCACGTGTTGAGTATACGCCACAAGAATATGCAAACATGCATTTTGTTTATGGGGAATGCAGAGGCAATGGAAACGCAGCCGCAGCTCTTTATAGGGAAAGATACCCTAATGCGCGTCATCCAGATTACCGCGTATTTATAAGAGTCCACGGTTGTTACTCAGAAGGAAGAATCCCTGGTACTGGTGTTGGTGGTACTAGTGGTGGAAGAAGCGCTCGTGCTGATGTAGAAGACGTGGTACTTGAGGAAATTGCGCAAGATCCTTCAATTTCTACGCGATCAATAGCTCGACGCACGGGTATAGGGAAATCGACTGTGCATGATATCTTAAAAAAGAACAAATTTCACCCGTTCCACGTTACGCGCGTGCAGACCCTTCAACCAAGAGATTATAATGCAAGATTGCGTTTCTGCCGAAAAATGCTGGGGAAGATGGAAGCAGACCCGCAGTTTTTTAATAAAATTCTATGGAGTGATGAATCAACATTGAAAAGAGATGGCTACATGAATTTACACAATCTCCATAGCTGGCAACTAACGAACCCTCGTGCTATGCGTGAAGACAGGTCACAGTACCAATTTAAAATAAATTATTGGACTGGAATATTAAACGGAAAAATAATAGGCCCATTTGAATTACCGGGGAACCTAACTGGCCAAAGTTATTTAGAATTCCTTGAAAATGATCTTCCAAACTTATTGCAAGAGGTGCCCGAGATGGAGAGAGAATCATATTGGTTGCAAAATGACGGCTGTCCTGCGCATTATGCTGTATCTGTTCGTGCATACTTAAATAGAACATACCCAAACAGATGGATTGGCCGCCTGGGGCCAATTTTGTGGCCCCCACGTTCACCAGATCTAAATCCACTTGATTTTTTTTACTGGGGCTGTCTTAAGGAAGAAGTTTACGCAAAGCCGATCCGTTCCTTGGAAGATTTACGTAGCCGTGTCCGGGCAGCCGCATCGAAAATAAGCGATCGACGCTATACGCGACCGCTCAGGAGAGCATTCATTCGTAGATGTAGAGCCTGTATCAGAGTGGGTGGCAGACAATTTGAACATTTATTGTAATTAATAACGAATACAGTTTTACTAATGTCAAATGTTGTTTTTTATTAAACTCCAATGGTCAGGTACATTCAATGTAAATAAATATTCCAATATTGCAAATTTTGATGTTTATCCAAAATTCACACCTTTTCTACACAAATAGCCATAATTCAGAATTTACATTAGATACAATAATGAATGATACCATTTTGAAATTGGCTTGAAGCACATAATATTTTAAAATAATTGGTCACTTGTGTCTGGATACTTTTTTTTTAAGTTACGGTTGCTCAAACTTTGTCAAATTGAATATTTTTCACAAATTTTCCCCAGAACAAACATTCAAGTTGTTTAAAAAAAAAAACCGTGTAATAGTAGTCATACTATTTATTACCTATCTATCAGCTCAGTTAACGTAAATTACTATAACAAAAAAAAACCGATAGAATTCACTATAACAAAAAAAAACCGATAGAATTCCTTAATTTGTGGCCGTGGTGTATAAAAATGTTAAATAAGGTAACAAAAAACACCGATTATTATTAAAAAAATCATATCTTTGGTACCAACTGTATTTTTTTTTATTTGTATTTTTTTTCTGAATGGTCATTAGTTTTACCATTACCCATTTTAAGGTTATCCATTAATTACCGGACACCCTGTATATGTTACAGTCAAAACTTATAATCGGTCAAAACCACTTTTGACTGCAATAATAATTTGTATGGAATTCGAATCTGGCACTTCACCATTGTGGTCACAGTTCAAACTTAACCTAACCTACAGAAGTTGGGATCCTGGTGTTTTTTTACCTTCGACCTAAGAGGATCTCGTTTCTGTAATTTTATGTGAGCCAATACGGACCCGTCAAAACTACTTTTGCCTGATTTTTGCAGTCAAAAGTGGATTTGACCGATTGTAAGTTTTGACTGTAACATATATAAGCATACTAAGCGTTAAGAACGTTTAACGTGCTATAAGTATTAATAGCAATTAAAATAATAAGCACACATATTAAAAGCTAAATACCTAATCACAGTGATGTTTTTTTATAATTGCTAATAAATGGCGGAACGATTAATTGTCAACAGCATTACCATCGAAATGTAACATTAATATTTTAAAATAGACATATATTTTTTACCAAAACAAAGTTTGCTTCTAGGCGAATAATACAAGAAGGTTATTAGATACATGGCAAAAGGAGTTCTAGTGCAATATAAGATAATCTAAGTTGTAGGTACGAACGGGGGCGTCTAATACGTGTTGGTAGTGCTTTAAAGGCGGAAACATATTGTTAAAACGCGACGCGACCTGACGACACGCGACGCGTGTTGAGTCGAATCAAATGTATTGTTTTCTATAGACCAGAATCACACCATGAACATCCGACGCGACGTCGCGTGTTCGTAGTGTGATTTTGGTAATACATGGTCAATACATTTGATTCGACTCAACACGCGTCACGTTTCGTCAATATTCGCGTTTTAACAATATGTTTCCGACTTTAATGTGTAATGTTATTTAAAAATATATGTTAAGAATGTTTTTTTTTACCTAAAAATTAGCAACGGTGTATAAAAAACACATAAAACACAAAATAGTTTAAAAAATAACAAAACTAAGATTATTGATTTGATATCCCATTTGATTGAAATACAAAGACAACTTTTTCGTTTGCATTGAATTTATCTTCGGAAAACCTCGCGAGAAGTTCCCAGAGTCAGGTCAAGCGGCTCGAGGCCAGATTAAGGTTGGAGTGACATCCAATTTTTGGCACCCCCTAACACTGTCAGGTATCTTGTGCCAGCAGAATATCAGTGAGGCTCTGGTTATTTAAAAGAAATGCATTCTACAAACTATTGATTCGCATTTTGGGTGCTTTTACCACGAAATTTAGTTGCCTTACCGCTCTATATCCCAAGACCAATAAAATCAAGGACTAAGTACAACAAGGTTGATGGTGTTTATACACTCATATAATATGTATTCATCTGTCGATCTGTAAGCTATAAGATAGCAGGTTGTGCAAATTCCCGATCGCACACCTGTAGTACCATCATGTAGTACCTATCTATATATACCTTGATGTGGATCATTGACCGTATCCATTTATTTATTTATTTTATTTATTTATTCGGTTAACCAACAATTACTTACACCATCACATAATTATAATATACAAGCATTGAAATTGACATTTTGAGTGTAGTAATTACTTATAGGCTAACACCACATGCACAAATTATTTACGGTCTAGACATAGAAAAAAATAATAAAAATATGAATTAACAGATTAAAATAAAAATAAAAAACATTAATAATGATAATAATAACATTTTGGTAATGAAATTATATTAAATTATACATTGTAATATTTATCAAATTACTTACTTCAAAATGATTAAAATAATAATAAAAATTAAACTAAAATATTACTCGGGAAAAATATGTTAAACATGATATCATTAAATTTAAAACATAATTCGATTTATACAATACATTAAATAAAATAACATCTATATGTATATTAAAGTTAGTTTAATAATATATGTAATATATTATTAAACGTATCAAGTTCCTGTCCATCAAAGATCTACTAAACTAATGAGACTTGACCATTTAATGACATTATCTATATCATGGTACTAATCTATACAAATATTAAAGCTGAAGAGTTTTGTACATAGATAGTACCTAGATATAGATAATGTAATTAAATGATCTCTGAAGTTTAGTAGATCTTTGATAGACAGGAACTTGATACATTTAATAATATATTACAATATACATATACGTACGGTCAATGAGTGGATCATTGACCGTACGTATATGCATATGAAGGTATGCATGTATGGATAATCCTTATTATCTTATTTCCACACTTTGTAAGGGTTTTTGAGAAAAATAATTAACAACATTTTAATTTCTTTAAATAAGAAGTATTTCCTAGTAATTTGAAACCCTACTATTAAAACTATAGACATTTCATACAAACATAGACACATTTTTTACCCCCTTAGGGGGTGAATTTTGCAAAATCCAGTCTTGGTGAGCACCTATGTTCTAAGGAATCTCCATGCAAGATTTGAGCTACTAACAATAGTAGTTTCTGAGATTTCGTGATGAGTGAGTGAGTGAATGACCTTTCGCTTTAATATAGAAGAAGACAAGTTCGGAAAACAAGCATAAGCGTACCTATGCACTGCACCAAGCGGACTAAAATATTTTGCGAAACAAGAAGTATTCCCTCACGCGGTGCCAACCCTCATTTATTAAAATCTGAAGGTGCCTAGTTTTTGTTAAGTGTGAACATATGCCTTAAGTTTTGAGAAAACAGCCATGCTCTGTTTCCCCTACTAACTTAAAGAGGAAAGTAAATATTTAATAGGCCGTAGTCATTTTGACACATCTGTTGCTTGTAATAATATCTCAGCTCAAGGTTTAATTGTCTGTTTTATATCGAACAGGTGCTTTATATCGAGAGTAGTGACTTCGACTGGCACGATGTTGCAAAGTTATTTTTTATATTCATTTATGGTACGAACACTTTAACACACTTTAAATAAAACTCGGTGTAAATAGTAGGGAAGACCTAGGAGAGTTGTAACAATTTTTAATAAAACAAACATATCTCAATATAGAATCATACCACGATTATGAACTATATGCCATATTATAGGTCAATGCTTACACTTTCGGAAATAGTCATCAAGTCAATAATAATTACAAGGTTTCTGAGAAATTCCACGTAAACTGAGAGCACTCAGTCATAGTCACCCTTTGTCATAACTCTCTTAACACAGAGGTCAGTTGTGACAAGTACCACGGTAAGTTGTATCTTTATTATA
This sequence comes from Nycteola revayana, assembly GCA_947037095.2. Taxonomy (NCBI): domain Eukaryota; kingdom Metazoa; phylum Arthropoda; class Insecta; order Lepidoptera; family Nolidae; genus Nycteola; species Nycteola revayana. The sequence goes on along the minus strand of OX344842.1, from coordinate 27,816,933 downwards.
TTTGATTGATAAACATACTTTACAATCTTAGGTTTTAAGAATTGACTAAATCAAACGAATATACAAATCAAATGAATAAAACCTTTGCTAAAAGCATATTAAATAAGCTCACCAGAAAATATGCTAAAGTAGGAGAGCTGTGACAGCGTGTCTCAACTCTCCTATATGCCAACAATTACGACCTAGTCAGAATAATGATTCGTAATTTCGAACAAACACTGCAAAACTATTTCACGCCTTGAATCTTAAAGGACCGCAAGATATAGAAAAAAAACATAGCTACGTCAATACAAAAAGGTCACGATATAAACACAATCAAAATATTGATAAAAAACTTACTTTTCATTTTTTTCATACGCATGCCGTGCGCACGCAATCGCTTGCCATGCACTTCTGGCACATACTGTGAAGACTTTGGCCAGCTCGATAATAATAATAATAATAATAATAATAATACCAAGTTTCTTCCTTTCCGGCAATAGTTTCGTATCTGTGGAGGACTGTCCATTGGTATATCTCAATGGCATATCAGTGGATAAACCTTCATAGATGCAGCCATCTCACTTTTATATTAAAAGGTACCTCTTCAATGTTGGCTTCGGCCCGATGAATGCCTTTCAAATGACCGGGTCCCCATGGTTCCGTGACAGTAAAATGTACCATAATAATAATATAATGGTCATAGGTTCCGAGATATCGTCTTTGTAACAACACAGACAGACAGACATTGTGACAGAGAAGTCACAATGCTCCTAGGTTTCCCCTACAATACATAACAATTTGGTAGCTAACCACAAAAAGTCGCGACAGATGCAAATATGCATGCCATAATGCTGAGATTGTAATTGGCTTCTTTAGAATGTTCGGGGGCGGTTTCGTAAACAAATGACTTCATGGAAAGATAAAAAAATTATGGCAGGTGGATACAGGACCGCAATATGGTGCTCTCTAACGCTAAGAACACACGGAGTGGTTTGCACCCGCACCCACCGCGGTCGTGGAACTGTGGTTAATTCCTATACTCACGAGAGCGGTGATTTGCGCGGTCGCGGTTAAGCTCATCGCACGCAAACTGAATGGCGCAAGACAGGTTACCAGCCGGTGCCACGTGACCCACTAACAACCGCGCGCGGCGCAAATGTAAAACGCGTCGTGAAATGTCCTCTTAATTTTTTTAATATAAATCTACATGCTTCAGAAGCTGCGGGCTCGCAATCGCGGCGGGCGCGGGTGGAAACCGCTTCGTGAGTTCTTAGCCTAACGCTACCTACTGAGTTTTGCTTCCTTAGGCGTACTTAGATCTGGGAGCACGGCAGAGGCCACAAGACATGAAAAAAAAAGAAAAAAAAATTTTCTCGAAGCAACTCAGGCCACAAATGTTTACCAGATACCTGGCCATAAATACTGTTACAATTAAAAATAAACAAAATACCTATTACATTTTAATTTGGAATTTGTCATTTTTATACGATTGTTCATTGTGTTTTCTCATTTCCGCGCCATTGCATTGTCAAATAATTAGTGATATTAAAATGGAGTGGGGTGATAAAGAGTACCGAATCGCTGTGATTGCATTACAATAAGTAGGTATGGTGCCAAATACAATTCTTAAAACTCTCCTTACGCTTGGTATTATTCAAATGTTTGTACTTTGTGTACCGAGCTATTTATAGGTGACAGATAAAGATCTGGCCGTCCACGTAGTGTTCGTCGTAGTCCTCGTCTTCTAAGGTGTTCGTACAAAAAAGGCGATCAAAGCAGTAAGGGAAAGAATTGGAAGAAATCCTGTCCGAAAACAAATTATTTTATCTTGGAAGATGAAGATAGCATCTAGAACCATGTATTATAAAAGATGACTATAAGAACTTGCAGCCTATAAGAGTGGTAATTTCTTAGGCCCCTCGCCCACAGCGACTGTTTGCATTGGCGCGTTTCGTAAACGCGCAATAGCATCGCGACAAAATCGTGGTTATGTGGGCGATAGCACACAGCTAGTGACCGCATCGCGACTGTATCGATGCTAACGCGCGACAGTATCGCTATTGCATCGCTGCAATAAGTCGCCGTGGGCGAGGGCCCTAAGGCCCCTCGCCCACGGCGACTTTTTGCAGCGATGCAGTCGCGCGTTTCGTAAACGCGCAACAGCATCGCGACTGAATCGTGGTTATGAAGGGCGTTAGCACACAGCTAATGACCGCATCGCGACTGTATCGATGCAAACGCGCGACATCATCGCTTCTGCATCGCTGCAAAAAGTCGCCGTGGGCGAGGGGCCTAACTGGAACATCGAAAGAGTACGTGCTCCTATTTTTCTTCTGTTTAAAGGACTGTATTGCAGCCAATGGAGACCACTTCGAATAACCTTTATATATATTTAATGATTTTATAATAATGCATTAAACTAACACACGGTAATAGTAATAAACGTTAAGAACAATAGAAAAAAAAATGGTAACAACATTTATGGCAAGACTAAGTATATGCTGCCATGGGTGGTGACTATGGACTTTACACGGGCTGATGGTCATTATAATCTATCGTTATTCGTAAATGATATTATAATGATTAAATAAGTCAAAGGTTGGGCACATTTAAATGCGTCATAATCGAAGCATAAAATGAAGTACCTATTCCAATCAACAAAGACCGAAAATATTTTCTCCAGAATCTATCCATATACCGGCCACAATGGCTCACTAGGATTACATAAAAGCTATTTAAATCTATTTAAAAGGTTTTTAAATTACAGAATTGGCATAAAATTTAGCCAGCTTAATGTAATGAGCAAACTAACGCACTATAATACTTTGGTCATGTTTATTTTAATGAGAAACATTTTATCGATCGATATAAGTAGGTAATTAAAAATATTACTATAAAGCATTAATAATCATTAATTAAATAAAGGCCTTCAATTTATATACCTTGAAATCTATACCTACCTTCCTAATTTATATCGTTATACCCGCATTAATGTAGGCCTCGCATATAACTGATACTTAAATTCCCATCTCTTCATCTCATAAACTACTTATACAAATGTGTTTAAATTCTCTGAGATGACATATCTTATGTAAATATTAATTGTTAAAATGTATTTTATAATACAGTATAAATAGGTTTACAAGTTTATTTTGCGATTCGTGTCTTAATTTGGATTAAATGGACAAAAATGGGAATAGAATGCATAACATATAGCAAGATAAAAAAGATGGACACTAACTAAGTGAAAAGTCGACATCGGTAAGTGTACCGAAATGGTAAGTGTAAAGAAAAAGATGACTGAAAGATGTCAAGAATATAGCACGAGATAAATGGCTACACTTAAGAAGCCATCCCATGAGGAGTTGAATGGATGGAAGTAGCCACAAACTGCAAAGAATGGCTCAAGTTATAATATGCTTTTACCCAAGAGTACATACTACTGTAATTTTCATTCAAATATTTTTTTTACAAAGCTAAAGCTTTTATTATTCCTATAATGAAACCAGCTTGCAAGACGGTAGCAGACTCGAGTGTCTCTGTAGAATTCGAACAATTAAATTTCATAATAAACTTTCATGTCCTTCAACCACAAGGAGTCAACTGAGTCCAGCGTAACAGACTAAAGATAAGTCAATTTGCAATGCAAGGCAAGATCTGCGTCGCAGAATTTAGGCTAAATAATTTTTTTTCACTAATACAACTATTTACATTGTTATTACAACATTTTCTCTTTCAGGGTTTCTTTCTAATCTATCTAAAATCCATAGCGAAACAATTATCATCAAGCGTCTTTCCTCAACTTTGCTTGTAGGTACCATTTCTCTGAAAGGAATAATGCATTACGTGTACCCTCCGCCGTTAAGACGAAGTATGCAGCACTCACCAATCCATCGCGATGGTATGATTTTCGTATCAAGAGGAAGGGTTCCCCCTAGAACCCCCCTCAGTGAAACTGGAAACTGCATCCATCATTACGAAATCAGGTGCTGATTGTTCACTGGAAACTGCATCACCATGAAATCCGTTGCTGATATAGGTAAGTAAAATAAAACACTCCAGTCTTAGAACAACATATATTTAACAAACGTTGGGACGGAATTTTATCACAAACTTTTACGTTCTATACACATTATATTGAAATTATAATTGAAGAGATCAATTAGAACATAATATTATATTGAATTAAGTACATTTTTATACTAAAATTATGTTACACAACACAAGTATTAAATACATAAAATGCTATCAGAAATGATTGCTAAAATAATCAGTTTCTACCACATTTGTACTATCACTACGTATTAAGTAAACAGTACTGCTAAAATTAATTGTTGTCGTATTTATGTGCATATTCAAATTCAGAATCAGAATAATAAGCAGTCACTTTTCGAAAATAGCTTTTAGCGGGCGTTATTCTATTATATAATAAAGCTTCAAAGTAATTTAAACGTCGGTATTTCGGGAACTATGACCGAATTTGTGCGCGCTAAAAGCAAAATGGTGTACGAGCACTATCAGAATCTTTGAATAGATAGATCATGATCATCAACAAATATTGATTTACATATTAAAAAGACAACTAAATAAACTGATAGGGATTGTTAATAATTGAATTAACTATTCAATTGACGCTGTTTTATTAGTAGAATGAAAGTATAGCTTAAAACAACTGTCAATAATAATATCAAAATCAGAACGTCACTAGGAATTAATAGGCATAAAGACTAAAATATTCTATTTAGTCAGTCAGTGAGATTACCAAAAAATATTGGACACGTATTTTTTAATCTTCATGTCTGTTGGGATACAATAACAATACGGAAATACGGAAACGGGCGCATATATACGGACCTTTGATTTACGTCCGTCCGTAACAAAACTGACTTCAATAAGGACTAAATAAATAGAAAATTGCCAACTAAACTAGTTACTACAACCGCGAAAGCAAAATCAGGCAGGTAAGGTTAACAACGACTAAGTTAATTCGTTTAAAATCCAGTGAATGTACCAATATATAAGCCTACCAGTCCTTTACAACATGATTTAATGTACACTTTCATGGATACCCGCAGTTTGCAGCCATGCATGTTCAGCATGCGACCGATGCTTCGGAAGGCTTGATGCGTATTTACGAAATATTATGTAAAATAGTAGAGAGCATTATTGAAACAGCTGCGCCTACAAAAGTGCACCTTAAATGTCAATATAATTTGATATATCAGCTACAGAGGCTCGAATCACAACACAAATATTGTGGTCAATAAATCATTATAGACAAGTACATTACTACCCGCTCAATGTATTGTAACATTCATCATTTTAGCATTAAGCATGACAAAATTAACTGTAAACACTTAAAATGTCAATAATAAAAATCAATTGTTTTATAAGAAACAAATAATATCCGTAATATTTAAATTATCCATAGTAAAAAACTGTTAATGAAATTACTGAACATATTGCATTGTACTTGTTTTATGGCATACCTACTTATTCGTACATAATGTAAATACTAAAATAATATTAACAAAATCAATCGATATTAATCAATATAAGTTACGAACATTAAATAAATGTGCAAATCTTCATCGATTCCATTTTTTATGACCATGACCATGCAAATGATTCCTATCCATCTGATGTTAAGTAGCGTTCTAAATATAAGAACAGCTAGTGCTAATACAGTAGATTAACAGTACTACTTATAATGCCGGCCCATACCCCGACCTGAAATCCGAGAGGCCCGCGAATTTTAAAGCAGAGCGACAGATGCACAAAACTCCCCTTAAATACTAAAAGTCATAATCTCATCGCCGACGACCGCCCTGAGCCGAGGTCCAAGGCCCACACGGGGCACCTACTCGCGCAGGTTGCTTTGTTTGTAGTTTTTAAACCATTTATTATGGCTGGAGCTATGCTCGCCTTTAGGCCCGGTGAAGTCGCAAAAACTTCGTGAGTAAGTAGGTATGTCCATCCGAAAAAAAAGATCTTATCCCTTCCCCCATGAGTTCTGACGACTTTACTCACACACAGGAACACAATATTAATCAATAATAATATTTGGCTGTGGAAGAAAAGAGTACGTATTGAATATGAATGGGAAGCCATAGAAAAGATAAATAAATTGCGTTAAAAATCGTTTGAAGCAAAAGAGAGTTAGTGATGACGGCTCAAAGAACTGACCAACATATTACGGCAATTTAACATAATTCATGGATGGGTGATGGGAAAAGGCTCTCGAGTGCAGACCACGATCCCGCAAGCGCGAAGTAGAACGACCGCCTGCATGATGGACCGAAGACTTAATAAAGGTCGCAGGAAGCCAGTGGATGCAGGCCGCTAGCAATGTTTCACGCTGGAAATCGATAAGGGAGGCCTATGTTCAGGAGAAACGATGTTAATTGCACGTTTATTAAATATTCGATGTTAATTGTGTTATACCTTATACAATAACATCAAACTAATTAATGCATTTACTAGACAACATTAATAATAATTATAACCAATGTGACATGCATATTTTAGTCTAACTGGTAAAAGTAATTATATTATTAGGTGGATATTAACTATAGAAGTGGTAGGTATATAAATCTACATACAAATATATAATAAGGTACTTGATACAAATAAAGCCTATGCTCAAATAAGGCCTGTAGTGCGAAAAAGTCGTTTAAAATATAATTACATCAGAAATACTTTACACTCTCATAGTCGACAGCTCCAGGACTCCGAAAACAGTGCGCGAGAGACCTGGCCGCGCTCACAGCGACTGTAGTGGCCAGTCATTTGTCGAGGATGCGCGTTTTCATTGCGCGTTATTAATTTGTCGTCATTTGTATCGAATTTTAATACGTTATACATTGAAGTTTTGTTTCAAGTAATGTATGCGGATCACAGTATAACTCATCAAAAAGGTAACTATGACTTCAAATTATATTTTTTTTAATATGCGAATTAAGTACTGCTTATAACATTTATAAAGTATAATTGACTAAATAAGGCCTACTTTTTTAATAGGCCTTATTTCTGACCCTAGGCCTTAATAGGAATTTTGCTGAATTTTACTATTTTATTACGTTGATTTACAGATTGATCATCTTAGTATGTCTCCTCCAAGACCAAAACGTGTTACGTGGTCCGAAGAAAGCAAGACTGAAGATAGAAAACCGTGGTACTATCTTGCATGTAAACAGGATAGAATTGCAGATATGAGACAATGCGTGGAGTGTCGTCAGTGGTACTAAGAGGATTGCGTCGGCTTGACAAAAAGTGATTTAGATGTATTTTATGTATATTGTATGTCCTAATTGTCAGAAAAATTGATTTTAGAGTTACCTTGAAAATCGATTGATATTAATTTATTTTAAAGCTAGGGGCAAGCTTGAAAATAAATTAAAATCAATGCATTTTAATTTTTTTTAAGTACTTATTATCAGTAAGACTGATTTATGTTCCTAAGCAAGTTATGCGACTTTAAACGTTCCAAGGCCTTATTTAGTTACCTTGTTTAATTAAAGCCTATCAAAAAATATTTAATTTTTCAATATTTAATAATATTTTTTGGAAAATATGTTAATTTGCTAATATTTGTTTGAATGGATACGATTTTTTTTTAATTATTCTTTATTTGTTGTTAATATTCGACTTCAAGTCTGACTAGCAATTTAAGCACAATATTCAGTTAAATAACTTAGAAAGTTGTTCAAAGATCTCATGGAAACACTTGATAAAAGGCTCAGAAATACAAATTTTATGTATTTAATACTCTAATAACAATATTCCTATAATTTAAGTACATAGGCTTTGTTAAGTCACTATATTTTTAAAAGGCCTAAGACTAAGGTTCTACAATTACCTCGTTTTAAGTGATTTTTTATAAAAGATTACAATATGTTTTCCTAAATAATTAAAATTTATAAACCAAAGAATAATGCCTTGTTTTTATTTATCACCATATTCGAATAATTTATCAAGATATGAATGTTTGAAATTAGGTAGGCCTTATTTGTATCACTTACCTTATTGAAGTGTTTTTTTTTCATTAGTATTACGTTTAAGAATACAAAAAGCATTTTGTTGCTCTGTATAATGACACCGCCCATTATTTTTTTCGCATATAGTTATTATTAACAGAAATAATACCAGTCTCCTTTCACTATACACCACGCAAACAAAAATCCTCGAATAAACAGACTATTACGGGGATCAGACACATTAGGTACAATAAGAAGATAGCAAACGAGTGCATTGCTATTATTAATATCCCTCATATATCACCCGAATGCACATAGGTACCTACATAGTGCGACACTGCTATGGGTGATGATGCTAGTCTTCAAATCTCAGTAAAAGAGTGCCTCTCTACATAGGCTATCTATGTTTGTGTGCGGCTATACTAAATGCGCGGTAATGTGGGCCTGAGACCCCTCTCAGGCGACCAGCCAAGGCGTGCGGTACCTAGCCACAGTGATGAATTGAAGTGATGTTTGATTTGCCATGTAGGGGGGTTTTGATCGAATCACACTTATAAACAATAGTAAGCCGCTATTTTACGACAAACAATATAGAGCGCGCATAAGTCAAGCGACAAATCAGAACTGGTTTATTACCACCACCGTTGTGCATTAAGGCGCTTGATGTATTGGTCTGCCGCAGCCAGAACACACGGATAGAAACGTTTGAAAGCTACGGTCGTGGTAGACTTCTGCCATTGGCGTGTTGCATATGTTAGATACTTCGCACCCGTCATCATATGAGCGGCAGGCTCGTAACGTGTTAGTATCTAATGTGGACCAAAACTTTGACGGCATCGTCGGTGGATCAGTGGCGATGTATACTCGCTTCTCAATTATTTAATTATATGAACCACATAAAATTGCTCTGACTCTGGGTATGCCTTGGGTCTGTGAATGACGTGTATTTAAAGTGCCCTGCGATACAAGGAGTCATTGCATTAATATGTGAGATGTCTTTAATAAATGTAAACATAACATTAACTCGTATAACTCCACCAAGTACAATATAAACGGACATAATAATACGTTTAGAGCAGCTGTAACCCAATGGCTAAGTCAGATTTGTAATCTTGTGCCTGTTAGATCCCCAAACATTGCACTACCGACGTGAACCCACTCGTAACACAAGCATTTTAGCCTAGCACGGGGGGTTGACAAGAATACTAGTAGATTGCAAAACTCTGCTAATAATCTTTTCAAAGAAATATATTCGTCCTGTTAAGTTTTAAAGTAACTACTTTATACTCTTTCCTAGAGATACCTATATTACCAGTTTATTTATGTATTGTTAATAGTATAAATATACCTATGGTGACAATATACGAGAGCCGACAACACGTTGTTTTATTTCAAAAATAAACGTAATCCTTGAACATTTTAATAAAATGTTCTACGAACACAGCATCACCTATTTTTATATCTATGTTTGTTAACAAAATCATTTTTAATATATACGAATAACTAAATGGTATACAATTTTATAGGAATAAAATACATAATGTACAACTAAAAGTAGCTCTATGTTTGTTATTGATCCCGGATATATATCCGACATCTATATGATTCCTAATTGTGTCGAAACCGCTAGATAAACAATGACTAACCACACGCCAAACACTTCGCCACTGCATGTGTCGACAGGCTGTCGCATGGCAAATGATACGGTAATTAAACGCGCTACATGTATAAATATCTGTATTATGAATCAATTGATTTATAATGAATCAATCGCCAAGGCCGGATTTAAGGGAGCCTCCGGCCGGATCCGGAGCCTCCAAAATAGAGAATAGATATTTAAAATCTTTCAAATTCTGACGTGTAAACTCTGCAACTTTTCTTTGATTTATTTTTTCGGTGTTGTAACTTTACATACAGTTCTATGTGGAATCATGATTAATCTAAGAGTCCTTAAATAAGGTAATAACAGTTATTCATCTATACATGTTCACTTCAATTAGACTATCAGTAAGAAATCAGAATTCAAATCGACCTGAAAAGTAGGTACAGTCAACAAAAGAGATCGTCGGTATCAAATAATGTAAATAAATATGTTTTTGTCACTACGACAGCCGTTATTTCTTTATGGGTGAAGAATTCACGGCTAGCTGTATACAAATCCATTTAACATTAAATTCTTCTCATTATATTGTACATTTATAAAGTTAAAATGCGTTTCACAGGGTGTAAACCTATCTCTTTTGTTGACTGTACATACTTCGAGTTTCTACACATTTAGAGGGAAAACTAATTTGTGGCCAGGGGGCATCTCCTTTGTAGCCCCGGGGCCTCCGAACTTCTAAGTCCGGCCCTGTCAATCGCCCTAGGCATTTTCTCATTTAATAGGAATCCATTGGGACTACATATGCTGTTATGTACGTTTCAATGTTGTTGCATAACGTATTAACGTCGACAAATATGCAATAGTTGGTACCTACTATTGTATAATTGTAGCTGTTCGTATGGTATAATGGTGAACATTTATACCTATAACATATTCATAGCCAAAATTACACTGGTTTTAGTATAATAATCTAGATAAAGGTTCATAAACTTTTAACACTTAACAAATAACTTTTTACCAATAGCAGCATCCGCGAGCACTCCATTAACCGAACACGATTCATGCTAACTCGTCAAATATTTTATTTCAGAATAATATTTTTATTAAACAGTAAAAATAAATATTTCCCGGAACCGCTTTGAAAATCGCTGATCTATGAACAATTTGACCGGTTAGTTGCTTCCAAAGCAAACATGCAATAAATTATAAATACCTGTAACCGTAATTATCTATTGGGCACTATTTCATTTTATCATTTATTGGGATGTTCGATGATATTGCAGTAGGTGTAATACCTACGCAGTGCATAACTATGACAATTATAAATATATGTTTAAGACATACTTAATATCTTAGGCCCAAAACACACACAAGCGACGCAAGGCAGCAGGCGTGGAACAGGCGCGGCGCAGGCGTGCGCCGCTTCAAAACGATTTCATACAAAATGTATGCAGGCGACGTTTTTGAATTATACTGAAGCGACGCGGCGCAGACACGCCGTTTCGTTCGTTGCCTGCGCCGCCTCGCTAGCAGTCGGTTCTCGTGAGTCACGCAAGGAGCATGTCGCTTGTGATACGGTATGCTCAGTATTTACCAACCCAAAAATGCGTGATGATATTGATTTTAATGTACCCAATATCTTCTGGACCTTTGCACATGATTTAATTGCAGCAAAGCAAGCGCATCTTCGTCTTCTGAAGACGAAGACATCTTATCACACCAATGTCAGCCTATAAAATGCCGCATCTGAACGTTTATTGCCTGTTCCACGCCTCTTCTGATATAATTCAAATCGCGTCTGCGCCGTATCGGTCCCACGCCTGCGCCGCGCCTGCCCCACGTCGCTTGTGTGTGTTTTAGGCCTTAGGTACAGGTTCTAAACGTAAAATAATGAAGAATAAACTTGTAAATAAGTAGTAATGCAATATTTTGCTCTGTACCTACTTATGATACTTGTACCTACTACAGAATGAGAATTCTTGAAATCGAACAAACGGCGAACTTCTGTTTTTGCGATATTATAGCGAAAGGAAATATGATGACTTTTATATCTTATATTCTAATATGAAGGCAGAGTTTGTTTCATTGTTTGTTTCCTTGAACGCGCTAATCTCAAGGACTACTGGACCAATTTGTAAAATTATTTCACTGTTTGGTAGCCCATTTATCGATTACATCTAAAGGCTATATTTAATTATGGCCATAGAAACGGGAGTAGCGCGAGTAAAGCAGCGCGCGGCAAGCCGTTTATAGAATGACGCAAGCAACTATTCACAAAAATAAATATCACAAAATGGCTTTCAGAAAATCATGAAAAAGTACAATTAGGTTATGGTTAAAAAGTAGTGGTTATATAACTTTTAAAGATTTCAACGGTTAAAACGGCAGCACTTCAAGGGTATAATCCCTCTGGAATATGGCTTTTGCCGTTCAAAAGAGTTTGCCAAGTCTTTTAGTTTCAATCCCTAAAGACCACCGTTTATTTGTATAGTTAAAACACATTTCTTACCATGAAACGAACAGTTAGAATGTACGTTTTAATTAGAGTTGCTAAGTCATTTTAGAGACACCAATCTGTCCTTTTTAATTGAATTTTACGATTTTATATATTTTTACTTCCTGCGTTATATTTCGCACAGCAGTGTGCTTTAATAAGTAAAATGATAACTATTACACCCATTTTATAGCCTTTCGAGTAATGAAACAAGAAAGTTACAAACCTTCAACTTTTTACGATTTAGTTTACCACGGACAGGAATACACCAAAATATTTAAATTTAGTAACCATAATGATAGCTTTCAACACACGATGGAAGACACCACAAATAATTAACAACTGCCGTAAACCACTTTAATTTCATCAATATAAAACCGCACTGAAAATAAAGACACTGGACTAATGATATACACACACACCCTCCCAAACTATATACAAAACCAAACTTAGGTAGGAGTAGTTACTTAATCTATACTAATATTATAAAGCTGCAGAGTTTGTTTGTTTGTTTGAACGCGCTTATCACAGGAACTACTGGTCCGATTTAAAAAAATCTTTTAGTGTTGGATAGTCCATTTATCGAGGAAGGTTAAAGGCATTTTTTTGCATATTTTATTTGCAAAAAAATTAGGGATCCGTAAGAAAATTGCTATTTTGTAACCCAAGGTGTAAAATCGAAAAGCTATTTATGCGTGCGCTGCAAAAACTATTGACAATAGAACAAAATGATGTACTACGGGTTTGTAGGTCTTATTAAGATCTACAAAAAAGTCCGCGAGAGCATATATCTAACTATCATAGTAAGTAGTAAAAGGACTTTATGTTCAAAAAAAAAAATCGTCTGAAGAAAGAAACTACGTTTAATGTATTATCGCAATAATAATCCTTATCCAAATGAAGCATTATGTTATCAAGGGTATTTATGTAGAAGTAAATACTTTTTGTTTTATTCCAATCGGACATTTCGTTGAAAAATTATCAGGAGTATAAAAACGCAAGGAATTGGTACCTAATAATGAGTTATTTGCCATCTATACTAATCTCATCTGCCACAGTATAAAACAATATGTTTCGATAGTAAAGTAGGTTGATTTCCATATTATTATCTAGTCCATCGTAAACAATCATACATACTGTACTTTATGAGAACAACCCTAGAGATGTTCTACCGTATTGAGTCAAACGTCCATATTTATATCTATGGATATGACAAAGCGGGTGTGAACCCACTGTATCCACACACCTGTTGTTCTCGGTATGCACTGCGAACACTATTTAAGAGTCTATAACTTAACGATAATTAACATACACGTAAGGTTTCTTGTTTTTATACATTTATACAAGAACATGTGGATTACAAAGTTGTTTTGCGGAACAACTTTTACTTATTAAACGATCGTAAAGTAAAAGAAGTTCAATGAGTTCCGTATTTTATACCTACGTTTCCGTGTATTTTTTGCAGCTTTGCTCGAGTGTACGTTTTTTCGGTAGGTTATTTTGAAGCTTTACGTAATAACGATAAAGTCGTTTATAGTAGATTGTTTATCTAGGGAGCAAACAACTATTTTAAAGGCGAGAGTGTTTTTTTTAATCCTGAGCGCAGCGAGGGATTAAAAGTATGTCACTCGAGCTTAAAATAGTGTTGCTCCCGAGGTGGACACTCTACTTTTTATCACCCTCTATGAGAAAATAAGTAAGTGCAACTTATGAACAAGAATTTATTTACGTACAATGAAGAACCATAAGACATAATAATACTTTCACTTGAGGAAGACGCACTCAATTTTTATAATTCTAAAATCTGAATATGAATCAACTACGAACGAAAGCAGAATGCATTTAATTCCGCGCGTTGTTTATTTTTCATCAACTTTTTTTAAATTTGGCGCGCTCGCACTTTTTCAGCCAGTCACATATTCAATACATTGTTCCCGCATGGTTTATGATTCACCTCTTTGCTGATTGAAAAATTATTAACAATATCTACATTCCAAATTCAAATCAATTTTGGTCCCTAAGGGATTAATGAGCTATGTTGGTCCCTGTTTACGAGGAATAAACTAGCTCTTTTTGAATAGATGTGATAAAAATATTATTTTATTATCACTACTAATATTTTAGACTAGCCGTTAATGACGGACGTTGCTCGTGAAACAATAGGGTATTACACTCATTATTGAAAAGTGTCTCAATTAGACTTTAAGGTGCTAATAAACCACTAAAAAAAATACCAAATTTTAATTAAATCGATAAGTGCCATAGAAATTAATTGGAATTTAATATTTTCAAATTTCGTCCGTAATTTGACAAAAACACTTTGGACATCGTGGACGTAAACTTACGTAACCAGTTACAAGAGATTATTTTTATTTCGCTGTTTGGTAACTAGTTTTTCCATATTCGTAGATCAAATTAGTAACTGGTTACAAAAAGTTACAAATATGGAAAAATAATTATTTCGCTGTTTTGGTAACTAGTTATGAGAGAAGAATTATTTTTCCATATTCGTAGATCAAATTAGTAACTGGTTACAAAAAGTTACAAATATGGAAAAATAATTCTTCCCTCACAACTAGTTACCAAACAGAGAAGAAAAATCTTCTCTTGTAACTGGTTACGTCAGTTTAGTTACCAAAGTGGACGTAGGGGATAAAAATATGAATGAAAATGAAAATGAAAATGAAAACGTTTATTGATAATGTAGACGAATCAATCGTACTTATTATAAGTCAAATACAATGATAATGAAAAAAAAATAAAAAAAAATCTTAACTAATAAATTAGTTTACATTTCAACAATAATGTTATTAAATTTATTAATATTGTTATGGCATGTCCGTAATTAATCGCTTATTATAAAATATAATTAAGATCAACCAGCGCGGGCTGGGATCGGGTCTGAAGCATAGAACGCGTCGCGAGCCTCGCCTTGCGAGGACGACCGGACCCTATCCTAGCTTCCTACGAGTCTTTCTCTATCTACCTACGGTGTGACACTCGGAGAAGAAAGACTATAAGAAACTCCGAGATCATTCTTTTTGTCATCTTTTAAAGTCTTTGATTAATAATTTTATACATTGTTTAAACATTTTAAGTATCTAGGTTAGTGATCCCCATACATCGATATGTAGGCACTCATACCAGGAAAGTGTGAAAAAAAAAACAATGATAATTTCGAGTACAGGGAGCGCTCCCCCAGATTTACATATATAGAAACATGCCTACAATCTGATCAGTTGTCTTGCGTATATTTTAAGAATTCGAAATTTATAAAGTACATAGCATTGACTTAATTTGATTGCCAATTCGGTGTGATAGCTAAAGGATGCCAGCCTGCCGCAATGAGACCGATGGATTCATCCGCCAAACATCTCCATCATCCATATATTCTTTAATATTATAGTAGCCACGAGTCATAAGGACCTTTTTCACATACTTTTTGAATCTATGGTCTGGCAAAGCTGTCACAATTAAAGGAAGTTTATTATAGAATCTAATACAATTTCCAAGAAATGATTTACTTGTCTTATTCTTTCTATAAAAAGGTGTAATGATCTTATCTTTGTTCCTAGTGTTAAAATTATGTACGTCCTTCTTTTTGCTGAATTTATTTATGTTTTTACGGGCGTAAACTATATTTTGGTATATGTATTCGGAAGGCACGGTAGGTATATTAACTTCTTTAAATAGACTACGAAGAGAATCACGGCTTCTTTTTTTATAAATAGCACGGATTGCTCTCTTTTGTAGTATGAAAATACTTTGGATATCTGCGGCCAATCCCCATAATAGGATCCCGTATGACATTACACTATGAAAGTAAGCAAAGTAAACTAATCTAGCTGTTGAATATACTAGCTTTCCCACTAACGTCCATTCCCGTAGGAAATTCATAATTAAATATAGCCAATAGGCTTGCTCGATAAAGGGGCTATCTAACATTGAAATATATTTTCAAATCGGGCCATTAGTTCCCGAGTTTTACGGGTTCAAGGAAACAAACAAACTATTCAGATTTATACATTTTAATAAAGACTTATTTAAAAAAAAAAGTTCCGCATAAAAATATATTAAATAAGCGGTTAAACTGCATGGGTCAGTTAGTATATCATAACCAATGTATATTTGTTTAACTTCCATTGCAATAAACAAAACCTAGTGGGTAGGTACATAGATACATAATTGAACGTAACCTTAATAAAAGGAAAATCGTTAAACCTATTTCATTCACTACCTATTTCCAGGCTCACAGGTCGTATGGAGACAGGATATGACTCGCAATCCCTGGTAGAGCGAGTATTTCTCCGGAAATTGTGTTACCGCTGCCGCTGACTTCAAAGTAACGTATTTGTACATGTTGAACCAAGTGTAGTTCGTAAGTCAATTTAAAATTTTATTTTTCCTGTGTATTAAAGTGGCTACAATATATATTAATATATCTTTATATGATATAATTCTACTGTACGTGTCTACTCCTCCTACCGATTTGAAATATTTTTTTTTGTATGCGTTTGCGTGGCGCCCTGGATGGTTTAGATTCACAAAAGAGAGATAATATAAATATGTATAATGAGTTAGGTAATAAATATATAATATAATATAATATATATTAATTTATTACTATGCAGGACAACGTCTGTCGAGTCCGCATATTTATTTATTTCACAAAGAAACGCCTTTAAATTAAATATTAAATATTTTTTTATTTAAATTAAATGAATTTAAGGACAATAGAAGATTGTTTTGAAATTAATTCTATACTAACAATGGCGCGCAACAACAATGTATTTTGCATGCCATTAAACGCAGACTATGCGAAAACTAATTTTATTATGGCACCCTTATACCAAAAAAAAACCGGCAAAGTGCAAATCGTACTCGCGCACGACGGGATCCGTCCGTACCAGGGGGTCTACTCTCTAAGCACGAAATCGTAGTTACGGCCGTAATTACGGAACGTTTCCTACTACGGATCACCTACGTACATATGTTTCGTTCGGGGTCCGAACTAAGAATGAATGACCAAATGATATGACAGTTCATCCTACTCCTGATGTTTTTTCGCCCGTCCGAAAAATTGAATTTGACACTTGTTTTGACGGAACGTTATGTCAGTTTTCGCGACAGCAAAGTTGTTATCGTTCTCGTTCACGAAAATTGTCTATGATTCCGTTCGAAACTATTCTAAGTTTCGAGCTACTTTCGGACGGGCCCGTACTTTCGTTGACAGACTTAGAGAGTAGACCCCCAGTTTCAAGTGCCTTCCTATTTTTGATATCAAGAATAAAAAAAGCGTATGTTTATGAAATTAAATGTTTGTTTTTAGGGTTCCGTGGCCAAATGGCAAAAAACGGAACTCTTATGGATTCGTCATATATGTCAGTGTCTGTATGTCACAGCCACTTTTTCCCAAACTATCTTATAGTTTGTTGTGTTACTATACTGTTGAAACTTGGTAAGTAGATGTATTCTGTGAATCGCATTAGATTTTCATACATAAATAGAAAAAACGAAAATTTTGGGGGTTCCCCACTAATATTATAAAGAGGTAGTTTGTGAATTGTTTGAAATGTTAGGGGTGATCTCTGAATCTTCTGAACCGATTTTGCTAATTCTTTTAGCAATAGAAACAACTCACAAACAATGAAAGCACCATTATTTGTGAGTGTCATAGGCATATATTTTAAGTCAAGGATTAGCTCTTCCTAAATTTAGTAAAAACATACCTAGTCCTATTGAGTTGACTAGACTTTACTAGGTACAGTAGAATCCGTTTAGTACGACTTCGCATACAACAATCAACCGTTTATAGCGACGTTAGGATATGCATATGTTTGGTTTTATTAAGAGCCTCTATGAGAGTTCATCCGTTTACTACGACTCCGCTTATAACGACTGACCGCTTTTAACGACGGAATTCTACAAAAATGTCCTGTTACAACGACGACGATGAAACACGTGTTTACAAATAAAAAGTAGATATTATATTTCGTAATGTATAGGTGCACATTGTGAAATAATTATTTTGATTTCATGTTTTTTATCTCTAATAATCACATACATATTATTATTTATAAACATTATATAGTTATTAGTAGTTAATTATTTTTATTAAAAAATAACTAAAATTGAACCGGTTACAACGTCGTAATATCGTAGGTCGCTTGGCCGTCGTTATAGCCGGATTCTACTGTATTTTGTATAGGCAGGTAAATCTCTGAAGGGCCACCGCACCACCTAAATTTCCTTAGCCTCATCATCATTAACCTCGATTTTAGTGTATTAATTAAAAAAACATAATGTACACGACTTTTGATTTTTTTTTATAATATATCTTTTTTATATGCATACACTGGGTGACATTTATTACCATCTGGAAAATGATAGGGAAATATATTATATGAAGTATATGAAAAAGATGTCAAAGGCATAGTTATTTAATCATTTTTTTTTACTGACATGGAATGAAAATCGTAACGGTAAAAATGCGTACCTAAGCAAGTAGTTACGCTATTTCGCTCACTCTTTTCATTCATGTGTAATTGCGGCCTAAATATCACAGGTACCTATTTTATTATTATGCACGCGCTATGTAAATTTTTTAGTTTTTTGAAATTACCGAAATACTAGTAGAAATATACTGTGGTCTATAGATTCTATTCAATTTACACTAGATATTATTATCAAGACGGCAAAAAAAGTCACCCAGCATGTATAAAAGTTCGGGACCCGATACAGTAGCAAAGACATTGGTCGAAATGAATCAATAAGTGCCGTAAAAAAACTTTAAAGTTGATCTTTAAGATGTTATAATATTAAACATCTAAAAATCACAATGCGAAGAATGTTTTATAAAATTAACACTATATAATAAAAATGTGTTTTTTTTTCTTCATTATAATAATATAAAAAATCTCTACTGTTTAAACTTTCGTCGAGGCGCTAAGTTAAATATTAGACTTATCATGCTTCCAAAGATTCTGGGTAAAACTTCAGCGCCACTTGTAACAAATTTATTTTACTAACGTAATGTCGAAACAGTTTCCTCAAAGAAAAGTTTTCCTCACTTTATTAGTTGAGTATACGTGTTGTTGAGATACATTACATTTTGATGAGAACGTATAATGTACAAGTCTTCAGAGAAGTGAATAGTACAATACAATTTGAGTTGAGCAATACGCGCGTGACAACATGTGCTTAATACATACATACATTATTCTTTTTTTTTTCAATTTTACTAGCAGAATTTTGCAGTCTACTAGTATTCTTGTTAACCCCTCATACTAAGCTAAAAGTGCTTGTGTTACGAGTGGGTTCACGTCGGTGGTGCAATGGGTGGGGATCGAACCAGCGACCACAAGATCACAAGTCCGACACCCTAGCCATTGGGCTACGGCCGCTTAATTTAATATTAATTAACATTCACGTCTCTTTCCCAAAGGGGTAGGCAGAAACCATTTCCTTCTATTTGCTACGTTCTTGACATACCACTTTCGGCTCTTCTACTTTCATTAATCTTCTCATGAATGTCTTTCGGTTTGAGGTACTTTTAACCTGGCCTTTCTTAAGAACGTCCTCGATGTCTTTGTGGACTGCCTCCCTTGGTCTTCCCCTTGTAACCCTTCCGTTCACATTCACCGTTTACATTCATTCTCTCCATATGTTCGAAACAATTTAGCATACCTTACGTAATCCTTAATAGAAGAACCTTTCTAATAACTCCGTTCTTAATTCTATCACTCAATTTCATATGCTAAATAAATAATTAAATTTCAATTTAGTGTGCAAATGGTACGCTAATAGTGTGTGCCATAAAAAATAGAAATATCAATTACAGTCAATCAAGTCATTAAAGATTTTCAAAATCGTAAGTATCTCAAGTTAGAATCATTAGTACCTACAACTAGTCTAAATCTATACTAATATATAAATCGCACGGCTTGTTTCTTTGCTTGAACGCGATAATCTCAATAATGTAATATAGGTCATTTAATTTTATTGATTATTGGATATTTTGTTTACAGATTACTAGCAGAGCTTTTTTTTATTCTACTAGTATTCTTGTTAACCCCTCGTGCTAAGCTAAAATGCTTGTGTTACGAGTGGGTTCACGTCGGTAGTGCAATGGGTGGGGATCGAACCAGCGACCACAAGATCACAAGTCCGACGCCCTAGTTATTGGGCTACTTAGATTATACAACTACTACTTATTAAATTGAAACACAGTATCGAAGATTTATTAGAAACTAGACTCATGCGCGGCTTCACCCGCGTAGCTACCGTTCCCGTGGAAACTTCATAGTTAAATATAGCCTATTTTGCTACTAGATTAAGTGAATGGTTAAAGAATTGTTGAAGTCGGTCTAGTAGTTCCGGAGCCTACTCAATGCAAACAAACAATCAAATATTTCCTCTTTATAATATTAGTAGACTAGTTGATTCCCGCGACTTCGTCCGTGTAAAATAAGCTATCTCATAATTAAATGGCCCGTCTTAATTTATAATACAGTTTTGGAGGTTAGACAAACAGACATACAAAATAAAAAGCGCCTATATTATAATTTATAAAATTTGCTATCAACCTGTGAATGTCCTGTCAAAACCGGTGCAGCCGTTACTTAGATTAGCCGGAACAAACACACAGTCACACATCATTTTCTTTTAAACCAGGTTTTTGTTATTAGAACCTTAAGGCATTTAGTAAAACCCTGTCATGTTTCCATTATGAACCGACACTTCAATATTTTATTTATATTTATAGATTAAGATAATTATAATCGATCATTGCATATTGTCTATTGGGCGTAAGGTGTCACGTTTGTAAGACATCTCACTACTACGTAAAGGTGTTATTCATATGTTCCCGGGTTGAAAATAGATTAATGTCCTAATTGGTGTGACTATGGCAAATACCCTCCCCTTGGGAGGAGGCCCATGTTGAGCAGTGGACGTTATACGGCTGATGATGATGATAGTCCTAATTAAATGGCTATATACTAGAACATAATGTTCTAGATATTTTTCAATTTAACCTTTTATCGGGCAGTAGGTATGTTTAGAATTGGTTTTCATCTTAATTACAAATACATAAAGTTTATTTCAAATATGGTGGGTACTATATTCCTTCTGCCCGTTAAGGGGTTAACTCAAATGTTGTATAAAATGTGCGGACAAGTAAATAAATAACTATTATAATTACATACTAAAATAACGTTGTTTGCCGGTGTTGCAAATATTTATTTAATTTATGAGTTTTTTTTTAATGATACTGATCCCACCCATATTCCAACCAACAACAACAGCTGTATGACAGGATCAGCAGTGGCACACACTGGAAATGGCAATGAGCACTGAAGCTCAACAAATACCAAGCACAATTTTAACTACGAAGGGATGCAACGAAATTAATTTAAAAAATTACGGAGGTGTAAGAAAATGTGATATACATCAAATAAACAACTTAAAACCTTAAACTTACAAACACTTATATTAAAACATATATTTTACATAAGGGACGGTGGAATTTCACTAAGATTTATATATGTACCTAATACGGAACTACCGCTACATTACTCTTCAATGATTTCATTTTATTGTATAATGATAAGAAATTAGAAGAGTATTATAAAAATCTTGACCTCTCCTACATCTCTTTTCGGTCCTGATTTTTATATTTTCTTATTTTCTTAGGGCCCATTTTTCAATCGTCAGTTAAAAGTTGTCAGAGGAATAAATTTCAATTTTGTCAGATGTCAAAATTTTTAATTTATTCCTCTGACAACTTTTAACTGACGATTGAAAAATCAAGCCTTAGTTGAATTTGTTAAGAATGGACCTCATCAACATTGTCCTCCATGTCTTGTAAATACCTAATTTTAATTTATGTAACTATTTTGAACTCTTTTACAAAACCCTACGATTCAAAATACGGTGGCAATATACCACAGCTTTATAATAATTTAAGGTTATTAAACCACTACGAGCTATATACCAGAAATATACCTGTTGTCATTTATTTGCTTCTCAATATTAATATAAAGGTACTAATCGATTTTGTACTATCTTCCAAGGCAGTACAGTTCAAAATACAAAGGCAACTTATTTATATCAGATTAAAACTGTTTCCAAATGTTGTTTGTTATAAATTTTTAACGTTTTTACCAAGCCATTGAGTTCAAAATACGATGGCATCTATAAAAACACTGCTTTAAAGAACAGAACGATTTACCGCCATGAGCTGCGGTCTGTGCTAGGACTCGCTGGAGTAGAATTGGAGTCATTCAGCAAAGAATTTTCGGCGTCCTCGTCATCAGCGTGGGGGTCTTCGACAGGATGGCGGCAGAACGGGCAATGACCTTTACTTACCAATTGAATTTCAAAGTCTTCTAAGTAGAACAGCTGTACAAAAGATTCATTTTGTAATTTACAGTGGTATGCAAGAACAATAGATAGAAAGAATAGCCTTTAAGTTTTCATTCACTTGGTATCTATTGCTATAATAATAGAAATCATGAAAATTACACCTGAAGTTCCCAA
Source organism: Nycteola revayana (assembly GCA_947037095.2). Classification (NCBI taxonomy): domain Eukaryota; kingdom Metazoa; phylum Arthropoda; class Insecta; order Lepidoptera; family Nolidae; genus Nycteola; species Nycteola revayana. The sequence continues at coordinate 27,794,339 of OX344842.1, read as the reverse complement.
ATAAACTCTTAAGCGCGCGGTTGTTTTATGCGATAAACGCTGCGTTACACGCAATGCGATTAACGCACTTCATATCATATCAGGTAATATAATTACAAACCATTTTTATACGCGGCAGCGCCAAGCGCAGATATAAATTTACGACATATAATCGCATTGCGTGTAACGCAGCGTTTATCGCATAAAACAACCGCGCGCATTAGACACGGGCGTTGTCCGTGCGTTGCGTTAGCGCTTCGTCGACTGAGCGGCGATACTACGTTATTCTGCGTTGAAATGACGGACGGCGACGCGACGCCCAAGAAAAGGAGTGAGACGAGGTGGGGAAGGGAGTTGCGTTTAAACGACAGCGTATCGAAAGTGAGATAGCTGCGTTAACGCAGCGCCGATGCAGCGTTCGTATGACATTGACGCCCGTGTGATATGTGATATCACACATAGTCTCAAGTCTTGTTCTTGCATACGTGAGTTAGTGTATTTCGTGGTACTAATACTCAATAAATTGGAACGTAACTTTGATAACTTAATTGTTATTTTTAAATAAATTATAAATAAGTAATAAGAACTTAACCCATAAAATAAAAAAATAATTACATCTAACATGAGTGGTCTCGTCCATTGACAGGGTTAGCTCAAGCCCCATGTTTAAAACTAAGAGTATACATCAAATTATAGAGCGCGGATATCTCTATGGTCCGTTGCGTTGATTGTAAGCAGCGGTTATGTATGGCGTGGCGCTTTTATATTGTAAATAAATATATTTTTTCACTAATTTATACACTTCCTTCTTCACACGGCTTATTAATACTCACGTTATAACAATGTTGGCATGCAGTAGCGGGTAACTCCGGCAGCATGTTTCTATACATTAGCGGTCTTAGTAGCGGCCTCTTCACGACTACTACGCTGGCGGGATTCAGTTGAAGTAATGCACCTCGACTGCATATCACCACGCCTACTTCATCATCCTAAGAAGAAAATTAAGAATAGAATTCTCATAAATCTCTCCAACATTTACGGCGGGACATGTACTACGGTAATAATGATAACGGACAACCTCAGCTACGTAGCGGTATTTGGTTCGCTTTAAATATCGTAGGTCAGTTCATCCCCAACGCCGGACAGGAAATCTTTGTGTAAATTTTTAGATTTCTTTCCGGGTCTGGTTGTTTGAGGGATTACCCTCCGTGCCTCGAAAAGCACGTTAAGCCGTTGGTCCTGATTGTTATAACATCATCTATAATAATCGTATATCAAGGAACGGGCAGCAGCAGTGTTTCCTTTTGTGGTACAACATAACACTGCGGTCACCAATTCGCCTGCCAAGCGCCTGGTGACTATGGCAAATACCCTCCCCCGGGGGAGACCCATGTTCAGCAATGGACGTTATACGGACAGCTGATGGTGAATGAAAAAGGGGACAATATTTTTTGGTAACACTAAGGCGTCGGGTCCAGGCACCTGTCAAAGCGATTTCAATCTTTGGTAATTGGTAAATAACCGTGAAGATTTATCGTGTGTTCTTTTTGTAGGCGACATATTTTTTAAATGGTAGGTATTATTTATTTTACTAATTTATTTATACCGCCATCTTTTTCTCATATTGTAAATTATTACCATCATTTGAATGTTTTTGGTGCATCTTAGTGTCGGCTCGTGTCGCTAGATGACCTGAGACGGCGATCCGTCCCATTTGAATTCTTCCAGAATGGAATAGTTGAACTTTTTATTGTCAATGTGCTGATATTTTGTTAAATAAGCCGTGTCTTTACCTGCACCTTTCGTCTTTACAGTAAAAACGTGTTTTCCTTAATCGCTCCGTTAAATTTATATAATTTTTTTATAGTAGTATTAAAAAGTGCATAATTATTTTTAATTCAAAATACCGCAATATTGGCGCAGTGCCCATGTGCTCAGTTAAACAGTAAAGGAAGCGTAAGTGTAAGATTTTTGCCCCTCTCCGTTTCGAGTCGACTATTTTCTTTTGTCCATAAGCACGTGAATTTTAATTATACATTTTGTAAATTGTTAAAAATTAAAATTTCTGAAATTAACACTGAAAAAAGTTTGTTGAGCAAGAATATTTATTTATTTTGACAGCGCTGTCCATAAGACCTTTCACCTAAATGAGGCCTAGTCTGGTAGCGTAAACTGGCCGATCCTTTTTTACTTTTTGTACAATGAGGGTACATTGTACAAACAATTAAGAAGGATCGGCCTTTCTATCCTGATTCCTTATATGTATATAACTCAATCACGAGAATAAAGATGTGCCCTTTTTCATTCGTTTTTTTTTCGGCGTACTTACCCACGAGGCATTTGCTACTTCACCGGGCATAAAGGCGAGCAGATCTCCAGCCTTAATAAAAGGTTTAAACACTACAACTGCTTTCCGAGGCACGGAAGGTAGTCCCTCAACCTACCAGACCCGGAAAGAAATCTTAGAATTTATGCTAAGTTCAGATAAACGCGCGACGACGCGCGGTTGCCTCGGCGCGCGGTTTAAGATTAGGCGTGAGGCATAAATATTAGAATAGGTTAGTGTATTAGGTATTTTTCGATCCGAATCCGTACCTAATCAAAAGTGTCGAGGATTAGGTATGGTACAAAATATTCGTTACGTACAATTTACATTCCTTATTTTTTTTAAAACTCTGACATTGCTATAGGCGTAACTAATATGACATATATCTAATTTAGTATCGATATCAAAGTTAGTAAAATAAAAGTGAATTACAATATTCTATTCGACTAATTCTCAATTCTACCATGAATGGAATAATTAATAAAAATCTACCTAGAATATTAATTGTTATAAATTTAATTTCGAAAGTACTTCAATTTCAACCATAATTTATGATTAGTACGAGTGAAAACATATTATAAACTTTTCTTAAATCTAATATTATTGTATATTTCAATATATTTAAAATACATTTATCGATAAATAAATAGTAATTAAACACACAAATACATTAATTTATAATATTTTAACTTATTTATTGAAATCAAAATATTATAATATGATTTTTTCTACTAAATACTAATTTAAAGTTCCCCCACTTTTTACAGCTGTTTCTAAACGCATCACTTGTTGCCAACTTCCCGATTACTTAACAGGAACGATCATGCTGAATATTTCCTACGTAATCCACATACGATACCTACATAATATTGGTAACAGGCCAGCTATATTGAATAAATATTAGGATTAGGTAAATGGAATAGGTATTTTTAAATATTAGGATTAGATGGATTAGGTATCATTTTTAACTAATCCAACCCATCTCTATTTAAGATTGTAACAAATCAATGTTGTTGTGTACATGACCGCGCGTCACCGCTCGGAGACGCGCGGTTTAAGATCCACACTCCTGTCGACCTGTTCAGTTGACCCGCGCAGTTTGAGGCGGACGGACGCAAGGAGCGACGAAAAAAATGGAAGACGACATATTTACTAATTGACGAAATTGAAATGTTACTATCAGTTTTTCTTTTGGTGATATGGAATATCTTACAGCACCATCTGTAGGTTGCAAATCCTTTTCAACGCAATCATACAAAACATCAAAGGATGCAATCGACATCCTAAAATAGTTGTAAAATCGATCTTCATGTATTCTTGTGTAGTGTGGGATATAAGTCACAAACAGGCTCAAAGAAAATCTTTGACTTAAAATAGGGCGCACCCAGTATCGTCTTTGCTTTCGACGAAGACGTCGCAGTTTGCGGTATAAAACCCACAGGCAAATTGCCTCCTCCACGTCCATTCTCCATGAATGTTCACGATAGACAGTCGCGCGCAAGCCGCCGCCATTTGAACAAGTGAATCGCGCGGCAGCGCACTTCGCCGCGCGTTCAGCTGAACTTAGCCTAACACAAAGATTTCTTGTCCGGTGTGGGGATTGAACCCACGTCCTCTGAAACTTAAAGCGGGCCAAATACTAAATGCTGCACTAGGGAGGTTGTTACTACGTTTAATATCTAATAACTTTGTAAACAACGTTACCTCGTCGACTTTATCTAAGAACGGGTCAGCCCCATCAACGTCATGGTCTATCCTTAATATTTCAGCACCGTCTGTATTTTCGTTGTTGGGTTTCTCAGGAAGCGGCGCACGTTGTATCAGTTCTAACGCCTCTTCGTATGTTACGCCCTCTGCGGGCTCGAATTGCACTAACGGTAATACTTCTGCAAATATAATAGCAATTGAAAAAGTCTAAATAAAGAATCGCAGACACAAGGATTTTCAATTAGATATTTTAAGCGATCCAGAACAAATTATTTGTCCATTCACTTCCTTGTGTGACGCAGTGTGGAAGGGATTAGTCTTATATAAAAGATTCTGTTTGACGTTTACACAAATATTTAACGTCGGTAGTAATCGAACCGGTCTCAAAAGCTACTACCGTTCTACCTATCACCAGAACATTATGCATGCTAATTCCAATAGTATTGTAAACACAGATAATGTCACAAAAAGGGTCAACATTCACTTACCATGCGTTGCCAACGAGTGCGCGGGCGCGTGCCGGCAGTACATACATCTAGCGGCACTCAATGGAGGCAAGTTTCGTCGACATCGCCAACACAGGGGTGCTACCTCATCGTCACGAGACTCGCCATTGCCATCACTGGCTCGGGTCTTCAGTGTTAGTAATTCTACACTTTCCTACGTCATAATAAAAATAATTTATTAAATATGTCTGAGTTTATGTGGATGTCTATTTGGCTCGCTTAAAATCTTCGAGTTCGTAGGTTTGATCCCCACGCCGGACAAGAAAATCTTTGCGTAGATTCTAAGATTTGTTTCCGGGTCTGGTTGGCTAACGGACTACCCGCCAAGCCTCGGAATGCACGTTAAACCGTTGGTCGCGATTAATACCTAATATGCTTCTCATGCTTCTCTTTTGTCACACTTATTGGTTTAAATTACTGACTAAATTGATCTTAGTATTATTACTAACTAGCGGCCCGCACTGGCTTCGCACGGGTTGACTTTTATGCATGTATTATATAAACATTCCTATTGAGTCACTCCAGCGATTAAAAAAAACCGCATCAAAATCCGTTGCGTAGTTTTAAAGATTTAAGCATACATAGGTACAGACAGACAGCGGGGAGCGACTTTGTTTTATACTATGTAGTGATTGTAAAATTTGTCATATTACATAATAATACGACTGTGTATAATATACGATATGCTAATTGTAGCAATTTCATGTAAAAATAATTTTAAGATACTTCATTTTCATTCAACTTACATACATAACTGTCAGTGAAACAGTTTGTGAAAAAAATATATAAATTTGTCCTTATAATGAATTGTCAAGAATTGTAGAAAGTAAATAAATATATATGTTACAGTCAAAATTTCAAAAACTGCAAAAAATTTGCAAAAATCACGCAAAAGTAGTTTTGATGGGTTCATATTGGCTCACATTAAATTCCAGAAACTCTCTTAGGTCGAAGGTTAATAAAAACCACGATTCCAACTTCAGTAGGTTTTGGTTAGGTTAGGTTAGAGCTGTGACCACAAAACACGGGCCGGCGAAGGGCCAGATCCAAATTCCATACAAATTATTATTGCAGTCAAAAGTGGTTTTGACCGATTATAAGTTTTGACTGTAACATTTATATAACAAACTCCAAATAGTAAATACCTGAAATTTCTGTGGTATCTGTAGGCCAAGTATTTTGTCCAACATTTGCCGAGCCAAACTAAAAGCGTTCAGAGCCTTCGCTTGTTTTGCTAAGCAGAGATATAAACAGCTGAGTGAATGTTTAGGATTGAATTATGGAATAAAAAATATATTATAAAGATAAGTGCCTTTAAATGTACCAACTTTAGAAGTCTAAATCTCTATTTAAACTTAATCTATACATATAATAAAACTGTAGAGGTCGAATATCTGTATATAGAAAAAAAGCTAAAAACCGAGTCAGGGGGATGTTTGTACGGTGTATCCGAAACTGTTGCGCTGATTTAAATGAAATTTTGCATGGTGGTACATTACATCCCCGGTCAACATTCTTAATTATTTTAATCACAGAAAATTCATTCATTCGCTTGGGATAGTTAAAAAACCAAACATGTGCGAGTCGGACGAACGCTCACGATGAGTTCCGTTCCATTTCAAGTGCCTACCTATTGCCGTGATTGATATACCATAAAAAAAAAGTTTGTTGTGTGGGAGCTCCCTCTAAATATTTATTTTATTTCATATTTAGTATTTGTTGTTATAGCGGCAACAGAAATACATCATCTGTGAATATTTCACCTGTCTAGCTATTGCGGTTCTTGAGATGCAGCCTGGTGACAGACAGCGAAGTCTTAGTTAGGGAATACTAAACACCACGGGGACATCACCTAGTTAGGTACATTTCTTTAAAGTAACACTAAATAGTTTCTAAATATTACATATAAGATGGCCTTCTACTACTACAGCTATATCAGCCCGCTTACGTCCACTGTTGAACATGAGCATCCTCTCAACTCCGTAGACAACCTCCGTAGAAAACCTCCGTAGCGTAGCGGTATTTGGCTCGCTTTCAATCTCGGAGGTCGTGGGTTCGATCCCTACACCGGACAAGAAATCTTTCTAAGATTTCTTTCCGGGTCTGGTAGGTTGAGGAACTACTCTCCGTGCCTTGGAAAGCACGTTAAGCCGTTGGTCCCGATTGTTATAACATCATCTATAAACGAACCAGGGAACGGGCAGCAGCTTTTCCCCTGTGTATTACAACATAACACTGCGGTCACCAATCTGCTTGCCAAGCGTGGTGACTATGGCAAAAACCCTCGCTAGGGAGGAGGCCTATGTTCAGCAGTGGACGTTATACGGGCTGATGATGATGAAGATGGTAAGTATCCTTAAGGTGATAGATGCTGCTGAACATCCATCAGCTGCGTGGACATTCATGGTAAGACATGGGTTGGTCTTTCCGAATCCGAAACCACACAGATGACCTTCACTTACAATGAATAGCATGGTTTAAATAACTCTTTTTCTTTCTTCTTTTTATAAAGATTACTAGCAGAGTTTTGCAGTCTACTAGTATTCTTGTTAACCCCTCGAGCTAATCTAAAATTCTTGTGTTACGAGTGGGTTCACGTCGGTAGTACAATGGGTGGGGTTCGAACCAGCGACCTCAAGATCACAAATCCGACGTTCTAGCCATTGGGCTACGGCCGCTTCGAAAACGATATAACTTATAACTATATAATATCTGCATGTAAATGATTTGCTATTTTCTCAAAGGATACAACATAGAGACTCCAATCGGCGGCTCATCTTCAAGTAGTCCCAGCACATATCGTGCCGCACTCAGCAAAGCGTCCGGTTGACTCAATGAAAACGGTTCGTGAACCGAACGGTGGACTGTATCGTATGCGTGGTAGATACGCGACAGACGGTCGTTGTGCATATACTTGCGCAGCGATGAATCACGTTGCCTGCAACAATACCACGGCTATGTTTTAAACAGTGTCAATTACAGTGGAAATATTGGGATAAAACGCTTAGAATATATAATTATAAGGTACAGAGCGCGCCTTAGAGAGTACGAACTTTAAGCATGCGAATGAACAACACCGTGGCGTCTTGATAAAAAAAATAATCGTTGTATTCCGTCGCATGAAATGTACAGTACAAGTGGCAAAAGTGACTCACGAAGCCAAAAATAATAAACTCTTAATTTTTAGCATAAAAGTGGTGTGACGTTTATTACAATATATGCTTACAATCGACACCACAACTGCAGCGATACGCGCGATCCATAGTTTTATTTTTACGCTAAGGTTAAGACTACTCGTAGAAAAAATATGTAACATTAAATGTCTGGATAAAAAAGTGACATGTAATAAATCCTGAGTTTGATTATCAAGTCAAATAAACAGTGACCGATGTCCTTTTGCCAAGACAAATGGTATTTTCTGCAGAGCATGCAAAAAAGGCGTATCTTCTAAAAATATAATTTAGAGGAATTCTATGATTTCAGTCATTCTATTGCAGTAATTCACCGTTTTTGATCATATCATTATAGAATAGCCACTGATATAGCGAAAATCTACGGTAAAATAAGCGAAAACTATAGAAAATATATGTGCCATTACTTTTAAGATGACCACATATTAAGTGTCCGTCATGCAAGCACATAAACGTCGCGAACGACCCAAACTCTTCAACCGCTACCCCTGCCACTGTTCACATGTGACATACGCTTGAGACACACACATGTGACACGCAATGTGAGGTTCAGAGGCGTATCCACTGTTGTTGGCACCATGGGCATGCCCACAATGTTAATAGACTTCAGATTTCTATTTTTTTTCGGTTGGACTTACCTAGGTAGCCATGAGCTTTTGCTACTTCACCTGGCATAAAGGCGAGCAGAGCTCCAGCCTTAATAAATGGTTTAAAAACTACAAACTAAGCAACCTGCGCAAGAGGGCGCCCCCTTTGGGGCTTGGATATCGGCTCAGGGCGGTCGCTGGCGATGAGATTTAGGGATTATGACTTTTAGTATTTAAGGGAGTATTGTGCTGTCGCTCTACTTTACAGTCCGCGGGCCTCTCGGACTTCGGGTCTACGAGGGCATCGGATGGTTTTTAGCAAACTAAGGGTCAGGAGGACGAGGGGGAAGACTTCTGAGTCTGAGATCTTTAGGCGGAAGGAAATAGTTAAATTCAAGTCGTTTATGAGTCATGATTGTGCATGACTGCGAATTCGTATTTCGACTCGAACTTGGTCGACTATCGGATAGCAACTATGACCACAACCTTTTTTAAGGGCTGCCTCCGCGCGAATTGTTCAGCCTTACTACATAAAAGAAAAGATATCCCACTTACTTCTCAGAACTAGCAGCAGCGGTATCGAGGCACTGTGTAGCCAACAGATGATGTAGATAGCCAGCGTCACTGAACCGTTCCTCAGCTACTGCGTTCCCCACTAGTATGGAGAAAACTCGCATAGCCGTAGCTGTTTCCCCGGCCATGTGATAAGCTTTAATAAATTTAAAAAAATACATTTCTATTTATAAAACTTTAGTAATAAACTACAATCTCCGTAGTCCTAACTAACAGCTGCACGATGGAGGAGCTAATGGCGGGAACCACAGAGGCCACTGGAGTGCCATAAAGTCTTAAAACGAATAAGTTGAAACAACGACACGAAAGAAGAATCATATGTAAGTACCAGTATAACGCAGTAACTCCCATTCTTGTGGGACTCTCATCAAAAATCATATATGTTGTGTGGTAATCGGTCCAGTAGTTTCTTAGTTTATTTGTAATAAACAAAAATGCTAATGTTCTCTCTGTAGTATAGACTAGCCATTAGGTACCCATGGTTTCATCCGCGTATATTTAGATTTTCTCATAGAAAATATTGCACTGTTTATTTCTAGTTATTCACCAAATTTAATGTTTCCAAGGCTAAAGGTTTATGCCGATTTATGCCGTAAAATAATAAAAAAATAAATAAAAAATAAAAATCATTTTTATTTACGTAAACCAATTACAGGCACTTGTAAATAGTCAAACATTAATAAGAAAAAAATAATTAATTATATTTGTTATTTATTTATATCTATAAAATTAATTATTTTTATATTATCATATATTTATATGTTATTATTATAATTTATTTATTTATATTGTTCTTAGCGACGCAAAATGCTTGTTTTGTCTATATTATGTCAAAACAATTGTCATTATTTGGGTGGACCATGAGCATATAACGACGGACGCGCTTTAATGCTACCACCGGATCCAATGCGCCCCAACTGAGAAGATCCGGCGAAACAAACTCAGTGGGTTACTTTACTACCGGTTTCAACACGGCCCACATGAGACGGTATTTATAATTAAATTCCGTCAATTTTATATATACAGACTTACTTTCCGCGCGCGGTTTGACCCGCGTAACTCCCGTTCCCACCGTTGCTTGGGAAGATACAATTACATATAGCCTATGTCATCCGGGGTTAGTATAGCTACCCAACAGTGAACAATCTAATATTTCCTTAATATTAGTATAAATAAGTATAGTTAGTAGAAAACAAGCAGCCCTCAGACGCGTTAAAAGAGATAAACTATTTCCAGAAGAAATGAATTGTTACCTATAAAAAATTGCAGTTCTTTGAGCATATTTTCGCTGTCAATTGAGCGACTAAATATTTGTAGTTAGACCAGGTATCAGATATAGAAGGTAGTGCTAATTTTATTATTTTTATATACATAGGTATGAGAACAGCGTCGTGGGCATTGCTATTATAAATAACCCAAAGGTAAATTATTGGTAACCGTTCCTTTTCCCTTAGCCAGGCAGCAGGTATAATTAGTATTGACATTGGCATTTCCTGAGCACCTTAGTATAACTACTTTTTAACCCAAAGTTCTTGTATGATTTAAAAATTGGAGGTCAATAAAAGCTTACCTTTCTGAGCTTCAACAAATTTGTTCTCCTGGGCCATTTTGTGTGCGTAGGGCAGATACGCGTCGCGCCTACACTCGGGGTGTTCGCGCGCGAGCTCGAATGCTCGCGACCATTCGCCAGCTGTTACCGCCAGTTGTGCTACTTTACTGCAGAGAAAAATACGAATCATCTATTACAGTTGGTTAAAAAAACACTCATATAATGTAATATTAAATATTTTGTAAATTAAACAGACTATCTCAAAAATAATAATCTCGACAGAGTTATTTGATAGGCAATATAATTTAATAACATTGAACCTCCGTGCCTCGCATTATAAAATCCGTCGTACAATAAATATCTGATACGTTTCACTATACCGGGTATTACATTTAGATTACGCTGCTTAAAAGCTAGAGCCACTAATGAAAAAGAAGAACATACGAAGATCTGTTCTTGGGAGCCACGTCATCGATTATAGAGAAAAGAAAGAAACTTGTACTCAATTCAAAAATCGAACCCCGAAGAACGAAGTATCTAAATGTGTCACTCTGTATTAGACAGATATTTTTTTTATATTTTCTTTTTAATATAACTTACGCATAATCTCCAAGTCGTTGGTAGACATCGGCCGCGGTGGCGTGTTCGGCTGCTTTTACTAAGGCCTCAGCCACAAAGCGCAGAGACTCGCTCGATCCTTTGTCAAGTTTGCGGGCCAACTCGATTAGCCTGTAAGTGAAGTACGGACAAAATGTACAAAATGAGATAGTCACCTTAATTAAAAATTGGCGAGTTTTAGAAACGTCTCCCTGAAATAAATCTTAAAATTTACACAAAGTTTTCTTGTCTGGTGTGGGGATCGAACCCACCCTCCGAGACTTAAAGCGTGCCAAATACCGCTACGCTACGGAGGTTGCCTTGTCTAGACCCTCTGTATCTTAGATAAATGATTGGTGTCGCGCGGTCGACTGGATACCGTCCTAGCTTGAAACCATAGTTCAGTTAATCTGGCAACTCAATATTGTAGTGCGCATAAGACCCTTATTATGCTATATTATTATAGTATTTATTTTATTTAATAAAAATAATGGCAATTAACAAGGTAAAAATAAAATATTATTATATACAACTAAAAGTAGCTAATAATGAAAAAAGAATGAATTAGTTATCAGTCTTGGGCGATTAAAACATTTATGCGCATCGTTGCCCCTGGACATGGGTCCAAGAATGCTGGCAGCACTGCCTTGCTGTATGGCGATGCTTATTTGTTGCCCAAAAAAAAGCCAGCCTTCTGGTCTCGAGTGAGGTCAACTAGGCGTTTTGACAATTTTTGGAAAACTATTCGTGCTCTCGGACTCTATGACTCAAAAGTTTCAACTGTAAACGGAGGTAATCCCTTTAAGATATTAATCCGTTTGGAGGCTTCTGCTAATACAGTAGTCACACCAGCACAGGACGCAATCCTTGGAAGATGAGACGGTGCAGGGGTGTGTTCCCATACTCCAAGGCAACTAAGTCACCTCGTCAAGTCTCTTGCCGTCGGCACGCGCCAAAACATTTAGTTCTATCCCTTTTATATCCTTATTTCTTGTAGTATTATTTTAACACAGTTTTACTAAACAAACTATCATATCTCTCCGATTATAACCAATATTTTATAAAACTTTCGACACGTATTCCTCGCACAGAGCGTGACAGGCTCGGGTACGCCGATATCCGGTATTTTCTGTCGCCTTTGTCAAGAAAGTACAACCAATAATTTATGTAAGCTCTGTATGACTAACATGTCACGTCTGCCAGTCTCAGCCATGAGGTCGGCGGCTCGCTTCACGTCCCCAGCGGCGAGGTACATTTCCGCTGCCGCGCGAGGCTCGTTCACGTGCCTCGCCCATTCAGCGCGACGTCGAGCTAACGCAGCCACACCTTCCCCTTCACCCACGTATTCCTGGTCAATTAATAAGACAGACATAAAATACATTCGCAACTACTTAATCTATACTAATATTATATTAAGGTAAAGTTTGTGAGCTAATGTGACTTTGACGTTGTAGGGCGTAATCACTGGAACTACCGGACAAGAAATCTTTGTGTAAATTCTTAGATTTCTTTCCGGGTCTGGTTGGTTGAGGGATTGCCCTCCGTGCCTCGGAAAGCACATTAAGCCGTTGGTCCCGATTATTATAACATCATCTATAATAATCGTATATCAAAGAACGGGCAGCAACGTTTCTTTGAGTGGTACAACATAATACTGCGGTCACCAACCTGCCTGCCTAACATGGTAATTATGGCAAATACCCTCCCACGGGAGGAGGCCCATGTTCAACAGTGGACGTTATACGGGCTGATGATGATGATGCGAGTTTTTCTCCCTCGCCTTATTTGTCGATTATATAAGTGATGCTTTTCACTGCATTCAATCAGTAATACATAATGAATAATATAAGTGTCTAACCTGCGCCTTGCTGAACATCCTGAGATCAACGTACATATTCAAAGCGCGCTCGTCCCTCCCCACGCTTTTGAACGAGCGCGCAGCTTCAGCATAACGACCGCGATACGCTAACACTTCACCCGCGATTATAGCACGCTTCTCGCCAGAATCGAACCTTTCCTGATGAACAAATATAATAAATAATATATAATAGTTTAAAAAAACTAAAAAACACGCTTGTGCCCTATAAATGAGTAAGTATCTAAAACTGCACGCAATGCATAGTTCGCGCACACGCTCTATCTCTCTTACTCTCATGCATCGCGCGCTCGCTCTATCTCTGTTACTCGCATGCAAAGGATGCGGAGAGAAATTTATGAATCCTGCGAATCTAATCAGGATAATCGGATATTTTAATCAAATTATTTCATTGTCATCGGTCTTTGACAGGTATGCAAAATTTGAATGAAATCTGGCCGTTTAAAGTGGGTCAAAATAACGCCCTTAGGAGTCGATTACAAACAAACATACATACAAGTGAAGCTTATATAAAGCGTGTAAAAAAAACACGGTAATTTAAATAACTAATAATCTTTTTAAATAAAAAAATACTAAAATTTTCATTTGGCGCCAAAACATTTAGTTTTTTTAGTATTTTGATATACTTAGTATCATTTTCACAGTAAACACGAATCTAACGACATCTTTCAAACTAAAATCCATCAAGCTGTTTAGTCTACAAAACGAGGCAAACATTTTAATTTGGAGCCAAAAATCCGCCATTTTGTTTTTTTATTTTATTTTGATATACCCAGTGTCACTCTCACAGAAAACACGAATCTAACCACATCTTTCAAGCTAAAATCCATCAAGCTGTTTAGTCTACAAAACGAGGCAAACATTTTAATTTAGAGCCAAAAATCCGCCATTTTGTTTTTTTTTTTTTATTTTGATATACCCAGTGTCACTCTCACAGAAAACACGAATCTAACCACATCTTTCAAGCTAAAATCCATCAAGCTGTTTAGTCTACAAAACGAGGCAAACATTTTAATTTAGAGCTAAAAATCCGCCATTTTGTTTTTTTATTTTATTTTGATATACCCAGTGTCACTCTCACAGAAAACACGAATCTAACCACATCTTTCAAGCTAAAATCCATCAAGCTGTTTAGTCTACAAAACGAGGCAAACATTTTAATTTAGAGCCAAAAATCCGCCATTTTGTTTTTTTATTTTATTTTGATATACCCAGTGTCACTCTCACAGAAAACACGAACCCAACGACACCTCTCAAGTCAAAATCCACCAAGCCGTTCAGGCTGCAGTGCGTGCCAAACAATTATACATACATACTCTAGAATACCATAACCTTCCTTATGGCGCAGTCGGGTAAAAAGAGTACTCCAGAGCTGTCATATCAGCATATCGGACACATCAGCAAATTCTGCTGTCATCATTAAATAATGATAACTTTCACAATAAGACGAGTTCACAAAAAAAATCTTTATTTCTGGTATATGTCTACGCTGGTGGAGTACCCGTGGTTCTCACATTATTATATAATCGTCCTGTGTGGGATTCGAACTTAGAATACGACATCTCAGAAACAATTACCCGTGAGAGGCCTTAGTCTGAACTAGTGATCATGTGGTCGCCGTTACGATCTCCACCCATTGCAAAGTACATTTTGAAGTTTATAAACATGTCACTATGCACACTAGCATGTTTGCATTATATTACACTGGTTAAGAAGTCTAGTTAACAAGTTAACTGTCCCCATACATAATTTTTCGATAACCCCAAATGTCCAAATAATTTTTTGTAATATTCTGTCTCAAATCAATACAAAATAACTAGTTTTGGATAAATATGGCTAATTAATAACAAATCCCTCGGTTTATCACACCGTTTACCCGTGTACCGTATTTTTTTTCAACTACCCACATTAAAAAAAAAACTTGTCTTCCGTTTTTTTCTATTCATTGGTGTCCTATTGACAAGTCCTGACAAATAGGGCAACATAACACACAAGTTCATGAAGTTAGAGCGTATAGAAAGAAACATAGGCGAGTGTACCATACGGTACACGGACGTGATGGACCCACGCGGCGTGTACTGTATTCGGTACATTGGACAGTTAACGTGTTAAAAGTGATTGTGTGCCCTCATTTGTTCTAGAAAGTATTATATTAAAACATACCTGTAATTGATCAATAAGTGTTAAGAACATAATATTCTCGCTACGTTGAAACGCTTTGCGTGCTACTTCGAACGAAAGTTCTTCTAGCGCTGACAAGCCGAGACGTTCCCAGTCTAATGCAGTCACTCCGAGGCACGCTACGGCGTATGCTTCACTGGAATACAAGAGAATATATTATTGAGAATCAGTACGGATCCACAACTGTACTCATACACCTGCAGTTCACGATACACCCAATACTGAAGTTCTGAAAAGTACCCGGTAGGTTTAAGTGGTACTTTTCAGTTCAAAGTTGAAAAAAAATAATTACTAGGCTTACACGGGTAGTAGAAGGTTGCCTTCTACTAGTGTTAAGCCTAATAATATTTTTTTTCCACGTTGGCCACGAGGCTTATTACTTCACCGGTCATAAAGGCGAGCAGATCCAGCCTTAATAAATGGTTGTTATGCTTAGTAACACATCGCTATAGAAAGAGAAACGTCATTTATGAGTGTCATGTCAGGTCATATTTAAAGTTAAAGTTTCCACGGGAACGGTATCTAGCGGCTAATCACCGCGTGGGATAGCTAGAACAGTATTAGTTACAAAATCCTAATAAAGGATTTTTGTAACTTCTGATATAAAAGATTATAACCAAAAATATTACTCACTTGTACATTTTCTGTTGTATGTATTGATGGACGGCGTGGGAAAGAGGCACGTTTATTGTTTGCATGGCATTGGCTTGTAAGCAGAACACTCTGCCACCCTGAAAAAAAGAAAATATATTATTTGATGTCAGATTATCTTAATCTATACTAATATCATAATTAAATTAAAAAACGAATGGTCAATATTAAAAAAAAATGAATCCATTGAAAGCTACATTCTTTAGGAATAAATTAGATTAAATGTAATGATTTGTTTCCCAAAGGAACGAGATCTATGCAGAGAAAACTGCGCAGAAAGGTTAGTCATATAAAAATGGTATATTGATTGCCTATAGTATGAATATAAATCCGTACAGTAATACCCCCACTTACGTTACACCTTTTTACGCCAGTTCGGAGTTACGCGGTTTTTCTTTTGAGTTGGGAGGGCAGTTATGTCAGAAAATATTCAATGGAAAGAGTAAAATCAAACCCCTAAGAAAACGAATTCTTGAACTAACATGAAAGCTATAAAATATCTATCACGCAAATACCAAATGAAACAAAGTAATTTATATCATTCTATAGCGCAAAACCATAACGCACAGATGTTGACTACCGAACTGATATTATAATAGATTATAAATAGTCGTACCTGAAATCCCACTACAGAACCGGCGAGTGGTTGCGTGGCGGGCGCGAACAGGCCAGCCTTTATGGAAAGTAGCCCCCCACCAGATAGACTTATTAGTTCATCACACCATGAGTTCCACGACACGGATGACACGTTTTCTTCCTGCAAGAAAGATATATGAAATTATTATAGATATTTAATCGTGTGTGTCATATTTACAGTATGTAATGATTGATAAATAAAAATAATACGTATATAAATAAATGTAAAAGAAAAATACTGAAATCCATACAAACTTAAAATTAAAAATCTTTACTATCCGTGAAATATCTACTTAGTTTCGTTATGATTCCGACGATTTACACTAACATCACTACTCACCCCCTAAAAATAAAGAAAAAATATTGAGCACATACAAAAACATGAGTGTTGTGTCATGATTGTATATGTATAACATTTTATCAAACTATTGCCAAGTAAAATAATGAAGACTTACTGTATACATCAGTTCAGCAGTAGTAAGCGCGTAGACCCTACAAACGGACGCCTCGTCAACGACGGCTAAACGGCCGCGCGACGCGCTCACATCCAAACAACGCACGCTGCCCGGAGTTTGTAGCACCATCTTACAACTACCACTACTCGGCTCCACCTGCCAGATCTGCGGGTTTATACTGTTCGTGAGTTTATTAGAAAGAAAGAATTCTGCCGAAGTCAAAGTCAAACAAAATAGTTATATAATTTAATTAATGGAATCAGGCGTTACTTTGCTCATATCCATAATTATTAATCTAAATTAAAAAGACAAAATCAAGTCGAACGCTACTGCGCTACTCGTCATCACCACCCTGATAATGCTCCGTGGAGGAGCGAAACACGTGTCGGGTCTTGCTGGTGATTATATTTTTGCATGTTTTTGTTATCTTTTCTGCATATTGTGCATTATTTTTGCCGTGCAAAAGTGCATTCCAGTATTTAGACACATTTTTAGGGGAATTAACTCTATTTTGTCTTTTTAATTTATTTGTATATAGTTCAACTTTAAGTATGTATATGTTTATCATATGGTGTTATTTAACTTATATTACGTACAACCACGTAATAAAAGCTATAGCTGATTTAGTAACCTTATATTTTCTATCCCTTTGTACCTATTTCTTTTTCTTTTTGTTCTATCCAAAGCAACATTTCTGTTGCCTGGAAGAGATCGCCTATAGCGATAAGGACGCCTATTGTTAATTATAATTAAATTGATATTTTATTTTTTTCGTTATTATGTAATAACTTGTTCTTCTGCTTCTTCTTAGCCAGGAGACTTTTGCTACTTCACCGGGCATAAAAGTGAGCACGATATAGCGTTACAAAATCGATTAAAAACCATAAACTAACAGCACTATATACGAGGTTTATACAAGTCACTATAGCAAAAATATGCACCGGTCAGATAAGTTTATGCCCGGTGAAATAGCAAAAGCCTTGTGTAAAACTACGTAGGAACGTCCGAAAAAAAAACAGATAAATTTTAATATCACGTAATATCTTACGCTACGATTTCGATGCCATTAGCTAGAGAATCGGATGATCAATCGATTCTAGCTACTAGCTAATTTGTTACACACATCGTCAAATAGAATCCTGTAAAATAACGTAAAAGTAAACTGGTACTGTATTGGTGTAAAAATATCTCTAATTAATTTTGATAAAGAATATATTTATGAGTGTTTGGAGTCGAAAGCTTTAAAAAGGTATGATTTTTCATACAACTTACACCCCATATTTAATCCCTTTGTAAGGATTGTCCATAAAAACAATTAACTACATTTTAATTTCTTATAAAACCCTGTTATTAAAACTGTAGAAATTTCATACAATCATTGAAACCCCTTTTGATACCTTTAGCGGTCGAATCTTTCAAAATCCCGTCTTAGTGAGCACCTATATTCTAAAAGTAACCTCAATGAAAAATTTGTGACTTCTAGCACTACAGTTTCTGATATTACGTGCGTGATGAGTGAGTGAATGAATGACTTCTCACTTTAATAAATAAAGAAAGATTCATTAACTATATCACCTGTCCATTCATGAGTCCTAATAGGAGTATTTCTTCAAAGTACAAAGTGGTAACTTTGACATATCGCACTGGAGCCGGCACCGTCCACGATTTGGGTATTCGCCTGCCTATCACTGATAATTTTGAGTCCTGTAAAAAGGTTAATTTAATTATTGTAAAGTAAATCGATTATTGTAGAAGACGGTGTTGGTGCCACCATCATGATGTGGTAGAAATGTATAAACTAGATATGTATAGACTTTTTATAAATGATTTAATAACTACAAACTAAACAACCTGCGCAAGAGGGCGTCCCCTGTGGGACTTGGACCTTGGCTCAGGGCGGTCACTGATGGAGAGATTGAAGGCTTTTAATATTTTTTTTGGGAGTTTTGTGCAACTGTCGCTCTACTTTACTATAAACTTAAAAAATTGCTTACAAAGTTTGTTAGTGCAGAGAGTTTAGAAACACTGATAGTGGTTGGGAACACAGAAGGCAAAAGAACAAGATGGACCAACGAAATTAAAGACTCGTCCATGAATTTCTACACGGTCGTTAGAAACCCGCTGGAGAAAAACCGGTGAAGACACATCATCCGCTCTAGATGCAATCCTGATGGTCGGTCCTTAAACATGAGGGACTGACTACAGCAGTATGACTAAATTAATTAATTAATTATTAGATTCGATTATGTAATTACCGACTACTTAATTCTTACACGCATATCGTAATCTACTACTTTTTATGTTTGATACAACATAAAAAACAGACAAACAGTTAACTCAAACTAGGTGAAATTTTATATATCTTATATACGACTGTCATAATAATATATGATTTTATAACAAGAGGGGATCGACTTGCGTCCTTTTTATAACTATCAGTTCAAAGTCAAAGTCAAAATTTATTTATTCATATAGACACATTTCAAAAAATTTAATCATGTTCTTATGATGCGTCCATTTCTTTTCCTACCACCAGTTCAAGACGTGGCAACTCTGAGAACGGGCAAGAAACGCAGTGGAATCCTTTTTTAAATATTCATATTATTCAATTTATCGTTACTTTTACAATATTGTTTAGCAGCAGTGTCATTCCAGAGCAAGTTACACCCATGCCATTCTGTCATTTACATAGTCTGATATTTTATAATATGCCTTTTTACATAATTTAGCTTTAACAATGGCTTTAAATTTATTAACAGGTAGTTTTCTAATTCTTACTTGACACATAAGCAAGGAATCACTCGTCGCAACTAACAGCGAGCATTCTGTCTTCTGAACTAATTTTTCCTTCACTCGGTACAACATGCCTTCGACGTCGCCTTGTTCGTACACCACCACTCGCTCCGGCAACTGGACCTGTGCATGACAATAAAATTATAGTAAAACTAGCTTTTCATCGTTTCACCTGCTTAATTCTCGTTCCCGTAGGAACTTCATAAAAGGCTAGTTGACACATATGAAGTTATGTTACAATGATGTTTATTTCTAAAAGTATTTGTCATATGGAACCTAAATATAATACTTTCTGTTCATAAAACTCGAATATGCTTGTATAAACTCAATATTAATTGTTTCTGTTGTCTATGACTTTAACTTCCGAAAACGCTATCAGCCATTTTGTGACGTCAAACATCTTGTTAAAAAACATAAACGCGATCCTTGACTATTACACTTTTTGAGTCATGACGTCATTGAATTAGGACACAGATAATGTATATACACCAACATGGCTGACATTGTTTTTATCTGTAAATGTCAAGCCAATTTTAAAATATTTATTTGAATGCTGTCTAGATCTCACATAAATGCCATATTTTTTCTTGATCTTGTAAAACCATTCTAAGCCATATAAAAATAATTTCAATAAAGTGTCAACTAGCCTATTAAGCTTATAGCATTTCTGAATAAATGGGATACCTAATAAAAAAACATTCAAATCGGACCATTAGTTCCTTAAATTAGAACGTGCAAACAAACTCCTTAGCTTTATAATAGGCATAGATTTGATTATTTCATTTTAAGTTTAATAAGTAAACTTCCAAAGTACCTACACTAGTAATGCGGGTTGGTCACCGCAAAATATAGGAGTATCATAGACGATGGTATAACAATTAGCAACAGTTTAAAACGCTTTCCGAGGCAGGGAAGGTAGCCTCTCAAACAATCATACCCCAAAAGGAATCATAGAGGCTTAAGTTGGGGCATTAACTGATAGGCCAAAGAAACATCATCAGACCGCGCAATGCTGAACATGGGCTTCCTCCCGAGGGAGGGTTTTGCCATAGTCACCACGTTTGGCACGCGGATTAATACTGGCATACAGTTGTTAAAGATGATGTTATAACAATCGGGACAAACGGCTTAACCTGCTTCCAGAGGCACGGAGGGTAGTCTCTCAACCAACCAGACCTGGATATAAATCTTAGTATTTACACAAAGATTTATGATACGGCGTGGGGATCGAACCCACCACCTTCAAGACGTAAATTGGCTACTTTTACCGCTAGGCCATGGAAACGATAATGACATATTTTTATAATTGTACCAAGATACGCGTAAGTTTAAATAAGTAGTTCCTAAATAAATAAGAAAAAAAATAACTTACCGCCAATCTATGTTTATAAATAGCGATCTTCTGCACTCGGTCGTGGCACTTGATCCTCACTTTGCTCCCCGTGGTCAAATGCTGTATGATGACGTCAGTCATGTTCTCTCTGTACGCGTAACGCTCCCGGTACAGGCCGTGCACCGTGCTGAATACTATTTGGTAGCACCATAGAGTTCCATCTTGACAAGCGACCGCCTAAAATACGAGAAAAAAGTAATCAATCTATTTTAATTGTATACATTTTATATACTAACTAGATGACCCGTGTTGCGTTACCTTAATTATTTATCCTACGATATATATATACGATGATTTCTAAAAATACACGGCCCCGATGCCCCGGCCCCTTCAGGCCTGCCTACAGTAGCGGTCATGGTATAGGCGGGGCTATGGATGCTAAGAATACCTGGGAGATGCGTGGCTACCAATATCAAAGACGAACCACTCTAAGGACTGACGAAATGATCGTTGAACTGGAAGAATAATTGAGAAGGTTCAGGTGGGATATTTTGGGATTGTCTGAGGTCCGAAGAGAGGGACAAAACACGTAGACTTGTAGATAATGCCTCTGGCATTAAATCCGCCAATGTACATGTACTGTGCATGAAGTTTAATAAATAAATAAGCCTGAAATCTGGCAACCTGGAGCCTGAGTCTACTATCGTAATGGTGTATCGTGGAACTGTCACTGACATGACGTCTCGATGGTCGGTTTTCTTTGTCTTTTGGTTTAGTAGAGTGGAGGCGTTAGTAGTGGAGACGGCCTGCATCCACCGATATAGTTATCGGTTATTGTAACGCATTTCCTGTTTATGTTGTTGTAGAGCCGTTGCTCTCTGTGACCCCACCACCGCACACCTCACTTGTATACATATCAATATCTATACCAATATTATAAAGAGGAAAAGTTTGTATTTTTATACGTTTGTTTCGAATATCTCGTCATTCTCCCACCTCCACATCTCCATTGTTGGTTATTGCTTGCGGTGGCGATTTGAGTCGGGTCGCCTCCTTTCCTCTAATATGGCGAGGGAGGCGATGGCTGCTATACTTACACGTACCGTTGGAGGCGGCCTGCATCCACCGATATAGTTATCGGTGGATGCCGGCCGCCTCCAACCGTAGTAGCTGGAAATCTATGAGGGAGGCCTATGTCCAGCAATGGACGTCCTACGGCTGAAATGATGATGATGATGACAGGCCCTTTTACTATTACCGCAGCCGCAACGAACAACTAGCCGTACTTATATGAATGAAACTCACTAGATTACTGTTTGAAGGCGATGGTGTAACAGCCCAGACCCACTCCTGTGGTGTGTTGAGAATTGGCACTCCTTCGGCTGTGAGCACTGCCCATCCGCCCACACCGCCCACCAGCACCAGCGCACCTAACAGTGTCACTGACAACGCTGAGATACCTGTAATGTCAACAAAATGCTTGTCTAATATATAAAAGCTTCCCGCACTCGGTTTCATCCGCGTCACATCTGTTTCCGTGGAACACCATAATAAAATATAGCCTTCCGCCATATAAGGGCTAGGTATACACCGTGAAATTTTAATGGTTGTTTTCCCGAAGCAGAACAACTTGCCGTCGGTAGTACTATCGAAACATATTTTTTATTTATTTTTTAGACATGTTTTGGATTTAAAATTATTAAAAAAAATATTAGACAACTCGAAAGCGTGATAAACAGTAGTAACACTAGACGGACCTTGTAGGTACTACTCGAATCGCACGCGCTGCTGACAAAGTAAAGAACGATCCATAAACGTTTAAAGCAAAATAAGAGCTCAACGCTTTCGAGTTGTCTAATATTTTTTTTAATAATTTTACATCCAAAATATGTCTAAAAAAAAAAAAAAAAATATCTTTCGATAGTACTACCGACGGCAAGTTGTTCTGCTTCGGGAAAACAACCATTAAAATTTCACGGTGTATAACTGTAATAGATTTTATCAAATTGGACCTCTTCTAAAATTAGCGCGTTCAAACAAAGAGACTCTTCAGCTTTATATTTAGTCTAGCCATAAATACTGTTACAAATAAAAAAGAAAATACAAAAAAAAAACATTTATTACAGTGTGTTATTTTAATACATTAATATAAAATCATTAAAATATATAAAGATTATTCGGAGTGGTCTTCATTGGCTGCAATTCAGTCCTTTAAATGAGGAGGCCAGCTATCAATAGAAGCATGCACTCTTTCCATAGCAAATTTCTTCACTGCCAATCGTATGAATTGTTTTAGGGATTCCAAATTATAATGGCGTTTAGAGCAAGCCATACTCTCTAAAACTGACCATAAATCATAATCCAGCGGATTAAAATTGGGACTAGATGACGGCCAGTCTTCAGCTCTTATGAAGTCCGGAACATTCGTTTATAACCAAGATTGAGTGTATCGAGCTTTATGATCCGGCGCTGAGTCTTGCTGAAAGGGCCATTCTTGGTTATTGAACATGGTTGTTAAGGGGCTTAACTACTCTCTCAAGAATGGTATCTTGATACACTTGTGATGATGAGAACAATCGTATAAAAATGACAGATTCCTAAGTCAAATATTTTATTAAGTTTATTTTTAATTATAACAGTATTTATGACCAGACTAAATATATAAGAGTATAGAATAGGTGTTACAACATATGTTTTTTTAATTCCCGACCAGACCAATCGCATTCGAATCAGAAATGAGGAGATACGTAAAAAGACGCGTGTTACCGACATAGCCCAACGGATAAGTTCGTAGAAGTGGCAATAAGCAAACTATATAGCACGGAGATTAGATGGCCGTTGGGCCAAAAAGTACTCGAATGGAGGCCGCGAATCGGCAAGCGTAACCGTTCTACGGCTGAAATGATGATAATGACTCCTATCCACTTATTGTTAAGTGGCATAAGGCACAAAAACAAACAAACAACACATAAAAAACATTTATAAACACTGCAAACAAATCATACCTATATTCTTTTCTTTTAGAACTTGTTCTCCCAGCATATTGTAGAAAGACAGTGTATCATTCCAGTCAGTCACTACAAGAACACTTTTGGAGTAAGCAATCGCCCATACAGGTGCATCTCTGTTTATTCTCTGAATTTCATCACCTGCCTGGAAAAATAACATGAAAATAGGGTTTTTTATTATTTGTGTGCCCATATGTGTGAGGTTCTTGCATATTTCATTATGGGAACTACCCCAAATGTAGCTGTCTTATTCCTTTGTATTATTAACAGTTGTCTGTTGACCATATTTATAGCCTGTTTATTTACCTTTCAATATCTGCATCAGATTCTCAAATAAGTAAGGATGCTGGTTTTATGTCTATGACAGAAATTAAAGCACACTAGATGTATTTTCTTACTTAACCCTAGAAAGATAATCTTATTTTGACCTACGATAAAGATAATCATACGTCTTTGAGACGTATTCGCATTTATAAGTGCATATGGGACAAGTTTCCATAAATAACCTTTTAAAAAGTTATTGTATCATTAGTTTAGGGTTTTCTATGACAAATAAAAACATAATTACTATTAGAAAATGAATATAATTTAAAAACATAACGAAATTGTGTAAACCTCTTACAAAATAACTAAAAAAATATTAAGTCTTCCTTTGTTGAGTAATTATGTTAATCTTAAGTTTAAAATCACATTTTTTTTACTTAAAATTATAGAATAAGGACTAATTAAGAGCTTTATATAAAAAATTAACAAGTTTTAAGTTTAAATCACATTTAGATACAGCCTTTACATATATCAGTTTTGTGTTCACCACAAATGCTTTTATTGCATTTATAACATGTAATTTTCGACATCCTTCTTATTTTTGACGGTCAATACGCACAACATCTCTTCTTTTTGTTTACTGGTTCTTCATTATTATCTAAAGTATTAGCTTTTGGTAGCAACTCTTGGATATTTACACGGACATGTCTCTTAAGAGTAGGAGCTTCTAACCTTTTCTCCATCCAAGGTGATATAAGTTCTGTGCTCAGCTTTTTCATATAATTTCTGCGACTTAGAGGCTTATCATTGTTAGCTATCATATTATGACAGTATATGACATAAGAATTCACAAACAACAATAAATAAAACGAACTATTACTACAGGGAATGAGGTTCAAAAGTTACACAAAGGATAATCATACGTCTCTCGAACGTACGCCATCCCTGTATCTACGTAATTATTGTACTTACCAGGGCGACACAGCCGTCTCGCGTAAGGTCTGCCCGGCCACTGGGATAACCTAGGAGGACAGAGCGCTACGATGCGAAATAAAAAAGAGATAGCAATATTTGTGTAGGCCGTGCGTCTCAAAGACGTAGATTATCTTTCTAGGGTTAATATCAGATTTAGAATAGTTTTATTTATATAAATATATGTTACTGTTTTTGAACATTGGTAAAATATTCAAGTAGCATCCGTAATATAACAACCTCCATGGCAGAGTATAACCTCTGTGAGGTAGAGGTCTAAGCCTCGGAGGTTGTGGGTTCGATCCCCACAACAGACAAGATATCTTTGTGTAAATTCTATGATTTCTGTGCCTCGGAATGTATGTTAAGTTGTTGGTCCCGATTGTTATCACGCCATCTATAACAATCATATCCCGGAATTGGCAGCAGGGTTTCCTTGTGTATTACTACATAATACTGTGGTCATGAACCAGCCAAGCATGGTGACTATGGTAAAACCCTCCCTCGGGAAGTGTCCCATATTCAGTAGTGAACATTATATGGTGATGATGTTGTTATCCTGTTTTTATGATTAACTTCCCAGAATTCAAATTGCAATGAAATGTACAAGTGTATATTAATACACAAGTGCTGAATAAAATTAATCGCGTCATTATTTCTTACCTTGCTTCTAATAGAAACTGCTCCACTAGCCAGTCCAATAGCCAAATGTTGTCCGTTACATGACCATGCACAACTTGTGATTCTTCCTGAGACTCTGTATTTTTGCACAGCCTTAACATCGGCAGACCAGAATGCAAAATCAGATAGTGCACATGAAGCCAGATGTAATGTAACAGGATTATAAGCAAGGCATTGTATCGGCTCACTATGACTGTATGGACAAACAATAACAATATTTATAGAAGTGCAAACAAATAATTCAACTTACAATTGTATGAACTTATTATAAGTGGTATTACATACGAATATTTCAGTAATCCTTCCATTTTTGAGGTCCAAATAATAACATTTTTATCAGCACTTCCACTAGCAAATTTTTTTCCATCTCCGCAATATGCTACAGCATGAACAGGCCCTTTGTGAGCCTGTAACAGCTGAACAAGAGCTCCATCTCTAGGGTCGTAGACCATGACCTTCTCCCCAGCACCCACCACCAGCTGTGTGCCATCTGGACTGAAGCATATTGTGTGCACACTGTAAACCAAACAGATATTAGTTGTTAATGTTATTAAAAGTTATATTTTTAGTGAGTAAAATGGAACTTCGTCTAGATATTATTATAATTAGTATTTAGCATATTCATCGCTGCTATTTACATTTTATTTACATATTCACTGTCCATGGATAGTGAATGTGTTAGTAAACACTTTATTTATAATGGTGATCCGCAACATTGGAAGTTTAACAAGTTAAAATCAAGCCGTTGTAGTGTTGCAGAATATAGTGCTGCTATTATTTTGAGAAAGCTGTTTAATAGCATATATTTAGAATAGTTTTTATGAGTTAGTTTTAGTTATAGGAAGATTTGCTATTTTTAGCAGTGTTTATTATATTAAACATTATATAATTTCTTTAAAAAAACCTAGTTATTGTAGTTTACTTTTCCATAACATAACATATGAATTTCCATGTATTCCAAAAGATGTCTCGTATCTAACGGGATACCCATAAATAATGTAAAATTTGTTGATTTTACAGTTATGTGGACTTATTAAGCTCTACCTAATTGGTTTTCATGAATTCATCTGCTGTCTTACCTGGAGAATTCTACTTTGTCAGCTTCATGTATTTTATTCACCCATTTTGGCAATGTCCTCATTTTATCAAGCTATGTTCACAAGGTAATTCACCAAAACTAAGTATAGTTTAAATATATATTACAGTAAAAAGGCACATGGTTCGCTTTCAAAGAACTTTTCACAAATGTTTGATATTTTTGTTGGTTGACAACGGCGTACCAAAAAATGTAAACAAAGCGGTAATAGCAGTTAGCATTTTTAGGTTATGTCCGTCAATCGAAAATACTTCTAGTTCATCAAAATATAAAAGAATAATGTGCAATAAAACAGTTTCATTGTTATTTAATTATTATACATGAGAAACTAATGTTTTGCTACATTTTCCGTTTATAAAAGTAACTAGTTTCAGCGCCATCTATTGACAGGAGGTAGAACATATTCTGTCAAGTCAAGTCAACGTCATTACGTAGTGTTATTGGCAGTGTTGTCAACTTATTTACTATTTGGCGACAGACAACTACAATTTTAATGAAACTTATAGCTACTTTTTCTACCCGGCCCCCGTCAACGACAGATCGTAGGAGTGTCCGGGGGGTTTCAGTGGGTCCTCTCCTCATGGTATGAGTAAGCATATTACCACTATGGAGAGGGTGAGTCCCACATATTCAACCTACAGCGCGCGGATACGCTGCAGCAGCGGTGGGAAAGCGTAAATGCATTTCCTCGTAACAAAAAAAAATAATAGCTAGATCTAGCTATAAACTTGCTAAGTTGACAACACTGCACATAACAGTACGTAATGACGTTGACTTGACAGTTGACAGATAATGTTCTACCTCCTGTGTCAATAGGAAAATGTATGTAGCAAAACATTAGTTACCTATGTACTCATGTCATAATAATTAAATAACTATGAAACTGTTTTAGTGCACATTATTCTTTTATATTTTGATGAAATATGAGTATTTTCGATTGACCGACATAACCTAAAAATGCTAACTGCTATTACCGCTTTGCTTACATTTTTTGGTACGCCGTTGTCAACCAACAAAAATATCAAACATTTGTGAAAAGTTCTTTGAAAGCGAACCATGTGCCTTTTTACTGTAATATATCTAAACTATACTTATTTTTGTTGAATTACCTTGTGAACATAGCTTGATAAAATGAGGACATTGCCAAAATGGGTGAATAAAATACATGAAGCTGACAAAGTAGAATTCTCCAGGTAAGACAGCAGATGAATTCATGAAAACCAATTAGGTAGAGCTTAATAAGTCCACATAACTGTAAAATTAACAAATTTTACATTATTTATGGGTATTCCGTTAGATACGAGAAATCTTTTGGAATACATGGTAATTCATATGTTATATATAGCCTGCTCATTGTCACTTCAATGAACTAATCCGCTGGGCTTTGTCAGTAACCCAAGTTCTTCTACGTATCTCCTCATTTCCCCTTTATCCTCGTCGTGCCACCAACTTGTTCCACCAGTGGCACAATAAGGAATTGTCATTCCTCGTCGTACCACTGAATGATTATTGAATGATTGTTGCTCTACTAGTAATAAAAAAATCTAAAAACATAAATTTAGTTATAATCAATCCCGGTCCTACATACTATAACAAACAACAAAATCAAAATAAAGTTATACTAATTTTTCCAAAAAAATACTGATACTTTACGTGGTTTACTAATTCCATTAGCATATGTAAAACAAATTCATTTTTTTGTTTTGGTGCAGTGCGAGTCTGTCAGTAGAAATATTTAGTCCAAACTACATTTTTTTGAAATTTGAACAGGCAGCATCATTTAACAATGTATTTAACAGCCTGGTCAATTACACATTATTTTTATTGATAGTCCTATTGATTTTACTGTTCTATTTTACTATCCATAATACTAAAGTTGCAGTTACAGGAAAATTGTGTTAAAGACAACAATTATTTATTGAGTAATATCTAAAGAGAAATTAAGTAGAGCTACCATCCCTGCATGTATCTGCATTCAGTGGCACGACGAGGAATGACAATTCCTTCTCGTGCCACTGGTGGAACAAGTTGGTGGAACGACGAGGAAGAAGGGCTCATTTCTGATTCGAAAACGATTTGCCTAATGGAATTTAAATATATACTGTAATATCTATACTAATAGATAAAGCTGAAGAGTTTGTTTTATTTTTACGCGCTTATCTTAAAAACTACAATACGACTTGAAAAATTATTTTACTGTTATATAGTCCATTTATTGAGGAAGGCTATAGGCAATATTTTATTATGAAGTTCCACAGAACGGGAGTGACGCGGATGAAACCGAGCATGGGAAGCTATTATTTATATGACATTACAGGTATCTCAGGATTGTCAGTGACACTGTTGGGTGTGCTGGTGCTGGTGGGCGGTGTGGGAGGATGGGCAGTGCTCACAGCCGTAGGGGTGCCAATTCTCAACACACCACAGGAGTGGGTCTGGGCATCACACAGTAATCTAGTGAGTTTCATTCATATACTACATCTAGATGTTAGATGCAGCAGTGGTTATGGTGAAAGGGCCTGTGGCGCATAGGAACTACATATTTTTTTGTCCTTTCTGACCAACTCCTACAGTAGTAAAATTTTTGTTAATTAATCCTTGATGAAGATGCCCACAACTGCTGACACGCTCCTTTTTGATGTATCCAAACAATGTCAGGAGCTTTTTCTTTACATTATTTTTTTTTACTTTATCGCATCTCGCTCTCGGTAATCGCCAAGTCTGTTAAGTGGAGTTTATGATAGAGATTACAGATGAAACTTCTGTTATCTAATTTATATAAATAAACACAAAAAAAAATCTATTGTAAAAAGCAATTGACTGAAAAATGAATTACTACCTACTACTAATGAATTACTACTTACTAATATTTAAAATATTTTTTTTTTAGGTCTGTGACAAGTTCAGCAAGTCGCAGAAACTAGAGAAGATATGTGAAGAACAAAGAAATAAGATAAAACAACTGAACTAGAAAGTGAGAATTAAGACAGTGGAAAGATGGGAATTTTGGAAAACCGTCTCAAAGACTCGAACCAAAGAATTATTTTTAATACAGAACAATGGTTGCTGCTAGCGCAATGCAGTGGGTCTCGAGACTTTTTGAAACAGCAGATCACAATAGCCAAAGGGTTACTTGCTCTAATGTTACTTTTTATCGCTAAAAGCCTATGTTTGTGTCAGAAATGTATATAACACAAACAACAACACATGTTGTGTTTGCCACAACAAAAACCTTTAACTACTTATGTCCATCTGTTTAAAAAATAAACTATCAAAGTGGTACCAAAATTTGAATGCTGAAGGCTGTTGATGCACTAAAATTGAAGGTGAAGCAAAATAACCCTCACAAGATTTTGTGCGCTCTTGTTCTCGCCGTGATTTCATTAAGAAAAGGCTTAACGTGGGATCCAGAAAGCTAACAATTTTATAGACATTTCGATTATGGTCACCATACAGACTGATTCGGCTGAAGAAGCCAATCAGTCAAATGGCACTTGGATAAGGCAAAAGATCTGTAACTATTCAGCAGAGAATTACGGAGAGCAAGCGAAGGAGGTTCAGATATACAAGAGAGGTTTCATTATTAGATATTGATGCGGACATCTATGAACAATATGAAGATAGAATAGAAGAGATGACATTTTTGAAGTAACGGATCCAATGAACATGCATGAAAGTCTTGTGTCTTCTGTCATTTTTATTAAAGTTTCAACAAGGAGACTTTTTTGTTCCCTAGTTATTGATGTTATAAAGAGACCAATGAGCATGAAGACTAAAAAAATCTATTAAGTCCGTCAGATAGATTGCTAAAAAATATAATTAGATTACTAAATAATAAAAGAATTATTTAAAAATTATTAAAAAATGTATCTAAACAATAACATTTATTATTTATATTAACAACTTTCGTGGCGTAGCGGATAGTCTCCGTGGCCTACGCCACGGTATGAGTCTCGCTTTGAGTCTAGGAGGTCGTTGCTTCGATCCCCACACCGGACAAGAAATCTTTGTGTAAAATCTAAGATTTCTTTCCGGGTCTGGTTGGTTGAGGGACTACTCCCGTACATCGAAAAGCACGTTAAACCGTTGGTCCCGATTGTTATAACATCATCTATAAGAAGCGTATAGATGGAATATAGAACGGGCAGCAGCTGGTGACTAAGGCAAAAACCAGCAGTAGACGTTATACAAGCTGATGTATAATAATATTAAAAAATATATATCAAACCATATTGTAAATATATTAATTTCGACTTTTGTAAATAAATTAATGTAAATAGTGAGCAGAGTGTTAGTTATTCATCAACCCGTGCTCCTAAATTGGTGACCCCGACGAACACTAGAATGGTCAGCGATAGTGACACCTCCGTGTGGCACTCCGGTTCCTACTAAACACAAAGCGACGGAGAATTTTCGCAGACTGACGGAAGTGCGATTCATATTATCTAATATCACAGTCGACGAAACGAATTTTTATTAAATACCCGGCTTCCCAATGGTGGACTATATAAAGATTACGGGTTAATCTAAAGATTGTCTGCAAATTTCGTTGAAATCGGTCCAGCCATTTCGGAGTCTATACATTCATACTTTCTCTTTTATAGGTATAGTTAAGGTAAAAAGTAAAGTTAAATTTTATCGCTTAAGTGGCATCTATTGATACGAAAAAGAACTATATATTACTTTATACTTTACTCACTAGATGGCGTTGATAAACGTTTAGTAAAGCGCGATCTATTGTAAACAGAACTAACTATTACGACATGTTGTCAACAACTCGAGGAATTCGATTTTCAAGTTTATATATTACATAATATTAAAAAATTGGCTTTTAATATAACAATTATATAGATAACGATCCCTACTCTTCATATACAATACAAGTTCTAAACCTCGCCCGGCAAAGGAGATCTTCATTTTTTGTGGAGGTCTCCACCAACCGTTCCTCCACCTACCTACTGCTTTGTTAGCCATTGCAATAAAAGAATACGGTCATTTAATCCAATTGGTATATTTGATGTAGAAAACAAATATGCAAACATAATTTTTCATTTGTAATAAGACGTTTAACAGGTAGGTAATGCGTATTATCAGGAGATCCCGCGGTGCCATACTGGCCGCTGGTGCCGTCGGGGGGCCGGTACCCGGCCCCCCCAACCCGCCAACGGCGGATCGAAGGAGTGTCCGGGGGATATTAGTGGTTAGTAGGGTCCTCTCCTCGTGGTGTGAGTTTAGCATACCACGCTATGGAGAGGGCAAGCCCCACATATCCCACCGCCAGCGCGCGAATAGGTACGCTGCAGCGGCGGTGGGAAAGCGTAAAACATGACCCCCGGACAAAAAAAAAAAAGGTAATGCGTATTATGTCCAATAACTTGACGGGAATTAAAAACACATTTTTTGGAAAAAGTTATACAAAAAAATGTCAAGCGATAAATTAATTAACCACTTTAACTATGGTTATTTGTTGCATATTCTAAAAGAGGCGGAACATAGGTAATAATAAGAAAGCTTCTTAATAATACCTTGTTTTGTTAATACCTACTTAAACTATTATACTAGGTAAGTATATTTAAATATTTGTTATCTTTTAAACATAAAATATAAGAGCAAAATTATTATACCTAAACTGTAATAGGCGGGAATGCGAAAGATTTAATTAATAATGATTAAGTATATATAAATAAGCCGTTTGTGGGAAGTAGGTACCTAGGGATAATGTTGGAACGCTTACAATGTGATGACCAACGAATAATTAATACTTATGCCAAAGGATTGTCTTCTACAAGATATGAGCGATGCTTGCGTAGGTACTTTTTTATTGATTTTGTTTATTTAATTCTGTGTTAAATATTCAGTAGGTATTTAATTTTGTTCTACAGTCATATATTTTTTGCAAGCGACTTAAATAGATATGTTTCACATTAGAGATGGCCGTACGGAAGAGATGGCTAATCGAAAAAAAATTGGTAAAACTTAATAGATTTACAATTTAGTTTGCTTCACGTTATCACGGGCGACACATATCAGTGGATTTTTGATCGAGAAAATAATGAAAGGGTAAGTAATTTGACTTTAATTTTTAATGGCACAGTCGATTTAAGTTAAGGGGTTCACATATGAAGTGGTCACAAAAAAGTTTTGCAAGTTATGCCTGATTTCGTGTTTTCCTGATGAAGTAAAAACCTCCCCGGGGTGTTCTAACCTCAAAATTAGTTTTAAACTCGCGATGTTGCTTTAATTACCTAATGTGGCAATCTCACCCTGATAATCGGGCGAGATGGCCAAAGTATTTACGGGAGAGATATAGGTATATCATCTGAAATATTTTCTACAGATGCCGAACGAATACATACGAGAAGAAACTTCTGGTCGAGCTAACTGGATTGAAAAAGTTTTGAAAATTGCTATGGAAATGTACAAAATCAAAGGATGACGGCTTATAGGGCCTCTTTTATTTAAAATATCCCAAGAAAGACGCTAGAAAGAAGGTTTACGCAAAATAGCTGCACAAAAGGCTGCGCATCAACCTTCGGTAAAGACTACTAAGACGAAAAATAATAAGAAAAGAAAGGAGTTAAAATCTGTCAAAGGCAAAGAACAAGGCAAAACAAGTACTGGCCATCTCGCCCTGCCCACTAAGGCCGTCACTCCCGGACATCCTGGGAGAGATGACCAGTGCTAAGTTTAAAAAAAAAAAATTTCCTTG
Source organism: Nycteola revayana (assembly GCA_947037095.2). NCBI lineage: Eukaryota > Metazoa > Arthropoda > Insecta > Lepidoptera > Nolidae > Nycteola > Nycteola revayana. The sequence continues at coordinate 27,760,669 of OX344842.1, read as the reverse complement.
TTAAAAGTTATTCGTTATCGTTAATGTTTGATAAGAATTATAACTAAAGTTTAATTCTGTATTAATTTGCGTTTTATTCAACATCATTTCTTCACAGTAGTCTTCAAGTTACTAGGGCCACCTCCCCCGGAATTACCCTATAATAATATACTCCCGCTACAAATAAATCTTAACCAAAAAAAAAAAAACTAACCATTTCTATCAGTCTGGCCATAGTCAAGCTATGTGAAATATTTTTTATTATTATTATTGGAAGTATACAAAGATATAAACAATACTGTTTAAGATCCCTAGTGGCGTAGCGAAGCTTACAGTGGGTTCTACCTTTTTCTTTAAATTCTTAATACATATGCATCCACCATCTCATCCGATGGTAAGATGTTAATACGGACGAGGATGGAGTTCTGGCAAGAGGATAACAATTCACTCTCGATTTATTAAGATTGTAACCCTCGGTAAAGACGGAGGTGGATAAGGAGTTCCATTTCTTGGCTATATATTTGTGATTATATAATTTGGGTCCCCTATAGCCTGGGGTGGCGTATACCTAATTGATACCTGCGGCTGAGGCAGTGGTAGCTATGTCCCGGAACCTCCCTCAAAATATTAGTCCGCAAGTGTGACTGTAGATACTTAGTATGTGTCATCGATCATAATCACCCAAATGTTGACGTCTAAAGACTGTCGATAAGATTATGCTCGAAACGGAAGCTTGATAATCCTTAGCCGGCAGGTAGCTAGCAATATTAAAGGACTTATTGATCCGGGTCAACGGTTTTTGTTATTAGAAATAACGTTTTATTTCACACGTTTGGTTCTGTCAACATAACAGTCTCAACTTCCGTAGTAGATAGTGACATGTGGAGATTAGGTTAGTTTTTTTTTCAATTTATGGAGTTAATGGTTTTTTATGGAAGGCTTTCCATTTTTCTTGAAGAGTCTTAATAAAGACTGGATGATGTTTAGTAGTACATTAGAAGAAAATGTAAATTTAATAATACAGATCGAAAATCTATGTGTAGAATCGAAAATTTGTTTATATATTTTCAATAATTAATTCCAATGTCCAATTACATTCCAAGGTCCAATTTATTTCAATTATTTATAAAGATACTATTTTAAAAATAATTCTAAGTATTACGTTCTAATGATGCGTCCATTACTTTTCCTAACACCAGTCAGGACGTAGGAACTCTGAGAAGAACTGGCAAGAAACTCAGAGGAATCTTTTCTTTTATATAATGAATATCATTATCATACAATATTTTCAGTAGTGTCATTTCAGACCCAGTTACTCCCAAGCCATTTTGTCATTTACATAGACTGATGTTTTATAATAGGTACCTATGCCTTTTTACATCATTTACCTTTGACAATTCTCTATTATTATTTGGGATTTTGTTAAAAAAGCGAATACATTGCTCCATAAAAGAGTTGCTTATTCTATGGAGACGAGTTGCAAGTACATACAACTAAGTCATGCTTTTGTCTAGTAGTTATTTATATTATGTACTAGCTTCTACCCGCGACTTGTTCCGCGTAAAATAAGGATTCTATAAGCTAAATGTAAATCGGTATTACAAAGAGTCAGAAATAGTATAATTATAAAATTCCCATAAAAGGCCCGTCAAAATCGGTCCAGCCACCGAGAGGGACCAGCCAGCTTCCAGTACAAACACATAAGTACTTACTTTTCAAATTGAGTTTTTGCTATCAGTAGCGGTACCCTATATACCTACATCAACATCAGCCCATTTAACGTCCAATATTTAACATAGGCCTCTTCCATGTATAGACAACAACCCGTTACGATTTTATTATATGTAGGTATTGATTGTAACACCACATGAAAACCTGTACCACATGCTTCATACAGATAAATGCATCTTTATCTTCATTGATATTAATTGATAGATTGATGATAAGTATCACTTTTTTCTGTAAAAAATGTTGATATAGGTAGGTACATACCTACTGCGAAGATACAGTAAGAATTTTAATTTTTTTGAACTTCTCCCGTAGATAAACCCGCAGTCCGTTTAGTTTTCACATAACAGACATTTTAAAGATTTTTTGGATGCTCAGAATAGTACTATATCAGTGTTTGGATGGGTAAATTTTCGCACCTGTCAAACATTTGATAAGTGTCAAATAAGTTTTTAAAAGAGTGCGTAAATAAAAAGATAATGACATGACACGGGCAGAATTTTTTATAAGTCGGCAGATTACCTACCATAAAAAAAAATCGTTTTGGTGAATCTATGATTAACTAACAGAAATCACACAAGATACCTAAATATTTTTAATAACAGAAGGTAAGTATGTACCTACCTTGTTTAACACACCACCATACATTAGCAACAAATATGTGAACTCAGACTTTAACTTAAAGACTATAAAGCAGGAAATTGAAACTACAAGAAGATTTAGCCTCGCAGCTGTGGGGAACAGGCAATCTCCAGTTCTCGCGACTTAAAAGACATGGAAAACCAAAGAGAGATTCCTTTGATGACAGAGATAGAAGAAAGCATTACTGAATGTCTTACTCTGATGAGAACATTAGAGATTATTGTTCAATGGAAAGATCTCTACATTGGTTAAGGTGTTGTTTAAAGAAAAAGTAGGTAGCCTAACATAGTTTCCACAGGTCTCTATAGTTCTATTCTATCAATAACAGTGTAGTTAAGTTATAGTTTGAATAACTTATGTAGATATTATATTAGGTATTTAGTATGAAAACTGGGTGTAACTATAATAGGTAATATACCTAGTTGTACCTATCAAACTTTGTGTAGGTACCTAACTACAACTAAACTGATAGAGCTTAATAGATACCGCGTAGGTAGATTTTGCCGAATTGGAATGCTACGTAGGTACTATCCTCCGCTAGCTACTGGGCAACCGCCGAACACAATCACGTAATGTTTTATAAGTCACAAGATGCGCCCCGCGGTTTTACCCGCGTTACTCTTCTCCGATGGGTCGGAGCGTGATTTTTTATAGCCTAAAACCATCCAGGGCGCCCACCAAACGCAATAAAAAATCATTCAAATCGGTCCAGCCGTTTACGATTGTATAAAGGACATACCTACAGACAAACATTCATTTTTATATATCTATATAGATAACCGATAACTATTATACCTGTTTGATCTCTGTGTTAAATTTACGTTTATTAATTCGTCTAAATACTAAATATACAAGCATCCATAAGTAGGTAGGTATGTATTAGAATTCATCAAATGAAGTTCTTTCTGCATTTATAATATTAGCAGAAAATCAATATGATCAATAGGTATATAAATAATATACGACTGGTACAAATTTGACAATTTCCCAGTTATTATCTAAGATGGCAATAATAAAACATTATCTAAATTGAGAATCGATTGTGAACATAATTTCTATTTATTTGTTGAAATGCAGAAATAAAATGTTATAGAGATATCTAGATATCTATGACTTATTTTTTTACCCGGTAACTAGGTATTGCCAAATAAGGTACTTGATACAAATAAAGCCTATGCTCAAATAAGGCCTGTAGTGCGAAAAAGTCGTTTAAAATATAATTACATCAGAAATACTTTACACTCTCATATTCGACAGCTCCAGGACTCCGAAAACAGTGCGCGAGAGACCTGGCCGCGCTCACAGCGACTGTAGTGGCCAGTCATTTGTCGAGGATGCGCGTTTTTATTGCGCGTTATTAATTTGTCGTCATTTGTATCGAATTTTAATACGTTATTCATTGAAGTTTTGTTTCAAGTAATGTATGCGGATCAAAGTATAACTCATCAAAAAGGTAACTATGACTTCAAATTATATTTTTTTTAATATGCGAATTAAGTACTGCTTATAACATTTATAAAGTATAATGGACTAAATAAGGCCTACTTTTTTAATAGGCCTTATTTCTGACCCAAGGCCTTAATAGGAATTTTGCTGAATTTAACTATTTTATTACGTTGATTTACAGATTTATCATCTTAGTATGTCTCCTCCAAGACCAAAACGTGTTACGTGGTCCGAAGAAAGCAAGACTGAAGATAGAAAACCGTGGTACTGTCTTGCATGTAAACAGGATAGAATTGCAGATATGAGACAATGCGTGGAGTGTCATCAGTGGTACTAAGAGGATTGCGTCGGCTTGACAAAAAGTGATTTAGATGTATTTTATGTATATTGTATGTCCTAATTGTCAGAAAAATTGATTTTAGAGTTACCTTGAAAATCGATTGATATTAATTTATTTTAAAGCAAGGCTAGCTTTAAAATAAATTAAAATCAATGCATTTTAATTTTTTTAAAGTAATTATTATCAGTAAGACTGATTAATGTTCCTAAGCAAGTTATGCGACTTTAAACGTTCCAAGGCCTTATTTAGTTACCTTGTTTAATTAAAGCCTATTAAAAAATATTTAATTTTTCAATATTTAATAATATTTTTTGGAAAATATGTTAATTTGCTAATATTTGTTTGAATGGGTACGATTTTTTTTTAATTATTCTTTATTTGTTGTTAATATTCGACTTCAAGTCTGAATAGCAATTTAAGCACAATATTCAGTTAAATAACTTAGAAAGTTGTTCAGAGATCTCATGGAAACACTTGATAAAAGGCTCAGAAATACAAATTTTATGTATTTAATACTCTAATAACAATATTCTCATAATTTAAGTACATAGGCTTTGTTAAGTCACTATATTTTTAAAAGGCCTAAGACTAAGGTTCTACAATTACCTCGTTTTAAGTGATTTTTTATAAAAGATTATAATATGTTTTCTTAAATTATTAAAATTTATAAACCAAAGAATAATGCCTTGCTTTTATTTATCACCATATTCGAATAATTTATCAAGATATGAATGTTTGAAATTAGGTAGGCCTTATTTGTATCACTTACCTTATTGATCCACTCAAGTTTCATAATTTTTTATATAACTACGACAAGCAGGTAACCTATTTTTCATTATTCATTTAGTTAAAAAAACTGAGGTGAAATGGATATAAAAGTAGACTGAAAAGTATATAATTTAAATATACACAAATTTTCTAGAAATTGTGATGTTCGTTTAGCATCACTAACTTCGGCACCTATTAAGTCAAGTTTAAATTATACGGAGGAAATAAGTTGTACGTAGATAAGCTATATTATTTATATCTTTTTTAGATTGTTTAAATTCTTTTTGTCACCAAACAAATCATTTTTGTCATCAACAAAGTTTTTATACGACATTTACAAACCTGAGTATCGTAGAGACAACTACCTGCTTAAAATATTAATTTACCATTGATTGTAGTATGATATGGAACCCAAAAAATATAAGGATAGATACCAAAATTTCCCGTGTCATCAACGACTCTACATTATATTCAAAATTATAGGTAGATTGAATTTACAATATCTAAGTACATTTTTTTGTTAACAACCAGCTCAATAGTGCTTGTACATCGCAGATTACTCGACAGATGCGTGGACAATGGATCAGGATATAGTACTATGATTAGGAGTGTCTTCAGAGGGGTAGCACGGCATTATCACAGACACCGCCTATTCACTCGGCGATGCGTAGGGCGTGTGACGACGAAACGGAGCGACCGAGACATATCGAGGAAAAAGCGTGCGCGTAAGTGAGACATCGTTAGGGGCGGGGCGCAGCGCAGACCCATCGGACCGCTCATTCGTCTCTCGTTGAGCCGCCGCTATGTAAACCGGCCTTGTTGTGAATCTAAACAAAATCGGTCAGTCTACGTTTTGTTGCCCTGAGAGCAACGCGTCGGAGGATCCGCGGTGTGCGGCTGAGTATGTTGCGAGAGTGAACGTGGTCGGCCACGATGCACGCGTTGTTCGGAGAACAGAGCCCGTATGCGTATCGCGGTGGAGCCGCCGGCGGTTACTCGGCAGGAGTCGCGCCCTATGCCTACGAACAGTACCGATACGGGTACGGGGCGCCCTACCTGCATCCGCACCAGCAGCACGTCGGAACACCCAAAGATATGGTAAAACCGCCATATTCTTACATAGCTTTGATAGCCATGGCGATACAAAACGCTCCCGAAAGACGAATCACACTCAATGGAATTTACCAATTTATAATGGAACGGTTCCCTTACTACCGAGAAAACAAACAAGGATGGCAGAACTCTATACGGCATAATCTGAGCCTCAATGAGTGCTTTGTGAAAGTTGCTAGGGACGACAAGAAACCTGGTAAAGGTAGTTATTGGACTCTTGATCCAGATTCTTATAACATGTTTGATAACGGCTCATATTTGAGACGGCGGCGTCGATTCAAAAAGAAAGACGCGCTTAGAGAAAAGGAAGAAGCTATTAAGAGACAGCAGCAACTTCAGCAGGCGCAAGAGGCGCTAGTGGCGCAGGAGGCACTCAGCGCCGCCGACGCACTCGGACAACAACGCGACGTCAAACCTGACGTCAAGCCGAGGATATTCGAATGCCGCCCGAAAAGAGAACCCGGCGCTGAGTGTGCACGCTACGACAAACCTGTGGACACACTCGATGACTTTAGTGAGCCGAGATTACCAGCTTCCGCTGTCTATTGCTCGCCACAGCCTTACTCGCTGGCCGCGGAGGAGTTCCGCGCGGCGACGTCCGGGTGGTACGCCGCGCCTGAACCGCCACCCGAGCAGTTGCCGCCTGCCTTCCGCGACCTGTTTGAGCCGCCGAGCTGCCAGCTGGCAGGGTTCCGCGGTGGGTCACCGGTGCCTGACGCATATCGCGCCTCGCCACCTCCACATCACCACTACCGCACGCCAGCGCCGTCCTACTACCACCACCAAGCATGCGTCGCCGCTGCCCCAGCACCAGCTCACAAGTCCTACTGAGACATCGCCCTCAGGTCAGTAATGTTCTCTCACTAATTACTTGTGCTGTGCGCTCTGCGATTGTTTTCTTTCGGGTTTCCTGGTGTATTCACAGTGTGTTGTGTAGCTCTCGCGAATTTCGCTCTGCGAGTTGATCAGCCGTCGCTGCCGTCGGGTGAGCGTCGGTGTGCATCGAGACTCTTCGTGACGTGGTTGTGGTTTGCAGGAGGCCGGCATCGCTCGGCGCCGAACAGATTTAGCCGCCCGCGTCAATTCCAAGGCGGATAAATATAGCGCTGTAGCCGGAGATGCCGTGGAGGCAAGTGGCGGCGCGTCGATAACCACTGTTTACAGATCGGCGGCCGACCCTGCCGCCTCCCGCTCCGTTCACACCTATAGGTATGTCGAAACTCCACATGTGTTCCAATACTACACGTCACAATGAGTGGTGACTGCGGGTGCCTGCTTTAGTGCACTACCAGACTGCCGGTTTAATCTAGATCGGTATAACTATAGGAACATATACGTAGTAGCTTAAGCATGGTCATGCTATGTAAGTATGTTAGTCAGGCTGAGTATTTCTGTGTAAAATTCGTGTTATCGATGTTTTGATCAAGGGTAGACAAGGATTGATGTATCCACTATCTACATACTGACGTCCAGCATAAATTGCAATGAGTGATTATAGTTTTCATCGGACGATGTTTTCATTTGTTTCCAACACATGTTAACAATATTATTATCTTAACATGAATTTGAAATCTCGAACGTGAAACAATGGTCTTATTTTTTTACGTTTCATCTTTATGTAATCGGGCGGTTGACCATCTGGTGACCAAGTGACACGACCCAAGATATAATAACAAAAGCATCCGTTTGGGGACTCCGTGGTAACAACATTTTAAAAGTCTACGTAGAAATTGACACAAACAATAGCTTAAGCTAATAGCTAGTGCCCAGTAAGTTTATATTTTTTAAATATGTCAAAACAATTAATCATTATTTTCAGTAAGTTAATAAGTACCTACTACGTAAAGACTATAAGTAGTTAGTAATATTGTAATGAAAGTTATTATTTCAATTCTGATTCAACGATGCCGAGATGAAACTAAAATAATTGATAACACTCAAATACTATAAACCTTGTAATATGTATTCATTGACATTATATAGTATATATTTATAACGATTTAACAATACATCTATACAAATAAATAAAATAGAAGTAGATATATGTTTGTAATAGAAACACAACAGGATTTTACTAAATGCATAATAATATTATTATGAAAGTAACAAATAACAAAAATACTTACAATTGAAAAACATGTTGTATTTCTATGTGTCTATTTGTTCTAGCTTATCTCCTTAACGGCTAGACTGTTTATTAACGGCTAGACTGTTTTTTACAGTATTTTCATTGGTAAATAGGTTTTCATAAATAGTTATTATTTATATAAGAGAGTTATAAAGAGTTAAAGTAAATTTTTATTTGTTTTGTCTGTTAGTTTGTCCGTGTATTCCGTTTAATTTCCAAAACACTAGTAGCAAAACCAAAATTCAGATGTCACCTTCATTGTTATTTGTTACATAATATGTTTCTACAGTTGAATCACTTAAGTAGAAGTTTTCTTCGTATTTCTAGACTTAAGACAAAACTTAAATACCTACTTATAATCGGCGCGCGGCGCTTGATGTACAGCTTAAACTAAAGTTATAGTTACTTACTGGCAACTATTGCAAGCCTCTCAAACTTCAAATTCAAATCTTTATTGTTTCCATGGTAGGTCATTATACATACTTACATTCATCCGAACTTTTTGTACTTATTCAAATTTTAATACATAAAGTTCACACGGACCCGAGGCCGATGTCGGGCACTGTAAAAGGGAAAAACAGAGGACAGTGGAAGGTATTTTTCTTGTTTTTTAACGTTGTATGTTTAGAATTGATTGGTTTTGATCTTTATTACAAGTACCTACATAAAGTTCAGAATATGGTAGGTTCTATATTCCCTCTGTCCGTTTAAGGGTTAAGAAATATTACTATTTTAAGTGGCCTTTCAAATATTCATACCAGCTTATTCTAGCTAGTGTATCATATCGTGTATCGTACACACTGCGGCAGGGACTATTAAAGATATCTATTAAAAATTTGCTTCGTCTTTTTGGTTGCTACGTGTATATTTCTAGAGCTCAGAAACATAAGGTCGGATGTGCCATTGTACGTTAGAAACATTAGTCGTATGTGCCTTTATCGTAAACTGGCACTTACGACCAAATGCTTCTGAAGTATAATAGACAGCCAACCTTATGCTTTTCAGGTTAGAGCGATAGTTCCACAAAACTCCTCTAAACTAAAAGCCATAATCCCTCAATCTCCCCGTCAGCGACCGCCCTGAGCCGAGGTCCAAGTCCCACAGGGGACGCCCTCTTGCGCAGGTTGCTTAGTTTGTAGTGTTTAACTCTCTCTGCTCGCCTTTATGCCCGGTGAAGTAGCAAAAGCCTCAGGGCTAACTACATATGTCCGTCCGAAAAAAAAAAAAGGTTTTGAGGTGTAGATTTATACGCGTATTGACGTAACTTAAGTAGGTAATTACTTGGGGAGTTTATATGTCACTTTAATATTTTGTTCTAGCAACGAGGACCACAAAATGACACATGCGTAAATAAATCCCAAGTACATTCATAAATATTTATATTGCAAAGTACCTATTGTTTATAAATACGAGAGGGAAGACACAAAGGGACGTGATACTTACATAAAGACCTATTGATTATTTAGAATTAGATTCATTTTTTAATCAACCTAAAGTCAGGTTAGAATACTGGTGTTCGTCAATATATATATATATATATATATATACTAGCGGCCCGCCCCGGCTTCGCACGGGTGGACTTTTATACCCTACCCCTGCCCTACCCTACCCCTACCCCTACCCCTACCCTACCCTACCCTACCCCTAACGACGGAAACAAATCAAAAACCATGGCAATCGGTCCAGCCGTTCTCGAGTTATAAGTGTTGGAACAAACACGACTTTCTTTTATATAAATAGATATATTTTAATAAACTTCGATGTCTCTTTATCGGACAGATTAATACACTAATTAAGATTGAAAAATCGGATTTATGTCTATTTGTTCTTTTCTCATAGTCACAAGTAAATATTTATCTAATTTGATTTAAATTTAGATATATCTTAATATTAATAAAATTTGTAAAAAATAATGTGTATAGAAACAGTTCAGTTCTGGTTAAGGGTAATTTATTGATTCGTTTCAATTTGTAGGTACCTAAGTACCTAGGTAAAACAATTTTTTTTCTTTCAGATTTCATTTAACGTAAAGCTTAAAATAGTCCAAGGCCAAGTTAAGCGCTTCTTAAAGTATTACTTTATGTTTCTTGAAGTAAGTAGGTAGGTAATTATTATATAATTTGTCTCGGGCACACACTTCTGCGTAAGTCTTTTTAACAGGACTTTTTAAATATAATATGTCAGCCCTGTGATTACAAATAGGTATTAGGTCTCTACGAAGCTCGAGTAAATCCCCATTTAGCCTCGTGGGCTCCCCTACTAAAAATAGTACAACATACTTACAAATTAATTATGTCATTAACATCTTATGGTATGAAACACGCCCACATCTGTAATATTTAACTTAAGGACCTGGAGAAGATTCTCCCTACCTACACGATAACGTTCACATTCCATCAAGCGACTGTACACCATCTACTTTCTGCCAAATTTCACAGTTTGGTGACTCAAACTTTCTCATGATGTGCGTACTTCTTTCAAATTAATCTTAGCTCTTAACGTAGGTACTATCAACCTTATTCAAACTAACACGAGGTACATCAGTACATAGTATAAAACAATGTCGCTTTCTCTGTCCCTATATCCCTATGTCCCTATGTATGCTTAAATCTTTAAAACTACGCAACGGATTTTGATGCGGTTTTTTTTAATAGATAGAGGGATTCAAGAGGAAGGTTTATATGTATAATACATCAGCATTGTACCCGTGCGGAGCCGGGGCGGGTCGCTAGTAATATATATTTTAATTAGATTCCCTTGAACTGTTTCACCGGCGTGTTCTCTTCCCGTAGGAATTTCACAATCAAATAATGGGCTATCTAGCACTGAAATAATTTTGCAAATCGGACCAGTAGTTTCTGTAATAAGCACATTCAAGTAAACGAACAAACAAACTCTTCAGCTTTATGCTAAACATATTATTATATCTGACTCCGATTATATCTGGAGCTCAGATGCATAAGGTCGGATGTGCCACCATACGTAAGAAACATTCGTCGTATGTGCTGTTATTATAACCTGGCACTTACGACCAAATGCTTCTGAAGTAAATCCGTCCTTTTACTTCTGAGGTCTTTTTATATAGTCACTTTGGAATGTTTTAAGCAATGACCTCCAACAACAAAGAGCTAAAACATCTAACTGATAGCAGGTATCTTCAGTGGCAGACTTACACATTTTCCGCCAGAAGGCTATTGAAATTAAGCCTACTTTTGACCTACTGGAAATTTTACTATTTAAAATTTTAGACGTTAAGTTAATTTTTTTATAAGAAAATAATGTTGGCCAAATTTGCCGCCCCCTAAATTCTGCCGCCCTAGGCTCCAGCCTACTTAGCCTGCTGGTAAATCCGCCACTGGGTATCTTTGCGTATTAATCTGGACAAGAATGAAAATCTATTTAGAGTCCTGGTTTAGAGAAAATTCCTTTTCTTCATCACTAAAACTACATAGTATAAAACCAAGTCGCTTGCCGCTGTCTGTCCGTCCGTATATATTCTTAAATCTTTAAAACTACGCAACAGATTTTGATGCGGTTTTTTTAATAGATAGACTGATTTACTTTTGTTTTTTTCATTTTTCTTTTATTTTTTTTCCGGACGGACATAATATGTAGTTAGCCCTGAGGCTTTTGCTACTTCACCGGGCATAAGACTGATTCATGAGGAAGGTTTATATGTATGATACATCAGCATTGCACCCGTGCGAAGCCGGGGCGGGTCGCTAGTGTCGAATAAAACTCGGTTGCCAAAAGGTTAATTATTAAACTAATGAACATGCGAAATGAAGATAGAAATCCTTATATGATTGTATTAGAATTATAATTCTTATTAGAAATATTGTTAGTGCTTTTTTTCTCGTTAACAATGTTACTAGCAGAGTTTTGCAGTCTACTAGTACCTACTCTTGTAAACCCCTCGTGATAAGCTCAAATGCTTGTGTTACGAGTGGGATCACGTCGGTAGTGCAATGGATGAGAATCGATCCGACTATTGGGCTACGGCAGCTTCTGTTGAGGTTTCTGTTAGGTAAAAAGGACAAGTAGGTATCTATTGTAACAAAATCGGTCATCCATATGAACTAGCAATATCCATAACTTCTCTTAACAATTTATTTTATTTCGTTTGTTAATTACCAATTTTATATTTATATTAAAACTACTTATTATTAAAAAAAATCATAGTAAGAATAGGAATTGGTTACAATTTGGCAATAAAAATATGCGATCAACAAAATAATTTCGTTATCAATCAGTGCGATACTAATAATCTTTACTAATAGGTATATATGTAAAGCGAAAGACTGTTTGTTTTCTTAAGCGCGCTAAACTCAGGAACTATAGCTTGACCACAACCGTTGTACCGCGCCCTAGGAATAAGAATAAACCTAGGGCGCGGTACAGCGGTTACGGTCCAGCTATAGTAATCCGATTAGAAAATTTATAGACACAGTGTTAGACAGCTTATTTATCGAGGTAGGCTTTAAGCTATATTTAATTATGAGGTCCCTACGGTAAATTGAATTACGCGATTACACCCGCGCTAATGAAGGGCATAATTCGCTACTTAATTTGTTTATCGTTTTGTTGATCAAGCATAAGGTCGAATATGCCATTATACGTCAGAAACATTCGTCGTATGTGTGTTTATCGTACACTAGCAACTACGATCAAATGGTTCTGAAGTATAATAGACATCGGTCCTCTTCTGAGCTCTAGAATTATTATTTTCATTCGGGATTGAATATTTTGTTTTTTTTAGACGGACAGACGTAGTTAGCTATGAGGCTTTTGCTACTTTACCGAGCATATCGGGATTGAATGAAAAACGTCATTTCAAACATCGTAGCAACTGGAAGAAGTGGTCTGTGCTTACCCCTATGGGACAGAGGCGTGAATGTATGTACCTATATAAAACAGCTAATTGTGATTTAGGACCAATATAATTATCCCGCGATATATTCCATCGTAATGCGTTTAGTTATTCTGCAATCTGCGAGACAAGCAGTTATTTTCTAGATATAATAAAACTGTAGATGTGTATGTACAGACATTCGGTGTGTACATAAAAAAACGTTAAAAACTAAGTCAGGGGATGTTAGAAGGGCCGGATTGCTTCTTGCGTTCCCGGCCCCCGCCAACGGCGGATCGAAGGAGTGTTCGGGGGGTTTTAGTGGTATAGGGTCCTCTCCTCGTGGTATGAGTTAGTATAACACGCTATGGAGATGGCGAGTCCCACATATCCCACCGCCAGCGCGCGAATACGCTGCAGCGGCGTGGGCGGTGGGAATGCGTAAATGCATTTCAACCCGGACAATAAAAAAGGGGGGATGTTAGAATAAAAATCGTCCAGTTTTTTTTGTTTTACTGTCTGTTTGTACGGGCTAATCTCCGAAACTGTTGCACCGATTTAAATGCAATTTTTCATGGTGGTACCTTACATCCCTGGTCACCATTTTAAAAACATTTTAAAATCACAGAAAGTCGCGGGCTTCAGCTAGTAATATATATAAATAGTTTTAATAGTATGTAACTATTGGGCGGAGCTTAAAGCTACTCACGATCGTTGGTGCCATAAAACATTCGATTGAAACACATAAATATTTTATCGCCCCACTACATTCCATAAAACATAGCGTAACGTACATAAATTATTATTTATTATGTGTCAGTCAATACTTCTTGGTTAGAAAGTTTATTTTACAAAGAATACGGGTTTTGTTGTTGTAACTAAACGGAAATGAAATGTTGAGTTGGCGCTATGAATCGTATTCTAGGCGAACATTATAGTTTTTCATCGCAATTTATGTGAACTGCGATTTTACCGAGTTGTTGAAGAAGTGTTAGTGGAGCTTATTTGCCCTAGTGTGCCGCTTCATGATGTTTTATTACTCTGAATATCTATTTCTGTTCGAATATAAGAAGTATATTAGGTATAAAATATTATTATTATTATTATATCAGCCCATAGTGTCCCACTGCTGGGCAAAGGCCTCCCTCCACTCTTTCCACTTCTCACGGCTTTCTGCGATCGTGGTCTTTCAAGAAGCGGTCAAAGTCAATACTTTTATTTAAACATTTTTTATATTATGTTTCAAATAAATAAACTGTACTAGACATGTTAAATGAACTCAATTAAACCTGTTAAATAAACTACACTGAGTTACTATAAACTATTCAAAACTTATCAAATAAAATTACAAGTGAAAAACCGACGCCGTCTGCGGGAAGGTTGCCCGAATCGCTGGCGACGTTGCCGCTTTGGATTGCAAAGCTAATTCTTTGGTAGGATATTATGTTCAAATCTCGCCAAAACTTTATTGTTACATTTATAATGTGATTTGTTTAATAAGAAAACACAACATTTTGACGGACGTGGTCGGTGACTAACTAATCTTATAGAATAGGTAACCTCTTTGAACAATTGTAGCCAAATCCATTTATTTGTTAGTGTTCGCAGTCAAAAATGATCAAGGAATATTTGTAGGTATCTGATTACAAATAACATGTTAGTATATGCTATTACAAGTTAAGTAGGTATCAATTTTTTTGGTTATAAAGAAAACCTGCTGACTGCATAAAAAAAAATATTTATATTCCTTCATACATTTTATGCAAGTGAAATTACTTAAATATCCTCGGTGAAGTAGCAAAACCCTGAGAGCTAACTAAATATGGCCGTCGGAAAAAAAAATTAATAAAGTAATTGGTTAAAGACATAATGGTAAACATTTACAGTGTTATTTATCTTATTATCATGTGTACTATTTCATACCCTAAGCAAAATGAAATAGTGGATAAAAAATACGCATTCATGAATATATAAATATAACAAATTAAACCAATAACTAAAACTAACTTATAAAACAAAATCTATTTATTTTAATCTACCTATGCTACTGGGTAGCATTCCCAGAACGCTGGCAACAGTTTAAAGGCATCGTTTATTTGATGTGCAAATTAAATACCAGCACTCGAGGAATAATCTATATGTTACGGGTAATAGCCTAAGTGCGGCTTCACATAGTTTTAGCCGGCTACAACTAGGTGCAGCCGACCACATGCGGTTTGTAGATGTAAACTTTAGAGGGTTAGGGTAGGGGTAGGACATCGCGTTAACGAAGTCTCGCCGGGCCGGTTAGAGTTTTATTTAAGACAAGACAGCGTCTGTCGGGTCAGCTAGTAATTTATATTAATTAGTTCAATAATAACACCAAAACAGTTTTCAAATACTTAGCTAATGATATATAGCAATGTAGCATTTTGAGGAGGAACATGACTTAAGCAAGCCCGGAGCTGCAGCGCGGGGATTGCTGGATTGGTGATCCCATTAAAAACTCCTGGATGCTTCTCCGAACGCCAGTAATAAAGGCAAAAGGAAACTGCAGATGCATGATATCCAATGTGCCAATGGCATTTCCTGCAATCAAATAATCACTTGGGAGGGCCCAGAAGAGTCTGCGATAGCTGGATCGCACCGCCAGGAGCCACCAGAAGTCATGCATTAGCAGTTTCTTTTTTGGTGTCCCCATTATGGGTTTTTGGGGGAGCATACGGAGGTATTAGAGGGCAAACCCTCTTCGGGGTATGATAAGCATTTCATGGTTATGGAGAGGGAAGTCCTACATGGCCTGCTGCTGCATCGTAGGGGTTGGCTTATGTTTTTCCACCCGGAAATAAAATAAAACAGGGTCTTCTAGACCCTATATTTTAGGGCCCGTCTAACGCAAGGATTGTGTCCTTACTGCTCATGTCTCTAAACTTTTTTCTCCGTCAATCTCAGATATAAACATCTGTAACTACTAAAATATAGTATGAAGGTGTGCAAAAAATCTATTAGGAAATATTACCGTTGCGAGCACGTCTTTAGATTCTGTTATCTTTAAAGAGATTTACGGGATCGCAAAAAATGCCAAATACAAAAAATACATCCGGACATCCGTGCTAAAAGTAAATCCAGTCTAAGTAGTCTTTAACTTAATGCTTTGCAATAATTCCGTGGCATCATTGCAATTACCTTCATAATAATATGTATTTTGATATAATGAAAGTAGGTTGTTTTTTTGTTACTTACGTACTTAATGTGATTAGTTGTACCTACTTTATTTTTCTCTCATTTATGGAAATAATTTAATGGAGTACAAATAATATTCTTAAATAAAATGGAATTAATTAATTGATGTTATGCTTTCTAAACTTACATGTTTATAAAAACTATATAATAATATGCCCTACTATTGTAATATTACTTTCTGCCATTTTTGCATAGGGTTTTGTCCTTTAGGATGAATACTTAATTTTCAAATAAGTATATGATATATAATATACAATGAATATACGCGAAAACTTATTTTATTTTGTATAAGTTAACTTTCTAATCAAGCTGAATAAAACAAAACGATCAAGTGAATAAATATATTATCACAGATCGAAGCGGATTGATCAGAGTCAGAGCGTCCTGTTTCTTGTGCGTCGTTAAATTCGGCTGAAAAAGAATAATCTCGAATCCAAAAAGAAGCTACAGCTATTATTTTAGGCGTCTGCCATTTTCATCAATACTTATACGGAAGAACAGTACCTACTTGTTTATGGCGTATGTATATATTTTATACAAATACACATGTAAGATTATAACAATGAAATAAGTTTAAGTTTTTCTAAAAACTTCGATATTCTCAACGTTTACAAAATTTCAGTAATAAGGTGAATAGGTATTCATTTTTTAAAACTGAGTACACATTAAATGTCAAAATCAGAAAACAATTTAAAAAAAAAGAATCTTACTAATCAGGCAGATATTTTATAATTTCTCGCAACAAAATTTTAAAACCACTCTCCCGATAAGTATTTATATACAAAACTAAAACACAAAAAACTAACTATAAACAAAAGTTTTTTTTTATTTCGTTCAAAAGCATTTATTATGTACTATAAACTATTACATATAAAAGCAGGAAACCCATTAAATTGGCGGGTCGTGATTGGTCAACAATGACTCTTAGCACACAATAATGATGAACTTAACTAAGCGTCTCTACAGCGGATGCGCACACCTGGCACCCGACTAAAATAGTTCGTTTGTACAACTGGCATAGGAACTCATCGATAATACAGAAGCAACATGTATGTTAACAAAATTAACGTGCATTATTTATTAATTGGGTTACTATGAAATGTAACATGCTTTAGGCATAAAAAATCCGAGTTATATTTTTGATGACCGATCTTTGAACTCTGAAGACTTGCACGTTTCAATGATAGATACCAAATAAATTATATAGTTCGGTGATGTTATCAGTATTTGTGCGTTTTGTAAGGTGAATGGTTAAAGCTAGTTCAAATATCAAAGAGTATGTAAGCATTAAACCCTTGAGAAGTGTTTACTATTAATATTATTTTTATTTGTACTTTAGGAGAGTTTCTTAAATTAGTATCAGAATGTATCAAAATAAAATGTCTTCTACAACATAAAACTGAAATGATTGTAATAAAGTAAACCTTAGGCAAAGTAAAATAACTCTACATAGCACGCATAAACGACACAAGCCATTTTACATTTTAGTTTCAGAAATATGAAAATATTATTTTTGTAGGTCTTATTTTTTAGTATTTTACTACAAAATAAGACCTACAAAATCAATATTTTGGACAAAAACAATGAGCAATTTAATGTGAAAGTCTGCAAATTATTTTCACATTATTTTATTATTATTGGTCGGTAAAACTTAATTCAATTCATATTGTAATTTATCTCATAAACGCCGTATATCTACTAAAACTTGTACCGGGCGGTACAAGATTTAGAGGATAAATGGCCCTTCTTAAGTACCAACAAATGTACAATGTGGTACAACTTTTGATAGTTGTTGTAAGAAAATTAATATATATTTTCTATTGTTCTCTAGGTCTGGCGGAAGAAGACAGCGGGAGACGTAGTGCAGGGACACGAAACAAATGAACGCTTCTATGATAACGGCACGCCGCGCGCCGCGCCGCCAACATGGGAACTGAACTGTTCACTTTAGTGGTGCACCCATGTGCTGAATATCTTTATTTTGTAAGATAATCACTCACTATCGCATCTCCTAAAGAGATAGTTCAACGGATAGTGCCAGAAGACTTATTTTAGTATGTATTTAATAGTTCATTTGTGAACACAATAAATTTAATGTATGTAGATAAGACGAAACGCGAAAATTCCGATATATAAATAGTACTTAATCAATTATATTATAATACTTAATACATAATAATTGATGTTGGAAGGCAGACACACCTTATCAGTATTAAGAACTGAACAATTATATTGAAGTGAAACGTGTTCGTATAATTCAATTCAATAATAATTTATTTTATAAATATAATTTGTATATAGTTATAAATAGTTCTATTAATTTTAGATGTGCCTGTGTGAGAATAGGTCATATTTAGTAGGTAAAAGAAAAGTGCCGCTATTCTAGTCTTTTGATTTGGGCAAACTATTTTTCAATGTGGTTCTTGCTACCGCCTGCCTGTAAAAGAGATGCTTCTGGAGATTAATTCATCTTTTACTCTCACAAATGATCATAAATAAATTATTTGTACCTCAATATTATCTGTTATTTCATCGAATCTTTAAAAAGATCTACGGCACTCATCAGTTACAATGCAGTTCCATATTTCTTCGGTTTATGTAATGTAAAGTGCTTTAACCCTATCACAGCTATATATTTTAGTAGAAGCATGCAAAAAAATAAACGTAGCAATGATTTGCTTTAATGAAACTTCCTTGGTTTAAGAAACAATAATGTACCTTTTTGCCTTTATCTTAAAGTATATATTCCATTTCATCCTTATTTGAATATACATTCAAATGCTTGTTCATAGTCGTTAATTTAAACGACGTCCCAAAATTCTACAGATGCTAACTAATCTCATCAAGAATAGTACCAAATGCGTCTTTCATACTATTCCTACTACACTATACTAACTTTTGTACTAATGTAAATAAGCTTGTATTATTTATATATTTTTATTACGTACCTTCTGTAACTTGGGAAGATGTTAAAAATAATTCTTCCATTAAGGGGCCCTTTGAGTGTAACTATGTAGTTTCGGCTAGGCAGCCCTTGCTTCTTAGTTTTTAGCCTAGACTAGTTATGGCTGTTGAAGTTACCTGAACTTAATAATATCATTATTATGTTTAATTCATTTAATAATTAGCCGTGTGATTTCTGGCTTATATTAGACCATCTCATGTCTCACCATGGGTGACTAAGGGACATCTCATGCATGTGCAGCAGCATCTGTCAGATCACAGTTACTTACCATCTTATTGCGATCACTAATTCATCTGCCAAGCGTGGTCGTTATGGCAATATACCTCAACGACCCTAGCTTGCAAAGGTTGGTAAAGATGAATCCCATGTTTAGCTATCGACGAGCTGAGAAAGTGAAAGAAATAGTCAAACAGCTCTATTCTTCACGCCTTGCAACTTTTTATACGAATCTCATTTACCCTTGAAAATCCTGAAAAGTTGTCAAAAACTAAGTACGCTCAGATGGCTCTGAATGGATGATTATTTCATCCGTTTTTAGAATAACGTATAGTTTTAAATACCGAATCACCAAATGAATAAATAAAGTTGGAAAACAATTGAAATTGACTATACATAAGCCAACTTAATAAATCGAAATATTGAATTTTAGATATTGAACATTACAAATAATCATGTACTTAATAGCGTATTTATTATTAAGAGTAGCCATTAGAAGTATAAAATGAGTTGGTTATGACATAGTGATTACATAAAAATTTCAAGGAAACTCGCAAGCTTCTTCATATCTAACTTGAACTCACATAACACATTAGAATAGAAGTTTGCAAATAATAAATTATAGGCTATAATTTGATTCCCCAATACCTATATCTATATTTAAGATTTCGTAATACTGTGATTGTTTTCTAAGCAAACATTCATTTGTTTACTGCTTCAATACTTTGGACTAAGTTGTTCAAAGCATGATAGAACTTAATTAATGTTAATTAACCCTAAAAACCGAATAAAGCACACAGTGGCAATTATAGACACGTACCTATTGCACTAACATGAATACTCGGGGTATCGCGACGTGTTTCCTTAGTTGAAGCATTAAATAAATGAAAAAGTAAAAAAAGATGGTGGTCGAATCGTGGAACTTAATTACATAATAAGCACTTTACTGCACTTGGTTATGATATATTTAGATACGCGGCCGCCGCGCTATGTGGTTGTATGACAGTAATACTATGTGGTAAATGTTGATAACATTTCATCGTTTACATCACAAAATGTACGATTGTAAATCACTTATGAATTGGGCCTCTACAGTCTGAGATAGGCCTGTCATATAGATGTGTAGGTTTTAAGCCGGCAAAGTTACAAATCCTAGGATTTCAGAACACATATTATAAAGTTTAAGAGCCTATTCTGATTTGGCGGGTTATAAAAAATGTTGGACAACAGAGTTGACAGGAGATAATTCTTGCTGGCCGAGTAATGAAAAAAGTCCGACTATTATAATGGACTACGATAATTTTCAGGTCATACAAATCTAATTCTGTTGACTGTACATATTATGTCTCTTGTTGTGCGTAGTGAATATTAGATGACCTACTATTAGCTAATAACTTGTGATAATTATCGTAATCGTGTGTAAATATATGTATTTAATAAATGTTTATTTGTATTTAGCATAAAGACGCTACTCGTGACTTTTATTTACCTTTCTTACCTCTCAAAGCAACTAAGTGGAGTTTATATTAATTAATTGGTTTCATTAGCTTAAATTAAGCCCTCATCAAATGCTACTTCAAGTAGCCTAGATTTTTATATATGTTTTTCAAGTTTATTATATTATTCGGTCACATCGAGCAACAGTACAATTTACCAACTGATCGTTATCGGTGTTGCCCGTCCACATTATTAACTTTATTTTTCAAAACCTCGTACATAAGAACCTACGAAGTTCACGAAAACGATCATATTTTTGAATTAGATTTAAATGAAATATAGTTAGTTAGTTTTTCAAATAAGTCTGTTAATTAATACAAAATCTTGATGAATTATTTAAATAAATATTTATCACCAAAATGTAGGTATGTATGAATGCATATACCTTGAGAATTACTAATTAAGTTTATTATTTTTTTATTGTATCTAAAATGATTGGCACAAGTTTAGTATTAAAGAGAAAATTGGAAAATGTCAATAGAGCACGAACAGCATACAAAGAGAGCCAAATTGGTCTAGCTGTTCAACGGTATCCTGCCTTTTCGCCGAAAATTGTTTGGCAGATTATCTCTTACCAACTCAACGTTTTCCGATGTTTCACTTTAACAACTATCTTTGGAAAAATTATTTGGTAAAATTATTGTTAAGCTGTTTATGATAATGACACAAAACGTTTGGGACATTTATTTATTTGTCAAACATTTCACTTGACCACACATCTTTTAGACGAATGACGTTTTGTCAGTGTAACAGTTCCCTTTTCATACATTGATAAAAAAAATATTTTTTCTTTTCTTATTTAAGATGATAAAATAACATAGTAACATAGTAATAATAATTAACCTTTAAATTGGCAGCAATGCACAACAATTAGGTTACGATAGGTTGGTTAAGTTATGTTAGAGTACGACAAATAACGCACGAGCCGAGCGGGCGAAGCAAGCGTGCCGCGGCCGATGTCGATGCCGAAGTGCCAGAAGCGAATCGCTTTTGTAAAAGGAAACAGTTAAGTTAGGTTAGAAACAATAACTACCTGTATATAATTTGTTCCAAATGAATGTGGAATCCTAGATTTGGTTAACAATAAACAACTAAATGAATATAACGCAAACTAAAACATTCTGTTACTTGAAAGTTGGCATTTTAAAAAGAGTCATTATGAAAAGCAGACCAAACGTACAGTTGGTAACTGTGAGGTTGCGAAATAAAACAAAATTATATGATAAGTTGGCAAATTTTCATTCGACGAAATAAAATTCTGCTCCATGATCTAAAATTTCAAAATATACTTTTGCCTTCCAAGAAATAAAAATGACTACAGACTTAAAAACAGCATCTAGGTACTATGCCTACGCCCACGTCTGGTTCAGATATAGTATTGTATTGTGGGGTAATGGCACTGATGCACCTTCATTGTTTATATAACAGTAGAAACTCATTCGATACTAACAAACATAGACCAGACAGACAGTTGCCGACCCTACTTTACTAAACATAAAATTCTCGCATTACAATGCATTTATATAATGGAAATTTGCAAATTTGTAAGAAATAATATTACATTCTTCACACAACGTGGAGATAAACATACCAATAGATCATTAGGATACAAAAATAAATTACCTACTTCTCGCATCAGCTTACATTCAAATAGTCCATTCGTAATGTGTAATATATAAAGATATACAATAAAAAATAATAATGAAATAATGAATTTATTCAGCACTTAGGTATTTACATACACTTGTACTTGTCAGAATCACAATGTTACACAATTATTCTTATCATATTAATTAAACTAGATACTTAATTAACCGGTACCAAATTGTAGGATATTACAGACAAAGTAGTCCGTCCGTCAGCTGGTCATTAATTTCTCTACTCATAATAAGTTTAAGTTCATATTAATTATTTTAGACTTTAATGGACCAATATAGAAAAATTTGGAAAAAAAAACATACAATTAAATGGCACACACCTGGGGGCACCCTTAAGGGGTTAGGACCACGACCCAGTGGTACCACTGATATATAAGTCAGATTTATGAACATAAAAGGAAGTGATCGGCCTACAGGCGCTGGGTCACAGGGCAGGGGTAGTGGTGCAACGCGGTCCTCGCCGGCGAGAATCCTACCCTAGCTAACCTGCGGCGAGAATCCTACCCTAACTAAACTCCCGGAGTCTATAAAAAACATAGCCCAAAATAAAATATTTATACGTAAACTTAAACAAATTCTAAGTAATAAAGCCTACTACCATATAAATGAATACTTACATAAATAATAAAAAAATTATATAAGATTATAATACAAATAACTATATTACCTATAAGAATAACTATATATGTAATTTTATTCTATTATGTATATATAGACACATTCTTAATTTTAAATTCAAAATAATATTTAAGTAAGGATTACTTATAATGATTAAATTAATTGAGATTTTTGAAGAATAAATTTATCGCGTCCTCCTCTCTTCTAACTTGCCCTGCCCGAGAGGGTCCATACTTTGTACTGGTGTTGTCTTTGTAACAACTCATTATACATATGGTGTGCAATAAATAAATATGAATAAATTGATCATAAACTATCTGAATAAACTTCAATCCAAACAAAGTACGTAACAGTCCAAGACGTCTACATAGCCCTCTATCCTTATAGGCTATCATACCACCTTAGGAACTCCTAGTGTGGCCTCTTCGATACAGTCCCACAAGTCCTTATGAATCAGATACATCCACACCAAAAACTTCTAACTTCCATTGCTTCTCAAAATTAACTGAATTACTAGAACTGGTAGTAGATGTTGACGGAACATCTTCGTCATCTCAATTTTTCGTATCTCGACGAAAATACCATATACTAAGTATGGTATACTTTTATTTATTGCGTATTCTGGACCCATAACCTGGAGGGTTTTAACAATAATAGTGAAGGATTGAAGATGTAAATAGTGATTTAAAATATAAGGAAAAACAGTAACAGACAATGACACATATAACAAGAAGTAATAAGAACATCAAAAAGGTATAGACAGGGAGGATATCAGAACTTTACAGTATTTAATATTGTTAGGTTTACTAGTTCTAACAATATTTTATTTTAAGTATTTTTGTACATAGTAAACCGTGAGTCGCAAAGAAATTTTCATAGTCCTAACATAATGTTACGAAATCACCCTCCTAAGTTATTTTAATCTTAAAAAGGAACGGCCTTCATACTTCATAACTCCATTTGCGTGGAAGCCTTCTTACAAAAGCCCTTTGTTAGTCCTGGAACAAAACATTCGCGCGTTCTAATTGTGAAAGTATGTTTCATTGTGTTTTAAGAAAAGCCTTTGAGTTCATATAATAAACATAACAAAACAAAGAAATTTTTCCATATTTCAAGGAAAAAAAAATATTCCATTAAAAACTTTGACCTTTATTTATTTATTGACATAAAACATTAACCGAGTTGAGTTGAATGAGGCCGGATCGGTAACGTTATTATTATTATTTTAAAGCGGCCGTAGCCCAATGGCTAGGGCGTCGGACTGGTGATCTTGAGGTCGCCGGTTTGAACCCCACCCATTGCACTACCGACGTGAACCCACTCGTAACACAAGCATTTTAGCTTAGCACGAGGGTTTAACAAGAATGCTAGAGACTGCAAAATGATGATAGCAATCTGTAAAAAAAAAAAATGCGAATCCTTATTTTTTGTACTATAACATTTTGAATCTTTGTTGTTATCTCTGGAACCATTCAATTCAACTCTGTTAACGTTAAAAGTTTAAAGTTCTTGATGGAATATTTATTTTAATGTATAAAATGATATAAATATGATAAATGACGGCCACGGTTACGCATGTCGATTCTTTAATCAAAGTTTGCGTTGTAGTTGAGTGGACATCACTGTTTCAATAAATCTACAATAAAATGTGAATTGACAACTTAATTTGATGATTTATTTTAATTTACAAACCAAAGTTGTTGTTGAAAAATCCTTTACGATAGTTGTATACCTACTTATGAATTTAGAATCACATAATTATGATTCGTCAAAAAGTAAAATACCATTATTGGTAGGTCCATGATTGCTCGAATTAGGTAGTAAAAATTAAGTTTTTTCTTTTAAATTTGTTGACGGAAATCAGGAAGGCGTAACCGTCATTTCTGTGACTTATTCAAGCCTAATTTATTGAACTTTCATCAGAATTATTGCTTCAAAAATCACATGATTTTAAATTTTGTATATTCATTCTAAGGATGTTGAGTTACGAGTATAATTTTAGCTTGTTTGTAGTGTGAATGAAATGAAACGCACGAGTGGCCACTTGATGTATCGGATCCGAGGTTGATTTTATCGAATCATCACTTAATCAAACGATGGTAGGTACACAGATTTTTTAGGAGTCGAAGCAGGCCCATTGAAATGACATGTCAATAAAATTAGGCGGGCTGCAAGGTAGTTGGAGTCGTTTCGAGTATGTAGGTACTTATTTATGGAAACCAGGTAGGTGTCTGAAGTTTGCCTTTGTTGTAAAGAAATTGTTGTGTCTTTTTAAATATATTATACAAAAAATACTGAGAAATATGACATTGAGTTCTAAATTTCTTGATGCGATAATATTTAAATTTATTTGTTCAATACCTTTGTTATGTAAACCATATCAACTTAGTTACATTTCTATAAAAAATATATATATATATATATATAGTATATACCTATATAATTTCATAGGAAAAATATGAGGTTTATAACAAAAATATGTGATTTTTTTTAAATAACTAACAATACTTATCTCAGTCCCTTTATACTCACGAAAACACAAATACCTACCTGCATACCAGAAGTTGTCGTAGCTCACCTCCAACATGTCAACCAATTACGATGACACATCATCTTGTCAATTTATTCTGACCTTGTTAGCATTTTGCTATTGAAGGGGATCATTTAATACTGGTTATCTATATCGTGCCACTCAAGGGCCTCATTCAGACAGAGTCTTCAATAAATGTGACACCACCCGCGTTGATGTCATTTCACTTTTTAGTAGTTACGACGTAAGTGGGTACACGGACAACAAATCATTATAAAAATAGTATATAACATAATGCTGATGAGACACGTAGGAGATTCACGTTTACTTTGAAGCCACTCCTAGGTATTGACTGATATGGGCCGAGTTTCCCTACATTCACTACGGCAAGGGTTAATAGGTCACCAAGCTTTAGGTGTTGCCGGATAGACCAACCAGTTTGGCCGGACATTTGGGTAAAAAGGACACACCACTTTGTTGAGGATTTTGTTTCAAAATCAATATGAACTGCAAAAAGTTGATAGCAAAATAAGCTGATTTGATTATTCACTGCGCAGGGGGGCGGGCAGGACTGCGAACTGCTCGAGCGAACGAATTACTTGAGCTTGGCCACGCTTGGCGTTCGCTCATTTGCGAAATGCCGAACACCGTTTATTTAGGCCGGACATGGCATCATATCAACGTCCATAAATCTGTATGAAAATTCGTTGATTGCTATAGAAACCATACCTACCTACTGTACTATAATGATTTGTACTTTAATAGTCACGGCTCAAACAGCAACTCTCAGCTCTTGGTCAACAATAGTATCAATGATAACCAACTCTAAGCATTTCACCTTACTTATATAAATATACTAGCGACCCGCCCCGGCTCCGCACGGGTACAATGCTGATGTATTATGCATATAAACCTTCCTCTTGAATCCCTTTATCTATTAAAAAAACCGCATCAAAATCCGTTCGTAGTTTTAAAGATTTAAGCATACATAGGGACGTAGGGATATAGGGACAGAGAAAGTGACTTTGTTTTATACTATGTAGTGATTAACAAGTCATTACATTATTTCACATTCGTGTTTCACATACATTGTGGAAGGTAAGGGGTGCTTATTTTGGCAGAACATTCTGTATCGGTCGATGAACCAGTGTTTATTGTTTTTCTACAACAGCCGTGTTGTTATTGGCACAAATTCTATTTGTTTAGAATGGTAAGTCTCGTACAAACAGGTAGGTTTACATAACCGTGGCCTTATAATAACACAATACCACGCGCGGCGCTACGCTATGCGCTGTGGTTTGTAGGTGTAATATTTCAGATTTTTGGCCCCAAAGCGCACTCTATGTACCTACTAATGATGTTACATATGATATATAAGCTATATCCTAGAGTACAATGGCTATTATATTAATAAATGCCCTGTGCGAGCTTCTATAACTGTGACCTTTTTTTTTAGATAGGTATATTGGTGCTTTCGCCTATTAATTATACTCTCACTTACTAAAACTCTAACGCAAGTTCATTAATGCAAATGCGTTGCCCACCCTATGCTTAGGCTAAAAATTGTATTATCAATTAGGAGCAAACCGAAAACATAATAGCCCTGCCTGGTCTGGCCATTGTTGCGCCCCCCAGAGGCTACGCCCTGTGCCTGGGCACCGGTGGTACCGCCCAATTTACGGCACTGATTATATGGCTACTGACTAGATATAAGTAGGTAGTAGATACGAAGATAAGAGATTCTTGTTACTATTGTAGTCTAGTTTACACTTTAATTAAAAAATGCTTTATTACTTACAAAACTTAAATATAACACAATAATGTACCTACCTATATATATTACTGATTGAATTATTATTTAGTTATTATAATAGTAAGCCTCCGTAGCGTAGCGGTATTTGGCTCTCTTTAAGTATCGGAGATCTCGAAAGTCCGGACAACAAATCTTTGTGTAAATTCTAAGATTTCTTTCCGGGTCTGGTTGGTTGAGTGACTTATAGGTACCCTTCATGCCTCGGAAAGCACGTTAAGCAGTTGGTCCCGATTGGTATAAAATCATCTATAACAAGTGTATACCAGGGAACGGGCAGCAGCGTTGCCAAGCTTGGTGACTATGGCAAAACCCTTCAGGAGGCTGAGGAGGCCCATGTTCAGCAGTGGACGTTGTACCTACGGGCTGATGTTGATAAAGTTAGTAATTGATAGTTTTCTATCTAGCTTAGGTATAGAAACCCAGAATTTTGGACAACGAAGTCAAATTATCCTCATTAAGGATATTGGAACCGATTAACAAATTCATAAGAAAAAATTAAGTATATTAAGTAACTTTGATGATTCGAGGAGTATTTTAAGGGAGTATCCCTTTCCATGGTGGAATTATCTAAATCGAAAACTATCGGGACATCCGTGAGATAGTATATACTTTTAACTAGTATAAGAGAACTGCAGTCTACTAGTTAATCCCTCGTGCTAAGCTAAAATGCTTGTGTTACGAGTGGGTTCACGTCGGTAGTGCAATAGGTGGGGTTGGAACCGGCGAACTCAAGATCACAAGTCCGACGCCTTAGCCATTGGGCTACGGCCGCTTAGACTTCATTGTCTTTAAATAAGTTTAACATGACTATTAAAGCCAAATTGTGCAACAGGGGTTATTATAAATTTCTGATTATCATTGTGACAAAAATGCTTGGGATTAATTCGCTCCAATCTCAATGTAAAATAAAGTATTTTGTTATTGGGTTAAAAATATTGGGATGTATTATTATTACATTTTAAACGAGGGTCCTACTGAGATTTTGGCAGTGTTTCTCAGAAGTCGCCACGACATGCACTGCACGGTAGGAGAAAAAACATGACGATTCAAATGTAACCATTTTTACGGAAAGAGTGAATTTTGAATTGAATTTTGAATAACTTTGACCTTAAGTTAGAAGCCTAATCCTGTAAGTCACAATGCTTGAAAAGTATTAAGATTATGTACTAGTCCTTTTTTGTAGGGATAATGAATTATTTATTTACGGGGATTCTTTAACCGTGCTTTTTTAAAGTAACTAGTCGTAGTCGTTGCTCCCTATTGTTATACATCTCCAACGGCATCGATTGAGTCTACAATTACCAGGTGACACATAATAATATGCAGTTTATATCACAGCTTCATCTATCCGTTAGTCCTACTGCTGCAAAAATGGAGACTTTGCGATACCCTGCCAAAAACATATCTGGAACAAAAACTAAAATTTATTTTACCATTTTCCCGCTTAAAAATATAACAAGCTGAGTCAGAGTATACTTTCTGAGATCGGAGGTCAACAACCACCTCATCTGTGTGGATTATCTCTGTCTTAACGCGATAATTTAATCCTTTGTTTATCCAATGCTTCTAATAGTCCGATGCACCGGAACGGTAAGCATCTGAGCGCAGTCATGTATCATACTTGAACATATAAGAAAATAATCCCGCGTTTGAATTACGACCTACCGTTGATATTACAACTCTTCGACGTTTCTATAGTCGATTTGAATATAACTTATAGCTTTTTAAATTCTGTTAATCGTTAATTGAAAACACACATTTTCTAAGTATAGATATCTCATTATTACTATTATTAACGCGTGCTCGCTTCGTTCCTCAATGAATTGTATTAGGTACGATATATAGTAATATCTTGACTTCAAATTTGGAAATGAAGAAAAAAAAATTGTCCATATTTTCGTTCCGCAAAAAAAGATGATACAGCGCGTTGAAATTTTACGTGATGTTACTTCTAGGTACTATTTTTCCTAGGAGTGACGTCAAGAGCCCACCTCTCCTGAGTTTTGTTTCTCTGTATCTTTGTCAATTCTATTGAAGTGACAAGAGGTCCTAAACACAGCTAATGTAGCTGGATGGTTAGGGATAGAGTATAACCTACTTACATCCAGATATACAATGCACAACAATTATTTTGGAATAAAGAGCTTTCTCAGATTTTTTTATTTTTTTTTTTAATTATTATTAATAACTGAGTGTTTACTGTTAAAAAATCATGTAATTAGGTTACTAACTTATACTTTAAGTTTCTACTATTGCTCACACTTCCATAGTGGAGCTAATTTCGTTTTTCAATCTTCACTATCTTCAGTAGACTTGTGAATTCTATTTGGTCATCTCATTGGCTAAATTATTTCTTCCTCCACAACGTCCGCGATACGCTAAGATAAAGAATCCTGTAAAACATAATTAAATAATATAAATTAGCGTGAACCTCGGCAAGAAAGTTTATACTTTTTGTAAATTTTCAAATTATAAATTTTAAACACCGACAGGATTCCATCTTAGGTAAAGGCCTTAGCCATTCAGCCACGATCTTCACAACTATCTCAACTTCTTCGACGTCTTTTTCAACGTTTTTAAGCTTCGTTGCAAGATCGAATACCTTGTGCCGACGCGCGGCGCGAAGTGGTCTAAATTTTGAAATAAATGTCCGTCCCGCACGAGTCGAGTTTTAGATGGGACACAAATTAATTGACATCCTAGTAGACTTAGTTGTCATAGAACTTTCCAATGCCCTCGTTGTCCCGAAGTCTGAGACGCTCGTCAGCTGAAATGTAGAGTGATATTTGCATAAAACTCGCCTAAAAATTCACCCGGGACCGAGCCGGCTAAGCAAATCGCTTAAAAGTTTAAAGCGCAGTTTGTTTTGTTTGTAGTTTTTAAATTACATAATAAAAAAAATATCATTTTTGTTTACGTAAACCAATTACAGGCACTTGGAAATAGTCGGACATTGACCCGTCGAGCGTATTGGACTAGAAAATAAAAAAATGCCTTGGGGGTTTGGCTAATTTTTGAGTTCAATTTCGGGCGTCGTCGGTCGATAAAAATTGCAATTGTGGCTTTTATATCAATAAATAGATTTAGGAGTTTCACATATCATTATAAAGCTTTTTAGATAGGCGTTTCAGTTTAATTAATATCTTTTTCGTATTAGCGAAGATTTCACAATTTTTCACGTCGTACGGTAGTACTGACATTGAAGTACTAATTTTGTAAAAATAAACAAATATTCACACATTTTAAAATATATTTACCAAAGGTACTCATAATAAGCTTTAATATATTTAGCAAAATATTTTATTTATAAATAAAATATTTTGTCTTTTTACTCTAAAAAAACCATTTTCGTCATTGTCGACGATGACGTTTTAGAGCGTAATGGCTATCAGAAGCGATTGCGCGGTTTCTGGATTTTTTCTGCTACAACTATAGGTAGAGCTGGATCAAAAGTTAGGTGAATCTTGTAGCTTAGAACCTAAGGTTGCCATTGGAGTTTTGGAAACTAATCAAAGGAGGGAATGTTGCCACAAAAATGAGACAAGATACATTCAACGCATGAAAAAATGTTACCTCATTTTTGGGGCAAGATACGCGGGACGGGTTAGTAAGAAAATTGACAAATAACATATTATAATAATAAAGCATTTATTATTATAATAAAGCTGGAACCATTCTTGCCTTCATGCCCGATGAAGTAGCAATAGCCTCGTGGAGTCATGACTATGACCATCCGAAAAAGAAATAAATGATAAAAACGCACAAGAATAGAGCATAGGTAGCATTATTAAGTTATCAGCACAGGTGGGTAATCAGTGCTTCCTTAAACAATACTATAGCCAAATAACATTGAGGAACTAGCAGTGTGTACGTGATACTTTTGAATGTGGTAATCGTTACCATTAGGCGTGCCGTAAGCTGGCTTTTCCGACTAAAAACAGATCCTGGCCTAGTTGCAGCTCAGCTCAGGGATTTTCGAACTTTGAGGCTTTCGTTTGTAAAAATTATCTTATACAAAGATTGTTAGATTAGAATATACAAAGGGTCCAAAATATATCATAGCATCCCTTTCATAGCACATATAATAATTATTTATAGGCAGTGAAAAAATCTATGTAACAATAATTTGTATTAAAAAAAAAAACATTCTTCTTTAGTTACTTCTTTTAATACAAACTGCGCTGCTTGCTACCTTAATGTATCGCGGAACAAGGGAAGGCTTACTTCGCGTGCGTGTTGCGTATATTAATAAAATGTTATTCTTACTAAAATAAATATAGTAGGTACCTAGACATATTCTTTTTCACCAATGTAATCACTTTACGTGATACTGGCTAATGAAAATAAGTTTTAAAAGCACCTTTTTTAAACTCGCCAGGATGAAGACCAACATAGCAAAATAATATCTAAGATACTTACTTTCATGTCGTTGACAATTTGTAAGGTGATAGTCACATTCACTATCAAATGTTTCGAATATTCTAGCCTTCAAAGGCTCGTAGGCGCATATCACTGTTGGATTGGTTCTGAAATAGAATTATTATTATTTACGCACATTATGTTACAACCTTTGCTGCCTATGTCTAAAATTAGTTGCAGATTTTGAGTCCGGCGCGTTGTTAACATCCAAGTAGATTTGATACCGGCGCCGGACTCAAAAAATTTGTATAAAATGAAAATGCAGGCCCTAGTAAGTTGAGGGACTTCTTTTCCAGCCTCGAAAAAAAGGTTACGTTACTGGTCCCATATTGTTATAAGATTCGTGATACAGGGAACGAGCAGCAGCATAGCATGTCCCTATGAATTACAACACCTATATAATACTGCACCTATGCCCTTAGAGCCTCGTTTAGCGGTTGACGTTATACGATCTGATGTTAGTGATTATGATATTATGTTATGTACCATCAGTTAATGTTGTCGCATTGCAAATCTATATATACTTATCTACTAATACATAAAGCTGAAGAGTTTGTTTTCTTGAACGCGCTAATATCAGGAACTACTGGCCCGATTTGCAAAAATATTTTCAGTGTAAGATAGCCCATTTATTGAGAAATGTTATAAATTAAATAATGATGTTCTTACGAGAATGGGAGATAAGCGGGTGAAACCGCCCGTGGGAAGCTAGTAACCAATAATATTTAGTTAGAATTATAATTATTTATGCCCAGTTGCACTCGTTCCGGCTTTATCGAAATAAAAAACAAATAGTAGGTACAGACAGTACCTACAATAGTATACACAAAAGAAAGTTGTCAACATTATAATAAGCATATCGCACATAGTCGCCTTCTATGCAGGTTTCAAGAGAATAAGTTCAGGTTCATCATCATCAGAACGTATAACGTCCACTGCTGAACATGGGCCTCCTCCCGAGGGAGGGTATTAGCATAGTCACCACGCTTGGCAGGCGGGTTGGTGACCGCAGTATTAAGTTGTACCAGACAAGGAAACTCTGCTGTCCGTTCCTTGATATACGATTATTACAGATGATGTTGTAATAATCTGGACCAACGGTTTAACGTGCTTTCCGAGGCTCGGAGGGTGATCCCTCAACCAGACCCGGAAAGAAATCTTAGGATTTAAGTACACAAAGATTTCCTGTCCAGAGTGGGGATAGAAACGACGACCTCCGTGATTAAAAGCGAGCCAAATACCGCTACGCTACGGCTTATGTAATTACAGGTTATCCCATTCAAACAGAATTGCCTGTGAGAGAAAACTCGAGACAAACGAATAATACATTAAGCTGTTCTAAGCGCACGTAAAAGTAATACAGTAGTGTTTACTTACAGTAAAGAATTGCATTTGATATAGTTCTGATAGCAAAACATAGGACCCCCCTTAACCGTATACATCCACTGGTCGGTAAAATATTGTAACTGATCATTCATTACTTTGCTATCGAACTTTGTATACTGTATGGGATCTATACCATCCACGGTGTTACGTCTTGCGTTATACTGAGGAATCCCTAAAAAAACATTCATTTTTAGTTTATACTATTAGTCACAACGCGACGCGGCGCTCTTCATAAATCATAGGTATAAAACGAAACAACCCAAGAATTACCAATAAAAGCTCTTTTACCTGCCATTCAGTTGAATTAACTTAGGGCAAAACTTTTCACTATCAAGAATGTATAACATCTGTAAAGAACTGGACATGACATCGGTTTGCTCCAAGATTCTGTGCAAGCTATTAAAAACAATAAAACACTTCTGACTGCTTAATTTGAATATGACAATGGATGAAAAAAGATTGACAAAACAACAGGTATACATGGCAGAAGACCTCGACGAACGTTCTCTGACCAAATCGGAGACATCCTCGCAAAAGGTCGAATAAGATCCACCCTAAACCGACGTGCTTGTATGAAGAATGTTATGAGAGTGAATGAAGCGAAAGATGTGTGTAGGGATCGTAGCAAGTGGAGGTCCATTGTCTCTGCCTACCCCGCTGGGAAACAGGCGTGAGCTTATGTATGTATGTATGAATATGACATAATTGTAATTATTTATAATTCTATAATATATCTATATAGCAACGGTTTGGTCTGGTACTAGCTGATATCTAGGTACACCTTTTAATATAACCATATACCACATCATTTCACACGCTAATTCACAAAACAACAATACCTAATATATATCATCTACTCACCTCTCAATACTCCAAATTTATTAGAAGCTGAAATTTCTTTAATAAAAGTAAAATAAAAAAAAACAAACACTAAAATGAAATATGTATTCAAAGCAAACATCTTAACATAGATATAATTTTTTTTTTCTCGCCACTGGCGAATAATTGACAGTCGTTTTGTCAAATTCCATGAAATCACAATTGTAAATGCAATTTCACAGAATTAGAATTTTAATCGAAGGCTATTGTGTAATCGAGTGATAAGTACCTACCTACAGGATATGTGTAACTATCTATATTTTTACTACAAACTAGGCATATGAACCAGTAACGAAAATTGGTCTTATGATCAAGTTTTTCTATGACCAATCCTATGAAAGATGTCATAAAGATAGCTTTTAATGTGGCGGCTTTTTCTATTTATTCTGTGTAATGTAGCTGCCAGAAGTAATAATATAAACAAAGCATTATTCCACCCATTATTTTACCCAGTTTTTAGCTAGATTTAGGCGCTAAAGGCACACAATAATTTACCTCACAATAAATAAAAAATATTATCTCACTTAGTTTTATGTCGGATAAAAGTGATATGACCACTAACTTCCCTTAAAAAAATTACCCTCTTTCCGTTGAAAGTGTATAAAATAGTCTTAGAAACTTGATCAAACGTGCTGTAAGCTGAATGAAGAATTAAAATCCGTATTTAACTACGAACGAATGAATCGCATTACTTTTCACTAACTTATTCCTCGGTGCTTTGATAAGATTTCCTATTTGTAATCGCATTAAAACCTCAGCATTGGAAATCTGAGAAACGCAAGCCGAAGCCACCCGCAGTCTAGTCGGAAAGCTATTTGATTTGACGGCTATCTCACCTCCTACTACGTTTATATCGAAAGTTAAATAAATATTTACTTTATCGAATCTAATTTGGCACAGAACTGAGCACAGATCGCCTCCCTTTCAGTCCGCTTGTTTCTAATTGAGAATTTAACTAAATTATTATTGTATTTAAAACGAGCATTGTAGTACTTAATATGTAAATTAATTGAACTAAAACACTAAATCAATGCTTTAAAAATATATTGGGTTTAATGTTATTCAATAACTATGTCTCTGAAAAACGCCAGTGATTGACTGTTGTAATTTGGTACAAAATATGATATTTACAATGTTAAAAAGTAGGTAAAACACATGTCGGAAATGACACGGCCCAGCCGTCGGGCCGCGTCGCCGCCGCGCCGTGCCACCGCGTCAGTCTCTCGGGTTGGTATCGACCGCATGCGTTTACGTTTACATTACTAAGCACTTGTTGAGTAAATAAATAAAGCCGTTTTAAAATAAACTTTACTATTAATCCTTGACTTAGTAACGTTTACATAACCGTGAGATCGCCGATGAATACGAAAAGACACAAAACAGAACGGAACATTCTGCTCGAAGATGTCCCTCGTTACTTATCGTTCTTGTGACATTATACCTACCTAAGTATCTGTTATCCTCATAACAATTATATTTGTTATACCGAGTTTACCATTATCTAGCTGACAGTTTGAAATTAAAGACATACCTACACGTATATGCTTTGATAAATAAAGTTCGAACTTCCGTTTATCGGCAAATCTTAGCGTCTAAGTCTCTAGGTAGGTACTACTACTAATAATTTCATGTAATCGCATTTTTTCATTAGAAGTATATGCTCTGCCACTGTAATATAAAATATCATTAATTAAAAAGGTCCATATGTCACCAAATTAATTTATGAATGCTCCCAATGTCCAAGTGACATCGGAGCGGTCTTACAAGACATTTACAGGTTGACAACAACGTGGGTGCAATTAACATACGAGGAGAACATCTCGCAGCGATTTGTTATAAATAAAACTAAATGTAAATATCTGTTCATTCATCAAGTGTGGAGCGGTGCAACACAATTAGGTGTTTCCCTGAAGTTCCCGACCGCCTGCGAACTGTCATTACAAAAATAGTGGCCTAAGAAAGGGTAGTCTAAGACATGGCCCATATGGACTCGACTGCAATGCCACAAAGTTATTTTAGCTCCTTTCATTGCCGTACAACACTCCATTTAGGATTTCGGATATCATTTTAAAATACTTTGTTGGGATAAAGTAGGCAGTTAAATAGAACTATGTAGGTATTTGACTTCTTTGTTTTTGAGAATATAATACAGTCTGTCTTATTATTTCCTAGGAAATACTTTGTACAAAATGTAACCAAAACCCTCGGCCGCAGTCAAATAGAAATTAAATACAAAAAATTAATAATTAACGTATAGCTTTTCAATTATTTACATAAATTCTTAGTTTATTTAATGAATAACTTCTAGTTCTGAACTCAAAGTTGAGTTTAAATTGGAAATAAAGGTTTTATGAAACTATAAGTACAGTAGTAAAACACAAACTATAAGTACTAAACTAGTAAAATGAACTGTGCTGATTTGTGCTACGGGGGACATTAAAGAGAATCTCAAAATTGTTCTCCGCGTGTCACTCAGCCGGTTGTAGAGGCTCGTTTATTTATTTTCCGGTTCGCAAAGAAGGGATATCTGTCAAAAGCTATCTAGTTTACATATACAACGTGTCCGCTAACCAACTGTCGAATAAGTTTTTAAACAAAAACTGTATGTTACAACGAAACGAGTTTACGTTATAGATTCCATTACTTTGATCACTTCGCGCGTTCTTTTGTTAACAATCCGGTATTCTCAGTTTCTGCATTCCTGTTACAATTGTAGGTACGTTGTGTCGTAGAATGGATTATTCTTTCTTTATTTATAATTACGTATCCAGTATATTGTTGTGTGTGAATACGGAATCAATTTCATTGTAATTATATTAATCACAAATATGTATATTGTCCTATTATTCATACCTATCTATGATGCATTTTAATGCACTTTTTTGCACAGCTTCAGTAATAATCTTGTATTATGCAGGTTTCTGATACAGAACACAAATTTCCAGACATGATAAATAAGTGTTCAACATAAAATTTCACTTGCATTTAAATCTTTTCTTTATGAGTTATTATCATTAGGTACATGCACATCATAAGAGAGATAAAATTTTACGCGGAATAGTGATAGAAAAATATTTTAATCAACGTTTTATTATCAATTGGTGGTAGGGGTACCGACTGTCTTATAGTCTTCTAATCGATTCCTCTATAAAGTGACGTTAAGCGTGATAGAAGGGTGATCATCATCAGTCCATATAAAGTCCACTGCAAAACATGGACGTCCTCTCGAGGGAGGATATTGCCATAATCACCATGCATGGCAGGCGCGACGGAGTGTAGTCCCTCTACCGGCTGGTACACCCAGAAAGAAATCTTAAATTTTACACAGTTATCTTTTCCGCACCCACTACCCACACGGCTCTGTGGCGTAGCAGTATAAGAACGGTTTAAATTTATTCTATTTACAAAATTTTACCATTTTTTTTATTAGATACAACAATAACAACAAACAATTACAATTGTAGTATTTTTCTTCTTTATTTTGTTTAAGGGCTTTTATCAAAGATATGTCAGCCCCATCGTAGTTTTA
Source organism: Nycteola revayana (assembly GCA_947037095.2). Taxonomy (NCBI): domain Eukaryota; kingdom Metazoa; phylum Arthropoda; class Insecta; order Lepidoptera; family Nolidae; genus Nycteola; species Nycteola revayana. Next base: position 27,722,944 of record OX344842.1, on the reverse strand, counting down.
TTTTATTTAACAGCCGGTTTCAGTGATAAAATTCATAGCTGCGCTTCATAAAAATCGTATTGCAGATTGTCGTTAACCCTTACTTGGTTTCGGGGTTGGTCAGTAATTATTAACAATAAACGAGTATGTGATTGTAACGTTAAGTTCTAATGGCACTGCACGCTGATATGTCGCGCTGCTCCCTCCCCAACAATCAATCTTGACATCAACATTTACACAAATTAGACAACCATGACAAATAGACGTGCTGGAAATAGAAATGCTGACAGTGGAACACACGTCGATCTGTTCGCGTGCTAATGCCGCTACGTTACAAACCATTTTTCATTTTAAATTTAAAATAGTGAGAACCATGTTGTTCGGGTGTAATTATAGTTAATTCGAAGAAGCCGTACTAGATAAGTTCTCAATATGTCGATATTGAGAATTCATATTTAAAATCAGTTTCGATACACAGATTTTCGATCTCGTTGCTACCCAACGATTCTGTATTAAAAATATAGACTCCAACAATTTCGAAGTTTAAAAATATAGGCCGTATCGAGCAAGTGGAATTCTCAACGAACAAATATTTATCGAGCCTCAATATTGTTTGTCCGGCAACCTATCGATGCACCGAGAACCAATATGCAGAGATGTTCTGTAACGAAAAAAAATTAAAAGTAGGGAGTCGGCATCAATAAATCGATTTCGAAATTGTTTGCTGAAGGGTGGGCCCAAGGTATTTAAAGAACAATTAGTCGGCTGCTTCCCAGCCCCTAGGGCAAATATTTGCCTATTCCCGCCAACCCTCGTTTGGGCCAATGCCGCCGCAGGCGTCGTTGAAAACGGTTTATAACTAAATGTTTGCCCGCGCTCCCCTATGTACTTAGCTATAGGTAAACTTCCCCATTTGACAGCTCCGGTAATCGTAATTTACATTCTACACAACGCCGCGCCGCCGTTGAAACTTCATATTAATAATACATTAAACTATATATATGGTTCTGAGTTCTGTTGAAGTTTACTTACGTACTTACGTAATACACGTAGGTACTTGTGACTAAAAAAACAGACAGTTGAAGTTGAAATAATGTCCAGTGAACAAAATAATTAAGATTATTTAGCGAAATCAATATGACAACAAACGCATTAGACATGAGAGTTGGGCCGTGCCGCGCAACGCCGCGCGCTGCCCCGAGTCTCTATGTGAATAATACTGAATAAGGGCTCATGCATTTACCTAGTAAAAAAGGCCTGCAATGATAAAATAATAAGTTTACACATAAATAATGGGATAAACTAAGTATTCAACATCCCAGGACATTAGCCGACGGCAAACGTAAATAATTTTTGTATATTATTATAGCGAAATAATACTGTTCTTTTATTTTTAAATGCAAGTGTGCTATCTTCATCCTAATACTTGAACAGTTATGTTCTAGTATGGTTAGTAGGTTAATTAATATTTAAATGTTAAATTATAAAATAACGATTAAAGCATACATTCTTCATTTATTTAAATAACTGTCTGCAATTATTATATTACCCATTTATGGTTATAATAACGGCGTTAGACACTTTCTCCATTACATAGTTCCAGATTATTAACTATCTATGTGAAAATTACAGCCGAAATCCGTTTAATATTTTTCGATTACCAATCAATACATAACTATCTACAAACGCAACGCAATTCGCATTTATGTAGGATTACGGGCCTGCTATAATTTGGTCCATTCGTGAATAATATTCGTAATAACAATATTTACCGCTGGATTCAGCGAGATTAGCGCATACCTCGCAAATCTTTGATCAATTAAACTGCGAGATGGCTTTCCATACAGGCGTTAGTGGTTTTATTTAAATACCTAATGCTTTACAAACGGATTACATTTTCGACATTGTTTTGATATCTTACAAGTAAACATCGAGTATGTTTTCACCGCGAATCATCAAAGCAATAAAATGTCGCCTCATAAATTTTGATACTTTACTCCTTTCAACATTTTAAATTTCTTACACGACGTGTTAACGAGCTCATGATATATTAGTGCAAAAGTGAAGATACAAAAAAAACAAGTACCTAACAATTATGTTAGGAATTATTTGTCAACCTCTGTAGCGTAGCGGTATTTGGCTCGCTTTAAATCTCGGAGGTCGTGGATTCGATCCCCACGCCCGCGCCGGACAGGAAATCTTTGTGTAAATTCCAAGATTTCTTTCCGGATCAAGTTAGCTAAGGGACTACCCTCCGTGCCTCGGAAAGCACATAAAGCCGTTGGTCCCGATTATTATAACATTATCGATAAATAATCGTATATCAGGGAACGGACAGCAGCGTTTCCTTAATAATACTGCCGTCACAACCCGCTTGCCAAGCGTGGTGACTATGGCGAATATCCTCCCTCGGGAGGAGGCCCATGTTCAGCAGTGGACATTATACGGGCTGACGATGATTATTTGTTGATTATTTTATTTTGTTTTCTTAGGAAAACACGCTGCTAACTAAAATTAAAAGATTTTGGTTTGAGAGCTTAATTTTTGTGTTCTGTGTCTGTTTTCCGAAGGCTGTATTTTTTGAAATATGAATTTATTTTCTATAGTCGCTGTAACAAAATCAGCGTTCATAACTGCACCGTATCAGTAAGAAACTATTACAAATATAACGTGCAAAAGTGGTAAGTTGGTAACAGCATCGACTTATGTGAGATCAATTATCTATTAACCAGTTTTTTTTATCCTAATAATCTATACATAGGTATAGCGACACGAAAGAAGAAGAAGAAGTATAGACTTCTTCTTCTTCTTTCGTGTCGCTGTTTCAACTTATATTAATATTATAGAAAGCAAAAGGTTTGTACTTTTGTTTCGAATAAACTCAAAAACTACAAAGCGGATTTCGATAATTCTTTCACCATTAGAATGCTACATTATCCCTCAGTAACATAGGCTATTTTTACGAGAAACAATTAAGGATCCCTACTAAAACTTCAACAATCTAAGCCAAGGTATGAAAAAAAATCCATAAAAAATGTCTTTCATTGCATCCGCTGCAGAATATGAATGATAGAACAAACAAAAATTCTACAATATTAAAGAACATATTAATATCTCCAAAAAAGACTTCGCGGTACCATCTGTCTAGTTATGTCACTATAACTACTTAAAAAATACAGTCCTTGCCTAAAATTCAACGTTATTCATATCTTCGTATTTATCCTAATAAATCCAAATAAATTAACTATTTCTTATTTAAGGCAGTTTCAGTACCTGTAGATTACTTTTTGAAATATTAAATTCAGCCATTGAACTGAAGAGACATTACGAGATAAAGATGTAAATCTAAACAAAATATCTATTAAGTAATATAAAGCCATGACACTGCAATAGAAGACATTTTACTCTAGAAGATTTTCGATTTCGGGTTGGATCGGCTACAAGATTTTCTCAGACTATGATGACTTAGGTACTAGTCAAAATGGCTTTAAATAAAGTCTAAAAACGAATAATTTGAAACAACGACACGAAAGAAGAAGAAGAAGACTATGATCAGCTTGAGCCAATTCATATATGTTTATCCTGAAATTCTCGCCCTCCCGACCCTTAGTTTGCTAAGAACCCTCGTAGACCCGAAGTCCGAGAAACCCGCGAACTGTAAAGTAGAGTGACAGTTGCACAAAACTCCCCTAAAGAAACTAAAAGCCATAATCCCGCAATCTCCCCGTCAGCGACCGCCCTGAGCCGAGGTCCAAGTCCCACAGGGGACGCCCTCTTGCGCAGGTTGCTTAGTTTGTAGTGTTTAAACCATTTATCTAGACTGGAGCTCGGCTCGCCTTTATGCCCGGTGAAGTAGCAAAAGCCTCAGGGCTAACGACATATCGTCGGTGATACTACGATACCGCGTAAGAGACAATAGATAAATAAGGTTGAAAATCAAATGTAGCAAATAGGATTTTTTCCTTTTAAAACGTAAATAAAAACAATATATGTTGACACACGAAATTACATCTTATTAGCAACTGCCACTTACGTGGTATTGAAGAATCACCGACGATATGTCAGTACGAAAAAAATAGTCCTTAAATTTTTCTATTAAAAGTCCATCCGTAAGAGCCGGGACGGGCCACTATTACAGTAGGTAATATAATTATAATAATATGAAATGTTGAATGCTTTTGATGTTTGTGTCTCCACCACGCAAAAATGGATAGAACAACATGAAGCGACGTGGCCACAAGTTAGTAGCAGTTTATAAAAAACCTTGTATTTATAAAAAGCCGAGTGTTAGACCGATAGGAAGCGTCGTGTGACCACCAGGGCGCGCCACCGGCGCGGGCGGTCCGCGTGTGTACTTACAAAAATACGGAATGTAATTAAATGTGGATAACTTGCGCTTTATAGACGGGTGCGCGCGTCTGTGTTTATTTAGTTTCTCATAGATGTGTTTTTACGCAATCTGGAAGTCGTAAATCTGAACACCAAATTATGTCGTTGGATAGAGTGAGGTTACCTTTCCTGAATTCGGGCATGGGCTGTCGCATATTTATCTTTACTTCTTTACTATAATATTATATAATAAAAAGGTAAAGTTTGTGAGTTTGTGAAGTTGTAGGGTGTAATCTCTAGATCTACTAGACCGATTTTGATTTTTTTTTAACTATAGAAAGCCACATCATTTGTGAGTGTCATAGGCTAAATTTTAAGTTAAAGTTTCCACGGGATCTGAATCTACGCGGGTGAAACCGCGCGTGACAGCTAGCTGTATTATATATGAGAGTAATATAATAATAAACGAAATTATATCATATAATGTACCATCTAAAGGACTAGTTCTATGTGGCGCAGGAAAAGAATACGTGAAACGGGAGACCTTTGTCCACCAGTGGGTGTGGGAGAACGGCTAGAGAAAAAAAAATACATAAGAAATGAATAGACATATAAAACCTAGTTTCTATAAACAATGTTACAGAGACTATAAGACGACTTGGTTAAGTTATCCGAAATCCTTTCTCCAGTGTCTTAATTAGAAGAGAATTTGACTGTCTTTAACTCAAACGATATTTCATTGATATACTGTAAGAAATATGAGTAATTCAAATACTTAATCAAATTTATTAGCATACGTTAAGTGATGTCATTACATTATATATATTGGATGTATTCTACGCGTTAATTAACGTGTGTCATAGCACCTTTGTAATTAAACTCGAGCGTAGCAAGCCTATACTACGTAGATTATACAGCTACGACATTACCGCGCAGTCTAATTAACCTGCGTAGTAGCTATACTACGGCAAGGTGACTCCTCGTAGTTGTCCCAGGTGCCTGAAATGTTGCGTAGCAGCATACAATAAAATACAATGTTTACTACTAAAGCTGTCCCGCGCAGTTTCAAGACAGACCGCATTCTATTATATAAAAAAAAAAAGTTTAATACTAGCTCGCTAGAAAAATATTTGACCTACTATGACTTTAAGAATAATGTCTTTGCTACTCAGCGTTCATTATGGAGACAAAAAAGGCAATTTATTCAGTTAATGTATCTTCAGTATAGCAATACGTTGCAGTAACCTTTAGTATCGAAGTCATTTTTCACAAATTCATAGTCATAACGTTACGTAATTACCCGCATGTCCTTAGACGTGCTCAATTTTGGAATATGGTGGAGTTTCAAACCTCATTAATATATCAAATATTATATTATCAGCAATAATTTTCCATATCTTTATCTGTGTATCCAGATAACATTTTGATTATTAGGAATGTATTGTAAAGTATTCTCAGTGGCGGCTTTACCACCAGGCTAAGTAGGCTGGAGCCTAGGGCGGTAGAATTTAGGGGGCGGCAAATGTGGCCTACAATTTTTTTATTAGAAAATATATTCTTAACGTCAATGTTTTCAATAGTATCATTTTTAGTAGTACAGTAGTAGGGGCGGCAAAATATGAATAGTCTACCGGAGGCAAAAGTGTAAGTTTGCCACTGAGTATTCTATACATTACTAGCTACCCGCCCCGGCTTCGCACGCGTGCAATGCTGATGTAATACATATAAACTATCCTCTTGAATCACTCTATCTATTAAAAAAAACCGCATCAAAAGCTGTTGCGTAGTTTTAAAGATCTAAGCATACATAGGGACGGACAGAAAGCGGAAAGCGACTTTGTTTTATACTATGTAGTGATACGCTACCCATATAGGTATTATGGGTAAACTATAGCTCAGTAATGGCGCTATGTCGTGCACATATGCGTAAGAAGCGGCGTGAGATGCCAAGTTATTACACAAAGATAAGGTGGATGAGTGCGCACTTTATCAACAACTCTATAACAAAAATATAAAGAACAACACGGAGAACGATATTCAAACAAATGATCGTATGCCAAAATTGATACACTTATATTGCCCCGCACCCAAAACCTACTCAATAAAAATATTCCTTTATCTGACATTCAATTAACAATACAAATGCGCAACAACTTTCAGGTCGGGATGATACCCGCATCGAGAATAGAATGTGCACCCGCGGGGTAATGAGGCGAATAATCCACCTCGCGCGCCGCCGCGCCTCGGGCACACAATACAGAGATACCTATAATCCGCAAAAACTAACAATGCACCTATAACCAAGCACATGTTCTATTTACTACATTCAAAGTACTCGAATATCGACCTAATGTCTTACGGCAGAAGAGTTGTGTCATAACAACTACTGTAACTTCGAAACTGTGTAATTTAGTTTTTACGCTAGCGCGTTCTATTTACAAATTTGAAACGTAACATTTTTCGCATGCGATTTAATTCAATTTGTTAACAATGGCTTCACTATTTTACTGCTTTACAGGTGGTCCCAAAATAACGACTGAGCTTTAAGCTTCTATTTTCTATCTTTTTTGTAATTCTACATTGTGTGTAGTAGAAATCTTTTTGCAAACGCATTACAAATCGTATTTTTTGTGAATATAAACTTGGGATCAATCAAACTAAAAAATGTTCGGAGACAAGCGTCAGGTTACACTAAATTGGTTTTATGACAGATAAAATGACATGCTATTAGCGTTACAACACAATGATGAACTAAAATGAGCTAATAATTTATTATTACATCTCCAAATGTTTCTTGTTAAAATAATAATTCAAACAAATAGGAAGATACAAAAAAAGATGTGTGTGATGATACCAAAATATGATAAATAATTTGATAAATTGATATTTAATCGTCTCGAGATCTTATCAAATTCTTTTACTGGACAAATATTGTTATATAATAGAAAATTTATTGCAAAAAATATAAATAAATTATATTGACATAATTTATTTATATTTTTGTTATATTATTGTAATTATACAAATTGTAAATATACAAATACTTATTTCAAAATGTATGTAAGTGGTCTGGTCGTGTAGTAAGATTTTAACAGTAAACAGCATACTTACAATCACTCAAATAAAAAAAACTTTCATTTTGTGTATTAAATGAATTGCTTTGGCTATTTAAGGGGCACTAATAGGTAATTACTTGTTAATTTGGAATAATATGACTTGATGTCATACTGACTCGTCAAGAACTACGTCCCGCCACTAGGTCTATCAAAAACGTGGCAAAAAACTTAAACTGGCTCGTCATGTTGACACCATTCATGTTGCCCGTCCGGAGTGGTCGGACCCTATTTTTTTGTAGCCCTTAAGCAGGATTGACACTTTAAAACTCTTATTATTACAGAAATAAAGTACAAAATTCAGCAACTCATTTATCCGCCTCACAGCGTGCTGAGTTTTTATATTGCAATGTGTCTTAATGATTTCCTCCGGCGTCCATTCATGTCATTTGCTGAGTAAACATTGACCTTTATCAAAGATAATTTAATTTTGGGCGATAGTTTGCGAAGGAAGAATGGGATCTAATAACTAAAGTCCAACAAAAAAAAAGCACCAGTCTTGTGGGATGAGTTGTTATTGTTTTAACTTCGTTCAACATTATTTAACTAAACAAACTTATTTGTTGATACAAAATGTTTAAAATTTCGGTACAAGTGCTATTATTGAAAAGTTTATATTTGAACCACTTTATCTAGAATTTTAATTAAGCTTACGAGCTGCTTAAGCTTTTGTCCTTGTCCAATATTCAACTAATGAAAAACAAAAAACATATTATGTATAATATACAGTAAAAGTTTTTAAGATATATTGTTTATTAATATGCTTCTGAATATAGTAGGTACTACTGTCAAAATACCTACAGAATTATTTTTTTTGAGATCATTATAAGTAATAAAATGAAAATAAGCTCAATAACTACTAAGCAGATTATCATGCAGTTTTCTCTTAATAGATTCTTTCATTTTTATATTCACGGGAAAGATTTAGTTGATATAATTTGTCAAGATTTTGTGTATACTTTACTGCCCGTGTGGGGGCGGTGTAATAAAATGCCAAAATGAAGGTTCCATACAAATTCCTAGCCTATAAATCGAAATAGATTTCAATGATAAACTTTGTGATGGTAAAGTTACGATGAGCTCAATACGAGTAGGTGGCAGAAGCGTGGGTGGCGAACAAAGCGCGGATTAGTGTGCGCTGTTCATTTTTGTCCGCATTGTAGTTTTACTCATTGTTCCGTAGGCTCGGTGGTTCAGGGAACGCACGGCGCCACGTTATCACGCCTCGGCACGCCACCCCTTTCGCTCTATTTTCGATGCGGTTTCAATTTGATACTGTCGACGGATCAGCATATTTTAACGCAATGCTTTTTGTAATGGACTTCAATTCAATCTGCTGTCAATAAAGGAGGGGCATGGCATTGTGAAATTGACGAATAAGCTTTTTTATAGACTCACTTATCTCTGTGCAGACGCAGTTATTGTTAGTGCTGTATGGTTTTCGTGAGAATTAATATTGAAGTATTCAAATAATTCGTTATTTTTATTGTCACAAAAGAATTTATAATTCAGCGTTGCATACGAATGTTTTAACAAGTGCTCTTATTTTTAGCGGATATGGATCTCGGCGTTTGCCAAACTGAAGCCATAAATAATCTGAAGAGGAAGCTGAAGTTCGATTCAGAGTTGCTATCCAGGGCCACATCAATTTGTCATGTGGCAGACTTGATCAAACGTTGCTAGCGAACTGTCATGAGCTGATGACAACTGACATTATTAGAACGGAACTCTTCAAAGAGTTCTATTGCAAATTATCACCTGAACGGATGTGCGTTTATTTGGGTAAGCAATTTAATCGATTCTTGGTAATGCTATTTTTCATAAGTATTTAAAAAAAAGAACCAAGTGTCGCAGCTCAATTCTACTTCTGCAAAGTTGTGAGATCCATGTAATACCAAGTCGGTTGTTACATGCTATTGCCAAGTCAATCTATTTATTTAAAACATACAAGATTTTTAATACTGATATGGTCATAAAAATATGTAATTAGGTTAGCTAATTACATTTTCTATTATAATAACATAACATAGAAGGTCCCTTTAGGGATTGAATAAATAAACTGATAAGTCAGTGAGTGAGTGACAAAATGCAGAAACATTGACTCAGTAGTTATAATTCTTAAACTACTGGTTCAAATTAATTTAATTTAAAATATACCATGTTTATACAATGCCTGCTTGGTTATTGAACTAAACTGAGGCTTCTAGTTTTATCCACAACGAAGTTATAAATGGCCTGAACGAGAAAAGGATGTTAGGTTGCCGTTTTTGTGCTTGAATTTTATTTTGCTCGACTATTATTTATGGTAACAGTTTTATTCAGCACAAAAGATAAACATATTTTATTTCTATATTAACTACTGGTTAGTAAGTGTTATGCTTCATAATATTTTTGGGTGTGGTCAATGGTCATGACATTTAGACCTTAAAGAGCCGCGGCCGACTGACCAGAAGCAGAAACAAATGTCATACATAATTCTTTAATACATTTTTTTAACCTGGAAATTTAAGAACAACACATACAATATTTAAACGATGACACCACCCGTATTAGCATTTTAAAATTGTTTAATATTTTTTATTAATTATTACGTAGGTACTTCAAGTTTTTATCCACAAATCAAGGGGAGTAGCTCACAAGCGACTTTTTAACTACTGCTGCCTAATTATAATTAAAAATAATTAAGTTTATCTATGCCCTAGCTATATAACTCTGCAAATTCAAGTCTCAAATTTTGTCTACGGTACGATGGCGAGGCGATGTATCCATCCACAAGAACAAAAGCAAAACGCACGTGTGTCCACAAATCGGGCGTGGTGACGCGCGAGTGACGCATGAGTACGCTCCGCTCTCCCGATGATTGCTCAATTAATCGCGTCGCTTTGATCTTGATTAATTGAGTGCCGGCTATTCTGTGAACCACAGTTGTAAAGAAATGAGTTATCTATCGATGCGGTGAGTATTTATGCTTTTTATAAGAATAAGTGTTATTATTCAAGTGGAGGAAAAAAAAATAAGTCAGGTATCGTCGTCGCAAATTTAAGCTTAAAATTAAGTACACATTCATGTCTGATTTTATTCTTTTAGACGTATTTTTGTACACAACTAGCGTCCCAATCGCGTTTTCACCCGAGTACCTCCCGTTCCCGTGGGAACTTCATAGTTAAATATAGCCTATGTCATCCGGGGATAGTGTAGCTTTCCAACGGTGAACGAATTTTTCAAATCGGTCCAGTACTTTCGGAGCTTTTTCAATACAAACAAACATTCAAATCCTTCCTCTTATATAAGTTTAGATATAGAACAATAAACAAAACGCAAAAACAGCAATAGAGCATGAGTACTACTCATACTATTTACGTGAGAAAATGAACACCCAGGGAGGTGGACTAGAATCGCCGCACTGGCATCCGGCAGACGGCACTCTTCGCCAAAACTGTCCACGGAAGCATTATTGGCGTGATGATCTAGAACGCTTCCTGCAAGATTGGCCTCAACATGCTAGCTTTTCCCGGCAGAGGGACAGTGAGTTAAAAAACGTAAAGCTAAAAATCTCAAGGAACCTACCAACTACTAAATAAGTATATATGCATAGATATCAATAAAACCTTTAAATTATAACAAGTATACAATAATATTCGGTTGCATAAAAATCATTTTCTACACCCACAACTTTACATAGCCTCAAATAAAATTGCTAAAATTATCCGCCAAAATAAAAATAAAAACATAAAAAATAAATTGGCCCTTTGACCAAAATGTAAAATAAACTGATGCGTAATTAAAGATCTCCGCGGTTTATCGGTAGGCACAGGGTGAAACTACCACCATACGCAACAGCTGCAATTTAGATTTAGCCTCCACGCCTAATTTCGTTTGGTAGACTTATTTTAACATTAAATACACACAAACATCCCTTGTATAAACAAGGTGCCCCTAATATTGGCATCGCTAAGAATAAAGAACTTTAGTCACTTTCGAATGCCAAGCAATTTTGAACTTTACTACAACGTATTTGGACGAAAAAGTTAGACTACTCATACTATTTACGTTACCGATAAATTGTTTTAGAATATCTTATTGTTAGAGGTAAAATGGTATTTAACTTGGTATTTATTCATTTAAATCGAGCCAAATACCGCTACGCTTCGGAAGTTGTTCGATCCCCACTCTGGACAGGAAATCTTTGTGTAAATTCTAAGATTTCTTTCCGGGTCTGGTTGGTTGAGGGACTACTCTCCGTGCCTCGGAAAGCACGTTAAGCCGTTGGTCCCGACTATTATAACATCATCTATAATAATCGTATATCAAGGAACGGGCAGCAGCGTTTCCTTTTGTGGCACAACATAATACTGCGGTCACTAACCCGTCTGCCAAGCGTGGTGACTATGGCAAATACCCTCCCTCGGGAGGAGGCCCATGTTCAGCAGTGGACGTCATTTGGGCTGATGATGAAATTTAATTTTTTGACAGAATGTTAATACTACATTTAAATTTATTCCTCTAAAACTAGTGCTTACCTACATTTATAATCAGACATTCAGATAATTCTATGTAATGTTCCGATGTAGTACCTACATCTCAATCTCTTCAGATAAACTTATTTTTTACAGCCAAAAACAATTAAAAAAAAAAAAAAATTACTAAAATCTGCAAACATTTTACGATAATAAAATAATTTGGTGTTATTCGTTGCATATTCTATTACTTTATTGCGAATATTTCCTAACTAACCTACCGAAACTCAAATAAGGTAGCCTTTTAAAATGCTCGCTGCTGCTGCTTATCATTTATATTGCTCGATAAAAATGCCTTTTGCGTATCCCGGAATAGAATGCAAAAGGAGGCATTTTTGTCGCGATAATACCTGATAATTTTACCTACTCTTTAATAAGACCGTCTCATCAACTTGGTAAGCTCATATTGATAAAGTTATATTCCTCTTGGAATAACCCCAATGCTGATGTCGATCTCAATAAACAAATGACGGGCAATATTTGGTTTTACCTTTCAATACGTACCCGTTAACGGTCAGCAATGTGGTGCGCACATGGGCACACTACTGCTACCACACATTGCTGTCAAAAAGTTAGGACATTCAATTCTTATCAATAACAAGCTTCCCGCGCGCGGTTTCACCCGCGTAACTCCCGTTCCCGTGAGAACTTTATAATTAAATATATTAATCAGTGATAATGTAGCATTCAAATGGTGAAAGAATTTTTTAAATCGGTCCTGTACTTTTTGAGCCAATTCGTTACAAAAATATTTACATACAAATATTTCCTCTTTATAATATTAGTATACATAGTATAGATGAGCAATTGACTTGAATTACAGCTTAGAATGTGGTCATCATCATTATCAGCCCGTACAACACACACTGCTGAACATGGGCCACCTCTTCCGGAGAAGGGTTTTTGCCAAAGTCTCCACGCTTTGGTTGGTGTCTGCAGTATTATATATTAACACACAAAGAAATGCTGCCAGTTCCCTGGTATACCATTGTTATAGATGATGTTATAACAATCGAGACCAACGGAATAAAGTGCTTTCCGAGGCATGGAGGCTAGTCAGTCAGTGTTCCTTAATAAATTTGGGAAGGCCAGTCCTTAAAAACCCACAGTAATAATATATTGATAGATATTTTGTAATTTATACAATAAAATAAATAATAAGTATTTGTCTTTATTGTAAATATATACATATTACTTGTGTGCTAGTAAATTAATACAACTTGTTTGATAATGAATTAGGTTTACAAGAGTAATCTAATTAGAATAAACAAATCCAAGAATTTTTTTTTATATTTTACTTAAGCGGAAGAAAGTAGTTTTACTTTTTTTTAATGCAACTACTATGAATTAAGAAAAAATAATATATTTCGGATACCTACCTACCAATATAATCAGTATTTGATATATATGCAATAATTAACAAACAAATCTATACATATTATAAAACTGTAGAGGTCGAATGCCTGTACATAGAAAAAGAACGCTAAAAACCAAACATACATAAAACAATAAAAGAAAAATAGAACACATTCAGTTTTTTTTGTTTTTCTGTTTGTTTGTCTGTTTGTACGGGCTAATCTCCGAAACTGTTGCAACGATTAAAATTACACTTTGCATTGGTTGGTACCTTTCATCCCTGGTCGACATTTTAAATAGTTTAATCACTGAAAATTAATAAGTTCCCGTGGAATATTTAAAAAACCGAAGGAATAACAAACACCACGCGGACAAAGTCGCGGGCATAAGCTAGTGAGTAATAGAATGAAATACTCAATTAAAATAACTAAAATATAAAATTAGACATAATAAATAATATATCAACAATATACGTCTATAATCTATACTAATATTATAAACCTGCAGGTTTGTTTGTTTGTTTGAACGCGCTAATCTCAGGAACTACTGTTCCGATTTCAAAAAAATATTTTATTGTTGCATAGTCCATTTATTGAGGAAGGTTATAGGCTATATTTTATTACGAAGTTCCCACGGACACGGGAGCTACGCGGGTGAAACCGCGCGCGGGAAGCTAGCACTAAATAACAGCTAACAACGGCCTAGTAGATATCTATCTACATTATAATTATATCAGTTGACTTACAAGTGTTACAACACATACATTACACACTTAAATACAACACATATTTATTATTTAATTACACAAAAAGCCAGAATAGTAAAACACTCCTCATTTGTATGTACAGTCCTGTAAAACTTTAGTAGGTACATGTCTCAAGCAATCATTCATTCGTGGTTACCTTACAAAATGCATGGCGCGGTGGCGGCAACACCGCCGCACACTGCGGTTCGCGCCAACATAACTCTTCACCAGATTATTAACAAGCTTAACCCGTAATATCTCTGGTTGTATAAACAAGTCTTCAACAGAAAAAGTTCTTCCTTTGTATTTATAATTATTTTAACACTAACACACCGGATTTGATAGCCTATTTGTAGGGTGCATTCGGAATTCTGAATATTATTCATAGTCTTATCATGAATGCGTTATTCAAAAGTCGTAAGATATAATTATATACCTACCTAAATCTTAGAAACATTCAAATTTTAATAAGAAGAAGAAACCCCTGGAAAAAGTGTTTTTGTTCCAGGCGGTTAAACAAAACTTTTGTTCTATACCAGGTGGCAAAACGGATATGTTACGTAGCCGGGTTTAGGCGGCCAATCTTACAGGAGATTAGCCATCTGCGCAGAACATATGATTGTGCACAAGTGTGAGCGCAAACACAGATGTACTCTCTACTCTTTTACTCACATAATCGGATGGGACGGATCGACGGATATGACCAATGGCAGTGACAGAGTCATATCGGTCGACCGGTCCCGTGCATAACAGCAGATGCACGGGTAACTCCACCAACTTCCAAATTTTTAAGTTTCTTTAATTTTCCTAGATAGATAAATTTTAGTTACACAGTTATTTTTATTAACATTATTCCTTCAAAAGTCATTATTCCTCAATTCCCTCGCCAGCGACCGCCCTGAGCCGTGGTCCAAGACCCATAGTGGGGACGCTACACTGTGCGACTTGAACCTCGGCTCTTGCGAGGTTGCTTAGTTTGTAGTTTTAAAGCCATTTATTAAGGCTGGAGCTCTGCTCGCCTTTAGTTTTATGCCCGGTGAAGTAGCAAAAGCGTCGTGGCTAACTACATATTATCATGACAGTCCAAAGAAATATCTTCAAATGACTATTAAACCTAACTAACTATATGTCGTTTCGTGTACTATATCGATAATACAACATAAACAGATACGTGTGAGGCAACTCTCGGGGCTCGAATCGTGCTTATTTATTTGACTTTTAAAATAAATAGCATTTTATTTCTTTAATATATTATTTAGCTGTGTGATGTCTACCACATACCTACTACAATAGGTGTTATTTATGATGTTAGTTATTTTATGTACGACAAGTGATTTAGAAATATAGAATGGGGTTTGGAATACTTAATTTTGTAATTGTAGACTTATACCTACCTAAGAAATTGTGTTTCTATACTTTCTAACAGACAACAATGTAGTGTCCGTTAGTAATGTTAGAAAAACGGGGTTTTACTTAATGTACATAGATGTATATAGAGTACTAACTACTAATAATAAAATCACAATGAAAAATATGTCTCGTTGTCTTTATGTTCCACGTTACCTGTTTGTTCCAGCTAATTGCAGTTACACGGCTGGACCGATTTTGACGAGGCTTTCATTGATAGATAGCCAATTTTATTAGTTGTGATATGGCTTTAGTGGTTAATCTTTATTTTGTCGGAGTATTTCACCTAATCTCCAAAACACTAAAATGGCTTTTAACTTAGTATTTTCTCCGGTTTTTTTCGGACGGTCATACGGCCACGAGGCGTTTGCTACTTCATCAGGCATAGAGGCCAGCAGAGATGCTGCCGTGCAAACAGGAACTGCAGAACAGATTGCAGAAATATCTGTCACATTCACATTCCACGACGGACGACTCCGGACGGCTCTGAACGACTTATGTTATATACAACATAAATAATTACCACAATTTCAATAATTCATTAATTCTATTATATTATATTTTATTTTTGTAAACATAACACCTATGTACGGTGATTAAACAGCATAGAGTTCGTTATGTTTCAAAAGTATGTGTAAGTTTCAAAACAGCATATATATTTAATTTCAATAAATTATGTAACATCATTCTATAATAAAACTTAAAAGAACATAATTATATACATAACTAAAAGTAACTAATTATACAAAAAACAAAAAGAAACAAAATAAAAATATTGATTTACAAATACATTACAATACCTAAGCTAAATTTAAAAAAAAGTCAATAGGTTAAATATCAATATTTATATGTCTTTTAAAATGAATGTTAGTTTCTACTTAACTACGGCGAAAGCACCCACATCATGTACTTAGTATTATATCTTAACTAAAAAAAATCTATAAACACATTTTAATTTTATTTGACGCATTGTGAAACTGCTTCTGGCTCGATCAATTTGAATCGTACCTCATTGTGTAAATAATTAATGCATAAATATTCTTGTATTATTAATTATTGTTTTCGACAACGAAAAATAACATGATATTTCCATAGCAGTTAAGTACATACCTACAGCTACTTTATGTTAATTTATTTGTGTGCCTGCATTCAGTTTTCAAATAGAATATTACATTTCAGTAGCACCCGCTTATGCAAGCAAACTTATTTATGAAATAAACGAAACGTTATTAATCAAATAAGATTAAGTGTTGTGCATAAAACTGAGAGCGTAGTAAAGTGGTTCTCAATTTTTGTGGCATTAGTATCGCCAGGTACGCTGGTACGCTGCAGTGGCGGAGTAAATAGGACCCCCACCATTACTTTTTTTTTTTGGATTTCCTATCCCTTACCTTATACATCTAATCATGCCATATATGTCACCTCCTATAAACTTTTTGTTTCAAGTCGATGCGGTATATAAGACGTTTAGGTGTCCCGGGACCAGACTGAGCCTAACAGCTTAGAGCCTCTTCCGTGTATGCCGCTGTTGATCCTGGCTTATAGTAGTTACAGTGGGGAGATTGTGGGGGCTAGCCCCATACAAAAATATCTAATCTTACCACAAATGGTATCTACACACTGAAACTTGCATGCTTGTCCTCCGAAGCCTGTAATGAAAGCACCTAAAACTGCAGAAATACAATATCCGCTGACCAAGTGGTATCTCTCTGAATTAATACAATATTAATAGTTAAAAAAAGGACCAATTTTATTCATAAGTTAGTAAAAAATAAGTAATATAATTAATAAGAATTAACAAAGACAGTCCGGAATGATATACATACTAATTTTTAATCACGTGTAATTTCCGGCTTAAAATAGACCACCGACACGACTCCCTTAGAAGACATAGATTTTATAAAGGTGTCTTTAGAGGGGACAAAGAAACATACACCTTATAGATGGGCAGCAGCATATATCAGCTCAGAGATACTCCCATGGAACTGCGATCACCAATCCGCCTGCCAAGCGTAGTGATTACGGTAATATCCATCAACGACCCTGCCAAAGTATGTTAAAGAGGAGGCCTCCTCTTAGTTCTACGTAAACGGACATTATTCAATATACCATCATCATCAACAGCCCGTTGACGTCCACTGCTGAACATGGGCCTCCTCTTAACAGACCTTGGCAAGCCAGGATCGTAGAGGGATATTGCCATAATCACCACGCTTGGCAGACGGATTGGTGATCGCAGTAAGATGCAAATGTTGAGCTAATAGATGCTGCTACCCATCCATCAGCCATATGTCCCTTAGTCGCCTTTTACGACACCCATGGGAAGACATGGGGTGGTCTATTCTAAGCCGGAAACCACACGGCAAATTTGGTAAATTCAATATATACTGTAAGGTTTTTGAATGAACATTAAGTTAATTAAAAATGAATGTTAAGTTTGCGTTACTACTCGTATTGTTGTGGTACGCAGGAAATCCAAATTGAGAACCACTGGCAGTAGATGTAAGTGCGTATAAAACTATTTATAAAGCTTGGTTTAATAAAAGTGGCTGAAGTGTTGGCGGGTTAAGCCGCGGCTACAGTTAGTGCCGTGTTTAGATAAGCTAAACGCTTGTGACTTCCATCCGCTTCGGGATCGCGGCTACGACCATGCTGTCGTAGCGAGCGGATACAAATTTAACTACAATCCTACAAATATTTTAAAATGTTTAATTGTTGTTGTTTATTTGAATGTACCTACGTACAAACTACTAAATTCTAAACAAATATAACCGTTTAAATAGATCCGTTAATGTGTTGATTAATATATTTATTACCAACTTATAAACTGTCCCCGTGCAAAATTTCACTCAAATCCCTTGAGTATATGCGTGAAAGAGTATAAAACATTCATACAAACTTTCACGTTTATATTATTAGTATTATTTACTTTAGTCATACTCGTAACTTAGGTTTTCAGGAAATTTTATTTAGGTTTAGGTATCGGATTCAATAACTTTTGCAATGAAACTGCACCGGTGGCTCAGTGGTTACGGTAGTTGCTTCTGGGACCTGGTGTTCTGGGTTCGATTCCCACCCGGGAGAATTATTTGTGTGAACCACAAATAATTGTTCTGAGTCTGGGTGTACTTTGTGTCCGTGAAATGTATGTTTGTAAAGTCTCCCGCGACACAGTGATTTATTTCCATAGTGCGGGAGTTGCCTTTAAAAAAAAAAACTACTGTGAATACACAGTAATAGTTCTAACTTAGGTACTAATGTACTACCCGAAGTCCGGGAGGCCCGCGAATTGTAAAGTAGAGCAACAGTTGCACAAAACTCCCCTAAAAAAAACTAAAAGTCAGCGATTGCCTAAGCCGAGGTTCAAGTTCCACAGGGACTCCCTATTGCGCAGGTTGCTTAGTTTGTAGTGTTTAAACCATTTATCTAGGCTGGAGTTCTGCTCGCCTTTATGCCCGGTAAAGTAGCAAAAGCCTCGGGGAAAACCATATATGGCAGTCCGAAAAAAATAAAAATAGTACCAACGTACCCGTACTGTTTTGTAGCCTAGAGGCAACAAAACATTATGCGACGACCCATTGACGTAAAGTAGCTGTCAATAGTTATGAAAATAAAATCTAGATCGGTGTAAGCGCAAAGTGCAACGTCACAGTGTTGAAAAATATTCTTCCATATTTATTACTTCATTTTCCGTACTAAACGATGACTACCGTGGATTTTTTCTCATTTGATAACTAGCTACGAAAACTGAAATAAATTTTTATTTTTGTAAATAGTTTTCATAACAAGGCTGGAGCTCTGCTCGCCTTTATACCCGATACATTTCAAATGTTTTCATAACCAGCTACCTAAATGGACTTATTTTACTGTTTTCATAAATTTTATCAATGATCAAGGTAATCATTACAGAATTGCATTTTTTTCGTAGCTTAAAAAATCCTTATAAAATATGTAAGCTCTTCTCGCGTTTACCTATTTACATGCATCTCTGTTCTGAAGTTTATGTTAATAAAGAGGTGCCGTGTCTTCTACTTGTTATCACTGTCAGAACTTATAATTTGTATAGTATGTCATAGTCAACACATTAGGCAGATAGACATATGTCCCTCAAAAAAAAACAAAAGTATTAAATTTAAGTTTATAAAGGGGTTGGTATCACATCGCCACGTGCGCTACTATAACCGCACGCCTACATTTAAGCTCACTTAACTTCATCTGTGGGAGCACAACTCACTTTACTCTGTTTATAATTAAATTAAACGCAAAGGCTGACGCCAGAGAGGTAAAGAACAGCAATTTTATGCTCAACGTGCTTATTGAGCGTAAAAACGTTAATTGATGTAAATTAAGTCAAAAGAGATGATGTTTGACTCAGGTAGCACTAGGGTAGCCACATTTTTTTGATGTTAAAACAGTATTTTTTCGAAACATTGTAAAATAGTACACAATTATTTTTTGTAGTATGGTTAACATAGTCTGAAATAATATTTGTAGGCGTGTCAACGACGCCTCTACATATTCTGTCTTTACGCTTTTGGTAACGGAAACTAAGCCCAATATTGCCAAGAAGTTGACGTTTAATTCGTAGACGCGCGAGAACTGAATTACGGATGAAAATATAGTATTATTCGTACTATATTATTTTTCTATAATATATAGTACAATGGACTGAAATATAGTACGATACTTTATAATATACGGGTGACAACCCTAGGCAGCACCGACCTTCACGTTACTGAGTATCGTAGTCTAATAAAAAAATTTATTATTAATATATAATATGATGAATAGATATGTTTTTTTATTTATCTGTATCATATGTAAAAACATGGGTTGATAATTTAGTCTACTCATTTATTTCTTATAAGGATTTTACGAATATCTACAAATATTTAGGTACTGAATATGAAAGCCGTGATTTATTTATTTATTTATGTACACACACACGATACAACAAAAAGACAAATATGTACATAGGTACTACTTATTTATAAAGAAATCTCTTCGAGTAGACCGTGATGTCCTTATTCGCGTTTTTACCTATATACGATTTAGTTCTTTACTATCTACTGTTAAAACATCATTGTACCAACAATAAATTATTAGTCCTTGATCAAACACAGGATTTAACCAAACAATATATGCAGCTTATAATTATATTGCCGTGTGGTCTCCGGTTGCCGTGTGGTCTCCGGTTGCCGTGTGGTCTCCGGCTTAGAATAGACCACCCCATGTCTTCCCATGGGTGTCGTAAAAGGCGACTAAGGGACATATGGCTGATGGATGGGCAGCAGCATCTATTAGGTCAAGGTTTACATCTAACTGCGATCACCAATCCGTCTGCCAAGCGAGGTGATTATGCCAATATCCCTCTACGATCGTGGCTTGCCAAGGTCTGTTAAGAGGAGGCCCATGTTCAGCAGTGGACGTAAACGGGCTGTTGATGTTGATGATGATAATTATTTGATTAGTTTAATATATCAGCATACTTCGCATAAATATACCAGAGTTTAATCAGGTACATGTTTGACCACCTACTTACATCGATAAGTTAATTAGTATTTACTTTACTCAAAACACCTACTTACACCTATTAATATTAACAACGCATCGGTCGTCACTTCGCTGCATTTTTAATTGAAGACGTGACAATCTTGTGGTCATATAAATGCCGTATCATCTTAGTTGTCCGTTCACAAATCGGTTAGTTTTCATGAATGGAGGGCGTGCTCAATTTTTGGCCTTTACGATTATCTACTAACCATCCGTTGGGTAAACATCGAAGCGTCCCGCATTCCCGACATCTTCACAACGCCACGTAGCCCACACAGATTTCAATAGATACCCAACAATGCACGTCACTTGTCGTCACCAAATCTGGTCAGTTTTGACATGTCGTCATGTTTTTATACACGGCCGCTGTCAATGGTTCCACGATGATTTCACGGCCGAGAGCCAACCCAATTTGTCACAATGGTCCACACTTCTAATTCCCTTTGTCAAGATTATAAATTTAAGTCTCGTGTTATTGCAAATCTCTTCACAATGTGGATTAAGCTTTATTTGTTCAAATGACTTTAGTATTCCTTTGTAGCTGGGAATATAAAAGATAGGCTCATCCTGGCTACTAATTGTATAACATTAGATATCGCAATCGTATTTCAATAACATTGTTTTGCCAACAGTGCCTGCGTTAGATATTTTAGAGTTTAACGATTAAAGTTACTTTTGTCTTGTAATTCCGTTCCTAATCATGGTACCTACTAACGCTAAAAGTGTTATTTTAACAATTAAATAGAAAAATATACATTAACATCATAAATTAGGTATTAAAAAACCGGCTAAGTGTGAGTCGGATTCGCGCCCGAAGGGTTTGTACTATAATAATTAATTATTTTAAAAATTTGAAATAAGGAACCATATCAAGCGTCTACTTGTTACCGTTCTTTATGTTGACCAAAAATAATATATGGGAGAGATATATTTGTTTTATTTTTATTTAACCATTTATCTTAAAAGGCGCCTACCTGTTGTTGTTATTAATATCGAGCAAAAAACGGCAAAAATGTCACGAGAGTTATACAGGAGCCCCGGTTAAATATGGGCAAGAGAAATAAATAATTTGATAAAATATCAACTGTCAAGTCTGTCTATCAAGGTTCATGAGATACAAAGAGATGTTCAGACACACAAACGGACAGTGGAGTACCTACTAGTGTTGCGTTTCAACCATTTGAGTACGGAACCCTAAAAAAATAAAATAAATAAAAGTAATCCAATATTATAAATAAATTGGGCTGCAACCGCCAGATATATATGTAGATCTTACACTCTTTAGCGATAACTAAGTAATAGATCACATTCTTGCTTCTTTTCTAAAATATTTTTCTGCAGGGGCCTGTAGGAAATTACTTGAAAACCATTGTAATTATTGTAACTTGCATTACTTCCGATAAAATAGCACTAATCAATTTTATAATTACCACCAACGACAGTACATATCGCACCCCTAGATGAAGACTCCGGCAACTCAAAAAACCTCATTTTTCAGAAATGACGAAAAACTGTTTCTAGAGTATATAAGAAATATATCAAAGCTACTAACTGAAAACTCGTACTTTTTTGAGTTAGCGGAGTCTTCATCTAGGTGTGCGATATGTTCGAAAAACAAATATCTTATGTTGTTATATATTCGAAAATCAAATAACTTTTCTTTTTTTTCCAGTCCGTCATAGTTATTCAGCAACGAGGCTCCTTCCACTTCACCGGGCATAAGGGCAACCGGCGCAAGAAGGCGCCCCCTTTGCGGTATGGACCCCGCACCATGGCAGCCGCTGACGGGAATTATTGTTGTAAATGTATTTCCGTACGTTCCGTCGTATGTGAAAAACGTAGTTTCAAACGATTCTCTACCAACTGCTCCGTTGATGCACATCAATGTTGGATCATTAATATCAGGATTAGTTCGAAACAATCTAGACTGGGTCATTCAACTCTAGGTACAACAATAACCAATTTATAATATGTTTACAGAAATATACTAACAGACGATGAAGAAGCCTACCTATATCAAAATCAATCGTTAATATTATATTCTATTGGTAATTATTTAAAAACAACATTGAGTGATAGATCAATTCTTTTTCAACTTCTTTCAACTAGAGATTTTAATTTCAAATGTTTACACAGCCGATATGCGATGACTAAACACTTTGTGACAGTTGCTTGTCTACAAAGAGGCCAATAAAAGCTTCTATTGTTAATCCTTATAAAAATAAAAAAATATATATGTTGAAGTACCTTTCTGAACCATTTTATTTTGTCGTGACACAGGAATATAAACCTTATTGCGAAAGCACTAGATGAAATTTTGTTTGACTACTATTTGGGTAGGGACGTCATCCCTATTAAGAATTGATTTTATGTGAAAATAGAGTGTTACTATAACATCTCTCTCTGTGGTCAGACCCCCCGGCAACTTGCGTTTATTGGGGCGGCAAAAGCAGAAGCAAGCAAATTGGTACCTTAAGGATCTGAACCGAACAACTTATAGCGTTCGAAATATTTTTTTACATAATCTATTTTATGTAGTTTCTCATTTTGTACATTATAGTACTTTAGTATTGGTTTGTTGTCAAAACGAAATGTAAAACTCGTGAATTGTCAATTTTTATATATTTGTTACTAGCGGTTCGGCCCGATGATACATTTCCCATGGATTTTCCTAAATTTTCTTTCATACCTTGTCCCCGTCATTACGAATACAATAGAAAAATAATAAACCAAATTCGTTTTCAAGTTATATGCGTTTGCGATTCATTTTTATTTATAAAGTATAATATAGATTTAATGTAGAGCTTGTTAAGAAGCTAAACTAATTCATTATTGAGTACCTATGTTTAACTAAACACGTTAATGTTATCTAAATTGAATGAAGAGATTTTTTTTAGTAACGTACAATGTAACATTTTTTTTCCTATTTTTATTTTATAACAACTTTACGTTTTTTTCGGACGGACATATGAAGTTGGGCAAACTAGTCGAAACATTTCCATATTTTTGATATAATTATCTTGTTAAATACCTATTTTCATAAATATATGGTTTATTACATTATAGTAGGTACAATGGAATTAAAATTACACGTCATAAGATTATGATATTAATAAATTTCTTGTTGCTACAGGATTAACTTGAGGATTTTTTGTCTGAATAAATAAGAAACTAGCTATTAAACGGTAAAATCACTACCAGTACATTATACAAAGTAATTTTCAATTAATTGTTAGTGTGTCATAATAAATAATTATAGGTACCTAGTTAATAGTCTACTTAAGATCCCATAATCAGAACATAACAAAACGTAATTGAAGTTCTAACACCACTGAGGTACATTATGTCAGAAATATATAGTAACTTTTCAGGAGAACGAAAAAACTATATAATATTACATCGACACCAATACATGAAAAAAAAAAAAGTGAAATGGTATCATTTCACATTTTTTTTACGAATTATCATCCGATGCCCTAGCTCATTATAAAAATCATCATCATTATCATACAAAATCATTGCGGTGCTTAATAATAATTTATTTTATTTTATTTTAATATAATCTCTGAACCGCCAAAAAAACTAACCTTAAAAACTATAGGTAGGTACCTCATTACTTACTGTAACATTTGAATTTTCATTAAGAACATAACGGTATTTCAGGAAAGTATAAATGCGTATCAGGTCGGTGGCCAGGGCAAAACGCATGCGCACTTGACGCTGGTTTATCGAGCGACGAGCCCAGCAATTCCCCACCTTTGATACCTCCATAGGAGCAGCTTTTAATATGCAGAGCACATTGTGAATGTGCACTTAACACATCCTTTACATACCCATATACTTACGTACACACCTACCCACGGCGCTTTATATCAATTTTGTGACTACATACTTACCTACTCTTAGATTAAACAACCGATTTCGAAACTCTTGCCTAAATAAATGCCTTGCAAAAAGTTGCCTAAATGAGTTTTAGATTTCGTAGAGAAAAAAGAAATAATAGTAATTATCGCGTCTATTTTTACATTTGGAATGGAAGTTCTAAGTCAATAACTTGAATGTTAATAGAAAGTCAGCATTTAACCTTTGTATAGGTACGGAAAATATAAAAGTTGTTGCCAATAAATTAGGTTTTTATAAGATTCCTACTGATGCCGAAGAGAAAGAGAAGAGTTTCATTAGAATATAATTTATGCATTTCCACAACAGCGCCACATACAGAGATAGTAGGTATCTATTTTATATTTGGAATTGTTGTTCCAAGTCTACAACTTGAAAGTCAGCATTTATTAGTATAAACCTACTACAAAGTGATTTTTGTGAAGCTCACAGGACTAGGCTCAAAAGGCTGTAAATATTTAACAAACACAATAAAGTAATTATTATAGTCAAAATGTTCTTCTTTTACCCACATATGAAAATAATACCTGCCCGAAGGTGAATCAGTATTATATTTAAAAATATAGTCAACGCTTATGTCCACAGAAATTTGTGATAGACACATAATAATATGACTCTGCATTAATTATTCAAAAAATGCATATAAAGGTGCGTGCACATGACACCACCTCCGGTTAGTTTTATAAAATAACATTGCCTACCGCCTAACGTGCATTGTCATGGACAGAATTTGAGCGAGCTCTCCACCCGTCATTATGGGCATACAATTGAAGAGTAAATCTAAAGTAAATACTTACAATTTATTGTCGATTCGCCCCGTGACATTCGTAATGGAGTGGCATTGAATCTACGAATCTATAGGTATTCTATTTTGATCTTTATTCTGATATGAAATAGGCAACTTTTTCCTTAGCGACAATGACGCCTTGTCATTGTACTGCCCACGCTGTGCTCACATTTTTGTAGTGTCTGAATATTACAGTTGATGATATTGCTAGATGTAGCGTAGTCACGTCAGCAAATTTTGATAAAAAACTAAATGATTAAGTGCATCTTTACTATATGTGTGACAATGGACAATTCATACATTGTTTGTACATTTAGGCAGCATTTTGTCTTGAACTAAAACTACGGTTCCTGCTGTATTAGGAAATACTTCACAAAATCTACTTAGAACCCCTATCTTTTAAAAAAAAGTGATTCCTCTAAGTTTCTTGTTAGCTCTTCAGAGTTGAAACGACCAGAATCGGCGGTAGGAAAAAAACAAAGAGGACGCATCCATAATTAAACAATATATTTTTAATTTTTCTATGTGAATAAAGGTTCACACGCATAATGTCCCATGAAGCCGTAACACAAGCGATAGTGACTAACACTACTTGATTAATACTACTTGATGCCCACAACTAATTTTTTTTAAAAGCCTAACCATTATGCTATCCGTTTTTTTACTACCTCTGGTGCCTAAGCAATTTATTAATTTGGTGAAGGGCTTATATCTATCCTTAAAGTCAACTGTTTAGTAATTATTTGAGAACAATTTAATTTTGGCAAATTTCATTCAAGTTGACAGTGTTTATGTTTAGGTACATAGATATACATCTAAGACTGGTCAATCTATGCATAGCGTCGCTTTAGTTCTAATACCACGTAAACGGAGTGCTTGAGCAGTTAGCTAATGATTCATATTTATACACGAACAAAAAAAACCTCTATGAGTTAGAGAGATATAAAGTGACAAATAGGTACTTATGTTGTGGAAAGATACCTTTTTTTACCTGGACAAATTACGATTTTCTCCCACATACTATCAAGCAATGCCATAAAGTAAATAAAGAGAATCAAAACCAAGGTATAATCTTGGCACGCCTCTGTAATAAAACCAAGTTTAGCGGCCGATACGTTTAATGAATATCGAATTATGAATATTGAGGGCCAATAAAGCCCCAAGCTATCCCGGCTTAACTGTTGCCACTCGAACAATCTCTTAAGTTATTTAAAGCTACCAACGTATCAATCAATAACTTGTAGAAGACTTGTATAATTAAGTTGATATTAGAAATTTTCATTTCTCGAGATTTTCTTACTTAACGTCTTTTTCATATCTTGGGGCGAAAATTAAAGACTACAGATCTACTTTAAACGATGAGGTCCTTCTAATATTATTAATGCCGTAGTTTTTAAGGATGTAGGTTAGGTATTACGAAAAACAATTGATTGACTAACAGGCGCGGAGCTCTCAAAAAAGGTTGTGGTCATAGCCACCAAAAATCGAAAGGCAATCGATAACTCGCTCATAAACGACTTAAATTTGGTTACTTCCTTATATCCGCGCATCATGACATGACGTCATAGGTCTATTAGAGTTGACTGGCGGCTATTAGGTCTTACACATAAACGCAATACTTCGCGAGTTATTGTCGAACAAAAAAAGTTAAAGTTGACAGGAGAAAAACTACACAGTTAAAGTGATAAGAGAAAAACTAAACTGCTTTAAAATGTAGCGTGACGTCTTATCGTGTTTATATGGAAGAGACCTAAACTTTGATCGAGATGAGGGTTAAGTTGGAATAACATTTAGAATTTAAATCATTACACTAAAGCCTAGCTACAGGGTATTCCAGCTACAGAGTTCACTGGAATACAGAATTAGAGTAGCAGTCTAATAAGCTATGCACCATGTGAGACTGGGTCATGCGAGTTACTAGTTTTTCGCTTCATGGCTCCTATCACGAACGTACCACCCGTCTACCGTGCTCTCTCACATTGACAGCTCGGATGAGCCTGAGTCTGAGCAATGTATTGGTTTACAGAGAGTTACAATAAAATAAAAAAATGAAATATTTTTACCACTTTTTTTTCTTTCAGACAATCTCCGAGGCAGCATTACCTACCGATTTTAAGCCGACTTCCATTGGCGATACCAAATACTTGAATCCAAAAAGGTTGTCCCCATTAATCTTTATTTTAAACAAGTTATGATGTTGAGCATATTATGTATCCACAGAAAATGTCAGTACGACGAAGAGCGAACTGCACGAACAGTTAGTATTATAATAATCTAGCTGTCCCGGTTTCACCTGCATAGATTCCGTTTCCGTGGAAACCTTGACTTTAACCTAGGCTATATTGTAATATAGCCTATGACATCCCCAACCCATAGAAAGCCACAAATAATGTGGTTTCATTTTGGTTAGAGATTACCCCCTACAACCTTTACACACTACCTCTTTATAATATTTGTATAGATAAATTCAAGAACTACTAGAATGCTACCATATCCAGGATTAATATAGACTATATTTTATTACGAGACCACAAGGCGCGTAACACCGCATGGTAGGTAAGGTTCCGTGTTTTTGATTTCCGGCATCTTTTGAAATTGACAGCTCACATCATTCTCGCTTCATCAAGCAAACCACCAGCAGGTTACGTATAATTATGTTACAGCAGCAGAGACTCTAATAAGCCTATACCGAGGTGTCGTGGTCTGTTGTGTTTCGATAACGTCGGCCGCCCCGGACGACACCCGCTACTGTCAACACACATTTACATTTAAATTGGAGCCCGCGGCTAACTGCACCGGATAAATTTCAAATGGATTAATTGTGTTCCACGTCTCGCAATGTGGCGTCATTTGAATAACTTATTAATTGCTTTCAATTTTGGAGGGAAATAAGGACGGTGTTGTGTAGTTAGATACTTAGATGGGGTGTGGTACCTAAATACCTACCTACAGCTTACATAAACAGATATGGTAACATTATTTGATCATTAACCAAATCCAGAAATTACCTAATTATTATTTTAATATTACATATTTTTTATGCCTATTTGTAATTTTACCATGGATCCATAATTAAATTAAAGGAATGAATTCTAAAATTTAATTGTGATAATTCCACTACAAAATGATTGCCGAACTAATCGTACCAACCTAGGATATCCGATAAATACTTGGCCTACGAAAGAAAAACGAATATTTTAGAAAAGTGGTGATTTAATTTTCACTGTAGTAACAGGTCTATAAAGATCTTACCTACTCATGTGACTGAAATTAATGCCTGGCAAGTGAATTTTTCAAATTTAGAAACAAAGAGAAGTCGCATTGCCCCAGATATAGCCATATCTGGAGGATTCGATAGATGAGACAGCAGTTCGTAGCGACATGAATTTGGCCGTGGTGATGGCGTAGGTGGTAGCCCTCGAACATTTTTTTTTAATGGGGCTTATCCCTCCCACACTCTCCGAAAAGTACTACTAAAATATTTAAAACAATATTACTTATAAATATTATTTTTTTACCATTACTTCGAAGACAGTACCTACAGTACAATTACACACATGAATTACCTAAACAGGTATATATTACCTTTATGTAGGTATAATAATAATTACGCAGTGGTAATTAAAAAGCGATAATTTTAACTGTAGAGTTCCCTATCAAGTATTGTGATGATTGTGTTCGTAACATTTTTAGTGTTATTTTCAAGTGAGTTAAATTATGTTGAATTATATTATTTACGTTTTTAGTTTATAATATTATTTCATTAAAATAACTCGCATACGATATAAATATTTAAATAGAAGCACTACGTATTCTACGTTCCTTGTCTTATTATTTTTTATTTACCTTACAGGACAATGGGAACATTGTAACTCGGCATACCAAGGAAAAGCAACCTCTAGGAGACTAAAGACAATAATATCAAATTTGAATGTCGAATTAATTAAAGACGCTATTAGAAAGATTGACACTGTATTGCATTTTCGAGATCATTTTTACAATTCATTAGCTTTTCAAGTAGGTCTGTCGTATAGCAGAATGATCAGACTTTTTAAGACTATGCAATATATCTACAGAGATTCTTACAGGAAATATCATGCGCAGAGGGCAGCACAAGTGCACTCTTCGGTTATAGCGGTAAGAATATGGTGGCAATTATTACTATATAATAACTAGCACTGATGTCCAGTATCGTCCGTTAGACAATCTGAGATTTCTCATGTTCTTACAAAAAGTGTCCTATTAAATAATTATTATGAATACAATAAAGAATCAAGGAAATTTAAGTCGCTGCTAATTTTAACGATTCAGGTTAATCGTCTCTGTCAACCAGTTTCATCATGTCAATAGATGGCGCTGTTTTTTTAAATTCCATTTTTAAGTTAATTTTGTTCTACAAAATATGATTTAATGGTATATTCACTAATTTTACGAATATGTTTTGACGTCTACAATATTATTAATTTATAATCAGTCCGAAATATAGTCATATTTTCATGGGTATTTAAATGAAAACTAAATTCGTGTACGTAGTAGGTACGTACCAATGAACATTAGGTACACTATTTATTATTCTGTGACATTACCCACACATTCAAACGTTTGTAACAACTCTCATGGAAAAGAATAGCCGTAAATATGAATGGGTGCAAAGTTGTAATGTTTCATTTTAGTTATGTTTTAAACTAGCCGTACTGTGTCGTTTTATCCGATCTGCTCCCGTGTGATAATTATAACTTTTTAAGTTAGTTAAGCTAACAAATGTAAGAAAATTTACAAATGCGATTATAAGTTCTTGTTAGCAGCGAGCTTAGTGCTTTATTATATTATATTATAATAAACGTTACCTACACGGTTTGTACAAGGTTCAAACCCCAAAGGAATCCCTATATTTTAAACCATTTACTAAGTTTTGAGCCTTTCTCGCCTGTGTGTGAAGTAGTTTTTTTTTGTTTCTTTTTTCTGATGGAAAAAAAGATACAACTGCGTGTTGAAAACACGGGTCTATTACGCAAATATTTTAAAAAGTAAAAATAAAAGTGTACAGTCTAGATATAAATCATTTAATTTGTAACTAACTAATTATAAAATGCCGTAGTCAATCCGACTACTGACGGCTTATAAATATTATTTGCTAGGTTTAATTGTTGGGTAGCAAAATATTTACATGTGCGCCATGTAAATATTTTGCTACCCAACAATTAAGCATAAAAATCTCTTGTCATTCCAAAAACAAACGCCCATATGATGAAGACGGCCATCTCCAGCCTTGATATTTTACTAAGTCATATAATTTAGCATTATTTGGTACAGTTTTTTTTTCGGACGGACTATATTTAGTTAGCCCGGAGGCTTTTGCTACTTCACCAGGCATAAAAGCGAGCAGAGCTCCAGCCTAGGTAAATGGTTTAAACACTACAAACAAAGCAACCTGCGCAAGAGGACGTCCCCTGTGGGACTTCGACCTCGGCTCAGGGCGGTCGCTAATTATGGCTTTTAGTTATTTTTTATTGGGGAGTTTTGTGCACCTGTCGCTCTATTTTACAGTTCGCGGGCCTCTCGGACTTCGGGTCTACGAGGGCTTCGGAAGGTTCGTAACAAACTAAGGGTCGGGAGGGTTTGTTACAGTTCTGTTAGCTATTTTTATAACTGTTATAGGTTCAGCCGGCAAAATAAAACAAATATAGAAGCATTTGTTCATTTTTGTTATTCTTAGCTATTCTCAAATCTGAAATAAAATTGTCACCAATAAATATAAATGTTCGAGTTTTATGTTATTTACACATTAAAACTTCTTAAAATTGTTCTACTTTTAAGAATTAGGTATAGTATACACTTTTCCTTTTCTGGAAACTTTATGGTGTTTAGCAAAATACTTGTCAGATTTATGAGAAATCAGACACCACCTTGGGTTTTTGGACAGATTTCAGGATTGTTCTGCCCTGTCCCTTTTTCGGACTTCAGACAACCTCAAAATATCCTCAGGTCAACAATCTTTTCGTCAGACCGTAATGCGCGTACTTTATTAGTTGCCAGGGTCGGTGTTGGTCTAGATTGGTAGGCGAGATTGGTAGTCACGCGTCTCCCGGGGATTCTTAGCACCCTCAGCCCCGCCGATATCACGAACGCTACTTTTGTTGCAGCAGTTGCTTCGGCCCCATGAATGCCTTTCAAATGACCGGGTCCCCATGGGCCCGTGACAGGAAAATGTACCAACATAATAATATAAAACTTATCAATAATATATATAATTTCCCAATTAATAAGTATATTTCACAGAACACACGGGACCTTTTAAGATTACAACGCAAAGCAATGGAGCTCGACGGTATAATACAAATGATCGAAGAATGGGAGATCAAAACTGATTCCAAGCAAGGTATACACAAACGAATGTCAGTTTTACGTAGAAATATTGGACACGGAACTGATGAAGTAAACCCAAAATGGTTAGACAGGATAGGAACCGCCACTTTAGACGATCTTGTGGATAAACGACGGAATAACAAGTTGAATAAAGTTAGAAGAATTAATATAACAACGAGATCCACTAAAA
This sequence comes from Nycteola revayana, assembly GCA_947037095.2. Taxonomy (NCBI): domain Eukaryota; kingdom Metazoa; phylum Arthropoda; class Insecta; order Lepidoptera; family Nolidae; genus Nycteola; species Nycteola revayana. The sequence continues at coordinate 27,690,702 of OX344842.1, read as the reverse complement.
AAGTGAATGGGAAATGGCGGCCTAATGTTGCGGCTAGAATATAAATTGATGCAATGTGAGAAATACTAGTTTAAACCTTATCGACGCACTTAATATATTCACTGTAACCCAATACGGTAGGTTAAACTCACAAGGCGAAAATACTCAAATGATCACCGCCAGAACTCTAGTTCTATTCTTCTGTTTAAAATAGTCCGTAATTTTCTGTTGAAACTTCTCCTTCATAACAAAATTACCGCGTAAATGATATCCAGTGCCTCTTTACCTCTAAGTATATCACATGTACGGGTGGATTTTACCCATTTTTCTCGCGATCCACAGAAACATTTTTAAGTGCAAGAAACAAAATAGTTGTGATATTATAACGAATCAGTAAAGTTTCAAGAAAAAGTTGAGTTGGCTTTTTTTTTTTCTTTTTCTTTAAAAAGACAACTCCCGCACTAGGGAAATAAATCCCTGTGTCGCGGGGGACTTTACAAACATTCATTTCACGGACACACAGAACACCCAGACTCAGAACAACTATTTGTGGTCCACACAAATAATTGTCGAACCCAGAACACCAGGTCTCAGAGGCAACTATCGTAACCACTGAGCCACCGGTGCAGTGAGACCATTAAACAACCTAGTAGCTAGGGTACCTACTGCAGGTGGCAGATAATTTCCTTCATATAGGCACTGCCATCGCGAAGTCAAACATATCTCATACATCTTATATTTTCTCTATTGTAACCCTCAGCTAGTATGACTAAGCAACCTACTTATCTTCCCGTCACAAAGACGGAAGTCAAGCACAAAAATCAATATAATTTTGCGAGAACAGGACAGAAAATCGGTTGTGTGGGGCGCGGTCGCCCCGCCTCTCCCCAACAATGCGTTTTTGTTACAACCCCGCTCCCCAACCACATTTTGAAACTCAATTTAGGGGACTTATGTAGGTATAGGTTGCTACCTGGGTAAATATCTACATAAATGTGTTGTTATTATAATAATTGCCAAGATAACAGGCCATTTCAGACCAGGAGTAACAAAAAAAATGGGATTTAAATTGTTCTGTTAGTTCAGTTTGGTAGGTATGTTGACCTGTAGAAAACTGTATGTTTATTGACACACTTGTCCGGACTGATACTGAATAAATATGTGATGTTAAAGAATAGGTAAGACGCGTAGGTCTACGCGTAGGACCTACGCGTCATACAAAACTTGTGTCATAGAAAAACATTATCAAAATTATAATAAACCCATGTCCCGACACGAAACACACGACACCCATGGGAATGTGTGTCGTAAAAGGCGACTAAGACATGCAGCTGATGGATGGGCAGCAGCATCTATTAGCTCAAGGTTTACATCTTACTGCGATCACCAATCCGTCTGCCAAGCGTGGTGATTATGGCAATATCCCTCTACGATCCTGGCTTGCCAAGGTCTGTTAAGAGGAGGCCCATGTTCAGCAGTGGACGTAAACGGGCTATTGATCTATTGATGATGATGATGATGAATAAACAAATGTAGCAATGATTTTCAAGCAACGTCCAACAAAAATAAATCCAATACTTATAGTTAAACGATTCTTATTTTGTTAACTACGAATGATTATTTCAAAACCTATTAATTCGAATAACATTTTTTTAACGACATTTTTTTATAAAAACCAACGGAGATCATCTTTTCTTATTTATTTGTAAAATATAACCATAAACTTTTTAAACTTTCGCGTATCATAATTATAATATTAAAAAGTTCATATTATCAAAGGCGTTAAGGTTACCTTAGAAAATTGAATAAAATACATATTTTTTTTATTTTTCACTCAAGTTTCTTATTTTTTCTTTCACAAGAACCTTCTCCTCACAATAACAAACACAACAAAAAAAGAATTAGTGAAAACGGTCCACCCGTTCACGCGTGATGCCGTGACCAAGGGAAATAGGGATTCACTTTTATATTTATCGATTATACACAGGTAGTAACGCGATAAAATTACCTTTTTATATTTTCCGATGTTCAAGTTGCATACCACTTTATTTAATCAACAAACATGAATAAAATACTTCCATAACTAAAAGTATTAAAAATAAAACTAACTTATAAAATACTACTATTCTAAATCTATTCTACTTGGCAAGGTTCCCAGAATGCTGGCAGCATTACCCCGTTGAATGGCAATGCGTACCTGCTGTGCAAAGTAGAAACCAGCACTCGGAGAACGTGCCGCACTTAAAGGGGCCGCTGCGAGGTATTTATAAATTAATTTGGCTCCCGGTCCCCACGGCCCCAATGTTTAGACACCAAAAGGCACAAATACATAACCACTATCAAGGGTACTATATTGGCGCCTCTTGAGATTCTCGGCGGATTCAGCCGCCATGCCAGCCCTACCCTGCGTCCCGGAAAGATGAGACGGCGCGAGGGTGTCGACGCACGTAGCGTCCCATACCAATGGCCGTCCCATCCACCAGGGCACCAGAGTCATTCCGTCGGGCCTTTTACCATCGTCGCGCATAAGGCCATTAGGCTCTTAAACGGCTGGCATATTTGCCGACCTGAAGGCCCGACGGATTAAATCATTAATAGTGGCATGACGGGACAGACGTCCAGCACTTTTGCTACACATGTACACTTTTGCACTTTTACTACAAGCCGTGGTGACCGAGTTGGGTCACATTGGCGCCACACTCGCAGCGGTGGGAGCACAGCACGGCGCACCCAGGCGCAACGATACTGCCACACGGAACGTATTTGCATCCATAAAGGTGCTTGTATTTGGTGACGGAAGCGCATGCAGCCACAAGCCTGACTCCCATTCCGCAACGGCTAAAAGACGGGCACGATCTGCAGAGCTGGAACACGTTTGTAACAAATTATTCCGCGTCAGCTCACAGAGCCGCCCATCCCATTGCCGCTGAACAGATGTATTACATGGCAAGGCAGGGTTGGGGCAAGCTAAAAGCCATTCAGACTCAGCTTCCTTCATATAAGTTGCATTGATCGTGGTCGCTCGAACTTGATTCGAAACGTCAGGTTATATAAAAAGGTAATTTTATCGCGTTAATACCTGTGTATAATGAATTATTATTACACTAGCGGCCCGCCCCGGCTTCGCACGGGTGGACTTTTATACCTTACCCCTGCCCTACCCTACCCTACCCTACCCCTACCCTACCCCTGCCATACCCCTACCCTACCCCTACCCTACCCCTACCCTACCCTACCCTACCCTACCCTACCCTACCCTACCCTACCCTACCCTACCCTACCCTACCCTACCCTACCCTACCCTACCCTACCCTACCCTACCCCTACCCAAAAGTATCCTATGTCCTTCTCCCAGTTCTTAGCTACCTCCCTACCAATTTTCAGCCAAATCGGTTCAGCCGTTCTTGAGTTATAAATAGTGTAACTAACACGACTTTCTTTTGTTTTTAAAATGTATTCTGCTATTCAGGGCGTAGACAAATCCAACGAAACAAAAACAATGAAAATTGATCCAGCCGATCTCGAGTTATAAGTGTTGTAACAAACACGACTTTCTTTTATATATATAGATACCTAATTAAGTTATTGTAGAGCAGGTTTTGGATGACCAACTTATCTACCAACCCTTAAAAAATGTGTTATTAAAATAATATGGTATTCGTCGTAACACACCTCATATACCTACTACCTAGCTACTTCTGATGTATACACCAACATTTTATTAATTACTCCGTTTTTACTTTCTCTTCTTTGAAATCTGCAAGGAAAACTCTCTGATGTTCAGTGGCTCCGTAATTTGGTAGGTACGATAATACTAAATGATTTAGCAATATAAAGCGGTCGTAGCCCAATGTCTAGAGCGTCGGACTTGTGATCTTGTGGTCGCCGGTTCGATCCCCATCCATCGCACTACCGACGTGAGCCCACTAGTAACACAATCATTTTAGCTTAGCACGAGGGGTTAACAAGAATACTAGTAGACTGAATAAATTCTGCTAGTAATGTTTAAAAGAAAAAAATATTAAATATATAATTCCCCTGGACCTAAGTGAAACCTAAGTACCCAACTTCGAATTTTGTTAAGCCGGCATTTTTTTTCCGATACCTATATTTATTACCTACTTAATATACGCGGATGAAGTCGCGGGTAGCACCTAGTTACTGATAATTAGTTAGAATTACCTAAAATAATCAGATTTCAGGAGTCAGATGTAGTATAGGTAATTAAAATAATAGGAACAGCCGTTGAATTTTCCACAAACTACTTACTTACCTACTTAATCTGGTTTCTACTTCGCGAAGTTAACTTAATACTAGTTAAATAAATTCGTAAAACATAAGATTCGTCAAAGATAACATCCGAGTTTGGCGACATCCTGTCTGCCACTTTAGCCATAAAAACTATAAACGATCCCACTCTCGATCACCTCTCAAATATCAACTCTAAGGTACAGACAATAAGGGGATTCAAATCGTAGTATATTTTTTTATTCTATGGCTATAAATTATAGAGAAATATGTAGGAGTTCCCGACACACGGTAGCGTTTCGTTTCATAATGTCACACGTCATTAATCTTAACACTGCCCCATTTGTTTTTTGTGGATGTGAGTCCGAGTGTTTCCTAACGATTTCAAGGAAGCTAACTGTCCAATTTCACTAGCAATTTTACTGATGACCAATCTAAACTAATATATAAAACTGAAGAGTTTGTGTGAAGATACTGGCCCGATATGAAAAATAATTTCAGTGTTATTTATTTATTTATTGCTTTCATGGGTTTTACAAAGATGTTATATTACAGTAACAGAACCAGTCATGTACCTATCCCGTTAGGGCACTGAATTCTAAATACCTCATTTATCGAAGAAGTGTAAAAGCTACAATTAATTACGAAATTCCTCCGGGAACGAGAGTTATGCAGGTAAAACCGCGCAAGCTATTCAACAATAGAAACACAAATTATTATGTACCTACCTTGTATTTTAAGTAGTAAAACCACCGTAGGTTTTCAACAGTGAGTTTAGGAGCGAACCACCGCGCGTTGTGGTCATGAGAGGCATACCGTGCTGTCATGTCGTGAAGTTACAAAAAAATCAATTTAAAGTCGTTCGTCGTGAATAATAATGAGTGAGTTCGTTATCCGACTCGCACTTGGCTGATTTTCAGGTTTGGTTTGGTTTGGACTTAGGTGGATCCGCGCCTGGTCGGAATTGGAACGGACAAGGAACCATACCGTGTAACCGTACCATGACTCAGACAATGTTTTAATGTGATAGTAAAACCAAATAAGGTTATGATTCAACACAAATTGATCTGGATTATCATATGACTAAAACTCATTACTGTAAAGTTACACATTTGGTTTTGGCTTACTATCACATGAAGTCAGTGATTTGTTAACAAAAATGCTGAATTGTGTCATGAAAGGGTCTACTCTACAAATCAAAGTTTAACATTATTTTTATAAGATTGGGGTACTATTGAAAATCATAGCAACAAATTTATCCACACTAATGCACAAACCGGCTTCAATGCATTGTTCGACAACGATGTTAGTCTTTACTTTTTATTTGGTCTGACCATTAAGTACCATCAAGATGATGGTCCTCAACGCCGCGTACACGCCGCGTTCGCGTATCTAATTCACATGCTGAAACCCACCAACCACGACGCGGCGTAGGTAGGTACATACCGCAACGCTGCGCCGGTGGAAAGCGGCAATGCGTTCGCGTCGTTCTCACACTCGAGGAAAAGATAGGAGAGTCAAGACTATTGCTGGTGGAAGGATTACGGAAGAAATTATGACTTTGGATTTTTGGGGAGTTTTGTGCAATTGTCGTTCTAGATAGCCAGTTCGCAGGTATCTTGGACATCGTCGGATCTACAAAGACAACGAAAGGTTTATTGCAAATTAAGGAGTTCTAAAGATATCTTTAACTATCTATGAACATAAGTTGAGTGTTATCAATAGACAGCGTGACGTGAAATTGCACAATTTATAGATATTGTTAGAAGGAAACGTTATCTTATCTAGTCATAAAGTCTCATTGAGATGCTTTGCTATGTCCGATGAAGTAGCAAAAACCTCCTGGATAACTACAAAATGTCCGTCCGAGGGAAAAAAAATAAGATGCTTTGGTAAACGTAGAGAGAAGGCCAGAGTTTTTATGCGGGCTAAAAACTTCACGAATGGTTTTTCACTAGAGCTCAGAATAAAATGACATCTTAATAAATTACACACAGGGGGACACAGGGTCGGATTTAGAAGTCCGGAGGCCCCGACGAAACGAAGGAAAAAAGGCCCTCTGGCCAAAAATTAGTTTCCTTCTAAATGTGTAGAAAATTAGAAGTACCTACCTAGATACTTCTAATTTTCTGTAATGTACTTTTCAGGACAATTTGAATTCTAATATTTTACTGATTGTATAATTTAAGTAAAAAACATATAGATGAATAACCGTTATTACAATATTTAAGAACTATTACATTAATCATGATTCTACAAAGTACTGTATGCAAAGGTTCAAGACTGAAAAATAAATAAAAGAAAAGTTGCAGATTTTACTCGTCAAAATTTGAAAGATTTTAAATCTCTATTTTGGGGGCCCCTCTATTGTGGAGGCCCCGGGGCAGTTGCGCTGGACGCCCTCCTTAAACCTGGCATTGGACGGACAAGGCTATACCTACCTACCTTAAACTTAATCACTAGCAAGGTCGCTGAATAAGACGACGTCATAGTAAAAACGTTTGGAGAGTTTGTAAATTATTCAACAAATAAGGTTTTTTTCAATACGGGCGCGTCGTAAGATTAGATTGCTATAGACCTACCTACCTATCAACACCTCCCACCTCCAATCATTTTTACGAGGCATCCAGCAAGATATTCCGATAAATATTACCAAAATAAAAGATTTGAAACCCTCAAAATAAAAAAACAAAGCTGCTCATATGTTGATATCCAATCAAGAACTCAATACATATAAAAATATTATTATTGTTGAAGCTAACAATATATAAGTTGTTGGTAAATTCCAACTTGACCCTAGCAATGCCATCTATATTGAAGTTTAGTGAAACAGTACGTAGGGAACGTTCTAACTGGGTAGTTCAGTGAAATGTCCACAGGTGGCTCTAAAATTGAAATACAAAAAACATTAAAATTTAGTCATTATCATTGTACAATCACATAATAATATGTAATACTCTCAACATGTAAACTATCAAGGAGTTTTATATGTTTGTTTTTCTTTATATATTGAACGTCATTAAGTAGTATATTCAAATGTGTTATATTTTAGTGAAATATAGCCCTGGGCCATAGGGGTAAGACAGGGTCGTTGAGGGATATTGCCGTAATCACACCACACTAGGCAGGCGGGTTGGTAATCGCAGTAAGATATTAAGTGACCTTGAGTTGATAGACACTGCTGGCTATACATCAGTGTATCTCCCTTAATCGCCCCTCAAACACCCATGTGAAGTCAAGGGGTGGTCTATTCTAAGCCAGCAACCACACGGCATAATAGGCATATAAATATTGTTAGTTCCTGATTTACTGTGTGACATAAATACTAACAATACGACTACTACTAAGCAGAGATCTTATACAATTTACAATTAAGGCGGAAACATATTGTTAAAACGCGACGCGACCTGATGACACGCGACGCGTTTTGTCGAATCCTTTAGAATTGCTTAAAATTTCAGTTCCTTTTCAGCGCCACCAATAAAAATACATTCAAATCTCTACACCACTCCAGTAGACAGGCAGGCCTTATATTTTAAAAATGAAACTATTTAATATTTTTTCTTTATAATTTTATTGTTACATAAACACATCAATATTACATTATACTTAAAAATATTTTTAAATGCTATGTCAATGGACTACAATGTTATACAAATTCATTAGTCCATTTTTCACTTGTGCGTGGTTATGAATGAGGTCTTTATCAATTACAATTAATTACAAAGTTAAAAGAAAATCTCACTTAGTCTGACTTAGTTAGTAACTTAAATAAATATTAACTATTTACATAAATCATTATACCTACAAAATAATTTATGATATATATTTTATAAATTTAACATTATGCTTAGATAAATATCATTTATCTAAGTTATGATGTATATTAATTTAGAGTCTCCCTGTATCAATGCAGTCATACTGACTAATATCTAAACAGTTTTTAATCCATTGCATACCTATTCCATAATATTAAAATTTGACATCATTTATTAGTCGTTTTTATTAGTTTTTCTTTCTTTGTGGTCAAGAATAGAAAAACCTTGTGCGTTAACATTCCCCATTTCTATCATTTCAATATTTTTTGTTACACAATACGAGACTAGTTTACATTATAGTTTCACACAAACAAAATCAAAATGATATGTTGTGAACATATGATAACGAAAATAAAGATTTGTAAAGTAAATCTAGACAAAAAAAAAACAATGAAACACTTCAAAAAATATACAACAACATCCTAATCCTAGTTGACTCATCTTTCTTAACCTATATATTTATGTACCTATATAAATAAATTATTTTTATTGGATTAAATACGTACAAAACTTTACAACAGACGATACCAAAGATATTTAAATACCATTAGGTACACACAATCAGTGAACCACATTCAGAATATAAATGTCTTATGAACTTGATTGCGTACAGTCACAAGTAATTTGTGGAACCATTTAAATGGTTCACCATTATCGTTCCACAAAGTGCGTAGCATAATAATTACTATGGAAGAAATTCACTTCAATAGGACAATGAAGTAACAATAAAATGAAGATGTCGTTTTAAAATATGAAGTCAAGGACAATTTGAAGCGGCCGTAGCCCAATAGCTAGGGCGTCGGACTTGTGATCTTGAGGTCGCCGGTACGAACCCCACCCATTGCACTACCGACGTGAACCCACTCGTAATACAAGCATTTTAGCTTAGCACGAGGGGTTAACAAAAATATTAGTAGACTGCAAAATACGGCTTGGAATCTTAAAAAAAAAAACAGCATATCCAAATAAAAAAAAAAAATTTTTTTACTGTCATTAAATCAGTGACAGATTATTATAATTATATAGATATTTTTCAATTACTCAACATTTCCTACTTTTTTAATGTGACCCTACTTGGTCTCCAATAAAATATTATGCCATAATGCATTAATATCACATATTTTAGTACTTAAGGCATCACACATATAACTTAATAAGTGTGATATAATAAAGAGTTACATAAACAAGTACTTTTGTATACAATTTATGCATAACAGCTTTGCCTGTGGACACGCAATAATTTTGTTTGATGCCTGAAGCATCTAATATATTTGTGAATTGTTGAAAATTAACATACTTCAGGTTCTTCCTCATAATGCTGATTTCATTTCTTATCGATGAGACAAAAACTTGTCGAATTTATTCTGCAATTTATCATAGTCTTCTTTTACTTTTCTACATTCACTTTGAAGATCCTCAAATTGACTCTGCAAATTAAGATAAAAATATTTTAGTATAAATAAAAAATAAAAATAAGTAATAGAAAGAAATTTATTTGTTTATCATTTTACCTCTAAAACAAGAGTTTCTGTTCTTGACATATAATTTCAAAGAATTTGTAATAAGAATCTCTTTCACATTGGTTAATTATAAATATTATTATTAACAAATTATGTCAAGTAAAGGAGAAAATACCATATAATGTACACTTTCTGTCAATTGTACTGTGATTGTACCCAATTCAATGGTAAAATCAAATAATGTATAATATAATTTTCAAAAAGTCAAACCCCAAATTATGAAGTACCGATTGGTATTTGCTTCTTTTATTGTGTGCACAGGGCCTTTAGGCCCTTTAGGGTCAAGGCAACCTTAAAATTAGTTATTAACTTAATTTAATCTTATTACTAGACATTGGCAAAATCATTGCTGAAGCAATGGATTAAGTGAATTGTTTCAATTAAACTATTGGGGGGGTGGGCATGTAATTTCCAGGGTAATGATAGATAAAATAGTATATTGACAAAGAGAGTAGAGTAGACCTAACATAATAAAAAAATGTGGTACCATTGCCAGTAACTATGAAGTTCAAAACTTCATAGTTACTGGCAACAGCACACACCACATTTTGATTCAATAGCTTCAAGCCAAAATGCATTTGTAAATAGCTTAATTCATGAATTAAGCTAAATGACTAGATAATTATTAGTAAAGGACCATGATTTACCTGACACATAAGAGTTTGTTGTTTCAATGCCACACAGCTATCAATAATGTCCTTAAATCTCTGCTTGTCAAGGCTGTGAGCCTTCTGGGTTTCCGTAAGCTGTTTATCAAGCCGGTTCTTGTACTCGGTGACCACTGAAATATTAATAAAATAAACTTTGAAATAATATTAATATAACATTATATAAGCCACAAAACAATACAGTGGCGTAGCAAGGGCTAATCTAGACGAGGGCGAGTCGCATAAGCGAGGCCTTCTAAACGTATTTTATACTTAAGAACAATACCATTATCCTCCAATAAAATGTTGTACCTCTAAATATAAGCTTTTGAGTTCATGGTTGTTCAAATTAATAATATTTCACAGAATGAATAATAAAATACAATACATATTATTATTATATAGCAGTGAGGTGCCGGCATAGAATGTTACCTCCCCATATCTACTCATGGGTGTTGGAAAAGGCGACTAAGAGATAATATTAATTCTGGGGAATGGACAGAGTTTCTTCTGATGATAAATATAACAACCACTGCACTGCAATCTCCAACCCGCCTACCAAGCATTGCGAGTATTTGCAAACACACTTCTCATTTTCACAATTATTATTCATAAAAATAATCTTGTAATAAATATTTGTAGTTTTGCAGCTAACTCTGCTTCTATAGATAGTATTCCTAAAGCTACATTTTTCTTGATTCATACTATTCCTTAAATTATTTTAATTATTTTAAACTTGGAAAACCTCCTTTCTGCTGAAACTATACTTACAGGCATAGTTAGCATAATTCTAATATCAATATAAACATTACATTAAATTTCTTGCAATTTATTTTCAACTATGTATCTATACAATAGAAGTCATAGTTCTTTGTACAGGTGATAGGGTTCTATATCTTTCCTTTAAGCTTGGGTAACTCGGGACACATCTATATCTTTGGATAAATATCCATAAGCGGACACAATATGAACTCCTTCCCTTTCATAAAAAATTATATATCCTATATCCGAGTAACCCTGACCGAAAAGGCGTTGAACGACCCTGACACTTGGACGTGTTTATGAATTTAAACCAATTATTATGTATTAGTCACACATGCTAAAGTTTGCTTCTGTATTAAAGCAGTAGAGCAGCTTTAGGAACAAAAAGGATAAAATGTTCGCACTTATAATCAAAGATTCTGTTATTGTTCATACTTTTGCCAATATTTTATAGTCAGTCCTAAGCCTGCTAAGTATGAAGGGAAATCAATTATTACGATTTACCATTTTGCAGATATATCAGTCTTGAGCTACATTGGAATTATTTACCACATTCTGTGGATCTATTTATAAGTCGGAATTATCTATCTATCCCATACCCAAACATAATCTCACTCCAAGTTACTTCACTCCCGGATATATTAAGTGGATATGGATATATTAATCAGATATATATCTTTTCTTAGAATGATATACTACATATCCAATCTTTAATCAGATATAGTTAGCCCATGCCTACTTTGCTTTCTCCATATTAAAGAGCTATACTTATGTTATTGCAGTCCTTCAAAAGTTCATAATTTCTCCGAAATTGTTAGAGTATTGAGTGAGTGCAGTAAATCTCATCTCAGTGTCCTGTATCAACCATTGGACTCATTTTCGTATCATATGGCCTGTCCATGTCCACTTTTGTTGCTGAATGGGGCTAAATAAACAACTTTAATTTTGTCCCTTATTGTGCTACATCTCACTCTGTCCTGTTTCATTATTCCCAGCAAGCTTCTTTCCATGGCTCTTTGCCAGAGTTCCAGCTTTTCTCTATGGTGTTTGGTGAGTGCCCAGGTTTCACATCCATATGTAATGACTGAAGTATGCATGTGTTGAACACTTCCCATTTTATTTGCATACCTAGCTCCCCTGACTTCAATATTTCTTTAAATAACCAGTATTTCCTCCATCCTCTTCCTATTCTGTCCCAAGTAAATATAATCTTGCACATACACAAGAGGCTGGCCGTCAATTTTCATAATAACTTCTTCAGAGTTTGTAAGCAATGTAGTCTTCATTCTGTTCATAGGTAGCCCCACCTTAGCACTTTAGTTGTTTAGTGAATTTATCATATTTCTAAGGTGTGTCGGGTATTCATTGAACAAGACAATATTGCCTGCAAATCTGAGATTGTTCAGCTTGACACCCTGCATGTTGAGACAGACAGCTTCGGACGCTCAACAAAAAGTTTCGGTGAGCGGCAATCTACTCGTCTAACTCCTTTTTCGATCCTAAACTTTTTTCCAAGGGTTTCTAGTTTGATCCTCTTCACAATCAGAAAGTATAGTAGTAGTATGTACATTTTTAGGAAAAGTATGGCAAAAATTTGTTAATTATTAAATTCATTATGTCACAATGTAACAATTTGTTTGTAAATAAATAAGGGTTGTCAATCTTAAGTCCATTGAATTCATTCATTCAATGTAACTTCATGTGATGCCTAACGTGACCATACGTCCCGGTTTGGGCGGGACAGTCCCGGTTTCAGGCAGTCTGTCCCGGTGTCCCCAGCGTAGCCAACATAGTCCCGGTTTTGCAAGCAGACCCAACTATAGTTTAAAATGTATATTTCCGCTCGAAAAGAGGGGCCTGAAACCCCGCAAAAAAAAAACGACTTACAAGTCACACCGCTACTGGGGGCATAGAAAGTAAGTCATGCCAACTTAACTATTTTGTGTTTAGAGCTGTAATTATTTTGTGTTATTCTATCTTCTATAATAAAATACTTGTAAAACACTAAAAACTTTATTTATTATAATATATTTCCTAAGATGTGTCCCGGTCTGACAAAATAAATAAATGGTCACGTTAGTGATGCCCCTTCGCGTGTGAGGGTGTAGGTGAGGGCCCACTTCCCTTACACCTAACTTCGCCACTGATGGCCAGGTAATTGGCATAATAAAGATAGAAGGAATAATAGCAAGGAACAGAGAAAGGGATAGGGAAGCCTTCTACACAAGAGGGCCACACACCAAAAAAATGCATTAAAAAAGCACTTTTGATTTTATTTTAAGCTTAAGTAACAAGTATATATTACAAATAAATAAAATAAATTTGTAGTCTTACCATTCAATTGATATTTAATCGATGTTAATTCCGATACACAGCGTTCGCCAGACCATTGGGCACTGTTGTAATTACGTTGCAAGTGATTCAGATAAAAATATATACTAAAACACAAGAACAGAAATACTAACAAAATAGATGCTTTATCTTTAAGTTTGAACGATGAAAATGAAAATATCATTTTGATTATTTTTGACAGTATTTTTATGTTCCAAAGCAGCTATAACAATAATTTTAAAATAAGGTCGTATATTGATGTATATTTTTCAATTCAACCTTTCTAATGAAATTAAAGAATTCATCAGAAAGGAGAGACTACCCTTAGAGGCTACCACAAACGTTTAAAAATATTTTTAATTTACGAACTTATTTACTAAATAAATAACAGTGCGAAGTATGGCAAATGTAAAATTAAAAATCGTTATAATAGAGATGTTACAGGCAGAATCGATTTAATGCATTGGTGATTATCGATTAGACTTCATGGTTTTTTTGGTTGTCAAATCTTTTTCAATAATATATATATATAATATTATAATATATTAAATTTATAATAAAATCACATTTATTTTTAAATTTATATGAGAATATCTTTCTTCTGGGAAAGACAATCTTATACGAACTTCAAGTATGACGACGTCGCCGCGTCGATAACATGTCAATACAGCTCGAAAAGTATAAAATGCTGTTTGAATATGTTATGTCGATCTTCTCCAAGACGAAACATTATATAGGCACGTAGGTACCTATATAATATTTGGTCTCGGAGAAGACCGGAACTCGAATGATCTAATAATATAATTACCGTTAATATGATAATGTTCACACATGTACCTACCTCTGGTCAAAGGCCTATGTACCGAAGGGCTGTGCGGAACAGGCCCCGGGGCCTAAGAGCTCAGGGGGGGGCTAAAACTAGGTAGGTTATATGTACATGTCACTGGAAAATAATACGAATCGTAAGTTGATCGACTTTTGGGCTATTCATATTGTTAAATTTAATTGCCAGTTTCAGTGAACATGCAAAATTATTATGTTATTTAGTTTATACCTACCCTAACTAGACTATGTTGGTTAGGTTAGGCAAACAACAGCTATGCTGTTGTAACAAAATATATTTTTTTAACCACCGTTTTTGAAACCTAGTTAGTTTATCAACTAACTAGAATTTCGATTCTTATTATGTTACGATGACATATGTATAAATATAATCAAAACTGTTTTGGAGCACCAATTTTTTTTGCCCCAGGGCCCTTGATCGGCTAGCTACGCCACTGCCTCTGGTATAATGTTGGATATAGCGGATGACTGCACTGGTAGATCAGTGGTTATGGCATGGCAGTGGACTCCGAGACCTGGTGTCCTTGATTCGATACCCTCTCGGATCAATTATTTGTGTGATCCATGTATAGTTCTTCTGAGTCTTGGTGTACTTATATGTTTGTAAAGAACCCTGCGACACATTTCCCAAGCGCGAGAGTTGTCTTTTTTCGGATCAGAAGAATCGACACGAAGGAAAGCCAAGAATCCAGCCTATATTAGATAAATGGGTTGGGAAAAAGAAGTCATTGGCCATGACTGTTTATTTATTATCTGTACTAAGTGTTGAATAATGAGCTGGACTCTCACTTTCGCCACAGTGATCGCACCGATAATACAGTTGAGTGTCCAGCAAAGAAGTAGAAGCTTGCTGTTAAGTATCTAAGACTGTCGAAGTGATAGGCCGTTGGAGGCGGTGATCTCTCTCTGCGGACACTGCATATCCAAGAAAATGTTTCGGAACTATTTCTGTATGATGATTAGGGTATACATTTTTATAATTTGTAAATGTTTAATATGTGTTTTATTATTAGTTAATATATTATAGTGTCCTTAGGTGTAATTTTTTAAAATATCTTATGAAATAAATTAGAATTGCATTTTATCGGGCTTATTGTAACTTCAACAAAAAATACCATTTCATATTTACTGTCTGTATTTGATACATATTCTAAACCACCCCAGCAAATAAGGAACATTGTTTATATACCTATATAGAATACATAATCATGAGGCAATGAGAAAACCCATCTCCCCAGCTTTTTGCGAAAAAAAACCCCTTTATTATGTATGGATAAAGAACTTTTTTATATTTTTATAGATATTATAATGAAATATATCAAGTCCATCAGTATCAGTAGTATTATCTCTAGTTACAAAATTAAATGACATGTGCCATTTTAACACTTTGTTCCTATTAAAAGAAATAGTTTTTTTTTAAACAGAAAATCGCTTATTTTCTTTTAAATTACATTATGTGTGCTTGGCATTTTTTTTACCAGTGCACATTTTTTTACAGTTTTAAGTGTGTTTTTACACAATGTTCAGTATAAATAATAGCCACACACACACATTTACATGCCTACTCATTTTATACTCTGTGGTCGTATACTGACTTGTCTTCCGCCTTAGGTCAAAGCAAGAAAGCAAGTTCAGTTTTGGTTTGGTTTTAGTTTTACACATCCTTGATCGTTGGACACGTATTACAAAAATATTTTAAATAAGAATTTAAATGTCAATAGAATCTAATTATTATAAAATTTGGTAAAAAAAAATCAACATTTAAAAATATTGTTATAAATAATTTAACAAAATGCTGGGAGGTGGTTTGTGAATTTAATTTCTAAGGTACTGTTTCTTAATCGTACCAGTACCTGCCTGCGTACTTTATTGGTGCTTTTCTATTAATATTGTGATTAAAGGTAAGCATAAAATAATTAGATGTTTATTTAGAAAATTGTGATTGTAATGTGTAACTTGTTTTAACTGTTGGGAAATTATTTTCCTCTTTCTTTAACTACGTAAATTTTATACGTGGATAGCATGTGACTGCCGTCCCTAAAACATGCATACGTAATATATACTTTAGTGTTCGTAATATTATTATAGCCATTGTCAATAATAAAGTTAATCTTCCGTTGTGAGAATATTTACAATGCTGCGAATTTACGTAAAACTGTTGCGTTCCTCGGATTAGACTTTGACACCTGCTCGGCGTGCGCTGTATACGTACCCACACGTATTTATATCTAGCGTTGCGAATGTGTGAAGTGTACCGATTTCTCTTCAACAACATATGAAAATAACTATATTTTAAAAATAATATGCATGTAGCAGCCATTCCCGTTTCATGAAACTATTGTTAGCAATTTGGTGTATCACTGTGATACATAAATCGTATCATAATATTACATGCTAATTATTTCCAAGCTCATTGAATTTTTTATTTACTTTATAGTAATGAAACCTTATTTATTAAGTAATTAATAAGCATTAAGCAGATGTAGCAAATATTGACAAATTGCTTATAATTTTAATTATATTTTTATTTGTGACAGAATAATAAAGAATTTATTACCCACATTTTTATGACAGTTCTACTGAAAGTAACTACTAGTATACAAATATTTACATAGTAAAAATATTTTTATGTAAGAATTTAATGGTACATACTATCATTATGTACTACAATAATATATGGCATTGGTTTTTAATTCTGGCTAAATGGAATACTCTCTGAATTAATTTTACCAACTGTGCTTTAAAAATTTGGTTAATTAAAGAAAAAAACAATAGGCAAAGAATACAACTTCCACTGGAATCATTGTTTTTGTGCTTTATATTTTTGAATAATGCAATGAAATCTGAGTACAGTAATTCATGAATAGATTATTGAACTTAGTTTAGAATACCTATAGCTCTATTCTTTGTTTAAATTCTCTGTTACAATAAAATAACACACAATACCCATACATTTCAAGCAGAGATGGGAACCATATTTTTATTTTTTTTAGTTCTGCATTTATAATGTGGGGTTAACTATTTATAAGTTTATAGATGTTAGGTATAAACCCTGAAGAAGCTAGGTTTAATTTTCATACTACATTATACTATAAATTTAGTAATAGGTATAGAAGATTAAATATAATTGAATCAACAGGCTACTATTTCAATCATCATTTCAGCCGTAGGACGTCCACTGTTACATAGGCCTCCCTTATAGATCTTGTTCAATACTCACTAAGTATTTTTCTACATAAATTCACATCATGTCATAGGGATTATATTTATTCAGATTGCGGCTTATTATCGGATTTATTTAATTAAATTTGCTAATATGGTAGTTTTATACAAATAATATGTACAAAGGTTGATAGTTTTTAAGTTTTAACTTAAAATGGGTAAATAAACTTAATATAACCAGAATAATTAAGCTGGCATTTAATTTAGCTGGCAATTTTAATTAACTAAAGTAAGAACCTAGAAAACTTTAAAAGTAGGTAGGTATGTGTTTTTATTAGAATTTGGCTGACCAAATTCTTATAACCTTGACTTGTAGTCTTGAGGTCAAATCTTATAATTGGTTGTTTAACTAAACCTCTTAAGGCTATTGAAACCTCCAAAAACTGTTGAAGACATTTAAGTATGTCACTACAACCCATGTTACTTATAATTCATTATACACAGGTATTAAGGCGATCAAATTGCCCTTTTATATTTCCCAATGTTTTGTATCAAGTTGCATAATATAGTGTTTGGGGCTGACCTGTTGCTTATTAAATTGTTCTTAGGTTATACTGCTTTGCACATTTTTATACTATGGTACATAAAATATATTTCTTAAAGCCCAACTGTAAGTATTAATCTTGATAGTCCATACTATTTGTTGTAGCAAACTTATATAACATCTGGTTGATAATTCAATACAAGAACTATGTTACTAACATAGCAGTGTACTATAATTTTTTACTAACATAAGTATTCTATTCTTGGCCAGTTAGTAAAAAACCACATTATGAAAAGTTAATAACTAAGTGCTCACTATATTACTATCTAAATCAACTATTAATAATTTTATTTAATAAGCCTTTGCCACTAAAATTTGCTACTGTAAAGGATATGAACAGGTGTATCATCATTATGATGATTATGTGAAGACTCCACAGAAAAAACAATGGATATCACTGTTTTTATTTATATTACCTTATAATGCCATCTGGTAGCTTTTTGGTGTCTTATTTTTTTATTAATTAATAAATAAAATAAACTAACTTTTAAAATACCACTATTTTAAATCTATACTACTTGGCAAGGTACCCAGAATGCTGGCAGCATTGCCCCGTTGAATGGCAATGCTTACCTGCTGCGCAAAGTAAATACTAAGCCCTTGGGGAATGTGCTGCATAAACCAACATAGGTGGCTGTAATAGTTCAATTTCTATTCATATTAAATGTACATTCTTTGTAACCAAACTAGTTTATCTCTGGTATAGCAAACGTAGTTTTGTGATCCTGACAGTAGATGAGAGACACAAACTTTATATAACCAAGTTCACAGATGGTAATTAGATGAATTGATCCATAGGTGAAGGAGGATGGCGGAAGCGCACTCGGCTGTCGCGTTCTCTTTCGCAATCACCCACGACGGTTGGGATGTGAACTTTGATCGCGAGGTACTTTATCTCGTCTGGGAGTCTGGCATACGTTCGTGGAAGAAGCGTCTGGCGAGATTCAGGGTTAGTATTATCTGGTGTCATGTGTATCGCGGTCAATGCGATTTATACAGAATTGTTTGTATATAGCATATTGTTATCAGTTGCTACGTAATAATGTGTTATGATTTTATTGTTTGGTTGGTTTATTAGCATGTTTGGTAGTATTAATTACTCGCTGCTGTACTACACAGTTGCATCCGCTTTATATACTTTTTTATGTTCCTGCCGATTTCCACTTATATTTGCAAAAAATAGTAGTTTATGTTATTACTCGTAATGTAAGCTATATTCTGGTGAAATTCTCATAAAAAATGGTAGCTATGGCATCAATAGAGCAATTTCGAAACATGGCGGAGTTTGAAACTACAATAACAAAGTAAATAACTTTCACACACATTCTCATCCCATGGCGTCCTTTTTTTAAGACGCGTGGTGTTCGGCTTAAAATCGACTAACCTATTATGTCTTCCTATGGGTGTCTAAGGTATATACAGTTGATGGATGGGCAGCAGCATCCTTCAGCTTCAAGGATACTTACCATCTTATTGCGATCACTAATCCGCTTTCTTTCCATGCATAGTGACTATGGCAATATCCCTCAACGACCCTGGCTTGCCAAGGTTTGCTGTGAGGAAGCCCATGTTCGGCAGTCGACGTAAAAAGACTGAGTATATGCACACATAACTAGATATCTCAAGAGTATTACGATCAAAATAACAAACAGACAGACGGCATTTATTTCCAACAATAACCTGTCATTTGATATTACGAATATAATATGAAATAAATTTATTTATTTAATTAGCTGCATCTTAGTTTCCTCGGATTATTTAGCTTTTTTTTGCATTTTTTTTTCAATCCAGAGATTATTATATAGTATAATAATATGATAATAATCAATATTAATGGAAATTCGTGTAATCCTATACGAGTTACAATTCCATGTAAATGGTTTCCGTATTCGCAGCATATTTAATTAAGGAGCTTTTCCGGTATCATAAAAATTATAACAAATCCCAATTTCGATGTGAATATCTATACTAATATAACACAGGAACCTTACACTAATATCACACAGAGTTTTTATATGTTTGGTGGTATTGAATAGACTTTTGCACCGATTATAAAACATCTATCGTCATAAGAAAAGTATGTTATGCAGGAGTGAAATAGGCTATAATATATTTGTTGATGAGGTTCCCACGGGAGAGTGACGAGAATGAAACCGTGCCTGAATGCCAGTTATGAGATAGAACGAAACATTAGACCACTTAGTTAATTTAACTTATTAATGTGGATTTATTTATTATTTAATTAATTAAAACAAGAAGGAGAAGACTCGTCGCTTGGGTGGAGGCCTATGTTTAGCAGTGGACATTATACGGGCTGACGATGATGATGAAAATAAGAAGATATGACGCTAGGTGCGCTAGTCACCTAGTGTCATATTTGCAAAGCATTATTGTAGTATTGTGCCTATTTGTTCTGTATAATTTTATCTATACAAGTAAACAAAATTGACGTATCTGATTGTTATGAAAAAATACAGGATCTTTTTTTCTTCTGCGTATTTGTTTGTCCGTGTTTTCCACCGAATGCCTAAAACGGCAACGTTAAGACGGGACTTTCATTGTTAGACAGTTTATAAAATCCTTATTTTCCGGGGACATTAGCTAGTTAAATAATGAAATTACAGAGTTTAGCAGTTAATACTGCTAAACTCTGTAACGAAGTGACGAAATTTGAGATTTAAACTAGGCTCGTTAATTTTTTCTGAATTTTCGCCAGTCAGCCACAATGTGTACGTTCAAGTGAAGATTCTTCTATGATTATAGAATTAGCCCATTAAGATCCTAACTGAGTGCACGGAAAGGATATGTTGTAGGTATGTAGTTTCATTTTTTTGTACTTTAAGGAATTCCGTCTCATTTGAAATAGTTCAACTTCTTGTATTATATTAACTAACTGAGGTAGGTAGTTATATTAAGATTATAATTTATACTCAAGAAAGACAAAGCCATTTACATGAGAATTGTAGATAATGTATAAAAAATATGTTGTTTTAGTAGTCGCCGAATTACAGAAATAATACCTACCTATTGTGTGGTTGGTGGATACCTATAAACTGAAAATAATCATCACCAGCCCGTATAACGTCTACTGATGAACATGACATAAAAATGTCATCTACTACTGGTCTTACTTTCCGTGCTAAATTCAGCTCATGTACCAACATGTACGCGTGGATGGGCAGGTGGCTTTAACTGCGTTGATTTCATTTTAAAAATTGCTCTGTTGTGGGCATCCGCCTAAGTTGTAATGAGACCGCTAGGCTAAGTTTACGTTAGTTGTCAGTATGAGTGAAAAATGGCCGCTATATCGATTCAGATAGGTCAAGTGCAGCGAAATATACAATTATAGGGTCAAAATCGATCGGACTGTAGCCAGTCGCCATTCAATGGCCACGTACAAGTGTACGTGGGTAGGTAGGTTCAAGTGAACCTACCTACTGTTCACTGTACTGTCTCCAATCTAAAATGCTAATTTCTATTTAATTAATGCAATTGACTCCATACATTTGGGATGACTGTATCTACATAAGTTGGTCGAGTTGTATAATAACTATCTATGAAACTGAGTCCGCTTTAATTTTAGTTGAAAGTACTTACTTAGAGGTATATATCACATTTTTTTCAGAATTATTTTAGTTATATTTCAGAAGTTAAGGGGGGGGGGGACGCTCTAATTTTGAGTTTGTATTAGGTTATATCGAGACTGGGGGGTTTGATTTACATAGTTCCAAGGCATATTTTGTTGCATTGCAAGACCTTTCCAACGATACCCTACAAGATGGGGTTAGTCAAATTTCCTGGAAAAAAAAGATATATTTATTTATATTTCAATGATATTCAATATACATATCTCCACCAAGTTTCGTAAGAATCGGTGCAGTAACGGCGGAGTACGAGCCCGGACGGATAGACACGACGAAACTATAACGGTTCCTAGGCGATAGTGTACCTAGATAACGTGCGAACAATCAGCAAATTATAAAAAAAAAATCATACTTGACTGCTTTTAGGATAAAGCTATTAGCAATAACCAAATAAAATTAATTAATTTAACACAGTTAATCAAAAATAAGCCAAAATATGTTTTGACTATTTACAAATACCTCTAATAGGTGTTTACGTGAATAAAAACTTTTTTTATGTATTTAATGTAACGTTGTTTTTTTAGTTATTTTATACTATCTGTATGATGTTTGTATCACATTTTTACGAATAATATGAAATTTGCGATTGATTAACCGATCGCTATCTCCTTTTTTAAGTAATCCCCATGCCAGTATAAGCCCAGGCGTAGTCTATCTCATAGAAATTAAAGACTAACCCAAACTAATGGTACATTTTGTTCACAGAATAGCGTTCACAATGGCGTGTACCCGGGTCACTTGCAGTCGCTCTACGTGCTATGGACACTATTGGCGGCCGCCCATTTCGCTGGGCTTAGTGTACCGTTTGGATTAGTACAAAAAGCATTAGTTATTTTACCCAGGTAAGATATTTAATTGTAAGTTTTTTAATGAAAGTCCATCCGAAATTTAATTTATTGAAAAGTGAACTTTTATTTTCTATGTATCTATACGCAACAACTAGGTATATTATATTCACACGACCACATATCATATTACTATGCAGATACATTTATTTATATTTATTTATGTACACACACAAGATACAAAAAATATTTTTAAAGTAATCTCTTCCAGTATACCTGCGAGAGGAGAAGTCGAAAGATAGAACAATTTAGAAGTGTGTAGGTAAATAAACATACATATAATAACTAAACATATACATTTACATTTTCTAATGCGTTGACATAATAATATGTAATATTTTATACCGTCACTTAAAATATTATAGTACGATGGAGCACTACTATGTATTTAATTAATTTATGAAATGGTTTGCCGCCTGCATATCAAATACAAATAAACCGTGATATTTTAGGCGTTACTCACCGGCCGGATGATTTGAGGTATTCCTCGAAGCGCTACCATTTTGAGGCGCTCCTTTTTTATTCCTCGGAGCGCTCCTTTTAGTAGCGCCTCCCGATAGTAATTAAATATATTAAAATTTTATACCTTGAAGCCACCATCATCATTTAAGTTGCTTAACTTTTGGGTTTAACAACTTCGATGATGATGATGCACAAATGAGTTTTAAAAATCATCGATATAATTTATTACGTTTACTTCATTCTCTTCCCTATTTTTAAACGTGGGTGGGCTTCAAGATTTTCTTCAATTTTAATAAATTTTCAATTACTATTGGGAGGCTCTACTAAAAGGAGCGCTCCGAGGAATAAAACAGGAGCGCCTCAAAATGGTAGCGCTTCGAGGAATACCTCGATGATTTGCCTATTATTATAAAAGGTAACATACTAACATATAATTTTATTGATGAATAAAATAATTGACACTATGCTCACTATTTACAATAATATATTTACAGAAGGAGAATATATTTACAAGAACAGCGTTATATTATTTAATTACATGTTCAGTTGAGTTCTTTTGTTGTGGTCAGACTTCCATTATTTTGCCAATGTCAGAGTTTAAGATTAATTACATGTTAATTTACCATTCAATGCGTCGTGATAATTTCATGAGAAAAAACAAAAGAAGGTCATGAAATAACTCCGAGCTAGTAATAATCCCTTAATACGGAATTGAAAATCATACACCGTGCAACATAATAAAACAATGTTACAGCTGTTTATCCGTTACATCCTAACAAGATTTGGTACAGGATTTGATACAGTAAAAGCTCTCTATTCGCGGGGTATACGTTCCGTAAATATGCCGCGAATACAGAAACCTTGAATAAATGGTAATTTATATGGGATTATAGGGAATACGTTCCTAAGAGACAGTATATGGATCAATTTTCATAAAAAAAATCACGTTTCCGATAAAACGAGAGGGCTGGGCTGTGAATTATTTTTTTTCTTCAATGCGTAAGTGAGCAGACTATTTTCACTTTAAGCGATAATACAGATTTTTTTTCTGTCGAAACTCGTACAGAATGTCTAATATCTATGTGCAGGATTTAACAACAACTTAAGGCGTAGTCGTAATAAGGTCTTACTTTTTTAGTCTAATGACCGACACGTTTACAAAGGATACCGAATCCTTTCTATAAGTATTACTATATGTATGTATGTACTGATGTACCGATTAGTTCCGAGAATATGGGAATATTTTGCCGCTATTACAGAAATTGGGTCGCAATATTTGATCCGCGAATAGAGAAAACGCGAATGAAAAAAGCGCGAATAAGGAAGCTTTTACTGTATACGTACTATAATTTCCTCGTACATGCGTACGCGACGATTTATGTGACTAGGTTAATATAATTATATCAAGCCTAGTCACGTGTCAAACGTATGAATGATGTGTCGGGAACTTTAATATAGTTAAATGGCTCTGCATGGTACATAGAAAGCTGAAATACAGCTTGTTATCAGCATTGTAATTTCTTTTTTCGGAGTCTTACGGCTTTTGCTTCTTCACCGGGCATTAAGTTGAACAGAGCTTCAGCCTTAATAAATAGCTACAAAACTACAAATTAAGCAACCTGCGCAAGAGGGCGCTCCCCATGGGGCTTGGACCACGGCTCAGGGCGGTCGCTGGCGATGAGATTGAGGGATGATGACTTTTAGTATTTTAGGGGAGTTTTGTGCAACTGTCAATATTAACTCAATTTCAAATTCAATTTTGCCACCCGGCCAATTATTACTGTCGATCGATTTCTGATTGATGGTAATTGGATTAGTCGATTTAGATCTATCATACCGATCGATATAGTTTATATCACACCGATCGAATCATAGTAGAAAGGACTAATCAACGACAATTGATGGTAAATTGATTAGCCGATTTAAATCGATAGTTGCTATCATATCGATCGATCGATAGTAGAATCCATATTAGTCGATATTGATCAATATGTTTAATTGATCAACGACGACCGATGGCATCGATCGTATGGTTAGGTGTAGTTTTATGGCGATCGATCGACTTCGATCAACGTCGATGTTGTGTATCTGTCACTGGTCAAATTTCAAACCGACTATCGAAGTTTTTTTTTTTTTTTTTTTTTTTTTTACTTCATATAGGCTTACGTTTGACCATAATCTCGCTTGATGGAAGGCGAAGATAAGGCCTAAGATGATACACGCTTGCCTAGAAAGTGTCTGTTCACTTTAGCCTTAAAGATGTCCAGATTATAGCGTTCCGGAAAAACTGACGCCGGCAGAGAATTCCACTCCTTAGCCGTCCGCATTATGTAAGAAGAAGCAAATCGCTTCGTGCGTATTGAAGGAATGTCTACAACAAAAGGGTGGAACCGCTCGCCGCGCCTAGTCGTCCGGTGATGGAAGGGTGAAGGGGGTATCAGGTTATGTAGAACCTCCGCACACTCCCCGAAATGCAACCGATAAAAAACTGATAGGCAGGCCACTCGTCTACGGTGTTCGAGGCTCTGAAGATTTGCCTCCACCAGTGAGTTATTGCCTATGACTCTCTTCGCTCGGCGCTCCAATGAGTCCAGAGCATCCAGCTGATATCCAGCAGACCCATCCCAAAGATGAGAACAGTATTCCATTGAGGAGCGAACTTGAGCTCTGTAAAGACTTAAGAGCTGCTCCGATGTGAAGTACCGCCTCACCTTGGAGAGAATGCCAAGTTTTTTGGCTGCAGTGTTTGCAATGGACTCGATGTAGTGACCGAAGTTTAGATTAGAAGAGAGGTCAAGCCCTAGGAGCTCAAGATGGTCGCTGATCGGAACGGAGACATTCCGGAAAGTCGGAGTCAGTTGGAATGGACTCCATTTCGCCGAAAAAAGACACGCCTGTGTTTTTGAGGGGTTAAACCCAACCAGGTTGGCATCACCCCATAAAGAAACAGCCTCCAAGATCGAGTTCACCCCCTCAATCATCGACTCCCTGAACGACTGGACCATTGACCCCGACTTCGCATCAGACAAGTATCTCACCGAGACTGTGCTGTCGTCTGCATACCCAAAGGTACCGGGAGTAACTAGCAGGTCGTTTATGTGCAGCAAAAAAAGAGTCGCGGAGAGAACAGATCCCTGAGGGACACCGGCATTAATACCAAGAAGATCGGACGAGGCGCCATCAATGACAACTCGAATCGACCTTCCCCTCAAGAAATCCTGAATCCAGGTACAAAGTACGGGAGCAATACCGTAAACCGGAAGCTTACCAATGAGACTTGCGTGCCAAACCCTGTCAAAAGCCTTAGAGATATCAAGAGACACGGCAAGAGCCTCACCGTGTCTCTCAATGGCTTCGCTCCAGAAGTGAGTAGCATATACAAGAAGATCCCCAGTAGACTGGCCTCGACGGAATCCGAATTGACGGTCACTGAGGAGGTCGTTGTCTTCCAGGTATGCCAGGAGACGGTTGTTTAAAACACGCTCCATAACCTTACAGAGTATGGAGGTGATTGCGATTGGTCGGTAGTTGGCAGGGTCGGCACGACTTCCTTTCTTGGGGATCGGTTGAACATTGGCAATCTTCCAGGATGCTGGAACTAGACCAGTCTTCAGGGATAAACGATAGAGGCGAGTCAAAACAGGAGACAACTCAGGTGCACATGACCGCAAGACAATGGCAGGAATGCCGTCAGGCCCACTAGCCTTATTCACATCTAGAGTGCTGAGAATTTTAAGTACCACTTTTTGCCGAATGTGCACCTCAGGCATAGTGGAAGTGCAATGTGGTAGCCTGGGTGGACTTTTACCAGCAGCATCTAGTTGTGAATTCTTCGCAAATAGAGACGCAAACAAGTCTGCTTTCTCTTTGGCGGTGTGAGCTAATGAACCGTTCGGCTTCTGCAGTGGCGGCAAAGAGGACCGACAGAAATTGGCTTCGAACGATTTGGCAAGAGACCAAAAAGCTTTACTCCCAGATGGGTAAGATGCTAGTCTGGCTCCAATGCGGCCAATGTGGTCAAAGCGGGCCTTGCGTAGGGCACGTTTGCAAGACTTGGCAGCACTATTGTAAGCTTTCTTCAGTTTCCGAATATTTGGCGCTTTGCGGGCTCGAGCATCCGCCCACGCTTGGTAAGCAGAGTGCTTATGTGCTTCAGCACTATCACACTCAGCGTTGAACCATGGACGGGCTTTGTCTTGGAGTGAGATGTCAGAAAATGGAATGAAATATTCCATAGCCTGACATATCACCTCAGAAACAGCCTCCGCGCAGCGAGTCGGGTCGTCTGAAGAGAAGCATAAGCGCAGCCAAGGGTAAGACGCGAAGAAATGCCGCATCTCATCCCAATCTGCTGACTTGTACCGCCATACTCGCCTAGTCCCCTTGAGATCGGGATCGGGTGGCGAGTAGACAGACACAGATTTCACCAGACAGTGGTCGGAGCTACCCAACGGTGAGGAAACCGCGACTTGATATCGGTCTGGATCGGTTGTCAGCAGAAGGTCTAAGCATCAACAAGTTCATCGAATTTTATGTATTGGTACACAAGGAACATTACATTGCTTAAAATACGCCTAGGTAGGTATTGCGTAGTCATAGGTAATATATTTATATTCACTTAATACATAAGCATAGCTATTATTTATTATTATTTGTATGAATTATGCATTACACATATATAATTTAATTATACCTTTATTTTATCGTATCTATATAATGTGACTATTACTGACTATATGACTGCACTGCTGGCCCAGTATTAACGGCAGTTCCATGCGTTACCTGGTGTTCTGGGTTCGATTCCCACCCGGAACAGGTAAATATGTGAACCACAGATACTTCTTCTGAGTATGGGTGTGTTTATTGTGTTTATAAAAAAAAATAGGATCTCTCACTAAATAGGGATTTATGTATTATCCCACGAAATTAAGCTTTTCAGTAGGTAAAGGTATTTTACTTTATTCGACTGTAGACTTTCCTGTTAAAACGCACTGAGCGTACTATCACGGTCTGCAGTGGCGTACCTATAGAGTTGCAGGACTCGTAAAATGCCAGGGCCTCTTGGTTGCAGTGGAACCCCGGCAGTTTTCATTTTCAATAATATTTTGTCTGGATTAAATTGTTATTTCATTATAACCACACTGGGCATAGACGATATAGTTACGCAATTGTCTGTCTGTATTTAAATACTTTAGACCTTTGATTTACTCTACTTAACATACATTTTTGTTTTAGCAACTCAACGTTATGGCAAGTTATTGCTTGCTTGTTGGCAGCCTTAACCATGTGGCTTAGTGTTATATTCCTTATGAGATATCTCCTGAAACTGTTGTTAATGTACAAGGTAAGTTATGACTATTTTCTATATACATACATATTATACTTTTTTATTCCATAAGATTGGCAAAAAACTGACCCTGATGTCCCTGTAGGAGCTCTAGTGACTTGTTGATATAACAAGCCTTGTTTGTGACTTTTTCATATTGATTTGTATATGGAACGTTTTTTAGTAAGTAATCATGTATAATCCTGTGCAGATTAAGGCCTCAGGTTTGACAACCTCGGTGGTCTAGCGGAATGTTTTTAAAAACTAATAGAAGCGATTATATTACTTCATTTAGTTGAAATCGCTATTGGTTGTTAACACTATGCATCCTCGCCTAGACACGAGGGTAGCCTAGGACGGCTATCGCTACCAAGCGTGGGTAACTATATACCAAAAGCCCTCTCGGTGGAGATCCATGTTCTGCAGTGGACATTATATCGACTGATGGTAAATCAGGATTAAGTTTCCAATTGTACGTTGAGCTTACTCACATATTAGGTTAAAATATTCACGTTATGTTAATGACGTACACTTAGGTTAATGACGTACCATCAAATAATTTAGGTGAAAATAAATTATTTATGTTAAAATATCCAGCTAATTAACTTGTACCTATGTACTATGTATAATGACATCACACAGAGCTATCTGTGTTATACGAAGTATAAAATATTAGATTTTCCACATTGTTTTTTGTACTATTCATATTATTAAGTTTCAGAAATTCTACAGACAACATAAATGCTATTTTATTTGGTTTATAGCATCAAATGTGTTTTTATATGTAAGTATTAATAAGTACATGTTTCTCTTTTAGGGTTGGATGTACGAATCACGTGCTCCCGGTTCTAAAATATCTATGAAAACAATGTTATGGATTAGTGTAGTGAAAGTATTGTCGGGATGGAACAAACCCAAGTTGTACAGTTTCCAAGGATCACTACCGAGATTACCTTTGCCTGCTGTAAAAGATACCATGCAAAGAGTAAGTATGGGATAAATCAATATTTGTTTGTGTTGTTTTGATTTGTATATTACTATAATAGACTGATAAATAGATGTTATCACAATTAGAGATTATAAATAAAATTAAAAAAAAATTGTTATTGAACACACATAAATACAATATGACCGAGTTTCTTAAATTTTAAGTACAATGGACAGTCTTGTCAATGCTGATTTCTGCCAGATACCTTGATCATGGAATAAAATGACGTTTTCTAATTAGTATTGATGCACTTATAGAGTCTAAGGCATTCTAAAAAGCGTCGTCACTCCCGTTTCCGTGGGAACGTCATAATCATATATAAAACTATGTTACTCCTGGATAACGTAGCTTTCTAAGGGCGACGAAAATTTTATAAAAAAAAAATGCTTTGTAGTGTTAGTGTATTGTGTGTTTGTGTTGTATAACAGTTTTTGCTATATAGGGGGTATAATATAAAATACTATATTCATTTTTAGTATAAAATATTATTTTATTACAGTATCTCAGTAGTGTGCGCCCGTTATTGAACGATGATAATTATAACAGAGTACAAAACTTAGCTAAAGAGTTTGAGGAAACCATCGCCGTTAAACTGCAAAGATACCTCGTACTGAAATCATGGTAAGTACACACCTTTTCCTTGTTCGAAGTTTTAGAAACGACAGTTGTATAGGCATGGACGCACACGTCTGGGCATAAACATGGGTGCCCACGACAATAAGAAAGATAATGGATATGGTCATGACCCATGTGCAGTCTATATGACGTCCTGTCGTTGTAGTTGTATATACACATAATTTTAAAAAGAAAGTACCTTTACTCCGCGGTTTTATCCCGCATAACTTCCGTTTTTTTGGAAACTTAGTACCCTTAGCTTTTTGAGTTTATGCCTTACAAGCAAAAATACAAATCTTCTCTTTATACAGTAGCTAAGGTAGCTAAAGTGGTACATACAATACGCTGTTTAGGCGGAACCGATTAATTTAACGCGCTCATTTCGGGAAGTAACTGTCAGAATAGATACAACTATTTTTGTTCTATTTTTTTATTTGATACGAATTCTTTAATAGCAGCTCTACGTAGGTTTAACCACGTGACACATATCTGTGGGAATCTTTAACTAAAACGTAGCATCTGCTACTTCTGGATAATAAATACATCTAATGTTTTTTTTTAATTTGTTCATATTTTAGACAAATAAAATTACTGTAGAATAATTAATATCTATTTTTATTATATTTGTTTTTATCTATCTAGTTGGGGAATATATTGTTTTATATCTATAAATTTTGTTGGATAGGTGGTCCAGTAACTATGTATCAGATTGGTGGGAAGAATACGTATATCTGCGTGGTCGTTCGCCTTTGATGGTGAACTCTAACTTCTATGGTACTGATGCTATCCTACTGAGGCCGACGCGCAACCAGGCAGCTCGAGCTGGTGTCATCATCCACCTTTGTCTTAAGTTCCGGAGACTTATCGATAGGCAGGAACTTGAACCGGTAAGTGGTTTTGTATTGTTTTATCAAATAGGATGCATTCGCTGTATTAAGAGTACGAATACGATAAGGCTAGGTGCGTCGGACTTTTGATCCTATGGTTAGATCCCCACCCATTGCACTGGCGACATGAACCCACTCGTAACACAAGCATTTTAGCTTAGCACAATTTTGGCTTATAATATGAAAATATATAATAATATAGTATGATATCTTAATTCTGTGCTTCATTTTGTTAGTCACGGGTTTGGAAAATTACTATTATTTAGTTAAGAGACTGTTTCGTATTTGTGAGTTTTGCTAGCCCAAAAAGAATGCGGTCGCCAAAGCTTTTGTCATCCACCAATCGCTCCACAGTAATTTTGTTTTGTCTAAACTCTATGGTTCCTTCTTACCTCCTATTGTAACCATTTAGTCCCCTTGAAATGAAACTATTTGGGTTTACTCTTTTGTGGAGATGTTTCAGTTTTTTTTTGTTATTTATATTTTGAACAACAATTATTATTATTTTTAGCAATGTATTTTAAGTTGAATTCTAAATATTGTCTATTCATAGAGACAGGCTTAATATTTTTAATCATGCTCTTATGATGCGATCCATTCTTTTTTAGCGGTTCTAAACTGGTACGAGTCTCAATACTCTCTCAAAACGAATACTTTTATGACGTGTGTGACTTCAATTCTATAGTATGATTTTAATCAACAGATAATGCTACAGAACATGGTGCCCTTGTGTTCTTGGCAATACGAACGATTGTTCAACACTGTTCGCGTGCCGGGCATTGAGAGGGACAAAATAGTCCACTATCAAGATTGTACCCACATCACCGTGTACCACAAGGGACGTTACTTCAAGGTGCTGGTGTACTCAAGGGGACGTTTACTAAAGCCTGCTGAAATTCAAGTGTGAGTATGAATGCTTTATGTATTTAAACTTGTTATTTTGAGATCGCCGGTTCGTACCCCAACCATTGCACTACCGATGTGAACCCACTCGTAACACATGCATTTTAGCTTAGCACGAGGGGTTAACAAGAAAACTAGTGGACTGCAAAAACTCTGACAGAAATAATAAAAATAGAACTGAAAAAACTGAAACTGAAAAAGAAAAGTTTAAATCAGTCAATATGTTTTTTTTTTCTTTTTATCCACCTTTTACCAATCTTTTCTCGAGGCGTGCGATATTTTTGTTCTCTATGCTTTAGTCCAGTTTATAAAGAAACTGTAAGTCTACTGACTAGGCAAGGTAGGTAGGTAAGGTAATCTACCTCTAAATACATATATGTATAACGTAATTGCATGGTTGAGTGACAAATATACAACAAAATCATTAATTTTTAAAAAAATTGTAGGATCTAATCTAATTTAAACTAGACGTTAGCTACGACGTAATAAGTTAATCTATTTGGTAGTTTCCGAATGAAAGGATAGAAGCGGATAATTAGCACAGTAGTACTAACATACATATATCTATATGATCGAGTACTAACAGCTTACCAATTAAGCCACTTGACTTCGCTGGCATTACAGAAGAGCTATAAACTTTATTTTCCTTTTTAAAAAATTTGCACTTTGTAGCAGAATTTTGATATAACTTTAAAATTCTCTATTTAAAATCTTATCACAAATATTCGGGAATTTTAACTGGAAGGCCGATGGATGTTTTGGTCCGTTAACCCATTTTTAAAACAGATCACCAGTGCCTGACCTATTATCAGGTGTCCAGGCTGCTATATTCCCAATTACCCAAGACCGAAACTATGTTAGTAGGAAATCCTTTAGTTAGATATGTATAGCGGATTATGCTAATACCAATTGCTATATTATTCATCCTAAAATAATTCACAAAATTCATAATAATATTACATTTAAGGATTTTTTTCGGTCTGATCAGATCTTCACTATATAATATTTCCGTTATTTGGTCACTAATAGCAGGGCTTCCCTAATAGTGCGTGGTGAAGCCCTGGAGCGTCGCGGCAAACGTGAGCCCTGTTTGGAAAAACTGTCCTGAGAAAGGCAAGGAGACCAGCCCGGCTAGCATAGGCAGCACGACTCGAGTCTACTCTACGGAGGCCGACCAATCACATTGCAGAAAGTGTCACATGACAGTGCGTTTTTGCAATGTGATTGGTCGGCCTCCGTAGAGTAGACTCGAGTCGCGCTGCCTATGCTAGCCGGGCAGTAGCGAGCAAGGTCATTAGTAGCGCATTAAAAAAGTATAACAAATCTCTCTTATAATTATTTTTTTTGTTTAAAAGTTATTTGGAGTTTTTAGGGTACTATTTAATTAGTCGTAAAAGAATCCCAAGGGCGTCACAGTAAAAATAAGTTTGGTGAACCCTGCTCTAAAGTACAGATGTACTCTCAACGTCTTTGCAAACTATATCGTACACACAATTGTATGTGTCACTGTACCTTAATAATGAATACCTAATGCCGTTGTAATTGGAAAAGTTATGACGTAAAACAAAATTCTGCAAGTCCTATACGTAAATGTTTATTTAAATGAATTTCTTTGCCTTATATAAATACCTACGTAATTTGTCGTATATGGTTATTTGAATGTCTGGTAAACGTTAAAGGAAATTATGCTCTGATTCATTACCTGGCACATCCGTAACTTTGATTAGGACAGTGTAAACAATGCGCGTCTTTCCCATTACGTAGAAATTAGTAGGTATATTACGTAGGTAAATAGGAAATGCGTAGGACTTCCTATTGTTCGTCACGACCCTCCTTCCCGGAACACACAATGACTGTCAACAACATCATTTATTAATTTACTCTTAAGGACATTGAAGAATATCACACGTGTTGTATTTTAACGGAATAAGCTACATTGAGGTTGATATAGAAGTTTTTTTTTAATTATTATGATTGACTTTTTAAGTATATAAATAAATACTTGTTTATGTGTCTATGGTCTGCGAGATGGAATTTACCATTCTTTGTTATTATTCATCATCATCAGCCCGTAAAACGTCCACTGCTGAACATGGGCCTCCTCCCGAGGGAGGGTATTGCCATAGTCACCACGCTTGACAGGCGGGTTGGTGACCGCAGTATTATGTTGTAAGAACACAAGGAAACGCTGCTGCCCGTTCCTTGATATACGATTATTATAGATGATGTTATAACAATCGGGACCAACGGCTTAACGTGCTTTCCCAGGCACGGAGGGTAGTCCCTCAACTAATCAGACCCGGAAAGAAATCTTAGAATTTACACAAAGATTTCTTGTCCGGTATGGGAATCGAACCCACGACCTCCGAGATTTAAAGCGAGCCAATAACCGCTACGCTACGGAGGTTGTGAGGTTGT
This sequence comes from Nycteola revayana, assembly GCA_947037095.2. Taxonomy (NCBI): domain Eukaryota; kingdom Metazoa; phylum Arthropoda; class Insecta; order Lepidoptera; family Nolidae; genus Nycteola; species Nycteola revayana. The sequence goes on along the minus strand of OX344842.1, from coordinate 27,656,700 downwards.
TATTATTATTGTATATATATTACAGAGTTTTATTTTTCGATTAGATTAAAGTAGGAAGTAGGAATGTTTATCCAGTTATCCCCAACGCGTACCTTTTGACGACAGAAAAGTATATGCATGAAAAAAAAAACTGACACATTGGTAGTGGTTTATTGGAATAAGCCTTTTTCTGCAATCTGGTCATTGATGACGTCGTGAAAGCTTTACAATTGTTTGTTATTCTACTCATATTCGCATTGACAATAATTATAAAAAATAGAATAATTGATTATATACACTTCTCCTCAGAAAAATCGAAACACCTTGCAAGTTTATGTTTTGTAAGAATAGGCATGAGGCAAGATTTTGAAATCCTCTTGCGCAACGTGGGTAGTAATTTTCTAAGTACGAAAAACACAATATTTCGGTAATAAATTTAAATTTAACGAAGTTTAACCCATATTTCTATTAAATTTTAAATAGCGCGCGAAAAAAGGCCTCAAGTGTCATGGCGTCGGCTATGACGTCACGCTATTGTAAAAAATGTCATTGAGTCCGCCAAACCTAACGTAGTGGTTAAATTCTCTTTGATGGTTACAATATCGTGACGTCATGCGCCGTGATTGGTGTTTCAGTCAAAATGGCCGATTGCAGTATTTTAATCTTTTATTTTATTAAAAATCACATTAATCTCAAGGTTATATATTAAAAAAAAATAAGTGTAATAATTTCTTTTTATATGTACTTTCCCCTAAAAACATTAAATCTTTAATTTTTTGACACTGTTGTCACGCCTATTATCAGAAAAATGTGTAGGTTTATTTAAGAATATATATTATGTCGAATGTCGTTTAATAGTGTATAATATGATCGAGGTTTTCAAATCCTAACAGAACACAACAACAGAAGTTAATGTTCTAAATTCAAATTAAATTTTCATAGGTTTCGTCGATTCCCTATCGATCTTTCGACCCCAATAGCGTTTGTAGACTCTATGAACAGACATGAACAGGGTTAGATGCAATCTTTCAGCCACAACTCGGTGACTAAGTCCAGAATCCAGCAACGCCACCACTTGGGCGGCTTCTGCGGGCGAAGTATCCATATGTTTTAGAAAAAAACCGGGCAAGTGGGTGTCGGACACGCACATAAAAGGGTTTCGTAGCCAAACATATCTAAAATGTCTATTTTTAAATAAATAAAGTTAAATTTCATTTTGCGGTCAGCTCCTTACATTTTGTGAGTACGATTGTAACTACATAAGCTACTATGAATGTTACCGAGCCCGCTATAGTTTTAGTTGAAAGTACTTATTAAGAGGTATATCACTTTTTTTTTCAGAATTATTTTAGTAATACATAAATAAAAAAGTTAAGGGTGGGGGGACATTCTAATTTTAACTTAGTGTAAGGTTATCTCGAGAGTGGGGGGGTTTGATCTACATAGTTCCAACGCAGTTTTTGTTGAATTTCAAGAGGTTTTCTACCCTACACGATGGGTTTAGTAATGGGTTTTTTATTTCACTTTTCTTTGTATGTGAGGGGGGCTGAAAAAAATATATTTTTAAGTTTTGGAACTTCAGAATAAATATCTCCACAAATTTTCGTGACAATCGGTGTTATAACGGCGGAGTACGAGCCCGAACGGACAGACGGATGGACATGACGAAACTATAAGGGTTCTTTGTGGACTACGGAACCCTAAAAACTTTTTCAGACATCCCAAAGTCACAGTACACACACAGTATACAGAACACAGAATAAAAAGTTTTAAGAAGTTTTCAAAGGTGAAATGTACTCCAACTCTAAACACACATTTCTGTCAAAAGAGTGAATCATTTCATTAAGGTATAGGATAAATAAACAAGTGAAATTCAAATTTAGAATTTTCCTGTAATTACCAAAACTGCCAGCTACATCATCATGTGATTTTTTCATGGAATGAAAACTCTTTTGTGTTAAATTTGGACAGAAACCATAAAAACGGAAGTGTTTCGATTTTTCTGATGAGAAGTGTATTAACTAGAAATTCGTATGTATATTATATACATACGAATTTTTCAATCACGAATTTCTCAATCACGAATTTCTCACTGTAGTTTGTAGTATATTTTAAATACGTAGGGCCACTCAAGAGGCCAAATGCCGGAATCCCAACTAACTATACCATAGTACGATCGATTTGTGTACATTATCAATACACGTTTTAATTTCAAAAATTTGTATATATATATATAACCATATACATATAACCATATGTAGGTAAACACAACATCACAATTAGTTGAACTATAATCTCATATTTTATATCTACAGACAAATACAACAAATTCTGGATGACAAATCGGAACCGTTGGTAGGAGAGGAACGCGTGGCCGCGCTGACGGCGGGCGAGCGCTCGCACTGGGCACACATCAGACAAACCATGTTCAACCGAGGTCACAACCGCACCTCGTTGCATTGTATTGAGCGAGCCGCCTTCAACGTATGCTTGGGTAAGTTACATTTCAAAATAGAGATGAATAAATTTAGACCACCTGCCGAATTGCCTGTCGAATCTCCAAACTTTGAAGCCATAATTATATTTTCAGTATACTCGATGGGCCAAATCAGATTATTTTTCTGCCCTTATCTATAGTCGTATTTCTAGCAATAGCAAAACCAATAAAACATTGGCTGTCGCGGGCCAGTTTGATGACACTGGCGGGCCGGATTTGGCACGCGGGCCGTAGTTTGGAGACCCCTGCCTTAACCATTCGGCCACGGTGGAACCAAACCGGTCGTCGAAATTAATCAATCTCTTTTATAATACGTCTCTAAGGGGGACCTAGATGCCATCTATCAGTAATGATAAACATTACTGATATATGGCAGCTGTGGTTCCACCGTACCCTAATTAGTTATGGCTACAACCTACAGGAAATTAAATTTCATATTGATTAATTTACTAATAGTTACTCGCGGCATTGCCTTCGTGGTCCACGAGACCTTATGGTATCAATATCGTGAGATTGAATCCTAGTAATAAGTTCTTTACGTGCCATATTTCCGCTGTGACTTCTCCGGCTTGGAATAGACTGCCGTGCCCATGTCTTCCCATGAGTGTCGTAAGAAGCGACATCTAATGGATGCGCAGCAGCGGCTATTAGATCAAGGTTACTCACCATCTAGCTGCGATCACAAATCCGCCTTTTTTTTTATTTATGCATTCCCACCGCTGCTGCAGCGCATTAGCGCGCTGGCGATGGGATATGTGGGACTCGCCCTTTCCATAGCGTGGTATGCTAAACTCATACCACGAGGAGAGGACCCTACATCACTAAAACCACCCGGACACTCCTTCGATCGTCCGTTGGTGGAGGCCGGGTATCAGCAATCCGGCCCCATCACTAATCCGCCTGGCAATATCCCTCAACGACCCTGACTCGCCAGTGGACGTAAACGGGGTGATAAAGTGAAGTGCCAAATTTATTTTCTTCAATTTCTTAAGTTGTGCACATAATCGATATTTATTTATATTTTTATACATATTTATGACTAGTAGAAAAGCCCGTATAACGTCCACTGCTGTACATGGGCCTCCTCCCGAGAGAAGGTATTTGCTATAGTCATCACGCTTGGCAGGCGGGTTGGTGACCGCATTGTTATGTTGTACCACACAAAGAAACACTGCTGCCCGTTCCTTGATAGATGATTTTATAACAATCGGGACCAACGGCTTAACTCCCTCAACCAACCCGGAACTCCAGACCCGGAAGAATCAAATCTTAGAATTTACACAAAGATTTTCTGTCCGGCGTGGGGATCGAACCCACGACCTCCGAGCTTTAAAGCGAGCCAAATAACGCTACGCTACGGAAGTTGTTACGCACGTAATAATATTTCGATATATTAATACTAATAATCAGATAAATCGAAATGAGACGGATTCTACTAATTATCTTGACAGCATTACGCATTACGCACAATTCGTTATTATTATATGTACGATAAAGTCAATGCTCTTGATTAAATACTACGTATGTATTAATTTTGTCAACGACCTCGGCCTTTTTTGTCGTACACGGATGTTGAACATTATCTGGCTCCGTCCGAGGTGGTTAGATAAATAATGAAAACGCCTCAATTTATTATCTGATAATGTAAGCGTGTCTGTATTAACGCACCTACTTTTTAGGGTTCCGTATTCGAAGGGTAAAAACGGGACCCTATTACTAAGACTTCGCTGTCTGTCTGTCAGCAGGCTGTATATCAAGAACCGCGATAGCTAGACAGTTGAAATTTTCACAAATGATGTATTTCCGTTGCCGCTATAACAACAAATACTAAAAATAAAATAAAATAAATATTTAAAGGGGGCTCCCATACAACAATACTTTTTTTACATTTTTTGCTCGTTATCAATAACGACATCAGGAAAAAAAAGGCACTTGATAATGGTACGGAACCCTTCGTACTCGAGTCCGACTCGCAATTGGCCGGTTTCGTTTTATTATTTTTTAAATGATTGTACTATATCGAAATGATGTCTACTTACTTGTAATGTAGAATTATTTCAGTACTAGCTTCCCGCGAACGGTGTCATCCGTTTAGCTCCCGTACCCGTGGGAACTTCATAATTAAATATATCCTTTGATAGAAAGCTAAATTATCCAGGAATAACCTGGACATGTGTCCTGATAGAAATGCTTTAAAAAAAGAATGTGCCAAGATGGTTATGTCGTTCTCAAGTTATGCTTCTTATCCATTTTAGCGATTAATTTTATTTATATAGGTAATTACATTAATTTACTATACATTAAAATACATAATGTAAGCGAAAGATGTGTGTAGGGATCGTAACAAGTGTAGGTCCATTGTCTCTGCCTATCCCGCTGGGAAACAGGCGTGAGCTTATGTATGTAGGTATGTATGTTAGCGAAAGGTGATGTTCCAATCAGTCGGCGATACACCGTGAGGTACTGTCAGCATATCTAATAATACTATATTCAAAAGAAATATTTTTGTATGAAACAACAAAATTACCTGTTCCACAGAAATGTCTCCACTAACGTTATCTGTATACGTGATACTTTATCCTGCTATATGATCGCAATATTTTGGCAGACAATTATTACAAACGTTGATTTACCTTCTCTTTCTAGTTCACAGAATTATTATTAATCCAGAATATTATTATGTTGAATGATGACAACCATTCAACATAATAATATAAATTATAATATATTCAAAATATACTTATTTTGGGAATTAATGACGCAATTAACTAAACGTTTTAACTGAGTCATTCATTCCGAAGAAAACAATTGCTTGAATGCCCTAATTGGGTATTTAAAATGTTGATAATAATGTCAAATCAAATTGTCTATTTGTATAACACAGGGTTTAAAAGATAGCAGCAATTATAATAGTTATATACAATCACTGTGTTAGAACACAAAGCTGAGCAAAATATAACAAAACAACCGTTAGGACATGTGAGACATGTCCTAACGGTTTGAGACATGTGTATGCCTACTAATAATAAATGAAAATAATTGGGCCTAACATTGGATCCGGTGGTAGCATTAAAGCGCGTCCGTCGTTATATGCTCATGGTCCACCCAAATAATGACAATTGTTTTGCCATAATATAGTCGGAACAAGCATTTTGCGTCGCTAAGAACAATATAAATAAATTATAACAATTAATTTTATAGATATAAATAAATAACGAATTTAATTAATAAAATTTCTTATTCATGTTTGACTATTAGCAAGTGCCTGTAATTGGCTTACGTAAATAAAAGGCATGTATTTAACGCGGCGACAAACTAATCTGATTTAGGGTTTTAAAAATAATTAAAATGGGTAGCAAAAATAATAAGTTGGCAGCTACCGTGAAGTAGCATTTTAAGTATAAAGTAGCAGCTTTATTTTGAGTAAGCTTTGATAAATTTAATTTGGCAGTGATTTTTTGGTGTGGCAACTGAATTTGTTGTAAGGCGACAACTTGACGGCGGATAAGAAGTTGAAAATAGGTTTTCATAAATTATTCAACGAGTTTGTTTATTTTTTTTTTATTTTTTTTTTATTTTATTTGGGAAACAAACAATCATACATTGTATGTTATATCTAGTTACACAGTATGCTATAAGTAAATGTACAATCCACTACGTTTCCACATATTACTAGCTTATATTAGATACAGTTTTGGTAAACTAAAGTACCAAAGATATAAAACAACAAATACAATTTTATTGTTGTCTGACAGTTAAATACATAATAACTAAAAGAAAAATAAAGGAAATAATTAAATTTAAGCAAAAAAAAAATTAAAAGTTTTGAGCAAGGCGCTTAACAATTTGTTTTTTAAATTTATGTTTAGATAGGGCAAATACATCGATATCATTAAAATTATTATTGTAAGCTTGAACCAATCTCTGGAGCGGCGCTCTCTCTCCTGCATTTGTACGACAGGGAGTTGTAGCAAACAGTGGATAAGAGCGCGCCTCTCGTCTCATTACTGTTCTAGGTACAATATAGTATATTTTACGTATCAGATCGGAGCAGTCAAATTTATAAAATTAACTGTCTAACCTAACCTAACCAATAATAGGCATGAGACAAGATTTTGAAATCCTCTTGCACAACGTGGGTAGTCATTTTCTAAGTACGAAAAGCAATATTTCGGTAATAAATTTAAATTTAACGAAGTTTAAGCCATATTACTATTAAATTTTAAATAGCGCGCGAAAAAAGGCCTCAAGTGTAATGGCGTCGGCTATGACGTCACGCTATTGTAAAAAATGTCATTGAGTCCGCCAAACCTAACGTAGTGGTTAAATTCTCTTTGATGGTTACAATATCGTGACGTCATGCGCCGTGTTTGGTGTTTCAGTCAAAATGGCCGATTGCAGTATTGTAATCTTTTATTTTATTAAAAATCACATTAATCTCAAGGTTATATTATATTATATAAAAATAAATAAGTGTAATACTTTCTTTTTATATGTACTTTCCCCTAAAAACATTAAATCTTTAATTTTTTGATAGTGTCGTCACGCCTATTGTCAATAATACAATGTTTGATATCCCACTGTAAATATTAGCCGCCGAGTCATTATTTTTAATACCTCACCTATTATTTCATCGGCCCTGTTAATATATTTGCTGTCTTATTGTAGCAGCCATTATTTAGTTTAAATAGATCCTTGCCTTTTGTAGGTATGTACATAATGTAATTGTAAAATACTGTACTTAAAATATTTAATCGCTGTCAAGGTTTTTTTGTATCCAAGTAGTTAGTCGCCTAATAAGTTGTTATTCGCCTCAAAAATAATTAGCCTAAATAAAAATGATTTTTATTTTATTTATTTATAGATAATTTAATATTTTATCTATACAAATATATAAACCTGAAGAGTTTGTTTGGTCGTTTGCTTGAACGCGCTAAACTCAGAAAGAAATGATCCGATTTGAAAAAATATATATGTATTTTGTAGTACAACTTGCTAGAATAACTTGATTTTACTGGCCGTATTCTATCTATAGAAATTAAGTTTAATAATAATAACGTGTATTGTCCACGTGGGAGCAAATAAACTGCTACTTCAAATTATCTCGAGAATATAAACTAGAACATTTTCTGATAACAGTCTAAAGGCATAATACATCGCCCTGTTCATAGGGTTATGTCGGTAACTTTAGTTTTCCGTCGGTGTAATGTGCTAAGTGCTGCCTTAAAAATTGTTATCTATATTTATTTACCTCCCGTCTCAAGACAGGAAATTCTTTTGTCGTTACATTGATAATTCAATGTAATGTTGAGATATCAATACTATATTGAGTACCAGAGCGGAGATTTAAAAAGAAAATACGATTTAAAATATTCATTGGAAATAATATTTTTCATGGAATCTAAAACAGATGATATATAATAAAATTTCCACGTTTTATTTGTACGACCTCTTATACCTTAGTAAAGTAGCAAAATCCTTGTGGCTAACTAACTAGAAATGTGTAAGTCGGAATATTTGCTAAATCTTACTAAAAACGATTAGCAGAAAACGAAATTAAAATAATGTAGGTCATGCAGCCTCGCCGTAGACAAAAACTATTTGCTGGATGTTACAATATTGTTTACCTAGTCTTGTCGTCACTGCTGAACATGTGCCTCCTCTTAACAGACTTTTCTATAATCTCCACATTTGGGCCACAGGCGGATTGGTGATCGCAGTAAGATGCTACTGCCATCCATTAGGTGTTTATCCCTTAGTCGCCTTTTACGATTGGTCTACGATGGTCCCTCAAGTCGGAAACCATACGGCTTATACCTAGTATGATATGTAGACATTTATTTGCATTGATTTGTACAAAATAGTCACGAAGATTTATAAAAATCTTCATCTTTAGACGCAATTCAAATAATAATACAAAATGTAATATTACAGATGACATCGACTACGGCTACGATGAGAACGACCCGTCGAAACTCGACGAGTTCGGACACGTTCTACTGCACGGCAAGGGACATGACCGCTGGTTTGACAAGTCTTTCAATCTGTGCTTCAGCAAAAATGGTTTCGTGAGTATTTTATTTGATAGTTTCTAGGTGTATCTCTCACGAAATTGCTCATAGTAAAGTCCACTCCTCATAGCCGGATAGGCCTGATAAATAAATAACGCAATTGCTTAGGATTTAGAGTGTATCACGTCTTGTGAGTCACCATAAGCAGCATAATAAGGCTAAGTCTGCTGTTTGAAAATCTTTAATCTTACTTACTGGAGAGCAAGGGTGGCCAACTTAATAAGTCCTAAGACCGACTGTTTACTGAATGCGATCGACCATATGTCGTATATCAAATGATAAATAGGTATTTTTTCAGATTATTATACGACAAACACTCACTAACTTTGTGCGTCTGTGGCACCGTATTTGTAGACTAACATTGACTAAAATATTACTTTTTATTTATAAGTTGATTGTTTGTAATAGTCGGTTGGCCAACCCTGCTATAGAGGATAGAACGGAATAGCCTTGTACTGCCTGCCAAAGGCCTGGATTGCTTAGAGCTCAAGACATAGGGACATAGGCTCACTACAAATGCAGTTTTACCGCCGGAAAGCCCATATGCCACGGAAAGAACCGTAGCATATTTTTTTATAAATGGTGTTATAACAATTCGGACTTACAATATGCTTAGAATCCCATGCATACCATAAAAAATATTTTACACACAAACATTTTGTCTCTATGATTAACACGTAATTATTATAATTATATTTAAGTAATTGTAATAATTTGATAATACAATATTTTGAAATTGATATACTAAAGTAATATTCTAGATTAATTTAATGAGATTGATTTCCTTTGTTATACAGGTCGGGTTCAATGCAGAGCACACATGGTGAGTAACTGATTTGTTTACTTTCACTGTAAGTTATACAAATAATATTTAAATAGTAAAAGGTCATTTGTACCTATTGTTTTGAAAACGAGGTTTATTTAATTAGTATTCTGTTTTTAAAATATCTCTTGTTTCCTAGCGGTAACTGACCGCTAGTAAAATAGACTACGAAAAACTGTACATTTGTAAAAATATTTTGATGGTATCTGTTTTTTTTTCTTTTCTAAATGTATGTAAGCATAATATATTTACCATAATCTCGCTTGATGGAAGGCGAAGATAAGGCCTAAGATGACACACGTTTGCCTAGAAAGTGTCTGTTCACTTTAGTTTTTCCTTGTAATCTACAACTTAATTCATGTGCACGTGAAAAAGTAAAACTTTTTTTGTCAATGTGTGACATACATAATGTATTTTAATTTATTTTCAGGGCGGACGCACCAGTTATGGGTCATTTGTGGGAATACGTGATTTGGTGTGAATTGGAAATCGGGTAACATTCTCATTTATTAATAACATACTATTACTACTTCTATATGTGACCGGAAAATAAAGGCGGAAACATATTATTGAAACGCCACGCCACCCGACGACACGCCACGCGTGTTGAGTCGAATCAAGTGTATTGTTTTCTATAGAAAAGATACACACTATGAACACCCGACACGACGCCACGCGCATACTGATTTACAGGTGTTGACACGTGGCGTGGCGTGGCGTTTTAATAATGTGTTTTCGCCTTGATACTAATCGTAAGTTGATCAACTTCCGTGCCACTCATATTGTAAAATTTAGTTGCCAGTTTCAGTGAACGTGCTTAATTATTATATTATATACTTAATTGTTATGACACTTACCTAATCTAACCAAACGCGACTATTTGTGGCTAATGTTGTACCAAAACAAAAAACTTCAACATCAATAAGTCTTGTTGAATCCCATTGGTTCAAGCTTAGGTTTATTTTAACCTCCCGAAACCTGGTTAGTTTAAGTTGATCAACTCATGATTCTTATTATTTTCCGGTGACAGATATGTAATTGAAATTTAAATAAATTTTTCCCTATTTTGTTATAGTTATGAGCCAGATGGCAACACTAAAGGCACGGTAGACACGCCCCCACCCGCCCCTATTCGCTTGCAGTGGGATCTGGGACAGGAAGAACTTCTGAGCGCTATCGATATATCGTACAACGTAGCACAGAAACTACTAAACGATGTCGACCTTAGAATACTGATGTACACTAAATATGGAAAAGGTATGTTCAAACCGACTCGAACATTTAGAGATTTGCTCCGTCTTATAATATTTATTAAGGACTGTAAGATTAAAACGCAGTTGCTTTCGTTTGAAGCTAAAAGTGTAATAAAAATATATATCAAAGTGACAAGTAAAAGAAAAGGTATAAAAACAAAGACAATATAAATACAAAAAGGTTGTGCGGTCTTGCACAATATTAGTACATATAAATTCCGCACAGCGCATTTTTATAAGTATTGACCATTACATTACACATACAAAACAGTATTTTCAAAAACATATTTTACTATGTATATTTAACACAAGCTGTAATGCACGGTATTACCCGCGTAGATCCCGTCCCCGTGGAAACTTTACCTTAAAATATAGCCTTAATTAACTTCCACACGCACAATGGCATGTCGTGCCTTTCTATTGCCAAAAGAATTTTAAAAATCGGTTCAGTAGATCTAGATATTACCCCCTACTATGTCACAAACTCGCAAACTTTACCTTACCTTTATTATATGAGTATACTAGATGACCCGCGCGCGGTTTCACCCGCGTAATTCCCGTTCCCGTGGGAACTTCATAATAAAATGTAGCCTATATTAATCAGTGATAATGTAGCATTCAAATGGTGAAAGAATTTTTAAAATCGGTCCATTACTTTTTGAGCCAATTCGTTACAAACTTACTTACATACAAATCTTTCCTCTTCTTAATATTAGTAAAGATATAGCCCTTGTGTTAAAGACATGCTAATGGGTCTTGGAAAATAAAATACTTGGAAAAGTCATGTTTAATTTGGATGATTTCTATTAAATAGTTAATATTTAAAAATAAAATACGTCAAATTAATTTACACCGTTACTGATACGGTAGACGCCTATTTTTTGTTTAGCAATTATTATTATACTAGCAACCCGCCCCGGCTTCGCACGGGTGTAATGCTGATGTATCATATATATAAACCTTCCTCTTGAATCACTATCTATTAAAAAAACCGCATCAAAATCTGTTGCGTAATTTTAAAGATCTAAGCAACCTATGTAGTACGGATAGATAGCGGCAAGCGACTTTGTTTTATACTATGTAGTGATATGTATATTGTCAAGTAACATGTACATTTTTAATGATAAAGGTTTCATGAAGAGCTGCCGCGTATCCCCTGACGCTTTCATCCAGCTAATCCTACAACTGTCGTACTACCGGGACGCCGGACGTTTCTGCCTCACTTACGAAGCATCTATGACGCGACTGTACCGCGAGGGTCGAACGGAAACTGTCCGCTCCTGTACCATTGAGAGCTCCGAATGGGTCAAGGCCATGAATGATCCTAATGCAACGGTAATTTATATTCATAGTGTATAAGCTTCTATTTATTTTTCATTGGATCAAATGTTGTAATGTTGTAACTAACTTGAAGCATGTTTTTACTTCTTGTAATATGTAGTAAAGTATATATCTGTATAGATATTAATATTATATTAATATTTATTTATTTATTTATTAATACATGGAAGACTTACAGCTGTTCAATCTTAAATATATTACAATTTAACATTATTAAATTAAATACTATGTACAATACTATTTCACCACAGAAAGTGCAACTATGGTAGGTGCAGTTTTCGTTAAATGACAAAAAAAAGCCAAATACAGTAAAAGGTTTGGGTCCAGAAAAGTCCGCCGTTGCACAACTTTGTGCTAGAAGTCTAAATTAATTTAATTATATATTGTATTTATTTAAGACAAACTAAGCATGTATTTTTTTAATTATTCTCATATAAATTAAAAGAAAAATATCATCTAACAGTTCTAATCAATGGCCCATTTCACAGGTTGAAGAGCGTATGGAAAAATTCGTAAAGGCTAGTCACCGTCATCAACTGGGTTACCAAGACGCGATGGCCGGTCGCGGCATAGACCGTCACCTCTTCTGCCTATATGTTGTTTCCAAGTATTTGGAACTGGAATCGCCATTCTTGCAAGAAGTCTTTAACGAACCCTGGCGATTGTCTACTAGTCAGACGCCTCATGGTTAGTATGACATATGATTGTAGGTTTGTTTGGAAAGGTGAAACACAAAAACGACAGGACCGAATTATCAAATCAATCGCCTTTTAAGTAACTACATAATTTGTCCGTCCAAAAAAAAAACTCGTTTGATAGATACTTTACCCAGTATAGAATTGCATCATAGCGATTCTCACATATGGACGGTAGACAAGAGCTAAAGGGCGCAGAAAAGTAAAAAAAAATAATTGTATAATCAAAAATGGTTCCATGTGAAATCATAAGCGATGTTGCCCATTAACTCATGGTTTTGTTACTCAGTAATTTTTGTCACCCGCAACCTCAGTAAAGTAGCGGTATTTGGCTCGCTTTAAAAATCTGGGTTCGTTCCCCACGCCGGACAAGGAATCTTTGTGTAGATTCTTAGATTTCTTAGATTTCCGGGTCTGGTTGGCTAAGGTAGTCCCTTAGCCCTCCTCGGTGCCTCGGAAAGCACGTTAAGCCGTTGGTTCCGATTAATCATCATCACCAATTAAAACATCATCTATAACAATTGTATACCAGGAAACGGGCAGCAGCGTTTCCTAGTATGTTACAACATAATACTGCGGTCACCACCAACACGCCTGCCACGCGTGGTGACTACGGCAAAAATCCTCCCTCAGTGGAGGATTTTTGCCGTACGGTGGAGGAGGCCCATGTTCAGCAGTGGACGTTGTACGGGCTGATGATGATGAAATTTTATAATACTTAATGGTGTTTTAACATAATAATATACTTGAATTGTCCAGGTCAAACCAGCATGTTAGATCTTAAGAAGCATCCGAAGTGTGTGAGCGCGGGAGGTGGTTTCGGTCCAGTTGCCGACGACGGGTACGGTGTCTCCTACATTATCGTCGGCGAAGACAAAGTATTCTTCCATGTCTCCAGCAAAAAGAGTTGCTCTATTACGGTGAGAATGTAACCATTCTACTATTATTCATTCCATATAGGAATGGTACTTTAATGAAAACTAAAGTACTAAACGATTTAAATGTAATCTTTTAACGGGTAGTAGGCCCAGGATAAGAGTTCCTGGATGGAATTGGGGGAGGCCTTTGCTCAGCAGTGGGACAGTACAGGTTAAGGAAAAAAAAAGTGGTTAGTTATTATGTTTAGAATTCATTGCTTTGTTGCACAACATCGTTTACATCTGATATCATAGAAAGCTGATCATGAACTGCATTGCAATTTATTAAAGTTTAATATCACGTCATACATGTCACCATACTACTACATGAAATGGACTTATTAACAAATGTAATTATTACCTTGACCGCTATTGGTTTCCTCATATCTGAATTTAATGTTTTTGGTTTAGCTATCAATGGATTATGTAGCTGTAAGTTTCAAATTAGATTGTAACAAGTATTAGACAACAACGACAACCTCCGTAGAGTAGCGGTATTTGGCTCGGTTTACATCTCGGACGTCGTGGGTTCGATCACCACGCCGGACACAAAATCTGATTTCTTTCCGGGTCTGGTTGGTTGAGGGACTACCCTCCGTGCCTCGGAAAGCACGTTAAGCCGTTGGTCCCGATTGTTATAACATCATCAATAATAAGAGTATATCAAGGAACGGGCAGCAGCGTTTCCTGGTGTGGTACAACATATTGCTGCGATCACTAACCCGCCTGACCTCCCTGCCAAGCGTGGTGACTATGGCAACTACCCTCTCGGGAGGAGGCCCATGTTCAGGGATGGACGTTATACGGGCTGATGATGTTTAGACAATTTATTCGTTTTACCAAAATAGCACATTCTATATCATAGTTAAGCAAGTTTCAGTTTCGTCCAATGAAGGTGCAACTATTTAGCAGCTACCACATGGTATCGAAAGACGTTACTGAAACATGTTTTATATCTAGAAGAATCTAACTATGTATGCTTTCCTATAAGATAATCAACGTCCAAGCGAGGCAAGTTGCTGACATTTTTGTATAAAGAAATCTGTGACTTCATTTTTCAGTTATTGTAACTAAATTATGCACCGTAATTCTTCAGAAACCATTCCATGTGTCATAGTGGGTAGATAAAAGCTTTCTTCGTTACTGACCCATATTCAATTTTTGTTTTATTAAAAAGTTTATATTGTCATTTTAGAAGTATTCTTATTTTTTTCCAATTTCCGTAAGAAATTTCTATCCTAGAAAGTATATCCGTGACCACGACTGGTGTAATCCACGTCGAAACGTCGGATTATTAAAAAGGTAATGATTTGCCTCAAAATTATACCGCGATTGAGATCCGCGTCTACTATAAATTTCCGTAAGAACCTTCTCCTGACAATAACAAACACAACAAGAAAAGAATTTGCGAAATCGGTCCAGCCTTTCACGCTTCATGTTGTAACCAAGGGAAATAGGGATCATTTTTATATATATAGACAGATTACAAGACTAAAGTTATGATATTCTATTACAACAATCGTGGAATTTTAATACAATTTTACTATCATTTCTGAAAATTATTATTAAGGCTGCTTAATAAATAAGTTTTCTTTCATTTTATTCATAGTTTTGCCTCTACATGTCTTTATTTAATGGTATGTTTTTGTTTTGTTTTTAGAGCTCGACTAACTTCGTGACACAGATTGAGAGGTCGCTGAAAGATGTACAGGACCTGTTCGTTGAATACAAAAAACTGAAAGGGGTCAAGGATAAAAAATAAATCCAGTTGATCACGCGTTTGTAGTTTGTTTTAGAATAATTATTCTACTTTTGTTGTTGTTGTAATATGTAGTTTATAATTATTATTTTCATTGTAAGTATAAGTGAATTATTTTAGAAAGATTATATTATACTGTTTAAATTGAAATCATGTTCTACAGTGTTTGGTATTGCGACTTTTTATTAGTATAAGAATTAAAAACCTGAATATTGTATGTGACTATAGTACAAGTGGCTTGGTGCAGGAATGTTTTTCTTTTAGGTAGGTCAATATCTCAGCATAAAGTTATTATATAATATGTCATTTAATTGTGATTTGATAACGTCCTCGTTTTAAGAAGGCAACAGACCTAGAACCTATGTTTATTAATGACTTTCACATATTACTTTTTAATTAATGTTGCTTATAATATCGTTTGATATAACGTCTACGCACCTTGCTACATATCAAAACGAATTTATAGTACAACTTATAATACATTTTGTAACTTTATTGTGTTTTATTATTGAACTATTGAAATATATCAGACATATTTGTGCTAGGTCTTCGATCCAATGTTAGTTTTATACAAACAGACAAAGAAATAAGAGTCGTATAATTTATTATTTTTGGTGTTTTAATTATCATTCGTAATGCTCATTAGTTCGTGACATCCAAATCCAGACTATTATGATTATCTTTATGTGTGTGCTAATACTTGTAGGTTTAAATAAAACTATCAAAATATTCATATTGATTTTTAGTCAGAAATATACTTAATATATTAAAAGAGAACAAATGTGACAAACAATTCCATGTCCATTTTAGCCTAAAATAATGGTAAAATTTACTTAATGGGAGATAATATTTTAATATGTTATTTTTATTATATATATATCTATATTTTGAGTGTGCTACAAATGTGTATATAAAATCTACTTAGAATAAACTTATGTACATTGTTTAGTTTGTTATGTATTCGATGGCATCTTTAAATTGTAGTTATGTTATTAATATTTGTTTGCCTACTTACGAAGTGTAACTTCTTTGTTATTTATTATGCAAAAGATATTCTTCATATTGATACTTACAATATACAAATACAAATAAACTTATGGTAATGGTAGATAAATAAATCGCATAGTTTAAGTAGATTTTATTTCAAGCCAGTTATTGTGTACAACCAATGTTTTTGGGTAAATTTAAGAAAATCTATATATATTTTTCTAAGACAATATTTTACACGATGGACTCTTGACTAGAACGATCTTAGAAATCAAGAAGTAAATATACGATGGTTACAAAGATGCATAGTTGCAATAGTTAATTGAAGATTACCCTATTGGTATTGACTAGTTAAATAGCTAACTAGCTAATTCTAGTTCATTTATCCTAGCTAATAGTCTAAGAGCCGTGGAAGATCAACCTTCACCCATCTGATAACCAGATAAGACATACTTTTTGTCAAATATTATTCATTAACAAACATGGCTATGATAACTTGCCTATCAAGAAGTGTTCATGACTAATTTTCATTTAATTAATTTTAATCAATTTAGAGAAAGAAGAGTGTTGGACGTTGGTGTGATATAACAGGACACATACCAGCTGCACTCTGCCTGACCGAGTGTGCATGCTCTTTTACCCTTGATTTCAGTAAAAAAGAGCAATTGTTTCTACAACATTAATTTAGAGCCTTCTGACCATATTCCTTGCTTATATTATTATATAGACACTTTTTGTATTATTACATTACATCTTATTTATATATTGAATGAAATTCATTTGATCAAAATGTGATAAAAGAAAGTTGATTAAAAATAATTCTATGAAAAATAGCCATGAACACTTTTGATAGGCGGATAGGATCTTATGTGTGTTTGTTAATGAATAATATTTGACAAAAATTATGTGTTATCAGATGGGTGAAGGTTGATCTTCCACGTCTCCTCTACTATCACAAAAGTTTAAATTGTTAATTATTCAACGATTAAATCTTACATTCAATAAAACATTGATTTAATACCAAAATACATCACCTTTGCTTTTAAACGCATTTTATCATTTTAATTAGGTTTTGTGTGTGACTAAGTTATATATACTCCATTTGTGTTAAGAATAACATAGTTTTTGAAGTACATTCATTGTTCAATTAAAATAAACTGTTTTATTCGCATTCATATTATTTCGATTTCGCACTAAAAGTTTTCAATAGAAAGGGCCTTAGTTAAGATTTTATCATTCAAATCCTATCTATTTCAACAGTTTGATCAGCAAACACGGATGAAACTGTTTTGAGCTGAGTATATTTATTGTTAATTTTTGAATACTCTTAATACACATTCTGTCCATTAATATTGTTAAGCTGTACATTTAAATGTTTTTGTAGATATTGAGGTTCACACATGTCATGTGCCTTTACAATATAACTGAAGAGGGCACAAGATTTTACTTTTGTAAATCTTTTACTTGTTGGATCCTCCTATTGTAATCAATTTGAATATACATTAAGCAACTTACAAGTTTTTATCTATTAATAATATTGTAAATAAATATAAGTATTTAATATTATAATTTGTTTTATTGCTGCTCAGATATCCCGATCTATAAACTGTTTATTCAGTTACATAGTATTATAGGATTCATGGGTTGATCATTATCTGGGTAAATTATGAAGAAACTATTAGTAAGGACTTATATACTGACTGTTTCGTTGGGTACACGAGTTTATTTCTAGACGTCAGAAGCGGATGTATAGTTATATTCAAAAGCACACATATGACGAATAATTCTCGAATATTCCCAGTCGCCGCCGCGAGGATTGCCACCGGAGGCAAATGGGAATAAAAATTCCCAATCGACACCGGTGGCGACTGGGAAGTCATTGCCCCCACTTCAGTTTCGCGGGAAGACATGGAGTGGTCTATTATAAGCCGGAAACCAAACAACTCTTATATAAAAATGAAAAATAATATTTAATTTCATAAACATACGCTTTTTTATTCTTGATATCAAAAATAGGTAAGCACTTGTAACTGATACGGAAACCGCCGTGCGTGAGTCCGACTCGCACTTGGCCTGTTTTTTATTAAGATTAGAGGCAGGTTTAGGACCAGTTGCCTCATCCTTTTATTCTCTACGATTGAGAAAGCAATGTACAGCGAAACAGAAGTGGGGGCCATTGCCTACTTCGCGTATGTTTATGAAATTAAATATTATTTTTCATTTTTATATAAGAATTGTTTGGTTTCCGGCTTAGAATAGACCACTCCATGTCTTCCCGCGAAACTGAAGTGAGGGCAATGACTTCCCAGTCGCCACCGGTGTCGACTGGGAATTTTTATTCCCATTTGCCTCCGGTGGCAATCCTCGCGGGGGCGACTGAGAATATTCGACGTATAATTCTGACGTGTAAGGGGACATCTGACCTTATACTTCTGAGCTCTAGAATTGTTCCATGAAGATAAGTCTTAAATTTATATTTACTAAATACGAGCGATGCGAATATAAGATAGCACCGCCATGCGCCATTTAGGTTGTGATGCATCATAGATGGTCGCTGATAAAGCGACAGAAGTGTTAAACCACAGAAAATATATAGGTATGTATTATATAATTATATACTATGTATATACGGGTATTATATTGAGTTATGAATGCAGTCTTGCTTTAGATCAGTGGTTCCCAACCGGTGGTCCGCGGACCACTGGTGGTCCCTGGAAGCACTAGAAATGGACCTGAAGCTGCCCAAAAAATATTGCGACGCAGCAAAATATCTATTCACTGAACATAAGATTTTCTAACACCCAGAAGTTATTGTAATAGTGTTCATTTTAGGGTGATTACGCAAAACTGGTGGTCCGTAACGACATAAACATTTTGTAAATGGTCTTTCAGTGCTTAAAGGTTGGGAACCACTGCTTTAGATCATAAGGTTTTCGATGGTGCACCATCGATCAAAATCATCCATCCATTCAAAAAAATATTGCAGACTATTCTGATACCACATCTACACTCTCCCCTCGTACCTCGCCTCGTGCTTCGTCTCATGTCTCGGCTCGCACTTCGCGTGATCGGTAATAAATTAGCATCGTGTTTACACTCTCGTGGCGTTCAATTGCCTTTGAGCTAGCGACAATGGAGGACGTTGAAGTGTTAGCAGCAGCAAGCCTTGGATTCATCATCATCTGAACTTGGGCCTCCTCCCGGGGGAGGGTATTTGCCATAGTCACCACGCTTGGCAGGCGAATTGGTGACCGCAGTATTATGGTGTACCATACAAGGAAGCGCTGCTGCCCGTTCCTTGATATGCGATTATTATAGATGATGTAATAACAATCGGGAATTTCCGAGGCACGGAGGGTAGTCCCTCAACCAATTTACACAAAGATTTCCGGCGTGGGAACGAACCCACGACCTCGGAGATTTAAAGCGAGCCAAATACCGCTACGCTACGGAGGTTGTCTATGTCTTTGTTTACTGAGCTTCTACTACTATACAATCAATTTAAATCAAAGCAAAGTAAAAAAAAGTTAAAGCAAGTTTTTGTGTAATTTATTTTTGGGATCCCAAATTATCGGTTCCTTTTGAAATAATTGTAGAAATCAAAACATTTCTTCTTTCCAATCAATTTTGTAGTTTTAAACACAACCTACGCGGCACAACGTTGAAACATGAATGAAGTGAAAGCGAGAATGTAAACACCATGCTCGCGTTTGTCGTAAGGTCCTTTGACTCGCGAACAAAAAACCGCTCCGGACGCGAGCGTTACGAACTACAAGACGGGGTGCGAGGCAAGCTTCGAGCTTCGATTCACACTCCCGTCTCGTTGCTCGGCTCGCAGTTCGTCTCACTACCCGTACGCGAGTGTAAATGAACTATGATAGTACAAAAAGGTTATCGCTTATTTTCTATATGAAGGTTTGTACCTCGTCAAAAATTGATCAGACATAATTTCTTGTAATATTATGAATAACCTCAAGATTAAACGAACTAATTTTATATCTTATATTCAAATGTAAAGTAATTTTTCATAAAGTGTGGAATATCAGGTGGAGGAGTCTCAAAAGGCTTAAGCCGCTATGGCTTACATTTCGCATAATATAAGGATGGATTTGGTAACATCAGCTCAGGCAGGCAATTTGTTTATAGTTTCTTTATTTTCTAAAAACAATAACTTATTTAAGCTTTTACCGGATTATTTTATTATTATATCGAAATAAAGAAATTTTATATTATTTCCGATCAATACAAGAGATTAAGTAAGAGATGAAAGCATAATACCTGCATATCATGAAACTAAAATATATGATGGTCATTTAAATCAATGTTTTACAAGAATTAGTTGAAATGATGTATCACATTCTTAGAATTATATTATACCGATTATGGGTTGTGTCTACTTTTACATTATTTAGTAGTGTTATCGTATTTTGGTTCTATGGATTCATAACAGCGTTTCTTATATTTGCCGTGGGCATATCAGGTAAGTTTATAGTATTTTATACAAAAAATCTAAATAACTTCGTCCCAATATTATATTGCTTAATTTTCATACAATTAAGCGCTGATGCGATGCCAATTCTATTGATTTTTTAAAAGCTATAACCTATTCTTGAACCTTAAAACTAACTCATGGTTTTTTTATTTGTCTTCATAACGAATTGTAATAGGTTATATGTGTTTACAGGCATACTTTATAGTGCCCAAGACTTATTGCTGTACTACCCCAATGATCCGCCAGACTCCAGAGTATTTGTGCTTCAACCTAGTAATTACAAGCTTCCATATGAGAGCATAAAAATCAGCAGTAAGGATGGCTTCAAGATCCATATGTTCCTCATTAAGCAGGCTGTGAATAGCAACCGCAAACCAACTATGATATTTTTTCATGGGAATGCTGGGAATATGGGCCAGAGGTGAGAAAGCTCCTTAATTCAAATTAGAGATATCATAGACATGCGGTCTATGATTTTAATAGTAATAGCCACAAAAATAAATATTTTTTTATCACATCTATTCAAAAAGAGCTAGTTTATTCCTCGTAAACAGGGACCAAAATAGCTCATTAATCCCTTAGGGACCAAAATTGATTTGAAGTTGGAATGTGGATATTGTTAATAATTTTTCAATCAGCAAAGAGGTGAATCACAAACCATGCGGGAACAATGTATTGAATATGTGACTGGATATATGAAAAATAAACAACGCGCGAAATTAAATGCATTCTGCTTTCGTTCGTAGTTGATTCATATTCAGATTTTAGAATTATAAAAAATGAGTGCGTCTTCCTCAAGTGAAAGTATTATTATGTCTTATGGTTCTTCATTGTAAGTAAATAAATTCTTGTTCATAAGTTGCACTTACTTATTTTCTCATAGAGGGTGATAAAAAGTAGAGTGTCCACCCCCGAGGTGGACACTCTACTTTTTATCACCCTCATGCAACACTATTTTAAGCTCGAGTGACATACTTTTAATCCCTTCCAATCCTGAGTGCAGATTAAAAAAAACACTCTCGCCTTTAAAATAGTTGTTTGCTCCCTAGATAAACAATCTACTATTTTTTAATCCACCTGTATTAATACCATTATCTTCCACTAACTATAGGTAAAATTCGGATCTTATGTGAGCAAACAGGGATCATCCCGACTCGGATAGGTTAGGTTGGAAGGGGATGTTTCCATTCGTGTTAATTTTTTTTCAACCACCCAGAAGTAGGATTTTGGTTAAATTTTTCTAAGTCTTTTTTTCATAGTGCCCTGTTTTGTATACACTGACCCTGTTGGTTTTCCTACATGAATAAATAAATAGACACTATGCAGTATAATTTTTGAAAATATGTTTTTTCACAGTACTACAATAGATTTTTAGGTTTATGCACCCAAAGGGTTGAAACGGGACCCTATTTCTAAGACATTGCTGTGTGTCTGTCTGTCAACAGGCTGTATCTCAAGATCTGCAATAGCTAGATGGTTGAAATTTTCACAAATAGTGTATTTCTCTTATGGCTATAACAAAAATTACTAAAAATAAAATAAAATAAAAGTTTGTTGTATGTATTTAAACTTTAGTCAGTATTTATAATAATGTTATTAACAGAGCAGTGCAACAAGCCTGATAATAATAAGTAGCTGTTGTTAATTAGTTTTTTCAAGTCATTGAAACTTATACTCTCATATCCTACTAATATTATAAAGGCTTTGTAAGAGTTTATGGATTTATGTTTGTTACTCTTTCACACAGTAACTACTGTCTGGTTTTTCGTGAAAGAATGCGTGCGGATAGTTTATAATCTGGAATAACATCGCTCCAACCCAATGGAGCAGAGTAACTTGGGTACCAGCTACTATAACATAATATAATTATATTTCTATACAAATTACTGAACTCAACCCCTGCAAATAAGGTGGATTCACTGTGACTTTTCCTTAAAACATATAAACAAATTGCTTTAATAATATTATTCATCTAAATTTTGATTATACGCACATGTTATGTTTTTACAGGTTTGCTATAGATTTAATCTACACTAATATTATAAATATGTTTGTTACTAATAAAACAAAAACTGCTGTATGATTTTTGATATTTTTTTCACCGACCGTATTTATTTATAAAGTTCCTACAATAACTGGAGCTATGTGTTTCCCAAGCGCAGTTTTACGTGTGTAAAACTGCGCTTGGGAAACTAGTTGTAAATATATAAGCAGAAGTAGCAACAGATATTTTAAACAAAATATTTTTATTCCAGACTATCCAATGTATCAGGCTTTTATCACAAACTTGACATAAATATTTTGATGGTGGAGTACCGTGGCTATGGTCTGTCAGAGGGCAGTCCTTCTGAACGAGGTTTTTATAATGATGCACAAGCATCACTTGATTATTTAATGGAACGCACGGATGTTGATGTTAGCAAAATTATTGTGTTTGGTAGATCTTTAGGTTGGTATGTTTTAATTATTGATCTAGTATATAATTTAAGTTTCACCATAGTAATTATTTCAATTGATACTGTTAGTGTCACTAGTAATGAAAATCTGAATTCTCAAACAAATGATTAATACTATTCTAGATGAATTTTATGGCCCGTAAAGTAGCAAAAGTCTCAGGGCAAATAACATATTTATGTACATTAAAAAAAAAATAAGTTTTGTGGTGTATTTGGATATTTGTTTCTATCACAAAAATCATTAAATTAGGCACACACCTATTTACCTAAATTATTATTTGAAGACTCCACGGAAAAAACTATGAATATGAAATCATTATTAGAGATGAAGTTGTAGTTATTATCGGCTAGACCCTAGTATCGGCCAGCAGTGTTTTGTTGGATCTAGTTCCAGCCTTAATGATGCTGGTTAGACTAATAGTTAGTTTAACGTGAAAATAACCGACTTATACTTAATTAACCCAAGAGTAAGAGGCTCCAACTAGATCTAACCATCTTAAACTAGATGTAGCCAAACATGGGTTTCAGCTGTATATATAAAAATAAAAGCTGAACTATTACATACAAACTGCCTAAATTATGTCTTTTGCATAGAAATAATAAACCAAAAGCCACAAGATTCCATTAAAGTAATTTTCATAAAAACAGTGACATTAATTGTTTTGGAGAACAGTGTTTGTGTAAACCTTACATTTTGAATACAATAGTATAATGTATGTATTATTTTCAGGCGGAGCTGTGGCAATAGACCTAGCATCAAGGCTAGAGTACAGGAATAAGATATGGGCACTCATAGTTGAAAACACATTCACCAGTATACCAGACATGGCAAATGTCATTCTCAAATGGAAATGCTTGAAGTGGCTTCCACAATTCTGTCATAAGAACAAGGTATCTATTAGTTTTTACTTACAGATTGACATTTGGTAGGTAATACTTAAAAAAAACAAAACAATTGATAGAATAATTCAACTGTAATGTGCCATTGCAATAATTTTATTATATTTGAAGTTCTAATGGCAGAAGTCCACTATATTATTACTATACCTATACTAGTATCTTTATATTATTTATTACCGTTTTTTTTAGTACATGTCATTAATGAAAATGGGACATGTGATGACACCAACATTAGTGATATGCGGTTCCAACGATGCTTTAGTCCCTCCTTCAATGGCTAAAGAACTTTACATACGCTGTGGCGCAGTTTGCAAGAAACTTGTTGTGATGCCTGGAGGTGGTCACGACGACACCTGGACTCGTAGAGATTATTATACCTCAGTACAATTATTCTTAGTCAATGTACCGCCTTTACCAGACGAAATAGGACCCTACTTCGATGAAAGTAATGACAATGCGGTAAGGCATAGCATTGTGCATACTGTATAGTATTTACTGTATACATTTGTTAGAACTAGAACAAAACACGCGATTTGTGTTTATTATTTAACAAATTTTTAGATAGGTAATGTATTTTAATAGTATAAGATGATGTTGTCAAAATCTTATCAAATTATCTGGTAGAAATGGCGATGGTATTAATGTCTGTGTTTAGATATTCCTGTCTAAAATTTTCTTCAGATCAACCATACTACATGTTCTATTAATACATAATAATATTTTAATATATATATTTTTATAATTAAGCACAAATCAATAACTGAAACATAAAACTGAATGCCTTATATTTGCCATGCGTTTGACTGATTTTGTTGTCGCCAGTATTACATAGTAAGAAACGATTTAATTAAGAAATGCCTTAACATTAATGGGGCTTTAGTGAAATCAATTCGTTTTAGAATTAACATATTTTTCTAGTTAAAATCAAAGCAATAGTTTTATTAATATCGCTATGATATGAAGCTTTATGTATATTTAGCACAAGGTAGTTTTTAAACTTACAGCAACAACTTTCGTAAAATACATAGGATTGCGGGTAAGAAAAGTGACTGTTTGTATATTTATGATTGAAGATGTATTAGAACTTATCTTTAAAAATATCTTGACTATACAGCAAATGTAATATGTTACAGTATAAAAAAAACTCTTACCTAGCTGAATTACTTTTGACTTACACGAAAAGCTAAATATGTTAAAACCCAAAAACGAAATGTTGATAGTTATAAAAGCTTATTGAAATCGAAATTTTAGACAAACAGCTAGGTACTGCCGTGTCAATGATACGGAGCCCTACAAAGCTCCCAAAAGTGTGTGGTAGAAAGTTAATAAATAATAGAAAAAAAATGTATAAGAAACTTTAATGTAATATCAATTTTTACCCTATACTTGAAAAAAATAAACTTAGCTATCGACGGACTACATAGAGGCGGTAAATGATGTAGTGCAGAGATTGCGATCTAAAGGCACGCGTTGGCCCACAACGCACTATGAGCGCCACTATGAAGTATTGAGCATATAGTGATTCTACCTACGCTATATATGTAGTACTTTTGCCTAGGATTGATATCTCCATCATTTCTCAACCAGGACAAGGCGCTTGAAACCCCCGGATTTTAGAGCCCAGAACCCGGACATGTCATAAGGTTTTTTTAAACATAGGGACTCGGGCACAGTACTTTTGTCGCAAGTGGCCTAAGAATTTAATTTTTAAACCCGAACTACAAATGAGTCCGGCCCGGACGCTCTCCGGACGCCATCTAAACTAGAACTAATCCGGGGAAATCCGGACGGATGCCAACCATAATTTTGCCACAATCACTACATTGTCAAAATTTTACTAAAGCACGTCAATGGCTTTTATTGTTGATTTGTTGATTCACAAGGTTCGCCACCCCTGATCAGTTCAATTAATATATAAATCTATGGTCTTGTTAGTCAAAAGTAAAATAGGCTAGTAACGGGGTTTGACAGTATCATGTAACATAAAACTATCACAATTACTTGTCGGTAAAATAAAATGAAACGTTTCTGACATTTGCCAAGATAGTGCGGTTTTTTGAACAACTTGTGAACTTAATACTTGATGGGAATATTTAACATCGATTAACAAAGCAGTGTACGGAAAGGCTTTTTGATCAATTAAACTAGGTCAAGACATTTTATAATTACTTATTGTTATACAGACACTTTTCGGTGCATATTTTTTTTTATGTGTTTTGTTCTATAATCACTTGTCCGTCCTTTAAAATTTCATCTTTGCCAGTGACTCGATTAGTTTTTTAATCTAAGGTGGACACATTATAGAATTTAAAAAATATATAAGACTTGCTCTCCAGTCTTCACGTTCTCAACTGACACATATTTAGTGTAAAAATTACTTCATTCTGTACAAATATTCAAGAACTCCAATTACATGCAACATGAGGCCTTTTTGATTGGCATGTAAGCCTGAAATGTAGAACGAATGGTGTTATTCCAAATAATGTTTTCATAAATCATCGTACATATTTATTCGAGAATAGCCAAATCTATAGATGTTGGTTAAGGAGGTGTTAATGTAATGTATTAGTTTAGCTAGATGATATTTATCTAAAACATAGAATAGCTTTAACCTGCAATAATAATAGAGACGTATCAGAAATAAAAATCTTTAGAAAGCAATAGTTTTCTACAAATTTCTTCTTTATTAATAAAAGTGATTTGACTTTATGAAGCTATTTTTCGCTTACGAACTCTTTATATTGAAATCATTATCTACTAAGTATTGTAGATAGGTATTTAGTGTTCTTTTTTTAAATTAAACAATTGTAACTGTAATAGTTAACGATATAACTTAAATTTATCAACTGTTATCGCAACAGATTAGCGCAATCGATTCGGAAATATTACTGACTTTGTGGCTAATTCTTTTAATGACATCTTATTATTAACAGCCAATTTAAAAAAAAATATAGTGCGACAGTCAGTAATATTTTGATCATATGCATATTTCCAAGTATGTGCGAACAAAATAATGTTTTTAATACATTATTTATTATTAAAAGTTGTGTAAGAACTATGTTTTAGAGATATGTCTATTACTATCGTGGGACTATCATGGCTGTGTCGACTCAAATGCAGTACCTATCCTCCGAAAAACGAATCAGAACGACGGAAACTATATGTAATAAAGTGTCATTCAGTTGGTTTAGTTTATTTTAATTTTAATATTATGTATCTTCTGGAACTGTTAAATTGTATTATAAAACTCTAAATATAGACTCCGTTGTATCTGTGCAAACTACTCAATCAATTATTTTACACCATCTAAGGCAAGATTTTATGGTTCTGGTTTAAATTTAAATAAGGTAATAAGAATTTGCGAGGTTTACCTGTCATTTTAGATCTCAAGGGCAGATATTTAAATGGTTTTCTTGTAAGCACGAGACTTTTAAACTTTGCTTTATGCTAATATCATCAAAGCCAAAAAATAGCAAACTTAAAGCTTGCATGCTTTCAATATTTCATGTTGTTAGTGCCAAATTTCTTTATGTATAGTTATTTAGAACAAGTTTCTAAATTAAAAGCTGAGTGTATTTGTATACAAAATTTGAACAGAGCAGTAAATAATAAATTTTGAAAATTTGTTTGTAATAGTTATATATTTTTCAAGACAATACAAATAAGCTTAAATTAAAGCTTAAACTAGTAGAAGTTATGTTAAATAACTATTCGAATCAGAGATAAACTAAGATACAATAAAAATATTTTTTTAATATGGTTGTAAATCTATATGTAATGTTTTGCAGCACCAACGTGTATTGCACCACCGTTATGAAGGGGGTTTGTGTTATAATTTACTTAGATTCACACAATAAGAACTGTAAATCGGCATGACGATAAAGTATATCTATTTAGTCCGTCAGTTAGAATACCAAAAAAATATAGGACACGTATATGTTGAAATGACGAGGATACAGCGCATTAAAATTTCGTGTAATGTCACATCTAGGTCCGATTTTACCTGGTAGTGACGTCACAAGAACCCCTCTCCTGAATTTATAGTTTGTTGTTGCTCTGTATCGTTGTAAATTTTATTGACTTGATAAATAAAAAAAATATTTGTCCAATATTTTTTTTGTAATCTAACTGACGGACTTAATATATATTTTTAGTTCTCATATCTATTACCTATGTGTTTTATACTGTGCAAAAGTTTCAAACAATTTATTAATACTTTGTTTTTCATTTGGCATTATAATGCCTCAATACAAAAATTACCGTAGAACTGTAATGATGTGTGTGACACCGTGGTAAAGTTCCAAACATTAAAAAAAAAATTAAAACTTATTTTATTTAGCTGTATAATTTCGGTAATTCCTGAATTCAGAAATTACCGTTATAACTTCATTGATGGCTTCAAACTTTGAAAATGTATATTCAACTGAATAAGTCACAAATGCAACCTAAAAGCCATGCTATTCGCTAATTGAAGCCTAATATCTTTACTCAAACAAAGAATCATTTTAACTTAGTAACAATAGATTTCAATACTACATAAGCTCCGCAACGATATAATCTTCTTACTCACATAATTATAAACCTATACACGTGTTACCCTAACTTAATACTACTTCTAGTATCGTGACGAGTAACATTGACAAATAAGAGGTCATTGACTCGCCCCCGAGTCAGATTAAGATTAACTTGCCTATTTATTGCGCTTGCGTCGACGAGTTCCCTACTTAGTGATCGCTAATTATGAAAGGACCTATTTTATACTTTATATTATAAACTATATGATCCCCGCAATTTTTTCCGTGTGGTGTTTGTTATTCCTTCGGTTCTTTTATCTATCCCACGGGAACACATACATTTTCTATGATTTAAAGTATTTAAAATGTTGACCGGGGATGTATGGTACCACCATGTAAAATTTCATTTAAATCGGTGCAACAGTTTCGGAGATTAGCCCGTACAGTTTTATTATAGGTATGTATAGTTTTGTAATCTACCGGTTACATAAAATAAAACTGTAGAGGTCGAATGTTTGTACATAGAAATAAACGCTAAAAACTGAGGGGGGATGTTAGAAGTAATATAGAACACATCCAGTTTTTTTTTGTTTCTCTGTCTGTTTGTATGGAGTAATCTCATTAATGAATAAATGAAATTTTGTATGGTGGTACTATACATCCCTGGTCAACATTTTAAATACAGAAAATTAATGAGCTCCCTAAGGATAGTTATAAAACCGAAGGAATAACTAACACCACGCGGACAAAGTCGCGAGCATCGGCTAGTTATATATCATTTTGTTCCGATTACGTTCTCATTTCAAAGGTTCAATAATTAAAAAGTGATACGAATTATCTTTAATGTCGTGCGCAATCTTAACTTATTCAGCATTTAAGCACCTGACACAGATATCTCGGATTGTATTGTTACTGATGACTGGTACTGGCTTGTCGTGGTCTTAGACCACAGTTCAGTGGGTTCTCGACGCAATGACCGTATTAAGACTACTTGGTGTCCTAACCATTAAGTAACTTCATTATTTTCAAACAGCCAAAGTTTTTCTGGTGTCCCCAAAAACAGGAGGTGCGAATTAATCCGGCACTGTCTGGCCCACGTCACTGACAGTAACATCGTCGATACAATGGTAATTTTAGAGCAGCTGGCCACAAAGAATTAAAATGTGGTTTTCACTTATTCCAGAGGTAATTTTTCTATGGATATTTTTTTTTTCTTAATAGTTCATTCCACAATGGTTTATTAGTTCCACGGAACAAATTACCAATGGAACCAGTGAGTATTAATTACTATTAATTACTAATAGGTGTACTTTATTCTCTGGTCAACTCTATAGAACAAGCGACTGGTGTTAGAAATCAGATCAAAATCTCGGCAGACTTAAAAACAGCCATCTCATAAGTCGCTAGTCTCATTATGCTTGTGACTGGTATAATTTATTTTAATGTTATCCTAATAAGTTCGTATAAAATAAAATTCTACTGTCATTTTCTTAATAAATTACTTTATTTTACAATGAATAGTCTTTTTTTATCCAAGATCGCCTCCGCCGCTAAGTTTACGGCATATTACTAAGTCAACGATTGAAATTGCACTGGAATCTAATTATTTCTGTGATTGAGCACATTACTTAACCCTTATTAAAACGCAGGAAGCTATTCTTCCCACATCTCAGATTGAAGAAAGTCGTGTTTTATTTTTACGCAAACTTAATATTTCGGAAAATCTTTTTTAATGGCAACACTTTTCAGAGAATTATGACATGCCAAAAAAATGGTAAACACACGTCAAAGTCAGATGACGTGTTTTGCCGCCGAAATGACCGTTATTTTTAAGGTTTTGGGGTAGTTCTAAAATAAATGAGGTAAGCAGATTTAAGTTTAGACTATATTACGGCTGTATGAAACGTAAAATATGCCCAGAATCTTTCGTTTATACCTTGGTAGAGTCGATTGAAATTTAGTCGCATAAGTGGGAAGATATCATACCAGTGGTCGTCATTGCACACTACATTCGGAAATCCTATAATAATATATAAAATCCGTGTATTAAAAAAAACTTGGTAGTTGCATCTTATTAGTTATTATTCGTTATTTAACAAAAAGGATAGTACTCACCAATACAAGTAACTTGTTACTACACATTAATATCGAGCTTGAGCTACCTACTCAACTAAAAATGTATGGTGAAGTCATTCATTTTTCAATTTCCGCGTTCTTTCCTTAGTGGAAGAAACTTTTTTTGATGAGTACTTTTACCTCCTTTATTGAAAACACGATCTATGTAATTTTTTACGTTATAATTTAATTCACAAGTGGAGCCGGGGCAACTAGCAAGTGTTTTAAAATATTGATGGCATACTGGGAGCTATAGTTTAGTACCTTCCAAATTTTTTTTTTAAGAGAGAACAGACGGCGGGATATATACTTAAAAAAATGGTATTTCCCCCCCACTAACCACACTTTTGTGTGTATTTTTGAAATCTACGACCCAAAATTACCCAAGAACAACTGAAAGTCTGTTTATTACCATCAGGATAATGAAAACCAATCAATGCTCGGCTTCTTTGGTGTGCTTTACGATTGCTCCTGGCAACTGTAGTCGAAACAAAAAAGAAATGTACTTAGTTTACAAATAAATATCTTTAAACCTACTTTTTGTTTTGGACCGATTTAGTTTGATTTACGCAATTTTAGCATACTATTGATTGTGTCTGTAAGTTTTGACAAATTAAGACATTGTTATTATAACATTTTTTCTAAATGAAGTTTAAGTTTGAAAGAGATAATCAACAAAAAAGAAATGACAAGTGCACGATTGTGCGGCCATAACTTGTACGGTGAATAGGAAGATATCTAGCGTGTATCATTATTTTTTTTACTATTCGGACTTCAATATGCACAAAGAATTAGGTCTCTAACTCAAGTAGATTTCCATGGCCGCGCAATCGTGCACGTTACGTTCGCGCGGCCAACTTAAAAACCTTTAAAATTCTTTATTTTTACTTTGACAAATTTTTTGTTTTCACCCTTCGAATTGACAAATTCCGACACTTTTTTGGTGCAGTTAATTTTTTGTTTCGAAAACTTAGCGGAGCTATCGTAACTAATTTACTCTTTGAAAAGGTATTAAACGCAGCACGCATGATCATTATCATACATCTATAAAATCCTCCCATGCAACGGATAGAACGTTTCATGTGAGAACTTGGAGAAACTGCAGCTTTTGCAATTGGTTAGTTGTGGTGATGATTCGGCCTTCTGACAGGTATATAACGCCTGGGATTTGATTCCCAGGATGGACAATATATTTTGATGTGAGGGCTCTTGGTACTCAAGTACGACTCGAGTGTGACTGTTCGACGAGTATTTTTTATTCCAAGCAGAACTATGTTCAGATGTGATAATCGTGCAATCAAAAATGTGTTTTGTGAATTCACAAAAAGATTAATATATATTTTCAAAAATATTTTATATACAGTCATTTTCATTATAATTTATAAATAATGTAAGACATCAAGCATTGAGTAAATTTAAACTAATATTACGTCTACAAATACGAATTATTATGTAGGATTATAGAAACAACAACAATTTCCTAAAATATTTAATTTTATATATGAAGTTCATTTAACAATCCACGCACCGTATGGTACCCTAATGAATGTAGGTAAAATTAGTCTACTTTATTAACATCTCGAAGAGAGGTAGGTTCATACATTATGCAAATTATTTGCATAAGAAGCTTAATATTATACGAAATTGAAATAACAACACTCGTACAGTTATACACTACACAAAAATATAAAAGAAAAATAAAATTGCCCAAAATTCGTATTCAAATCGTTATCAGCCATGATTTTCAAATAAATTTGGAGTCATTCGCATACAAAACACAAATACAAATATACAATAAAACTTAAAAGAAGGAAAGTAAAAGGAGAAATGATATAGTAAGAATATTGAAGTACAAGTCATGAATAAATAATGAAATTAACAACGAAATATAACTTTACTTTTATTCTCAGATATACAAAACTGTAAAACATGTAAATATCTCAACAATTTGCATCTATCATATTATTTATATTTTATTATAGTTTCCGTCGTAACGTAAATAATATTAAAGTTATTACATTAAGTAAATGTATCATTAATATAAGTCCCTTAAATCCTGTTAATTACCAAATATATGCAGTCGGGTGCCACAAAGTAGCGCGAGTCACGACTATGCATTTATACTTAATATTTTCGTCCTTAATTTATATTCCATATTTATAGTCGCATAGTAATCATTGCAATAATTACATTATTAAAAAATGTATGGATCTCGCTCGGAAAATTGATAAGAAGTATAGGTGTATGTATCTGTAGTTTGGTCGCCTGCCCTTTACAAGAAGTCGCTGATTATTTTGTAGATATTGGTGTGTATGTGCAGCTGAGTGCACGTGCCGCAATGGTTGCTGTGCGAGGGCGAGGCGGTGGCGTCCCGTTAGCGGCGGGCTCCGAACTCCGCCGCGTCATCCTCGGTGATGTCTCCGTGCTGCCACAGGGACAGGCGCGAGCTCTTGGCGTGCTCCTGCGCGGCGCGGTACTCGGCCGTTAGCACTGACAGGCGCGCCTCGCGGAGGTGCTCCGCCAGCACCAGACCATCCTTGATCAGGTTCTGTGGGGGACATCGTTATAGTACATTACTAGGTATTGAGTGATCTACTGAAGCAGGATAGACTTTTTAATCTCTTTCTAAGAAATTAATGAGTATAATAATTCAATCAGAAATATAAATAATGGTTTTGATTTTCAAAATCTTGATACTACTTAAACGGTATCAGCTCAATTGTCAGCATATTTAATAAGATAATACTGCTGACTGGCGTTGTCAATAAAATTTATTAGCCTAGTGAATTTTATCTATTCACACTGGGGCACAACAACAACAATCAGGGGTAAAAGTGACCTACCTTTCCAATATCAACATTAGTGTTAGGTTCCAACAGCGTGACAGCGGGCGGTGCGCCCCGTTGTTCAATGTTGAGCAGCAGCGTCCTGTTCAGAGTATCAGCGGAGAAGACGGCTACAGCCTCGGCGCGGTCATCGGGGTCACTAGGGAACTTCACGCCGCACAAAACAAACTCACTGGCGTATGCGGGCTCGCTCTCTGTGCCAGCCGGCAATGAAGCCAACCGAGTGGTGCTCACGATCTGTGTAAAAGCAAAAAAAAAGTAGTTTAATTTACCTGTCGAATTATTTTCTAAAAGACTAGTAACAAAGTTACACAAATTGAAATAACAAATTTAAATTAATAGCAAAACGAACTAGGATTGCTTCCACTACAAGGACAAATAATTAATAATAAGGACAATAAATTACAAGTAAATAAAATATAAGTTAAAAAATACAACAGCCTACCTCTCGGTTTCCGTAATCAATGTAGAAAATGTGGACTTTCTTGTCCTCAGTGATCCTTTCCACTTTTGCTCTGTACCATTGATCATCCATGGTGAAGCGAGCAGCACAGATGTTACCTCGTCTAGGCACATATGATCCGGGTAGGGGAGCATTTGCTTTAAACTCTTGGTGGATTTTCTCCATCAAACTTTCCAATTTAGTGCCCAAGTCAATGTTCTGTGCATAAAAGTGTCCTTCGGGTGTAATTTCTGTAATAATAACTTTCTCATACTTGACATTGCGTTCCTGAATTGTAGTGTTTCTTTCTTTTTCAATTTCCTTTTCGACTTCTACGTAATCTTTCCATAGACCAATGCGCTTCTTGATTGCGTTTTCTTCTGCCGTTTTGATCTGTCTGGCGAATTCCGAAGTCTCGGCTGTGTGGTGCATGGAAGCGAGACCGTGTTCGACTAACGATACTGACAAGTTCTCGTTCTCAACCCAGAGCCAACCAATGAAGTTGCCGGCCTTGTCCATTTCTTCGATGGTCACGACGACATCGCGCTGCAGACACTTTTCCTTAGTGTATTGTAGAGCTACTTCACCAAAGGGTTCTGCGTCTTGCATTGCACCTCCCCCGATGCCTGGACGGGCTCCTCTGGGACAGTTGATGCCTGCCAGAAGGAATGTCACCAGGACGGATTCTTTAGGGATGTATATCCTCATTCTGGATCCACTAGCGACGAATTCAACTGTGGCTTCAGTCTTTTGGGCCCTCTTCAAGAACGGGAAGAATTTCTTAGCTTTAGCAGAGTCGCCACTGGTGTCCTGAATGCGGTGGGTAGGAATGTCTTTTTTGGCGTGAACACCGATACCGGCTTTCTGTGCCTTAAGTTCGGCTTCCAAAAGTTTGTCGTAGTGAGAGCTTCTTTGATCGTTGTCGTTTCTGTATCTGACTACGGTCGCATAACCCTTAGAAACTAAGGCCTCAGCAATATTCCTGCATCAGAGAAAATACATATGAAATATATTTTTAGTTTTATATAGCAAAGTGATATTTTATATAGTAGAACTGTACTTACACTCCACCAGCGACTACAGTGCAACAATTCTTCTCAGGGAAGTTGTTGTTGGGAGGTTGGATATAATCAACTGTGATATTCACTTTCTTTCCCACAAGCTTTTTCCTGATAAATTCACGGGCTTCATACATCCACGGGATGTCATACAAAGGTTTGAAACCCTTTGGTCTTGGGGAGGTCTTTCCTTCCTCATCTGGGCTATTCCTAAATTAACATAAGAATATATGAGTAACATAGTAGTTATGTTAATTGAAGCCGACTTTCTATAAATATAATCATAAACTTACTGCACATGCTTCAAAAGCTACATATAAAAGCCATGGAATCTAATGTTTAAGCCATTAGTAAACTTTAAGAAGTAACATTATTAGTAATCATCTTTTAGGGCTTACTTTTCACGTGGCGGCCTGATGCTAGCCAAGAAAATCTTTTTCTGCAAGCCATTATTTAGCTTGACAACCAAAGCGTCACCGTTGACTACCTCCATGACAGTAGCCGTGTACTCTTTGTCCTTGGCTGCGATGATCGGGGCATTGCTAGTGTAATTAGTCCAGATACGGAGCTTGGCCTCTTTTGCGGCTTTCTCAGCTGCTCTTAATGTAGAAGCACCTGTGAAAAGTAATTTAAACATTTAATTGAAATAAATGTACTTATACTTGTCAGAATTAAAAAGAAAGCAGTAGTAGGCGGCAATAGCAAATCATTCAAATCCACATACTGCACAGTCCGTCCGTCTGTCCTATGACATTTATTTCATTTATCCAATAATAATTATTATTTTTAAAGAAGAAATTACAACTGCATCAAAATTGCTAGTGGTCACACTATATCTAAGTGTAAAGTAACACACTTGAGGGCAGCCTTATGGGGTTTAGGACCACGCCGGCGAGAATCCTACCCTAGCTTAACCTACAACCGTACACTAGCTATATCATTATATAGAAAAACCTATATGTGAAATTACTTTTTCAAACTATATGTGAAATAGTTCATCAGTAACATAGACAAATAATTCTTGTTATATTTAATTTAACATATTTATATTTAACAATAATATATTTATTTATAATAATATACAGAGTGGCCACTTGTACTATTAAAGTAAACTTAATATATACTATATATTAAGTTTACTTAAATAGTATGAATTATCTGTGTGTTGTGTCATCGATAATGAAAAACTACCAAACAAAATTTACTGATTTCAAGATTTTAGGTATGATAGAATTATAGTAGTAGGCATGATAGTATTATCACATTAAACTGGAGCTATGCAGATGAAACCATAGTATTTTTTTGGGACAGACTACTGTTTTCACCCATGTGACTAAAACAAACAAAACACTGACATAAAGCTGGCATAAAGTGGAGCAGGGACCCAATCTTAGTGTAGGACTAAAGGTAAAGTGTTTCAGTAACGTACTGAGTCTAAAATAGGCAATCTCAACTTTTAAATATATATTTTTTTGTATTGATTAAACCTTAAGTCTTATTATCAAAATTATATACAAAACTAGACGACCCGACAGACGTTGTCCTGCATGATAATATAATATATTTGATTTATCAATCTAAACTATCGAGGGCGCCACCTAAACCCATACAAAATAGAAATCAAATGCGTCCAGTCCGTGTAGGAGGAGTTCAGTGACATTCACAGGTACAGTAAAATTATATATATAAAGATGATGAAATCACTTTATTTATCATAATATGTATATGTATATAAGTATAGATTTAAAAGTTTGTCCACAAGTCCTATTGATCGTTTGGCACTCAATATCCGATTGACTGCCAAAAATCATTTCAGTGTTATGATCTGAGCATTACAATCAACAAACAAAATGTTTAACTTACATAATGTGGGAGTATTCATGATGTGCAAAGATATGACAATAATAAATTTAACTTAAAAATTTTCATATAAATAACATGTTTTGAGGAGAATTCCATCAATACTATACAAGCTGACATGGTTTTACCACATAACTTTAAACACAATACATATTCGCAAAAATTACTTATTCATAGGATATGTGTTAATAGGTATGTTTGTTTTTTTTATAGTTCAATAGTCTAATTTTCATTATCTATATAATATGTAAGGCGAAAACAGATAAGTATGAAATTTCCGCACACTTGTGAGTTTATATAGAGGAGTGCAGAATGCTTTATTTTTTTTTAATTGAGCTCGAATTTTGACTACAGGCCTAAAGTTTGTAAGTATGGATGGATGTTTGTTACTATTTAAAACTACTGAACGGAATTGGCTGAAATTTTGTACCGGGATAGGTTACACGCTGGATTAACATATAGGCTACAAAACATCACGCCCCACCCACTGGAGCAGTCACGCGGGTAAAACCACGGGGCGCAGCTAATTATATATAAATATATATATGTATATACCAACCTGATTTCATGACAGCAAGGGACCAGTCCACACATCTCGCGAACCCTTGCCTCAACAGGGCTTCAGCGATGTTTCCTTGTGGATGAAGGATGGTACCAACAAAGTTGTTATTGTTTACAGACTCGAGAATCACTTCCACATCTTTCTGTAGAAGTCTGGACTCGAGGAAGAAACGAGCCTCTTCGGCGTACGGCATAGGTTCGCCGTCACCCTCTGGCCTCACAGCTGGACACTGGATAAACAAAATTTCAGAATTAGCATATATATAATTTATTATATTGTCTGTAAGATTGTTAATTATAATTTTTTATTGAATTCATGATATGAAGATTATTCTCTGAAGAAAAATCCTCCATTTTTTCGTAATCCAGGCAATATATACATTTGTCCCTATAAGCCCTTAGTACTTTTGTCAACAAAATTATTATTAATTATTAATATCCACAGGAAATGTCAGTACGACCAGCAGGCACGGATGACGCCAGGCATGAACAGCTAAAGTATTATAATATTAACTTACTCTGATTCCTGACAGCATGAGAGTGATCTGGGTGAAGTCTGGCAGCAAGCACAGCCTGACTGTGGATCCATCACGCACATACTCAATGATAGCTTTGATGGGCTGACCATTGTGCTTGTTTACAAACTGTTTGGGGTTCTCCACACTCCATTTGATGTCTCTCACATGTTCCTGTTGGGAAAAAACTGGTTTTTATCAATGAATACAACATATTTTACTGTTATCATCTCTATCACTTTCTTTTTAATACTATTCTAATATATTGAGAAGGAAAATAAAATAGAATGTGATTTTTCCAATACAATACTTTATAAAATTCATAATATTATTAATTAGTTGGTGAGACATGTGATATTACAACTTAATTGTTAAATGTCATACCTGTAAGTCAGTACCCCAGATGCCTTTGCCTTGAGCTTTGGCAACATCTTCAATTTCCACCAATCTCTTGAGTTGTGGTATATTTCTGCCGCCATCACGGACCTTCACAAGTCCTTCAGCAAGCAGAGCTTCTGTCAAATTTTCATCCTTGGTAGGGTCTTTACCAGCCCATACGGTACCATATTCTCGAGTTGCAGAGTTAGGAGGCTTCTCAGCAGTGAAGATCACTTCTTTGCCAACTAGTTTCCTCCTCAGGAATTCACGTGCTTCCCAAGCGTAAGGCTCATCCTTGGACTCATTGTCACTGTGAAATAGAAATTTGTTTTTTAATATTAAATATGGTACGGTATTAGGGTGTCGAAATCATTACGGATATTGGGGTTAAAAATTGGGTAATCAGCAACAAAAAGGTTAGAATCTTCATACATAAAGTATCATAAAAAACATATAATAATAGAAATGTTATGTTATTCGCTTTGCGTACATTAAATAGAAAAAAATTGCAATAATTAATTATTTTCAATGGCTTCATGATTTTAGCATTCTATTAGCACTTTTAGTAAATAGATTATGGAATAAGTTAAGAATAGGGGTAAAACCAGTACCTGCATATTGATTTTGCCCCTTATAATTGGGATCTATCAATATGTATGACACATTAGAATACAGGATGGTCTGCCTCATAGGTCGCATCAGCTTTTACATCATCTCTGATTTTTATAATATTCTTAAGATAGTAATTTTAAATATAATTTTGTATATTAAAAATTACTTTTATCACACTGATTATTATTATCTATCATTATCATAGACAGATAATACTTGCTGTGTTATCTGTTTCATACATTTTGCAAATATGGTGCATGTGTGTACACAGAGAAACATAAATTATACTTGTGAAAAACATATCTTCAGAAGCATTTGGTCGTGAGTGCCAGTTTACGATAAAGGCACATACAACAAATGTTTCTTACATATAATGGCACATCCAACGTTATGCTTCTGAGCTCTAGATTTATACTTGTTAAATTATTCTAATTATAGACAAAAATGGATTTGTTTGATGTTGTTGAGGAAATTGACAGGATAAGTATTTATTTTTAACAAAGCAATGTTAATATTAACAAGTAAAATTTGCAGGAGCTACAGAACACACACTATGATTTTTCTTGTTGCTAATCATATCAATTATTTAGGCTCAGTAGTAGTAAATCAATTTATGTTTATACCTTTTCATCAACATTAAACATTGATATAACTTTGAAGCTATGTTATATGCTAGTCAATACTACCGATCATCATATGCACTGACAATTGCTATGTGAGTAGTACCTAGCTAAGTGTTGTTTTTTATCTTAACTTTTTATTTTAACGTCTTCATATCTATTTTTGCTATAAGATTGTTTTAACTTATTTTAATCTGTAGTATTTATACTTTTAAAACACTAGCTTGTCGACATAAACACTCTTGACAATATTTTTGGAGAAGACGCTGGTTCCTGTCTAATAACTAATACAGTTTTAAACTAGCATAGGAATCAGCGTGTGCACAAC
Source organism: Nycteola revayana (assembly GCA_947037095.2). NCBI lineage: Eukaryota > Metazoa > Arthropoda > Insecta > Lepidoptera > Nolidae > Nycteola > Nycteola revayana. The sequence continues at coordinate 27,616,681 of OX344842.1, read as the reverse complement.
AATGTAATCATTTTATTACGTCAATAAAGACACACGATATTATACATACAACCCAGATTGTATTGTATAGCAAAAAAAATCATGGTGTATATAAAATACATACATCAATTCTAAAGAATACATAAGATTATTAATAGTTATGTATTCTTTAGAGTTATAGGTACAATAGCATGCGCGCGGTTTCAACCGCGTAACTGTCGTTCCTGTGGGAACTTTATAATTAAATATAGCCCATGTCATCTGGGGATAATGTAGCTTTCCAACGGTGAAAAAAATTTTCAAATCTGACCATTCATTTCGGAGTCTTATAATACTAGTATAGATAAATATCTATCTATATACTTAAGTGTAGGAATACTTTTTTTATAATTATAGATAAGCATATTGATTTTATTGATGTTGATTTTATTGAACTTGACCCTGGCATTGTAGTTTAAATAGCACAGCCTTTTTATAATTCATAGTGGAATATAATATTGTTTGCACTATAAAATATTAAGTATAAAATGGAAATCAATCTTTTAATGTTTCTGTACTCTTTGAATGAAGAAAGGGAGAAAACAATGTAAATGGTTAAACTAGAATTGGGGTGGCACTACCATGCCCCCAGATACATTGACAGTTACTTTCTTATTTAACATTTACTAAATAATTAAATTAAAGTCACCTTCTGTATGACATCCTTTTGCTTCTGTCAGAACAAACAATAAATTGTTTGGTTATTTTGTAAATTTTTGATAGGGTATTTAACTACCATAAATAAAAAATTCGCTTTCAATAGAAAATGTAATAAAAAAAGTGGTCAGCTGCGAGTGGGACTCGAGCACATCTAATAAGAATGGTGACTACCTGTACCCTTCATATATACTTTCAAATAAATCCCTACCATGGCGAGTTATGTAGTTTTGTATTAGTTTAGATACATAAGATAGTCTGTTATTCTTAACATGGTATAATAAAATAAAACAAATATTGACTTGATTCTGTGATAGTTTACTATTAGGGACTATGCTTTTATTATTGCATAGCAACACATTCAATTTTATTTATTTAACAAATCCTGTTGCTTTTACATACTTTAGTTTGCCAAACTTAATTAGGTAGTGCTTTTTTATTCAATAGAAATGATTCAAAATACTGAACATATGTTTCTGTACATTTAAGTTAAAGCCCTTTCACTGACATCAATTATATCGACAACCAATATACACAATGCTTCAGCCTCTAAGTAACTTTATTATAGAAATCAGTATATAATATTGCACTAATTACACATAAGTAAATTCGCGATTGCTTTAATTCACTATCACTCCCAAGTACTTGCTTACATCAACATCCTTTCACTAAATATGTTCCAGTTTAATTTTATTATATGTATGACAAATGCTAAAATATTAATATATATCAAACATTAATAGTAAAAACAACTTAGTTTATCGCTATTATATTCATGTAACAAAGAGTTGATGTGATGAGTAAACGTAATTTTAGGATTATTTGTCATGGTATCTTTAAAATATCATGACATAAAACATATTTGTACAGGATATTTTAAGAAGGAGTTGATAATAAATACTGTGTAAACTCACTTGTTGGCGGTTTTCTGTCGCGCTAGCTTCGGGGCGGTGATGCTGGAGAGGGCGATCACCTTTTCCGGAGGAGGCCCCCCCTGTGGTTGCTTTCTTATCACGATCGTATCTCCAGACAAAACCTGCGCCCGACAAAATAATAGCGATATGTAGTACATACAACATCATTACAATATTAACTTGACATTCAACACTCACGAGACTCGACCCTATTACATTCGACCTGCCAGCTGGCTCAATTAGGAATGCAGACGATATCCTTAGCGTCCCCTTAGTTTAAGAACGATATAAATGAACAGAAAAAAGGAAGCTATGTGGTCATTATTGTGCGGCATCATGTGCACGGTATGGTGCCAACGGGGCAAATTAAGTGATCGGCGGCACGAGGCATCTGAGCTTATGTTTATAAAAACTAATAAAATACAATTGATGTATTACCTGCTTCACTATTCCAATTTTGTAAGCAGGCGCCGGAGCTGGGGCACTCATTTTTGTATATTTCCTTTATGATCCTCTGGTAAAAGATTATGAAGTTATAAAATTACTGATGAGCTATCAACTAACAAGAAAGATTGGCGAAACGTGGCGGGCCACTAGGGTTTCCAATTTTATGAAGTATAAATTCTTTTGCAGAGTGTGGAGACTTTCTCTTCTCTCGATGTTCTCAATCAATAAATTACGTCTTTGACATAATCGACTAAAACGAATTGTACATAACGTAAATGGGGTAAATAGATACAGTATATAAATTGTATTGTAGAATTAATTATGAATTATATGTACACAATAAAAATTGCACAAAACAAACATTATATTTTTCAGTATTTGATTCAAAATTTCACACATATTTTGAAATGTAGCATCTTTTGCAGATTGAATAAGCAATTTTTATATAGTTAGTGTTATAAAAAAATAGATTATTCTGTGCATAAAATGTATACAGTAATTAAGATGATCATATTAGAATGATCTGATATTTTTTTTACTGCTAATAATTTTTCGATAATAAAATCCAAGAATTGCGCATTAAATTTACCGGACAGGTAAACTATTGAAATAAAATCGAAATAATAAACAACTCGACTAAATTTATTTTGGTTACAACACTATAGTAAAGCATAAACATAACAACAATAGCACACGCAATACAACGTGGAGCTCGGCGTAGGTAATCTAGCAATTTTGTAGTAGACGTGGGCTACTAATAAACGATTTTTTTTTATATAAATAAAATAAATTGATATTGAATTGCGACATTTTCTCAGGAGACTAAGATGAAAATTTCCCTAGTGAGGAACTTTCATCAACAATTTAATTTTACTGAAAGTTCTAAACGGCAAAGGTTTTAGATGCTTTAGGGTTGCCCTATTCTTTGAACACTTCTACCTATTTTTATATATTTTTTTACCTTTTTTACCTGACTGCTCCAGAAAGATAGTTTCTTTTCTCGAATACCTATGTATTTAGGGTATAATTTAGGTTTTGAGCCGCAGTTTTAAATCGCGCAACACCCGTTCCCGTAGGAACATATTCATTAAATAAAGCCAATGTTGCTCGCTTGTAATATACAATAATAAACAAAAATATAACAATAATTTGTCTTTACAATTATTGTAAAGCCAAATTATTGTTGATAATGTTTTATTTTTGGGACGAAAGAGGTTTGAGTCTGGTCGCGGGAACAACCGGGGAATTTTAGTGGGTAAATCTTCACCTCATAGTAGTTATTATTTGATTATGGATTCCTCTCTACCTACATTGCAATGGAATCAAAATAGAGTCTTACATACCCGACCGCAGAGGTGCGATCCCTAATGCAATTCCGACCGGATTAATCATAAAATATTTTGTCGAAGAAATAAAAAAAAAGTATATTGACAAAATAGTGACAAAAAGAAGGCTAGTTCACACTTTTAAGGTTCCGTACCCGAATGGTATAAACGGGATCATAGTAATAAAACTTCGCTGTCTGTCTATCACCAGGCTGTATCTCAAGAACCGCGATAGCTAGGCAGTTGACTTTTTCACAGATTAAGTATTTGTATTGCCGCTATAACAACAAATTACTAAAAATGAAATAAATATTTAAGAGGGGCCATACAACAAACATTTTTTCTTGCCCTTTTTTGCTCGATATCAAAAACGGAAACCTTTGTGCACGAGTCTGACTCGCAATTGAATTGTTTTTTGAAATTGAAAAAATATGGTAGGTATTATTTTATGGTAAATTAAATATTTTAAAATTGTTGAGCAGTGCAGTAAAGAATTGCGTACAAATTTATATTCTTATATGAATTCATTAGGTTATAAAACCATACATTTTGTTAAATATACACAAGGGATACAGTAATCCTGACCATAGTATCCTACGGGGCTGCAAGAATACACCGATAAAGTCCCCTGTAAGATTGGAATCAGGTTCAAAAAACTATCGAAGCCAAAGACAATAACAGAAAGAAGATTTTTTAATACTAAATGTAATTTATTTTAAACAGTCTACCAAAACCAATAACAGAAAAATTGGGTAAAAAAACCCCAAAGAAGTTAAAAATATTTTAAAAATATACTTTGTGTGTAGTGGTTTGCACCGGAGCGAGATTTTGACAACCGATTGAATCCACCGGTGATTGAGCGATCTCCGGTTATTCTCCGGTGAATCACCGGAGAATGAAAGCATATTTAAATTATAACTAACTTGATTAGCCATAGCATAGATAATCAAGTGTTTTTATTTCTTGGTCAGGCTTTATTCGGAGTTTAAAATAATGACACACACCTTTTATTCATTACACGTTTAATCAACATAAAAATATTTACGAAGATAACAAAAAACTGGACAAGTGCGACACGTAGGTAATGAAATTTAAATAAAAAAATGTTCCGTAGTAATTATTATATTTTACAATTCTAATAAATTATGGTTTTCATGTAGAAAGCATAACATTTCGAGTAGCTAGATCTATTCCCTAAACTCATGGGAAGACATGGACTGAGCTATGGAATTGAGCTGACCATAAAATGAATGCTGTTCCAAATCCTCGCGGTGGTCTAAATTTATTATTCTTTTTTTTTGCGCCTTTAAAATTATAAACAATATAAATAAATAATATAATATAAATAGTCAAATAATAACATTTATAAAATAAAATTTAATAAAAAAAACTATATAAAGGGCGCCCCCCTATTAAGTGCTTCCTAAAAAATACGTGTGGAAAAAAAAATAGAGAAATAAACGTCTGTGAACTAATGCGATTGGTAAAATGCGCGATCAGAAAAAAAAGCGAGTGAGGAAAAATGCGACTGGAACTTTTGCCACACGGAACTAAGGAGTTTGGGGAATAGATCGAGCTACTCAAATGAAAACTGCGTCATTACGCAACATGCACATTTCTTCGGTTATTAAGAATGTAACCTGTTGTTGAAAAGACTGTTTCTGATCTAACTGACGTTGCCGGTACAGTAAAGTATTTAAACGTACACTTACACACAATATCTAATGTTTTGTAAGTTTATTTCGCATGAACTTGAACAATATACTGGCAATAAACGTTATAACATTATGCAAAAAATTATAGAGGCTTTAAAAAATAATGAATAAAATTGTGTAATAAAAATATTTTTAAAATAATATAGATAAGATATAGATAAGATATAGATATCGAATACTAACACCGAATAATAAAAATAAAGAATAATCATACTCTAATACAGGTTTATTATTTCACCGGAGATTAATCGATTAATCTCCGGTGATTTTAACCGATTACTTTTACCGGTTCATCACCGGAGATTCTCCGGTACTCACTGCTCCGGTGCAAACCTCTATTTGTGTGAGATAAATATTGGAGCGAAATGCACGTCGGGACTACTGCAAATAGTGCTGCTCACTATAACTGAGACTACAGTATAATCTTTTTAATTTAAGATTAAGGTAGCTCATTGCAATTATGTAATTTGTTTTTATTGGAAATAAACAGTTTTAAAATTAAATTAAATTAATTAATGACGTCACAAAATGTATGATAGCGCATAATAGCGTTTTCGGCTATTACACATAAATATATGCTTCAAGATGTCTTGATATTTATTGCTCCTCAACATTTTTGATATTTCAACATTTTAAACGCCATCGCCATCTTTAAATTTTACGAATTGATATTATTTATCTATAAATCTATATCTAAGTATAGGTAGGTATTAGGTACTTATACTATAAAGATGAAAGATTAATATTTTTGTATGTTACTATGTTTGTTACCAATAAATTCATAAACTACTGAACGGATTTCTATAATTATATCTCAACAAACCTATATTTAATTATGAAGTCGGTCACGAGAGAAATCGCAGCGCGTGAAGCTAGTTAGTTAAAATAAAAAAATCATAATCGATGCCAGACACATAACATAAATTTAACTAAACTTATAAAACAAACTAAACTAAGCTATATAAGTGATATATAGATAGATTCCCGCGCGCGGTTTCACCCGCGTAGTTCCCGGTAGGAGCTTTATATAATTAATTGCCTCCCTTTTTCATTCCCTTAGGGATTGAATTTTATAAAATCCTTTCTTAGTGGACCTATACGTCACAATGGGGACCACATATAAAAATACTATCCGGAAAACTTAGTTCTGCGGCAAACGCAGTAAAGACGGCTCACTGATGTAGATACGGCCAGACTAGTGTATTTTAGTTATTTTCATAGTATTATGTCATATGGAGTTCTTCTATGGGGAAACTGTGCGGACATTGATACCATATTTGTGCTGCAGAAACGCGCTGTTAGAGCCATATATAAGCTTGGGCCGTATTCTTACTGTAGCTTATGTATATGAAAATTTGTTATACGTACCTACATAAGAACATAAATAAGTTTCAGAAAAAAAGTGATATACATAATATTAATACTAGACATAAGCATGACTTAGTTGTACTTGCAACTCGTCTCCATAGAATAAGCAACTCTTTTATGGGGCAATGTATTCGCTTTTATAACAAACTCCCAAATAATATTAGAAAACTACCTGTTAATAAATTTAAAGCCATTGTTAAAGCTAAATTATGTAAAAAGGCATATTATAAAATATCAGACTATGTAAATGATAGAATGGCATAGGCGTAACTTGGTCTGGAATGACACTGCTGCTAAACAATATTGTAAAAGTAACGATAAATTGTATTTAAAAAAAAAAGGATTCCTCTGAGTTTCTTGCCAGTTCTTCTCAGAGTTGCCACGTCTTGAACTGGAGGTAGGAAAAGAAATGGACGCATCATAAGAACATGATTTAATTTTTTGAATTGTGTCTATATGAATAAATAAATTTTGACTTTGACTTTGAAAGCGAAGCCACGGTCCAAATATCACGTACAGTAGTTTTCCTCGGAGTTGATTAGTCAGTCAGCCAGGAAGTGTTACTTTATATACATAGTATCTATGTAGATATCAAATAAAACTACAATAAAAAAACCACACAGTTCACCGTCTGAGGGAAGAGTGCACAAAAAGTTTGAGACGTTATCGCGTTGATTGCTAGGCTTTGGCCAAGGTACGTGCCTGCCCTTGGGTCACCCGAGGATTCAATAAGACGCCGCGAAAATAATAGTAATTCTCGGGTAAACTTAAATAAAATCAGAAATAAAGATCATTGTAACATATTTTATATGGTTCTTACGAAGAAGGTTTAAACCAAAAATATATTATAAACGGCCAATTACATTTTATATCATCGCCAAGTAGATGTCAACTTAAATTTCGAATTAGGAAAAAGAAATGGTAATTCTCTTTTCCATCCATGTGACTTTTGATTATGTAGTATTTTTCAGTGTTGAAAGTCAGTGAAGTTCATGTATTTTTAAATAGTGTATAAATCTAAACCATTTAAGTTGAAGAAGTGATGAAAATGGCAAACGCAGATTTTAGAAAGGATGTCACTATGCCTGTCCGACCAAGAAGTGTATATACGGCACACTCCTACAATCAGGTTAATTCTATAATAAGTTGCTTATAATACTAAATACAATTATAACGTACGTACTTCTCACAGTCTTCTTTTAGAATGTCCGTCACACCACTCGTAACTTCATCTAGCTTTTTCTTTGTACAATCTTGCTGCCCCTTCCCGATACTTGAAATCGGGATGGCTAAAACTCGCAACGCGTTTAAGAATAATATCAAGGAATATAACTTCCACTAATATCTGTTGGCACAGTCATCTCATCGGTGATTATAGATATATTTAAGAATTATATATGTATTTATTATATAGGTACTAATCGTCGGAATGTCCCGTCGATTTTTCAACAATTTTATTAATAGAAATCTTGTCCCCATAATTACAAATTCAACACAACTTGACTTATTTGGTTAATACAAAAGTAACCAAATAGGTCAAGTCGAAGATGCGTATTTTAGAGAGTTGATCTAATCGTAAAGATTTTGGAGTGTTACATTTCTACAATATGTTGGTATTCCATGCAGCATTATTCAGTCATCTAGACACACTCCGATTCCGCGAAAAACTCATAACGCCATTTACCTAACTATTTATCTTACAGATAATGCATTTTAGTAATGCTCGTTACTCGTTAGTAATTAATTGAACATAAGTCTGTTTGATCAGATAACTCAATTCTTTATTAGAAATAACACCACATAGCCTAGTTAGTAATTAAAAGGATGGCTGTTATAGACATAATAATTTTTGTATGCTATAAAATTTGAAAAATTTACTATATACCTACACTTGCTATTAAGTGTAACCAACAACTTAGCCAACAACTTAGTTTAAGACTAGTTTCGACATAGTTATACTAGTGAACTATGTCGACACTAGTCTTAAACTAAGTTGTTGGCTTCAAGCGTCTAGATGCTGCAAAAATGATGCAGAGAAACGAGACGTGTCTAAGTAGTCGGGAGACTTGAACAATCCTTGATCCTAAGAATGTACTCGTACTTACCTATGTCCTTTTACAGGAAATTCGTACTTATGCCCTTAGATATAACGTATGCATTTGTTTTAATGATTTCCATTTGTTAGTAAATTTATTTAGTTAAGACACCCAACCATACAATTGAAGCTTTTTATATTCAACACCTATAATGTACTTGCGGTATAAGTTTTGGACACCGGGAAAAATCTTTGTTGATTCATAATTTGACTTTATTCCGGGTTTAATAGTGGAAAGCTGCCTCGGAAAGCAAGTTAAGCTATCGTGTGCCGTACCTATGACAATTACCGGTCAGTATATCAGAAAACTGGTAAAAGAGTTTACCTGACGTGACGATGGCTAATAGCCCCTTGGGGAGGTTTACCCCATGTTCAGCATGTAAACGTCATAGCAGTTGATAATAATGATGACATTTTTTCTTGACGATTTTAGGAGGAATCGAACCTATCCGCTTTTCAAGACTATAGCAAGTTCCTTGAAGGCGGTTTGGGGCAGGCTGAACTAGTCGGTGCAGCGGCGGGCTGGCAACCTTCATGGCGAGGCCCCCTGCAGCGCAAGGCCCCCTTCTACCCGGGAGATGACATCTACCATGCTGATACCTGGCGGGAGCTTGAGGCGAGTCAACTAAATGAGGTTTAATACAAATTAATTCTTCATGGATCTAAGATCTTAATTCTACACCTAGAAGCATCAGCAGCAGATCACCTCTGTCTGGATTAGCCCGTGCAGTATTTATTTTCAAGATCAGCCTTCCTCAAATTAAAATTAAAATTCAATATTCATTTATTCCGTAAAAATGGTTACATTTGTTTGGAATCGTCATATTTTTTCCCTACCGTGCAGTGTGTGAAGTGGCGACTACTGAGAAACACTGCCAAAAAACTCAGTAGAACCCTCTTTTTAAAAAGTATAAGTATTATATCACAATATTTTATTAACCTAATTACAATATACTTTATTTTACATTGAGATTAGAGCGATTTAATCCCAAGCTTTTTTTCACAAAGATTTAAATCAGAAATTTTATAATAAGCCCTGCTGCACAATTTGGCTTTAATAGTCATTTTAAACTTATTTATAGACAGACCTCAAATTGCTAACCTAGATTGTTGCACTAGATTTGGAGGCAACTCGAAAACTTAAGCCTGATATTTCCTTCCGTTGAAAGTGAATTTTATTTAGATTTAGGTTCACCTATATTATTACGAAGGTTAGTAAATATTACTGTAGCTTTTAATTTTGGAAATTCGCAACTGGATGCAACCATTTTCATTCATGAGCCTTCTTCTGTTGAAAATCAATTTCACTACACCATTTTATTATAAAAACCTCTTTATATTGTTGAACTATGGAATTAGTACTAGGATGTTTGCAGATGACAGATGTTGTGGGTGGAGCCGGGTACAATGCCTCCGTGACACCACACGGCACTCTTTGTCTGCGTCTAAGAGACCGCGTGAAGTAAGTAAAAATAATTTTCAGTATTTATTAGTAACGTGGTTTGCGTGGTTCAGTTGATGTAATAGGTAGATACCATCATACCATGGAAGACTTCAGAACTTTTTTAAGCGAGATGCGTTAGCTTCATGCACTTTGACATTCTATTATTATTAAAACTAGGCACTGAATCGTAAATAAAAACATCGGTAAAGAAACATCTAGCGATGGAGTTATGTTAGTTATTTACTTATTTATTTAGTTTACCAAAAATTCCATTACATTGATCAAATCATGGATTCAAACACAAATTCAATAACTAACATCCTAGTGTATCTTCTTACAGGTAAACACAGCATGCACTATTAAATATCTACTTAAATAACCCAGCGTGAAATAATAAAATATTGGTGACTAAAGAAGGCTGTTCTTTGCACTCTGATAATCAATTCAATGTTTTTCTGACGCACGATTGTGCTAGATGTGTTTTTACTACCAAGGCTAATTAATGTTTTAATGTGCTTTGGGAGGCAGACTTGTAAAATTAACCAGACCAGGAAATCAATCATAAACTTTGTTACCAATACGATACTACCTTGTACAAGGTTCCGTTGGAACTATAAACGAATTGATAGCATCGATTTCCATATTACAACGAGATATTTTTCTTGTTGTCAGAGTGGATATGACAATTGACGGTGCAGTTCGCGTGACTAACGCTAAGAACAACATAATTCTGGCGCTGTCCCGGTCAGGAGTCGCGGCTGCACTCATCCACCCCAACGGGCGGGTCTACCACTACGGCTCCAGGGTCGAGATCCAAGCTCGCCATCAACAGGGCAACAATAAGTTAGCTATTAAATTACTATGCATATTATGTTAGCTATAGTTTTGTATTGTTCGATGCCTCGGAGAGCATGGTAAGTTGTTTTGCGTCGTGTCGATACAACCGTCCTACCGGATTTTGAGAGTACAGGAACAGAGTGGACCTATTGTTGCACACACATTTGTGGATTAAAATATGTAATGTGCAGATGGTTAGTCTCCTTATCATCAATTTTGTATGATAACCATGTAACTTGCATACAGTCTGTGTATGTACAAAGTCAATACATTGAATGTAAAATCTAAGTACTTAGGACCAAACAGTGGACAAGCATTATTTATTGATTCACATATTGTGTCGGGAGTACAAAGCCATTGTATGTTTGTAAAGCTTCCCGCGACGTGGATGTTTATTTTCCTGTAGTAGTTCTGTAAATGAGACACAATCTGATATAAATAAACAGTTACCTACTATGTAAATTGAAATATATATTTTATATTTTAGGTACATTTATAATGCTAGTGGTATCTAATAAAAAAGGAGTCGCGGAGGATTCCATTGGTAAAAATAAATCGCGGCGCGTCGATGCCTAGGTTATGCCTTAAGGCTTGGAGGTCGTGGGTTCGATGCCCACGCCGGGCAAAAATGTGAGATTTCTTTCCGGGTCTTGTTGGTTGAGGGACCCTCCGTGCCGCGGAAAGTACGTTAAGCCGGTCACGATTGTTATAACATCATCAATAACAATCGTCTACCAGGGAACAGACAGTTTCCTTGCGTGTTCCTGATGTGGATGATGAATAAAATATGTTTGTAGATACGCGAAGATGTGGTACAAGGGAGTGTCGTTCACCGCTGAACAGTGTGCGCTGGTATATCTAGTGGACGCGGCCGGGACTCGAACCACTACCGATACCTTCCTCGACATGAGTCAGGATTTTACTCTCAATGTGTTTTACAAGTAAGCGTTTTACATTTAATTGGATAATAATATGATTTAAGTAGTTCTTGTTTGGGTTGGTATTGATGTCCAATTTAAATCTGAAATAAAAACGAAGATGCTGAAAATTTGGATTTTACAATTTATTTAGATACTTAACATAAGTATAACTAACATGTTGTTTAAAGTCGTGTAACATAATGTTAAAACCCACATACATTGTGGATGCACTCATGCATAAAAATGATTGTTTACAGTGCCGTAAAAAGGGCGGTGCCACCAGTGCCCAGGCACAGGGCGTAGGCTATGGGGGACCAAAGAATGGCCAGACTAGGCAGGACTATTATTTTGTCGGTTTCCTCTTATAAGTTCCCACTGCTCCCTTGTGCTCAATTCCAGCACATTCGTACCTACAAACAATGCCGTAGCTAGGTGGGCAAGGGCCCCGGTGCATAGCTTCAAGAGCTAGCGAGTTGGCTGACCAGCTCTTTTCAAATCATAGGTTAGAGGGCCCCCTAAGGTCCGGGGCCCTGGTGCACTGCACCACCTGGCCCTACGATAGCTACGCCACTGCCTACAAATTATATATTTGAGTTTACTGTTTATCGGAGTAATTGACAGTTTATTGAAACTTTGCAGTTATTTTATGATAGAAGTATGAAAACCAAGGTGGCCCAAAAATTTAGTCTTAAGCATCATAGTGGGCAACACATTTGCACTAGTGAACTTGCGTTCGATTTTTAGTGAGTGAGACACGGTGGGCGGTATAAAAGGCAAAGGGTCGACTTAAATACCTCGTCTGCTTGTTTACATCAGTACTAGTTTAAAAAAAATGATTTTTCTTCCAAAATTATTAGTAGATAATTCGTTCACCAAGTCAATAACACCAAGGTCCTTGGGCTTTATTTTATCACCAAGCAAGGGTACCTAAAATATCTATAAACACCCTGGCCCAGAAGCTAGCACAGACCAGTGCTATTTACGGCACGGCACGAATTCGAAAGGCATGGGGTATACGCATATGGGGTACACTGGATGTCATTCTACTTTAGTTTCTGGTCTGCACCAGATTCTTTTTCTGAGCAATTTGGTACGTATCCCAAGTACCCAATTGCTCAGAAAAAGATTTTTTTCAATTTTTGTAATTTACAAACACATGAATTCACAATCGAAAATAACGCGTCGAATGTATCTAGGTATAGCTATAGAGTAATGTCTCTTATACGGTAAGTGACAAGGCTTGACTAGCCTAGACTTACCTACTGACAGGACTATGCTATCAAACACCATTGCCCTATCAGTAAGTCCAGCTTTTCTTTTTAGGTGCTATTGTGTAGGTAGGTACCGTTGGTCATCGGTAAATAAATTGAATTTAAATATCGATACTTGATGTATCGAAAGGTGGGAAAAGTTATCTATAGTTAATGGATACTCAGGGAGAGGCGCTCCGTTTGCTGTACGTAGGTACCGTCTTGATTCTTAATGCCTTCAGCTAGCGATCGTCCTATGTCCTTTGAGCGCTGTTGTCTGAGATACAGGTATTAATTTATCTAGTTCAGACACAGATGTCTTGTTGAATTTCTGTTAGTACCATAAGCTAATCTAAGATATGTTTTATTTATATAATGTACTTAAATTGAAATAAATTATTATTATTATGTTGGTACATTTAACTGTCACGGGCCCATGGGGACCCGGTCATTTGAAAGGCATTCATGGGGCCGAAGCCAACATTGAAGAGGCCTTTGGTACCTATTAATATAAAAGTGAGATGGCTGCATCTATGAAGGTCTATCCACTGATATGCCATTGAGATATACCAATGGACAGTCCTCCACAGATACGAAACTATTGCCGGAAAGGAAGAAACTTGGTTTGGGCTATGTTAAATGTACTGGAATACCTACTTGCTATGGACTACTATGGAGTGAGATCGGACATCTGCCTCGAAAACTCTCACATATTTTATATTGGCAGACGGTGACTCGTTATTATTATTAAGGCGCGGGCCCACCGCGGCGCATGCTGTGCACGGGCACGCGGCGCATTTTAGTTGCGTGTATTAATTTGTTTGACAACGTGGGTCTACGTTTCCACTGGAGTACACGAATATGACCCACGATTATGTATAGCGTGGCACGGCGCACGGAGAGGCTACGCATTTTGTATTCTCCATGTTTATTTCTGAATTTAATATGATTTTCAATCCAGAACCGGTGTTTTCTTTTCTTTTGCAATTCACCCAAGATTAGATCATCAATCTCACTTTCGGATTCATCGTCAGAAGAACTGTCTAGCAAAGTCAGTGTCAATGCCATTTTATCAGTAGCTCGATACGATATATACGAGAAACATGAAATGCGTCCGTTCCACAAGGTGTATGACTGAAAACTGCGCTGCGATAAGTGAGCTGTACATAGTCGACGGTCATATTCGTGTACTCCAGTGGAAACGTAGACCCACGTCGACAGCGTTGAGCTATGTAATCGCCTATTCGAGGAAGCCACGCATGTATCAATGACGTCAATTCATGCGTAGCCTCTCCGTGGGTTGCAGTGGACACAACCACATACATTTTCTTCCAAAGCGAAGCTTAATACACGTGCGTAGCCTCTCCGTGCACCGCGGTGGGCCCGCGCCTTTATGAGATGATGTACCACGGAGCATAAAGCACTTTCTAGGCAAGCGTGTATCATCTTAGGCCTTATCTTCGCCTACCATCAAGCGAGTTTATAGTCAAACGTAAGCCTATATTTAGTAAAAAAAAAACAACTACGGAGGCATTTTGCGCGAGTTACTTTATAGTTTTTAAAAAGATTTTAGCTCTGTTCGCCGTTCTGCCATGCGAAAATAATAAGAGATAAACTAACGAGGCTTCAGCTGCTGAAGAGAAAATAACGTAAACCAATGGGTGTTAAAAGGACTTATTGAAGATGAAGTTTTTTTTGTTTGGTTACAACAGAAGCATAGTCTCGTTTGGTAAGGTTAGATCAAGTATTACACTTGACCTTAAACAATTAAGTAAATAATATAATAATTTTGCGCATTCACTGAAACTGGCAACTGAATTTAACAATATGAGAGGCACGGAAGTTGGTCAACTTAAGATTCGTATTATTTTCCGGTGACTTTACAAATATCCAACAGAAAAAAGGGTCGATAACTTTCATATACTTGATGTATCTACATTTAATTTTGAACAGTGAGTCTCGGCACGGTCCGTCGTATGTGAACGAGGCGTTGACTCTCCTGCAGGCGGCGCAGTACTGGCTCACTGACGACGGCATTGACAACTGGATCATCAACAATGTGCGCGTTAGTCAAACTGCCGATGGCCTAGTCAGGTAATTAAACACGATTTACTTAAAAATTGTATGTAGACTGTAGTGAAGGTGCTACTTTACATCAGATCCTCACTGGTCGTGGATATATTGGCTGAAATGTGTGGAATTTGGCAATTCGTGAACCGGGCAACTGAGGCAATTCCTCGTGGGTCAGCGGAGCGGTATCATATGATGTGGGATAATTTGCTTCCTAAAAATAAGGTTGCGGTGAAGGTTATTTAATTAATAAGTAACTACTATAGCTGCTTAGCTTTATAAATAATATTCTATAAAGTGACATTTTTTGCCGTGTGGTTTCCGGCTTAGAATAGACCACCCCATGTCTTCCCATGGGTGTCGTGAAAGGCGACTAAGGGGCATATGGTTGATAGATGGGCAGCAGCATCTATTAGCTCAAGGTTTACATCCTACTGCGATCACCAATCCGTCTGCCAAGCGTGGTGATTATGGCAATTATGTACCTCAACGATCCTGGCTTGCCAAGGTCTGTTAAGAGGAGGCCCATGTTCAGCAGTGGACGTAAACGGGCTGTTGATGATGATGATGATGAAAGTGACATTTTAAATATTAATCTTTACCAGTCTCAAATATTATCAAGGTAACAAAAAGTATCAAAGTAATTATTCATTAAAGTATTGGTCTATCTATGGTAACTAACCATAGCTAAGATGGTACATTAAAAAAGTCATCGCATAAGAAGGTTACTCTTTGGTACATGGAGATAAAGGAATGCTTTTACTCTTTGCAACCATTATACCAAAAGTAAGGAATTACCACTTTATTTTTAAAAACTAGATTCTTTATAGTAAATGGTGTAGTTATAACTAAGTGTCGTATCAAACAAGTTTCTATAATGGTTCCACAATTAAAGCCGATGGAGACTAGACCCGGCTATTATCCCGCAATTGGATTTAACTGCTACACCATATGTTAGAAACTGTAAACTAGGTTATGGTAAAACTTAGCTTTTAAAACTGGTATACTAAGCCAAAATTAAACCATTTTCCGTAGCTAATACAAATGATGGATGCATAATATGGACAAGATTAAATATATTATTAGAAACGATTATTATATAATATTTGTTAGATATTAGTTAGGAGTGATTAGGTCATTAGGATAACCTCCGTAGCGTAGCGGTATTTGGGTCTCCGAGATTCAAAACTCTGAGGTCGTGGCTTCGATCCTATCGCCGGAAAGGAAATCTTTGTGTAAATTCTAATATTTATTTCCGGGTCTGGTTGGTTGAGGGACTGCCCTCCGTGCCTCAGAAAGCCTATTAAGCCGTTGGTCCCGATTGTTAGGTATAACAAATAATCGTATATCGAGGAACGGACAACAGCGTTTCCTTTGGTGGTACTGCAGTCGCCAGCCCGCCTGTCAAGCGTGGTGACTATGGCAAATAACCTCCCTCGGGAGGAGGCCCATGTTCAGCAGTGTACGTTATACGGGCTGATGGTGATAGCAGTGATTATTCTGTTTTAACTAATGATTATCGTTTGCATTTTGTTCGAAATGGATCATGAGAATTTTCTTAGAATAATATTCTCTCTACGAGATTGCTAAAACGTTGGTACATAATGTCGAATGTAAGAAGTTGTCTTCTGTCAAATTTTTACCTTACATGATCGCAATTAAGTTCATTTTCATCTCCAATGGTGTAGCGAGGAGGAAACGTTGGGGGGGGGGGGCAGTAGCCTACTCCTCAGACTCTGAATTAGTCCATATTCTTTGTCATATATGCTTAGTGTCCGTATCCCTACGTTCAGTTTTACCCCGCCCTTAGCCTCAAAGTTCGGTTTAACCCAGCCCATGTGTTCCATGTTTGGTGTTACCTAAATCTTAAACCCAAAGTTCAATTTTACCCCGCCCTTGAACTCAAAGTTGTATTTCTTCCACCCTGATGAAACCAAAGATCCGTTCGCCCCACTTGGATCTAATGTAGGGGATGACCATAGTTCATTCCTATTAATTAAATTTTCCGGTAAATGTTATGCGATATTCACGTATGTCCATCTCACAATGTGATCATTATTTCTCCCATTCCGATTTCATCTGTGGTAACGATGTTTATTAATTATTACTCGGTGCAATCGTATGGTATTTCGGTGCATTATGATTATTATCTACCAAAATAATTGGTTCTTTGTTGTCAGCTTTTTGTTAATCTTTTTTACAAAGCTTAGAAAGAAAGAGCTTTGTAAAAAGCTCTTTCCTTGTAAGCTTTCAAGAGCTTTAAAGAGCTTTCAAGGTGAGAAAGAGCTTAAAATCTCTTTCGAAGCCTTCAAATGAGATTAGAAAGAGCTCATTTGAGCTCTTTCTAAGGGCTCAAATGAGTTCAAGAAATTTCCATTTCTAAGAGCTCATTTAAAATTTTTACATTACAAAATTGTGTGTATATATACTATATACACACAATTTTACTATACTTTTTTAATGCAAAAAAAACAACTAGCAACAACAACTTTTGAAATTAGCGAAAATTTTATACATGCACGTAAGGAAATGATTATATTGCAACTATAACAAAAATGTGACATTAATAGAATTTGGCATTATTAGAATCTGGCATTATTAGAATCTGGCATTATTAGAATCTGTCATTTGTAGAATCTGGCATTTGTAGAATCTGGCATTCATAGAATCTGGTGTTTTAAACTCGTCCGACATTTCTAGAATCTGGCATTAGTAGTCGACGAATCCGTATAGTGGTACATCCGACCTTATGCTTCTGAGCTCTAGATAATATTAGAAATATTTTATCTCTTTCTCAAGATGGCACAATATGGAAAGGAAATTAGTGTTATATCTAAGATTTCTTGGGAGAGCACTGATTCTTGACACGTATGCCAACGAATTGAAGACCTAAATGTTTATTTGATTTTTATTAATTATTCCTTATTGAATGTTATTTTGAAAATATGTAGGTAGGCAGTGCGTTTTTTGAATTCTCAGATAAATAGTCAGATGGCATTTATTCAGTGTATGGCGTAATTCGGACCTTTTTAATAGACAGATAAGCAATAGCTATAGAATAAATTTAACCGCTTCTTCATGCGTCACTTTATCTTAACTGTACCTATAATAACACATACTTTTCTACGTTTAAAAATTATCATTATAAATTTTAATGTCATAAGAATTTGACAAATACTTCGGTGTAATCAATCTCTTGTACTCGTTTTATCACTAACGAATAACATAAACGTGTCTCGTTCCCACGTCATGTTTAGTATATTCACGGAAAATTATATAGTAAACTGATGGATAACATAGCATTGAAAAATTGCATTATTTTATTCAATTAATAAATAGCCAAATTAAAGTTAATAGTTACGAGAGGATTGCCCAATAATGGCAATTGTTCTATCCTAATATAGACAGAACAAGCAAATGCATTACATGACACTGGCAGAAATGTATTGCTGAATAAGGCGGCAGATTGCCATATATTAAAAACAAAATAAAATAAAAGCAAGCATATGGACACAATATAGTTGAATAATAAAAGTTTAAATAATAACTAAAATACCTGCTATTAAGTATATTTGCTAAGTAAGATTATCATTATAAATAGATTAATACAAAATTATTGCTTTGGCTATTTGCATGTGCCTGTAATAGGTTTACGTAAATAAAAATGATTTTTATTTTATTTTATTGGTAAATGGACCCTAATATTGTTGGTGTACTCCAGGATCCATCGCTGCAGTCACAAGTATCAGCTGCGCACGAGCCCCAGCAACGGATCTGCGTCTATCACAAGCCCCTTCATACATTGCACCGCCTCGCTGGGTCAAACGCAACATCTATTCGTAAGGTCAGTAAAGTAAAGAACATTAGCGTAGCAAGCTCTAAATGGCCCCGGCCGGACATGTTGGAGATCCCCCCAACCACACACTTTCAGGACACCTGTCGCCTTGTACCCCTTAGTAATATAAGATATTATTAATTGAAGAGAAACTTCTTCACCGTGTAAATTATCAATGGTTCATGGCTACATACACAAGTCACTTGAAAAAAAAAGAATAATTATTGCTAATATTATAATTATAATAAAGTTAATCACGAGGCTTTTGCTACTTCACCGGGCAAAACTTTTATCCTTTATCCCATCGGCCTAAGAAAATATTTTCTACATTTTTATTAATTTTTTGCGAAAATATTTCAATGTTTCTATTTTGACTTTATTTATTGATATCATTTTGCATAAGCCTCCTCCCGATGTGATGGTTTGTCTAAGTCACCACTCTTGTCAGGCGGGTTGGTGGCAGTATGATGTGCAGCCTATACACAGGTAAACATTGCTGCTCGTTTCCTGGTATACCATTGTCATATATGATGTTATGACAGTCGGGACCAATTTTAGATCTTACCCTAAGATCTCTTGTCTGGCTTAGGGATCGACCCGACGGCCTTCGAGGCTTAAAGAGATACCGCTACGCCACGGAGGTTGCTCGAATATGTATAATAATAGTTACTTACCATGCCAAAACTCCATGATAGTAATCTCAACAGACGCGGTGAAAGGCGGATGCACTTTGATGGAAACTCATTTATAGTTCGCAACGCTGGACACTCCGCTGGCTTCGACGACAAGAACCAACTCAAAGTGTATTAAAAACTACCACCAAACTCCATTATCAACAAGCTATAGAGCATCGATTTTCGTCAATATCAACTGTTTATAACTTTACTAGTATCTATTGATCAACGATTAATGTTGTATAGAACACTCGTGGGACTATTTTGTGTATCGAATATGAACATAATGCCATCATAATCATCTATGTGTCTGTTTATTTTAGATTTGTACGAAACAATAGGAAAGTCGCACAAAGTTTTTGGTGTATTTGATTTTCTTTTACTCATGCCAGTGTGTTAAACGTATGTATCGAAGTTTTAAATAATTAATTTCTATCACATGCAATAGCAACTGACTGCCAAGCTGGTGTTTTGTATAGCTGAATAATTCGACTAGTTACGTGTCATAGTGATTAAGATTACAGTTTCATGAATATGTGTGTTAGATCATCAAAGTTCCTTTGTCGAATACCTAACCACGTTAAGTTCTGAGCTTTTTGTTATAATCATAATCTTGGGAAATGTTTTGTACCTACCTCAATATAGTTGCCATAATTATGCAATAGTTGTTAGTATTAGTGTCCCATTATTTATAATGTATTTCATTGTTATTTTATTAATATAGTTTGTATTTTTATTCTGAATTATTTTTCTGTTTCTATTTCATTTTTTGATACCTGATAATGCGTCTCCATCAGGATGGCCGGTCACTATGCGTATTTAACGTTGAATTGATGCCCAAGAATAGCTTCAATATTGTTTCTATTTGCTTCCTACTCTCAAAAAATTACTTCCTTCGTAATTTAGAAGAAAAAATACATTTTAAGGGTGACTGTTTATTTTGATATCAGGACGGCTGGTCACTGCGTCGTAGTGTCCCTGATAAATAGAATTATTGAATTTCACGGTCGCCATTAATTACTTACACAACGACGCGGTGACCGGTCGTCCTGATATCAGAATAAATGGTCACTCTTAAAATATATTTTTTCTTCTGGATTACGATGAAAGCAATTGTTTGAGAATAGGTAGCAAATGGAAGCAACAGGGAAGCAATTCTTGGATATAAATTCGACGTTAAATACGCCTATTGACCAGCCATCCTGATGGAGACGATAACTCAACTTAGCTCTTAACTTTTTTAGCTATTACCTTGATTCGTTTGCTGTTAACGCAATATGTGATTCTATGAGGTTTTATTCCTTCCCAAGTAGAGCCAATCCTCTATTTTTCGTAGTCGAGTTTTCAGTTAATTAGTTACAGCTCTGTTTTCTTGGTCGTACCAATTTGCATGCTGCTATCATAATTAGTTCCTTGAGTATTTGAGCCTTGTTTATGTGATTTTACGTTAGTGATCTTTGTCTCGACCGGCGAATAATAATCTTATATTATTATTACTGCAACGTCTGATTGCAGAAAATACTAACTATGCGATACATTTTAAATATACCTAAACTTGTTAATAAAATAATATAATTGTCTGTTATACAGCTTATTCAATATCTAGTCGAATGGTAGAGCTTGGCAGTATTATTTTTGTTTTGGAAATTGTGACTTACCTTAATTGTTTCTTTGTCTAATTTTTTCTCTAAAGAACAAGTAATGTATTATTACGATGTAATAAAGATTTCTCGAATCAGTAAAAGGCTTTTTTTATATAAACGCTATCCAACATTAGGACTTGCTTTTAAAACATAAAGGAGACTGTCTGGAGCAATACTGTTAGTGCAAGAAATTGCGTGTGAATTGTAAGCAAGACACTATTTCGATAAAAAGTCTTACAATGGGTAAGACACCGTTTAAGGCTATTTTTAGCGCCTGACACAAAAATAAAGCAAATCTCTTTAACATTGCAGTTATGCTTGAGTTGGCGATAATCTTATTGATCCTATTGGAGACCAATAGACATATTCTTGAAATGATAACTTCTTGAAATGCCAACTTCGCGAAATGCCAATTGCTCGCAATGCCAACTTCCCAAAATGACAACTTCAAATTATAATTAAATTCAGGAGCGGTGAATGCTACAACAAATAACAAAAATATGTTCAACATCCCGAAATTACATCCCAAAGCCTAAAATCTCTAAGACAATGACAAAATTTTTATTTTGAAAAGTGAAGTTAGTTACAGTTCTAACCTAACCTAACCTATTTTACCCTGTTCAAAATGACGTCTACGTCTACACTACGTCTCAAGTTGCTTGCACATTTTATTTGGTTCACTAATGTTTCGTAATTGCAGCCGTCCCGAATGCAGCAGGCAGCAAGCTTGCTGCATTCGGGAAGCTGCAATTCGGGTTTTCGTTCCTTCGGGCATTTGGACACCCTGTCCGGTAACCGTAAGCTAGAAATTATTAAGATATTATTATAATATTAAGTTGTAATTATGAGAAGTTGTCTATTTGCGAGTGGTTGGCATTTAGCGAAGTTGGCATTCTGAGCTGAAACGATGAGAAAGATATTGTAAGATACCTACTGATTGAGAAATACATTCTAAGACACTGTTTAGGAGAAGTAAGACACTGTTTGAGAGAAATAAGACACTGTTTGAGTGAGACATTGTTATAGGTACACTGTTTGAAAAAGACATTTCAGACAGGTTGAAAGACATTGTAAGACATATCAGGTATTTTGTAGTTTGAGGAAGAGTAGTAAATCAGTTTGTTAATGACATGACACTGGGATACTGTTTGATGAAGAATGGTTGACTAAGAGATAATATATAAGAGAACTGATACTTTGGGTCGAGTAACTCCTTGTTCAAATTCAAAAAAGAAATGTGGTCATTCACATGAACGGCTTGAGAAGAAGACTTTTTTATAACAACTGTTTGGCGAGGAAAATATCTCTAAGGCCGGGCCAGCACTGCCTTCGGCTACTGCAAAGTGGCGGCGAAGCTACGAACAGATAAATTTCGCTAGACGTATCTGGCGGTGCGGCCGCCGACGTATCTTTATATGAATTTGTTTTCACGAAATTCGCCGTCGCCGTATCACGCATCGTACCGAACAGGCCTTAAATTTACGAACAAAGGATTTTAAAATTTTACGTGGAAATTCATCCTTTTTGAAATCCATTTTGAAGATTTTTGACCCTCCCTCCCCCCATGTAACGCACCGTAACTTTTTAGGTACCCCCCCCTCCCCGTCCCTAAACGTTATGTAACATTTAAGCGACCATTAAGTCACAATTATGTTGAACAGAGTATTTACCTTTGTTATTGTATTAATTGCGTTTGCAGTAGTAATAAACAAAAGAAGAGATTTTGAAGTTTAATGTTTTTCTTTAGCCCTAAATCAAGGTAGGTACGTAAAAAAACAATTCAATTGCAATTACTGCTCCTCTGTCCACGGGTTTGCCAGCCACTCGACTCTTTCATTATAGTAAGGGAGCCGACGAGGCTAAATGGGGATTTACTCGAGCGTCGTAGAGACCTATTGGGATGCAAAGCTTAGATGATAAGAAGAAAAAAATGTTATATGATATATACCTTTACATCGGTGGGGGAAGCGGCTATAGATTTTTAAATATGTAAAAAAAAACTGTTGCATGGACATCCTCGAGCGCGTCAGATATTGATAGCATCAATGACCTACGTATTTTTAGTAATGTACGTATGTTAATCTGATCGTTTGCATGATGCGGGTGGTTGTATTTAAGGGTTGAAAATGAAAAAAAAAAAAATTAATCGAGCGCGTCAGATTTTCTAAGGGAGTGTTAAGTACACCAAAAAAAAGCTCTCATTCACTAATCTGACGATTTCGATGGGACGCAAACTCGCGGCCATTTTCATAATGTGCAAAAAAAATTCGCCATTTTGAAATACTCAAGCGTGTCAGATTAAGATATATATGGTTCATCTTTATGTTCTAAACGTACTGTCTCATAATCTGACGATTAACTAGAGGGATTAGCCTGATCTGACAAAAAAAATATTAGAAAAACGGTTCACCTTAAAGGCCATCCCTGCAATGTCCCGCTAATTCCATTCCTGGGCGCTTAAAATTGTACTTATGACATTTTTGAGCTCAAAATATAATTTATGTGATATTTTGAGCTCGCTGAGTTCAAAGAAATAATATTTCTATGCATTTGAGCTCTCCCAGCTCGAAAGTCTGATAGAAGTTTCATAGAACACTATTTTTGGAATTTTCAAACCGCAATAACTTTTGAATGGATCAAGCAATTTTCGCGCGGTTGGCGGCATTCGACGCAGTTTTATCATCCTCATAAGTAATTTTGCAATTTTAATTGATCAAACCACAAATTTCGGAGTAATCCCGAAAAAACACTTTTTCGGGTTTCTTTCGTTCACGATATATCTTTCGAACGAATCAACCGCTTTTGACCAGCTTAGTGGCGATCGACGTGGTTTTTCAAGCTCAAAGGCGGATTAGTTTTTGAAATCGATCGATAAAGCCGGTTAAAAGTTATTCCAAAAAAAACACATTCAAAAAAAATGTTTTTCTTATTTTTTTTGTGATTTTTCACCATTTCTCAAAATCTATCGGTCCGAATCGGTTCAAATTCACAGGAAATCTAATTTTGAGGGAAATATTTAGAACGCCGTTTAGTAGATTCCGATCGGTTTAGTCGTTCAAAAGTTATAAGCGAGTAATATTAAATATAGCATAATTAAAATTTATAGCACTGTGCGTGATATAAATCATTTAATGATGATTCCATCGACAATTCGAGGTTATCATATGATCCTCGAGACTTTCGGATAACCGGCTTGCTCCGACGATATTCCAAAATATTTACACATTTTTTTAATGTTTCTACCGTAAATTTAATTGTTTTTTGTAAGGTACTTTCACCACAAAATACACATTTCAAATTAATGTCACTCATATTAAATATTTATAAACTTTAATTCACACAAATAATATTAAAATAGCAAAAAAATCAGTATCAGTATCAGTATCAGTGGTACCACTGGGTCGTGGTCCTAACCCCTTAAGGGTGCCCCCAGGTGTGTGCCACTTAATTGTATGTTTTTTTTCCAATTTTTTCTATATTGATCCATTAAAGTCTAAAATAATTAATATGAACTTAAACTTATTATGAGTAGAGAAATTAATGACCAGCTGACGGACGGACTACTTTGTCTGTAATATCCTACAATTTGCTACCGGTTAATTAAGTATCTAGTTTAATTAATATAATAAGAATAATTGTGTAACATTGTGATTCTGACAAGTACAAGTGTATGTAAATACCTAAGTGCTTTTAAAATAATGTAAAATTCATTATTTTACATTATTTTAAAAGCCAAAACGTTGGAAACACGTTGTAAACAGTATGCCACGAACGAGTCTTTATGATCAGCTGTGATGGAGTCATGGCAACAGAAACCAGAGTGGGGACGGAGTGAGAGAGTAATAGATAGAGAAAGAGTGAGAGAGGAATAGAAACGCGGAGAAGGAAATGTAGGCATAACGCAGCTGCACGCATTTAACTTTATCGACGAATTTTTGTTATTTCGGCTTGCGGAAATCGTCAGATTATATATTTTTCATTATTCTTGAATTATTTCCTTCAAAATAAAAAAATTTTTAGCTACGCTCGAGAATGTCGAGATGACGTTTTTTTTTTACAACTTTGTTGCCCTCCCCTTTTTTTACGTCACTCTCAAATTGTCAGATTAGTGGAATATACACTTTTTAGGATGTAATTAACTCACCCTACCTTAATCTGACGCGCTCGAGAATTTCTGATGGTCAATTTTTTTTTACTAATCTGATCCTGTAATCTGTCCTTCACGGGCGGCCTTATATATGGGCCTCATGTTTTGTGGAGGTACTTAACCGAGTACAAGGTATCCCCCTGTATATTAATCTGCCGCGCTTTAGTAAGTCCCGAAATCCCCGCATGGGCTCCCCTACTATTATTGGTATTTGGAGAGCAGACGAAGAAGGTTCCGAAATCGTTAAACCTCTAGCATCAACTTCGTCTTCATCGAGCCAATCGGCATCCTCAAACAATGCTTCACTATGGCGCACAATGCAGAGCAGCTCATTTGCCTATCTGGCAGCAAGTCACTGTGGCCGTACTCTACTTTCACGAGGGTTTTGGGCAATCTGGCCGTGTAAGTAACGACTGCGCGTTTGTACACCATTTTGGGATGTGAAATAAATCCCATAGGTTGCACATATTCTGTTCTTGAGATCGGATTGTACTGATGGACAATAAAGATCATAAGACATTTGCTTAAACCCTTCTAGAGGAGGCGACAGAATAACGGACAACCTCACAAGAAGTGGTGAAAACTTGCATGATCCTTTGTCTACCTGACTTAGGCACCACGAGCTTGCTTGGGGTTTGAACGATTGGGCAGTGTGGCGGCAAGAAAGTATCCGGAAAGACAGATTTTAATGCACTCATCGAGCGGGAAGATATGTCCGCGCATTTTATCACTTGCAGTAAATATTGCGATTCACGGACGTGAACGCTATACCAGTCCAGATTAGGTTCTTCTGGATCCTGCAAGCTATCTTCAGGCTTTCTATATTCCGCCGAAAAATCGTAGCTGACAATTTTCATTTCACTTCAGACCTTGGCTAGTGACTCTCGAGCGTGCTGAAAATTGTGTTTTTCCAAATCTTCATCAACGGTCATTACTTTGTCGTTGATATGAGAACCAAAATGTTCATACGCTTGACAGGCGTTTGCTGAGTGGGGCCAAGCGTCGCTCAACTCGGTTGTATGCACTCCGCCTAGGAGCATTAGACGCTATGAACAGGGCGTCCCGGTAATTTTTTGAACTGTTGAATGACAACATTTTTCAGTTAAAGAATGATTGAAGATAATTTATATACATTTTAGCAGAAAGCTTACCTGTGTAAAATAACTAAGTATTGTTGCTTTCTTCTTCGTGGCCCTCACATTGAACTCTTGTATAACATCGTTTATATGATCTACAAACTATGTTTTTTTGTTTTTCTTTATCTGTTTTCTTAAGTAACGTACATTGTTATCGAGGGAATTCCCGTAAAACATAAACGAAAAGGATTGCCGATGGAAGATTTTAATTCCCTAGTTTTTTATTAAAATAAAAATATGTTACGTAACACTTTGGAAAAATACCCTCTCCCGCCCTAGTAACGCACCGTAACGTTTTACAAGAACCCCCCTCCCCCCTAAATTGCGTTACGTAATACTTGAACGGCCCCTTATTAATTGCGTTTGAATATTTGATTTATTGTCCGATTGCTATTTACGTTTACATTTAACTTAGAGAAAACAAACATCCAAAGCTTTTCGGGCTTCTATTTTTTCAAGAAGTCTTTAAATAAAATAGGAGAAATAGTAATTAATTGTAGTAAGACGGTATTACGTGTGCTTTGCGGCCAGAAATCCGTTAAATGGATTTTATAGGTTAGTTTGGGGAAATTCAACAAACATGAATGGAGTATTTATTGCACTTATGTCTTAGAGCGATGTGTGGAGTTGCCACATGGATATCATGCCAACCATTATTAAACCTCAAATATTTTATTGCATTCCATGTTTAGGTATAACATAAGGTGTTACAGATAATATCAATTTAGATCTAACATGGACCCTGTCGGGCACAGCAAAAATGGAAGAGAGGAAGTAAGACCAGACATTGTCATCATTAAATTTTTTAAATACTTTTTAAATAAATGCTTATTTATCTATATTAACATTAACTTAGAAACTAGTTTTTTTAAATATATTTAGTATATTATATTTTTAAATATTTATTATTTACATTTAGAAGGCTTAATGTTATAACTCCGACGTGTATGTATATTTTTGAAACATGCATGGATTTGTAAAACAGCATACTAGTTTGTTCCCCAAAGGAGCCGGTGTAAATCGTTGTAATACTAGAAATACAGACAAAATTGTTTTATTTAAATTTCCAAATACAACCATATTTAAAAAAAACTTAATCTATGTGTGGTGTAACATTTATAATGCTTTGCCCAACAATATTAAATCATTACCTTACTTTAAGTTCCAAAAACAATTGAAGAAATGGCTATAAGAAAAAATATTTTACACACTAAAAGACTATTTATGTTGGGGAAAGGACTATATAATTTCATACTAAAAATTAAATTTTACTTCTAGTTTACCTAAATTGGCGTGCCTTGTCGAGCAGGCGGAATATATTATGTCAATATATATGAATAATACATGTATACTCAACCTGCAAATAAAAGATTATTATTATTATGTATTCACAACATAACGAGTGGATGAAAACGCATGTCACTTTGCAATCGGATTGCTGGAAGACTAAGCTTCCGTAATCCTTTTGCGGGAAGAGGCGTCAAACGAAATAACTCCTAGATACCAGACAAGTGTCCCTTAGGCAACGTTTGGCTTTCAAATTCTGTATCCACAATGACACAGAAATCCAGGCTAACGTAAATATAAAAATAATAAGAAAATAAAATTGAGTCAGCGTTTATTTCCGAATAATAATTGTAATAACTCCGAGGATTTAAGAAAATTATCATTTATTCATACTGAAATGTTTTTTACTCCTCCTTACACTTTTACAGCAAATATTTTTTACGCACATTCATCAGAAAAAAATGGATTAGTTACCCCAGCCAGCGTATACCGACAACATGTTTTCCCACATATTTCCAATATTATTTTTACTAGAGGACCTACGAACAAAGCACATCTAAACCATATAAAAATTCAGGTTAAACCAAATCGACAACGGTGTATTAATAACACATTTTTCTTTCTAAGTTCTTTGATATATTTCTAGAAGCAATTCTCGCCATCGCCACCACTCGATCCGTTGCTGGATGCTTAAAATGGATAAATATGTGAAAATGCCAAGTGTCCAGAGTTGCCACCGACGACGCCACCGACTGAATAAGATCAAGTATTTTAGTGTTCGATTTGTTTAGCATGGATTTGCAAAGCAAATAACACAAAATAAATAAATCTGCTTTAATACGGAGGACAAATAATTCGAGAGAAAAGGGATAAATTGACATAAGTCGTGTCATTAATTAATGGACGCTTCCTAAGCATTCATTTGGAAATTCCGTTAAATCTTCTACGTATTTATAAAAAATATAAAAATAGGAACGGTTACCCCGCAAAAAATATTTGATGTAGAAGTTATACTTATTAAGTGTAATGCGGTGTAAACATGTAGTATTAATGAGAGTTCTCATAAATATACTTAAAACAAACTCATCGTTTTGTGCCTATCTCACTTGTAGACTATAACTACCTACTAATTCTAATCAATTAGTTTCTCGGAATAAATCGCACAATCAGTTTGAAATTTAAATGGAAGTCCTCAATGTTCTTGTCGAACATAATGATTTCAAAATGAGCTGTTATGTAGGTTGCACGGGATGGCTCTATGAAGGAAATCTTGTTGTAGAAACTACTCTTAGGTAACACCTGCAGGTAGATGGTAGACTTCTTATTTTAATTATGAATGAAGAACGTGTTCAAATGGTTACCACAGTACGTACAAGTGACCGAAACTGCTTTAGAAAATGATTTGTGTTAGACTTTACATTTACCTATAGATGTCGTTGTTAGTTAATATTTTTGATGTATGTCATTCAAACTTCTAATAAATATTGTTTACTAAATAAATCGCATACCCACTTTTTGTCAATTATATTATAAATTAAATCATTTTTATCGTAGAATTTCTTTTTTATAATTTCTTATTAAAGGTTTGGTAATATCTATGTCGCGACTGATGGTTAAGCTTAATACTAAGCAGGCAAACACAGTACGTACTACGTAAGCTTCCTAGGCAATCTGTCTGGTTGAATATTGTATGTGTATAGTATCTAAATCTAGACAAGGTGATTTGAAAGGTGAAAGAGTTGGTTGGAGGGTGCAGGTTGGCGTCTCGCGTCGACGCAGAGCGTCGTCGGTGGTGGCGCGGCGGCGCGTGGTGCGCGCGGGGGCGGCGCGCAGCACTCGCGCTATTGATCGGAGCGCCGGTGGCGCCGCGGCGCGGGCTCCGGCGGCGTCGCGCACGTTCCTCGTCCGCCAGCTGTCAAAACCGCGTGACGTAACCGCTAGGGCGGCGCGCACACGGCCGCCGCCAGCCGACCGTTCAGTACGTCCGTGTCGTACGCTCTCATTGCTTTGCATTTGACGCTTCGCGTCTGCGGTCCAGTGCACTATATTATCTACCGCAGAGCCCGCGAGGCAGGTGAGGTTGGGGCCAGCGTGGCCCCGGCCGCTCGGAGTGTACCGTCTCGGTATTGATCGCATCTCGTCTGACTATTTCAATGTTTATAAACAGCCGGTAGCATCCACTCGGTCCCTCTTGTTTTTGATACGTCCGGCTGACAGCGCGCGATCCGGACGGCTGATCCTGAATGCACCGGCCGCACCGGCGGCTGCGTCTCACCGAACGCATTCGGTGCACGTATGTACTTGCACTTGTTATACCTAATTAATTAGTTGTTCTATTGCGTAGGTGTTATAATAACACCATTCATGTCTAATTGACAATAAAATGGGCATGAGAGAATGAGGATCCTAATGTTGTCTCTACAATATTTTGTATTTTTAGGCTAGGTACAGTCGTGTCCACAGCCATTCAATTTGCAGTAAAATCGTTAAATCTGCTAGTGTAAATACCTACATCACGTGTAACACATGTTGAAAACAAGTGACTGTAATAGTTGTAGGTATTGCCTTTTGATAGTCACTGTACTAATACTAACAATTTGTTTGATGCAGGTAACATAGGAATTATTTATATGGTCCTTTTGATGCTGATTTCAATCCATGGTCTACCAACCAAAACCTGCATGCATTTAGATAGGAACATAGCTACTGATTTTAAGATAAACGTGAAAATGTTACATTTTGGACGTTAATGAGATTACGTTACGCGGTAGGAACGCCAGTGAATCGTCGTTTATTTACAACTGTTGTTCGTTAAGTTTTTTCATTTACGTTGACTCCAAATTAGTACATTTATAGTAGGTACCTACCTATTCTGCTTATTAATATTGATTGATAGATTGCTAAAGGTGAAAATTTTTAAGTTTTCATAATAACTTGTCGGAGACTCATCTCAATCGTTTTCCCGAGGTATTATGAATGTAAACGTAATTTTCATGAAAAAAAATAGATTGTTAAATGATAACTATTGAAACTTTTAAGTATTCTGTGAAACTCCATATTTTTTTATAGACTAATAGTCCGGTAGGTTACCATGTACGGGTCCTTAGAGCACCATCATTCTTGAAGTATCAACAATGTTCTGTATTTATAAAACCACTGTTGCGGACCGACCAACCTCTTTTATATAATAAATTTGTACCGGCCTTTTGCATATAGTTTTTTATTATTCTTGAAATCGGAATTTAATAAGTTTGTCATTGTTTTTTTTGGAGATGAAGTTGTGAATTTGTTGAATATAATATCGTGATAGTGTTTTACGCGTCTTTTACTGGTGAATTCCTTCCTCCTGCTCGTATCCTGTACAACCACATTATGTTATTTTTAATTATTTAATTATCTATTACTAGCTTCCGCGCGCGGATTCACCCGCGTAACTTCAGTTCTCGTAGGAACTTCATAATTAAATATAGCCTATCGCTTTCCTTGGTAAATGGGCTATCAAACACTGACAGAATTTATATTATATAGAAATCAGTCCAGTATTTCCGGATATTAGCGCGTTCAAGCAAACAAACAAACAAACTCTTCAGCTATAAATACGTATTAGTATAGATGCTGAGTTAACAAAAAAAAAATAGCATTTTTATAATAAACTAACTTGCTAAGTATTGGTGCCCGGCATTCACTCATCATATTTATTTATAATGATTCATGTTTCTTTTCTTATTTTTTGTTTAATCTTGTCCTCATAATTAATTACGAACACAATAGAATTAGCCAAATTGGTCAAGGATTTTTCATGTTATGCGCGTCCATACATTTTGTGGATCCATTTTTATTTATAAAAAAGATTAACGGGTAATCATCTTTTGATTTTTTAATTATTAATTGTGTTGATAAAGAAACAGTCTATCTATTAATTACTTGTTTATTCACACATTATACTAATCAGCATGTTTACTTGTCGCCTACTTTGCATAGAAAGGTCACTCTATGTAGAGTTCATGGCGATTGTAAAGTTTTTTTTTAAAGACTGACATATGTATTTAGCCACGGTGCTTTTGCTACTTTACCAGGCATAACGATTTTCAAGCAAGGTTTACAAAGTCTTCTTATTCTTCTTCAACAGCCCGTTTACGTCCACTGCTGAACATGGGCCTCCTCTTAAAATACCTTGGCAAGCCAGGATCGTTGAGGGATATTGCCATAATCACCACGCTTGGCAGACGGATTGGTGATTGCAGTAAGATGTCAACCTTGAGCTAATAGAGATGCTGCTGCCCATCCATCAGCCATATGTCCCTTAGTCGCCTTTTACGACACCCATGGGAGGACATGGGGTGGTCTATTCTACGCCGGAAACCACACGGCAGGTGTAATAAATACTAATTTATTATTAACTATCATCCTGCGCGCGGTTTTACCCGCGTAGATCCTTTTCCCGTGGGAAAAAAAAATCCTATGTCATCTGGGGATAGATTTAGCTTCACAACAGTGAATGAATTTTTCAAATCCGTCAAGTAGTTACGGAGCCTATTCAATACAAACAGACAAACTATCAAATCTTTTCTCTTTTTAATATTAGTATAGATTTATACCGTCACATTAGACATCAAGAATTTAGCGTTACCATGACTACGACATCAACTACGCATGCGTGGTGTATTCGACGATAAACAAACACAAATTAGCTTTTATTTTGGATTTTAAAATTCTTTATTTTTGGGTTCCATACCTACAAGTTGTCGATCCTATAAAGTATTGACTGTCCTTCTTTATTTAGGCGTTTTCTGTACTTCTGGTTCTGTACTTATTGGTAATTTTTATTCAAGCTATCAGCAGAATTGTTTAATTATTTCGTAATAGGCACCAAATAACTATGTATACTACTTCTAGAACTGTTGTGTCATCAACACGGATATCGTCCACAGGTGGACATGGGCAAGGCCATCCTTCGATGGAGATTTTGTCATAGTCACCGCGCTTGGCAGGCGGGTTGGTGATCGCAGTTGTAATTTTGTGCTGCTGCTCGTTCCCTGGTATAAGATTGTTAAAGATGATGTTATGGCAATTAGGACCCGATGGCTTTACTTGCTTTCCGAGGCACGGAGGGCAAGCCCGGAAGAATTTTACACAAAGATTTCTTGTCCGGCAGGGATCAAACCTACAACCTCCGAGACTGAAAGCAAGACTTGTACCACTACGTCACGGGTTATTAGTAAATTGACAATAAGTTAAATTAATAAATCAATAAGATAATATCTATTCATATAATCTTTTTTTTTGCTCGACTGTCCAAGTTATACTTACAATCGTGAATCATCCTATTCAATAATATCTCGCAATGATGCGTTTCTTTTGCCCGATACTCAAGTAGGTAAACAAAAAATCAGACCTCAAAAAGTTACATTAGTTTATACGTATTTAAAAACAATATTTACAGAAGTTGACTATCAAAACAATACAACATAACAATATGCAAATAAACTAACAAAATAATATTGAAGAGATATAAAAAAAAAAACAAAAAACTGGATTTCGAACGCTTATAATAGGAAAGGTATTAAATCGATTGATATTTGGTAAATTTAACTAACTGAAAATGTTTTTTTCTTGTTTAACTTTTGTAAATTTATTTATATACACTTGTTTATTTTAAAAGTACCTATGTAAAAGCAAATCTTACAAATCTACAGACACTGTTCTCCGTCCATTTGTCCTGTGAAATATATTCATAAAATCTATTATAATTATTACATGCTTAGGTGAAAGTTGTTATTGTGCACAGATCAAAATTTTAATTTTAATAATCACACCTGTTGTTATCATAATAACGAGTCACAAGTCCCAAATAAGAGCCCAGGTGGTCTACTCATGCATAACATTCGCTCTGTCACAGTTAATAGCCCTCCTGATCCTTATTTTATACCGTCGGTAGTCTTGCAGCCCGATTGGTCTGCGAACTGTAAATTAGAGCGACAGTTGCACTAAATTCTAAGTTGTAATTCCCAAATCTTTCCGATTTACCGCCAGTGACCGCTCTGAGCCGAGGTGCAAGTCCCACAGAGGCGCAAGTAGCTTAGCTTGTAGATTTTAAACCTAAAATTTTATAACTCAGTTTTAGCAATTTACTTGGCGAGCCGGTGGAGCTTTGTTCGCCTTTATGCCAGGAAAAATTGCAAAAGGCTCAAAACATGTCCATCTGAAAAAAAAGATGTAGGTACATTTTCGGTCGAGCAGCTCATAGCATCGCTCTAAGCTCTACTAATCTAATTAATTATGAAAATGCTTTCACATTTAGAATATCCACTAAAATTGCCATATTAAATATAACCAAAGAATTAAAAACTTAATTGTATAAAAATAATCCATATTTCATTTGTTTGCACCGTAACTTGAGATCAAATTTACAGATTTATCTAATTCTTTTAAAATATGTGATTAGTCATTATAAAGACAAGGTTTGATAAAATACATTTTGGGAAAATCAATGGGATGAAGAGCGAGGAGAAGCACGAACAAAACTTATAAATTAAAAAATATTAGATGTATGACAATTTTCGTGTAATACTATATATCATTTGATAATGTTATTACCATCGTAAGCGTCATTTTGTTTTTATGTCCGGGGGGAAATGTTATTACGCATTCCCACCGCCTTTGTAAAACTAGCGGTGGGATATGTGGGACTCGCCCTCTCCAAAGTGTGGTATGCTGCTCATACCACGAGGAGGGGACCCCCCAACTAGCAAAAACTAGGCTTACAACAATCTCAAGACTACTGTTTTTTTGCTCTTACATCGCTCCTATATAATAATATAAGCCTGGGTTTGGGCACTAATTATAAGCATATTTAGTTTAATATCGATCTAATATCAGTCTAATTGAATGCTGTTTGCACTTACTGAAATGTAGCCAAAATTAATTTAAGCCGACTTAGGCTAATATTGCTTTTACGTAAGTATCTTATAAGCCTGCATAGGCTTATATTGGTCTAAAGTTAGAATATTTTGAGAATTTTACGTCAGATCCAACTTAAAAGTTCGTGTGAGTGTTGGAAATTAAAATAAAACAAATTAAAGTTGCGTGAAGTTAATGTTTATACTATATTAAAAGTATAAAAGTACGAGTTAAAGTAGTTTTACGGTCAGTAATCATATTGGAATTTATTATTTACTGTTAATTAGACCTCGTTTTACGCTTCAAAATTCATGCGCCTTGTTAAACAAGGTATTTCGTGTTCTCGTTAAATTATTTTATTTGTTAATTTGTATTGATAGTGTCGCCATTAGTATAGCTGCATTTTACAAATGCACTATTAGACTAATGTAAGATTGTTTACTCTAATTTTAGCATTCGGTATAACTACTAAAGATAACTCCATATTGGAATAAATTAGGGTTCCTCGCAATTTTACATAAAACCTTAAATCGACAGAGAGAAAAAAAAAGAACTTAATCTTAAGGCTATACGGACACGAAGTCGGCGCGCGCGGCGCGGGTGGCGGTGGCGGGGCGGCGGTGGCGCGGGGAGCGGCGTACGTAGGAGTGCAGTCTAGCAGTGCCCGCGCGTTTGCAAAATTACTCTTAAAACTATTAAAATTAGTTATTCCCAAAATCGATCTAAGATCAAACGCTCTTAAATAGGTCTTGTCTTTTGTATTGTAAATATGTTGTCCAAAATCACTCTAATATCATACTTATCCAGTGCTAGTGATCTTATATTAGTTTCAAATAAGATCAGAAATGCACGTACTCACAGTACTCTTATGCTATGCTGATATTAGTCTGACATCTTACATTAGCATTTAACAAGTCTAATATAAAATCAAACGAGCTTAGAAAATACCCATATAAGAGCAAGTTTTTCTCAAGTGCAACCAGTCTTAGTAAATGCTCTAATATACATATATGAGATTTGGTTATGAGACTGAGCGTTCTTGAGACCATACCAGCTTGTCTAAAAGTAATATAGGATCGATGGTATGTTCTAAAACAAATATAAGAGCGCTTTAAGCCTACCACTCTTAAAAAGTGCGAGTTCTGAGACTGTTTTGCTAGTTGGTTTTTTGTGGTGTAGGCCTACACCACAAAAAAGCGTCAGGACCCCTGGACCAATAAAGATATTTAATGTTTAGAAAATACTAAAATTGACTACAATTTTGCTGCTATTTGATACCTAACTTACCTAACCAAAAGTATCTCGACTGACAACAAAAAAACACGTAAAGATAGTGGTCATACATTCTGACGTCAGGTTGTCTAGACCACTTTACTTTTTAGTACCACAACATATATTTTTTCATATTGTTTTGATATTACAGAAAATGTTACGCAAGAAAGAAACTTTGTTAATTATGTATATTCTCCTTCACACACACAAACACACATACACACACACACACACACACACACAACACAACACATACAAACACGACCAAACAAAATAAGCAGTAATTTTGTAAATTTCTAATTCATGTCCTGTAAACTTACACTATGAAGTTGAGACCCCCCCCTGATCAGCCGATTAATTTAACCTGGTCACCAGGGCCGGATTTAAACTTATGCCGCCCCTGGGCACCAGAAAAATGCCACCTCATTACTGAAATTTTACTCAAACTTATAGTTTATACACCTTATTTTTTAAAATTAAAATATCTTATTTACCGCCGAAAATTTATTATTTATTATGTACTTCAAAAACATAAATAATATTTTGTTTTTTTTTCTACGAATTATAAATTTTGCACTAATGATTGTTGATGATGTTGAAGTTGATGATGATTGTTTTACATTATTTTTTTCACAGGCAGACACGCCTGACTTTTTTAATTCAAATTGGTCGATTAAACCTTCTAAACGTTGAAGTACGTCTGATTCGATGCATAAAATAGCTAAGCTATTGAGTCTATTTGCACTCATTGAAGAACGTAAGAAGTTTTTAACTTATTTCAAACATGAAAACGATCTTTCTGCGCTACAGTTTGTTACAGCTAGTGTCATGAATATTGAATTGAAGAAAAATGATTAATTAAAAAAAATAATTAATTATATTGAAAAATCTTGACAAGACTGGAATTTTTTTTACACTTTCCAAATTTTGCCGCCCTAGAAAATTTGCCGCCCTGGGCACTAGCCCCGACTGCCCCTAGTATAAATCCACCACTGCTGGTCACAACGCTATTTTAAATTAAACGACACTCTATCTTCATGGGGTTAGAACTAAGACGTAGATTCTCATGGAAGTTACAAATTAAAAGAACTCCGAATTTTGGTTGTTTACTGTTATCAAATAGGTACTAGATTAGGTCAAAAATAATTGAAATCTATAAATTGACTATACTTGACCTTGTTCAAACCCAGTGGCATTTAGCTCCTTTCAACCCAATATCGATTGAAGAAATATTTCCTTGAACTACAATTTTACTTGATACCTACCTACATTTCGAATTAGAGTGACCTACTTCTAATAATGATTAGGTGAGGTCACTTCTTAAACTTGCTCCAGTCACTGAAGCAGGAAGTGGTCATTTTCTTGGTTCGCTCACGTTTAAACGTAGGACGTCCTGTATTTGAAGAGGTGCCTGTCATTGAGGAAACGAAAGTAGACAGGCAGCTTAGCGATACTTTATGCGAAAAATGTGAACGTAGTTAGAGTAAATTACAGTTATCTACTAGTATCCCTTTGGTACTACTTCACTCGGGTAGACCGCACTGCGCTTCTACGGCGGGACCACAAAAATGTTATCGTACATTGTTCAAGGACAGGAGACAGTGACAAATTGACAGTTGCAGGTACCACTGCAGGGGAGTGGTGGTAAAATGGACTCGATTCTGTAAATTTAAAACGTCTCAAAGGAATTGCGATCCAGTGTCAGTTGACGATTTAATTAGGCAAAGCGTATTTGCATTGATTCACGATGTCAAATAACTATTGTTATTTTATTATTTCTACTATTTCTTGGTTTGAGTGATTCAAAACGTTCTTTCTTTGCCCACATAACAATTATTTTGAGACACAACAAGCGTTATAGATATGGTATGGTAAAGTTGTAGCAGAATATTAAATAAAATATGACACAATAGCAGGTGAATCGCAATAAAGTGTCGCTGGAATGGCGTGGTGGCAAAGGTTGACCACTGAATATTTATCTTTTGTTGTGTTAATAAATATTAATAAAAGGTTTTTTTCTATTCAGGGTATAGTAAAAATAGAATGAAAAAACCAGAAACGGACAGTTAGTTCTAAAATTAAGTTAATCTTATTCAATAATTTTGAAGTTAAATGTTTATATTAATAAAATAAATACGGAAGGCAAATAAAAGTTCATTTCTTAAGGTTAGACATAATTTTAGCATCAAAACGTGTTTTTAAATTTATTTATACAATTAAAATAGAGCTTAATTGCCGGAATTAAAATGTAATAAAAATTCAATATAATAAAAACTTGTTTTTTTTTTATATTATTTAAATTCTGGATTTGCCTATTTTATATCTATACTTAATGATACTAATATTATAAATAGGAAAGATTTGTATTTTTCCGTGTGTGTATGTTTTAATGAATAAACTCAAAAACTACTGTGCCGATTTCGAAAATTATTTCACCATTGGAAAGCTGCATTCACCCTGAGTGACATAGGCTGTATTTAATTATGAAATTCCCACGGGAACGGGAGTTACGCCGGTAAAACCGCGCGCGGGGAGCTAGTAATTGATACTATAATACCCCGTTATTATAATAAACAAATTGTAGTCTTATTGAAACTTGATTATATTCTGTGAATGACACGAGCAAAATAGAAAATGAATGTGTTTTTTTTTACCAATATTTAAATCACTAATCTTGCTATCTGGTCATTAACTTAATCGTCTTTACAGCCCCTGTCAAAAGGGTTAAGGGTAATAATGTATGATTCGAATTCGATACACCTACCTATTCAATTCGTATATGGCACATTCTCTAAACATTGGAAATGTTTAACTTAGAGAATGTGGCACATACGAGTAGGTACTTACTTTATATTCAGAAGACATATATATAGGTAATATATGTACATAGGTCAAAGTTCAAGATCATTTAGGTATATAAAATTGTATTTACAACCTACGTGGCGTAGTGTCTTGACAGTAGTTGACAGTTTCGCTTTAAGTTTCGGAGGTCGTGGTTTCTATTTCAACGCCAGACAAGAAATCTTTGTTTAAAATCTAAGATTTCTTTTAGGTTCTGGTTGGTTGAGGGACTGCTCTCCATGCCTCGGAAATCACGTTAAACCGTTGGTCCCGATAAAATGATCTATAACAATCGTCAATTAGTGAACGGTCAGCAGAATTTTTTTGTCTGTTACATCATAACACTGCGGTCACAAACCCGTCTGCCAAGCGTGGTGATTCAGCACTGGACGTCATAAAGGTTGATGATTATATATTTTATTGTATTACAAACCTAATTGTAAGAGGGTATTAAAACAGGAGCCCTAAACCTTTGAGATATGATACGTAACTAGTTAAGTGAGCCGAACGTGAGAAACCAGATTAAATATAGAACATGAAAATTTAACTTAATTAGCCTCGTAGAAGTTTTATTATTCATTAATGCCATATATGTATACTAAACGGCGCATGTTATATATTTTTACTAAGCACTGCAAAAGAAAGATTAAATACCTACATTTAATTTCACTGTTACACGAGCTAAGTAGTTATCGCTGCGATTTACTTTGTGAGTTTTCTTCTAATGAAGATGGCCTCTTAATTGAAGTTTGCCGCCATTATGCTATACGGATGTTGTTGGTCATTTATCACTATTAAATGTTTAGCTGTCAGTAGTCACGAACTACCCTATGTTTAGTACCTTAGTATCATTCCAATACGACGCCGCGACAATATTTCATCGTGCAATGACGACTTGAAGTCATCTCATATAGCGGCGACTAACATTGTAAAAACCTCTTTAAAAAAATTAAGCAACAGTTACACATGCTCATCATGAAAGCATGTTACTATTGAGCAATTGCTACTTAGTAGCATATGTGTCATTGCTTATAATGAGCATGCTTATTTCAAGTATGCTCAAAAGTCGGTAGACGTGCGATTTAGAGATGTGTAGTTCGCGAATGAATCCTTCAATTGAAGTACTTCAGTTGGAATCACTCTGTATCTCTTTCGTTCAGTGCAGATTCATATTATACTTCAATAGTTCAGTTTAGTCCATTTAGTTCACAGTGTTAAAATTCTTATATTCAATATAATTCGTACACAATATTACTTAATGCTTTTAAATGAAAGCTATACATTTAATTAAAAAAAAAAAAACTTAAAGAACTAATACCAAACAATATAATCATTCTCGTTATTAGTTCATTGCACGATCGATGATCGTTTTAAAGACCTGCAAAAATTGATTCAAATGAATCTAGTTCATAAACTGAACTAGTGAAGTAAATGAATTCGATGATCGTTTGAAGGACATGCGAAAACTGATTCAAATTAATCTTGTTCATAAGCTGAACTAGTGAAGTAAATGAGTGATATAGTTCACTTAGTTCAAATGAAGTATATCACACATATTGCGCATGTCTAACTTAATGAAGTACTGAACTAAATCAGTGGACTACTTTATTGAGCCAA
The DNA here is from genome assembly GCA_947037095.2 of Nycteola revayana. Lineage (NCBI taxonomy): Eukaryota > Metazoa > Arthropoda > Insecta > Lepidoptera > Nolidae > Nycteola > Nycteola revayana. The sequence goes on along the minus strand of OX344842.1, from coordinate 27,576,269 downwards.
AAGATATACTTTATTCATTTCTTTTTACTGACACATTTTGCGCATGTCTAGTGCGATTTTTGAGCATGTTGACTTGCGCGCGAGTGGACGAGGGCGTGCTTTTAGGGCGTCTGAATAGATTTGTTTATTGAGCATGCTAGTATCGTTCAGTTGTCTCAGCTTATTTAAAAGTACATATTCTAAAAAAAACAACCAAGAGCCTGTCGGGCACGCACACGAAAGGGTTCCGTAGCCATGCATATCTAAAATGCCTATTTTTTAAATGAATAAAGTTATATATTTCATTTTGCTGTCGACTGTAACTACAAAAGTTGGTCGAGTTGTATAAAAATAACTATCTATGATACCGAGTTCGCTAGTATTTTAGTTGAAAGTACTTACTTAGAGGTATATATCACCAGGGCTCGGAAACTTTATTTAAAATAACGTTCTTAAAACGTTTCCAACCGTTACTTGCACAACATTGTGTTCGAACGAAAACGAAATGAGAACGTTATCGAAAACCGGTTTATTCCGCACCGCCCCGCGCAAGCCGTATGGCGTGCGCCGCGAGCGGCGTACGCGCTAGGTTGACGTTTTTATTTAAGCTTATTTGATTTGATTCTATCATTCATCCCGATGCGCTTGTTTACTGAGGACGCCGGACGCTTAGGCCAAGTTCGTTTACTTTCCTTCATATTGAAGATATATATTGTTAATACTTTAGTACCTTGGTTGTGTTTGTGCGTATTTAACAATGAAATAAAACAGTAAAAATACTGTGTCTGTACATTGAATATATTAAAAAAATAATAATTGAGGGGGGTTTAGAAACAGTAATAGAGCACGAATCCAAAAAAAATAATCTGTCTGTTTGTCTGTTTGTTTGTACACGCTAATCTTCGGAACTACTGAACGGATTTGAATGATATTTTTTTTGTTGTATGGGTATTAAGTCTGGGCAACATATAGGCTATAATTTATCTTGGTCGCTTGAGCACCTGATGCAGAACCGTAACAGACCAGCTAAACTATAAGAGATACAAAAATGGTACCATAGCAAAAATTGTTCCATGTGATGAGCAATTTCTGCTGAGAGAATAAATTTGAAGATCTGGAATACCCGATGTTGAACTCCAAGAGCCCAGCTATACTATTACATATATAAGAATGACGTCTTAGCAAGAGTTGTTCAGCCTGATGAGCACTCTCTGTTGACGCATAAAAATTGAAGTTCTGGAACACCTGCTGTGGAATTCCAAGCGCCCAGCTACACTATAACATTTATAGGAATGACGTCTTAGCAAGAGTTGTTCAGTCTGATAAGCACTCTCTGTAGACGTATAAAAATTGAAGATCTGGAACACCTGTTGTGGAATTCGAAGCGCCCAGCTACACCATAACACATATAGGAATGACGTCTTAGCAAAAGTTGTTTGGTCTGATGGGCATTTCCTGTTGACTTATAAAAATCGAAGATCAGAAACATGATTTCCACATCAGGAAATCAAACCTATCACTAATTTCACTGTATAATTATAAAATAACACAAGCTGGGAGTACCTCGACGCAGTGAAGGCGGTAACAGTTTAGGACTGATTTTCGATGAATCATTGAAAATTTGACTCTTCTGACCAAAACTCCCATTCATTTTTTTATTTTGTCGAATAAATATGCCTTCGGGCTTATGTTATTTGAGTGTTTAATTTCCTTTTCCATTTATCTGCGTGACACGGTAGCCTACCCGGCAACGCAGGGGAGCAGTCACTTAGATTTTAATTGATCAGGTATCTTCAGAATAAAACTTTAACCATGCTTAGAAATAGGTCAAATTTTTCCCAATGTTCCAAAGGAGCTAAACGATTGAGGATCATCAAGATCCCAAGAATCTCCCGAAGAGCGTCAGGAGAGACTTGATGCTGTTCGAAAACATCAGGCTGCCACTCGCTCCATGGAAACCTCTTCGGATCGCAAAGCACGTCTGCGTTCTCAGCGTATTTAAGTATCTATATCCAGGTCTCTAGAGACCAGTGAAGAATATAATGGGCGACTGACTGCTGATCGTGAACATCATACATTGTCTCGCGATTTGCAGACGTTCACGGATAGAGAATTGCGCTTGAGTTCTCAGCGTATCGACGAATCTGCTTCTAGGTCTCTAGAGACAAGTGCGGAACGTGATGCGCGACTGTCCCCTGATCGTGAACGTCACGCATAGTCTCGCGAGTCGGAGACGTTCTCTGATAGAGAATTGCGCTTGAGATCTCAGCGTATCTACGCATCTGCTTCTAGGTCTCTAGAGACAAGTGCGGAACGTGATGCGCGACTGGCCGCTAATCGTGAACGTCACGCATTGTCTCGCGAGTCAAAGACGTTCACGGATAGAGAATTGCGCTTGAGTTCTCAGCGTATCTACGCTCCTGCTTCTAGGTCTCTAGAGACAAGTGTGGAACGTGATGTGCGACTGTCCGCTGATCGTGAACGTCACGCATTGTCTCGCGAGTCGGAAACGTTTACTGATACAGAATCACGCTGTGTGTAAGTGTTTAATTTCTTTATTGAGTTCTTAGCGTATTAGCACATCTATTTACAGGTCTTTAGTCTTCAGGCGACTAACTGCTGATCGAGATTATCATACATTGTCCGGAACATGCACTCATCAAAATATTCATAATCCGTTAGAAAGTGAGATAGAAAGAATTTCTGGAGTACGGCATGAAGAGACAGAAGAAGAGCGCAACGAACGTTTGAATTCTGATCGACTTCGACATTCTCTGAATAACTGTCCCGGGCCTTTGAATTCGACAACAGACGTTTCAGATCTTTGATTTTGACGATCCCGTTGTTGTTGTAACATTATTTTTGTGCAAAATTTTACAGTAGTGTACCTATAATTAAAACTCTGCTACATTTAAGGCACTTAATCAAATTCTTAGGTAATTACTTGTCAATATTTCCTCCTCATTTTTAATAAAAAATGGTTGACTATCTGGTAAATCGGTAATCGGATTTACATCCTCTACTTCAGTAAACACTGGTTGGCTGTATGGTAAGTCTGTAATTGGATTTACATCTTCTACTTCAGTATACACTGGTTGACTGTCTCGTAAATCTGTAAAGGGATTTACATCCTCTACTTCACAATACACTGGTTGACTGTCTGGTAAATCTGTAATTGGATTTACTTAAAATCCTATCATATTATTCAAAATTAAATACACCTTATCATCATTAACGTCCGCTATGGTTTGTTGACTGTTAAAGCAATTATTCGAATCTATACAAGGTGTAACGGAAAGGGTATATACATAGAAAGAGCAAGGCTTCTTTGGATCATAACAAACGATATGGCAAGGGTTTCAAGTTTCAACTCAAAATAAAATACTACAAGAATTTTTTATTTTGCAAACAAAAAATAAAAATGCGGAACTCTTTATTCAGAATTACCAGGAGTAAGTGGTTTATTTTTACTTGCAAATAGTTTGTTGACATCGATCAGCTGATTGAGTGCTAGTGATGTATTTCTTTCAATTTGAAAAGTTTGGTTTCTGGTACCTATGAATTTAAAAAATCATTACTTCCGGACTTGTAGCATATAATATATAGCATTATATAACCCTTGCCATATCGTTTGTTATGATCCAAAGAAGCCTTGCTCTTTCTATGTATATACCATTTCCGTTACACCTTGTATAATATTAAAACGCTAAGCGAAATCTTAATACCGCGGGCACGGAGAAGAGTGAGATTTGGCATAACTAAAGCGATTAACTGTAACCCGCCCAGCCAAGTTATCAAGTCCTATCTATACTTATACCTAATATTATAAAGCTGCAGAGTTTGTTTGTTTGTTTGTTTGAACGCGCTAATCTCAGGAACTACTGGTCCGATTTCAAAAAATCTGTCAGTGTTGGATAGTCCATTTATCGAGGCAGGTTATAAGGCTATACTTTATGTTCAAAAAAAAATGGGATCCGTAAGAAAATTGCGATTTTGTAACCCAAGGTGTAAAATCGAAAACCTATTTGTGCGTGCGCTGCATTACTATTGACAATAGAACAAAATGATGTACTACGGGTTTGTAGGTCTTATTAAGATCTAAAAAAATTTAAATCAATTAACAGAATATAATTATACGAAATTTAGAGCTTATTTTGTAAAGGTTTAAAAATATTCGACTATTTAGAAAAACATTGACAAGTAAGTCCTTCCTGAATTATCCATAGTTCTCTCTCTTACTCGATTATTATTGAACTTTATTTATCTATGTAAACAGCTAAGTATATTACACATAAACAATAGCAAACGAAGACACTCGACTACGAGCGTGGCAGTTAAATATGTAATAACCTACTAACTAAATGAGAATAAGAAATGAATGAAATAAAACGGTTTTAAACGTTAAAAAAACCAAGAACGATATAATTTTGATCTTCTTCAAAAACGTTATTTTTAACGTTCCGTTCGAACGTAACCGAAACATTTCGTTCTTTAGGTATTTTAAGTGAGAACCGTTCCGAAAAAGATTTCGTTTTCCGAGCCCTGTATATCACACTGCTTTCAGAATTATTTTAGTAATATTTCAAAAGTTAAGGGGGGGACGCTCTAATTTTAACTTTGTATTAGGTTATCTCGAGAGGGGGGGGGGGGGGGGCTTGATCCACATAGTTCCAAGGCAGATTTTTTGCATTTCAAGATACCTTTCCAACAATGCCCTACACGATGGGGTTAGTCGAATTTTATTTTTTTAATTCATTTTTCGTTGAAAAGGTGGGCTGAAAAATAATATTTTTCCATAATTTTAAAAACCAAGTTTGATCTTCAATATACTTCTCTCCACCAAGTTTCGTGACAATCGGTGCAGTAACGGGGGAGTATGAGCCCGGACTCACGGACAGACGGACAGTTTCAGTTTAAAGAGCATGCTAATAAGCATGCCATTTTATGAGCATGTGTACCTAACTGTATCTTTATAGGTAATAATTATAATTATTGCTATCTATCTCGCAGAAAGGCTTGGCAGTCGTTACATTTGCTATGACGGACATTAAACAATCACAACGGATGACCTATGACCTACAAACTGTGCCATGATCACCGTTCGATATTATTAGATGCCATTTAAATGCAGTGCACCACCCTTTATGATGTCATGCAGACAAACAAAGATTGAATGTCGTACAAAAGACCCCTGCCTACATTGACCGCGTCATATGGGAGTGCCAATGTCCACGTCACATAAAAACTATATTGTTGTTATCATGATTTTTCCCAGGAGTCGCATCAGGGAAAGTAGATCAGTTAGTCAATTTATAATATTCAATTAATTTTATGTACTGGCATACAGATGCATATATAAAATTAAATTGAGATCATTAGGGATTGCAGTATCAAAGACTTATACTTAGTACCTAGGTATGAACATGAACATTGATGTATTTTTTTTTAAATGTTCTACTCTCCCATGTTAATATGTTAACCTACTCGTTGGAATATCTTAATTAAGTGCAATCAAAAATGCCTTGGAGGGTAAGCTTTTAAATGTGGAACCATTTGTGACGCCATTTCGGTAGTTTTTCTGTTATAAAACAAGCTTATAACCCTAATAGTATTTTTTCTGATATATATTCCTTAACTTAATAAAGACTGAGAAAAGAATTGATAAAAAAAAAACTTAAAACGTCACAGAAGAAATTAATTGCAAGCTTCGATCTCTTCGAATGCCTTCAGACTACTTAATTGGATTCTAAAAGAACCAGTCTAGTAAAAGTCAATGCATTAGTTTGGTTCCGTACCATTCAAATGATCATAAAATTCAAGTAAAGTGTTTTAAAATATAAATTAAATAAAACTGAGTCTACACAAATTAGATAAACAATACTTTCGTGGGTAATATTAACGTATATTTCACAATCTTCGCTGAAATAATTAAATATACTTAGTAGGTAGGATTTTCTATTTTCTATTTCTCAATAATTGTAAGGAAACTGTAAAAATGTACAAATGACATTGTTTTAAAAAACTTTGTAGTAAAACATCTGGATATTTTCCTTAACAGGATCACGGTTATCATCGCGTGTACATTTGTATATATAACGTTTACTTTCTAATTACCAGTAGGTACGTCAAAAGTTTATTTTGGTTTCAGTTACCAATCAGCCCTGCTTCTAAGAAGTAAACATTTAGGTACATACCTATATTTTATTGATTGTTTTTTTTCGGACGACCATTGTAGGCTGCCAAGCCTTTCCTACTTTACCGGACATGAAAGCAAGTAGGTACATCTAACCTTAATAATAATAATATAATATTGATTGAGTTCAGTGTTGTACCGGATCTATTTTAAATTAGTGACAAGTGTTGAATGGTAGATAGAATTTACTAGTACGGTTAATTACTCTGGTGGGAACTGAGAAGTTGCAATTTATTTTTATGGTATAGGAAATTGAGCGATTTTGCTGTCTTACCAATCATAGTTTATAGACAGATGGCAGTGACCGGCTCGGCCCATTTTAAAATAGACATATCCCCTGGCCGTGCTGACATGTTTTTAAAAAATAAAACTTACTGACGATCGGGCATACCACAAAAAAAGAGTGAGATACTTAATTTCAATAACTAAAAATAACCTATCAAATATTAACGCCATAATTATATTCAATACCATAATATTTCAATGAATCAGAATAACATAAGCTAAAACACGACTATAATTTGCATTGATTTATAACATAAATAGTTAAAAATATCAGCAATTTAATACCGTGGTCGGAAAACTGCATAAATGATATTCTTGCAGCCTAGTAAGGTCTAGTGATAATTAAAATTCATGGTAGTTATTCTACAAAATTATATTCAAAGTATTTTAGTAAAACCATTCTTAACCATATAAAGACAATTATGTTATGAGCTAATACTATTCTGATTCAATGAAAAATGATATATTTAGTATTAATTTTGAATGTTGATTCCACATCAATAAAGCAGTCGGTCAATTCATTCTCTAGTTTTACACTTAACTCATTTAACTATTCATTTTTATTTATATAGCAATAGATTTTAATAGAATTATTTTCAATTAAATTCTCACTGTGTAAAGCGCCGGTGTGTGGTCGATGATAGTTAAGATAAGACAAGACTAAACTGGATTAAGCCGACCGACAGTAAGGCTATATATATCAACAATTGTAGCGAATTCATTTGCTTTCAGTATTTTATGAGCAGGCAAAAAGTGAAACATAATAATTGATATTTTCTCTTTAGTAAGTTGTACATCAATTCGATATAAGTACCTACAAAGCTTGTTTGTGAAGAATATGCTAGTTGACACATATGGAATTAAGTTACAATGACGTTTATTTCTAAAAGTATTTGTCATATGGAACCTAAAAATAATAATTTCTGAATCTAATTTCTCTAAAAAAATATAGTATCTGCAACTGCCTTCCGTCAGGCAGGGGATGAAAGAGGCATCGGAACGCTTCTTTGAATCTGCAGCTCAACACCCAAACCCGTTGGTTGTTGCAACATCCAACTATAGGCCTTTACCCACAAAGCGTCGTAAACAACGTCAGCCTTGGGGCGTTCTAGACGACCCGGACGACGAGATCACAACTTACCAACTGGCCTGCAAGAAACTAGCACCTCTACACAGAGACCACTCTATCTGACCTGCCGGAGAAGAGTGCCCGCGAACATGACGCGTCCCCTATCGCCCTCCCGACCCTTAGTTTGCTAAGAACCATCCGATGCCCTTGTAGACCTAAAGTCCGAGAGGCCTGCAAACTGTACAGCAGAACGACAGTTGCACAAAACTCCCATAAAAAAAAGGCGCACTGCTCGCCTTTATGCCCGGTGAAGTTGCAAAAGCCTCGGGGCTAACTAAATAATTATGTCTGTCCCAAAAAAGAAAAAAAAATGTAGATTGAGGTTGTTTACCAATCGGAACAATTGTTGGCTTTACGGTTATCTCCTCAAAGTTGGGATATCTTGTTAGGAAGCTAGTGTAAAACATATATCGCACACCTAGATGAAGACTCCGCTAACTCAAAAAAGTACGAGTTTTGAGTTAGTAGCTTTGATATATTTCTTATATACTCTAAAAACAGTTTTTCGTCATTTCTGAAAAATTAGGTATTTTGAGTTGCCGGAGTCTTCATCTAGGGGTGCGATATGTATATCTCAACTGTGGATTGGCTCCCGTCGGGGCCACAATGTCACATGCCGCTTCGGTGGCCTGGCCCACCTTTTTTTTTGTTTTTTTTTACGGGTTTTGTGCAACTGTCACTCTACTTTACAGTTCGCCAGTTCGCATCGTACTGGATCTTGGACTGCTGGTCTATGAGTCTCTCGGACTTCGTGCGAGGGGTGAGGCCAGGCCCCCGCGGGGGACAGCACGTATGCGCTCAAACTTTGCCCCAAAATCGACATTTTGCGTCTCCACAGTTGAGAGGATAAATAAAATAATAAAATACTCCATGCTACGCTTCGAGCGTTAAAATCGCATTACACGTGACCGAAGAGGTTGCGAAAAAATTTATTTTATGTTACACTGACTCCGTTCATATGATATTGTGTCGAAATTTCTTAGTCTGCAATTAACATTACAAACCAGAATGTGCTTACGCAGCAATATCATTTGGTACATAGTGTAGCAATGTTTTGCGTACTTTATCGACTGTGTGTTTAACTTAAATATATTATTATGACCACACTACATAATTATATGTACTTTGGCAGGTTCTTTATTGCTATAAAAGGTGGCCGAATGTGTCAAATTTAATCAAAATCGGTCTTCTGGTTTGGAGTGCAAGCGCAAAGGAATATAATATGGACTAAGAGCTGACAACCGAAACGGCAAGGTAATTTGATTATTCATAAAAATGATTTATCAGCTTACCTGGAGCATTCTAAGCATAAAGACGTCGACCTGGCAGGATTCGCGTGGTGGATGTGGGAGTTATGGGGTGGGGGAAAAAAAGGTAATGTGATCAGGATTACTTTTTATGCCAAATTGCCAAAAGCCTTGTTCTTATTACCTAAAAATAATATTTTTTTCCTCACTTTAATTAAGCCTGGCGATACCTTTCCTCCAACCAAATGACGCCAGATTTTTTTTGTGTGTTTTGGGGAGGTAGGCAAACAATTTGGCATAAAAAGTAATCCTGATCACATTACCTTTTTTTTTTCCCACCCCATAACTCCCACATCCACCACGCGAATCCTGCCAGGTCGACGTCTTTATGCTTAGAATGCTCCAGGTAAGCTGATAAATCATTTTTATGACTGATCAAATTGCCTTGCCGTTTCGGTTGTCAGCTCTCCGTCCAATACATTTAAGAAGTATTTGATAATTTTAATAAAAATCTTGAAACGATATAGTACAATTAGACACTACTATTAATTCAAGGTACCTACTACGGTCGAAAATCGTTTAGGCACTTAGTTGTTTTAATGTGTTTATTTTTGAACCGACCTGCGGCTAAATTAAACAATTAACTCTGCGGTTATTTAATTAAAGCACTATTGTATTTCTTAACCACATAGATAATTATGCATTTTCACTTAATATGCTCACAATAGGTTTGTTGAAACTTAACCGATAGTTGCTATTGTTAAAACGTAGGCAACAGTTGCTTCTGAGACATGATTTTCTGGATTCGATTCCCATTCGGACAACTATTTGTAAACCACGAAAAAGTATGAGACCGGTGTCTTCTAAGGCCGGAACTGCCATGGTACGGCGAAATAAATGCTGCTTGATATTTCTGGAGTGCGGCCGCCGACATATGTTTATACGAGTTTGTTTTCACGAAATCGCCATCGCCTGGCAGTCACCGTAACAGTGCGGCCCCGGCCTAAGGCCACAGATTAGGTGTCTGTTAGTTCGTGTAGTCTTAAAAAAAATGTCTATATAACAGATGAGTCATGTTATTATCATATATCTACTTACGTTGAGCATTTTCTCAAAAATCGCTAAAATAAACATGACCATAGTCCTTCTGACTGATTTCGGTTTTTAACGCCGCATTCTAATGAGATTAGCCATTTGTACAGTACATATTGTGCACAAGGTTGGGCGAAAACATAGGTGCTCTATTCCTTTGCTGACAAAATATAGTGGGACAGGTATACCGACACAAACTAAACATTATGTACCTTTGTTTTAAATACCGAATACTATGCCTCTTAAGATACAGGTATTTAACCTAGCTTAAATATAATTAAACAGTTCATCTCATTGTAATTTTATGGTGAAAAATAAAAATAAAAATTATTATGTTTAGGTACCAAGTTGTGCCGGTCAATAATTATAATCTGACGTTTATTTTGTAAGTTTTAACTTACACTGACAATTTGGAAAAAGAAATTCTTTCACTTAGGTGGCGTTACTATTAAATACTCATTGCTTATTTTAGCCGTTACTTTTAATTTTCATTTGTCCGTCGAATGTTAAGATGTAGTCCGTATCCGCATAAAAAATTCTATCATGATAACAATGCAATCGAGCGACTTCGCTATTGCGAATAAAGTCTTTGTTCAATGCAGACACCAATAGAAAGTTATAGGTCTTGAAGATGTCAACGGTATTAAACCTAAGCGGAAATAAGAAATAAGAATTTTCCCCGGATTAATTTAGGTTCCTTCACTATAAACCTGGGCTATATTAGCTGACGGTGAATAATTGCATCGGCAGAGGTCAACCAAGATTAATGGGTAGGGATATTGCGGTTTCTATAATCTGCGTACCTATATGTATCTTAACTAGGTAACTTAGATAATATAAAGAGATGATTGTGTGTAGTGCCTTTATTTGTAATACATAAATTGAATACTACGGTACCAAATAAATACTTTAAACAATAGGAGTTAAAATGTAAATAACTGGACAGTTTGAGAAATTGAAATTTATATATTTCGACGTCCCAGGAGACTTTAACTTAGACATTTCGGATCGTCGGCATTGGTTATTGTCTCAGGTTATTGTTATGGCAGATGACAACCTCCATAGCGTAGCGGTAATAAGCTTGCTTTAAATCTCTGAGGAAGTGGGTTCGATCCCCACACCGGACAAGAAATCTTTGTGTAAATTCTGAGATTTCTTTCCGGGTCTGGTTGGTTGAGGGACTACCCTCCGTGCCTCGGAAAGCACGTTACGCCGTTGGTCCCGATTGTTATTACATGTTCAGCAGTGGACGTTATACGGGCTTATGATGATTGTTATTATTTTGTGGTCATTTCGGAATTGGATATTTTTAATCAAAACAACATTAAGTACCTAAATATGTTTACCTAAGATACTAGGTATCGTGAGTTATAGAACTGGAGTTGGTAAAGCCGCCAAAGATTGCTACTACCCTTAACATATTAGGTAATTAACGTTTTGTCAACTTATGATTGTCTCTCGTCTTTTGTATATAAAATAATTTCCATATTTACCTCATTCCGTTACAGTACTTAATTACAATGGGTGTTTTTTTGGCGTGTATACTTAGTTCCGTGGAAGCTATCACTGACCACGGATGACAAACAAAAACAAACACATTGAATTGGAACGGAAATGTAATGTAATTAAACATTTGAACGTACACCAACTAACAGTCTTATATTACTGGACAAAAAACTCAATGCGTTGGAAACGTTAGATAGATATTAACTGAAATCTTGAGAAGCGACGATTGAAACCGTTTTTCTGAAGCTTTTATTTAAATTGCAATGTTTGTATTTAGGTTAGTATTTTTTTTTACCTTATCATGACGATGATATCATCATCATTTATGAATTAAAATTATATGGATTTCGCAGTTCGGTATATATATTTTTGTAGAGATATGTTTTTTTTTTAATTGGTAAGTACTACAGTATCGAACCGGGGTCCTGTAATTATAGATGTATCTATGTATGAAAATAAATTAAAAAAGTGAAGCAATATGGCGCGGAATAAGTTCTTAAGGGACATTCCCTTTATTTCAGTATATAGCTGGCACTTACCTACATTTTTCTCAAGAGAAAATGTCATAGTTACACAATATTTTCCCGACCCAGTAATCGAACTTGGGACTTCACTCGATCGAACATATTACCGCTAGACCAACGTGACAGTCCGAGCTATTTATAGAATACGTGTGGCTAACAGTAGTTAGGTACTTGGACAGTTATTGATACCTCAAGTCATGTACTTCCACGGTCTGGTGACTGCGGCGTTTCTCCCAGGGTGTTTCTTACTTCCTTGTCCATTCACTCAAGCGACGTTTCACATTTAATTATAGACACGTTTTAGGTATTCAACGGAACGTGGTTTTTCTTAAACATATTTTAAGTTATTATTGGCAAATGAACTTTCATATTAAATGCCTCATCCAACCTCAAAATATAAAATCCAATAAATCTTAATTAACATTTCGGGACATAGCGGCCATAATATGTCATTATCAGTTATTAACGCGTCAAGCAACATTTCGATCAAGTTCCATTAATTAGGTTCGCGAGCAATGCAATATTTTTGGCGAATAATATGCGCCACATCAAATATGATGTGCTGAGTAAAACACTAAAGGCATTTTGATACCGTTTACTATAACTGCACTAGGTACCTAAATTTCAAACGCCTCTGCGTAACAAATAAATCTGTTTTGAATAGTTACCGTTAAAAAGTGGCATTTGTTATGGACCACTAAAAATCTCTTTCAATTGGCTACAGGCTATAAGATCGAAAATTGATCATATCAATACACATAGCAACTGCTTCAGATATGGTCTAAGTTAAAAGGTCATTAAACTATATCGTGAGAGAAATCAACAACACTAGGAACTAAATTAAATTATTTACTGGTAGTGCAGTGACCAGTGAACCATGGAGGTTCAGAGCAATTAAAAGGAGAGAGCATTTTTTTGGGACGGACATTTATGTAGGTAGTCACGATGTTTTACTACTTCACCGGGCATACAGGCGATCAAAGCTCCAGCTGTGGAACTCTGCTCGCCTTAATTAAATTGTTTGTAAACTACATATTAAGCAATCGGCGCAATCGCCGCAGTGGAACTTGAACTTCGGTTCAGGGTGATTGCTGACGGAGGTATCGAAGGTTTATGTCTTAGGGGAGATTTGTGCAACTGTCTCCCTGCGTTACAGTTCGCAGGTCTCTCCGACTTTGGGTCTACAAGGGCATTGGAAAGTTCTTAGCAAACTAAGGGTCGGGCGGGAGAGAGCATGACTGGGGAGATATATAAGACTGGTAGATAGAAGAAGGTTTTTGGCAATATGGCACACTTCAACAGGTAATATAGCCCAGTTCCAACCTTATTAAATTGTTTAAAAACTACTTCTAACAAAGCAGCCTGCGCAAGAGAGCCAAGAGGGCACCTTCTTTGGATATTGGTTCTGGGCTTAAGACAGTTGCTGGCAGAGAAGATTAATGTATTGAGCATACCGCAATCATCTCTGCTATCTAATTTTTAGATTTTTAGAGAAGATATGTGCAACTATTTGCTCTACTTTACAGTTCATCTTTTTTTTAACGGATAACTATGTCGTCAGCCACAAGGCTTTTGTTACTTCACCGGGCATAACTTTATAGTTCATGGATCTCTTGTACTTTGGGTATTCCGTAAGTAGTAATAGGGATGTCTAATGGTTAGTCTACTATTTGGATTTGCTAAATATTTAAAGGCTAATAAAACCTTATACTGCGTAAGTGACAATAGCTAATAAGGTTGAAAATCGCCTGTACAAAACTAATGTTTCGTCCTCAAGTATACAAATAAGGAAAATATTTCTTGGAGTACGAAATTATACCTCATTAGTTGATACGTACAAGATGCCACACTATCACCGACGATATATAAGCATTCATGCTGTATAGATGTTGAGCAGTAGGTATCAGTCAGGTTGACTCCAAGTACCTATGTCCCACCCGCGATCATTGTAGTTATTGTTCAATTCCGTTGTTTAGTTTTATGAATGTAGATGTTCTACTCATACATACATGGTATAGAGATGTACGTGCGTCAGACTAGAGCAAATTGGATTATAGTATTAAATGTTAAGATTTATTGTAAACTGCTGGGATAATTATTAGGGTTTCGTACCCAAAGGCTAAAAACGGATCCCTTTAATAAGATTCCACTGTCTATCTGTCTGACATCGTGCTGCATCTCATGAACCGTGATAGCTAGATAGTTGATGATGAAATTGTGTTAGATGACGTCCGACGCCGAAAAAAAAAAAAAATTATGTGGGGATCCCGTGCATCAAACGGGGTTTTTATTATTTTCCACTCCTAAAAAATATTTTGCTATAGATATATTCACTTTAACAACAAGAAAATAAAACATTATAAGTATTGAAGGGGGGCTCCCATACCCCACACGCGAAGTCGTCGTGCCCGAGACCGACTTGCACTTGACTGGTTTTTATCCTACAGATTTCAAGGACAGGTTTACTTCAAATTTCAACAAAACTCACAAATACAATTAACTGAAGAAATTATAGTTAATTTCTTCATACATTTATTTTGCACTCGCAACAGATTATGTCTTATGTAGATGGTATTTAAGCACACACTTTGAAAGGAATTATTCCTTTGAGAGAGGCAGGTGTCTGAACTAGGTAAAAATCTATAAGAGGAATCACGGTGATTTCTCCTACAAATGTTTGCCTTGATCTAACGCCTGGCACTCACAAAGGAATTCCAATTTCCTTTGTACCTACCCAATAACAATCTGGAAATTGACAGTGCTGATTCAATGTAACTTAATAACTAACTAACAAAACCCTCCCTCTGTCGGAGGCTAATTTTCATCTGAACTATGGTTCAGATTGGTAGTTATACGGGCAGATTATAATTGTAATAATAATTATGATAATATAACATCCATCTAATGTCGTTGTCATCAATGATAATGCGCGGTGATTAATTTCAAGACTAGCGTAGCGGTATTTGGCTCGCTTTCTTTGTTTCAAATCTTTGTTCAAATTCTAAGATTTCTTTCCGGGTCTGGATGGTTGAGGGACTACCCTCCGTGTCAAACACGTTAAGCCGTTGGTCCCGATTGTTATAACATCATCGGGCAGCAGCATTTCCTTGTGTGTTACGACATAATGCTGCGGTCACGAACCCACCTGTCATGGCAAAAACCCTCCCGCGGGTGGAGGCCCATGTTCAGCAGTGGAAGTTGTACGGGCTGATGATGATGACGATGGTGATGATTAATTAATGAAATCATGAAGTGATTGTTTACGTGTACTTACAATATTCACCGCTCGTTATTGAGGTACCTTTATGTGTTTGAATTTCGGTGTGGTACATATAGTTTTACGGCGCTAATTGCTACTGTGTGTATGTATATAGCTGAAGCGGTAACCAGAGTGCCAATTAAGCAACGGTAGGTACGTACCTACTTGCTACTTCTGTCAGAAGTGCTAGACAAGTGCAATGGCTTACTAGCTTTGTTTACTTTTATTTATCTCCGTTTCTACAACTTTACGGACCATGAGTATATAACGACGGACGCGCTTTAATGCTACCAGAGTATTCATGACGCTTGGCAGGTGAAGTCATGATCGCAGTAATATGGAAGTATTTTTGAGATAATAGATGCTGCTGCCCATAAATTAGCTGTATTTGTCTTAGTCTTATGACACTCATGGGAAGATATGTGGTGGTTTACTTTTAGCTGATAACCAATAAGTTTTCTTAGGTGGATATTTGTCGTCGGTGATACTCCAATTACCTATAAAGTTAAAAATCAAATGTGGAAGTTTTTTTTTGCCCTTTAAAAGATATATGACGAAAATATTTCTTGATAGATGAAATTAAACTTTAGTAGCAACTGCCACTAAAGCGTTATTTCAGTATCCCAGATATAATGCTATAAAGATGAAGAGCAGGTAGCTAAAAAGTTCTTTATCGCACTTTATAAAACGAATGATAACACTTTAGCAACGAGACCACTTAACAACCATTTTGAGTGAACTAATTATACCTAAAACCAATAAAAATCAAACATTTAAACTAAATTCCTGTATTCAATAGACATGACAAATAAAAAAATCAATTTAGTTTGTCAGTTACATTACCAGAAAATATTGGACACGTTTTTGTTTTTGTTCCTCGAACCAAAAGATGACGAAGATACAGTGCGTTAAAATTTCGTGTGACGTCAATAGTACACTAAGGTACAATTTTAGCTATATAGTATCCTTAACTTAATAGTTTGTTGTAATGTTCTTGCTCTGTATCTTTGTTCATTTTTATTGATTTGATGAATAAAAAATACGTGTCCAATCTAACTGACGGACTAATTATAATGTTTTAGTTGTTCATGCCTCTTGTACCGCATATTATGTTTGTATCGCATTTACGATGAACTATAACGCAATCAGTTGTTTTAGAGATCATATTATATTATGATGAAACGAACCACTTCCTTTATTAGAATTACACTTGTGTGAAATGTTTTGGTGAATATTTCTAATTAGAGCATAACAACTGTCGCTACAACGATCAATGACTAGAATGAACACATAATAATTGTCTAGGTACCTATACAAATAAATACAATTGAAATACCTGTTTCTAATGGATAATTAACAGGTTTTTACTAAAATGCATATGAATGTAGGTATATAGGTCATTTAGCAAAACTGGTCAAGAGCTAGTCGGACTCGCGCACGAAGGGTTCCGTACTATTTACAAGCGTCTACCTGTTGCTGTTATTGATAACGAGCATAAAAGGGCAAAAAAGTATAGTATTTGTTGTTATAGCGGCAATAGAAATACACCATCTGTGAAAATTTCAACTGTCTAGCTATCGCGGTTCTTGAGATATAGCCTGGTGATAGACAGACAGGCAGACAGCGAAGTCTTAGTAATACGGTCCCGTTTTTATCCTTCGGGTACGGAACCCAAATAAAAACCTCGCAGCGGCCCTCTTTAGTGCGGCACGTTCTCCGAATGCTGGGTTTTAGTTTGCACAGCAGGTAAGCATTGCCTTTCAACGGGGTAATGCTATCAGCATTCTGGGAACCTTGCCAAGTAAAATAGATTTAGAATAGTAGTATTTTATAAGTTAGTTTTATTTTAAATTAGCTACTTTAAGTTATTTATTCATTAAAAGGTCATTCGACAAACAGCTTCTTGTAAAAAGTTCAAATCGGTCCAGCCGTTTCAGTTCAGTGACATTCACACGTACAGTAGAATTATATATATAAAGATAGATATTAGATAGGATACTTGTTTCTTTGAATAAAGTTCCACACACTAACTTCGCTGGCTATAACTTCCGATGTATCGCGGAGTGAGAGGGCATTTTTTTACTTTAAAATAGTAAGTATAGATCAGACTTGCTACCGTCACGCAGCGACAGTCGGACGACAAACAACTTCGCTGGTGGATATCTCGAGGCAACTGACCTTTCTTTCGCCGTGGATCATTATACCACCGACATTCCCACACCATTGTGCTCGATATCATCTAAAACACTAACCGAATGTTGCAACATCTAAACTGTGAAATGCCAGGTTTCGGCTTTCTAGCCACAGGAAACTGGTTTAATGATTCCGTTCATGATTCATCTCGTTTGCTTATTATATTTTTCTAGATGTTTGCGTGATTTGATTGAAATAATTTCATTTTATGTGGCTGATGTGAAATATTATATATTACTTTCATATCGGTGGGGAGCGGTGCGTTCACCTGCGTAAATCCCGATCCCGTGGAAACTCTAACTTTAAATAAAGCCTATGACACTCACAAATGACGTGGCTTTCTATTGGTAATAGAATTTTTAAAATCGTTTCAGTAGATTCAGTGATTAACCCCTACAACGTCACAAACTCATAAACTTTACCTACATCCTTATAAAATTAGTATAGATTAATAATTGCGCCTCGCAGTTTAATACGCAAACGGTTTCTATAAGGTCTATATCTCTTTTAAAAAATCATAGTAACCTATGTAGTTTAGGAATAAATCCTTTCTTTAAGGTATAGTTTCTATATCTCTTCTAAAAACCATAGTTATGTAGTTTACAAATACATTGACAGACAAATTGAATGTCGCATGTATTTATGATCTATTCTTCTATACTCACTACATAGTATAAAACAAAGTCGCTTCCCAGTCTGTCCGTCCCTATGTATGCTTAGATCTTTTAAACTACCCAACGAATTTTGATGCGGGATTTTTTAATAGATCGAGTGATTCAAGAGGAAGGTTTATATGTATAATACATTAGCATTGTACCCTTGCGAAGCCGGGGCGGATAATGTTAATATTTTAAAGAGGAAAGATTTATATTTTTGTGTGTATGTTTGTAATGAATAAATTAAAAACTACTGTGCCGATTTCAAAAATTCTTTCACCATTAGAAAGCTACATTCACACTGAGTGACATAGGCTATATTTCATTAAGAAATTCTTACAGCAACGGAAGCTGCGCGGGTGAAACCGCCCGTGGATAGCTAGTTGACATACAAACCTTGTATACTGCCTTGTACCTGTGCAATTGATAAAATATATCTATAAATTTCTACTTATATTTGATTAAAACGTACTAAAGTTTAGTTTGTTCTATTCAAAGTATAAACCTGAGTGCCCTGCTCTGAATGCACTCGCATATCCAGTGAAGCATCCTTTAAAGCTCTCTCTACACAATCATTAAAATTCAGCAATTAACAAAAACTCAGTAAATTAGTTTTTTTTAACAAACAAAACAGCCAAATATCTTATATGTTTTCGTGATGTAGATAATAGTTGCCTTTTGGTTGGTAGATAGGGTTATGATACTTTTAAATAGTATAAAGAAATGCAACCCAAATATGAAATACAATAGATTTAAATTATTTTGCGTAGAGACAATTTTATTAGGCCCTGTGATACCGTCATCTATGGTCATATTTTTGGTGGTTATCTGTATAGATGATCTAAAAAAGCCGGCGGCAAACCCGGCGGCATGTGTGGATGCGCCATAACATACAAGCTTTAAGGGCAAATTGAGTGGTTTCAGTGGTACCTATACATACAAACTGCGGCGGTACTAAGTTACATAAACTTTTTAACCCACTTACGGAACTCCGCACTTATCTCTCTTCATGTGTAGACTACAGTTTAAATAGATAAGGAAAGTTTTAATTGCAATACAAATTGATGTAAATTATCATCGTCATCAGCCCGTAAAATCTTCACTACTAAACATGAGTATCCCTTGCAGTGGGTTTACCATAGTCGGGATGGTGACCGCAGGATATGGTAAATAAGGTAAACGCTGCTCTTTTTAAAATATACGGACTTTGTCGATGATGTTATGACAATCGGTACCAACGGTTTAACCCTCCTAAGTACTGAGGGTCAACCTCAACCAACCCGAAATCTGTAAATTTAGACAAATAATTTTTGTACTAGTGTAATTCATAGGAATCGCACTCAGAGACAGTCAGACTTATTACTGCAAGGCTTTGCTTGCCCCCAAATATTGCGTTAAATGATTTGTCCAATTACATTGTCACGTTTTCTTCAAATCTTTGGATATAAAATATTGTCTTTTAGACAATGTGACTTAAAATCACCGCGCTCACTCATTTTTGCAAATTTTATTTAACAACAAGCGACCCGCCCTGCTTCGCTCGGGTGCAATGCTGATGTATCATACATATAAACCTTCCTCTTGAATCACTCTATCTATTTAAAAAACCGCATTAAAATCTGTTGCGTAGTTTTAAAGATCTAAGCATACATAGGTCCGGACAGACAGCGCCGGCAAGCGACTTTGTTTTATACTATGTAGTGATTATAAAACTAACCTCAGTTACAATTTTTAGGTGAACGACAGTACTTATTATTTCTTTTTCTATCGTTACAGAAATTAAGGACATCACAAGGTTACGGTTTGGAGGCATGACTGATCTTTAGAAGAGAATAAATTTATGGTAAGCATGAAGTGATTTTCTGTGGTTACGGTTGAAATGGATACTATTATAGTTTTATTTTATGGGGCTCGGCTTTTTGTGGTGTTTTACTATTTGCTTTATATATTTTTTATATTAAAGCAGTTGTTAACATCTTGAGATAACCAGGGTTGAATGGCCTTATTTATCTTAAGATGTTGACAAACACGATTCGCTAAGAAACCACGACATGCGCTTTAATACACTTAAATATGTGCTGAGTAGAACTGTC
The DNA here is from genome assembly GCA_947037095.2 of Nycteola revayana. Classification (NCBI taxonomy): domain Eukaryota; kingdom Metazoa; phylum Arthropoda; class Insecta; order Lepidoptera; family Nolidae; genus Nycteola; species Nycteola revayana. Next base: position 27,556,113 of record OX344842.1, on the reverse strand, counting down.
TTATAAATACTATACTCCCGCAGTTTTATAAGCGTAGGCTCTGTTCCCGTGGGAACTTTATAATTAAATATAGCCTATGTTACTCCTGGATAACTTAGCTTTCCAATGGTGAAAGAATATTTGAATTCAGTGCAGTAGTTTCGGAGCCTATTCAATGCAAACAAACAATCAAACAATTCATTCTTTCCTCTTTGTAATATTTGAATGTACAACATACAAACAAATATTCAGTACTCCGAAAAAATACTTATTAAAATAGCTACACCATTTTAATAAAGGTATCATTAGAAATTTGAAATATAAGTTAATTTGATCCAACACGTTTAACATTAATAATTTATATCAATCAAAGCAAGGTGGAAATTCGATTAAAAAATTTTAAAGGAGTCATTTAATATAATCATACGTATCTGCGGGTATTTTGTAATTCCCATTGATAGCAAACTTTTTATTAGGGTTCCGTTACAGTCGTCCCAACAAAATGTATGGAGTCGACCGCAAAATGAAATTTAACATGCTTTTAAGTGCGTGCCTGACACGCTCTTGCCCGGTTTTGTTATCAGGTATTCCTTATCCTTACTATATATAATATTATAAATGTGAAAGTAACTCTGTCTGTCTGTCTGTCTGTTACGCAATCACGCCTTAACTACTGAAGCGATTTAAATGAAATTTGGTACAGATATAGTCTAGAGCCTGAGAAAGAACATAGGCTATATTTTATTATGAATTTCCCACGGGAACGGGAGTTACGCGGGTGAAACCGCGCGCGGGAAGCTAGTATAATATAATTTTGATTGACATTTGAGAGACTAGGTGGTAACATTAGAGGTGCAAGTTTTGATATAAATAACGTATACATATTGATTATATGTGACGTATACGAGTGGCGTAACTGTACCGAAAGAGCCCCGTGGCGAATTCATTGTAAAAAAAACGATCAGTAAACAAATATAAATTTAATTAAATTCTTATGAATCACTTATGTAGTTACCAAAGTTATTACTAATATTGTGTGTCTTCTAGTTATATATCTTTATTAGTTACTTGTTCCATCAGCCTAACTCCTGTTCCCGTAAAAACTTCATAATGAATTAATAGCCTACATGACTTCTGGATAACGTACATTAAAATTTATAATAGTGAAAAAAGTTTTCATATCGAACCAGTAGTTCTTGAGATGATCGCATTCAAGCAAATACATAATATTAGATAGATCACTCTTTATTGTACACGTAAAAAAATTTCACTATACAGAGTGTCCCAAAAGATTACGTAGCTGGGAAGGGGGGTGATAGGGATGGTCACAAGGGTCACCAGAAAAATATAAAAAATTCCCTCTGGGTGTTTAAAAAAATAAATGGCATTTTTTAAAAGACTAAAAATTTTACACCTTGTGCTAACTGTACCTACAAATATGGCTGTATTTAAAAAAAATGCTGTTATGTAATCTTCAATAACAACAAGGTCATCAACATCAACATCAAAAATAACAAGGTGTAAAATTATAAGTTTTTAAAAAAATGCCATTTTTTTTTTAAATACCCAGAGCGGATTTATTTTTTATTTTTCTAGTGACCATTGTGTCCACCCCTGTCACCCCCTTACCCAGCTACTTAACCTTTTGGGACACCCTGTATACAAGAAAAAAAGCGGATCACAACTTATACAGGTAAAACTAGCGGCATTATCACAAAATGTGATCTCTTCCAGGCAACCTACACAAAAAAGTACAATATTAGTGTAGATTTTATTTATCAAATAAAAAGGCTGACCTACCAGTAATATTATAGTATTTTACCAGCCATGTCACCTTATAGTTACGCCACTGAACTGTACAATCATGACGATGGATTGCTTCATTTTAAGACCGTTCTTAAGTATATGAAAGTAAAATTATTTTGCAACCTGCCCTGCTTCGTAAGTGCTCGAATCGAATTATTCTTACTTATCATTAAAAGCTTTCTGAGCGAGTTCAACCTAAAGTAGTTATGTTTTAATACTTAAAAGCCTTTTATACATTTGCTACATACGTTGGGTATACTGAATTAATACTTAGGTATATTAATAAAACGCTTTGTCGTGAATTAATGACGTCAGCACAGCGTAAACTCCTGATCGTAGAGACCTGAAACTTGCAGGGCCAATCCTGTAAATGACGTGGGCATCAGGTTAGAAAGGAATTTTAAGTATTGGGTTGGAATAGGAATAGTAGGGGGATGAAAACGGTTGGCAAAATTCATAGGAAGTAATCGCAAACTACGCGGACGAAGTGACGAGCAACCGCTTAAATAAGTTATTGCACTGAGTCAGTACATTATACCTAGAGTAGCGGAGTATACCCGTACATCTGACAAGAGGGCACGCCCTGCGGGCTTGGACTTTGGCATAGGTGGTCGCTGGCAAGAGTCGATTGCGGAGTGACTTTAAATATTTTTACAATAGACCATTATTTTGTTTTTTACGGACGGACATACATATTATGTAGTTAGCCCCGAGGCTTTTGCTACTTCACCGAACATAAAGGCGAGCAGATCTCCAGCCTAATGGTTTAAATACAAACTAAGCAACCTGCGCAAGAAGGCGTCCGCGTCCCTTGTGGGACTTGAACCTCGGCTCAGGGCGGTCGCTGACGGGGAGATTGAGAGATTATAGCTTTTAGTTTTTTAGGGAAGTTTTGTGCAACTGTCGCTCTACTTTACTCGGACTTTGGGTCTACGAGGGCATCGGAAGGTTCTTAGCAAACTAAGGGTTGGGAGGGCGAGGGAGGGAGCAATAGACCATCCCATGTCTTTCTATGTACAGGATATACATCTGATGGATGGAAAGCAGCATCTATCACCTCGAAGTTAGTTACCAACTTACTGTAAACACCAATCCGCTTGCCAAGCGTGGTGATTATGGCTATATCGCCCAATTACCATAGTTGCTAGTCAAATTATTTAAGAAAACGTAAACGGGCTTTAGACGACGATATTTGTGCAACTAAGGACATCTAATGACCTTGGCCTTATACTGCACAAGTATATGCGCAAACCATTCTCTCTCAAGTTCATTCTAAGTTCCCTTAATGTTACAAAAAGTCCTCCCCACCAATTTCGATCACGGCGGCCAATCTTTAAGGAGATCTACCATCTGTGCAGGAAATATAATTGTGCACGAGCAAACAAAGGTCTAGTCTCTATTCCTTTACTCTCAAAATCCGAAGGGGTGGTTCTACCGACGAGACCGGTGAGAGATCAAGCGCATGACAAATAGCTTCACGTCCTCTCCAAGGAATGGGTGAAACGCCATAAACGTTCTGACTTTGGACTAATTCGACCCTACATTTTTCGGTTGAAAATATAACCGGTAGAACATAAAGGCAAATGGTACTATTACCCATAAAAAATATAAACATGAGGCGAGTGTAAACTCTTACTTCTTTATGATACAATGTGAGTGATATATAGATAGTTTACAAACACCAAATCACGATGTAAATGATAGAGCGGGCGCCGACAATGATGTATGATATATATTTAGATAATTATATAAAATCATGTGTGCGTAATTGCTGTCTGACCTTCGCAAAGTCAAGAAGTGGAACAATTGTGATGCGTGCTCGGTGGTGCATGTCCGCTGCATGCTGTAATAACTAAATTGAAACGTCCAATGTTTAGCATAGGGGACAATATAAAAATGACATAGGTACATTCTAGATCTTTCTGTTCTATTTTATAGTAGTTTCGTACGGTACGCAGCTTGTAGGTATGGCATCGTTGTTTTTTAATGTGAAGGTAATGCTAATTATAAAAAAAATTTAGGAGCATTAAATGTGTTTATGTAAACTTGAAACTTGAGCTATGTGGAAGAGAAATAGATAGACTACAAACAAAAAAGTTTTTATGGTTGTTGTTTTTGTCACATATTTTTCATAAACTTTTGACAAAACCTTGGTATTTTTTTGGTACAAACAGACACTCAATTTTTAGATATAATATCATACAATAACATAAAAGATATTCGAAAATGTTAACGACCTTCTGTAATTAAGAGTATGACTCAAAGTACACAATAATTGAAGTATGTATTCGTATGACTAATATCATAGATGAAAAATCTTAACGTTTAAAAACCTACTAAAACATTTGGTTTCTGAACATGTTTTTGTTTTGATGTTGCTTGTTGCCAAATATAATGTAATTGAAACGATTTTTGCAGGTTACTTGTTTTACTAGGTCATTGTCGATAATTAAATAATAAAAATAAACTAAATAATAATCTTAATAGCTTACTTAAATAATTGATTGTTTTAACTATGTTGATATAAGTACTGATGACGTGTGTGGCACTGCGTCCGTCATCAAATTATAACATTTCTGTGGTAATTTTGTTTGACATTATGTAGTTAGCCAGAAGGCTTCTTCTACTTGATCGGGCATAAAGGCGAGCAGAGCTCCAGCCTTAATAAATTGTTTAAAAACTACCATGTAAGTGCGCAAGAGGGCATCTTGGACTTTGGCTCAGGGTGGTCGCTGGTACAGGGATTGAGGGATCATTTAGATTGACGATTTATTGGGATTGAGGAATTATTTAGATTGACGTTTAGATTGTTAGGAGAGTTTTGTGCAACTGTCGCTCTACGTTCATTCCTGTGGGTTTTCCAATTTTTTTAATAAGTTCGTTGTTCCTACAATTAAGAACACAATAAAACAAAAAACAGATGAATTAGTCAAATAGTTCTCAAGTTATGCGATTATAGGTATCCTTATATTTATTTAAATAAGAATATATTGAATACGACTTCAAACTATTTTATTGGAAACATAATTACAGTATACGAGAGTTAGTTAACTGCAAATATAATATAATACGCGAACATACAATTAGCTATATTAATGTATTTAGAAATAACATAACTTACGGCTCAGGCTAACTGTACCTGATAAATGCTTTGCTTTATAACTTCTATTAATTAATTTAATTATACAATGAAATATATATTCCGGTAATTATTTTTGAGCATTTTTTTATTCTGTTATTTTTATGTGTCAATAAAAGTGATTTGGATTTCGTGAAAGTTTATTTAAAATATCCATAACATTCGGATAAATTATATTAAAATAAGTTATTTAATTTTACATTAAATATCAAGGCTATTAATCTCTGATAGTGAGTTTATTATTTTGCGTAACCATAAATCTGCAATTCACATTTTCGTTCGATTAATTTAAATCGATTCGAATGATGAAATTACTATAAAATCGCTTATCTACATTGTCTACTGAAAATCGGCCTACGACAGATTATACGGCAACTAAAAAAGAAAAATTAACACGAATACCGTGTCAATTCCGGCTAACCTCATTCCAATGGGCCGATTTTGACAGCTGATATTTTTAGATAGTTGTTTATGTAACAATAATAAGAGTTCGGTGCAAAATCAAGAAAATATATCCGTTACGCGATAAAAGAGTGTTCAGTACTATTATCTTGTTGTTTTACTGTAGTATTTATACTATGAAGCGTTTATCGTCGTGTGCATCCGACTTGCGTCATAATCTTCTGTTCAAGATCAAGGTCAAATTCTATAGATTACCCGAAATAGTTTATTTTTTCGATATTATCGATTGAACCGATGTTACGTTTCGCATATGGTACATACTTAACTAATATAGACGTAGGTAATAGGTATTTATCAACGAAACAAAATTGTAATACCCGCATCTATAAAGTAGTAATTTCTTGCTACCTCAGTTCTTAATAAGCTATCATATGACAAGCGGTACTAAACAATTTACTTTATTAAATTATAATCAAGAAATATGTGTTACTTATCTACTTGTGCAATTGCGATGTTATAGAATGATAATCGTAACTAATTACAAACACATAAAAACCGCTTAGTGTGTAAAATTATTTTCAAACTATAACGTTGCCAAAAGAATTTAAACATGGACTAGGATTACCAGCGACTTCGTCCGCTTATATTTCGAATACAAACTTCGTAACCCCTTTTAACCCTTTGAGAGTTTTTTTTTTAATTCCTTTTGTGTCGGATGCCTCCGTCTTAAAGAGAATACACACTCCAAGTTCCAGGTCTTTGCGATCAGTGTTTTATGTTGTGCGTTGATCCGTCAGTCAGACAAAGTGTTTTATAAATAGACGTTTAATTTTTTTCTTTTAATAATATTGAGTCAACTTGAGTTTAATTAATTACAATAATAACCAATGACTCAATATGAGGACACGTGGAAAATGGCAACGCGTCTATAAATAACTTCGCTAAAGGTTAACACTCACTATATCCTACTTTCTTGAGCTACGTGTGTACGTTATTTAAATCTTATACAATTCTATCTTTTGCCCACAGTTCTACTGGGCTTGACCCCCGTTGTGACTCCGTGGGGGCAATTTAGAAAATAATTAAATAAATATCAATTATATAAGTGACTATTTCCTACAAAATCCGTTTAGTGGTTTCATCTGTGTGACTCTGTGTTGATAGATCAGTCTATAATGGTGTCCTATGTGCTGCGTATACATTATATTACGGTATAAACTTACTTTGTTATTATATTAAGTTTCTACAGTAAAATAATGTACTTATACGCATAAATGCTATATAACACTGCAACGATACTGTTGCAAAAAACATACAGTTATTGTATAGCAGTTTTATCTAAATATGTTGATAAATTCTAATCCCAAATAGTCAAACTGGCCTGAGTTTTTGGCATTATTTTTCTCTCTATTCATTTTACTTCTAAAATCGGGATAAGGGATTTTTATTAAATACAAATCTCTTTTTGTTACATTACTGTCGATTCATCTGGTATAACACTCAGTTAAGAATAAAATATTCTAGTGAATGTATAAAATTAACGTATTTTATATGCTGAAGTGCAGCAGCGCGCATTCAATTAGGATCTTCAAACTGGCGCACGTGTCTTTTATTGTTGCAATTAAGTCTAAATTAGAGCACATTAACACATAGTAGAACTGCTACGGTTACCACACTTTCTTATAGCACCAAAACTGACATATCTTGTTATCCCGCTTGCACACTATACATTTTATCGGTAATCCTTTTCTAGAATTCCTCATTAATACCTAGATTGCGCTGCATTAATGTTAGACAATTACTAAGTCATGCTTGATCAATGCAAGATAATACAACTTTTTCATAAAAAAAAACAAGTGTGGGTGCCGAAGTATAGTGGGTGCTAACCTTTACAAATGAAAACGTAATTTCGCCAAGGTCACCGCGAGCTTTATTACGCGAGCCATGCTCTCTTCATAGTTTGAAAGTAAGATATTAAACGTCATCAAGGTCAACCGTTCAAGGTCAAGGTGAGAACGATGCGTCTAAAGTAATAACTAATACTGTTCTCTATTATTATTTTCGTTGATTTGGCAAATCTCGGTAAACAATCATGTTCGGAAGATTGTAGTATGTTTTCGGTATTACTCTAAGTGTAACTGATGGCTTCTCTCATGCTATGAAACTAATGTTTATCGTAGACCACAGTTAATCATCTTTACTATTTTACATAAGGTTTATTAGCTAAAATAATATTAAAAAGATTGGTAGATATGTTTATTTTCAAGCACAGTTTTAAAGAATAGTTTCACCATTAGAGAGCTTCGTTATTCTGAACTATTTCTATGCCCGGTAAAGTAGCAAAAGCCTCGTGGCTTACTACTTAAGTCCGTCCGAAAAAAACCTAATGTAGAGTTGTATGTAGAATAGGTATATATTTTATGTAGAGGTTCTATGGAAACTGGTAATACTCTGTAAATTTTGATCCAATACCGGTGAATTATTTTACTTCAAGGTCATGTATACCGTGACCTTGAATCATTATATTATTTAGACCCAACAATAATACGTTACTAGATGAATAATGAACTTTGTTTTGTGACGTAACGCAATTATCAATGCGATCGATCCCATTCCTGTAGTTGCAACATTTCCTATTGTAATTACGCGCACCTAGTCGTTAGATACAATAGTAATTGGACTCGACCTACCTATAATCTACATATATACGTATACCTATCATAAGTATGTATACACCTAGGTACCTATATGAAAGAAGTAGGTAAGTATATGATACTTAGTATTTTATACGGAAACTGGTTATATTTCCTTTAATAGACGTCACGAAGCCTACGTTGATTTTGGTGTGTCATAACACATTAGGTATCTTCTGCATAGTGTGACTATATTCGATTTATTTAAGTCAATATAATAAATATTATAATAATAAATACGATCGAATATTTTTTATACTACATCTAAGTTGAACCGTATGTGTGCACCTAGTTGTAGCCGGCTAAAACTAGGTGTAGCCGCACTTCGGCTATTAGTCGTACCATATTTATTAAAAGAAATAAAGCTAGAAATAAATTTTAAAAATAAATGTTTAGAAATGTGGAGGTCGAGTATTGAAAATCGCAACGTACTTAACAATAATAGAGATATAGGTACGTAGGTACTTGGTTATGGCCGTAATATTGTTCGTTGAAATTTTCCTTAGTGACATAATATGCCAATAAGATGTCGCCTTACCAAGCCTTCGCAGTAAAATAGTTTGCACTACAGTTTTTCGATGTAATTAATAAAACTTCACAGTGACAAAACTTCGACTTAACACTTTGTCGCAGTCTAAAAATGTCGATGAAAGGTTTTCGGAGATACAAAATTTGCACTCAATTAGGAATCCCGCATAATTCGTCTTGAAAAATAGCAGGTCTGGGTTCTTGCTTTTTCACGCAAACCGTATGTTTTGGGCAACAGTGAATAAAAATTAGTGATACTGCGGAGTCAAAATGTTCAGCAACGTTAACTCAATTTACTGTACTCGCGCCACACTTCATAGTTACCACTATTTAGTAGATAACGGTTCTTCTATCAATAGAATTATTGCTACTAACAGGGTTATTACGATAGAAAATAATAAAAATTATTGTTTGTAACTGAACATAGACTTTATCCAACGAACTTTTATATGAAAAGAAATTACAATTTTAAAGCACCTACTTATGGTAAATGGATTTCACTGATTCTTATATGTAACTTAACTGGCTTATACTATACAAAGTATAAAATTAAAGAGTAGGTAGTCATATTGCAGGAGCATATTTAAAGTTAACAATTTAATTATGTGTTTCTCCGAGTGCTGGTTTCAACTTTGCACAGCAGGTAAGCATTGCCATTCAACGGGGTAATGCTGCCAGCATTCTGGGAACCTTGCCAAGTAGAATATATTTAAAATAGTAGTATTTTATAAGTTTGTTTTATTTTTAATTATCTACTTTTAGTTATGTATTTTATTCATGTTTGTTTTTTAGCACTGATTAATACATTAATAATTGATGACCTATTATGTGTTAATTACAAGACAAATTATAAAAAAAATAATTCCCACTCATAGGCACAGTACGGTGGTTGCAAACTTTTCTTCATAATTATGATAAGGTAAGGTTGTGTACCGCTGCATGGCAGTACGCTGACTGCATATATATTTAAATCAAACAGTATAGGTTTTAGTATTTGACGTTTAGCTCCGATACCTTCCGGCATCTCTGTGTTAACTGCTGCCAAGATTGACAGGCGGGCATTTTTCGCGTTTCAGCATAAACTTCACGTTTAGTCATTTCGAAGCGCTTGTCTTTATACGCCATTTATTAAGCCCGATATTGACTTCGTCCAATTCTTGTTGTACCATTTCTGACGCTATGACTGGGATATATCTTCTTCCTCTTCCCCTCATCTCTATCAGCAGTCGTCTCAATACTCACTCTTTTCACACACATGTTCTTTTTTAAGCAATCCATCCACACCTTATCAGGTCTTACCCTACGTCTATATCCATCCATATAAAAAGTAACATTCATTCATATTTAGTAAAAATGGCTGTATTATCATCATAATTAGACTACTGAAAGAACAGTTTCAGCAATGATGTACAGAATAGGGCCCATAATCGATTCCAGGTCAATCCTGCCTTTTATAAAAGGATGAATAATGCCTTGTTTAACTAGAAAGAGATGATTAGATAGGTACCGCTACATGTCGCCGTATTTGTTTAATATGCTCATAATGTCAAACCCTATCAAAAGCCTATCGAATGTACAGAAATTAGTCTTTTCTTTCAGTATTTCTTACTACTTTCATATTATTTGTAGGTACTTGCTCTGTAGTTGAACAATATGGTCGTAAACCAATTTGATAATGAAGAGCTGTATTATAATTAACAAGAATATGCATAATTCTATTTTAATTTAAGTTTCTTGAACAATTTTGAAAGCAAGAGTTTTCCGAAAACAATATTTAACTTATTTATGCAGACAAAGTCACGGGCAGCAGGTAGTTTTTATCGCAATACATTATAATTAATTAAAATCAATTCGTTTACACGCATTTGCCATTTTAAAATGAAACGGTGGTATGCAAATATTTTCATAATAACAAGATGATTGGCCAACATCACAATTAAAATTAATTAATATATTATCAATTAGCAACATCAATTTCATTTCCAATTTCAATAAGTTTACCAATAATAATTAGTTTTCGCTATGTTTATAAATAATGTTTTTGTACGAAGAGGAATTGCAACAATTTTTTTTTTTTGCCGTTTTTTTTCCGGCTTAGTATAGACCACTCCATGTCCTCACATGGGTGTCGTAAAAGGCGACTGAGGGACAAACGGCTGATGGATGGGCAGAAGCGTCTATGAGCTCAAGGTCAACGTCTTACTGCGATCATCATCTGCCAAACCTGGTGATTATGGCAATCTGGCATCTCTCGATCCTGGCTTGCCAAGGTCTGTGTGGAACCCATGTTCAGCAGTGGACTTAAACGGGCTGTTGATAAGGAATATTCTTTTCGCGATTACATTTCATTTCATTCATTTTTGCGGCCAAATTATTACAACAATTTCCATGGGTTTAATTGGATATGGAATTTGAGATAGATTAGAATATGAGAATAAGAGCAGTTAACCGGCGCAGGTAGGCCACGTTTATGATTAAATATCGGATTATAAATTCAATACATAGGTACTACTAGAATTGTTTCACTTAAATCACCTGCGTACAGGATACATTCTCATCTCAGATTATCACCCCTCATCCATCACGATTATGAGCCGACATGACTCAGCGTAGGCCCGACCTAGTTCTGTGCCTGTAATAATAATTTAACTATTCAATAGTTGTCCGACAAACACTGTTGTATGCACTTTGTTGGTATAATACTGGCACGGCCAATGAATGATTGGCTCTTTAAGGCTTATACACATAATAGAAATATCAAGTCGCTCGGGCCGAATTCGGCCATAGCTGAAACTAAAGTAATTGGATGAGTGTGCTCGGCATTTTATAGTGTTACTGTATGCTATGCTATAAATTCGGTTCATAAGCAAGAACTGTGTGAGTTCAGGAGTAGGACCGACCACTTTAGGTACTCAAAATCGGACTGGAATAAATAAATCAGACTACTTTTATTTACATACTAGCTGTCACGCGTGGATTTCTATTGGTAAAATAATTTTCAAAATCGGTTAATTATATCCAGAGATTACCCCCTAATACGTCACAAACTCACAAACTTTACCTCTTTATAATATTAGTATAGATAAAAAAGTTGCTTGTCAGTGATTTACTTAAAACATATTATGAAAGAAAAGAATCTCCTGCTTTCTTTTCAGTTCTTCTATAAATTTGCCTCGTCGAGAACTAATGGTAGGAAATAAATGTAAGCATCAAATGAACATGATTTAAAACATTTGTGTATCTATGAGTAAACAAACTATTAGGTACTTCTTTTTCTTGAGAAAAAAATCTAGTACCACTTCAATCGTCATCCAGCAACCGCCCTGGCATGAGGTCCAAGTCCCATAAAAGACTCAACAACTGTTTTAAGGTTGGAGCTCTGTTGGCCTTTATTCCCGGTGAAGTAGCAAAAAAAGACCTTATTCACTTGTACTTGTGATGTGATACCTTAGGGACTCTACGTCTAATGAGGCTGTAGAATGTTGTCTATGCTAACAGTTTTATGTGTCTCTGTTTCTACAAAGACAGCGACGACGTCGGCGTACATGCCGTCAACAAGAAGCCCGATGACAACACCGGTAACGCCCGGAATTTGAACAAAACTTTTTGGACACATAATATCCACGGATTAAACTAGTTTCTGCGCTGTTTCTTGCGCTTGGCATATATATTATTTTATTAGGGGTTATGTTCTCCAAAATGTTCTGTAACTTTAGATATTTGTTAGGATTTAAGTCTTTGTAGTTTATGCTATGATCAAGTTACGGCACTATATACCTACGTAAAATTCCCCAGTACATACTAACATAAGCTAATTCTACTATATTGGTTTAAAAACCACACTCAATAGGTTAAAACAAGAAGTCGTAAGAGAAAATTCAGCCTTCGGATAGTTATATTATTATAGCAGTAACATTTTATGAGTACATTACCGAAAGTCATCAAAATACATACTTATATAGGTAGTACATATAGCAGCATTTAACGGAACCTATGTTATTAAAATAGTTGGCGCTTATGACTCTCCTAAACGTAGCATTTAAAATAAGCGATTTTGAATAAATGATATTCATAATAGATTTGATTCCAAATAGCTATTTAATAATGCCGTACGATTAAGTTTATGTTCTCTAAATCAAATACTGCCCTTCAAATACCTCCCGGCTTCCAGTGCGAAGTGAACATAAATTCCATTGTCATAATAAACTTAACGGTTGAATAACAAACGACAAATAGTTTAGACCAACGATGTTGTCGCGATATGTGTACAGAAATAATAATGCTATTTATTACCATTACTCCCGTACGAGATGATTAACATACTAATTGTATTTCAGGTCTCTAAAGGAGTGAAGGAGTAGTGACGTCACAAAACTCACAAATCATACTGAATATGGTCGGTGCTATAGCAAGAGTAAACCAAGTGTAGCAAGTGCGTTAATGAGGCCGATAGTTGAATAGGCAGCCATGCTGTCGTACATGGTGCCAGTGGAGGAGAAGCCACCGCCAGTGCCAGGGAAAGGCCGGCTGGCGTTGGAGCTCGTCGGCAGCCCTGTGAGCCCCGAAGTGGGCGCCCGGCGCGGCCGCTCCGTCCTCACGAACATCTCCAAAGAATCTTCTAGTAGCTCGTTTGCCAGTGACCTCACAATATCCTCGTCGACGCCAACAGGCGCGCTCGATAAACCAAAGCATAAATTACTTGGAAATGGAACAAAACACACCACTCTCAAGAGGTATGTTACTTGATTTTATTACTACTTCATTGCTGTCCCACGCAGCTCCACTCGCGTTGATCCCGTTCCCGTGGAAACCTCCACTTAAAATACTGCCTATGATAATCACAATAGTGTGGCTTTATATTGGTTAAAGAATTTTCAAAATCGATTAAGTAGAAACCGAGATTACCCCCTACAACGTCACAAGCTCATAAACTTTACGTCTCTATAATATAAGTAGGTATAAACGATGCTGATACATAAAATCTGACAGTATAATATCGAAACTATATCGACAATATGATTGACCATCATAGCTTCGTAGTGTAAATCGATTTCGAATAAGTAGTTCCAAATGATAATAAACTATTTCAAATAGTAGCTTGAAATATACATGAACTAGTCTTGTTAAATTTAAACAGATAAAATAAATGTTGAAGCAATAAAATCGATTATCTGCCTTAACAATTCTACTTTTAATGATATGAACTTTGTAAGGTTTTCAAATATACGTAAATGGGTGTAGGTATATAAAATCCGTAGCGTAGCGGTATTTGGCTTGCTTTAAATCTCGGAGTCGTGGGTTCGATCCCCACGCCGGACAAGAAATCTTTGTGTAAATTCTAAGATTTCTTTCCGGGTCTGGATGTTTGAGGGACTACCATCCATGCATCGGAAAGCACATTAAGCCGTTGGTCCCGATTGTTATAACATCATGTATAATAATCGTATACCAGGAAATAGGCAGTAGCGTTTTCTTGTGTTACGACATAATACTGCGGTCACCAACCCGCCTGCCAAGCGTGGTGGCTATGGCAAATACCCTCCTCATATAGTATGAACTGATAACACTCAATGAAATATTTTATTCTTGGTAATAAATTCGATCTACATAATATATATACTTTTTAAAACCCTTAAAATTAATTATAACCTGTGTTAGGGTAGCCCGTTCATACAACCTTTTATTTTTAAATCGAACCAGTAGGTCCTGAGATAAGCTCCTTCATGCAAACTTACAAGCAAACCTTACACCTTTATGTATTAGTATAGGAATATAGGTATAGATGATTAAAAAACCGAAGTAAATAAAATCACTTCACACACAATTTCACTCCTATTACCCGATGATAGTAAGCACCAATAAAAGTTGAATTACAGTGGTAAAACTAATGCAATTTAAAATGAATCGTTCATGCATTTTAAAATTATTTTCTTGGCATAATAAAATGCTTTATTAGTCGGCTCAAGTACTCGTTGAGATAATGGATTAATATATTATTATTATTATTTATAGAGCAAAACAATGGCTAATGGAAAGTTGGAGAAAATTATTTTGATAAAAAAATTACATGGGAACTTGATTTTCTGCCATGTTATTCAAAACTGCAGCGAGAATTACAAATATTGTCGGTGAAACATCTAGTTTTAGACAGTTCAATTTACATATTCTACCGTTGGGAATCCTCGATACGTTATAACAATATTTTTATAGAGTACAAGATATTATTATGTTTATTAATTCTTTCGTTTTTAATTTTATTATAAAACCGTAAGGAGTTAAATATGTTATGGCTATTTAGCAACATGCATATAAAACAAGAATTTTACAATTTACGAAATTTCACGTTAGTAAATATCCACGGTATACATTTTTGGAAATCTATACTAATATATAAAGGTGAAGAGATTGTTTGTTAGCTTAAACGCACTAATATCAATAAATAGAGAACCGATTTCAAAAATTATTTTTCATTTACCCAGGAAGGCTATATACGTATGCTATTTCACAATTTGTCATAAATTCAAACAAATTTTTTACTAAAACTAGCTGGCCCGGCAAACTTCGTACCGCCTCAAAATCTACGCGGTGTCCTACATCTACCCTACCCTACCCCTACTCTACCTCTACCCTACCCCTACCCTACCCCTACCCTACCCCTATCTCTACCCTACACCTACCCTACCCCTACCCTACACCTACCCTACCCCTACCCTACCCTACCACTACCCTGCGTTACCACCTAAGTTAAACCACCGATGTGCAGTCGCACATCGGTGGTTTAACTTAGGTGTATTATGCACGGAACAAAAAGGTCTTGGGGTGGTTAAAAAAATAACCTAAACCTAAACCAATGGGCTTGAACAGGGACTTATTGAGGTTGAAGTTGAAGTATTGTTACCATACGTCTCGTTTAGGTAGGTGATATTAACATTGTGTTACCGCCACCGTGTCGGTAAGGAGTAGGATACATCTAAGTTTTAACCCATGTGGTCGGCTGCACCTAGTTGTAGCCGGCTAAAACTAGGTGTAGCCGCACTTCGGCTATTACCCGTAACATATACATTCCCATGCTGCCGTTCCATTTTCTATTACTTTGTCTATGTGCATTTCGGTCGGGTAATAAAATATTTTTGCATTCCATACTTTTTTTTATTTAAACGTCGAAATTTTAAACACACTGGAGCCACTCTTGGAGATACTCTTTTAGTGCCAACGTCCCCATTAAACAACGGAGTATGTAAAAGCGGGGTCCAAATGAAATCTCCCCAACAACCCCTTCAACGGGGCGGACCGACCGCGACGGGAGTCTTTGGGACTTTCCCAAATTTTGCAAGGTAACACAAACTCTCAGTATTTTAAATGGACTTATAGTTACCAACTTTTCCTGTAAAATGTAGCCTTGTTATTATTAATTTTTAAATGATTTAAAATGCAAATTAGCTTTGCCAAATCTATTGCACACATATTTAAAAATTGTTATGATATTTAAAATATTATTGCCATATTGGTAAAGAAAACGATTGATGTAATGTTGCCTCCATGCTTTAAATTTACAGCTTTTATTACGTAAGCAATTTCCTTACTAATAAAATCATAAATTAGAGCGGAACTACATAGATTCTATTTATGACCGGAGATACAAGCTCAGTTAAAAGCTATAAATTTCTTGCAATATATACTATGAATACTACTTATTTCCTCCTCCTGGATATAACAACTGTAATTGGTATAGGTGCAGTTAAAATTAAAAAGATGTTCCCATGATAGAAATGTATTTTCAGATCTATCTCTGTAAATCCATCAAGATCAAGTTTGTATTCAATCAAATACGCAAGCAGCGTTGAATACAAACGTGAATACAAACCTACCCGAGGTACTTACTGGGTACAGGCGTATAATGGTTATCGCAGACCGAAGCGGCATAGCGATGCCACTAATTTGGTTGAATTTATGCTTTTTTTATACAGCAAGTTATTTTTTAAACACGTTTACTTTTTTAATCCGTAGCATTATTGTTCTTTGTAGACTGTTCTTATAGTTTGATGATGTGGAATAATAAAGATGGTGTAGTTGAGGCTTAAACTACCAAATACGCAATACAGAAGAGTTACGTTGTTTAATTAAATTTGCTTATTTCTTGTTATATGCACAATATCGTAAAATAACATTACATCTATTAGAAATTCTTTTCCTTTTATTTTTTATTTTATAGTTGACAGCAGTCATGAAAAATGGATGTAACATTTTATATATGTTTATTTATTTTTACAATAAGGCCGTGTTCAAACCAAACTGATGTTACGCAGTTTATTGTATTTCCATACATATTCACTTTTTCGTTCACATCTAACCGACGATACGTTATTACGCTATGCGTAGACGCTGACATTCGGCGGCCAATTAATATAGCGTGTCACTACGCTCCGCGGACGCTGATTGAACGGACGGACGTAAACTATAGCGTATTGTCAGCATACTGTGAACGAAAAATACCGTTTATTTTCACGTTTACACTGGGGCTCACAGCGAGCCTTCTCACATTCGGCGGCTGACAGTCAGTTTGGTTTGAACACGGCCTAAGATCAATTTGACGAATAGTGTGACAAACATAAAGTCATATTCTCGTATTAATATTTGACATAGGTAAGTAGTAATAAATTTAGATTTCTTTAAGGGTTACTAGCAGCGTTTTTGCCCACTAGGTTCGAGTATTCTTGTTCGTTAACAAGAATTCTAGTAGTGTGAAATGCAGAACTATGAACTATTTGGTTTTACCCACATAGTCAGGGTGATCCCAGGCGTCTGGCAGCTTTTGTGGGATGTGTGTTAGCCAGGAAGTATAGATCTCAAGCCGACAGTCCTGTCTGCAAACAAACTCAACGTTAATCGGTCATAGAAACAACTTGAGAAACTAACAAAGTTGGAGTCAACACTACTTCCTACGATACAATGACTACATTATAAAGAAATTTCAACGCTTTCTATAAGAAAAAAACTCAACATCTGTCCACGTACTTCACCTAAATAAAGTAAGAGTTTATGTTAGTAACTGTGTTTGTTTCACTAAAATTAATTAGATTAGTTACTTTCATAAACTATAAAGTTACAGTTGGTATATTCATTATCCATGAAATTTTAAGTTTATAAAATGTAAAAATAATCAACACATGACGAATGAAATACGAGAATCAGACTCGAGAATGTCCGCAAACCGATTTGGCTAATTTTGATTTTGAAATATATCGCACGCTTAGAAATATAGTGACCCAATTCAAAATTTCGTATGTGTGACTTTAATTCATATAATGACTTAAATTTAACATTTGCATCGACCCATATTATGAAATAATGAAATTTATTCAGCACTTAGGTATTTACATACACTTGTACTTGTCAAAATTACACTGTATAAGACTAAATCACTAAAGTATCACTTAAGTAGCTCAAAACATTGTTATAATTATTTGATCTTACAGAATTTTTAATCAGTCTGTCCGTCTGTCGAGCGATAAATGAAAAATGTACACATTAGGTATAGTAAGATGCCTTAAAGGTAACAGGTCTAAAATTAAAATTAACTTCAAAGAATCCGGCCAAAGTTTAAGCGACATCCACCTGAGGGCACCCTTAAGGGGTTAGGACCAACGCTCAGGGTGCCACTGGAGTAAAGAGTAGATTTACGAACAGTGGTGATGATCGCTGGCACGAGATCACAGTTCGGGGAATAAGCAACAACGCGGTCCTCGGCCATGCCGTCGAGGATCCTACCCTAGCTAACCTGCAACCTTTCACTAGCTACCTAAGTGGACGACCCGGAGAAGAAAGGAAGAAAGAAACTCCGAGATTATTTTTTTTGTCTCTTTTGCTCTGTTTCTTTTTTTTTATGTCAAGTCTTTTATCACAATCATGTAATATTGTACAATGTATATATGATGTAAGCGAATGCAAGCACAGTACCATTTATTGCCTGGTCAATTTATACCGACCAGGAGCTCAATAAGACAAGAAAAAAAAATTATACAGTAAATACTATAATGTAGATATTAAAGTTTACTCAGGCACAAACAATCTCCTACAAAGAAACCTAATGGCGGATGCATTCACATACATTTACAATATGACAATTTACACAAGTTCAACCAAAGGATATACCTATAATAATAATTATAACAATAGCAAGAATGAATTAACAAAATATAAAATAAAAAAAAAGGTTGATATTAAAAACTAATAAAATACACATATTTTTAAAACCGCCGAATATTCAATTTTATTTTTACAAAATTAATGTACTTGACAATCCTTTTTCGCCATTTACCTAAAATTTGGTATTTTCAAATAGGTCACTATATTTCTAAGTGTGCGATATGTGGTTTAAACGGTAAGACGATGTGGGAAAATACTAATACACATTTATAAATCAGAATCGCTCAACAAGCTTTTTTTTTACGCCGAAGTACGTATAGTTCTATACTATATTATATAGTACGGGTGGCAAAATGTATTCTAAGTAAAAATTTTAATTGCCAATTTTATTTGCTCTATGTAACAAGATCCTGGCAAGAAGCAAGATTTAGGTCAACGTCCCAATTATTATAATTTATTTTAGATTGAGTTGTATAAAAAGTAACATTTTTCCAATATAACACCCAATAGGTATGTATATTTGACGTTTACATTAGTTTCAATGCAAAATATCTTAACAAATAAAAGTACCAAACAATTAATAATTCTATATTCTATATAGAATAAGATAAGGTTCAGAACTTTAAATAAGACCAAAAATCTTCAAAACTCCAGTATAATTTCATTAGTATTGTACGGAATTCTGGATGAGTTCTATACAAATTCATTGCCAATTTTGGGCGAATACAGTGCTCATTTTTGCCCACTGCATTCCTAAACTTCCAAAAAATGGTGAGTAGAGATATCGATTCGTAAATAAGCCAGGGAGTAAAAGCAAGCGTTAATGATAAGTGACGTAGCTCCCGCACACGTGGCAATCGTGCATCTTATTGTGTATAGGGGAAAGGGTTCCAATATGGTCTTATAAGGCTTCGATGTTCATTCGGTGCAATGACCTTCAATTTATTGCACGTGACCGGTTCTTTTTGATAATTTTCCGAAACCTACGTAACTTAATTGATTTCGTTTTTTTTTACCTGATATACAGTTAATTTATTTCATTAGATCCTTTAAATGTTGTATTTCTATAGTACCTATAAATAAGCGTATGAATATATAAATCCCAAATTAAAAACTCCGGCCATAGCCGCGAACCGTCGATACAGACAACTCAACATTTTTATTTATTGGAATACGGTTCAGTAAGCCTTTACAAAAGCCGCATAGCTATTCAAATTCAAAGGAACAGAACATTCGTTGGAAAATGCAATAGTCTGATATTGCATTTTTAATCCAATAGGTATTTGTTTTGTATTTTGTTTAAAATCCATCAAACAATATTCAAATACAATAGAATCTAATTTAGATATTTCGTGTAGAATTTGTTCATGTAAAATTCAATTAGTTTACGAACTAAATATTTGTGGTTTACACACGGTCGGAATAAACATAGCTGATATTATCGTTTATTGTATAATTGGACTCGCATGACATCTGCTCAAAAAATGATTGCATTTTATTTTATTTTTATGTGCGTCCGGAATAACATACTATACAAATAATAGCAATAAAAGTAATTAGTACTTTGAATTGGCATATCATTCTAACGCTACTGTACGACAAGAGCCTGGCCTTACGATGTGTAGCGGGAGATGGTTTGATTTTCAAGCCAGGTGTCATGCTATTTCGCACGAGTTATGAATTGTCCACCTACTAATTATGACGATGGAGATACCATTAAAAATAAAAACATTCCAAATTTAAAAGCGGGAGAATAAATAGTCGTTTAATTGTGGCTGACATACGAATAGATGGATGGAGGAAATGACGGCATAGAACTGCCATTTGTACCGAAGGAAAACCGATCCAATATATAATGACTTTGTAAGTATTAAGGGAAGTTCTAGTATTCCACATATCCTTTCATGAGAGGTTTGTTTGACGACTAACATGGCGCTATATGCTCAAGCCTTTGAAGTAAATTGCACCAGCCCAGTGCAGCCGGATACCCTTAGTACCTAACTATTATACACTTTCAAAGGCGCTTTTACAATTTTTATACAAAAGTCCTTAAGAAAACTGGTGGGCTTACATGAAACGGGACTACAGTGTACATGGAAAGTAAAATACGTATTTCCCAGTGGGCTTATATAAAGCAGTAATTCCTAAATGTTAAGTTAAAATTGTGTAGATAAAAAATTAACTTACCGTCACCTTTGGTATTACACCTTCTCTTACTACCAAATTCCTACTGTAAGCATCTTACTATAATATACTTACTCCTAACTATGGGCACTCCATAGCTAGCTCCACAGCTATTTTAATAGCTTTCAACTTTTATTGTAAGCAAGCCCTGGCAATGTAGTATACACTGCCAGGGTTTTCCAACGATACCGCCAACGATGGATCGAAGGACTGTCCGGGGGACTTTAGTGGTGTAGGTTTCTCGTGGTATAAGTTTAGCATACCACGCTATGGAGAGGGCGAGTCCCACATATCCCACCGCCAGGGCGCGAATACGCTGCGGCGGCGGCGGTGGGAATGCCTAAATTTACCCTTTTTTTAAAAAAAGGGTTGCTTACTTTTTAACACAAAGAATATTCATTTAATTTTTTTTTTTATGAAAAAAGACATTAGTTATCCTAATATTTTTATTATCTAATAATTGCGAAAGGACATATCTCACGGTCTCAAGAGCGGTCTCTAGCTAATTTATTGTTGGTACTGTTAGAACCGATAAATGCTTTAAAATTTCTTTCTTATTTTAAATTAACACGTTTCTAGTAAAAAAAAGTAGCCTTTGTTATTGAGGGATAATGTAGCATTTAAAGGTGAAAGAATTATCGAAATCCGTACAGTAGTTTTGAGTTTATTTGAAACAAACATACAAAAATCTAAACTTTTCCTCTTTATAATATTAGTATAGATTATTACAGACGGATGTGTAAATAAAAAAGCAAGCAAAAATGTAAACCTGGTAGCAAGCCATCCAATGAATCCTGTAGACGTAGGAGGTACCGGCTTCAGTGATTTTTCTGTCACGAGTTTTTGTATGGGTTTTGGGAACGCGTCTTTTTCTTCTTGACGTATGGCGTTGCATTCTTCTAATGTAGTTCTAAACAAAGAAATGAATAATAAACGTTTCAAGAATCATAACAGTATGATAGATTGCACTCAAATAGCAATCGAAGCTTACTGAAACCGCGGGGCCTCATTTCTTACTATTTTCAATCTCAATTGACATCACTAGTACTCAGAATTATTTTATCTTTTAAAAACAATAGGCAGCCCCTAGTCCTCTTCAACGTTGGTCGAGGTTCGCAGAGCGTTCTAGGTAGTGCCTAGTGCAAGGCTAACTGAGGAGCGGTCGATAACTGTAGACTAGATGTTGAGTTAGTTACCGCGATCTACGCCGTTAGCAGGTGATGCATACAGTTAACGTGTACATTCAAACATAAAATTGGGTCGTAAAGTTTTCAAAATTGAAAATTCCAATTGTAATATGAAAAAGATACACGTGCAAAAATGCAAACAGTGGTACGTAAGTAAAAGTAATGAGTGTTATTGTTTTGATTTATTGTCCGATTTGTTGTCTTTGTGTGAGCTACAAACTACTAAATTTGTTACTTTTATTATATAGATAGCGATTTAACTCAAGCATTACGTGGGATCATACTTCCTAATTCTTTTATTCATTGATTTAAATAATCGATCCATTAAGATTTATTTAGTAGTTATACAGTACAATATAATTATAATATAGGTTAATTAATTTAGCAGCTTTTTATGTCCTCCAGAGACCTTTCAGTTTCATTGTGATGTTTTAAAACAATGATACAAACTACATTACAGTATGAGAAATCCTTTAAACTTTTGTAATAATAATGAAATATTTCATTTATAGTCTGCACTGACTCGTCTTTTCGACGTTTCTGTGACAACTGAATCAACAAAATTAATCAGTAAAATTGATTCAATCCTTCTCAATTGATGCGCATACATTCATTTTTATTTATGGATCGTCCTTCTTTTTTACCGACAATGAGTGCATACAAAAAAGTGTTACAGAAGCGTATTAAGTGGACTCTGTCACGCAAATTTAAAACATTGCGATAGTGACATGTGCTACTATGTTAATATTAAAAAATACAAAATAAGTATACCTAATATACATTTATATATAATATTTATACTTCTCAAAATAATTTTCAAGAACATACTTAATGGTAAAATTTATTCAAGTCTGCAAATAACTGTCGGTAACAAAGAAGAACGGCGTAAGGACAGTATCTATCTAAGTAAATCAAAATAGACTGCCTACTACATAGTAACTTTACTAAAGTTTTCTAATCTAACTTGGTTGATACAAGATTGATTAAATAATTTCTGTTATTTGGATATTCTGAGTACGAATTTTATCTTAGTTACGAATCAACATAAGATAACATATCAAAAGATTAAACAGCTTTAATTACGCTCTCGCGATTTGATTTATTTCTATTTAGTATCCAATTAAATTCTTTTAGTTGCACATTGTTCGTTTCAATTTGAAGTAGGTATAGTTGATGTAGCAGTCTCATGAACTGATAAGAAGTGATTGGGTTAAAATAAATTTATATACATAGATATATAATCTATTTCTGCTGCTGGCTGTAACCTGCAACTTTATTCCTATATATACCTATATACTTGCAGATAAATATTTGAATTTTATTATTACGAACACAACTTAGCATTCAAATTTTATTCAATGTAATGTTCAAAAAGGATAACGGTGGTATCAATTTATTGAGACTTGATATCGCATCTTGGCCTTATCAAAGTAGTAGGCATGATTATAATCAACAGCCCGTACCTATAACGTCTACTGCTGAACATGGGTCCTCCACCCGAGGGAGGGTTTTGCTATAGTCACCACGTTTGACAGGCGGATTATTTACCGCATTATTATGTTGTGACACACAAGGAAACGCTGGTGCCCATCATTCCCTGATATACGCTTGCTATAGATTATGTTATAACAATCGGGACCAATGGTGATGCCGAAGGGTCCCGACGGAGGGTAGATCTTCAGCCATCATTCAGCATCTTCAGTGGTTACGCTAGTTGCTTTTAATATCTGGTATTCTGGTTACGAATCCCAACCGGGACAATTAGGTCTGTGAAACACAAAAAGTCCATTTTTTTCGGTTGGTAGCTACGAGGCTAATTAAGCTTTCGAGTATATTTGTGTCCGTAAATCAAGTATTTGTAAAGTCCACCGCGCCACAGGGCTTAGTTTCACTAGACCGGGAAATGTCATTTAACGAAAAGAAATCAATACATATTGATACAATATACTTTAGAGAGGTCATTATAAAACTTGTTTAACATCGGATATCAAGCGGCCGTAGCCCAATGGCTAGGGCGTCGGACTTGGGATCTTAAGGTCACCGGTTCGAACCCCACCAATTGCACTACCGACGTGAACCCACTCGTAATACAAGCAGGTTAGCTTAGCACAAGGGATTCACAAGAAAACTAGTAGAGAACACAAAACTCTGCTCTAGTAATATTTAAAAAAGTCATATTTAATACTAAAATAATCTAACTATTATAATTGCTATAATACATTGAACTTTATTAACTTGTAATAAACTTCAAAACCAATAGATCCTTTACCTAAAGTCTGATGAACGGGTAAAAAAAATCATCCGATCGTAATTTTTAGGCGATAGAACTAACTATTCGTGAGCTAATGGTCGTGTACCGAATTTGCTTCGCATGAAAACTCCGGTGCACGATAAATTTGATATCCGTGGCGAATGATAGCGTCTTTGATCTGTAGTTGACGTTCATGCATTTCTGCTGAACTAATAGATATGTACGTTTGAGACTATTTTTAGTGTCTACCTACGCACGGCTATTCTCAGGGAACAACAAACATTGCGTAACAAGATTCAGATCAATAGCTTTAATATTCAATTTTAAATGAGTTAGGTATATTATGGCGTAAATGTTAATGTGATGGCAAAATAATTGGGTTAGACCACATTCCCCATAGTTTGCCCCAATTGCGTTTTATTAAATAAAAATAACATCGACAATTTTTTTAAGTGTTAATGTAAAGAAAACGTGTAAAATTGTGTCCATATTAAGCGTGACTGATATTTAGGAACATAAGATTTCTAAAACTTGTTTTATTTTGATATTACCTAGTATTTTATAGCCTACTATGTTTCCACGCGCGATTTCACTTGTGCAACTCCCGTAACCGTGGGAACTTTATCATTTAATACATATCTACAAAAGCCTTGAAAAGGTTACTTTCTTATGATGAAAAAAACAATTAAATGGGCCCAGTAGTTAACAAATAAGAGACAATAGTAAAAGCCGTTATCTAGTTATGCCCGGACATCGAAGTACCTACATGTCACGATATATAATATATCTAACAAAATGTAGGTACGTGATAAACTCAAAAACAAAAACGACTGCACCGGTAGCTCAGTGGTTACGATAGTTGCCTCTGAGACCTGGTGTTCTGGGTTCGATTCCCACCCGGGACAATTATTTGTGTGAACCACAAATAGTTGTTCTGAGTCTGGGTGTACTTTGTGTCCGTGAAATGAATGTTTGTAAAGTCCCCCGCGACACAGGGATTTATTTTTGTTTCGTTGGATTTAAAAAGAAAAAAAAATTTTTGCATACGATTTGCTTTAATGGATACAACAGGATTTATCAAGACATTTTTAGTGCACAATTCTCGCCTGTCTTACTTTCTCTCTTCGAGGAGCCAGCTCCACCGTTCGTGCCACTGCTTGCGGCAGTCGTCTGACTTCTTCCACTGGGCACGCAACTGGAAAGCTTCTCTGTTCGGATCGTATTTGTTTGGTTTGGACTCCATGGTATACCTTTAAAAAATCATCTTATCAGTCTAAGGAGACTAAACATAGACCTTCCTCATCAATATCTCGCGGACTACATCCACTGGCTTCGACCTTTATTATGTAGTCCGTCCATCGTGGACACCATAAACCAAATAAGTATTGAATGAAAAACTTCGCTGTAAATAAATTTCTGTGGTCGCCAAACCAATGCCGTTGTAACTATGGCATCAAAGAGGAATTTCTATGTCCAACTGTGGTCGTCGTACAGACAGATGATTGTGACGATATAATGTGTAAAAGTGGTCGACCAGTAATCGAAATTAGCCCCTTCATAAAAACTATAAGTGTGCGAAATTTCATAATCCTCCGTCCGCAGAATTTTCGTAAAAAGCTCGTCTATATTATTTTTCTAGTCTAAAATGTGACGGAATATAAGAACGGTCTATGGTAGTGCCTAGACATTGCACTAAATATTAGGTTGTTTTACATCACTGAATTAAAACAACCTAATATTTTAAATACGTATTGAAAATTGGAATAACTAATTATAGAGTAACGAGGCTTTCTAGAATACCTACTTATACGTTGTTAAAGAGATACCATTAGAAATTGTAGCTATTAATATGACCGCTACACTAAGTAACACACATTCACCGGCACTCGGCGCGGTCACAAGTGAATTGGCTTTGTATTCCCGTTGTTCTAGCGCGAATATATACCGCTACCTGAGAACATTTCTTCAATGTGCCTAGAATTGATAAAGTGAATAAAAATGCGAATGGGTTTCTGGTGTGTAAAAACGGTTCCTTATTTCTCTTTCTACAACAAACTCTTTGGTCGAGATACAATACAAAAGCAACGGGAAATGGGGGAACGATAGTTACGTAACGATATAGCTACTTCATAATTGTATTTATAACTATTATAGTAATTGAAATAGAGTAGTCTTTTTTTATTTTTTTATCTATGCATATCTAGACCTCAGAAGCACAAGGACGGATATACAGGCTTGATACGACAGAGGGGCATTAAATTACGTTACTATACGTGTTTTTTATTAATCCGATACGGTATAAAAATAAAAAGCAACCAAATTGAGATTTTTTTCCTTTCAAACAAACTAAATAGCTTACAAATCAGAGTAAAACGTAACCACCCTTTGTAAATAAATTTCCCTGACCTAGCAATGCGGCAAAGTCGCGCGCGCGCCCGTGCGGGATGTTTTGCAATGATTTGCGTCAGAGCGGCAACAACGCATCGTAAGGAAAGATACATCGTGTTCAAACGGCGCAAAAACTTAAAAAATCATTTGCGACTAAACTACTGCTCCTATTTAATTGATTTTTGGTACAGAGCTTGGAAATGGTACCTAGTATAGGCAGTTTAAAGGAAAGCCCCTCTGTCGTATCAACCCTGTATAATATACTTCAGAAGCAGTTGGTCGTAAGTGCCAGTTTACTATAAAGGCACATACGTCGAATTTCTTTTTCCTCATCTGTCTGTTTGTACGGTCTAATATCCGAAATTGTTGCACCGATTTTAATGTAATTTTGCATGGTGGACATTTTAAATAGTTTAAATCGCAGAAAATTAATAAGTTCCCTTGGGATAGCTAAAAACCGAAGGAAACGTGGACTAAGTCGCGGGAATCAGCTAGTTCCTTATATAATGAGTGTAAGCTACAATCATTTGATTTTGTGCGAGTCGAACCCACGGCCGAGGGATTCCGTAGCATTTTCAAGCGTCTACCTGTTGCCGTTGTAAGCTAAGAGCAAAAGAAAAAAAAATATATTTGTTGTTATAGCGGCAATAGAAAAACATCATCTGTGAAAATTTCAACTGTCTAACTATCGCGGTTTTAGAGATACAGCCTGGTGACCTGACCTGGGTCCCGTTTTTACCCTTCGGGTACGGAACCCTAAAAATGGATGAATAATAAATACTATTGTTTAATGGTAATACTGCAATACCACTAAATGACAGTAGCTAATAAGGTGTAATTTCATCTGTCAACAAATATTTTCGTTATATTATATATAAAAGAAAGTCTTGTTAGTTACACTATTTATAACTCCGGCTATCCTCCGGCTAATAAGGGCTGAACCGATTTGGCTGAAAATTGGTAGGGAGGTAGCTAAGAACTGGGAGAAGGACATAGGAAAGAATTTAGGGTAGGGTAGGGGTAGGGTATGGGTAGGATAAGGTTAGGGTAGGTGTAGGGTAAGGGTAGGGTAGGGTAGGGGTAGGGTAGGGATAGGGTAGGGGTAGGGTAGGGGTAGGGTAGGGGTAGGGTAGGGGTAGGGTAGGGGTAGGGTAGGGGTAGGGTAGGGTAGGGGTAGGGTAGGGCTTGGGTAGGGGTAGGGTAGGGGTAGGGTAGGGGTAGAGTAGGGGTAGGGTAGGTGTAGGGTAGAGGTAGGGGTAAGGTAGGGGTAGTGTAGGGCTAGGGTAGAGGTAGAGTAGGGGTAGGGTAGGGTAGATGTGGGACACCGCGTAGATTTTGAGGCGGTACGAAGTTTGCCGGGCCAGCTAGTATATTGTAAAGAGAAAAAATAAATTTGGTACATTTGATTTTCAACCTTATTAGCTATTGTCACTTACTCGATATTGCAGTATCACGATATGCCATCATACCACGATAAACGCATTAAACCCCCCAGGAGCTCCGAACGCCATTAATGGAACAGTATAATCAAAACCAACAATGTTTACTAATTACTTACGTTACCTATATTTCCTTCTAAGTATAAACACAAATACAGGAACTCCCTCGCTAGCACTCAATTAAACTTTTTAATAACTTAGTTCACAGTTTGCGAAATACGGAATAAAATAGTTGGTTACACTAAGTGTGATTGGATATTCCTACTATGTAAGGATAGTTGCAGGCTCAACTAACTTTGTGATGTGCGTAATTCATTTCGGTCTATTGAGTTCCGGGAGGATCAGAGGAGGCTGGAGGGAATGCCCCCTCTTCTGAAACTCTGATGTACCTTATATTGATAGGGATGGCATCTATGTATTAATATATGTAGCTAAAAATTTGTACCCCTTTCACGAAAATTGTGCAGAGGAGTAATTTCGCATACTTAGGTATAGTTTATTCCCCACTCGCCCTCCCGAACCTTACTTTGCAAAGAACCTTCCGTTGCCCTCGTAGACCCGAAGTCCGTGAAGCTTACATTCACACGCACAAAATTCTGACAATATTTAGAATTTTAGGGGAATTATCCCCACCATCGACCGCCTTGAGCCGAGATCCTAGTCCCACAGGCAGCCTTCTTGCGCAAGTTGCTTAGATTGTAATTTTCAAACCATCTAATTAGGCTGCACCTCTGCTAGCATTAATGTCCGGTGAATTACCAAAAACCTCTTGGTTAAGTGCATTATGTCCATCAGAAAAAAATAACAAACACCTTATAGTACCTATACATAGAGGAGAAGTACAGAATGCTAATAATAGGTCTTACCTATGAAATTGCCGTTTTGTATTAAAAAATTAAACCAATTTTTTTCATGTATTTTTTATTTGTATTAATCGAAGTAATCACCCATGCTATCAATGCATCTTTGCTAACACAGTGGCAGTTTATTGATGCCCTTCTTAAAGACATCAGCTGGACGGGAGGCAACAAATTCTTCAAAGACATTTTGTACTGCCTCTCGGGTATTGAATTTTTTTCCCGCCAAGAAGTTATCCAAATTCTGGAAAAAGTTGTAGGCTATAGGCGCAAGATCTGGTGAGTAAGGCGGATGACGGAGAGCTTCCAACCCTAGTTCTTGCAACTTGGAGACCGTCTGCTGTGCAGTATGAGGTCGCGCGTTGTCATGCAGGAGCAGCGGAGAAGAGCGATTGACCAATGCTGGTTGGAGATGTGCCAGCTTCTCCATCATTGTGTTCAGTTCTTCACAGTACACATCTGCAGTAATGCTCACCCTGTTTGGTAAGAAGCTGTGATGAATCACACCGGCGCTAGACCAACAAACAGTGACCATCACTTTTCTAGGGGTAAGTTATCGTTTAGGGCATTGTTTAGGTGCTGAACCAGGATCCAACCAACTTGTTGAGCGCTTGCGGTTATCAAACTGAATCCATTTTTCATCGCAGTTAACAATGCGGTTCAAAATTCCTTCATTTGTGTGTCTGTTGAGCAGTGCAAGGCACGTCTCGACGCGTACTTCGCGCTGGCGATCATTGAGTTCGTGGGGGACCCATTTGTCAAGATTTTTTACCTTGCCAATTTGACGCAAATGGACCAATATTGTTTTGACGCTAACGTCGAAAGCTGCTGCTAATTCAGCCGTAGATTGTGTATCATCAGCTTCCACAATCGCCTTTAATTTGTCATTGTCGACCAAAGTCTTCGGACGACCGCGAGGTTCAGTTTTCAGATAGAAATTTCCAGAACGGAAGCGAGCAAACCAATAACAGGTGGTGCGTTGGTTTGTAGTGCTAGCTCCGTAAACGTCGTTGATGTTGCGTGCCGCATGTGCCGCGTTGCTGCCACGACGGTACTCATATTCCATAATTACCCGCATTTTTAACGTATCCATGATGACATGAAAAAGATTGAAATGCGATGAAAATGTAACACTAATCAATAAACAAATGATTACATTTGGAAAAAAAATCCATGTTTTTAAAATAAAATTAATTTGAAATTAGAATTCTTAGCCAAACAAAAATTATTTTGATTTGAAATGGCCAGTACTGCAGAACGGCAATTTCATAGGTAAAGACCTAATATTTATTTTGATTATGGTTGAATTTAGACCATTAGGCGCCACTAGTATATTTTAATTTAATAAAAAATAAAAAATGTTCCAGTCAACACATTGCCAGTAAATTCTAATATAATGGATAATATATACGATTGACGGTTAGAGAGGTTATAGGTTTACAGCTCCTGTATCAATTTATGTAAATAAATACATAAGAATATGTTTATGTCAGTATTACTGCCAGAATTCTTTGTGGATGTACAGTTTGCTACCTGTGTACAAATACACATAACTGTGAACTCTTCTCATAAACGTGTTTCACAATGTGGAAACCTATCTCCTTGGACGACTGTAGGTACCTACGTATATTATTAAATCAACAGGAAATGCCAAAACCATTAAATAACCAATGTACCAATCAAACTCCCATAAATGTTTAATCAATTTGTAGTAAAACTATAAACGCGATATTTCAATTAAGCGTTAAAAGATAAGTTGATTGAATTCACAGGAAAATTGAATGTGCGGTTCTGTGCCAAGATGAAAATTGCTACTGATGCCATACACAGGGCTGAATTATGGGCATTGGGCAGTGTCAGCAGTGTCCAGAACAAGAGCATTTACGATAAGGGGGTGCAACTGTCAATACAGTAGGGTCAAATTAAAGTGGTAACGGCTCGCGGCGTATATAATCTTGAACCGGGCGCATTCGCAGCTTTAATGTAATAGTGACACAAAATAAGTTTATGATTTAATATAAATTGATCTGTAATATTATAATAATAAAATTCATTATTGTAAAGTTACACATTTGGTTTTATGTCAATATCACATTAAAGCAGCGATATATACTAAATTTTAAAAGGGCACATGTCATTTGAAAACAATTTGTGCCAAGCCAAGTACCATTTTTAATAATCAGCCCGTTATATAACTGGCACACTACTTCCACATAGTCTGTAGGAATTAATTTCTTTATAAGTAATTAAAGCAATTGATCAAATTCACACATTCAGACAATCATAAAAAATAGGTACCTACTGAACGAATTTAATCAGATTTACAACAACGGATTGAGTGATATACATCTACTAACATTGTCGAAACCGGGACGGCTTGTGTTTTTAAATAAAGTGACAATTATTTAGCACAAAAGTGCATATATTCGCAAAATTAAATTTAATCCGAAACACAGAAGCCAAAACTATTTGCAGCACTGGATATATAATTTTACAAGCCAACTGAGGTCATGTCCTCGTTTTAACACTACAAATTCGTCTACATTTCTTATTCATACAGAATGACTTTAATTAATTGCAATATAGTATTTGGAATTCTCGAACTAGGCGTTTGAATTCAAAACGTTCGTATTTTGAATAGACGCAGTACTTAGATTTCATTTGGGTGTACCAATACCCAAGTGGAAGTATGGATTCCCCGTGGTTAGATGTTTTTATAGATTTATATCGTTGTATTATCTTATTAACACACAGAGTATAAATCTATATTCAAATTCTGCTACAAAATTTCAAAAGTAAGAAACCACTATCAAAATAATTTAATGACCTTTTTAAAACCGGCAAAGTACGATCTGCTTTTGTGCACCGAGGCCTGTGAAACCAATTTCGAATACTCAAAAATACACTTGAATCCGTGCAGGCGCATGAATCCGTGAGTAATCAGAGGCATCTGATAAAACGAAAAATTTTAAAATTTAGAATGCTGCATTATACCTGATGCAAGGCAGACAGACGAGTGATCCGATAAAGGTCCTTTTTGGCATAGGTACGATTGTTTTACTGTACCTTTTAAGGATCGAAAACCTAAAAAGATCAATATACTTGTTGAGTTTTATGCGAAAGCTAACGTAAACTCCACATTGGATGTGCGCGTTCTTCGAGCTTTTGACTAAATTAAATATGTATTTAGGTCATATTTTTTAAAAGTTGCTGCTAGAACTCAGAGAAATGATTTGTTTTGGTAGTACAATCGATCTAGGTACCTATATACTTTGATTTTCAGTTTAAAATGACTTCGAACATGTGTCAGGGAATTCTGTCCGTATAACTTAGATTATCTTATCACTAGCGGCCCGCCCCGGCTTCGCACGGGTGGACTTTTATACCCTACCCCTACCCTACCCCTACCCTACCCCTACCCTACCCTTACCCTACCCTACCCTACCCCTACCCCTACCCCTACCCCTACCCCTACCCTACCCTACCCTACCCTACCCTACCCTACCCCTACCCAAAAGTATCCTATGTCCTTCTCCCAGTTCTTAGCTACCTCCCTACCAATTTTCAGCCAAATCGGTTCAGCCGTTCTTGAATTATAAATAGTGTAACTAACACGACTTTCTTTTGTTTTTAATGTATTCTGCTATTCAGGGCGGAGACAAATCCAACGAAACAAAAACCATGAAAATTGATCCAGCCGATCTCGAGTTATAAGTGTTGTAACAAACCCGTCTTTGTTTTATATATATAGACTAGCGGCCCGCCCCGGCTTCGCACGGGTGGACTTTTATACCCTACCCCTACCCTAACCCTACCCTACCCCTACCCTATCCCTACCCTACCCTACCCCTACCCTACCCTACCCCTACCCTACCCCTACCCCTACCCTACCCCTACCCTACCCTACCCCTACCCTACCCCTACCCTACCCCTACCCTACCCCTACCCTACCCAACCCTACCCCTACCCTACCCCTACCCTACCCTACCCTACCCTACCCCTACCCAAAAGTATCCTATGTCCTTCTCCCAGTTCTTAGCTACCTCCCTACCAATTTTCAGCCAAATCGGTTCAGCCGTTCTTGAGTTATAAATAGTGTAACTAACAAGACTTTCTTTTGTTTTTAAAATGTATTCTGCTATTCGGGACGGAAACAAATCCAACAAATCAAAAACCATGGCAATCGGTCCAGCCGTTCTCGAGTTATAAGTGTTGTAACAAACACGACTTTCTTTTATATATATAGATTTAGCCATGTAAATTAATATCATTTCTGTCTTGTTGTGGAACCTTTTTATGTTATAAACATTCTCATGTTATGTTTCGATATCTCATAGCAAATATCTCATAGCGTAAATACTTATAGCAAAACCTGCCAATTATTGGTGACGATTAAAAATCGCGGTGTCATCATCATCAACCTGTATAACGTATACATGCTGAACATGGGCCTCCTCCTGAGGCAGGGTATTTGCCATAGTCATCACGGTTTTCAAGCGGGTTGGTGACCGCAGTACTGTGTTGTACCACACAAGGAAACTTTGCTGCCCGTTCCTTGATATACGATTATTATAGATAATGTTATAATAATCGGGACCAGCGGCTAAACGTGCTTTCCGAGGCACGGAAGGTAGTCCCTCAACCAACCAGACCCGGAAGAAATCGTAAAATTAACACAAAGATATAATTTCCGGCGTGGGATAGAACCAACGACCTCCGCGATTTAAAGCGAGCCAAATACTATAAAATACTATAAGTTTATGTTGTGTTTGCTTATGTTATAAACATACTAAAAAAGTCAGTAATAACAACAACATCCGTTAAAATTTGCCGCAAAGTGTCGCACCGCGGTAGCTCGACTGCAACGTAGCGGCCACGATGCTATGAATATCCATATTAATAAAAACGCGCTTAACAAAAGATTATAATCTCTCATTCCCCCCGCCAGCAACCGCCACGAGCCGAGGTCCAAGTCCCACAGGGGACCCCCTCTTCGGCGGGTTGCTTAGTTTGTAAATTTTAAACCATTAATTTAGGCTGGAGCTCTGCTCGCCTTTATGCCCGGTGAAGTAGCAAAAGCCTCCTGATTTTTGCTACATTAACTACATTATGTCCGACCGAAAAAAAAACCGCAGCGACGAATATGAACGGCACTGCAACCATATTGCGGCAAGTTTGAAGGCGCCCTTAGTTATTACTCTTTCTCGTTTAGAACGGATATTATTGTTTTTAACATAAATATATAAAAATACTAGCGATAAAATCCGTTCGCAGACCATGGGCATGATGACTAAAAATATCTATTTAGTCCGTCAGTTAGATTACCAAAAAATATTGGACACGTAAGTATTTCTTTTTCGTTCCTCAAACATAGAATGACCAAGATACAGCGCGTTAAAATTTAATGTGATATCACCTTTAGGTACAATTTAACCTAACAGCAGACGACACAAACGGGGGGCTTGTGTCGTCACTATTAGGTAAAATTGTCTCCCGAACTTTATAGTTTGTTTTTGCTCTGTATCTTTGTAATTTTGTATTCATGCCCATTGAGGATAGATAGTAGACACCTATTGTCTTTACAATAACACATTTTCCTCATAGACATACCGATAGATTTTACATACCTATTTCCTACACAAAGGCAAGTATAGACAGTGGCGTAATATTACAAGCTAAACGCCAAAGTCCTCTTATGTATCTAATGGGGTCAAAATGACAGTTTTTAAGTAACTCATCCCACCCCCATTTTGGTACGAAACTGAGTGTACTTCTTAAAGCATTCCAACAAAAGATAGGTTGATTCTGTGTGTATAATATTTGGATCTCCGAACTACAAAACTAATTTTGAAAATTCTTTTACCAACATTATTTGTGTGTATTGTATTATATTTTGAAACCAGTGGTTCTCATGGGACCAGGATCTAGTCAGGTGGAACCGCTTGGGACAGGTACTCAATCATAAATGTATTAATCCTATGAATTACGACAATGCTTGCTTGATGTTACTTGGATCAGGCGAAGAATTGTTGTAGGTATGAAGCAAAGGCATACTATAGAGTGAAAGGCGCAGCCTAACACGAAGTAGGTACACACTTAGAATGTAGAATGAACATAAATATAAACCTAAACTCGAAATACTTAACTAAATTAAGAAAAAAGTATATTCTATACATTAATATTATAGTATTTGTATTTAATCTACACTAATATTATAAAGAGGAAAGATTTGTACCTATTTTTGTATGTTTGTATGTTTGTAATGAATAGGCTCAAAAAGTACTGGGCCGATTTCAAAAATTCTTTCACCATTCGAAAGCTACATTATCCACGAGTAACATAGGCTAAATTTTATTTTGGAAAAAAATAGGGTTCCGTAAGATATTTGGGTTTTTCTGACACAAGGTGTAAAAAATCAACCAGAAAAGTTACTTATTTTGCGTACGCTGCCTAAACTATAAAAGATAGAACCATAAAATGTTGTAATTAATTGTAGATCTTATAAATATCTACAAAAAAGTCCGCGACACACTATACCTATCTATGTCGAGTGAGGCACAACAACCATTTTTTTATTTAGAAATCTTGAATTTTTTTTGGACTACATTTGAACGCGTTTATTTTACTCATGCTATTAATCCTTATCAAAATAAATTTCATTTCATCACTAAGAACATTTTATGTAGATAATATTTGGTGCTTGAATGATTAAAATTGGACGTTTGGTTTTGAAGTTATGGCGAAATTAAAATATTACGATTTCTGCTGCACGGCCCGTTGCGAAGTCTAATA
This sequence comes from Nycteola revayana, assembly GCA_947037095.2. Classification (NCBI taxonomy): domain Eukaryota; kingdom Metazoa; phylum Arthropoda; class Insecta; order Lepidoptera; family Nolidae; genus Nycteola; species Nycteola revayana. Next base: position 27,520,322 of record OX344842.1, on the reverse strand, counting down.
ATTCTCGTGCGATTTTTTTTAGATTTCGTTCTTAAAACTACACCTACGCAAAAGTTCTTCCCAGAGCTAATCAACAGTTCTTCTCAGAGCTAAACAACAGTTCTTTTCAGAGCTTTGAAAATGCCTAAAATGCCTAATCCCTAAAATGCCTATTAATTACATCATTAATTATATTTTCATCATTAACAACTTTAACATCCACAGAAAGACAATCTGTGCAGCCTGCGGATAATGACTGCGTTGTCGATATTTATGTCGGTGTCTGTGAATTGACCTGGGAATCATTTTGCTGACCGTGTCTTTCCTGGGTAGGCTTTTTGCAGCGGTAACCGACATCCGCACGGAGCCGCGGGCGACCGCTATCACTACATCACTACATATTATAAACAAAGTCCCCTACCGCGTCTGTCTGTCTGTTCGCGATAAACTCAAAAACTACTACATCGATTTTCATGCGGATGTTACCAATCGATAGAACGATTCTTCCGGAAGGTTTACGTATATGATTTGTTTAGTTTATGTGTACATTTGACTAATATAATATATATTGATATTTGTCAGAGGTGTCGGAAAAAATTAAGCCATTTGGGAGCTTTCAACGAAAACGCTGCCTAAGCCCTATGAGATATAACAAAACAATGTATGGTGGCAAATATTCTTCTCTTTTAGATCTACAAAAAAGTCTGCGATAGCATATGTCTATCTTTCAAGGTTAACTTGCTATATCCATTATATCTTAGAAAAATGATAATTTCTAATGCGGTAATTGTAAAGCTAATCAGACGGATTCAGTATTTATCCTTATCATTTTAAATGAGTTAATATTCTTAAGCATTTCATGCAGATTATTTTACCCCTATACTATATACTTTTAATGAATAACTTAGAAGTTATCGCAAAATAACAGCGCGTGTTTTAGGTAGGCCTAATGCGATTATGCGCGGTCGATCCTTAAGAATTATAGGGCAATTTTTTTGTTTTGTGTTCGTTGTAACTATGATGGATAGATACTTGAATAGCTATTTATTTAGTGTTTGTTGTATTGTTAGTCCTGAAGAGTATAGGTATTTCATACGATAAAAGTATACCCACCTACTTATTTCACTGAGTTTTAGTAGGTCATCATCATCATCAGCACGTATATCGTCCACTGCTGAACATGGGCCTCCTCCCGAGGGAGGGTATTGCCATAGTCACCACGTTTGGCAGGCGGGTTGGTGACCGCAGAATTATGTTGTAACACACAAGGAAACGCTGCTGCCCCTTCCTTGATATACGATTATAATAGATGATGTTATAACAATCGGGACCAACGGCTTAACGTGCTTTCCGAGGCACGGAGGGTAGTCCCTCAACCAACCAGACCCGGAAAGAAATCTTAGAATTTACACAAAGATTGCATGTCCGGTGTGGGGATCAAACCCACGACCTCCGAGATTTAAAGCGAGCCAATTACCGCTACGCTACGGAGGTAGGCCGAATGCGATTATGAGCGCTCGATCCTTAAGAATTATAGGGCAAATTTTTTGTTTTGTGTTCGTTGTAACTATGATGGATAGATACTTGAATACCTATTTATTTAGTGTTTGTTGTATTGTTAGTCCTGAAGAGTATTGGTATTTCATACGATAAAAGTATACCCACCTACTTATTTCACTGAGTTTTAGTAGGTACCTATATTAATTTGTTTCTGTTTGTTTTGACCAAATTTCGCCCGTTTGTTAGAGGTTTAAAGACATTATGTAGTATAATTATCAGTATTGTACCCGTGCGAAGCCGGGGTGGGTCGCTAGTCTATTATATACTAATATATAAAGCTGAAGAGCTTGTTTGTTTGTTTGATCGAACGAGATAATCTCAGGAAATACAGGTATGATTTGAAAAATTCTTACAGTGTTTGAAAGCTCATTTCTCGAAAATGGCTAGGCTGCATTTTATTATGAATTTCCCACGGGAATGGGAGCTATGCGGACGATCTGAAGCGAGTGAACTCAAACAACTACGCGTTACGCGCGATTCTGATAAAGCAGTTTTAATAGAACATTATGCTAAACTTCATCAATATAGGCAGGCATCAAGTAATATCAGGAAAGAATATAAATATAAGGTTATATTATGTAATGAGGAAAAACTAGATTTAAAAACAAACTAGGTAATAATATCGAGAAAAATTATACCTTGAACATGTATCATTTTCCTCCATAGAATAAGTTAACTGGAATTACATAAAATACCATGAATAGGAACCTATCTAGAGGAGATATATATATAAAAGCGAAAGGTCATAACTCATCACGAAATCTCAGAAACTACAAATGCTGGGAGTCTCAAATTTTGCATGGGGGTTCCGTTAGAACATAAGTGGTCACTAAGACGACATTTTGCATAATTAAATCCCTAAGGAGATAAAAAGGGGTGTCAATGTACTTATATGAAATTTCTATAGTTTTAATAGTAGGGAAAATACTTCTTATTTAAAGAAATTAACAGTAGGTAATATTTTTTCTGGACATCTCTTATAAAGTGGTGAAATAAGGGGTGTAATTTTGTATGGAAAATCCTTTCTTTTTAAAGCTCTAAACTCACATAATACTCATGTACTCTTTAATAAAATTAACTATAAAATAAATATTATATTCATATTTATATGTCTTATTTTTTCAATGTAAGTTCCAATTACACAGAACGACTTAAAATAATTTAATTATGTCTTTGCCTTGATTACTTGACTGTACTCGAAATCAGGTCGCTTCACCCAGATGGAGAACTTAGGTGGAGCACGGGTCCGACCTCTAATTTATCAGCCACACATGGGCCAAGGGCTTCCTCGAGTCGTAGAAGGATATTGCCCTAATCACCACCTTGGCGAACGGATAGTAGATCACAGTAAGGTGGGAATATATTTGAGTAAATAGATGATGCTGCCCATCCATCAGGTGTATGTCCCTTGGCCGGATTGGTCATGCGTACCCGGCCCCCGCCGACGGCGGTTCGAAGGAGTGTCCGGGGGGTTTTAGTGGCGTAGGGTCCTCTCCTCGTGGTATGAGTTTAGCATACCACGCTATGGAGAGTCCCACATATCACATCGCCAGCGCACGAATTCGCTGCAGCGGCGGTGGAAAAGCGTAAATGCATTTCCCCCGGACAAAAAAAAACTGTCCCTTAGTCGCCTCCTACGACACCCATAACAAGATAGAGTTGTCTATTGTATGCCGGGAACACGAGGGCATTATAATGATCACAATGTTCACTGTTAAAGAAACAAGAACTAGGAAAAGTTGAAAACGAAAGTTGAATCACCACACATAGAAACTGTTGTTGATGTATCGTGATAGTTGTAGCCTTAAGTGGGAAAGTGATTAAACTAGAAAAGTGCAAATGGGCATAATCAAATACAAGTCTGCAAGTTACTGCACCGGTGACTAAGCGGTTATGGAAGTAACTTTTGAGGCCTGGTGTTGTGGGTTAAGTTCCTAGCCATGACATTTATTTGTGGATAACAGTTTTTTTTTATCCTCCCCATTCCCTTTGCCGGTTATGGGGGAGACCTTTGCCCAGCAGTAGGATTGGACAATATAGGTTAAGAAAAAAAAATCCTCTTAGTTTTCGGTTGAAAGTGGGAGACCTACGCGCTATCGGAATACACCGGGAACTGTGGATCTCAGTTAGTTGTCCTGAGTCTGGATGAGCTTTTTATCCGTGAAATGAAGGTTTGTAAAGTACACTGCGATAGATGATGTTATAACAATCTTGACTAATGGATTAACGCAATTCTCGGGGCACCAACTGAAGACCCTCGACGAGGAGTCAGAAATAAATCTTGAATTTTTCAAAAATAGGTACTTTTAATAGGCAGGGCAGAGATAACTAGGATAACTAGCCTCACGCGCTCTGTTTAAGTTTATCCGCGTGAATTCCCGTGGGAACTTCATAATGAAATATGCCTTCATCATCAACATCATCATCATCAGCCTGTATAACGTCCACTGCTGAACATGGGCCTTCTCCCGGGGGAGGGTTTTTGCCATAGTCACCACACTTGGCAGGCGGATTGGTGACCGCAGTGTTATGTTGTAATACTCAGGGGAAACGCTGCTGCCCGTTCCCTGGTTCGTTTGTTATAGATGATGAGATAACATCATAAGCATATTAAGAAAACTCAAAAACCGAAATAAATATGTCTTACCTGTTTGTACAAACGAGTATGGTAGGAGAACGTGGGAATACATGTTACCTAATATCCTAAATAGTATTCCACAGGGAATAATTAATGACATACAAATTAGCGAAAATAAATGTAAAAATACACTTAAAGCATACTACATGGGTGAGATTACGGTTGATGGCTGATGCTGTGGGTGAGCGAGTTCATTCGCGCCACGTATAAACCTTAATTAGGTTTCTGTAGCGTGTCTTATTTGTTATATAAATGTCTGTTGGAATATGTATAGATCAATAAAAAAAAAAAAAACAGTCGGGACCAACGGCTTAACGTGCTTTCCGAGGCACGGAGGGTAGTCCTTCAACCAACCAGACCCGGAAAGAAATCTTAGAATTTACACAAAGATTTCTTGTCCGGTGTAGGGATCGAACCCACGACCTCCGAGGGTCCGCTACGCTACGGAGGTTGTCTTGCCTTCGTTACTCCTGAATCACGTAGAAAGTTACGTGTGTGCGTGTTACGTAATAGTGAAATATTTTTTGAAATCGGTCCTTTAGTTCCGGAGCATATTCAATGCAAACAAACAATCAAAACTTTCTTCTTAATAATATCAGTACAGATAATTCAATAATCATTCAATCAAATAGGAATAAGCTTTGCATAAAAATATGTAAGTGTACCGCAAACATGTTAAATTTGTTGATTTATTGCTATAAAAAAAACATTTTTATATAAATAAGCGAGCACCTATAAATAATATAATATATCGGATGTAGTATGTCTATTAAATCATAGTATTATACGAGATTCGAGATTACTTGCTATATTTCAATTCTTTTCATAACAATAATCTTGCAGAGATATATTAAACATAAATTAAGTTGTCTAATTCATAATGCAAGGCCTCACATGTTGAAGTCAATTATTTATTTAATGTTGCTAATTCTCACAGAACTATTACGTATAGTTGTTATTAACGAATAATTTTATTTGCGTCATATATTTTATATACAATTATAATATTATTTTATACTTTATGAATTACAATCTTAATTAGGTATTGGATGGATGTTTATTACTCTTTCCCGCATAAACCACTGAACGGATTTAGCTAAAGTGTGCACGCAGATGGTTTAAAAGCTGGGTTAACATATAGGCTACAAAACATCACGCTCCGACCCACAGGATCAGATTAACGCGAATAAAACCGCGTGACGCAGTCTAGCTTTTTAATCAAAAAAATGTAAAGAAATATAAATTCAATTATAGATTTACTTTCTTTATAAATGATTTCAATAGCCATATTTTCGATTTCCCTTCATTTTTTTTTATAATGAGTGCTATATCTCTTGAAGTAAAAATAATGGACGGTCAGTCCGACATGGGCCAGTCAAATAATCTACATCGCAATATGTATTAAGCTTAGACATTACCTATGAATTAAGCATATAACTATAGTATACCAGGTAACAGAGTTTCCCTATATCTTACAATATAATTACAATTGCGGTCACCAACCCGCTTTCCAAGCGTGATGACTGTAGCAAAGCCTTCTTTGGGGTCTATGTTCAGTAATGGACCTATTAAATGAATTCGATAATCATAATTAAGCATACAGCCGTGTGGTTTTCTGCTTAGAATGGACTACCACATATCTTCAAGAAGAATACGTGATATACAGCCTATTTATGGGCAGCAGCATCTATGAGTTCAAATATCATCGTTCACCAATCTGCCTGCCAAAAGTGGTGATAACCCAAAGGCCTGAGTCTACTATCGTAATGGTGAGTCGAACTGTCACTGAAGTCTCGATGGTCAGTTATCTTTCTATTTTGGATTAGTATATTACCAAATGTGCAAAAAACCGACCATCGAGACGTCAGTGACAGTTCAACGACACACCATTACGAAAGTAGACTCAGGCCCCTGGTCTACCAAGGTATGTTAAAACGAAGACCCATGTTCAGTAGTGAATCTCCACGGGCTGATAATGTTATGACAAAGTATTGAGTGATATTGATTATAATATATTTTTATTTTGTAGCACAATTTGATTACAATAAATATTTATATGGCAATAGTTTTCGTTAGCCACTCCCTCCCTCCACATAAAGTGGGACAGAGTTGACGAAGAATGTTAAGTAGCGCATTAACTGTCCGGAACTATATTAGTAATAAAAAATTACGTGACTATTGCATCACGACCATAATTGCACGCGGACGCTAAAATGCTGTTAGTTTTTTTTTCTTAATGTGTAGTAGTCCGTTTTTTGGGTACTACGTTGCTTAATCGAATGTGTGACCGAAGCCTTAATTTTAAAAATAAGTTGATAATTTAGTAGTTTCAAAATTTAAGTAATGCGGATTAATAGCGATAGATGGCACTAACGTCTTATAAAAGACATTGATAAATTTCGATGACCGGTAGTGTTTCACCGTAGCCTAATTGGCAAAATCATTAGGGGCTTAACGTAAGATGCACGTTCGAGTCCTGCCGGTGGTCGAATTTTATTCATCTCAATTTTGAATATGGTAAACTATTCCGCAAAGTATTCAAAAACCTTTAAAAATTCTGTAGTTGTTGTAGGTGATGTAGAAATTAATGATCATCGAATAACACCCTGTTTTTTAATAAATAAAATAAAAATATTTTTTATTTACTAAAACCTGTAGTATATGCAAGTGCCTGTAGCACTTGCATATACTCAAAACAATAATTTTGTATTAATCTATGTATAATGTTAACATTTTATAAATTAGCATATTAAGCAAGTATTTTAGTTATTATTTTAAATAATATAGCAAGTATTTTAATTATTATTCAACTAACTATATTGGTATATTGTGTCCAACAGCTTGTTTTGTCTACATTAAGTTAGAACAATCTCAATCCCATCGCCAGCGACCGCACTCAGACGAGGTTCAACGCCCACAGGTTGCTTAGTTTTTAGTTCTTAAACCATTTATTAAGGATGGAGCTCTGCTCGCCTTTATGCCCGGTGAAGTAGCAAAAGCCTTGTAGGTAACTACGAATGTACGTCAAAAATAAAAATATAAACTTTTGGCGGACCATGAGAACCTATATAACGACGGACGTGCTTTAATGCTACGACCGGATCCAATACGCCTCAACTGAAAATACCCGGCAAAACAAACTCACATATGCGTAGGTTTTGGTCCAGTTCTTGTTATTAGGTTCATCTAATTTGCAATGTATATATTTACATAATTTCAACTGGAGCCTGCCTACAATATACATAATATTATATAAAATATGCCAATGGATAGACATGGATGGACGTACTGACTACGTACTTTACAAGAGGCTAATTATGTCAGTGTTTGCCGTTGCTCAACGTAGCCCGAATTGCGGGTATTTTTGGTCACTCAAAGGAAGTGCATGGATGACGGCACATTGTTTACATAACTGTCCAGCCACTATCATGCCGCCGAACTTTTTCAATTCATTTCATCAAAAATAACTTGCGGCAAATTTGAAGTTGACAACTTTTTTTTGCCGCAAGTGATTTTTATATAGTAGCTGTTATTACTGTGAATGACTATGAGTATAACAAATTTCCTAGTATGTATGTATCAGTAGTATGCTATTTTGAATAAAGAATAAATTCAAATTTACTTACCAATCTAAAAACTCACAATAAATATTTGATTCAATATAGATTGTTTACTATAAAATAAATATTTCGAAATTACTTATAAAATTGTAGAATTGATAAGTAAAATTGACGGCATTGAATGATTCGTCAATTAATAAAATGTAGTACGAATACTTCCCAAAAAGTTTTGTACTGTCACATCAAATATATTTTGAAGTGAAGTTTATCACACGCGAAATTCTAGGTCTATGGTCTCACACCATAAAAAGTAAACCAAATGAAAATTACTGGCTAAATTTTGTAATATAAAGCTGTAAATATATGACTTTGTTAAATTACAACATTGTTGAATAAAACTTTGACTTCAGTGTGTTTTATATAAACTACTAGCTTCCCGCGCGCGGTTTCACCCGCGTAACTCCCGTTCCCGTGGGAAATTCATAATAAAATATAGCCGATGTTCTTTCTCAGGCTCTAGACTATATCTGTACCAAATTTCATTTAAATCGCTTCAGTAGTTAAGGCGTGATTCCTTTATCTTTTTTAGCCTTAATGAGGTTTTCTTCATGAGGGACAGCAACGTCGACGATCATTGCCCGGCGCTCTTGTCGATCCACCATCAAGATGTCAGCAACAACACTCCTGTCCATGATGATGGATCTACTTCAGTACATAGTGACACGGCATAATTTATTGTTATTAAGAACTGTAAGCTTAGTTATTAGTAATTACTTAGTAATATTTGCCAATATGCTGCATGCTAGATACAGACGTCTAAATACGTAACTTCGAAATTTATGGCTACGAGCAATTTTGATTTGATTTACTACTCGAGCCACGTTATTAAGTTACTGCAGCCTACTTAACACAATAACATAAGACATTTACAACGACTCTACTTCAGACAATTATATCAAAAATATTTCCTTTATTTCTATATAAACTGCCCCTGCTCCCATTCTCAGTCTGTTACTACCATATAAAGGTGCGTAAACCATAACTTTTATTATAATGCTATTGCCCCCGAATGTCGTTATATCTGTAAGATATTTTTAAGCATAACATTTAGTATACTTCCAGGTATTAACTGTAAATAAAAAGTTGCCAGTTACACAAAAGCAATTTAACACGGTGCGGCGTTGCACGGAGGAATGACCTCCGTTTACTTTTTTTTTGTCGCCAAAGCCAATACAAACTAAATAAACCCACTGTCAAAGAGACGTCAATTGCAATATTGTCAGTCATACCAGAATATAGGAACCTATGTTTATTTGTATTGTTCATTCGATTTTTTATTTTTTCAGGATCTAGATAAGTTCGTAGGTATGTAGGTACATCTTCAACTGTCGGTACTTACGACGGTGTACTTACGGTTAAAAATGTACCGATGTAAATTGTGAATCTCCTTCCGTTTTTAGAGTCGATAATGATCTACTCTAAAAACATGAGAGATTTACAATTAGTTAATATGTAATAAAATCGTTTCATTTCTTAATTATACAAGATGAGATTTCAATGCCAGTTAAAATAAAGTTACAAGTTAAAAAGTTATTTTTTAAAGAGTGGCTCAAAAGAATACAATAATACATACTATATAAAAAAAACTGGCGCCAGGTAACCACTATATTTATGCCAATTGGATGGATTCGGTAGAGTATTATAAAAACCTTTAATCGCAATGCCAGGTGTGCCATGCAACAAATGAAAACCATAGCTTAAGTTAATAGTAATTTTATTATGATTAGAATCGTCCTGGACCAGAATCTTCGCTTGTCCCCCTGGACCTAAATCTTAATTGGCTCCCAAAACCAAAATCTCCGTTTGTCCACCTAGCTATTGACTATTAGGTACGATAATGTTATTTAAAGTTGTTTAATCATAGATAAAATACACTAAGTATAGGTACTGTAGTTATTTTCAACCAATGAGTATGAGTTGGCATACCGAGCAAAGTATATATACAGTCTAGGATTGGACTTGAATCTACCCTGAAGTTTGTAACTCATTTGTGTTCATTCGTGCCAAAATATTAGTATTTGTCTATACTTCTATCACTACAGTGGCGTAACTATACTTACCGTCTCGAGTTACGTAAGAAAATCATAGAATAAGTATAATAATATATATTTGTTGCTCATTCTTTGTTTGATGTGTTTATTATTGTCAGTAAAAGGTTCTTGTGAAAGAAAACAATAAGAAAATTGCGCCATAAATTTTGGAATTATTAACCACCATAATAAATTTTCTGTAACTTTAGCGCTTTTGACAATATAAACTTTTTTTATATAATCTTACGGTGTTTAACATAATAATATCATTGACATAATGCGTGCTGTTCTAAGTGCACGTCACTGGCGTGTTGTTCTAAGTGCACGTCACTGTTTGTTAGCTGTCACGCCTAATATTAAAAGTTCAATTTAATAAAGAGTTTTAGTTACGACAGGACAACATCCGTCGGATCAGCTAGTAATCAACATTAAATACATTTTAAATTTATTTGATCTTATTAATTTAAACATTGATTTATTAATAATATTAAAAGGGTATTGAAGCCCGTGACTTTTTGTAAGTTACGCCACACACTACTATTATTACATAGATAGATTTGATTATCTATATATATATATTATATGAAAATTTCACTAATTCTTATTTTGATGCGTTTGTTATTGTCAGAAGCAGGTTCTTATGAAAGATAAATTTTAGAAAATTGCGTGGAAAATTAGAAATGTACCTAACCTTATCGCATTTGACAATATAAACTTTTTTAACGTAATCTTATGGCGTTTGACATAATATTGATAGAGTACGTGCTGCTCTTAGTGCAAATCACGGTTAGTTCAGAGCTATTACGCCTAATTAGTTTTAGTTAAGACAGGACAATGTCTGTCGGGTCATCTAGTATTTTATAAATTCTTTACGGCAACGGAAACAATGTGAGTGAATTCATGTGAGAGGCTAGTTGTCCGTTAGTCGTTCGTTCGCTAGCTGTTCGCTAGCTGTTATCGGCAATAGTTAGTGACGTTCATTTACCATTCAGCAGGATTTTTATTTTTCTTTCTAACGCTTAGGTACCGATAGTTGTTTAACTAACACTACTAAAATCATGTTTGGCGGTTAAGACTTTTTGATACCATTTGCCAGAGAATCGGAAGACTCGGTTGTTTTAGCCAATTAGAAACTCACATTGTCATGAAGAAACACGTATAATAAAACACCTTTAAATATTTATTTTATTTTGTTTTTAGTATTTGCTCTTATAGCAGACATCATCGGTGAATATTTCAACTGTCCAGCTATACGGTTCATGAGATACAGCCTAGTGAAAGACACACAGACAGTAATTTTAACATTACCAAAAATATCAGAAATTAGAGCCTCGCAATAACTTCCAGTTTTTGAAGGAATGGTCAAGTGATCAATCAAATGATCAAGCGGTTGTAATTAACTAATCGGCTGTTAAGCTCTTGTTAGTGTCTTTTTTTAACAGATTACTAGCATTTTGACCTCTTGTGTTAAGCTAAAAAGCTTGTGTTACAAGTGGGTTCACGTCGTTAGTGCAATTTGTGGATCGAACCGGCGACAATAAGTAACTACAGCCGCTTTAAATTTAAAATTAAAATGAGTTTTAGAATTGAATTGATTTGATTTTTATGTTAGTTAATTTATGATTAACAATTTTGTTCAAAATCGAATGGCAATTATTTTCAATGTACTGGAAGTTTTCTATACGATGTTTCAGAAACTGATTTCGATTTCACGGCAAAGTTTAATAAACAGTTGTATTAATTTATTGTTGCTTTGATTGACTTTTGAGAAACCTGGTGTTAAAGTCGTATTACATACCACAAATCTAAAATTTCGCTACGTTATAAGACTTACGTAGCGTGAGAGCAGTTATATACCTACTTGTCAAATACGAAACCAATTAGAGAAAAAGAGATAGTAAATAAAATGCAATCCCATCGTGTTAAGTTTCAATACCGACTCACCATAAGTTACCACAAACTTTTTTTCGATGGTGTAGTTATAATTTTATTTTGATCCAATCGTACCATTCGGTCTTAGTAAGTATGGTATGTAGAGTCGTTGGAGTAAATAACAGAACAATAACAGTCTAGTATTTTAAAATAAATAAAGTTTTTATTCACGTAAACCTATTACAGGTATTTGTAAATAGTCAAAACATATTTTGGATTACTTTTTATTTAAATTAATTAATTTTATTTGGTTATTGCTACGTACCTATAATAATAGTTTATATAGATTTAGCCTAAAAGCTGTCAGGTATGAAAATACAATTTTATTCTATATCTATGATTAACTTAGTTCTGTCCTCTGAGTATGTTATTATTTAGACGGACCATAAGTATGTCGACGGACGCGTTTTAGTGCTACCACCGGATCCAATACACCCCAATTGAGAAGATCCGGCGAAACAAACTCAGTAGGGTTATTCTACTGCAGGTTTCAGCGCGGCCTCATCCTCATATTAAGAATTAATACTGAATATCTTTTTACAGGGTGTCATTCGGGAGCTCCAAGGGTTCCATGGTGGAGACCCTAATATACGAGAGCCCCCTACAAGAGGAGCCGGAGAGCAGCCCCCCACCGAAGACACACGAGACAGCGTTCCCCTACACGCCCATTGAAGACGAGTACGTTTTATTCGTTTGAGTATGTTAATTATTCATTTTCGTTTCATATATAATTATTTATGCGAATTGTATTACCGTCTGGAATAGCGAATGGTTCTGCTGAGGTATGGAAATGTGTTTCGTTCTATAGTTAGTGTTGCAGATTTTTTTGGTTTTGATTTTTTAATAACGCGACCCTCCTGTTCTAAATCATTAATATTAATTATACCTACTATTACAGTAGAGTTAATTTTTATACATTTTCTTTATTACTGTTCCGTTATCATGCAAGATACATGTACCTACCTACATACTTAATAAATTAAAACATTTTTTTTTGCATGAATGCTAAATTATGAATGGCAAAGACATTTTTATTGAAGTCATGGTGTTATTGTTACCTATTCCCCCCCCCCCCTCGGTTCTTTTAAGTGGTACTAACACAACTGGAACACCGTTAGCTTTATGAATTTCCCCCTAGTAGAACCGAAGTGCGAGAGACCCGCGAACTGTAAAGTAGAGCGACAGTTGCACAAAACTCCCCTTAACTAAAAGCCATAATCCCTCAATCTCTCCGCCAGCGACCGCCCTGAGCCGAGGTCCAAGTCCCACAGGGGACGCCCTCTTGCGCAGGTTGCTTAGTTTGTAGTGTTACCTATCTAGGCTGGAGCTCTGCTCGCCTTACGCCCGGTGAAGCAGTAAAAGCCTTGGGGCAAACAACATAGGACGGTCCGAGAAAAAAAAAAAAGTTTATAAATTCCAAATGTTGATGTCTTAGACATAGGTACCTAATACTTACCTAGAAAAAGCTTAGAACCCAGTGATTTAGAACATTATTTATATATTTTATAATAACACATTTGGGAATCATTTTGGTGTTCGCTATTGCCACATTACTGTCTCACATTCTTAGGGGAAATCTTTTCAAATACCTACGCGAGTTAATATTCTAGAATGGTAAAAGATAATATTTACTAATACAGTCCAATATATCCTGATTTCGGCCACGGTGACTTAGCTCTGAGGAGATTAGCCATCTGCCCAGAACATATTATATATACAAGTGTGTGTGATATCTCAAAAAGCACATTACACAGAAACGACTGGTAAGAAAACAGGCACAGGACCGACATCTTAACAAGCTCTCTGAGACATCACCAACATCCGAATTCCGAGATTCGATTTTTCTTATAAAAAGTTTTTTATGTTACACATGTTTTTGCGCAACCCGGGAATTGTATCCGGGAACCCGTTAGGTACAGTCGAGCATATTACCGCTAACCCAACGAGGCTGTCAAATGTCTACTAACAATCATAATAATATAAATGCTTGGTCGTACAAACTAAAAAAAATACATTGTTTATTGATTACAATACGTTTACATACTGTATAACTATGACCCTTATTAGGGATATAATGTAGAGCAGACATCCATTAAGCGATATGAAAGACCATTTTACAAAATGATTGTCTTTGCCCACTTTTTGACAACTAGCTTAGCGTAGTCACTCCAAAATCTACCTTCACACTTCCTGGACGGGTGAGGTCCAAGAAATTGAAAATGCAATTTTTTGACGTTGGTCTTTTTTCCTCGCGGACTCTTTACTGAGCCCTGAAGAAATTGTACAGGTCATTCGACCCTTGCAATGGTTGTCTTCCGCCACCTGTTAAACAGACACATGGCCCAGGGGGGAAGGGGGGTCGTGGTCTTCATTTGGTAGAGTATATACTTCCTTATTCGTATTAATCTATACTACATATAAAGCTGAAGAGTTTTATATATTTTTGATTCATAATTTGTCAAGGTTGTGTGCAATTTAAGCTATACTATTCGTGCGAAGCCGGTGTTGGTCGCTATATAGTGTTATAAGTTATTTCGAAGTAAATTCAGTGGTTCACAGAACGCTATGAACCACTGAATTTTCTCCGCGTACATACCGCTATACCTATTATGAACTTGTACCTACACTAAATTGTTATTAAAAAGTTCTATTATTTTAATAAGAATACTATTTTCAAACGATGAATCTTATAATCTTAAACGGAAGTTATAATAGGCTATCTAGATTAAATTTCCACAGTAATTAGACATACGTAGATGAAACAACACAGGACGACAGTATAACCTAGTTAGGTAACTGAGTTAGCGACGTAACTCACTTTTTTAATATCCGCCTCTGATAGGGTGTTTATTACGTAACTAATTCCCATTTATTGCTTTACAAACTATCACCCCCTGACATAGACGGTTGCATAGAATAGCCCCCCCACCAACTTCCGCGATTAACACAGCATTGAGAGTTCCCCTCTGTATTTTCTTTATGTAACTGCCTATTTGAACTGTCTATGTGTGAAACATCTCTTCACAATTTTAAAAATTATTAGCTTCTCGCGCGCGGTTTCACCCGCGCAACTACTGTTCTCGTGGAAACTTCATAATTAAATATAGCCTATGTCACTCAGGGTGAATGTAGCTATCCAATGGTAAAATAATTTTTGAAATCGGCACTGTAGTTTTTGAGTTTATTCATTACAAACATATTCACAAAAACACAAATCTTTCATCTTCATTAGTATAGATAACTATATTACTCCTGGACAAAGAAGTTATTTAATGGTAAAATATATTTTTTAATCTGCTCAGTAGTTTTGGAGTTATACGTTACAAACATACGAAAATACAAATCTCTCTTTACAATATTCGATTTATTTTTAGTTCCCTTGGTAAATTTCGGTAGCTTACATTTTTGTTTGTTTAGCTTATTAGCTGCTAGCTTGCTGGTTAAATAGGTAATTAAGGATGCCGTTAGAATTGTGTTGATAGAGACGTTTACTAATTCGAAAGCGTTTTGGTAATTGAATTGTTGTAATACCTACATAGGTACAAAGAAAAGATGTCATAGAATAAAAATGTATTATTAAGTAATGGTAATTTGAGCGATGGTTTTGGTTATACGTATGTATTCAAATGTAAGATATATTTGTGTTTTCATTTTCATATGTGTTTATTACTAGCTGCGCCTTGCTATTTTACTCGCGTTGGCAATCATTTATTAAAATTTATATAACAAATACTATTAAGTATATAGTTGTGCATTTCTAATAAATTAAAATAATTAATTGTATGCTTACCTATCAGACGATTAGCTCCCATTAATTAAATATCAAGGAAAGAGAGAACTTTATAAAAGGGGCTTCCAATTTTGAATTGACATTACAGGAAATTTCTTTTTATTATCAAGTTGGTTTCACAAATTTTGTAAGGCACCTCTTACTACGCGATACACTAGAAGCTGCGGCTACTATTGGCTAACAAAAAATAATCACTAACGTTATCAGTATACGTGACACTATCTCCTGTTAAATGAACGGCATATATTTTGGAAGCACCTCCTGCACTCGGTGAGTCGAGGTAAGAGCTTTAACATCTAGCTTAATTCCACAGTCGGATTATAGTAGTCAGTTTAGTCTATTTCGCTTTCACATCAAATATTGCTATTGCACAAAACTCCCCTACAAGTCTCATAATCCCTTAATCCCTCCGTCAGTGTCAGCTAAGTCCCACAGAGGGCACTCTCTTGCGCAGGCTGCTTATTTTGTTGTTTAGAATTCATTTTATAAGCTGGAGCCCTGCTCGCCTTTATGCCCGGTGAAGTAGCAAAAGTCTCGTGGCTGGACTAAATAAATGTCTGTCCGAAAAAACATATTAGTATTACTACAAGCGGCCGTAGCCCAATGGCTAGGGCGTCGGACTTGTGATCTTGTGGACGCCGATTCGATTCACCCATTGCATCAGTGGTACCACTGGGTCGTGGTCCTAACGTCTTAAGGGTGCCCCCAGGTGTGTGCCACTTAATTGTATGTTTTTTTCCAAATTTTTCTATATTGATCCATTAAAGTCTAAAATAATTAATATTACCTTAAACTTATTATGAGTAGAGAAATTAATGACCAGCTGACGGACGGACTACTTTGTCTGTAATATCCTACAATTTGCTACCGGTTAATTAAGTATCTAGTTTAATTCATAGAATAAGAATAATAATAAATAAATACCTAAGTGCTTAATAAATTCATTATTTCACTATCGACGTGAACCCACTCGTAACACAACGGGTAAACACAAATAATAGTAGACTGTAAAAAAATTACTAGTAATCTTTAAAAAAAAACCATAATAGCACTAGGTATAGTATTTTGTTTTATTAAAAAAAAAAGATTTTTGTAATCTACTAGTATCCTTGTTAACCCCTCGTGCTAAGCTAATATGCTTGTGTTACGAGTGGGTTCACGTCGGTAGTGCAATGGGTGGGGTTCGAACCGGCGACCTCTAGATAGTAATACTAATTATGTTTTTGTCACAGCAAATCCCCATCAATAAATTTTTTTTTTTTTCCCAAGTAATTCGTTTTTGACTTACTTGCGCAAAATATTAATTTATATTTCACTAATCACTACTATATTGTTGCATGTTTTTAAAAACAATTGTATAGGGTTTTCTACTTAAAGTCATTGTTTTTTATTGTTGGCAACCCTAATCTAGAATAATCTCTCTTATGCTCCACATGGCGCTATATTGTATCATGTAGGATGACAAATAAACTGAATAATGAGCTACACAGCTAGTTTAGTCTATGAAGTCAGTAACTAAATTGTCTATAATTTCATTGGTCTTTGCCTTTACTACCAGACCGGGCGTGAAGTAGCAAAAGCCTCGTGGCTGACTACACAAATGTCCGACTGAAAAACACCTTTACTGTAGTGTACGTAGAGACTACTTTACATTGCCTCGTAATGTTTCCAATTACTAATTAAAGTAGGTATTTGAATAATGAAACGACGGTGCAATACTTAAATATGTCTTAAATACAAGCCAAATTCAGTTTATTTACCAAATTAGGTAAACAATTGCCTTTTTAAGCTGTAGCAGCCAAATTGTGTCACTGCCGGCACCGTCGCTTTTATTCAAGCACTCAGGCGTACCTAAAAGGGCTTATACCGATTGTTTATTTATTCTTAAACTGATGCAAAACTGTGAAATTGGTTTTACTTAATTAGTTTTATTATACGTTTGCTGCCACGGAACGTACCCCCTATAACGTCAATGTCAACCCATATTCGCGTTATCAATGTAGGGGATCTATTTTTAGTTAACTTGATCAATTCCCTGTTATTTCTATTTATTTTAAGTGACACTGACCATCCACAAATCAATTACTTAATGAAGTCAACTCAAACTAACGAATTTATAAGAAGTTACTAGAGTACATCTGGCTCTAGCTCCGTAAATGTGGCAACTAAATATTGTACTTAGTGTGTATAAGAGACTGTACCTAAACGGTACCAATGGTGTGGATGTCCATCTTATTTCTTGTAGACAGAACTGTGTAAAAATGACAAGTAGTTAACTAAACAAACTGGCATATTATTATTATATAACCAATATTGAATAAAGCTTTAGTCACTTATTCCTCACACTGAGCGTGGCTGGCTTGGGTACGCCGATTTCGGCTACTATTTTTTGCCGCATTTGTAAAGTCGAGCGTACGAGAGCAATCATTAATCTAAGATTGCTTCGGATAAAGCGAACCAAAAGAAAAATACATACTTACTTTGACAGCGTCCTTTTCCTTTTTAGAAAGGGACGCAAATAGACTTAAAAACGAACAGCGGCGTAGCGAATCCTAGACGGGCACGTATCAAAACTTGTTGGAGATACTACCAATCTTTCGGGGTACAAGAGCGCTGCATCATTGAGATGCCCGATACGGCGATAGCTACGCCCCTGCCTATCAAACAGTGTCGATTACTCGTGATCACCCTTCTAACTTCTAACAGAACGTTGTCATGGTAACTGTCTAACAAGTGGTGAAAGGGACAGAGACCACCAAAGACAGTTCTCTTTCGGCTCGCTTTTTGATTAGGTACTTATGGCAAAAACGAGCTTTGCATTTAATATTCGCGTCCAATTTTATTTGTCATGGTTTTGGAACTCATCCTTTGAATAACGAATGACTTCTTGATAATTACTTAACGACTGTAAAATAAAAAAAAATCAAAATTTCAACCTAATCTCAGGGAAAAACGACTCGAATGTTTTTACTATCGATTAATAATAGCCGTAGTATAGGTTATACTTTAAATAACTCAGATAGGAATTTGAGCTAAATTTCAAACTAAAATAAAATCAATTTCAAAGCTAAATAGATAAATTTGTATCCAAAAGTAAGAATTGACAAGACAAATTACCAAATTATAGGACTATTCATTTTAAAATAAAAAAGCTTTAACCATTTATACATAAGGGACAAGAAACAAATGGCAATATTTATTTTTATAGACTGTTGTACCTATAAACTCTAGTTTGCTAGGAAACTTAGAATGTTAGTTACTCTTAAAAAACACGTTTTCTCAAACTTTTGTAAAAGTTAGAAGACGCTAAATAACTCATTCCCACACCATTTTATCGCTCCAATTCTTGGCGTGGTACCTGCCTACCTGCTGCTACTGGGTTTCCAATTATAGGTAAATAGTGAAAAAATATGATGCCCTAATTACATATGTAAAATAACTACAAAAAGGTAAAAACTTAGACAAATCCAAAAGTTATTAATTATTAAAATTGAATATTGGTATCAAAACATATTGGCATACTAGTCGCAGCTTTTTCCCCCCTCCGTCTGTGACCGCCCTGAGCCGAGGAGCAAGTAGCATAGGGGGCGCCATCTTGCACAGGCTGCTTAGTTTGTAGTGTATAAACCATTTATTAAGGATGAAACCCTGCTCACATAATTATGCCCGGTGAAATAGCAAAAGCCTGAATAAATCTGTCCGAAAAAAAGCAGCATGTTAGATGGTCAAGGAAACTCATGATTGCGTACCTATATTATTATAAGTTGAACTAAATCATTAAATCTTTAAATTATTGGTTTAGTTTAAGTAATTTTATTTTTTAACTATAATTTTAATTGCTTACAAAACACAAAATATACCTAGATATGTATCTAGATGATGTAAGGGACGTAAGGGCACTGATATAGGTAGAGTAAGGGTAATGTCGGTGCTGCCATCTGTTGAACCGTCATAACAATGTATACGTTGCGGTTTAGCTGCCATTTATTATTCCGATGCAGCATTGTCTTTCCTTCCATGCTTAAAAAATTATTAGTAATATTTTTATAAATCCATTTACTAAAATCGCATTTTTTTGTTATCATAAATTACGTCACTGGGCGAGCGCGCTGCGTGATCCGCTCGCTTCGTTACGTTCCATTCCATTCGCCACGGAGCGGAGTCGCGCGCGACTTCCGAGATCGATGTAGTAGTGGGAAACATTTTTGTGAAGCGTCGTCAAATGGACCAAACCCAACACCGTGCGCCGATGTTTTTATTAAATTAACTATACAGTTATTAGTATCGTGATTATTGTTTTATAATAGTGAACAGTGAGAGTGGTTAACATAATCAAGGTATGTTATTTACTATAATCACGTCATACTTGTTGTGCTGCAAACTGGGTGTTCACTCGCCGATCGTTTCCATGATGATATATTTTATATTACCCCAATAATATCGGTGTCGATGTGATTATTTTAGCAGTAAATATAATTGTCGCGATGTTATAGGAAGTTATATCGTTTGTCATTTCATAAATGCGAATTTTGTGAGGATAATTTGGTCACAATGACGTCACTAGTACTGATTTATAAACTTAAAACGACTTTCGGTTCCATCCAGCAGTGTGGAATACAAGGTCAATAGTCATCGTACCTACTTGTAGTAAACATGCATTGGCAAACGTTTTAAAAACTATTTATAATGACACTATCAATGATCGAGAGCATTCACTAAGGGCCCGCCCTATGCCGCTCTTAGGACATATTATCTCACTATGAGTGTGCTCTTTCGCACACAATTATAACTAATTAATTTCTGACACCTTGCTAGAAGTCAAGTGACTTCCATTTAATTGCATTATTGATCAAATTTGCACATCATTTACATCGTAGTATCCTTTATATCCACAGGAAAGTAAATATCTAATATCTATGCTATTCCGAGAATATTGGCGAATTTCATCACATTTGTATAGATTTGGTTCTCATATCATGTAAATTGCTCAATATGTAATACATTACCTACAATCCTTTTACAAATATTTTATGGTGAAGAGAGTGTAGAGTGGCATTGCATGTGACCTAAATGAATTACTGATGCAAATGTTGCTAGTGTTCATATAAAGTGCTTCCTAATATGAATTGAAACCAATCAATAGGAGAATCCTATGGAATCTATGAATCAATTGTTTGGTGCATTCCAGCTATGTGTATAGTCATTTTTACATACATAACACAGAATCATCTCAAATTAACTTAATAGGCAATTAACTAGCAATTATTATACATATGCTTAACCAATTAAGATTCAAATTAGATGCCTAATTGATTATTAATAGATTCTTAAATTCTTTACATCATTATTGATAAATGTTTATGTAAATTTCAAGTTTATACATATGAATATTAATAATATTAATATTATGTCTATAGTTATTTTGCTTGGTGTAATATACTGATATCTAAAGCAATTTTCAGCACTTTACTCTGTCCTACCATATGTGGATAAATAGGTATTAGAAGTAGTAACTGAAAATTATTGATCAAACTGCAGTCTGTAATACATCTTGGAATAAACATGGAGCTAAAATACACAAGCTATATAAATTTATCTAGAATGAATGGTGCATCCTGCATCATCATCATTCCACACAGAATATGGATGTCATTTCTAGATATAGGTATAGACAATACTTGTTTGTGCCTCTTGTCTGTCATTAGTGCGGCTAATGTATATTGACTGGTGTCCTTGGTCTGTGTCAATTAATGCTGTGCGATATTTCTCTATTTTTACCAACTGTTGAATCATGAGTTGTTAAGGAATTTGTATGATGTCAGATTTTGTCTCTCATAACGTTAACTTGTTTATGTGGGAGGGCAACCACTTCTTTATCATGTATGTTCTCATCATCTTATATGACTAGAGACACTCTTTAAAGTCACACTATATGTATGCGTTTGTAGTTTTATATACCTATGTCTTACATCACCTTGACATATTTAAAACTATTAAAATTGAAAGTTTATGATGTCATATTATTTGGGCCCAGCATTGTTTATTAAGGACATGTTATGCTTTTGTATAAGTGTGAACAGCCTTGTTATTGTGTGTTATTTACGGCTGATCAAAAAAGTTAACGTTTAATTTATTAAATTACTTGGCTGTAACCCTGACCTCTTATATGGGGACTTATCCTGAAAATTACATTAGGTTCAATTTATTTTGATAAAGAAGTCCATGTCCTCTTATATATTTACAATGTTTTACTGTTAACCTTAATCAAAGGTGATTTATGACAATATGAACCATATTGACAGCTATAAGCAATTTGTTTTATTTAAATTTGAAGAATTTTACACTTATTATTAGTTTAGAGGTAATTTTATTTTTAAAACGTTCTATTTTTTACAGACTCCGAAGATATTGGGAAATAATGGTTATTTTTTGTGCCAATAAATATAAAGCCCTTTTCTTAATTAATTGATGCTCAAATAGTCTGATGCTTTAATTAGTGAAGCCTTACATGGAAAAAAATACTCCAGTTTTAAAAATATTGTATTCACCATATAAAAGTTTAACTTGTGTAGGCGTTAGATATAGTCAGTTGTCTACTAATATATGAGGTACCATCCTCTGACTCACCTCCAAACGCGGCGCAAGCGACAAAATGCGAATTAATTTACTACATTATGTCCTGTAAATGCAACACAAATATTACATAATAATAATTCTTTGCAGCCATTGCTTTGCTCGAGTTTTATATAAATGTTTCTCATGCCCATCCACATGATTATATCTTATTAAGTTTATTTATATTAAATTGGTAGACATAAAACTTGTGATGAAGTTGATTGCTGTGTGCTTTTCTTTGATATAATTATATGTGGATGTCATAAAAACCTTTATGAGACTAATTATATAAGTTACTGAATGTTATAATAACACTGCAATTTGTTATATTTCTTTTGTTTTCTGATATCAATTTCTATGAAGTGATTTATCAATCATTTTCATCAATAATGATAATTTTTATATTATCTTGTTCAAGTAGACATTCTTAATTAGGTCGATTATTATCACCTGTTACTCTACGTAGCGATTTTTTTATCACTTACATAAGTTATGGAATTTCTAAATAAGCTATCGGCATTTTTGTTGTGTTATTATTATATAACCATGGCCTTGCATTTTTTCTCCGATCATGACTTCAAAATTATATGTTTATGCTATTCATAATAAGCTATTGTATAAAGGGTTGTAAAGTTATGTCATGAGCCATTTATTACTTTTTATTAAATTATTTATGTGATTGTAATTAGTTTGACCTACTGTAAGCTTACCTTAGGTAAGCGCAGCGATGTGGGGGTCGGGGGTAAACAGATGGAGAAGAGCAGTACGCGGATCACGAACGAATTTTTATTACTTTCGGCTATTGAAATATATGTTCCTAATGATACTATAATAAGGTTCAAAATATGACGTTACTATAGAATCGGAACGTAAAGTTGCAACAATGAATTTCAGAATACAGAATACAGCTGATAGGTACCTACTCCACATACGCCCTCGTCTCGCTGCGCTTCTACCAACCTAAAGGATACCGTGTATAGACTTTTTACTTTTATTTTACATTTTTGGCATAATATGTAAAGTTGAACTTGCATTGCTTGCGAGTAAAATTGTACGCTTTATACCTACTAATGGTCGTAACTATGGTATTTCAGTTCGGAGCGTTCAAAGGTCCGCGTGTCTTTCTACCAAGGGGCGCGGCCTCAGTGCTTGTCCCCACCGCCCCCGGCGCAGTCCGACTCTCACGTGCTCTACGCTACTTTACTCTCGGCAGCTGCCCACGTCGACATGGCTGACCACGCGATGTACAACAGACAAATCAGGTATATTTAACACCTTTATTCTAATCACCTTCTTACTAATACTTTTTACTAGCGGTCCGTATTGAGCCCCGAACGTCCATTACTGTATAAATAAAAATGAACCGCCAAAATGGACGTACGCGCATAACTTGAGACTGACTTGATCAAATTAGGAGATTTGTTGTTTTTTATATGTATGGCTAGTATAATTTTGTTCTGAAGATGGACCAAAACTTGATCGCGTCGGAAAATAGCTAAGGTTGTAATAATTCGTGACATTAATTTATTAACTTTAGTGGAACCGCCTCCATATCCATATTTTAAAATAAAAAGCAAACAATAATTTGAACGAATAAAGTTGAAATTTTGATACATTGAATTATAAATTATTTTATGTAAAGAAAAATCAACATTTATTCACAGAAATTTCATAGTGTGCTGTTAACGGTGTGGCATATATTTTTTAAGCCTTATACCTACATCTATACTAATATTATACAGCTAAAGAATGTTTGTTTACTTGAACGCGCTAATGTTAATTAGGTACCATGGGTCCGATTTGAAAAAATCTTTCAGTATTAGACAGTCCATTCGACGAGGAAGGCTAAAGGATGTATACCTATTACCTATCAGCACGCTAAGATGAATAGGATCGGAGCAACAATTAAAAATGTTTCAAAAGCAGGATTAGCACAAAGCAACTATTCCACACGAACCAAGTCGCGAGAATATGCCAGATTATATACATTGCACATACATTATGAATATGCTTTTTTAAAAACAATAAATTAATCCATTGTTTATGGCGTTAGTGGATAATGCGCTGGTGCAGCGTATTTCCTAGCGCGAATCAATTAGCCGAGTGCAATCTCGTCAACAACTGCGCCCAGTACGGTTTTTATATAGAACAGCCATTCAATTACTGCGTGTACCATGCAGTCAACCGAATTGATTTTCCAACATATCGATATATTTCTTAAAGTAGCAGTTCCGATAAGAAATGTCACTGATAGTATAATCTTTTATAAGTACATTGACGAAATGCAATCATTCCATTGTCAATTGTAAAAATACCTGCTGAATATAAATTAGTGACAAATGATATGCTACTTGCGTATAATAAAATTTTTGATCGCCCAACAATCTTAATATTGTTGTCAAAAATGTAGTTGTTACTCTTTTTTATCTGTTTCGTAAGAAGAAGTTCATCATCAGCATCTTATGGGACACCTAAAAGACTATCAAGCCATAGCGAGGTTGAGGAGTTCCACTTATTACCATGGACTCAGAAAAACTGGACTGGATTAGACCATATTGAGGCATATTAGACTGGTGCAGTTGTAAGGTCCTAGATTCGATGCCTAGGACAGGTAAAGCGATTATTTCCATACGGGAGTATATTTTGCAGATTACATGATTACGGTTTAGGAAAAAAACCTCGTTTGCTAGTAGGTGCAGTGGGATGTCACGTGGTACCAACCACGCCACACCAATACTCGGTCTACAACACTTAGAAAAAGCCTCTTTGATATGTACTATATATATACGCATTTAGAATAGAATAGAATGCTCTTTAGTGTACACACATAAGTAAACAGGACAAAAAAAAAATAAGCTACATTTAGCTACATTAATAAAATACTTTATAAACCTACGGCCGCGATTCAACCATGAAGTAAATGTATTCATAGTATTGTTATTGTGTGTTTTGTGTATACATATAGGGTACATAATAGAGTCAATATGTGCACAGTTAGGTGATGTCATCCGGCGCACATGTTCGTTCTAACATCGGTTAGCTGATGTTTATCAGCGCAATAATATCGCTCTAATGCGTTTCCGACATTTTGCCGCTGTCCACGTACATAAGTGCATCCAGAGACAGATAACTACTATATAAATTCACACGTTTTTCTCCAGAAAGTTACGCAGACACGGATTGACGTTGTTTACCATTCTTGCTTATTTGCATAGGATCAACCACTATTATAGAAATCAATTTCCTCGTCTCCTTTAACTGCGCAATTCTATTAATTGGTGCTTCAATATAACATTATAAACATATATAGCAGTATAAAAGACAAGACATGATCTTTTTTAAAGTTATATTCTTTTAACTGACTAATCTAATCTCACTCATAAATGGAAGGAAAAATAATAACTTTATTTTTTAAATTCATTCATCATAAGTCTCGGCTGCCTGAGCTCAATGCATTGAGTGACGAGCAGAAATTGTTGATGTATACCTAAACGATTTGCGATTGACGCAGAGTAATAATAGAATAATTGTGCGTCAATCGCATTGCGTTTAGCGTCGATTGTCGCACAATATAAGCGCAATCATAAAGCAATTCGTTTATTTATTTATGCATACTAAAGTTTACTGCAAATAAAATGAAAATTGGCATAGTAGCAGTATGCAAAATGAGACGCCAAATAGTTTTTCCAAGGTTTGGTGTATCTTACAAACTGCAGATTAGCTGTACGTTTATATAATTATAAAATATTATTTCAATAACTACACAAATATATGCTAATTAATTATTAGGTCAATTAATGTCAATAAATGCCAATTGCATTTTAATTGAAATATTTGTTTTTAGGGTTCCGTAGCCAAATGGCAAAAAACGGAACCCTTATAGATTCGTCATGTCTGTCTGTCTGTCTGTCTGTCTGTCCGTCCGTATGTCACAGCCACTTTTTTCCGAAACTATAAGAACTATAATGTTGAAACTTGGTAAGTAGATGTATTTTGTGAACCGCATTAAGATTTTCACACAAAAATAGAAAAAAAAAACAATAAATTTTGGGGTTCCCCATACATAGAACTGAAACTCAAAAAATTTTTTTTCATCTGTCCCATACTTATGGGGTATCTATGAATAGGTCTTCAAAAATGATGTTGAGGTTTCTAATGTAATTTTTTTCTAAACTGAATAGTTTGCGAGAGACACTTCCAAAGTGGTAAAATGTGTCCCCCCCCATGTAACTTCTAAAATAAGAGAATGATAAATCTAAAAAAAATATATGATGTACATTACCATGCAAACTTCCACCGAAAATTGGTTTGAATCAGATCTTGTAAGTAGTTTTTTTTAATACGTCATAAATCGTAAACTGCAATTTACCTTTCATTCAATCATAAACATACGCTTTTTTATTCTTGATATCAAAAATAGGTACGCACTTGTAACTGATACGGAACCCTTCGTGCGCGAGTCCGACTCGCACTTGACCGGTTTTTTTTTTGTATTCGATTAGCTTACAAAATGTCTTATCTTTCAAATATCAGTTTTTGTTCTTAAAGCTTAAATATTATTTGTCATATTTATAAACAATTTAGGCGTTAAAATAATAATTTACTAATATTTAAGATTGATCAAAGTAATGCCTCAGCTCACCAATTAAATTCTAGGGCAAAGTATTGTAAATAAATACGTTGGTTATTAATTATTAATAAAATTGTTCTCGTAGAAATTGTGTACGCAGTTTCAAGAGTCAATTGTATTTCCAATATTTTTTTAATGCTCATTATTCAAGGCGTAAAACAAAATATGTACTATAGATGACTAGTTGAAGCGAGCTACTATCTCGCTGTCGCCCCTTGCCCTCCTGCATACCCATGATTAATTGACCTAATATACAACGTTAGGCCGACAGATTGGCACAGCAAGGTTTGTACCTCGACCGACGTATTTAAATGAGAAAAAATCTTAAATAGATGACCATCATCGGTATTCGCTTATTGACTAACTTCTATGTGTATTTAATATCTTGTTTAGTCAGAAAACTTCCTTGTAACATCCGTTACGCCAGGTTTTCTATTCTTCATTTCCATTCGATTTTAAAGTGGACGCGTATTGTTACTATTTTAAATGGCGTAAATTCCGAATAACCGAGTGAGACAGCCAAAAGAGAGAATAAAATAAACAAGTGTTGTGCAGCGAAAATGTATTAATTTACGGAATTTGTTTTACTTTAGATAAAGGCAAACAAATTCCGTATTTGATTGTAAAAACTATTTTTTTCGGCGAGATTTTAAATTCACTGGATAATATTACATATTACTAGTCGCCTAGTGGTCGAAATTGGACAAGAGTTAAAAACAAGCATTTTGCACTCGCTGTAGTGGGCGATGAAATTTCATACTTCCGTTCGCGCATTTTTCGTAAAAAGGGGTACAACATTTTTGCTTCACGTATTAATATATAGATAAATAATGTATGTATTCACAATCACTCCTACTGATGACAATCGTAACAGCCCTGCAGCGCCCTATAACTACTATAACCTTCGGCCTGCAGTAGTACCACTACACAATGTTTCAAATTTTAGTATTTTACATAAAATAGAATACGTTATGATTCAATTAGTGTGTACAATCTCGATGACCTTACAGCACTGAATGTATGGCAATAATCATTGTTGATATATGAAAGAGAAATAAGGATTAATACAAAAGAATAATAGTTAAAAAAAGGATAAAGTTTAAGTTTAAAAAGAGTACGAAACTCAGCCGCCACCACAGAGCTTTCGTGTCTTTTATGCAACCTTTGTTAGCCTAGCTTCGAGAAAAAATCGATCGTGCATTGCAATACATATACATTTTATAAGCCGACTATTTGCTTGTAAAGTTGCAATTTGCATACACTGTCTATTTAATTTGAATTTGAATGGTTCGGGTACAGATGTTCGGCGCATTGTCCGGGCCTAATCATGCGCTCTTTACAGCATGTTGATTGAATGGAATTGGGACGGGTTAAATGAATACCTGTACTTTGTGATGCGGATTACTATCGGCATGATGAAAATTTTCCGCGGTTTTATATGCAATAATAGGAACGGGCTGGTTAGCTTCCACGGCTATGTTGGAGTAAAATTTAAATGTATCGCTTCCACGGTTATCTTACAAAGAAATCATACACGTATGCAGGAATATGTAAGAACTAATGACTAATATTATATTATCAAGACGGGTGATTTGTGTTTCTTTCGAGAGTATATTAAAAAAATCGTTCACCATTACATACATACTTATTGTTTATTATTACAGAAAAAAATAAAGTATATCATAGAAGAAGATAGCTCTCCCCTTTAATTTCATCATTTTCAATTAATTAATACACGGATTTTACGTCGAATGTCATGCCAATGCTTTACCACTTGCTTCTACCATTTCGTATTAAAAATACTTTTGTCGAGCCAAGATGAAATAGATATTATACACACTCCTAAATCTCAGTATTACTTGGAGTTCCAATTGCCCTGGTTTTCAGTTCTGTTTTTATAATAATATAATTTATACAAAACTTCGTAGGAGTTCATATGCGAAGAGCAGACAGATATTACGACATTCGTGACGTCACTTGTATTCATTAGTGTGTTGGTGTCGGTACATATTAAGTGTATTTAGCGTTCTCTACATATTGCATTTAAGAATATAAAATAATGTTCTGCAAGAATGTCTGATCCATAATCTTAGTATAAAATATTAATGAATAACCTTTCTGGCGCAGTCGGGTTAAAATATATAAAATCAACAAAAAAATTATCATTTAAGATTTTTGTTTCAATGAACATGAACATTTTTCCATACAACGGTACGGGCAGCACTCTAACTTCGGCAGAATTACCTATATTTATTCCGGGTTTAGAATTTTTTTGAGGACGTCAATAGGGATTATAATCTGACATATTAATCCAATATTAATTTCTTTACAGTACGGAGAGTGGTTGGGACAACCCTTTCCGTCCGGATGGCGACCTAAGCCGTGAGGCGGATGAGATAGTGTCGCTGATCAAAGGTGGCAAGCCCATCACGCCGACCCCGCCTGTAGCCGCTCCGCAACTACTAGCCGAAGAAGAGGAGAAATTACATGTCAATAATGTTACCGTAAGAATTTTTAATATTAATATTATAATCCTCCTCGCCCTTAGATTGCGACCTCGTCCGTAAATCCGTAGACCCGCAAAGTATAGCGACAGATGCACAAAACTCCCCAAAAAATTAAGTCAACATTTACTCAGCCCCGCCTACCGCATTGAGTCGAAGTGCGAGGTGCTAGTTCAGGTACAGGTGCGCCTGTTGTTTAGTTTGTAGTGCTAAACAATTTCATTAGGCTGAAGCTCACTCATATCGCCCGATGAAGTTACTATGACTCATTAAGAGTAGTGGACAAACAGTAACGACAAGACGTAAATCGCAAATCGCGGCTTTAACTCAATGTTTTATCATTTATTACACACCTATTTAAATTTTAACATAAATAATAATAATAAAACTATTTTACAATAAATTCCAGGCGACCTCGCCGTCATCGCCCCAAACGAAAGTGTCCAGCCCGATGCAACAAAGCACTCCAAAGACCATGAATGGCACAAAGAACGGCGCGGCGGTGGGAGAGTCCCGCACGGGCGCAGTGGAGGTCCAGCGCGCCCCGCAGCAGGAGCCTCAACAACCGGAACACGTGACCATCCGCAAGAAGCCCAAGTGCAAGTGCTGCGCCATACAATAAGCGATAGCTCCACCCTCTAAGCTTCACACCGGTAACACGCATGCTTTACCTAGCAGTACTGCCTACTATGGTGTTTACCCCGGTGCTAAGTATTTCATTCGAAACATATATTATGTTTACTTGTTCATTGAAATATTTTCTAGGTACTATTTAATGAAACGTTCGTCATGCCTACCTACTATTTTACAAAATTTATCGCGAGTATGGCAGCTATTTTTGTGTAACCTTTACATAATAATGTCGTGTTAGTTTCAGTGTTAGATTCGATACCTATTATAACTGTAGGTAGTTTTCGTTGTATCTGTTGTCATAAACGTTTTTTGATAATATGGTTTTATGTGCTAAGTTTATCAAACTCTTAGGGTACAAACGTGAAAGTATTTATTTTCTTTAGCTAGTCTGGATATTTACTTTTTAACTGAGACGTTGATTAGTTTTCAGATAATTTTTAATCTTTTTACAGTTTGTGGCGCAAACATATTTTAAAAGTAACGTGAGAATCTCAAAATGTAACCTTGAGAAAAAAAATCAGTTATAATGTTATTTCCACTTTGCTCATTTAAATTGATTGGATTATAGAGAAATATCATAACTTGGAAAGTAATAATTTATTTAGAACTGTTACTTTAAGAGTTAAATATATGTTGAATAATATTAAAATACATAATTTAAATGTATATTTTTATATCTTTATTTATAAAACAAAGTATTATAAAGCATACAAAGTGGATGAGTAAACATCATCGCTACGTTGGAGGGTGGTGTTCCACCCGACACGTAGTTCGCCATGTTTCCTTACTATTCACGAGTGCTATTGAAGATCTAATCAACGCGCTACTTAGTTACTTGTTTAGCTATTTTTATTTAATTAAGAACTAGTAGCTGTCCATTATTCTTCAATAGAATTAGTGTGTGGCCACCTTGACATTTATAGATTATTGTGTAGTAGTAAATGTTATAACTGTTATATTAATAAAGTAGTCAGCCACATGATTCCACGCTTGCGTCCAGTAGTGTCGACACTTGGGTCTCCTCGATCGATGACGATACTGTTATGGTTACTAAGTTGATCACGAAATAATTTAATGAGCCTACACTATTACATATTTTGTTTTACAAATCAAGAAGACTGTATTTATTTGTTAATTGTACTTGGCAGCGGAATGGGCAACTGGTTAGTGAAAATATATACTGACTAATACTATACACATTTGAAGGAGCGGCTTCATGATTTGTCTGTAGTATTCGCTTGGACACCAGGCAGTGTCATTTGTATACAATACGAATTTGAGATAAGGTAGTTTCTGCTGAGGAATAGATAACATATAATAAAATTGAACTTATGACGATGGGCTATATATTAACCTTAAAAACCAAAAATTTTAATAAATAAAATCGAATTGTATTATAAAATAACGAAAGGACAAACATCAGCAGGAAAACAGTTCCCGTAAGGTTATAGATAGTAATGTGTATAAAATCGATAGGGTTCCGAAAGGAATAGAGACGTAAGGTAGCTAGAAGTAATTAGTGAGGAAATAGGATAACTGCGTTATAAAACTTTGTTGATAAACAGATAAATTATTTTTGATTTTGTTTAGGTTTTTGTAATTGTAGGTGAAGTTTCGGTGCCACTTATTTCTAGCTGGTGCCGAAGTAAGTGCCTAGGTCTTAATAATGGATTCGTTGATTACATCCACAGTATGACAAATTCAAAACATCTTCAATAATAGTCCTTGTTTCGTTTATATTTACGTATCAACTAATTCAATTATTGGACATACGGCATGAAGAGAAAGAAATGAGATTGTTACAATACTGTTGTATTTCTGTACCCACTTCCACCGATCAGCATGGCTTGACATGCATCACTATTCTGTCGAAACTTATAATAGCTTTGTGATGTCATCGCATTGGTGTCAGTGTTATCATTAATATCAGTGTTAACCTATATATAGTTCAATGTTCCCATAGAAGAATTAACGAATGGATATATATGTAAAACTGCACTAGAAACTTAGATGTTTTACTATTTTCTCTATCGCCAGCTGCGGGGGTTCATATAATAATATTCATTAGTGACAAGATTTCCATAAATGTCGTTATTAATAAATGGGCTTTCTTATTCAGCCCCAAATGTTTAAATCTCATATATTTCTGTAAGTGCTTGTTAACATCTTGTTATTTTTTATTTTTTATTACGTCATATTTTTAAGTGCGTTTTCGGGCACAAAATTATGTTCATAATAATTCCTGTAATGATTAATTGAGAGTGATAACATTGTGAGATTTGGTTTTAACTGATTTTTGATAAGTAACAAACAAAATTGTAAATGAAACGGTCGCGTAAGGGGTGATTCACAAATTGGCGCATATTTATAACTTTTAATTTAAATTATTTTATATATACATACATAGTTTTATTAGTAGTTCAAAATCATATTCAAATAATCCAGCTGTGTAGGAACTAGTCAGGCTATTAACTATATTTCGACTAATGAAAGAAACTTCTTGTGTTCAACCTAAGGGTCATCAGATAACTTATAGTAAAAAGCTAACATATCATATAACTAAAGCGAAGATGACTGGCATAGTTATATAACATGTTTTTTATCGAATAAATTTGAATATAAAATTATAAAATATGCTACTCTATTGATGGTAATAATATATGTTCATTTATTGAAAATATTTTCATATACACTGATATTATAATAAATTATTATACATGAATATAAAACTTATTTATATGCGTCAGTTTATAATGTGGACACCGAGGTAGAAACAGTATTAATGTCATTATACAATGTAATATCTCACGATGTTATGACTCTCATACATTCTTGTGTAATGGTGTAATTATATGTATGTATTAGAAATTAAATTAATTAAAATTTCGTACCTATTTATCACCTTTTAAGATTCCATTGAAGAAAGAATGTTCCT
The DNA here is from genome assembly GCA_947037095.2 of Nycteola revayana. Classification (NCBI taxonomy): domain Eukaryota; kingdom Metazoa; phylum Arthropoda; class Insecta; order Lepidoptera; family Nolidae; genus Nycteola; species Nycteola revayana. The sequence continues at coordinate 27,487,456 of OX344842.1, read as the reverse complement.
TAATAAAGTTTTTTATTTCTAAGTAAAATACCGGCATTAAGGTTCCATATTTCTGTAGTATCTGATACGGTGGCGACCAAAAAAAATCATCAGAAATGTTGAATTTCTTCTCTATGCTATTTATATAATATTACAATATGATTCTATAAAAATATGGAGTTTGTTCTTATTTTCCAATATTTTACTATATGACCTAGCCGTTATTTGTAATGCAGACCTGAAATGACATTATATTTGTATAAAATCTTTACTTTCTATTATGTCAATGAATATGTACAAATTGATTACATTGTAATTATTTATATTAAATCTTTAAAGGCTAACTATTGTTGTTTATTTCTGAAATGTATTTTACTTACTTCCCGCGTGCGGTTTTACCCACGAACCTCTCGTTCCCGTGGGATCGATATCATTAAATATAAGCCTATGTTACTTAGATATAATGTAGTATTCTTATGGTGAAAGAATTATCGATATCCGTCCAGTTCAGCTTTGGAGTTTATAACTAAACATCCATCCATATCCATATAGATATTATAAATGGGAAAGTATTCATGTAAGTGTGTTTATTTGTCCGTCTTTCACGGCAAAACGGAACGACGAATTGACGTGATTTTTTGTAGTGCAGATAGTTGAAGGGATGGAGAGTGAAATAGGCTATATTTAATTATGAAGTTCCCACGGGAACGGGAGTTACTCAGGTGAAACCGCGCGCGGGAAGCTAGTAGAAAAATATAAATCTTTCTCTCTATAATATTATACTTGTATCAAAGAGATTCGTCCCGGATTGACCTGACCCATTCAAACAGAGCAGCAATTTGCTCTGTTCGAATGGGTCTCACGATTATGTTTTAAAACAATAGTAAACAGTGTCCCTTGCGGATACGCCTCTTGTCGAAAATACGATTGGTGGGGGAAAATGCACAAATCCTCATCTCATCATAATGTTAGTTGAATACTCAATTATAATCCTTAAAAGAAGCAAAATGTAATGTAGGAGATGACTTACCTTGGTAGGTAAGTCATCTCCTGCATTGCTTCTTTGACTTCTTTTAACTAAACCTATATTAAAGTAATATAGCTTTTGCTAAAAGAATATACCCTCTTGTCCCTATAGGTACATATAACAAATAAAGATCAATAATTTCCTGTAAAGCCCGTGGAAAAGCCCAGATCGGAGGAGGAATATCCCATTCAATGTGTTGAGTTCCATTGAGACGAGCATGATGTGGGCTTGTCTTCTATGCTGATCCTTGTAGCAGGAACATACATCTTCCATTTGTCTACTCCCTCTCTCTCTAGGATATTTACAACTCTGATAACCTTGTTCCTCTCACTAAAAACATTATTGTAAAATAATGTACTATTGGTTAAAATATTGATAAACTAAAAATTTAGGTCATTATGCTAAATCATATAACTTGATTATTCATATGTTGATATCAACAATATTGTCAATTAAAAGAATTCAAACACAATATGGGCTTCAAAGAAACAATAGTGCCACCTCACTTCTCTCAAATTTTATGGATTATATCATCATCATCAGTCTGTTGTAGTCCACTGCTGAACATAGGCCTCCCCCATCAATGTCCAGCGGGAACAATTGCTAGTGGCCTGCGACCACTGACACCCTGCAACCTTTATAAGGTTGTCAGCCCATCATGCAGGCGGTCATCCTACGCTGCGCTTGCCAGTTCGTGGTCTCCATTCGAGAACCTTTCTGCTCCATCGGCCGTCAGTTCTTCTAGCGATGTGTCCTGCCCATTGCCACTTCAGCTTGCTAATCCGTTGACCTATGTCAGCGACCTTTGTTCTGTTGATCTCTTCATTTCTGATTCATTCCCAGGGAAATGCCGAGCATAGCTCATTCCATTGCTCGCTGAGACACTGAGCTTTCTTATGAGACACACAGTAAATGACCATGTGTCAGCTCCATATGTCATCACTGATAACACACATTGATTGACGGATTACTATATAAAGCCACTCTCAATTATAAAAATCATGTCTTGGCTCTATTTATTGACTTCTCGCATCCATTTGATACCCTAGATCACAACAAGTTATTAAAGAAACTAGAAAACATCGGCCTTAGAGGTCCTATGTATGACTGCTGTGCTGACTACATCAAAGATAGAAGATATCAATCTTTATAATCAAAAGCTTTGATTAATAGTGATAGTTTAAAAAATAATAAAAAATATTACTAAAGTATAGGTCAGTTGGGTTGCCAATAATAGCCAACAATCTTATAAAGACGGGAAGTGATAAAGAAGTTACAAGCTCATGGGGGGAAAGGTAAAGGGCCGGATCCACTGCACTGATTCAATACAACTAATACTATCCTTGTATTTGAAGAGAATTTATATTCATACTACCCGCGACTGCGTCCGCGTAAAATAAGGATTTTATACATTTACCGTATAAATCGGTACCAGTACATTATACGGAATATATAGAGTAATATAGACAGACTAAATAAAAAAGTTTTGTTATCTATAAATAAAGCTACAAAAAAAACTGTCCAAGTGCAAGTCGGATTCGCGCACGTATGGTTCCGTACCATTTTTAAGCGTCTACTCGTGCCGTTATTGATATCAAGCAAAAAAGGCCAAAAAAAAGTTTGTTTGTATGGGAGCCCCCCTTAATTATTTATTTTATTTTTATTTATTGTTAAAGAAATACATCATCTGTGAATATTTCAACCGTCTTCCTATCGCAGTTCTTGAGATACAGTCTGGTGACAGACACAGACAGCAAAGTCTTGGTAAAAGGGTCCCGTTTTTATCCTTCGGGTACTTTTTCTTTTCACTCACTTCCTCTTTCACTTTTTGATGTGCATATTATTGACTGTTTGTTCCGTGTAATCTTCTTAGTTGACTTTTCCGATGTTGATTAATTTTTGGACATGGGTGTGGGCGTGGGCATGAACAAAGGCTTAGGTGTGAGAATGGGTATGGGCATGGGTGTGGGCGTGGTCATGAACAAAGGCATAGGCGTGAGAATGGTTATAGGCATGGGTGTAGGCGTGGGCATGAACAAGGGCATAGGCGTGATTATGGTTATGGGTGTGGGCGTGGGAATAAAAAAGGGCATAGACGTGAGTTTGGATATGGGTATGGGCGTGTACATGGGCATAAGTGTAGAAATTTGCGTGCTTAAACATGAGGGCGTGAGCATTGCGTGGGCATGGACGTACTTGACATTTACGGACTTTTGCATGGGTAGACATGCGGGCATGAGTATGCATAGTATGATGATGTATGCATGGGCATGCATGTGGGCATAGGCGTGCACTACGTGGGACTAGGCTTAGGCATTGGCATGTGTATATGTGAGGCATGGGCATGGGCGCTGGCAGGGGCCGCTGAAGTTACCCGTTATGTTTTTTATTTTTTTAGATTCCGCATTCTTTCCAAAAATATTATATTTGTGAGCTTTCATCAAATTATTAATCAATTATGAAAAAAAATTGAGGAAAGCTTTTTCTTTTGGAAAAGTATTTGCCACCCTGAGCTCGTCACGCGGCTCAGAGTGGCAAAACACTGCCGCAGCGAACGTGTATCGTTATCTACGAGAGTCTAGGACTCTCACAGCGCATGCGTGACGACTAGACCGAACGGACCATTCGCTAGAAATCTTCAATGAGCATGCGCGACGCGCTCGATTTTGAACTGATTTACTCTGTTTAATTGGTCAGTGAATTCCGGTATGGTCATTATATATCAACATAAATAATAAAATATGATTTGAAAAATTTATGATAACGCGACAATTATTGCCTCCGTAATTACTTACGTCTATTTAGAATAGGTCAAACTAATTTTTTTGTTTTATGTGGATAGTATAAGAACTACAATAATGAAATGGCGTTCTGAAGTTCTTCCACTGACCGTGCATCCAGGACACTGTGATATCTATCATTATTAAGTTACTGGCAGACTAAATAGAGTTTTATAGTCCTCGTGCCCATTCCCCAGGTTTGTTTACTTACATGTCAGCTAGAATGGATTAAAACCTTTCTACTTCGCTAAATCTAAAGAAATAAATAAGTTAAAGTATCTGTTTGCTGCGGCTTTTTGTAACGTAGGCGTTTGTATGGACATGGGCATTAGGGCATGCAAACCGGATACCCGGATAACCGTAAAAACCGGATAACCGACTGATTTGAAACCCGGGTTTTTTAGGATAACAAAACCGGATTTTTCGGTTTTTTCGGTTACGTTTCTCCTATGTCTGATTCAATAAAACTTTGATTTTCCCAAACAAAAAATAATAAATTTATCACTGCCAAACGTGTACAGGACGTTGAGACGGCGTTAGTTCCTATTTCGGCAACATTAATTTAGCTCTTTGTTTCACTACTATGCCACGCTGCCGTCATTTTTAATCTGTGTGTTTTTAGTCTGTGCGTTTTTAGTCTGTGCTTTTTTAGTCTGTGTGTTTTTAGATACAAGCGAATGAGTGAGTAAAATCCGTAGTACTCATAATGATGATGATGCACTTGTTGTATCCTTACGATCATTCTATCAATGTAAAAAATAGTAATTCGATTTAGCTTTGTTATTTTAATTTTGAATTTAATTATTATTTAATTTTTATTTTGACTCCCTGTAAGAATGACTAATTTATTTTGTTTAGGTTTATTAGGAATAAGACTTCTATTTTATACGATATTCAAACATTATTTTGATCTCATTTTACGTGCTGTTGATTTTGCCTGTTCGTATTTTATGACAGTTAATTATTATTTAATATTCTGTGATTTTAGACCTTTGTATACCTGGTCTACCAAATGTTCCTAATTTTGTATGTTAGGTACCTTAAGTTTTAAAGAATATGTTATTTTCCTAATTCTAATTCTAAAGCTTGATGATTATTATTCTATTTTATGTATAAAGAAAAGAAACTTTTTGTATTGTATGTTATTAGTTGTAGGCTGTAGCTTATTTCAATCCGTAAAAAATACATATTTAGATTAGACTTCAGCATTTTCATTTTTATTTAATAAAAATTTAAAAACAAACCCGAAAAATCCGATTTAACCGGTTTCACCGGTTTTGTAAACAAAAACTCCGAGAAAAACGGTTTTTTTAAACGACCCGGATTTTGCATGCCCTAATGGGCATATGTGTGGCGTGGGCATGTACAAGGGCATAGACGTGAGTTTGGATATAGACATGGGTGTGGACGTGGGAATGAAAAAAGGCATAGATGTTAGAATGGGTATAGGCATGGGAGTGGGCGTGGGCATGAACAAGGGCATAGGCGTGAGTATAATTATGGATATGGGTGTGGCGTGGGCATGAACAAGGGAATAGGCGTGAGTATGGATATAGTCATGGGTGTGGGCGTGGGCATGAACAAAGGCATGGGTGTGAAAATGTTTATGGGCATGGGTATGGGCGTGGGCATGGGTGTGGGAGTGGGCATGAACAAGGACGTAGGCGTGAGTATGGATATGGACATGGGTGTGGGCGTGGGCATGAACAACGGCATGGGTGTGAAAATGTTTATGGGCATGGGCATGGGCGTGGGCATGGGTGTGGGAGTGGGCATGAACAAGGACGTAGGCGTGAGTATGGATATGGGCATGTGTGTGGCGTGGGCATTGGCATTTGTATATGTGAGGCATGGGCATGGGCGCTGGCAGGGGCCGCTGAAGTTACCCGTAATGGTTTTTATTTTTTTAGATTCCGCATTCTTTCCAAAAATATTATATTTGTGAGCTTTCATCAAATTATTAATCAATTATGAAAAAAAATTGAGGAAAGCTTTTTTTTTTGGAAAAGTATTTGCCACCCTGAGCTCGTCACGCGGCTCAGAGTGGCAAACCACTGCCGCAGCGAACGTGTATCGTTATCTACGAGAGTCTAGGTCTCTCACAGCGCATGCGTGACGACTAGACCGAACGGACCATTCGCTAGAAATCTTCAATGAGCATGCGCGACGCGCTCGATTTTGAACTGATTTACTCTGTTTAATTGGTCAGTGAATTCCGGTATGGTGTTTATATATCAACATATAATAAAATATGATTTGAAAAATTTATGATAACGCGACAATTATTGCCTCCGTAATTACTTACGTCTATTTAGAATAGGTCAAACTATTTTTTTTGTTTTATGTGGAGAGTATAAGAACTACAATAATGAAATGGCGTTCTGAAGTTCTTCCACTGACCGTGCATCCAGGACACTGTGATATCTATCATTATTAAGTTACTGGCAGACTAAATAGAGTTTTATAGTCCTCGTGCCCATTCCCCAGGTTTGTTTACTTACATGTCAGCCAGAATGGATTAAAACCTTTCTACTTCGCTAAATCTAAAGAAATAAATAAGTTAAAGTATCTGTTTGCTGCGGCTTTTTGTTACGTAGGCGTTTGTATGGATATGGGCATATGTGTGGCGTGGGCATGTACAAGGGCATAGACGTGAGTTTGGATATAGACATGGGTGTGGGCGTGGGAATGAAAAAAGGCATAGGTGTGAGAATGGGTATAGGCATGGGAGTGGGCGTGGGCATGAACAAGGGCATAGGCGTGAGTATAAATATGGATATGGGTGTGGCGTGGGCATGAACAAGGGAATAGGCGTGAGTATAAATATGGATATGGGTGTGGCGTGGGCATGAACAAGGGCATAGGCGTGAGTATAATTATGGATATGGGTGTGGCGTGGGCATGAACAAGGGAATAGGCGTGAGTATGGATATGGACATGGGTGTGGGCGTGGGCATGAACAAAGGCATGGGTGTGAAAATGTTTATGGGCATGGGTAAGGGCGTGGGCATGGGTGTGGGAGTGGGCATGAACAAGGACGTAGGCGTGAGTATGGATATGGGCATGTGTGTGGCGTGGGCATTGGCATGTGTATATATGAGGCATGGGCATTGGCATGTGTATATATGAGGCATGGGCATTGGCAGGGGCCGCTGAAGTTACCCGTAGGTAATGGTTTTTATTTTTTGTGTAGATTCCGCATTCTTTCCAACAATATAATATTTTAGAGCTTTCATCAAATTATTAATTAATTATGAAAAAAATTGAGGAAAGCTTTTTCTTTTGGAAAAGTATTTGCCACCCTGAGCTCGTCACGCGGCTCAGAGTGGCAAAACACTGCCGCAGCGAACGTGTATCGTTATCTACGAGAGTCTAGGTCTCTCACAGCGCATGCGTGACGACTAGACCGAACGGACCATTCGCTAGAAATCTTCAATGAGCATGCGCGACGCGCTCGAATTTGAACTGATTGGCTCTGTTTAATTATAATTGGTTAGTGAATTCCGGTGTAGTGTTTATATATCAAAATATAATAAAATATGATATGAAAAATTTATGATAACGCGAAAATTATTACCTTCGAAATTACTATTATTTAGAATAGGTCAAACTAACATTTTTGTTTTATGTGGAGAGTATAAGAACTACAATAATGAAATGGCGTTCTGAAGTTCTTCCACCGACCGTGCATCCTGGACACTGTGATATCTATCATTATTAAGTTTCTGGCAGAATTATTCTTGGAGCGTACAGTTAATATGACACTTACCTGAAGAATTTAATATGATTTGTTTAATTATTTTGTTGAGAGACATGCTCTCACAGACGTATATTTAAATCATACAACCACAAATAAAATTAAAATTTTAATCAAGAATCGTATATTATTTTTTATGTTATAATATCTTGAACGTTGCATACGCTAACACTTAATACAATATGATATTTTTATGGGAATGGTGAGTCGAGCCCGACTTATCTACACAACATAACTATTTTAGGAAATAGATTTGCTACTACAATTGTTTTTTAATTCAATTATACATTGGTAAACAGTCCCACGTTACCCCTGCTGCGTCACTATTTTCATGTGACATACTGTTTTATTACAAGTAATAAATTACAGTCGTATCACTTTGGACTACTTTTTCGCCTGTGGGCGTTACTGCCAGTCAATGAAATCCGGTAGGCCGGTACGGTACGGTAATACGGTGAAAATGGCTTTAAGACAATAAACGACGAAGTCTCTGGTGGAAACGAAGTCTAAACCCAATATAACTTATTACTAATATTGGACATTAATGTACACGTTATCAAAGGGCAGGATCTCCCAATTAATTGGGGCATTTTAAATACAACATTTACGTAGTTAATCAGTAATAATAATATTTCACAAGTATATTTTTCACATTTTGATGACACATAGAGATTAAATACCATCATATTTTTTATACACATAATAATAATTATTGTACACGAATCGATGAAATTCTACACTGAACAATTTATATCTCTTAAACATTTAAAATTGAATGCATTTGAACTTTACCATAATGATCATAAATCACAAAAGCAATAGATTCTAAACATACATGTATCCCGTTAAAGTCCTGATTATGTTTATAGATGATTTTATACAATACATCAATTTATCTACCAAAACATTGAGGCTTATAATATTTGATATTTGCTGGTATGTAATAAGATCAATTTAAACATTGACAACAAAAGGTATAAATAAAAACTGCTATAACATAAGAATATATGATGAAGAATATATAATATGATAAATATAACATAATGTAGATATTTATTGGATACGTGTTCAAGTAAGATGTTTCGGGGTAAAACCGTGAACTCGAAGGAATAAACGGAATTGCCTTCGGGTAATTCCTTTAATTCCAAGTTATACTTAAATGTTCCGGAAAAAATGTATGTTTTAAAATATATACTTTTAAAATAAAAGCAATAAAGACAGCAACTCAACTTTAAAGTTATTATCTTAATAATTTTAACTAAACGGTTTTACCCCAAGATACTGTACAATAAAATAAGAACTTTTTTACTTAGTAAAGCCACATCTAGTATACCAACGACGTTGATACTGATCGCGATTTATATTTTAGTACCATAAATATATTTTTATGTTTAATCTTTTTGTTTCAGTCCGAATTACTTAGAACCAATGCTGATTAAATCTGTTAGTTAGATCAGATTTCATCGACTCCTATTACTTAATAATTATGATAATATAAACATTTTTGTTATAATAGCTAAGTACCTACCGAATTACAAAAAAATATTGAATTTCATGTCCTATTTTAGTCAAAAATCTGTTTTTAATTCACGAACAATTACAAAATGGCGTCATATTATTATGTGTAAGCCGATGAATTCTTTTACTAAGGTTACAGTTTAAATGCTAAAATGGTAGACGTAAAGATTATTGTCTGAAGATCTTCATTTCCTACTTTTAGGTAACTATAAAATTTATGGCATACAATTACGAATTAATCCTAGAAAAAATGTTACACTAAACTTATTCTAGTAATTGATTTTAGTAATTAGGGAGTAAAAAGTCGCATTAATATGCGTTAAGTCTAATTATTACTACCATTAGTTTTGAGATAAAATATTCGAAAATCTTATAATTTTTATCTAATTACAAAAGTCTTTCAAAGTGAACAACAAACATATTGACGTGAAAAAGGCTAATTGAGTTAAGTGACGTCATGGGCGATATTGAAATATATAAATCTGAGCCTCAGATGCATAAAGTCGTATTCACCTTTATAATTCAGACCTATTTGGTCGTATTTACCGTTACCATACAATGACACTTTCGACCCATTGCTTCTAAAGTGCTATGGTACATAAGATTAAATGCTCCTGAGGTAGTGGGTTTATTATTTATTTATGGTCATTTAATAGTGATTGTACCTTCACACACCCTCGGAGGGCCAGCAGTTACAGTATATAATTGCCAATGGTTAGGGCGTCGGACTTGCTTGTGGTTGCCGGTTCGATCCCCACCCATTGCACTACCAACGTGAACCCACTCGTAACACAAGCAGTTTAGCTTAGCACGAGGGGTTAACAAGAATACTAGAAGTGCGCTAAATCATTACTAATAATCATAAAAAAAAGAATGTCACTCAATAGCTCAATTAGCTTTTTACCCGTCAATATTATAAATGCATTAGAAATAGATTTTACAAAAAAAAAAACAAATATCAAAAGAGAGTACGTATATAAATATAGTGGAATTCTTTATCTTGTGTTGGATATTTCGACAGCTTTGTTAAGTATCAGTGACACATCCATTGGTGGAAAGTTTTGAAGTAGTTTAACGTTTGACGCGAAGTCGCCGCTCAATAAGTCGTTTCTCACCAACCTGCAATAAAATAAACAATACAATTAAAATCGTACATTGGACCGTGTTATTAACACTAATGGTATAAAGCTCAAAAGTTTATTAGTGTGCTTAAATGCGCTAATATAAGGAATTACTGGTCCGATTTAAAAACATCTTTAAAAAGGAGCGGAGCACCTATGCAGTGAAGAATGTAACAAAATCGGATTAAGCCCAAAAGTAACTATGCCACGCGGACGAAGTAGCGAGCAGGCAGGAGCTATTTCACTTGCATCTTGGCGCTCGGTGCCGACGTGTTCTGTGTGTACGTACGCTTGCCGTACGTATCAGTCGCTTACGACCATCAATTTATCAGAGGGATGGCGTCTTTTTCAAAACAGCTGTCTGAGTTTTCTAGATTCTTTGCCCCTTCAAGGAAAAGCCACTTTGCGGTTCTAGGTGGACACGTAACCGTGCCAACGAAACCAATTACCCACTAAACATATATTACATCTATCATATATTAAAAAGAGAAAAGATTGGTATTTATGTGTATATGTTTGTAATGAATAAATTCAAAAACTACTGTGGCGATTTCATAAATTCTTTCAGCATTGGAAAACTACATTCACCCAGAGTGGCATAGGCTATATTTATATTTAATTATAAAGTTCCCCAGTAGCCAGTAGAAGTATAAAGAAAGAGTGCAGATTGCTAATATTTTTATTAATTTAATTATGGTCGACCACTGGACGACCACTAGTTAGTATTAATATTTAATTACTGTATGCCGATTCAGCAACCGTTCTCCTAAGACCGATTCGCCATTGGACTGTTCGTCGACAGCATGATTCATTTATTTCCGTTTCCCCAGCAGGATATCTTTCACCTATGGACATTTCGCCGACAGAACGTTTCATATGCGTCACTTTCGACGACAGCCCTTTCCAGCTACCAAATGTTTCACCGATACGACGATAAACCTATAACTCTTTTAACTACAGACCTTTCCATCTCATCACGGAGAACAGTTGCTGAATCCTGTATGCTAACAAAAAGTGACTCAATTTTTAATAGGTTGAACAATCTGATAACATTTTTACTATGACAATACATTTAAGGCATACTTACAGTATCATGGCGCAGCAGATATATATAAAAAAGTCGAATCTATGAGCGTCAGCAAACATTGAATCCCAAATTCTCTCCACGTCTGGTAGCGAGAACTCTTGAGACAGAAGTAATGTCAACCATCTGAAATATATCATATATTTTTTTGTTTTAAATTCAACTCCTGCTAGGGAGATAAATCCCTGTCGCGGGGGAAACAAACAAACAAAAATATCACGAGCACAGCACACGCATCTTAGAACAATTACTAACTGTGGTTCACATAAATAATTGTCCCGGGTGGGAATAGAACCCACAACACCAGGTCTCAGAAGCAACTGCCGTAACCACTCAGCCACCGGAGGAGTCAAAATTATAGGCGTAATATAATTTATACATGTTACATTTCACAGGTCGACAAGGTTTTTGGTGCACAGAAAAACAAACACATTTATTTGTCATCTCAGAGAATGATGGATATTGTTTCATCATTAAAAATATCATGTCTCATTTTAGAGATATTTGACAATATAAAGTAGAAAATTGGCATTTAAGCCTTTTTTAAACATAGGTAAATAGACTAATAAATATATTAGTAAAATTGTATAATTACTGATTTTGTAAGCAGCTATTCTGAATTCCAATTAACATTCATTATTTTGTTGCTGTAATGTTCTTTTATGAAAATAATATATTTTCATAAAAGAAAATCCATGCAAAATGACTATTGAAATGTATGAGAAAAATAAAGACCAACTAAATCTTTAATATCTTTGCATTAGAAAATCATAGAAACTTTTTGTAAACTGATTAATACAAAAATTAAAATAGAAGTTCTGCACCTTGAAAAAAGTAAAATTTTGTTGACCTGTGTTATAGATGCGAGAGTAACAAACATACATACATCCACACATACAAACTGTATGTGTGGATGGATATATGTTTATTTGTTACTCTTTCACGCAAAAACTACTGAATGGATTTGGCTGAAAGATTGCACGTGGATAGTTTATAAGCTGGATTAACATATAGGCTACGAAATATCACGCTCCAACCCACTGTAACCGAGTGACGCGGGAATACCATAGTCAATTTAATGTTGAGGTTCATGATCATAAAATATTTGCTTTGGGTAAGTACTTCGACAATTCAAATTTAGATCGCAAATCTTGTCGGTCAAGTCGACTAACACAACATATTTATCACAATCAACTTGCCTCCCATTTAAATATTTGGATGTAGTTATGCTAAACAGAAAAAACCCAACGATTACAGTTTTGAGATATTTAAGATTCTCATAAAAGGTGTGTGTTATATGTTACGGCTAATAGCCGAAGTGCGGCTACACCTAGTTTTAGCCGGCTACAACTAAGTGCAGTCGGCCACATGCGTTTATAAGTCCCTGTTCGACTCCATTGGTTTAGGTTATTTTTTTTTAACCACCCCTACACCTTTTTGTCCCTTGCATAGGTATTGTTTAATTTAGAGTTAACTTAGAGGAACTTATAGGAACTTATTAAGGTTGACCTAAGCTTAACCGCAAGTTGTCGGCTGCACCTAGTTGTAGCCGGCTAAAACTAGGTGTAGCCGGCTAAAACTAGGTGTAGCCGCACTTCGGCTATTAGCCGTAACATATATAAAGTTAAACTAGTATGTGATATATAAAATACATGTGAACCATACAGTGGACGTAACTTGATTTGACCAAAGTTGTCGGCATTCGCATAATAGGCTAGTTGACACATGAAATTATGTTACAATGATGTTTATTTCTAAAAGTATTTGTCACATGGAACCTAAATATAATAATAATTAATTTCAGTTAAAAAAAACTTGAATATGTTCATTGTAAGTGCTTTTTAGATCTCAAATAAATGGCATATTTTTTTCTTGATCTAGTAAAAAATATTCTTAAAAATAATTACAAAAAAGTGTCAAGTAGCCTATTGTGTCCATTTATATTTTGGTGGGATTAAAACTTACCTAAAACTATAGTACTGTGGGCGCAATTCTTGTTTCTCCAGCAAGCTCCAGACCGCCAGGTCTTGTTTCTTGAGACACTGGCTTAGCTTGCCCATCACATAGTTGATGCCACTGTCAGACTCGTCAAGGGTACGTATGAAGAAATCCCTTATTTCTGCCATTAAGTTTGTGAAGCAGAAAAAACAGTCGGCCTCTGCGTGCTCTGTAAACATGGATTATTGATTATTTTAACCTCTTAACGATTAAAAGGTATGTTTCAAAATCATTGGTTTTGAACTTTATTAGAATCCAATAGAGTTTAAAATTACTCCCGACCCTTAGTTTGCTAAGACCCTTTCGATGCCCTCGTAGACCCGACGTCCGAGAGGCCTGCTAACTGTAAAGTAGACCGACAGTTGCACAAAACTCCCCTAAAAAAACTAAAAGACATAACCCCTCAATCTCCCCATCAGCGACCGCCCTGAGCCGAGGTCCAGGTCCCACAGGGGACGCCCTCTTGCGCAGGTTTCTTAGTTTGTAGTGTTTAAACTATTTATCTAGACTCGGCTCTGTTTGCCTTTATGCCCGGTGAAGTAGCAAAAGGCTCGGGGCTAACACAATATGTCCGTCCGAAAAAAAAGGGTTCAAAATATGATATTATACATTTCCTTTGCCCGTTAAAGATTTATAGTAACTAGATGACAATGTACTTTCATTTTCGAAGCCCAAGGTATCGTGGGAACTTACTAATTAAATATTCTAGCCTATACTCTTCATCTTCATCAACCCGTATAAAGTCAACTGCTGAACTTGGGCCTCCTTCCGAGGCAGGGTTTTTGCTTTAGTTACTTCGCTCGGTAACTAACCCACCTGGGGTTTGTGACCGCAGTATTATGTTGTAGCACATAAGGAAACTCGTGACAATGGCATATAACCTCCCCAATGATCAGCAGTGGACGTTATACGGGCTGATGTCGATGATGAATCTAACGCGAAGTGTAAAGATGAAATACTAACGTCTAAACTTCTTATCAGGGTCGATAGCGAAGGTGTGATATATCGGCCCTATGATCTCGTTCATGCCTTGCACGTAGCCCTGCCCAGGGTTGAGCTTGGCATACAGGAACAGCATACGTTCCACCACCTCCCAGTGGGCTTCGCAGCCTTCGTTGAGAGGGGCATAGTCCCCGCTGTGCAAGTCTGAGCGGCGGATCTCGTTGCTTAACTGGTGGGAAAATAAAGACTTAGTAAATTAAATTGATTTATGAAAATTTTTAACTTCGGCCAGATATACCAAAAACATCTGTAAATACATTGTGAAATGCAATTAAGTATTGAGTATTGAGATATTGATGTTAGAAAAATGATTATTTATTATCCTGTTGGAAAACGCTTTAAAATCAAGACAACATTATTTGTTTGCTTGAACGCGCTAATCTCAGGAACTACTGGTACGATTTGAAAAAATATTTCAGTGTAAGATAGCCCGTTTAACGAGAAAAGGGAGTTACGCGGAGAAAGCTAGTGAAAATATAAGGAGCAATGAAAAATATTATTATGTAGTTCTCTATTGTTCGTTGCGTTCCGTTCTGAGTGAATGTTGATGTGTCTCCATGATAAGGTTGGGTGACCGCTGCCATGAGCTGGGGGCCGAGTCTGCTATTAATATCGGTTCGGGTTAGGATGCCTCAAGTTTCACTGGAAGCATTTGAGTCATCCTGTGCCGATTTACTACAGAATGTTTTTGATTGCTTTCGTTTAATTGTATTGTCATAGTTTTATCTGCATGCAGAGATGTACAAAATACCATGAACAAAGTATCTGAAATACAAAATACAAGATAATTTTAAATTAAGTATTTCAAATACCAGATACAAAATACTTTCGAGAATAGTAGATTTCTTTCTGGTTCTGGTCGGCTAAAGGACTACCCTCCGTGAGAAAGAAAGAGTCGACATCTATCAATGTGATGTTCGACTAATAAGGGCATGTTCAGTTTTACTCATTTATTTTATAAATTTCTACCAACATATTACTAAAGTATTTTATCAGAAAAAGTATTTATAAAATTAGTATTTTATAAATACTTTTTCTGATAAAATACTTTATACATTAATAAAAGATACGTATCTTGTATCTAAAATACTTTTAAATAAATGTATTTTGTATCTTGTATTTAAATATATTTTGTTAGGTATCTTAGTAGATACCTTAGTAGATAAATACAAGATACAAAATACATTTATTTAAAAGTATTTTAGATACAAAATGGAAATACGTATCTTGTATCTTGTATCTGTATTTCAGATACTTTTATCTTAGATAAGTCACATCTCTGGCTGCATGCACATACCTTTGCGTTACAATCCAGATCAAAACCTGTTATTTTATTTTTATTTTAATCATCATCATCATCATCACCAGCCTGTTGTAGTCCACTGCTGAACATAGGCCTCCCCCATCGATTTCCAGCGGGAACGATCGCTAGCGGCCTGCATCCACCGACTTCCTGCGACCTTTATGAGGTCGTCGGTCCATCGTGCAGGCGGTCGTCCTACGCTGCGCTTGCCAGTACGTGGTCTCCACTCGAGAACCTTTTTGCTCCATCGGCCGTCAGTTCTTCGAGCTATGTGTCCTGCCCATTGCCACTTCAGCTTGCTTATCCGTTGAGCTATGTCAGTGACCTTCGTTCTCCTGCGGATCTCTTCATTTCTGATTCGATCACGCAGAGAAACGCCGAGCATAGCTCTTTCCATAGCTCGCTGAGCGACTTTGAGCTTTCTTATGAGGCACACAGTAAGAGACCACGTCTCAGATCCATATGTCATCACTGGTAACACACATTGATTGAAGACTTTGGTCTTCAGGCACTGAGGTATTTTGGACGAGAAGATCTCTCGAAGCTTCCCAAACGCTGCCCAGCCGAGTCGGATTCAACGATTGACCTCTTTCTCTAAGTTGGTCCTACCTAGTTGGATCGTTTGACCTAGATATATGTATTCGGTCACAACTTCGAGAATGGAGTTTCCAACGGCTATAGAGTTGGGCACTACATGGGCGTTATGCATGACTTTCGTCTTGCCCATGTTCATTCTAAGCCCAACTTGTTGAGAAACTCCATCGAGGTCATTGAGCATCTGTCCAAGGTCCTCCAGCGATTCTGCCATGATCACTATGTCGTCGGCAAATCGAAGGTGAGTGATGTACTCGCCATTTATGTTGATGCCGTGTCCTTGCCATTCCAGGAGCTTGAAGGCGTCCTCCAGAACAGCCGTAAAAAGTTTGGGAGATATAACATCTCCCTGTCTTACGCCTCTCCGTAGCGGGATAATATTATATATAAAATAAATAAGTATTGTGCCACCGTAGTGCCATCATTATGCCAAAAACGGTTATCTACTAATCTCACTATGGTGTCGGCGCTAAAATGGCAGTCGGTGTTGCTACCACAGAAAAAGGCCGTCAACAGAAGTAGCAGAGGAGATGGTTAGGGAGATTGTAATGTTTATCCCACCAAAAACATTCTGTAAAAAACTAGCCAAGTCTCGATGGAGCTGCTTGTTTATCTTTTAAAAGTAATGAAATCTAGACAAAGTCGTGCCAAGTCTAAGGTTCCTTACTGCGATTTCTTTATTATTACCTATAGTTATTGTTGTGTGACTTGGCCGTTGAAAGGTACACAAGGGTAAAAAACCAGGTGCTCCATGACACCATTGCACCAATCCGTCGTCAGAACCACTACCCATTGACGAAGGAAAATTGCCACTTGGAAAACGTTGATTCAATAACCAGTCCATTGTAGGCTTGATAAAGCTGCGTATTTCAATAATACGTTGGCATATTGATTTATTTTATTAGATTTTCTTATTTGACACAGTAGTTTTTTTATTATTACAAATCTTTCTTTTCTTTTTTTCCGGTTCTGATTCTTGTTCAGTAGCAACAGTTTTTCGTATTGCCCATTCACGTTCATTATTTATTCTTTTAGACGGTTTAATTTCTGTAAGATCGGCGCGGTATTTACGGCTAAGCCGGTTGTATTCGGTGATCGCTGCTAATTAACCTTAGCAAACCTCACGAAATAATAAGCGAAATAAACGAAATGCAACGGGACGTGTGCGGGTATCACCGCCACTCTTAGTCCAATGCATTACATTTTGACCACATTTTGAGCGAAATTAATATTTTAGTGTAATTTGTTTATTTAATTTGTGTAATGTTCGGGTAGAATAAAGTTAATCGTTCGACTATTTCTTCTTGTAAACTTGTAAGTATAAATATAAAGCCAGTCTAGTCTTATCCAGAGGTTTCCTTTAATTTTATTTATATGCGTATTAAAAGCAGAAGGGGAGGCATTCGCCCAGCAGTGGGATGCTATAGGCTAGATTAAGTTAGAAGATGTGTCCCACTACGCTGGACTTTTGCAATGACAGTCTTTTTTTATGTACCAATAGTAGAAGGGGGCATTACCATATCTCTAATACAGCTGAGGCCAACTGAGGGTTCTTCATCAGATACTTCAGACCTTCGATTTTTGACATCAAATGAAGCGGCCCACCAAGTTAATTTTTTTTTCTAAAGGCGGTATGTCGATCTCTAATAGTTTGGTTGGGCTCTTGTGTTTTCTAATCAGGGTCACCAGGTACTCCAGATCTTCGATTATCCTAATTTTTATAGTTTTCCCTTTATGTGACCATTAAACCCTAACTCTGTACCAAATTACAGCTCTCTGAGTTTATGGGAAGTACTAGTTCTATTTTGATGATCATGAGTGAGTGAGTGAGTGAGTGTCACAAATGCAAAACTTTGCTTTCGCTCAACTTCGGAACTAAATGACCTATAGACTTGAAATTTTGGATTTTAAGTATATGATTATAGCTTACTGGATGACAAAAATTTCTGTGTTCTGGTTTTATCCAGTGGTTCTCAAATAGGGGCCTAAAAATGCGGCGAAATGGTTCCAGTAAAGGATGGTACGGCAGTGTTTGCTTCGCGCTCGACTTGGCGGAGGCACTACCGTGCCCCCCGATTTAGGCGATTTCAAAACTTATAAAAGTATCATTTGTTACTATGTATACAGTATAGGAACGATGACATTAGCTTAGTATATTCAACTGCGCTAATGTCATCGTGGCGTCATAATCACACCATTATGACGTCATTAGGATTAGTAGATTACCAAATGGGAAAAAAACCGACCATTTAACTGTCATCCTCTCCTATCCTCTTTCCCATAGGGTAAGGAAGGGACCACTTTCTTCCACTTGCTACGATCTTGACATACCACTTTCACCTCCTTAACATTCATTAATCTCCTCATGCATGTCATTTGGTTTGGAGTACTTTTAACGTTTTTATATAGGCTAAGTATTACTATATTTTTCAGAGTTTAGCTATGCTTTAGCTATTCACATTAGATTAGTACTTCGCTCCAGTAATTCGTAACAAAATGTGAGGGCGCTTTATAATAAGATGGTCGGCCAAACTTACTTTCGGGTCAGATTAGAAAGAAAAGTAAAAAAATACTGATGCCATAGTAGTAAGTCGATCGCCTCGGATTTCACAGGCGGCATACAGTGTTCAAATTACAACGTTGTGGTCACCGCACCGATCAATTACTTCCTACTTGTTACGAAATGTTGACATTACTGACATCCACTTAAGTATAATATTTAAACCTTTTTTATATATAAACGTAATAGTCCAGGATACATGGTACATTATTGCAAAATATGTCAATTTTATTGATATATTTTATCCTTGCTACCACAATCGAGAATTTCGTACATGTAATATTTGGACGTCTCATCAAAATGAAACTACTCAAATGAACTCACAGAAAATAAGTATCCTAGGTTATAATTATTTTCACAAATGATAATATAAAGATTCTGAGATTTATTTTCCGAGTTTTAACATACCAAATATACGATCAAAGTATTAGTTAACTTTCTTATAAATTTACGAGCTTACCGGGAACAGTTTCACCCGCGTAACTCCCGTTTCCGTAGGAACTTCATAATTACATAAAGCCAGCCTTCCTCGATAAATGAGCTATCTAACACTGAAAGAATTATTCAAATCGGACCAGATTTTTCAATTCCTGTGATTAGAAAGCTAACTTTTCAGTGTGTTGTGTCGTGTTCGTGTCTCGTTATTAAACTATTGTGTTGGGCGGGTTTAAAACACTTGTAGCTATGTAGTAATCTAAAGAAAATTCACAAATAACAACAGTAGCAAAGTACAAATATAAACAACAGCAGAGGTATAGTAACCGAGCGACCCAAGGTTAACGAAAAAGAATTATTAATACATACTTTTGAGACAGTAGATGCGTGAGATGTTTTGAATTGTGTCAATAAAGGACAGTGACCGCGAGTCGTGACAAAATAATAATAAATAAGATTCTACCAAAACATGCGCCATATCGTTAACAAAAGTTAGTGACTAGTGCTCGACCAGTGGTAAATATTTAAATAATTAAAAAAATATATTATACTTCCTTCCTTATATAAACTACTAGGTTTCCGCGCGCAGTTTCACCCACGTAACTCCCGTTCCCGTCGAAAGTTCACAATTAAATATAGCCTATGTCACTCAGGGTGATTGAAACTTTCCAATGGTGAAAGAATCTTTGAAATCGGCACAGTAGTTTTTGATTTTAATTATTACAAACATACACACTAAAATACAAATCTTTCCTCTTTATAATATTAGTATAGGTAATTGCGTAATTTCGTACTCCTTTGTCCGCAATATTTTTTTTAAAAGGGGCACAATGCTAGCTATAAGCTTCAAGTACTATTACGTGGAATTAACAATAAAAAAAAATCACAAAAAAAACATTCATTTTTTTATTTAATTATCCTGTCTGGTGACTTTTATTCTGGTTTTTTTTAAGATTTTATGTTTAGTAAATGGCCAATTGAGCCAATTTTAGGGAACATAAAATGTATTACTTCACATTTCTTGCTAATCTATTTATTTATTTAAAACTTTAGAACATTACAGTTATTCAGAAGTCGGTCGAGTTTGTTGAGCTGATCTGAATTAAGGTGAAAGTAGCATACATCACCATGGGTGATCGTGATACGCGATCACCAATAATTTCATAAGTGTCAACTACTTCTCAAGACTACTTATAGTCTTTTTTTTAAGCGGTCTCCCGCTTTTCTTTGTCATTACACATAAGTCTTTAATACTCGGGAGATTTATTTTTCGTTTAATGGGCCTCGGTGATTGCCATTTTCAGTGTGTGCCACTGTCGATCCTGGCTTACAGGAGTTGCAGCGGTAAGTTTGTGGGTGGGATTAATCCCAATTAAACTATATCTGGTTTAAAATGGTTGGAATATATTTTGGAATATATAATAGAAGTGAATAGCTTACCTTAGCAACACCAAGACCTCTTCTTTCTAACGTGGAGTATTTCAACACCGATTGTTCAACTCGTGTGTGTAATCGTTTCACACCATTGCTGTTCACTATCTGAAAGAAATGAGTACAACATTTATTTTTATTTTAGAGAATTAGTTCAGCCTCAAACCATTAAAACAATCTATATCTTAACATATAATATAACTGTAGAGAACTGTAAAAACCGAGTCAAGGGGATGTAAGAAGTAAAATAGAACACATTTAGATTTTTTTATTTCTCTTTCTGTTTGTACGTGCTAATCTCCGAAACTGTTGGACCGATTTAAATGAAATTTAAATCGGTTTCATTTAAATCGGTTAACATCCCCGGTCAACATTTTAAATACTTTTAATCACAGAATTTATATTTTTTATCTACCTACACTTTCAAAATGTATATCAAAAACATAACAAACACCACCTATATAAAACAATGTTGAGTATACTTTCATTAACAAAAATATATTACTAGCAGATACATATTCATTAACTTTGAATTACTAGTATTCTTATAAATCCCTCGTGCTAAGCTAAAATGCTTGTGTTACGGGTGGGTTCACGTCGGTAGTGCAATGGGTGGGGATCGAACCGGCAATCACAAGATCACAAGTCCGAAGCTTATTGTATAAGTTGTAACAGGCTGAGGGCATTACTTTATATGCGTTAAAGTTAAGAACCGTCAAATAATTTTGGTTGTTACGACTTTTGTCTGGATACAAAATAATTTGATGTATTTTATTTTTCGATGTCGGATTGGACCGTAGCTACGAAATTTTCAAGACTCTGATCAGTTTGAGCTAATCCATATATAGGTTTATGCCAATGTTTGCAATTTTTTTTTTGTTTTCGTATGGACCACGAGGCTTTTGCTAATTCATCGGGCATAAAGGCGAGCACAGCTCCAGCCTTAACAAATGTTTCCAAAATCCCAATTTATCTCTATGTTAAAATGACATCGTTTACCCGTGCGAAGCCGGGGCAGGAAGCTAGTAGGAGTGCAGAATGCTATTTTTTTATAATTATGATAGAGTTTCGACCATTCGGCGACGACTAAGTAGTAAAAAGATAAAAGGTGAAGGTTGCAATGGGACACTTCACTCTATTTTACTATATATGTTTTAGCGAACTACGACGATATACATACATTTATTCATAAAAGTAAAATATTTATGAATTCGTGTTTGAAAAATCTATAATAGGTAGGTACTATTAACTGTATAATATAAAACCAATAAACATTGGGTGCAAATCCTGACTGCCAAAATTACAAGGCAGCTGATTGTAAATAATACCGATTCATAATACTCGTTTTATATTTAAATATGTATTAATATTAATTGCAATATTAATACAAAAACTTAATCAAATCTATTTTAAATGAATATATTTTTGGTTATTGACTAGATGTCAAGGTTTGCATTATAATTGAGATTTTATTAGTACTTCTAAAGATCTTGTTTTTTAATATAAATTTATAATACATAGACGGACATATTAGACGGATGTGGGTAAGTCTAGTAAAAACTCAAATATTTTTAATATATTTTTTTTAAGTTAATTTTTGTTCTGGGTATAAAATAAATTGGGAAAAAAGAAAGCATTATTCACTAAACGCTGTGATTTTTGATCGATTTGCCTATCGAATGGAAACACTTAAATTTTATAAATTACCCAGGAAGTTGGTATTTAAATATGTCCATGGCAAAATGAGCTCTAATGCCTAGTAATACATGATAATCTAGGTTGTTTGAACGGGTGCTTCAAAAACAGATTTGAAGTCATTTTAATTGCTCTTGCAAAAGTGTATACATTATAATAATTTTATTTCGCAACAACTAAAATCATGGTTTACATTAGTTTAGGTGGCACACAGTACATTGGTAGATATGCTAGTAGTAGTTAATTAAGACTCAGTTTTATCTTTGACAAAATTACCAACTCAATGATATAATCTATCTTTATAACAAAAATAATTAAGTTTACGCAATACTCCACGCTAGCGACCGCTCTAAGCCGAGGTCTCAGAGCCTATGGTTAGATTAGCGCTATCTTAAGGTTGCTTAGTTTTAGTTTTTAAACCATTTATTGATGCAGTAAATAATTATGCCTTTTTACTCAGTGAAATACCAAAAGCCTTGTGTAAGCCACTCTATCCGACCCGCCGGAGAAGACTGCGCCCGCGAACGCGACGCGTCCCCCCTCGCACTCCCGACCCTTAGTTTGCTAAGAACATTCCGATGCCCTCGTAGACCCGAAGTCCGAGAGGCCCGCGAACTGTAAAGTAGAGCGACAGTTGCACAAAACTCCCCTAAACTAAAAGCCATAATCCCTTAATCTCCTCGTCAGCGACCGCCCTGAGCCGAGGTCCAAGTCCCACAGGGGACGCCCTCTTGCGCAGGTTGCTTACTTTGTATTGTTTAAACCATTTATCTAGGCTGGAGCTCTAGCGAGCGAAGTAGCAAAAGCCTCAGGGCTACCAACATAATATGTTTTTTTTCGGACGGACATATTATGTCCGTCCGAAAAAAAAAAAACCTTGTGTAAGCTTAAATGCATGTCGCTGCTTTAATGTAATATTGACACAAACAGACAGATCAATTTCCCTTGAATCATAACCTTGTGTTATGTCACTATTACATACAAGCAGCTATATGTTTGTTGAAACAAATATGAAATAGTTGCTATAGTATGTATAATATGACTCCCACTTACCACTGCACAAGGAAACTCTGTAGCGGACTGGAAAAAAGAAATATCTGGACAGAGTCTCCTGACATCCTTATCGATCTGTAATAGGACTTCATTGTCTTTGAAGTATGTACTCCACGAGCTGTCAGGGCTTATGTTTAATGGATGATCAGTTGGACCACCTGGGGACACTATTATTTCATCTGCAAATTGGTAATTGATTAAATTATGTTCATAATTAATAATGATTTTAAATTTGATAGCCAATACTACTCAGTATTTGCTCCTAAAATGTGGAGATTTTTGTATCCAATATAGTCTTAGACTTGGTGGTTAAATTTTTGTCAATTATCTTCACAAAACCCATTTACACATTGACCTCAGTCCATATTTAAGTTCAAGTGGGAGTGTGAATGAAGACAAAAGTATTTTAATAATGATAGCATATTAGACCTCACCATGATAAAAAACTTAAAAAGTCTGTATTTTAAAAGTGCTATAATAAAAATGTTCTCTGTTGTATATTTAAAAAATAGGAAAAAACTTTCTTATTTAAAAGTTCATATCAAACTTAGTATGTAAATGTTAGTTGTTTATTTTAAAAATCACATACTTAAACAAATTTGATATAAAAACAAGTGTTTCTTACCAATATAATGTCTGTAGAGTTGCCTTTTTTCCTCTAGAGTTGCATCCCAAGCATTTTTTTGGTGTGGAAGATAAAGTAGAAGAATCTTCCACACAAGAGATCTTAAGCCTTGCTCATCAGGAATACCTTAACAACAAAATAGTTTTAATATTAACATTTGTGTAATGCAAAAAGTAAGTGAACACATACACTTAAAACTGATAATTATGTATTTGCTTACAACTTCGATCAAGTACAATCATGTATTTTTATTCATTTTTTATTAAATTTAGTCTTACGTTTGACCATAATTCCGCTTGATGGAAGGCGAAGATAAGGCCTAAGATGATACACGCTTGCCTAGAAAGTGTATGTTCACATTAGACTTAAAGATGTCCAGATTATAGCGTTCCGGAAAAACTGACGCCGGCAGAGAATTCCACTCCTTAGCCGTCCGCATTATGAAAGAAGAAGCAAATCGCTTCGTGCGTATTGAAGGAATGTCTACAACAAAAGGGTGAAACCTCTCGCCGCGGCTTGTCGTCCGGTGATGGCAGGGTGAAGGGGGTATCAGGTTATGTAGAACCTCCGCACACTCCCCAAAATGTAACCGATAAAAAACCGATAGGCAGGCTACTCCTCTATTTATAATATATTATAAATGAGCTATTTATAGTATATTACATTTAATCTCTCTATAAAACTTGGAGGTTGTGGGTTTGATTCTGACACTGGATACCTTTGTGAAGTTTCTAAGATCTCTTTCCGATCTATAATAATCATAGGGAATGAGCAGCAGTGTTTCCTTGTGTGTCTACATAATACTGCATTATCCTCTCTGCCAAGCATGTGACTATGGCAAAACCCTCTTTTAGAGCAGGCCTTTGTTAAGCAGTGGCTGTAGTACATTCTGATGATGACGATAAGCTTAAATTCCAACAATATACCAGAAAAATATTAGGATTATTCATTTTTATCGTGGGTGTCTTACACTTAATAGAAATTTTTGTGTATGTCGACAGAAAATAACATGAATTGTAAGTTGAACCTTTTTCTCACCACTTAAATTTAATTGCCAGTTTCAGTGAACACACACAATTACTATAATATTTACATAATTATTATGACACTTGCCTAACCTTACCATATTATATGCAACTGTTATAACAAAACAATAAACTTCAACTTCAACAATCCTGTTGAGCTCCATTGGTTTAGGTTTTCTCTTTTTTTTTAACAATCCAAAACCTCATTAGTTTATTAACTAACTATTAAGTTGATTAACTTACGATTCTTATTATTTTCCCATGACTTATATTTTTATTGGATATGGTTATAATTATTGATAAGGAAATTTAATAATATAATATTACCATTAAATGCCAGTTTCCTCAGCTTCTCTATATCAAGGACATCATCTTTTAGAATTTCCTCAAATGCTTTTATTCTGGAACAATAATTAAAAAGGTGTTTCATTGTGACTCTAAAACCTCTTGAATGAAAACAATGCTAACATTGAAAAAAAATATATTTTTGTTTGCCACCTTTTATCTATGGTATATTATGTTTCAAAGTTTGCAATCTTTAGACAGGCAGACATGTGAGTGTTTAGTGTTTAATAATATCACCTTTTATCCATGGTGATGAGAGATAAAAGTAGCACACTAGACTGGCTCACTTGGTAAAAGGAACAAAAAAGGCCCCCTGATAGGAGGTTTGACGAGATAGTAAAGCAGCTGGAGCAAACTGGATATCTAAAGCCATAGACAAAACTTTGGGGCAGAATCATGGAGAGGTTTACTTGAAAAGAAGTCCTTAATATTATATGTTATTTTTCTCCTAAATTAGTTATCTAGATTTAAAAATACACTCCAGTCTTTTTGTTTCCAATGAACCTTCTAATGTCCTTATAGACCTGAGGTCCATAGCCTAAGTGAAAGCTCCTCTAAAGATCTTAAGTCATCATTCTGCAACTTCCTTACCAAATCAGCAACACAGCAACAAACAGCAATCAGCTAAGGTCTTGTTGTACAGGTTGCTTAGTTTGTAGTTCTACACCCAATTAATAAGGCTAGAGCCATATGTCTCTAGCCTATACTAATAGTAGTATCTATTAGTGTTGCCTATCAATAGTCGACTATCGTTAGTTGACATCATATCAATAGTATCGATAGTCTATCGATATTAGTGATAGTATTGATACTATCGAGGACTAATTTGTGTTTAGGAGCAATAGTTTCGATAGTAATGCTCCTAAACATGGGTTGGTCTTCCATAGTTTGTAAAACTATCGATAGTATTGATAGTTTTAATCATTTAATGCAACGATACTATCGATAATATTGATAGTATCGATAGTATTACTTTAAAAATATTGATACTATCGATACTATTGCTTCCAATCAATAGTATTAGTTAATTTGTGATATCGATAGTATCGATACTATCGTTAGCACTATTGATATTGTTACTATCAGGTCAACTATTGATAGTTGGGCAACTCTAGTATCTATACCCAGTTAAGAAAAACAAGACTATATTTTATGACGAGACAACTCCACACGTGAAGATGGCAAAATTAGAAATAAAATAATACATTTCGTTACTTGAGAATCTATGGATTGAGTATGGACCCTGTTGGTCTAATAATATTATGGTAAGTCTATCTACAACATGAAAAAAATATTTCTTTCACATCTTATAAAAAGAGTAATTGATATTTTTTTCGAATAAATACGTTTAGATGCCCGCGATGTAGCGGCTAATAGCATGTCACAAAAGTAGGCTACGTTTTACCGCGGGAAAATAACATTATAATGCCTTGAGAACCACGTTATAGTCTTTAAGAGAAAACAAGTGCATATTATTGTTACTAAGACCTACATGACGTTTTTATTCGACTTGGAGGGCGTATTGAAATCGCAACAATAGCGATAACAAATATTGCAATACGTCTACCCCTCTCTATGACAGTACATAAACAATTCAAAAGACATATTTAATTAAAATATAAAAGTTATCAATTGATCTATAACTTACCTCGCTTTGTGTAAGCTCATCGTGTCTCCGGTACTTACATAAAGTTATTAGTACCTTAATTATTAAATCATAAATAAATTAACTTGTAATGTGTAGTATGAGTAGTATGAATCTTGATTTTACTTTGATTGATTGAAAAAATGTTGACGTTTATT
This sequence comes from Nycteola revayana, assembly GCA_947037095.2. NCBI lineage: Eukaryota > Metazoa > Arthropoda > Insecta > Lepidoptera > Nolidae > Nycteola > Nycteola revayana. Next base: position 27,460,321 of record OX344842.1, on the reverse strand, counting down.
TTATAGTGCTGCCATGTATCTTATGTCAAAAATTACGTTTTGTATTTTGGCCATAATAACAATTTAACTTTGTTTTTACTTTGTACAGCAGGTAAGCATTGAAATTCAACGAGGTAATGCTGCCAGCGTTCTAGGTACCTTGCCAAGTAGAATAGATTTAGAATAGTAGTATTTAATGAGTTTGTTTTATTTTAAATTAGCTACATTTTAATGGTATATAATTATGTATTTTATTTGTGTAATATAAAAATAAATAAAAAAATAAACTTTTAGAATGTATAAACAATGTTTAGATATATATAGTAATATAATACTTAAAAATAAAGAATATTTGATTTATTCTTTCTTTCTTAATTGGGTTCATATATGTATATATATATAAGTTTATTAGTTTTATTAAAGGTTAAACGAGTTTTTTGTATCCTCAACATTAATTTACGTGTGAAGGGAATGCTTGGAACAACATGCAAAAGTCATTTGACGATCACTAAGGATTCCTTCTCTTTTTCCTCTCCCAACGCCCCAATTTACCCTTGGACCAAAGTTGAGTAAGTACGTCTATTATCTCTAATTAATTACGATCCAGTAGATGCACCCTACTGCCAAACACAAACTTCCGCGTGTAGTTTTTAAGTGGAATGATTAAGAATTATGAAAATCAACAATTATTTTAAACAAGAGATTATTTATTTAATTTTCTTACAATAAAAATTTAAACCATTGTCCTCTTAATTAATTGTTTTACTTGATTTACAATACAAAGTTGACATACCAATCAACTTCTGTAACCGTGATCGTAGTGGATATTTATCAGATATAATTTATAATTTGTAATTACCAAAGCATACCTTTTTAATACCTACAGTAAAAAAATAATTCAATGTGGGCTGGCACCACATTGTATCAAAATTTCACCATACCAACTTAACTATTACGCGCAATATAAGTTCGCAACCTAATTTGAACATAATGCGAGTTCGGAACAATAACACATGGCCACGGTTGCATGGTACTTTTTCTGTCAAGGAACGCCACCACCCGTTACATGTACAATACCTAGTAACCTAAATTTATAGTTGGGTATATTTATAAATTGATTTAATAATCATTTTACACAACGACTACAAACATGATGTTTATTTTTAAAAATCGTATAAATATTAATAATTGTGTAAATTTTGCATGTGAAAAACAATAAAAATAATGTTTGAATGAAAAGGATTTTTTATTAAGTTTAATTATTTTGGAAATTGACAATATCTATACAAAAGGCAATGCTGTATAAAAATGTAACTGACTTGTATAATCTGGCAATACCAAATTGTCAATATGACTGATTAAATGATGTTGCAAATACTAAATATAGTCATATTTGTTGCCAATAACCAGACAAAATTATGTATTAATAATGAAAATGGGGCTATTAATAACGCCTAGAATTCAAAAAGGACTATCTACAAACCATTTAATTATTATAAACAGATGGTATAATATGTTATCACTATGATTAATTATTTTTTTATATGACTTTCAATACGTGATTCAATGTGTTATATTATTTCCTTATAACATTTACTCAGTAAACAACCTTCACCCGCGACTTCATCCGCGTGCTGTTTGTTATTCTTTCGTTAAACATTTTTAACGTGTAGATACTAACATAAATTCTGTGATTAAAAGTATTTAAAATTTTGACGGGGAATGTTAGGTAACACCATGCAAAATATCTTTTAAATCTGTTTCGGAGATTAGCCCGTACAGAGAGAAACAAAAAAATTAAAAAGATCTGGATGTCTGAACTCGGTTTATTGCGTTTTTTTCTATGTATGTCTATGTAGACATTCGACCTATACCTACAGTTTTATTATATGTACAGATATAGGTGTATAGATAGATATTCAAGGAGGCATCATTTACAAAAGCTTAGTCTGAAATATCTTTCAAAATAAAAAAAGTAGAACAGATAGGTAGCGAAATATAAAATTATATTTAAAAAAAAAAAACATAACGTAGGTAACTAATTTTCTAAATAAGCACTAAGTAACCTAGTTTGTTTATACATTTTCGTCAGCGAGAAGACCTTCAACTGTAAAACTAGAGGTATGTCGACGCGACGATTATTTGTTTGTAGAACTTTGTGGGACTCGTAGTCGTGTGTTGACGATACTCGAACGCGACCACTAGGTACTTAGAGTAAGTACTATTACTACGATCCGGCTGTGATACACGGATCATAATAAGTTGAAGTTAATCTATTCAAAGATGTAAACGAATTAGTGTAGTACAAAATAAGTAAAACTTCGATAAAATAGTGTAATGACTAACAAAATCTTTAGATAACTACCTAATTACTTTATCTTCGAATTTTGAAAAACTATAAAATCAATGAGTAATTTCGGAAACAATTTACTGTAGTAGGTAGTACGTACCTACGGAACAAGATCGGACAATGCTGCAATTGGTAGATGATAATTCGAACACTTTTGTTAAACAGTATTCCCAGCTCCTCGTTTATACTTTTAACCCACACATACCTAATTAGTTTTTAAATAAACCGTATAAGAATAGCGTCCAGTAAAAAAACTGATCCACTTAGAAGCGACACAAAAGCTTTGTTCATTGTTTCCACTAATGAAAAAGACGGTCGACTGTGGTAGATCCAATATTCATGAAACCAGAAGGCAGTGGTCATATAGTTGAAAACCATGCCCAGTATAAGAAATGTTCCTTCGATGACCCTGTCCTTGCGTTCATTGAGTGCCACCTCGATCATAAGACCGAGGCTTACGAATGTAAAACTTCCGTACACACCTGAGGTCACAAATTGAGGGATTGAGTATTGACAGCCGGCTTCTGAGGTAAAGAATAGTGCAAGTGCCATTAGCATCATGTTTATTCCGCGGAATAGCATTAACAGTAATTTGTAAGCCATTGAAATAAATTATATTTATAGATAGGTACTTGTTTGAAATTGACTTAATATTAATTTTTGCTAATAAAATAAATTGTATAGGTACTTAATAAATAAAAATTGTAAAAATGACATATTATGTATTATGTTTACGTAAAATTTTTGGCTACGGTTTCTGCTCATGGATGATGAGGTTGTGTCATGTCATGTTATCAAAAAAGTATCTAATCCGTTATACATACAACGGATATTATGAAGTTACTTACTACCTATAAAATTGTATGATCTATACTAATTATATATTATAAGAGGAAAAGTTTGTATTTATGTAACTTTATATTTTTGTATGTTTGTTTCCAATATAAACTAAAAAAACTACTGAACGGAATTCGATCATTCTTATGCTATTAGAATGTCACATTATTCCTAAATATTATAAACTATTTTTTACTAGAAAACAATAAGGATCCTTACTAAAACTTCGATAATGTAAACCAAAGTATGAAAAAAATGCCATAAATTGTCTTTCATAGCATGCAATGCGGAAACTATGAATGATAGAACAAAAAAATGTTCAGTAGGTAGATACTAAAGAATATATCTTTAAAAACCTTCGCGGTACCATTTGTCTAACTATGGAAGTTATGATGGAAGTTATGTAACTATAACTACTTTTTATTTAATTTTTACAAAAGCCGGAATGGTCTGGCTTTTAATGGAAAATATGAATAACATGGTACCTACTTTAGGCTTGTGCCAAAAGTACCACGTTATTCATATTAATCCTTATACCAATAAATTATTTCTCATTTAAAACTGTTTCAGTACATGTAGATTACTTTTTAACTTTTTAAATTATTAAAATCGACCAATGCATTCAAAAGATTTTAAGAGTTTAAATATGTCAACCTAAATACAAATTTAAAAATGTGAACCTAAATAAAATAATATGTAAGTATTAATAAAAGCCGTGACTCTGCAACAGCAAGATACTTCTTTCTGTAAGATTTTTGATTTCGGGTTGGATCGTGGCCACAAGATTTTTAAGACTACTTATGATCAGTTTAAAATGGGCAGGCCGCTAGTTTATAATAAAATTGAAACGTGCTCACGCACGGGGGAAATACAACAGGTGTCCAGACTTAAGGGTGATTACCTATACTTACATTTTTCTCGGGAGAAAATTTCTAGTAACACAATTTTTACTCCACCTAGGATGGCATTGATGGAAATTTGTCTGTAAGTGATAACCTCCGTAGCGTAGTGTAGTGGTATTAGGCTCGCTTTAAATTTCGGAGGTCGTGGCTTTGGCCCACGCCGGACAAGAAATCTTTGTGTAAATTCTAAGATTTCTTTCTGGGTCTGGTTGGTTGAGGGACTACCGTGCCTCGGAAAGCGCATTAAGCCGTTGTTCGCGATTGTTGTAACATGATCTATAAAAAGCGTATACCAGGGAATGGGTAGCAGCGGTTTCCTGTGTTTCAACATAATACTGCAGTCGCCAACCCGCCTGCCAAGCGTGGTGACTATAGTAAAAACCCTTCCTCGGGAGGTGGCCCATGTTCAGCAGTAGACGTTATACGGGCTAATGAATCATTAGCCCGTATAACGTCTAATAATTCATTAGCCCGTATAAGAATATACCGTATTAGAATAAGAATATACAAGTATCATTATCATCAGATGATGATGATACTTGTATATTCTTATTCTGTATTTAGTTTTATTTATTTCTGAAATAGGGCAAATAACATCTTAAAAGGAGTAGAGTCTCCTTGCAACATGATACAAAATGATGACAATGGGTTTTAAGTAATGCCGCGCATACACACCAGTCGCTTACTAACTGCCTCACCGGTTCAAAAGTGAATAATGATCTTTAAGATTTTTGATGTAGCTTAATGCTGAAGCCAGTTCCCATTTATGGTGCATAAAATTGTAATAGTATTAATCAATTTTTATTTCCTTGTCTGTGCCGTAATTAAATGTATTTTCTTTCTTTATTTCTGAGATAACAATACTAAAATGGGTTATTTTACAAACTATAATCATCCGACAAAACTTTGTAATAACAGCATTTGGCATTTTAAATTTATTTTGATTTAAACTCACTTAACAGTTTCGACAACCTCCGTAGCGTAGCGGTAATTGGCTCGCTTTAAATCTCGGAGGTCGTTGGTTCGATCCCCACACCGGACAAGAAATCTTTGTGTAAATTCTAAGATTTCTTTCCGGGTCTGGTTGGTTGAGGTCCTTCCGTGCCTCGGATAGCACGTTAAGCCGTTGGTCCCGATTGTTATAACATCATCTATAATAATTGTATATCAAGGAACGGGCAGCAGCGTTTCCTTGTGTGGTACAACATATGACTGCGGTCACCAACCCGCCTGCCAAGCGTGGTGACTATGGCAATACCCTCCCTCGGCAGGAGGCCCATATTCAGCAGTGGACGTTGTACGGGCTGATGATGATGATAAAAATTTCTGCGATCATAGTGTTCGTTTTGATATGATAGTGTACATTTTTTACTAGATTGATTTATAGGACCGGCATTACCCGGCGCCAAAAATCTGTGTGGTGGGTTTTTTTCTTTCTTAATCAAAGTATTAGGAACAATTTAAGTGATTTTATATAATATACATAGGTATATATACTTACTTAAATAAAAATTGTACGGTATTATTTTTATGTTTTTATTACATAACTAATTAGAACTAATTCTGAAGCAGTCATGTTCAAAAGATAATAAGAATCTGCTAAAGCGTTTCCGAGATCTAGTCCAATATTTCCATAAAAAAATAAAATGTCTGGCTGGGGTAACGTTAATCTAACAGGAAATGTTTTCGAATAACTAAAAAACTATAGATGTAACTAATTTAAAAATGTGCGTGACAATGCTGAAGCTTCTATCTATAACCTTTAATTATCTACATCATTTAAATGACAATCTTCGACATTATTTTGCTGGGGTAAGGCACACTAATTAAACGCTGTGCGATAAAAATGTTAAATTTTATTGAAGGTAGTGAAAACATTTTTCTCTAAAGCCATTTTGCCTCCCGCCATCTGGCGCTTAGAGCTACCGTTCTACTTGACTTGATAGTCTAGTTCAAATGACGTTACCTCGATGTCTCTAGCTCGACGGTACACTTCACCGATGGCTCGTTATCTCGAAAGGTCGAAGGATCTCTTCCTCGACGGGTCTTTTCTTCGATGGTTCATTTGATCGATGGGTTATTACCTCGAAAAATCATCAAAAGTACAGTAAGTAAATGATAAGTGTTTGTGATCAACTACAACATATTATAACGCTGTGCAATTTGCAATAGAACGCAAAAAGTATTTTAATTCCATTTGTTCTCTGTTCTTAGTAATTTATGCTATTCAATTTTTTGCTATTATTTTTCGGGGGTGTCTTGTCCACTATACAGAGACCACTATAGAGTGGTCCGACCCGCCGGAGAAGAGAGCACCCGTGAACGCGACGCGTCCCCCCTCGTCCTGCCGACCCTTAGTTTGCAAAGAACCTTTCGATGCCAAGGTCTCGTAGACGGAAGTCCGAGAGGCCCGCGAACTGTAAACTGACAGTTGCACAAAATTCCCCTAAAAATCTAAAGTATGTAGTATTTAAACCATTTATTGAGGCTGGAGCTCTGCTCGCCTTATTGTTTATGTAAAGGATAAAACGTTAAATCTAATTTATAAACTATTTCCATTTCTTTATTTTATCGATGAAAGCTCCTGTGGTAAACTTGAAAGGGCGTCATTTTTACATTGTGCATGCATTATTTTATAAAAATATGACACTTACACACGTACAAGGTTATACCGAACCGAAACCTATAGGGACGGGGCTATCGATAAACGTAACACGATAACAGACCCGATATTTTTTTAGAAAGTGTAAGAAACAAAACTACTCCCGGATACTTTGTACAAATTTATTAACTAATATTATATAAACAAACACAAAATGGCTGTGGGCCATTGAGTGTTCTCACCTTGAAAAATATATTTGAATGTTCCTTGTTGTATTTGTTCAAAATATAATGAATATATGCGATCAATATCATTACTTATTTGGTCACAACACTACAACTATCAAATTAGAACTGTCATCGAGAAAATAAAGAAATGGAAATAGTATAGTCTAAGGATGTCGGAATAAAATAAAGTATCGATATATATCGATATTTTTAAATAAATCAATATCGGTATCGATATATTTTATTAAAAATATCGATATATCGGCACGATATGAAAAAAAAGATCTAATCTACTTCAGTCATCTTAGGTACATTACTAGATAATTACTAATCAATAGACATAAATAATAAATAAATCAAGAATTTTTTATTAACTATTGATTATTAATTACACAGGTCGACAAGGTTTTTGATGCACAAAAAAGCACACACTTATTTGTCATCTTAGAGAATGATGAATATTGTTTCATCATTAAAAATATTCTGTCACGTCTAATTTTGGAGATATTTGACAATAAAAAGTAGATAATTGGCATTTAAGCCTTTTATAAACATAAGTAAATATTCTAATAAGTTTATTAGTAAAATTGTATAATGACTGATTTTGTAAGTAGCAATTCTGAATTCCAATTAACATTTATGATTTTGTTGCTGTAATGTTTTTTTTTATGAAAATATTAACATTTGAGTGCCATCAGTTAAGCAAAAGCAGTTAAGCAGCAAATTGGTTCGACCAAATAAAAACAAAAGGAAATATCGTTTTTGATACAATTTCGACATTGGATATTTGATATCGATATATCGTTACAAAAAATATCGCCTAAAAATATCGATATATCGAATTGAAACGTTTGAACGTTCTGTCTCAGATACCCATACCATACAAACCTTTTTATACTAGCTGTCCCGCGTGGTTTCACCCGCGTAGATACCGTTCCCGTCCCATATAAAAGTTCACCCTATCTTATAAGGGGTGGGGTCAGATTTCCAAAAAAAAATAAGCATGATTTTTTTGTTAGTCACAAATAATCCGCATACCAATTTTTAGCTTTCTACCTTGAAAATTGCGGAATGCTCCGTACAACTTCCACTCCCCATTTAAGGAAATTGGAGGGTTAGAAAGTAAGTAAGTTTTTTTAAGTTGAAGGGATGGAGAGTGACGACTACGTCACTCTCCATCCCTTCAACTTAAAAAAACACGTCAATTGGTCGCTCCGTTTTTCCGTTAAAGACGGACAAACAAACAGACACACACACTTTGGATGATAAATTAAAAACCGCCTCAAGGACTTTATTTAAAGTATATTATATTGAATTTATTAACTTCAGCCATCAAACAGTTTCATGTGGATATTTCTGAAATTATTTTCAATACAAACTGTTTATTTATCACCCATTTTGATAATCATTTTTATGTGCATTGTACTAAAATTAATATTGTATTACCTATTTTTGATTCCTAAATTCTCTCTAATTAGTTTATAGGGATATTCTCTTTGTCATTTATATATGTCTACTTGACATGCGGCAAATAGGAGGATTTTGTAAAGTTTTTGTATGAATTTGATTGTATATCAAATGATTATTATTTACGTTTGTTGTACTATTTTTATTTTAGGTAGAATATCATGTAATATTTCCAAAACGAAGGTACCTATTGATTATTGTAAGCATCCAGACTGTTCGATGCCAAACCAGCACACGATGTGCGCCGCTCGTAACAAGCAAAGCCCAAGACTTTATGCTTCAGGTATGACAGCATGGATGAGATACCAAATGCTCTTGTTGCATAACAGACACAGGGACAACATTGCTATGGGACTAGAGGCCGGCCAACCTCCGGCAACCAATATGCGTAAAATGTACTGGGACTATGAACTAGAGAACATGGCAGAGTTATGGGCGCGCCAATGCCAGAAAAGGCACGATGAATGTAGGAATACTGTTCGCTTCAACGTGGTACAAAACATGGACGTGCGTGGTGTAGTTAGCAGGGTAACAGAAGCTCAACTACTGGCTGATGCTGTTGGTGCTTGGTTCTCAGGCTCCCGTGTACTGCCTCCAGAAAATGTGTGGTCCTTTCGTCAGAGCAACTGTAGTGCTCCCGGAGGATGTAATGCGCATTGGTATGCGGCCGCAGCATGGGCTTCCACGTGGCGTATTGGTTGTTCTCAAGCTCTATGCACTGCCAAAAAACCTTCTTGTGTTCTCTTTCGTAAACGAAGAAAAGTGCAGAATATTACTTCCGACGCACCGACAACCAAGGCGTACACTTATGAAAATATATTGCGCCGCACAAAATACATGACGACCGCAAAAGTCTCAAAATTTCAAGATTATGCAACACTAGATAATTCAAACTTATCCCAAGAATCTCCATTGCATCGAGGTATTTTGCATCAACAGAAAAAGGGCAAAATAAGGAAGGAATCCATAATTTTAGCGTACACATTTTGTAATTACGGCCCAGCAGGAAATATCGATGGATTTCCAATATATGAAGCTGGGGCGACATGTTCCAATTGTCCCTTGGGCACGCAGTGTGGAGACCGTACACACCGTGCCCTGTGTGTGGTTCAAACTGACCCTGATATTAAAAAGTAACACAAGTTGTTTTAGAGATCAAATATTTTACGACTGTTACATATTTTAATACTTTTCCGACCACAGATGCTAAAATACATACTTGTATTTTTATTTTATGTCAGCCATTGGTCTAAGCGAGGCATTTGTTAAAGAAATAAACATAGAAACGTATAAATTCGAGATGAATGCTGGAATTTAAGTACAGAACATTGTATTCTGGGTTCGATTCCGAGATTCTAGACTCAGAATCGAATACCGTAATTATTGAGCACAGACTACTAGACTGGTAGAAGGTTAGTAAGTGGTAAACTATCGATTAATAAATCTATAACTCAGAAGCATGCACTTGGATGTTTCTGATACGTCAGAAACATTCTTCGTATGATCGTATGTGCCTTTATCGTAAACTGACACTTACAACCAAATGCTTCTGAAGATAAAAGTACATTTTGTCCTTACGCTTTTGAGGTCTATAAATATATAACATTCATAAATATTACTGACCGTCGTTGTGCGAGATAAAATAGTACTGTCAAAGAAATAAGTATAATTAAATAAGAAAGTAGAGAAACAGAGGGTAAAATAAAATAGTAATATTAATTTACATTGACACGCAGTAGCCTGTAGCCATTCGTGCTATTGCACTAAAGCTGAAAGGCTTAAGCTTATACGAGTACCAACGTGGAGTGAATTTTCCGTTCACATACGCAAAATTGCATTGAATTAATTACATAAAAAGTTTCTCCATTGCCTCGACCTTCACTAGTGATACGCTTGAATGACTTAACTATGAACTTTACCAGACTATTTTAGGTACTATACCACTCGCTGCTATAATCAAAAGAAGATGATTGACTTATTTCTAGTTTCACCATCATCATCAGCCACTACATCGTCCACTGCTGAACATGGGCCTCCTCCCGAGGGAGGGTTTTGCCATTATATTGTCATACACAGGGAAACGCTGCTGCCTGTTCCCTGGTATACGCTTGTTATAGATGAGTTATAACAATCGGGACCAACGGCTTAACGTGCTTTCCGAGGCACAGAGTGTAGTCCCTTAACCAACCATTTTACACAAAGATTTCTTGTCCGATGTGGGGATCGAACCCACGACCTCCAAGACTTAAAGGGAGCCAAATACCGCTACGCTACGGAGGTTGTCCTACGCTACGGAGGTTGTCTTTTATTGACATAAAAGAAAGATATATCCTACAAACATATAGGTGACTTTTTTACCGTCTTGAAAATAATAGGGCGTGATATGTAAATGCAGTAGATGTGTAAGGCTAGTTATTTTTGTCTATTTTTTTTACTGGCGTAGAGTGAATATTGTAACTGTAAAAATGCGTACATAAGTTAGGTAGTTACGCTATTTCGCTCACTCTTTTCATTCATATTTGATTGCGGCCTTACGATTAGTTACGTTAGTTAAAATAAGTGCACCAATTTTAAATAACGTACCGTAAGTACCTAATTTGATACGTATTTTTTTCTTTATGATTTTCACTCTATGTCAAAAATAAAAATGCCTATTTCATATATATATCACGCCCTATAATTTTCAAGACAGTAAAAAAAAGTCACCCAGTATACAACGACGACAACTCCAGCATTATGGTAATTAATCCCTGTATCGCGGCGGACTTCACGGACACAAGGCACACCTAGAAGAACAATTATCTGAGGTTCACAGTGTTCACACCAATAATTGTCCCGGGTGTGAATAGAGTCCAGAACACCACCATTAGGGTTACATTTTCTACATCTTAAAGTTTAATAATATACCTATATTTGCATCAGAGATATAACATGCATCATAAATTCCAAGTATTTCTCACCGAGATTTCGTTTCCGCTCTGTGTCTTGCATTTGTTATAAACGTTATGCTGCCGATTCAACTGATGTTACATCTCTTAGTTATTAGTAATTTGTTACAAACAGATACACGTAAGTACATTAGAGACGTAGCCTCAGTGCACGGTTTGATAGTACAAGATACCGTAAAAGAAAAATATACCCTCATCTTATATTTTGTAATAAAGGTGATTAAGTATACCTATGTTAGTAAAAAAGTATATAAATCAATCGCAGATTGGTAGGCATTTTTGATAAGCCGGCTTTAAGCAATAGGATAAACAATTAACTAACTTATCTGTTATCCTGTGTACATACACAGGATCGATGATTATAGATAAGTAAAACAACATTAATACGCGTCTTATTGCGGTCACACGCCGTTTAATTTAGGCAGTTAATAAAAATTGGATTCACCGAATTTGTGAAGTTTTGGAATAATTAGTAATGAAACGCCAATGAATGACATTTTAAGCAAAAATATTTATGAGACAATTTTTATGTGAGATAGTTTCTTTGTGGGCATTTTGCCTGCGATTGTGTTGGGGCAAGCAATATTTTTGTATATTTTTAAAATAAATACCATCCTTTTAACAGTAAATTGTATCGGTGTGCCTGTTTTGGGTGGATTTGGTTTGGAAGTGCTAATTGGAGTAATTCTATGTCGAAGCACATTAACTACTTTCTCAATGAATAAATAATAATTTTCTTATTAACACAGTCTAAAATTTACTTAATTACTGTATTTATCAGATTAATCTAGTTTGTTTCATAAACCTCTGAATATGACATATGCCTACTATCATATAAAGTAGCATATAAAGTAAATATTTCTACAACCGTATCTCAGACAAAATCTCAATTTATGACAACTTTATTCAAAATTCTGTTCCACATGTGGAATAAGTATTCGCATTATGTAATGTAGTGGTGGCTGTTTATTAGTGTAGTTTCGGAATATTAAAGGACCGACTCAACTTTAGTTTGAAAACATCCTATTCACGGTTTCATAATTATCTGCTTTACCGTACGTATTTAGTTGGGTAACTACAAACTACTGGACAAGGCCTTACCTGAGCTGATTATAGTAGGTAGGTATTGTCATATTTGCATAGAATGGAAACGAAACTTTTGCTTTTGACTAAATCCTGGGTATGAATTTCATACTAGGTAATTTAAACCAGTGTTTTTCAATCTTTTTGATTTCGCATCCCCTTTACGGCTGTAAAATTCTGGGGACCCCTTGTTCCTAAGACAGACAAATAAATAATTTAGAAGGCAATGTAATAGTTTTTTGTAATAAGCTGCGAGGGTTTTGTAAATTTGCATGACGTAAGTTGACAAAGCTTTTTGCTGGCGACTCCCCAAGACTGGCTTCGCGACCCACACCTTGAAAAATACTGCTTTAAACGCTTGGTTGCGGTTTCATCGTAAAGATGAGCATAGCGTCATAACTATGTTTACGGGCCTCATAGTCGAGATCATAAACTGCCCAAGTCAATTAGAGCAAGCAACATTTAAAGTGATGGCACCACTGAAACAGTCGTAAATATATAGTTTTTCAACAAAAACTTTCTTTTGTAATTCAAACCTTACTAATATATATAAAGCTAAAGAATTTGTTTGTACAACTACTGGACCGATTTGAAAATTTCTTTCAGTTTTAGAAAGCCCGTTTATCGAGAATTTTTCCATTTAATGATGAAGTTCTAACGGGAACGAGAATTACGCGGAAACCGCGATTTTGATGACTATGATTCAAATTGTTATCATATTAAAAAGTAAAGTTTGGAAATGTTGAATGTAACTCTTACACTAAAAAATATATATTTGATATAATATGTCCACCACTATACGGTTACACATGTCGATCCTTTTATCAAAGTTTGCTTTTATTTAAGTTGGTTTAACTCTACTGTTAATGGCCATGTTAATTTTTCAACCGTTATATTACCAAACCAGAGGCTATGGCAATATTACTAATAGGTATTAGACCAAATAAAAAGTACAGACAGTAACACACTGAAGCCGGTAAAAACACGCACAACTTACGCACACACGCGTACCAAAACTATGCCTTACCTTGTTAGTCAATATTCATATTCATTTATTGCAAACTTACTTATATTATTACTGCTCAAGAAAAAAATGACTTCAGTGCAATGTTTGTATCGCTCCATTTTTACTTTAATTTGGTCTAAGGCCTATTATTACACAAAAATATGATTTTATTTCGACTTACATGTAGCTTATTGAGCACAAAAATAAAATTATTCATATATATAAAATTATTTCCTTACTTCGAAATCCAATTTCTCACCTGTAACTAAATTGTGCTCGGGTACTTCAACATCGTGTCTGTATTGTAAAGTCTGGGCGACAGCATGTGCGATATTTTTAAAAAACTCTTTACAAAATATAGTTTAGAATAACGTAAACATAACTTTTATTAGTAGGTATAATACTTAGGCATAATGCAAAGGTTAGCATAACTAGCTGGCTTGGGGCTGGCCCCTTGGTGTGCTCTTAAGATGTTTTATTACGTGTTTATAACATTATATCTATTAAGTAAGTATTCATCATCATCAGCATCATCACCGTCAGCCCGTATAGCGTCCACTGCTGAACATGGGTCTCCTCCCGAGGGAGGGTATTTGCCATAGTCACCACGCTTGGCAGGTGGGTTGATGACCGCAGTATTATGTTGTACCACACAAGGAAACGCTGCTGCCCGTTCCTTGATATACGATTATTATAGATGATGTTATATAACAATCGGGACCAACGGCTTAACGTGCTTTCCGAGGCACATAGGGTAGTCCCTAACTAACCAGACCCGGAAAGAAATCTTAGAATTTACACAAAGATTTTCTGTCCGGTGTGGGGATCGAACCCACGACCTCCGAGATTCAAGGCGAGCCTAATAAATAAGCAATTATGCATAAATATCGTAAGTTTCGCTATGCAATGTATTTTATACCTATAATCAGAAAATTGTATACAGTTATTAACTAATAGTTACTAACTAAATAACTGAATATAAGAAAATACAACTTTAAAAATAATTTATATATATATATATAAGTTGTATATATTATACAACAAAAAGTGGCAAGTTGAAACTAAAACTTGCATTAAAAATACTATAGCTTGGCAAGAAAGTCATGAAGCCGAACTAAAATATATTTTTGCTAGTAACATTCGTTCAGTCAGTTGTCATGTCAACAAAATATGACAAAGCTTGTACAAAAGTGGGTTTTACTCCACAAAGGCCACAGCAAAAGAACTGAGAACTGTGGTTTACAATTTTCGTGTTATATTGAATTGTTTTGTGTTAGGGTGATGTTCATTACTTTTTGCTCCTAAAATGAGCAATATTGTAATCCGCAGTGGCAATAGAGAGATCATTTATAAAGTCGATAAACAATTTTCGGCAAAACAAGAAGCCGAACAAAGTGTTGTCTAATATCAACGATATTTAAAGAAAACCTACTGAAATTATAGGTATATTTTAATGACACCAGGTCATTAAAATATTATATGTGCTCATTAAAATAAATAGGTATGAAATAAACGTCCCAAAAGGGATTATTTTCATTGAAAAACGAATTCGTGAATGTGATGTTACATTTCAAAAGAGGAATTTGTATATAGTTATATAGCGCGAATGCATAATCTTCATGCTTGTTTCCGTAATGATGATGAATATTTTAAAGAACGTTTGTAATGTTTTTTTTTTGTTACTTGATGTGGTAATTTCTATATTAATTTATAAATTTGAGGTTTTAGAAAACCCGTTATTACTGGAAGGCGGATTCTTCTAGAAGGCTAAATCATATCTGTTAATGACTGGCAAAATGTATGCGAAAATATAATGAAGATAGAAGAATTAAGTTATTAATAAAAATGAAAATACACACTCATCCTAAATACACACCACACACTGCATTTACTTGGCTTTGGCCCGTAAATGTAGCTAAAACCAGCCTACGAGCTGAGAAAAAGAACACGCTCGATAATAATAATAATAAATTTCTTTATTGGCACAAAAATACAAGTAGGTACATAATAGTAGAAAGCTTATTATAGGTACAGAAAATATTAATTATAATGTTCTGCTGGTACTTAAAATAGGATATCCTGTGCTATAAGTACCAGCAACCTTCCAGTGTCACAGTCAAACTAGGTAAAAATGTACTGGTTACAGTGAGAAAGTAAATCTACTTACAATATTTACTTTACGAAACTTAGTTATTAAGATAAAATTCATGTTAAAGATTTAGTAAATTTAATTGAAGATAATATTATAAATTTTCAAGGTAACTGCAGCCGTGAAACATGCGTATGTAATTTTAAAACTACTTGAGGAATTATTACATTGGCATTCGAAGTTTTTTTTTTTTTTTTTTTTTTTTTTTCGGATTGTCATACGTAGGTAGCCACGAGGCTTTTGCTACTTCACCGGGCATAAAGGCGAGCAGAGCTCCAGCCTTAATTAAATGCTTTAAAAACTACAAACTAAGCAACCTGCGCAAGAGGGCGCCCCCTGTGGGGCTTGGACCTCGGCTCAGGGCGGTCGCTGGCGATGAGATTGAGGGATTATGACATTTAGTATTTTAGGGGAGTTTTGTGCAACTGTCGCTCTACTTTACAGTTCGTGGGCCTCTCGGACTTCGGGTCTACGAGGGCATCGGATGGTTCTTTGCAAGCTAAGGGTCAGGAGGACGAGGGGGTACGCGTCGCGTTCGCGGGTGCACTCTTCTCCGGCGGGTCGGATAGAGTGGTCTCTGTGTAGTCGTGCTAGTTTCTTGCAGTCTTTTTAATGCTAGTTGGTAGATTGTTATCTCGTCGTCTGGGTCATCTAGGACGCCCCGAGGCCGACGGTGTTTACGACGCTTTGTGGGCAAAGGCCTATAGTCAGATGCTGCAACAACCAACGGGTTTGGGTGTTGTGCCGCGGATTCGAAGAAGCGTTCCGACGCCTCTTTCATCCACTGCTTGATGGAAGGCAGTTGGAGATCAGAATGTAAATTGCGATTACGAATGAACCACGGTGCCCCGGTGGCTCGTCGAGTGAATCTACTTTGAACAGTCTGTAAGCGGTACAAACTGCTAGACGCGGTATGAGCAAATACGGTGCTCGCGTACGTCATAATCGGTCGTATACACGTGGTGTAAATCCTAACCTTATTATCTAGTGATAGTTTGCTGCGTGAATTTAGAAGACAGTGAAGTCGACTAAGCGTGAGTAAAGCGCGTGCACGAACGGTTTCTACATGCGCTCTAAAGTTTAGCTTTCGGTCAAGGATTACGCCTAAGTACTTGGCTTGCCGTTCCCAAGGGATTGGTTCGCCAAACATCTTGACCGGTGGAAGGTCCGGTGGACTGTTAAATCTCGAGAAGAGTACCGCGGCGCTCTTTGTCGGATTTATTTCGATTCTCCACTTTCTGAACCATTTGCCTAAAGCATTTGATGCGGATTGTAGAGCGTCGTGAATGGCGGCAGGACTGCGGCCCGAGTAGTATAAAGCGGTATCGTCCGCGAATAGAGCCAGATGGGCTTTCTTGGGTTTCGGGATGTCACTTGTGTAAAGCGAGAACAGGAGTGGCGAAAGTACTGAGCCTTGTGGCACTCCTGCTTGGATCGGGTGAGGGGAAGAGTAATCTCCTTCTACACGATACCTAAAGGTTCTCCCCGAGAGGTAGTCTCGAATGATGTGCACGAGACGGTCCGGCACTTTGAGTTGGTAGAGCTTATAAATTAAGCCATTGTGCCAGACTTTGTCGAACGCTTTAGCTACGTCGAAGAAGAGTGCTCCCGTATGGCATTTGTGTTTAGCTGATTTAACAAGGATGTGTTCGACAATGCGGTGCACTTGGTGAACACAGGAGTGTTTGGCTCGAAAGCCAAACTGCTCATCAGGAAGAAGATTGTTATTCATAGTGAATGCTAGTAGGCGGGCATAGATTATGCGCTCATAAAGCTTACCCAAGGATTTGAGAAGACTTATAGGGCGATAAGAAGTGGGATCCTGGTTTGGCTTGCCAGGCTTAGGAATACCAATCACAGTAGCTTCTTTCCACTGGTATGGAAATATGTTGTTGGCTAGAGCCGCGTTGAAAATTGCGGTCAAGAGGCAAAGCAGTGGAATTGAGAATTGCTTAAGCACTCGATTGGTAATTCCATCGGGACCTGGGGCTTTTCTGGGATGTAAGTCCTTAATCAAAGATTTCACTTCGTCTACGGTAACTGCCGGTAGCGCGTCATTATTTTCGTCCTCCCCATTGGCCGGGGGCTCGTCGGCGGTATGGACATGTATCGCGGGTAGGGGAATTGCGGCTCTACGTTCGACCTCAGCGTTGACCTCTGCGAGGTGGACAGGATCTACAGGTAGAGTACTTGGAGAACACTGGGTTTCCAGACTATCAGCTAGGCATTCGGCCTTCTCGTCATCGTCAAACGCAGGGCGTTGATTCGGGCGATTAAGAGGGGGCATAGAGGAACAGGTTATGGATTTGAGCTTCTTACATAGGTCCCAAAAGGCCAAATGTGACGGTTTAAGGTCACTCAACATCGTATCCCATCTGGAGTTTCGCATATCGCTGATGCGATCTCTTACAGCGCGCTGAAGGGATCGCATACGCAAGCGGTTTTCCTCGGTGTGATACGAGTCGTAGGCTCTAATGGCCGCATTCTTCTCGGTCATCAACGCACGCACATCGTCAGGGAGCTTCCATCGATCAAGATTATCAATCGCTGAAACCTCCCGTAAACATTCATTCAACTGACAATGGACGTGAGCCGTGAGGGAGTCAATAGCGTCAAGCGTTTGCTCGGGGGTTTGGATGTGAGAGGGTATGGAGTCAAGATATTCTGAGGAAGCAGACTCGAGTCGGGACCCGAGCTTTTTCCAGTCAGTAACAGTCTTGGTCTGAGAAGAATCTGAGTGACCACTGGGACACAGTAGTTCTATGATGACGGGCCTGTGGTCCGAACATAACTCGTGATGCACCTGTATAGAAGATAAACGTAAGTTTATGTTCTTTACAAGTGCAATGTCGAGTATGTCCGGTCGGTGGCCAGGAGTGTGAGGGAAATGGGTAGGTTCGAAAGGAATAATAGGATCGAAGGGAATGAGTTCTAAGCATTGTGACAGTGAGGTGCCTCTCGAGTTGTTCGTGTTGCAGCTCCATGTCACATGCTTAGCATTTAGGTCACCGGCGACGATGACCGCTCCCCCTAAGTCATGAAGGATTTGGATATCGCTCCGTAACAACTCCTTGTCTGGGGGAAGGTAAGCCGAAACGATGGTGATTGGCTGATGTCCTGTCATGCCTAGCCGACAGACAGAAACTTCTATGTTTACGAGATCGACTGGCGGGTCCAACGGTATGCAATGCAGTGACCTTTTGAAATAGATCAAAGTGCCACCTTTTGCAGAAATAGTCCTGTCATTTCTAACTACTCGGTAATTCGCGATGCCAGGACTTCTCCGATTGGACGGCTTGAGGAATGTCTCTTGAACTAAAAACAGGTCTAATTGATGGTCACGGAGAAATTCTCCGATTTCATCTCGCTGCTTTAGTATACCGTCCGCGTTAAAGAACCCTATCCGGAGGGATCTGGGCTTAATCCTACTAGAGACTTTACTCATTCCTATTTGTCTAACACTATCCATAGTTAGTTTTTATTAGAAAAAGAGCTAATGACCACGGCTGTTTGTAGCCTAGTCTGAAGTGCGAGTTTGATGTCATTAGGGTTCTCTTTTAACCTCTCAATGAGATCAACAAGCTCCATGATGACGTCAATATCGATAGACGCTATATAATCGGCAATTATGTCTAATTTAGCGCTAGCGGAGTTGTGAGATTTGTGCAAAAGGGGTGTGGGTTTTGGGGCCCGGGCCACCTTTGCTTGGGCCTGAGGGGCTTGCGAGGCCTGGGAAATCTTAACCTTTTGGGCCTGAGGGGCCTGTGAGGCTTGAGAGTTTTTAGCCTTTATGGCCTGAGGGGCATTCGAGGCTTGAGCGACTGTAGAATGGACGTCCTCAACCACTGGTGAGACGACGTTGGTCGGTCCCATAGGTTGAGAGGGGTGCCATTTTGGATACGGCCAAGCCGGTCCTAACATAGTACCTCGGACCTGAACGGAGTTAATAGGCGGGATGGTAGTTTCAGGTTTTGGGACTGAAACGGAAGCAGATGGAAGCTTAGTGGTCTTGGACCTGCTTCGTTTGCTTTTGTATCCTCCTTTGAGCTTACGCCCTTTGTTGGGAGCTTTCGGACAGCCCCGATAGTTCGCTGGATGCCCTATTTCCTGGCAGTTTACACAACCAGGTGGGTCGGAACTATCGTTGCGGTCCTTAGGACGACTGCAATCTGTCGTGTGATGCCCGGGGGTCAAACATTTCACGCACCTCGGTTCAACGTGGCAATATCTAGAGGAATGTCCGAATTGCTGACAATTATGACACTGCCCTATAGTAGCGTTGCGCCTGGGAGGTTCAACTATTACTCCATCTAGATCGCAGATGGATTTAATAGCGAAGATCTTTTGACCCTCCGCAGACTTTTCGAGATGGACCAGAATCATGTCGAAAGATTCCCCGTTTGCTTTGCGCATACGGTGCACTTCACGCACAGGGAATCCTTGACTCGAGATTGATGCCTTGATGTCATCAATCTCGAGTTGACGTGGGACACGGCGAATGACTACCCGTAAAGGCTGCTCGGCCGGGAGTCCATAGTAAAAGTATTGCACTTTTTCGTTATCTAGTAGTGTCGTGATTGAGCGATGATCGCGAGATGATTTTAATTGAAGGCGAATTACTCCCATTTTAAGAATGGGTGTAGCCCTAAAATCTGTTATACCTTTAGCCGGAAGGTAACTTTTAATCTGCGACCATTTGTGCATGTCTTTAATCATGATCGGCGTCGGTTTGTCGGATTTACCGGAAGCCGATTGGGATAGAAGCTGCGAGTTCGCGGATGTCCCTGGGCGAGGTGAGGATAATTTAGCGTCATAGGCTGGAGTCCTCTTTGGCTTTGGAGATCTTGACTCGGAGTCCGAACCGGTCTCGGACTTCCTTTTTACCTTTCCCCTTTTGCCTGCCACTTGCCATGGAGCTCCCGAGTCATTATCATCCGAGTCCGAAGACTCAGACGACCGAGAGTTTCCTCCGCAAGGGAGTTCGTCCGTTGACATGACGGACGAGGCAGAGGGCGAGGGGGACCGTGTTTGGCTTATTCGCGAATTGATAGGAGAGCGATCGCGGTCGCTACCTGAGCACGGCCTCATCTGATCCTTCGCGGAATCTCGCGCGGCTTTTGATCTCGCGGTCTCTTTGTTCCGTAATGACTCGGCGGCGGTCGGACGTGGACAAAGGGATTTGGACCCATTGTTCGTTTTATTACTTGCAGGTGCAAGTAACGAACAATGGTCGGCGGGATTTATTTTGTTCGCTGCCTTATCAGGCATTGAACAAAGGCCTGGTTTAACAATACCAAGCCTTTCATCGGGCGACATCGTGAGGTCGCTTTCCCCTGGTTGCGGTATTCCGAACTTCTCACATAGCTCCAGCCAAATTTTTGGATCTCGCGATCTAATAATTTGGCCTGCACGTGAGAAGTAGTCAGACGGCCCCTGGGAGAAAGTTTCCGACATGATTCGCGCAGGATGTTAAGATTACTACCACGAAGTTACAGGGGTTCCTCGCGTAGCGTTCCGAGGAGAAGAACCCACAACAAACTCCTCGGCTGTCGCTCCTATTTGTTACGTTGCCTAGTCCCCGGGTTGGATGGGCCCAGGGATGTGTGAGTATGTGTAACCCTCCTCGCCGGGTATAAGCGAGGAGGTTTGAGTGCCTATAGGTGAGCCCTAAGCTTGTGTTCCCTTCGCCAATCTCAATGTGCGAAGGGTTCCTATCAGCTTCAGTGTCGAGGATGATATGGGCCGAAGCCGTCAGCACCCAAACAACACTAAAGAATGGGATGAATAGGGAAAGGGTAGGGTGGGAATGAGGAGAAAACTAGCGTCGACTAGGGGAGCCCCCAAGGCCGGTGGTTCTAGTCCCTTCCAATTGATTGCGTTGTCCTGAGGGGACAAAGCTGGGTGAATCGGGTCAACACCCCACTTGGCTTCGTTGGCACGGTTACGTTTCCACCAAGGACCACAACGTGGCTTTTCCCTGAAGGGGCAAAGAGTCTAGAAACAGAAAAAACTCAGAGAGATGCTGTCTTGAAAAAGACGCCACCCCTCTGATAAAGTGATAGTCGTAAACGACTGAAACGTACGGCAAGCGTACGTATCCTTGTAAATTGGCGGAGCGCACACGGAACACGTCCGCACGCACCGAGGGCCAAGATGCAAGTCCAAAGGCATTCGAAGACGAACAGTATTATTGTGTGTGATATCTGGACGAAAACATTTTAGATTCCAATTCAAATTTTAATTATAATTAAAGCAGTCAAAACCTTTTCAGGTTCTATTTTTATTGTTATTATAGCTAACTTTATGGATATTAATGTGGTTGTAGGTATAAAGGCGCAAACACATTATTAAAACGCGACGCGACGCCACGACATACTAGCAATTTTTGAATACATTTAGCTAACCGTAGAGGAAGTGTATGGTTATGTACTATGGATTTAATAAATAATGAGTCAGATGAAGACTTTGATATTATGTAAGATGTATTCATTTGCTCGACTATTTCTTCCCATCCATTATTTCTCACAGTATGATACCTGAATATAGCTAAATTCATGTCATATAGAACAGGATATCGTTTTACCAACTCAGTTAATCTTTCGTCGATCATTTCGCTAAATAAATGCAAAAATAATATTAAATTGGCATAAATTCCGTTTAATAGTTTTAAGAATAGGGATGAGGTAAAAAATGCGTGTAATGCTCTGTGATAGTTCTCGGACGACTGATGCGTGGCGTTGGGTGTTGTCTAGAAACATACCGCGCACGCCGCGTCGGATAGTGTGTTTAGCCCCACCAAGTTCAACACACCGACCTGGCACGTCTGGATCGGGTGGCGAATGCGCGCGTGGCGTCGCTTCGGGTGTTCATAGTGTGTTCTGTTCTATAGAAAACAATACATTTGATTCGAATCAACACGCGTCGCGTTTCATCAGGTGGCGTCGCATTTTAACAATATTTTTCCACCTTTATAACCCCGTTGAATAGCTATGGTTTTATTTTCGGACAGACATACGTTGTTAGCCACTAGGCTTTTGCTACTTCGCCGGGCATAAAGGCGAGCGACATCCGCCTGACAAGCGTGGTGATTATGACAATATCCCTCAACGATTCTGGCTTGCCAAGGTTTGTTAAGGCGCGGTGAATAGACGACTTTTACGTATTAGTTTTGTCACTGTTCCTTTACTGCTCCGCGTAGAAATGAAAGAGAAGCGAAGAGACGCCGCGATGGCGCAACGTTTCGTTCGACTCGTTCGAGTTATTTAATACATTAATCCTTGCAAATATCTTATTCCAATCGATAAATAAAAACAACAGTTCCCTTTATTATTATATATTACATCACTGTTATTAATATTATCAAGTTTTGTTTATAAATAATACAGTTACAATTGCTACAATTTCAATTTAAATGGTTATTTTATGGTTTTTTTTTATCGAGAAAATTTACCGAAAACGTGTTTGGAACACAATGGTCCCCCATAAATATGATCAAGATTAACATATATTTTTTTAGCTGCTCTAAAATGTAAGCATTTGGCTAAAAAACTGTTTTGTTAAGCCTATTTTGACTAGGTACAGCGCCTTAATAGGAGGCCCATGTCCAGCAGTGGACGTAACCGGCTGTAAAAGATAAAGAAGAATGAGAAGCATCATAATTAAACTGAGTGTTTTTTTTTATGGACATGTAATGCAGTTATCCAAGAGGCTTTTGCTACTTCACCTGGCAAAAAGGGGAGCAGAGCTCTCCAGCCTAGATAAATGATATAAAAAGTACAAACTAAGCAACCTGCGCTATAGTTCGTTAACGTCCTTGTGTCTTATCCTACCAAAATTATAACAGTGAAAGTTTGTATTAATGGATGGACGTGTGGATGTTACAGTCTCTTTCAAGCTTAGTCTACTGAATGGATTTGACTATAATTTTGGCTTATGTTTAACTTACCACCAAAAAAATTGAAAATGATCACCAAAATTAAACCCGCATTTTAATGTAAAATGGTTACCAAAGTTTTAACATTTCGCTATCGTATTTAAGCAAAATGACTCCAAATAAATCATTGTTAACCCAAAAGTAGTAAATGATCACCAAAAGTAGTAAATGATCAGCAAAAGTACCTAAATGTTTTACTAATTTACTATTCGGTTCTGGCACTCGCCGGCCGCTGCCGCGGCACCGCTCGCTTCGCTCGCTCGGCTCGTGCGTTGTATGGCCGCAGCTCTAACCTAACCTAACCGATTGTCATTTTTCATTGATTTTATTAAGGTAGAAATAGCGCAATAATTTGCTCGCTAAGATTTGGTGATCATTTACTACATTTGGTGATCATTTACTACATTTGGTGTTCGAATACAATTTGAAGTGCAGTCATGACTAAAATAGCTAGTACTATTATAATTTTAGACTTTATTTTTCTGGTGTCAAGTATATATTTTTGGTGGTCATTATATTTTATCCCATAATTTTGCATGGGGTTAGTTTATAAGATTAACATCAATACTACAAAACATAACGCTACGATCACTGGATTAGATTAGTAGTCCAACGTAGGTACAACCGCACCGCACCGTTGTTTGTTTGTATTGAATTGGCCCCGTAACTACTGGACCGATTTGAAAAAATCTTTTACCGTTAGAAAGCTACACTATCCCCGGATGACGTAGGCTATGTTTAACTATGAAGTTCCCACGGGTGAGAACGCGCGCCAGAAGCTAGTACAAAATAATTTTTATACCCCTGCTGTAGGTTCCTACATTTATGAGTGGTGTACTGATGCTCTCTCTACGAGCCTTCCGTTTGTTACACGATACGTTGGTACCGTATTAACATCTAACATAATGCATAGTAACAACAACAAAAAAGAGACAACCTCCGTAACGTAGCGGTATTTGGCTCGCTTAAAATTTCGGAGGTAGTGGGTTCGATCCCCACGCTGAACAGGAAATCTTTGTGTAAATTCTTAGATTTCTATCCGGGTCTGGGTGGTTGAGGGACTACCCGCCGTGCCTCGGAAAGCACGTTAAGCCGTGGGTCCTTAATGTTATAACATCATCTATAATAATCGTATATCAAGGAACGGGCAGCAGCGTATCCTTGTCAATTTTTTTTCAAATTCAAATTCAATGGCAAATACCTTCCCTTGGGAGGAGTCCTATGTTTAGCAGTGGAGCTTATATGAGCTGATGATGATGATGATATGCATAGTTCGAAATGAAACTTTAGTTTCGATATTGAAAATATTGAATTGCTTCACTTTTCCATAGTAAATACCTATTATAGAATTATTCTGTGCCTTATTCTTATCATATTCATCTAGAAAGTGTTACGGAGTTTTATACAGTGTCGGATTAACACATGTAAAACAAATGAAGCGGTTGCTGAAGCATGTTTGAAAATCTTGAAGTTTACTTAAGGAATCTGGGGTCCACAGGCTTCAGGCAAGACAGATAATCTCAACGTTTTATAGGCCCCCTTTTACATATTAGTTAATTGGTTAGTCAAGCGGCCGCAGCCCAATGGCTAGGGCGTCGGACTTGTGATCTTGAGCTCGCCGGTTCTAACCCCAACCATTGTGCTACCGACGTGAACCCACTCGTAACACAAGCATTTTTAGCTTAGAACAAGTCCGAAACCCTAGCCATTGGGCTACGGCAGCTTAAAAAGCATTAGGTACTTTTAATTGCACTGATTTTAAACACTTATTAATCCGGTGAGATGTTTATACGAATTTCGCCAAGTCGCGTGAATGTATTGATGACTTTCACACGACTAAAAAAATACTGCAGAATGCAGAATGAACGTAACAATTTAAGAGCGGATTTTTACTGTTATGTACTTAGTCCCTACTGATGCAGAATATTATAATAATTTAGTAACATATACCTAACATATTTTATACCACTATATTATGATTCGTCATGGTCTTTGTAAAACGACCTTTATCATCTCTATTTCAATATCATAACAGATACAAATTGTACAAATGATATTTTATTTGGCACAGATACAGATAACAGATTAATATAACTAAAGGTTTTGACAATACACAATAAGTAACCAGTTACAGCTGTACACAACTTTTATAATAAACAGTGCTTTGTTTTAATTAAGCTAAATCATCTAAAATGTGAAAGTAATTACTTAAGAATAAACAAAGAAAAATAAATAGAATTTGCTGGCAATATGGATAAGCTTAATTAACAACTTTGGAGAAGAAAGGATTTAAATAATGTGAAACTATCATGAAATATATTCGTCTGTGTACAAATTTCAGTATAGTGTATACACATTCTGTACAGTGGGTTGTTGTGAGATACATTATTGTTACTGGTAGGTATACTTAATAATTCATATTTTGTCTATTAACACCTTGAAAGCTAACGTAAAGCCTCCTTTATACAAAAATGAATAGAATGTTTATGGACTAAAAGGATTGAGATGACATTGACAGCTATTGTATACAATAGGGCTTTCGTCCTATTTTTTTAAAATAATAACGTGCATTGTATTACATTTTGAATACTTTCTGTATAATATAATAATAATCATCGATTATTTAATCGTTATATTGAAAAATGCTTTCTGCAGCAAAAGTTCGCCAGCATGGGATGCAAGATGAAAATTGGGTGATAAAAGATAAAATTAACCAGTACCGAGGTCTTATAAAGTTATATGGTAAGATTGTGACTTGTTTCAATGTTTATTAGTTTTTGTACTCGACATCCTACTATCCTATTATTATTAAAAACGCGAAAGTTTGTAAGTATGGATTTAATTACTCTTTCACGTAAAAACTACTGAACGGAATTGGCAGATTTTTTTCACCGGGATAGGTTATTCGCTGGATTAACATATAAGTTACAAATAATCACGCTTTGACCTACAGGAGCAGAGTAACGCGGGTAATACCGCGGGGCGCAGCTAGTATTATATAAATGGCTTACCATGTAGTATAAATGGCTACAAACATTCGCTAACGGAGACTGAACTTATAGTCTCAGACCAAGACCGCGCTGCAAGTAACACACTGAAGCCGTTAAAAACTCTTGTACATTCACAGCTTACGCACACACGGATACCAAAACTCTGCCTTACCTTGTCAGTCGATATGTCATTCTATCGCAGCATTAGGTGCTTGATATCATAACAAACTTAATGATTTATTAACAAAAATTCCCAATGCGTCTTGTAATCGTGTACAAATCAAAGTTTAACGCTTTTTTATAACATCAACATGGGTACTGTGAATAATCGTAGCAATTTTATCCATACTACTGCACAAAAAAATGGCTTCAGTGCATTTCGGCCGGTTGAATGGGCAAGCATAAATGTCTCAATCACTATAAGGCTGTTCCGAATGTTCCGATGCCCTCATAGATGCGAAGTCCGAGAAGTTGACGAGCTGTAACGTAGCAGCTAAAAGTCATAATCCCTCAATGCCTCGGTCAGCGATCGCCCCGAGCCAAGGTCCAAGTTAGTTTGCAATTTAAAAACCATTTAATAAAGCTGGAGCTCTGCTCGCCTTTAAGCCCGGTGAAGTAGCAAAAGCCTTATGGGTACCTACATAAATACAATTATGACGACGATTAGAATGACGCGAACAATGCGGCGACGCGAGCCTTGAGAAATCTTGTCCGTCTAACGGCGTGCCTGCGCCACGCGGCTTGTGTATAGTTCACATCGTGTCGCCTACCTACGTTTTGTATTGAAACGTTGTAAATCGGCAAGATGCCTATGTCGCCCCTGCACCTTACGCCGTTTCTGTATAATTCGCGCCTAAGGCTAAGAGTCACAGAGCTGTTTTCACCCGCGCCCGCCGCATTGCGGACCCGCTACTTCTGTAGGATGTAGATTTATATTCAAAAATTAAAAGCACATTTCACGACGCCTTCCACAACCGCGGCGGTTGCGGGTTCAAACCGCTCCATGAGTTCTTAGCGTTATGCTACCACGCCATGCCGCCGTCCGCATGTGATGTACACGTTAAAGGAACGCCCAAGTTAATGTTGGGTTAACGTAATAGTGGAAAAACTGCTTCGAAACCTACTTATATACACACACTGCACGTGACCTGAAAAGTATAAATATTTACTGAAAAGCGATGGCTCGTACCAACATTGTGAATTTAAAGTGACACTTTTTTTTTTTTTTGACCGGGGTCAACATGCGTAGTCGCACTTTCTCGCTGGCGCAAGGATCACTATTATGTGATCCTTGCGTCAGCGAGGGGCATGTGGGGCTCTTCCTCTGTAGAACGCGGTGCGCTGTCGCACCGCAGAGAGGACATACCCACTAAAAAAGCCCCCGGGCGTTCCACAGTCTGCCGTATAGTGTGAGGGGACCCAAGAACCATATGGGCCTTTGGTCATCCCCCCACGGCAGAGTTCTTCAACAAACTCTCGCCCCGGTAAAAGGGCGAGAGTTTCCCTCCCCCTTGGCCCCATCGCGAGTGTTAAGCACCCGCGATGGGTACCGTCCTACTCCTACAGGGGCGCCCGGACGCTAAGGCGCTCCCCGACCTACTCATGAATGTGACCCTAAGGAGCAAAGCCATGCACTCTGCTCCCCAGGGTCACCCCTTATGGCGGGAGACGGCGGAGTTCAGCCCTCCGCCTCCGGCCAATGCGACGTCTACGAAGCGGGTGAGAGCTGGGATCGTCTTCTCTCACCCGCTCCGCGGCCTTCTTCTGTGAAACTACCGTCTCACCATCCAAAGAGGCCATCGACTCCCACGATCTCTCGCTCTCGAGCAACTTCTGAGTGATGTTCGAAAGCGAGAGATCGTCACCTAACTGAGCGACAAGCGCACTGCGCTCAGACGCCCAAGCCGGACACTCGACCAGCGTGTGTTGCGCCGTATCATCGGCGCAATCACAATGGTGGCAACGAGTGTCCGGCTCTCTCCTTGCCACCTTGCACAAGTAATGACCGAAGCATCCGTGCCCCGTCATTACCTGTGCAAGGCGGAATTTAAAGTGACACTAACTTAACTTATGGCAGTACCTACCAGTAAATTCATTGCAGTAGCGTATTCGATAAAAGTGAGCAGTCTGAGTGACACTAAAAGCTGTGTGACTACCAACGCTCGAATGCACTAAAATTTCATTTGGATTTGAGTTTTACAAATTGACAAAGACTATTACGACGGGATTTCAAGATTAATTCGCTTTGTAACTTAAAATTCAATATGTCGCCTGCCGTTTATCAAATAAAAACAGTGGATCCGTGAACGTATTTTTTGACTCATTGTCGCAGTTCCGAAAACAGCTTAACTAATCAGCTCTACCATCCTCTGCAGTGTCACTTGTTTTTGTAATTTGATTTGTATTTATTACAGTGTTATGCTCTCGGAGGTTATGCTTAACCTACTTTAAGTTTTGTTCATTAGTTTTGATTTTATGTTAAATTAATTTCAATTACATTTAATACCTTCCTTAAGCTCTCAATATTGTATGCTGTGGTTACCTTAAGGAGTTATGCAATTACCTTAGAACTTTATAAGACTATAATCCGTACAATAATTTATTGTAATAATTACTTACCACCAGTAATTACAATATATAATTGTATTATAATAAAATAAAAAAAAGTATGTATGTCCCCACTATCTTTTATTTTTAAACTTTTGCACATTTTGGTCTTAATACATTTTTAAATCCTAATAACCCGCCGCCGACGGCCAACATGCCGTCTGTGGAGCGGGTTTGCTATGAGATCTTCCTCCCTCTCCCGCTTTCCGGCCTCCTTCTGAGACATGACCTACCCACGGTAGGAGGCCACCGCCTCCCACAACCTCTCCCTCTTGGCCATCTTTTAAACGATGGTCGGCAGCGAGAGGTCGCCTCCCTCCACCCCAGCGAGCTCAACCCGCTCGCTGAACCACGCCGGACACTGCACCGTATCGTCGGCGCAGTCACAGTAGTGACAACTAGTGTCCGGCTCTCTCTGCTCCACGTTGCACAGGTAGCGACCGCAGCAGACATGGAAAATCAGTCCTAATACCTATATCTTTATTTCCATACTACCTGTGCCCCGCGTCACTCTGCTCTAGTGGGTCGAAGCGTGATATTGATCCTATATGTTAATCCAGCCTATAAACTATCCGCGTGCAAACTTTCAGCCAAAGCCATTCAGAAGTTTTTGCGTGAAAGAGTAACATACATACATACATCGACACATACTAACTTTGGCATTTATAATATTAGTAGGATAACATTAAGGTAAACGTCACGGTCAACTAGTCTCATCACGTCAATACACGCTGTTTTTTGAAATGTAATATTTTAATTAATTTTGTTCTACAAAATATGATTTAATGATATATTAACTAATTTAACGAATATCTTTTTACGTCTACAATATTTTTAATTCACAATCAGTCCAAAATATAGCCACATTTCGTGGGTATTTAAATGAAAGTTTAATTCGTGTATGTAAGAATCACACATTCAAACGTTTGTAACAACTGCCACTGAAAAGAATAGCCGTAAATATATATGGGTTCAAAGTTAAATATTTCATTTTAGTTATGTTTTAAAATAGCCGTGCTGTGTCGTTTTATCCGATCTACTCCCGTGTGAGACTTATAACTTTTTTGTCAGTTAAGCTAATAAATGTAAGAAAATTTACAAATGCGATTATAAGTTCTTGTTAGCAGCGAGCTTAGTGCTTTATTATATTAGATTCCATTTGTCCCCGCCTTTGTGACTTACGGGCCATGATGACGAAACTCTCCATCTGCAGACTGCACAGGACATATTATAAATAATAAAATATGTGTGAGGTTGCGCACTTGTACTCTGTAATAAACGTTCCATCGGTGCACTCTCTCTTTACTCTCTAAATCCGTCGGGGCGGTTCGACCAACATAACATCGCCATCTTTAGAATTTGACTTCGATCCTCAGTTTTCATTGAACCTTTCGATGCTCTGGTAGACCCGAATATCGAGAGGCCCGTAAACTATAGCAATTCATGATAGTTTCGGAATGAAGCCAGCAACCGCTCTGTTCAAGGTTCAAACCCCAAAGGGTTGCATATATTGTAGTTTTTAAACCATTGACTAAGGTTGGAGCCCTAGCTCGCGTGTATGCCCAGTAGATTTTTTTTTTCTGATAGTCATATTGTAGATTACATTATGTCCATCAGAAATAAGGTACAACCGCGTGGTCAAACCACGGGTCTTTGATTAGAAGTAAATATGTCAAAAACGTAAAAATAAAAGTGTACAGTCTAGGTATAAATCATTTAATTTGTAACTAAATAATTACACTATGCCGTAGTCAATCCGTCTACTGACGGCTTATAAATATTATATTTGCTGCGCCCATGTAAATATTTTGCTACCCAACAATTAAGCATAAAAATTCCTTGGTATTCCACAAACAAACGCCCATATCTTGCTTGATGAAGACAGCCATCTCCAGCCCTTCTTTTGATTTTACAAAGTTATAATAATATGATAAATTTTGCATTTTTTGGTACAGTGCTGTTAGCTATTTTTATAACTGTTGTAGGTTCAGCCAGCAAAATAAAACAAATATAGAATTGTTTGTTCGTTTTTGTTTTTCTTAGACGTACTTGAATCTAAAATTAAATTGTGTCAAATAAAATAAAAAAATTGTTGTTTTGAAGTCTTTATGGAAAAGATCACCTTAGACTATATTTCAAAATTGAGATTAATACAATTCGACCACCGGCAGGACTCGAACCTGCATCCTGGATAAAGCCCTCAATGCCTTAACCAATTAGGCTACGGTGGAACCCTACCGATCATCGAAATTTATTAATCTCTTTGTAACACGTCTCTAAGGGGGACGGTAGCGCCATCTATCGGTAATGATCCGCATTATTTCGATAAATATCTCCAAAGTTACATTTTGTATTAAATATTAAACGATGACACCGCCCGTTTTTCCCATAATTTAAATGTTTGAATGAATGAACGAACTCTTTATGGAAAAGTTTACCTTATGCTATATTTAAAAATTGAGATTCTACCGCATATATAGTACCCAAAATGTTCTCCAAGTAGGTAGGTATACATTTTTAATTTATTTCAGAACGAGATCGCAGAATCCACGAAGGAGACTTAGCAAAACAGAAGAAGCGTTATTCGCGGGACATTC
This sequence comes from Nycteola revayana, assembly GCA_947037095.2. NCBI lineage: Eukaryota > Metazoa > Arthropoda > Insecta > Lepidoptera > Nolidae > Nycteola > Nycteola revayana. The sequence goes on along the minus strand of OX344842.1, from coordinate 27,428,644 downwards.
GCCAGCTCCGCAAGGACATTACTGCCAAACGAGAAGAACTTGGTGTTGCAGTATATGGAGATAAACAATTTTTGAGAAACGCTTTTCAGGAACATCGTCGCTTACAACTTACATACATGAACAGTCAAGCTGACGTGAGTACCTAAGTTAGGGTCATTGTATTCGTTGTAGAATCAGCAGCTTTAAGCGCAGGCCACACCGCCAGCGGTCGAGCGAGCAAGCTAGGCGGGCGAACATCGTTTCACCTCTTTTACATACTTTGGATCACACCGCGAGCTACCGACCTACGTCAGCGATGCGAGCGAAGCTAACGAAATATCCAACGATTCCAGCGAAGCTACTCGTTCATCGCAGGTCACGGGTGCAATCCCCAGGCCGGACAAGAACTATTTGTGTAAATTCTAAGATTTATTTCCGAGTATATTGGCTGTACGTTGAGCCGTAGGTCCGGATTGATATAAGATCATCTATAACAATCATAATCTATAATATCAGGTCATTACCTGATATGATGTTAGCAGTGTTTTCTTGTATGTTACAACATATTACTGCGGTCGTCATCCCGCATGCCATGCGTGATGACTATGCCTAATACACTCTCTCGGGAGGAGGCCCATGTTCAGCAGTGGACTTTCTACGGGCTGATGAACCCGCGACCACGAACTAACCATGCGGTGGTGATAGCAGACCCAGACACGAAACCCGAGCGGCTTCTTTTTTCGGAAGGACTTTGTGTGACATAAAGGCGAGCAGAGCTCTAGCCTCAATAAATGGTTTAAATACTAAAAGAGCGGCGTAGAGTTGTATTATTAAAGAATTCGCTACGATACTGCAGACCCACGACTGGCGCGGTATAGCAGGGTTTCATATACAGGGTGTCCCAAAAGGTTAAGTAGCTGGGAAAGGGGGTGACAGGGGTGGACACAATGGTCACTAGAAAAATAAAAAAAAAATCCGCTCTGGGTATTTAAAAAAAAATGGCATTTTTTTAAAAACTTAAAATTTTACACCTTGTTATTTTTGATGTTGATGTTGATGACCTTGTTGTTATTGAAGATTACATAACAGCATTTTTTTTAAATACAGCCATATTTGTAGGTACAGTTAGCACAAGGTGTAAAATTTTTAGTCTTTTAAAAAATGCCATTTATTTTTTTAAACACCCAGAGGGAATTTTTTATATTTTTCTGGTGACCCTTGTGACCATCCCTATCACCCCCCTTCCCAGCTACGTAATCTTTTGGGACACCCTGTATATCATTCATATCACCTATACATTTTCTCGCGCCATTACCGCGCCACTATTGCCCCGCAGGATGCTAATTTTGTGTTCGCGGCCTTATATCTATGCTACGGCACTACGAATTGCTACGAAATTACTACGACGACGGCGCACGGTTACAAAGCTTAGTTCATTGCAGTTTATTATTGTTGATTGCACCGTGATCCTTGTGTTACAATATAATGAGAATACTAACAACGATAAAGAAGTTCAAAGATTCATGCGCTTTGACCTGTATGATTCGATTTAGGTTCCTTAATGGGCGACAGTGTCGCGTCATCAGGGACCGAATTACCGTTATTTTTTTTATAACGATACCATTTACCGTTACGTTAACGATAAAAAAATAACGATATTAATAACGATACCCATAGGTCAGTTAACGTTATCTAATTACCAGTATTATTACCGGTTAAAATTGCAATTGTTATACCGGTAATTTATACGCCTATCTCTTTCTAACAATGAAGTTGGGGAGACGCATATTTTGGTGTTAGTACAAGTTACGACTAGCTAAAACCGGGACCCTATTACTAACACTCCGCGGTCCGTCTGTCTGTCTGTCACCAGGCTGTATCTCATGAACCGTGATAGTACCGTATTTCTATTGCCGCTATAACAACAAATACTAAAAACAGAATAAAATATTTTTTATTATATATTTATTATTATTGTTTATTATACAATATTTTTTAAGTGGGGCTCCCATACAACAAACGTGTTTATTTGCCGTTTTTTGCGATAATAGTACGGAACCCTTCGTGCGCGATTCCGACTCGCATTTGACCCGTTTTTTTAACTTAGGTTTCTAGCGTCCACTAAGTTGCAATTAGTGGGTGATATAAGATATTGTATGGGGTAAATTAGTCCCAACTACAGAACTTTGCATTGTGCGTGGTCTGACATGAACTTGGCCGATTTTTTATTTAATAATTCCTCTATCCTACTGTAGAAGTAATTTGAAAGATTTTTATTTGTTTACATTTTTATTTATTTATTTGGCTCTCCGACAACCTCCGTAGCGTAGCGGTATTTGGGACAACCTCCGTAGCGTAGCGGTATTTGGCTCGCTTTAAGTTTCGGAGGTCGTGTGTTCGATCCCCACACCGGACAAGACATCTTTGTGTAAATTCTAAGATTTCTTTCCGGGTCTGGTTGGTTGAGAGACTACCCTCCGTGCCTCGGAAAGCACCTTAAGCCGTTGGTCCCGATTGTTATAACATCATCTATAATAATCGTATATCAAGGAACGGGCAGCAGCGTTTCCTTGTGTGGTACAACATAATACTGCGGTCGCCAATCCGCCTGCCAAGCGTGGTGACTATGGCAAATACCCTCCCCCGAGAGGAGGCCCATGTTCTGCGGTGGATGTTATACGGGCTGATGATGATGATGATATTTGGCTCTTCAACAATGAGTACACTGTTACATTAAAAAAACAATTATATTGTAAACTTAAGTCTAAATGTCTCACTACTTACAGAAGAGCACTGCATGCACTATAATATGAGCAAAAAATAATTATTATAAAATTTCAATACAATTAACATATTAAACTAAGTTGGATAAAATTGTCTTTCAAATAAAATTAAAATAAAATATTTAATAGATAATAATAATAATTAAATTAGATTACAATTTGATTAAAAAAAATTACAATATACCTTTACATCAAAAAGGTAATTTATTATTCATCATCATCAGCATTTCAGCCGTAGGACGTCCACTGCTGGACATAGGCCTCACTCATAGATCTTGTTGCGGTTAGAAGCGGCCTGCAGCCACCGTGATCCCGCGGCCTTAACCAGATCATCCGTCCATCTAGTAGGTGGACGTCCTACGCTACGCTTGCCGATCCGCGGTCTCCATTCGAGAACTTTTCGGCCCCAACGGCCATCTGTTCTCCGTGCTATATGGCTTGCCCATTGCCACTTCAACGAACTAATCCGTTGAGCTATGTCGGCAACCCGCATTCTTCTACGTATCTCCTCATTTCTGATTCGATCTCGTAGAGAAACCCCGAGCATAGCTCTCTCCATAGCTCGTTGAGCGACTCTGAGCCTGTTTCAAAAGGCCCACGCTGTACGGTAAAGGACCACGTTTCGGATCCATAGGTCATCACTGGCAACACGCACTGGTTAAAGACTTTCATCTTCAGGCACTGAGGTATATTGGAGGAAAAGACGTTGCGAAGTTTCCCGAACGCTGCCCATCCGAGTTGGATTCGGCGATTGACCTCCTTCTCGAAGTTGGACCTACCTAATTGGACTCTCTGTCCTAGGTATACATATGCGTCAACAACTTCAAGAACCGTATTCTCAACCATTAAAGGGGCAGGCACAACATGGACGTTAGACATGATTTTCGTCTTGCCCATGTTCATTTTAAATCCTACCGTTGTGACGTTGGGAGACTCGGTTGAGGTCTTCGAGCATTGTACTGAGTTCTTCCATCGACTTTGCCATGACCACGATATCATCAGCGAATCGAAGGTGAGTGATGTATTGGCCGTTGATGTTGATGCCTAGTCCTTTCCAATTCAGAAGTTGAAGGTGTCTTCTAAAGTGGTCGTAAACAGTTTCGGAGAAATAACGTCTCCCTGTCTTACGCCTCTTTTTAGTGGAATCGCCTTCGTACTCTGTTTTTGTACTCGAACCGACATTGTGGAGTTTCTATACAAACATTTCAACTCTTCGATATACCGATAGTCAATACGGCATCGCTGGAGAGACTCAAGTACGGCCCATGTTTCGACCGAATCAAAGGCTTTCTCGTAGTCCACAAACGCTAAACAAAGCGGCAAGTTATATACTCTTCGGTCTTCTGTATTACTTGCCGCAGCGTATGTATGTGGTCTACGGTACTATAACCTTTTCGGAATCCGGCTTGTTCGGGAGGCTGAAGGTCATCAAGCTTTCGTTCGCGACGATTCGCAATAACCCTTGAGAACAGCTGCTTATAGACATGACTCAAAAGCGAGATGGGCCTGTAGTTCCTTAGTAAGGTGTTATCGCCTCTCTTAAAGAACAACACCACATCGTTATTGTTCCATGCTTTAGGCGTGGTGCCTCCGAGCAAGGCGGAATTTAAGAGCTTCTGAAAGACTTTAAGTACCGGTAATCCACACGCTTTCAGGAGCTCTGATGTGTTTTTTGCAAACTAATGGTCAGGAGGATGAAGGACAAGTCGCGATCACGGGCGCATTCTTCTCCTGTGGATCGGATAGAAAGCTTATATCAAAACGAGGCTAGTTACTACAATATAAAATTTATTAACTACCAAACTGTACGGTAACTTTTTAAAAGTCTATAAAATACAAAATTTGCGTTATTTATGAGCTTAAGTTAAGTTTATAAAATTTTAACCAATAGTCGCATATTTAATTGTTTAATTGGGTTTTTGAAAAAAAAAATTTTTTGTGATAAATGGAAAGATTATATATAAGTTATATAACAAAACTATTTTTTATTATAACATTCGATTATAACATTTTTAAGTTTATGTTATTATGGTTTTTCTGTTGTTCTAATAACATTTAAATAATTCTTATGATTTCTCCTTTTTTTCTAGCTAAAAGATGACATGGAAAATTATATTTATTACACAACAATGGGAGGTAAAGCAAAGATTAAAATTGATGTGGTACCACACAAGTTTAACTTTTCATTAATAGTTAAAGTAACTGAATAAGCTTTACTCCGAACTCGATGTTCTGGACATACCCGTCCTTTTACAGTGCAAATATTATTTTTACGACTCAGTTGAACATAACCTATAGCTTTGTCACCGTAACTCTCGCGTGATGATCTATAATTAATAAAATAAATAATTATATTTGATATGATGGAGAATAAATACTTAGATATTTTCTTTTATAATATTATTCTTTAACAAACTTACCTTGATGCCTTGGCACCTCGAAATTCAGCAGAATTGAACCGAACGTCATTTAAAAAAAAAGTCGTTATCATAAATATATCAACGTCAGGAATATTGTCCAACTTTGCTTTTATAAATCCATTATCGCACATAGCTAATATCGGAATTATTAACTAACAATTCGTTTTTTAGCAGGAAATTATTAATATTGTCAAGTCACGTGTAATTGCCGTAAACGCTGTACTGTTATAAAATAGCTTTAACATTATGACGTCACAACCATGGTGATCAATCATGGCGCGTTTATAGTCACGTGATTTTTTTTTAAACTTTATCAATTTTTAATTGCTTATAAATAATTAGAAAAATTTTATTTTTCAGTTTTTCGCATTATATATCAATATTATTAATAATAAAGTTTTAAAATACATAAAAAAAAAAAAAATTTTTTTTTTTTCAAATTCCCATTTATAACCATTGGTTTGCCATGATATTTAATAACAGATAACATCGCAAATACGTACATTATACTATCTAAAAATGTATAAATTTTTTCATATAATTCATATAGTAACAAAACCGACTCAGATACAACACAGCTCGCATCTAACCAACAAAAGCATTCAAAGATTTCAGAAACAATTAAAAATGCTTCATATTAGGCGTTCGCTCCAGTGGGTGTTAGTTTTTTAAAACCATAGAAAAACGAATCAAATCCACATAACTACTCCCAAATAGGGCAATGATAGAAATAATATCCTACTAATATTATAAATGCGAAAGTTTGTATGTGTAAAGTATGTATGTTTATTACTCTTTCACGCAAAAACTAGTGAACGCATTTGTCTGACAGTTTGCACGCATACTTTATAATATAAAGAGGAAAGATTTGTACGTAAATATGTTTGTAAAGAATTGGCTCAAAAAGTACAGGACCGATTTAAAAAATTCTTTCACCATTTGAATGCTACATTATCAGTTATCACCGATAAATATAGGCTATATTTAATTATGAAGTTCCCACGGGAACGGGAGTTACGCGGGTAAAACCGCGTGCGGGAAGCTAATAGTTGACTAACTGGATTAACATATAGGCTATAAAACATCACGCCCCAATCCACTGAAGCAGAGTAACGCGGGTAAAACCGCGGGTCGTAGCTAGTCTATAATAATATTATAAAGAAGAAGATTGATTTTTTTATAAAAGATTACTAGCAGAGTCTTTGCAAACTACTGTTATATATTACTATATTCTCGTTAACCCCTCGTGCTAAGCTAAAATACCTGTGTTACGAGTGGGTTCGCGTCGGTAGCGCAATGCGTGCGAATCGAACCGGCGACCACATGATCGCAAGTCCGATGCCCAGCAATTGGACTACTTGTCCGATTTCAATAATTCTTTCAATATTAGATAGCCCATTAATAGAGGAAGGCTATATGAGATGGCACACTGAGGCCAATACGAGCTGAGCACCAATAAAGAATCTTTTAAAATCAGAGTTAGCCCAAAGTAACTATTAAACTGGCTAGGGCGTCGAACTTGTGATCTTGAGGTCGCCGGTTCGAACCACACCCATTGCACTACCGACGTGAACCCACTCGTAACACAAGCATTTTAGCTTAGCACGAGGGGTTAACAAGAATACTAGTAGACTGCAAAATGCTGTTAGTAAGGTCAAAAAAAAAAAAACTTCGCATTATTATTGTATCTATATTTTTTGTATGTCAAACCACCTGCAATTGTACCTATATATTATTCCTACGAATACATAATTATGATTATGATTATGATGAAGTAGCAAAAGCCTTGTGGCGAACAATCCGAAAAAAAAACTTATGATCACTAATGTTATGATCACTAAAATAAAATGACACGCGTGAGCGCGAGCCGTCTCGTACTCATATTTTTGTTGCCGCTCCGCTTAAGCCCCGCCCAATGCACGGCGCGCGCGCGGCACTCGTTTCGGTTTGGCAACGTCGCACCACACGTTGCTAGATTTTAGCGAAATAACGCTATTAGTAACGCTATTAAAATACCGGTAAATCCTGCGATACAACGTTATTTTTATCGTTAAATATTTAACGTAACGGAACGAAATGTTTTGGTACTTTTACCGGTATTTTTTTGGTAACGGTAACCGTCCCTGCGCGTCATATTCTTTGCAAACTAAATGAAGTTGCTTTTGAAATAATGTTGTTTACGACTTAAAAGTATTCGACGAAATCGCGCGTATTTTAAAAAATTTAGTCTTTTCGTATAAGGATAGGATTTTTAATATTAGTTACAGGTGGTTGAAAGCATTTACTGGAAAGTGTATGCTGTAATTACAGGTTGGCGCTATCTATTCGTAGGTCGATATGAATATTTGCTTAATTGTATGCTGGGCTGATGATGATGATGATGATATCATCATCATCATCATCATCATCATCATCAGCCCGTATAACGTCCACTGCTGAACATGGGCCTCCTCAGGGAGGGTAGTTGCCATAGTCACCACGCTTGGCAGGCGGGTTGGTGACCGCAGTATTATGTTGTACCACCCAAGGAAACGTTGCTGCCCGATCCTTGATACACGATTATTATAGATGATGTTATAACAATCGGGACCAACGGCTTAACGTACTTTCCGACGCAGGGAGGGTAGTCCCTCAACAATTTATACAAATATTTTATGACCGGCGTGGGGATTGAACCCACGACCTCCGAGATTTAAAGCGACCCAAATACCGCTACGCTACGGAGATTGTCGTATGCTATATAATCTAGGAATTAAAAAAGCGGTTGATGTCCAATGGCTAGGCGCATCGGGCTTGTGATCTTGTGGTTGCCGGTTTTATCCCCACCCATTGCATTACCGACGTGAACTCACTCGTAACACAAGTATTTTAGCTTAGCACGAGGGGTTTACAAAAATACTAGTAGACTGCAAAACTCTACGATTAACATTAAAAAAAAATTACGTTTATTTTCGATTTTAGAAAATATCGCTGTGTATCCGATTTATATTATAATAATAATTATTCGTTCTAATTAAAATAATATATTTTATGTTCTGTTATAGAATGTATTGGAGAGTATTTACCAAGAGAACTTTAACAAACGGAAGCAACTGGATCGGATACGATATACCAAGAAAAAGAAAATGGAAAAGTTTCGACTCGCTCAGGTTCCTACATTTATTTTTAATCTTATACTTATGTATAATGCTGATGAATTTGTTTTCTTGAACGCGCTAACATCAGGAACTACTAGTTTCGCAGGTGAAACCGCGCGCGGGAAGCTAGTTTTATATAAAATGGAGTATCATTCAGGCAAATGTCCATTGTCCATAATCCATCCCATGAGAATTGGTTGGGGTGACCAAATGAAGTGCAACTTGGACCATTTATGGCACCAGCTGCTCTGTCTTCGTCGAACGCTACTGCGCCAATTTGTGCAGTAGTGTTCGACGAGGTAACATCACCCTGATGATGCTCCGTGGAACGAAACACGTGTCGGGCCTTCGGCTAGTGATTGTATTGTTGCACGTTTTATTTATCCTAGATATTTGATGGAGCGTGCGGAGGTTTTACATTACCTGATACCACTTCACCCTTCCATCACCGGACGACTAGGCGCGGCGAGCGGTTTCACCCTTTTGATGTAGACATTACTTCAATACGCACGAAGCGATTTGCTTAGTCTTTCATAATGTGGACGGCTAAGGAGTTGAATTCTCTGCCGGGGTCAGTTTTTCCGGAACGCTATAATCTGGATATCTTTAAGGCTAAAGGGAACAGACACTTTCTAGGCAAGCATGTACCATCTTAGGCCTTATCTTCGCCTTCCATCGAGCGAGATTATGGACAAAAGTAAGCCTATATTTAATTAACAAAGAAAAAACCTTCCTGCATGTTGTGCATAATTTTTGCTTGCAAAAAAGGCATCCTAGCGTTTTGACACATTTTTAGCGGAATTAACACTATATATTTGGTTTTTAATTTAGTTTTTTATAAAAAGAGTTAGTAAAAGAGTTTTAAGTATACATGTAGATGGATGGAGAGGAAGAGGCCAAAGAAGATACCAAAGAAGAGGCCAAAGAAGAGGCCAAAGAAGATGGATGGATTCTGTGAAGAGTGATATAAAAGAAAAGGGAGTTAGTGATAGTGTGACAGGTGACAGGACAGAATGGAAGAAACAAACGGTTTGCGCTGACCCCAAGTAATATGGGATAAGGACAGGAAGAAGATGAAGAAGAATTTATTGTTTTTTATATATATAGATATATATTATGTATAGAAAATCATAACCAATCAAGCCATAGGTAATACCAATGTCACAATGTACCCATAAAAATACATTGAGTACATAGAAAATATATAAATGATCTCTGAGTTACTTATAGTCTTTCTTCTCCGAGTGTCACACCGTAGGTAGATAGAGAAAGACAAGTAGGAAGCGGTTAGGATAGGGTCCGGTCGTCCTCGCAAGGCGAGGCTCGCGACGCGTTCTATGCTTCAGACCCGATCCCAGCCCACGCTGGTTGATCTTAATTATATTTTATAATAAGCGATTAATTACGAACATGCCATAACAATATTAATAATTTTTATTTAATAACATTATTGTTGAATTGTAAACTAATTTATTAGTTAAGATTGTTTTTTTTTTCATTATCATTGTATTTGACTTATAATAAGTACGATCGATTCGTCTACATTATCAATACACGTTTTCATTTTCATTTTCATAGGTCACAATCATTTTTTTTAGCATTTATTACCTACCGTATTAATTGCTTCACTTTGAACACGCTTTTAACGGCGTAGTTATTTTGAAGCCCTCGTGCGTACAAAAAGGATGTCCAATGCAAAATATGGAATCCAGTATATTGGATCAAATATCCATTATATTGCATTTTATATTGTGTTACCTTACCGGCTTCCGTTGAAACGAAAGTAGATATGAAAATTTGTTGGATAAAATTAAATATTTTAACTAGTTTTTGCCCGTGATATGCGGACGTATCGCATTGAATAGATAGATTGAGTGGATTTATCAATGTAGTATTATGTTTTTTTCCCAAGTTATACATTGTCTTTACCAAATTTCATAGCAATAGGTTCAGTTTGGGTGTGACATATTTTTTCGCATTTATGTTTTTAATGGGTAATATACGTCTATCTGCCATTATTAGTGGCGAAGCGTTAAACTATTCCATAATTTATAAGCAAGAAAATAGAATAAAAATATCACACCTATCTAAATATACAGATTCGAATATTAAAAAAAGTGTGTTTTGTGTGTGTTTTTTTTGCCTCGAGGCTGTTGCTGCATACATCGGAAAAAATATATGTGTGTATAACATAGTATGCTTCATAATATTAGCTTTGTATCAGTGAAGCCCCATAGAAATCTGAAATACCGTTTTGGAGATTATGCGGAATCCACAGACAAACATAAAAATTTAACTAAACTATAAAATTACCAGTGAAAGGCTTAACCGGAACAGACAGACAAACATTTTTATTATTGTTTTGTTACTAGTACCTATATTATTCATTCATATGCATTTAGTAAAACATTAAATTTTTCCATTCATCCTCATCAGCCCGTATAACGTCCACTACTGAACATGGGCCTCCTCTCGAGGGTATTTGCCATAGTCACCACTCTTGGTAAGCGGGTCGGTGACCGTAGTCGATTGTTGTATCACACAAGGAAACGCCGCTGCCCGTTTCTTGATAAAAGATTATTATAGATGATGTTATAACAATCGGGACCAACGGCATTAACGTCCCTCAAACAACCAGACCCAGAAAGAAATCATAGAATTTTAACAAATATTTCCTGTCCGGCGTGGGGATCGAACCTACGAACTCCGAGATTTAAAACGAGCCAAATACCGCTACGCTACGGAGGTTGTCCATTAAAAACGTATATTTAAATTTTATTTATTTGTATATACTGACAGTATATACCTATGAGGCAAATGCATTTTAGAATCGGTTAATGAATAATGTGTTTGGGTCGTTTCAGCCGAGCCTGCTCCGTCGAGATGAGAATTAAAAACTTACATACATTCGTTTCAGCCTTATTTATTTCGCAGATGGAAAATGTTGCGCAGTAGATGAGTGAAATAAATTGTTTGTTTATTAGTTCGCGTCCAGTTCATAGCGTAGTTCTTTTACTAGACGTCGCCAGAAGGAGGGTTATGTTTTTCGATAGTATAGAGATATTTATTTATTTCAAAACTTTAGCATATAACTGTACATAGGCGGACTTAATGCCAGAGGCATTCTCTCCCAGTCAACCATAGGGTGGTGCAGAGACAAAGTGGTAGGTGCACTTAAGTTGTAAGCACTCGTTATGAAATAAATACCGTCAAGGTATACAACAAGGTATAATACTATCGTAAAATAAAGATATATGTATGAATGTAATATACAATTGTTTGGCTCGCTCTGCAGCCTGAACGGCTCGATGGATTTTAGGTTGAGAGGTGTCGTTAGATTTGTGTTTACTGTGAGAGTGACAGAGGGCATAAGAAAAAACTAGATGGCGGATTTTTGGCCAAATTAAAATGTTTGGCTCGCTCTGTAGATTAAACGGCTTGATGGATTTTAGCTTGAAATGTGCCGTCAGATTCGTGTTTACTGTGAGAGTGACATGCTCATCTTTAAATATAAAAGAAAGTCGTGTTTGTTACAACACTTATAACTCGAGAACGGCTGGACCGATTGCCATGGTTTTTGATTTGTTGGATTTGTTTCCGTCCCGAATAGCAGAATACATTTTAAAAACAAAAGAAAGTCGTGTTAGTTACACTATTTATAACTCAAGAACGGCTGAACCGATTTGGCTGAAAATTGGTAGGGAGGTAGCTAAGAACTGGGAGAAGGACATAGGATAGGATAGGATTTTGGGTAGGGGTAGGGTAGGGTAGGGTAGGGTAGGGTAGGGGTAGGGTAGGGGTATGGTAGGGGTAGGGTAGGGTAGGGTAGGGGTAGGGTAGGGTAGGTGTAGGGTAGGGGTAGGGGTAGGGTAGGGGTAGGGTAGGGTAGGGGTAGGGGTAGGGTAGGGGTAGGGTAGGGTTAGGGTAGGGGTAGGGTAGGGCAGGGGTAGGGTATAAAAGTCCACCCGTGCGAAGCCGGGGCGGGCCGCTAGTATTTAATGTACTCAGTATATCAAAATCAAAAATAAAAAATACACAAAAACGCAGTCGGGTCTTTCAGTTTTTTGAATTACCGTTTTTATACATAATGAAATCGCCGCCGCAATCGCTATCGGGCATACTGTAGGTACATGCTCTGCACATAGCTACACCACTCGGGAGCTCTCAATAGCAGGCATCCATAGCACGCATCTATAGTACACATCCATAGCGCGGATCCTTCCATATAAAAAACATATCTTAGTTGAATCCGTTTCTACCAGAGCTATCGGATATCAAACGCATCCATAGCAACGTAGCATATTACATCTCTGGTGGAAAAGCACCCTAAGGGTCAGGAGCATGTTTTGTGTCTGTCTGTTTGTTCTGGCAAATCTTCGTAAGGGTGAATTTTGACGGTACAGTCAGCATCAAAAGTTGATGACCACATTTAGATTTCCAAAACCGCTAAACACCGTATTATACCTAAATCGCTCAACATGACAAGCGCCAGAAATTAATGATTATCATAAAAGGCCATAAGTAGGTGACCATCACTTTTCAAAAGTCGCTAAACAAAATTATAGTAAAAATAGCATAACATTCTTCGTCTCTAAAGTCTCTGAACAACTTTTTGACAAAAATAGCATACCATCGTTTATCTCATAAGTCCCTGAACAAAATGAAAAAAAAAATGGGTTTAATATGTGTGTGTATTTTACAAGCTTTTATTTAACTTGCAATGTATGTATGTAATTTGTTCGGGTGGAATCTTGCAAGCATATGTATATTGCGTGACAATGCAATAATATGGTACCTTGAGCTTATCTGATGGAGTCGGAAGGTGGTCATAGGAACTCACTTCTGTACTGAATAAAATAGTCCAGTTTGGGCTCGTTTGTTTTGTGTTTATGAGTACCTACTTTCCATTGCATATGATGACCGGATGGCATCGACCGTGCGTGACCCGCTGTAAATAGGGTTACAAGTCTAAAAAGTCAAAAATTAAATAAAAAGTAAAAAAATATTTTTTTAAACAGGCTTTTATTAAAAAATAATGTGTACTCATAGTACAATTTCAAATATCAAAATATATAAATTGTAATAGCTTGAGGCACGGAAATATAGTAATGAACGCCTCAAGCTTTTATAATTTATATATATCTGCATATACATATAATAAAACAGTAAAAAACTGTGTCTATACATTGAATATATTAAAAAAATAATAATTGAGGGGGTTTTAGAAACAGTAATCGAGAATGAATCCAAAAAAAAATCTGTCTGTTTGTCTGTTTGTTTGTACACGCTAATCTTCGGAACTACTCGACGGATTTGAATGATTTTTTTGTTGTATAGGTTTTAATTCTGGGTAACATATAGGCTATAATTTATCTTGGAAACTTGAACACCTGATGCAGAACCGCAACTGACCAGCTAAACTATAAGAGATACAAAAATAGTACATTGCAAAAATTGTTCCACGTGATGAGCATTTTCTGCTGAGACAATAAATTTGAAGATCTGGAACTCCAAGAGTCCAGCTACACTATAACATATATAGGAATGACGTCTTTGCAAGAGTTGTTCAGACTGATGAGGACTCTCTGTTGACGTATTAAAATTGAAGATCTGGAACACTTGCTGTGGAACTCCAAGAGCCCACTACACACGCTACACTATAACATATATAGGAATGACGTCTTAGCAAGTTGTTCAGCATTTTTTTTGTTATCCGGTGGAAGTGCTTTTACGCATATACATATACACATACACTATAAAACATATAGGAATGACGTCTTAGCAAAAGTTTTTCGGTCTGATGGGCGTTTCCTGTTGACTTATAAAAATCGAAGATCAAAAACATCTGATTTGGAAATCAAAGCTATCACTAATTTCACTATATAATTATAAAATAACATAAGCTGGGTGTTTTCCATTTATCTTAGTGACACGGTAGCCTACCCGGTGCGGGTACGGTACCCTAACGCCCCCTGCATCGAACATCAGGCTGCAACTCGCTCCGTGAAAACCTTTTTGGATCGCGAAGCACATCTGCGTTCTCAGCGTATTTACGCATATTCATCCAGGTCTCTAGAGACCAGTGAAGAAAATGATCCGCGACTGACTGCTGATCGTGAACGTCACGCATTGCGAGTCGGAGACGTTCACTGATAGAGAATTGCGCTTGAGTTCACAGCGTATCTACGCATCTGCTTCTAGGTTTCTAGAGACAAGTGCGGAACGTGATGCGCGATTGTCCGCTGATCGTGAACGTCACGCATTGTCTCGCGAATCGGAGACGTTCACGGATAGAGAATTGCGATTGAGATTCAACGCAACTCAGAGTATCAACGCATCTATTTCTAGGTCTCTAGAATTCTCGCGAATCGGAAACGTTTATCGATACAGAATCACGCTTTAATTCTCAGCATATTCGCACATCTACTAACAGGTCTTTATTCTTCAGGCGACTAACTGCTGATCGAGATTAACATACATTGTCCCGAACACACACACAACAAAATATTCATAATCCGTTAGAAAGTGAGAGAGAAATAATTGCTGGTGTACGGCATGTAGAGACAGAAGAAGAGCGCAACGAACGTTTGAATTCTGATCGACTTCAACTTTCTCTGAACAGCTGTCACGGGCTTTAGAATTCGACATCAGACGTTTCAGATCTTCAATTTTGACGACCCGGTTGTCGCTGGCATTAGCAACAGGATCCGCGTACAAAGTCGCGGGCGGAAGCTAGTTTATAATAAAATAAAAATAAAATTTTTTTTTTTACTTTTTTTTTTTTACGTTTTAGTCTTTAGCTTATAACCCTATTTACTGGATTTGCATGGTATTATAGGTCTATTTTCATAATATATATTGGCAATCATCTTACTTTGTATAATTCTTGACCGAAAACGAAACTTCAGAGCGCATGTAGAAACCGTTCGTGCACGAGACAGACACAGACAATGTAGTTGACTGAGCTTAAGTAAAACACTTAAGCTCCGTCAACTACATTGTCTTCTAAATTCACGCAGCAAACTTTCACATGATAACAAGGTTAAGATTTACACCACGTGTGTACGACCGATTACGACGTACGCAAGCACCAGTGGTAAAGTGCCTGCTCCTCATTAGACCCTCCTCATCAAGTGCAATGGACAATACTCACTAACACAAAACAAACGATCCTGAACTCGACTATCTTAGCGCTTGCATTAAGGGTGTACCAGTGGTAATGTTCCTGCTCCTCATCAGACCCTCGTCATCATGTGCAATGGAAAGTACTCCTAAACACAAAACAAACGAGCCCAAACTCGACTATCTTAGCGCTTGCATTAAGGGCGTACTAGTGGTGATGTTCCTGCTCCTCATCAAACCCCCGTCAGCATGTGCAATGGAAAATACTCACTAACTCAAAACAAACGAGCCCAAACTCGACCATCTTAGCGCTTGCATTAAGGGCGTATCAGTGGTAATGTTCCTGCTCCTCATCAGACCCTCGTCATCATGTGCAATGGAAAGTGCTTATAAACCCAAAACAAACGAGCCCAAACTCGACTATCTTATTCAATAGGTACAGGAGTTCCTATGGCCACCTACCCACCGACTCCATCATCAGATCAGCTCCATAGTACTATTGCATTGACACGCGATATACATATGCTTGCAAAATTTCAGCTCAATCGGTTGAGGGTATGTGCTTCAAAATTTAGTTGCAAGATTCCACCCGAACAAATTACATACAAAGCAAGTTAAATAAAAAAGTTCAGTAACTTTTGTTATTTTATTATGTTAAGTTATTTTTGGACATTGCCGTGATTATACTAGATAACTAAAACAAGCATTTTATATTGTTCAGTGACTTTTGTAAAACTGAATGTTATGATATTTTCGGGTATTATAACAATCAGCGATTTTTGTCAAAATAGTGTTCAGTGACCTTTGACGAGTAGTGTTCAGTTAATTTTGAACTTTAATGATGTTCATTCAATACTGGCGCCTATTTCGTTCAGCGATTTATGGGTGATATAGTGTTCAGCGGTTTTGGAAATCTAAATGTGGTCATCAACTTTTGATGCTGACTGTACTTGAATCGTACATAGCAATTTTATTAGGTATAATGTTACCGATACTATTATACAAGGCGTAACGGAAAGGTTATATACATAGAAAGAGCAAGGCTTCTTTGGATCATAACAAACGATATGGCAAGGGTTTCAACTCAAAATAAAATACTCGAAAAGTCATTATTATTTTGCAAACAAAAAATAAAAATGCGGATCCCTTTATTCAGAAATACCAGGAGTAAGAGGTTTATTTTTACTTGCAAATAGTTCGTTGACATCGATCATCTGTTTGAGTGCTAGTAATGTATTTATTTCAATTTGAAAAGATTGGTTTCTGGTATATATGGATTTAAAAAAAATCATTACTTCCGGACTTGTAGAGATATGATAAAATAACCCTTGCCATATCGTTTGTTATCATCCAAAAAAGCTTTGCTCTTTCTATGTATATACCCTTTCCGTTACACCTTGTATAGTACCGATTGAGACGGCAAATTAAATCCTTATTTTATGCGGACAATGTCGCAGGCAGCAGCTACAAATAAAAATGAATCACCTAAACGCTCTGTACGCGCTTCACGACAATTCAAATTTAGTTGAAAACTAGTCAAGTTCGAGTCGGACTCGCGCACGAAAAGTTCCGTACGATTTTGAAGCGACTACCTGCTGCCGTTGTTTATATCGAGCAAAAAAGAGAGAAGTTAGTTGTAAGGGAGCCCCCCTTAAATATTCTTTTTATTTTACTTTTAGTATTTGTTGTTATAGCGGCAAGAGAAATACATCATCAGTGAAAATTTCAACTGTCTATCGTGGTTCTTGAGATACAGCCTGGTGACAGACAGATAGACAGCGAAGTCTTAGTAATAGGGTCCCGTTGTTACCCTTCGGGGACGGAACCCTAAAAAAGGATAATTCACGTTAAACGACAGTACGACGGACGGGCGATCCCGAGCACTAGCTACTATAGAATTGCAAATTGATAGCTTCCCGCGCTCGGTTATCGATAATTTGATAATAAAATATAGCCTTCCTCGATAAATGGGCTATCTAACACTGAAAGAACTTTTCAAACCGATTTTTTAATGTGGTTCCTGAGATAAGCGCGTTCAATCAAACAAACAGACTTTTCAGCTTTATATTATATTATTACTAGCGGACCAACAGACGTTGTTCTGCATGATAATATATTAATATAAGGTGGGTGGACCATGGATGGCCACTCTAACGAATAAACTGTTTTCATTCGTTCATTTATTGGAGAAATGAAATAAACAAATACTTAATTAACAGTTTATTTTATTGTGTTACATACAAAATACTTATTTTTATTCTAGATGTAATCACTATTTATTAAACTTAACTTTTAAAAAGCTCTTCCAAATGGCCTTGAAAGGAACAGGTCTCCAAACAAGGCCTGTGCAAGACCGCACAACCTTTTTATATTTACTTTGTCTATGTTTTTATACCTTTTATTTTACCTGTCATTTTGATACATATTATTATTATACTTTTGTTTCCAACTGAACCAACGGCTTTTTACTATTTCAGTCCTAAACAAGGCCAATAATATAAATCAGTCATTCTACTTAAAACTAGAGTTGTAAAGATTAAAAAGTCCCCTTTTACTAAAATTGCATGAAAAGCTCTTCCATTTAAACTAAATATAAAAAGCTTAACATATTATAATCTTTTTTTTTTAAATCGACGACCATTCCTTGTACTCTATGGTATAACTAAGAATATATTAATGAAAATAATTTAAAAAATATAGCAATGAGTATTATATCGATAACAAATAATTATCGAACGTATTTTAGAATGAAATTTATTTTAAAACAAATGGCCTACTTATGGGATCGTTCTTTGCAAGGCCAAAATGTTTATTCGAAGGTCAACTAATATTTCAATAGAGTTTATTTGTTTTTAATTCAGTCTGAGTTTAAAAGTTGAATAACCCTCATAAATATGAATAATAATATAAATATAACCATTGTTTGAACATCCCCCATTCGTAGTAAGGCCCATGTACCCCTACCAAGGCCATCCGTCATTTTTTTATTGGCCTTATAAGGAACCACCGGCTTTTATAGGAACACTACCGATATTTTAACTGAAATCGAAGCAAAATTGTTTTTCTTTTCTTTTGTAGCATAACAAATCTTTGCATGACAATTTACACCAAAAATAAGTTAAGTATTTAATAGGATATTACGTAAAAACCTACCTTTTGCTATGCGCGTGAATTACAATTTCAACGTCGACCATCGAAGTATATGAAGCGAGGGACCTCACTAACAAAATAAAGACGATAGCGATTTGCCACCGCGTCTGTGTCCTTAAGTTTTATGTATCTTACTGTGTGTGGAAGGAATTTGTCATCACATGACAATAACTATGACTTTTTAATAGTTGGCTTTCAAAGGAGCATGGCCTTCCATGGTCCACCCACCTTATATATATATATATTTATTACTTAAATTGTGAATCTAAACCATCCAGGGCGCTACATCCAGCCGTTTTTAGGAGTTCAGTGACGTACACACGTATAGTTCATATTCATTATTCATTTATTGTCCATAAACACGGTTGGATACACGGTTGGTACAGTTCTTACAATGATATCCAGGTGCGCTATGTCTTATCTTTAGGCATGGAAATAAAGTTTTTAAGAGATTAATTTCATTCATTACAATATTACAAAATAAACGTGTATAGTACAGTAGAATTATATACCTATTATATATGAGTATAGATTCAGAATATATCCAGTTATCAATTGACAATTCGGAATTATACACACCGCCATATATATGAGGGTTTTAAAATATTTTATTATAAATATCGTTCAAAAGGATTATTGATTAAATCACTGTATGAAAATCTATTGGTAGATTGTAGGTACAGTGAATTTTATCTGGTCGTAGCTTGAGGACCAACATTGTAATTTAAATTTTAATATTAAAAGCAAAATGACCGTCGTTAAAACCGCTTGCGATGTCAAAGCCGGATTTGAGGGAGAGCATCCAGGGCAACTGCCCCGGGGCCTCCACAATAGAGGGGCCCCCAAAATAGAGATTTAAAATCTTTCTTATTCTGACGAGTAAACTCTACAACTTTTCTTCTATACCTATATTTTTTTGGTGTTGTACCTTTACATACCTACAGTACATTGTAGAATCATGATGAATGTAATAATTCTGCAATATTATAATAACGGTTATTGATGTATACTTGTTAACTTAAATTAGACAATCAGTAAAATATCAATAGAATTCAAATCGTCATTTAGAGAGAAACCAATTTGTGGCTTGGGGCCTCTTCACCTTTGTTGTCCCGGGCCTCCGGACTTCTAAATCTAATCCTGTGCGATGTAACAAAATAAGCATGGTTTACTTTATTTTTCAAACTAGCTTGTTTCAAGCACGTACCTTCCTTTTCTTGAATCCAAGCCTTAATTAAATCGTAAGCACTTGATCTTAGTGGTGGATTACTGGCTTGTGCTCCGGGTCACTTGATCCAATACGATACGATAGGAACGCGAATAACCCTACTCTCATTTTATGGTAAAACAACTCAACATAGACTAAATCTAGTGAAACAACCTTCGTAGCGTAGCGGTATTTGGCTCGCTTAAAATCGTGGAGGTCGTGGGTTCGATCCCCACACCGGACAGAAAATCTTTGTGTAAATCAGCCCGCGAGGAGACCCATGTTCAGCAGTGGACGTTGTACGGGCTGATGATGATGAAGTCAATCTAGTTCATATGATGTTATGATGATGATAGGAACAGAAAAAGTTGGCCAAGTATTGTGAAGTAATGAATACTAAAGTACCTATACCAGTGCTACGTAGTGGTGGCAAATAAGGCACGGAGGGTAGTCCCTCAACCAACCAGACCCGGAAAGAAATATTAGAATTTACACAAAGATTTCTTGTCCGGTGCGGGGAACGAACCCACGACGCGTAAAAACCCCAGATTTTAGACCCCAGAACCCGGATGTCAAAAGATTTTTATAAACATAGGTGCTCGGGTATAGTGCGAGTATCGCGGGTGGCCTAAGACTTTTATTTATTAAGCCCGGACTCTAAACTAGGACAAATCCAGGGAAATCCGGACGGATGGCAGTCCTAACTCATAGCTTACCACGGCCAAACAAGTCCAAAAAATCTTGGAACATTTAACTAGACCTTTTTTGTAAGGTCTAAGTTAGAGACGCATATAATTTTTAGTTCCAAAAAAATAATGGTTTTTTTTTAAGCGGACCCATTTTCTTATGCCCACGGACACGGCACAGATAGGTCTGATTGGACCATTAGTCTTAGACAAAGGTCTCCAAACTACGGCCCGCGGGATTGCTGTGATATGTTTAAAAATACAACACAAAATTATAATTACTCGGTCGCGCACTTTGCGACTAGTCTAGAAATAACAGTATAGTTAAGGTTTGAAAAATTAAAAGTGTTTAGTTTTAATTTTTCAATCTTTAACTATATTCTAAGCTAAATAAGCCAAAATATGTTTTGACTATTTACAAATACCTGTAATAGGTTACCTAAGTGAATAATTTTTTTTTTCCTCTTTTTTGCTAGACAATAGGCATGAGGCAAGATTTTGAAATCCTCTTGCGCAACGTGGGTAGTCATTTTCTAAGTACGAAAAACACAATATTTCGGTAATAAATTTAAATTTAACGAAGTTTAAGCCATATTTCTATTAAATTTTAAATAGCGCGCGAAAAAAGGCCTCAAGTGTCATGGCGTCGGCTATGACGTCACGCTATTGTAAAAAATGTCATTGAGTCCGCCAAACCTAACGTAGTGGTTAAATTCTCTTTGATGGTTACAATATCGTGACGTCATGCGCCGTGATTGGTGTTTCAGTCAAAATGGCCGATTGCAGTATTTTAATCTTTTATTTTATTAAAAATCACATTAATCTCAAGGTTATATTATATAAAAATAAATAAGTGTAATAATTTCTTTTTATATGTACTTTCCCCTAAAAACATTAAATCTTTAATTTTTTTATACTGTCGTCACGCCTATTGGCCCTTCGAACATATTGGAAACATTGTTATGGCTTTAAGGCTTCAAAGTTTGGAGACCCCTGGTCAAAGATAAAGTTGAAACAATATTTAAACTATTCGGTAGCACTTTTTACTTTTACACTTTTTGTTATTATTGCATTGATTCAACTAATAGCTTACTCTTTCCTTACAACGTATATCAAGCCAAATTAGACTCGGTAAGACGGATAATTTGTCTCGCCAAGTCTAATTTAATATTTTCTGTGTACCTAATAAAGAGGTGATTCAATATTTATGGTGGCTTAGTTGTAGACATTTAATATATTATTATGTATGTATTATATATTAAATATATTTTCAAAACAATTGTGTGCGCCTGGCTTTACCTGTTTAAAAAAATGTTCCTAGTATTAAAAATACTACCTACATCATCATCATCAGCCCGTATAACGTCCACAGCTGAACATGAGCCTCCTCCCGGGGGAGGGTATTTGCCGTAGTCACCACGCTTGGCAAGCGGATTGGTGACCGCAGTATTATGTTGTACCACACAAGGAAACGCTGCTGTCCGTTTTTGATATACGATTATTATAGATGATGTTATAACAATCGAGACCAGCGGCTTAACGTGCTTTCCGATACACGGAGGGTAGTCCCTCAATCAACCAGACCCGGAAAGAAATCTTAGAATTTACACATAGATTTCCTGGCCGGCGTGGGGATCCGAGATTTAAAGCGAGCCAAATACCGTTAAGCTACGAAGGTTGTCAATATACACATATACTACCTACACTACATGTAAAAAAGTGTGCGTTACCCCAGCAAAATAATGTCGAAAATTTTCGTTTAAATGTTGTACATAATTAGATATCTAGCTTCTGTAATTGTTACGCACGTTTTAAAATTAGTTCCTGCTAGCGAAACGTTACCCCAGCCAGACATTTTGACACTCGGAACTTACTAAGTCTTTCTAAATAATGCACCAATCAAGCACACACGAGTTAGCTAACTATAAAGTTGTTGATGATTCTAGGGTCTATTCAACGATTTAATGCGAGTTTTCCGATTTTATATCAGCCACGAGGTGCGCTCAGCGGCGTACCCTTTCAATTCATTTCAGTGCTAGCCTCAACTGCAGTCGCTGTTCCAGCGTCTATTCCACCCGCGCGTCCCTTTGTACCTTTGGCCCCTAGGCACGTTGCCTAATTTGCCTCATGGATAATCCGCCTCTGGAGCAAAGGTCATGGGCATTCGACCAGACTACCCCATATTTACTTTTACTTATACATCTCTATAAACGTTTTATGTACAGTTGGAGGCAGCCGAGATGCGTGATCGCGTGTTGTTTGAAGTCGGTGGAAAGTTACCACCAGAGAAAAAGGAACAAACTGTAGCCAATTACGTGCAGCGAGCTAATATCAAGAAGAATGCTGCACTGGCCATCAAAGTCATGTATAAGAAAATACTCGATATATTAAAAAAGGTAGGTACCTAGACTTTACAAAATTGATTTAACGGTCATTTATTTGCCGCAAGAGTTGGTACAGTTTAGATCTTAGTATCTTTAACTGAAGAATCCGTAATACTTCGTCATAATAGCGACATGCAAATATTAATTATTAGGTTAAGAAAGATAAGTATACAATAAAATGTATGTAAGCCATATAATGTATAAAACTAAGTTTCGTGTCGTTGTCCTAAACATTTCGTCACATCAAAAATGTCACTTACTAAATAAAAGTTGTGTTCTGTTGAAGTGGTATTTATTGATGTGTGCTTTAAGTCTACACTACAGGTATTACACCTTGACTTTGTTATTGTTAATAATTGGCAGGACAACTATAAGCAACGATAAAAAATACTATGGAATTATTTACATAACATTATAAAATGGAACTTTTTTTTTTAAGTTTCAAACCGTGTTAGTCACTTGTCATTCATGTAAATGTCTTTCGGAAAAAAACACTGGCGCATGTTGCTTACTCTGTAGTTTTCAAATCATTTATGAACTGCTCGCCGTCACTCAAAAAATAGATCATACAGGCCTCAGGGCAACGTCAAGTATTGAATTATAGAAAATTAACGTATTTATACACACAAATACATACAAACACACACACACACAAATACTAACAATACTAACACTAGTAATAATATAATACTTATAACACAGTTACTTATAATACAGTTACTTGTACTTATAATTTAGTTAATACAATGTGAATTCATGATAAACTACATTACAATATCAATTAATGTTAAACTTATCGAACGAATATTTAGAGCACTTACAACATTTATTTCAATGTAACCATTACCTAAGGGGAGGAGACCTGGTGACCTGAAATACAGACTTCCCGTCTAGCTTAGGCACCAGTCTCCCCAAAATATAATGTTATTGAATTATGTATAAATTACAATTGTCAGAACCGTTATTGCAATGTACTATGTATTGTGGTGAGAAAATAAAAAAATCTTATCTATCTTATCTTATAGTACGAGCTCTGGCTGCAATTAGTGCGTTCATCGAGTATTTGTTAAAAAACAATTTTTTACGCATATTATGATTAGGAGAATATAGATCTACTAGGTTGTCTATCAAAATGTGGCCACTAGGATTTTTAATAAAATTATTATTTATTGATATTCCGTAACTTTGATTTTAACTTGTTTTTTCAACACTCGATTAACGCAATAATTTTGCAGCCGGGTCTTAGACTCTTATGAATTCACGATTTGTGGATCACCATACCATATAAGTTGGTAAAGAATTACTAATCATTTGTTATGGATAAAAAATATGTGATTAATTTTTCAGGATACTTCATATTTTACTGTGGTTTTAGAAGCTTTGAAACTAGACTGCCGGGCACAGGGTAAATGTCTGATGGGGGCCACAGAGATGGGTCAACTAGCTATGGAGTATTTGGATGACAGGAAATATGAATTCAACAAGTTAGAAAAGGAAGTTAAAGCCAATATGAAAGAACGCGAAAGAACACTCAAGCTAGCGCGTCGAGAAGTGGCGTTTTTAACTGAATCCTTTCCCAATCTTATTAGGAAAGAGGTTAGTGTCATTTATAAATACATACAGTACATACAGTTCATTTGTTGTGGACTTTGTGGGGCTGGGGAAACTTCCACAAATTATCTAATGTTAGAGTTTTAGATAAAACTTCAAACGAAGGAGTAGGTATTCTTAATTAGATCTTGAGCATGATGAGTTCCACAAAATCTAAAACATACGACGATCTTGAACGTATAATACAAATAAATAAAAAATGTTAATTTTATACATTTATGGAAACGTGGTTTCCATATTTGCTAATATTGTCAAAAAGGTCTCCATCAGGATGGTCGGTCACGAGGCGTATTTAGCGTTGAATTTATGCCCAAGAATTGCTTCCCTATTGCTTCTATTTGCTTCCTATTCTCAAATAATTGCTGCCATCGTTATAAAGAAGAAAAACTACATTTTAATAGTGACCGTCCATTCTGATATCAGGTCGGCCGGTCACCGCGTCGTAGCGTCCCTGATTAATAGAATTATTGAAATTCACGGTGGCCATTAATTACTTTCCATTTGCTTCTCTCAATGTTTTATAACGAAATACTGAAACTATCACGGCAATAAAGATATCGACTAAACTGTTATCAATATATTTCGTTATAATATAAGAAAAAAGTGTATAGCTGCATTAGACACTACCATTAGAACTGAAATATTATCTTTACAAGTGTTTATTACATTTGTATGATTTTTTGTCGCTATATACAACAGGCACTTAATTTTAATAACACTACAACACTTAGCTGTAGGCCATCAGCACAAAATGATAGATTTATCGCCTACTCAAGCTTAACTGCAATGTTAAATATGAGATTTGCTTTATTTTTTTATCAGGCGCTAAAAATATTAATAACAACACTTTAGTCGATATCTTTATTGCCGTGATAGTTTCAGTATTATCGTTGTAAAACATTGAGGGAAGCAAATGGGAAGTAATTAATGGCCACCGTGAATTTCAATAATTCTATTCATCAGGGACACTACGACGCGGTGACCGGCCGACGTGATATCAGAATGGACGGTCACCCTTAAAATGTAGTTTTTCTTCTTTATTACGATGGAAGCAATTATTTGAGAATGGGAAGCAAATAGAAGCAATAGGGAAGCAATTCTTGGGCATAAATTCAACGCTAAATATGCCTAGTGACCGTCCATCCTGATGGAGACGTCAAAAAGTTATAATTTATAGAGCTACAAATTAGGCACATAGGTATAAAGGCGAAAACATATTATTAAAACGCCACGCCACCCGACGACACGCCACGCGTGTTGAGACGAATCAAATGTATTGTTTTCTATAGACCAGAAACACACTATGAACATCCGACACGACGCCACGCGCGTACTGATGCACAGGTGTTGACACGTGGCATGGCGTGGCGTTTTAATTATGTGTTTTCGCCTTTATGCGTAGCCTGTCAATCAAATTGACAGTTCTAGTGTTTTTTTATTTTATTTTTTATTCTAAGGACGAGGCATTTTAATTCATATTTTTCATATTAAGAACATTAATTTA
This sequence comes from Nycteola revayana, assembly GCA_947037095.2. Taxonomy (NCBI): domain Eukaryota; kingdom Metazoa; phylum Arthropoda; class Insecta; order Lepidoptera; family Nolidae; genus Nycteola; species Nycteola revayana. The sequence goes on along the minus strand of OX344842.1, from coordinate 27,402,661 downwards.
ATTATGTATAATGTGAAAAAGGTCATGTATAGATATAGGTATATGTTTTGCAGGTGAATTAGAAATACACATTTGCCTATTTTCAAATACCGTGGGGACCGTCTTCGCGTTATCATTCGAACTACAGAACCATTATTATTTAATAATTTTTTTTTATTTACTTAAATACTCAAAACAATAAATTGAATATTCATTTATTTTATTCTGTTTTTAGTACTTTTTATAATAGTGGTGACAGAAATACATAAAAATTTCAAAATTGACCACTAGCAGGATTTGAACCTATATCTCAGATATAGACCTGCTTACACCATTCGGTCATTAAAAATGTGGCTACCTCCATGGCATAGCGGTATAAGTCTCGAATATCTTGGGTTCGATCCCCACGCCAGACAAGAAATCTTTGTGTAAATTATAAGATTTCTTTCCGGGTCTGGTTGGTTGAGTGAGGGACGGTTGCGGTCAACATTCCGCCTCGGGAGAAGGCCCATATTCAGCAGTGGACGTTACACGCTGATTTAAATTAAACTAAGCGTGATAAGAAATTTTTAATTATATTTTGTCACCAGGAAAAATAGTGGAACGCATATTTTATATTTTCATATTTTCCTTTGATATTATATAATTTTCGTTTACAGCAGCAAACATAGGACTAAAACCGCCCCCCGCCCCCTTCCCTTTCAAGTCTGTCTAAGTTTCTTTTACATTTTTAATTTAGCTGAAGCTGACACACCAATTTCTCGTTGGCGCAGAGTTGATTTTATTTTGCTATTTTCTTCCCTTCTCTTTGATTTATAATAAACATACTTAAAAAAATCTGGATTCGTTAAAGTTTCATTAAATTCTCAAAATCGGTTCAATATTCTGTTTCAAGTTATACCTATGTTACAGATATTTTCTCAAAAGGAAGATGTAGGTACCTTAAAGTACAGATATTTACTAATCATTATCAAGGATAATTAGAAAAAAAAACATTTTCTTTACTGCGTAAAATCGCTTTCTCAAAATCTTGTAGATAGTTTAAATCATATGTCCGCGCAGAGCTACGTGTGTGTAAACCTTACCTATCTTTTTAACCTACATGATTTGAACTATCTGTAACCTTACTTCAGATAACGGCAATGGGAAATACTAGCAAACCATGGAGAACCATTCTTTGTCTTAGCCAAACCTACTGTTATGTCATACATCGGAAGAGGCTTATTTATTAGACTTTGTATTTAGAAGTTATTTCTTGTAGGTGGAAGACATTATTATGTAGATATTATATCACAATAGTAAGTGAGAAAGAAATGTAGATAATTTATTTGCACAGGAAGTGACGAATCTCGATGATTTGTACGACGAAGAAGATGCTAGCAGCCAACACTCTGTGCACTGGGAGCTCGAGGAGGTGATGATGATCTGTAAACGTTTACAGAAGGCTACCCTTGTGTCCTCCTTCGATCAAATACTGTTGCGGTGAGATTAGCAGTTTTGAAATATTTTTTTATAGCTCATTTACGTCTACTGCTTAACAATGAACATTGATCTCCTATGTACAGTCCTTGACAAGCTAGCGGTAGGCGGATTGGTGATCGCAGTAAGATGGCAAGTAAAGTTGTGCTGATAGATGCTGTTGTCCATCCATCAGATGTATATATACTAGTTGCCATTTACGACACCCGTGGCAAGACTACTTGGGCTTACTCGGATAAGAAATCAAGATGAAAACAAGGGGCGTCTGTCTGGGTCTTTACCAAATGGCAACTGAACCAATATAAATGCGACTTTAGATGTAGATGCGAAAGTTTGGAGGTATGGAAGAATGGATGGATGAAATTTCAGTGCCAGATAGTATTTCTTTTTACAGACGGTTTGTATCTATATTTATTCATATAATTGCCAGTTGTTTTCAGTGTTGCCGCATCCAGAAATGGTTATAAGAGTCTTATCATATCTGTAATTATTTTTTCTTAAAAAAAAAGATTTGTTAACCTCTCGTGCTAAGCTAAAATGCTTGTGTTACGAGTGAGTTCACGTCGGTAGTGCAATTGGTGGGGTCGAACCGGTGACCTGAAGATCACAAAACCGACGCCCTACCCATTGGGCTTTTTTATGTTTTCTAAATCAATTATGAATTTGGCTTAAGCTAAACCGAAATAAATGTACTGAAAATTGTCCAAATAACTTAATTTTTCCTGCAATCGCCAATCCACTTGGCTGGGGTGGTGACTGTGGCACAACCCAGTGGTTACGACGAGTTTCATCAGACTTAGTATACGCGTGCACTTTATTTATCTTTATACTTACTTGTTTATTAAATTTCCATAAACATAAAAAAATATGTGACTTAGAAAAGACGAGTACGGTGCAATAAGTTTCGCGGTAGAATGGTTTTAATTACGCCTTTAACTTAATTTTAGCATTAAATAGAAATGGCGAATGTGGTGAAAGATGATGGTTTTAAATTGTACATTAGCATAAATGTTATCTTAAAATAATATTATTAGGGATATTTATTTTCGAATTACAGACGCAAAAGCAAAAGCTAATGCATGTTACTATAAAGTACCTAAGTACCTACAACCAACAGTTATCAATTTTTAGTACCTGTCAAGGTATCCCCAATTGTCTGGTAAAAGAAGATTAATTTATACCGGTTTGACTTGATCATGTCAGTTAGTAATACCAGTGCCTATGTCATGCACCTGGATGGTAGGATTAGCATATAATTGAAGGCACTAAAGGAAGTTGAGTGTGAAAATTTTGAGGATTGCATTCTACAGATAGTTTTGAATTAAGAAAAAAATAAACAAAACAAAAAAAATAACTTTATTTTTAAATTTCTGTTCAGTAGCTATAAGTGTCTTTAATGATAAGAAACAACAGGATATATTCAATAAAATGGTAATAAAGCACTTGTTCAGTACATTTACTCGACATTCAAGGGGATGGGATATAAAAACAGTGGATCTAGAAACTTTCAGAATCATAATCTGCAAGCTTTTCTGAATTTAACAATATTTATAGAATGCGATCCTTATATTTTGCACACTCAAATCTATACAGCTCCTGGTCATTATTGCTTTGGTGAGCTGAATCCTACTTTTATATAAACCTTAGCTACGGCGGCGGTATACTTAATAAACCTACCTAAAAAAAGTAAGCATATATAACAAAGGAAAACAGGCTACATCTCACTAGAACTGATAAAGCTATAGTAGGCAAGAATATGTTTTAAGCGAAGGTTCGTATAAAAATCTCTTAAAGATTAATTAAAATTAAATTAAAATATTAATAAGAGCATTCGGTTGTTTTATTCATAAGTTAGTCAAGTGATTTCATTAATATACTGTATTTTATTTTTACAGGCTGAAAGAACAGCGTTTTCAAACTGGTCGGCTTATGAAAGGTCTTACGGTGAATAGCTTGAAAAGAGACGCCCTGATAGAAGACCGGAAGCACGCCATCTTGATGCTCGATAACCTCAAAAACGTGGGACAGGAAAAAACTGCCGCGTAAGTTGATTTTCCCTATTGTTTACACCGCGAAATACTTGATTTCTTTTTAATTCCCTTCTTTACTTAACTTTTTAAAACCACGCGCAGACTCCTATGCGTGGAACTGAAAGTTTAAGCGCATAGTAGTTCTTTATTTCCTCGGACTTAATGTCAGAGGCATGCATTCTTAACCAGTTTACCAAAGGGGATAGGGGCGCATTGTAGAGAGACTAGCAATAAAAGAAATACAATAATACTGAATGAAGGTATGTACTACAGAAATAAATTTTACATTGATACTACAACTATTATACTATTAGGTTATACAATTATTATGGAATGAGAGCGGGAATAATGCCTAGATGTCAAGTAATAATATTTTTTGTGGCTCCTTTTATGGATAAGCCCAAACACGGCACTAATCAAATCAATGTAGGTAACATTGATTTGATTAGTGGCGTGCTAAGTTGCCCGCCTAGATTAACCCTTCTACATACACACTTTTATTGGTAACATAATTCTATTTTATCTCTGAAATGGAAGTCATAGTACAGTCTATTAAAAATGTCCTCTATATTATATAACAATTGGAAAATCTATTTTTTATTCTACCGTCACGCACCTGTATCGCTTGTTATATCTGACAGGATGTGATTGATTTAATATGGCGCTTGTGTTGGCCGCAAATAGATTTTTGGAATTATCCTTGTTTGTTAAAAGTGTATGGTATATTAATTTAATATAAAAAATGTTGAAGTGCCATATTTGTGTAAAATTTATGGTGTGTACGTACGTTGACTAAGCGGAGGGATAAATTATTATATGACAGGGATAAAACTAGCTTAATTATTGAGAACTTGTGGTAAGAAAGTGGTAGAAATGCGACCATAATTAAAAAAAATATATATTAGCTGATAAATGTGCAAAGTTTTATATACCTCCGTCCGCACAATTTTTTTAAAAAACGATTTATTGTTTTTGTTTTCGCGTATTAATATAATTGTTTGTGTTTGCCAGACGCCAGGTTTAAATAATATTTTAGAAAGCCTAAGTCAAACTTTATTCATATAGAATCAGCTTAAAATATTTTTAAATAATATTCTTATGATGCGTCCTCTTTGTTAAGCACTTTCTTATGCTTTTGTATGTAAGCTATGGTAGGGTATCCTATCATAGTTATTGAAATGTGGTAATGTTAAATTTGGTTAATGATGCGCATGATAAGACTTTTATGTTACAGTATATATTCTTTGATATTTAATTACCAATAAAAAATAAAGGTCAGTATAGCGGCCATCTAATTAAATCAGCCATTTAATTGGGCCTTTGGCTAGCCCGTTAATTATTGAATTTAATTGAATGCCTAGGCCAGTCGTTGATTATTATTTTAACATTACTATCTTATTTTTTGGCATTGGTCTTCGTATGTCTGTAAGTCCTTGAGCGCAGACTTTAGTTTATGTTCAGCTACCACGCTGCGGGTCTGCATGTTGGTATTGAGGACAAGAATGTGGTGAAAGAAAAATTAAAAAGGTGAAATGAGTATTTAGGAATAGAAAAGTTAAAATTAAATAAAGTGAACAGAGACATATGCCGTGAGGTGCCGGTATAGAGTGTTACCCCCCCATATCTACTCGTGGGTGTCGTAAAAGGCGACTAACAGAAATTGCAGGGAACGGGTAGCAGCGTTTCCTGTGATGATGTAAACCAAAAATAACTGCACTGCGCTCGCCAACCCGCCTGCCAAGCGTGGCGAGTATTAAAGTATACAAGAATAGCAAACACACCCCTCATGGTGACACACCAGGATCAGGCCCCTAGTCCCCGGCCGCCCCGCTAGTCCTGGTCACGGTACCAGACATGGTGACGGCGGGGCAGGGGGAACTTAGAACCTCAGGAAGAGATCCGGGTACCACCCTATACGACAACTGGCCTTGCTAACACACAACATACACACTCTGAGGACAGACGAGAAGATCGTAGAACTGGAAGAGAAATTGGACAAGTTGCGGGACAGGACACTATGACCGGCAACTTGTTCTTTTACCGGGATATTCCATGAGGTTGTACAGGTTTACACACCGACCTCGACACACTCAGACGAATGTATGAGGATATTAGTAAAGCCTAGTCTTGTGCCTGCTCGGTCATTTTCAAGATCGCTCCGTACTAGTTCATTTCGGACAGTGAACTAGTTCGTTCTATAAGCTCTAAACAGCTCTATTCGGTCTTTGCGCTCGGTCAGCATTTACATATAGGACAGCGCGGACCACAGAGTAAATACGTTCTCTAGGAACATTGTTAAGTACTTAGAGCGTATTTGCGGACCACAGAGCAGCCACCAAATCACCACGGTGACCAAATTATGGTTACTATTGTAATAATTTAACATATTTGATTTTCCTTCATACTTGAACAGGCTTAGGACTCAAGGACTGTCATTCTGATCAACCGCCTACATTATTATGAATGAATTCGAATGACGTACTTGTCAAAACGTCAATCAGTCAGTTTCATTATTCGTTCTCGCTCGCACTTATACGATCTCGCGGTTTACAATGTACGAAGTACGAAAACAGCTATTTGACCTATTAGACCGATTACAAATCAGCGTTCGGAAACGTTTCTTCTAGTACAGTACGAAGATACGGCTCCTATTCGTTCATCGTTCACGAACTACACAAGACTAGTAAAGCCATACATAGCTCCAAGACCCACTACACCGTTGTTATGAAGGATTTCAACGCTAAACTGGGCAAACGAGGCGATGATGAGATGAGAGTGGGGTTGCATGGATATGGGCAACGGAACTGAAGAGGTCAGAGGTTGGCTGATTTCTTGGAGAAAAAGGGACTCTATATGATTAAATCTATTATATCTATTAAATCCAAATAAACTCACAGGAAATGGACCTGGAGGAGCCAGATTGACTTCATGATGACCACCAAAAGACATATAATTAATGATGTATCTGTGATTCACAGGGTTAAAACCGGAAGTGATCACCGAATAGTTCGCTATATTATTTTATAATAAAATGCTACTTTATTATACTTGGGAATCCTATTACACAATCATAAAAGTATTACTGTGATGCTAGTGAGTATTGTAAGTATATTGGCTCCAGACCAAAATGGTCTGGAGCCAATTCGTCGTCAAATTTGCTTCAATTATACGTTAAGCGTATGGAGACAGAATATGGCTAGTGTGTGGATGGACGTGGCTCATAATGTGAGTCAAGTAGTGTTTGTTATGTGTAGATGTTGCATCTTAGTAAAGAAAGTAATACTCGCCGAGATTTATGCAAGAACCATTCCAATAAACAATAATTTGAGGATAATGAACTCAAACGTTGACAGCCAGTAGTTGACCGATCCTCCGATTGGCTATTTTTTCTTGATTTGCAAGAATTTATTATAACTATATATTCCTTTCACGTTATTTAATGTTTAAAGATTATATTTTGCACGAAAACACATTTTTGACAACCGTTGGGCTGGGAAAGGATACGCTTTTACGATTGACGTTTTTAATTTCAATCATATAACACTGACGATTTGATCTCTGATAAAAAAAAGAAACTATGCTCTGGAAAATACTGGGATTGTAGTTTTAGATTGAAATTTGCTTATTTCAATAAAAAATATATGAACCATATATGTAGGTTACACATACATACAAGTTAAATCGTGCAAACTTTTATTCCTTGGTACAATGAAAAATCGACAATTTTCTTCTACTGTTTATTTTTATTTCATGATTGCAATCGATGACATCGTTCATTAGACACCTGCAACCTTCACTCAATTCTCACCGATGTATTGTGTATATTATTATGTTTGCCTTGCAACAAATTACTTTTACACTTCATAGGACTAGACTGAAAATATAATGTGGTTATGTATCAAGAGCAAAACAAAAAATATCTGGAAATGGCCCCCTATTCTCGATACCCGCTTGATACTATCACTGTTTCCGTCACAATTTCCTGCTGCGCGTACCCACCTACATATCGTTGTATAAACGATATATAGGTGGGTACGCGACTAAAAGAGTAATAACAAAATTACAAAATGATTAATCAAAGACTTTAAAAGATGACAAAAAACAATGATCTCGGAGTTTAATAGGTTTTCTTCTCCGGGTAGGATAGGGTCCGTTCGTCCTCGCAAGGCGAGGCTCGTGACGCATTCTATTCTTCTGACCCGATCCCAGCCCACGCTGGTTGATTCTAATTATATTTATAATACGCGACTATTACATGCCATGACAACATCGATAAATTTTATTTAATAATATTATTGTTGAAACGTAAACTAATTTATGAGTAAAGTTTTTTTTTCTCATCAGCATTGACTTATAATAAGTACGATCGATTCATCTACATTATCAACAAACGTTTTCATTTTCATTTCATTTTCAATGCGATACATAATTAGAGCGGGACTACTTAGTACAAAACTCGCCTTAAAATCTTAGAAGTTATTATCACAATTTGCTTCGCTAGCTACAGCCTTGGTTGATCCAAGCCTCACCGCCCTTTTGCGGATGTTGCTTAGTTTGTGGGTTTGAACCTTTTTAGTAAGGCTAAATAACGCAGACAGAATAAACGAATATAAATAAAATAATATAATCTATTGGGTGACTTTTTTACCGTCTTGAAAATAATAGGGCGTGATATGTACCTATATGAAATAGATGTCTGTGCGCGAAATAGCGTAATTACCTACTTGGGTACGCATTTTTACGGTTATGATTTTCACTCGATGACAGTAAAAAATAGAATAACTATAACTATGCCTTACACATCTATTTCATAATCATATACATAATCACGCCAAATTATTTTCAAGACAGTAAAAAAAGTTATCCAGTATATCATTAAAAATTTACGCGCATAACTTGAGAACCACATTACCAATATGGCCGGATCTTTTTTTATTGTGTTTCTAATTACGAGAACAAGGTTGGTATGAAAAAAAGGAAAATCCCACAGGAAGTGCCAGAATTATTGACGAGTGATGACGGGCACCATTAGCTAGTAAATTATAAAATGAACTAAATATATGTGTTTAATTCACATATATTTAGTTCAATGTCATCATCATCATCATTTCAGCCGTAGGACGTCCACTGCTGGACATAGGCTTCCCTCATAGATCTCCAGTTGTTGCGGATAGAAGCGGCCTGCATCCACCGTGATCCCGCGGCCTTAACCAGATCATCCGTCCATCTAGTAGGTGGACGTCCTACGCTACGCTTGCCGATCCGCGGTCTCCATTTGAGAACTTTTCGGCCCCAACGGCCATCTGTTCTCCGTGCTAGTAGTCAAATAACATTAATTTCCCGGAAAGCTGAAACTTCGTGGATAGCTTGGGTTTACCATGAGAAAGGAAGTTTTAAAAACATTAAACCCATGTGCGCTGCAAAAGTTATTCGGGGTCAAATGTTATCAATTCAATCAATTGTTATAATGTACTAGCTGACCCGATAGATATTGTCCTGTCTTAATCTACACTAATATTATAATGAGGAAAGATTTGTACCTATTTTTGTATGTTTGTAATGAATAGGCTCAAAAAGTACTGGGCCGATTTAAAAAATTCTTTCACCAATAGAATGCTACATTTTTCCAATTTGACATAGGCTACATTTCATTTTGAAAAAAATTAGGGATCCTTGGTAAAATTTGAACAATGTAACCGAAGGTAGAAAAATGAGTCTTAAAATGTCTTTCGTCGAAAGTGCTGCCGAAACTATTAGCGATAGAACAAAATAATGTACAACAATATTGAAGAACATCATAACGTCTACAAAAAACTCCGCGGTAGCATATTATTATGTCCAACTATTGTAGTTATGTCACTACAACAACTTTTTTCATTTTAAACATTAATGAAAATGCTAACCAAATTCAAACCATGCTATTTATGTGTTTATATTAATCCTTTTCCAAATAAATTATTTTATGGTCAAGACCATTTAACTACCTATAAAATAGTTTTTAATCTATATATATAAAACAAAGACGGGTTTGTGACAACACTTATAACTCGAGATCGGCTGGATCAATTTTCATGGTTTTTGTTTCGTTGGATTTGTCTACGCCCTGAATAGCAGAATACATTTTAAAAACAAAATAAAGTCGTGTTAGTTACACTATTTATAACTCAAGAACGGCTGAACCGATTTGGCTGAAAATTGGTAGGGAGGTAGCTAAGAACTGGGAGAAGGACATAGGATACTTTTCGGGAGGGGTAGGGTAGGGTAGGTTAGGGTAGGGTAGGGTAGGGTAGGGTAGGGTAGGGTAGGGTAGGGTAGGGTAGGGGTAGGGTAGGGGTATGGTAGGGGTAGGGTAGGGGTAGGGTAGGGTAGGGGTAGGGTAGGGTAGGGGTAGGGTAGGGGTAGGGTAGGGGTAGGGTAGGGGTAGGGTAGGGGTAGGGTAGGGGTAGGGGTAGGGTAGGGTAGGGTAGGGGTAGGGGTAGGGTAGGGGTAGGGTAGGGTTAGGGTATGGGTATGGGTAGGGTAGGGCAGGGGTAGGGTATAAAAGTCCACCCGTGCGAAGCCGGGGCGGGCCGCTAGTTTATAAATATAGAATTCGACTTGGCATAGATAACTCCGACCGAAGCATCATTTTTATATTTCATATCACTATCTTCATTATGGTTCGCCATCCCTGTCCTGAGATATGAATTATTACGTTGTATCGATTGGCTATTAGTATTACGTATGAACAATCACACTTTTATATCATATACAGTTCAATACTGACCTTCAAGTGTATTCAAAAATGGGTACCTAGTAGGTAACTAAGTATTATAGCATCATCATCATCATCATCAGCCCGTATAACGTCCACTACTGAACATGGGCCTCCTCCCGAAGGAGGGTATTTGCCATAGTCACCACGCTTGGCAGGCGGGTTGGTGACCGCAGTATTATGTTGTGCCACACAAGGAAACGCTGCTGCCCGTTCCTTGATATACGATTATTATAGATGATGTTATAATAATCGGGACCAACGGCTTAACGTGCTTTCCGAGGCACGGAGGTCAGTCCCTCAACCAACTAGACTCGGAAAAAAATCTAAGAATTTACACAAAGATTTTCTTTTCGGCGTGGGGATCGAACCCACGACCTCCGAGATTTAAAGCGAGCCAAGTACGGCTACGCTACGGAGGTTGTACTCTACGAGTGTTGTTGAGTATTATAGCATATTTTTATAATTTGATAAATTCTAGTAAAGACAACCTGCGTAGCGTAGCGGTATTTGACTCGCTTTAAATCTTGGAGGTCGTGGGTTCGATCCCTACGCTGGACAAGAAATCTTTGAATAAATTCTAAAATTATCATTTACACAAAGAGTTCTTTCCCGGTCTGAATGGTTGAGGGACAGCCCTCCGTGCCTCGGAAAGCATGCATGTTAAGCCGTAAGTCACGATTGTTATAACATCATCAATTACAATCATATACCGGGGACCGGGCAGCAGCGTTTAAAGTAAACGCTGCGTTTTCTTGTGTGTTACAACATAATACTCCCTGCTCATCAACTCGCCTGCCAAGCGCGGTAACTATGGCAGAACCCTCCTTCGAGAGGAGGGCCATGTTCAGCAGTAGACGTTGTACGGGCTGATGAAGATGATGAAGACTAATAATTGCATCAATCTTGACCTAACTTTTTGTCAAGTACATAATATTTTCAAAGCAAAATGGGTCAGAATAAAATTTACAAAATGATCTAAATATTGTTTAAAATGTCAATAGATATACTTAAAACATTCTTATTGCAGATAAATAACCAAAGACGCCTGGATGGTTATAAAAAATAACCTGAACCTAATCCATTCGACTCAAACTGCTCTCGAGTCGGGACTGTAATGATGTAACTTTCTGTACCTACCAATTTTAATTTGATGTAATGATTCAGTATTTTTGATGAGCATTTAGAATTTATTATATTTGATAACGATAAAATATGTACCTGCTATACAATTAAAATGTAGGTATGGGAGAATCAAATATCAATATAATGTAGATCTATATTAATATAGAAAGATGGTGAGTTTGTTTGTTTGCTTGAACACGCTAATCTTAGGAACAACTGGTCCTATTCAAAAGAACCTAGTTTTATATACTGTTATATTGTTAGACTAGCTGCGCCCCGCTGTTATACCCGCGTTACTCTGCTCCAGTGGGTCGGAGCGTGATGTTTTGCAGCCTATATGTTAATCCAGCGTATAACCTATCCCGGAGCAAAATTTCAACCAATTCCGTTTAGTAGTTTTGGCGTGAAAGAGTAACAAACACCCATCCATCCATACTTACAAGCTTTCGCGTTTATAATATTAGTAGGGTGACTAGTTATCAAATTTTATGTACACATTGTGTTTACAGATGTTTTAACATAATAAAGTTTGGTAACTACTAATTATGAACACTGTCGGGCACAGCAACATAGTCATATAAGGCTGCGTTGCCACAGAAGCTAGGCTGCGCGGAGTTGAGTAGAGACTGATAAAAATTGACCAATCACATTGCTCAAAATACACATCTCATCTCCGCTCCGATTCAGTGGAAACACTGTTACCGGCGGCGTTGAGATACCTATATAATATAAAGTAATATTGTAGGAGAGAGGAGGCTACTTATATTACAAGGCACGGGTAAATATAATAGATATTGTAAAATGATGTGAATTTAAGATATTCTAGTATTGAACTTGTAAACATATTTTATAGCGTACATACGACACCTCCGTAGCGTGGCGGTATTGGCTCGCTTTAAATCTCGGAGGTCGTGGGATCGATCCCCACGTCGGGCAAGAAATCTTTGTGTAAATTCTAAGATTTCTTTCCGGGTCTGGTTGGTTGAGGGATTACCCTCCGTGCCTCGGAAAGCACTTTGGTCCCATTATTATAATAATATTATCTATAATAATCTTATATCAAAGAACGGGCAGCAGCTTTGCCTTGTGTGGTACAACATAATACTGCGGTCATCAATCCGCCTGCCAAGCGTGGTGACTATACCCTCTACCGGAAGGAGGCCCATGTTCAGCAGTGGACGTTATACGGGCTGATGATGGTAGCGTACATAGATCTTGGGGTCGCCGGTTCGAACCCCACCCATTGCACTACATACGTGAACCCACTCATAACACAAGCATTTAAGCTTAGCACGAGGGGTTAACTACTAGCAGATGGCAAAACATTGCTAGTTATCCACTAAAAAAAAAAAAAAAATATCTATTAGACTTAAGACAAATTCAGAATTTCTGAAAGAATTCTCAACGCTGAAATTAACTACTCAGCTACTCTTGTTATAATGCAAATGAGTTTTAGAATTCACGATAACCTAATTGTATTTGAAAGTTTTGTCTTGAATCGAATGACAAACGACATTTTGTCGTTACTGTACATTGTGATTAGCTACATGAGTGATGTTTTGTTCATTTTAGTCTTAAACATTGTGTTTATGACAAGAATAAGTGTATGAAAATACCCAAGTGCTGAATAACTTTATTATTATTTCAATGATGATTTTTTTTCGTGAAAATTATTAGAACAATATACGTATATCATTTTATCTAACGGGCTTTACTGTAGCCCATATGGTAGGTAGGTAAAATAACAATAACATTAAACGAGCGAGTCGACATGTATGTAAATTAAATGTCTGTTGTATGCTAGATATTTTATGGTTATGACATACATTTTGTACCAGTCAAGATTGATAGTTATATTTAACAATAAAGTGTCGTGGTATATTTAGAAAATCAATATACCTATATAAATATACTTAGTCTGGCCATAAATACTGTTACAATTAAAAATATTACATTTGAATTTGGAATCTGTCATTTTTATATGATTGTTCACTGTGTTTTCTCATTTTCGCGCCATTACCTTGTCAAATAATTGGCGATACTCGTATTAAAATGGAGTGGGGTGATTAAGAGAACCGAATCGCTGATGATTGCGCAGAATGTCCCCCTGGTAGCAAAAATATGACTCTCGCCGAATTTCCATTTTCTTGAAAGTGTTTTATAAAAATCAAAAAAATTAAGTCGAATATTATGGATATTATTATTCTTTTACACTAAATTTATTTTACATAACACGATATATACGTTGTTGTTTTCGATTATTGATCACAAAAAACAGTAAATTTCTTATAAAATACGCATATCTTTGATTTTAGGTTGATGATTAACAGAAAAATGTTCCTGAGATTAAAATACCTCTGAGATTTAAGACGCGAGCCAAATACCGCTACGCTACGGAGGTTGTCAATGACGTGAGGTTAATCACCTAATTTTATACTGAAAAGCGAGCGTTCTTACTTAGGTATTCCTTTGGATTTTGGAGATTTTATACGACCTTCAGGAGGACTGACATAGCAACATGTTTCAAACTATCGTAAATTTACACGATAGTTTGAAAATTCTTGAAATCTCTGTGCTCCGACGACTCGCGACGAGGAATTTGTTGAAGCTCTTAAAAGTCATACAATTCAATATAGTTCCGTTCACTCTTCACTACAAAGTTTGAGGACCATTCAGCTTATAGGATTAAACGTTCAACGTAATTTTAGAATTCCATTTTAGTGCTCGTTACGGTATTTTGAGGACAGATTTCAAGATAATATTTTGAAAGAGAATATGCGTGAGTGAATTTCACACTTAAAATATCTACGCTTTGAACATCATTCATTGCAGCTTTTATAATATTTCGAGTTGTTGTCGAGGTTTAAGCCCCACAGAAGCGCCCTGTTACGCAGATTTCCTAGTCTGTGCATACTAAACCATTTAACGGGCATAAAAGCGAGCAGCGCACTAATCTTATTGAATGGTGCTCGTCGTTTATTTTATTGAGATTTGTTTTTGATATTTACGTTTTTCACGTCTATGTGCAGCAGTTTACCTAAAACATTAAGTCAAAGTCAAAATAAAAGTAAAAAAAAATCTTTATTCATACATACACATTTAAAATATTTTAAATCATGTTCTTATTATGCATCCCTTTCTTTTTCTACCACCAGTTCTGGATGTGGCAACTCTGAGAACTGCCAAGAAACTCAGAGGAATCCTTTTTTTTAAATAAATTTTATTTTACAATTTTTAATAAAGCAGTATTGTTTCAGGGGAACTCACTCCCAAGCAGTTTAGTCATTAACATAATTAGAAATTTTATAATACGCCTTTTTACATAATTTATCTTTGACATATCGTTTAAACTTGTTTGTTGAAAGATCTCTTACATTATTAAGAAGTCTTTTTGTAGAAGCGTATACATTGCTCCATAAAAGAATAGCTAATTTTGTGGAGACGTGTAGCATGTAAAACTAAATGATGCATAGATCTAGTATTAACATTATGAGTATCGCTTTTTTTCTTAAAACTATAAATATTGTTCTGAACATATAAAAGGTTTTCATAGACATATTGTGATGCGACTGTAAGAATATTAGTCTCTTTGAATTTCTCCCGTAGGAAAACTCGCGGACCAAGTTTATATATTATATATAGACCTTATAGCTCATTTCTGTAGTACAAAAACGGTGTCAATGTCCGCACAGTTTCCCCACAGAAGAATCCCATATGACATTACGCTATGAAAATCACTAAAGTAAACCATTCTAGCAGTATCGTATAGTCGTAGTTTTAACAGCATAGGCCGCAGAGCTAAGTTTTCCTGATAGTTTCGCAATATGTGGGCCCCATTGCAATTTGGAGTCAATAGTTATTCCCAAAAAGACAGTTGACTCCACTGGCTCCAACCAAATACCATTTTCATCCCACCATCTCGGAAAGAGTATTTTTAATCTTCCATATCTGAGTGGAAAAGCCGTTTTTATTCTCTAGAGGATAAAGTAAATTGAATTTAGAACATCGTGTGCACTAAGTTTGTGAATTAAAAAAAACATTATACCTTTTTATTAAAAACAAGAAACTTGAAAACAAGTGAAAAAACTAAAATGAGTGATTCTAGCGACGAGGAAGTTTGTTTGACGCCAACAGAATTGACTGAAACTGTTAATAATGCGCATTTCCTTGCTGAGGTGGAATGAAAAGTTACGTGTTGCACTCGAGTGCAAAGATTTTTCACCTCGTGCTCTTTTGATTCCCTCGCTAACGCTCAGGATTCTAATTTTGAATCACTCGCTGCGCTCGTGATTCAATTTAAGAATCCTTCGCTTGCTCGGTCATCAAAATTGAACACGCGGTTAAAAAGCAACTTTGCACTCTTGTATAACAAATAACTATTATTTGCACATTCGTATCAATTTTTTTTCACATCAGGTGTAGAAAATTTAATGACTTTGGTTTTGTTTTTATTTAAAAGTAGATTATTAACATTAAACCAATGGACTACCTTCGAGATTGCATTGTTTACTTTGTCATAGCTGCTTAGCAGTGTACTTATTTTAAATGTCAAGGATGTATCATCAGCAAACAATACTATATCATGATTATTTCCTACATAGTAAGGTAAATCGTTTATATACACCAAAAACAAAAACGGCCCCAGGATTGAGCCTTCGGGACACCCATGGATACAACAGAGCCTGGTGATATTTTGCCGTTTATATCAACCTTCTGAATTCTATTGCAAATGTAAGAAATCAGAAGATTGAGAGCCTGGTTCCTAATGCCATACCGGTGTAATTTACATGAGAACTTATTTTTAAAGATAGACTTTAGTATGATATCTACGGTATATATGACATCTACGACTACGTACGACAACCTCCGCAGCATAGCGGTATTTGGCTCGCTTTAAATTTCGTAGGTCGTGGGTTCGATCGCCACTCCGGACAGGATATATTTGTGTAAATTCTAAGATTTATTTCCGGGTCTGGTTGGTTGAGGGACTACCCTCCGTGCCTCGGAAAGCACGTTAAGCCGTTGGTTTCGATTATTACAACATCTATAATAATCGGGAGGAGGTCCATGTTCAGCAGTGGACGTTATACAGGCTGATGTTGATACATTTAGTTGGTAACCCTTTTGTATAAATTGTAAATGTTTTAAATGTATTTTTTTAATTGTTCAATATTCAGGCATTTGGCAGAGAAAAATCAGCTAAAAGTACAACTTGAAGCCGAAAATCGAGAGGAAAGAACGTTGACAAAATCTTTAGACGAGAAGGGACGACTTATTATAGAGATGAAAACTTCATTGCAACAAATTAACGAACTACTGTCAAGTGTCGGTAAGGAATGGATTATATAGTTACATTATAATACCGCTACTAGGAAGTTAAAGGTAAGTACTATTGAACCCTAGAGGAGGAAACGCCGGGAGAGGACGCCCTAGAAGGACATACACTGACCTCATAGGTGATGTTCTCCCGATAGGTCTGGTGCGTAGTACTCGCAACCGGCGCGGCGTGCGTGTATGACCAGATGTATGAACGAGGACGAGGCAAAGGGAGTGTGTAGGGATCGTAGCAGGGAGGCGTTCTGTTGTTTCTGCGTACCCCCATGGGAGAAAGGCGTGATTATATTTATGTATGTATTGAACCCTAAAATATTTGTGTGTTGGTGTAGTCGGATATTTTTCAGCTTATATTGGGAGAGGAGGGAATGGAATTTCGGATTTATAAGGGATGGAGACAAAAAGGAGATTTTACAATATGCCTCTCAGGGCCGGATTTAGAAGTACGGAGGCCCCGGGGCAACTAAGGAGAAAAGGCCTCCTGACCACTAATTAGTTTCTCTCTAATTGTGTAGAAAATTTGAAGTATGTACCTAATTTTCAGGCTGATTTCTATTCTGATATTTTACTGATTGTCTAATTTAAGTAGACAAGTATAGAAGATTAACCGTAATTACGATATTCAAGAACTATTCATTAATGGTTCTACAAAGTATAGTAAGTAAAGGAAGAAACTCGAAAAAAATATTAGATTTTACTCGTCAGAATTAGAAAGATTTTAAATCTCTATTATGGAGGCCCCGGGGCAGTTGCACTGGTTGCCCTCCCTTAAATCCGGCCTTGATCTCTCTGACACTTCTTCTTCTTGACACCGTGTGGTTTCCGGCTTAGAATAAACTACTCCTATAGGTGGCGTAAGAGGCGACTGAAGGACATACAACTGATGGGTGGGCAGCAGCATCTGTCAGTTCAAAGTTACTTACCATCTTACTGCGATCACCAATCCACCTGCCAAATGTGGTGATTACGGCAATATTCCTCAAATACTAGCTAGCCAAGGTAGGTAAAGAGGAGGCCCACGTTCAGCAGTGGACATAAACGGGCCGTTGAAGAAGAAAGAAAGAAAATATGAAAAACAAAATGATAAAATGATTTACTGTGAACGATATTCAAATAAGTGTTTATATTCCATATCATACAATTAATCACACTAAGTTATTTACATACTGAATCTTACTTAAGTAGTTAAGACCAAGTTCTATCTAGTTCCAACAAGATCTTTGAAAGCAAATTAGCTCGCATGCGATAGTTGATAGTTGTACATTCGTGACCACGTGTGCATTTCACATGAGACTGTCCCATTATTAGTTAATTTTCTTTAAACTTTGTTGTAATCTGAGCGCTACTGTATAAAAAATAAGTTTAGAATTTAAGTTTTAAGGCCCGAGAACAAACTCATACACTTATACATAATATGTTGGTGGTCGCACTGCAGGATCGACAAGCGAAATTTAATTGTTCGTAGCCTCGCCGTTGCATCATAGTCGCCGTACCAGAGCGGTCCCGGCTTTAGAGAGTAGGTACTAAGAGATTAGTACTTATTTAGTAAACATCCTGTTTTCAATTCATGTAAAAATGGTCATAATAATTGCAATAAACATGAGTCTGTAACTTGATAATTGAGTTCAATGTCGAAGATACCTATATTGCATTGGATCCATGTCATAACCTTTTGCGGAAAATATTTTTCTTTAAGGCTTGATGAAATAAAAATGTACCATGTTTCAATTAAAAAGTCATAGTAGCGTTTGTTAGGCTGACTATTACATTTGCCGCGCGCATTCCTCGAGCGTGATTATACGAACAATACTTAATTTATCAAATAACCTGCCCCTGGTTGCTCCTGACACAAAATTGGACATTACACTGAATGACAATGACCAACTTTTGTACCAGGAACGACCCGGAGCATAAATCACCACTAGCGTCGTTCACTTCCTCACGAATAAGGAGCTATGCCCCAACATGAGTAGTTACTATGAGGAGTCCATACTACTATAATTATTATAATTAACAAACATGAATAAAATACAAACTAAAAGTAACTAATTAAAAATAAAACTAACTTATATACTACCATTAATATGAGCACAAAGTGACACAACAGCTCCAAGAGCGCACACTTTAACCTCTTCCTTGAAGACCCGTCTGCTGCAGCGGCAATAGTACTGACATATGAAGCATTTGCCATTCTTCCAAGGCCCCTCTCTAGGCTCTAACTAGTTCATCTGCCATGTTCCCGTCAGATCTGCTTATGGTCGAAAGCAAGGAATGTTTGCTATACGTATTGAGACCACGATGCCGCGGAAACCTGCTTGTGCGATGACAGCAACACATAAATATTAGCAGGAATTATGCTTATGACTTGAACCTTGGCACAGCAATTAGTTACTTCGCCAGTATAAAGTTCTTCGTCCGTATTTGTACGATTGTTCCGAAGATGGAGTCTTCATTTGATTGAAAGTATTATGTTACGCAGAGATTTGCTTCGGTTCACCGAACGCACTAATTGGAGTCAACAGAGAAACATTATTTATGCATCAATGTTTTATAATATTTTGATGCTTTCGCATGCATTAGAAAACCGTTTACTCTTTATAATCTACTTACATGATTGTTTATAAAGGATTGTTCGTAATCTGACACCCAGTTTGTCAAACATCAATCTACGCAACAATTAAGGCCCCTCGCCCACGGCGATTATTTGTAGCGATGCTGTCGCGCGTTTACTTAACGCGCGACAGCATCGCTACTAACGCGTGTTAGTCGCATTTGCAACGTGCTATACAATAGCGATGCCAACGCGCTACTGCATCGAATTCGGCTGCTTACGTAAAAGCAGCACCATAGACAACTTGACTAATGTTGCATTAACGGAGTCCATCTTGCAACTGTAGCGATCGCAGGTATTTTTGTGCCGTTACTGAATCGCGTTAGCATCGCGACAGAAGCGCGACAGTATCGCGTTTGCATCGCGACTGAATCTGGGCCGGTGGGCGAGGGCACACACCTAGCGACCGCTTCGCGACTGTATCGATGCGGACGCGCAACAGCATTGCTACAAAAAGTCGCCGTGAACCTTAGGCCCCTCGCCCACGGCGACTTTTTGCAGCGATGCAGTCGCGCGTTTCGTAAACGCGTAACAGCATCGCGACTGAATCGTGGTTTTGTGAGCGATAGCACACAGCGAGTGACCGCATCGCGACTGTATCGATGCAAACGCGCGACATCATCGCTACTGCATCGCTGCAAAAAGTCGCCGTGGGCGAGGGGCCTTAATAACATGGCTGCTACTTTCGCTGACAAAAGTTATTTGGTTTTTGAAACATTAATTAGGAAAAACTTACAATACATAAATTAGGACGTTTGTTTGTTGTTAAACTGTCCCACGCGGTTTCACCTGCGTAGATACCGCTTCAGAAAAATCCTTGAAATATAGATAAACTTAAATGCTAAAATATAGCCTGTGACACTCTTATTATGACACAAATAATGTGGGAGTTTATTGGTAAAATAATTTTCTAAATCGGTGCAGTAGATTCAGAGATTACCCCGTACAACCTCACAAACGATTCACCTTTTTCAGATATAAGTATAGATAGATTAACTCATTCGACAATCAAATCAAGCTTTTGAATCTGATCTGACACTTAACAAGAGTTGTTACATCCGAATTGTAATAACCTGTTACTAAAAGGAAATTAACTTTCCTTTTAGTAACAGGTTATTACAATTAACAACTGTCTACAGCTGCACTATCTATTGCGTTAGAAGTTCATTCGGAAAGTTACCTCAACTCTGAACATCTCAAAATAGCATGGAACTCCTTCAAGGGAATCCTTAATGTATGGAGGCGAAACCACCGCACTTTTAATATCATCTAAAACAAGTACTTTGCATATGGTCTTGTGTGGGGAGTTACATTTAAATGGAATACCTACCTTGTCACTTGTGATGTTACGTTTAATTTTTTTTCGAATGTAGGTTGATATAATAGCGGAGTCTCGGAGGTCGTGGGTTCGATCCCCAGGCCGGACAAGAAACCTTTGTGTAAATTCTAAGGTTTATTTTGGGTCTGGTTGGTTGAGGGAGTACCCTCCGTGCCTCGGAAAGCATGTAAAGCCGTTGGTCCCGATTGTTATAACATCATAAATAACAAGTGTATACCAGAGAACGGGCAGTAGCGGGCCCTGTGTTTTACTACATAATACTGCGATCACCAACCCGCCTGCCAAGGGTGGTGACTATGGCAAAAACCCTCCCTCGGGAGGAGGCCCATGTTCAGCAGTGGAAGTTATACGGGCTGATGCTGATGATAGTATCTATGCCAGGCGTAATACTTCATTTCCGATCCGGGGGAGCTTCTGGGTGGGTTCACTCTCCGCAGCATGCAAGTCGTGCAGCGCGTCATTGGAGGCGGCTAGTTCTATGTACCCCATACATTTAAAAGACAAAGTGGAAGAGGACGAGATCCTACCATTGAGGGACCGACTTTAAAAGAGATCGATCACTTTGCCATAATCCGCCAGAAATGGCGTGGGACTGATAGATCCCGACGTCTCGTCGTTATATAATACTCGTTTATAAGTATACAAGTATTTCCACTCCAATAGATCAGCTTATAAGTTCATTATGCGATAGGTACATAGTTATTATGATGATATTAGATTTTATTTAATGAGTTGTTGGTTTCTCGTCACTACTCGTATATGTACACGAGCACACAGTGTTTAAATAAACAGTAGCGTAGATATTCGCCACCGGGGCAGATACATTCCGCGACTGTATTTTGTGTTATATAAATTTACACGTCATTTAAATTCATATCGGCCGATAAAAGTTCCGTGATTGTAAGGCCGTGTTCAAACCAAACTGACTGTCAGCCGCCGAAAGTGAGCAAACGTTACACAGTTTATTGTATTTCCATACATATTCACTTTTTCGTTTACATCTAACCGACGATACGTTATTACGCTATGCGTAGAAGTTGACATTCGGCGGCCGATTAATATAGCGTGTCACTACGCTCCGCGGACGCTGATTGGACGGACGGACGTAAACTATAGCGTATTGTCAGCATATAGGATAAGCGAAGAATTTCAAGTGTGTTAATTGTACAAAGTATGTCTCTGAAGTATTTCAATAAAAAGGTTGACCTTAATTTGTAAGTCAAAAGACTTTCATAATTACTTGACCAATGAGCAATGCATTATGCTCCTTCCGTGACTCCTCCACCCCATGAAACCACCTTAAAACGCTATTATAAAAAAATACTTAAAAAAAAAGTACTTATTGGTGTTGTACGTTTAGCTTAGTCACGTTATAGGGAATATTATTAAAAAAAAAACACATTATCACACTACACACAAATAACCAATGTTAGTTTATCTATATCTATAATAATATTATAAAGAGGAAAACTTTGTATTTGTGTATGTTTGTTACGAATAAACTCAAAAACTACGCAACGGATTTCGATCATTCTTTCACCATTAGAATGTTACATTAACCCTGAGGCTATATGTTTTACTAGAAAAAAATAGGGATCCCTATTTAGGAATAGGGATGACGGCAAAAAATAATGTTTGGTCCGTGAGTTATATTTTTATTTTTCTCGTTAATTAAACAAAAAACGACTAAGATACAGCGCATTGAAACTTCATGTGACCGTTACTTCTAGATACAATTTCACAAGCCCTTCACAAGCCTCTTTTCAACTTTGTTGAGTCGTCATTTATTTACCTAAATGGCTTTAAAAGTTAATTGTTAATTGAATATGAACCATGAATTGATTAAAATTGCATATTTTGCATCTTTGTAACCTGTACGATCGATACCTAACTTAATTATGTGAAATTTCTTATGTTTTTAATGAGTAGGTTGATGTTCGGCAAATATAATTCAAGAGGCGGGTTCACACGAAGCTCGAGCGTTACCTCGATGCGCTGCCTTTGTAAGAGGATAATTAGGCAATTCTACCAAAATTGAAACCATATTCGCCGTAACTTGGTTCAAATATTATGTACTAAGCACTATATTCTCAGACTTGACACTTGATGGTGACGATGGTGACGACATGGTGACGATAATGTCGATACAGTAAAAAACAGCGTAATTAGAGAGAAACGTGTGAAAGAAGACAGTGATATACATTGAGGTAATGTTGCGATAGTTTGGGCGTATAGAAGGGATGGATGAAAGAAGATTTATAAAAGAAATATTTTGAATCCGTGTGACACAGTAACAAAGCGCTTTCTGTAAGATTATAGATTTCGGGATGGATCGTGACTTCAAGTTATTAAGTAATACTCGAACTGTAAAGTAGAGCGACAGTTGCAAAAACCCCCTAAAATACTAAAAGTCATAATCCCTCAAGCTCATCGCCAGCGACCGCCCTGAGCCGAGGTCCAATCCCCACAGTTTGTAGTTTTTAAACCATTGAGCTCTGCTCAACTTTATGCCCGGTGAAGTAGCAAAATCCTCGTGGCTTACTTACTCAATTGTTTATTGCATTCCATAATGTAAAGTACAGGTGGTTTGTTTAAAATTATTGAAACAATTATGGACCCTGTCAGGGCACAGCAACATAGTTCAGTAGGAGAGAGGAAGACGGTATGTCCGTCTGAAAAATAAAAGCTTATGCGTATCTTTTTACTAATTTAATGAAACGGGAATTTACCAGGGAACTGACAGCAGCGTATCTTTGTGTATTACAACATAATACTGCGGTCACCAAACCGCCTGCTAAGCTTGGTGACTCTGGAAAAAGCCCTCCTTCGGGAAGAGACCCATGTTCAGCAGTAGTCGTTGTACGGGCAGATGATGAAATTACCACGGGGTCTTAAATGGTGCATAGTAGTAGTGAATGATTAAAAATAATCGGAATGTATTGTTCAGGTGCTCCAAATGTTCCAAGACTGCAATCAGAGGTGCCGCCAGCCATTCAGTACGCCCTTGAAGATGTGGTGCAAATCGTGCCAGAGGTGGAGGCGGATTGTAAGAACACAATTGTGTTTTTGATACATGATCATTATAATTGTCATAATATAACAGCCCTGGTGCAGCGGTGCCTCAGTGGGTTCGGTTGTTGCTTCTGAGGCCTGGTGTCCTGGGTTCGATGCCCACAAGTGTCCCTCGGAACAATTATTTGTGTGAACCAAGGATAGTGGTTCTGAGTTTGGGTGTACATTGTGTCCGTGTATTGTGTGTTTATAAAGTCAACTAGACAACTAGGGTTAAAACCCTTGTTTTCTTTTTCTAAAGTTAGACCCTCATCATTAACTTAAAGGTTTCACATGAGTGTTATTGATCCCATTTATAGGCATTTAACAAAAAAAAGGTAATGTAGCTTTTTTTAAGGTTCAGCGCACAATTTTGGAAACCAGGTTCATTAAACATGGCATAACTCTGGAGGTATGATAATTGATATGTAATGTATTTTATCCCCCTACGAAATATGGCTCACCCAAATATTTGACCGATGCCGACGTCGAACAATCTGTTTACATAAGCAACCGTAACCGCTGTACTAAAATTTTAAATGTTGTTGAAACATAATAAAATGAATTTCTTAGCCACGCTACGTGGAATCGCTAAGTTTCTTAGAGGCGGAGAACTTTTATCCGATAACTTAAAATAGTCTCCCACTGCTGTGAGGTTTGGTAGATTTAGTTCATTTGAATTGATTTTCGTCTGAAGGCGAGCCGTTCACAAATATATGTAAGTTAGCGAGTCAGCTTGAACCTGAGAAAGTTTTAGTGTTGATAAATAACTTGCCGCCTGTGGTTGTATGGCGCCTTGGAAATGCTACACGAAACCTATTTCAGAAACTAATCCGTCGATGCGGTTTACATACATACACATTACTGATTACATAATTAATCAAAATTGCACTTCAGAGAACGGAAAACAACGTAGGTATACCTTATTCGAAGACGATACGAAGTTATGAATAGAACCGTATCAAATTAATTAATGTTAATTCAATATTTCTTTTTCTTATAGTTGACAAGTTAATTTTGACTGCGCGTCAGAAGTTATCGGTGCTGATCGGAGCGGTGGCGAAGATGGAAGTGACTCCTGAAGTGAGGCAGCACGCGAATCTGTTTTACCACAACATACTGGCAAGGGCGATGAAGGAAAATTACAAAGAAGACGCTGTGTTAGAAGGCGGTATGATATTCCTTTTTTTATTGATATTTATGATATTGTTGCACTTCAAAGTCGACAACAGCGCTTTAACTAAAAGGGATTTAAGTTGGGTCAGTGGAATAACTATAAGTTTAAATTTTAACGTTTGTTCATTCTACCCACTTTTCAAAGAGTAGTTTCAAATTGTGTTTAGTTTCGGGCGTAGATAGGTTATATTTGTAAATCATTTTATAATCGAAGTTGAAGTCCAAAAACCCAAATTTACTGCAAAATATTTTGTTTCATTGTAAAAAATTTATTAAATCATAGAATAGCTGATATTCGGGCTACTATAAATAAACTTTTAAACTTCCGCGTATCATAATTATAATATATAGCACACAGGTATTAACGCGATAAAATTACTTTTTTATTCAAGTTACATTGACCGTAAAAGGTAATTTTATCGCGTTAATACCTGTGTGCTATATATTATAATTACTATAAATAAGTACTCGATGACTTTAAACTGCGATTTTTGTTGTGTTAAAACTACATAAAGTACATGTGAACAAATATGGAAAAATAAACCAGAAGGAACTACTTTGTTGCCAGTTCTATTCTTTTATTTAGCTCCGCATTGTAGGCATCTACTGTTATTGTGTTTGACCGGATCTGTGAAAGCTGTAGTAAATTGCGCCCTGAAGGGTACGACCAAATAGTACACATCCCTTTTCTGTGGTTAGTGTAATACAAATAGTAAAAGATTTTTTTTTTATTATACTTCACAAGTCATTTATTATTTATGTACCTCGAAGGGAGGGCAGGATGGAAGTAGCGGGCAATACGGAAACTACCTATAAGTCCGAATTATGTGACGACACGCGCGAGTCGCAACGTCGGTATAATACCAACCGGCGGTCATTTAGAATCTACGTACGGAGCTTAGTCTGGCTCACGCCAACAAGTAGGTATGGGTCGTTACGTGATTTTCGCGAAACGTAACGTAACTAGTAGTATCACTCACCTTCGATTTGCCGACGACATAGTGATCATGGCAGAATCACTGGAGGACCTTGGACAGATGCTCAATGACCTCGATGGAGTTTTTCAACAAGTTGGGCTTAGAATGAACATGGGCAAGACGAAAGTCACGCATTACGCCCATGTAGTGCCCAACTCTATGGCCGTTGGGAACTCCATTCTCGAAGTTGTGACCGAATACATATATCTAGGTCAAACGATTCAACTAGGTAGGACCAACTTAGAGAAAGAGGTCAATTGTCGAATCCGACTCGGCTGGGCAGCGTTTGGGAAGCTTCGGAAGATTTTCTCGTCCAAAATACCTCAGTGCCTGAAGACCAAAGTCTTCAATTAATGTGTGTTACCAGTGATGACATATGGATCTGAGACGTGGTCTCTTACTATGTGCCTTATAAGAAAGCTTAAAGTCACTCAGCGAGCTATGGAAAGAGCTATGCTCGGCGTTTCCATGCGTGATCGAATCAGAAATGAAGAGATCCGCAGGAGAACGAAGGTAACTGACATAGCTCAACGGATTAGCAAGCTGAAGTGGCAATGGGCAGGACACATAGCTCGAAGAACTGACGGCCGATGGAGCAAAAAGGTTCTTGAGTGGAGACCACGAACTGGCAAGCGCAGCGTAGGACGACCGCCTGCACGATGGATCGACGACCTCATAAAGGTCTCGGGGAGTCGGTGGATGCAGGCCGCTAGCGATCGTTCCCGCTGGAAATCGATAGGGGAGGCCTATGTTCAGCAGTGGACTATAACAGGCTGATGATGATGGTGAGTAACGTAACTAGTGCCTTTGAAGGCGTAACCTGTTTTGTAAACTAGTTATTTGTCAAATGCTATTCAGTGATTCAACATGGTGTTACCGAAGTATTAGCGAAACGAAAATATAAATGGTACCTACGTAATCGTTACATGTCAAAAGCTTTAGGTTTTTGCGCTAATTAGATTTTGTAGCTACCATAAGCAGTTACATCATTAACGTTATAACGTAATACAAACACAAATGAACTTCCCTTCATACTTTATTCAGGCTTAGGACTGACTGCATCGAATGATAATAAAATGAAAGTTATGCAGGCGTATTTAGAAGTTCATTTGATTGTATACGTGTATATACCTACAATGATTTAAAATATTTACATTTAGAATTTGTTTTTTCTTATTATTTTTTCTTTTTTTTTCTCTATTTACATTATTTCAATAGTCTAACACTATTATATTAAGCTTTTTATGTACTTACACTATTTCAATATTTGAACACTATTTAGTTTTTTTTTCTCTATTTACACTATTACAATATTTTAACACTAGGTTAGTCTTAGTTTTTCATCTATTTAAGTAGGCACAGAGCAGTAAACATTACGCGCGGAAGAAACGACATATTATACTCGCAACATACTTTTGTTTTGTATATCGCTTTTCATTCGATCACGGCATTAGTAATGTAACTAGTTACAAAAATCACTTGTTTATGTGTGACTCGAAACTAGTTATTCGGTTACATGCCCCGTAGCCAGTTATTGTAACTAGTGACGTGAAATAACGCTCATACCTACCAACAAGCGGAGTGCACCTATCGCTTGTTGGCACGAGCCATACTAAATATTCCCTGTTGTTTTTTGGTCTTGGTGTTTTGGCGGATTGTTGAGAAAATTGTGGTTTTATGGAACGATATTAATTTTAAATGGTAAGTCTTGTTATAATTTCGATTTTTACAAAAGATTATTTATAGAGATGGGCCGACTATAGTATTTGCCGACTAACCGACTAGCCGACCAATCAGTTTTCAAAATGCCGAATAATCGGCAATGCCGATCATTCTAATATGTACTTGTCGGAGGTGTTCAGGCTTTTTGTCATCACTCGGCTTAGTCATCGCGTCGATCCTATGTTGTAAAGACTGTAACTTTAGATAACTACTCTAAGTAATGTTAAGAAATGATAAAACAAGTACAAATTACTTGTTTTATTTCATTTGTTATGCGCTGATCATAATCGGCATATTTTGCTGAATAGTCGGCTTTCCCGACAAGTCGGCGGCTAGTCGGCCCGGCCCATCTCTAATTATTTACTAAATATTATTATGAGTTTATATTTTAACATAGAAAATGGATTTTGGAATACTTCAGTTTAATATTGATGAGAAGTTTATGGGCAAGATGGAAACATCGCAATTTTGGTTGCGTTTTATATTTTCATTTATGATTAAAACTTTGACATGATTTATTTTTGTTTTTAGATGGTATTTGATTACAAAAGAAAGACAATTAGAGGGTCTTCGAGTGAACAGATAATACAGAAGGTGTTGTCTGAAGCTAAAACCACAACAAATAGTGCAGCTTCAAAAAAATATGGAATTCAACCTTCTATCATCACTTAAAAAAAGGCCTGATTTCAGTCTGTTTTTTTCAAAAAAACTGGAGCAAAAGTAGTGTAATCTGATATATGAAGGATAGCACAGATATTGGCTTTATGTGTTGGCAGGTACCACCCACAAAAGACTAGTTGCAATGTTCATCTTGTCTCGGTTGGTCACGTGTTTGTGCAGTCATACTAAATATGGTTATTTCATGTGTAGATCAGGGTCGATAATTTTTGAAACCAAAATAAATTATAGTAGGGATGAAACCCATTAGGAAATAAAGAAAATATAACAAAATGAAAGGAAAAATAATTTACGCGCGAGCTGAAGTCGGGAAGTGGTGGGGTTTTAAGGGTAAAAAAAGGTACTCTCGATTTACGGCAAAACTACCAAGTCAGGAAAAAAGTTAAATGGCAAAGTTGTGGGTAATAAAAAGATCTACAACTTTTGTATTATTAACACTTACCCTTAACCTCAAAATTTATGTGAAAAGTCTAAAAATCCAAGTTTTGGTCTTTTTTTTTCATTATATTTCGTGAAAACTTACCTTATTATGTCCCAATTAATTTGAAATATATTTTTCTTTCGAAAAAGCACCCTAATTTTCAATCGATAATACTCACGTTAACCCGAAGATTTGAAAATGGTTTCCAAGTGCGTACCTGTTGCTGTAGGCACTTGAAAGTGGTACGGAACCCTTCGTGCGCGAGTCGGACTCGCACTTGTTTATTTTGTTACATTCTCGTCCTTTTCCAATGAGTTTCATACAACAATATTTTTTTCACTTTTAACCATTTTCAAAGGCTTCGACCCTGGCCTTGTGCGTCAATTGAAAAATGTAACGTTATCTAATGTAGTGCCATGTTGCCCGTTCATTTCTTTCCATTTTGCCTTCGTAGTAAGGGCAAGATGGAATTTTCCGTATTTTAGATTTATATCAGGATCACTTTTTATGCCAAATGGTTTGCCTACCTCCTCAAAGCACACAAAAATAATCTGGTGTCATTTGGTTGGTGGAAAGGTATCGCTTAATTATAGTGAGGAAAAAAATAATTATTTTTAGGTAATAAGAACAAGGCTGGCTTTTTTTGTGCTTAAAGATAATTATTCCCAGAGGCTAGGAAAAAAAGGCCAGCCAATAAAAGTGGTGGGAACATGACGAAAAAAATAATTGAAAAAATATATAATATATTTTAAATTGTATTTTGCTCGAGAGACACTATGTAAACAGCTAAGGTTGTCGAGAGGTGAGACTGCGGTGCGCAAGATCCTTATGCAGTCAAGTGCCCCCGGCGTTATGACATTTTACACTTCCAGCCTGGAGCATAGGTTCCACTCTTGCAACTCCACTCTGGCCGTTAAGGCAAGCTCAGAGGCAGGGGATGTGTCACTGTGTGTATGTGTGTGTACTGTGCATGTCTGTATGTGTCCCCGGGAGATAGGGTCTTTGGTGTCGCCACTCACCATCAGCTCGCCACTAGCCACCACACCACTGCCCTGCGGTAACTGATTGCACTGGATAAATCAGTGGGCGATGTATTATTATTATATTTGATTGTGGCCTAGGTATTATAGGCACCTATATTAACTAACGTAACGTAACTACATGTCAGTAAAAAAAAAGAACTTTGGGATCCCTTTTTTTGACCTAATTTTTTTGTCATAATTTAATTTGGCATAATGAGTTAGGCACATTTTTCTTTGGCATAATAATAATGTGCCTTAATTAGTTTTCGGCATACTGTTTTATTAAGCATAAATATAGTTTATTCTATTTTTTTATTCATAACTTTGATATGCATAAAGTTGTAAGGCATATTGTTTATTCGTCTAATGGTTATTTGGCATAATGATGAAGCGGCCGGCGAGTCTGTCACGAACCGCAGAACCGAATCGTGGGCAAATTAAAGTCGGTTAGGTTAGGTTAGAACTGCGGCCATACAACGCCAGAACCGAATTGTAAGCAAATGACAATCGGTTAGGTTAGGTTAGAACTGCGGCCATACAACGCCAGAACCGAATTGTAAGCAAATGACAATCGGTTAGGTTAGGTTAGAACTGCGGCCATACAACGCCAGAACCGAATTGCGGAACCGCCGCGCGCCGTAACCACGCAGCCCTGAAGCCGTAACAGATACGCTGCATGCTTGCATGTTTTTGGTGGGGAAATAAAAACCACATAATACTTTAGTAGTAAATTTTCGGTGTATAGTTGTTATGCTTATATGTCGTTATGCGTAAGTAAATTTATGCTTTGGGACAGTATGCTTATTAATTATTATGCTTATAGTAGTTATGGCTTAAAAAATTGTGGTTAAAAAGTTATGGCAAATTAGTATTATGCGTAACAAATGTTAGGACAAGTAGCAGTATGCCATGTTAAATTATGACATAAAATGTTATGCGTAAAAATAGGGAACCAATAACTATGCCTTAGATATCTATTTCATACACATATCATGCCCTATTCAGTTCACCTTCAGTTTGCGGGCTCTCGGACTTCG
Source organism: Nycteola revayana (assembly GCA_947037095.2). Classification (NCBI taxonomy): domain Eukaryota; kingdom Metazoa; phylum Arthropoda; class Insecta; order Lepidoptera; family Nolidae; genus Nycteola; species Nycteola revayana. Next base: position 27,371,926 of record OX344842.1, on the reverse strand, counting down.
GGTATAGAACGGTTCTTTGTAAACAAAGGGTTGGGATGGTGAAAGGTGGAGACAATAGGTACAAGGATACATAAGGCCAGGGCCTCATTTATAGAAACGCCAACTGGTACGGTCCGCTTACAAATCAATCATATCTCGTTGTGTTTACGAAGAAGCAATTATTTTTTTATTAAGAATTCTGATGCGGACGGCACCGCCCAACATCACGCGCGAATCACTGCAGTCTCCGTAAACAAAGCCTTAGGGGCAAAATACCCGCGGAGCAAAGTGAGCGAGAACAACTACTTAGTAAAACTATTCTTTTGTTTTGTTTCGCTTTAAAACGGGCGCGTAAAGTCTTCTTTGTCCTTTTTGACCTCTGCGAATCGCTATTGGACGGTGAAAATATTTTTCCCATTGAAGTCTTGTATTACTTCTTTGTTTAACAAGACGGTTATTGTCCAGAAACAATGAGCTTGTCTTGCCCTTTTTCTCGGTAACACTTACTTAAGTCTATTATAACATAGAGCCTCCCTTTGTGCCTTTCAAGGTGCGCTGAAGGTTGACCGACTGAACAAAACAAGTCATTGTTGTGACGCTAATGCATTTATATTACAAAGTCACATGTCGAATTGGCGAACATTACTTGTAAATAATAGAAGAAGAAGTACATAATAATATTATTGCAAAATATAACACAATACAGTAAATTTGATAACATCATATGAGAATTAATGATAGATCTAATGTTTTTAATCTTTTGCGATTTGTACACATAATTTATGATACAATTTCAATGCGAATTATTATCCGATATTTCGACATGGGTTAGACCAGTCGTGGTCACGGATATGTACTATGTATAGTTCTTTTAAATTATTTCCAATGTTATTCGTCAATCTATCGTACTCTTGTTTATTTATTAACTTGTCGTCTCAAACATTTAAACACGTTTGGCATTTTGGAATGTTGATGTTTTTGATGGACAATTTTAGTGGAGCAGTACCTTCTAGAATGCATATAAGTTTGAGGGCAGTTAGTACAATCTATATAAATTAATCGCCAAAAAGTGTAAGTACCTACAGTACGCGCATAACTTGATAACGAATTAACCAATTTCGTTAATTCTTTTCTAATGTATTTGTAATTATGTGGACTGGGTTTGTATAAAAGTCCACGGGAAATGTCGATACGGTCGACGGACGATGTCGGGCATATTAGTTATCTGCTGCTCAAAAGAATAGTTAAAAAAAGGTTTCTTGGTGATGGAATGACTGCTATGTGGACTCTGTCTATCGGAATATCGAAAGCATTTCTCGTCAACCTACTGTACTGACTACCTTAATATAGGTATGGATATCGTAAGCTCAGCATTCAGCGCGAGACATTTCTTAGCTTCTGTGTTAAAAATGCATAGCAGCGTTTTGGGAATCCCTTTGTCATGTTTTACATGTCTTTAAAATGTCAGTATATTTTCTCCAAGTTGCAATTGAAAACAAGAAATGTGTCCTTTCTATGAGTTTCTACTACGTTCGTTCAATTGTAAAGTTCTTGAATAAATGTGTGGAAGCGGTTGTTTTAGAAACCAAATCAACATTAAGAGATCACATACAACAAAGTTACAGGAACCTCTATCGGTAGAAAACGCGAACCTTTAAATTGCATATTAGTAATTGTGTACAAATATTTATTCCATTAATATTGTAAATATAAATCATCATCGGCTCATATAACGTCCTCAGCTGAACATGGGTCGCCTCCCGAGGGCGAGTTCATAGTCACCACTCTTGGCAGGCTGGTCGTAATACACAGGTAAACGCTGCCCGTTTCTTGGTATACAATACACACAGGAACTCACGCCCTCTGAGAGCGCTTAATGCGAGACCTACTATATAACGCTTCGCCACGGAGGCTGTATAAATTGATTGATTATTAAAAAAATAAAATATGAACACTGGTTTCAAAGCAACGGTGTGTATCTAATCGGTTTTGAAAGGAAACTGACATAAAAATGAAAATGGCAATGCTAATTAAATTTTGAATAGATACAAATCTTTTGGAACATGCCATAAAATAATCTATACATATAATAAACTGTAGAGTAGAGATGTGTAACTCAGGAGTGATTCGTAAAAAAGATTTAAATCCGTCACAAAAGATGTATAAATCAGTAACTCCCTCGTTTTCTCAATACATCTTTAAATCTTTAAATCACTCACTTCAGATTGATTGAATATGAAAAGATGTAGAGTGAAATGACTATTGCAGGATTAGGCGACACAAAACGAGACGGAGAATGATTTGTATGTTCAAAGTCTGTCTATGCGTATTACAATGATCTCTGGAATTTTCATTAAATCTCGCATGTACGAACGAAACTATTTCTTCCGTCTTTGACACAAAGTGTTAAATCTAATGTAAACTTATGATCGCTCATAATTTCGTTGATTTTGTTTACATTTTTTTGAAACATATTAACAATCGTAAGCCGTGTACATTGTGTACAAGTTACTGTACAGCTGTATCAATAATTATTGCATTGTTTTTAGCTGTGATTTGAACTTTTAATATAATAATTTGATAAACTTCCTTGATAAATAAAGTGAAGTTTCTTTTGTGTAGCTATCGAAATATGGACTTAGTACGAGTTTGAACGGATGTTTTGTAAATAAATACTTATGTAAATAAAGTGTAGGGTAATTGAAAACGATGCTAGCATGGCAATTAACATTCTTATGTATTAGATAAAGTGATAGAACTTGTAAATAAATAATTACTAGATTAGGTACTTAAGTAATAGGATAATCAATCTTTAAAATATCTTCTTGAAAAAAATATTGATTGACTAGCCCATCAAAATGCAAGTGAATGATTATTCAATTCACCCGCTGAAGCATTGCTTTTGGTTAAAGAAAAAAGATGAAGTGAGTGAGTGAGCTATTTAGAAGATGGGAGTTATTTGGGATTTAAAGATTTAAAAGAGTGATTTAAATCTTCTTATCAAAAAGATTTATAAATCTCTGTTCCTTTAAAAGATTTATTTTGCGCATGTCTACTGTAGAGGTCGAATGTCTGTAGGTACATAGAACAAAATCATTAAAAACCTAGTCGGGGGATGTTAAAAGTAAAATAGAATACATCCAGATTTATTTTTATTTTTTTGTTTCTGTATTTGTTTCTTTATTTGAACAGGCTAATCATCGTAACGGTTGCAATCATTTAAATGAAATTTCGAATGGTGGTACCTTACATCCCCGATCAACATTTTAAATACTTTTTTAACACCGTTGCTCGTAAAGCTGATGTAATTCCACCGGTTTTAAATATGTAAAGCGGGTAATAAAAAACGCGAGTGTTACCAAATCAATAGTTGAGTTATAGTCCATACAAATTCCATAACAGTATTATTTGCCATTTCGCGCGCTGTTGCTATTCAAATTTCGAACTAATCGCCGCGCGGCGCCAGTCAGTAGGAAGCGCTAGCGCGCTGTTAAAATGGCGGGAAAGCAACAGTGTGCATTCACAGATTCAGTTTATTTAAAATAAAAAAAATCAGTTTATTTGGTAATTTAAAAACTTGGCTGCATGCTCTAACGTCTTTGCCAACATTTGCACGCAGCTACGGAAGAAAATAATACTCGCGCCATTTTTCTCAAATTTTCTTTTCTTTGTGCTTGTATAGTGAATTTTTTTTTATTTCTGTTTCCTCGCCAATGTGTTAAAATACGTCGTACTGTTATATCCTACTCATGCTAGTAGAACTGCTGACAACCATCCAGACTTGCTGATCAGCATTTTGGACAGTTAAGCTAAGAAGCAGGCTCGGGAGTCAGTCTGGTCTTAGACGCGGTACGGGTCGGAAGTCTCCAAAATCATTATATTTCTATATCTACTACTAATTCTATACTTACCAATTCCTTAATTAATTAAAGTTATTTTTAGTATTTAAAATTAGTTTTTTTTTAAAACTTGAATTCCGGTTTCTCGTATAATATTTGGTGGCAGCGGTGGGATACGAAAATCCCCTTACCCGAATACGTCTCTGGAAGAGAAACTTACCAAATCCTGGAAGTGCTAAAATCAATAAGTGTAAAAGTGCTGAAAATAAAATCGTGCCAAAATAACACAGTGTCGTAAATAAGTGCAACAAATTGGAGTGCCTGTCGACACCCTGTCTTGGGTGCCACACCTTGCAGCTGATCCTGGCTCTCATCCTCTGCCTCTGCCTGTAGAGGTCCACTGCATCTGCTGTCTGCTGCTGGTAAAGCGGTCATGAAGATCCTAAATGTCCTCATACCGACGGTGTTCCTGTGAGTGACTTAAAACTTCTTCTACAATCTAGGACGAATACCAGAACTAATTCAGAGCCGCTATTTTTAGTTATACTGTTGAACATAATCTAATTTCTATGAATTACTATATCGTTGTTTATTCTGTTACATTGTAATTGTTACTGTATAATTTGTTTAGACTAGGCCGGATACGTGGCGATAACGACAAGTTACAAGAGCTCGCTTAAGGTGGAGAGGGCTTCTTTTAAGTTTACGTTTTATTTGTAAAGTTTCATAATGACTTCCAAACCTGATTCAAAGGAAGAAAATTCCGGTAGCTCTAAGGGCTTAAAGGTCGAAGTAGAAGAAAGAATAGAACTCGGTATTTTATTCAAATTCATTAAACCATTTGATGGCTCTAGAGAAAAATTAAACTCCTTCATCGCCAACTGTCAGAGTGCTTTTAATACAGCCACAAGAAACCAGAAACCTATCTTATTTAAATATATTCTAAGTCAACTAGTCGATAAGGCTGAAACTACATGCAGTGTCAAAGAGTTCGAATCCTTTGAGCAATTTATCGATTTTCTAAAACAGCAATTCGGCGAGAGAAAACACTACGCTCACCTGCTTACCGAACTGCAGGACTGTAGACAGGGCTCTACCGAAACAGTCAACCAGTTTGCCTTAAATATCGAAACATGCTTAGCGAAATTACTTACAGAAATAAATATTTCCATTCCCACAAAAAGGAAAATGGAATTAGCTGGACGCGTAGCTGCAATGCAAGATCTCGCGCTTCATACTTTTATAATAGGACTCCATCCGCGTATATCACAAGTCGTTAGATGCCGTAATCCAGACTCCTTAAACTCTGCCGTAAGTTGGGCAGTAGAGGAGGAGAAAATCATTTCCAGTATTAATAAGAAGTCATACATCAATAACGACAAGTTCAAAAATACAAACTCTCGTCGTGAGTTCCAACAACCCCGTTTTCCAGCCCCGCGTAGTTACCGTCCTGATCAACCTAAAGCTGTAAATACCAACGAGATGGTATGCCGCTACTGCAAAAACATTGGGCATACTATCGAAAATTGTCGTAAAAGGCAATACAATAATAGTAGAAATCAGTCTACTGCTTCTACTTCATTTGGTCGTCAAACTACCCCCTTACAAAACTCTAATCCTAATCCAATCCGTAAAGTTTTTAATATAAACCAAGACAATGAAGAGGGAATTGACGAAATTGATCATAATAATTTAAACGAATAAAATTTCCCGATCGGCGTCGCCCGGGAAATTGTACCTACTATATCAAAGCCGATGCCTCTCTCCTCACTATATCCACCGAATCAAATGCTAAATCTACTAAATCCACTGAATCAATTACTAAATCTACTAAACTTCCTAAATCCACTGAATCAAATACTGAATCTACTAAATCCACTGAATCAATTACTAAATCTACTAAACCTTCTAAATCCACTGAATCATATACTAAATCTACTAAATCCACCGAATCAATTACTAAATCTACTAAATCTCCTAAATCCACTGAATCAAATACTAAATCTACTAAGTCCACCGAATCAATTACTAAATCTCCTAAATCCACTGAATCAAATACTAAAACTACTAAATCCTATACCAAATCTACTAAATCCACTGAATCTATGCCTAATGCAAACCCATATGTTCCATCTTCAGACGGTTCAAAAAACCTGAAACACAAAAATAATAATATTAGAATATATGAAATAAATAAAAATACAGAAAAAAGGTACTTACCTTATATAATAATTCAAACCTCAGTCGCTGAAAGACCGTTATCCTTCCTGGTTGACACTGGTTCCTGCGTGAGCCTCTTAAAATTAGATTCTATGTCCAAAATGCCAGAATTAAGTAATAACATCATAACCCTTAAAGGGATTGATCCGGGAAGTGATACAACTTCAACTCTAGGTAGCTTCAAGTTGCAAATATTTCAAAAATCAAATAAACCTTATAACCACGAATTCCATGTTGTCAAGGATATTAGTCTTAATTACGACGGTATAATTGGTAACGATCTTTTAAAAAATCTAAGCTGTCAAATCAACTACAATCAGGAAGCCTTGCAAATAGATGAGGAACATATTAAATTAAAATTCGCAGAACCATTATATAACATTCCACCTCGCACTGAAGCCGTGATCGAATGTACTATTAGTAACCCTGATATACAAGAAGGCCTATTACTAGATCAACATATCTCTGATTCATTATTAATAGCAAATTGCATCGTTAACGTGAAAGAAAATAATCGTGTTAACATTACAGTTATTAACATCTCTGAAGAATCTGTTGTAGTCCGAGCTGACCTCAATCTCACATTAGAACCCTTAGATAATCAAGCCTCACTCAACCTTCATACCACTGCCTCATTAACCCCTTTTAATATATCTAACAGGACTAATGAAGTCCTCAAACAGCTCAGAATTTCTCACCTCAATGAAGAAGAAGCTAATGCTTTATTACAAGTCTGTACCGACTTTTCCGACATTTTCCATCTCCCAAATGATCAACTTACTCATACTACAGCCGCGGAACATAATATCAGAACAAATACAGATATCCCTATTCAAACTAAGTCTTATAGATTTCCCGAATGCCATAAAAAGGAAGTCGAAAATCAAATTAATAAAATGTTACAACAAAACATAATTGCACCCTCAAACTCACCCTGGTCTTCACCTATTTGGGTTGTGCCCAAAAAGCTGGACGCTTCGGGACAACGGAAATGGCGAGTCGTGATTGATTACAGGAAACTCAATGATATCACTATTGGGGAAACGTTCCCTATTCCGCAAATAACTGAAATTCTAGATCAACTAGGGAAAAGCCAATATTTCACAACACTAGACCTAGCCTCAGGATTCCATCAAATTCCAGTATCAGAGCAGGACGCTCCCAAAACCGCATTTTCTATACCCCAGGGTCATTTCCAATTTACCAGAATGCCATTTGGGCTAAAAAATGCCCCTTCTACCTTTCAAAAACTCATGAACACATGTTTATGTGGACTTCAAGGCTTGCGCTGTTTCGTATATTTAGACGACATAGTAGTATACTCTCCAGACTTATCAAGCCATATTCAAGATTTATCTTCAGTTTTCGGAAGACTCAGGAATTATAACCTGAAACTCCAACCAGATAAGTGCGAGTTTTTTTGCAAAGAAGTAGCTTATCTCGGTCATGTTATTAACAAGGATGGTGTACAACCGGATCCGAAAAAGATTAAATCAATTACTGAATTCCCTATACCAAAATGCCCAAAGGATGTGAAATCCTTCCTTGGCCTTACGTCTTATTACAGGCGTTTCATACCCGACTTTTCTAAACTCGCAAAACCACTTACCTCTCTCCTTAAAAAGGATACACTATTCAGTTGGAAAAATGAACAACAACTTGCCTTCGAAAACTTACAAAGAAAATTAATAACGACACCAGTTTTAGCATATCCTGATTTCTCCAAACCCTTCGTCCTTACATGTGACGCTTCTAATTTCGCTGTTTCTGCCATATTGTCACAAGGGCCGATAGGTAAAGATCGCCCAATCGCTTACGGGTCTCGTACACTCAATAAGGCAGAGTGTAACTACAGTGTTACGGAAAAAGAATGCTTAGCCATCGTTTTCGGTACAAAGGCTTTCCGTCCCTATCTCTATGGAAACCGATTCACGATAGTCACCGATCACAAACCCTTACAGTGGCTATTCAATTGCAAGGACCCTGGATCTAGATTAATCCGCTGGCGACTCAAGTTAGAGGAATTTGACTATGATATCGTATACAAGAAAGGGAAAATTAATACAAACGCCGACGCACTATCTCGATTTCCGGTAAACCCTATTCAGGGTGAACCTTCACCCACTGACCCTCTTTTACAAAATCTTGACACCGATATCGATAGTCCCTTAGTGGATCCTCTATTAGACTTACCTTCTCCTATTCCGTTTTCCTTTGAAAACGACAATCTACTAAATCAAAACATCAACCCCGACTTTAACATACCAAATACTTTACCAACCCCTGTACAACCGACACCACAAGTCGAACCTACACAATCTCCAGATCTCGTAGACCTAGGACCGGACTTACCCTTCCTCGACATTAGCCCCAACAGTGCAGATCTCAACCTTGACTTTAACTCATATTTTTAATAACACCAAAATTCAAATCCACGTTTACCTAAACAAAATAATATACCCTACTCTGAGCGAGAGATCTAAAATTATGCGTGAAAACCATGACATTCCTATAGCTGGACACTTAGGTTCAACACGTATGTATAACAGGATCAGAGAGCAATTTTACTGGAAGGGAATGAGGAGTGACATAGAAGACTATGTCAGAAAATGTAAACCATGCCAAGAAAATAAAGCTCTAAGAAAACTAAATAAAGCCCCCATGGAAATTACTACCACATCCACAACCCCTTTCCAAAGAGTAGCATTAGATATAGTAGGTCCATTACCCGAATCCGGTTCCGCTAAACTAAAATACATCCTTACCCTACAAGATGACCTAACAAAGTATTCCATTGCCTATCCCATACGAAGTACAACTGCTGAAGAAACCAGCGACTGTCTTATCCACTTCATATCCCTCTTTGGGATTCCCAAATCCATTCTCACCGACCAAGGCACTAATTTCACTGCTGATCTCTTCAAGACTACTTGCCAATTCTTAAAAATCAAGCAATTATGGTCGTCTCCCTATCACCCTCAGACTCAAGGAGCATTGGAACGAAGTCATTCCACACTCAAGGAATACTTAAAATCATTCGTAAACAATAATCAAGATAACTGGCCGATCTACGTATACACAGCTATGCTAACCTACAACACGACGATACATTCCACGACTAAATTCACCCCTTTCGAGCTAATCTTTGGTCACAAGCCCTTCATCCCGAATTCTATATACGACTGTGGACTTAGTACAATATATTCCGATTATATTAAAATGTTGCAGCATAAATTCAAACATACTAGAGACAAGGCTCTAGAAAACCATACTCAAGTCCAAAGAATCTTCCAAATCTTATTATGACTCTAATACTAAATCACCACCACAATACAAAGCCGGTGACTTCGTTTACCTCAAAGCCCATTTAAGGTTGAAAAAGGCGTTATCGCCTATCTGGAAAGGGCCCTACAGGATTATTAAGGTCCATCAAAACAATACCGCCACACTCGTGATCAATAGGCGTCACGTGGCCCACCATTTCGACGAAATGAAACCTGCCGAGATTCAGGACCCCGTATCGTAATTATACATATTATTAATAGGTTTTAACGTAGTTTAATTAACTTTAACCATTCTATTTCAGCACCACAATCAATGCACATCCGGACTTTATCAAGCCGCTTCCTTCTAGTTCCGGCATATACTTCGATAGCCTAGGAAAACTTAAAGTAGTAAAAGGACAGTTAAATATCATTAGTCATGTAAACATTTCTTTTGTAAATCCCCATCTTACTAATCTTAATAACATCCTAAATATAGTTAGGAATACATGTCAAAAATCAAGCAACCTTCAATGCGAAAGCATATTATCTCCACTCACAGTTCGGTATAACGATATCAAACGTGAGTTCGATTCAATTTCACATTTAATTTCAAAACGTGGTAAACGCTCAGCATGGTTCGGTGGCATTGGCACTGTTTTCAAGCACGTCTTCGGTACACTAGACGAAGATGATGCATTAAAATACGATTCCGCAATCGAATCTATCCAAAATCACGAGAAAAAGCTCGCAGAATTAATGAAAGAAAATATCTTAATTACTACATCTACCCTGGAGTCTTATAAACAAATAATTAATAAATTAAAAACTAACGAGGAGTCTCTTAATCAAGTAGTAAGTCAGCTTGTATTACAAATTAATAATATCACAGAAACTTCTAAAATCTTAATATCTGAAACAAAAGTCCATTCCATACTTGCTAGCCTCGAAAGCTCTTTGCTTACATTGTCATTTCAACTTGAAGACTTAACAAATGCTATTATGCTAAGTAGCCAAAACATTCTACACCCGAGTATACTAAGTCCAGCCCAATTATATAAAGAGCTCGTTGATAATGACAGATACTTACCTAGAGATACTGGAATTCCAATAACATTAAGCCTAGATAATATCCACTTAATATTAAGTATATCCGATGTTGCATGTTATTATTATAAAAACAAACTTGTGTTCGTTTTACAAATTCCTTTAGTTACTAATGATGAATTTAATTTGTATCATAATTTAGCTTTACCTATTTCTCACGGATTGAGTAATCCAAATACTTTTAGCCTTATTTTACCTTCTAGTTCGTATATTGCTATTTCTAAGGATAAGTTAAACTTCTGTAATTTAGATAACTTAGATAAATGTAAGACGATAAGCTCTGAATTCTTTCTGTGTGAGGTACCTATGGTACTGTTGACGAGTGGCAACCCTACGTGTGAAAGTGAACTATTAACTAAAACATTTAACGCCATCCCCGCACAATGTGAAACAAAGACGATTATCGGCGAATTAGATATCTGGAAACCACTCTTAAATAATCAATGGATTTTCGTGCAATCTCAGTCAAACAAAGTGTCAATCGACTGTAACACTTCCGAGTTGCGTGAGATTATAGTGTCCGGTTCCGGTATATTACAAGTTCCTAATCAGTGTACAGTATACACCAGAAGTGCTAGACTTATATCGTCTAACGACGAAATCAATGTAGACATACCTATTCCTAGCCTAGATTTTAGTATTATTAATGATTCGTGTTGTAAAATAGATAATAAGACAATTAATTACATGTCCCCTATTTTACTACAAAACATCGATTTAGATGATCTAACTGTAAGCAAACAAAATGATAAGATATTCTCGGACTTAAACAAAGTTATAGATGAAGAACCCATCCTAGTAAAATACGGGACACATTATTCTATACTGACCTTGTTTATTCTAGTAATTGTAATATCCTTTATAGTGTTTAAATTATGTAAAATTATCATTAAATATAAGTCTAAATTCTATGTTACTTGTGTCAGACCGCCGACCCATACCAGTGATGACGTCAATAATGACGACGAAGATGTCGCATCCGAAGGTCACTCAATTCCATTACCAAGGTTGCGTAATATTGTGTAAACTCCCGAAATTCGGCCTTCTATCCCCGAATTTCAGTCTTCTGGGGGGGGCTGTTATATCCTACTCATGCTAGTAGAACTGCTGACAACCATCCAGACTTGCTGATCAGCATTTTGGACAGTTAAGCTAAGAAGCAGGCTCGGGAGTCAGTCTGGTCTTAGACGCGGTACGGGTCGGAAGTCTCCAAAATCATTATATTTCTATATCTACTACTAATTCTATACTTACCAATTCCTTAATTAATTAAAGTTATTTTTAGTATTTAAAATTATTTTTTTTTTAAAACTTGAATTCCGGTTTCTCGTATAATAGTACGATATACGTGCGTATTCTCGGCTCAATTACGCCCTCGCCTTCGGCTCGGGCTGAAATTCCGCATCGCATGTTATAACCATCATAACGCACTTAATATCGTAATGTACTATTACTCAATGAAAATGAATTAGTGCCCGTGGGACAGTTAAAAAGCCAGATGTAGATGTAGATGGATGGAGAGGGAGAGGAAGGCCAAAGAAAAGATGGATGGATTGTGTGAAGAGTGATATGAAAGAAAAAGGAGTTAGTGATAGTGTGACGGGTGACAGGATAGAATGGAAGAAACAAACGTGTTGCGCCGACCCCAAGTCATATGGCATAAGGGAAGGAAGAAGAAGGGATATTTAAAAAACTGAAGGTATAGCAAACACCACGCGGACAAAGTCGAGGACATGAGCTAGTGTATAATATGTATTTCATGGCATAAGTCTTTACGATATTCAAATGCGTGTGACATATTGTAAGGGCACACATTATTGTTCCGACAGTGCCTTTCTAGGTTGCATATATTGCATAATGTATCTAAATTATCGCTAAGCTCAATAAATCAGGTCACATGGAAGACTTTACATACACGTCATGTTAGCTATTGCTTGGCTTTGCCAGATAGCTATATCACAATGGTTCCGTACTTCAGGGTATAAACATTTGTACCAAACCTTTTTATTTTAAACATGGAGAATGGTTGCTCACTGCTAGTATCCTTGTCAACAACTCGTGGTAAAGTGCTGGTGTCACGAGTGGGTTCAAGGAAGCAGAATGCGTTTTACCGCATTTTATTACGTTATTAACAGCCATATTTACAATTCTCATTTCATTTGAATTTAAAACCGTATGACGGTATAAATAATATTTTAATGAAATTATCCTTCAAAAACAATTTAATATGAGCCCGTACTTTTCAAATTTCATACAAATATTTTACTGCGTATATTTATGTGTAGGTAGAGAAATGATAGGTCGTATGGTTTCGTTTTCCTCTTTATGAAATACACGAACCCTAAAATATTGACAGGCATTCCACCTGGATAAATTATGACATTGTACATGGTTAAGACATATTTATTACTAACTGCTGCCTGCGACTTTGTCCGCGTAAAATAAGGATTGTATATGCTATCTAAGAATGAAAGTCGTGCCTAAATCGATGATACTGTTTTGGAAGAAATAATAAGACAGGTAAAATATAATGTAGCATATATTTGTACTTCTTAAAATTACCTATCCACCAGTATAAGTCCCATCAAGATCGGTCGATCCGTTACTTAGGTATACCGGAACAATCAGATAAACAGACAAAAATACAAATAAACAATTTCTTAAATTGTGTTTTTGTTATACGTACCCTATAAACATTCATATTCATATGTAAGGTGCCCGCCCACGTCCGACAATCGGTGACCGACTTTTTGTAGGAGAAAATAGAACGGACTACTAAAAGTCGGTCAGAAATAAAATCGGTGCATCCCGATCGATCCGATCGTCCGTGTAAATGGAACGTCCGCAAATGTATGTGATAACGCACACTGCTCACCGAAAGTTGGCCGCTTGCACTTGCCAGGAGAAAAATCTGACCGATTATCGGCCCTACAAAAAATATGACGTGGGCGGGCACGCGTATTCTGTAAACACCTCTTATAAACAGACGCTTGAATTTATTGTATCATCACCATCATCAGCCGGTATAACTCCGGGCCTCCTCTCGAGGGAGGGTATTTGCTATAGTTACCACGCTGGGCAGGCGGTTTGGTGACCGCAGTTATATATAATGTTGGACGACACAAGGAAACACTACTGCCCGTTCCTTGATATACGATTATTACAATCGGGATTAACGGCTTAACTTGCTTTCCGAGGTTGATTTTTGTATTTAGTATTTTTATGTATTCTAATGGAGTGATAATCCTTTTCTTATTTTTCCCCTTCTATGAATGGCCGTTTTTTTTTTCTTTGTCCCGGGGCAAATGCATTTTCGCATTCCCGGCGGTGAGATATGTGGGACTCGCCATCTCCATAACGTGGTATGCTAAACTCATACCACGAGGAGTGGACCCTACACCACTAAAACCCCCCGGACACTCCTTCGATCCACCGTTGGCGGGGGCCGGGTACGCATGAGCAATCCGGCCCCCCGACGGCTCCTATGAATGGCCTGCCGTCTTAATTAGTGGTTAAGTTGCCAATATCCAAGATTCCATTTAAAAAAAAGATCTTGTAAATGTATCTAAAACTAACTTTTACCCGCGGCTTCGCTCGCATTATAAATAAATAAAAAATAAAAAAAGCCAATGTCCCTATGTTAACTTCTAATACCTCCAAGAATATGTGAACAAAGTTTCATGATGATCATTTAAATAGGGTTCGCGTGAAAGCGTTACAAATAAACTTACATTCACATTTATAATATTATTAGGGATACCTAGTAGGGACGTTGATGAGCAAAGATATCACTTTGAAACAAGATGTTATTTGATCTTCGATTATTTTTCATACTATCGGATTTTATAAAAGCCTCTTGGTATTCTTTACTTTTTTATAAATATACTTTGGTTACGTAAAATCCATAAGTGTTGTCTAATCCGTGTGGTTTGCGGTTTAGAATAGAAAACCTCGTATCTTCCTATGGTTCGAGTTATACAGAAAAGGCGTACGGTGAAGACGCATGCAGGCGCAGAGCAGGCATGCAACAAATAAGGCACGGACACGATTTAAATTATATCAAAGAGGCGAAGAGACGCCGCAACTTGTCATTTTATAGGCTGACTTTATCGTTTCGGATGGACTTACGTAGCTAGCCACGAGGCCTTCGCTACTTCAACGGGCATACAGGCGAGCGGAGCTCCAGCCTTAATAAATGGTTTAAAAACTACAAACTAAGCAACCTGCGCAATAGGGCGCCCCCTGTGGGGCATGGACCTCAGCTCAGGGCGGTCGCTGGCGATGAGATTGAGGGATTATAACTTTTGTATTTTAGGGGAGTTTTGTGCAACTTTCGCTCTAATCGTGAGAGTATATATTCCTCTTCAGACGACGAAGATGCGCTTGCTTTGCTGCAACTCATTAATGTGCAGACACCGAAGATATTGGGTGCACCCTGTGTGGAAAATGTCGCAAGAGCATAGATATTTTAAAATAATGGAAAAATTATGCGAATATACTGATCGTTTTCCTACAGTGTATAAAATGTCACTAGAATGTTTCCACATTCTATTGTCGAAAGTAAAACACGGTCTTCAGAAGAAGCATACAAATTGGAGAGAACCGGTCTGTCCTGAAGAAAGATTATTGATTTCTGCGCATTTTTCTGTACCTACTTACTGTATAAACAAAAGTCGTGCTGCTTGCGCGCCTCTCCAGTTGCGACTGTTAGCGACGCGGAACAGGCGACGAAACTACGTGCCTGCGCCACGCCACTTCAGTATAATTCACATCGTGGCGCCTACCTACATTTTATATTGAAACGTTTTGAAGCGGCAAGATGCCTGCGTCGCCTTCACCTTACGCCGTTTCTGTATAATTCGCGCCTATGAGGGTCTCAAGAGGTGGCTTAGGGACATACATCTGATCGAGGGGCAGCAGCATCTATTAGCTCGACAATACTACCGTTTTACTGCCGCTTGACCAGCGCATTGGTGATCGACAAATCCACCTGCCAAGCGTGATTACGGTAATAGAATGTTCAGCAGTTGATGTAAAAGCGCTGATAAAATAAAGTAAAAGTAAAGTTGTATACTCAGGAATCAGAACAGATCAAAAAAGAAACTTGGATATCTCATACGTACTTTGGCCTCTGTTTTGTTATGTCTTGAAGTTGCATATACCTATATAAAATAAAGTGCACGTCACGATCCATTAATTATTCAAATTTTGTGAATCTGCCATCTCACGCCACTGTCAGCTCCAATAGAAAATTAAGCTTCAATCTTTTCCGACCTAAATCTGACGTACCTAATTTTCTTTATTTTTATTCTTATTACTTTTTGTTATTAATTATTAGAATGTTGCCAGACGATACAGAGTCTAAAATCGCTTTGCGGTCTGTGTATAAAAAAATTAAACAAGGAAAATGTTTGCATGGCGCTACTAAATTGAATTACCTATATTTTGTTTTGATTATATTCCCGCCGGTGTGACTTAACCACGTTTGTGAAGCTTAGTATAATATAGTCATAATAAATCTGGGACTAAACTGTAGGTACTACGTTTTTTAATATTTTTGTCTATACCTACCTATCTATGTATTTTGATCAAAAATATTAGATGACTAATATAATTCTACATCCTCCGTAGCGTAGCGGTATTTGGCTCGCTTTAAATGTCGGAGGTCGTGGATTCGATCTCCACGGCGGAAAGGAAATCGTTTTGTAAATTTTAAGATTTCTTTCCGGGTCTGGTTGGTTGAGGGATTACCCTCCATGCCTCGGAAAGCACGTTAAGCCGTTAGTCTCGATTGTTATAACATCATTTATAATAATCGTATATCAAGGAACGGGCAGCAGCGTTTCCTGCGGTCACCAATCCGCCTGCCAAGCGTGGAGTCTATGGCAACTTCCCACACTCGGGAGGAGGCCCATGTTCAGCAGTGGACGTTATACGGGCTGATGATGATGATGATGAATATAATTCTAAAGGATTTTATAACTGTTTAAAAACTGTTAGACTATAATGACCCCTTTTGAGTTGTCTATCTGATTCCATTGACATTAGAGAAAAATATGTATTCATACCAACTTGTTCAGATTGGGAACAAAAGCGTTATTTATTAGACGCTACTTTTGAAAAGGCTGGCTCACTAGCCACTGCATTCGGAATCGAACAAGTTGATCAAATCATAACAACTTTTTTAATTCCACAGGCTTGATCGAGTTTGAAATGGAAGACCCCAATGTACCAAGTCATTCAATCATAAAAATAAGAAGCAAACAGCTGGTAGATGCTCAAGTCAGCGAATTTGATGTTCCCGTGACCGGTCCGCCTGGTAAACGATAAATGGTGTCTTAAATCTGAAACTAAGTAGCATATTATTTCCACTACAAAATTTATACGAATTTGTTTGCTAATGTTCCTTTAAATTGAATTAAATATGTTCTTGTAATCACTCGTCTTTGTTACTACATCTACTGTGTGTTGCATTTGATAATATACAAAAAACGCGTAATTCCCACTCGAATTCGTACAAGAATGACTTAAAATGTTTGCTCATTCGGAGCAAGAATCAATAACAATCATTGCATAACATCAGAATTGCGGATATAGGTACTTTTACCTTCTTTAAATGTTATTCTTGTATTCGTATTTTTTTTTGTGTTTAATAAATGATTTTTCTTTCTTTAATTTTTAAAATATTTTATAATTTACGGAAGATGAATGGTAAAGATACCAAATTACTGCAATATCCGACAGCCTCCGTAGCGTAGCGGTATTTGGCTCGCTTTAAATATCATAGGTCGTGGGTTCGATTCCAACGCCGGACAGGAAATCTTTGGGTAAATTTTAAGATTTCTTTCCGGGTCTGGTTGGTGGAGGGACTACCCTCCGTGCCTGGGAAAGCACGTTATGCTGTTGGTCCCGATTTTTATAATCGGGACTGCTGCCCGTTCCTTGATAAACGATTATATGATTATATATTATATATATACTTGTGCGATATAACATTATACTGCGGTCACCAACCCGCCTGCCAAGCGTGGTGAGTATGGCAAATACCTTCCCTGGGAGGGGGCATATGTTCAGCAGTGGACGTTATACGGGCTGATATTGATGATGATGATGAATAGCAATAAATTTTGTCAAATCTAAAAGTACATCCGAGTTTGTGACGTGTAACTTTGTTTGGCTGAATACGTCTGAACAAAGGGTTCCTTCGGCATCGCCGTACTAATCAACTCTTAGCAGAAAGTTAAAGGCAATAAAAACATATTACATTAAAAACCTAGCACATTTAGTTAAATCGGTTAATAAAAAACAAAGCAAACTAAGTTGAAAAGAGGAACATCAAAGAGGATTTACTAATGATGTCAACAATAGATTGCCGTACACTTCGTATCTTGTTACTTTGCAAATTGCAGCGCTGTTTCAAGTTTTTCATTCATCTAAATGCCAACTCACAATTGTAAAAGCGAATTTACAGAAAAAGATTATTTTATTAAATTTAACTTTTATTCTCTAACGTATTTTGTCACTGCTTTTCTATTTATTGGACATTTTGCAATCTGAACGTAATGTTCTTTTTTTGTCTATGACTTAAATTTCGGAGAAAGCGATCAGCCATTTTGAAACGTAATGTCGATCGATCTAGATCCTTAAGAGTATTATTTGGCATCGTTCTGGCGTACACATATGCGTTACCATTTTATGGATTTGAGATTATTATTTTTCCCCAGTGAATATAATTAAATTAAAATATAAAATAAAAACAGGGCCCCGAGTCTACTATCGTAATGGCGTGTCAGTTCAATGGTCGGTTTTTTTGCCATTTGGTAATCTATTAATCAAAATGACGTCATAATGGTGCCACTATGACGCCACGATGACATTCGCGTACTAACAAATGATACATATATAAGTTTTGAAATCGCCTAAATAAACATTACAATCTCCCTAACCATCTCCCCTGCTACTTCTGTTGACGGCCTTTTTCTGCGGTAGCAACACCGACTGCCATTCTAGCGCCGTCACCGAGGTGACGATTGAGGTGAGATTAATAGATTACCGTTTTTGGCATAATGATATCATTAAGGCACTACGGTGGCACAATACTTAAAAAAAATAGCAGACTCGGCCCCCTGATTAACGGCAACACTGATCGCTTGACAAAGTTCACGTGTACAGTTTTTTTTCGGTGACGCGGTATGAACTATGAACCCGCTTTGTCGCGTGCCGCCAAACAAACTTATAACGAAAGAAACCTACGCTACGTCATATTTATTATTCTTAACCTTTAGTTAGCCGCGTGGGGTCCATAAGACCCCAAGTGAGTTATGTTAAAATTCAGCAAATATTACAATTACGCGGCTGTACGTTTTAGAAGCTTCCTAACTCACCCGTCTCTCTGTCAGAGTTCCACAAGCCGCAGCGTCCATCACATTTAGACTCGGACTATTAGTGTCGGACAGTTTTAGTAGGTGTTCTTACATACATTTTTTTATGCTTTCAAATTTTATGCATATTGTTGTTGTTTTGTTCCATAATTTTTCGTGTGGTGTCCGGACGTAAAGAATAGCACCATCTCATTACTTCCCGTGGGTATCGTAAGATGCGCCAAAGGGACATTTTGAGACCGTGCGTACTATAAGGCACCGGAGGTCACCGCATGGTGGTGCGTAAACCACCAACAATAGCATTCCCAAGGAGGGTTGGTGTCAGGCTGGCGGCCGACTATAAAACAGTTGCCAAATCCCTTGCAACATGTTTGTTAAAAATGGAATGCACGATTGGGTTAGGGCATACCCCACAGCCGGATTGCTTCGTTTGTACCCGGCCCCTGCCAACGACGGATTGAAGGAGTGTCCGAGTGATAGTGTGACGGGTGACAGGACAGAATGGAAGAAACAAACGTGTTGCGCCGACCCCAAGTAATATGGGATAAGGACAGGAAGAAGAAGAAGAATTATTTATTAAACGAATACAATGGCAAAACTCGCCGCAATTTAATTTTTAAAAGAACTGACTCTTGTTTCGCATGGTCCGAAAAAAATCCAAGGCTGTGATTTTCCAGTGTACTCGCAATACGATAAAGCTGTCTGTGAACTTAGAATAATTATGTTGTTGTAAAGAAGACTTAAATTGTTTTTTTAATTTAGATATTGTTGAAGTTCCTATATATAAGATAAATATTTTCACTTATTTTATCGATTTTAAAAAGAAAATACTACGCTACTTATAGTATCAGTATTTAGGCGCGATTACATAAAGGTTAACCATATAAAAATAATTTCAAAAAAGTGTCAACATATTGTGCCTATTAAATTTACGTATATTTAATGATCTGTTTCTTACACCAGTTCACGCTGAGATTTTTCAATTTACATAATAAAATAAGAAATGTTAAAGTTGTATCTAGCCTCTTTACGAGTTCTGTCAGTCTCACGCGCCGCCATCTTAAAGGCGGAAACATATTATTAAAACGCCACGCCACCCGACGACACGCCACGCGTGTTGTCTAATCTAATCAAATGTATGTCTTGTCTAATCAAATGTATTGTTTTCTATAGACCAGAAACACACTATGAACACCCGACACGACGCCACCCACGTACTTATTTACGTGGCGTGGCGTGGCGTTTTAATAATGTGTTTTCGCCTTAAATAACTGTCGTTGGACGACAAACGGGTAAATACCCGAAATTACGTTATTCGTAAAAAAAAACAAAAATGTTGAGAGGAAAGTTTTGTTCTTATTGAAAAAGTAACACATTTTGGTGGGTAAATATATGTTCTTCTTAATCATCAATTAGTTAGTGTTTTAATAGTAGGTAAACAAAGTTTATAATAATAATATAATAATAAAACAATATTTTAGACCATTAGTCTATAAACAAACACAATTTTTTTTTTTTACACAAAACAAAACATTAATACTTACCTACATACTTGAAAACACATTCTGCATAAAAAAAAAGTTTAATTTAATTTCTAACCAATAACATTTTAAAGAATTTTTGTTTAGACAATAGAGTGAGGGGTACAGTGTAACATGTTATAGTGCGCCCCCCTTTGATGACTACTTTATTTTGTATAAAATGGAAAGAAGAACTCTCAAAAAAGAAAGAAAAATGAAAAAAGTTGTATTGCCAACTAAACACCAGTTAAACAAGAATAAGAAGAAGCAACCAAAAAGAGATAAACTAAGAAGCTAAATAATAAAACCCCGAGTGCGAGAAATGAAGAAAAACAAAACAAAAACGGTAGTCAAGGGTTTAGTTTCATGTTCTGAAAATTCCGACGTAGGTACAGAGGGCCTAGACAAAATGTCACCTCAGCGGAACAATCGCCAGCATAAAATCGCTAACACAAATGTATGGTACTTGATATTCGTCACGTGATTCCCGCGGGTGCCTTGAAATGAACTCGATCGTTCGGATTTCGGTTTCATAAACTTTGTTGATTGCATGTAGTTTTTCGTCTATTTTACTTCCACTGTATTTTCAAAAAACTAAACGTCAGGCAGATTGCTACTCATTTCCAAAGAAAATATTGCCTTATCTTCGCTTTCCATCAAGCGAGATTATGTTCAAAAGCAAGCCTACATTTAATTAAAAAAAATACTGAGGAATTTTAAGTCTAGGCTAAGCAAAGATAATATTTTCATATTATAAATTTGTTTATGTTTGTTTTTATTATCAACAATAGAACATAATTGAGATTGAAGGTATCCTATTTTTTATATTTTATTTAGTATGATGTATACTACTGTTATAGTGTACCCCAACTTGTTATACTGTACCTCGATGGCTGTTAAACTGTGTCCCACACTACTTATAAGTTAAATTCATTGAGACAATTTTGAGACACTATTAATGACCATAAATAAAATATAGCACTCTTCGTAATTGAATATTATAGAAGACACGCAACGCAAACATCTTTACACAACCAATCTATCTATAAAATATTAATATTATTTTGTGACTCAGACTCACATTATTATTGAATTCCTTTGTTTTTTAAATATAAAAGTCGTTCGTTATTAGTAAACTGAATATAGTCAGTACGTCGTAACGGCCACTATAGTGATGGATTATAACCTCAACCAAACTCAAGATTACATAAAATATTTATATCTCAGAGGCACTTAATCTTATATACCATCGCACTTTAGAAGCAATGGGTCGAAAGTGTCATTGTATGAAAAATGAAAATACAACCAAATAGGTCTGAAGTATAAAGGTGCATACGACTTTATGCATCTGAGGTACAGATTTATATATTTCAATATCGCCCATGACTTCTCTTACCTCAATTATTAGCCTTTATCCCGTCAATATGTTTGTTGTTCACTTTGAAAGACTTTTGTAATTAGATAAAAATTATAAGACTTTCGAATATTTTATCTCAAAACTAATGGTAGTAATAATTAGGCTTAACGCATATTAATGCGACTTTTTACTCCCTAATTACTAAAATCAATTACTAGAATAAGTTTAGTGTAACATTTTTTCTAGGATTAATTCGTAATTGTATGCCATAAATTTTATAGTCACCTAAAAGAAGAAAAGAAGATCTTCAGACAATAATCTTTACGTCTACCATTTTAGCATTTAAACTCAACCTTACCACCTATAACCTTAATAAAAGAATTCATCGGCTTACACATATGACGCCATTTTGTAATTGTTCGTGAAATAAAAAAAGATTTTTGACTAAAATTGGACATGAAATTCAATATTTTTATGTAATTCGATACTTAGCTATTATAACAAAAATGTTTATATTATCATAATTATTAAGTAATAGGAGCCGATTAAATCTGATCTAACTAACAGATTTAATCAGTATTGGTTCTAAGTAATTCGGACTGAAACAAAAAGATTCAACATAAAAATATATTTATGGTACTATAGTATAAATCAGTACCTACGTCGTTGGTATACTAGATGTGGCTTTAGTAAGTAAAAGAGTAATTATTTTATTGTACAGTACCTATCTTGGGGTAAAATCGTTTAGTTAAAATTATTAAGATAATAACTTTAAAGTTCAGTTACTGTCTTTATTGCTTTAATTTTAAAAGTATATATTTTATACAGGGTGTCCAAGAACCTGGCGTCCAACTGGATTCCCACGATGCCCCAAGTTCTAACAGTACTCAGAAAAATATTTTAAAAAATCCACCCCATGTACTTACAGAATTATACTGATTTAAAAAAAAAAGGGGAAATGAGCACCCTGTGACATACTTTTGAATGCTGTGACTGCTAATGCTGATAATTTCGATATTTCTTGGAGGTTTTGTAATCTAGGGTATTGCTGTGTCTAAATAGAATGTAAAAATAAAGTACTTATTGTACCATTTTAAAATAAAATATTATTTTAACTAAAGGTGATATAGAAAACTATTGAATTTCGCAACTTTGACCGACTGTAGTGTAAAAAAAATGTACCAAAATAGTATGGCAAGTGACGTCAAATTTTGACGCATTTATTTCTCTTTTTAAAAAGGTATAATACTTACACATTAATTTGAAAAAAAAAATTTTGATAATATTTTTACTCAACAACCCAATTTTTACGAAGTGCCTACCTACTAACGGTAACTGTCGGACCCTTTCTTATCTTAGAAACTGTTATGTTACTACTATTATTTACTTCGGTTCCAAGAGTGAGCAAGAAGGAAATACACACAGGTAGATGGGTTCCCAGTAGAATAAAAGCAAAGAATGTTAGTTTAAAGATATTTTATTACAATAAATGTTCAAAATGTTGACCACCCGCGGCAATACAAGCTCTCACTCTCCTTAAAAAGGACCGCTTTATGTTTCGCGAGTAACTTTTTTGACGTATCACCTGCACTGCTTGTGTTATCTTCTCACGAAGGTCAGCGATGTCATTAATGGGCTTCGCATAAACGAGCTCCTTCATAGTTCCCCAGAAAAAGGAAAATCAGGCGGATTTAAGTCAGGTGAGCGGGCTGGCCACGGGATTGTTCCTGATCGCCCAATCCACCTGTTCGGGTATTGCTCGTCCAAAAACTCTCTAACGGATACGCGAAAATGTGCTGGACAGCCGTCGTGTTGGAACCACATATCTGGTGGGGTCTCTTCTAGTAAGTTTGGCAAATCATTTTGAAGAAAATTTAAATATGATTCGCCAGTCAAATTCTCGGGCATCTCAAATGGACCAATAATATTCCCACAGAGAATACCGGTCCACATGTTCACTTAGAACCGGTACTGGGATCTATCTTCTCGCATCAAGTGCGGATTTTCCACATGCCACTCGTGCAAGTTGTGTAGGTTCATGTAGCCATCCTTCTTAAATGTTGATTCATCTGACCACAAAATTTTGTCGATAAAGTTTTCGTCTTCTCGATGTTTTTGCAGGATTGTTTCACAAAACGCGACTCGGCTCGGATAGTCTCGAGGTAAAAGACTTTGCACTCGCTGTACGTGGTACGGATGATATTCTTCTTTTTGGAGAATACTGTGTGCTGTGCTCTTCGGTATCCCCGTATCAGCTTCTATTCCTCGCACAGAGATGCTTGGATTTGCCGACACCGCCTCTAAAACTTCATCGCGTATGAAGTCATTTACGGGTCGTCCTTCACCAGCTACTTGATTGGGGAACCGCCCGTCACATAGTGATCTGTGCACATTAATGAAAACTCGATGGTCGGGATATCGCGTAGCCCTCGGATACCTTTCTCTGTAAAGTCTCGCTGCAGCTCGTCCATTACCTCTACATTCTCCATAAATGTAGTGCATATTTGCGTATTCTTGCGGAGTGTAGGTCGCCATGGTAGCACACACAAAACACAAACTGTCCAAACACAGGCAAAGGTCGTCGTAAAGAGTTCGTTTCAAAGTCCAGAGCACAAAGAGTAATCGAGTCCAATAAACAAAGCTTTAAATCGTAGTACGTGATCAATGGTAACAATAAGAGAGAGGTGCGTAGTAACGGCAGGAGGCAGTGACGCGTACTGACCGTACTGTTATCCTAAATAGCACGATCCCAGATAGCGTCACTATCTATCTCACTCGCACCTCTAACCTTTTTCTCCCTCACTCTTACCTGAATAATGGGGTACCATAAAGAAGAACCAGCAAATCGCAAAGATAGTTTCTGTCTTGCTCCCTCCTGTTGTAATAACGAATCACTATGGTGAGATGCATGCACATACCGTCCCTTACGGTCTAACCTGTTTTTTGAGAGGCCTGTTGTTATTTTTATGAGCATACAATAGTAATTCTTTAGAGGTTAGATTCAATTCGTCGTAAATTTTTCTTTCTAAGAATTCTGTAAGACATCGTAAAAATTGGGTTGTTGAGTAAAAATATTATCAAAATTTTTTTTTTCAAATTAATGTGTAAGTATTATACCTTTTTAAAAAGAGGAATAAACGCGTCAAAATTTGACGTCACTTGCCATACTATTTTGGTACATTTTTTTTACACTACAGTCGGTCAAAGTTGCGAAATTCAATAGTTTTCCATATCACCTTTAGTTAAAATAATATTTTATTTTAAAATGGTACAATAAGTACTTTATTTTTACATTCTATTTAGACACAGCAATACCCTAGATTACAAAACCTCCAAGAAATATCGAAATTATCAGCATTAGCAGTCACAGCATTCAAAAGTATGTCACAGGGTGCTCATTTCCCCTTTTTTTTTTAAATCAGTATAATTCTGTAAGTACATGGGGTGGATTTTTTAAAATATTTTTCTGAGTACTGTTAGAACTTGGGGCATCGTGGGAATCCAGTTGGACGCCAGGTTCTTGGACACCCTGTATAATTATAAACATAATCAGTACTTTAACGGGATACATGTATGTTAAGAATCTATTAGTTTTGTGATTCATGATCATTATGATAGAGTTCAAATTAATTCAATGTTAAATGTTTGCAGATATAAATTTTTCAGTGTAGAATTTCATCGATTCGTGTACAATAATTATGTGTCTATGGGACGGTAAAAATATCTTCTTATTAGTACATAAATGGAATTGTGTGTCAGTTTTCTTCATCTTCATTATGAACCTGAAAATTTACAACGGTATATGAAAATTATGATGGTATTTAATCTCTTTGTGTAGACTATCAAAATGTGAAAAAAATACTTGTGTAATATTATTATTATATACGTAAGTAAATACGATTAAATACGTGAATGTTGTATTTAAAATGCCCCAATAAAGTGGGAGTTCCTGCCCTTTAATAATGTAAACAAATGTACAATATACTTTGCTACTGTAGTAATAAGTTATTAATATTCTATATTGGTTTTAGACTTCGTTTCCACCAGAGACTTGGTCATTTATTAACATAATATTAATACTAGACATAAGCATGACTTAGTTGTACTTGCAACTCGTCTCCATAGAATAAGCAACTCTTTTATGGGGCTGTATGGTTAGGTGTTAGAGGTAAATGAAACGAAAGGAATGTCGAATTAATACTTCCATATATTGTCATAATTCAGGCTATATAAAGGATTACAATGGTTACAAATATAGAGTAACATAAGATACAGAGTAATATCATAGAGTAGCTTATATCTAATTTAACCATACCTCACATCATCCCTTATAGAGAAAAAAAAAAGTCAAATTTCAATAAATTTCAAAAGTCAAAGTCAATTTAACCGTACCTCACAGGGCAATGTATTTGCTTCTATAACAAACTCCCAAATAATATTATAATATTAGAGAATTATCTGTTAGTATCCCTTTACGATCCTGGCTTGCCAAGGTCTGTTAAGAGGAGGCCCATGTTCAGCAGTGGACGTAAACGGGCTGTTGATGATGATGATGATCTGTATGTAGTCATGATGTTAGTAAATTTAAAGCCATTGTCAAAGCTAAGTTATGTAAAAAGGCATATTATAAAATATCAGATTATGTAAATGACAGAATGGCTTGGGAGTAACTTGCGCTGGAATGACACTGCAGCTTAACAATATTGTAAAATAAATGATAAATTGATTATTTAAAAAAGGATTCCACTGAGTTTTTTGCCAGTTCTTCTCAGAGTTGCCACGTCTTTGAACTGGTGTTAGGAAAAGAAATGGACGCATCATAAGAACATGATTTAATAGTTTTTGAATTCTGTCTATATGAATAAAGATATTATTTTTATTCATATTTTTTTCATATAAGACTTTGACTTTGACTATTGTTTTAAAGCCATTTTACGCGGTATTACCACCGGCCTATTAAAAATGTAATAACTACAATTCCTATATCATATAAATCGTAAAATGACAATTTTTTTATATCATTTACATCTGAACTGTTTTTGAAAACTATATTATAACTTATTATTAATTATTCTACTGAGACAAACATCTTTCGGCACTTTCTTTGAATTTGGAACGGCTGCAATGATAAATGTCTGTTTCGATAGCAACTTTATTTAGCCTTACAACACGTGTCACGGAATAATATACAAGTTAAGTTACACTGCACCTTTTTAGTTAGCCAGAAGGCTTTTGCTACTTTACCGGGCATAAAGGCGAGCAGAGCTCCAGCCTAGATAAATGGTTTAAACACTACAAACTAAGCAACCTGCGCAAGAGGGCGTCCCCTGTGGGACTTGGACCTCAGCTCAGGGCGGTCGCTGACGGGGAGATTGAGGGATTATGGCTTTTAGTTTCTTTAGAGGAGTTTTGTGCAACTGTCGCTCTACTTTACAGTTCGCGGGCCTCTCGGACTTCGGGTCTACGAGGGCATCGGAAGGTTCTTAGCAAACTAAGGGTCGCGAGGGCGACGGGGGACTCGTCGTGTTCGCGGGCGCACTCTTCTCCGGCGGGTCGGATAGATACACTGTACCTGTCAGGCATAAGCGTAGTTGCTTCTGAGCCCAAGTGTTTTTAGTTTGGACCACAGATAGTTCTTCTGAGTCTGGGTGTGCTTTGTGTCCGTGAATTGAGTAGGTATTTGTCAAGTCGCTGGGACACAGCGATTAATTTCCCTAGTGCTGGAGTTGCCTTATAAAAATAAAGTTCTCGATCGCAGTATACAGAGCGCGGCAGGCGTCTCTCGCGATCGTACGTGCTAGACGAGCAAAGATGAGAACTGAAAATGTCGCTATCGTATTTCTTTTTACGTAATAGGCCT
Source organism: Nycteola revayana (assembly GCA_947037095.2). NCBI lineage: Eukaryota > Metazoa > Arthropoda > Insecta > Lepidoptera > Nolidae > Nycteola > Nycteola revayana. The sequence continues at coordinate 27,344,400 of OX344842.1, read as the reverse complement.
ACCGGATTTCATTGACTGTAATTTATTACTTGAAATAAAACAGTATGTCACATGAAAATTGTGACGCAGCAGAGGTAACGTGGGACTGTTTACCAATGTATATGTGAATTAAAAAAGTAGTAGCAAATATATATTTTTATACCTATAGTTATGTTGTGTAGATAAGTCGGGCTCGACCCACTATTCCCATAAAAATATCATATTTTATTAAGTGTTAGCGTATTGACCGTACAAGATATTATAACATAAAAAATAATATACGATTCTTGATTAAAATTTTAATTTTATTTGTGATTGATTGATTTAAATATTACGTCTGTGAGAGCATGTCTCTCAACAAAATAATGAAACAAATCATATTAATTTCTTCAGGTAAGTGACATATTGACTGAACGCCCCAAGAATAATTCTGCCTGTACCTTAATAATGATAAATATCACAATGTCCAGGATGCACGGTCGGTGGAAGAACTTCAGAACGCCTTTTCATTATTGTAGTTCTTATATTCTCCACTCTTAAAGTTTTTCATACATAAAACAAAAATTTTAGTTTGGCCTAATCTAAATAGACGTAAGTACTTTCGGAGGCAATCATTTTCGCGTTATCATAATTTTTTCAAATCATATTACCTATACTATATGTTGATACAAACACTACACCGGAATTCACCGATCAATTAAACAGAGCGAAACAGTTCAAACTCGACCGCGTCGCGCATGCTCATTGAAGATTTCTAGCGAATGGTCCGTTCGGTCTAGTCGTCACGCATGCGCTGTGAGAGACCTAGACTCTGCTAGATAACGAGACACGTTCGCTGCGGCAGTGGTTTGCCACTCTGAGCCGCGTGACGAGCTCAGGGTGGCAAATACTTTTCCAAAAGAAATAGCTTGCTCAATTTTTTTTTCATTTTAGTGTATATTAATAATATAATATATAATTGTAGTGTAGCTCTAAAATATTATATTTTTGGAAAGCATGCGGGATCTACACAAAAAATTAAAACCATTACTGGTAACTTCAGCAGCCCCTGCCCACGCCCATGCCCATGCCTCACATATACACATGCCAATGCCTAAGCCTAGTCCCATGCCTATGGAGGCGCCCAAGTGTACGCCTATGCCTACACGCATGCCCATACATACATCATCATGCATACATACTCATGCCCGCATGTCTACCCATGCAAAAGTCCGTAAATGTCAAATACGTCCATGCCCACGCAACGCCTACGCTATGCTCACGCCCTCATGTTTAAGCACGCAAATTTCTACACTTATGCCTATGCACACGCCCATATACATATCCATACTCACGCCTATGCCCTTGTTCATGCCCAAGCCACACCCATGTCCATATCCATACTCAAGCCTATGCCCTTGTTCATGCCCACGCCCCCTCTCATGCCCATATCTATACTCACGCCTACGCCCTTGTTCATGCCCACGCCCACACCCATGCCCGTGCCCACATCCATGCCAACGCCCACACACGCCCATGCCCATGCCCATAACCATTCTCACACAGATGCCTTTGTTCATGCCCACACCCATGTCCATATTCATACTCAAGCCTATCCCCTTGTTCATGCACATGCCCCAAACGTGCCCATATCCATACTCACGCCTGTGCCCTTGTACATGCCCACGCCCATATCCATTTTCACACCTATGCCTTTGGTCATGCCCGCGCTCACACCCATGTCCATATCCATACTCACGCCTATGCCCTTATTCATGCCCACGCCACACATGTCCATACTCACGCCTATGCCCTTGTTCATGCCCACGCTCATGTTAAAACTTATCCCTATCCGAGACCACAACCATCTAAATGCAAATGCTCATTACCATGCCTACGCCCTCGACCAGTTCTAGGCCCAAGATAACGCCAATTCCTGCGTCTAAGTCGATACTCACGTCCATGTATACCCCCATGTCCATGCCTATCTCTACGACCCATTTTAGGTCTATATATGCTTACGCCCATGCCAGCGCCCAAGTCCGAACCCATGGCCTAAGCCCTTAATCACATCCACATTTCCACATCGTGCGTCTGAGATAATGCCACTTGCCAACGCCCATACTTACAGTCTCATGCCCACGCCTACGACCAAGTCTACTAGACTTGGTGTTAGCGCGGTTTTACCCGCCTGAGGCGGGCCCATTTCTGTGTAAAGCTCTTATGTCATTATTCCATTACTTAACTTTCAAGCAGTGTATGAGTTTTTTGCTGTTGGTCCAGGAGTTTTTAATTTTCTTCTTTATAACGAACATTTAATTTTATAAATTTGAGTATTCTTTTTATTAAAATACCTAGTTACCTACCTATTTATAATAAATAATCATTTATTATCATGATATTTCCTTGTTTTAATCGAATTTTGTTCCAAATTTTATTTCTTTTGGCGAATGAAAATTTAGTCAAAATCGTAATAATCTACTAAGAAGATTACGTACACGGAGCAAACAGACAAATAATATGCACATGAAAAAGTGAAAGAGGAAGTGAGTGAAAAGAAAAAAGTACCAGAAGGATAAAAACGGGACCCTATTATCAAGACTTTGGTGTCTGGCTGTCACCAGGCTGTATCTCAAGAACCGCGATAGCTAGACAGTTGAAATTTTCACAGATGATGTATTTCTGTTGCCGCTATAACAAGAAATATAAATAAAATAAAATAAACCTTTAAGGGGGGCTCCCATACAACAAACTTTTTTATTTGCCCTTTTTTGTTCCATATCTATAACGGCACGAGTAGACGCTTGAAAATGGTACGGAACCCTTCGTGCGCAAGTCTGACTTGCACTTGGACGGTTTTTTTTGTAGTTTTATTTATAAATAACAAAAACCCACAGCAAACAGACACCTACCTCAATATTATGGGTTCATTTATATATAATATATCAAATAAACGTTCTCAAACAAAAGTGATTATTTTCATTGAAAAACGAATTCGAGAATATGAAGTAACTTTTTTTTTTCAAAAAAGAGAAAAATTGTTGTATGTTCAGTCTTGATACTTGCGTCCATAATGAAAATGAATGTTTTAAAGAACGTATATGATAGCGCGCCGATTATGGATTAGTTTTAATTATAAAATACGCAATTATTACTTTACGATTTATTGTTATTAACTGAATTTTTCAATGCTGTTTTAGTTTCAGTCGATAAGTTTATCGGTAATATAAAAATTATGAGCGGGTAGCCCCGAATAGGGTAGTAAGCGTCACTACGAGTAATGGCGGCACGGCGGTCATGCTATTGACAACTGCCGAACAAAATAGATACGTGCTAACCTATTGGCTCGCTATTTAGTTTAATTTTGTTTATTGTGTGTGATTTTGTATTAAATGTTATTTGATTTTACAATTTCACAAATCAAATAACAACATATTGGACAATACAAGAGTGCTTTTATTTTTAAATTCCGACCGTTACAACGCCCACGATGGATAGCGACAGCCTAGACCGCTGCAAGGCCTCTTATGACGATATATTTGTAGAGGTCAGAAGCATAAGGTCGGATGTGCATTATACGTCTGTAGAGGAACGGATGGTGGTATTCCTCAACAGAAAATGAATCTTCTTTGTGAGGGCGAGGTGGTATGCCCGGCGAACGACGGCCTGGTTAGTTGGGACGCTAGGTGTTAGATGGCGCTGCTTGTCTTCTTGTGGTTGTCTTCATGTCCGGCTACTGGTAGATGTCGCTACAGTACTCCCCTCCGAGACTTAAAGTCGATCGTGTTTGTTGAAGTCCTAGTGAGTCGGAACTGATTCCAGTGCGTCGGAATCATGGGGGGTCCATGTGAGTCGGGACCGTTGTGGCTGTAACTGCGTGCGGCGAAGCTGGTAGAAACATTCGTCGTATGTGCTTTTATCGTAAACTGGCACATATGACCAAATGCTTCTGACGACAATAGTACATCCGTTCTAATGCTTCTGAGGTCTAGATATTTTTTTGTTACTCGATATGGCAATTAACATACTAATTTATAACTAACAGGTAATTTAGGTAAATCCGATATAACTGTAAGCCGAATTCTTCTAGAAAGCTAAACCATATCTCATAATAACTGGCTTGATGAAATTGATGCGAACATATAATGAAGATAGAAGAATTCAGTCATTGAAGATAATATTTATAGGAATTAATCAAAAATCAAGATAAAAATACAAACCAATCAACAAACAAAGATTTACTTTTTTTAATTAATTTAATTCAAAATGTAATTACTCTCATTACTTTAAATTGCCAAACAGAAACAGAGAATCACAAAACATAACTCAAACAAATAAAACAGACACAAACAATAAAATTAACAAGACAACAAAATGATGACAAGTTAGAACACGTTAGAACAAGCAGATCGCTCACCCAAACCGATGCTACCGCAACGGACGCCAAGCGCAAAAGTGAGACCTTGTGCCTAGTGTTAACAGCTTCCATAGACTTGGGTGACGTTGCCTGTCAAAACCTTAACTTATTCCTAACACGGTCTATCCTGAACATGCGTCGTCCCCGACGGCATAACTTGAAGCAGCTTGATCATCCTGTCCTGGCTGGCTCGTATCAGCATCTTCATCAACAGCAGCAGTGGCAGGTGCAGTCCCAGTGGATGTGCCTGCCTCTGGGTCATCAGAATTATTGACTGATTCAAATTATCATTAGCATTCCTTCAAATATACATCATGTTCATTCAGACTCCACACAGTTACCTTATATTTAATACATATTCAACACCATTTACACACACTTACATCAACCCACAAGAGATGTATCGTCATACATCATCATCTGTTGGCTACTGAAGGCAAATACAAAGCTGAATTATAAGCCCAAGCTACTAACAACCACAAATAAGACCAAGTTAACAACCTGTCTAATATCCTCAGGGGCCCCCATATTTTCAAATACACATCTCATCACTAACTTGATGAAATCAAAGGCGTCGCCGGGACTGATACAAAGCTTAATTGTACGCCCGCTAAGCCAACCAAACCAATATCAAACACGGCAGGGTCACTGAAATGTTCAATTGCATGCCCGCCAAACCACATCTTTAGCTATAGCTTGTGTTGCTACACATATTAAATCTATCCATTTCCATCTATTGAGCGTCAGTTATACCGCAAGTAACTATTTGCATTATGAGATCTTGTGCCTAGTGTTGACAGCTTCCATAGACTTGGGTGACGTTGCCTGTCAAAACATCAACTAATTCATAACACTATCATAAATCTCCAAGATGACAGCAGTAGTGAACCATAATTTCTCAACTAATCGAGGTATGAATACATTGACAGTTGCATGAATTGAACAGTATTTTAGTATAGGATATCTGGATGAAAGCAATCAAAACCATATCAGATTCTTATTTTATTGTTATCATAGTTATGAATATAAATTTGGCTGTGGGTATGTCTTGTTAGTTTCTATATGCAAAAATATTGGGACGGCTAACAGTAACAACATTGGAGTAAATTAGAATTATATTATAGTGTCTTTTGTAAAATTGACGTGAATCAATCATAGATTGAGAGGTATGAGGCCGACAATATCTAAGATAAATTCTTAGAGCTTTCTTAGAGCTTAAATATAGGTGTATGATAAGAGTATCAAGACTGTTTTTTTTTGTAGTATATAGGGTTGCTAGTTGCCACATGAAGGATATTTTTTATTAATTTCACGACTATTTTGCCAAGCTATACATATCTGTGTAAATGATTCCCATAGGTTACTATCCATTAAGTTGTTACGGCGGAAACATCACCCTAACTGCTAACATAAAATTGATATTCTCAGTGAATTGGATTATGGAGAGCCGGACGGAGCCGGATTTTTTTTTACCTTTGAACTCGAGTAATTTTTTTTCCATGTACCGGAACGATGGGGAATTGTGAAATGTTGTTTTTATATATGTTTTGAACAATTTTACTCACTTTCAGCTTGTTGGGAATTTATGTATCTACCTTCACTTTTATTATTTGGTCTAATTTGACCGGAATACCTGTTAACATTGTGAAATGCAATAAAATATTGAGTATCAAAATTACAGGGTATAAATCGAGCCATTCGGTAAGTTCATGGTTTTGTAAAATGCATAGGTCCACTTAGGTAGTAGCATACGTCTACTTAGGTAGCTAGTAAAAGGTTGCAGGTTAGCTAGGATAGGATCCTCGACGGCATGACCGAGGACCGCGTGGTTGCTTATTCCCCAAACTGTGATCTCGTGCCAGCGATCATCACCACTGTTCGTAAATTTACTCTTTACTCCAGTGGCACCCTGAGCGTTGGTCCTAACCCCTTAAGGGTGCCCTCAGGTGGATGTCGCTTAGACTTTGGTCGGATTCTTGGAAGTTAATTTTAGACCTGTACCTTTAAGGCATCTTACTATAATGTGTACATTTGCCATTTAACGCACGACAGACGGACAGACTGATAAAAAAAATTGTAAGATCAAATAATGTTAGCAATGTTTTTAGCTACTTAAGTGATACTTTATCAGAAAATGAATGATGTTGGCTCTTTTTTTTGGGCGGTCAGATGTAGTTAGCCACGAGGCTTTTGCTACTTCACCTGGCATAAAGGCGAGCAGAGCTCCAGCCTTACTTAGACATTTTACCGAAACGCAAAAAAAATTTGTTCGTTTAAAATATGCCATTCCATTATGTTTTTTTTTTATATCAAATAATTTCATTGTAAAATATGCTGCTACATTTTTATAATAGAATAGATTCATTATTATGCTTTATTTCATAGGTTTGGTACGTGATTACTCACGTCCTGTCGAATATTCGTGACCATATCAGTTAAATATATAAATAAAGTGTATATTATAATATTAGTAGTCATAGACTTTACTATGACAATTGAATGAATGAGGTGACGGCCCTAAGCACAAAAATAAAAATTTAATAACTCATAAGTCTGATTTTTTCATGAATTATAGCTGATTATAATACAAAACGATCTATGTTGAAAAAAAATGCGGATGGAATGGGACTAACCAATAATAAATATTTTTAATTTTGAAAAAAAAATAATTATGTTCCCTCCTATAAACGATTATTTTTAATTATTTCTTTCTTTAAATCAGTAGGTATAATACTCCTTTTTAAGAACCCATTTTATAATAATAGAAAAAAAATATATTTGAAATGAATAATGCATTTTTATGGTTTCTATGGAGTTTTCTCGATTTTTGAAATAACATCAAAACTAAACAAAAAAACAACATAGTTTCTTCCCAGAAGTTTTAGTTCTTTGCTGGATTTACAGAATAAAGGGATAAAACATAGGCGACCGCAGATGAGGCAATATTTCAGAGTGTGCGCAGTAATAAGTTGTAACACACAAGGAATCGCTGCCCGTTCCTTGTGTGTTACAAGTAGTTGTTCCTACGATTATTATAGATGATGTTATAACAATCGGGACTAACGTGCTTTCCAAGGCTCGGAGGGTAGTCCCTCAACCAACTAGACCTGCAAAGAAATCTTAGAATTTACACAAAGATTTCCTGTCCGGCGTGGGGATCGAACCCAGGAACTCCGAGATTTTAAAGCGAGCCAAATACCGCTACGCTACGCAGGTTGTGGGAGACAATTTTTTTTTTGTCCTTGGATAAAAGCTTTTACGCATTCCCACCGACTGCAGTGTCGTAACCGCGCGCTGGCGGCAGGATATGTGGGACTCGCCCTCTCCATAGCGGTAGTATGCTTACTCATACCACGAGGAGAGTAGACCCTACACCACTAAAACCTTCCGGACACTCCTTCAATCCGTCGTTGGCGGGGGCCAGTTACGGACGAAGCAATGACCAGTCGTATTTTTAAAAAGTCGTAGTTATTTATGTGTTCCATATTAATAATTGTCCGTGATGAGCGGTATATGTCTCGGCTTAAGTTGTGGAGGTCGTGGGTTCGAAGTCGACGCCGGGCAAAAAATCGTTTCGTAAATTCTAATATTCCTTTCCGGTTCTGGTTGATTGAGGGACTACACTCCGTGCCTAGAAAAGCACGTTAAGGCGTTGGCCCCGACTGGTATGGCATCATCTATAACAATTGTAAGCGAGGGTACGGGCAGCAGCGTTTCCCTGTGCCTGCCAAGCGAGGTGACTATGGCAAAAACCATCCCTCGGGCGAAGGCCCATGTTCATCAGTGGGTTGTATACGGGCTGATGATGATGACGTACGTGTGATATAGGCCTATATGGATTAGTTATACAAGGCATTAGCTACTTCCCTGAGTATAAAGGTGTTAACTTATGAGTTATAAATAGTTAAAACATATAATTTATCATTACATAGTATGAAACAGTCGCTTCCCGCTGTCTGTTTGTACCTATGTATGCTTAGATCTTTTAAACTAAGCAACGGATTTTGATGCGGATTTTTTAGTAGATAGAATGATTCACGAGGAATGTTTATATGTAGTAGTTTAGCGTCACAGCAGTCTATGGAATGCCTGCCAGTAAGAATAAAAGAAGTGCTACGACTCACTCAACATTTAACAAACTAATCAAAGAATACTATTTGCGTTTATAAATTGTCCCTTTGTTGTATACATTTACATTTATTTATATTTAATATTTATGTATTTCTATCATATGTTGTTTATAGTATGTTATAGTATATATTATTGTATTTATTTTGAGTATAATAACATAATTTTATGTACCTAACTATAGATTTATACCAAAATATTGGTATTAAATAAAATATCTTAAATTTTGAATTACACACTATCTACCTACGTAATTTACCTAGTGAATTCCATTATCCATCCAAAGGTTGTCTGGAAGAAATTGCTTTATGCGATAAGACCGCCCATTGTACTGTGTCTATTATATTTTCTTTATCCTGTTTACTTATGTGTGTACAATAAAGACTATCAAGAGTATTCTATTCTATTCTATATGTATAATACACAAGCATTACACCTATGCGAAGCAAGGGGATGGATTTCAATTTCAAAAATTCTTTCACTATTAGAATGCAACATTAGGCTTTATTTTTACACGAAATGTGCACCCCAAAATTTTGACAAATAGAGCCTCTGGGCTACGCACGCCCAGAGACTCTATTTGTCAATATTTTTTTGTAAAATATATAAAAATATAGTTAGTTGTATCCTATTTCACCTACTAACTACCTTGACTAAAACTATTACTCACCGGGCATAAAGGCGAGCAATTCGTCCAAATCCAAAATTAGGGTATTTTAGACAGTAGGGTATAGGTAAAAAACGAATTTAAAACTATTACCCGTTTGTTATATTGAGAGTAGGTGTTAATATAAAAAAAGGACCTAATATAAAATCAACACGGCCTTCAATTGCTTAAATAGTTCTAATGTTACGCGATCACTAACAAATGCGTCAAGGATATTGTACAGGTATAGATAATTATCAGTAAATATTTGTTCTTTACATATTTGATTACTGTAGGTATACTGATAATATTGTCGAGTGGAAAATTAATACATTTATATTAATAGCAGGTACCAAAGTAGGTGATCGTAAAATAGGTCCGGTTATATACGTTCACTATTGACTATAGATAACAATATACACGACAATAATTTAGTATGTTGATTCATTAAGAACTTGAACGGTATTTTATAATAAAATCAACCAGTAAACATTTCATTTGATTGGTTAACATTGTGAATCGTGCTAAATTAACCAACAGAGGGACAGAGAGAGTTGCTTTCGTATTTATAATATTATTAAGGATAAGATAAGTACGTTATCAAAGATTATCACAAAACTCAAGATATGTTTAAAGTGTTACTACAGTTGAATACGGACGTATGTACCTACCTACCATGTCTAATCAACGGACGAACGTCGCGAGAATTTATTACTCCGATATCGTTTACCAAGTTCGGAAACGGCTAGGAAAAGGAAATAACATGTGCGTTTAACATAAATACTAGCCAAGTGGTGACATTAAAACAATAAAACTCGTGTTGCAAGTTGAGTGTTGTGCAAGTTTTACGATATTATTGGTTTATGATTCGACGACATTTCGGTTTCGTCGTCATATTGTTATCGGGTGCGACTTCACCGTGATTACACGGTTTGTACAGGTGGTACTTGTGTGCTAGTTACGTTCCAATGATAAACGTTTCTTAATAACATGTAATGCCACGAATATCGTGCTCTAAAACTGTGTCAAGTGTAGTTTTGTTCTAGTTTTGTGTCCAAAATGGATAGATTCCGACAGAAATCGAAAAAAGACAAACCGATGAAAAATGCCGAGACGGAAAAACCACCTGCATTTATTACGGATGTGAAGGCATTAAAAGAGAATATGAAAATTAAGGAAATTCTGAGGACCGTTAAAATGAACAGCAGTATGCGTATAAAAGCCCCCCGAGGTAGCAAAGTCATGCAAAACAAGGATTTTAATGAAAACGATGACATTTTTGACGGCACAGGGGATTCCGATCCAAATACACCACCTCCAAGTGCGACCAATCCTGACGTCATTGTAAACAGTGGACATATTGAAGTGAACGAAAGTATAACTGAAGACAACGTTAATATCGACAATGAGTCTGTTAAAGAAATCATTAGTCAAAACATTGACAATGTTGAGATAGCAATACATGAATCTTCCAGTTTACCTGAGGGGTTATCAGATGTCGGATTAATTAGCGATGAATGTAAACAACCCGACACAATTCCCGTTGTAAAGATCGATTCTCCCCCAGCGGTACACTCACACGTAAATACGCGTGACAGAAAATTATCTCTAGATCAAACCATGTTGGGAAGACGCGGAGGATTTTCTCAATCGGAATTGGATTTGAATTCTATAGGAAAGTCACCATTAGAGAGGAAATCTTCATTTTTCAGAAAGAAAATGGATAGCTTTTTGAGGAATACGACAGAATTATTTCGTAAGCAATCAATGAACAGAACTCAATCCATGCAGAGACGAGGTTCCATGTCTGTGTCTCTGCAATCACTGAATGAGAACACGGCGCATACTTGTGAGTGCGTCGCGGGATCTTTGCACAAACATCAGGTGTGTTATTGAATAATATTTTTACCTTGACCTTTATATAATGTTACTAGGTACATGAACCACTAGACATTCCGCGCCGTTTCAGCCGCTTATATAAAACTAGCTTCCCGCGCGCGGGCGTAGCTCCTGTGCCCGTGGGAACTTCGTAATAAAATATAGCCTACAACCTTCCTCGTTAAATGGACTATCCTGTAGTAGTTCCTGAGATTAGCGCGTTCAAACAAACAAACAAACTCTGCAGCTTTTCAATATTAGTATGGATACTAGCTCCCACGCGCGGTTTCACCCGCGTAACTTCCTTTACCGTGGGAACTTCATAATTAAATATAGCCTTTGTCTGAATTTTTCAAATCGGTTCATTAGTTTCGGAGTCTATTCAATACAAACAAATAAACAATCAAATCTTGCCTCTTTATAATATTATATTATATAGTATAACATAAGTCACAAAAGAAAACCTTTATCCTGGTATAAGAATTTTCTCCATCGGTTCTTCAGTTCCAACGATTACTGCACGGAGAACAGAGGGCCGTTGGGGTTCTCAAATGGAGACCGCGAATCGGCAAGCTTAGGATAGTAAGCCCAAGCAGATTATCTGGTTAAGGCCGCGGGATCACGGCGGATTCAGGCCGCTTCCAAACGCAACAATAACCAAGTTCCAAATAAAAGGGCAGTTAGTGCTAGTCAGTAGAGATACAACAGTAACTGCGCTCATCCTGCCGGCACTTTTCCCTTCCTTCACTCACTTAATCAATATATTATTATATAAAGTAACATTGTCCTGACTGACCGACTCATCAACGCCGTGGCTAAAGTACTGAAGCTACACGTGATATTTGGACCGTGACTTCCTTTTGTGATGTAAAGGACCAATTCAATCCCAAAGGGGGTGAAAAAGGGGGGCATTTAATTATAATGTATTCCGTAAAGTAGGCATTTTCTCTGTCGTATCGAGCAGCTTATTTAATCGTACTCACGGTAAAACATATCTATAAAACATCTTGTGTTCGGTTACGTTGAAATATCCAGTATTATAATTAACAGTAGTCACGACAACTATTTTTATAACTGAAAATTATTATGTTATGGCTGTGTATGTTAGCGGCAATGGTGCGTTAAGATTTCTTAAGATTGATAAGAGTTTACGAGAGTTGAATAAGGGTTCAGTTTTAATAACATACTAGCTTTCCGCGCGCGGTTTCACCCGCGTAGCTCCCGTGCCCGTGGGAATTTCGTAATAAAATATAGCCTTCCTCAATAAATGGACTATCCAACACAGAAAAACTTTTAGAAATCGGACAGTAGTTCCTGAGATTAGCGCGTTCAAACAAACAAACAAACTCTGCAGCTTTATAATATTAGTATAGATAGTAAGTATAGATTATTATGGATAGCGATTCATAGGTATATAGTAAACTATATACTGGATTAAATGCTTGTATTGTAGTTTTTTATAACATACTTACTGATAGCGTCTGGAGTGCTAATATTTTCCGAGGATATACCTTACTTTTGTTGCATAAGTTGACAATTTGTCCGCATATTTATAAATGTAATAAAATATATATTGACCAACCAGGTCAAGTCGTACCCAAGTTAATAATAAGCGTAGAAACCATATAATATGTGATTTTATCCTCCTCCCTCGTCCTCCTGACCCTTAGCTTGCAAAGAACCATCCGATGCCCTCGTAGACCCGAAGTCCGAGAGGCCCGCGAACTGTAAAGTAGAGCGACAGTTGCACAAAACACCCCTAAAATACTAAAAGTCATAATCCCTCAATATCATCGCCAGCGACCGCCCTGAGCCGAGGTCCAAGTCCAAGTTTGTAGTTTTTAAACCATTTATTAAGGCTGGAGCTCTGCTCGCCTTTATGCCCGGTGAAGTAGCAAAAGCCTCATGGTTACCGAAGTATGTCAATCAGAAAAAAAGGAGAAAAAATCATGTAACAATATTACCTCTACCAATACCAAATTTAGGCTAAACTAGTTTGTATCAAAAATGGTTACTGTAGTAATATATATAATGTAATGTTTTCGGATAAACATTTATGGATTGGCTCAAACTGATCATAGTCTTGTAAATCTTGTAGCCACGATCCAACCCGAAATCGAAAATCTTACTATAGATTGACATCTTTAATTCGGAATATCTTTAAATGCAATGGCCGATTTTAACAATTAAAAATGTATTCTGCAGGTAATGTAAGTCTTAAGTAAGAAATAATTTATTTGGTTAAGGATTAATACGAAAATATGAATAACGTGGCCTTTTAGTCATGGTCTGGTTTATAATAATAATAAATATCTTTATTCAGTAAATACTTATATCTAATTTACAATGTTCATCTGTACCTGAACTAGGCTTGACGCCTGTATCTCAGGCAACAGTGCTCATCCTCCAATCAATGTAGTTATACTGAACAATTACTAAGAATACAATCATAATATAATAAAAGCAAAAACGTCATGCAAATTAAGTTAAGGATTCCTCTCTGTGTGTATGGTGGGTAGGTATGAGTGAGTGTGTGTGAGAGGGTGTGTAAAAGATTTTCACCATTATGTTACCTTTTCTTTAAAAATGTAGTTATAGTTACATAACTACTATAGTAAGATAAATGGTGAAGTTTTTTATAGATATTTATATGTTCTTTAATATTGTAGATATTTTTTTTTTGTTCTATCATTCATAGTTTCCGTAGCGCATGCGATGAAAGACAGCTGATGGCATTTTTTTCATACCTTGTTGTACTGATTAATTAATATTTTACTCGAGGATAATGTAGCATTCTAATGGTCGAAGAATTATTAAAAATTGTTCAGTTGTTTTTGAGTGTATTCGATACAAATATACAAACTTTTCTCCTTATAATATTAGTATAAATACAAACACTACATGTCTTCCATATTAAAATTTTTAATTTATTATAGAATTAATACTATAATGAATGTTTTTGTTATGTTGTGTATGTAAGTATTCATAGTATGAAGCTTTATGTAATACCTACTGGTTTCCATTGTCCTTTTACTTATTTCTATTTCAATTCAATTAGTACAAATTTTCAGGTCTTCTTTTCCGATCTACTCACTCCTTCCCTTTTCCAGTTTCAGTCATGTGAAGTTGTATTGATAGATACGTCAGTTGTTTGGAACAATATTTATTACAGATATTTAATATCAGTAAGCCAAGGCGTGTGCAAACCTCCATAATGTGACTGAAAGGACCTCCTTTCAAATAAATCTAAGAGAACAATAGTTTAGATGTTATAATTAATATTTTCCCCTTGCATAAAATGAAACATAAAAAGATATTACTTAATAACATCTGCAAATTAACATGTGCTGAAACATTATAACTTTACATAAAATAAATTAATTATACTAATAGTGACCCTCTCACATGCACTCATTCACTTTTTCATCAACACAACGATATTTAATCTCTACTTTTCAGGGTTCCGTACCCGAAGAGAAAAAACGGAAACCTATTACCTACTATGACTTTGCTGTCTCTCTGCCATCAGACTGCATCTCAAGAACCGCGATAGCTAGACAGGTGATTTCTTCACAGATTATGTACATATTTCTATTGCCGCTATAACAACAAATTCTAAAAATAAAATATTCTTTTAAGAGGGGCCCCCACGCTTGGCAGGCGGTTTGGTGACCGCAGTATTATGATATAACACACAAGGACCCACTGCTGCCCGTTCCCTTGTATACGATTGATATAAATTATGTCATAACAATCGGGACCAACGGCTTAACGTGCTTTCCGAGGCACTCAACCAAACAGACCCGGAAAGAAATTTTAGAAAGTTAACTAAGATTACTTGTCCGGCGTGGAGATCGAACCCACGACCTCCGAGATGTAAAGCGAGCCAAATACCGCTACGCTACGGAGGTTGTCATCTGCATCATTTCATACCACCAATGAAAAAATTGAAGTCCTAAGAAATCCAATTTAATATAAATCCTAAACTCTTAATTTGATAAAAGTCGAACACCTCCAAGTTAACTAAAATAGTACATTCACGCCTCTTTCCCATTGGGGTAAGCAGAGACTATTTCCTTCCACTTGACATACAACTTTCGGCTGTCCTAAATTCATTAATCTCCTCTCATGCATGTCCTTCGGTTAAGGGTACTCCAACCTGGCCTTTCTTTAAAACGTAAATTAATAAATTAAAACGTAAATTAATTTTTGGGGGATAATGATGTTCGCGTCCGTGGGCTTTAGCTCTAGTCACCCACACGTGTCCCCTGGGTAGCGCCAAATGAACAGCACATCTGGTGGTAGGTTTCGACCGCGGTTTGTCACCACCCTCAAGGCAAAGCCATGCCGCCAAGTGATTTTTGTCGCGTTCCGGCATGTTGCCTTGAGTAGCCATCGTGGAAGGGGAGTCTGGGCAGTTGTGTGGTATTGCGAACCGGTTCCGGTGCTGCGTGGTGTCTGTGCTGGGTGACTGTTCGCGGAGGGTAGCGGGATCCTAAGCACGGTCTTCCGCTGGCCGACCGCAGGTAGTAGGGGGCCCAATTAGTGGGAAAGCCACCTATGAAAGGCTGCCCCGCCAACTAGCGAAAAATCCCAGGATGCGTCACCGTGCCGGTTGGCGACCGGATGCGAGGGCCCGGTGAACATCTCTGGGGGGGTTAGGGCGTCCCCGCGCGCTCCAGATCAGTCTCCCGTCGGTGCAGTATTACGAATGTATTGCGCGGTACTCGCTCTTGCCATACCTCGCCCAACTGTCCCTTTCCTGCTTGTTTGTTCGCCATCAAAAATTAAATGAATAAAAAAAATAGGAAACTGGTAAAACAGCGGTTGCACTCCCTCGCACTAAAAGTGCACCTCTCTAACATCCGAGGTCTGCACTCCAATCTCATCCCGGTCCATCACCACCTTGAGGCCGAAAAACCACATCTGCTGTTCCTCACGGAGACGCAAATCAGATGTCCAGCTGACGCAGCATACTTGCGCTACCCAGAGTACACCCTGGAGCACAATTTTAAGCCACGCGCTGGCACCTGCGTGTATGCTCGCGATGACATCTGTTTTTGACGTCTCCGTAACATTGAGGATTCCAGTTTCTCCGTATTATGGGTTCTGGTGGACACTGGCTTGAAGCAGATACTCTATGCCAGTGTCTATCGGTCGCACACCGACAACATGGAGACAACCAGGTTGTTTCAGTACCTTTCGGACTCGGCTGAATTAGCTCAGCTCAGGTACCCATCGGCGCAGCTAGTTTTTCTGGGGGACTTCAATGCCTACCACCAGGAGTGGCTGTACCCATACCAGAACACCGACCATGCTGGGAGATTAGCGTATGCATCTGCACTGACGCTTGGTCTCTCCCAACTGGTGACTGGGCCGACACGGGTGCCTGACATTGATGGCCATAAGGCCAATTGCTTAGAGCTTCTGCTGACAACCGATCCAGACCGATATCAAGTCGCGGTTTCCTCACCGTTGGGTAGCTCCGACCACTGTCTGGTGAAATCTGTGTCTGTCTACTCGCCACCCGATCCCGATCTCAAGGGGACTAGGCGAGTATGGCGATACAAGTCAGCAGATTGGGATGAGATGCGGCATTTCTTCGCGTCTTACCCTTGGCTGCGCTTATGCTTCTCTTCAGACGACCCGACTCGCTGCGCGGAGGCTGTTTCTGAGGTGATATGTCAGGCTATGGAATATTTCATTCCATTTTCTGACATCTCACTCCAAGCCAAAGCCCGTCCATGGTTCAACGCTGAGTGTGATAGTGCTGAAGCACATAAGCACTCTGCTTACCAAGCGTGGGCGGATGCTCGAGCCCGCAAAGCGCCAAATATTCGGAAACTGAAGAAAGCTTACAATAGTGCTGCCAAGTCTTGCGAACGTGCCCTACGCAAGGCCCGCTTTGACCATATTGGCCGCATTGGAGCCAGACTAGCATCTTACCCATCTGGGAGTGAAGCTTTTTGGTCTCTTGCCAAATCGGTCGAAGCCAATTTCTGTCGGTCCTCTTTGCCGCCACTGCAGAAGCCGAACGGTTCATTAGCTCACACCGCCAAAGAGAAAGCAGACTTGTTTGCGTCTCTATTTGCGAAGAATTCACAACTAGATGCTGCTGGTAAAGGTCCACCCAGGCTACCACATTGCACTTCCACTATGCCTGAGGTGCACATTCGGCAAAAAGTGGTACTTAAAATTCTCAGCACTCTAGATGTGAATAAGGCTAGTGGGCCTGACGACATTCCTGCCATTGTCTTGCGGTCATGTGCGCCTGAGTTGTCTCCTGTTTTGACTCGCCTCTATCGTTTATCCCTGAAGACTGGTCTAGTTCCAGCATCCTGAAAGATTGCCAACGTTCAACCGATCCCCAAGAAAGGTAGTCGTGCCGACCCTGCCAACTACCGACCAATCGCAATCACCTCCATACTCTGTAAGGTTATGGAGCGTGTTTTAAACAACCGTCTCCTGGCATACCTGGAAGACAACGACCTCCTCAGTGACCGTCAATTCGGATTCCGTCGAGGCCGGTCTACTGGGGATCTTCTTGTATATGCTACTCACTTATGGAGCGAAGCCATTGAGAGACACGGTGAGGCTCTTGCCGTGTCTCTTGATATCTCTAAGGCTTTTGACAGGGTTTGGCACGCAAGTCTCATTGGTAAGCTTCCGGTTTACGGTATTGCTCCCGTACTTTGTACCTGGATTCAGGATTTCTTGAGGGGAAGGTCGATTCGAGTTGTCATTGATGGCGCCTCGTCCGATCTTCTTGATATTAATGCCGGTGTCCCTCAGGGATCTGTTCTCTCCGCGACTCTTTTTTTGCTGCACATAAACGACCTGCTAGTTACTCCCGGTATCTTTGGGTATGCAGACGACAGCACAGTCTCGGTGAGATACTTGTCTGATGCGAAGTCGGGGTCAATGGTCCAGTCGTTCAGGGAGTCGATGATTGAGGGGGTGAACTCGATCTCGAAGGCTGTTTCCTTATGGGGTGATGCCAACCTGGTTGGGTTTAACCCCTCAAAAACACAGGCGTGTCTTTTTTCGGCGAAACGGAGTCCATTCCAACTGACTCCGACTTTCCGGAATGTCTCCGTTCCGATCAGCGACGATCTTGAGCTCCTAGGGCTTGACCTCTCTTCTAATCTAAACTTCGGTCACTACATCGAGTCCATTGCAAACACTGCAGCCAAAAAACTTGGCATTCTCTCCAAGGTGAGGCGGTACTTCACATCGGAGCAGCTCTTAAGTCTTTACAGAGCTCAAGTTCGCTCCTCAATGGAATACTGTTCTCATCTTTGGGATGGGTCTGCTGGATATCAGCTGGATGGTCTGGACTCATTGGAGCGCCGAGCGAAGAGAGTCATAGGCAATAACTCACTGGTGGAGGCAAGTCTTCAGAGCCTCGAACACCGTAGACGAGTGGCCTGCCTATCAGTTTTTTATCGGTTGCATTTCGGGGAGTGTGCGGAGGTTCTACATAACCTGATACCCCCTTCACCCTTCCATCACTGGACGACTAGGCGCGGCGAGCGGTTTCACCCTTTTGTTGTAGACATTCCTTCAATACGCACGAAGCGATTTGCTTCTTCTTTCATAATGCGGACGGCTAAGGAGTGGAATTCTCTGCCGGCGTCAGTTTTTCCGGAACGCTATAATCTGGACATCTGTAAGGCTAAAGTGAACAGACACTTTCTAGGCAAGCGTGTATCATCTTAGGCCTTATCTTCGCCTTCCATCAAGCGAGATTAAGGTCAAACGTAAGCTAATATGGAGAAAAAAAAAAAAAAAAAAAAAACTTATTATTTGTGTCAAGATTCAAAATATTTTATGTAAGTATTTAGCTTATCATAATTATGTGTCAGCGTTGACTTAGTAACTTAGTAAGTTAACTTTTGTATTGTAGTTATTTACTGAATATAAATTACACCAAAAATAATTTAATTATAACATAGATATACCATGGAATATTTCTACGTTACCTTGTAAACAAAAGCTGTTAATCAAACTCACATTACTCTTAATACAATGATGTTTTTGAATTTAGTTATTTTCCTCTAACAAAAGGCATACTACTCGTTTGACGGTTTTTGAAACAACATAATCGAGTATTATCGACAAGTAATAAACGTTAACTTGTAAAATTACAAAATTTTTAAATAACTAGCGGCCCGCCCCGGCTTCTCACGGGTGGACCGCGTGCCTATGTTATATGCTAATAGCCTATGTTACGCAGGGATAATGTAGCATTGTAGTGGTGAAAGAATTATTCGAATCACACACATTTATATTAGTATAGATTGACTTAACACTTCCATGTCTAGAAAGTCGAATATATCTGTTCTGTCGTCAGAGAACAGCTATCACGGAACATCATGTAATCATATAACAACTTTATAATTTGCCTATATTTGCAAATAAATATATTTTATGGGTTGAAGTAACCAACTTCATTGTATCGGTTTTTATATTTATTTCATTTAATTACATATTTCATCATCATCATCAACAGCCCGTTGACATCCACTGCTGAACATGGGCCTCCTCTTAACAGACCTTAGCAAGCCAGGATCGTAGAGGGATATTGCCATAATCACTACGCTTGGCAGACGGATTGGTAATTGCAGTAAGATGCAAATGTTGAGCTAATAGATGCTGCTGCCCATCCATCAGCCATATGTCCCTTAGTAGCCTTTTACAACACCCATGGGAAGACATGGGGTGGTCTATTCTAAGCCGGAAACCACACGGCAATACAAATTACATATTTAAATAATTATAAATATATTTTGAATGTGTAGGTAGATACTATTATCTCAGAGAACATATTTTTACACTGGTATATATATATAAAATTAAAAACTATTTCAGTGTTATGTGATTCATACCATTTTGAATATTTAAATGCATTCCGATATTATTCCTTTTTTACTTTCTTTTTCAAATTCAAAGTTTAAACCCATTTACTCTGTTAAAATGGTCATACTTTTTCCGTAGCGTGCGTGATGCACCGACCACTGAGAAACAATGCAACTCAGCAGTACTATAGAATAAGCGACTCAATTCCAAGCACTCCCGCCACATAGATAATCAGAACTTTACAATTAGCCCTATTACACAATAGTAATAGTTGTTTTAACGCTTTAATCGTTGTTTTAAACTTATTTAATGACAATTCTCTTTAATACATTCGTTCAATTTCGTCCGGGGGAAAAAGCATTAATGTTACGCATACCCTCTGCCGCTGCGGCGTTTCCGCGCCGGTGAAGTAGTATGTGGTCCCATCCTCGTGGTATGCTAATCATACCACGAGGATGGGACCCTACCCACTAAAACTATTGGCGTCACGGGCTCTCCTGCGCCCCACTAGTTGCCCATTAAGCCAGTTACAGGGACGCCCGGAGTATTGCAGCTTCCCTACTCCTCATGATTTGGCCTCGAAGGGAACGGGGACCATGTCCCCCACTCCCCCTCTGCGGTACGGATGGGCAGGATCATTTTCCCTCTCCCGCTCCGCGGCCTCCTTCTGAGACATGCGCGTGAGTTGACCCCCTGCACGATGGACCGACGACCTCATATAGGTCGCGGGGAGTCAGTGAATGCTGGCCGCTAGCAATTGTTCCCTGGAAATCGATGGGGGTGGCCTATGTTCAGCAGTGGATGACAACAGGCTGATATCATGATGATGGTTAAGGCTATGGGCCTTCACCATCATCATCCCTGTTACCCAATTGGACACATAGTAACTATTTTAATCATTTTATTTTAGGAGGAAAAAAAAATAATATATATATATTATTATATATATTGATATCTATGTCCTTGTATGTATTCTTAGTATGATTAGCATACCACAATATAGATTTGCTGTCTTCACTAGATTTGCTCCTGTGTGATTTATACCTGCTGAATCAGTTAAAACTGTATCTCAAGATGTAGCTGTTCGAAATAAATGAAATAAAATAAATGATTTATATCTAGACTTTTCTCTATTTATTTAATTAACAAAGTAAAAGACTCAATTAGCGAGTTTAGCTAAGATATCGTAAATAAAATAGATACCTAATGTTGTTAGAAGAATTTACATAAATACATTTGTGAAATTGTGATCAAAGGAATCCATTATAGATTCTGTTTATTTATAGTCCAGATTTTTTAATAAACGGGTAATAGCTCTCTTAGCATTATTTTTATTCATTTGGAAAGATTAATAATTTTTTAATAAGGTATTATATAAGAAGGGTCCGAAAAAACTTCGTACAGGTACTAATTAGGCCGAATATCGAAAATTCATCTATATATAGGTGCCTTTTTGACTTGACTTGACTTTTGTTTTTAAGTTTACTATCAGACTTTTTCAGTTTACTAGTATTCTTGCTAACCCCTCGTGCTAAGCTGAAATGCTTGTGTTACGAGTGGGTTCACGTCGGTAGTGCAATGGGTGGGGTTCGAACCGGTGACCTCAAGATCACAAGTCCGACGCCCTAGCCATTGGGCTACCGCCGCTTAATATGATAGATTAACTCTTTATTGTACACTAATAAGAACAGAACACAGAAAGCTTACATACTAAACACCAGAGTAGGTACAATTGGCGGCCTTATCACAAAATGTGATCCCTTTCAGGCAACCGAACTCGGAGTCAAGCAAAGGAGTTTTAAAGGAGTGGTAGTGTAATTCAAGAATTAAATAGTGTTTTAGTAATTATATATATTTGTATTAATCATTTATTAATATTATTATAAATCTGCCGTGTGGTTTCCGGCTTGGAATTGACCACTCCATGTCTTCCCATTGGTCTCGTAAAAGGCGACTAAGGGACATATGGCTGATGGATGGGCAGCAACATCTATAAGCTCAATGTTTACATCTTACTGCGATCACCAATCCGTCTGACAAGCGTGGCAATATCCGGGTCTGTTAAGAGGAGGCCCATATTCAGCAGTGGACGTAAATGGGCTGTTGATGATGATGTATAAATAAAAAATAAACAGATGGATAACAATATATAAAGTATAATATAAACATTTATTTATTTATTTAAATTTTATGCTACAGGTCTGTACATAAGGCGGACTTAATGCCAAAAAGGCATTATCTCCCAGTCAACCTTTGGGTTAAAATGAAAAGTTAAGCGGTGCAAACAAAGACCAAGTAATAAAATTCAGAGAGAGATAAAAAGCAATTAAAATATTAATACCTAGATCAACATATATTCTTACATACATACAAAAATACATACATACATAATTACCTATATATAATACAATACTTAATAAGATATTTATTTGGAACAGACGAATTTTATTCTTATAATGTTCGAAGATAGTGATCACGGACTTTAAGTTTAACAATAAATTTACTAGAGGATTTTCTTATATCAAGAGGGAGCGCATGCCAGTGTTTAATAACAGAGACAGAAAAAGAATTTGCAAGAAAACTAGAGCGATGGAGGGGGACTGTTAGAATTAAATTATCAGCGGAACGCAGGTCACGGACGTGAGAGGAGCCTAGTACTTGGTACTTCCAAGTACTAGGCTCCTCTCACGTCCATTTTCAGGTAGGAAGGGGTGCATGGATCATTAATGACTGAAAAAGTAAACAGAGCGGTCTTAGCGTTCTTCTCTGACGGATGGGAAGCCATTAAGGCTGAGAGC
This sequence comes from Nycteola revayana, assembly GCA_947037095.2. Classification (NCBI taxonomy): domain Eukaryota; kingdom Metazoa; phylum Arthropoda; class Insecta; order Lepidoptera; family Nolidae; genus Nycteola; species Nycteola revayana. Next base: position 27,321,716 of record OX344842.1, on the reverse strand, counting down.
GGTACGAGGAGATATGGTCGTATTTACGTAAACTTTAAATGAAGCGAATTCCATTATTGAGGAGTCGACCCAGTTTATTCAGAAGATCTTGAGATAGGTCTGGATAACAGACATCAGCAGAATCCAACATAGGCAGAACAAGAAGCTGTTTAGTACTAGATGGCAGAAAATGTTTAAATCTATAGAGGGATCGCAGTGTAGCGGTAAATACATATTATTATATACTTTTAGTAGTGTATATGTATTTATTCATTTCGTCTTTTTAGTCTCAATTAGATTGAAATCAAAAAATAAAAAAGTATAATATACACACACATATAAAATATATACACAAAAAAAAATGTTTGTAGTAGCATGTGAGTGTTTTGTAGTGACAGATAATGGTCAGTCAATGATAGACTCAGTTAGTCAGAATAAGAAACTTTCGGCAACAAAATTTTGGCCAACGACAAAATATTCATTTCGCGCGAAATCGCGAATATCAGTCCACGCGTTATTGACGAGAAACACAAACCTTGTGTTTACTTTTTTGATGAACTGTGTCAGTACACGACATTCTTTGTCACTCTCTACTTGATCCCTTTTGTTTTTAGTTTTGTAGTCGTTCTTTAGACAACCTGCGTAGCGTAGCGGTAATTGGCTCGCTTTTAATCTCGGAGGTCATGGGTTCGATCCTCACGCCAGACAGGAAAACTTTATGTTAATTCTAAGATTTCTTTCCGGGTCTGGTTGGTTGAGGGACTACGAGAATAAACGAATATTACAAAATAATATATAGATATATATTATTATTTACATAAAATTATTATATAAATAGATTATACTGTAAAAATGACTTCCTCCCTTCTATTCCAATACATGGTAATTATTATAATATCCTGTTTAGGGTATTTTGCATATAACTAATACATATTCTATGGAAAATCTACAAAAGACTCCTTACTATAATATTTCACGCGAAAACCACTTTACCGATCAACGTGAAACTTTATACACTACTCTTGGAGGTATTAGAATTAACATAAGGACATTGGTTTTAATGCAAGTGAAGCCGCGGATAAAAGCTTATACCCGCGGCTTTTCTCGCTTTAACACCAATCACCAAAGAAAAAAATAGCTACCGAAGCATTTCCGGGCATCAAACTAAAATACATATTAAAATAAATTTGATTGCACCGGTAGCTCTGTGGTTACTGTAGCATCTAAAACCTGGTGCTCTGAGTTCGATTCCCATCCAGGTCAATTATTTGTGTGGACCACTGATAGTTGTTCAGTTTGGGTGTATTTTGTGTCCGTAAAGATAAATTAATTTAGCGCGAGTTGTCTTAAAAAAAATATACATGGAAATCTAGTCGAGGAAGTACAAGCATGAATTTTGGTTTGAGGTCCTTCCCATTAAAGCATGGATAGACATCATATCACATAGAGGAAGGAGGGCAAGATGGAAGGCTTAATTTGGTGACACAATAAAACAATAACTATTGAATATAAGTGTAATATTTTGATTAGTGCTAAAAGCTATCGTATTTTTTTCAAAACGCTTTAATAAATTACAATTAATATTTGGTAAATAAGCTGATATGGCACATAAATCTAAACTATGGAAAATTCCAACTAGCCCAAAATGAAAAAAGGGATCGACTATATAAAGTTTCATGTAAACCATCTTTCGTGTAATTAAGAGGATTTATTCATATCGAAAAGAGAGAAGAGGGACCTCTTTTAAATGTTTTTATCAAAGGAAGTGCTGTATCTGTATCCAGCAGAGATTGTGCATAAGTAAATACTGAACATTTAATATCAGAACCATTTTTAGCCTTGTTTGTTTTATGTAGTCTCGCTTTGGTTAGTTTTAGTCTATGTATTAAGTTCTTATTTCACAGTAATATTAAAAACTGGTAAATAAACATATTACAGTTGCATTTTACGGACAAAAAAAAACTTTGGTATAAAATTGCTGTGTAAAATAATGATGTTTTTTTATTACATTTGGATCGCAACATATGTATACTATAGTTTGCCTACGACGGATATCTTAGCGGTTATAATGGGAAAAAAGGCTGGGGCCCTGCTCACCATTTTACCCGGTGAATTAGCAAAAGCCACGTGGCTCACTACATAAATGTTCGTAAGAAAAAAAGATTGTGATGGACATACATTAACATTTGCGCACAGTAGAACGCAACAAACGGTCACCTAATATTATTAACATTTGTCCTTATATCTTACATATCTTCATTAAACCAGTTTATAAACAATGCACTCATCATTCTAGGAAGTGAAATCCAATAAAATAAATAAGGACTCACATAACAAGAAGAAGCAGAAAATAACAAATGCACAGCTTATTTCTAAGATATCCTATCACATGAAAATATAAAAGTCATTTAACTCTCAGAAATATTCATCTTCTTAAGAAAATGATATTCGTTGAGTTTATTGGAAGGGCTTCTTGGCAGTGGCGTAGCTATTGTAGGACCAGGTGGTGCAGTGCACCAAGGCCCCGGAGCTCAGGGGGCCCTCTAACCTAAGCTTTGAAAAGAGCGGGTCAGCCAACTCGCCAGCTCTTGAATTTATGCACCGGGGCCCTTGCCCACCTAGCTACGCCACTGTTTCTTGGTAGTTGCACTGGATGTTTGCATTTCTCGGTGTTCCAAACAATGGGCGGGGCAGTATCTGGGTGCAGTTGGAGTTCATTTAGAGAACCTCCGCGTAGCATCGGTATTTGGCTCATTTTAAATCTCGGAGGTCGTGGATTCGATCCTCACGCCGAGAAAAAAATCTTTGTGCAAATTGTAAAATTTATTTCCGGGTCTGGTTGCCTGAGGGACTACTTTGCGTGCCTGCGGAAAGCACGTTAAGTCATTGGTCCCGATTGTTATAACATTATCTATATTAATCGTATAACAGGGAACGGGCAGCAGTGTTTCCTTGTGTGTTACAACACAATACTGCGGTCACCAACCCGCCTGCCAAGCGTGGTGACTATGGCAAAAACTCTCCCTCGTGAGGAGGCTCATGTTCAGTAATGAACATTGTACGGGCTGATAATGAAAGATTAATTCGAAAACATGTACAAGTATAGCGTCGTCTTTTAGGCATGGTCTGGTTTTTGTTAAAGTTTCATTCAAAAATTAGTTTTAGTTACATGACTAAGAACTATAGTTAGACCAATGGGACCGCAAAGTATTTTTATATTGATAATAATATGTTCTTTAATTTGTTGAGCATTTTTTGTTCTACCATTCATAGTAAAATATATATATCGAATTGAGAAATAATTATCGAAATATTTTCAGTAGGTTTTGAGTTTATTTGGGTGGACTTTGATTTTAAACATTTTGGAATAAACATATATGGATGGGCTTAAACTGATCATAGTCTTGAACATCTTGTAGCCATGATCCAACCCGAAATCGAAAATCTTACAGAAATAAATGTCTTGCTGTTGCAGTGTCACGGCTTATATTAGGTCTTTACCTATGAAATTGCCGTTCTGCAGTACTGGCCATTTCAAATCAAAATAATTTTTGTTTGGCTAAGAATTCTTTTTTCCATAAGTAGTCATTTGTTTATTGATTAGTGTTACATTTTCATCGCATTTCAATTTTTCGTCATCATGGATACGTTAAAAAAGCGAGTAATTATGGAATATGAGTACCGTCGTTGCAGCAACGCAGCATAAGCGGCACGCAACATCAACGACGTTTACGGAGCTAACACTACAAACCAACGCACCTCCTGTTATTGGTTTGCTCGCTTCCATTCTGTAAATTTCGACCTGAAAAATGAACCTCGCGGTCGTCCGAAGACTTTGGTCGACAATGACATTGAATGAAAATTGAAATTAAAGGCGGCTGAATTAGCGGCAGCTTTCAGTGTTAGTCAAACAATATTGGTCCATTTGCGTCAAATTGACAAGGTAAAATAGCTTGACAAATGGGTGCCCCACGAACTCAATGAGCGCCAGCGCGAAGTACGCGTCGAGACGTGCCTTGTACTGCTCAACAGACACACAAATGAAGGAATTTAGAACCGCATTGTTACCTGCGATGAAAAATGGATTCTGTTTGATAACCGCAAGCGCTCAGCAAGTTGGTTGGATCCTGGTTCAGCACCTAAACAATGCCCTAAACGAAAATTTACCCCTAGAAAAGTGATGGTTACTGTTTGGTGGTCTACCGCCGGTGTGATTCATCACAGCTTCTTACCAAACGGGGTGAGCATTACTGCAGGTGTATACTGTGAAGAACTGAACACAATGATGGAGAAGCTGGCACATCTCCAACCAGCATTAGTCAATCGCTCGTCTCCGCTGCTCCTGCACGACAACGCGCGACCTCATACTACACAGCAGACGGTCTCCAAGTTGCAAGAACTGGGGTTGGAAGCTCTCCGTTATCCGCCCTACTCACCAGACCTTGCGCCTACAGACTACAACTTTTTCCAGAATTTGGATAACTTATTAGCGAGAAAAAAATTCAATACCCGAGAGGCAGTACAAAATGCCTTTGAAGAATTTGTTGCCTCTCGTTCAGCTGATTTCTTTAAGAAGGGCATCAATAAACTGCTACTGCGTTGGCAAAGATGCGTGATTACTTCGATTAATACAAATAAAAAATACATGAAAAAAAATTTTTTTTTAAATTTTTTTTATACAAATCGGCTATTTTATAGGTAAAGAGTAAAGACCTATGATTAATATTTTATTTAGGTTCACATTTTTAAGCTCGTAATATCTTTTAAATTCATTAGCCGACTTTAATGATTTAAAAAGTAATTTACAGGTATTGAAACAGTCTTAAATGAGAAATAATTTATTTGGATAAGGATTAATACGAAAAAATTAACACCACCTGGTACCTACTTTAGCCATGGATGTGTTATTGAAAAAAAAAATACTAAAAGTTATAGTTACATAGGTACTATAAATTAGACAAATGGTACCCCATTGGCTTTTATAGATATTTATATGATCTTTAATATTGTAGTGTTATATTTTTTTTGTTCTATCATTCATAGTTTCCGCAGCGCATGCGATGACAATCAATTGATGGCTTTTTTTTTTTTTCATTCATAATTCATAATTTTTTATTTTATTTCATACTTTGGTTTTTGTTTTACACTATCGAAGTTTTAGTTAGGATCCCTAATTGTTTTTATTAAAAAAATATAGCCTATGTTATTCAAGGATAATGAGGGATTCTAATGGCAAAAGAATTATTGAAATCCGATCAGTAGTTTTTTAGTTTATTCGAAACAAACATACAAAAATACAAACTTTCCTCTTTATAATTTATATATAAGTATAGATAAGGCATATTTTTGACAGTAAGCATTACCATTGTTTAGTGGTTATGTAAGTAAACTATGTCTATGAAATTATCAATTTTATTTAATTATTAACTTTTTTTATTTTTAAGATACATAGGCACATAAAATAAGTTTAAAAAAGTCGGAAATATATACTTTATTATTTCACGGTTTTTTTCACTAACTTAATCAATAAATAAACCAGGTGACAAAATAAAATAAAGGCGGGCCCTTTGATATTCACATAAAATCGGCAGAACATCCGCGTTTTGAAGTCTGGATCCACAGTATACGGTCGATCGCGGTTCGTTCATGCATTTATTTTGATATTTATAACTTATTTACAAAACATTCACGGGCCGTATGTGACACGTCTGCGAGCCGCGTGTTGACGACCGCTGCACTACACTGTTAAATGCTATAAATATATTTTGGAAGCACGATTGTCTAATAATTAATGTCTTTGAATAATTAATTTTCACTCTAGCACTATAAGGTCGATCACGGTTTGTGAAATATGATTAAATAAGGAACAATGTGTGTATTTATAATAGCCGTAACAGTCAAATTCCGTTCGAATCCCATACCAGTATTTAGGATAATATTTGGCCAGTCCAGATCGGACCGGGAACGAACCGTGATCGGCCTTATAGTGAGGATAAAATAATAGGTACTCCATATGAAAAGGAATTCAAGTGTTGTAGGTTTACGAAAAATACATACATTTATATGTATTATTCATAAATAAAACTTATATGTATGCATGTAACATATTTATATGATTATTTTAATTAGTTATATGATTATTTTTAGGAAGAGTTTGAAAGCAGTGTGTCCAGTCTCCAATCATTGACGGCAGCTCAGAGCGGGTCTAGCCTGTCGATATCGCAGAGCGAACGTACCTTACCGGACCCTTTGAGCGAGGGCGACAGTCTTGCTGGGAGTCGTCCAGTTCTGACAGGCAGCCAGCCTCTTGAGAATTTGATCTCAGACAGCGCCCACAGTAAGTACCTCTACTAGTGTTCTTGTTAACGAATGACGTGCTAAGCTAAAATGGTTGTGTTACGAGTGGGTTCATGTCGATAGTGCAATGGGTGGAGTCGAACCGGCTACCACAGGATCACAATTCCGATTTACGCCCCTAGCCATTGGGCTAATGCCGCTTTCTTTGTGATGCATTGTGATGACTACATCACTTATTTCTATAGACTTAAAATAGAAAAATCTATTAAACATTTTGTTGCCAGCACTCCAGCCGCAAATTGACAGTTGCACGTTGTGCACTATACGTAACGTATTTCGTATGCTACACTTGATATGTTGAAAATCAAAATAAACTTGACGGATACAGATCCCAAATCAAATCTAAATATGTACTACGTAAAGCTGGTTTTTGTTCTAACTAAATTCGTGCGAATTACCTAATCGCCCACAGACTCTAATAATTTTATTTTCGTCAATAAATAAATTTAATTTTGCTTCAACTTTTATATGTGAACCATTAGATAATAACTTATATCCATTAGGATAACTTTCCATTTGAGGCCTGCGAACTAAAATTATTTGAGCCTTATGTAATTCTTCTTCACTAATTATGCCCGTACGTTTATTATGTTTGTTATGAAATATTATTTACAAAACCTAAAGCATACACCACAGCGCGCTTCATACGTACGCATAAACTGTGAAAATCGATTAAACGAGAAATATTTAAAATCAGTTACATCATGAGTTACGAAGGAGGAGATAGCTGGCCTAACCTCAGGAAGGTCTTCATGTGTGTCTATGACTGCGTAATTATCTAAAAACTCTAGACCTTTCCACCACAACATCACAAAAAGAACTAAGAGGTGATGGGGAAAGAAAGGATGGTTAGTCCCACCAGATTGCGTACGATATCCGATGAACTCCCAATCCAACTTCGATTCCTCTAGCTCCAAGACTTCTCGAACCAATAATGGCAGCCACGTCCAGATAATCCACAGGGTGCTGAATCTTGGTATGCGACGCCGAAGGACCACATATACCGGATTGATGCGCCGGTACTTGATATGTTGCGTAATGTGTAGCTTATTAATTGGTTTATAGAAACTAACAGTTTTAAATAAATAAAAAATGCGTTAACTCTTCAAGCCATGCGGCGTGTATATTATATCAAAAATTACATTAGTCGAGGAAAGTGGGGTTGCGGAGCAATATTTGTCACCAATGACAGCGTTCCAAATTTGCGTATCATGATATCTTTTAGCGCGCTGATTGGAGTACGCAATAGAACAGAGTAACTACCATCTGCTAATTTCTGTTAAATTAACTAAAGCGGCTTTCAGTTCCAGTTAAATAGTAAATTAAGTTTTATCTTATACTAGCGACCCGCCCCGGCTCCGCACGGGTACAATGCTGATGTATTATACATATAAACCTTCCTCTTGAATCCCTCTATCTATTAAATAAAACCGCATTAAAATCCGTTGCGTAGTTTTTAAGATTTAAGCATACGTAGGGATATAGGGACAGAGAAAGCGACTTTGTTTTATACTATGTAGTGATTATCCATATCAATGGATTATTCCACTTTGTTCACCTGGGTGATATCACCTAGGTGAACAAAGTGGAATTGATTAGTGTACTTTGATCACCTCGGAAATAAATCACCTGGGTGATATCACCCAGGTGAACAAAGTGGAATTGATTAGTGTACTTTGATCACCTCGGAAATAAATCACCTCAAATCTTGGATCTTATGGGTAAATCAGTACTGTAAAATAAAACCCAATGTTAATAGGATAATGAATATGTATCTATTGTTTTTGAGAGAACAAATCAGATAGTTTAAATCAGCAAGAACACAAAAATAACTTATTCTACAGCAATCTGTTATAAAATTGTAAAAAAAAAAGTTATCGTAGATTTTCTAGAAAATTGCCAATGGACATATGGCCATAAGTTATTTTTGTGTTCTTGCTGATCTGATTTGTTCTCTCAAAAACAATAGATACATATTAATTATCCTATTAACATTGAATTTTATTTTACAGTACTGATTTACCCATGAGATCCAAGATTTGAGGTGATTTATTTCCGAGGTGATCAAAGTAGACTAATCAATTCCACTTTGTTCACCTGGGTTATATCACCCAGGTGATTTATTTCCGAGGTGATCAAAGTACACTAATCAATCCCACTTTGTTCACCTGGGTGATATCACCCAGGTGATTTATTTCCGAGGTGATCAAAGTACACTAATCAATTCCACTTTGTTCACCTAGGTGATATCACCCAGGTGAACAAAGTGGAATAATCCATATCAATATCTCATTCCGAAGCCAGAACGAGCCACTGACAGATAAATGATTTCAAAGTTGCTTACAAAATAGTAAACAAAATTAATACGTTTCCAATATTTCATAATGCAGAGATAGTTATGTAATGTGTGTAATGCATGATGCCCTGACTCAGATGATACGCAAACATATTTCCTCTCTCGCTATTTACTTCCGTCACATCTTGGCGGGGCGCATGCCTGCCATTCGATACGACGAGGCGAAGGTAATTAACTTCTTCCTTGCTCTTAGTTATTGGAAAATCTGTTTAATTTTTTACGAATAATTAATATCGGGTGTCTACCTTCTTCTTTTATTGTTTTTTGTAAGAATATAATTAAAAGATGTCAGCAAAGGGATTTCTTGAAATGGAGAAATATAACGCCTTACTCTATCACGATTTGTTGCTTCAACTGACTGTATTGTATTTCTATTTGGGTGAATATCCCAGCGGCAAAGCTTACGTGTCCACGCTGAGAAGGTGTAAAATGATGGGACGCTATTTTTTATGTAAACTACCTAATTTGTTTCATTTAAGGCAATATAGGTATTTTTTTAATAAATTTTCATAAATAAAATAGAAATAAAATAAAATGCCTCAAAATTCAAGTTTGGTGTCATGTCCCAGAACCATTTTTGTACGTAATTGCAGTTGCGTAATTACAATAAGTAAACAGTTTAAGGTTTAATTAAAAATAACAGTTTCATCAGTATATCCAAAGTACACACTATCTAAAACAATTAAAGCATATTAGAATATGTTATTGAGGGGCACAGGATACCCGATCAAAGTTTGTCCAAGCAAAAATGGAAATTTTGGTGGCAATTTTTCGACATAATAATAATATGAAGTTTCCCGCATACGCAAGCGATCGCGTTTTAATATTTTGCATGTATCACTAATGCATCAGGTTTGAGATTAGTGTGGTGATTTCCTGCCAATACGGTAAATAACATTTTAGGTGGCACGGGGGACAGGAATAGTTCCGTTTTTGATAGATTCTGATAACAACGTGATTTCATAGTAATGGATTTTTGTTACAGTTAGCGATTTGGGTAACACATAAATCAGTGATATTAATTTAAACGTAACCTTAAAGCCCTATTTTTATAACAATATTTTATACCTATTTTCAATTTTGGTACTTTTGGTGACATTTTTACACCATATTAGCTTATCTCTGTCTACTGCTGGATATATGTCTCCCCTAATTTGCGCCATAACACCTGGTCATAACACCTTTCGCATTCATTTTTCTCCGGCTACCCTTTTCAGGTCATCAGTCCATCTAGCCGGTCTCCAATCTTTGACACGCCTGCTCCAATGGCTGGCAGTCTTTCTGCAGACAAGGCCAGCCCATTGCCACTTCAATTAGCTTGTTATGCGAGCTATGTCGATAACTTGAATTCTCTGTTATTTCTCGAAGTTGCTTTTACCGATCTAGATAACTTGTCCAAGTTATACTTATTCCTAAACAACTTCGGACATCAACCCTTCGACATAAATTGGTTTCGGCGCGATATGTTCTTTGAACAAAGTTGGTTAGTGTTTTTATCTAAATTCATGCTGAGAACACATCGGAATGCTCTATTTAGGCTATTTAGTATCTCGCTCAACTCTTCCAGTGTCTCCACAACGATGGCAATAGCGTTGGCAAATCGAAGAAGCGAGATGTATTTGCCTTTGTTATTGATGCCCCATCCAGTCCATTCTAGTGATTTAAAAACGTCCTCCAGCGCGCAGGTCTGTACAGTTTAGAAGAAATAGCATCTCCCTGTCTTCTCCTTGTCTTACTCATCCCGTGCAGATTTATAGGATTTGTCCATTAGTCCTGTATTTAAACGGTCAATGTGGTGGTGTCTGCGATGTAACGCCAGTCGATCTGATATCGATGCAGAGAATCCAGAACTACCCAGCTTTTGATGGGATCGAAAGCCCACGGCAGCCATACACAGCCGCTGATTATATCTACCGAACAGTATGGATATGGTCTACTGTGCTAAAGCATTTTCGAAAACCAATCTGCTCTGTCAGCTGGAACTCGTCGAGTTTTCTGCTGAGGCAGTTTGTGACATCGACACGTTCTTTAAAGAACAAGACCACTACACTCCCACTCCTCACCTTTGGTGTTAAACCTTGATGGGCGATGATAAAAAGAGAATCGCTAGCTATTTTATTGGGGCCTCGCCTTCAGTTCGGTAAGATATTGGCCTAGCCTTAGGGATTGTCCATTACCCGTTGCCAGGATCGAATGTTTATGGTAGCCTCCCGTGGGCCGGAGAATCTTAGCACCCCTTGCCCCACCGTTAATTGGTATTAACTTTAGAAATTACTAAAAATTATCAAGAATTTGTGATATAAGTTGCATTGAGCCTTATTGCTGACTTTTAGGTTTGATTTTTGTTTGTATTCTAATTTTGGTGCCACTGATTTTCAATTTTGGTGGCCACAAGAAACTTTAAACTAAATTATCTCAAAAAGTTATGGATTTTGAGACCTCTTGGCGATTCTTCGAGCTAAAAATTTCAATTTAAATTTTTTATCAGGTCCTTATTTTTTATGAAAACTAAAGGAAAAAAGTTGGCAGCAAAATAGACGAAATATGCACATTGTTGATATTTACACATTTAAATAGAAAACGGTTAATTTACTCACTTGAAATCACCTTCCAAGGATGTGACGGGGACAATTTTATTAAATAAAACAAATCCAATACGTATGTGCATCAAGATTCTTTGTCAATAAAGTAAATATCAACCAAGATAGTCGCATAATTTGAAAGTTGCACAATATTATTGGTAAAATGTTGCAATATGAAAATCATTGTGTAGGTCGCGCCGTCGAGTCCACTGAACATTTTCATTTTATTTTCCATATTCCTGAAAAGCTCTCGAGCTTGAATATTTATTTGCTATAAGTATAGGAGTTTCTCCGAACAGACATGCTGCAGTGTATATTGGAATACTGCAAGACAGATTCGCATGATTATTAGAACAATCTGAAGATTTTGTGTTAATTTAAAAAAAAGTATTAGTAGATTTCCGCGTTTATTCTTTGTATACTATGGAAATTTATAAAACATATTAATAAAGTTGTAGTGGATGAAATACTTATTAAAAGTACATTATGCCTTTATTATCCCTAGGGAAGTATGGTGATCACTTAGTCGTGAAAGGATGCTGTACTTAACTGACCTTGGCCTTCAAAGCACGGGCCTATCAGTTTCTTAAGGCGCTCTATACTGACCGCGTCTATTCACTGCAGCAATGAGCTAGCTACTCCGAGGCTAGCTTGCATTTGGCTGGCAACAAATGGACAGTAAAATGTCAAATTATAATCGATGATGTATTGTTATGGTATATTGCAGTGAGTATAGCATAACAATACATATAAACTGTTCCTTTCTTATTATTCTTATTTATTTTTAAATATGTAACCTTGTTGTATAAATATGTAACATATTTAAAAATAAAATTTAATGTTAAGTATCACAAAAATTAAAATAGCTCTAACCAGACAATCCAATACACTGTAACATTTGAAAACCGCTTGTGATATATTTGATGAATTTTTTGACCAAATTTGAAAAAAAACAAAAATCTCAATTTGAATAACCTAAAATTAATATTAGAGTTGGCTCATAACATAATAGAGTTTTGGTATGCGTTAACAGATATTACGTGTTTGTGAACAATTCTATCCTAACTATATATCGTTTTTAGGGTTCCGTAGCCAAATGGCAAAAACGGAACCCTTATAGATTCGTCATGTCTGTCTGTATGTCTGTCTGTCTGTCTGTCTGTCCGTCCGTATGTCACAGCCACTTTTTTCCGAAACTATAAGAACTATAATGTTGAAAATAGGCAAGTAGATGTATGTTTTGAACCGCATTAAGATTTTCAGACAAAAATAGAAAAAAACAAAAAAATTGGGGTTCCCCATACTTAGAACTGAAACTCAACATTTTTTTCTTTCATCGAACCCATACGTGTGGTGTATCTATGGATAGGTCTTTAAAAATGATATTAAGGTTTCTAATGTCATTTTTTTCTAAACGGAATAGTTTGCGCGAGAGACACTTCCAAAGTGGTAAAATCTGTGTCCCCCCCTGTAACTTCTAAAATAAGAGAATGATAAAACTAAATAAATATATGATGTACATAACCACGCAAACTTCCACCGAAAATTGGTTTGAACAAGATCAAGTAAGTAGTTTTTTTTAATACGTCATAAACCGTAAACCGCAGTTTAGCTTTCATTCAATCAACTCGAATATAAAAATATAAAATAACATTTCATTTCATAAACATACGCTTTTTTATTTATTCTTGATATCAAAAATAGGTACGCACTTGTAACTGAAACGGAACCCTTCGTGCGCGAGTCCGACTCGCACTTGGCCGGTTTTAAGTTACTGGGTTTATTCGTGGTACACCTTATCCAATTTTATAACTTTGAAGTTTGTAAAGTAATTATTATTGTATTGAGATTGGTTTATTACTTATATACTCAGATAATATAATACGTGAGACGAAACAAATGATTAACTTTAAGACAACATGGGCTATTGGGTGAATTATTGACAGTGAGTTATTTTTTTTTCTTATATTTGTTTAATTGTGAAAAATTATGATTTAGATGGAGTCGACACCGTAAATATATTTAGCAGAATTGTAGGATTACTATCGGCACAAAAGCAATGAAGGGTTGCGGGCCGACAAAAAAAAAACTGTATTACCATAGCCGAACTGCAAGCCTTACCTATCTAAACAACCTCCCGCCCTTTAAATGTTATATCTAAATGTGTTTTAACTGCCTAATATTTTATTGATAAAGGTTAACTCTAAATATAAATAGAGCCACTGAATTTCATCATACATTCTCAACAAAGTGTGTATATTTGGAGATCTCGATCATTCGATTCCACCGCTTGGAGGTGTCAATAATGATTAAAGTTGACCTGATTTAAAATAGCTTGTCCAGTTCTACTGCTTCTACAGAATGTCACGTTTGCACTGGTCGATAAATCAATACTGCAAATATAAAATTTGCCTGACTCTCCTTTTGTCTTAAATTCTTTTTGTAAAGACTCAGGGTGCCCGCCCTCGTCTGACAATCGGTGACTGACTTTTTGTAGGAGGAAAGTAGAACGTACTGATTGCAAAAGTATAACGCACACGTCATACTTAAAGTCAGTCGGAAATAAAATCGGTGCATCCCGACCGATCCGATTGTCGGTGAAAAATGGAATGTCCGGAAATGTATGCGTTAACGCACACTGCTCACCAACAGTTGTCACAAAATTCGGTCATAAGAATCGGAAGAAAAATATGCCCGATTATCGGTCCTACAAAAAGGATGCTGAGGGCGGGCACGCTTATTAAACAAAATCATAAGTCCCGCTGTCATGGACGACTTGAAGACAGAGAAACAACACCACAAAGACATTTTTATGATTTTCTTAATTTAAGATTCTACTTAACAAAATTTTATTATTCTTTATTAATACTACTTAGGGTTGGTACATTATTAGCTTCTGGGTTTGATTTCGAAGCATTCCCGTTTTATCAATGACTATTTGAAATTATTTGCCATATTTTTTTCCATAAAAAAACTCCATAAAAGAACTCCGCATTATATAGAAGTATAACGAGTCTTTACAAGATCTTTTTTGCCTTTTTCTGTGGCAAATATTAGTTATACTTTTTTTTATCCCGAAATAATGCGTTTGCGCTTTCCCACCACCGCTGCAGCGTATTCGCGCTCAGGCGGTGGGATAAGTGGGACTCGCCCTCTCCATAGCGTGGTATGCTAACTCATACCACGAGGAGTGGACCCTACACCACTAAAACCCCCCGGACACTCCTTCGATCCGCCGTTGGCGGGGGCCGGGCACGCATAAGCAATCCGGCCCACAATTATATTAGTTATACCTAATAAAAGTTAAATTATAACTTTTATTAGAGGAGGTCGGTGTTCACTTCACATCTTCAGGACATCTTAAGGTGTTTTAATGTAGAATAACTTATCTGTAGGCACTGGTAGACATTAGACACAGGTTAGTCTGTTCGCGGTAATCTCAAAAACGAATGGCTTTTCATGCGGTTTTCAATTCGTTGCTGATTTATTTAAAACTTGTTACACAAAGATGTACAGTGGCGGACTCAATACCAAATACATTGTATAGTATTAAGTTGATTATTATACATATATTAATAAAATATATAATAAATACGTAGGTGTGACTAAAATACATATAACAAAAATCTTGTCTTTATATTATACTAGCTGACCCGGCAGACTTCGTACTGCCTCAATCGATACATAAAAGACCTTAACATTTGTATAAAATAAACTGGGCCGTAGAGACTTCGTTTATGCGGTACTCCTACCCCTAACCTACACAACCCCTACCCTACACTACCCCTATCCTACACTACCCCTACCCTACACTACCCCTACCCTAAGGCTAGGCAGGCTTTGTAGAGTTATGCGCTTAGCAACACATTTTGCGATTCATTTTTATATTATAGATTATTATAGACCTATATACTTTACTTCTTATAACAATATATACTTAGATACATACATATTACAAGAACATATAATATAATATATACTGACCGCTTCAACACATATGCTTACTGTCGTCCAACGAAACTGTTACAAATTTTTCCCTTAATGCTTAAGTACTCTCTTTTTAAATAAGTAACAACTTTAAAAAGGGAGTACTTGAGCAGCTAATTCTCGGCGGAATAATTTATTGTTGGTAGCAAAATAGATCTCCCTATAAAATGAATTTTAAAATTACAGAACCTGTGATAGACGCGCCTAGATTTATTCGTATTGCTGTAACTTTTAGGCCGACTTTGATTGTAAAAAACATATTATGTCTATTACAAAATTTTGATGTTACGTTTCAATAGTATACTGCAATAGTAATACTGATGGAAAACGACTAACAAAATCACAGTATATAAACTGATACACGAGAGTGGTTTCAGTTTTGTATTTATCAAGGTTTTATGTACATTTATATATCAGGGGTCTTCAAACTTTGAAGCCTTAGGGCCTTAATGCTTTTTTGAGAATGTTCTAAGGGCCAAAACAGCTTAATTTTTTCTGCCATTAACTTACTCGTATTTCTAGAACAGTCGCTAAGTGCGCGATCGAGTAATAATTATTTTGTGTTTTCTTCTAAACTTAACTCAACAATAGGACATTAGCAGTTGCGGACCAGATTGAGACACTAGTGGCATTGGCGGGCCGGATTTGGCCCGCGGGCCGTAGTTTGGAGATCCCTGATCTAGATGACCCGGCTTCGCAATAAAAAGTAAAAATACTTAAATTAACGCTTTTTCTTACAAATCCTCCTGTAATAAATACCTAGAGAGGAAGAAATATAAATTTTTGAACAAATATAATCAATATATATTTATATAGGTACACAAAAACACACGAATTAACTAAAACTACACTAAAATAATAATAAAAACGAACCAAATATTATAAGATACTGGTCATAGAAAATCGCGCTACCGCGTGCTCATCGGAAGCGGGGCGGGAGACAAGATGCGAATAAGTGCCTCGTGAACAACAAAGGGATATTACTTAACCTTTACCGTGGTAGCATATTTGCTACCTTAGCTACATAGATCCTGGATCCTAATCCTGTTAATTTATGAACGCTTTAAGGTGATGTAGCCTATGCATTGATTCTTCAATGGAATTAAAAGAAGCGGCGTTCATTAATCTTGTATACGACTGAATATATCAATCAAGTAATTATTTACTGGTATTGTCACTCTTCTAACCTGTAGTGTTGTATTAAATATTTATCGGAATATACATTTTAGTCAACCTCCGTAGCGAAGCGGTATTTGGCTCGCTTTAAATCTCGGAGGTTATGGGTTCGATCCCCACGCCGGACAGGAAATCTTTGTGTAAATTCTAAGATTTATTTCCGGGTCTGGTTGGTTGAAGGACTACACTCCGTGCCTCGGAAAGTACGTTAAGCCGTTGGTCCGGATTGTTATAACATCATCTGCAATAATCGTATATCAAGGAGCGGGCAGCAGCGTTTCCTTGTGTGTTACGACAATACTGTTGTAACCAATCCGGCTGCCACGCGTGGTGACAATGGCAAATACCCTCCCTCGGGATGAGGCCCATGTTCAGCAGTGGACGTTATACGGGCTGATGATGATGATGATGATAACATTTTAGTGTAAACCCAGTGCGGTATGGTATTAACAACAACAAAGACAACATCCAATTTTGCACACCACTTTGTTGCATATCCAACAACTATATTGCGTTGCATAAGTTAAAATTGATCTATTCCAAGGTTTCCCTTGTTTCGATACACGTGTTGGAAAGCCAGTTGTCTTTCTAAGCTTGTAGAGTGTATGGTGTGAATCACAATTCACGGAACGTTCACCAACAATATAAATGAGGATTTTGCGTTAGCCTTTAATGAACTGCGTGGAGGAGCGAAACACGTGTCGAGTCTTCGGCTGGTGATTGTATTTTTGCACGTTTTAATTTCAGGGCAGGGCAAAAATAGCATTTCAGCATTTAGACACATAATATTTTGTCATTTTAAATTAGATTAAAATCACTTTTTCTACACTACAAACCAGTTCATTTTCTTTAGCCATAATGCTCCCTCTCTGTAAGTAGAAATTTTGCATCATCAGATAATATAGTAGACGAGAACTAGGATATTAACGTTAGTGTAAAAGTCTCCGACGATTATGAAAACTCTCATCTAGTAACTTGCAGATGAAGAACTTTCCGATGACCTCGTAGACCCAAAGTTTTGGAGGCCCGCCAACTGTAACGTAGAGTCATGGTTGCATGAAACAGCTAAAAGTTATAAACACCTTAATCCCTCCAACAGCAACCACCCTGAGCCCATTTCAATTTCCAAAGGGGGCCCCCTAAAAAAATAAATTCATAAACCCTTAATCCCTCCGACGACAACAACCCTCAGCCGAGGTCCTAGGCCCGCAGTGGGTGCCTTTTGCGTAGGTAGGTTAGTTTGTAGTCCATGAACCATTTAATAAGTCTGGAGCCTTGCTCACCTTTATGCCCGGGAACGTAGCAAAAGCTTAGTGACTGACTTTTGGTGGGTCAGTTGGGTGGGTTATGGTTTTAGTGGGTCACCGGATGCCTCGGCTCGCTAGCTACATTAGAGCCGGGAGCAGATGAAGGAGTCCCACACGCCCCCCCCCCCCCACCGTCTTTTCCTAAGACGGTGGGAAGTGTTTAAAAGATTTAAATCTGTTACCAACTTATGCATGCCACTGAGTGCGCTTAGAAGAACCGATTCGCATGCTCCGCTGATCATCGGTCAAATCACCAATATCATTAGAAAGAAAGAAAAACATTTAATGAACACACAAAAACCAATACAAAATAGTAATTACGTTCATTAAAAAATAAAAAAGAAGTACTTACATAAGTCCTTATTTATGTACTTCTTTTTTTATTTTTTTATGGCTCGAGGAGACTGGAGGAGTTCGAGCCTTAAGTGTCCTTACACTTGAGGCTCGGACGCCAAACATATTATTATCTATCTATATATATAAAAGAAAGTCGTGTTAGTTACACTATTTATAACTCAAGAACGGCTGAACCGATTTGGCTGAAAATTGTTAAGGAGGTAGCTAAGAACTGGGAGAAGGACATAGGATACTTTTTAGGCAGGGTAGGCTAGGGTGAGGTTAGGGGTAGGGTAGGGGTAGGGTAGGGGTAGGTTAGGGGTAGGTTAGGGGTAGGGTAGGGGTAGGGTAGGGGTAGAGTAGGGGTAGGGTAGGGGTAGGGGTAGGGTAGGGTAGGGTAGGTGTAGGACACCGCGTAGATTTTGAGGCGGTACGAAGTTTGCCGGGCCAGCTAGTTAGGTATATTTAGTAGTTGCTAATAGTCCGCTAAACTGTTTATTTTCATTATACCTATAATATAATTTTTCAAAAGCATTGACAATTATCATAAAAAAAAAAAAACATTTTATTTCATAAACATACGCTTTTTTATTCTTGGTACCAAAAATAGGTAGGCACTTGATACTAGTACGGAACCTTTCGTGCGCGAGTCCGACTCGTACTTGGCCGGAAGTTTGCATGGTAATGTACCTACTTACGTCATATATTTATTTAGTTTTATCATTCTCTTATTTTAGAAGTTACAGGGGGGGTGGGGGGTTATCACATTTTACCACTTTGGAAGTGTCTCCGCAAACTATTTAGTTTAGAAAAAAATAATATTACAAACCTCAATATCATTTTTGAAGACCTATCCATAAATACCACAAGATTTATGAAAAAAAATATTTGAGTTTCAGTTCTAAGTATGGAGTACCTACCCCAAAATTAATTGTTATTTTTCTATTTTTGTGTGAAAATCTTAATGCGGTTCACAGAATACATCTAGTTACCAAGTTCCAATAGTAAAGTTCTTATCGTTTCGGAAAAAAGTGGCTTTGACATACGGACGGACAGACAAACATACATGACGAATCCATAAGGGTTCCGTTTTTTGCCATTTGGCTACGGAAAAGATACAGCGCATTGAATTTTCATGTGACGTCACTTCTAGGTGCAATTTTACCTAGAAGTGACGACTCAAGCCGTCTCTCCTGAACTTTATAGTTTTTTATAGCTCTGTATCTTTGTCAATTTGAAATGATTTGATTTTAAAAAAATACGTGTCCGTATGTTTATTAGTAATCTAACTGTACTGTACTGTAAAACATATATTATGTAGTCCACATATATCTTTTTAATCTTTATGCCTATTCTAAGAAAATAATACCCTCTTTGTTTGTTAATCAGGTCTCAACGAGGCCTACATTCAAGATGCGATGCTGAATTCAAGGGCGATATCAATGAGCTCTGGTCTAGATTCAGCTAATGGGCAAAGCCGCCGTAAAGCCAATAGAACTAACAGGTAAGTACAATTTTTATTTTTTTCTGCGGACGTTAATCTTCACCTGTTATTAATTAAATTAAGGAAATCAATATATAATACAAATATATAATTAAAAACCAAAAAAAATAAAAAATAAAAATTACTATTTTTATTTTGATATACTCTGACAGTAAACACGAATCTAACGACACCTCTCAAGCTAAAATCCATCAAGCCGTTCAGGCTGCAGAGCGTGCCAAATAATGATACATACATACTCTCGAAAAACATAACGATCTTTCTGGCGCAGTCGGGTAAAAATATATGTATTTAGTACACATCGTTTCTATAGTGTGTAGGCCTTTGCTTTTAACTTTGGGAAAACGAACATTAGGAAAAATCCCTCTCTTCTCTATACATAAATAATTATAGCTGTAGTTAATAGTGCAAAAATGATTTTATTTTAAAAATCTAAATAATTAATCAAAGTACATTCCTTATGGCACTAATAAACTGATTTTTTTTTTCTTTGAAAAGGCAACTCCCGCACTAGTGAAATTAATCCCTGTGTCGCGGGGGACTATACAAACATTCATTTCACGGACACAAAGAACACCCAGACTCAGAACAACTATTTTTGGTTCACACAAATAATTGTCCCGGGTGGGAATCGAACCCAGAACACCAGGTCTCAGAAGCAACTACCGTAACCACTGAGCCACCGGTACAGTCGAAAATGATTTTTTTTTCGTATGCATATCGCATTGTGATATTAGTTTGGTTTGTAAATAGAATAAACTAAAAATTGTGAAATATATTATGCGAAATACGTTACTGAATACATATTTAAAAATCTATTTATTTTGTTATATATGTTACGGCTAATAGCCGAAGTGCGGCTACACCTAGTTTTAGTCGCCTACAACTAGTTGTAGCCAGCTAAAACTAGGTGTAGCCGCACTTCGAATACCTATGCATGAAACAAAAATAAGTTGGGGTGGTTAAAAAAAAAAAAAAACCTAAACCTAAACCAATGGAGTTGAACAGGGACTTATTCAGGTTGATCTGAGTTTAACCGCATGTGGTCGGCTGGACCGGTAGTTGTTGTAGCCGGCTAAACCTAGGTGTAGCCGCACTTCGGCTATTAGCCGTAACATATATATAATTCTACTGTACGTGCGTATGGCACCGAACTGCTCCTAAACGGCTGAACCGATTTGAATGAATATTTTTGTATGCGTTTGGGTGGCGCCCTAGATGGTTTAGATTCACAAATCATATAGGTAATAATATAATATACAAGGTTACAGGAAAAGTCGTGCTAGATCCGTCAAGGGCGTGTAATACCCATCATTTTTGACTTACTACACTATGAAATACCCTACCCTAAACTTAACCGTTTCCGAGATATGCGATTTTTTTTTGTTTTTATTGTTCTTACTACTATTTATTATTTCAGTTTTAGATGTAGGATAAGATGATTTATGACGTCAGTTATAAAAAGCATACATAAGTTAATTAAATAGACCGTAGTAGACGAGTGAAAGTTAAGAAAACTAAAAAAATATATAATCTCATTATTCGATTTAGCCGCTAGTACAGAATGTACCAATAAAGGGGTACTGTATTCAATTCCAGATTTCAATCCTATTGCAGTGGAACACGAAAAATCGTGTTGTCTATGTGACATGAGCACTCAATATTCCGAGTACCTACAAGAATTTAGTCCACTGCGTATGATCACTTAAAGAGGTGATAGACTTATGAAAATAAAGAACATACTTAGTTTTTAAGATTCCTTACTTCTCGAATACCGGTGAAGCTAGATCACACTGTAGTGCAATGTCGTTGACAGAGATGAAACTTTCGGAACTGATTTAATTTTAGCGGACTGATTTGAGAGACTTTTACTGGCAGTTTTATTCTTCGAGGCTTGGAAATATATTTCAGTTTATACTTACCTATATACCTGTCTTCCAAATACAGTCGATGCACATAATTTGCCCTGCCACTGTCACTTGTACGTGCTGCAACGAACCACGAGCAAGATTTCAAAGATACATACAAACAAACCATGATAGGCGTGTTGTAGAACTACGCGTATTTACGAGCGATGTTGAGCCATAAGTAGATATGCGTATTTGCTCTTACATCTATCGCTGCCGTTATAGGTGCTTCGCGAACAAAACTACGCCTTCAGGAATGTTTAAAATAGCTCTAACAATTAAAGCATATATTCATACATTCATAAATACACACACCTAATGTATAATTAAACAGTATAATAAAATATTGTTTATTTACCTTTATAACTATTCAGGGTTCACCTTATATTTCAACGATTACTAGTGTATAAGTTAGTGATACTTTAAAAGGTCATTCAGTGTCTTAAATTATATTCGTTTCTAAGTTACTTTCGACCGCTCTTGATACATTATTGTTTATAATTTCCAATATTTTATGAATACTTAGTGCACTATGAGGAAAAAATAAATATATCACCTACCTATTTCATGTTGCTCAAATCGTTTAGGTTTCGCTCTGCGCTTCGTTCGTCAAAGGGATTACAAGCGCTCGGCAACTAAAAGATTACGAGTGATTTTTTTTTTTTTTTTTTTTTCTATTTAAAAAAGACAACTCCCGCACTAGGGAAATAAATCCCTGTGTCGCGGGGGACTTTACAAACATAAATTTCACGGACACAAAATCCAACACAATTCTGTTGTATACCTATTATTAATATTTTCAAACTGATTTTATATTTTATTTGCGTCCGTTAGTTTTAAACAATTAATAAAATTAGATGATCGCACAATAAACAAAGTGTATTAAAAATGATAGCATTTATTTCAAATGCACTTTATAATGAAACTAGTGACCTGTCCCGGCTTTGCACGGGTGAAATGCTATTTATAGGCGCGCGCCGGGCCGCCCCACCCAGGCCTCCCGGCCGCAACGTCCCTGCTTTTTAAATTTATAATATCTTCGAAAATATATATTAAAATTACTTACATGCTGTAAAGGGCCATATTGATTTATTTAAATGCACAATGTATTGAAGGTACTTAATTAGATAAGGATTAATGTAGTGTTGCTTAAAATAGCTTTGTAAATAAGCCATTATTTCTCGTAAATAGTAAAGGATAAAAAATGGTTATTGTGGGTTATCCCTAAGAGATAGACATATATCATCGCAAATTTTTGTGTAGACCTTTTTATAGTGTACAATATTTTGATCTATCTCGTAGGTTTCAGCCAGCGTTTGCAATGTAAGAAAAAAAAGTGTTTATTTACGATATCACATTAGAAACCTCTAAAATTATCAGTGTTACTCTACTATATTATGCATTTATTATACATATAAACGTATATCTTGAGTTACTCGCGAGTTGAGATGAGTTACTTAAAAAAAATCGCATCAAAATTTGTTGCGTAGTTTTAAAGATTTAAGCATAGGTATAATATACTAAGTATGTATTGGAATGTGCTGACTGTCTTTAAGTAGAAAAAAAACAACAACTAAAACCGAAAAAGTTATATAAGTACATATTCCCATTCGGAATTTTACAAGAAGTATATATTCACATGGAACATATATTGATTAAAAAGTTCATATGAGTGTGTAGACCGACTTACTGAAAAGTTCGTGTAGGATTTAGTAAGAAATAATCGACAATTGACAATTATTAAAATATAATTTGAAAATGAATGTTACAAATTATATTTTCAAATTATTGTAGATACTTTATGTTAATTGTCTGATTCCGGAATAAAAGGCTAAATTATTATTGTTATATACACCTGTACATATAATTAAACTGGTGGAGGTCTCATTATATATATTAAAGATATATTTTTTCATTACCATTATCTATACTAAAAATTTAATGACCGAAAGACGGACAGACGTCTGATTCTTTGTAATCATGTTACGCCGAAGCGAAATTACTGAATGGATTGAAATAAAACTTTGTATGAAGATGTGGTTTCCGGCTTTTAATAGACCACCCCATGTCCTACCATGGGTGTCGTAAAAGGCGACTAAGGGACATATAGCTGATGAATGGGCAGCAGCATCTATTAGCTCAAGGTTTACATCTTACTGCGATCACCAATCCGTCTGCCAAGCGTGGTGATTATGGCAATATCCCTCTACGATCCTGGCTTGCCAAGGTCTGTTAAGAGGAGGTCCATGTTCAGCAGTGAATGTAAACGGGCTGTTGATGATGATGATGATGATAATAGTACGCTAAGTGCGTAGCTCCCGTTCCCGTGGGAATTTCATAATAACATACAGCCTTCCTCGATTAATGGGCTATCTAACACCGAAATATTAAGTTCAAATGGAACCTGTAGTTCCTGATATTAGCTCGTACACACAACCACATTAACAAACTCTCTAACTAGATTAGATAGATACTATGAATTAGGATCTTACTAATATACCTACTTTCCAAAAACTTTTCATCATTTTCTTAGGAGTGAGGATGTTTACAAAGTAATCATTTCATCAATTATTAATTTTCTTCTTTTATTAACTAACTCACTGAATGGATTGAATTTGACACACACATAGATATTATTACGAACGCAAGATTCAAAGGCGGTTTATAAGTTAGCAAATCTGTGTCCACTGCAGACATAAGCACCAACCCGCCCACTAAGCGTGGTGATTATGGCAAAGACCGTCCTCCCGAAGGAGGCCCATGTTCAGCAGTGGACGTTATATGGGTTGATGATGATGTATATAGGGTACCTACTGATAACAAGTATGTGTGTCTATTGGTAACGGTTAATATCAGCAGCTGGCTTGTCTCGGGGGCTGGACCGATTTTGAAGGGACTTTCGCAAGGTTTTTTATAAAGTTTATTTTAGGCTTCTTTTATTTTGTGTGTCTATTTGTTTCTTAGTAGGTAATATCGATTTAAACGGGACATTTTTAGATAGCTTATATTATAAGATCCTCATTTAACGCGGACGAAGTCGTGGGAAAAAGCTAATAGCAGGTTATTCTATAACAAAAATAATTCTATACAATTTAATTAATTTAGCATTGTATACCGACACAGACTTCTTTGCCATAATGATGCTAAGACTCAGGAACTCCTTTTACAACCGACTGAGTTCTAGCCACAACACCTTGGTGACCGCGGAATATAATGTAATATATTTACAAAGAAAGTTCGTTAATAATAATAATAATGTCTAATACTCACTCAAATAAGTTCTATATATTTTTTTTTTATGTTTTAAATTCTATTATGTTTTTGTTTATTTTAATTTAATAATGCTTATGTTGTTGTTCTGTTGTTTTATTGAAATGTAATGTTTATTATTTTATGTAATTGTGTCTTACTATGGGTGTATACCTGAAATAAAGAATTATTTATTTAATTTAATTTAATTAATAGATTTGGAGTGAAGCTTAAACATTTGTAGATATTATTTAGTTTTTGTTCAACAGTTTATTATCAGTAACTGAATATCATTTTCTGCCTCGTTAGAATTTTGGGGTAAAATTATATTAAGAAAAACACATCGCGTAACGAGCACCAACAAACTAAATCGCAGAGGCTCCCAATTTACTCCGAATAATGTAACTGGGTTTCGCTGTAACCGTATCCTGCTGTACATTTAATATCGTTACTCTGCTCCTCATTAAATATCCGCCGCCTTGTAGCTTCCCGGATGATAACGCCGGATGTTCAACCAACGACATTAAGCTGTCAAAGGCGCATGAAGATTCCGCAGCCGGATCGTGTAGTCGGCCATATTACCTACATTACAGCTAGCCTTTATGAAACAGAGCAGTGTTGAAATGCGGCAGTTCAATAATTAGCCGGATTGAATGCAGCTAAAAGAAAATCCATCGGAACGCATTCGACGCCATACATTTTTCAATACCGCTAGGCGTAATGTAATACAGCGACTAAATAACCACGTTGAACACCATTGGTTTAGGTTTATGATTTTTTGCCACCCAATAAATCCGCCATTTTAAGAAATGGCCGTAATGTAATCCGGCAGATTGTATTCTATGGTGTTAAATTCGTTTTATCTTCTATAGGATAAATAAGGATAATAATAATGGTTCCGAAAAACAAATTAATCTCCAGCGATCTGTGCCCGACTATTATTCTAATTAACTAGCGTTATAAACAATTACCGACAATATAACAAAAACATACCGAAAAAAAAAAAACAAATAAGAGCATGTTAAACTTACATTTCTCCTAAAAGAAAATTGAACTTCGAATAACAAAAGTAAACTTCCGACTAAAATACTGAACCTCCGACAAGATTACTAAGTTACCGACAACAGAGCTTTTATCAAAATAATCATACTTTTACGACTTGCATGAACTGTTTTAATTACAATTGTTGATTAACAAATATATTTTTTTACTCTCAAGTAACTATGAAAATGCAGCTTAGGTTAGCGAGGAGCGAAGCGACGAGCGGGTTAGGTTGATATAAGCACAGCGCACTAGCCGAGCGAGCGTAGCGAGCGTGCCGCGGGAGCGGTCGACGAGTGCCAGAAGGCGTTTCTTCGATTAATAATGATGATGATTCAAAGAAGTACTTTTTATAAAATGACATTTTTTTAAATGACATTTGGACAAATAAACTGAGACTACCTTTATAAAAACAAGAGATTTCTCGATTAATAATACAGGATAACAGTAAAATATTCTAGGAAACCAAAGTCTACCTGGTTTTAGATTAATCCATTAATACGACTGTTCTGACTTCTTAACGCCTGAAGTAGGTACCGATGTCAAACCATAAAAAGGTATAAGGCATAAAGTAAATTTTTATATTTTTTATTAGTTTCTGTATAACCACTCAGAATAGTATTTTCAGTATAACGTTGTAGTTAAAATAGCACCACAGTCTTTGAAATATGAAAGGTAATTTATGAATTAATAGTCGGCATGAAATTAATTTATGAATTAGTAGTATATAAGTTAGTTTTATTTTTAATTAGTTACTTTTAGTTTGTATTTTATTCATGTTTGTTAATTATAATAAATCTGTAATAACACATAAAAAATAAAAAAAATAAAATAGTCGGCAAGTAAAGATAAAAATTACAAAGGATCGTTCTCAGTAGAACGTAATTTAAGCTGGTAGAAAATGTCATGTTTATTTTTCGAAGATTTCAGTATCTCATTCGGTTGTTTCGTCATTTTTATTCGGATAATAGTAGTCGGAAAGTTAGTATTTTAGGTAGTAGATTTAATATTTTGAGTAAGGACAATTCTTATTTTTTTGTCGGAGCTTTTATTACTACCCGATAAATAATCCTCATTTTGTGAAATTTAAAGCTAGTCCAATTGTTTTATACCTATTCCTTTTCTATGAAGACGAGATCGTTAAAATTGTATGAAAATCGCCTCCTAGATTTCCATCGTCTAAATACCACACATTAAATTTTGAACGACTGGAAATTTTGCTATGCGGAAGAGAAAAAAGAGCTTCTATTTGTTGAATGGGAGTCAGCCGATGGGTAAAACTGTAAGCAGTTTTGACAATTTTCTTTAATTTGCGCTGATAAGTTTATGTTAGTATCGAATCCTAAAGGGAAAGGTTGCAACTGTTCCGTGCTGATTCAGTGTTTATCCGCAACAAGACTAATGCATCGTGCCAGATATCTGGCTACTACTGTTTTTGCCATGAACATGCTTAAGAACCAGAAAAGAATTGTTTTTTTTTTTTCTACATATTATTTGTATTATGGGGTTTGGTATTAGATTGGAAGGATGATGTTAGGTTGCTGGGGTCAAGGTGAGCATTGTGAGGTCTTTGCCATAATGGACCCTTTAACCCCTCTAATCTCAAAAAAACGGTGCTGAGAACAGCGGGGGCATCTAACTATAAAGATCCTGGAATCTATAGAAGTGGCTTGGCTTCGGACATGTCTCACAACGCCGCCGGAATTTTCAGGTATATTTAAAACTAAAAGAAAGAAAATAGATAAAATAATAACAAATGCTCGTAATAAGTCTTAAAAATACGTAAATGCAAATATATACTTTAAATATAAACATCGTTTCATGAGCTGTCCTTGGCCGGCATTAAAAATTGGATCCAATCCGTGCGTTGTGCAGGTTTCGGCTCTATCAAAATTGTTGTAAAGGTGACGGGAGTGCTAGACTCCCGTATATGTTGTTGTCACAACAATGCGTTTACACAAACTTCAAATCGTATTCAAAAAACACTGTTCTTTATATTTCATACACCAGCTGACGTTGACAGGTCGATTGACGGTTATTTCCTGAAGGAGAACCGAGAACCTATTTATTGGCACAAGACTGACATAAGCCTAGAACACCTGCTTAAGTTCAAAATTTTGTTGACTGCACCGGTGACACAATGGTCACAGAACCCACAACCGGGCTTCTGTGACCTTTTATTCTGGGTTTGATCCCACTCGGTGCAATCATTTATGTGAACCACAGATAGTTATAGTGGTTGAAAAAAAAACACATTTGATAAAATTTGCTTTGTTAAATTTTTAACAAGTAAAAGTGTGTATATATAAAATGATTAAGTGCTGAATAAATAGTAGTGCGTAAAAGTGTGGACCGAAATATCGCTTTACTGTTTCTTTAAAACAAGAACTATTTTGTATAAAAGTTGTTAATTTATTTTTCCTCCTACGCCCCTCACACTTTATTTAGTCTGAGTTACGCCCATGTTATGATAGCGAAACAGCTACCTTAGAGTTTGTGAAGTAAGGCTTTGTACAGTTCGGACATGTGAAGTAGGAAGCTTGATTATCACCATATCAGCCTATTGTTATCCACTACTTGCCATAGGACTCCCCCATCGATTTCCAGCGGGAATGATTGCCTACGGCCGACATTGCAGCGGGAGTCGGTGGATGGACACCGACTTCCTTTATGAGGTTGTCGGTCTATCGGTGCAGGGTGCGCTTGTCTGTTTATGATCTCCACGCGAGCACTTTTCTGCTTCATCGGCTATCACTTCAGCTTGCTAGTCCGTTGAACAATGCCAATGACCCTCGGTCTCCTGCGTATTTTTTCATTTCTGATTCGATAAATTCGAATATATGAGAGCTGATAACTTTTTGATAGAGCAAGTGCTGCGTGCGGTTTAAATTTGGCAATATTTTACATGAAAATTTTGCAGGTACATATTTTAATAAGCCAAATGAACGAATTAATATTGCATAGTTAATTCTATATAACTGACCGCAATATTTAAGAGTTAATATCGATGTATTTCATTATGATGGATGTGAATGTATGTAAACTACATTAAATATAAACGTCGATTTATTTGTGGAATAGGTTTAATTAGTATGATTGCACGGAAAATAATATATTTGGGGAAATATTTGCGTGCTGAAATATTACAAAGCCTTGTTTTGCGAAATTTGATTTGCATATGTATCTTCGAGAGCTGGCAGATATTCAATAATTTAATTAGGTATTTTAATACATTTTAGGGCTCCGTACCCGGGGCCGGATTGCTCATGCGTACCCGACCCCCGCCAACGGTGGATCGAAGGAGTCTCCGGGAGGTTTTAGTGGTGTAGGGTCCTCTCTTCGTGGTATGACTTTAGCATACCACGCTATGAGAGGGCGAGTCCCACATATCCCACCGCCAGCGAGCGAATACGCTGCAGCGGTGATAGGGATTCGTCAATGCATTTCCACCCGGAAAAAAAAAAAATGGCTCCGTACCCGAAGCGGTAAAGCCCCCGGCCTTATTACTCTGTCACCAGGCTGTAACTCAAGAACCGCGATAGCTAGATACCGTTGAAATTTTGCACAAATGACGTATTTCTGTTGCCACTATAACAACAAATACTAAAAATAAAATAAAATATGTATTTAAAAAGGGGCTCCCATATAACATTGATTGTTTTTTCGCCCTTTAGCTCGATATCAACTGATCGAACGATAACTGCAACAGGTAGGCACTTGAAAATGGTACGGAACCCTCCGTGTGCGTTTTCGTGGCAGGATTTTTTTTTTATTATTTTAGTTATTATTTATAATCTAGTAGGTCAATATTATGACCCTAGCCTAGCCATTTTTAAGAGAAGAAGTAATTAATACTTTATGTATGTCTAATAATAGATACGTATGTTTAAGTAGTAGGTATATTATATGCATTTGTAGTATGTATACTGTATAAGTATTGTACGTAAATATTAGTATGTAAGTTTATTAGCTAATAGATGTTTACCAGATCGGTAGATTGTTGTAAACTTGCTAGACTTCTTGTTAAAATGTTTCACTGTAATGGGTTTGCTGGAAGAAATTTCTTAATAGAATTAAGCTCGCCTATGTTCATGCTGTTTCTTTGTATAAATGAATTATAACTTATTTTCTGTGTATGCAATAAAGTATAATAATAATAACTCGGATTATATTTTAGTACTAGCTGTTACCCGCGGCTTCCATTTAAAGGTAAAATGTGGATTTTGTCAGCCATATTACAATGGAAGTCCATCAATCAAATCTTACAATAAGAAATTGGTTTGGAGATAATACGGAATACACGGACAAACAGAGAAAAGAAAGTAAGAATCCTATATCTTATGAAATTTGGTATCTACCAGTAAAAATCGGTGCATCTGTTACTGAAATTAGTCGGAACAAACAAACACACAAATATAAAGACAAAAACATATTTTTTTGCGTATGTTATAATGACCGTAATGGTACCTACCCAGTGTTTTGAGCTGAAGAAGCAACTTTTTTGTTGACTCAGATTACAATATCACAGAGCAGCACCTTAATTACTATGGTTTTGTGGTCTGTAGAATCAAGGACCAAAACGTATCTAAGTATAGATCGAAACTTAAAGTTAGTATGTCTACTAACTCCAATATTTAAAACTAGATTTGGGGTCAACAGTAGGCCTGCAGGATATAAATGCAGTGCATCAAAACATGCAAGATCTATCTGGCAAAGAACTAGAATTTCGTTTATTTATGAAAAACTTTAATGTTCCCATTTTATGTTTAACAGAACACTGGTTAAAAGATTCCAATTAGGTTGTATAAATAAGGATAATTATATGGTACAAAGTGCATTTGTTAAAAAACAGGCTATTCATGGTGGTTCATTAATAATTGTTTCATCCGAAATTAAAATTTAACCACGACGAGATATTGTAAATCTTTCTTTTGAGCGCACTGTTGAGTTGTCTTTTGTGGAACTGCAGCATCATGTAGTCATATGTGTGTACCTTCACCACTCAGTAACTTTGATTTATTTGAAGCTGTCATTGATGATGCCCTAACGAAGATAAGTTGTTCTAGGAAGGGGATAATAGTGTGTGGAGACTTCAACTTGTACTTGAAGCTTCATCTGCTAGTGGCAGACTCATTAATTAATTTTTAAATAAATCAATGATTTTAAAATCGTTTAATTTAAAACATATTTTTAACGAACCCACTAGAATTACAGCACACTCGTCCACTTGTCTTGACAATATACTTTCAAATCCGGTGGCTCAGTGGTTACGATAGTTGCCTCTGAGACCTGGTGTTCTGGGTTCGATTCCCACCCGGGACAATTATTTGTGTGAACCACAAATAGTTGTTCTGAGTCTGGGTGTTCTGTGTGTCCGTGAAATGAATGTTTGTAAAGTCCCCCGCGACACAGGGATTTATTTCCCTAGTGCGGGAGTTGACTTTAAAAAAAAAAAAAAAATGGGAAACAGGAAATTCACAGATTTTAAATAATCTCAACTCTGACCACTACTACTAAAAATAGAACAACAAGTAAGTTAACGTACCAACCTATTATCACTAAGCGAGTAAATATTTTGAAGGAATACATAGTTGCAAAGTTAAATCCTTGTTTGTTGGTTCCACGAAATCCGATTAACAATTATGAAACCGTATTTAATGTTGTAGAGTCCGAATTTAGAACTACGCTTAAAATGAAAACTTTGTATAGAAAATATTATTGTAAGTTTAATGAATGGCCAACTCCGGGAATTTATAAAAGTCCATGTAGGTTGTATGAGCTATATGGTATGAAAAAGTGTAGATTAGATTCTGAGTTTATAGAGAAGATTCGAAAATACTCTAAGACTTTTTAAATAGTTTAATGCTACAAACTATTTTAAAAGTCTTAGAGTATTTTAGAGCTAGAGCCAATCACAAAATTAAACTACCTGGGGAATTATAAACAAAGAAAGTGGAAAGACTTGTCATGATCATGATAAATGCTTAGAATTCAAAGTGAATGATAAAATTATTACTAATAAAGCTGATGTAGCCCAGATATTCAATATTTATTTTTGCGGACATACCAGTAGCCCCTACGTGCCTTAAAATCTTCAGCCAGTCAGGCTGCGATACTTTTACGTACGATCGTGCCTGAATGAAATCTTCTGTCGCATTCAAACATGTTACAATAAGGAAATAATAAATGTTGTCAAATCTTTTGATTCAAAAATACCGGAGATTCATTGTGTATATCGGTAAATAATTAATATCGTAGCACCTTATCTTATGGTATTTTTTAATGAATGTGTAGATACACGTACTTTTCCTAAAAAAAAGAAATGTAGTAGGATGACACCTCGATTGAAATCTGGCTTTAAAGATGACCCAGACAATTTTAGACCTATTTCTAGTTTATCAGTTTTGGAAAAAATATACTTAACCAGCTCTTTAAGTATGTTAATTTAAATAGCCTCTTGCACACGAATTAGTTTGGTTCTACTAAGGGACGTTCAACTGACGTGTGTACTTACACGTCATACTCGTGAACGGGTGCTGCTTGCGGTGGCTGGTCGTCTTGCTGATGGATGTATTTGAGGTGGTAGATTTTATGTCCTCTATGACGAGATAGGCACCCTTAGCCGACGTGCAGAAGCATGAAGCATGAAGAATGTTATGAGAGTGAATGAAGCGAAAGATGTGTGTAGGTAGCAAGTGGAGGTCCATTTGTCTCTGCCTACCCGCTGGGAAACAGGCGTGAGCTTATGTATGTATGACGAGTGAGTTACCTCGTGTAGTTTGTTCCTTAAAAATGTGCGTGGATGTTTCCTCCGTTTTCATGTGCAACAGGTTGTTTTTCTTTTGGTTGAGGAAATCTTTCCTTTTGCTTGAGGAAATTTAAAAATACTTCGCCTATACTGATGAAAACGTTTCAGAGCGTACATCGGCGCACATGGTATAATTGAAATGTACAAAATAAGATTTTGTTAACAAGTTTAAAAACAAATAATAAGAGACCAAAACACAACAAAAGATGACGAAAAAGAGCATCCCCGGAGTTTATTTCTTCCTTTCTTCTCTGGGTTGGTGCCAGTGATTACATCCTCTTTATATATCTGCCTTTTTACTTCAGTGGCACCCTGGGTCGTGGTCTTAAACCCCATAAGGTTGCCCTCAGGTGTGTGTCACTTAGAGATAGTGTGACCTCTTGCATTTAGTAAAAACCGGTTATTTTTCCATGAGAAACAGACAATTCAATTTTATTTATTTGTATACATAACACTTGTATGACTTAAAATAAATCAGTTACACGGATAGTGCCTATAGGTTCATAACTTTGCAAGAACTTCATTTACAACTAATGTTTCACAGCAGAAATAATCCAGACAAATTGCTAGACTAATTAATTTGGTTCGCCTTTTACTCAACTTTGCCTGAACCGAGAGTATTTTTCTGTATTTATAATAAGCCTTAAGACGATCGCTGAAGATTTGAACGCTTAAAGTGGAAAACAATATTATGAACTTTATCTCTCATATTTAAATTAAATCGCCACTTCCCACTTAAGATGTTGTAAGCCGCTAAATATTAAAATATATTACCGTTTTTACTTAATATTAATTAAACTTTGCATTGGTAACATATTATGCTTTAAATAAACGTAGTACACGTAAACCCCCGTAGCGTAGCGGTAATTGGCTCGCTTTAAGACTCGGAGGTCGTGGGTTCGATCTCCACACGGGATAATAAATCTTTGTGTACATTCTAAGATTTTTTTCCGGGTCTGGTTGATTGAGGGTCTACCCTCCGTGCCTCGGAAAGCACATTAAGTCGTTGGTCCCGATTGTTATAACATCATCTATAACAAGCGTATATCATGGAATGGGCAGCAGCGTTTCCCTGTTTATTACAACATAATACTGCGGTCACCAATCTAGTGGTGACTATGCAAGACCCTCCCTCGGGAGGGAGCCCGTGTTCAGCAAACGTTGTACGGGTTGATGATGAGTATACGTAAAATGTTGTAAGTTTTAACTGGAACGGCACATAATATTTTATATGACTGATTTTTTAAGACATCTTCTGTAATGGAGCAATTGATCCCCTGTGTCTTTGGGGACTTTACAAACACTTAATTCACGGGCGAAGTACAACCAGACTTAGAACGTCTGTTTGTGGTTTACACACATGATTCGCCTGGGTGGGAATCGAATCCAGAACACCAGCTCTTAGAGCAACTGCCGTAATCACTAAGCCACAAGTGCAGTCAACGGCTGGATCTGATTTAGAAAGGGCTTTCACCGGTAGATAACTAATTTTGAAAGGTATAATATTGACTATTTTTTATTTTGTTTGTCTGTTTATGTGTGTATTTCGCCTAATCTCCAAAACCGTAACGGCAGTAGACATCGACAGAAATGTAATTGTTACATTTATAGTAATATATATAGCTGTAGAGATTTTTTGTTTGTTTGCGTGGACGCGCTGATCTCAGGAACTACTGGTCCGATTAAATAAAATTCTTTCAGTGTTTGATAAGCCATTTATCGAGGAAGGCTATTTTATTACGAAGTTTTTACGAAAACGGTAACTACGCGGTAGACAGCGCGCGTGGGCAATGTATTATGTTTTGTAAAAAGTCATAGAACAAAAGTTGTTGATTATAATGTTAGTAACGTAGTCCTGAGAGGTTACCGGTGTTTTACAAATAACCCTGTATATATAAAGTAACATGTCGTGACTGACTGACTGATTCATCAACGTCGCGGCAAAACTACTGATGCTAGACACTTGATATTTGGGGTTAAGAGACATATCGCCCACGCAAAAACTGACTTGCGGGCCAGATGTGAACTTTTTTAAATGTGCGTGGGATGATTTGCCCAGACCAGTTTAGTGGAACGGGCCAGATGTCTCCTATTAAAAAGTAAAGGAATATTTCGGCAAAATCGTATATTTTTAATGAAATATCTGATAAATCTGTAAATCATAGCTAAGTATATAATTAGCTAGTTTCATACAATTTCTTGGTACAAATATTAATGAAGTAGTATTACTTATGTGTAAATTGTATATGTATAATGATCGTAGCTTCCATTTGTGATGTAAAGATCCACTTCAACTTCATAATTCAACCCGTTAGTGGGCGTAAAAGGAGGGTATTTCATTATAAAGCCCGCCAGAAAGCGCGCGTGTGAATCAAGCAGCTTATAAAATACATATTTTACGCCGTCGAAGTCCAGGCAGCAGTTATTCATGCTATATAAATATAATAATATTTATAAAAAGGTTCATTTTAATCAAAAAAAAATTATGATCTGGGGGCACAGCAGAGCCCCCCCAAGTCGAGTAAGAAAACAAAAAAAAAAGTGCACAGCCAAGTTAATCCATTATTTAAAACTTAAAAGTTTGAACTTCGATATGGTCATAATAAGATTCTGTTAGGTAAGATAATTATGTAATAGCTTAAGAATAAATTTACCGACTTGGATTACATAGATCCCAGAACGTTTTAAGGTAAAAGAACCGCATTGCGAGACTAGGGTATTTTACAAGTATGTTTTTGATGGCATTTATATTTACATAACAAATATCAAAGATATACAATAAAAGTACAGATTTTATTTATTTTTTCTTCTGTTTTAAAGGTTAGAATAACTAGTTATATCTTATTACAATAATAGCTAGAATATTACTCTTGTTTAATATTAATTTTATACCTATTTGTTCTCTAAATTAGTGTATTACAGTTCATTTAACGTAAATGTCTCGATGAAGCTAAAACAAAGAAGCAATGGCGATAAGTGAATAATGGAATATTAGTTCACTGATCCGAGGAAACAGAAAAGAACTAAAATGGACAAAAATAGAGGACCTACTACTATGTCCATGACAAAGTAATCCGAATAAAAAAAGCGCTGTGATCCTGATCCATTTAGTTCTACTCCACGTTTCATCCCATCTCACGTAACATTTTATTTGACATACCGTGATTTATTAATCAAAGGCACGACGATTTTCCATCGGTATTACTCGTACAATCGAAACGCAAGCATGAAAATTTAAAAAAAGTGAAATATGTAGCCTTTAAAGGGACGGCCATGATAAATGTACCCATATGGCAAAATGGACTCTAGTACTTGCCCCCCCCCCCCCCCAACGGCGGAGCGAAGGAGTATCCGGGAGACTTAAGTGGTTTAGGGTCCTCTCCTCGTGGTATGAGTTAGCATACCACGCTATGGAGAGGGTGGATAATGAAAGAGATGGGAATGCGTAAAGGTATTTCCCCGCGGAAAAAAAAACAAGTTTTTGCAGTCTACTAGTATTCTTGTTAACCCCTTGTGTTAAGCTAAAATGCTTGTGTTACGAGTGGGTTTACGTCAGCAGTGCAATGGGTGGGGATAGATCCGGCGACCACAAGATCACAAGTCCGACGCCCTAGCCTAATGGCTACGGCCGCTTGAATATATAATATAATAAGAGTTTACCTAGGTTGTGTACGGGAACCCTACGTTTGAAGTTACATTTTAATCTGTAATTTTTTTTTATTAAAAAAGTATATATAATGATCGATTACAAAATCAAAAATAAATCATTCTGCTGAATATAAATTTGTTGCTAAACAACAAAAAAAGAAACCACGGTGCATAAAAATGTTTCGTGTAATAAATATATAATTTTGATTTAAAAGCCGCAAGGCTCTACTTTGATGCGAGCATACCACAGGACAGAGGACTAAGCAAAGCGTGAAGAAAGCGAGCGGCCAACAACAAATATATGAAAACGTCTGCAACATATTATTACCGGCTCATTATCATCAGCCCGTATAACGTTTACTTCTAAACATGGACCTCGTATCGAGGAAGTGGTTTAATAATCATATAATAATTATAGCCAGCTACTCTTATTCAATGTTATTAGAATAAATTTAGTACACTCAAGTTGTAAAAAGTTTAAATGCATTTTCTTGCCCCTGAGACCTCAAGGAAGCATGTACAGTAAACTGACGTTTACGACATTTGGGACGCAAGCACACATTTAGTATATAAAAGTCCTTAATTTTGTTATTTAACGATGTCTTGGCGAGGTCAGAGCTCTGTATCTGACTAAGATTTTGATTAAATTCTAGCTACTGTAGTCTTAGTCTGTGGGAGAAGTTTCGGCATTAAATAATTTGTATTCACAAAAAAAAAATACGCCACGCATCGCAACATATCTGTAAAGACATCGAAGATTTGTAAAGTATGCTATAATATATTATGTACTTATATGCTTAACTAAAAATAAGTATTTTATTGTATTAAACTTATTTGGTGTATCCTTTTTTTATATAAAATATTATAAGCAGAGTTTTTGCACACTAATAGTATTCTTGTTAACCCCTCGTGCTAAGCTAAAATGTTTGTGTTACGAGTTGTCTCACGTCGGTAGTGCTTTAAGTTACACATGATCGCAAGTCCGATGCCCTAGCCATTGCGCTACGACCGCTTCAAATACATACATAACATAAGGGCATAGTACTTAATTATTAACACGAGCGTAATCTGTAACGTCGCTTAGCAGTACGAGTAACTTAGCTAAATCTATATTTGCTTAGTTGCGAGGCACTGTAGACTGGATTGAGTACAGTTGCAGTAGTATGACAATGCGAAGATAATGTAATTAATGTCATAGATTTCCACGAAACCACTTCTCATTGCATAATATAACTTTGTATTGTATGTAGGTATTTGTGTTTCCCTTTAATAACATTCGCGTCTACTTGTTGTCTGTAGCTACGTATCTGCTACGAGTTATTACATTGCTACGGCGTAGCGTAAAATTGATCAAAGTTTATGTCACAACGCACAACGGTCTCGTCCGTCCATTTCATTATTTTACGTAATTATTACATTTGCGAATTATGAAAATTCATACTCGTATATCGCTTTTATCTGAATAATGGAGGTTTTATAATAAAATACCAAAATTTACTCATGGAAGTTTTGTATCAGTGAACTATTCATATTTGAATATTTTGTTTATTTCGTAGATATACATTTTTAACCCGGCGTCAATCACGCCGAATCATATTGAACCGAGCCAATTTAAACTAACTAATATATTTTATTTCTGCGTCGGTGGAATGGTTTGAACGTTGGTGTAGCTGGAGATACAGCGTCCCTCTACCCGATTCAGTGATACGCTTAGTACCTACATAGCCACGTGCCCTAGATGATACACGTATGTCAAGTAAAAACGGGTCATTTTGACCCGGCATCATCGTCCTAGTTATTATTTTCATGTCACTGGCGCCGGGTTAAAATGAATTTAAGCAAGTAGCGACAAAAATAAGTAATATGTATCATTAATATCCAAAATAAATTATTCAATTAAATACAGATAATAACAGAATAAACGTAAAATCTATTAAAATGTTACCTTCGTAAAACAATAATTCAACTTAATTATCTAGTGTTAATCAACTCCAAAATTACTCGACATCTTGTGCCGTCTTCCTACTAAGTACTGTAAATATTAATTTGTTAAAAGGGAACAAAATGACGACCCAAAACATAAAACTAATTTTTAATTAAAATTACCAGGGGATTAAATAAGGAGTTATCGGTATAGTGCATTTTGCAACAAAAATGCTATCTCCCCTCCTAAAAGTATCGGGTTTTTAATCGTCATATGACTAGTAGTAGACTTAGTATTTTTGTGCCTGCTCGTTTCCCTACAAAATTGCTCCATCGCTCGTCGAGGACGCTCACAATTTTAGGTCTGTTAATAGCGCTTAATGTGGATATGGACGGAGAGCTGACAACCGAAACGGCAAGGTAATTTGATCATTCATAAAAATGATTTATCAGCTTACCTGGAGCATTCTAAGCATAAAGACGTGGCAGGATTCGCGTGGTGGATGTGGGAGTTATGAGGTGGGAAAAAAAAGGTAATGTGATCAGGATTACTTTTTATGCCAAATGGTTTGCCAACCGCCCCAAGCACACAAAAAAAATCTGGCGTCATTTGGTTGGTAGAAAGGTATCGCCAGGCTTAATTAAAGTGAGGAAAAAAAATTTTTTAGGTAATAAGAACAAGGCCGGGTTTTTTTTGTTCTTAAAGTTTATTATTCCCAGAGGCTAGGAAAAATAAGCAAACCAATTGGCATAGATAGTAATCCTGATCACATTACCTTTTTTTTTCCCACCCCATAACTCCCACATCCACCACGCGAATCCTGCCAGGTCGACTTCTTCATGCTTAGAATGCTCCAGGTAAGCTGATAAATCATTTTTATGAATGATCAAACTACCTTGCCGTTTCGGTTGTCAGCTCTCAGTCTTGAAATCGCAAAATCTATTCATTTTTAGCTACAATGCACTTCCAATAATGCGTTTCGATATTTATTTTAAATATATTTGTTGCAGAGTAACCTGGTTAGCAAGTGAAGGTTTAACGAACTATTTGAGACGAGTTATCCAAGACGAGAAAAGTCGTGAGATACAAAACTGCCAGTCTTACCAAGATTTTTCGACAATACCGGAGAACAACTTACAAAAAGGACCAAAAGACAACAAAGGAAGAAGGTTGTCTTATCACCGGGCGGTGTCGGGAGATGACTCGCGATATTATGAGTCGAGTCTCAATCGAGTCGAGTCGAGTATACGACGCAAGCAGCTCATTCCCGAGAACTCGGAGGTACGTAATTTTTTAATTGTAATGTTAAGTCCCTTTTCGAGTGCTATGTCTTCGTAGCATACTTATACGGTACATTGTAGGTATAATAATATTATCCTCATATAAAATTTTTTTTTTTTACAAGATTCAATCACTTCAATATAATAATGGTCGTGAAGAGATGCATAGTTATAAGTATAGTAAAATCGTTATTTAACCAAATAGTAAAGTTTGAGACTTTGGATCTTTTCAAAATTCGAAGCTGCAGTAACGTATAAGATACTTCTGTTATTACAATCGTTCAAAGGCTACGGTAATCATTTACGATCAGGCGGGCTGTATGCATGTTCTTGTTGTAGTATAATATATAAAACGATAATTATTAGAGTTAAGTGGAGGAACTTAGTTGATGGGTCACATAGGATATTTAAGAACAACCGGTGTTTTAAAAATCAATCTATGCAACAATTAAATAACGTAAGTGTGATGTGTCTTATGGATGCCATGAACCCTTGGAGGATGGTCTGACCAAACACGAATTTGCGCTCAAAACTGTCCTCTCACAGCCTAGCCGTTCTTCGACTTACAGTGATAAGCAAAACAATACTTGGCTTTAAATATTCACTTAAGTAGTGTCTTACTGTCGCGGTCTCTATTGCTATAGTAATAGAATGACACCTTTTTTTCCGGGGGGAATTGCATTTACGCTTTCACACCGCCGCTGCAGCATATTCGCGCGCTGGCGGCGGGATATGTGGGACTCGTCCTCTCCATAGCGTGGTATTCCAACTCATGCCACGAGGAGAGGACGAGTCCCCTCAGACACTCCTTCGACCCGCCGTTGGCGGGGGCCGGGTACGCATAAGCGATCCGACACCAGCGACCGCCCTGAGCCGATGTCCAAGTCCCACAGGAGGTTCCTTTTTGCGCAGGTTGCTTAGTTTGTAGTTTTTAAATCATTTATTAAGGCTGGAGCTCTGCTCGAGTAATGCCTGGTGAAATAGCAAAAGTCTCGTGGCTAACTACATGTTATATCCGTCCGAATAAAAAGAGAATTTCTTCACAGCACAGCTTGTATAAACAACTTAGCCGAGTGTGTACACCAATAGGCTAGATGATACTTTTTGAAATTATTTTTTGTTATGTTTAAGTATGGTTTTATTAGACCAAGCAAAAAAATATGGTATTGTTTTGAGATTGGTAAATTAATAATTATAGATATATTATAAGTATTTACCGAGACGTTAACACTGAACGATTGCCACAAACTTACAGGAACAAATTTCTCAGAGACAAGACAACCTCAACAAGGTTAAGCCTCTAATCTTATACCTACTACTAAGCTGTTATTTTGCCCAGTTTCTATGAAATAATTACAACGATTAATGTATCTACGATTTTGCGATTTATACACGCTATCTGTCCCGCGCGGTTTTATTCGCGTAGATTCCGTTCCTGTGGAAATTTTAACCTTAAATATAGCCTATGACACTCACAAATGACGTGGTTATTGGTAAAAGAATCTTCAAAATCGATTAAGTAGATCCAGAAATTACACCCTACAACGTCACAAACTTTACCTCTTTATAGATTTACTCTTGTGTTACTGGCCAGTTGAATGTACGATACATTGTTGCTTTTATTTTCATATTTTAAACATGGAATATTCCGAGCATTCAATCGTGTTTAATTGGCAAAGTACACTGTCCAAAAAGAGAAATTTACATCAAACGAATTCTACAATCTATAAACGATTTTTTTATTGCGTACACTGTATTTATAGAGTATTCCGCAGTGGCGAGCGGAGGCTGCTCACTGTCAATAACTAAAATGTTTTTTTTTTATGTGTTGACTTTAAATTTTATTTTTTATATTCAAGTATGGTAAGAGTTTATTCATAGCCAATAGCACACATATGCTTGGCTAGTAAATCAATAAAGAGGAAGGTAATTTTTTTTAAACCTTTGTTTTAAAAATAACGATTTTTTGAATTCATTACAAAATATGTACACAACACAAAGTTTCTTCCATTCACTTCAACAGCCGTGTACGTCAAATGCTGAACATGGGCCTCCTTTTTACACTTTATTGCCATAATCACCACGCTTGGCATGCAGATTGGTGACCGCAGTAGATGGTAGATAGCCCTGAGTTGATTGATGCTACTGCTCACCCATTATCTGTTTGTCCCTTAATCGTCCTCTTGCGACACCCATGGAAATATATAGGATGGTCTTATCTAAGCCGGAGAATATACGGCACAAACTTTAAAATATAATTAAAAGACAACTGCAAAAGATATCTTGCGATATATTTTATAATATCGGTTAACTAAAAAAAATATTATTAACGAGTAATTATAACTTTAATGAATTTCCCGACGCTATGACATTTTGCTTAATTTATTCATATATATATGTTAACCTTATATAGGTATGTTAATTAGAACAAGCTAAAGCAAAATCTACCGCTAAAAGTCAATATCACACCATTTTTTATCACTAAACAATACGAAATAATTACTTTGGATTTATCTATATCAATATAATAAAACGCTTTGTTTTGATGACAGTGAGTGATCAATAAACGGCTAAAACCGTTCTATACAACATTGCAATTCAATAAGAAAAGTTTTTTTAATAAATCCAAATCTAAGAGGATGACTATTTTAAAATTGGCGCGCAATAGCTACAATTAAATGAAAAACTTAAATACGTACTGTCCATAAGTTTATAGTTATGAGGGCAAAACCGTTGAAATAACATACTCTACGTGTATTACTCTAAAAGTAACACCACACAAAAAAATGCTGAAAGCAATTTTCATAAACGCGAGTTTTTAAAATCTAACCGCCATCAAACCACTCTGGCCACTAAACGTTAATTTTATTTGCTTTAATTTCGCTTAAAATACAAATAGATATTTAAAAAAAACTTTGTATTCCTTTACAACCCCGAAAGTGTAACTAAAGTAAATGTAACAAATATTCGAGATCGCCACTTATTTATGAAAAAATATGTTAAAATGCAAAAGGTTTTCCAAGGTGGCGCGCTAGTGCGCAGGTGTGAGCCTTTCTACAACCCTTGGATGGAAGCCCCGCTTTAGAACCCTTCATTGTCGGTGGAACTGCCTAGCGGTACGCGCGCGACCGTGCTGCTTTCCTAGACATTCGAACTTAAACTCACAGTGATAGTGATATATATAATTTTATTCTAACTTCTTAAAATCAAAATGGGTTAAAATTTTTGGTTGATAAATTAAATTAAAAAATTTCCATTTAATACTTTCCTTATAGTGTTATAGAACTTTAAAAGTTACCGCAACTTTCGGGCGCTTAAAGTTTTCCGTGAGTTTGTTTATTTTCCGGCCAGACCTGGAATAGGTAAATATAATAGGAATTGGTAAACTTATTTAACTAACAATTATTATAATATCTAATATATTTTTATGAATACTTAATAAATCTAAAATTAAAAAGAATAAAACAACAATTTTAAATAAGTTTACCGAAATAATAACCATTATTTTTATTTCAGGACATAATCATTTTTGTAAAATCTGTATATTTCAGCAGTAAGGTTAGGATCATGAAGGGTGTTTTCTCGAACGATAAAATCTCGTTTATTGGATTCGGGCCAAGGTGTTTCATTAGCAGTTCCAAGTTTAAGCGTAGTTCGGACACGCAGGTCTCAGGATGTAATTTACATGTCTCTGATGCGTGTCAATTTCTTTAGCAATTTTTGGTCATTAGGAGACACGAATTCATTCATTAAATTATAGTTTAATGGTAATTAAAGTTTAAAAAGCATTATAATTGAGAATTAATCTTAATTTTTATAGAATTTTTTTCGCAATGGTGATTCAATTTTCGAAATATAATAAGGAATTTTAAATAAATTAATATTTGAATCATAATATTATTATAAATAGTTAAATTTGTTTTTTATTTATTCGCCGACGGTACATAAAGAAAATTCTAAACTTTAAAAAAAGTGTGGAGCATTTAAAAAATCAACTTTAATATTTAATACATTAAAATGGAAAATTAACTATCTTTTTCTAGATAAGATAAATATTTAAAATCATGTTTATTGAATTCTAATCATAATACCGATCCAAATTTCGATATTAATGACTTTTTTCATTTAAACGACTTTAAATATAAATTATAATGATTAAGTTTTGTTTAATTTTCCGAGGGTAACAGATAACGCTTAATTAAAAAAAAAATTAAAAAGCATAATAATTGAGAATTAATGATCTTTGTCAAGATTAGATAAATATGTAAAATCATTGAATTTTAATCATAATGCTCATCCAAATTTTAATATTATT
This sequence comes from Nycteola revayana, assembly GCA_947037095.2. Lineage (NCBI taxonomy): Eukaryota > Metazoa > Arthropoda > Insecta > Lepidoptera > Nolidae > Nycteola > Nycteola revayana. The sequence continues at coordinate 27,277,960 of OX344842.1, read as the reverse complement.
TCGAAATTTAGATTAGTGAATTTAAATAAATTTAATTCATAATTTAAAATAAAAAAAATTCGTCCCCGTCGGTACTTAATAAAAATTCTTAGGATTAAAAAATCCCGTTACATTACAAAACAAATTAAATCTCATCTTAATATATTCACTAAATATTTCTAAAGATTCGGAGATTAACATGTCAAATCATTATCATGTTCTAAAATAATTTTGTTTTTATTTTAATAAACTAAATGTTTTAAAAGCTTAGAGGATAATATAATTAGAAATATCCATGTAGGATATAATAACTTCACCCAATATTGATTCAACCAATGCATGATAAAATTTACCAAAACTTACTTAACTTCAGGAAACATTTTGTTTTCATGTTATTAAATCTAAATATATGTTGAAATACAAAGCTTAGATTATAATATTTGAAATATCCAAATATGATATAAACTACAAAATTAATTAATATTAATGATGATTTGAAAAAAAGCAAAGTGCAAGTCGCACTCGCGCACAAAGGTTCCGTACCATTTTCGAGTGCACCCACCTGGTGTTGTTATAGATATGGAGCAAAAAAAAAAGTTTGTTGTATGGGAGCCCCCCCTTAATATTTATTTCATTTCATTTTTAGTATTTGTTGTTATAGCGGCAACAGAAATACATAATTTGTGAAAATTTCACCTGTCTAGCTATCGCGGCTATTGAGATACAGCCTGATGACAGACACACAGCGAAGTCTTATTAATAGGGTCCTGTTTTTGTCCTTTGGGTATGGAATTGAAGACATTTTTCTAATAGGAATAAGATTTAGAATAAATATATCATGTATTTATAAATTTGTGGGTAATTGGATTCTAATAAAGTATGAAATCGACGGTTCAACCTAAAGACGCTTAGTAAAAATTAACTTAAATGAAAAAAATATTATAAAGGTCAACAAAATTTTACTTTTTTCAAGTTGCAGAACTTCTATTTTAATTTTTGTATTAATCAGTGTTAATTAAAATCTGAACAATAATTACAATTTATAAATCACGTCACATTTTTGACATATTTGCTTGTAAATATATAAAACTATGCTGATTTTGCTATATTTGCAACTTTATTTAGAATAGTATAATATTGTAATTCTTAACTTAATATAATATATTAATAGTTAAACAACTGCAGTTTTTAATGCAGTTTACAAAAAGCTTCTATGATTTTCTAATGCAAAGATATTGATGATTTTGTTGGTTTTTATTTTTCTCATACATTTCAATAGAGTCATTTTACTGATGGCACTCAAACACACTGTTTACTTAAACAACTCTCTTTTATACAGGAACCAGGTAGTTACAAATTTAATATTTTTAATGCATTATAATGAACAAACTTTGTCGATAGAGAAAATTTTATAAAAAAAAAAATGGTGTCGTGGGACACCAGGTAGGAACGAAGTTCCTTCGAAAGTATTTGTTTGTAAACACGATTGTGCCCCTTATTATTTACTAGCTTTCCGCGCGCGGTTTCACCCGCGTAACTCCCGTTCCCGTTGAAACTTTATAATAAAATATAGCTTATAACCTTCCTCGATAAATGGGCTATCTAACATTGAAAGAATTTTTCAAATCGGACCAGTAGTTGCTGAGATTAGCGCGTTCAAGCAAACAAACTCTTTGCGTTTTTATACTCATGATAATTTCTCAACGAAATGTCCGATTGTAATAAAACAAAAAGTATTTTACTTCTACATAAATACCCTTGATAAAAAAATGCTTAATTTGGATAAGGATTAATATTATTATATACATTTAACGTAGTTTCTTTCTTCAGACGATTTAATATTTTTTTATGAACATAAAAGCGGTTATTGTGACTAAACTATGATAGTTAGATATATGCTTTTGCGGACTTATTTGTAGATCTTAATAAGACCTACAAACCCGTAGTACATCGTTTTGTTCTATTGTCAATATTTTTTGCAGCGCACGCATTAATAGGTTTTCGCTTTTACACCTTGGGTTACAAAATCGCAATTTTCTTACGGATCCCTAATTTTTTTGAAAATAAAATATAGCCTGTAACCTTCCTCGATAAATGGACTATCCAACACTGAAAGAATTTTTGAAATCGGACCAGTAGTTCCTGAGATTAGCGCGTTCAAACAAACATTAAACGGCTTGAACGTTTGAGTGGCTATAGCAAAAAGTGTCGTGACAACTTTCGTAAGAATTTTTTCCGTCTAGCCCCCTTTCACAACGCGCGATAAGGAACTTCGTTCCAAAAAATAGAATTTTAATAATATTGCTGAATTAAATTAAGATATTCATATCGAAACTTAGCGGCAATTAAATGTTAAAAATCATCTTTAATTATAATGAATTTTAAATGATTAAATTGGTATTTTTTTATTTCCCGTCGGCATATAACTAAAGTTATTAGGTTTCGAAAACAACCGGTTACTTTTTATACCAATAAAATCTAAGTCTTATTTAAATATTACTTAATTACTGATTTGTATTGATTAACATTAATGAAATGTGATTCTATGGTAATGTCTTTATTATATTATAGAAAATCGCAATGCACGTCTATTTTTATTTTATTTTTATTTTCATAGGAAAACAAACAGTGAAAACAATATTGAAGTTTTATGTCTTAGTTGACACGATTGACATCACTCAGGACAATCTGAACGCATCCAACGCCTCGTCAACGTTTGGTGACGTAATAAACAAATCGAGATTAGGCAAGTCCGACATGATTTGATTTATCGCTTGTGGACATCTCACAAAGTAGGAATTTAGCCTATAGTTACTCGAGTATTGATTAACATTAAACGTGCATTTCCGCCTCGCAATATTATAAGGTTGTTTGATACCAATTTTAGACAACAATTCAGGAGAATCAACTTTACAATTTATCAATTTTGAATAAAAAACAGTATCTGCTATATGACGGGAGTCCTAACCTTGAAAGGGAGTATATGATGCCTTCGACATCTTGATTGATAATCTGAGTCGTATTTTTTACATTTGAACTGCAAGTATCTCATGAAATTTGATTGAACTTTTTCAAGTCTATCAATGTGAACTTCATATAGGGGGTTCCATACCTGAGATCAGTATTCAAGGTTCCGTCGAACATAAGAACAGTATAGTACTTTAATAACTTTGATATTGGTTAACTGAGAACATTGCCTTTTGATGAACCCCAATAATTTTCTGGCATTTTTCGCAATACGTTAATTGACATATGTTAATTGACTGTCGTGTGTAATGCCAAGGTCCTTAATTTCTTTTACAATATTAAGTTTGGTGCCGTTCATCTGATACGTAGTTATATTTTATTTTAATTTTTTTTGTGGGATAAAATTATAGCATTACATTTGTTAACATTTAGGTATAACTTATTTATAAGACAGTATGCCTCTAATCTGTCAACTGAAAGTCATCTTTGCTTGAGATATTATGAAATATTTTCATATCGTCAGCATAGAGCAGAAACTTGGAAGATTCGGAACATGTGCTCACATTATTAATAAAAATATTAAATAATAGTAGCCCGAGTAGAGATCCCTATGGCACTCCTAGAGGAACATAATTTCAAAAGAAACATAGCCATCGACAACTACTTTTTGAGATCAGTTTTCGATATAGGAACAGAACCATCTGAATAAATAGCCATGAATTCCAGCCGCTAAAAGTTTCTAAAGAAGTATGGAAATATCTATACGGTGAAACGCTTTGCTGAAATCAGTGAAAATAGCTATTGAAATATAGATATGCGTAAATTCCTTTTTGAATGTTTCGACGGCTCAAACAAGTCACAATTACTGCCGGCGTGAATGCAATCAATAAAAATAATTTTGATAAATTTCTAAGACAACCATTTTATTACATCAATGCCAATAGAATATCCGAATTTGAAAAAAATGGGTTATTTAAATATTATTATTAATACTTATAGGTTGTAAAATCTGTATTCATATTAAATAATCAATTATAAAGATAGCGAAAACTTTCATTCTCATTTGAAATCTCATATTCTATTAAAGTACGAGTTCAATAAATATAAAATTCATCTTTTCTAATTTTCCGACCGATCAAGTGGATTTTCTACACAAAAATGATTGTAACCTAAATACTATATTTGATAATAACATTTGAAACTTTGATGAATTACAAAATAAGAGAGGACATCAAATCCTTGCAAGATTTGGGAGATATACTGATATCGGAGTCGGAGTCGGAGTCGGAGTCGGAGTCGGAGTCGGAGTCGGAGTCGGAGTAGGAGTCTGAATCTGAGTCGGACTCGAGTACTAATTGCATTAGATCTACTTTCAGAAGTTTGTTTTAGTAGGTACTAGGTACATACAGTGCTAATACCAACACCTATCCCTAGTGTGGATCTAGGGTCTCCCTTGTTTGAGCGAAAGGAATTTAACAAATTTTCAATTCCCAAAAATTTTTTTGCATAATTTCATTTGCCAAATTATTACTTAGCAAAAAATTAATTTACTAAAAAATGTAACGCACACCTAATGTTTGGGAAATGAACGTTTAAACTGTAACTTGTTTACCAACTAGTACTTTTAACATTTTTACTTAGTAAAATATTTCAGTTGGCATAACAGTTTTAACGCAAAATCAAATAAGCCAACCACAAGCCAACTACCAACGGGATACTATTTTTTTTTTTTTGTTTTCCCGGGGGGAAATTCATTGACGCATTCCCACCCACTGCAGCGTATTCGCGCGCTGGCGGTGGGATATGTGGGACTCGCCCTCTCCATAGCGCGGTATGCTAAAGTCATACCACGAGGAGAGGACCCTAAACCACTAAAACCTCCCGGACACTCCTTCGATCCGCCGTTGGCGGGGGTCGGGTACGCATGAGCAATCCGGCCCAACCAACGGGTAACCTGCTAAAAAACAATATCTTTTTTCTATTAATGCAAGTCGTTTCTGGCACTCGCCAGCCGCTGCCGCGGCACCGCTCGATTCGCTCGCTCGGCTCGTGCGTAGGAGGTCACCGTTTTAACCTAACCTAACCTACTCATTTTTTTTAATGAAAGATGAAATTAACCTAATCTATATAGTTGAGTTCCGGGTAAACGTTTATTGTCTGAAGAATGTTTGCTGTAATAAATCATTTGATTAAAGACCAAATGCCATAATGACATTATACTTGGTAATATTTTGCCAAGTAAAAATTTGACCAAATAAAAATATGCGTACTAAAATCATTCGAAATATTGCAATGGTATAAAAAAGGTTGCTAAAATTGTTTGGGTAATTAAATTTTGTCAAAATCTTTTCGGCAAAACGGCAGGCACCCGTGGATTTAAGTATAATGAAACAAGCAACCAGTGTTGTCAACTGAACCATTTTTGATTATAAGGCGGTAAATTTCCATTTTCTAAACTCACCTATAAAATATAGGAAATAACTTTATAAAAATAAGCCGTGAATATAATAAAAGCAAAATAAAATGACGAATTAAATTCAGTATACGCGCCTTAAAACATTAATTCATTATTCCATTGTGATATTACATTAAATGTTCAGATGTAGCCATTTCTAGATATTAATTAACAGGGTATTCTTATTATTTAAGATTCGAGTACTTAGTTCGATATCAAGAAACATTTGTTAGGATAATCCAAATGTTTCCGTTGAATGTCAATATTATTGTGGTATTACGCAACATAATAATTTACCTTTGCTTCATTTATTTTGTTGAAATATAAAGTTTTTATATTTCAACAAAATAAAATAGCGCGTGGGGGGCGCCCCCCGATATCTTATTAAATCATTATTTATATCCCTTAACTTTAAAATTAATTACAAAATTACTAATATACAAGAGAGGCTTCTCAATTGGGCGAATACCTTCACCTTACAGAATGACATAGCCAAAAAAATTATTGATTAATTTTGTATTCCGGTGGTTGAGTATTGTCGCCAGAGCTCTGGAGAGAGTCAAGGGGCAAAAGAAACAATGATGGCTAGCCCTGTACATATGTACCTAGTGCACTGCCATAAGATGTCATTGCCGTTTTGACTTATCATCCGGTAGATAAGGCTAATTGGCTTCGTCAAGAATAAAAACAAAATTAAAATCGGTTCAGATTCGGATCAGATTTTAAGTTCATTCATAAAATTACAAAAATATAATTCCTTTTTCTGTTAATATTAAGCTGATCTGTCTTCTGGATAAGATAGTTTTCTTACAGTCTTAGGAAAGTTATAATCCTATGACTTTCCTAAGACTGTAAGAAAACTGTATACACACATCTTCTATCAAATTTAAAAAATATCAAGTTAGATTAAGTTTTCTTAAAAAAGTATTTTCAAACATTTACGATAATATACGGGCTGATTTCGGATAAGGGTTTTTTACGGAACTGCTACTTCACTACAACCACCGAACACCACTTCAGTTCTGGATACGAAAGACAGTTCCTACTACTCCGACTATGACTGCACCGGTGGCTCAGTGGTTACGGTAGTTGCTTTTGAGACCTGGTGTTCTGGGTTCGATTCCCACCCGGGACAATTATTTGTGTGAACCACAAATAATTGTTCTGAGTCTGGGTGTACTTTGTGTCCGTGAAATGTATGTTTGTAAAGTCCCCCGCGACACAGGGATTTATTACCCTAGTGCGGGAGTTGTCTTTAAAAAAAAAAAAACAAAAAAACTCCTCATAACCTGCAGAAAACTACCAAGGCTGGAAGAAAGGTCACAATCCCGAGCCATTATCACTAGGAGGGGAGCACTATAGCGGCTACTCACCAGGCTACTATAATACCGACCTGTTACCTTACCTCCATCAAATCTACCAACAATATTCAACGTAAAAACATTACCATTACCACAAGTACTTCGACGTGACCATCAATGAAACTGGAAAACTGTTAAGAAACCGAAAGTGACTTTGGCAGATGCGTTTGTAGTCTTGCAAAAGACTTTAGTCTAAAATAACCAGGGAATGTATGCAGTGTTCAAAAAGACTGACACGAAAAGTAGTACGATGTCACACGAAGAGCGGGATCGGACGGTGCGAAGACACAACCTGTCGGCGCGGCGCGCCGCGATGTACACTCGCGCGGTCGCTCATACCTCGCGAACAAAGTGTATCTTGCCATTAATACTGTAACAATTGAAAATAAACAAAATATTACATTTGAATTAAGAATTTGTAATTTTTATATGATTCTTCATTGTGTTTTCTCATTTTCGCGCATTGCATATAATTTGTGATATTAAAATAAAGTGGGGTGATGAAGAGAACCGAATCGCTGTGATTGCATTATAAAAACTTTCCATACCCTTGGTATTAGTTAAATGTTTTGTTTGATAGGTACAATGGCTATTGATTGATAGGTACGTTCTTACAAAAAAGGCGATCAAAGCAGTAAGGGAAAGAATGGGAAAGAAAGCAAAAGATTTTATCTCGGGAGATGAAGATAACATCTAGAACCATGTCGCGGTTAAAAGATAACTTATTACTTGCAGCTGCAGCTTCGCTGTCTGTCTGTCTGACACCAGGCTGTATCTCAAGAACCACAATAGCTACACAGTTGACATTTTCACATATGATGTATTTCTATTGCCGCTACAACAACAAATACTCAAAATAAAATAAAATAAATATTTAAATAAATATTTCCCATACAAAACAAACTATTTTTTCTTTTTTTGCTTGATATCAAAATCGGCAACATGTAACAACACTCGAATATGGTACGGAACACCTCGTGCGCAAGTCCAACTCGCACTTGACCTGCTTTTTAATCAATAGAGTGACTGAAGTGGAAGATTTATATGTATAATACACCAGCGTTGCAACCGTGCGAAGCCGGGGCGGGTTGCTAGTAAATGATAATTAAAAAAAGAATAGGGTGGTAAAATTGAAACAATTACTTAAACGGTATACAAAAAACTGCCACATGAGATTTCTTTTACAGTCGAGCAATATTTTAACAAACAAATGACCGTGTTTATGCTCAAAGCTCTAAGGAAGCTTCCCAATTAGTCAACAGAGTACAACGTTGGCATTCAGTGATGGTTCAGTGGGGTGTTAGCTATGAAGGAGTGACCGAGCCATATTTTTGTGAAAAAGGTATCTAAAACAACACCATGTTCAATAACCAAGAATGGACGTTTAAAGGACTGTATTGCAGCCAATGGAGACCACTTCGAAAAACCTTTATATATTTTTAACGATTTTATATTAATGTATTAAACTAGCACACTGTAATAGTAATTAATGTTACGTATAACAATAAAATAAAATAAATATTTTCCTTGTCGCAATATTAATGGCAAGACTAAGTACTCGGATTACTATTAGTACTATGTAAATATTGTATATTATTGAGTAAATGCATGGCAATGATTAATGTTTATGTCTACGTTTCTAAAATGAATCACGCCAAATTTAACGAGCCAACTGTCAACCCTCTTGCTTAGTGTCAAATGGGTTTTTTAATGTAAGAGCATAATTTATTGTGTCAGTTAATCTATTTTTAACATTGCGTTTAGAATGTAGGTACTGGATTTTTTTCTTAATACATTTGTATCAAAAACTGAATTCAATTTAACTGCAAAATTAAGTAAGCTTGTTATGTTAGTTGTTGCTTGGCTAAAATTTTGCGGAACCTGATGTTATTTATTATTCTGAAAACACATTTTTAAAGTGCCACAGATATCTACGTAACAATTTCAAGCAGCCCCCTTTCTTATATTCGCCTACGCGATCAAACATTGTACCTACCTATACTATTTGGACCAACTTTGTTTGTTCAGCAAACAATTTCGGGTAACCCCGCCGGTGTGCTTAACTTTTAGTAAGTATTCAAAAAATCTTGCCATGTATAAGACGTTTCTTTAAATATAATGTTTGTGGTCAACAAGGTATGAGAACAGTTAAATATCCCACTTAAGAAACTATTGTAAAGTAGGTGTTACTTTAGGCAGTGGTCATTTGTTTCTTAATTGTCCAAACCAAAGTCCCTTTCCAATGTCTGTTTTTTAGTGTTCCGTAGTCCTCAAGGAACCCATATAGTTTCGTCATGTCCGTCCGTCCGTCGGCGCTCGTACTCCGCCGTTACTAAACTGATTGTCACGAAAATTGGTAGAGGGATGTGTATTGAAGATCTAAAACTTGTTTCTATATCATATAATCACTAAGCGGAGTTCGGATTGGTTGCATTGTCTCTTACCGAAAGGCTTTGTATTTTATAAACACAGTTACAACAACAACTGGTTATATTCAGTTATTAAATAAATGTACCTATTTTAGAATTAAAACTTTCGTGAGTGGTACACATATTTAATATTAACTATCCGGTTGTACTCATGATTTGTCATCATCAGTTAGTTATCCCGGCGCCTCGACGGCGCGAGTCAACTACTCCTTCAGAATGGACCTCGGGATGGTCTCGAAACTAGTCGGACATAATATCCGATGATGACAAATCGTGAGTACAATTGGATAGTTAATATAAATAACTTTAGGTACCTATTTATTAATCGCACCGGTGGCGCAGTGGTTACGATAGTTGCCTCTGAGAGCTGGTGTTCTGGGTTCGATTCCCACCCGGGACAATTATTTGTGTGAACCAGAAATAGTTGTTCTAAGTCTGGGTGTTCTGTGTGTCCGTGAAATGAATGTTTGTAAAGTCCCCCGCAACACAGGGATTTCTTTGCCTATTGCGGGAGGTTTAGGTTTTATTAAAAAAAAAGAAAAAAAAATAGGTTATGTATGGCATTTTGTAGGAATTTATTATAACGTGTAGTTGCTTATTACCTAATTGGATCGAGGTACAAATGAACCCAAGGTGCAACACAAAAAAAAATGTAGAAAAGTATGTAATTTTTATACGCGTAGGTACGTATAGATACAATTGATTAAAAAGTGCCTCAGAGTGCACGTTAAGCTGTCGGTCCTGACCTGATCTCTGATTGATCGTGTCGGTAGAACCGTCCCACACGACATTGAAAGTAAAGGAATAGAGAGTGCACCTGTGTTTGCCGGGAGATTAGCCAGGACATATTGTAATGTGTGCGTACATTATAATATGTCCTGGCTAATCTCGTTAATCAGTATTCGGTCGGGAGGTATATACTGGATGACTTCTTTTACCGTCTTGAAAATAATAGGGCCTGTTATGTACATGAAACAGATGTGTAGGTAAGGCATAGTATTTTTTTTTATCTCATAGAGTGAAAGTCGTAACCGTAAAAATGCTCACCTAAATTTGATTGCGGCCTAATATTATAGGCATAATTTTAAAACAAAAAAAATTGGTAGGTACCTATTTTATCGTTACAATTTTTACTCGAGGTCAGTAAAAAAAAGCTAAAATAACTATGTCTTAGACATCTAATTCATATGCATATTATGCTCTATTATTTTTAAGACGGTAAAAAAGCCATCTCGGTATATAAATATCTTCTATATATAATTAAAAAGAATCGCCAAAATGTGTTTACGTACTGACAAAATACTTTATAAAACTTTACCAATTTGGTTAGTTATTTTTTTATTGTATTATTTATTATGAGGATAAGATTGGTATGAAAGTAAATGTTGTAAAATCCACGGGAAATAATTAAACGATCGACGGACACGGGCTACGCCGGGCAGTGTATTAGGCTTAAGCTCCTTTGTTCGATTATTTCCACTCTGGGTTATCTGGGATAAATCACATTATAGTGTCGCATAATGACTTCTATTGTGTTCAATAATAACCACCTAATCTTATTCAGTCACGTAACTAATAATCGGTAAATTTTGAATTTAATTTTAAATTATGTGGATTATTCATTTGTTTAGGTTTACCCCTTGGCTTTAGAGTGCTTGAAATGTAAACTTTACCTTTTAGCAATCCAAATTAGACTGAGCTTAAGATTTAATAAGGTTGCTATTTGATTTCCTCTAACATTGGTACCATTTTGTCATTTTTTTTCCACATTTGCGACAGTTGAAGTAGTAATAATTAATTATGTTAACTACATATTATATAGCAAAATAATTTTGATTTTCTAAAGTGAACAAACTTTATTTTATTATTATTTAGGTTTTTAATAGCGTGTACTGAAAAAGATTTCAGTGTATTCATTGGCCTATTATGAGGAGAGTCTTAACGGACTTGAGTAACAATTATAAGTTTATGTCTTTTCTTTATATCAAGTTATGATATAAAAGAAGACGATATTTTTACAAGCTACTTCACGGCTAATATGTGGTGCACGTTACCACATATTAAGTTTCCATTTTAATATTCTTACATCTTTCACCGGAAGTTGCCAATTAAAAAGTAAAAAATCCTACTTGTATTTTTACTTTAAATTCGAAAGAAGAAAAAAAATTTTAACTTCACTAACTAGATTTGATTGATATTTTCTTCAGATATACTTTGTAAGTTATATTAAAATATAACAATCCACTAAAAAGAGTGGAGGCTTTACAAGCAAAACTCCGTTTCTTTTGCATGTAAAACTAGTCGCAGCTAGTAGTCATACATACAAATTAAATCGGAACAATACTATTCATTTGTAACAGAACCATATGGATAAAACAGTATCGCTTATTTGAGATGGACCATGAACAAGCAACAGCAGATATTAAGCTGAATAATTGTCATTCAAATCTAGGCCCATGAATATGTAATACCGACCACTGAAACTTAGATATTAAAATCTGATTGAATCGTCTGTGTTAAATGTAAACTGTTATTACACCATAAATTGAATTGGCCTACATTAATTGTGACGGTACCTACTTAAAAACACGTTAGTATAGTGAAATAAAAAGATGATAATCGAACTATTATTTGATAGCCAAATCACAACGTAAGGACATATACAGTAAACAAAACATGATATAGGTAATCTGTTCCATATTATAAAAAGAAAAAGTTTTGTTTATGAATATAAACTCAAATACCACTGACGGATTTCGATACTTCCGAGAGACGGTTTTACCATAGTAACCACAATTGGCAGGCGGGTTGGTGACTGCAGTATTATGTTGTAACACACAGAGAAACGCTGCAGCCTAATTATAACAATCGGAACCCACGGCTTAACGTTCTTTCCGAGGCACGGAGGGTAGTCCCTCAACCAACCAGACCCGGAAAGAAATCTAAGCATTTAGACAAACATTTCCTGTCCGGCGTGGGGATCGAACCCACTACCTCTGAGATTTAACCTCAATATCATTTTTGAAAACCTATCCAAAAATAAGCCACAAGTAAGGGTTTGTGAAAAAATAAATCAGCTTGAGTTCTAAGTATACCCCCTAAGTAGACCCCTATAATTTATTGATTTTTTTCTATTGTTGTGTGAAAATCATAATACGGTTCACAGAATACATCTGCTTACCAAGTTTCAACAGTATAGTTCTAATCGTTTCGGGAAAACGTGGCTGTGACATACGGACGGACAGACAGACAGACAGACATGACGAATCCGTAAGGGTTCCGTTTTTTGCCATTTGGCTATGAACCCTAATAACCCATCCGGTCGTCAACATTAATGTTATTATATTTGTTATAAAGCTTAATACAAATTAGACATTATTTGCATTTCTGAATAACATTGAATTTGGGAATGGGCTCTAGAATTTAATAACTCTCTATTGAAACGTGCATTTTAGACCGAATCCTTAATTGGTACAGTAAAAGCTTTGTGTATCGAACCACGGAATATATTTATTTAATTTGACGTATTATGAGAAATTTATGTAAAATATAAGTAAGTATGTAAAAATTAATTAAGAACGCGCGTGCAACTCCGTAAATATAGCATCTTAATAATGAAAAAAATATCGAGTAGTTTTTGCGTTAATACTAAAATACAAATTTTCCTCTATATCGTATTATTATAGAAGTCGCGGACTGACTTCACTCACACCAATAAAATGGTTCAAATATTTGGGGGATTGAGTGGAATGAACTTCTTAACAATCTTTAAAGTTTAATTCTCAGGAATAGAGTATTTCCGAACCGGATAGCGAATGAAACCCAGTCATTGATTTATCTTGAAAGTAATTTGATCTCAGATACTATTTATCTGAGTCGACTCGAGTTTAAATTAACATGTCTAGGAATCAAATTAAGGTTGTGTTGGCGTCAAACGTTTTTTTTATTTTACTTTTAGTTCCTGAGTCTTGTTAGTTTACATACAGTTATTTTGTTTATTTATCGACTGACGAACGGTCCGCCTGATTGAAGTCGTTACCATAGCAACGATTTCAAGACTTGAATCATCCACACGTCGCCAACTTTAATCCCACCCTCCATATATGGCTACTTTACTAGTCAGATAGCTCATTCAGAGCATATCTTTTAAACTAGACTAGACTCTTTATTTACACAACTAGACTAATCCTACGTTAGTTTGTGTGTACATTTTAGTGAAAAAAATAAATCTTTGCTTAAATTAATGGCTGCTTACAAGGTCTGAGCGTTTTTTTTAATTCAACCTCAGTTTAAGTATAATAGGAGAAATTATACTATAATTTAAAGTTCGCACCTCAATGAGTGTGAATAATGAAACGATTTGAGCTTTATTCTTAAGAAGCTATGCTAAGAGAAAACAATGGGCATAGTACTGTAAGTAATGATACCAATGCTTAATCGCAATTGAGTTTTAAATGACTTGATTTGTTTATCATCTTTAGAGTCTCTACGTGAAAAAACAATAGGTACAATACAAAAACAAATGAAAAAATAATCAAATAAAAAAAATATCAAGACAAGGCTAAATAGCCTTAAATGCAAATAGGCAATAAAATATAGTTAAATTTAAAAAGGTATTTGCAATATTCACATTTCAAAAAATAACCATCCAATTCCACAAAATCAAATTCAATTAATTTTAGAAAATAACCCATGTTTATTAATCTTTATCAATGCTAATGTTATAAACAGGACTTTTTTATTGTTTATAATATTTTGTTTTCACTGAAAATGTCGAAACTAATAAACTGATTTTAAAAATTCTTGCACTTTTAACAAGATACGTTATTCAGAAGTAACAAAGAATTTATTTACTAGTAACGTTCCCACGGGAGCGGGTGCTACGCGGGTGAAACTAGTTATAAATAAATCAATGATTTTACATTACGAACTTAATCCCACTAATCAGTCGTTTAGTCTCTGATACGAATCTGTATAGATGTCGATGAAATTCGACAGGTTAGATAAGGAGAGGATTAGCACAAATGCTTAGTTTCAGTCTATGTATTATTTGCTTGAGTGATACTAGATCGAAGCGAGCGATAACCATTAATTAATTACCTATAATGATCAGCGTAGGTAGAGGAAAGCATGTGGAAGCAGTACACTATAAATCTCAACTTATTCCTAAGTGACTCACAGTTGCCCGCGTAGATGTTGATTACACTATATAAATTTTGCGACGCCTTTTCTTTCTATTAGGGGTGGATCTTATACAAAAATCCTTTCTTGTACAATGCCTACTTTATATACTTTCAACTAAGATCAACGGTTCAGCTGTCAGCTGTGTTCAGCTGGTTCAGCTGTAGTTCCAAACTACGTAAGAACTAGATATGAGTATTAAGTTTTTGAGAGTAATAACTTAAGTCAGTATTCAAAGCTTTTTTCGCAGTGGCACAATAATTACATATCTCCACCGCGGCTGAGACGGCGTAAGTAAAAATCCTCTCTCAGTAACTAAGATGTCCCATTAATAGGGGATGGTCTACCCTCTAAAATCCCTTGATTGCTCCCCCGACAGCCAGTAATGAAAGCACCGGGAACTGTAGCACCTGTAGCAGCGGTAAGATGCGAACCCGTAATAAGTAGCGTTTTCTTCAGTACCAGTTTCTGGGTTTCTTGAGTTGGCTATTACTGGTGCATAGGTTTCATTACTACTATGCTTTTTGTGATTAAAATAAAATAAAATTACAGGCACTTGCAAATAGTGAAAACAATTGTTAACTATAAATTTATGTTTGATGATTAAATTGTATAAATTTGTAAAATAAGCAGGTATTTAAGGTTATTATTTTCAATAATATTTTAGTCATAACATGTTCCGTCTATATTAGATTAGAACAAGAGTCATTATTTGCTATGCTTATAATATTTCATCGAGCCAAACCGCTACCAAAAGCTAGTTATCAATATTTTAGAGGCGTGTTCATATAAATCTGTCTTGTTGTCAACTGTCATACCGATGCCACGATGTGAATTGCGACGAAGCCGCGACGGTGACAAATCGCCTAGCCGAGGATTTTTGTTTGCTGACGTAGTATTACAAATTCATGATACATTTTAGAACAAATATCCATTAATTTCTGAGTGAAGTCGTTATTAAATACGTAATTATATAACAGTTTCATTTGTATAGTTTTAAATCGTACGTCTTCTGCTTAACAAGTTTTATTTAATTGTTTTTAAATTTATACATACACATATACAACTAACAATAGCAAATTGAAACTAAAATTAAGTTGTAACAAATTAAAAAAAGAAACCTAAAAACACAAATAAAAAAAATTATATATTGTTATATATATATACCCTTTTTCGTTTAAAAAATACATTTAAAAACAATAAAATAAAACTTCTCAAGCGGAAGACGTTAGATAGCAGGCGATATATACAGGGTGGCCGAGGAGTTGACGTTCAAACGCAAAATTTAGATACTTTATGATGAGGAGTATCCGAATCACCCCCATGTATGTTCTACGATTTTGCGTAGTTTTCGAGATAGAATTTTTTAATGTTTTTTTTTGTAAATTTCACCTAACCATCAGTTTTCGATCTTTTTCTCGTTCGTTGGCCAGGAATGCGGCCTGCCATTAAAGTTTTGTGAGTATTAATGAACACACGATAGTTAGGGTAATGATCAGGTTGTGGTCCGCCTCGGCGTTGAAGTTGTTCTCTGTAGAGTCTTGCTGCTTCACGTCCGTTGCCTTGTGCAACACCGTATTTACTCAAAAAAACTAATGTTAGGTGAAATTTACGAAACAAATCATCAAAAAAATGTATCTCGAAAACTACGCAAAATCGTAGAACATACATGGGGGTGATTCGAATACTCCTCATCACAAAGTATCTCAATTTTGCGTTTGAACGTCAACTCCTCGGCCACTCTGTATATCCACCTGTATGTCACCGGAAAATAACAAAAATCGTTAGTTGATCAACTTTCGTGCCACTCATATTGTTAAATTTAGTTGCCAGTTTCAGTGCACGCGTACAATTATTATATTATTGTTGGTTATTGACCTAACCTAACCTTTTTTTTTAACTACCCGAAACCTCGTTGGGATATCAACTAACTAGAAAGTTGATCAACTTGATTCTTATCACTTTCTAAGCTCTAAGCTGTTACAAAATAAAAAAGAACAAGGTTTTAATTTTCATCTTGCTATTTGCTAGCTATTTTCATCCTTCATCTTGTTTGTATCTTGGTAAGTAGGAATCACCAAACAAAAGTTTTTTTAAACCACCAAAACCATTTCATAAAAGTAAATAAAAAGGTACAACGAACCTAACTGTTAACTTAAATTTGCAATAAAATTTAATTTTGGGTCTGTAAAATAATAAAAGAACCAAATCACGAATAACTAACATGATAATCAAATAAAATTAGCTACATCTCAGAAATATGAATTGTAATGCCAGTTTACATGTCATTGTGTCAATTCCTATTACAACACAATGACTGTAAAATGCTGTCCAGCTCGGGCGACAAGAACTGGTTCCGTCAGAATCGTAGGACTGCTTAGAACTTGTATATGCTCGAATTGGCTTATTTTTCTTTGAATTCGCGAATTTGTGTTGCTCGATACAGGTTAATTCAGACCTACCTCAATACACTAAACATACAAATAAAGATGCCTTTTTAATTATAATTATGATATAGAACATAATATGCAATGATCGAGGACCGTGTTGCTGCCCTTCCCCCGACCTATTATCCCGCGCCTTTAGCCCGTCACTACACTTAACTCCAGTGGCACCCTGAGCGTTGGTCCTAACCCCTTAAGGGTGCCTTTAGGTGGATGTCGCCTAGACCTTGACCGGATTCTTGAAATTTAATTTTGTACCTGTTATTTCTCAGGCATCTTACAATAATGTGTACATTTACCTATCATATATCGCAGGACAAACTGACGGACGGTTTATAAAATCTGTAAGGTCTATTAATGTAAACATGTTTTTAGCTACTTAAGTGATACTTTTGTTAGATTTAGTCTTACACATTGTAATTCTGTCAAGTACAAGTGTATGTAAATACCTAAGTGCTGAATAAATTTCATTTCATTCATCTTTGGTTCGTAGTTTTCAAGTGGGCTTGTTACAATAATTGTGCTTTACATATTTATAAAAAATGTTTATTTATATATATAACCTGCGCGGTTTCACCCGCGTAGCTCCCGTTCCCGTAGGAACTCCAACATTAAATGTAGCCCAAGTTACTCATGGATAACGTAGTTTCCTAGTAGTGAAAGAAATATTGAAGTCAGTCCAGTTGTTCCAGCCCCTTCGATGCAAACAAAAAAAAAACATCAAATCTTTCCTCTATAAAATTTTAGTAAATAAAAAAACTAAAATAGATTGGGTTTATAACTAAAACAACGTCAATCTGTTGCGGGTAAACAACCAATAACATTTCACGGTCTAAACACGGACTGCTGAGTCGTTGACAACTGAATCAATAAGTAATTTATTCAAGTGTTGTTACACCAGATAAAAGAAAGACGATTTGGCAAAATAAATACTAAGATTTTAATCACATTTTGGATGGTACGACTCTTACTGGGTCATTAAATGATTGTATCTATATTTTAATGGAATCAACGAATAGAAATTCCATTAAGCTAATGGCATCGACCCATGGGACTATCAATTAGTTTACAATGCCAAATACGAATATTAGCACTTTAATAACTCTTTCTTTTACAATTTCTTGTGTAAATCGGGAAGGATCTTTTTGACATTAGCAAGCGGACTCAATGACATTTTTTACAATAGCGTGACGTCATAGCCGACGCCATGACACTTGAGGCCTTTTTTCGCGCGCTATTTAAAATTTAATAGAAATATGGCTTAAACTTCGTTAAATTTAAATTTATTACCGAAATATTGTGTTTTTCGTACTTATAAAATGACTACCCACGTCGCGCATGAGGATTTCAAAATCTTGCCTCATGCCTATTGTCTAAATAAAGAAACATTATACAGTACCTATGGCTATAACTATGGCTTAAACTTTATCGTTAGTTTAGTCGGATATTGAGCTAGTAAAAAAAGAATTCTATGTGACAAAAAAAAGCGTTTTTATGTATTAATCAAATATTCCTTTATATTCGGTAAGGTGTAAGTCCTTAAATGATGTGCCTATCTGAAACAATATACCGACGCTCTATCTTTCTTCATGTAAATGTGTTACTCGGCCTAATACAGTCCGAATATAAATCAAATTGAAGGTACGTGGGATCGTTCACGCAACGAACCATTTAGCAAATTAGAAGCCCATCGATATTTATGACACCTGCTCTTTTTCAAAATCAAGCTGTGAGGCTTTGCGATATGATTGTTCTCGAGATTTATACTTTATTTAGTAAGAGAGTGAACATTTATATAGCGGATTCACCGTGGCTTAATGATCAATCAAGGGGTTCAGGTTCATGTTAGGGGGAATTTATATAAAATTACAAGATTGAATGTTGCTGTCAATTCCAAATTGAGTATTGCCTACTATGAGAAAAAATCTAATTTCAAAAATGAAAAATTATTTGTTGTATACAAAAACTATTCAACCGGATTCAATTAACTTTGCACAAAGCTTGTCAGCTATGAATAATAAAAACTGTTAACAATAATAATTTTATTAATATTTCCTGAGTCTTAGGTACTTACTTGCACAGTTTCATGAAATCTAATTTATCTAATGCTAATTGGACTAAATACTATAAAATGTGATTATTAGTTTTGAAATTTCTGAAAGAACATTTCGATTAAATTTCGTCGTTATTTGAAATAAGCAATTATGTCTAATTGATTTACCCACGAACGAAATGCAATAAATCCATTCATCTCCATTTTCAAATGTTATTTGCAGCGTTATTTAAAACTTCAAACAGGTAACTTTTTTGTTCGGAAAAGGAGTTTAAATATTATTTATATATAGACGTAGCACCTAAATGTCGCAAAATAGGGGTTTGAATATTCTTTTATCTACGTAGTGCAACATTTTATTGCATATAAATGCATATGAATATTAAGGACTGTGTAGGCTGTTGCTCTTCTAGTAACTAATCAATTGCTTAGGGCGCTAAAGAATCATCGAAATTGAAAATTCCGAAAGAAGTTCATTTTAACAAAAAAAAAAAGATTACTAGCTGTCTTTTGTAGTCTACTAGTATTCTTTTTAACCCCTCGTACTAAGCTAAAGGCTTGTGTTACGAGTGGGTTCACGTCGGTAGTGCAATGGATGGGGTTCGAACCGGCGACCTCAAGATCACAAGTTCGACGCCCTAGCCATTGGGCTACGGCCGCTTATGAGCAGGGATTGCTCGGAGACTGAAGTTTAATCTCGCCCTGTAACTGAATCATACGTAGTCACTATAAATTGTATACAGTTATACCCGGCTAGTAATATTTTTGTGCTTCGCTCTCCCTAGATCAACATCAAACTTTGTAAATTTAATATTTATTATACAACAACGTAGAATGAATGTGGAAAACTTGGCAAGTGTTGCAGTAGGAATTAACTTCAAGTTCGCCCAACTTGCTATACCATTTTTGTGATGCACTGCACTTCCATTTCCAACAGAATTTAAGGACACTTCTTACTGGCTGCCTGCCTGCGGTAACTAGTTTATTTCATGCTATTTTCCTCCGTTGTCATCAATTTAGCATTTTTTTTATAACACAATCATTAACATATCCCTTATTTGAAAAATAGACAGTCAACAGAACTGAAGAAGAACTGAAGAACTGACGGCCGATGGAGCAAAAAGGTTCTCGAGTGGAGACCACGAACTGGCAAGCGCAGCGTAGGACGACCGCCTGCACGATGGACCGACGACCTCATAAAGGTCGCGGGGAGTCGGTGGATGCTCGCCGCTAGCGATCGTTCCCGCTGGGGGATCGATGGGGGAGGCCTATGTTCAGCAATGGACTACAACAGGCTGATGATGTTGATGATGATGATGATGAGACAGTCATTGCCGCAGTGATACCTACAAACTGATTGAAGTGTGATATTTCAAAAGGCACCTGGATATTCGTGCTTAGCTTCACCTGGTCAAATTTCTAACTTACCTCATTAATGTGGCACGAGCTCAAAAAACAGCATACAGATTGCCCTCGCCGTCCTCGAGATTTCCAATCTTAAATATACGAAACTAATACTTGAAATACCAGTTTAGTTATATTACCATGTGTTTATTGTTATATAAAAACAGAGCGTCATTAATATGATCCATAACTGATTGCACTTTATATGGAACCATTATAATTACTCGATTAATCATTTGTTCAGAAATTAAGTTATATTAAATTTTACAACCTAAACAAGCCATCAATGATAGAACATAGAGTTTACTAGCATATAAAACGGCCAGCCTATTCGTTATAATGTGTTACGTCAGTGCTATGAGCAATTAATCACGAATGCTCGTAAACTGATATTAATGTAACACGTTTACTTGAGAAAACACAAAAGAAATTACGATAATTTTACTATTCAGAGGACAATGTCCAGATTCGCCCCATACAACAAAAGTATCGGACATACACGATAATTAATTGTCTATTTTAATATATTAGTTGCAAATACTTTTGTAAAGCGGACTGGCTTAATGCCAAAATGAACAATAAAAAGTATTTTACGCGAGTATTTTTTAATTAACTGTTGCACATTTTTTAATCAAAATCACATTTTGAATTTATTTCGTGTAAAGTGCAAATAAAAGCTACAATAATAACATTCAATCACCATTCTAAAAGTATAATTTAAAAAACCCTATATGAATGAGGTCATATTCGATTTTAAATTATTTTATCAGAACCTTGACAATAACTCAATAAAGAAAGAATGATCGAAATCGGATAATTTCTTTTTATATTTAAAGACAAGAAAAATTGTAATTGGCGTAAACAACGTGTATTATGACACGTTTTTTACGCCAATTAGTAACATATATTCTCCAATTAAAACTTGTAAAATAAAGTAAAATTGTATTGTATCGGTTTCTGTATAAAATATAGCCTTTTCTCTCTACTAGAAATTACTATTTCTGTAACTGGTTATTTTTTTCTGTGTTCGTCGATCGTTTGATGTTTAATTTGTCGTACCTACCTATATGGTGTACAAAAACTTTAAGCACGGTGCTAAATAATGTCACTATGTATGGTAATTTGTCATGGTTACCCGTGTAAGTGTCCATTTTTACGGATTCGGTCACTAATTAACTCGAGCTATCAATTACAGACAAAATCACCTTAGCTATTTGCAAACCTATTTTGCATACATTAGACCATTATTGAGTGACAAATTAAACAATGATATATATAGAGATATATATAATATAATTATGATGAGATACCGCAGTATGAGGTGCCGTGTGGTATCCGGCTTAGAATAGACCACCCCATGTCTTCTCATGGGTGTCGTAAAAGGCGACTAAGGGACATATGGCTGATGGATGGGCAGCAGCATCTATTAGCTCAAGGTTTACATCCTACTGCGATCCGTCTGCCAAGCGTGGTGATTATGGCAATATCCCTCAACGATCCTGGCTTGCCAAGGTCTTTTAAGAGGAGGCCCATGTTCAGCAGTGGACGTCAACGGGCTGTTGATGATGATGATGATGATGATGACCGCAGTATAATATAAATTGAAAATTATCTTTACATTAAATAATAGCAGCATGTATATTCTGTTCTTTGTACAGCATTTGGGATACTTGTGTGCTTAGAATGGTGCTAAAACAACATGGCTGTAATAATATAAGTTGTACGGGAACCTTGTCACCCACAGTATTTATACAAGAACCATAACCCATATTTTCACTAAGTAGTTTCCAAAAGTATAATCCACCTTGATTATAAAACATTAATCATAGAAAAGCGGTGCACTAGAGGAAACATAGACAAAAAAAGCGGCCAAGTGCGAGACGGACTCACCCATGAAGGGCTCCGTAGCAGCAAGTAACATAATATAAAAGTTCTTGATATTCGTTGTAACTTTGATCAATGTTTTAATAGTTGTTGGTTGAATAAAGGTTAATTGCGGTTTACGATTTATGTCGTATTAAAAAAACTTCTTATTAGATCTCGTTCAAACCAATTTTCGGTGGAAGTTTGCACGGTAATGTACATCATATATTTTTTTTGGTTTATCATTCTCTTATTTTAGAAGTTACAGGGGGGAACACAAATTTTACCACTTTGGAAGTATCCCTCGCGCAAACTATTCTGTTTAGAAAAAAATGATATTAGAAACCTCAATATCATTTTTGAAGACCTATCCATAACCTAAATGGAAATGGTATGGGTTTAATGAAAAAAAAAACAGTTTGAGTTCTAAGTATGGGGAACCCCCATAATTTATTGTTTTTCTTTTCTATTTTTGTATGAAAACCTCAATACGGTTCACAGAATACATCTACTTACCAAGTTTCAACAAAAGTGGCTGTGACATACGGACGGACAGACAGACATGACGAATCCATAAGGGTTCCGTTTTTTGCCATTTAGCTACGGAACTCTAAAAATGGAAGCACTGGAAAATGAAATTTAAAGAAGACATCTTTCTTTCCTTAGTTCAGCTCTTATATTAGTGGATCATTTTACCATAGCGTCATTTTTTCTCGCATACAACTTTTTTACCCTATTTACACAGTTCAGTATTTATCGCCATCTGGGTCTTAGTCGGTACTCACAAAAGAAACTTAAAATAACTTAAAACGTTGTTTGAGGTTTCCAAATCAATCGTGAGATATTATAAATGTTAGACCATTCTGACACGAATGGAAATGGGGTCTTGCACTTAATCAATCAGTGTAATTGTGATGATTAATGACTGACATAACTGAATTCAAACACGCGAATTTCGACCTTAAGTTGTTTAGTGGTATGGTGCTATTAATTTGGATTCAATCACTTTAGATTCTCTTATATTCGATAGCAAAATTTATGTCAACATAATTTAAAGATGAGTAGTTTTATATCGTTGGTGGTAACTGATTCGCCATGCCTTGCTCTCCAGTTGATTTTACTGTCTATTATAAAGTTCCTAATGTTTGGGGAATAAGCCTAATTAACATCCTATAGGCTTTTTTTTGACAACCTCCGTAGCGTAGCGGTAATTGGCTCGCTTTAAATCTCGGTGGTCGTGGGTTCGATTCGATTTCCGGGTCTGGTTGGTTGAGGGACTACCCTCCGTGCCTCGGAAAGCACGTTAAGCTGTTGGTCCCGATTGTTATAACACCATCTATAATAATCGTATATCAAGGAACGGGCAGCAGCGTTACCTTGTGTGTTACAACATAATACTGCGGTCACCAACCCGCCTGCGTGGTGACTATGGCAATGCCCTCCCTCGGGAGGAGGCCCATGTTCAGCAGTGGACGTTATACGGGCTGATGATGATGATGATGAAGCTTTTTTTCGAGTGAAATTGCATTTAGCATTCCCTCCACCACAATTATGTTACCGAGTAGGTATGTCGAATTGATCCCTCTGACTTGGATGCACTAGCCGCTTGAGCTGTGTCACATAAAAAACCATTCCTTCCCCTCTCCTTCAAAAAGAAGGATTTCTTCATTTTGGCCAACACTACTGCAATCTGATGTACCTATAAATAAATAAAAAAAATATTTAAATGTTAGTTAAACATACTACTATAATGAAAAAGAAAACCAGATATATATGTATATTTTTAATAAATTCAGTGGGTCTTTAGTATATTTCATTCCATATCGATGTGTAAATAATTTTGGCATCTTAACCGCCTATGGCTATAAGGATCTAGTTGTGTGTTATTTACGTTAAAAACAACACACGCAGCAGAAATACCATAATTATGATGATATCTTCCATCATTTATTTTATTAACAGATACTAAATAGTACCTTTTTAATACCACGTTTAATTATTCCATTATTTTTACTAAATAAATATTTCTTTATAATCTAGTAAATGTTAATATTTTAATATTTTAGATCTAATACTGACTAAACATATTTAGTTCTTTAGTTAATGGTGATAGCTCAATTAGTTGTAGTTATTCAATGTTCGCGGAATGAAATGCTCAATTATAAACAAAGAACTCTTGGGGCAATTTGAAATTTGTTGTTTATCTTGATTAAAGCCAATGACATTAATTTATTTGCGGTAGGAAAGTTGTGGCTAACTTTTTTGCGAACAAGGAAACAAACTTGCACTCACAAATAATTACTTAACAACCAACCATAATTCAGCCATCAAATTTGTGCTATAATATGTTTTTATCAACACTAATGTGATTAATATTAAGATTTGCATATGGTTTGTAAAGAATAAGTTCTCCTACTATACTGAACTGATTCCAAAGATTCTTATACCATATCGAAGCACTGTTATCCTATTTATGCAGTACCTAATAAAGTTTCGCCCGTTCAGGCTATGGTTAATGTGTAAATCAATAGCCCCGGACTGTAGAGCGATAGGTGACGGTGGGATTTTAGCGAGTTTTAGGGAACACCGTGGTTTTTGCAGTGACATCACGTGACCACGGTGCAACCTTTTGCACTTAATATTAGAACGGTTTTTATATTTTATAAGATTACTGTTACATAATTTAATACAGGTGGAAAAACTGCTATTAGTTATTTCAAGTGTCCTACACAGCTCAAAATTAAATACTTACATTTTAATTATAAACTAATCAATACGCCAATCACAAAATAGAAGATAAGATTATAAAATATATATCTAGACACAAATATTAGACAAACCTTAAATTTGTAATTCTAATACTTTTATTACTAAATACATACTAACCTGATTTTAATTCCGTGACATACAGTGCTCAGAATGTCTTGTATTGTGCCATCTAAAATTGAACTTTATATTATTTCAAACAAGTCACAATTTTAGTAACGTCACTTTCTGTAGGTATTATTAAAGTAGTGATATTAAAGATAGTGGAACTACTACTGTCGTAGAAACACCTTATGGCCATTCTTCATGATCCTACCTTGAATTAAAAATGTTAATGTTAAAGATTTGATTTTACTCCAATGGTGGAACTTTTATACTCTTTTTTCAGCTTAATTAACATGGATCTGTACACTTAACTGCCTCATTAGAACTTTACCAATGTAATTACCGTGAAATTTAAAAGCCTTCTCTCGGTTAATTTTATTTGCCAAAAGTTATAGAGCATTATCAGTCTGCATCTCTAGTCAGTGCCGGATTAAATTAAACAATTACAAGGCCATCACATTCTGGAGCATGACAAATGATATGTAAATCGTAAAGTTTAGTAATAGGTAATGGAGCATCTACAGGCACGTGCCTAGGGGTGCAAAGGTATGTACAGAGGGGCGCGCGGGCGGAATATACGCTGGAACAGCAACTGTAGTTAAAACTACTACAAGCGGAATAAAGAAATGCCAGCTCCAAATTTGAGTAATCTCTACCACACATGTAGTAACGTCAACTACAGTGATCAATTTTTTTCTAGTACTAGTAATTTATAAAATTGTGGCCCCGAAGAAATGCGTGCTTACGGCGCTCTCAACGTCTAATCCGCCTTTGTGGAGCTTGGATTGCTTGGGTAGTGGTTTAATAATAGAGAACTCCAGAATTACCTACCGTCATCAATGTCGACTCACATAAAAAGGCTTTTATTATAAATCTGTTTTCAATTGCACACAGGTCTGAGCCAAGGATTTTTCTTTTTTTTTTTGCTTAATTTTTTTTATTGGATGATGTGTCAGAACATTTAGAAGTGTGGTGTGAACCGGCGGTGGCCCGATGTCCGGGTCGCATTCGCCGGTTGGAGGCCGTGGCTCCGCTGGGGGCCGCGGCTCTCCGTGGCCTGGAGCCGCAGGTCCAGACCAGGTACGTTCATGAAGTAGACTAGATAGCGTTGTGACGTTAATTCTAAATTGCCGTAATTGTAAAGGTATTTGACTACATATTATCTGTAGGAACTTAAAAGTATTAAATTTAAAGTGGTATCTCTTACGGCAGTTTAGTGATTACCTAGTCGGTACAATACACTTATTTATGTGATGGCTCTACTACTCTGTCTACATAGACAGACCTTAGATTCTCTCAGATCATGACTTGCTCCTATAAGTTACGATCGCATCAATGTATATATCAGATTATTGGTACAAAGATGGAAGTACTGCAACAACAGCGTTGTTTGAATTTCCAAGTGCAACAATTACAAAAACAGCTAATATTTACTATTTCCACACTACGACTATGTTCTTATCGGTAATTGATCTAGATATGGGTAATTCAATCATGTAATTGATTATTCGAGCTATTTGGAGTTGAAAGCCATACCTAATTAATCATTCAACAATGCAATGCAAGAATAGGTACCTATACAAATTATGTATGTGATCGTGTAGATCGTGTTCATGCGTACAATATTTTGTTTTGAGGAAAAATATTATGTAATTATTAAGCTTTTGCTATTGCTCTGGTTTATTTATATAACTCTACAAAGACACGACCGTTCATGTTTTTAAACAATCGCGTTTTTTACCATATCATGTTTATAAAAAAATACACGATAATTAACTTAAAAAAGAATATTTAATGAAGAAATTTGGATTCGGTTGAGCCGTTTAACAACGTTTAGTTCCAAAAACAGCATTTGTGAGGAACCATTGCCAAATTATACATTGCTATTAGTTCTCTGGCAACAAGCCATCAGGTATATCTGATTAAATTACTAAGGCTAAGATTCTAACTAAAAACCGAAGATCTTGTTTGGCTACTTGGATTTTTTTTCAGGAAATTCATGCTTAGGAATTGTTATTTCTACTATAATTGATAATTTTCTATTAATTTTTGGGTCTTTGTTCGGAGGTCGTGGGTTCGATTCCCACGTCGGA
This sequence comes from Nycteola revayana, assembly GCA_947037095.2. Classification (NCBI taxonomy): domain Eukaryota; kingdom Metazoa; phylum Arthropoda; class Insecta; order Lepidoptera; family Nolidae; genus Nycteola; species Nycteola revayana. Next base: position 27,250,860 of record OX344842.1, on the reverse strand, counting down.
CAAGAAATCTTTGTGTAGATCCTAAGATTTCTTTCCGTCTGTGGTATGCTGAGGGACTAGCCTCCGTGCCTCGGGAAGCACGTTAAGCCGTTGGTCCCGATTGTTAAAATATCATCTATGACAATCGTATAATACCAGCGAACCTGCCTGCCAAGCGTGGTGACTAAGGCAAAAACCCTCCCTCGGGACCTCTTCCCGAGGACCTTGTTCCCACCATACGTTATACGGGCTAATGATGATGATGCACAAAGCATTATTATTACAGTTTTCCTTATACATCAATGCGGATAGTACCTTCAAGAAAAAATAAAACTTTTATAGATTAAAATGAAATTATGGAAAGTTTCAGCAGCCATTAACAATAATTATGATGAGCCGTATCGATTTATAATTAATAACCAATTTGTATATTACGGGTTACAATCGAAAGAATATTGATAGCAAGCACCTACCAACACTATTATAATAGTACTTAAATCATTTTGTTTTAGCTTTACAAAGAAGCCTTCTGTCGTTTACCCCCATATCACACTAGTACAAAAACAATTATTTATTCAAACAATCTTCACTACATAGTATAAAACCAAGTCGCTTTCTCTGTCCCTATATCCCTATGTATGCTTAAATCGTTAAAACTACGCAACGGATTTTGATGCGGTTTTTTTTAATAGATAGAGTGATTCAAGAGGAAGTTTTAGGTATAAATGTATAATACATCAGCATTGCGCCCGTGCGGAGCCGGGGCGGGTCGCTAGTTAGTAATATTATAAAGTTGAAGTATTGTTTGTGTATTTATTTGCTTTAAGCCACTAATCTCAGGAACTACGGGCCAGATTTAAGGAACGCTATATTTAATTATGAATTTCCTACGGAAACGGGAATTTTTTTTTTAACGATTACTATCAGAGTTTTGCTTTCTATTAGTATTTTTATTAACCCCTCGTGCTAAGCTAAAATGCTTGTGTTACACGAGTGGGTTCAAGTCGGTAGTGCAATGGGTGGGGATCGAACCGTCGACCACATGATCACAAGTTCGACACCGGTAACGGGTCTAGCCAGTATGTACGAAACCAACTATTCGACCAATGTATATTAATATTATAAGGCTGACGAACTCGTTTTCTTTACGTGAACTCATCAAGCTCAAATCAATGGGAGCAGAGCACTACTGAAGAATGTTTTGAAATCGGGGTCAACCGCGGATGAAGTCGCAAGCACAAGTACCCTCTCCATAATTTGATTAGCAAACTTAAGACCTACATTGAATTATCTTTATCCATTGTTATTGATACATACATACATACATAAGCTCACGCATATTTCCCAGCGGGGTAGGCAGAGACAATGGACCTCCACTTGCTACGATCCCTACACACATCTTTCGCTTCATTCACTCTCATAACATTCTTCATACAAGCACGTCGATTTAGGGTAGATCTTATTTGACCTTTTGCGAGGATGTCTCCGATTTTGTCAGAGAGCGTTCGTCGAGGTCTTCCCCTTCCGACTGTGCCACTCACACTTGCCATGTATACCTGTTTTGTCAATTGTTATTGATATGTCTACACATATCGATTACTGCGGATCCCATGTTCCCTAATAACTATCGTTTTAGTAGGATCATTTTAGCTTTTGTAGGTATATCATTTCAACCCATACATTGTCAATTAAGCTGCTTTGTCGGGAATAAGAAATCTCGTAATGTCAATTATAGTCTTGACACTTGCCTTTTCTGATGTAAATTATTTCATGAAAACAGCTTTCTCTCGCGTCACGTGTATGGAATAAAATACTTATTTTTATTTATATTTTTAAGACTAAAGACCTAATCTCGCACAAGGGAAATGTACTGCTGTTTCAAAAATAATGTTGGTAATACTCAATTCACGGGCACAAAGCAGTCAGAACAACTATCATCTATCATTACAACTATCATATTGAACAACTATCACACAAAAAAATACGTACCTGGGAATCGAAACCAGACCACCAACCAGGTAACCGCTGAGCCACTGGTGTGGTCATTAAGTACTCATAACAACAAAAGTATCGTAACATTATTTGCAGCCTAAATATGTATAACCAATCGTCCAAAATGAACAAAAGATAGTACGTACCTGAACAAAAAGTCAAAGGTATATATTAGTCCGAGAGCTGGCTCCAATTTTTGGGTAGGGATTTGAGGCAAGCTATAAACTTGTCACATTCCTTTCCTACTATACTTCAACACGGAACTGCAGCCTGGCTGGTAAGCAGCGGGGTTAACGCGATCCATAATTTATATTGTTTTTTTTATATTATATTTGAGGCAAACCATTTTCTTTTCGAAAATCTCATTTCAAATTAGGAGCCTCATATGTCTTGTATATTTTTAGAAAATATGTCTGGCTATGTGAAAATCCCGACTAAATCGTCTGGCTTATTATTATTAAAATCCTGTAAACATTAAACTACAACATATAACAATTTCATACTGCCTCAAATATATTTTTAATATTTTAGAACATTTAAAAAAAGTTAGGGTATTACAAGAGAGGTATGACATAAGTTTTTAGCTTGCCTCAAATACCTACCCGAAAATTGGTACCAGCTCTCGTACTATATTCACGCAGCACCATATTTATTTTGTAAATAGGCATATAACACAGAACGATCGTGTTTTATACGTCGTCGCCGGATCTCTTTACGCAAATAAAGCAGGTACAATAGACTCAATACATTTTTGTGAATGTGAGTGTACTCCGGACAGTAATACGGAAATACACTGACAAAACGTATATGCGCCGTGCGGGTGAACTACAATATTACATTGTTTTATTCATTTAGCTCAGTCACTCGTTTCTGTACTTTTGTTTGAGACTTGAGTATCAAGCATAAATTATATTGTGGATGCACGATCTATTGCGCTGTGGTCATGTACCCGCCATTTTTTTTCCTAACAATTGTTTTGTAGTTTGGTTTTAAATGTATCTATACTTATATTATAAAGAGGAAAAAAGAACTGACAAAAACTAGGTACTGAATTTATTATTTATTAAACAAAGATAAATTATTGCTAATTTTATTACAATGGTCCACAAAACTGTTTTAAACAGTTTGACTTTGGACTCAGATGGATTTCGATAATTATTTCACCATAAGAATGCTACATTATCCCTGAGTAACATAGTATAAATAGGTAACCCCGTAACGTAACGGTTTTAGGCTCGCTTTAAATCTCGGAGGTTGTGGGTTCGGTCCCCACGCCGGACAGGAAATCTTTCTGTAAATTCTAAGATTTCGTTCCGTGTCTGATTGGTTTACTTGAACATTCATTTCACGGGCACAAAGAACACCCAGACTCAGAACTGGTTCACACAAATAATTGTTCCGGGTGGGAATCGAACCCAGAACACCAGGTCTCAGAGGCAACTATCGTAACCACTGAGCTACCGGTGCAGTTTTCTTGAATGGTACAATATAATACAACGGTCAGCAACCCGCCTGCCAAGCGTGGTGACTATGGCAAATACCCTCCCTCGGATAGATAGATCATGTTCAGCAGTGGACGTTATACGCGCCGATTGATAATGATGATATAAATAGATTCTTGATTTTATTTATGAGTTTTAACTAACTTATATCGTGAAACAGAAAGTATGGCAAGGTTGGTCGCAGAGCATAATTATCACCGTGAAGGAACATTATTAACTCTTCCTCATCACGTGTTTAAGCACAGCCCATCCATCCCGACGATTTCTCATCTATATATATAAAAATAAATCCCTATTTCCCTTGGTCACGGCATCACGTGTGAATGAATGGCTGGGCCGAGTTAGCTTATCCTTTTTTTGTTGTGTTTGTTATTACCAGGCGAAGGTTCTCATGAAAGAAAAAAATAAGAAAATTGCGCGGAAACTTAAAAAATATAACAATACTTAACCACCATATTGAATTTTCTAATGTAACCTTAACGCTTGTGCTAGTATTTCTAAAATTATGAAGGATAAATATTTCATTAGGTAACGGATTTTTGTCGGCTTACACAAATATTATATTTAAGTATCGGTTTACTAGGTTTCTTTTACATTAACAAAGGGATTAAAGATTAAGATAAGATTAAGTATCGTAAGATTTCCGTGTGATTTCCGGCTTAGAATAGACCACCCCATGTCCTCCCATGGGTGTCGTAAAAGGCGACTAAGGGACATATGGCTGATGGATGGGCAGCAGCATCTATTAGCTCAAGGTTTACATCTTACTGCGATCACCAATCCGTCTGCCAAGCGTGGTGATTATGGCAATATCCCTCAACGATCCTGGCTTGCCAAGATCTGTAAAGAGGAGGCCCATGTTCAGCAGTGGACGTAAACGGGCTGTTGATGATGATCGTAAGATTGTATCTCGATCAAGATTTGAATAACAAAAGAAAATATTCCTTGTGAATGGATTGTGATTCAATTATGTACCTATAGCACAGTGTTGTCTTGAGTGAATGTTACAGCTGGATTATGCATTATTGAATAACTGCTAAAATAATTATTATTTCTTTAACTATAAAGATAACGGAAATCGAACTCGCTGTCGTTCTTCAGTACCTAGTCATCGAACCGGCCGATGCGTTCGTAAACCCGAAGACCAAGAAGACCGCGCATTGTAAAGTAAAGCGACAATTCTACAAAACTCCTTTTATGCGACTGTTTTGCAACTGTAGCTCATCCTTAAAAGTCATAAATTTAGCAACCCATTATGAGAAATAATAAAAATAAATAAAACCACGTGGGTAGTTGATCATCGAATATACAAAGTGAAGATAATTCACTTAAGTTCAAAGTAAAATAAGGTACAAGTATCAATAAAAGGATGATTAACGCAACTTTAAAAATGCCCAATTCTTGTTTTTCTTTTTATTCATAAAAGTTTCAGTACCAACTACCAAAACAAGATAATTTTGTTACACAACAACGACTAGTTTCAATTTATTTATGCAGTCCTTGCACATTTAAAACAGTTTTGACTACAGATTTATCTACACTAATATTATAAAGAGGAAAGATATGTATGTAAGTATGTTTGTAACGAATTGGGTCAAAAAATACTCGACCGATTTTAAACATTCTTTCACCATTTGAATGCTACATTATCACTGATTAATATAGGCTATATTTAATTATGAAGTTCCCACGGGAACGGGAGTTAAGTGGGTGAAACCGCGCGCGGGAAGCTAGTCACCTATATATATTTCTAGACCTCATGCTCCTTTTTAGAAGCATAAGGACGGATGTACTATAATCTTCAGAAGCATTTGGTCGTAAGTGCCAATTACGATAAATGCATTTACGACTAATGTTTCTGACTTATGCTTATGCACATCAGACATTATGCTTCTGAGCTCTAGATTTATTTCATACGATCATTTCAATATCCAAGACGAATTCATAGAACTCTCTGCATTCGTTCTATTCTTTACTGTACAATGCCAACGCTGTGGGCAGCAAAAATGGCTTTGGAAGCGAATTCTCAAACTACTTAAGACGAACGAATACCAACAATGTTTGTTTACATTTACCTACGACTACATAGCTCATACAAACGTATTTTGTTCTAAGTAAGGGGTCTCCAAACTACGGCCCGCGAGCCAAATCCGGCCCGCCGCCAGTGTCATCAAACTGGCCCGCGACAGCCAATGTCTTATTGTTGTTACAATTGCTAGAAATACGACTATAGATAAGTGCAGAAAAATTTAATCTGTTTGGGCCTTGAAGCATACTGAAAATATCATTATGGCCCTATGGCTTCAAAGTTTGGAGACCCCTGTTCTAAGGCATGTATGATATACAGATATGTTTTTTTAATATTTATTTTATGACGAATGATGATGAACAAGCTTACACTTCGAAAGGCAATTAACAATGGGATTGTGTTTTATACACAGATATTGGAATTTCATAGAGTTATGCTTTTTTTTTTTTGGTTGTCCGGCGGGAAATGGATTGACGCATTCCCACCGCCGCCGCTGCAGCGTATGTGGCGATATGTGGGACTCGCCCTCTCCATAGCGTGGTATGCTAAACTCATACTACGAAGAGAGGACCCTACACCACTAAAACCACACCTTCGATCCGCCGTTGGCGGGGGCCGGGTCAGCAATCCGACGGCACCCGCGGCCAGTATGGTATCGCGGGATCTCTTCGGCCACACTTACAGTGGCCCATTTGCCATTTGCTCAATTATAGGGACGCCTGGAGTGAAGAGGCGTCCCCACTCCTCATGAGTCAGCCTCAAAGGGAGCGGGGCCCATGTGCCCCACTCTCCGAAGCCGAGCCTAGAGCGGTAGGCGACGGGTATACACTGGCTCCCTGCAACCGTTATTAGGTCATCGGTCCATCGTGCAGACGGTTGTCCTATTCTGCACCTGCCAGTACGTAGTCTTGACTCAAGAATCATCAGTTATTATATGGTTCAAGGACCATCAGTTATTCGAACTACGTATCCTGTTCCTTATCACTTCAGCTTGCTAATCATTTGAGCTATGTCAGCAACCTTCGTCCAACCTTCATTTCTGATCCGATCACGCAGTAAAATGCCTTGCATAGCTCTTTCCATAGCTCGCTAAGTGACATTGAGCTTTCTTATGAAGCACACTGCATACGCTTACGCATCCGAGCCGAGTACGCAACGCACATGGCCTATTGCGTACCCGGCTGCGGCAGCCATATTTTATTCTGTTTTCGAAGGTTGTGTTGTGTACGATGTCTGACATGACGAGGAAGAAGCAATATTAATACTATTGTGCCAGAATAATCCTGCGGAATATATATATTTATACGATGCATTTTCGTAGAATTTACTTTTTGGATTGCAGATACATTCATAAAAACGCACAATTTCAATAAGTTTTTCTATTCATTATAAAAACAATACAAAACACCACTACGTGCCAGTATATTTGTAAAAAAATACAACTGACTGCAAGTTACGCGCGTAGGGCTACGCACAGCAAAGGTACGTGCGTGTACACGCACGTACCTTTGCTGCTCGGTGTGACGTCCAATAAGGCGCGCCATTGAATATAACGTCATCATGCAACGTTGCCGCTCTGCTCTGCGTAAGGTACGGCGTAGGTCACGCAGTCAGTTTGTGCCTTGGGAGCTGCATTGCGTAGGGCTACGCATTACGTCTACGCGCACGTCTACGTTACGCAAGCGGTGTGTCCTGTCTCATACGGTTCCATACATTACAACTCAGCGGTACGTGCACGTCTACGCTTACGTCTACGCATACGCATCCGGTGTGCTCAAGGCATTAATCGACCAAAATTTGCACATCAAAGCATTTAGCTAATAAAATAGTATAGGTACGAGCAGTCTGTGTGCATTCGTGGACGGAAATTATTTGACTTCGTTTCGACTTTTCCCTTAATTATCTTTGGCTAATTAAATTATTCAGTGGTCAAAGTATTTTAGTTTAGTTAGTTACTACTTTACTTTAAAAATTAAATTGAATCGAAATCATGTTTATTATTATAAAAGAGTCTTAAAGGCTTTTTTGTGGTTAAATAACAGAAAGTGGTTTGTTGTTTGTTGTAGGTACAACATTTGTTTTTCTTTTTACCATTACTGGAGAAAGTCTATTAGAAATTAAGGCAATAGGTATATACAGTCTAGGAATTTGATTACTTTGTAGTGAACATTCGATGTGCACGAGATTATTATTTTAGTTTTTATGTGAATTGGTAAAAAAAATAATTCGACACTACTCGCCATTAGCCATAGCGTTAAAATGACATACCTATATCATTTTCGACGGTATTTTCCAATTGAATTAAATAATTATATTTTCGTTACGTTGTTTTTTTTTTCATAAACAGCCCATTTACGTTCACTGCTGAACATGGGCCTCCTCTTAACAGACCTTGGCAAGCCAGGATCGTAGAGGGATATTGCCATAATCACCACGCTTTGCAGACGGATTGGTCATCGCAGTAAGATTTAAACGTTGAGCTAATAGATGCTGCTGCCCATCCATCAGCCATATGTCCCTTAGTCGCCTTTTACGACACCCAGACAGCGGGAAGCGACATGGGGTGGTCTATTCTGAGCCGGAAACCACACGACATCGTTTTTTTTTTGTTATTTCATAATTTTATAAGTCTTCTTTTTCCTTATTATTAATTATGCTGAATCAATAAAAGTACTGCTTTCGAGCTTATTATATATAACAGCTATTTTTATAGCTTATAAATAGTATTTAACTATTATAATAGTAATCATTATTATTTAAGGTCATAAAGTCTATGACTGTACTTAACCTTTAGTTTATTCAAGCAAAGGAGAAGGCTAACTTCATAATTTTAATTAATGAATATTTTTTATATGACTTTAATTTTTACGTTTAAATTCTTTAATTTCTTATAAAAATCTATTAAATAGAGCCAGGTAGGTAGTTTGGTGGTGTCAGTAGTTACTTAGTGTAGGATATTCTATGTGCACTCGTGGTCGGAAAACATTGGATAACATTTCAACGCTTTTCCCCTTAGTTACATTTGGATAATCAAACTATTAATGGGTCAAAATATTTAATGGTGGAATGCTGATGTATTATACATATAAACCTTCCTCTTGAATCACTCTATCTATTAAATAAAACCGCATCAGAACCTGTTGCGTAGTTTTAAAGATCTAAGCATACATAGGGACGGACAGACAGCGGGAAGCGACTTTGTTTTATGCTATGTTGTGTATCTAAAAAGGCTTTTTTATGGTTCACTAACTGTATACGAAGTGGTTAGTTGGGTAGGCGTTTGATAGCTTACATTCAAGAAGGTATAGTTTGATTTGAAATACAATAAAATCTGGTGTACCTACCTACCTAGTAAAACAGAAAATAATAATCAGTGGTCTGAAATGACAATAAGGAAATGAGAGAGTAGTTATGTAACAACCTTCGGATTCGTATCTGCTTTAGCGACAACGCAAACATATGCAAATTTAATTGTAATCTTCATAAGAATACGTAAAACGAAACCTATGAACTCCTTTTAAAATTTAAAATTAAAAAAGTGAATGGCAAACAATTTCATTTTAGATACATTTAAATTCTGATAGGTACCCATTTTCTAATCCTATTCTTCAAAAATCAACATATATAAAGACAGTGTATTAACTATAACTGACGCGGCTTAGTATACTATCGCTTACTATAAACATAAAATTAGGCCTTATGACCCCGCTTTATACGCTTTTCAGGAAATGTCATAAAAGGGCACGTATTTAAGGTCACTTTTACGGCAGTGGCGCCTTAATAAAGTGAAACCATAATACAAAGCTCACTGCATTTTACACTGAAATTATGAAAATATAACCTGTCCAAATACGATGAACTAGAAGTTTATGGCGAGCAAGCAAATATCTGACAATACTTACGACTTTGTCCGCTTAAATTTTGATTCCTCCATACAAACTTGGTTACCCGTTTTATCCTTTAGAGAGTGATTTACTAAATAATTTTTAGACCACCTTTTCAACCTAAAAAAATGAATTAAAATGGAATAACGCGTTAAGGAATTATAACTTAGTAATCTTAATTGTTTCACATACCCAATATTAGAAATATAAATATTACCTACGAAGTAATTAAGAACCGATAAAATCCACTTTTTGATAGCATACCCAAACAAAATCTGATAATTTTAATTGCCATTTGTGTAATATAGGTACTTAATTTTTAATCATCGTCATCAGCCCGTACAACGTCCACTGTTAAACATGGGCCTCCTCCCGAGGGAGGGTTTTTGCCATAGTCACCACGCTTGGCAGGCAGATTGGTGATCGCAGTATTATGTTGTAATACATAAGGAAACGCTGCTGCCTGTTCCCTGGTTAGTTTGTTATACATAGATGATGTTATAACAATCGGGACCAACGGCTTAACCTGCTTACCGAGGCACGGAGGGTAGTCCCTCAACCAACCAGACCCGGAAAGAAATCTTAGAATTTACACAAAGATTTCTTGTCCGGTGTGGGGATCGAACCCACGACCTCCGAGACTTAAAGCGAGCCAAATACCGCTACGCTACGGAGGTTGTCGTAAAATAATATTGTAATTTTTAATATTTTTGTTTTATTTAAGAAAACAAATATGAATAGTCCTTCTATTTTTGTTTAAATGTACGAACTAATAACAAGCAACAACCTTAATAATTATACTTGGACGTCGGCTTTAACCCAGTTTCAATTGTGGTATCTATCATTTCCGAACTACGCAAGTTTTGGTCACATTCGATTATTTGTGAGTGTAAGAACCGCGGAGCCATGTCAAAATTTTGCACATGATTGTGCTCATGATAACAAACAACTTTTACTATGGCACCAACTCTGAAATCGCGAAAAAAAATCAGCTGTTCCATACATTCATGTTCACATAACTCGTCAACATGGTAGGGAGCAGCTGATTTTTTTTCGCGATTTCAGGGTTGGTGCCATAGTAAAAGTTGTTTGTTATCATGAGCACAATCATGTGTTTAGGTATCGGTCACTAATTACGAGTCACCCTATATATTAGGTACATTGATTCTTTACTCATAACCCATTCTCATTTCATTTAATAAATGCTCCATTCGAAAAAAATTGTAGAGTGTAGCTTTCAGAGCTTCTGCACCAATTTCAAACTTTTTTTAGTTTTTTAACCGTTTAATGCAGCCGTAGCCCAATGTCTAGCGCGTCGCCGGTTCGTTCCCACATATTGCACTACAAACGTGAACCCATTCGTAACACAAGCATTTTAGCTTAGCACGAGGTGTTAATAATAATACTATACTATTTCCATTTCTTTATTTTCTCGATGACATTAAGTATGCATTATTTTATAAAAATATGACGCTTGCACACGTACAAGGTTATACCGAACCGAAACCGAAAGGGATGGAGCTATCGATAAACGTAACACGATAACAGACCCGATATTTTTTTACAAAGTGTAAGAAACAAATCTACTGCCGGATACTTTGTACAAATTAAATTAACTAATAATATTTAAACAAACAAAATGGCGGTGGGCCATTGAGTGTTCTCACCTTGAATGTTTGTTATTGTATTTGTGTTTGTTCAAAATATAATGAATATATGCGATCGATATCATTACTAATATGGCCACAACACTACAACTATCAAATTAGAACTGTCGTCGAGAAAATAAATAAATGGAAATAGTAGCGTGCAAAAACGCAGCTAGTAATCTATTAAAAAAAACCTTCACCATCAACAGCCCGTTAACGTCCACTGCTGAACATGGGCCTCCTCTTAAAAGACCTTGGCAAGTCAGGATCGTTGAGGGATATTGCCATAATCACCACGCTTGGCAGACGGATTGGTGATCGCAGTAAGATGTTGCTTATAGATGCTAAGCTAATAGATGCTGCTGCCCATCCATCAGCCATATGTCCCTTAGTCGCCTTTTACGACACCCATGGGAAGACATGGGGTGGTCTATTCTAAGCCGGAAACCACATGGCACAAAAAAACCTTGTACGTCTTTAAAAACAATTCTAAGCACTTCTTTATGTGCATAACATTCTTAAAATTAGACCAAAGTAGATGTTTGGTCGACCAATTAATATAACTGTAAATTTTCGAACATTTCCACTGTTAAAACCACTTGTTTAAAGGCACTCGCGTATTAATTTCGCTCTTTATTCAAATATCCGTTAAAGTGTTTTGACCATTTCGCCGGAAATAATCGTGAGTGTAAGAACCGCGGAGCCATGTCAAAATTTTGCATGTTGGATAGTGTACATGTTTAATACTATGCCAGTACCTTTTAGTACCTTTATTTAAAATATTAGTACCTTTGTATAGTTCTACTTTATCTTATTTTTAAATGGTCCGCCATAATGACGTCAGGACCGCTGAGCCACTGCCGATTTACGAAATACCACAAGGCTTAACAGAGACTTTAATGTAACAACCTTTAATACCTTGTGTATTATAAAAAATGGCATTTAAAATTTGCTTGTAGATGCCACCATCTTTAAATTATTTTCGAATACAATTTACAATTTTTTTCGAATGGAGCATTTATTAAATGAAATGAGAATGGGTTATGAGTAAAGAATCAATGTACCTAATATATAGGGTGACTGGTAATTAGTGACCGATACCTAAACACATGATTGTGCTCATGATAACAAACAACTTTTACTATGGCACCAACCCTGAAATCGCGAAAAAAAATCAGCTGCTCCCTACCATGTTGACGAGTTATGTGAACATGAATGTATGGAACGGATGATTTTTTTTTCGCGATTTCAGAGTTGGTGCCATAGTAAAAGTTGTTTGTTATCATGAGCACAATCATGTGTTTAGGTATCGGTCACTAATTACCAGTCACCCTATATATATTTTTAATGATAATCCTTACTTCCTTACTATCCTTATTCATACTAATATTTTAAATTCAAAAGTACCTCTGTCTGTCTGTTGGTCGGCCTTTTACGCCCAAACTACTGAACGATTTACATGAAATTTGGTACACAGTTAGTTTTTAACCTAAGAAACCTTTTTTTAAGCGAAAAAAATGTTGTAGGGGGTTTATTTGCGGCGATGAATATTGTATATTGATGTGTAAGTTTTGTCGTCATTTTTAAGCCTTAATAATTAAAACTGCTACTCAAAGTTACTATTCCCCGCAGACGATGTCACGGGCACACCTCTTAATTAATAATTGTACAATCTCAATGGTAATCAGACAGTAGGTACTGAACGGTATAGTCTTTCTGTTGTTGTCATATCAAATATAAAAGAGATTTTATAAAAAATAGACGTCAAAACACAGACAGTCGCTAAAACATACAATTTAACTTATTTACACATAATCTATTCTAAATAATATTAAAGAAACCGTTTTACAATCTTTGCAAACATTCCAAATACTTACCTCTATATATTCGTAAGAACGAATTTATTATTTAAATTATTATTCTACCAAGTAATATTACTCTCGGGAAAACTTCATTAGTCCCAAACACCCAATACTAATATAATTTTAACCTATCACCAGTTAATATTAGATTATTCACATGGCCAAGGTTACGTAAAAAACATATTATTTTTTTAGTTTAAACCTTATTAATTTGGTAGCAAATGGGTATTATCTTAAACGGCAGGCACGCTCCCGGAATTATTATTTCAAATTAGGATAAAAGAATTGCAGATAAAACGACGTCCCTTACCTAATGTAGCGTCTCGATGATATTGTATTGGGTATCGTTGGGTTAACCATTTAACTGGATAGTTATGTAATTATTTAGTACTAGCGGCCCGCCCCGGCATCGCACGCTCTAGGCTGGAGCTCTGCTCGCCTTTATGCCCGGTGAAGAAGCAAAAGCCTAAGGACTAAATACACATGTACGTCCGAAAAAAAAAAAAAAAGTTTCGCACGCATCAACTAGCTTCCCGCGCGCGGTTTCATCCGCGTAAATCCCGTTTCCGTGGGATATTCATAATAAAATATAGCCTATGTTCTTACTCAGGCTCTAGACTATATCTGTACCAAATTTCATTTAAATCGCTTCAGTAGTTAAGGCGTGATTGCGTAACAGACAGACAGACAGACAGACAGAGTTACTTTCACATTTATAATATTAGTAATAGTAATGTTCTTTCTCAGGCTCTAGACTATATATGTACCAAATTTCATTTAAATCGCTTCAGTAGTTAAGGCGTGATTGCGTAACAGACAGACAGACAGAGTTACTTTCACATTTATAATATTAGTAATTAGTAATATTAGTAATAAGGATTACTCAGGGATAATGTAGCATTCTAATGGTGTAAGAATTAACATACAACAATATAAAAATAAAAACATTTCCTCTTTATAATATTAGTATGGACAATCGACCTGCCCCATACAAATAAACCTTCCTCTTGAATCAATTCTTTTGCTATCTATTAAAAACCGCATCAAAATTCGTTGCGTAGACATCGGGAAGCGACTTTATTTTATACTTTTTTTTAATTCAATTTATATTCAAGAAACAATCTTACAATTGTATATAAATATGACTTATTGACTAAAATATTAAATTAAAAAATCATAAAATACAACAACGAATTTAAAATATACAAATTAAAACAAAAAATAATATCTTAAAAGAAAAAATAAAGTCTTAAAACAAATTAAAACTACTTAGGTACAATCTTACAACATAATGACTGTTTAAATCTTAGTAAATTAAAAGAATTATAGTGTTTTGTTTGTGGTATATCCACAAACAAAAAACTATAATTCTTTTAATTTATACAAGCATTTTCAGTTTTTTTTTTAATGACCCTTTACAATTTTTTTATTTTAATGCCATCGGCAATCTATTGAATAATTGCACAGCCTAATACTGAATTATGTTTAAGAACATTAAATGTAGGACAGAATAGGACTTTAATTTTTTTGTTCGTGTGTTAGTATCACTTGGATACGTGTGAAAATAAATAATGTAGGATCTCATTTCTTTGGGCAAAATCTTATATATCGTTGATATCTGTCCATATTTACGATATGTTTTGAAAAAATCTGAACTACTCATTAGCTTTTGATTTAAGACTTTAAGTTCAAAATTAAGTAAAATTTCTTGAACATTTTTAATCATATAAAACGTTTTTAAGAACCTAAAACTGCGGCTGCCCATAATTTTATCCTTACATACTATCCTACTCAAAAAAATTATGTATAAAAATACAAAATTGTATTTTTTTTTCATTTCCAACTAATACCTACTTAATACAAATGATCTTTTCTGTTGGTATCAGTTTACATGCTAATGAAGTATGTACTACCTATGTACAAATATTTTATGGTTTTAACATTCCTTGTCTACAATATATATGTTACGGGCAAATTGATTAACTGGGCATTATTAATAAGGACCGGCCATTATTAATAATGCGCAAGAGCGATGGGCAAAGTGATTAATTTATCACTTTGCCCATCGCAACGGTTGCAATACAAAACTAGCATGGTTTGCGCCTTTTAACCTTTGCTGTGGAATTGTGTACGTATTACATAAAGGGTGAAAAAACAAAAATATTAATAAAATTTTTATAAAATTCCTTACAAAAGCTTTGAAAATTCGAATATATTCCCTGCTATATTTCATACGACGTACTGTAAGTTTTCTTAGGACAATCTGACGATTTTCCAATCGTCAGATTGCCCTAAGAAAACATACAGTACGTGGTTGTTACTCTACTAATATCTTCTTCTTCTCCCTGCCCTTATCTCATATTACTTGGGGTCGGCGCAACACGTTCGTTTCTTGCATATCACTCTTCACACAATCCATCCATCTTTTCTTTGGCCTTCCTCTCCCTCTCAACTCTACTGCAATATTGTATATTAAAATACCTAAAATTCACTGGTCAACAAAATTTAACTTTTTTCATGACATATAAATATTATTTAGATTTTTTTGATATTCAGCATGTCTTAAAAACTGAAGAATAATTAGAATTTTTATATCACATCATATTTCTGAGATATTTGCTTTTAATCATATATAAGCAACAATATGCTGATTTGGCTATATTTAAAATAGGTAGTTTAATACTTTTATTATTATATTTTATATACATATAAAATTGATAGTCATAAATCTATTTTTTAAACCAGTTAACTTAAAGTTTTTATGATTTTCTAATGCAAAGATATTTAATATTTTTTTGAAATATATTTTTCTCATACATTTCAATAGAGCCATTTTGTATGGAGTTTTTGTCTATGACACTAAAATGTTAATATTTTCACATAGCAACAAAATCATAAATGTTAATTGGAATTCAAACGGTCGAAATAAAATTTTACTAATAGAATATTGGGTTCGTCCACTCTGTTCGCGCGATCCGTTGCCTGTGGAAACGATTAGCGCGTCAAAGGTGCTTTCTGATCTGGAAAAATGGAACTGTATCGCGCTGTATCACTGAAACAATCTATTAAGTAATTTCCGGTGTGATCGCACATATATCGAAAATAAAATATATCATAGGTAAAGCGTCTAAAAGCACCAAAAATTATCACTAAATTTGAAATAAATAATAGTCAGTCAATACTTATTTCTCTCGCTCTACCTATACATAAAAAAACAAATAAAACAACTTGAATTAATCAACGAAATCATATTAAATGTTATTTTAATAATTACTCAATTAAGTCGGCATATAATCATCTTTACAAAATATGTATTAAGGTCCGAATGAATTCAATTAGCATAATATCATTTCAACACCTTAAAGTAAACTATTTTCTTAATTTTTCTAGGCAATTTACTGTGATAGTATAGTTTTCCAACTGAGACAATACATGTATAATCCATCTATCGCGCAATTATGTTTTGCTAATTTGTCACGGCCTTCATATGGTTTTAGGGTATATGTATGGCTTTCATTTTTCAATATTTTAAGTAGCGATAATAATGTTGTTTTTTTTGTTTACCAATTTATTTAATTTCCCATTCTACGCCTCCAATGCATTATTTGTTCGTTGTATTTCCTTATTTACACACCACGTATCGACCCAGTCTTCATTTTTAAGCCATTGTCGAGTCATGTAGTCAATAAATTCATTGACCTCATTCGATTTGTCTTCTACAAATATTGCATCTTCGATTATATATTTCCAACCAGTATTCATATGTACTCTTGGAAGCAGTGCCAGGAGGGCACTAAGTGCAACAATTTTTTTTATTTCCGTATAGGTATTTGGTGAGTCCAAGCTCCTTTCGTTTTATCTAATTACACTGCGAAAAATGGAAATAGCAGCCTTTTAACTGTGCTCCAGGAGATGCTGCTTTTAAGGCAGTAACAGGAGCCTTTTCATAATCTAGCGTATAGAATGAAGAGAATTGAGGCATGACTTGATAACTTCAAATAATGCTATGTAGGTATTTTTGTCTCTTGTTTAATAAGGCGTAAATGCGGGGAATTATATTGGTGCGTTGCTGGGTACTGCCTAAATCCCCGTGAATAGTGTACAGCTCACATAAATGATTTGGGCAACTCCTGAATGTCTCATCGATGAAATAATGTCTGATATTACACATCAATTCCTTAACTTCTTTGGAGTAAAATAACAGTATGCGGGTGGATTCATCATGATAGCCCGCAAGTAGAAAATCTTAAAATTTTTTAGGAACTTCAATTTCATGAATGTTGTTGAATTTCACCTTAGATACGCCTTCTTTTTTGTTACGTGCCTTATACAATGATGATTTGGTTTTCCTTAATTCCGGTGGTGGTTCAATTAGTGACAATCCCGTGTCATGGTATTTGGAAATAAATTCGTTATACAGTGCCGACATTGAGGCATCGGTGGACAAAAAGTTCTTCCGAAAATCTTGAAAGACATGAGCTGAATGGTTCACCTAATGTTGTACACTGCCATCCTAAAAAGAGTACTTAATTACTACTATGAAATTTGGTAACTCCTCAAGCTAGAAGTGAAAGAATACTTTGACAAAATCTATTAATGAAATCATATAAGGCCTAAAACACACACAAGCGACGTGGGGCAGGCGCGGCGCAGGCGTGGGACCGATACGGCGCAGACGCGATTTGAATTATATCAGAAGAGGCGTGGAACAGGCAATAAACGTTCAGATGCGGCATTTTATAGGCTGACATTGGTGTGATAAGATGTCTTCGTCTTCAGAAGACGAAGATGCGCTTGCTTTGCTGCAATTAAATCATGTGCAAAGGTCCAGAAGATATTGGGTACATTAAAATCAATATCATCACGAATTTTTGGGTTGGTAAATACTGAGCATACCGTATCACAAGCGACATGCTCCTTGCGTGACTCACGAGAACCGACTGCTAGCGACGCGGCGCAGGCAACGAACGAAACGGCGTGTCTGCGCCGCGTCGCTTCAGTATAATTCAAAAACGTCGCCTGCATACATTTTGTATGAAATCGTTTTGAAGCGGCGCACGCCTGCGCCGCGCCTGTTCCACGCCTGCTGCCTTGCGTCGCTTGTGTGTATTTTGGGCCTAACAGGTACTTACAACAAACGCCACCTGCTCGACCCTGTTTTGTGTACACGCATTTTTGTGTATTGGAATCCAGTCTTGATCAAAACCTTCCCTCCATTACGTTGAACAAAGTTAAGTTCACCACAATTGCCCAAACTACTGCCATGTAAGAATGTGTCTGCCATTACTAAACATCAACAATTAACTGTAGAAACGCAACTAACTAATCGCGGAATGCATTCGCAATCACAACTAAATAATATTATATTATATTGTCATAATTTTGACAGGCTTACGATATAAATATTTACATTAGAACCATTAAACGAGGTCTATAATATGTATTTATTTTATAGGACACTTCGACGCAACGAAGTTACCTAATTAAAAGATTATTCATCATTTATTTATTTTACTTTAACATAAAAAATGGGCTGAAAACCAAATGTAGCAAATTTGTTCTTTTTTCTCTAA
Source organism: Nycteola revayana (assembly GCA_947037095.2). Classification (NCBI taxonomy): domain Eukaryota; kingdom Metazoa; phylum Arthropoda; class Insecta; order Lepidoptera; family Nolidae; genus Nycteola; species Nycteola revayana. The sequence continues at coordinate 27,232,390 of OX344842.1, read as the reverse complement.
AAAATATTATATAACCAAAATATTTCTTGACAGATGACATTACACCTTATTAGCTACTGTCACTTACGCGGTATTGCAGAATTAATACACATTTTGTAAAGATGATTATATGCCGACTTAATTTAGTCATTAATAAAATATTGTTAGATATGATTTCGTAATTCAAGTTGTTTTTATAGTTTTTTATGTATAGGTAGAGCGAGAGAAATAAGTATTTACTGACTATTATTTATTTCAAAAGATTAGTGATAATTTTAGACGTTATACCTATGATATACCTTTTTTTTGGCGGTAGGTCGCAAAAAAGTATAGACGCGTTTTAACTTTAAATTTAATTTTTTTTTTATTTAAGTGCTTAACAAACATCTTTTACATTAACCTTTGATACCAGTTAATTATAACTGTGGTACTTACATTATAATTAACGGGTATGTGACCATATATCACTAAATACACCACCTGCCAGCTAATCACATCACTGTCACAAATATGTCCAATCTGACAGAGATCTTGATGACGCAACAAAAGCTTGACGAGAATGTCAGTAAGAAATTTGAGGATCTACAAGCTCAACTCCATAGTGCTAGTTCCTCCAAGGACACGGTGGCCAAGGTTGCCGAGGAGCTTCGAACATTCAAGGAGCTTGTATTTGGAATATTAAGCCTCTTACGTCACCAGATTAATGAGTGCACTAGACAGGTGGACGAAATTGTAACCAGGAGTTGGAGAAAGGCACTGGTATTTTCTGGAATACTGGAGTCAGATAAGGAAGATTGTGCCAAGTTAATTGTTGACATTGTTTAGAGCAAGCTTGGCATCAACAGCTTCTCCATATCAATGCTAAAATCTTGTCACAGACTAGGTCCTCGTAGTCATGAACTATATCGACCCATATCGGTTCGTTTCTGCAGTCTGGATACCAAGGCGGCAGCATGGAGGTTAAAATCAAAGCTAAAGGGTTCTTCCATCTCCATCTTCCATACTCTGTAAGGTTATGGAGCGTGTTTTAAACAACCGTCTCCTAGCATACCTGGAAGACAACGATCTCCTCTGTGACCGCCAATTCGGATTCCGTCGAGGCCGGTCTACTGGGGATCTTGTTGTTTATGCTACTCACTTCTGGAGCGAAGCCATTGAGAGACACAGTGAGGCTCTTGCCGTGTCTCTTGAAATGTCTAAGGCTTTTGACAGGGATTAGCTCGCAAGTCTCATTGGTAAGCTTCCGGTTTACGGTATTGCTCCCGGACTTTGTACCTGGATTCAGGATTTCTTGACGGGGAGGTCGGTTTGAGTTGTCATTGATCCGATCTTCTTGGTATTAATGCCGGTGTCCCTCCGGGATCTGTTCTCTCCGCGACTCTTTTTTTGCTGCACATCAACGACCTGCTAGCTACTCCCGGTATCTTTGGGTACGCAGACGACAGCACAGTCTCGGTGAGATACTTGTCTGACGCGAAGTCTGCGTCAAAGGTTTAGTCGTTCAGGGAGTCGATGATGGAGGGGGTAAACTTGATCTTGGAGGCTGTCTCCTTATGGGGTGATGCCAACCTGGTTGGGTTTAACCCCTCTAAAACACAGGCTTGTCTTTTTTCGGCGAAACGGAGTTCATTCCAACTGACTCCGACTTTCCGGAATGTTTCCGTTCAGGACCCGAGTCAGGATGGCTAAAAATCGTCACTCTTTTAAGAAAAAAGTACGCGAGCATATCTCTGAACAGCTGTCAGTGCCGGGGTATCGACGATTGTTTTTTTTTGTGAGTAGACATAGTTCATATACATATGTATAGTATTATAAATGTGTGATGAATAAAGTATTAGTATGTATAGTATTATTTATCTATGTATTAGTAGAATGTAGGTATATTTTAGTTCATGTACCAATATGGTATTCATTTTCCTCATAGAACTTCGTTATTTTTGTGCACCTACCACTTTTTCTCTGCACCACCCTATGGTTTACTGGCAGAAAATGCCATCGGAATTAAGTCCACCATGTACTATTAAGTGCTAAAGTATTAAATAAATAAAATATATTTTATTTAATTTCCGATATTTGTGCGATCAGACGTTTTTTTTTTTTTAAGATTTCTGGCTGAGTTTTTAGTCTACTAGTATTCTTGTTAACCCCTCGTGGTAAGCTAAAATGCTTGAGTTACGAGTGGGTTCACGTCGGTAGTGCAATGGGTGGGGTTCGAACCGGCGCCCTTAAGATCACAAGTCCGACGCCCTAGTCATTGGGCTACGGCCGATTAAAGATTTTACTTAATAGATTGTTTCAGTGGAAATGGATCGCGCGATACAGTTCCATTTTTCCATACATTAGTTTTAGGAGAAACTGATATCGTGACCTTTGACGCGCTATACGTTTCTACGGACAACGGATCGCGCGATGAGAGTGGACGAACCCGATTTAGTCATTTATTTATCTAAATTGAAAAAGGCTAAAATGCCATTTTTGTAATGTTTATTTTCAAATATCTCCAAATTTGGACGTGATAGAATATTTTTAATTATTAAATAATATTCACTATTATTTACAAGCCAGATAAATCTATTTCTTTTTCTGTGGCAATAACTTTGTAGACCAGTGATTATAATTTTTACTTGAACCTCGACAGGATAACGTGTGTCGGGTAAGCTAGTTCTTAATATAATTGCTTACCCAACAACCCAACATCTACTAATTATTTATATGACGACTTCTCTTTATTTTCTAAGACACCACGAAAATTAACCAAACCTGGACATCTTTTAAACTAAAGTGAACAGACAGACACTTTCTAGGCAAGCGTGTATCATCTAAGGCCTAATCTTCACCTTCCATCATGCGAGATTATGGTCAAACGTAAGCATATATTTAATAATAAAAAAAACGGTCATAAAACATAAGAACTTTCCGAAGAGAAGATTTTGTATTTTTTTTACACTTTACACGTCCTTTTGAAATCTGATTTCAAGCAAATTTACGACGGTGCTAACACGCAGATAAAATCTTATAGATGTCGTAAGAGGAATGGACACAAAGCACACCAGGTCTTGCTTGGTGTACTTTGTGTCCATCTAGAGCTCATTAGCATAAGGTCGGATGTGCACGTCAGCAACATTCTTCGTATGTGCCTTTATCTTAAACTGGTACTTACGGCTAAATACTTCTGAAGTATAATAGATATCCGTCCATATGCTTCTGAGATCTAGATTTATTTTGTCCACATTTTAATATGTATCGTACCTAACCTGTTACGGAACGAGCTGCTTTGGAAACGTAGCATATAATAACTAAATCAAGAATTAACAGAGTTGAATTTATTGCTAACGTTAAGCTTTTATGGAAGCGCGTATTGTTGGATTAAAAACATGTTTTTTCATAATAAGTACTGCGTAAAGTCTTAATTAGTGTTTGAAGGATGTTGACTGAAGAATATTTTTCTCTATTATAGGAAAAATAAAAGCTAAAGCTTTACCTATTGAAAGCGTTGCGCCAAGTGGTTTTTTCTCCGAATATACCGGATAATATAACATACATAAAAAAACTGACTTTTTCAACTGAAATGGTAATGAAATGGATTTCTATTCTGCCGCACAGTTTTTTTAAGCAAATTTAAAGCTTTGTCGGATCAATTCCCTGACTTTCAATCCATACGCCGAATCCTATCCTCTGCGAATGTACCAGATGACACAACGCCGCCGGCGATTGATAAAGCACTTTAAGCGGGCCCGCCCGCGTCATATTTTTTGTAGGGCCGATAATTAGGCAGATTTTTCAGATTTTCAAGTGCAAGGGGTTGACTGTCGGTGAGCAGTGTGCGTTAACGCATACTTTAGTTTAGAATTTTCACTACCCCGACGTTCCACTTACCCCGACAATCGGATCGGTCAGAATGCACCGATTTTATTTTTTACTGTCGAATTTTAGTAGGACGTGTGCGGTTATACTCCTGCAATCAGTACGTTCTATTTCTCCTACAAAAAGTCGGACACATTTTTTTTGGTAGTCCGTTGCAACAATCTGGGGATATGGTCATAATAAGATTCTGTTAGGTGAGATAATTAGGTAATAGCTTAAGATAGAATGTCCCTTAAGTAGGGACAGAATATACTAACCGAATTGGTAGTACTATTTAAACAACAATAACACTTGGTTGATCAGTAAAACACAGTCAACATTGTAATCTTACTTATTGAAACAGTTTGAACATTGTTCAACTCAAAGATTATACTTATATATATTATATAAACTTAATATAGACTTGTTAATATCCCCACTTTAGTTGGCGGTGTGGGGGGTGTCGCCTCCTTCCCTCTAATATGGCGAGGGAGGCGATGGCTGATCACACGTCATACTCGTGAACGGGTACTGCTTGCAGTGACAGGTCGGCTTATTTTTTTTTTGTTTATGTCCTTTGGTTGAACTTGTGTAAATTGTAATATTGTAAATGGGTATGAATCCACCCGTCTCTAGGTTTCCATGTAGGAGATTGTCTGTGCCTGAGTAAATTGTAATACCTACAACATACATTCACTGTATTTTTCTTATCTTATCGAATACCTGTCCCTATAAATTCGCAAAACGCAACGGATATTGATGCCGTTTTTTTAATAGGTAGTGCACCATGATCCCGCGGCCTTAACCAGATCATCCGTCCATCTAGTAGGTGGACGTCCTACGCTACGCTTGCCGATCCGCGGTCTCCATTCGAGAACTTTTCGGCCCCAACGGCCATCTATTCTCCGTGCTATATGGCCTGCCCTTAGCTACTTCAACGAACTAATCCGTTGGGCTATGTCAGTAACCCGCGTTCTTCTACGTATCTCCTCATTTGCTAAGTATATTAAAATGGAACTAATGCGAACGTTTTTTTTTACCATCTTACATTAGATAGACGCGGACTGACAGAAAGACAAACATTAATTAAATTACATTATTTTATTCAATATCGATAAAAGGTAACTATCAATTTAAAAAAATTTGTAAGTATTTATATTATATATTTATATTATATTACATTAGTATTATTGTGTTTTAATAAAACTATCTAACACTGAAGATTTTTTCAAATCGGGCACGTAGCTCGTAGCGCGATCAAGCAATCAAGCAAACTAACTATCCAGCTTTACATACGTACCTAAATAGCCATATAGATGTAGAACATAGGTTTATTGCTATTTTCGTCAAAGATCGCTTACAGACATGGATCCTAAAAGCTATGGAGCGGCCATGCGGTTAGCCTTTCATCATTCCCAGCCCAGTGGCCTATATGGATCTAGATATACGGCATTCCATTCCAATAGTGCTCAATCTAAACCCAGAGAAATATCTTAAATTCCAGTAGTTCTGTTTGCGATCAAATCCCTGAGCTACGTGTACACTGAACCTAAAGGCTATTCAGGTCTTACGATGCACAACAGCGATGGGGCTGAATTCTGTTAATTTAATTGAAATTACGTACAAATGACTTTGCTCGGCACTCTACCTAATTGAGATCCATTGCTCTGCCAATCCAAAAACTACATATAACTTTTGAAAATCACCTGTGAGATATTTGACGATTTAAGTTTTATTTAACACTAGCTTCACGCGCGTGGTTTCACCCACTTAACTCCCGTTCCTGTGAGAACTTCATAATTTAATATAGCCTATAGCCGTCATTGATAATTGGGCCATCTAACACTAAAATAATTTTACAAATCGGTCCTGTAATTCCTGAGATTAGTTACTAGCTTTATATATTACTATAAAATTTAAATACACCTAGGTAATGCAGTGATGACCTAATCTTGCAAAATATACAGTCTGATCCCATCAGTAATATTTATAGGTATTACATTAGACTACTAAGTTTCAAATGGGTCCACATATATATAGATTGTCAGATAAATTAAGCTCTGCAGCTTACGCGGTTTGGAAAATTAGACAATTTACTGATATAGCAACGTCAAGATTAGTATACTTCGCTTATTTTCATAGTCTTCTTCTTCTTCTCGAGTCGAAATTTCATGGCGAAAGGATCAGCCAATCTGCGTTACCGACTAGACTGTCCTCGCAGATTGCCCAGGGTGCGCCGGACGTACAGGGGGCTCAGTACGTCACTCGGGGAGGCTCCTTTCATGCACTCCATTCATAGTATCATGACTTATGGAATCCTATTATGGGGTTCGAGTCCTGATACTCAAACCATTTTCATATTCATAGTCCTTTATCTTCCATTTGCTCAAAAGTGTCAAAATACAGACTCGAGAAGCTGCTAGGTTATGCTTTACTTGGTTTTGGCAATCATTTAAAATTAGAATCTCGTTATTTGTTGTATCACCCTCATGATTATGATCAGTTGTTTTTAATATAATGGTGTTATTGAAAATATCTGCGTGACTGTACTTTGTCATGAATTCGGGTAAAATTTAAGTGTGTGTCCAGTTGACGAAAACTAAAAATAAAAAATATTTAAGTTTCACTAAGTGGACACACATAAATATTGGCGTGTAAATATGACGAAATAATAAGTGATCCTAATTCCGAGTTTCTCCAACTCGACACACTCATGTCCAGTATCGTGTGTCCAGATAGTGACTAACCCAACTGGCGCCCTCTGACCGTCACGCTGAACTTAAATAGATAAATAAACAAACATTGTAAAATATGTATAATTATTATTAACTAATACGACCGATCAGACTAAGTGTATGTAAGTAAATAGTTAATAGTGTAAATGTGAATGTAGGAGAGTGCTTCCTATTTTTTTTTTCTTAATCACTGAAATTACCAATTAATTACACATTAGCTTTTAGGAGGCACTGTCCTAGATGCAAAAATGTAATGAATTGTAAAACATAAATAGTGTAAAACGTTATTATTTTTTAAAGATGACTACAAGACAAATTCCGGTGTTTATTAGAGTATTTCTTGTCCGGATGTCACACCGAAGTAGATAGAGAAAGACTCGTAGGAAGCTATGATAGGGACGGTGGTCCTCGCGAGGTGGGGTTCGCGACGCGTTCTTGGCTTTAGACCAGGTCCCAGCCCGCGCTGGTTGTTCTAATTTCTCAACCACGCGACTCATTATTATTATTTTTCGTATACTCGTTTTTCATTTTATTTTATTTATACATATCTATGTATATTTTACTGATTTTGAAAATAAAATTATAATAATAGTTCTTCTACATAAGTGACCATACAGTTAGGTTATACTATTTACTTAAGACCAGTATATAATATTAAAATATAGTTCTTAATTAAGTATATCAAAAAAATGAACTTAAAAATGTGTTATGACGTATAACTAGCGCGAATTATTCGTCTACGTTACTAATAAACTATTTCATACATTAAAATGTTTTACGTCAGGGGTAGGTACTAAAAAAACTAAAGGAAACTGATTGAGCGTTGTTAGGCTAAAATAAAAGTCGATTTTGGATTGTTACGACATGCGAGTTGCGACAGTGCGATCTTCTTTTGATTCTGCTAAAACTAAAATATAACCATAAAACTATTTGTGTCTCTAGTTAATTTTTACGGTTGCAAAGAAAGAACGTATACCATCACTCAAGTAGAGAAATAATGAAATACCAATTAATATTTCTCATTAATATGGTGCATCGAATGCCAAACCGTCTACTGACACCCCAATTGGAGTCCTTTGATGCTATTTTAAATGAACACATAGAACGGATGTCACTACTAGGTAAAATAGTACCTAAAAATGACGATGTAATTCCAATGTGCCACAAAAAATGACGATGATATATCGTCATTTTTTGTTTGAGGAACGAAAATAAAATACGTATCTAATATTTTTTGGTAATCTAACTGACGGACTACATAGACTTTTTTTATTCTTCATGCCTATTCTAGCTATTCTGGATAACTTAAAACAGCAAACACTATATAAATAAATGTATACATATATTAGGGATTACTTACTAAAGTAACTTTAAACAGTTATTAATAAATAATGCTTCCAAAACATGCCTAAAATATAATTTTGGCAGTACCTTATTTTTCATATTAAAATAGGTGATCGTTCCGCCCACGTTGATAGGTAGCTGCGAAAGTAAATTACTTGTTAGGCAAGTTTTTACGTAGAAGGGCGAATCGAAGATGAAGTTATTTAATATCAGCAGCAAAGCGGCTTGTACTTGGAACTTATTAAGTACCTACACAATTTTGACAGACTGCCACATAACAAAGCAACTTATTATTAAACTAACGTAGCTTTTGCCTTCGGTGTAAGTTATCAATTTATGTGTGGAGTTCATATTAAAAATACCTTCCTTTATACTTTTAATAGTTTGTAACGTAGAAAATAATTTCATTAGGATTGATTGAGTGCTATTTTTATATAAAAGACAAATTTGATCAGGTATTTAGTACAGTTAAGTTTTCATAGCCCATGGGGCTAGTTTGGTAAAATTAATATTATCGCAGCTATACCTATTACAGTAGTTATGATTAAATTAACTACGGTTTAAGATGAAGGATGAAGAATTTATTAATTGCACTTTTTTAAGACACATAAATGGACCGTTTATTTCGATAGTCTACTTATGGCGATATACCTACTGCTAGTAAAGCTCCATAAAATATTTATGACTAAAATATATCCTTAAGCAACGAAATTGACAAAAAATCAGTCTTTATAGTAGATTGTTTATAATTTCCATCAATATTAGTAATGCTAAGTTAACGTAAAATACTAACACTTAGTTATTTTACAGGCATACTACGATCTGGCGGATCACCTTTTCGACTTCACGACTAACGGCCTCCCAGAACTCCAAGGCTTCTGTATCGCCAACATCCCACTAGAAGCTTTCGCCTACATCATGTGGGCTAGAAAACCAGAAAATTTCGAAGAATTTTACGATTGGAAACGTAAGTAATTTTTACTATATGTTTATCTATTGCTTCGAAATGTTTATTATAAATCCGTCTGATTAACATATGAACAGAAAAGGATATATAATAGATTGCAGTCTAATATAACAAATAGTTTAATTTTTCACGAAAAGATATTTCTGTGCGATAGAAAACTTTTCACGCAAACGAACCTGCGATCAAATCACAGGTTCAGTAGTTAAAAAAACTGCGATATTCAGTCAATCATCATCATGGGCCTCTTTCCGACGTGTGAGGGTTTTATCATTGTCAGCAGTGACCGCAGTATTATGGTAAAAGCGCTGCGATCCGTTCTCTGTCATAAAATTGTTAACCCTGTTACAAAAATCAGGGCCAACTGCTTAACGTGCTTTCCGAAGCCTAACCAGACCCGTAAAAAGAATTCTTACAATTTACACAAAGTATTTTTGTCTGGCATGAGGATTGAACGCTTTATAATGATCAAAAACAATGCTGTGATACAGTTTGCTACACAGTATTATGCCGACCGACTGTTGATAACAGACCAACCTGTTATTAAAGTTGTGAACAAAACGTAGAGTTACAATTTATCCCTACGTATACACAGGTAGCCACTACTAATACCTATACCTAAATTGATCGTTAATTTGCATGTTAATATCAAAATAACTAAATTAATTTACCAACATGATTGATTTAATTGCAGCTTACTGTAATGTAAATGTAAATTAATGCGCTACTGCACCACATAAGTGGAACGTCAATTATAACGGTTTGAAATGTCAACTATATTGCTCACTCTGCCTCATAATTGTCAGGTATTATGATAACTAAGTTGGGATTTAACTTGAGTAGAGACGGGGTGGAGCATTTACAGGTCGAAAAGAAATATTGGGTAATGTAGATTAAGTATGAGAGCCGGAATTGCCGTGTAGGTCAGTAATAAACTTACAGATTAAAGAAGACGAAAACAAGCCGTTAACTAAGAAAATAGCTATAAATGTTAGGTTTTTCGACTAAAACTAGTAACAAAATATTTACATATATGTATATACCTATAGGACATACACATTTACTTGTTTTACATAAGTCAATCATTCAAGCCATAGTAGTCAATGTCTTTAATTCATACTTTTCATACAAACGTCATTGTATTGTGTAAACGATGGATAGTTATAAATTAAATTTGAAATACAATAGATATTACGTTTATATTGTAAAACGATACAACAATATATATTTCATAATTTAAAGGGATCACGTCGCAAAATGACATACATTTACACACACATTTTAAGAAGTTAAATGACTACCTCCCACCTCTGTCCGAGTGAAAAAATTTTGACATTCATTTTTGTTTTCGTCCTATCTATGGCCTACATTCACTGTAGGTTCGCACGTGCTCAAAAGCTTTCAAAACCAAATTGATATATCTTCAACTGCAACAGTAGGTACCTACTTATTTAGCTCATAAAGGCGTCATTTTTTATAAACTGTATGTACATAGGTATGTATTTACTTAATACTAAATAAAATATGTATCTGTATTCTATTCTAAAACACATTAACATATTTTGTATTGTAGAAAAAAAACATTTTATGTATAAACATCCAATAGCCCATTGCAGCAAAAACCATAAAAATCTAAAGGGATAAAATATAATGACCACCAAAAATATATACTTGACACCAGAAAAATAAAGTCTAAAATTATAATAGTACTAGCTATTTTAGTCACGACTGCACTTCAAATTGTATTCGAACACCAAATGTAGTAAATGATCACCAAATCTTAGCGAGCAAATTATTGCGCTATTTCTACCTTAATAAAATCAATGAAAAATGACAATCGGTTAGGTTAGGTTAGAGGCCATACAACGCACGAGCCGAGCGAGCGAAGCGAGCGGTGCCGCGGCAGCGGCCGGCGAGTGCCAGAACCGAATAGTAAATTAATAAAACATTTAGGTACTTTTGGTGATTATTTACTACTTTTGGGTTAACAATGATTTATTTGGAGTCATTTTGCTTAAATACGATAGCGAAATGTTAAAACTTTGGTTACAATTTTACATTAAAATGCGGGTTTAATTTTGGTGATCATTTTTACTATATCTGATGGTAAGTTAAACATAAGCCAAATCTAAATACTATGATTGCCGCACCCTTCCTGATATAGATAAGTTACAAGTGATGATAGATTTTACAGATTAGACTTGAATCATTGAGTAAATTATATTTACGTAAGCTGGAAACATAACGAATGTAAGATACGTAGAACATAACTCAGGATAAGTAGCGATAGATCTTAGGGCAAGCCCTGGATGCCACGTCGCGATTAATAGCTTACAGTTCGTGACCCGCTGCTACCTAGTGATTACTATATTTACTTCAGCCAGATATATTTCTTGGAATTTTCTGGAGTAAATGAAACTGTTATAAATTAAATGAAAAGGATGAGCGCTTGACAACAACTGATATATTGTCTATTATTACTTTGACATAATATTAACATACCAAAACAGACACCGGATGCATTGCCTGTCTATTTATTAATAAATTGAGCAAAACTTTTATTTATACTCCTTCCGCACAATTTTCAATATTTTTTGTGAAAATTATACGCCTTTTTAAGAGAAGAGAATAAAAAAAAAGTAACAAAAGGAATATTTTTTCCCGTTATTTTGGTCGAAAACAAATATTTTATTAACTGTACGTATAAAACGTTACAATTTTATATATTTGACCCAATATTGGCATAGACTTTTGCCATTTAAATATCACTTCAAAGGGCCATTTTTAAAAGAATAACTATAGAAAAATCTGTAAACTTTGTAAATAAAGTTGATGGTTGTGGGTTCTTGTATATTTACATTTCACGTAGCTCTGCCAATAATAAGTGGGGTGTCAAGAATAGCCAGCAGGGTTTTACTACCTATTGCTGACCTTACTTACTGTTATAATCATCATCATCATCATCAGCCCGTATAACGTCCCCTGCTGAACATGGGCCTTCTCCCGAGGGAGGGTATTTGCCGTAGTCACCACCTTGGCAGGCGGGTTGGTGACCGCAGTATTATGTTGTACCACACAAGGAAACGCTGCTGCCCGTTCCTTGCAATACGATTATTATAGATGTTGTTATAACAATCGGGACCAACGGCTTAACGTGCTTCCGAGGCATAGGGTAGTCCCTCAACCAACCAGATCCGGAACGTTAGGAGGTATAATATTGATTGTAAAACAGTCATTGAGTAGAATTATCTGTTAGTTATAGTTTTAGTATTCCATCAATATGAACACTATGGTACCTTTATTTATTAAGGTTCTTTCTAGTCTCCAAGTTATCTATATATATCATCGATAAAAGCTTGAGGCGCTCTTCTTTGTTCATGTTACAATATTTTAGTGCCTCAAGCTATTATAATAAATATATTTTTATTTTTGAAACTGAAATTAAATTCAATTCCGTAAATTGAATTTATGTTTTACCTTTTAGTTCACGTTATTTTTTAATAAAAGCTTGTTTTTATTTAAATTATAAAGTTTACTTATCTGGCTCTGTATACGTGAGTCAGATAAGTAAACCTAATAAGCATTTTTATACTTTTAATAAATTGCAATAATATTAAAGAAAAACAAAACCCTTAGTGTTTGGCATTACCCGACGTTAGTCGGGTTATTACGAACTAACATTATTTATGGCAGAGATCACTTTAAAAACGTTTCGTTGGCTGTTGTTATTACTTTTCTCTTAAGGTGGTCAAAATGGTAGATTTTTGGAACATTATAAGTTTCTTAGCCATGAGATGGGAAACTATAGACCAATACCTTATTCCAGTAATATCCAAGATATTTGAAATGTAATGTCTGGGTAAATTCATAACTTTATAAATAACAAAGATATTTTAAGTAACGAACAATTGGTTTTCACAATGGCAGTTATACCTCATTGGCCTGTTTTAATCTTATTAAAAGTGTTACCGAATGCTTCGATAAAGGTATTTATCCACTTGCTTTATTGTAAGCATATGACCTAATATCGCATCACATCTTGCTACAAAAGCTTAACAATTATGGAATACGAGGTAAAGCACAAGAAAGGTTAAAAAGTTATTTAGAAAATAGAGTCCAATGCGTTGAAGTCCCACTAATACAAAAAAATCGTAAGAAAGTATATCGTTCTGCATATCTACATAATACTACCGGAGTTCCACAGGGCAGCATTCTTGGACCCTTGCTCTTCATTTTATATATAAATGATTTGCCGAATATTATCGATGATGACTATTTTTTTGTTTGCTGATGACCCCACGATTTTAATAAAAAGTAAAGATCGAGATAATGTATTAACAAAATCTAAAGGCACATTAACGAATGTAATTGACTGGCTTGATCGTCATTATCTTAAAATAAATTTGACTAAAACAAAAATTATACAATTTCAGACACATTTATAACAAAAAAAATCCTGACTTCAACATACTTATATAAAATTGTGTCAATATTGACACTGTTGACTCGATATTATTCTTAGGTACGATCATTGATAAACATTGTAATTGGAAAGCCCACTGCGACATGATATGTAAAAAGCTTGATAAATTCACTTATGCATTAAAAAGGATACGAGAAATGGCGACATCGCATGCATCAAATTTAGCGTATCACGGCTATGTCTCATCAGTTCTCGGATATGGCCTAATCTTATGGGGAAACTCTGTAGAATCCGACTCCGTATTTAGAGCACAGAAGAAATGTATGAGATCTTTATGTGGTGGGGTATTTAGAAAGTTGTAAACCACTTTTCAAGAGCAAAAATATTCTCCCATTGCCGTGTCTGTACATATACGAAATAAGTGTATTTGTATTCCAACAAAAACATTTGTTTAAAACCAATGGACAAGTACTATTACGATCGGGTCGGAATAAATATAAATTAAATATGCCAGCACATAAATTAAGCGTAACACAAAATAATGTATTCTGCATGTGTATAAGAATATATAATCATTTACCTTACTTACTTACTTACTTCGCTGGCTCAGCGACCCGAAGTGGATCTTGGCCTCCGACATTAAAGTGCGCCATTCTTCCCTATTCTGTGCCAAATCTGACCAGTCGGGCACTTCCAGCTCTTTCAGGTCTTTGGCGACTTCATCCTTCCAGCGATATCTCGGACGCGCCACCGGGCGACGCCCGGAAGGTTGACCGAGATAAGCTTTCTTTGCTGCTCGATCCTCTCCCATCCTCTCCACATGTTCTAGCCAGCGAAGTCGGGAAGATTTTATTTCTCCAATCATTTACCTGATAAACTTAAAATACTTACCCTAAACAAATAAAGATTTTCTATTCTATTCTATTATTCATCTGCTTCACCAAGAGTAAGTTTTTTGGTTTTAATCGTCTATAGCCTTTTTAAGATCTTTTTAGGTGTACTTCAGTTCGGTATTTCTTTTCTAAGTACGAGTCATCTGAAACAATAATAAAAATAAGTTGAACAGGAAACCAACAAATGGAAGTTAGGTAATGCCGTACGTTCGATATTAAAATTAATTGAACGTTTAACTAAGTGGCCTTTTGAGTTTAGCTGACGTAGATCAGGTGATTAAAATTCATTTTAAGTTTAGGGTTTTTTACCACCCAGAATCAAGGAATGGGCTAGTTGACATTTAGCCGTTAATTGAATTTTGGCGTCCAATTAACGGGCTAGCCGTCCCATTAAATGGCCAATCCAACCAGATGGCTGTGACATACGTAAAAGGTTGGCCAATCTGTAACAACTTTAATAAAAAATATAATACGTAATATGTCCCAACTTTTGTTGCGTAAAAAGTCACACATTTAGTTCAGAGTATAAAAACTATTCGAGAGAAAAAAATTACGTCAAAGTAACATATTTTGTCGTAATGCTGTAACGAAGTTAAAATCAAGCGTTTACTTAAATATATTCATAGTATGTAGACGTTTCAAATCAAAATTTTAAAACTTTTGGATACCAAGGCTCTACTTAAAATCGAAGAGTATAGTTTTTCTCAATTAACAATCGCCCGGCAAGTTGGTGGTGACCGCAGTATTATGCAGTGACACACAAGGAAACGCTACTGCCCCTGGTATATACGCTTGCTATAAATGTTACTAGCGACCCGCCCCGGCTTCGCACGGGTACGATACTGATACTTATACTACGGAATGTCTTTAAACCTTTAACAAACGGCCGAAATTTGATCAAAACAAACAGAAACAAATTAATATGGGTACCAAGTAAAACTCAGTGAAATAAGTAGGTGGGTATACTTTTATCGTATGAAATACTATTCAAGTAGATACTTTACCTATTTATTTTTTGTTTTGTGTTCGTTGTAACTATGATGGATAGATATCCCTCATAGTTATAACGAACACAAACCAAAAATTTGCCTTATAATTCTTAAGGATCGAGCGCGCATAATCGCATTCGGCCTACCTCACTCGCTGCGCTGCGAAAACACTCGCTGTTATTTTGCGATAACTTCTAAGTTATTCATTTAAAGTATATTGTGTAGGGGTAAAATAATCTGCATGAAATGCTTAAGAATATTAACATTTAAAATGATAAGGATAAATACTGAATCCGTCTGATTAGCCGTCTGATTAGCTTTACAATTACCGCATTAGAAATGATAATTTTTCTAAAAGATAAAATGGATATAGCAAGTTAACCTTGAAAGAAAGACATATGCTATGCAGACTTTTTTGTAGATCTAAAAGGGAAGAATATTTCCGCCATAAATTGTTTTGTTATATCTCATAGGGTTTATGCAGCGTTTTCGATGAAAGCCCCCAAATGACTTAATTTTTTACGACACCTCTGACAAATATCAATATATATTAGTCAAATGTACATATAAACTAAACAAATCATATACGTAAACCTTCCGGAAGAATCGTTCTATAGATTGGTAACAACCGCATGAAAATCCATGTAGTAGTTTTTGAGTTTATCGCGAACAGACAGACAGCCAGACAGACGCGGCCGGAGAATTTGTTTTATAATATGTAGTGATGTAGTGATAGGGGTCGCCCGCGGCTCCCTGCGGATGTCGGTTACCGCTGCAAAAAGCCTACCCAGGAAAGACACGGTCAGCAAAATGATTCCCAGGTCAATTCACAGACACCGACACAAACATCGACGACGCAGTCATTATCCGCAGGCTGCTCAGATTGTCTTTCTGTGGATGTTAAAGTTGTTAATGATAAAAATATTTAAATGTAATTAATACTATGTTTTCACTTCTGCCGGCAGTCCCGGAGTGCAACCCGTTGTTTTAGGATAGATAACTAAAGCGATTATTGTAGAGCTTCTCTATAAACAACATTTGACGTTAAATTATTTTCAGGTAACAAAATATACTGATGGTCGGGAGTCCCGACCCGTGATATGGCAACGTTAAGTTACCCATGCGTAAAATATTCTTTGCGTAAATCAATTCCTACTAATTTGAATGTTTGGCCCTGGGATTTGTTTATCGTTAGTGGGAAAGAAATTTTACTGGAAATTGGAGCCTTTTGAAGGGTATAGGCAAATCAGTAGGGATCATGGGTAATCTTGGTATATGAGCTAATTCACCAGCTGCAGGGCCGGTGATAATCTTCGCTACTATTAAATTATCTTCTAGCTTCTTTATACGAAGTCTCGTGCCATGTTGGGGGGGCTTAAATTTCTGAGAAGCATTATCGGCGTGCCATGCCAACTTTTAACGACAGTTCATGAGGTGGTAGCCCAGCGGGGTTCAGAGAATTTAAAAATTCCTGGGGGTAGTGCACTGCGTCCTCGATGTTAGTGACGGTGTCCATGGATTTAGCAGAAATCGTAATATTTTAATTTTGCCATATCTTTAAAACCAAACGTCCAATTTTAATCATTCAAGGACTAAATATTATCTACATAAACTGTTCTTAGTGATGAACTAATTTATTTTGATAAGGATTAATAGCATGAGTAAAATAAACGCGTTTAAATGTAGTCCAAAAAAAATTCAAGATTTCTAAATAAGAAAATGGTTGTTGTGCCTCACTCGACATAGATAGGTATAATGTGTCGCGAACTTTTTTGTAGATATTTATAAGATCTATAATTAGAACATTTTATGGTTCTATCTTTTATAATTTAGGCAGCGTACGCAAAATAAGAAACTTTTCTGGTTGATTTTTTACACCTTGTGTCCGAAAAACCCAAATATCTTACGGAACCCTATTTTTTTCAAAATAAAATTTAGCCTATGTTACTCGTGGATAATGTAGCTTTCGAATGGTGAAAGAATTTTTGAAATCGGTCCAGTACTTTTTGAGCCTATTCATTACAACCAAACAAACAAACAAAGTTTTCCTCTTTATAATATTAGTATAGATAACAATCGGGGATAACGGCTTAACGTGCTTTCCGAGGGTGCACTAAGGGTAATCACTCAACCAACCAGACCAGGAAATTGAAAGCGAGCCAAATACCAAATATTTTGTAATCACTAATTCTATTTATATAGAAAAAAATTGTAATTCTAATTGTAAAATTATATTCATATAGAATAATGTTTTAAAATCAATATTCATATGTGCCAAGAATAAACCTGACCAGTGATTAACACCCGGGATTAGATGCAATTGAATTCACGTGCAACACCCGAGCAATATAGTCTGATGACAGTATAATATGTTTATCAGAATTCAAATTACCAATATTCATAGAGAGGATTCATATTACGTACGTGCTGCAAAATGTTATATCACTCCATGTTAATATGTTCATAAGTAAGGAAAGTTTAGGAAATTGTTTATCATTCGAAATCGAATATACATACATATAATATGGGTATAGGGAAAATACAGAACATAAAATCGGTGTATTTTTTTTTGTTTTATTTTTGTTTTGAAATGGATTACAACCAGAGATTTGCAGTATCTACTATATCAGTGTATCTAGTAGACCGCTTCTTTGCTATTCTTGTTAACCCCCGTGCAATAGGTTCACGTCGATAGTACAATGGTTGGGGACCGAACCGGCGACCACAAGATCATAAGTCCAACGCTTTAACCAGTAGGCTACGGCCGCTACGGAATAGTAATAAAAGTTTATTGCTTAAACTTTATGTCTGACAACCTCACAGCGACATGTTTCGCTTTAAGTCTCGCATCTTTAAAAAGAAATATTTGTATAAAGTATTTAAAATATTTATTTTAGGGTCTATACGCTCCGTGTCTTGGAAAGTATGTTAAGACGATCGTTTTCACAGAATCTATTACAATCGTATACCAGGAGACGGGCAGCAGCATTTCCTTGAGTGTTAGAACATAATACGGCGGTCACCCGCCAATCGTGGGGATTATGGCAAAACCCTCCCTCTAGAGAAGACTTATGATCAGCAGTGGACACATTACGGAATGACGATGATGAATTTATACAGTGATAACGGGCCTTTCAAAGTGGTCGCTATAATCAAAATAATATAATGATTCAAACTTGAAGTTGGTATTAATTGTTACATTACATACAAATGACCAATCAAAATTCTTATGATGATATTTTAAATCTCCGTCTTAGAAATTTCATTCCATTTAATGTACGAATGAATGGACCTTTAAAAGATGCCTATAGCATTTCACAAACGGTAAATGACTGATAGCCATAATAAAGAAAATTTATTTTCACAATCAGAAAATTACAAAAGGATGATTTAATACTATTTTTGTTATGAACACCACGAAGGAAGAGCAATTTGATAGAGTCATTTTCTGACAGTCAAAATGTAATGATGGCTTTCATTATTAAATATAACTTAGCTTCCCGCGCGCAGTTTTATCCGCGTAATCCCCGTTCCCGTGAAAACTGCTTAATTAAATATAGCCTATAGCCTTCCTCGATAAACGGGCTATCTAACACTGAAAGATTTTTTTAAATCGGTCCCGTATTTCCTAAGATTTCAAGCAAACAAACAAACCCTTTAACTTAAAATAATATAGATATTATCTTAGTAATTTCAAGGCGTATTTTGAAGTTGTAGTTTTGATATGTATAAAGCATCACGCACTCAAATTTAATGTACGTTTATAATATTAATAACCGATACGTCTATAACGGTCGACATCCGCTGATATAATTGGATTGAAATCCTTAATTTAGTTATATCATACCTAATGGCCGTCGCAGGAAGTCGGTGGATGCAGGCCGCTAGCGATCGTTCCCGCTGGAAATCGATGGGGGAGGCCTATGTTCAGCAGTGGACTACAACAGGCTGGTGATGATGATACCTAATAGTTTTCAATATACTAAAAAAAGTTTAGGGGAAAGTGGGGCATATTCATACAATGTTATAGTTTGAAGTTAGGAACGCAGCCAAATAATAATGTTTGTGAGGGTGAGATGTAGCTTGTATCTGTGTACTCTGACCTGTAAAGTTTAGTTCTCGTAAAGTTCGTAAGTGACACAACGAACGTGTTTTTGCCTCGCGTAAGAAGTTTCATGACCCTACTTTAAATGTGTTTTGTGAATAGTTGCTGAAGTTAAGATAAGTCTCTGCTATTGAATATTAATCGTAATAACACAAAGTGCATGATTGAATTTGTAATTTATCCTACTTTAAGACACTTATTTTATTGAATTATTTTTTAATTTATTCATATACTAGCGACCCGCCCCGGCTTCGCACGGGTACAATACTGATACTTATACTACAGAATGTCTTTAAACCTCTAACAATCGGGCGAAATTTGGTCAAAACAAACAGAAACAAATTAGTATGGGTACCTACTAATACTCAGTGAAATAATTAGGTGGGTATACTTTTATCGTATGAAATACCTATACTCTTCAGGACTAACAATAAAACAAACAATAAATAAATAGGTATTCAAGTTGATACTTGAATACCTATTTTATTTTTTTGTTTTGTGTTCGTTGTAATTATGATGGATAGATATGGATAGTTATTTTGCGATAACTTCTTAGTTATTCATTTAAAGTATATTGTGTAGGGGTCAAATAATCTGCATGAAATGCTTAAGAATATTAACTCATTTAAAATGATAAGGATAAATACTGAATCCGTCTGGTTAGCTTTACAATTACCGCATTAGAAATGATCATTTTTCTAAAAGATATAATGGATATAGCAAGTTAACCTTGAAAGATAGACATATGCTATTGCAGACTTTTTTGTAGATCTAAAAGGAAAGAATATTTCCGCCATACATTGTTTTGTTATATCTCATAGGGTTTAGGCAGCGTTTTCGTTGAAAGCTCCCAAATGGCTTAATTTTTTCCGACACCTCTGACAAATATCAATATATATTAGTCAAATGTACATATAAACTAAACAAATCATATACGTGCACCTTCCGGAAGAATCGTTCTATCGATTGGTAACAACCGCATGAAAATCCATGTAGTAGTTTGAGTTTATCGCGAACAGACAGACAGCCAGACAGACGCGGCCGGGGACTTTGTTTTATAATATACAATGTAGTGATGTAGTGATAGCGGTCGCCCGCGGCTCCGTGCGGATGTCGGTTATCGTTGCAAAAAGCCTACCCAGGAAAGACACGGTCAGCAAAATGATTCCCAGGTCAATTCACAGACACCGACACAAACATCGACGACGCAGTCCTTCTGCCGGCAGTCCCGGAGTGCAACCCGTTGTTTTAGGATAGATAACTAAAGCGATTATTGTAGAGCTTCTCTATAAACAACATTTGACGTTAAATTATTTTCAGGTAACAAAATATACTGATGGTCGGGAGCCCCGACCCGTGATATGGCAACGTAAAGTTGCCCATGCGTAAAATATTTTTTGCGTAAATCAATTCCTACTAATTTGAATGTTTGGCCCTGGGATTTGTTTATCGTTAGTGCGAAAGAAATTTTACTGGAAATTGGAGCCTTTTGAAGGGTATAGGCAAATCAGTAGGGATCATGGGTATTCTTGGTATATGAGCTAATTCACCAGCTGCAGGGCCGGTGATAATC
Source organism: Nycteola revayana (assembly GCA_947037095.2). Classification (NCBI taxonomy): domain Eukaryota; kingdom Metazoa; phylum Arthropoda; class Insecta; order Lepidoptera; family Nolidae; genus Nycteola; species Nycteola revayana. Next base: position 27,211,542 of record OX344842.1, on the reverse strand, counting down.
TTTGCTACTATTAAATTATCTTTTAGCTTCTTTATAAGAAGTCTCGTGCCATGTTAGGGGGGCTTAAATTTCTGAGAAGCATTATCGGCGTGCCAACTTTTAACGACAGTTCATGAGGAGATAACCAAGCGGGGTTCAGAGAATTTAAAACTTCCTGGGGGTAGTGCACTGCGTCCTCGATATTAGTGACGGTGTCCATGAATTTATCAGAAATCGTAATATTTTAATTTCGCCATATTTTTAAAACCAAACGTCCAATTTTAATCATTCAAAAACCAAATATTATCTACATTACTTAACTGTACTCAGTGATGAACTAATTTATTTTGATAAGGATTAATAGCATGAGTAAAATAAACGCATTTAAACGCGTTAAGTTAGTCCAAAAAAAATTCAAGATTTCTAAATAAAAAAATGGTTGTTGTGCCTCACTCGACATAGATAGGTATAGTGTGTCGCAGACTTTTTTGTAGATATTTATGAGATCTACAATTAATTAGAACATTTTATGGTTCTATCTTTTATAGTTTAGGCAGCGTACGCAAAATAAGTAACTTTTCTGGTTGATTTTTTACACCTTGTGTCCGAAAAACCCAAATATCTTACGGAACCCAATTTTTTTCCAAAATAAAATTTAGCCTATGTTACTCGTGGATAATGTGGCTTTCGAATGGTGAAAGAATTTTTGAAATCGGTCCAGTACTTTTTGAGCCTATTCATTACAACCAAACAAACAAAGATTTCCTCTTTATAATATTAGTATAGATAAAGGGGTAGATTTATATACCAGTACAAGGGGCACATTCATACTATTTTTTGAGGAAAAATGCAAAGAGTTTCATGATTTTTTTCTTTCCAAATGTTACACGCGCTAGATCAGTTAATTTATCAGACTTGGGATGTGGTAGTTATGATACTGCCAGATCCAATTTCATACTTGAATACAATCGTAATTAGGTAATCGATAAATGTGTCACTAAACGATAGAGATATTCGTAATACATAGCATTAACATATTATTATGTCAGGGATAAATTATGTAAAAAGGCTTATTATAAAATTTCTGATTATGTCAATGACAAAACTGCTTGGGAGTGAGTTGCTCTGAAACAATACTACTTTAATATTAATTGTAAAATAAAATTTATTTAAAAAAAAGGATTCCTCTGAGTTGCTTGCACATTCTTCTCAGAGTTGCCACGTCCAGAACTGGTGGTAGTAAAAGAAAGGGACGCATCATAAGAACATGATTTAAAATATTTTAAATGTGTCTATATGAAAAAAGAATTTTTGACTTTAACATTCTATTAATTGGAAAAATAAAACTGTATGAAGCTACCTTCTAAAATCCAAGTGTATGTTAAGAACATAATCTTTTATTATTATTTTATTCCTTATATCATCATCATCATCATCAGCCCGTATTACTCCACTGCTAAACATAGACCTCTGGGAGGGAAGGTTTTGCCATAGTCATCACGCTAGGCAAGCGGTTTGATGACCGCAGTATTGATGACCAAAAATAGTATCACCAATTCTTATATCACCAAAACTATTCCCTTTATATCACTAATGCCTATTTTGCTGGTCAAAAAACGCCACAACAAAAATAAATGACATTTAATTCCTTTTTTTTAAACACTAATTCCCGTTCCCTTGTATACGCTTGTTATCGATGATGTTATAACAATTGGAACCAACAGCTTAACGTTCTCTCCGAGGCACGGAGCAACTAACTAGTCCTGAAAGAAAGAAATCATAAATCATAAAAATTTATTGTCCGGCGTGGGAACCAAACCTACAACCTCCGAGACTTAAAGCGAGACTTATACTGCTACGCCACAGAGGAAGACATATTATATACCTGAGCTTAATCCCGTTCCCGTGCAAACTTTAACTTAAAATATAGCCTATGACCCTCAGAAATGATGTGGCTTTCTATTGGTAATAAAATGGGCTGATTAGATCCAGAGATGACCCTACAACGTCACTAACTCACAAACTGTACCTCTTTATAATATTAGTGTAGATTATATATTATGTAGGTAGTGATATAGATATAAGCCAAAAAGCGGGCATACAAAAAGCTTATGAGTTTCTAGGCTCTATGCGAGTTCATTTGAATGTCAAAGTCTATTTAACGAAAAAGTTTATACAAATAATATGGTCGGCACGACCCTGTGTAATGTTTTTTGGTTTGCTTTTAAATAGTTTTGCATTCCATGTTTTTAAAGGAATTTTGTTGTAGACATTTCTTGAGCAACAGTTGATAAACATTGTTGATGAAACGGGGAGAATGCTGATTAAACTTTGTTTAAATCACTTAAGGTTGTCCACACGCCAGTCTGTGTTAAAATGCTGCCCGAGGAAGTTGCATAACTTTTTTCATTGCTCCAAACTACTGCCATGTTTATAAACTGTTGCAAACACGTCCACACAAGTCAACATTTGTTGCTGAACTGATGTTTACGCTCGTTGGGCGTAAGCTTGTCAACATGCCGTTGTCAACTCTGCAACACGCAGCGTTGCCAGCATTATGTTGACAGCAACTCTGCAACGTGTTGATTCAACTCTGTTGCTAAACAAATGTTTACCATGAATGAAACGAGGCTTAAAGTTCTAAAACAAGGCTGTACAACTTTTTATCAGTCGGGCCTGACGGACCATTTCGAATGTTTGACGGGCTAATTACGGTTTCGATTTTAAGTAACGAGTAATTTTAGTACAATAATCGTTTATTAAAATAATACAAAAAACATCTTATACAAAGAATACAAAAAGCAATATTAGAAATCACACTGTTCGCTCAGAACAAATAAAAAGTAAAAACGGGGCGCTGTCAAACAATGCACTGAAGCCATGTCCCGTAGACCCGAAGTCTGAGAGGCCCGCGAACTGTAAAGTAGAGCGACCTCCCTTAAATACTAAAAGTCATAATCCCTCAATCTCATCGCCAGCGACCGCCTTGAGCCGAGGTCCAAGCCCAAGTTTTTATTTACGTAAACCAATTACAGGAACTTGTAAATAGTCAAACATTAATTAGAAAAATATATTCATTATATTTGTTATTTATTAATATCTATAAAATGAATTATTTTTATATTATCATATATTTATATGTTATTATTATAATTTATTTATTTATATTGTTCTTAGCTACGCAAAATGCTTGTTCTGTCTATATGACGCCAAAACAATTGTCATTATTTGGTTGGACCATGAGCATATAACGACGGACGCGCTTTAATGCTACCACCGGATCCAATGCGCCCCAACTGAGAAGATCCGGCGAAACAAACTCAGTGGGTTACTTTACTACCGGTTTCAACACGGCCCACATGAGACGGTCCGGCGAAACATACTCAAATGGACAAATACGCGGTGTTTTGATCCAATTATTATCATTTATTTTTAGTAGGCATACACATTTATTGCCCAAACGGTTGTCTTGTTATAATTAATTATAGTTTTACTCAATAAGATTGAAGTTATATATATAGTTTTACTCAATAAAATTGAGACAGAACTAGCGGTATGGTCCTCATGGAGGTAGGTGTAAGCCCGGTTATGCCCGGTGAAGTAGTAAAAGAATCGTGAATTCCATAAAAAAAAACTGTGATAAAATTGTTGCTATGATTTTTCACAGTAGGTACCCTAGTATTTTTCATAGTGTTATAAAAATAATACAATAGGGTATTTTTTGTTTAGAAATAATTCAGTTTGTTATGATATCAAGCACATAATAACGCTACTATAGAATTACATATCGACTGACAAGGTAAGATACTTTTTACCGGTTCCAGCGTGTTACTCGCGGCGTTACGTCTTTACTTTTTACCGGTTGCAGTGTGTTACTCGCGGCGTTACGTCTTTACTTTTTACCGGTTCCAGTGTGTTACTCGCGGCATTACGTCTTTACTTTTTACCGGTTGCAGTGTGTTACTCGCAGCGTTTCTAACATCGTTATTACAGCGTTATTTATTTTTTACATCATTTAAAGTACGAAAAATCAAAGCTACGACCTCTGGCACATAAACGAGACATGTGCCAGAGGTCGTAGCTTTGATGAGTTTCCGTTTTCGTGGTGCCTATGGAAAATGACGTTGTATAAGCGGATAATGAGACACGGCCATTGGTCTTACACTCTCAAATTGAACCAACCACCCACCATCCACCCCAAGCCGTAGCTCTTTATGCAACAAATCAATTGATATGATAAGAATTATCACCTAGAATGGATTAGCGGTCATCACATCTACATTTCATCAGGTACGGTAATGTACCCTACATTGCTAATATCTATGGTTCTTTGTAACGCGCAAATGCTAAATTAAGCTCATAGCAGTATCTGACTGAAATCCCAAATATCACTTTCCTCAACCAATTCAATGTATAAAGATATATGTGTGTGTACAAAAATTAATAATTTAAAAAGGCATATATTATTAAAAACACATTTTTCACTGAATTTAGTATTTGTACACATATTTTAGTATTGGAATATTAAATATTTGCACGCCTTGTTATGGCAATATATATATATATATATATATGTAATACCTACTAACCCCATTCTGTAACAACATTTTGTACTGACCTATATTGCTAATAAAATAATTTGAATTTGAATTTGAAAAAAAAATTGTATAAAGTCAAAAAGGTTTCCACTAGTTTTCCGTCATAGAAACTACCTTGTTCTACGTACATCAATACTGTCATCCACAAAATAGACTGTATCACAACACACATTGCACCCGAGTGATGACGTCAACAGACAATATTGTGCGCCACCCAACGACGGTTCCTTATATCTCAAAGCCAGGGCAATTTCCGAAACCTTCGCTGCACGAAAACTACAAGGCTGCGAGGTGATTCACACATATGCGGCGGGGCAAATTCTATTTAACAGTATTTGTGAGTAACAAAAGTGGAGCAGTTTACACCGATTTTTACTCTGCTGAGAATAAAGAGAGGAACATTGGAAAGTCCTGCAACTTTATCGTTTAAACTAATTAGTTATTAGTCACGACTTCGTTTGCGTTGATTTCTATTACCCCATACAAACTTTGAGCGTCGTTTTACAATTTCAAGCGAGAAATTTTAAAATACGTTATAAAGAATATGTTCGCAACATTTCAGGTTTCAGTTCAAACATTTCAGGCTATGAGTTGTCTTTAATTTTATCAGTCACTTGATCACGGTACCATTTTAAATTACAGTGAAATATTAAATAACTTTATTGCGCTACTTAAGTAGCTTTGTGCGCTTGGCACAAAATTGTATTATACCGCGTTTAATCACACGGGTCATCGTTGCTTATTACTATATGTAAGTAGGTTTGCTCTGAAACTCTAATTTTATATATCGAAGATATAAATATGGAGAGTTTGGAGAGGCTATTGGCGGTGTTCCGATAACAGTATTACGCAAATAATATAGTGTTTCACACGAAGATTGGCAGTAAGTTGGAGGTGTAAACTTGATTACATTGCACTGTACTATTTTCAGACTATATACAACCAGTAGGTTGTCCGTAGTAAATAAGCCCAGTATAACTAGTAAGTTATACTGGGCTTATTTACTACGGATTTATTCATATCCCAAAATGAACTTTTTTAAAACAACCATTAGTTAAAATAGAATAAAGAAAACCACTGTAAAATATAACTAATAATTTATTTTATTGAGGCTTGTGTTTAAGAGCCTACCATAAAAGCACCAAACAATTCAAAATACCTGCCAAAATGGATTAATGCTCACCAATTGTGTTTCGGAAAGTGCTGTAGAAATGAACCTATTTTTCTTCTTTTTCTATATAAAGATTTATAAATGCCTTTAAAGTAAATTTCAGACCAAATATTTTATCTTATCGCCACATAGATGCTACTAGTATTTTATTTCACGACTTTCAATTTAGTCAGTTTTGCTGGGGCAAAAAGTCATTTGCCCACAATTCGTTGTATGGCCGCAGTTGTAACCTAACTTAACCAATTGTTATTTTCCCACAATTCGGTTCTGGCACCCTATTTCGAGTGTTTATGGTAAGAAGACCGTTAAAACCGTAAATCTGAAACGTCTTATGTCGAATTCAAAGGCCCGGGACAGCTATTCAGAGAATGTCGAAGTCGATCAGAATTCAATCGTTCGTTGCGCTCTTCTTCTGTCTCTTCATGCCGTACTCCAGAAATTCTTTCTCTCTCACTTTCTAACGGATTATAAATATTTTGTTGTGTGCGTGTTCGGGACAATGTATGATAATCTCGATCAGCAGTTAGTCGCCTGAAGACTAAAGATCTGTTAGTAGATGTGCAAATACGCTAAGAACTCAAGCGCAATTCTCTATCAGTGAAAGTCTCCGACTCGCGAATACCTAGAAGCAGATTCGTAAATACGATGAGAACTCAAGCGCAATTCTCTATCCGTGAACGTCTCCGACTCTTGAGACTATGCGTGATGTTCATGATCAGCGGACAGTCGCGCGTCATGTTCCGCACTTGTCTCTATAGACCTAGAAGCAGATGCGTCGATACGCTGAGAACTCAAGCGCAATTCTCTTTCTGTGAACGTCTGCGACTCACGAGATAATGTATGACGTTCACGATCAGCAGTCAGTCACCCGTCATATTCTTCACTCTAGAGACCTGGATGTAGATACGTAAATACGCTGAGAACGCAGACGTGCTTCGCGATCCGAAGAGGTTTCCACGGAGCAAGTTGCAGCATGATGTTCTCGAACAGCATTCTTGGGATCTTATGATGCTCAATCTTTTAGCTCCTTTGGAACATTGGGAAAGATTTCACCTCTTGCTAGGCATGGTTATAGTTTTATTCTGAAGATACCTGATCAATTAAAATCTAAGTGACTGCTCCCCTGCATTGCCGGGTAGGCTACCGTGTCACTAAGATAAATGGAAAAGGAAATTCAACACTCAAATAACATAAGCTCGAAGGCATATTTTTTAGATAAAATAAAAAAATAAATGGGAGTTTTGGCCAGTAGAGTCAAATTTTCAATGATTCATCGAAAATCAGTCCTAAACTGTTACCGCCTTCACCGCTTCGAAGTACTCCCAGCTTGTGTTATTTTATAATTATTCAGTGAAATTTGTGATAGCTTTGATTTCCTGATGTGGAAATCATGTTCCTGATCTTCGATTTTTATAAGTCAACAGGAAATGCCCATCGTGTAGCTGGGCGCTTGGAATTCCAAAGCAGGTGTTCCAGATCTTCAATTTTTATACTTCTACAGAGAGTGCTCATCAGACTGAACAACTCATGCTAAGACGTCATTCCTATATATGTTATAGTGTAGCTGGGCGCTTGGAATTCTACAGCAGGTGTTCCAGATCTTCAATTTTTATACGTCAACAGAGAGTGCTCATCAGACTGAACAACTCTTGCTAAGACGTCATTCCTATATATGTTATAGTATAGCTGGGCTCTTGGAGTTCAACATCAGGTGTTCCAGATCTTCAAATTTATTCTCTCAGCAGAAAATGCTCATCACATGGAACAATATTTGTTAAGGTACCATTTTTGTATCTCTTAAAGTTTAGCTGGTCTGTTGCGGTTCTGCATCAGGTGTTCAAGTTTCCAAGATGATTATAGCCTATATTTTGCCCAGAATTAATACCTATACAACAACAAAAAAACATTTAAATCCGTCCAGTAGTTCCGAAGATTAGCGTGTACAAACAAACAGACAATTTTGTTTTTTTTTTAATTCTTTTTCTATTACTGTTTCTAAACACCCCTTAAATTTTTGTTTCTTTTATGTATTCTTTGTACAGACACAGTTTTTTTACTATTTTATTATATGTACTTATAGATATTAAATTATATTTAACTTTAGATTAATGTCGTGATTATTGTCGTGATATTCTACGTTAACAGGTTTAATGCGATTGCCGGATCGGTTGGGCGATTGTGATTATAAATTGTATTTGTTAAACGACAAGTACGCAAACTTAAAAGGAAAGGATACCTAATTTCTAGACTTTTAATTCATTTATAACGCGAAATCTAAGTAGGTACTACGTAATCGCCTTTGCTAAGGTAACCGACGGAATAAAAATGAATACTTTATTACATATAACAACGACACATTCGACGGAAGTGTATGCTCAGAATGATACCAATACAAATCTCTGGAACTGTATCATAAATATAATATCTATTCTGTAATACCTACCTACATAAAAGCGGTCATATTATACTGAATTGTAATTTAATTAATACAGGTTCTTAATGTGTTTTCGTAATTCACTCAACTGCAAACCTCGATGACATTTCCATTAATATATTAATATTGATATTGTTGAGGTTTTATATAAAATTTCATCAAAATAACTATTTTATGTCACATGTCAGTTTTTTTTTTTAATATAAAATTATTATTTAGGTACATGCGCAATTTGGAGCCATTCTCACTCCGCGATTCACTGGGACTGTGCCATCGACACAACTAGATATGGGAAGACTTTGAATAACAAAAAAATAACACGAAAACGTATTTTAGTATGATCCAGAATTTTTTATAATACTTATTTGATAAGATTTTATTTTTCATTAACGGGTCATAATTTCGTATTTCTTAACAACATATTTTCTTTTTTAACATAATCACTATACGTGATACTATTATTATTATTACATTTTGAAAGGATTTACAAAAAGCGTTGCCCATAAGAAGCAATAGAAGACAATTTGAGACGTACGTTTCAATTTGTTATTTTATGCTATTAAAATAGTATTTAAGTACATGTCCTCCTACCAAAAATAAATCATATAACTAAGTATCAGGAACGTCTCAAAAATCAAGGTGTATATAAAGTAACATGGTCTTATAGACAAGTGTCATGAAAAGTCGTACATAATACCTACTAAAATGTACTCACTATTGTGTTTTACTTATTCAAATCAACGTTAAATCTCACAACGTTTAATCACAATACTATCAATATACACTCGAGAGCAATAAAATCGCACATCCCTTATAATTTGGTTTATTACTGGTTTTTTTTCCTTAATCTAATTATACTGAACACAAAAAGGGCTGTTATGTTCTCTGATGAATGCAGATTGACTTTACATGGTCATGATGGACGTTCTAGGGTCTACAGAATGTCATCAGAGCGATTTGCACAATGCAGCATTAGCGAACGTGTGGCTTTCGGAGATGGTGGATCGTGTATGTTTTGGGGTGGCATAATGTTGGATACCAAAACTGACATTGTATTCATCACTGGGGCGAATACCGGCCTGGGATCGAGAGGATGAGATTTGACAGCTGCACGATACGTTGAAGAAGTGCTCAAAGAACATGTGAGGCCGCTTGCGTGGCTTATGGGAGAAGATTTTCTCCTAATGCACGACAGCGCCAGACCGCATGTCGCTAGAACAGTTTGCGACTACATGGAAGATGTTGGAATCACCGCGGCCAGCTCGTAGTCCTGATCTCAATCCGATTGAGCATGTCTGGGATGAGCTAAAAAGGAGAGTTCGAGCAAGAAGCCCTGCTCCTACACGCCTCCAAGAGCTTCAACATGCCATTGAAGTGGAGTGGAACGCTATACTTACCACAAGATTTCGTGGTAAAATTGAAACGGTTACGGCTAGGGTTACACCTTATTAAATATACAATTTGAACAAGACTTTTGAGTTTGATTTTCTTAAAGCGAAAATGGATAATTTTAACGTATGTTAGTTTTTATGTCCTATAACCCCTTATGGGTATTTTTTGGACTGTATTTAGTATCATTAGAAAGGTAATGAAGTATAGTTTCAATTAGTGTATGTCTTTATTTAAAATTTTATTCACAATCATGAAAAAACTGCATGAACAAATAAAAAATCAAGGTCTGCGATTTTATTGCTCTCAAGTGTATTTATTGTTTAGATATACGTATATGATATACTCGTAATAATAGGCCTCGTGGGTTAACACTCAAGATTTCACTTCACTTGAGACTCTTGGCCGGTTTTAAGCTTCAAGGGTAAGGACCTGACATCATCTTATTTTAGAACGAATACCTATACATTTACCGTAAAAAGATTCCAATAATAGAGAAAAATACAATGTCAATGTAAGGAAGCATTTTTCAGAGAATAATAGGTACTTACACGCCTTAAATCTCGGAGGTCGTGGGTTCGATCCTCACGCCAGACAGGAAATCTTTGTGTAAATTCTAGGATTTTTTTACGGGTCTAGTTGGTTGAAGGACTACACTCCGTGCATCGGAAAGCACTTTAAGCCGGTTCCGGTTGTTATAACATCTTTATTTATTTATTTATTTATTGAGGAAACCAACAGCGATACCATATATACTTAACAGAATAAATAAAACAGCTTTATATGGCTAATAACAGGTTACCCTTAATAACTTAAATATGTGAACAATAAAATATCATGTCTTGCGAACGGATACATTTGCAAAAAAGAAGTGAAAAATTGTAATTAATAACACAATTTATAAGGTTAAATTTAACGATAACACCAAAGTTAAAGTTAAAAACACAATAACCTTAAGTAATAAATTTAACATAGTAAGAGGAGAGGTTGTGTAGCGAGCGTTATTGATTGCTATTCGTTAATAATAATTAAATCTGTTTTTTTAAATTATTTTTAGTACAGTTAAAAATGTATATTTGCGAGAAAGTTTTGTCATTAAAGGTTCGAGCAAGGCGTGTCAATACGCAATTTTTAGCATAGTTCGTTGCATGCAAAGGTACATGTAGTAAAGGACATCATATATAATTATCTTATATCAGGGAACGGACAGCAGGGTTTCCTTGTGTGGTACAACATAATACTGCGGTCACCAGCCCGCATGCCAAGCGTGGTGACTATGGCAAATACCCTACCCCGGGAGGAAGCCCATGTTCAGCAGTGGACATTATTCGGGCTGATGATGTTGAATACTGACTAATTTTATAAATCAACTGAATCCATTTTGATGATATTTGGTAGAGAGATGAACTAGAATTAGTAAAGGAGGCTACCTTTTATCGGTTAAATTGAAGGGGGTTTGAAGGGGTTGATGTAGTAAGCTACTCAGACTATGTCGCAAGCGTTAGCCCTCTTTAGTAAAACAATAAGTCAGCTATTGAAACCAAATATTTGGGGAAATTACATGCCAACATGACGTAATGAAAAAAAAACTTAATTAAAAAAGCCATAATGCTGTTCAAATAAAATTCCGCAAAATTTTAAAGAACCGGCCATGTGCGAGTCGGACTTGTGCACAAAGAGTTCCGTACGAGTTTCAAGTGCCTACCAATTTTTGATATCAAGAATAAAAAAGAATATATGTTTATGAAATTAAATGTTTTATTTTTATATTTGAGTTGATTGCATGAAAGGTAAATTGCGGTTTACGATTTATGATGTACTAAATTCCCGCGCGCGGTTTCCCCCGCGTTACTCCCGTTCCCGTGGGAATTCATAATAAAATATAGCCTATGTTCTTTCTCAGGCTCTAGACTATATCTGTACCAAATTTCTTTTAAATCGCTTCAGTAGTTAAGGCGTGATTATAGAACAGACAAACAGACAGAGTTACTTTCACATTTATAATATTAGTAAGGATAGTAAGGATTAAAAAAACTACTTAGGTACTAGATCTCGTGAACGAGATCTAGAACCTAAGTAGTTTTGACTGTTTTGATGAAAATAAAAATTGAGTTTCAGTTCTAAGTATAGGGAACCCCCAAAATGTATTGTTTTTTTATTCTATTTTTGTGTGAATATCTTAATGCGGTTAACAGAATACATCTACTTACCAAGGTTCAACAGTATAGTTCTTATAGTTTCGGAAAAAAGTGGCTGTGACATACGGACGGACCGACAGACAGACATGACGAAGCCTTATGGATTCGTCATGTCTGTCTGTCTGTCCGACGGTCTGAGTTCCGGTTTTTACCATTTGGCTACGGAACCCTAAAAAAGGCGTTGTTTTATTTTAATGCATACAGATTTAATAAAAAGGGATTAAAGAAACACAATATTTTTTTACTCCACGCGGCATGACAATATTAAATGAATTAATATGTAATAAAATTGAATACTGAAATCTGAAATCCTTTTCAATCATTTTACATGACAACATGATACACTGTCCACGCTGCTGTTATAATTAAACAATGGCTCACGCAATTATTAAATGAAGGTAACATTATACAACTATGTCGAAAACAACAAGTACGTTGCGCTAGTTGATAAAAATAAATGTGCCATTTTATACTTTATTATTTTTATAAAATGTGCTATGATATTTATTTTTAATCTTTCGTCAATCTTCCTTTAGTTAATTAAAAGTTATTAATTCTATAGTCTAACCAAACTTAAAGATATATACCACTAAGGTTAAAGAGAGCACTTGAACATTAAAGAAAACATATGTGACAGTATCATTGTATAACACTAGGTATAAAAGTTTAACTGTTATTATGTATTATATTTTATATTCTTGCAATATGTATGTATTTAAGTACCTATATGTATTGTATTAGGTAGTAAAGTATATATGCACTTTTATAATTAGATAATATAAAGATAAGATTATTATTATTTCTTATATATACCTACGTTTTATATCTATATCTATAAAAGAAAGTCGTGTTTGTTACAACACTTATAACTCGAGAACGGCTGGACCGATTGCCATGGTTTTTGATTTGTTGGATTTGTTTCCGTCCCGAATAGCAGAATACATCTTAAAAACAAAAGAAAGTCGTGTTAGTTACACTATTTATAACTCAAGAACGGCTGAACCGATTTGGCTGAAAATTGGCAGGGTGGTAGCTAAGAACTGGGAGAAGGACATAGGATAGGGGTAGGGGTAGGGGTAGGGTAGGGTAGGGTAGGGTAGGGGTAGGGGTAGGGTAGGGGTAGGGTAGGGTAGGGGTAGGGTAGGGGTAGGGTAGGGGTATGGTAGGGGTAGGGTAGGGGTAGAGTAGGGTAGGGGTAGGTTAGGGGTAGATTAGGGGTAGGGTAGGGGTAGGGTAGGGTTAGGGTAGGGGTAGGGTAGGGCAGGGGTAGGGTAGGGCAGGGGTAGGGTATAAAAGTCCACTCGTGCGAAGCCGGGGCGGGCCGCTAGTATTTTATATTCTCCACAGAAAGTGCACCTACCATGTTTTTCTCTGCATCACCCAATGGTTGACTGGTAGAAAATGCCTTTGGCATTAAGTCCGCCACTGTACAACTTTGTGCAAGAAGTTTTAAATAAATAAATAAGGTACTCCACGAAACAGACTTGTCTTAATGTGGAGTCCACCAGTAGTATGTTTCTTTTAGGCTTTACTACTACGCTACAAAGTTATCACTTGACTTCATTTTATACTATGTAAAGATACAGACATACCTAATATACAATATCTTGAGCTAACATAAATAATTATGCACATAATAAAGCAACGAACAAATCACTTGAATTTAAGAGTCTATTAAGGTAGAAATAAATGACCTATATTTGTTATTGTCGTACCTCAAATGTTATGAATAATGGAGTCGATTATATTCAAGGCAGTATTTTGAGATGGCGCTTCATACATTTTGCATTATAATAATAAATACACTAGCTTCCCGCGCGCGGTTTCAACCTGCGCAGCTCCCGTGCCCGTAGAAACTTCGTAATAAAATATAACCTATATCCTTCCTCGATAAATGGACTATCCAACGCTGAAAGATTTTTGAAATCGGACCAGAAGTTCCTGAGATTTGCGCGTTCAAACAAACAAACTCTGCAGCTTTATAATATTACTATAGATTTTGTCAAGTTTACATTATTTTTTTTTGCCATATTTCACATTGAATAGTGTTGTCAATCTCATATGTTACACCACACATTATATAGGGCATTTCATGGTATTATATCAAACCAACTAAAACGATATTTATTAAGTTTTTTTATAACGATTACTAGCAGTGTTATGCAGTCGTACTAGTATTCTTGTTAACCCCTCGTGCTATGCTAAAATGCATGTGTTCCGAGTGGGTTCACGTCTTTAGTGTAATGGGTGGGGATCGAAACGGCTACCACACGATCACAACTCCAGCCATTGGGCTACGCCCGTTTTTTTTTAAATTGTTAGTACTACGATATCTAAAATTTTAAAGAACGGAATAACTGAGGTACCTTCTAACTGATATACTCATTATATTGCTAGTATTGTAGATTTTGTATGAAAAGGTTTTGAAGCGACATTATGTCAGCGCTGCGTCTATGTCTTTGCCTTGATTTTTTTCTTTACATATCACACCTTTAAAACGACAATAACGTAAGTGCAAAAAACTTGCATTTTAATGGGAAAAGATTTAAATACTATTTCAATCGTTTCATTAAACGGCCAGTTTTAGAAATTTTTGCACTTACATCAATGACGCTTTAAAGGTGCGATATATTGAGGTCCAAGGAAGCATTATGTTACTTTTCAGTCTACTTTCTGTCTTTAGTAAAATAAGTACGGTCCATTAATCTGTTACCTATTTGTAGTCACGAAAGAAAGAAAACTAAATAACACAATTTATTACTGTTAATATTGGGAGAAGTGATTTTAAATATAAAAAATAATATACTTAAGTTCATGATAAAAGCAATAATTAAGTCACAACTAATTATTTTTGGGATTATTTATGAAGTAGGTATTACAAATAAATCGCACTCAACCATTGTAGGTATCTAAACACTGCGGTTTCTACTGCTGAACTTTAGTTTCGAAGAATTTTTTAAAAAGGTTATCTAAGATATTCCACTTATATAGAAGTAAATTTGTTTTTAAATTATTGACTATTATCTTGTTATTATTTCAATTTTTTATCCTTATTTTTTATTGTTTAAATGTTTTGAACACTTTTTGGAAAATTTTACCTTATACTATAATTCAAAATTGAGACTAATAACATTCGACCACCGGCAGGATTCGTACCTGCATCTTAGGTAAAGCTCCTAATGCCTTAACCAGGTTCTAATCCTGCCGGTGGTCGAATTTTATTCATCTAAATTTTGAAATATATTTATCCTTATTTAAAAAAACCTCTTAATCATTTTCGTATCGATATTTGTAGATACTCACTTTGATTAACAAAGATATAGAGATACATTACTTTGGTGCGTGAATATTATGAATTGAGCTGAACATACTCAATCAATGTCTTGACTCTTCTTACGAATTCAACTCTTGTCCGCCACGTTCAGCGCTGTTTACGGCACACGTTTTGGTAAACTATAGTTAAAATTTCTCAGGAATTACTGTGTATATGAAACTTGTAGATATTATATACTGTAACTGTACTATAATGATCCGGCAAAGTAAAGTACATAAAATAAAAACTCCAAGCATAACAAAAATGAACAATGAATTAAACATATATTTTTATGTTTCGCGGGCGCAACTTCAAATTTTCGCGGGTACGACCAGTCTAATTCAAGTGAATATTAACATCAGTTAACCTTCTATAGGAACATAATGAGTGATCATATCAATGTTAATACCTACTAATATTAATTATTTTTTATTTTCTTTTCAAATACGTCAATTCGAAAATTATAATAAGATCCACCACTTTAGTGGGACTGGTTGGTAGATTACGTTTTACTTTTGCCACAGCCATCCCTAGTGTGCGAGGACAGCTGTATTTTATACATCATCAGCCCGTATAACTTCCACAGTTGAACATGAGTGTCCTCCTGAAGGAGGGGTTTTGCCGTAGTCACCACATGTGAAACGTACATAATAATAATGTAAACACATCCATGAAATATATCGTATTCAGCCTAAATAATTAGTAAAATTATGAAGTTTCTAATTATTTCGGCTGAATTAACGATGGTTAAAATTGGTTGCACCCGACGTTTTGCCTATTTAGCCGTTTTGTGCGATTATTTACTAATGATGTTTTGACATATGAATGACATATCAATTAACTATCGTTAATTTTAACCGCAAAATCATCACACTACTAAAAATAATTGATTTAATTTTAGTATTGATGTCTCATTTTTTCCCGCTTTTATAGCTCTTGATTTCAGTAAAGAAAGTAAACTTATTATAGATACGAAAGGGATAACCTTTCGTATCGCGCTTGCAACGAGTTAATAGTGTATTCTAGCAAAAATACTGAATAAATATATACTTACATTTTTTTAGTACGAAGACAAATTATTATTTTCACTTTACGTTTAGCCGATAAAACATAAGCATACACTATTAGCAAAAACTGTTTCACGCCAACTCCTCGGATGGTAATATTTTCAAAAGCTCCAAAAAAATACTACACGGTAAAATCCAATAAAAATTAATTGATGATTAAATTTGAACTTTCTTCTTTAGTGCAAAGAAGAAAGTTCAAATTTAATCATCAATTATATATAACAAAAAAAACGAGTAATAACGTGATTAAAAAAATAATGTCGCGAATCGTCTATAGCGGAATCGCCGTTTTTTAATTTCATGCAAACAAACGAACTTTTCAACTTTATATATTAGTAAAGATATAGATAAAGTAGGTGCAGGGGCGTAACCGCCGTAATGGCCGTATCAAAAATATGGGGCACCCGGCTACAAGGACCCCGAAAGTAGGTATGTGGTAGAGGATCACAGTTTGATTACGGGGCCCGCCTACTGCTCGACACGCCGCTATCTTCCATTGTGTATGTCCCCGGAAAATAATACAAATTGTTAGTTGATCAACTTTCGTGCCACTCACATTGCTAGTTGCCAGTTTCAGTAAACGTGCATAATTATTATTTTATATACACTTGATCTAACCTACCCAAACTAGACTATGCTAACTGTTGTAACAAAACAAAAAAACTTCAACTTCAATAAGTGCTGTTAAACTCCATTGCTTTAGGTTTAGGTATTTTTTTGTTTTAACCACCCAAAACCTCGTTCATTTATTACCATTTTTATTAATATCCGGTGACATAAATACCACCATAAGTTCTGCTATTTTTCGAAAAAAAACCTTCATTCAACTTTCGTGACTGCCTAGTACATTAGAGTTCCTTCAGTGTGCATAACAACACAGTGAGCAGGTGTAGGTTATGGTCTGGGCAGGCGCGGCGGTCGGTTCGCGTGAGCGGCCTTTGCGTGTTCCTTATCATCCAGATCGATGCCGACGCACAAATATTGTTCATTTCGCCCATTCCAGTAAACATGAAATTACCTACGGTTACGTTCTAAGGTTTCTTTGATTTGATACTCTTTGGTTCTGCCGTAATCTTAATTTCTTTTGGTTCACAAAATCAAAGAAATAAATAAAAAACTCATAATGATGATGTTTTGTTTCTTTATTGGTTGAGACGTAAACAAATAATTAACTTAATTTCATATAGGTGAAGGTTACAAAAAGGAAATATTTGTTTAATTTTGGTAATTTATTTATTAAGCATAAATGATTTTAAAACCGTTTATTAAATAGAAAGTAGCCAAGCAAGTTATTTTTGGCGCTTATGACAATTTGATGCCATTTGTCATGGCATCGGAAGGCAATCATTTCAATCAATTAGAAACACACAAAGTCAAACAGAAACTTGAAAAACTTAAGCAAAATAATTTAGAAAGTGAGCTGGTATTCATCTGGTGTCTATGTAAAATGATATTGTTCTTTAGGGTTCCGTACCCGAAGGGTAAAACGGGACGCTATAAGTTCGCTGTCTGTCTGCCAGCACGCGGTATCTCAAGAACCGTGATACACAAATGTTGTATTTCTGTTGCCGCTGTAGCAACAAATAATACTAAAAACAATATAGAACCACGAAGACCACGTGCGTAAAATCGCGTGTGAGATTTATTCTTAGATAAAATACCATAATCAAATCCGACTTTACTATGAATAAAGCTGCACAATAGTTTTACATTGAACAATTAATAAGTGTTATCTGAGTCCATTAATCTAAACGTTGCTATACCGATTCGGCTTAAACTAGTAAAATTAGCAATTATTTCGAGTAACGGGACCGACAGGTTTTATCAATGAAAAATATATTATTAGTACTACGATTAAATTAGTTTAAATTTCACTATCGTTTCAATACCGCAGAACCAAGGGGTTGCCTCGGAAACTCACCTTTTTTAGGATTTACGGAACCCCCGAAGGCTAGCAACGGGACCCTATTACCTGCTATTACTAAGACTTCGCTGTCTGTCTGTCACCAGGCTGTATCTCAAGAACCGCGATAGCAAGACAGTTGAAATTGTCATAGATGATGTATATTATTTGATGTCTATTGCCGCTACAACAGCAAATATTAAAAACAAAAAATATATTTGTTTTGAGGGGGCTCGCATACAACAAACTTTTCTTTTGTTTTTGCCCATTTTTGCTCGATGTCAATAACGTAGGCACTTAAAAATGGTACAGAACACCTCGAGCGCGAGTCCGACTCGCACTTGGCTGATTACTTTTATTATTTTCAACTGGTATATAGTTCCAGTTTTGTTCTTACTTTTACTTTGCGTGAACGTAGGTCTCCTCTTTAACACACCTTGGCAACCTAAGGTTGTTGAGGGGTATTAATGTAATCACCACGCTTGGCAGGCGGATTTCTTGACCGCAGTAGGATGGGAGTATCTTTGAGCTGGTAGATGCTGCTGCCCATTTATCGGCTCTATTCCCTAGGGTAGTCTACTCTAAGCCAGAACGTGTTATAACATACATGTATCATTTTCCAATTTATTCACAATATTTGATACTTGGTGTCATATATTGCAGTAAATAAAAAAGTAGGTAGGTAGGTAAGAAATTAGGCCCCCGCGCGCTTATAGTATTTGTTTTGTAATTACTTAATAAAGAGTTCCATAAAAAGGTATTAGATGAGTGTTGGTGAGAAGTTAAGAAGTCTACTCTAATTAAACCAATTCCGTAGTTGTGGAAGTTGACGAGAAATGCAATCACTTAGTGTGCCTTTGATGTAAAATTTCAAACGTTAAAAGCTTAATACTAAGTCAAACTGTCTTACTGTATGTTGTGTAGAGATAGTGATGAATGTCTCGTTGGTACAGCATTAATGGACTCAGCCGTAGGTAATAAGTAATTTGATGTCCCAGATTTAATAATTGGCTTGGCAAAACATTTGTTGGCACGTACTTAAAAAATTCATCTTAACAAAATCTTATAGACCAGTGATGCCTTAGAAAATGGTTCAAAATGAAAAAATAATAATAATAGTAGTATGAAACTCATTGGGAAAGGAAGAGAATATAACAAGAAAGAAAGGAAAAATAAATTAGAAAATGATCTACCCTGGTCTATTATTAACCGCGGGTGCCGTCGGAGGGCCGGATTGCTTATGGCCGGATTGCTTGCGTACCCGGCCCCCGCCAACGGTGGATCGAAGGAGTGTCCGAGGGATTTAAGTGGTGTAGGGTCCTCTCCTCGTGGTATGAGTTTAGCATACCATGCTATGAAGAGGGCGAGTCCCACATATCCCACCGCCAGCGCGCGAATACGCTGCAGCGGCGGTGGGAATGCGTAAATCCATTTCAACCCGGAAAACAAAAAAAAATGTCCATTATTAACGGCTTATAGTAAAGATATTGGTGGTGCTTCAATCGTGATTTGCGAACGAGTAATACGACATCCGGCTTCTGGTCTTTAACTGATGGTGTCAGAACCTTTCATTGAAGAAAATAAGAGGAATAGAAACATACACGCATTCCTTTTCACGAGCGGCCTCTGTACAAACACTTTATTCGACCAAGATATTTTAAAGAAACATGATCGTAGGTACTAATATCATACTTATATACCTACGAAAATTTAGTATCGTGTATGGATTCTTTGTAGTCCCTCGAATTTTGCCATAGTCACCACGCTTGGCTGGCGGATTGGTGACTGTAGTATTATATAAGCATATACCTAGATAAACGCTGATGCCCATAACATGGTAAAGGATGATCTTATAACAAACGGAACCAATGATTTTGCGTACTTCTACTTTCCAAAGCTCCGAGGCTAGTCTCTCAACTAAATAGACCTTTACTCTATATTTGATTTCATATATTTGTCTAAATCGAGGACCGAACCCATGACCTCCGAGATTGAAGACAACCGTATACCACTACGCCAATACTGTAGTACTTTTCAATTGCATAGCAGATTATCCTTTCGTTAAAGTTAACCGATACCTTTGAGTAGCAGATCTCGTTTCAGATCCTATTCTTATGATTTATAAATAGGATGCGCCGATTACCCGGCAATCTGCTGATGTTATATATAACTCGTGTGCTGTAATGGTAGAATACAACGCATGCTAACCGATTATACCTGAAAATTGCTCAAGCCACTAAAATACTTTATACACGTCCTTAAATTAATAAACTAGCATCTTATGCTCCCGCTCTGCGGCCTCCTTCTGTGACATTACTTGTGTTTGTCTAGTAGGCAACCACCTCCAACGACCTCTTGCTTTGGACCATCTTTGAAATGATGGTCAGCAGCGAGAAGTCGTCTCCCATCACGCCAACGTTTTCCTCCCGCTCGTTGTCCCACGCCAGGCACTCCACCACCGTGTGCTGCGCCGTATTGTCGGCACAGTCACAGTGGTGACAGCGAGTGTCCGGCTCTCTCTGCGCCACGTTGCACAGGTAGTGGCCGAAGCACCCATGGCCTGTTACTACCTGTGCAACGTGTCAACAATCCACCTGCCAAGCGTGGTGACTATGGCAAATACCCTCCCTCGAGAGAAGACCCATGTTCAGCAGTGGACGTTATACGGACTGATGATGATGATGATGAAGAGTCGTCCCAAAGCTTATCCCAAGCAACCAACAGTTTCCTTTTTATAATATAAGTATTGATTAACATATGCACAGGATAGTTATAAACAACCCTTTAATGTAATTAAACGCTAACTCTGACCCGAGCGTCCAATGTTTATTATTTGATTTGCAAACTAAAGTTAGTAGCAATCGTATCATCAAATCATTTTAAGAGCTTTCGGCCCTTGAAACAAAACTTAGTCTTGTAAAAATCATATTTAAGACTTATTAATTGACAAGTTACTCGTAATTTCGTGTAACTACTTACTAACAATAGTAAACTACTGTATATTATAGTAAAGGCAGCATACGCAATAACAAATTAATGGTTAAGCTAATGTAAGTATATGTTACCGGAATCTAAGAAGAATCGTAAGTTAATTAACATACTAGTTAGTTGATCAACTAACGAGGTTTCGGGTGGTTAAAAAAAATAACATAAGCCTAAACCAATGGGGTTCAAAAGGACTTATTGTTTCAATCTTAATCATAATAATTTAGTAAATAAGTAATTCAATTTTCGCGTTCACTAAAACTGGAAACAAAATTTTACAATACAATACATTAACATGCAATTGGCACGGAAGTTAATCAACTTACTATTCGTTTTATTTTCCGGTGATATACCTACAATACTATCACAAAACCACAACTATGTAATGGATATCGGATACGTTGAATTATATTTTGAATAGGACCGTAATTCAACACGCAATTTCGAAATCAAATTTGAAATTGTGATTCGTTCAAAACTATTGTTAAGTACTGTCGCATATTGTACTCATTACTATGACCACAACGACAATGTAGCTTACAAAGTTACAATATAATTTTCCCCTGGAAGCTCCGCTCTATACGAGATCCAAGCCACACACGGGGACGGTTTTTAGAGCAGGTCTCTTGTAGTTTTTAAACCATTCAAAGTCCTTCCTGTTCGTCTGTTTCGGTCCGTTGCCTTTATGTACCGTTAAGTAGCATACGTCTCGTGGCTATTAACTACATACGTAAGTAGGTACGACGAGAAAACAAAATGTTCTCATTGCGACATAATTTCAGTTTCATGCAGAGATGTTTAGTAATAAAATAATTGTAACAAAGAGAACATTCCAACCAACAATTAACATAGAAGTTCACAAGGTTAATTTAACCTGTTTTACGATAAAGGTTTCATATTACCAATACATTATTATTCTTTATTGCACACAGTAAAAACATAACAGAAAGTTTATACAACGGAAACAACATGTACAAAGGCGAGCTCAATTCAATAATGAATTTTCTTCCAGAATACCTTTATGAAATAAGAAATTTGGTTAAAAGTGCATAGCCAGTGTACAACGGACAAATATTATAATAATTAATATATACCAAATTGGTAAAACTAATCAATAAACATACACATTAATATATACAATTACATGCTAATATTTAAACCGTTATACATAAATGTTAATTATAATAATATATACCTACTGCATATACTAACTTATATGTCCAAATTTTGTGATGATATAATTACTGATTCAGAAAATACTCCTTTGTTCTTCTTTTAAATGCGTTCAGAGAAGAACAAGCGCGAATGAGGTGTGGAAGGGAATTCCATAACCGCACTGCACGGACGGTAATAAGTGGTCACATGTATAATATATAAATAAAGCTTAAGAGTTTTTTGGCTTGAACGCGCATTTCTAAGAAACTACTGGTACGATTTAAAAAAATAGTAGGCTATATTTTATTATGAAGTTACTACGGGAACGGGAGTTACCGCGCACGAAATCAAGTAACGTATATATAAACCAACAAGTATTTTACACGAGAGGGCAATCTATTATATTATACCGACAATGTGGCCTCGTTAACCACTTAGGAGTTTACGACGTCATCGATATTAATAAATCGACAATAAACTTAACAGAGTATTCAACAGCCGAGTAAGAAAGAATAATAGATTAGCCGTCCTACTTATTGTTTTCGGAAGAGCAAAATATAATATACTGTCAATAAAAGTAGATAATCTAAAATCAGTGCTGTAAATAGCCTTTTCTGCGCCCTATGCGAGCTTCTACAACTGCGCCCTTTTTTAGATATATTATTGGTACCCTAGCTCGAGGAACGCTATGTATAGGCCTACTTTATTTCATTCAGTAGATCTGATTCTATTTCCTTTCCCTACCTCACGTATGTGCCGGAATCAAGCACTAGGGACGCAGTGAAAATTATCAGAAGCAAACCGAAAAAACAATAGTGGTCTGGCCAGTCTTCCGCCCTCCATAGTCTAAGTCCTGTGCCTGAGCACCGATGGCATCGCCCTATTTACGGCACTGTGTAAAATAGGTTTTACATTCCCTAAATTTTGTAATTGGTAAACTTTTCCATAACCTATGCAAACCTTTTTTAAATGTAAATACGGGCGGTGCCAAATATTTAATGTCAAATGCAACTTTGGAGATATTTGTCGAGTAATGTATATTACATTTATATTACCGATAGATGGCACTAACGTCCACCTTAGAGGCGTGTTATGAAAGAGATTGATAAATTTCGCCGACCGGTTGGGGTTCCACCGTGGACGAATGGTTAAGGCATTAGGAGCTAAACCTAAGATACAGCTCAAATCCTAATGTAGGTAACTTAGCGGTTGCAGCTCAACATTTTGGTGCGGTCACACTAAAAATAAAGTAGAGAAAAAAACTCATTTCGTTCATACTTTTTTATTATTTAGAAATTATTTTGAGGGAGATATGACATGGGGTCATGACTCCCTCAAAATAATTTCTACTCTTCTATTAGTGTTGCCGCGTCAATGTACATACACTTAAAAAAAAAGTCGGATACTGTGATTATTGTGATAAATGACTGTTACGGAATAATCATGTATCGTAGCAGCGCATCGCTCATACTTTAACTATGTATTATCGCATCCGCTGCAATCGGTCGTGATGCACGGAAATGAATCATTCATAATGAAAGGCATTACGAAGTAGATCCAATAGTTTCAAAGCGTACCTCGATCAATCAATCAATTTTAAGCATTGAATGTGAAAGATCTCGTATCTTTCACTGCAAAAACATTATTTTAAATAATATTATAGTCGTAAGTCGTATTGCTCGTATTATGGACAATCTTCAATAATTCTTGATATTTCGATTTCTTTTGATCACATATACCCGTCAACAACGACAACCCGTACAAACCCGTAGGATTGCCTAGATAAATGAAAAATACTTGAAAAATCATTGCTGTAAATCTCAACTTGACTGTTCAAAACTCCTAAACTAACTTAAACCTTTTTTTGTTTTGTTTTTTCGTGGTAAAAATGCGTGACCGCATCCCCTCGCTGGCGCAAGGATCCCTATTGCGTGATCCCTGCGCCAGCGAAGGGTATGTGCTTCCTCTATAGAACGCGGTGCGCTGTCGCACCGCAGAGAGGACATACCCACTAAAAAATCCCCCGGGTGTTCATCCTTCTGCCGTTTGATGTGGGGGACTTCAAGTACCGGTATCGGCCTTTGGTCATCCCCCCACGGCAGAGTTCTACTATAAACTCTCGCCCCGGTAAAAGGGCGAGAGTTCCCCCCCCCCTTGGCACCATCGCGAGTGTTAAGCACCCGCGATGGGTACCGTCCTACTCCTACAGGGATGCCCGAACACAAAAGGCGATCCCCGACCTACTCATGAATGTGACCCTAGGGAGCAGAGTCATGTTCTCTGCTCCCCAGGGTCACCCCTTATGGCGGGAGGCGGCGGGTTTCAGCCCTCCGCCTCCGGCCAATGCGACGCCTACGAAGCGGGTTAGAGCTGGAATCATCTTCTCTCACCCGCTCCGCGGCCTCCTTCTGTGAAACTACTGTCTCACAGAAGGAGGCCATCGACTCCCACGATCTCTCGCTCTCGAGCATCTTCTTTGTGATGGTCGAAAGTGAGAGATCGTCACCTATCTGCGCTACGAGCGCACTGCGCTCAGTCGCCCAAGCCGGACACTCGGCCAGCGTGTGTTGCGCCGTATCATCGGCGCAATCACAATGGTGCCAACGAGTGTCCGGCTCTCTCCCTGCCACCTTGCACAAGTAATGCCTGAAGCATCCGTGCCCCGTCATCACCTGCGCAAGGCGGAAGGTCACCTCTCCCCCCTTGCGTCCGGCCCACTCTAGTAAGTGAGGCCGGATCGCATGTATCGTGCGCGATCCGCTCAATGGCGGGTCGGCTTCCAGCCGGTCTTTCCATTTCCGGAGAACACGACGCCGCGATTCAATACGCCACGTCGCCATGCCCTCCGGAAACGGATCACGGCCGTTCTGCACCCCATCGCACCTCCGCCAGTATGCCGCGGCCAGCTCTTCTGCCTCGAGTTCCCACGGAGGGGAACAAGAGAGAAGGCAGGCCGCGTCAAAGGATACCGTGCGGTAGGTACGGGCCGCCCTGGCGGCTATGATCCGCTGCGGCCTGCGCAGCAGGGCCAAATTCCGCCTGTCCAGGGCGTCTACCCATATGAAGGCGCCGTATAGCGCCATTGAATGGATCACGCCGGCGTAAAGCCGCCGGCAACTCCCCCCTGGCCTACCAAGGTTCGGCAGGAGGCCACCCCGCCGCCGCAAATAACTTCGGGGCCAACCGATTAAAGTGGGCCCCGAAGTTCCACCTGCTGTAAACTAACTTCAACCTAAACTTACCTTTTTAATTTAAAACTAGCTTCCCGTGCGCGGTTTCACCCGCGCAACTCTCTTTCCCGTGGGAACTTCATAATTAAATAAATGGCATCCTGGAATAGAGTAGCTTTCCAACGGTGAAAGCATTTTTCAAATCGTACCAATATTTTTGGAGCCTATTTAATACCACCTTCTTCATATAAGCTAAAACCCGTCAGCGCAGCCGTGTCTGGCGGCGGAGAAAGCAGGGTATTGCCAATAGCTGCGTATTCATCAGAAATCCTTAGAAATAAAAAAATCTAAAAGACGTCAAATTGACCTGGGAACGCTATGCGTCATAACGTAAATTAAACTAATTTATCAATAATGAACTTCAAATGTTCAAAAATTTGTTCGCATCATAGTTGCAATCATCAATTTTATGTATTTAGTTTAAGACTTATTTTATGAAGTCATATTTAATCAGTAATTGTTCTCATTTGAAATAATATAGCCTTTATTAATTGTTTTATAACTATTAAAAATATTGATATAATAATGAAATGTATTCAGCGCTTGTTGAAACTCTTCGTACGTAATTCGCCTATTTTCTTGAATTAAACTTTTCACTACCAGCACGTTTTCTTCGGTAACAGCCGTCAAAGGACGACCGCTTCTTTCTTCATCCCCCAAAGTTAGACGATCACGCTTGAATTTGTTGTACCAACGGTAAATAGTTGCTTTAGAATAGCTTAGAAGTTCCTTCATCCATAAAAGCTATTTGAAGACGAACAAACGATTGGTCAGATTGAAGGCCACATCGTTGTAAAACTTTCCCGATGCAGATCCATTTTTCAATGAGATTATGAGACACGATATTTTAATTTAGCCGTCCAAAAAAATGTGGAGGGGAATTTGAAATTCAAGAAAAAAAAATACAACAGCTTATAAGTAAAACCATTTCATATTTTGGAATCAACTTTTAAGCAAAATATATGCTTGTGTTAGCTGATTCCCCTCTTCCAGTTTACAATAACAAATGTTTAAGTGTGAGAGATAAACACTGTTTATAAAGTAATAATTGTTACATGCAAAGTGTAGTAAGAATAATTTAACTAACTAAGACGCACAAGGTGTGGGGTGAGAATGTATGAAGGCTATAAGAGTGACAAATGCAAATAGATGATTTATTGTGAGTGAGAAAGCTTATATGGACCATTCCGGCGACTGGCACCGCAATTAACTAGGACCGTGGTCCCAGTCGCCGGATCCGTAAAAATTAAATAATTTTCTTCCGGCGACATGGACCACTTATAAATGATAACTGAAATAAAAAAATGTACAGTCAAACGAATAGTACATTACGATACGTGTGACCTAAGTAGCCTATTATTGCACGGCGTGAAGTTAGCGCCCGAGCGTAGCGAGGGTGCTAAACGCCGTGCGGTCACGAGTATCGTATACTATTTTATAGCAGATGTGACATAAACCCGCCCCGGACTCGCGGGGGTGGTGGATTACGATACGTGTGACCTAAGCAGCCTATTATTGCACGGCGTGAAGTTAGCGCCCGAGCGTAGCGAGGGTGCTGGGGGGGCGCTGGGGGGTAGCTGGATGAATTTATTAATTTAAAAGTCACTTTCAAATCATTGAATGTTTAATGCCATCATTTTATTATTCATTTCTTCATACTTTTTCTCTGTCATTTGTTCGCAGTGAATTTTCAAACTTCGAATGACATTTAAAAGTGTTTGCTTTCATTTTTCATGCATGTGTGAAGTTAGTCGATTAATTTACGCAACGTGCAGAAATAGGCAACTTAGGTCACGGAAAAGCGTGCGTAAAATGCGGGCTTAGGTCACTCTGTGCTATAAAAAATTTTAGATGTAATAATTGAAGAAAAATCCTTTTTGATTTAAAAATATCAATTATTGTTATAAAAAACAGCCTTTGACTACAGTTCTATTATTTAAAACTTTCGTAATAAAAACATACACGTAAATCATGCTAACAATAATTAACAAAAAAATTCACATCAATCGTGCTTATAATAATAATTAACAATTTTAAAACAGTTAGCAATCAGAAAGTAATTATTTATCACAAACCAGCCTTTATGATTTTCTTGCACATCGCCAGAGTTTTGAGCCATCTTTGTTTATTATTTTAAGAATATATTCATAGCCACGTCCTCTTTGTGTGACATCAATATAAAACGACTGTTCACCACTGGAAGTTGAAGGACTATTTTCATCCATTTTGATAATTATAAAATTTAAAAAAAAATATTAACTATCAGATAATCTTAGCAGATGACATTTTTTTGTGATGTTAAAAAGTGTCATCAAAGATGAGAAGCGCTCTAAAGTAAAAATATTTGTAACCACATCGTGTTACCCCCCTTATTAGCTTGTTTTGTTAATAAATAAGGTAATAAAAAATTGTTTTACATACCTGAAGACTATTAAATAAAGTCACTACACCACCACTCACATCACACAATTTGCAACAAACATTCAGCGCAGTATCTTACAATGATCTAATATGACACTGTCTGATGCAAAACTTGACTAGAACGAGTCAATGATATTCATATAAATAATTAAGATTTTTTTTCGTTTGACTGTACCGATTTTGGCTTGAATAATATAATTTTTTAAGTCATCTATGAGTGGTCCCAGTCGCTGGAAGAAAAATATTTAATTTTTACAGATCCGTCGACTGGGACCGCGGTCCCTGTTAATTGCGGTCCCAGTAGCCGGAAACCTCCTTATATGTAGGAGAGTGTGTGCTCGTGTGTTAGTGTGTGTGGGTGCATGCAGGGTGTGAGTGAGTGCGTGTGAGAGTGTTACGTAACGTACCATTTGAGTTTGTTTTGGGTCAGCCCTACGACTATGTCTTGGGTTCGGAGAATTCCACTGACTAACGAGTGTATACCAGATTTGTGGTTTTGTGTGCGTTTATAGTATTTTATTATATGATACATGGATGTAGGTACTTATACAAAAAAAAAACATATTTTCGCATTTTTTTCTGAGTTGCCTGTTATTTGATCTTTAGACACCCCACAATCCGTCTGTCCTCCGATGTATGACAATGGACACATTATCGTATTAATTAAGTCCTTTTTATTTTATTTCATTGGGTTTAACTGTATAAACAGTTGGTCTCGACCCACTAAAGCAGAGTAACGTGGATAAAACCGCGACACAGCTAGTTTATTATATAATACTAATATTTTGTATGTTTTACAGAATTAACTCCAAATGAAGAGGCGCGGCAGTCCGTTATCAAAGAATTGGTATTCACCGAAGCCGATCACATACACCATCTGCTGGCCATTGCCGAGGTAAGATTCTCTTATAAGATAGTTAAACTTGCTATCACTACATAGTACATAACTATCTACTTAGTAATCAAACATATTAAAGAATGCAACATAGTCACCTTCTGACAAGACCCTGACAGTACAGAACGTGATACACAAGAGCACGAATATAACCCATTAATTTAGCTCAACTGCGGATTGCCATCCTGTACCGATGGACACATATTCCTATCCTAAGTACTGGAAAATACACTACAAATAATGTTAAAAACCGTACTCATCCACTATATCTGATGATTTGGTGAACATGGCGTTATCTGCAGAGAGCATTTTGAATTATAAATCAACCAATCATGACAGCCTACCTAAATAGCGTACAAGAACCGCCAAACCGAACAAATACATGTACCCAACAATCTAACAACAATATGGGTGTAGCGGTTGCCGGTAAATATGATACCTCTCTTATAACCCCTCTATACACAAGCAAAAAGATACAATCCTTCCAAAACCCACAAACCAATTGGTAATCGATTTAAGTCTGCATATCTCTGCTAAAATTAAAATACGTTTCCATTTTAATTGCAGTCAGTCGGAATGTTTGAAACTTGAGAGAAGTTTGTATTTTCTATTCTTTTTTACTCTTTCGTTTAAACCATATGGTCATTATTTTGAGTACCAAAGGCAACAAAAAACATGAAATACTCGGCTTTAAGTTACTGCGAATGAAATTGAATTGAATTTTTAAATTGTATGTATAGCTACTTACTAATGTCTTTTAACAAGAACGTTTTGTTAATTAAAACAAAGCATTGTCAAATTGTATAAATTTGACAATGTTTAAGTTGTTTACTGTATTATATTGGATATGAGCCTCCCTCAAAAGTGATGTTGTCTTAGTCAGCACGCTTGACAAGCGTGTTGGTGGTGGT
The DNA here is from genome assembly GCA_947037095.2 of Nycteola revayana. Classification (NCBI taxonomy): domain Eukaryota; kingdom Metazoa; phylum Arthropoda; class Insecta; order Lepidoptera; family Nolidae; genus Nycteola; species Nycteola revayana. The sequence goes on along the minus strand of OX344842.1, from coordinate 27,181,893 downwards.
GTACAGCATAGCGTATTTTAAATAGATAGGTACCTAAACACTACTAACTCATTATAATCTTTCCACTTTTATTAACAAGCGGTAGGTGATGTGGCATGAGAACTTTAATATTTCAGTTAGGTTAGATTAGGTTTGTGACCACAACGCACGAACCGAGCGAGCGAAGCGAGCGTGCCGCGCAGCGGCCGGCCAAGTGCCAGATTCCAGACTTTGGTCAGCTGAACTTTTGATCAAATGACCATCGTTATTTTAAACTTTGTGGATTTGTACGTTGTTCTTTTGAAATTTGCTCAGGATGAATTTGATTTTCTAATATGCAATCTGCCATAATTAAAAAAAATATAAGCATTCTGCACTTTAACGTATAGGTAAGTGTGCGATATTATATACTCCTCCGTCATGGCAATTTAAAAAAAAAGTTGTTTCTTCACGAATTAATGTTTACTTTTTACACTATCCTACCCCAAGCTTATTACGCCCACGTGCCGTTTCATTTTTATTTATTAAAACTTTAATTAAACTTGTTATAAACTCTTACGTAAGTTTACTTGCTGAAATTTTCTAATCCTTTTTATAAAAAATGCAAAGATGCATACAATAAGAATGTAGACCAGTTAAGTTAAGGAACTCCAGGTTAAAGTCGGTTATATTAGGTCTTTACCTATGAAATTGCCGCTCTGCAGTACTGGCCATTTCAAATCAAAATAATTTTTGTTTGGCTAAGAATTATAATTTCAAATTAATTTTATTTTAAAAACATGGTTTTTTTTCCCAAAAGTAGCATTTGTTTATTGATTAGTGTTACGTTTTCATCGCATTTCAATCTTTTTCGTCATCATGGATACGTTAAAAATTCGAGTAATTATGGAATATGAGTACCGTCGTGGCAGCAACGTGGCACAAGCGGCACACAACATCAACGACGTTTACGGAGCTAACACTACAAACCAACGCACCACCTGTTATTGGTTTGCTTGCTTCCGTTCTGGAAATTTCGACCTGAAAAATTAACCTCGCGGTCGTCCGAAGACTTTGGTCGACAGTGACGAATTAAAGGCGATTGTGGAAGCTGATGATACGGCTGAATTAGCAGCAGCTTTCGACATTAGCGTCAAAATAATATTGGTCCACTGGCGTCAAATTGGCAAGGTAAAAAAGCTTGACAAATGGGTGCCTCACGAACTCACTGATCGCCAGCGCGAAGTACGCGTCGACACGTGCCTTACACTGCTCAACACACACACAAATTAAGGAATTTTGAACCGCATTGTTACCTGCGATGAATAATGGATTCTGTTTGATAACCGCAAGCGCTCAGCAAGTTGGTTGGATCCTGGTTCAGCACCTCAACAATGCCTTTAACGAAAACTTACCCCTAGAAAAGTGATGGTCACTGTTTGGTGGTCTAGCGCCGGTGTTATTCATCACAACTTCTTACCAAACGGGGTGAGCATTATTGCAGATGTGTACTGTGAAGAACTGAACACAATGATGGAGAAGCTGGCACATCTCCAACCAGCATTGGTCAATCGCTCGACTCCGCTGTTCCTGAACGACAACGAGCGACCTCATACTGCACAACAGACGGTCTCCAAGTTGCAAGAACTGGGGTTGAAAGCTCTCCGTCATTCGCCCTACTCACCAGACCTTGCGCCTACAGACTACTACTTTTTCCAGCTAACATCTAGGCTATCCAAATAACATCTAGGCGGGAAAAAAATTCATTACCCGAGAGGCAGTACAAAATGCCTTTGAAGAATTTGTTGCCTCCAGTCCATCTGATTTCTTTAAGAAGGGCATCAATAAACAGCCACTGCGTTGGCAAAGATGCATTGATTGCATGGGTGATTACTTCGATAAAATAAAAATTACATGAAAAAAAATCGTTTAAATGTTTTCGTACAAAACGGCAATTTCATAGGTAAAGACCTATTATTATAAATTATTCATACAAGGTGTATCATCATCACTTTATGTCACAAGTTGCGGCATTTCATAAAGCCACCTCGGCCTCGGTCACATCGTTTAGATTTTTCTAGAAAACCCTTTATGAAATTTTGGTTGTTCGTGCCCGGCATAGCCTGTAATTATTTTAAACTTAACCCTCAGTATTTCCCAAAATATTCTTGTATAAAAGCCTTGTCCTAGCTACCACCTGTTTTTGAGTTTGGTTAAACTTTCAAAAGTCTTGTTAAATGTCACATTGATGCAGTTATTATGAAAAACGTTCTTAGTACAAGTAGTATAATTTTGCAGTTTCATGATCTAACAGGCTGAACATAGCGGATCTCACATTTCTCTAATACCTACCCATCAATTGTAGCAATCGATATACCTGTTTGCAATATATAAATTGATATCGATAGGTACTGAACGTTCCGTCAATTCATAAAATAATCTGGCAAAGAAGTGTAATTTAAAAAAAATGGTATTTGTGTGTTTATAGCTAAAACAAACAAATAGAGAGACAGACAATATTTTGTATTGTGTTTATATGCAATTTAGTTGAAACCTGTTATTTTCTATTACAAGCAAATTTTTATTCATTTGCATAAATTGTAACAAATTCAGAATTGTTTATAAGTGAAACTAAACCTTAAAACTTACCTCTTTTCAGTGGATTACGCTCAATAGAACAGCGATTATAGAGTAACACATAGATAAATTAATTCGAAAAGATTTAAGTGTGGCAAAAAGTGTCGCGTTTGCAAACCCAACATAATAAAGTCCTATTTTATTTACCAGTTCTGTTAGTAGTATGCAAGAGAAACATTTTATGATCAATCACAACTGTCATAAGTTATAACTCGCTGTGAGCACAGCTTGGACTCTAAGGCTTATGGCGCACTACGACTAAACGCAAGCGGCTGAATAGCTGAAAAAGCGAAAACGCATGCGATCGCACACTGCGCTTGGCGCTATGCTTAATTTTATTTCATTTCAACCATGGATATCTGGCAAGCAGCGTGTGTTTTACAACACCCGCGCCGCCGTCTTATGTATTGGATACACCCACTAACTGATCAAATAAATTTAAAGGGCTACTTTTGGAAAATGTACAACGACGTCCGCCGATATTTTTTTTATTACTTCCGAATGTTTCTTGTTACTTTTGATAAATTATTACATTACTAGCTTTTTACTAGCGGCTAGCGGCTTCGCTCGCATTGAAGCCAATGGCCCTATGTTACTTCTAATACCTTTATAGTTTTCGCGTGAAAGCGTAACAAACAAACAGACATTAACATTTATAATAATTGCAAACAATGAAATGACTTATCTCTGCGCTCAACCTCTCGCGACTGAATAAAAAACCGAGTATATCGCAGAACGGGCGTCACCATACAATGGCTATGGTACAAAAAATAAAACGCGCGTTGCAACCCGCGATCCAAATGTAACAAGTAACGTTTTAAAAATAAGTCGCTAATGCGTGCGCTTGTCTATAAAGCTTTGTGTTAGTAATTTATTTGCCGTTTCAGACTTACGATTAAACGTACGTAAGTCTGAAACGGCAAAAAATGTTACACATAGCTTTATACACAAGCGGACGCAGAAAGCCTTACTGAAAAAAATACAATGTGATACAAAATTGTATTACACATTTTTCCTTGATGCTCGAGAATGTATGGAAAAGTCATGATTATTGGATTAATGTGAAGAGTCGCACGTTGTATGGCTAACAAGAACTTCATTTCGCTCATGTCTACCAGATAGAAACAAACACATAACTACGTACTGCAACTTAGAATTAAATTCGACCTATTTTCTTTAATGTACTAGTTAAACCTTTTCCGTGGTTACCACCATCGAGTAAGAAAGTTATTGCCGAATGCCATTACCCTTGCCTATAATGCACTTAAGTGATTTCGCAAAAGTCATTACAATAACAATATTTGTTTATTACCTAATAATCTAATAGACATATCTATGGGATGGTTTCAAGTAAAAGTGCACTTATTGCTGAAGTAATTGTTGTCATTTTGCTTTGCTAGATTTACTAATGATACATTGTAACTCCGTTGTATTGGTTTGTTTCATTCTTATACCGCATTTACAACAGTTGCCGAGGGCGGAAGCGTTTCATCATGTCCTATTAGACACACCGCCACATACAATGGTCAATGTGATTTATATTTTGGCATAGTGTACGATTTAGTGATTCCGTTATACCGTTTTTACTTAATTGTGTAATTTAATTTTATTTATATGCCGTAGTAGTTATTGCATAGGCTTTTGTAAAAACCTACAAACATATAAGTTTATATTTTGTATCAGTTCTCAATTAATTTGAAGTTTCGGTTTGAAACAAATTGTGAATTGCTTACATAGATTTTACTATCTCATAAGATAATGTTATAAAATAGAATATAAAAAGACATACGAGTATTGGATCATCAACAGCCCGTTTAGTCCACTGCTGAACATGGGCCTCCTCTTAACAGACCTTGGCAAGCCAGGATCGTAAAGGGATATTGCCATAATCACCACGCTTGGCAGACGGATTGGTGATCGCAGTAAGATGTAAACCTTGAGCTAATAGATGCTGCTGCCCATCCATCAGCCATATGTCCCTTAGTCGCCTTTTACGACACGCATGGGAAGACATGGGGTGGTCTATTCTAAGCCGGAGACCACACGGCTAGTAGTAGAGTATTGGATAAAACCAGCTTAATAAAAAACATATATTAAATATCAATTTATTTTTGTAAGAATTCCTCATTATTCGGATGAAAAAACGATTTAACGAGAAAATAAAGTATGATATTCTCGCTGTTTATTTAAATATTAAACCTAATATCATAGATATTCTATTCAAAGCACAAAGCTAACGTTTGAATAGGTAAATCTATTATTTTGTCATACTTTTCAGTAGAGTGCTTCCGCGTAAATGAGTAATGTCCCAGATGTTAATCCCATAAAAACAACGTTCGACGGCGACTATGAAAAAAGCCATAATCCCTCAATCTCCCCGTCAGCGACCGCCCTGAGCCGAGGTCCAAGTTCCACAGGGGGCGCCCTCTTGCGCAAGTTGCTTAGTTTATAGTTTTTAAACCATTTATTAAGGCTGGAGTTCTGCTCGCCTTTATGCCCGGTGAAGTAGCAAAAGCCTCGTGGCTACTAAGTTGAGTAGTTGAAGAACTAAGTAAGTCAAACAGAAAAAAAAAAACAAAAATCTTCATAAATGGTTCTTTACGTCCCTTCGGGTGGAAATGACATTTTAATAATGGTTATATAAGTTTTAAATAGTTTTGAAAGAACAAACCCAAAATGCCGACTTATGTGTTGAGTAAAAAAATATATATTGTAGTCATATATTTTGAAAACCGATACACCAGATTACTTCCTTGGTTTATCAGTATAGTTTGCTTAAGCATTCTTGCGCCGGATAAGAAGTTTTTAGGCTAACTAATACAATAACCAAATCAAATCATGCTCTTTCTAAAAAAACCAGTTGACACATAGTCAGAGTTTTGTCAGCTAATTACTAAATAATTTTGAAGTTGATTAAAAAACGATTGAAAAAAACTGAATAATATCTTTAAAAAAGTAATCAAATAAAGAAATATCCAAGCTTTTTAGGGTTCCGTACCCGAAGGGTAATAACGGGACCCTATTACTAAGACTTCGCTGTCTGTCACCAGGCTGTATCGTATGTGGATTTCTGTTACAAATACTTAAAGTAAAACTTTTTTTGCTCGATATTAATAACGGCAACAGGTAGGCACTTGAAAACGGTACGGAACCCTATGCGCGCGTCCGATTCGCACTCGGTTGGTTTTTTTATTCATTCCATTTCATTTTAGAAAACCATAAAATGAAGTGATGAGAATATTAGGTTCCCAACCAAAATATTGCGTGGCCATGAAGCCAATCAATTTTGATTTCACCCAACCCGTTTGTATAATGAGAGATTAGAGATAGATAGAGTTATTAACAAATGAATTCCACTATCAATTGAAAACAACCACAATCGCTAATTAACTGGTATTCCGTCGATGCTAATATACATGACAATGTGATGCAAGGAAATTACTTTGTTTATTGATAGTTTGCTATGTAATAGACATAATTAACACCCATGATAACTGAATCATTACCAACTACATGTCTCTAAATAAGTTTTACCTAGGGATCGGTAAACTTATGGGTCCATATTCGCTCACCTAAAGTTCTTTACCCGAAATTGTTCTTCCTAACGATTTGTAATCCGAATGATCACTATTCCTAAAATTTTTCATCCTAAAGTTTTCATTCATACTATTTGTAGTGCTACCGGCTATGTTCGTAACACTTATGTTTCCGAAAATTGTAATTAATAATATCATTAATGTAAATATATTTAAACTCCTACTGTTTTTTATCATAACGCTTTTATCCCTTAACATAATTACCATAATATTTTCACTCATACTCAGAAAGAAACATATACCAAGTGTAATAAAAAATATATGTTTAGAATAATTAAAGGTCGTGTTACAAATGTTTGTCTTAAATGAATGAAATTCATAAAACACGATTCATTTACGGTTATGTTTATGGCCAGGGAGTTCATACCGCAGTTTTAGCCGTACCTATACCAATAACTATAAGATCGATTCGGTTCTGGCAATTCGCCGGCCGCTGCCGAGGCACACTCGCTTCGCTCGCTCGGCTCGTGCGTTGTGGTCACAGTTCTAACCTAACCTAAACCAATAATTATGAATACTACCGGTTCGTTTCTGGAACTTGACTGAATGAGTGGAGCGGCACTCTGGCTTCGCTCGCTCGGCTCGTGCGTTATGGTCGCAGTTCTAACTTAATTTAAACCAATGTCTATAAATAGTACCGTGATATATATATTATTATGTGAAAATAACTTAATAACTAAAACTGTAAAAGTTACGCAAAATTAATGTATAAAACTACTGATTATTATGAATAAAAAGAAATCTAAACAAAAAAGATATGACTGAATATTAGTGTAAAAGATGGTTATGTTGAGAAAATATAGGAAAACAAATAAAAGTATAATAGATGTTTAGGTATTGCTACTGACATTATGAAGTTGAATGCTTCGGAATTATGAACATTAGAGACAGAGTAGTTAGGGTCTGGGTGGTCTTTGTGTCCGTAAATTGTATTTGTGAAGTCAGCAAAGTGCGACAGTTAAGTTTTATATTAAAAATATATATATTTGGAATATACCTAAGGTGAATTACATTATTTGTCTTCCAATTGACAACCTATTGCTACGTACCGTTTGTTGAGAAATGCCACATTTTCATATTTATATTGGCATGAAGTAGGATTTTTGTATCCTTCGCTAGTTATTATTAGAATACCCTTAAGTTTTAGTACTAAGTTTTTTAACTAGGTCACTTCGGCTAGTTGAAATGGAGTTCCGAAAGTAGCAAGCAATTGTATTTCTCTCTATCTGTTTACAAGTTTTATCTTTCCACGCGGGAATCTTCACATCTGCGATCTTCAGATGTTTCGAATGGACACAATTTTTGAATACTTTTTTAATAAAGTTGCGCGCATGGCGTCGTCTTAGATTTATAGTAAACATAGTGAAGAATTTCAATAAAAGAGAAATGCAAATCTGAAATCTAAAATCTATATCAATTTTTATTACTGAAACATAGACAAAGAAAAGCGTGACTTCAAAAAATCTTATTTCTCCTTCTTATATAAGTATATAAAAAAAAACTCTGACTGATTGACTGCTTATATTATGAAAGGCACAGTTTTAAAATTAAAACCATGAACTGAGATATAATTATTTAGGTGCTTATTATAAGATGAAAATTTAGAAATATACTAAGTGATTTGTATTTTTCAAAATTCAGCTATTTAAAGGAGTGAAAATATTGATTAAAGGATCAGGGTATAGATAAATCTAAATCTAAAAATCTCTTACGCATCTAAATTACTATATTATAACACAGTTTGTGGCTTTAATGTTTGAATTACGACGTTGGTTTATTGAATTACAGTGTTAATTGGAAATGGATTTAATCATCCGTCAATTTAACGAGTGACGGTCAGTCATACCTGCCTATATATGTCACATAATTATGTACAAACCGCAAAATATGTATAATTTATGGATAATGCAGTGATTGACTGATTATTATTTAGTTTTTTTTTTTTTGGTTGACTGACATTCGCTAACTCTGAAACATTTGAATAAAGTAATAAGAATGCATTCAGTGGTTATGGTAGTTGATTAGTGTTCTGGTTTCGATTCCCATCCAATATAATTATTTGTGTAAACCACAGATATTTGTGCTAAGTCTGGGTGGATTTTGTGTCCGTAAATTCAATGTTTGTCCCCCACATCTACCTAGAGCGGGAGTTGTCTTGTTAAAACAAAACAAAACAAGCAGGCACATAAACAAATGCTGTTTGAGTGTAAAAATGTAGTAAGCAAATAGGTTTAAGTAAACTCTTACACCATCAAAAACAAGATTTAATACTAATATTTTTATGGGAAGTAATGTCCAGAATAGAATCCACCACGATAATATGTCACTACTAAAGTTTAAATTTCTTTCTGTACGTAGGTACTGAAACTAAATTTACATTCAAAACTCACCAATAGACTAGATATTCATTGAAAATTAAGACACATTATAAAATTTTTGGCGCATCAATTCAAAATTAAATTGAGAAGGTTAAGATATTTCTATAAAATTATATGAAAGTAAGAAAATTGCCCCTTTTTTTATATCGAAATTGTTTTAATATCAAATTGTATTAATCGTATAGGGCCGCAAACCATAGACTTAGAGAATATGAATGATATTGTAATGTCTATTAGATCGTTTTAATATTACATTTTTCCCGCGCGTTTTAAATTTCGAACGTATGTCTTTAGCCTTACATCAGTTAAATCACCTGCTCTCAAAATATATTTTTTCAAAATAGCCTCTTCTGATTAAAAAATGAAACTTGCCATCAAATTATTTGTTCATAAAATAGGTATTTTGGAGGAAGTCAATAAATAAGCTAACATAATTCGGCCTGACAGCACACAACAGCTCGTGAACTAACACTTAAACTCAATGCAGTGGAAGAAATTGCTAAAAGTAGTTTGGGATGAATACATTAAATTTTCAAGGTTGGTTGGTTTCATGCATGCTTATTTCTATTATGCTATATTAAACCGTACCAAGATTCATATTATTATCCTATTTCCAATGTGTTTGACCAGTATATTGAGTAATTATCCGGGATGATATGATGATATATTTTTAACAAAATGTGTAATGCACAAGCAGACCGCTTAATGATAGCAATCAAGATTGGAAGGGAGACAAAAATTATATTATACCAAAATAGAATAGACGTCCGATCCATAATGGTGTTATTCAGTATTATAGTAACAACAAAAATAAATAGGTATTTCATGGATAGAAACTAACACAATTTTTTAAGTTTGTTTGGTGTTTTTTGCGAATTTGACATAATATCTCTATCCCTCTCGTAGTTCCATGCCTTTTATATCGAACAGAAAACTTTATGTTAAAAGATTTCTATTTTAGTTATTAAATAAGGGTAATTCAATATAATTGAGTACTAACACAATCTTATCAAACTGAGTTGGAGCGTTGAGTAAAACCAATTGAGTTGTACACCGTGCCGTTGGACTTGCACTTTTAATTTCTGAAATAAATTTAGTATATTTAATGGAATCAGGCGTTACTTTGCTGAAATCCATTCTTATCTAAATCAAAAAACCAACCGGGTCTTCGGCTGGTGATTGTATTTTTACACGATTTATTTTTCCTTCCTGCATGTTGTGCATAATTTTTGCGGGCGGGAGGGCGGTGCAAAAATGTCATCCCAGGATTTTGACACATTTTTTTTCGGAATTAACACTAGATGGTATTTTGATTTAGATAAGGGTGAATTTCAACATGCTTGAAATTTGCCTAATTTTGGTGGATTTTTTATCTATACTAATATTATAAAGAGGAAAACTTTGTTTGTTTGTTTGTTTGGTTGTAATGAATAGGCTCAAAAAGTACTGGACCGATTTCAAAAATTCTTTCACCATTCGAAAGCCACATTATCCACGAGTAACATAGGCTAAATTTTATTTTGGAAAAAAATAGGGTTCCGTAAGATATTTGAGTTTTTCGGACACAAGGTGTAAAAAATCAACCAGAAAAGTTACTTATTTTGCGTACGCTGCCTAAACTATAAAAGATAGAACCATAAAATGTTCTAATTAATTGTAGATCTTATAAATATCTACAAAAAAAGTCCGCGACACACTATACCTATCTATGTCGAGTGAGGCACAACAACCATTTTTTATTTAGGAATCTTGAATTTTGTTTGGACTACATTTAAACGCGTTTATTTTACTCATGCTATTAATCCTTATCAAAATAAATTAGTTCATCACTGAGTACAGTTTATGTAGATAATATTTGGTCCTTGAATGATTAATATTGGACGTTTGGTTTTAAAAATATGGCGAAATTAAAATATTACGATTTCTGCTAAATTCATGGACACCGTCACTAACATCGACGACGCAGTGCACTACCCCCAGGAATTTTTAAATTCTCTGAACCCCGCTGGGCTAACTGTCGTTAAAAGTTGGCACGCCGATAATGCTTCTCAGAAATTTAAGCCCCCCTAACATGGCACGAGACTTCTTATAAAGAAGCTAAAAGATAATTTAATAGTAGCGAAGATTATCACCGGCCCTGCAGCTGGTGAATTAGCTCATATACCAAGAATACCCATGATCCCTACTGATTTGCCTATACCCTTCAAAAGGCTCCAATTTCCAGTAGAATTTCTTTCGCACTAACGATAAACAAATCGCAGGGCCAAACATTCAAATTAATAGGAATTGATTTACGCAAAGAATATTTTACGCATGGGCAACTTTACGTTGCCATATCACGGGTCGGGGCTCCCGACCATCAGTATATTTTGTTACATGAAAATAATTTAACGTCAAATGTTGTTTAAAGAGAAGCTCTACAAAAATCGCTTTAGTTATCTATCCTAAAACAACGGTTTGCACTCCGGGACTGCCGGCAGAAGTGAAAACTTTGTATTAATTACATTTAAATATTTTCATCATTAACAACTTTAACATCCACAGAAAGACAATCTGTACAGCCTGCGGATAATGACTGCATCGTCGATGTTTGTGTCGGTGTCTGTGAATTGACCTGGGAATCATTTTGCTGACCGTGTCTTTCCTGGGTAGGCTTTTTGCAGCGGTAACCGACATCCGCACGGAGCCGCGGGCGACCGCTATCACTACATCACTACATATTATAAAACAAAGTCCCCGGCCGCGTCTGTCTGGCTGTCTGTCTGTTCGCGATAAACTCAAAAACTACTACATAGATTTTCATGCGGTTGTTACCAATCAATAGAACGATTCTTCCGGAAGGTTTACGTATATGATTTGTTTAGTTTATGTGTACATTTGACTAATATATATTGATATTTGTCAGAGGTGTCGGAAAAAATTAAGCCATTTGGGAGCTTTCAACGAAAACGCTGCCTAAACCCTATGAGATATAACAAAACTATGTATGGCGGAAATATTCTTCCCTTTTAGATCTACAAAAATTCCACAATAGCATATGTCTATCTTTCAAGGTTAACTTGCTATATCCATTATATCTTTTAGAAAAATGATCATTTCTAATGCGGTAATTGTAAAGCTAATCAGACGGATTCAGTATTTATCCTTATCATTTTAAATGAGTTAATATTCTTAAGCATTTCATGCAGATTATTTGGCCCCTACACAATATACTTTAAATGAATAACTTAGAAGTTATCGCAAAATAACAGCGCGTGTTATCGCAGCGCAGCGAGTGAGGTAGGCTGAATGTGATTATGTGCGCTCGATCCTTAAGATTTATAAGGCAAATTTTTGGTTTGTGTTCGTTGTAACTATGATGGATATCTATCCATCATAGTTACAACGAACACAACGTAAAAAATAGGTATTCAAGTATCTACTTGAATACCTATTTATTTAGTGTTTGTTGTAGTGTTAGTCCTGAAGAGTATAGGTAGGTATTTCATACGATAAAAGTATACCCACCTACTTATTTCACTGAGTTTTAGTAGGTACCCATATTAATTTGTTTCTGTTTGTTTTGACCAAATTTCGCCCGTTTGTTAGAGATTTAAAGACATTCTGTAGTATAAGTATCAGTATTGTACCCGTGCAAAGCCGGGGCGGGTCGCTAGTTTTTTTATATTTGTGTAAAAGTTATGTATCAACAATACTTAACAAGTCATAATCAATATTGTGTAGTAATGGCCTTTCATTATACCTAGTAGTTTTAGAGATATTATGATTTTTGTAATTTGGTTGCCATTAAAATTGCTTGTACCCATCAAAATTAGATTCATTGGCCACCAAAATTGAACATCTACACCAAAATTAGATACTTGTGTTAATAAAAGGTAAAACTTAACATTTGTTAAATAAATTGCCTGCTAGAAATAAAATGACAATAAATGTTTTATTATTTTAATTGTACCAAACTGTCTACAAAAATACAATGATTAAATCGTAATAACAAAAATAAAATCGCAATGAAAGTATTTTAACAATCAATCTTTGAGATCTTCAACTCTTCAAATCTACCGATAAGAAAAATAAAACCTTACTTAGACGCTCAACTGAAACAGCTGGCGCTCCGGAAACGTTCGGCTCTTTCCACTCAACGAGTGCGAACAGCCAGGCGCGTTCGGTTTACCGAACGCGCGGACGCCGTCGTTGCGTGTATCCACTCCACGCGCTCTTTTTCATGCCCCTTAACTCTTTCTCGAGCAAAATATACATTTTCAATTTTTTTTTTTTGACATGTTCCCACCACTATTATTGGCTGGCTTTTTTTTTCCTAGCCTCTGGGAATAATAAACTTTAAGCACAAAAAAAGCCAGCCTTGTTCTTATTACCTAAAAATAATTATTTTTTTCCTCACTATAATTAAGCCTGGCGATGCCTTTCCACCAACCAAATGACGCCAGATATTTTTTGTGTGCTTTGGGGAGTTAGGCAAACCATTTGGCATAAAATATAATCCTGATCGTAATACCTTTTTTTATTTTTTTTTCCCACCCCATAACTCCCACGTTCACCACTCGAATCCTGCCAGGTCGACGTTTTTATGCTTAGAATGCTCCAGGTAAGCTGATAAATTATTTTTATGAATGATCAAATTACCTGGCAGTTTCGGTCGTCAGCTCTCCGTGCATTTCTTGCAGTTAGCCATTCTAAAAAAAAAAATAGTTTTTATTACAAAGTTTTAAGTATTGTAAATGCAGAGTGTATAGCTACAAATATGAAATTATAATATATGGTATTAGCAATTCTGGTGGCACTAAGCAATTTCGGTGGGTTAAAGATTACTACCAAAATTGGTCCACCAAAATTAGAAAAAGTGCATAAAAAATGTTTAAAAAAATAACCGCATCAATTACTTCCAATTTAACTTTATATTTAAAAATGGAAACTGGTAACACGCCTTACATTCAATTTACACACTTATTAGTATTGGTAAGTCATGACTTATATATATCACCAAAATTGCACTAAAAAGTATTATGACACACCAAAATTAGATACTTACGTGCTTAGCGGATAGATCCAGCAAGATATGGCACGTGCATCCTCGCTCAGTGCAGGAGCGGAACTAAAAAAACAAGTTAACACACGTTTGTTGGTCTTATTGCGTTTCGTTCGACCATAAAAACATTTTCAATATTTACCACCAAAATTTTCAGTTTCACATGGACAACTTTTATTGCCTAGTTTTGTGTATGAATTTATGTACTAATCTTTATTTTTATAATGTTATACCATACTTAAACTAATAAAGAATAAAAATAAATGGAATTTTAGTTATACAAAGTGATGTCACGGTTCTATCATAGATATTTATTAAGAACAACGGTTATTGGACGCCACACCAAAATTATAATTCTGAGGAAAATATATTTTTTTATTTATCTTGAATGACTTATATAGCACTTCGCGATTTGGCTTAAGATAACAATTGGTGCATTCTTTTCAGCAAAAAAATTAAACTTCTAAAACAATTAGTCCACACTACAATTATCAGCATTGCCGCCAAATTTTCTCGCTGAAATAATCACCCATAAATAAATTTAGTACCGAGACTTATTGATATCACATTTCCATATTGTTACGGAGTGGAGTATTAACTGAATTGTGCCTTGCAGCACTGCGTTATGCCTGTTTATTATTACTATTTGGAAGCAAACAAAATATTACATTTCTTCTTATATAATATTTGAGCATAATATGTATAATACATTGAAATAAAGTACAAACGCAAAATGAAAATATAGAAAGGTACAACGTATCTTGATGGAATAGTAAATTCAATCCCCAATTGGAAATTTGATGGTTATGCTTTAATCCTCTTTAGGGAAGATTAGTCTACAAAGTGATGGACCCATACTCTCCGAAAATATTGAAGTATACAGATTTGTTACGGAAATCTGATTAATATTATAAAACGTAGTCAAAGAATATGTAATTTTTATTCTTACAGTTTTACATGTTATATAATAATGGACAGACGGACTATTAACGAATTAGACGATACTTATTCAGAACTTATGTATTTATATAGTCTAGTACTTGTCAATTATACTCAATGAAATAATTTTAATATAATTAAATACAAAATATGGCAACTAAAATCTAATGTGGATTGGCTTTCTATATAATTAATCTGTCTCTTAGTCTAGTATCACGTCATAGGTATAGTATATAACAATATTGGATTCTATAATTTAAATCTAAATAGCTCTATAGAAGGAAAGAAAATAGTAGGAAAGAGAGGAAGGGGAAGACCTAGACAAACTTTTATGCAACAAGTGAAGAAGAAAATGGGCGTCAAGTCGTATCAAGAGTTTAAAATGAAGGCTGGAGATAGAGAGCTGTGGCGATTGCTCCACCGACAAAAGCTGAGCTCTTAAATTAAAGAAGAAGAAGAAGCTCTATAGAAAGGAGGAATATTATACTAAGTAATTGTTACAATTTTTAATAGAACATAGCTATGTATCTATAACCATCGAATACCAGGGAACGGGCTCCAGCATTTCCATTTGTTTTTATTATTTCACAGTCACCGTACAAACAGACGTATCAACATAAATCCTAAAGAACTGTCTAGGATAATGTGAACAGTGCTTATCTACTGCTTGAATAAAATAATTTAAAAAATTCCTTCTTAACAGTCTCAAATATCTACAAAACCTAAGTAGTAAAGCGACAGTAAATATTGTATGTTATAGGCAAACATAAATTAGTAAGGCCTAAGACTGAGACTCCACCAAAGCGGAGTTGAGACGAGAGATGTTTTTTCATCAACCAATAGAATTGCGTTATTGAGACATCTCTCCGCTCAGCTTCAGTGGAGATCGCTGTGCGGAGATATATAATATTTGTATGGCGCGATGGAAGCGGAGATGTGATCTGTGCGCGGACGACGCGCGGCGGAGACACGAGATGTGAGCGGCGTGCAGTGATCAATGTCACACTTTAAACCCGATGTTTTCTTTTGTTTAGGTAGTATAAAGCTATCAATTCTGCATCTTCAGACTAAAGTTCTTCTTCTTCATGTAAAATAAGATACTTTCTTTGTAATAATAGTGACATCGTCTACCTTTCGTATCAGAATGCGTACTGAGCACTCAATGCCTCACACACTAGCAAGGCTAGCCAGCACACGTCTCTGCTTCACTACGCATTTCCGCACAGCTTCGGTGGATTCCCCCGAGCTGAAAAACATATCTTCTCGCACAGAACACAGCACACCGCACACATCTCCGCTTTGGTGGAGTCCCGGCCTAAGCCCTGCTCATATTTATGCCCTTGTGAGATACAAGACATCTGCTTTACCGGATATAGGCATGTAAATATATATAACTATACATAAGTGCGACTGAAAAAAACTCAAGTCAAGGTCTAAGTTGACTATGTCTTAGCTAGGTTGTTCTAATCGCAACCGCGTCACCGCGCCATCGGCATGTCTATGGAATTTTTATTCTCTTCTGGTTTCGGCGGGAAATACGATCGTCTTATGTTTTTTTTCTTTCTTTATTATCTACAAGAACTCTGTAACTATAAGCTGTCGCAATTACCCAAATTAATAATAACTGTCGCAAGATTTATTCAAATAATCATCTAATACACACACATAATCATATAACATCGATAAATAAATGACGTTGGCGTTTCGGCTACAATCCCATTCCCTGTTTATCAAATAACCCTGATCCATCTGCGTGTGCAATACCCGTGTAATAGAGACTCGATTTTCGATTTATGTTCTTTGTTTCACAAAATAAATGGAAAAAAAACATTTTGTTTTTTACGTAAATTTACTTAGACGTTTTGGTCGAGTTCTTACTCCGCAGAATTAGCCCACGTACCAGAAAACCTATATAAATGTTCTTAAGGTCTGTGAAAGCGTGTGTTTGTGCTTCTGGATTGTCTTTACCAAATGGCATGACGTACTGATAAGATTTTTGTATAGACGTAGTGACGGCATACTTTTGATTGTGGAAAAACACAGTCATACTTTTACAACTCTGTGATCACAGGAATATTGTTTCAAGTAGGTAATACGTAGTGATTATGGGAGTGTCGATAATTCATTATTTTTAAGATAACCATGTATGACAATGATTTTACAAGGTAATTTTGAAAATATCAAAAACTATTTTATTGTCACTCATAAAGCATTAGGCCCCTCGCCCACGGCGACTTTTTGCAGCGATGCAGTCGCGCGTTTCGTAAACGCGCAACAGCATCGCGACTGAATCGTGGTTTTGTGGGCGATAGCACACACCTAATAACCACATCGCGACTGTATCCATGCAAACGCGCGACATCATCGCTACTGTATCGCTGCAAAAAGTCGCCGTGGGCGAGGGGCCTTATACCTAAAAATATTATATCTGAAGATAACAGCAAAATATATTTATAAAGGCGATCCAAGAAAATGTCTGTTAGTGACTGACATCGAAGAAAAATACGCCCCAAGATCGCGTAATATCTAGATATGACGCGGTTCGAAAGCGCTTTAATTAACGAGCTGCGAATTATTGGATCAAACACTTCTGTTCGGGAAGTACTGACCTTGAAAGAACTAGAATAGTGGGAAGAAAGGTCACGATGAATGAATAAACTTCATTACCGAAGTTTAGAGAAAAAGGAAGAAAGATAAAAAATACATTTAATTCAGCACAACACACAAGATATTACACTGCAAATATTTAGTTAAATATACCAAACAATAAGACGCCTTGCATGTTCTGCCAAAAAAGTCACCACCTCAGCATAGGCTAGGCCTATGCTGAGGTGGCTAGATACCTAGCGCTGGTTTACGTTATGTATTCCGCATACGCGTTAGTAAATAATATTGAGTTACATATTAAATATTTCAATTATAATTGTGTTTAATATTTAAGAACTATAACATACATTATAATGGATGACTTTTTTTACCATCTTGAAAATAAAAGGGCGTGATATGTATATGAAATAGATGTCCAAGGCATAGTTATTTTATCATGTTTTTTTTACTGACATGTATTGAAAATCGTAACGATAAAATACGTACCTAAGTAAACACATATTAGCAACAACTAAAAAAACGTACTTATATGTGGATGTATTTTTTTCTGCGTTAAGTATCGGAAATAATTATAGAACACATCTTATTTTACTTACAAAGATAATTATATCAAAGTAATAATACAAATGTAATTTTATTTTGTCGAAGGTTTTCATGGCAACGGCTCATGCACTCCAAGATAGCGGCAAGCTATTGGATATTGACACAGAGAAATTGTTCACAAATATCCCAGATGTTATCAATTCCAGTTTATATTTCTGGGAATCTGCAATATATCCAATGCTTAGGGATGCCGTGGAAAAAAGAACTCCGTGAGTATTCGTTCGTTTTTTCTATAATCTTTAGATCTCTGGATAACTGAAAACTTTAGGTAAGATTGCTTGCAAATTACTTGCCATGTTCTATGGATGAAGATAATTTATTACTGAAACAAATTTTTATTTTATTATTTTTTCAGATTCAATGTCACATATTTAGTTTCCTGTCTTGTAGTTTGCATTATAATGCAGATCATAGGCCGTTTGGTCTATTGCAGGAAGTTTTGGGCAATGCAATAGAGTTATGATAGTAGTTAAAAAGGTCAAAAACTATATTTAAAAAATGAAAAAAAATTTAACAAACCTATTATTATCATTTTGCAGGTTTAATACGGAGTTAATGGTTCCTGGCTTCGAAAGGTTCCGAGAAATGTTCGGGCCGGTTGAAAAATATGTTAATGAACAAACCAGGGCACTTGACTACTTGCGCTCCCTAGTTAACAACATGGAATTTATGACATACCTCACGTGGTGTCATACGCAACGTGCCTGCAATAGGTAAGTATTATTATCTTATTATTCTAAAATTCAATTTGAAAATTGAATAACGCAACCAATTTAAATGTCTTTGTCAAAGAAATAAATCAAATTTTTTTTTTTATGTTTAATGATTTTTTTAAGAATTCATAATTTATTTATTTATTGTTTGTAGCAGGTAATTAGATCATCTTACAATTAGTTTTAGTGTATCACTGTAACATACCTATGGGGTGTACAATATTTATATTATTATGTGTGTCAATGTTATTGTTATGTTAAAATTCATATTAAGTTATACATTCATTCTCACACCATTTACTGAGGACATACAAAGTCAAACATTAGTTTAATACGTCAAAAAATAGGTAAAAAATAATAAAAAATAAGTTTAACATGTCAAGTTTCAGTCTTCATTAATTTGGACATTAAGATTACGATCATAAAATTTACATAAGATAAGTGAAAAACAATTTTAGACAATAATTCGGTCGTTTAAACTTTCATTAATTGAGTAATATGTTTTACATATATGAAATTCTTTGAACTTTAATTTAAAAACTTCTAATGCTGAAATATTCTTAATACACTTTGGGAGTTTGTTATAGAATTTAACTCCCATACCAAATACACTTGATAAAAATTTTGCTGTTCTCCATTTAATGCCTTTATGTTCAGTTTTTGTGATTCGCGAAGTCATATTATATGACTGTAGAAGACCCAAAATGACTAAAAATGTCTAATTTTACGCTAGGAAACTCTTTCTCACGAAGCAATAGGAAAGGAGGTTCCAGCATAATTATGAAATCGAGCCATAAATTTAAAGTTGTTACTGAAGCCAAAGGTATGTATTAGTAATATATTTTAATGTGGTGGCATTGAACTAATAGAACACAAAATCATAATATTATGTATTTATCGACCAACAAAAAATGGCAAAGTCAATATTGACTTAATTTTCACTAGATTAACTGAGTTATTAAATAAAATATGTTTTGAACCAAAAGAGTTATAATATGTGGTGACGTTAACATAAACAGGTTAGACGATAGCATCGTCTCCCGACAATTTGAGCAATTACTAGCAGGTTATATTTTAAAATTAACAATAAATCAACCGACTAGATTTAATAATTTTATTTTTTTAATTTAAATTTATTTAATTATTTATTTATTTTCTCACCACAATACATGTTTTACAAAGGAAGGTCAACCTACTAATATAAGGCATACAGTTTTCGTATTGTGGGAGACTGGTGCCTAAGCTAAGCTATAAGCTTGTATTTCAGGACACCAGGTCTCCACCCCTAATTACATATAATAAGCCATAGGTAGGTATTAACAATCAGACAAGTAATCAAATGATTGTGGTATTACAAAAATAAAATGAACAAAAAAAATAATAGTAAATTAACAAAATATAAATGCAATAAAGGTGAGTGAGTATGTACGCGCATGAGTGAGTGTGTACGTGTGTGTGTGTGTGTGTGTGTGTGTGTGTGTGTGTGTGTGGGTGCGCGTGTGTGTGTGTGTGTGTGTGTGTGTGTGTGAGTGTGATTGGGTAGAACTGCGTGCGCATTGGTATATGCGAGTGCGTAAGCTACGATATATATGTGTCATACTGGGCTGATGAGTAGTTTTTCCGTGTCGTCATAATTAAGGTCCTGTAGCCAGATCGATAGTTTCCTCTTGCAAGCAGATTTAGTCAATTTGTATATTTCATCAGAGCTGTTGACCCTGTTATATAAGAAACCACCAAGATGACAAAAGAAATGTTTAGAAAACATTTTTGATAAGCGGGGACGATGTCCTACAGGGTTAAAGCGTCGTTTTTGGAGAGTCAACGAAGGATAATACAACAATAAGGAGTGTTGTTTTAGAAGTGTATTCAGTATAAATAATTGGCGGACCGTTAAAATTTTAGATTCTTTGTACAATAGTGACGAGGGATAGCGATAAGACTTGAAGCGAGAAGATTGAGTAGCATGACATATATCGACAGTATAGCCCATAACATCAGAGGCTATAAATAGAAAGTCCTAGAACTCTCGCTATCTGATCATACAGCACAAATTTTAACATTCCCTGTAAAGAAAAGTTATCATATCACTCAATGGTTCAAATCCAAAAGTGACTATAGTGAAGATAACGTAAGGAAATTTATTAGTTGCATTGAAAGTCTTAGTTTTACTGAATGTTACACTAATAATGTCCCTGAATTGGCTTATGAGTCATTTTTAGATCAATTTAAGCTATTTTACGATCTATTTTTCCCAATCATTCGAGTTAAGGTACCTATTTCCATGAAATCCAAAGGGCTAAGTAATGGTATCCGAGTATGTTCAAAACGAAAACGTGATCTACTTTGGAAACATAGGTTAGCAACAAATCCGAAAGATAAAAAAAACACTTTAACGAATACACAGAGAGGCTCAGAACTATAATAAAAAAAACATATAATTACAGCTTCCAATAAGGATATCAATAAAATTAAAGTAAACGATAAAATAATTCCGACGCCGGAACAAATAGCTAAATGTTTTAATAATTATATTATAGATGACATACAACCTACAGCTAAGGACAATGATACCTATCCGAAAACACTGACATATAATAATTGCAATTAAATGTTCATGAAACAGACAAATCCATACGAAGTTGACCAAACAAAAGGACTGAAAACACAAATAGTACAGGGTATGATAATATAAATACTAAAATAATTAAACACGTTTCTCATATCATAGCTCCAGTACTCACCACCATTATAAATCTGTGCCTGGAAAATGGAATATTTTCCTCAAAACTAAAAACAACAGCCATAAACCATAATTAAAAAGGAAGACCGAAAAGGGATGAAAAACTATAGACCAATAGCTTTAATACCAATTTTTGCAAAAAAAAGGTAAATTATAAAAAAAAGACTATTTTGAATCAAATAATATTTTAACATATAAGCAATTTGGATTTCGTAAAGGCAAATCAACGGGTGATGCCATTCTTAATTTTCTTAAGAAGGTAATGACTGGAATAGACGATAACAACACATAGCTGCAATATTTATGGACATGTCAAAAGCAATCAAATGCTTTTGATATGTCCATAACTACACAGACCATATATACGCAGACCAAAAAATACTTTTTATTAAATTAGAACAATACGGAGTTAGAGGGAATGCCTTAAACCTTATAAAATCATACCTCAAAGATAGGGTTCAAATAACTCAAATAACTAGACAATCAAATAAAACAAATTGTGGCCAAATGTTTCAGTCTAAGCCTAAAACGATTAAATATGGGATGCCTCAAGGAAGTATTTTTGGTTCACTTTTGTTCATTATATACATATATAAATGATCTCCCAAAGGCCATAATCCATCAAGAAGATCTATCAAGAGGATCAAGATAAATATGAAATTAATGTAAATAATTCCCTAGAACGTATCATAAATTGGTTAATGTCAACAATCTTAGAATTAATTTAGAAAAAGCATTATATATGTCCTTTGCTAATATAAATACAATACTAAAGAACTTAAACATAAAATACAAAGGTGAAACTGTAAAAGAAGTAAAGACTACTAAATTTCTTGGCATACATATTGATTCCGCACTAAACTGGAAAATACAGACTATGTTTGCAAAAAACTAAATCAATTTTCTTATGCCCTCTATATGTTAAGAAAAGTGACAAATGAGAGTAAGTACTAAGTCATAGTAGTAAGTGTTTATCATGCATATTGGGTAATTCAACGAACAGAGAAAGTGCTTTAAAAGCAAAAAAACAGTGCATTAGAAGCATATGTGGAGTTTGACAGACTGATTCATGTAGACCAGTTTTATACATATTTGAAGCGGCTATGATGATAAAAAGGCGATATAGATAAATAAGAAACGCTGAGAAGTATAACTCAACTTTCTTTCATTTAAATGAGTATTAAATAGTACTTCAGGAATGATAACATTTGTGTGTTTGGTAGTATTTAAAAATTGCATAATACCGAGCTGAAATTCCTCTGGGTTCGTATCATTAACACCGCCCAAAACAATCACGAAATAGGAGATAGTCTCTGCTCCAATTCGTACAACTTGTAATAAATGTTAATTTAATTAATAATTTAACGTATTATTGATGTCTATAACATGTACCTAAATAAAAAATAAATGATATTGATTTCTATTTACGTCAATCAATCTCAAAACTTCTTGATATTTCCATAAAAATGTGATAATTTAAATTACCTCGATATATAATTTTAACTATTTAATAAATAAATATTGTTCCTAATTCACAATATTTGCATAATCGATAAGATTTAAATCACCAAATCGAACTACATAATATAAATATTACTGTGGAACAAAATGCTACATTAATATGTGGAACTACTTATACAAATTTGTGTTTACATCGCTCTTTTGATTCCTCATGATCCATATTAAATGGAATGTCAACACTTCATCTTCGTATTTGCGGTTTCTGCTATGTTTACCTCGTTTCTCTTTCATATAGTCTCAAATGATGTATTTTATCTTCCTACTCTAACTTATGATTCAATTTACTGCATCTTAACATAAGATCGTAAGACTCTTAGTTTATAAATAGTTGTATAAAGCTTTTTGCACATCTTCGCATATAATTAATGAGTATAAGTTAATTATAAATTTATTACACCTTGAAGAAAACGTTTCTTGCTAGGCCGAGCTATTAAACTTAAGTGGGATATTTAAAATATCCAACCTTATAGTTGATTAGTGGATTCGATTTGGCATCAATTTCATTTAATATATGTATTTTAATAACGATCGTAAACAATGCTTCATGTTGTTTGGAACTATGTAGCACATTTTTTAATTTTCAAAATAAACTTAAATAAAATCTTTAATTGGGTGCTTACTTAACTTACCTACACAGTATAAAATAAATTAACCAAGTTGGTGGAATCGTTCCCGATATTTAAGGTTAGCAAAACATTTAGCAGTTAAATTTAAATATACGAGTAGGTTTACGTTGTGGTCACTATTCAAATTAAATTAAAACGTTAAATCCATAAAACTACGTAATATGAGACTTGCTAGTCTTACTAAGAAGAAGGAAACTACAAACTAAATTTCCCCCGGTGCTCTTCTAAACTTCAATTTTTAGGCCACCGGGAACTTACATCATACTTGGCACTTATTAACTTACTAGATTCCGCCCGCGATTTTGTACGCAGATCCTGTGGCTTTTACCAGCGACAACGGGGTCGTCAAATCGAAGATCTGAAACGTCTGATGTCGAATTCTAAATCCCGGGATAGCTGTTTAGAGAGTGTCGAAGTCGATCAGAATACAAACGTTCGTTGCTCTCTTCTTCTGTCTCTTCATGCCGTACTCCAGCAATTCTTTCTCTCTCACTTTCTAACGGATTATGAATACTTTATTGTATGTGTGTGTTCGCGACAATGTATGTTAATCTCGATCAGCAGTTAGTCGCCTGAAGACTAAATACCTAGAAGTAGATGCGTAGATACGCTGAGAACTCAAGGGCAATTCTCTATCCGTAAACGTCTCCGACTCGCGAGACAATGCGTGACGTTCACGATCAGCCGTCAGTCGCGCATCACGTTCCGCACTTGTCTCTAGAGACCTAGAAGCAGATGCGTAGATACGCTGAGAACTCAAGCGCAATTCTCTATCCGTGAACGTATGCGACTCGCGAGACAATGCATAACGTTCACGATCAGCAGTCAGTCGCGCATCATATTCTACACTGGTCTCTAGAAACCTGGATGTAGATACGTAAATACGCTGAGAACGCAGACGTGCTTCGCGATCCGAAGAGGCTTCCACGGAGCGAGTTGCAACCTGATGTTCTCGAACAGCATCAATTCTCTCCTAACGCTCTTTGGTAGATTCTTGGGATCTTATGATCCTCAATCTTTTAGCTCCTTTGGAACATTTGGAAAGATTTGACCTCTTTCTAGGCATGGTTATAGTTTCTGCTCCCCTGCGTTACCGGGTAGGCTACCGTGTCACGAAGATAAATGGAAAAAGAAAATGGGAGTTAGGCCAGTAGTTTCAAAATTTGAGTGATTCATCGAAAATCAGTCCTAAACTGTTACCGCCTTCACCGCGTCGAGGTACTCCCAGCTTATGTTATTTAATAATTATACATTGAAATTAGTGATAGCTTTGATTTTCACTTCAGATGTTTCTGATTTTTATAAGTCAACAGGAAATACCCATCAGACCGAACAACTTTTGCTAAGACGTCATTCCTTTATGTGTTATGGTGTAGCTGGGCGCTTGGAATTCCACAACAGGTGTTCCAGATCTTCAATTTTTATACGACTACAGAGAGTGCTCATCAGACTGAACAACTCTTGCTAAGACGTCATTCTTATATAATAATATGTTATAGTGTAGCTGGGCTCTTGGAGTTCCACATCAGCTGTTCCAGATCTCCAAATTTATTCTCTCAGCAGAAAATGCTCATCACATGGAACAATTTTTTTGTTTAGCTGGTCTGCTGCGGTTCTTCATCGGGTGTTCAAGTTTCCAAGATAAATTATAGCCTATATGTTGCCCGGATATAATATCTATTCAACAAAAAAAAAACATTTAAATCCGTCGAGTAGTTCCGAAGATTAGCGTGTACAAACAAACAGACAGTATTTTTTTTTTTGGATTCGTGCTCTATAACTGTTTCGAAACCCCCCTCAATTATTATTATTTTTTTAATATATTCAATGTACAGACACAGTTTTTTTACTGTTTTATCTATATATAGACAATACTATAGAAAACGATATCGATAGTGATAAAAACTATTATTTTTAGGCTTCAACTAGCGGACATCTTGGTGAAACCCATGCAACGTATTACCAAATATAGCATATTGTTGCATCGTATCATGACGCACACTGACACTGAGCCAGAGCGCACCAATCTGGCAGCTATGGTAAGTACCCTTATCATTAATCATTAATAATAATAATGCAACTGAGGAACTCCTTAGTAAACTTGAGCGTTTACAAAACCTTTGCATTCGTTTTATATTTGTGCTTAAAAATATGATGACGTCTCCTAGGCTGTTTTCGGAAAGGGCTCCCAATCCGTCTTCGCAGGAATACTCTCATATTCCTCCATATTCCATATTCGAGGAATGTCTCCTCTACAATATCCTCCATAATCCTCTTACTCCATCTTATTTGCAAGAGTGATTCTCCTTTATATTCTGATGCTCTGTGCAGATCTCAAAACTCCTTTTAAATCTCGCTCCCCATAAAACCGATTTGTGCCCATTCCTTTACTGTTCATGCACCTGATATCCGTGAATGTGACACTATTTACTCATTTATAAAACGAGAACATTAACCTTCTCTATTATCCTAATAGGTATTTATTAATATGTTGTATATTATAGTTATGTTCTAGTTGAAATTTATCTGTAAATAAATATTTATGTAGATATTGGTATGTAAGTTTATTTTTGACCAACACGCAAAATTCGGACTTTTTTTATAAAATCGCATTTTACAGGTCTACTGGAAGAGATATATTTTTTGAAATAAGCTGTATCTTTGTATCATATGTTTCACTTTATGTATTTTCTTTCTTTGTATGTGTGTACATAAATAAATAAGTAATAATAAAACCCTTATTCAGAAATTTGCAGTTACAATACAGTATAATCTATTATCTACTACATATCTTAAAAACTAAGTTTATTACAATATATCTCTAATTTCAGTATGTTATTATATACGTATATTAGTATAGGCCTCCTCCAAGAACTTTCAATGACTTCTATAATTCGCAATCCTTCTCCATTTGGCACCCACAATCAGTTTCAAATCATCGTCCCATTTTATTTTTTGTTTTCCACGATTTCTTTTGCCATCCCCCGTGTACCATTCTTTAATGGCCTTGCTACATTTTACCTTTCTTATCACGCATCATGTGGCCGGCCCTCTCCTTTATTAATACAAATTTTATTGGACTATATTTATATTATATCAACTTCTTAAATTTGATTGTACTACATCAAATTCATAATTGGAGAAGTTCATAATTGGAGTCCCAACTCTGAGTAACTTGGATAGATAAGGTTGAGGTTATTTTTAATTATCACCCAGGAGTACTAGTCTACCCAATTACTCAATTATTTTGTTATATAGTACATTTGTTTATTTGTAATATATATTTATTGGTTATTGAACTTAAAGTAAATAGTCCAAAACATTACGGAGCCGTGTGTTTGACTCATTTTGGTGCGCAATTAATCTTTTTGATTGAAGAAGTTTAGTTAAGTTAGATGTCGTGATTGTTATCTATACTATTACATAAAGCTGAAGAGTTTATTTGTTTGCTTGAACGTGATTATTTCAGGAACCATTGGTCCGATTTGAAAAATTATTACAGGGTAAGATAGCGCCTTTCCCCACGTGAAACTAAAATGCGATAAAAATCTTCCTGTTAATTTAAAAGATTTGAAGGTTTCAAATCCTTATCATATTCATATTCTTTCCATATCCCAGTTTTTTTTTTATTTTGTCGCCGCATGTTTTCGGCTACCACGCTTCTCTATCTGACATCTCGTGATGAGTAAGATATTCCAATTTTTAAGGACTAGAAAAATAATTAAAGTATCATTTGTATTTGGATAACAGCTTCTTCCAGATTTAATTTAATATGACAATGGTTAAAACATTTTAAAGCATATTTTTTAATTATCGGATTAAACATGGGGAATAAACATAACATTTGACAGTTTTTATTTTTGTGAAAATGTGTAATATATTAATTCTTACTCATACTTATTTATCTTTGCCCAGGATTTCCAAGCCAAAAGCTATTCCAATGATTTAAACCGCTCCATCCGACAACGCGAGGAGATTGAACGTCTGGACCAACTAGCGATTTCTCTCGATAGTTTCGAGATCGTAAGTTATTATTACATTTATAAGTAGTATAATTTTAATTGAATAGATTTCTTTATAAGTCGAATGCATGTTGCCAGTGGAAATGCTCACTACTAATCTACTTAAAAGCTAGCTTAAGAAGGACCTAAACTTTAAAGCTCACCTAAACCTCGCTGTACGAAAGTTGACGAGACCAAAGCCTTACTATTATCACTCACTTTGGACTTGCAGTTGCAAGGTAAACGTTAGTCACGCCGTACTTTGGTGCAGAATTAATTATATTCCTAACGTACCTACCTCTATTCAGTGGTTCACAGATATGTTACGTTGTATATTAATGTATAAATACACGCCACGCTTCAATTTCTGGTACACCTTGGTATTTTTCGATTTATTATGAATAAGAACATTGAATCCATTCGATATTTGTTTGATATATTAGGTTGGGGAAAAAGTCTTTTCGCATTATAGTATGTATGCACTTGTAATAAAATCTCTCTGGCTATACTATTTGTATCTGGCTGGTTTTGTTGTCTCTGAAAGTTTAAATTTTAAAGAACATAATTCCAAATTAAAATAGGAAAATGTGTGATTTTCATTTGTTTTTCGTACTGTCCAAATGAGTGAATCTATAAATAATGGATGCCATTTTTGAAAAAGTGGAACAAGATCGGCATGTCTGTAGATACGACGTAGCTGAAGAACTGGGAATTGACCACAAAATAATTTTGGCGCATTTGAAAAAAACTGGGTACACAAAAAAGCTCGATATTTGGGTACCTCAAGATCTCACCAAAAGAAACCTAATGAACCGTGTACTCATTTGTGATTCTTTATTACGACGTAATGAAACCGAACCATTTTTGAAGAAGCTGATAACTAGTGATGAAATGTGGATCACGTACTTAAAGAACGTGCGAAAAAGGTCGCGGTCAAAGGCCGGTCAGGCTTCACAGACTGGCGAAACCCGGGTTAACTCGCAACAAGGTGATGCTGTGTGTGTGGTGGGATTGAAAGGGCATTATTCATTATGAGCTGTTGCCACCAGACAGGACCATCGATTCTGAACTCTACTGCGAACAACTGATGAGATTACAGCAAGAAGTTGAGAGAAAGCGGCCGGAATTAATCAACAAAAGGGGTGTGGTTATTCATTATGATAATGATCTCACATATCTTTAGCCACTCAGCAAAAATTAAGAGAGTTTGGCTGGGAGGTGTTAATGCATCCGCCGTATAGTCCTGACCGTGCACCTTCAGATTTCCACCTGTTACGGTCTCTTCAGAATTCTTTAGGCAGTGTCAGGTTAACATCACAAGAGGACTGCCAAAACTACTTGTCGCAGTATTTTGGTCAGAAGTCTTCAAATTTCTAGAGCAATGGGATCATGTTCCTACCTACAAGATGGCAAAAAGTTATCGCACACAATGGTACCTACATACTTAAGTTAAATGTAAATAAACTATATTAAAAAAAGTATTGAATTTTCTTAAAAATGCGAAGAAACTTTTTTCCCAACCTATTAGATATCTATCTACCAAAAAAGGATCTCAATAGTGGTTCACTTCAAATAAAAATAAATCAGTGAGGAGATGTAGCGAATTTCAAACGAGATGATTTAATTTTTTTGAAAGATTTCGTGATTTGTTCTTAAAAGGGCAAAGATTCTTTAATATAAAAAAATAAGCTGGTATTGATAAAATGATGGATTTCCACTAGTCGACTTACTCAATTATAATATACTAGCGACCCGCCCCAGCTCCGCACGGGTGCAATACATATAATAGTCCAGTCAACAAGTTCAAATAGTGATAAACCTCCTAAAAATATGAGTGATACCTCATTGGATTCGGAATGACGTCTAGAAAAATGTATTTGAAGGAATAATTAGCACGCAAAAAATTACAAAAGTTATTAACAAATTAAGATGCAAAAAAAATTGGATTTCATTTTATGTCAATAACTCCGATACTATTCATATATAAGAAATTTTAAAAAAAGCTTCTTTAGAGGAAGTAAGAAAGGAAGGAGTCAGGCCTTTTTTATTAGAAATTTCTTCCTCTTTTAGAAGCTTTTTTTTAAATTTCTTATATATGAATATTGTTGACTAGACTATAAACGTTCCTCTTGAATCACTCTATCTATTAAAAAAAACCGCATCAAAATCCGTTGCGTAGTTTTAAAGATTTAAGCATAGGTACATAGGGATATAGGGACAGAAAAAGCGACTTTGTTTTATACTATGTAGTGATTTTACGCATTGACGTAGGTCGTTAAATTGTCTTTAAGGTGAAAAAATGTACCTACTCGTATATTTGCCACTATAGCTTTGTAGCTGCAATTAGGTTATTGTTTATTTATTACCTATTCTATATCTAATTGATTTTTTTTAATGTGCCAAGTATATTTTTATTGTTTTATAATTTTACAGGATTTCCGTGATGAAGATATGGACAGATATTTCAAATTATTCGCACGAACCAACTTAAAAGCTCCAATGGTGAATTGTCCTAAGCGCATCAGTCGCTGTGTGATATATCAAGGCAATCTTCGCTTCAAAGATAAAGACAAGGAGGCAAGAGTTGCTTTTCAAAATAAAATCTATTGAATCCGAATCTTTAATATTAATATTAGCATTTGTAACTCTCTTGCTAAGCGATTGATGATTAATATTATATTATTATAAGTTTCTATCACCTCAGAATCGCAGAAAAATTATATAATATTTTTAAATATTAGATACGAAGACATAGATAATAATATGAAACAACACTAAAATACTGTGTTTGTACAATTAGATTACATTAAGTTTCATTATTATATACGGTCAATTTTACCAAGACCCTTTAAATTTTTTGAAATGTCCTATTTATTTTCACAGCCGCTTTTAACAACCTTAATAAAAGGTGTTAAATTGTAAAATATGAAATTTTAATTTAAAATATGGGTTACGATTATTTATTACCTATATAACTTTTACTTTTTCAAAGCACACAGGTGGCTGTGAAATCGTGCAAGTGCGAACTTAAATATATAAAGTGTAAAGCTAGCGACAATAGAAACCGGATGCATCCGTAACCAACCGATCAGTCAATGAATTGTTTTATTTTTAATAATCAATTTTCAATTCCTTTACAATGATATAATTCATTATTGATCGAGATAAATAGATATGATTATGTTCTCTAGCGAATTGATATAATAAAATGCGAGTTAATATCACTTAATTGACGAACGTTACGTAATTACGTGCATCATGTTCGCGATTTTGAAAACGTACCAATATGATGAGCGCATTTATTTTAATTGCAGATGGATGTCAAAGTATTTTTGCTCACCGATATGATAATAATATGTAAGAAGATTTCTAAAGGCCATTCGTATTCCTACAAACTTATAAGGTAATTATCTTATTTGTTTTTACAATTTCTTTATATATTTAATGTAATTTGTTGTTCTTTGTGCACTGCGAATTAATGCAAACTTCTGCGATTGTAGGCCGAAATATATGTTAGAAAGAATGGTGTCGTTCCTGAGATACAGCACAAAATCAGTGAAAGATTCTTCGGGACAATCAACACCTCAGGCTTACATAACCTCGTTGGTGTTCATAATGATCGATGAAGTTGGTTCTTCTTTCAATGCATTTGTTCTTTCGGAATCATCGAAGGCTGATCCAAGCTCAGGTGGATTAAAGGTAAGTGACCATAATTTTCAGTTTATTTACGTCGCTAATGAAGATAGGTCTCTTTAAAAAGCATAGTTTAATGTCGTAGAACACATTCATGACAGACAGGTTGTCTGGTGACCAATGAGCAATGTCGAACACGGATAAAATCTGTTGCCGTTTCTATTGTCATAGATAATGTAACAACAATTGAGACCAATTATTATTAATGGGCTTATTGTAATAGGCTTCAACTAACCAGAGCCAAAAAGTTTTCTTGATTTTACAAATACTGGTAGATTTTTTAAACATTTAAATGTAGGTTTCTTAAATGATTTTTTACACAATATATTTTCTTGATAATCTTGGGGTGTTTTTATGTTATAATTGTTATAGATACATTTTTATTATACTTACCTACTATAAAATTGTGATATTTTCAGACGTGGGAATTAAAATGCCGGGAGGCTAGGTTGACGTATGATCTTAGTGTGTGGGCCGGGAAGCATCCAAATTGTGATTTATCAGAATTTAATTTTGACGCCGAGCTTGAAGCAGCCGGGTTTTCGAGAACGGTTAGTGTCTTTCTTTTAATACATTTTACTCCCGTCTACTATGGAAGTAAATCCCTTTTTTTTTGAAACATGATAGCCTGCCTCAAATTCAAATTCAAAATTCATTTATTTTGTAAAAGTGGTTACATTTCTTTGGAATCGTCATATTTTTTATATCGGATGCGACGATGGCCCTGGTCACTTGAATAAAACGACCACTAGGACCACCGCCATGCGTCCGTCTCGTTAGAGACTCCTCCCAGGAGGGGCAATGATTGGAGAAAACCAGAAGCTACATCTGGTTACCTCTTCCCGGAAGCGCAACCAATTAAACAGCCAGAGTCCCCACTCTGGCCGCCAATGATACCGAGGGCAGGGAAATAAATCCCTGTATCATGGGAGAATTCACTATAAAATACCTAATACAGACACAAAACAACTATACATAGTGCACACAAGATTTGATTTTAGTCTCGGTTATTGAAAACAGGTCTTGGAAGTTAATATCCAACCACCGACTTCTGCTCAAGGTGAAAAATAACGACTTTTATAAAAGAGTATGTTAGCAACAGTATCACTTTTTCTTGTTTTAAATGGATAGGATATTGATAACAAACTCAAATAAAACTGTGTCTGTCTGGAAGTGGACCTGCAAAATATTGCGTTGCAACAAAATATCTATTTACTGAACATAAGATTTAAAAGTTATCGTAATAGTGTTCATTTTAGAATGATTACGAGAAGAAAGTACGCTGAAGCTAAACAAACATTTTTTTTAATGGTCTTTCATAGTTCAATGGCTGGGAACCACCGGTAGGTATAATCTATGTAACAGCTTGATTGTTTTTAACGAAAAGCTTACCAACAGATAACTTACTAATAAGTCTCTTTATAAATCTTTAAATCCCGGTTTCTCGGTAGACTTAGCATATACACAGACACAAAACACATAGACTCAGAACAATTATCCGTGGTCCACAGTTAGGGTTGCCACCTTTTTTTTTGTTTTATATAGTTCTTTTTAGAAAAAGTTGCTAAATATAACTTTTGGGAAATTCGGGGAAAAAAATAGTACACATTAAGAGTCTGAGCAACATTATGAGTTAGACCCATACAGTTCCGGATTAAGATTCTGTACGGAGGACTGATGAGCAAGAAAATATAGTACTTTTTATACAATATTATTTTGATATAAAGTACATTTGTCTGAAATATAGTACGATACTATATAATATAGTACGGGTGGCAACCCTCAACACCAGGTTTTATAAGCAACTAACGTAATCACTGAGCCCCGGCGCAGTCATAATTCAAAAATAAACCATTTTTTTCATAGGGACCGAAATCCGCTGATGAAATAATGATAGAACGTGAAGCTAGGGAGAGAGTCGCCGCCATGATGTACCGAAGCGCTTACACTGATTCCAGTTTCGATAACGAGTCCACCACGAGCGAATCAGACCGTGATGGCAGTAAGATTCCACAAAAATTACTATAGTTTAGTATATACAGTCGACAAACGCATTTTTGTGAACCATCTACTAAATAAAATTTACATTTTTATTGACTTAAACCTATTACAAACAATAGTTAAGTATAAATTATCTATAATGATTACATTTATAAAATTGTAAAATAATCAGGTATTTAAGGTTATTATTTTTATTTATATTTTAACTTACTGCCGCTTTTATCTGGTCAATCCACCTCAAAGGTGATCTTCCCCGTGGCCTCGTACCGTCAACCTTTCCATGGAAGACAAGCCGCTCAATATAAACTGAACTGCAGTAATATATATCTACTTTAATTTTAAATTCATTTTATAATTATTCCGTCGTTCAATTTGTGATCAACTTCAATCTAATTGTCTTAATTCTTCAACAAGGTGCAGGAAGCCAGCACCCTGTGCCACGAGCTCAACCTAACCCGGGTCTTAGATACCCCTTCAAACGGGCCTCCACTGGCGGTAGCAGCTCCAGGACTTCTAGGCTGTCCAGCTTCCAAAAAACAATGAGGTATGTTTCTTAATTTACAAATTATAATATACTGTAATTACATTGTTTTATTTTAGGGATATGATTGTGTCTTGTAGTTGTGATCTTTGCGTTGCATTGCGGTACTTACGGAACAAAGGGTAAAATGAGACTGTTACTACTAAGACTCCACTGCCTGTCTGTTACTAGACTGTATCTCATGAACCGTCATACCTAGATAGTTGAAATTTTCACAGATGATGTAGGTATTTCTATAGCCGCTACAACAACAATAAAACATCGTAACAATGGTATTTTTTGCCGTATTTTGCTCGGTATTAATAAACGGCAACATGTAGACGCTTTAAATGCTCCCTTATTTCATAATAACAATATAGTGTATACTTTGGTATAAATAATGGTACTGAACCCTTCGTGCGCGAGGGCGACTCGCACTGGGCCGTTTTTTTAAAATTAGAACCAAATAACTTACTACGGTGAATGACGCTCTCTTCTAAACTATATAAATATTCAACCCGAACGACAAATCGTATTACAGATCTGCAGTTACTTAGGCTAAGTATTGAAATAAATACAAGAGCCAGCAAAATTACTTTTTCATAAATATTTATAAGTACTATGACCGTTAAATTTTAATCTGAACTATTTTACCACCCGTTTCGTAATGATGCCCTAATAAATATCATGATCAAAATAATTATCGAAATTCACGCTTTTCAATAACAGCATTTTGGCGTTAATACCAATACGGCATATTCAATTTCAAAATATTCATTCAAATAATAAAGCATGTATTAAGAGCAGGTATAAAAAAGTTCAGATTTCAGAGTGCGAAAAAATTATTCGCGACATCTGCAATTATGAGACAAAAGATGTCAAGTTGGTTAAGCTGAAACTGTAAATAAAGTTTTTTATAATCATATACACTGTGACTTTAAGTCGTTGCTGATACTCAGTGAAATAATTTCTTTTTGGTAGTAATATCGATCGATCTTCTGAATGGATGTCGATAATTATTACACCTTTAGAATGCTTAATTATCCCTAAGTAATAAAGGCTCTATTTATCGATATCAACATATCTATATCTATACATATAATAAAACTGTAGTAGTCGAATGTCTCTACATAGGAAATGACGCTAAAAACCGAGTCAGCGGGATGTTAGAAGTAAAATAGAACACATCCAGTTCTTTTTTGTAATTTTTTGTTTCTCTGTCTGTTTGAACGGGCTAATCTCCGAAACTGTTGCACTAATTTAAATGAAATTTGGCATGGTGGTAACTGACATCCCCGGTCAATGTTTAAAATACTTTTAAAATAAGAAAATTTATGAGTTCCAGTGGGATTGTTAAGTTATAAGCCAGCCGTTCAAAGACAGGTACTTGAAGGAATTAATCAGTTTTTTTTCCACGTAACTTTAAGGCAAGGCGTTTTTATCAAAATTGCATAACCGATTGTTGCTAAGATAACCTAAAGCGCCATTTACATGATGCAAGTTTCTTGCCTGTTGCTTACAATAAAATTGAAGCAATAAATTACCTGCATGGTCTAAACAGTACGTAACATTTTGATCTTTTCCGCAAGTTTTGCTTGCCAAAATTTTCTTGGTGTAAACAGCACATACAAAAATTTCTTAGGCGATTCTTGCATTCAATTAGTTTTGACTCATATTTTTTAATAAACAGACTCTTTACAAAACCTTCCAACACTTGAATGAAAAATTTGACAACGCAAATACGTGCAATACTTGAAGCAACCCGTCAATGAATGGTACACGCACATACAACTCTCTATTTAGACAAGTCAAAACTTGAAAGCAATAATCTCCTGAACATTATTGTATTGGTCTAAAAAGAAGACATTTGCAACTATTTTTTGTCAAGACTTGCATTCAATAATTGCGTTCAATTTTTTTACTTGTATCCACGTGTAAACAATTGCGTACAATTCTTGAAGGGCAATTAACGCACTTTAATTTATTGCATTCAATAATTGCACTTGAATGTACAGTAAGTAAAAGCTCTCTATTCGCGGGGTATACGTTCCGTAAATATACCGCGAATACAGAAACCGTGAATATGGAATGGTAATTTATATGGGATTATAGGGGATACGTTCCTAGGAGACAGTAGATGGATCAATTTTCATAAAAAAATGTCACGTTTCCAGTGTTTGTTCCACATGCACTGGAAACGTGACTCTCCAAAGCGTAAATGATCAAAGCATATCTATTTTCACTTAAAGCTGTAATAAAGATATTTTTCGTGTCGAAAAACTTATTTTTAGTCGACATTATAAGGCACAGAACGTCTAATATGTGGCAGCATTAAACAAAAACTTAAGGCGTAGTCGTAATATCACAATAATCTTCATTTCTTAGTCCAGTTACCGACACGTTTATAAAGGAACCCGAATCCTTTCTATTAATATATGTATGTATGTAGTGATGTACCGATTAGTTCCGCGAATATGGGATTTTTTTGCCGCGAATACAGGAATTCGGTCGCAATTTTTTAATCCGCGAATAGTGAAAACGCGAATGAAGGAAGCGCGAATAAGGAGCTTTTACTGTACAAGAAAATTGTATCGTCTAAATCACGCTTTTATCTTCATGTAATAATGGTTGTAAGTCAATTCAATTCATTTATTTTATCAGACGTAAAATATCCATAAAGTCAAGTAACAAATTCACATAATAAATAAACATAAATAATCTAGTCTAATAATATCTTAACATGGAGAGCCAACCAATCATGGGCCCCGCTCCCTTCAAGGCTGACCAATGAGGAGTAGGGACGCCGCTACACTCCGGGCGTCCCGATAATTGGACAAATGGGCCACTGTAAGTGTGGCCCAGGAGATCTCGCGGTGCCATATTGGCCGCGGGTGCCGTCGGGGGCCGGATTGCTTATTCGTACCTGGCCCCCGCCAACGGCAGATCGAAGGAGTGTCCGAGGGGTTTTAGTGGTGTAGGGCCCTCTCCTCGTGGTATGAGTTTAGCATACCACGCTATGGAGAGAGCGAGTCCCACATATCCCACCGCTAGCACGCGAATACCCTGCAGCGGCGGTGGGAAAGAAAATGAATATTGCCGTGGAAAAAAAAAAAAAAAAAAAAATGAATCGCCAACCAATGCTGCTTAAATGGCCCATCAAACCTGTCGGCGACGACTGCGAGAAGACTTTTGGCCGCTGTCCCTAACTCTGCCCGCTATCGATGCTGCCCTCCCGCGCATGCCCTCCGTGGCATAAAAACAGTCCACACGCACACTGGCGAACATCCTCGGCGCGCTGCAGAAGCGGGGCAGCCGTAGCAATGCCCTTAGCGCGTTATTATATTGAATTCAGAGGGCCTCGTAGGCTTTTTGCGAGTATGACACCCCTGTAGGTGTGCCATACTCGCTGCTAGTATTAAATTCAATACAGTAGGCTCAAAACAAGGAGACTTCAACTTCCTTGGAGCTACGAACATGCGTTCTAGCACCCTCCGTTCCCGTTCCATATCGGCGTCATCCTGCAAGTCAGATGTCAAATTTGCCGCACAACTTGACTGGAGGAACGTCCGTCAGACCTATGGTCCCAGCTTGGAAGATCATAAGCACACTCTTCGCGACGTTATATTTAAGGCCATGTGTGTGAGCGTACGTCTCGCATATGCTGATGAGCTCCCTGAGACCACCCACAGATGCGCTCAGCAGGACCATGTCATCCGACTAACTGATGTTTTTAAAACAAACATCATTAACATGGCATCCAGCATGGCGGCTGCCGGGCGCGACAATAAGCTCATTTATGTACAAACTGAAGAGCGTAGATGAGCTCAGACCACCCTGCCTCACTTCGCACTCCGTGAAATGGGCGGGAACTCTGTCGGACTAGTACAACCTGTACTAGTCCGACAGAGTTCCCGCCCATTTCAAGTTGTTGACCTGGTTGCCGTACCAGTGCCGGAAGATGGTAACTATCTTAGGTGCAATTTTATGGTCACGGAGCTTTTGCCACAGAACCAGGACAGCAGTATTACGGTTTTGTGTAATACTTGACAGCATGCTTTAAACTCAGTATTGCACTATCAGTTGGTTGTCTTAAGTATGCAGTAATGCTACGATCAGAGCTTTGACATACACCTGCTCGTTGTACCTAAAACACAGTTTAAGGACTGTCTTTCCACCAGCGTTAACATAATATAATGTTTTTATAGGTAACAGTTTAATTTTTTCTTTTGAAAATACTCTCGAGAGCTTATTTTAGCTCTAAACCATGTATATGTCGCAGTTAAATCAGCCATTCTATGGGACGGTTAGCTTAAAAATAACTAAATTTAAATCACCTGCCTGATATTACGACAGCCAAACTCAAAGGGCCAGCTTACTATTAGCCAACTTAAAATTAAACATAAAGTGATGGTAGTGTTAGGCCAATCAGCGATTGGCATTGGCATTCAATTAAATGTCGTCGTTTAATTAACGGGCTAGGTTTGAGTCAAATTACAAACAATAATTACAAAGTTGGTATAAATATTATATCTATTATGAAACAATTTTTCCAACAGACATAGGTAATTTTATAATAGCAAAGATTTTCTTAAGCTTTATGAAACGAACCCAATAATATGACTAAAAAGGTGCGGACACCCTCATTTCCGTCGGTACACGGGAAACATAAAAGATAGGTTGTTGAAGCTACGTTTAGACTGTTTTTACACCACAAATGTGCGAGTTACGGTATACGAGAAAAATGTATTTCATCGCACAACAATAGAACATTATTATTACCGTAAGGTAGTATTTTACAAAATGCACTAGTTAAAGGCGTTGCTGGGAGTACGTTACTGTAAGAGAGATGTAAAAGTTTAAATAAATAACAAAATAACAAATAATGTCTGTACATGAGAAAAGTGCATTCCACATAATTTGTTAAGATCACACATCTACATACCGTTTGACTAACTGTAACTGTACTTTTAAATAAGTCCGGAGGGAAATATTTTTACGCATTCCCACCGCCGCTGCAGCGTATTCGCGCGCTGGCGGTGGGATATGTGGGACTCGCCCTCTCCATAGCGTGGTATGCTAAGCTCATACCACGAGGAGAGGACCTTACTACCACTAAAACCTCCCGGACACTCCTTCGATCCGGGAGCCGGGTACACATGAGTAATCCGGCCCCCCGACGGCACCCGCGGGATCTCCGGGGCCACACTTACAGTGGCCCATTTGCCCAATTATAGGGACGCCCGGAGTGTAGAGGCGTCCCTATTCCTCATGGGTCAGCCTCGAAGGGAGCGGGGCCCATGTCCCCCACTCCCCGAGACTGAGCCTAGGGCGGTAGGCGGCGGGTAAATAATTCTTAGCCTAAGAATTGATTCGATGTCATGTGTTTTTTACTATGATTTAGTGCTAAAACAAAACGTGGCACGGTGTTCCGTGCCACGTTTTGTTTACAAGTTAAGTTGAATGTTTTATAAGTTATGCCGTTGTTTTACTCGTCTCTAATTTTGTAGAACTCATCAACTTAAGCGCCATTTACATGATGCAAGTTTCTTGCCTGTTGCATACAATAAAATTGAAGCAATAAATTACCTGCATGGTCTAAACAGTACGTAAAGCGTGATTTAGACGATACAATTTTCTTGTACATTCAAGTGCAATTATTGAATACAATAAATTAAGTGCCCTTCAAGAATTGTACGCAACTGTTTACACGTGGATACAAGTAAAAAAATTGAACGCAATTATTGAATGCAAGTCTTGACAAAAAATAGTTGCAAATGTCTTCTTTTTAGACCAATACAATAATGTTCAGGAGATTATTGCTTTCAAGTTTTGACTTGTCTAAATAGAGAGTTGTATGTGCGTGTACCATTCATTGGCGGGTTGCTTCAAGTATTGCACGTATTTGCGTTGTCAAATTTTTCATTCAAGTGTTGGAAGGTTTTGTAAAGAGTCTGTTTATTAAAAAATATGAGTCAAAACTAATTGAATGCAAGAATCGCCTAAGAAATTTTTGTATGTGCTGTTTACACCAAGAAAATTTTGGCAAGCAAAACTTGCGCAAAAGATCAAAATGTTACGTACTGTTTAGACCATGCAGGTAATTTATTGCTTCAATTTTATTGTAAGCAACAGGCAAGAAACTTGCATCATGTAAATGGCGCTTAACACACCTTCACTTACTGCACTCATGTTGGCAAATGAAGAGAAAACTAATTGAATTCAAGAATCGCCTAAGAAATTTTTGTATGTGTTTGATTTCTTTCTTTTTTTTTCTTTCTTTCTTTTCAATAAATAAGTTAGTAAGGAGTAAGCAATTACAATTTAATGAAAAAAAATATTATGTACCTCTTTTCTTTAAATATATTATACAATGTGCTATTACTCTTTTATTACTTTTTGTTACTCTATTATGCAGGTTGTTGTAACACTGCCATGCATTCCCACGTTTGCAGTGTGCCTTATAATGGCCCATTTAACAAAATCCGGGTGGAATAAATTCTATAATGGAAGTTAATTCATAGTCATTATTGCTTAAAACTAACTTTACTGGTACGTACGTCGTATATCGAAATAAATTCATCTGAAGTTTCAAAAGCTGCTTTGTACGATATAATAATATAATATATAATAGATAACTTTTAATGCCTTGAGCACACCGAATGCGTCTGCGTAGACGTAAGCGTAGCCGTGCACGTACCGCTGAGTTGTAATGTATGGAACCGTATAAGACAGGACACACCGCTTGCGTAACGTAGACGTGCGCGTAGACGTAATGCGTAGCCCTACGCAATGCAGCTCCCAAGGCACAAACTGACTGCGTGACTTACGCCGTACCTTACGCAGAGCAGAACGGCAACGTTGCATGATGACGTTGTATTCAATGGCGCGCCTTATTAGACGTCACACCGAACAATTTTGTTCACGCACGTACCTTTGCTGTGCGTAGCCCTACGCGCGTAACTTGCAGTCAGTTGTATTTTTTTACAGATATACTGGCACGTAGTGGTGTTTTGTATTATTTTTATAATGAATAGAGATAATAAAGAAAAACTTATTGAAATTGTGCGACTATATGAATGTATCTACAATCCAAAAAGTAAATTCTACAAAAATGCATCGTATTATAAATATTCTGTTTGCACGCGCATGATTATTCTGGCACAATAGTAGTAATATTGCTTCTTCCTTCCTTAACCTTCGAAAACAGAATAAAATATGGCTGCCGCAGCCGGGTAACTACGGCGTAATCACGTCGTCGTCACGCGCGTAACCCAATGTCACACCGGGTTACGCATCCGAGCTGAGTAGGCAACGCAGACGGCCTATTACGTACCCGGCTGCGGCAGCCATATTTTATTCTGTTTTCGAAGGTTGTGTTGTGCACGATGTCTGACATGACGAGGAAGAAGCAATATTAATACTATTGTGCCAGAATAATCCTGCGGAATATATACAACGTTGATATGACAGAGGGGCATTAAATTACGCTACGTTTACTATACGTGTTTTTTATTTATAATAATTTCTTTCAAACAAACTAAATAGCTTACAAATCAGAGTAAAACGTAACCACCCTTTGTAAATAAATTTCACTGACCTAGCAAAGCGGCAACGTCGCGCGCGCGCCTGTGCACTGCATGTGTTATCTTGTGTCAAGGCGGGCTAGAATGCGATAACAACACACTGACCTATTTCCATTTCTTTTACGCACGGGATGTTTTGCAATGATTTGCGACAGAGCGGCAACAACGCATCGTAGGTTATACTCAGATTTATCGTTTTAAGGTGCATGACCTATGCGTAGTCATAATCAGCTGTTAGGAAAGATACATCATGTTCAAACGGCGCAAAAACTTAAAAAATCATTTGCGACTAAACTACTGCTCCTATTTAATTGATTTTTGGTACAGAGCTTGGAAATGGTACCTAGTATAGGCAGTTTAAAGGAAATCCCCTCTGTCGTATCAAATTTGGATATATATATTTATAAGATGCATTTTTGTAGAATTTACTTTTTGGATTGTAGATATATACGCACAATTTCAATAAATTTTTCTTTCTTATCTCTATTCATTATAAAAACGATACAAAACACCACTACGTGCCAGTATATTTGTAAAAAAATACAACTGACTGCAAATTACCCGCGTAGGGCTACACACAGCAAAGGTACGTGCGTGTACAAACTTGTTCGGTGTGACGTCCAATAAGGCGCGCCATTGAATACAACGTCATCATGCAACGTTGCCGTTCTGCTCTGCGTAAGGTACGGCGTAAGTCACGCAGTCAGTTTGTACCTTGGGAGCTGCATTTCGTAGGGCTACGCATTACGTCTACGCGCATGTCTACGTTACGCAAGCGGTGTGTCCTGTCTCATACGGTTCCATACATTACAACTCAGCGGTACGTGCACGTCTACCCTTACGTCTACGCATACGCATCCGGTGTACTCAAGGCATTAAAATAAATTCTATTAGGTAGCGCCTGCTTATAAAATACCTGTTTTGTATTTGATTTCAAATTGGCTTATTTAATTGTACAGGCGTTCAGGCATCAAAATAGTAAATTGACAATAACTATTTATCCTTATAAGCTATGACGCACAAAACGATGTATATGAAGGTAGCAATCTAGTAGCAACTATTGGTTTAAAAAAAACTCGATTCTTTTGCGCAGTTTATCCTCACTGGATAGGTGG
Source organism: Nycteola revayana (assembly GCA_947037095.2). Lineage (NCBI taxonomy): Eukaryota > Metazoa > Arthropoda > Insecta > Lepidoptera > Nolidae > Nycteola > Nycteola revayana. Next base: position 27,139,618 of record OX344842.1, on the reverse strand, counting down.
CAGCCATCCTGACATCAGGATGGCTGTCACCTATCTAAGGTCACCTTAAAAAGTAGTTTATTTAAAGAAATTCGGGAGTAGCAGTTATTTGACGATTAGTAGCAACTAGAAGCAATTATGTAGCAACTTTCTATAATTATTTCGATGTAAAATATGGGTAGTGACCGTCCATCCTGATGGACACGACTGCATTTTGCACTAGATATGTGATCCCTCTGTCAACCCAGGGTAGTGTACAAAGGAGATCTCTTCTCATTAAGTGCGGGGTTTAACATTTAACTGATATTCCAATGAAGAAGTATATGTCAATGTTTGATAGGAAAGATTATTCTTTCTTTTTAAATAACATTAAGGTTTATTCCCAGTAGTTCTATTCAACAATTCTATGATAGAACTAATACAGTTTCCAATATCAGTTTCCATTACCATATAAATTCCTACTACGAGACAGTTATTTTATAATCAGTTTTTTTTTTCGGACGGACATATGTAGTTAGTTACGAGTCTTTTGCTTCTTCACCGGGCATAAAGGCGACCAGAGCTCCAGCCAAGATAAATGGGTATTAATCAGAGAAAGTAAAAAATGCAAGGAGATGTACGTCTCGAAATATATAAAAAGTTAGGTAGGTACATAATATATATTAAATGGTTAATTAATAACATTATAATCAACCTATTAATAAGCAAACCCAAGACCAGGCGTCCTAGCAAAAATCACGATAAAACATTAACAAAAACAAAAAATACTAATTATGCAACACAGTACAGTTTGTTTTATAAGTTGATATAGTTTATTTATTTTGTCATTTAAGTAATGTTACCTATCAATATGAATAACTTAAAATTAGCATAGTGTGTGTGCTGTGTTCTTTTTTTTAATGAAATCGAGTCGATCGTTTTATTATGATTCCGTAAGATATGTATATAAATTAAATTGCGGTCAATATTAATGTCTAGATGAAGCAACATATTTACTGAATAGATAAATTCATCTAAGAAGACATTAAATTTGAATACAGTAAACTTGAATAAGCTTTACTGTAACTACAAGTAAAGACAGTTCAAATATCTTGAGAAGTACATAAAATAATCTTGAACACAGTAAACTTGAATAATCTTTACTGTAACTACAAGTAAAGACAGTTCAAATATCTTGAGAAGTACATAGAATAAACTTGAATACAGTAAACTTGAATCATCTTTACTGTAACTACAAGTTACAGTAAAGATTATTCAAATATCTTGAGTACATAAACAATAAATTACACAAATAACGCTTCACTATTATTATACAAGGTGTTAATTGTTCTATAAAAAATGTTAATGACTTCTTTGGGCACAATTATCTTCTAATAATTAAAAAGTGGCATTAAAGTTACACCAACTGTGTTTTAATAAGCTAAAAATGTACTCTTGAGACCCCTTATCATTAATTAAAAGTTATGAAATAAATAACAAGTGGGAGTCGAACTCGCGCACGAAGGGTTCCGTACCATATTTAAGTGCCTACCCGTGGGCAAAAAGAATGTATGGAACCCCCCTTAACTATTTATTTAATTTTTATTTTTTAGTATTTGTTATTACTGTCAACAGAAATACATAACTTGTGGAAATTACAACTGTCTAGCTGTCGCGGTTCTTGAGATACAGTCTGCTGATAGACAGACAGACAGTCAGTGAAGTCTTAGTAATTCAATCAGTCAGTTTGAAAAAAATTGCTATTATTATTCTGTGCTAAGCTCACCACGGTAACAATCGGTATTCTACTACTTACTTCAACATACTTTGAACTACGTAATGTGTGGCACATAATTTTTACCTGACGTTTTCATCGTCTAGCACTACATTCACGCCCGTAAACAATAAACCATTTTTGTCACAGAAGAGCTGTACCTATTTCTACATTTGCTTTCCTTTGTTCTCTAATTATCCGCCACTAAACTTTGTAGTAGATAGACGGTTCACCTACTGTGAACATTATTGAAAAGTTGTTACTTTTAAGCAATCTAATTGGTGAAAGATGCTTGCCATGCATCAGCAGTTCCTGATGCTCCCAATACACACTTTCGTAAGCGAGACATCGACAGCATTTATATATTCACTGAATTTCGTTTCTAATTCTGGCAGATTGGAAATCAAATCAATCTTGGAATTTTAAGCTTGTTGATATGCATTCTATGTTTCAGGACATCGAACAATTAATTCAAGACAACAATTGCCCTGATACTCGTATTGAACTAGAATTTAGCAGAACATGTATTTGTGGACATATTGGCACAATAATATACTTACATTATTTTATTTTGTTACCAGTGGGCCAGTGCCAGGGGCTTCTCACGACGAGCCACAGCCTGGACCAAGTCGGCTGTCTCACAGGCCCGGAAGTTCGATAGAATACGTGCTGCACTCAATAAGCACTGATGAGAGTAAGTTTTTTCCAAAAATTCAGACTTTCTAGACTAAATTTAAATGTTGTACTTTTTGTAATACGCCTGCATTTCTTTTTACTATTTTTTTATTATACGACGCAAAGATGTGGTTAATAATAAGATATATAATTTATGATAATAAGGTCAAAAGGTCAGTTTGTTTCAATACTAATAAAATAAAAGATTAAATATTTGATTGTTTGCATTGCCCAGGCTCCCGAACTACAGGACCGATTTCAAAAATTCTTTCACCATAGAAAGCTACGTTTTACTCGAGTAACATAGGCTATATTTAGTGATGAACTTCCCACGGGAATGGAGCTACGCAGGTGAAGCCGAGCGCAGGCACCTAGTTATTGCATACATTATATTATACATATTAATTAGTTACGCTATTTATATAAAACTATCAAGTCACTATTATGTAAAATAAAATGACTACTTATTATATAATTTTAACTGCATCTCATCGCACTCTTTAATTTTATTTGTACGCTTGTTAATTTAAAAATTATTATTTAAGTTATTTTAAGGTGAAACACATAAATACCTAGTTCAAGCAAAATCACTATTTTACACTATATTTTGTTTATGAAAAGTTTTATTTTTTTTGGGACAATAATCTTATTATTTGTTTGTAATCCACATTGTATATTTTTGTGTAAAAAGAATTTAATAAAATATTTTATTTATTTTATTACAATTTATTATTTATTTTCCTCCGACTTGATTCCAAGGCTCTTGTTAACATTTTTTCAGAGAATCGTAAGTTTTTGCCCCATCCCTTAAAGATAAAATTGAAAGACTACGCTGTCTACAATATAAAATAAATACAATATAAAATACAATACAATACAATATAAAGTTCGAGAATCCTTGACCAATTTCGCGGATATTGTGTTTTTTATATTTCTCATTGTCATTGTGAGCATTTTATTTTCAGAATTAAACTGTCTTTGTACTGTTTATATTGAATTAATAGTTAAAACAGCCTTTTTCTTGCGCTAACGCTCTTCACTTTTGCAATCTTGTCACTATCTCGCACGCAGCACATTTAATAATACATTCTTCAAGAACAATGTACTCGGGGCGCGAGCACAAATTGCTTATTATATACATAATATCGTATAGACACTGATGAGCCCTCGGCGATATGGATTAACCCTAGCATACTTACTCACAAACCTGATTATAAAATAGCTTGTTCTATAATATCGAATAATTGACCAGTGGACCGCAAAATTCTGCTAATAATATTTAAAAATAAAAAGAAAATAGGAAGAAAGAAAGAAAACCAATAGGCATAAAAAGTAAAAAAATCTATTTAGTTCGTTAGTTAGATTATCAAATAATATTGAAAAAGTATTTTTTTTTCGTTTCTTAAACAAAAAATGACGAAGATACAGCGCATTGAAATTTTGTGTGACGTCGATATTTTTTTGTAATCTAACTGACGGACTAATTTTTTTTAAACCTTCTTGCCTATTATGATATTATTATGTTATTCTATATATATTATTAAATACAATACTTACAACATATCGAAGACCTTAAAGTATATTATTTATGGTTGTCGATATTATCGAAGACGTGAACAATGCTTTTCGACCTAGAACAACAAAATATGTGAGACATGATTCTAATTTTAGTCTATTTTTTTATTCACATTATATTGAATGGAACACAATAGCTTTTTAGATACAAAACAAAGGTCAGTAGCCAATGTCGAAGGAGACGAAGACCCTTTTCCTACATCAATTTAACATTTAGACTATCTACTACACAACTGCGCCATTAAAGTAACACCTAATTAAAGCTACTGAAGATTAATTTTACATTGAATGCATATTGCATTGTGTTACTTGGTTGATCTTCATAGACATTTTCGGCTTTTCCTTCATCCTTTTTTACGTTATTTATGTATAGTAACTTACATGTGAAGACTGATGCCGATGGATGTCATTTAAATTAGTTCTTTTGTCAGATAACCATCAAACTGCATATCGAAACAATCTTCAGTTAAATTTAAAATGGATAGTCCTGCCGATAATCCATCGATCACGGTGATCGAGCATTCAAAGCGACGTGAGACGATATGAGAACGATGATTTCCGTGACCAACGTAGTTAATGTAAAGACTAAATACCGTAGGTATATATAGAAGCTATAGAATTCGTATTGTTTTCGGACGGACATTTAACAAACCTATAATGTTCTTTTTGCGGATGACACATCCTTGATATTTAAAGTAAATAGAAAAGATAAAGACTTTATTGGACACACAAACACACTTAGCCTAATCTCAAATTGGTTCTCAGCTAATAATCTATTGTTAAATGCAGGGAAAACTAAGTGTGTTAAATTTGCGCTACCAAATGTAAATAATGTCAAACCTACTATTTCACCGAATAATGAAACGTTGGATCTTGCTTCATCCACGGTGTTTTTGGGAGTGACATTAGATTCTAAATTACAGTGGGGTCCTCATATTGAGAAATTATCGGGTAGATAAAGTTCTGCTTCTTATGCCGAATGGAAAATAAAACAATTGTCAGATGAATCCACGGCTAGGTTAGTATACTTTGCTTACTTCCATAGCATTATGGCTTATGGCATTTTGCTCTGGGGGTCAGCTGCTGATGTTAATACTATCTTCATACAACAAAAGAGAGCGGTCAGAGCTATTTATGGGCTAGGTAGCCGCGATTCTTTGCGAACCCTATTTAAAGATATAAATATATTAACTGTGCCATCTGAGTATATCTACCAGAATATTTTATTTGTTAGGAAAAACCTAGATACATTTAGTAAAAAAGTGACTTTCACAATATAGCTATGCCGTGCTTTAGGGTCAGCAAAGTTAGTAAGTCATTCATGGGAAATTGCATTAGATTTTATAACAAACTTCCCTCTCATATTACTGACATGCCTGATGCATTATTTAAAACACATGTAAAACGCATCCTAATGAGTAGGGGCTATTATAGTATTAAAGAGTATATAGATGACAAAGATGTATGGCAGGCTATACCCTCGTGCACCAGATCGGATACCCTATAGCTGATGAAGCATTGAAATGTGAACTGAAAGATCATGATAGTGTATTCTGTGTACTGTCTGTAATCATAATCATAAAAATAACACATGTTCTGTCTCAAAATAACTTTTCTGATCTGTTAAATTAGCAAAATAAAAATAAAAGTTGTATAAAGACAGCCGATTGGTAAATTGTGTAAGCCAATTAACTAAATAAAGACAGTAACTGGACCTAAATAATGTTGACATGCCCATCTGAGTATGTTTCGCTGGATCTTCTCAGTTGGGGCGTATTGGATCCGGTGGTAGCATAAAATCGCATCCGACGATATACTTATGGTCTATCTAAATAATAACATACTCAAATGACAGAACTTTAGGCTATTAAATTATAGATAAAAAATAAAAATCTATTTTCATACCTGACAGCTTTTACGCTAAAGCTATAAAAAATCTAATACAAACTATTTATTATTATTATAACTATAATAACTAAACTAAATTAATAAATGAAATATATTATATTAATGAGCCAAATATGTTTTGACTATTTGCAAATGCCTGTAATAGGTTTACGTAAATAAAATCTTTTTTTATTTTATTTTATTTTATTTATTTTATACTAGGTGATATTATAAAGAAGAAATATGTATGTATGTAGGTTTGTTTTGAATTAACTCAAAAACTACTAAACGGATTTCGATAATGCTTTCATTATTAGAATGCTAGGTTATCTTTGAATAACATAGGCTATAAAAGTTCGCCCGTGCGGAACAGGGGCGGGCCGCAAGTAATGATGGAGCGCTGCGAGAAAGACAACCAATAGGATTGCACAAAATCTCCGCTCCGAGATTTTGTGCAATCCTATTGGTTAATATTTCTCAGTTTCTCCACTCCGCAGCCTAGCTCCGCTCCGGTGGACAGGCAGCCTTAAGCCGGTAAAAACACGCGTACCGAAACGATGCCTTACCTTGTCAGTCGATATGTCACTATATCGCAGCGTTAGGTCACGGAGTAGGTACAGTACAGAGACCCAGCTCCATGGTACAAGCATGCGGCGCATGTGTGCGTGACCACTGGCCGCCTGTCACCTACAGGGTGAGACTGGATATAACCGGTTTACGCCCGCGCAGCCAGTTGACAAACTCAGGGTTAGCGCGACGCACGTTCTTTGTTTTAATAATTTAATGTAAAGATGTGGTGTTATACAATTAGTAATGGTTTATTATTATACTGTATGTATCAATATTTAAAGAACAGATAAAAATACATTATACTTTGTAAAATAAAGGTGTAAAATAGGTAAGTACCTGTATATTTGATTATTTTACAGCGTCATATGAAAAAGTAAAGTACCTACTCAATTGGCATTTCTATAAAGTGAGACTGGGCTTTTTAATGATACCTCCTGATAATTTTATCATATTTGTTGAATTGTTCGAGCAAAAGTTTCGCGTATATTTCGATCTTCAAATAAATATTGTCAATGTTCGAATCGAAATACTTAAACGTACGGGTATAAGTATTTCAGTATTAAAATTGGTAAAGTTAGATTTAGAATTTACCATACCATTAGAAGGAACAATAAAAAAACAAAAATATGCTTAAGTTATAGATTATGTTATATTATAACAATCGATACCACTACTACGCAGGATAAATTCCGCAGAAGGGCTAGTAAAAAATAAAAGTATTTATTTCAAAGTAACATTTTATTATAACTACTACATTAACGTTCGTGTCAGAAGTGTGAAACAAATAACTAACATAATTTCACTTTATGTTCTCGATAAACTCTTTAACTACTTACGTAATTATACTCATGTAACCAACGAATTACTTTTATCTTTTATAAAACTGTGAAATATTTTATCTTATATACTATAAATATTATAATGAATTTAAAATAAATACAATTTCATTTGTGGATCACAAACAATAATCTTTGTAGTTATCGACTGCTTTCACAATTCTGACAGAAAATAATTATTTATTAAATACATGATAGATTACAGCCCTAATTTGATTACATCTAATATATCACAAACCATGACTGATGAGGTGATAATAATGATGAAAAGAAAATAATTAGAGTACAGTCCCACCAACTTATCTGTGAAATGCCAAAAGTAGGAACTACGGCCGCCATGTTGAAATGTCATTCGATTGTCAGTATCTACTACATTCGGGTTCTCTGTGATTTCTGTTGCTAAATTGCTATATTTACAACGTTAATTATGCCGAAAGCGATTAAAAGTGATGCTCGAAGCATTATTCTAAAGGTTAAATCCTTTTTTGAAGAAGAAGCTCGGGCGGAGGCTCCGATTATACCATTTAATCAAATATACAAACGAATTTCGGCAGCTACAGGTTAGTGTTCCCAACTTTCTTTTTGTACACGATATTTATGAATTTGATTGATGTAAGAGTCAACTAACCCGCAACAAGAAATAGGTACATATCTACTGATATTTACTTTTAATATTGCCACTATTCATTCGTACTTACATATAGCAAACATTGTGTGTGTGACGTTAAGGGGTTGATGATGATAATGTGTTATTTATTTCAGGTGTGAGTCAAGGGCTCATATCTAAAATAGTAAAAGAAGGGCATATAGCAGAAGAGACTGGTACAAAAATTCGGACCCCAGGCAAGGAGAGGCAGCGTAAAACGGGATTTATACATGTTGATGATTTTGACATGGGAGTTATTAAGAAAAGTTCATGAGTTTTATTCCAATAAAAAGGAGCTACCAACTATCAAGAAGCTTCTAGAGGTCTTAAAGACAGAAATTAATTACACAGGACAAAGAGAAAGTCTTCGAAAACTGCTTCACAAGATGGGTTTTCGTTTTAAAAAGTCTCAGAGTAACCGTAAGTTACTAATGGAACGTAATGAAGTATCAGCTTGGAGAGCAAAGTACTTGCATGCAGTGGAAAAAAATAATAAAGGTCCACAACCTCAGCCGCTAATTTATTTAGACGAGACATATATTCACTCATCGCATACATCAGGCAAATGTTGGCAAGGAGTGGGTGTAGACGGAGTATTAGAGCCTGTATCAAAAGGACAAAGGTATATTATTGTACACGCAGGAGGGGACACTGGATTTGTTAATAATGCACTTCTCGTTTTCAAGTCTAATACTAAAAGTGGTGATTATCACGATGAAATGAACAGTACTAATTTTAAAAAGTGGGTTATTGAAAAACTGGTGCCTAACTTACAGCAGCCATCAATAATTGTAATGGATAATGCTCCTTATCACCGTGTTTGCATAAATAAGGCACCAAATACGAATTCTTTAAAAAGAGATATGCAACTATGGTTGACACAAAATAATGTTGACTTTGGAGAAGAGTTCACAAAACCTCAGCTGTTAGAAATAATAAAAAGAAACAAGCATGAACCTGAATATGAAATTGAAAAAATATTAGAACAAAATGGACACAAATGCTTGTACTTACCTCCCTATCACTGTGATCTTAACCCCATTGAATTCATTTGCAGCACAATGAAAAGAAAAGTAGCTGAAGTAAATATTGACCATAAAAATGCTGAGATTCCCCGCCTGGTTCAAGAAGCCTTTGAAACCATTACAGTTAATGAGTGGGCACAGCATTGCAAACATGTTCACAAGTTAGAAGAAGAATATTTGAAACAAGATTCGTATTTGGATAAGCCTTTTTTTAATAGAAGTAAGAAGTGACACAGAAACAGAAAGTGATAGTGATGATGATGATGGTTGCATGGAAATAGGAGGTATATTTCCTCACAGCCTGGATGAAGTTGGGCGTGCAGGTTGTTCAAAAGACCATAATTATTGTAAACCTGGTTTCAATAAATGAATTATTCTAAAACTCATGTTTTATTATATCCAATTGCTAGGTCAGCTCCTGTATCTATCCTGTAGATATGAAACTAGCCGACCGCCAGCGACCTCGTCCACTGACAACTTTGTCTGCCCTATCCCGTCGCTCCTATTGGTCGCAGCGTGATGTTATATAGCCTAAAGCCTTCCTCTAAAAATGGACTGTCCAACAGCAGCTAACATGAATTTTAGGTTACAGTTACAAGTTATCTACCCCTAATCAATTCATCTTTGCCATTTTTTCGAATATTTTTTACACACTTAATGAATGTATTAATGTATAATAAAGTACTAATTATATAGATTACCTTAATAACGTATCTAATTTATTACTACGCTAAATACTAGGCAAATATGCCCAATTCTGGGAAATCTATATTAACTTGCAACACTATGTCGATGGTGTCGCCGCCACTCAGTTCACAGATAAGTTGGTGGGACTGTAAGTAATTTGTCATACTGAATAATAAAACTATATAACAATTATTTTCTTTAATTTGTCTTAACCTATTGTGTCAACTCTACCGAAATAGGTAGGTAATTACAATGCGGGTAGGATCGCTAATGCGTACCCGGCCCCCGCCAACGGTGCATCGAAGGAGTGTCCGGGGGGTTTTAGTGGTGTAGGCTCCTCTCCTCGTGGTATGAGTTTAGCATACCACGCTATGGAGACGGCGAGTCCCACATAACCCACCGCCAGCGCGCGAATACGCTGCAGTCGCGGTGGGATTGCTTAAATGCATTTGCCCCGGATAACAAAAAAAAAAGGTAATTACAATGCACGTTCTTAAGAAGCACTCCGTTCCTTATCCCTACTCCGTGGTTAGGTGCTTGATGGTCATAACAAACGTCATTATTTGTTAACAATGATTTCCATTCGTGTAATACAAATCAAAGTTTAACGTTATTTTTATAACATTGGGGTACTGTGCATAACATCATAGCAACAATTTTACCCACACTACTGCACAAAATAAAGGGTTCCGTCTTGACTTTTTATTTGTTCTGAGCTGTTACCTATACCTACTCTAAGAAGACTAAGGAAACGTTTCAATGACGATCTTCTTTGAAATCATTAAATTCAGATTTCGTTTATTATATTTCAACCGCAGAACTCTTCTTTCAGTTAGAATTTTAATTGTTGATTTAGGCATATAAAATACCTACTAAGCACATTTAATGTATCAACTAAGTAAGCTAAAGATGTTTCAAAGATTTTGGTAAACAGTTTAACATAAAACGTTCATTTTTTACCGTCAAATTAACCACAGCTTAATGAAATATAATTACAACATTCGGGCTACAAACTTCTAAGCAACTCTGTAACGCGTGTTTGTCTAGGTGTCTATGTATACATAGGTACATATAATTTGGGATTTCTCTAATTTGTCTGAGCCGTTAGGTCTGGTTGTTTGATTAACGAGAGAAATACTTCCTACCTTCCTACCTACAACGAGTTTATGTTTAGAAATGGCATCGGAAAGGTTCGGCCCTGGTTATTACTTTAATTAAATTTTATTAAGCTAAATAAGCGGATTAACAAATTCAGTTACTCTTTTGATAACTATTTTAGGTTTTAATTAATTTAACCCCGTAGAAGGCACTCAGTTAGTTGTATGTCATGTGTTTATTTAATGATTTTATAACTTAGCAATATACCTAGATATCAAATGTAACATTTCGAACATCTCATACGGTTAACGTGTTTGATACTTTCAGTATCTATATAGGGTAACTGGTAATTAGTGACCGATACCTTAACACATGATAGTGCTCATGATAACAAACAACTTTTACTATGGCACCAACCCTGAAATCGCGAAAAAAAATCAGCTGCTCCCTACCATGTTGACGAGTTATGTGAACATGAATATATGGAACAGCTGATTTTTTTTCGCGATTTCAGGGTTGGTGCCATAGTAAAAGTTGTTTGTTATCATGAGCACTCCCTATATAAAATTGTATATATTTTTTTAAATGTTTTATGGCTTTTTACGTTTTTACATATTCGTAAATTAAAGTTAAATTGTAAATTAATGTATAAGTAAAACTTTATACTTTCTTAACACCGTGTAACGTATTTGTGATATAAATTACATAAAATTGTTTTAATTGTTTTAAAGTGTGTATTCGTATAAATCTATTACAAAACCTTTTACATTAAAAGTAATAACAAGTACGATTACAAATAATATCATAATATCTGTAGATTGGTTCATATTTAATTAATTAAAGCAAAGATTTAACTTTATTACCGTAAGCCTGCCTGTATTTTTATCATGGTAAGGGCGTATTATAAAATAATATACCTAAATTTAAAAGTGTTTCTATAATTATTTTTAGAATTTGCTTGTCTTTATACAAGGTGTAACGGAAAGGGTATATACATAGAAAGAGCAAGGCTTCTTTGGATCATAACAAATGATATACCCTTTCCGTTACACCTTGTATATTAGGAAGCAACATAGATAACTTTACTATAGCTATATTATACTGTTATAGAATAGTACTACTTATAAGTATATAAAAATAGTACTTTGTATAATGTATAAGTACGTTTTTATTTATTTGAAAATATAAGTAATTTAATTTAATTGTAGGTCATTCGTCAACAGCTTCTCCATCAATAACAGTCAACGTGGTCAGTGAAAGCGAATCCGAGACTTTGGTAGTACAGCCACCTGTAAGTAAATCTTTCTTTTGCTCCATTTTATTGTTTTAAGCATGACATGTATTTAATAATATGTATAGGTACATGGACCTATCTCAGAGCAAGAACATATAACTCTCATAATTTGCAAGACAACAGTGGGTCCACTATCTTCCGCATCCATTCTACTTCGGGTATCTTTTTCAGGCGAGACTCGACCTCCACTGTAGGATGTTTTTGTTCCAATATATTTATATGTATACTATGGATCTCTTTTTAAAAATCTGTCTTATGGAGTAATCTTTGATCTGGCATAGTTAAATTTTATAATAATAGAGGCGAAGTGCAGAAAGCTATGTTAGGTTTTATTTTTAGCACTTATTAAGTTTGACTGCACCGGTGACTCAATGACTCAATAGTTGCTTCTAAGACCTAATGTTCTGGGTTCGACTCCCACCAAGCCCATCAGCCCACCTAGTAAAGGAAAAGACTCAAAGTGTACTAACTACATAACGGTATAGTTAAATTATCATAAAAAAGAAAATTGGGAACACTCTTTTAAAATATAATTTGAAAAAGTTTGCAATGAATACTCGAGAAGCACAAAAGTTAACAAAGAGAATAGTATTTAGTTCACAACAATTGAAGTCGTACCTATTTATTTAAAAATAAAGTTCATAATTTATAACAGTCCAACAGCTGACACTATTGTATTTAACAATATTGCAAATGGACGGAAATAAAAGGTAATTTAATAACTTTGTCATTATTTCTCGCTGTCATGATTTTTATAGCTATCCAATTATAAGAATCATCACAGCGAGTAATTTAAATTGCAATGCTTGGATGATATTCCTTTGTGTTATGTTGACAAAATATGTATGATAATGATAAATATGAATATTTACACAATGGCGATGATTTTTGATAAAATATAAGTAGGTACCCAATATTTTGTATGGTAAATAAAATGTATATTTACAATATATATCGTTTCGAAAATTTGTGAATAAAATCAACTTACAGCAAACAAAGTGATTAAACTGCAGCCCTTAATAACCACATCTGCATTTAAAGTAGGACGCTTAAAGTTGTTAGAAGAAATTCTGAAGTTTGAACTGTAAAATTGTGAAATAGAATGTATAATTGTTACTGTTGTAATTGTTATTGTTGTCCTGTTATATGAGTCTTCGGAAATCCGAACTGGATAAAGAAATTTTACAATAGGCTTATTTAATAGCTATTATAATAGCCTAGAAGTATACATACATACCATTCCTACAATAAGAACGCTATTCTCGAGTTTTTTGTTTGGTATTTATCTACTCATATCTTTAATTAATTTCTGAGTTCAGTTACATGAGTATCAGCACAATCTCACATAAAATGATCTCGATTTCTAAGTGGAATCTACTTATTTATACTTAACGTCTCAACGGGCTTCTACATCGCCAATTAAACTTTTAAGCTTCAACTAACAATCTAGTGCTCTAACTGCACTTAAGTTCCGTTGTCTGTGCGAGAGAGAATATATCTATATTGACAATTAGCAAATATGGAATCCGAACTAATATAATCTTTCCAGAGCTCTATAAACTGCAGTGTCTAATAATGTGGTTTAAGGAACTGAATTCTAATAAATGCAAAAGCCTTAAAATTTTCTCATGCTCAGAAAAATTGTGTCACTCATAATACGCACATAATACGTAGTTAGCCACGTTGCTTGCTATTTCACCGGGTACAGCGGCGAACAGAACTCTAAAGAAGAATTGAAGCCTTTGTAAATTGTTCAAAACTACAAACTAAGCAACCTTCGCCCCTGTGGTACTTGGGCCTCGGCAAAGGGGGGACCCTGGCGGTGGGATTCAAACTCTACGGCATGCTTATCATGGAAGTTTTGTATAATTGACGCTCTAACTAAAAAGTCTCAACTTATCTAATAGCCTGGCTACGGAATTATTCATGCGTGGCTAACGGTGAAGCGTCTAAAAACTAAAATAAATGAATAGAAATGTACTGCTCAAGCCATCCCGCTCCGATTGCCTAATCGCCATTTTGTGCAGTTAATTTTTACATCTAATTTCACTTTCATTTCGTTACTTAACATTAATATAAAAAAGTTAGTTAACCACCTTATGATGTATTTATTATTATAACTTAACCTGTTTTAATTAAATCTAACTTTTATTAAGTCAGTTTCTTACAGATATAGGTATTGCAGCAGCTTAACTAAGCTAGAACAAAGTTATACCAACTTAGAGAAATACAAGCGCGATGCTCGGGTATTGTTAAAATATACTCAACCGACCACCGAACATCCAACTGTCCGATGCAGAATAGACTTACAAATAACCTGTTAGTGAAATTCAGTTCCCAACTGTTTTATCGATAAGTAGCTTAACTAAGCAGTACAAACTTCCACTGGAGAAATACCAACGCGCTTATAACCACACGGGCGGAACTCCCAGAACTTAATAGTAAATGGTTATACCTACGATACCCCCAATGAAACATGACACTCTGTAGTTACCCACTAAGTGTGTATGTTTCACCCAATATCGTTTCCATGCTGTCGCACCTGGCCACGAATTATGAGGCTTATAATGCAAGTGGAACATTGGTTGGACATACGTATATTGGACGGTTTATGTGACACAACGTTATGGGCGAAATTTTATTAGCTAATATTGTGGCTGTTCGAAACTATAGTCAGTTTTTTTTTAGTTTTATATAACATTTTAGATACCTACATATAGTTGTATTATAAATATCGGGTCCATATTGGCTCACCTAAAGTTCTTTACCCGAAATTGTTCTACCTAACGATTTGTAATCCGAATGATCATTCTTCCTAAAATGTTTCATCCTAAAGTTTTCATTCATACTATTTGTAGTGCTACCGACTATGTTCGTAACACTTATGTTACCGAAAATTGTAATTAATAATATCATTAATGTAAATATATTTAAACTGCTACTGTTGTTTATTATAACGCTTTTATCCCTAAACATAATTACCATAATATTTTCACTCATACTCAGAAAGAAACATTTACCAAGTGTAATAAAAAAATTATGTTTAGAATGATTAAAGGTCGTTTTATAGATTTTTGTCTTAAATAAATGAAATTCATAAAACACGACTCATTTACGGTTATGTTTATGGCCTGGGAGTTTATACCGCAGTTTTAACCGTACCTAAATGAATAACTATAAGACCAATTCGGTTCTGGCACTTCGCCGGCCGCTGCCGCGGCACACTCGCTTCGCTCGCTCAGCTCGTGCGTTGTGGTCACAGTTCTAACCTAACCTAAACCAATAATTATGAATAGGACCGATTCGTTTCTAGAACTTGACTGAATGACTGGAGCGGGACTCTGGCTACGCTCGCTCGGCTCGTGCGTTATGGTCGCAGTTCTAACTTAACTTAAACCAATGACTATAAATAGTACCGTGGTATATATATGTGAAAATAACTTAATACCTAAAACTGTAAAAGTTACGGAAAATTAATGTATATAATACTGATTATTATGAATAAAAAGAAATCTCAACAAACAAGATATGACTTTGAATAATTGTGTAAAAGATGGCTATGTTGAGAAAATATAGGAAAACAAATAAAAGTATAATAGATGTTTATTGCTACTGACATTATGAAGTTGAATGCTTCGGAATTATGACATTAGAGACAGAGTAGTTAGGAATTGTGATTGTTAGGATGAAAAATGTTAGGAAGAACATTTTCGGATTTCCAATTATCGGAGTTGAAAATTTAGGTGAACTTTGGCGCACTCATAAATGTCTTATATTTGATACCAGAAATTATAGCGTTAAGTACATATTTTGTCGAACGCCTTTTCAGCATGAACTGGCGCCAGTAAAGTAGTGGAGGACAGCTATAAGGATTAGAGGAATAAATTACAAATGTATGTAATGTTTTTTTTTTTGTCGATAATAAGATTTCCCGTTACCTACAGTTGGTATTTAGGTAACAACAATGTATTAGTTAAAGTTTTCTTATATTGTTATTCTACACACATAATTTTATGTTAATACTAGGGAAATAAGAAAGGGTAAAAGTTAGTCGTCGAAATACAACCATTGTCATTCATACGTTCATAATAATGAAGGAATCCAATGTTAAATACATTGGATTCCTCAAAGCTAACCAAAAGACCGAGAGTTGCATTAAACTTATCTATAAATGCAAAGAATTTCCTATTAATTTGCCTGCCTCTTGTGACTGCCTTCAAGGTCGCCTGAGAAGGATTTATCTGAACTATTATTATCTTGTTGTTATATTTTACAACAATAGCCGTTGGGGTTTCGGTCATTTGGAGGGGATTCATGGAAGCGAAACAAAAATTAATCGACTCTTCGGTCTTTAATACCTTTTATCATAAACGTGAACTCACTGGGTCTAAGCAGGTCAATCGATGTACCATTGAAGGAAATACGGAATTCAGATGAATTCGTATTCATCTGAACTTCTTAATCGAAATACGAAATAAATTGGATATCACTGGAGCCCCACCGTATTAGAACACCCAGCAGGTAAACGTTGAACTCAACCTCCAGGCAGGAAGAGACTTAAAAAAAATCAGGATCAATCCTTGCTTGATGATATTTTTCTAACATCTGCCTCCTTATTAGTGGAACGCAGGTTTATTTCAACAGTAGATGGAACGCGGAAGAAAGAGGATCGACGGGACGGTGAAAATTAAGAGAGACTTATGTCCAGCTGAGCACTGAGATAGGCTGGTGAATAGATTAGTTTTATTAAATATTTATTTCTAAACACAGCCAATGGTGGTACTGCAACAGTCTTCCCCGCACAAGATGGTCCCATCAATTCGTAGTACGAGCTCATCGCGCAACACGTTATTTGTTCAACCACAATTCGTGGTGAAGGCGCTGGTGCACAGTTTACCGGACCTTACAAAAGATCCCACGCTACAAGTCGCACCTAGACCGATACTTCCGTAAGTGTTTAGACTATATCAATTTAGCGTTATTTATCTTCAGCCCGTACAACGTCCACTGCTGAACAAGGGCCTCCTCCTGAGGGAGGGTTTTTGTCATAGTCACCATACTTGGCAGGCGGGTTGGTGACCGCAGTATTATGTTGTAACATACAAGGAAACGCTGCTGCGCGTTCCCTGGTATACAATTGTTGTAGATGGTCATATTCAAATCGGGACCAACTGCTTAACGTGCTTTCCGAGTCACGGAGGTCAGTCCCTGAGCCAAACCAACCCGGAAATAAATCTTAGAGTACACAAAAGTTTCTTGTCCGGCGTAGGGATAGAACCCATAATATTTTAAAGCGAGCCGAATATCGCTACGCCATGGAGGTGTTTAGACTACATCAATTTTAGTAACCTACTATACCTCTATAATTGTTTACTTTTAACCAATATTGGCCTTGCTAACATATGTAAAGCTAAGACCTCACTATGCTATGGTGACGCCACCAGGTATATTTTGGGCGAACATGAGAAATCCCACTGAACGAACAGCGGATTTTTGAGGAAAAATATTACAAATAATTTTGAATCCTGATCGAAATTGCATTAGTAATTAATATATAAAGAAAGGATGGGCAGCGCAACGCTGCCAGTTTGCACGAGCCTCTTAGGTCCTTCGGCTCCAAATGCTGCTTTTGCAGTGACAATTGACCCGTAGCCACCAAATTGTTGAAACTTGTTGATAAATATCACGCTCCGCTATAAATAATTTATACATATATATTTTTTTCCAAAACATCTACAATAGAGAATCAATGTCAAGCTCCAGATAAGCGGTAATGATTGATTTGATAAAATGAGTTATTTAGTTTGTTTTGACGTATACATTATTAACAAACCCACCTTGATACATGCATGTATTTGCGCCACTGCGAGATTGAAGAGGTATTGTACAATATATGTATTCAAAACACATATTTATTCTAGCAATTTCTGACAACCTCCGTGACGTAGCGGTATTCGAATAGCTTTAAAATCCCAACTGTGGCAGTAATTAAAAATTGAATTTTTTTCCCACAGCTTGTTGCCCCAGTCAGCATCACAAATGTTATATCAATCACATCAAGAGTTGCTCGATAAAAACAGGACGTCTGCCAGACAAAATCAGCGTTTCTTAAGTCCGAATCATCGTGGTATAACGTACCCGCCAATAAGTACTAGGTAAATATAGTAACCACTAATGACGTACTAATAATATAGTGACCATATATGACCCTACGCAATGGGTGCCTAACCATGGACGGCATCACCGAGGACGACCCAGAAAGAGATGGTGAGATGACCTCGACGCGCATCGAGAAGATTGGAATAATTCTGAACTAGATATTTGTTCCATGTCCGTTTCAACATTTAGAAATAATTTAATAAGACTTGTCCGGGATCTGCGGGGCATTGTTCAGCTATATCACTACATAGTGTGATTGTTGAGCTTTGTTTTGTAGATCTTATATAATGCATTTCAGAAAAATGTATATATTGTAAATATTTATAGTGACTACTAGGGTCACCACCTTTTATTTAAATGTTTCTTTTTTTTAAGTTGCTAAATATATAGAACTTACGGTAAGTTTAGGAAAAAAAATAGTACACATTTATTTTTCCATTTGTTTTTGTTATTACTCTTTGCTTAGGTATTTATTATTTATATTTTACCTTTAAAATAATTATAAGAATCTGAGCATGTTAGATTATCATATGCCGCGCGTGGGTGCGTTCAAAATTTTAAAAAGGGATAAAATTTGGATTAGCCAAAAAATATAGTACTTTTTGTATTATATTATTTTTTTACTATTTATAGTACATTTGACTAAAATAATGTACGATACTATATAATATAGTACAGGTGGCAACCCTAGTGACTACCTATAAAGTAGTTACTTGGTAAATATAGTGACTATATATACGTGATAACCAAGTTTACCAAGTATAATAAGTATTACAGTGAATATTACCTTAATATACTTATATATATTATGTATAGTGCCCACTTATGATATACAGTCAACAAAAGAGATAAGTTTCCGTCGTCAGTATCAAATAATCTAAATAAATATGTTTATGTCAGTACGACAGCCAGTAATTCTATATGAGTAAAGAGTACGTTGCTAGCTGCGTAGAAATCCACTTAATAGTCAACTCTTCTCATTAACGTGTATATACATATAAATTCAAGATGCGTTTCACAATGTGTAAACCTATCTCTTTGGTTGACTGTACATGGTAAATAACTATATAGTGACAACTGCCGCCTCGCCCGCCTGCAGCACTGCTTAATATGATAAAGAAAATCATATTTGCCTAGGTAAGACCATTTTTATCATTTATAGCTTAATTAATTTGGAACTTTATTAATTCAGAGTTTTATTAATTCAACGCTCTTTTTAAAGATGTCAGAGAATAAATTTTATTTTTAACAGAGAATGTTTCTTGTTCTCGTTATTATATCAGTATTTGACTTCTATTTATCATATACTAGCTGACCCGACAGACGTTGTACTGTCTTAGCTAAAACTATAAATTGAATTGAACTTTTAATATAAGGCGTGATAGCAATGAACTAACTGTGATGTGCACTAAGAGTAGCGCACACAGTAATATTACAATAAATAAGATTGAAAAATTACTCTATTCATGATCGATGATATGCCAATTATGTCACGATAAGATGGTTTACCCACTTGAATCCAGGGTGTTCCCCTAAATGCCAGTAAATGGAGCACCGGTAATCTAATCTAATCCATACACGGTACATCCATTACCGTCCAATGCCTATGACCTAGCTGTCATGGACTCTCCCGAGGATTTTATTTTAGGGTTCATTAAATGCATCTTTTGCTCCGTGCGCCCGCACGGAGCACCACTGCGTCTCTACACATCACGGGTCAGGCTCTACAAGAAAGTGGGGCTAGGCTCCCCACTTCTCAAAGCCGAGGCTTCGGGGACAGCCTACGATTTCTGCGCCTTCGGTGAAATGGGTAGGAGAGATCTTTCTACTAAGCACGCTCCGGGGTCTTCTACAAACTGGACAATGGTCGGTAGCAAGAGGACTGATACCATGACTCTCGCTCAATTGCCTAAACCGGACACTCCTCGACCAGTGTGCAGTGTGCGTATTCGCGTATTCGCGTAGCGTATTCGCGCGCTGCCGATGGGATATGTGGGACTCGCCCTCTCCATAGCGTGGTATGCTATACTCATACCACGAGAAGAGGACCCTACACCACTAACACTCCTTTGATCCGCCGTTGGCGGGGGCCAGGTACGCATGAACAAACTGACCCCTCTCGAATCACCCTCCTTTTTTTTCTTTCAGGCGATTCCATTATTTAGGGGTTTTCCAGTTTTTGAAGATTGGATCAATGTAGCTGACCCGACAGACTTTGTACTATCTTAGCTAAAACTCTAAATTAAATTGAACTTTTAATATAAGGCGTGATAGCACTGAACTAACTGTAATGTGCACTAAGAGTAGCACGCATTCGGTCAATGTTATGTCAAACGCCATAAGATTAAAATAAAAAAAAATACTCTATCCATGATCGATGATATGCCAATGATTTTAAATAACTAATGTTAAGTAGGGTGATACGAAGTTCATCGATGCACTTCGTATCACCTACTATTAGTGATGAAAAAAAACTTCAAAAACTGGTTCGAGCGATCTAGCCCAAAATGCTAGAATGTTCTGAAAGAAGAGAGGGAGGGTGATCCGGAAACTTAATGTCATCAGTCATCACAGCGACAGCACACGGTACACTGGTGCGAGGAGTTTCCGCCATGGGCGGTAGAGCGAGAGTGATGGGATCTGTCCTCTTGCTACCGACCATTGCCCATTCAGTAGAAGTCCGCGGAGTGTTTTCAGGAGAAAGATCTCTCCTTCTCATTTCACCGAAGGCGCACAAACAGGCTGTCGCCCGAGCCTCGGTTTCGGAGGAGTAGGGAACATAGTCTTAATTTCTTTTAGAGGCCGACCCATGATGCATAGAGTTGTAGTTGTGCTCCGTGCGCCCCCAAAAGGTGCATTGAATGAACCCGGGAGAGTCCATGACTGCTAGGTCATAGGCATCGCCACGGTACCGAATGTATAATAATATGCCTTGGCTATTCCTGGTGCTCAATTTACTGGCATTTAGAGGAACATCCTGGGTTAAGTTAAGTAGGTAAACCATCTTCTAGTGATATAAAAGCATATCATTGCTATAAACAGGGGAGTTCTACATACTACATACCACCACTGTGGCCGTGGATGCCTAATGCATTTTCAACCGGGAAAAAAATGGACATTGAACGACAGCGACGAATTTCTTATAGTAGCAAAAATTTTTTACGTTTTGACGAATTCAAAGCAATAACTGCAGCAGTTTTTATTTTGTTCAAAATGTGGTTACAGTTCACGTCGAACAAAAAGAATTAAGAAAACAAAAACACAATTCACACACAAATTAGAATTATAAATTCGTAATTTCATTAACGCCATCGATTATGGATAGAGTAAGTTTTCTAGATTTCAATATCACCGCGGAAGAGTTTAAGCAATTGGAAATGACCGAAAGAAGCCAGAAGCACAACATGAACGGTGTACTAAGTATATCGTTACTCTTTTCAAAATAAAATTCTGAACCCACCTATAAATATTTGACAATGGTGACAGATTAACTTTCGTCTAGAAATGTACTTCTTCTGATTTTAAAATACTATCGACTATCTGTCACTTGATGGTTGCTCAATCAATCTATGACGGAACAAAACTGATTCGTTTGACAGTTTTAATAATTTGTATGGGAAAATATGATAATCATTTTTAGTATTTCCTTCTCAATTTTTCCACATTTTCTCACCGTTTAAACCTTCCCTGGACCACGGCAAACATTTCAAAACCAAAATCAGCTAAATTGGCCCAGCCGTTCTCGAGTTTAAGCGAGACTAACGAACAGCAATTGATTTTTATATACCTAGTCAGGTCATAAGTATTGTCACACAGTAAAAACTTTTCTTTTAGAATGCCGCAATAGAATTCGAATTTCGAATTGTTCATGGAAATAAAAATGTATATTTTTTAGAATTTTACTCATTTTTAAATATGCAGTGGACGCTTAAAGAAGACCGTGTTGCAGTTATTGCGTTGCATCGTTGCGGTAACGAGACAATTAAAATTTTTGACGTAGGTATTTCAGTATTGAATTAAGCTCGCCTTTGTACATGTTGTTTCCGTTGTATTAATTGTATGTCATGTATTTACTGTGTGCAATAAAGAATAAAAATAAAAAATAGGTACTGACAAATTTGAATATAACCAAAAGATTCGTTTATCGCACCATCAAACGATACAATGAAGACTCTAGTGTAGATGACAGATTAAGAAGTGGTCGCCCTCGGTTTATTAGGACTCCAGCAGTGATAAAAGCTGTGAAGACGCGAATACAAAGAAATCCCAAACGTAAGCAGAAACTGTTGGCCCTTCAGATGGGGTTAAGCAGAACCACGGTGAAAAGGATGTTAAATGAATACTTAGGGCTTCGGGCATATCGAAGAAAAACAGGACATCGTTTGAATGCTCGTCTAATGGACCTGAGACTGAAGAGATGCCGAGCTTTGTTGAAGCGGTACGCGGGAAGAAAATATCGGGGAATTCTTTTTTCGGATGAAATTTTACCGTAGAAGAGAGCTACAACAAACAAAATGATAAGGTGTACGCACACAGTAGTGAAGAAGCGAGCAACCGTATTCCGCGTGTCCAACGAGGTCATTTTCCATCCTGGCTCATGGTATGGTTGGGTTGAGTTTCTTATTGGGGCTTAACAGAGGTACATTTTTATGAGAAAGGTGTAAAAACGAATGCAGTTGTGTATCAAAATACAGTCCTGACGAACCTTGTGGAACCTGTTTCTCATACCATGTTCAATAACAGGCACTGAGTATTCCAACAAGATTCGGCGCCAGCTCATAGAGCGAAGAGCACGCAAGACTGGCTGGCGGCGCGTGAAATCGACTTCATCCGGCACGAAGACTGGCCCTCCTCCAGTCCAGATTTGAATCCGTTAGATTACAAGATATGGCAACACTTGGAGGAAAAGGCGTGCTCAAAGCCTCATCCCAATTTGGAGTCACTCAAGTCATCCTTGATTAAGGCAGCCGCCGATATTGACATGGACCTCGTTCGTGCTGCGATAGACGACTGGCCGCGCAGATTGAAGGCCTGTATTCAAAATCACGGAGGTAAATTTGAATAAACTTGAGTGTCATAAGAATCTATGTTTTTTAAGTTCATTTTGGTATATAAATGGTTACATAATGAATAAACTTGTTTCAATTATTTTATATTAAACATTTGACAGAATTTATGACCTGACTAGGTATATAGAAGATAGATTTCAGGACTAATTTGGTAGATGATAGTCACCTTATATGCCTAAATAAGGTAACTATCATCTTAGTTATTGATTACCTTAGATATATTTAGGTAATCAATAATTCTCATCCAAGTTAAGAATTAACGACGTTGCTGTTATATTAACTATTCTAAATTGTACAAGAATAAAAATAATGTTGTTTGTCCATTTTGTATCAAAACAACGTCTTAAAAAGTCGAAAATTGTCAAAAACTATTATATATTTTAAAAAATAAGTATTTACTGAATTTATAAGTTGCAGCCATCTAGTTAAATCAGCCATTCAATGGGATGGCTAGCCCGTAATTAAACGCCGACATTCAATGAAATGGCTAAAAGACAAGTAGCGAAATCGTTGAATATAAATTTCAGCGATTTGGGTGAACATAAGGTTTGGGTGGTTAAAAAGAAACAACCTAAATCAATGGAGTTCAGCAGGAAGTGGCAGAGAATCGTTCAGGTCGGTGATGTAAAAAAAATTAAATCACCTGCTTGATTTTACGTCAGCCAAACTCAAAGGGCCAGCTTACTAAATATAAGCTAGCCCTTTGAGTTTGGCTGACGTAGCCAACTAGTTAAACGATTGGCATTAAATTAAATATCGGCATTTAATTAACGGGTTAGCCTATACATTAAATTGCTGATTAAATGTTTTGCTATTCCATTAAGTTTATTCTCATGTCTCGGTTGATACTGCGATTTCCAATCTGATTGTGGTGTTTTTAACAAGATTTTAAATTAAAAAAAATTATAAAAAAAATAACGTATAATTAATATATGTATCTTATACATTGACAACAGCACAAGACAGTACCTTGTCTGACTTACTGACTTATATACAACGCACAGCCTACGGTATTTGACTTTAAAATAAGAATTTCGAAAAATATATTCCTTAAATACCCAAGACGAGCAAAAAGCGTCATTTTTTTTTATTTGAGCTTTTTTAATTAGTACCTAATCTATATATTATGTTCACATGAATTTTGTTAAAACCTATTATTTTTCTATTACAAATATAGATGTAAGGTATGTAGATTTAACCTAATAGCAATATTTTTGACATTTAAGGGCTTCGCTGAGGCGCGGTATGGCATTCTCCTACTCCTTCAAGCATCCCCCTCTGAGGAAAATGCGCAACGTGAGCACTGAAACGGGAATCTACAGCCAAGGAAATTCGCCTAGGGTAACGTCATATTGTAATAATTATCTTGCTTGCTTAAAGTTTAACGAAGGGCAGTTCACAACCGTTTGCCCGCAAACCACAGTTGGTCCCTTTTTATGTCCAGTGGGAAATGCCTTTACGCATCCTCCGCTGCAGCATTCCCGCCGGCGAAGCGGAATGTGGACTCGTCCTTTCTACAGCGGTGGTATGCTGATCATACCACGTGAGAAGGACCCACTAAAACGCCCGGGTACTCCTCCGGCCGCCGTTAGTGATATGCACGGGTACTTTGCGGCTATCCGGGACAACCTTAGTTGATCCCTACAAGCACGGGAAGGGGACCGAACGATATTGCGCTGAATTGAATGAAAAAGTGCACATCCACCTTACAAAATTTCACAGCCAAACAACTGTATTATTTAATAAGCTGCTGCGACATCAGTCACGTACAATAAGGATTTTATCATCAAGCTATCTAACAATGAAAGTCCCGGCTAAATCGGTACTATCGTTTTTGGAGATAAAGTGGAATACACGGACAAACAATTAAACAAAATAAAAAGTATCATCCCTGCTTTAAAGCATCTGCTATTTAACAGGATCTCATATGAGGCGAAGTAAAAAAAAGTTGTTAAAATATTAAATAAAAATATTAAAAAGTTACCTCAACCTTACAGATTACCACAGCCGAATATTGATTGATGATTTTATTGATTGATGTAGTTTTCTTGTTCGTGAGTAGGTAAGGTCAGGGCCGGATCTACTTAATGTATTTTTGGAAAGCCTAGGGCTCCATGGGTACAAAGGGCATACCTAAAACAATAGGCGATATTTTAATTTAAAAAATCGATCTGCAATTTGTTTGGCAATCCTGAGATCAATTACCCATTTGCGCGTTCTTTTAATGCCAATTGCCTAGTTGAGTAATTATGTAGGCCCTTAAGTAAGTTAGTCCAGTGCCCCACAAATTCACGATCCGCCATGGCTAAGGTCGTCAATGCTTACGGAGGAAGTAACCTTCAGGATAATTGTGGCTATTGCTGTACAAACAGTTCTGGCACTAGCTGTCTTTGTAGAAACCTATGCCACTTAACATCAGGAGGATGATTCATTTGCTTATTTAAAACAGCATAATAATTATATTTTAAGATGAACAAATGGTCATTACATTAGTCTTACATTGATCTGGAATCAATCAAATCAATTTTTTTACACACATATTTCGTCTTGAGACTTTTGTTACTTTACCGGGCATAAAGGCGAGCTGAGCTCCAGCTTTAAAAAATGGTTTGTTGGCAACGGCTCCGGCTTTACTGTATGAGGTATATACCGGAGTTTATATACCTAATACAGTAACGCCTGAACCGTGAGAGCTCGCGAATAGGGTCGTAACTAACCAGGGCTGACTCCTGGTCCTCCGAGAGGATGTGTGAAGACACTATTACTATTAAACGCGCTGAAACCGGCAGTAAAATACCCCACTTAGTTTGTTTCGCCGGGTCTTCTCAATTGGGGCGTATTGAGACCGGTGCTAGCACTAAAGTGCGTTCTTCGATATATTTATGGTCCGTTTAGATGGACAACACTAATAAATAATAACATACTCAATGAACAGAACTCAGACTATTCAATCATTTGTATAAAAAATATAAAATAATAAAAAGCAGCAATAATCAAACTTAATTAATTGAATAAAATACATTGATACGACAAAATATGTTTTGACAATTTACAAATATTAACTTTTAAACATTCACGTATCATAATTATAATTTATAGCACCCAGGTATTATTAAAAATTATATATATAAATATACCTTTTTATAAAGGTAAAATAACCTTTTTATATTACCCGACGTTTCGATCAAGTTGATCGTGGTCGCGGGTAGACTGGCTCGGCGGTATTTACAAATACCTGTAAAAGGTTTACGTGAATTAAAACTTATTATATTTTATTTTATTTTAAACCAATATATATTTAATAGAATAAATAAATTAAAAATATGCATTTTACAGGATCGGAGCCCAGAGGAAGCACCAAGTAGAGGCCGTGCAGGAGTACGGTAAGACATATATTATACATTGTATATAAAAATGCTAACGAACTACTCTAAGACTAATTTCAGATTTTATATTGTTTTTTTAACATCTACAAACATATTACGATTTTAAACAAAACTAGTCTTCACGCGCAGTTTAACCGGCATAGCTGTACATCTTGTGAGAACCTGTTGATAAAATATAGTCACTGTTACTCCTGGATAATTTAGCTCTTGAATGATATTTCACTATCGATTTAGAGTCGAATATTTTTTAAGAAGCCACGTAGCCGTAGTCGCAGCTTATGCTAAAATACGTATATACTACTTTTACTTCGGCTGCGTTACTTTGGGCTAACGCTGACTTTAACGTGCGACTTCGTTTACTTAGAAGGTGAAAACATTTTAAATTATACATACGTACCTATGTATTTGAAGGACATAACAATTGCGGCAATCATGATTTTTGCAAAAATTTAACTGATTACGCAGTGGCAGCTCTTATAAGAAAAAAAACCATGATTTTAAGACTTCTTGATTGGTGTTCGGCGATGATTCTAGCCTTCCTCGATAAATAGGCTATTTAAAACTGAAAGAATTTTTCAAATCGGACCAGTAGTTCCTGAGATTAGCGCGTTCAAGCAAACAAACAAACTCTTCTGTATATTTTATGCAGTTATTACACAAAATATAGGTATAATTCAATATCAACCTTGTTCTCGCTTAATCAATTTGATTTTTTTATTTAACCCGCTATGTGATCACTGCGTGGTTATGGGCTCTGGTTTATTATTAATCTAGCCTGATTTTAAAATTCGACTGCTTTAGCAGCTCGATCGTAACGGTTGTTTCTGAGATCTGGCCTAGGTTCAATTCCCACCCGAGACAACTATTTGTCTCGGGTGGCAATCGAATTGTTGCGAGTTTGTCTGTGGTTTGTGTTCGTGAATTATACCTATGTTTATAAAATAACCAGCCACACTTAAATTTATGACCCAAGCGCCGAATGTGTCTTTCTTTATAAAAAAAAAGAACTTATTCGAAAAATCATCTAGGTGTCTTATTTGCACTATGTTTTATGAAAGGTTTTCACAGGACCCGACAAATGCTAGTTAAACTGCTCACTATGTTTTGTTCATAATAAGGGCACATGCAAAGAACAAGAAGTGTCAAAATAAAGACAGACTTTTGAAAAACTGAATCAAAAATATAGAAGTAAGTATAACATTTTTGAGATCATGGTTCGGTCATGAACAAATATGTATTTTTTTATATCTGTTTACTTTTTTTAAGTTTCTGATTGGGTATTAAATTGCATATAAAAGATTGGCTTCAAACAGAAAATAGGAAAGAAGTCACTTTTCTAGTTCTTTGCTTGTGTTACTTTATTTTCATGTATAGGTACACATTGGTTTATAAATTGTGTTCTCAATTCATCGTTCTTACACATACCATTTATATTATAATTTGTTAAAATAAAATAGGCATGAAGACTAGTCAGTCAGTCAGTAAAAATATGATTAGTCAGTTAGTTAGATTACTAAAAAATATTAGACATGTATTTTTTTATTTATCAAATCAATAAAACTTGACAAATATACATTGTATACAGAACAACAACAAACTATACATTTCAGGAGAATTTCAGGGCTTGTGAAGTCCCTACTAGGTAAATTTGTACCTAGAAGTGTCGCCACACGAAATTTCAACGCGCTATAGGTATCCCCGTATTTTTTTGTTTGAGGGACGAAAAAAAAGTGTCCATTATTTTTTGGTAATCTAACTGACGGACTAAATTGATTTTTTTATTCTTCATGCCTATTGAACATATCGTCCCACCGCGTCGGTGATAGAGCAATATCGTGTAAGTCACTTACAGCCGTCAAGAAATATTTCTATTAGTAGTGTCATAAATTGTGAAATACCAATTTGGTACAGCAACTTGCGCGCGATTACAGTATCACCGACGATAGGTAATTTGTAGCTACTACAGGAGGCTAATCTCGAAAATATATTACTATGACTTCGATAAAAGTATTCGCCACTCGTTTACTGCGCATGCTAACAATATTTTAAATAATAATATGTAAAATTAAGGTAATGTAGCTTCATTAATGCAGTGACAATCACAAAGGAAATGCGTTATGATAACCCTATTGTAGTGAAGACAATTTTACCGAACTCATAGTCGTTTGACGTGGTTAACCTCCATATTTAATTTGTAATCTTGTAGTAATATCACAATAGTCTCAAGCAATCAGAATAGAAACACTACATACTGTGGTATTTATAAACAATTCTTAGCCCACACAAATATTTAGGGTTGTAATTGTTATGTTAATGGTTGTATTAAACATGTATGTGTATTCATTTTTCATTTCATTCATTTAATTTTCATTGGTTGGTATGCCAGTTTTGCAATTTCTTTGTTCAAGATAAGAACATATTTCGGATCATGCCTTTAATATGTATTTATTATCATGCCTTTAATATGTATTTTATATATGTATTTATTATTATTTTTAAAGTAATGTAATATTTATATTTTATCTGAAAAATCTGTAAAGATAGTTAATTTTTTGTCAATCTGATTTTAATCAAAAACTATACATATTTTGTAATACATAGTCAAACACAATTGGGATGATCAAAAATATGTTCTGATCATGAACAAAGAAATTGGAAAAGTGGCATACCAACCAATTAAAATTATGGTTGTTAATTAATATAATTTATTGTTAGTAATTATTTTCCTAAAACGATTCCAATATACAATACACAACAGTTACAAGCAGTAATCATAAAACAAATATGAGTTTTAGTTTTTTAAACTATCATTTTTAATAGATGTTCCAAAGCTGGAATACATTACATACATTGTTCTACGACATTACTAATGTAATGTATAATTCCTGCGTTGGTAAATTTATAATCATATTAACGTAACTAAATAGATAAGTCGGCTCAACAAAAAGTTTGTGAATGGTATGGTATTTAGTTAGTTTGTATTTAGTCTTTTGCGGTATTGTCAGCAAGTAGGCAAGCATGGATCATTATGTAAAATTATTTTTAGTTACATTACTTTTCAGAGGTTTATTATATTTAATTTATTTATTTAAACTTTATGCACGTTACAACTATCGTACAGTGGCGGACTTAATGCCAAAGGCATTTTCTACCAGTCAACCTTAGGGTGGTGCAGAGAAAAGAAGAATAGTAGGTGCACATTTATTCAAGACAAAGACAATTTTAAATAAACCTAAAAATAATATACACAGATATACATACTATACATAAATAATAAATATATAGCCTAATAAATTCTACTACTTATAATATATACTACATAATATATATATATAGATATACCCATTCGGCAAATGTTGATCAGACGGGTTGTAGCATCAGTTAATTGTTGATCAGTTAGCAATTGTTGATCGAAACAGCTTTTGCTGATCTAATGTATGATTCGGCATACAAATGTGGCTCCAATTTGATCAACAATTGCTGACCCTCTAGCGACACAAATAAGAACTATTCACTGCATTATTTATACAAATCCGCTCCATCTATTGTTGATCTGATTCAAATGGACCAATCAGAGGTCACCTTTGCCATGATTGGTTGGTTTTGTTATGCGCTGTTGCCACTTCGCTTCGCAATCTATACGCTATGATGAAAGCAAGACAGTGTTAAGTTAGGGCATGTAGAGAAGGACTTAGGAGCTTGGTTCTCCATAAGATTCGACAACTTTTTTTTATTACAACCTTTTATTTTTTTCTTTCACCTATCCCATTATCTGTAATCAAATCTTGCAAGTTAAATTTGACACACTACGGTTTCCGATTGAGTAAAAATTTTGCACGCATAATATGTATATCGCGTGACAATGCAATATTATGATGACATGGAGCTGATCTAATGATGGAGCTGGAAGGTGGCCATAGGAACTCCGTTATAATACGACATAACCCTATCGAATTTGGGCTCGTATGATTCGTCCCGATGAGTACTTTGTCTGTAGATGGTATCCAGGGTCTGATGATGGAGCTGGAAGGTGGCCATAGGAAGTCCGTAATTAAACGACACACACCCATCGAGTTTGGGCTCGTTTGATTAGTCTTGACGAGTACTTTGGTCCTAAATGGTATCTAGGGTCTGATGATGGAGCTGGAAGGTGGCCATAGGAAGTCCGTAATAAAACGACACAACCCCATCGAGTTTGGGCTCGTTTGATTAGTCTTGACGAGTACTTTGGTCCTAAATGGTATCCAGGATCTGATGATGGAGCTGGAAGGTGGCCACAGGAAGTCCGTAACAAAACGACACAATCCCATCGAGTTTGAGCTTGCTTGATTAGTCTTGACGAGTACTTTGGACCTAAATGGTATTCAGGGTCTGATGATGGAGCTGGAAGGTGGCCGTAGGAAGTCCGTAATAAAATGACACAATCCCATCGAGTTTGGGCTCGTTTGGTTAGTCTTGACGAGTACTTTCGTCCTAGATAATATCCATATGCAACTCCATCAGATTTAATAAAATAAGTTCGTTCCATTTGTTATGACTGAATGTAAATTATATTTGATTAGATGGATGACCCAATGCCAAGGTGAGCACGTGCCGAAAGCTGAATGGTATGAATATCACTAATGTTGCGCCTCGGGGTACCAGGGCGAACCCTGTTGTAGCCCTCTTCCCCCTACAATGGACCTCTGGGGGGACCTACGCCGTAGTAAATATCTCGACACTTTACAAGCTCGCGGGATAGATTATAATTTAACGGAGGATACGTGTCGTCGTTGATACTGCAACACCGTAAGTGACAGTTTCTAATAAGGTGTGATTTCATATGTTAAGAAATATTTTCTTTACATATGTTTTGAACGGCAATCAAATATATTTGCTACATTTGATTTTCAACCTTATTAGCTATTGTCACTTACGCGGTGTTGTATACTTTCATATTATATTTATTGTGAAATGGAACTATCTTTTGTTTCGCTTGCGATGTTGCCGCTCCGCAGCATCGGTGTACATTTTCGCGGCATTTGTTGATCTCCCAACGTTTATATTGATCAACAAAGTCACACAAAGTGTAAAATAAATGGCGGTTATAAAATCAACAATTGCCGTGTGAGTTGGTGACGAGCTAGAGTGTTCGCAGCGTAGTTAGGCACTGGGTCGCAATGAGGGGAATTCTTATATTCGAAGTATGACATGATATTATCAAAATTATCTAAGCTACAAGCCTCTAAAGGTGGATCCAGGGTGGATCCAGGGTCAAGCTAGCCGGGGACGTGGCGCAGGTGGTGCTGACGCAGCAACCCGCCGCGATACCGATCGTTGCGAGGTTTGCGGCATGAAAAATCATAGTGGTGAAAAGTGTCGTTATAAGGGTTATACGTGTCAAAAGTGCGGTGTAAAAGGCCATTTAAAAAAAGTATGTGGTAGTTCAAAAAACACGCGTGTTTATCATGTGGACTCAATTGAAGGAAGCAGTGGTAACCAGCCCCAGGACAAGGGTTGTGAGGAGTGCCAGAATTTTAACATAAACTGATTGTATGCATTTTTTAAATCGATTTTACTATATAATTCGCCCCCTCCAATCTTAGCAAACACCTCCTCAATCCTCGGTAAAGGGTATTTTTCAATTATCAGGTCTTTATCAGGTGAAAAGTCTCCCGCGATTTTGACTTGACCGTTTTCCTTTAAGACCGGTACTATCGGAGTGGCGTATTTCGCGTGATCAATAGGCACTAAAATACCTAAACCTACTAATCGGTCTATTTCGTGTTCGACCTTAGGTCTTAGGGCAAAGGGTACGGTTCGTGGCTTAAAAAACTTCGGCACAGAGTTTTCTTTTAATTGTAGGGTAACTTTGAATTTATTAAATGAACCCAACTCATCTCGCCATAGATCTGGATATTTTCCAAGCAGTTCCAGTACATCATTATCGCAACTTACTAAAGAGTTAATGTTAGTTGTTATTATTAAATTAAAAGCGGACATGAAATCCCTACCTAACAATGGGGGACCTCCATTCTTAACAACGAAAACTTTAATATTTCTTTGTAAATTATTAAATTTTGCTCTAGTAGTGAAAAATCCTAGTGGAGAGATTTTATGCCCATTGTACAAGCACATTTTTACATTACAATTTTGTAGCTGATATTGCGAAAACTTTTTGAAATAAAAAATATCTGAAATAACAGTGCTGCCCGATCCTGAGTCTAGTTCCATTTTAATAAATTGATCACCTAAAACTAATTCGATTTCAATAGGCTTATCAGCCGCGTACCTTATGTTAAAATTCTGGCACTCCTCACAACCCTTGTCCTGGGGCTGGTTACCACTGCTTCCTTCAATTGAGTCCACATGATAAACACGCGTGTTTTTTGAACTACCACATACTTTTTTTAAATGGCCTTTTAAACCGCACTTTTGACACGTATAACCCTTATAACGACACTTTTCACCACTATGATTTTTCATGCCGCAAACCTCGCAACAATCGGTATCGCGGCGGGTTGCTGCGTCAGCACCATCTGCGCCACGTCCCCGGCTAGCTTGACCCTGGAACTTCGCGCGGTATACTGGTTCCTCCTTGATAGAAATGGCCTCCAAACTGCTGCCTAACAAGGCCTTTGCCTCCTTGGCACAGGCTGCCTGCTCCGCCATTTCAATAGCCCGCGACAACGTGAGCGTCGACGGGTTCTGCTCAAACAACTTGTCGCGTTCTGGACCTGCACTCAGGCCGAGGACGAAACGATCTCTCAAATTCGTTTCTAGAGCGGTGCCGAAGTCGCAGTAAGTCGCCAGACCTCTTAATCGCGCCGCCCATTCTCCAACGGTTTCGCCTGTTGTTCTACTGGCACCAAAAAATTTCGCCTTGTCCACAAACGAGCACACTTTTGGCTTGAAATGGCTGTCGAGTAATCCAACTAATTCAGTAAAGCTCAGCGTTTCCAAGTCCTTTGGAAATGCTAGGTTGAGTACTAGACGATACGTCTCCTCCGTAAGATGACACAGTAATATTCCACTCTTCACATCGTCCTTAACGCCGTTAATCTTCAAAAACTGCGTTAATTTACCCTTAAAAATTTGCCTTTCGCTGGTTTTATGGTCAAATGAAGACAGATTTCCAAGAAACGCGTTCATTTTGTCTACGCGTAGGTACTCGTTCGTACACCTCGTCGCCAATGATACGTATGCAGAGCGGGAACGGAAAGAGAAGCAACCGTCTTGCTTGAACACTGATTTATTACTGAGGTAGGGTGGGGGATGCGCGCGGCGAGCATGTCGCGCGCGCAAGCTTCACATATATATCAAGTCCTCTTCCCCCTACAATGGACCTCTGGGGGGAACTACGCCGTAGTAAATATCTCGACACTTTACAATCTCGCGGGATAGATTATAATTTGACGGAGGATACATGTCGTCGTTGATACTGCAACACCGTAAGTGACAGTTTCTATTAAGGTGTGATTTCATATTATGTTAAGAAATATTTTCTTTACATATGTTTTGAACGGCAATCAAATATATTTGATTTGATTTTCAACCTTATTAGCTATTGTCACTTACGCGGTGTTGTATACTTTCATATTATATTTATTGTGAAATGGAACTATCTTTTGTTTCGCTTGCGATGTTGCCGCTCCGCAGCATCGGTGTACATTTCCGCGGCATTTGTTGATCTCCCAACGTTTATATTGATCAACAAAGTCACACAAAGTGTAAAATAAATGGCGGTTATAAAATCAACATTTGCCGTGTGAGTTGGTGACGAGCTAGAGTGTTTGCGGCGTAGTTAGGCTCTGGGTCGCAATGAGGGGAATTCTTATATTCGAAGTATGGCACGATATTATCAAAATTATCGAAGCTACAAGCCTCTAAAGGTAGATCAACATTACACAACAATATATATATATATATATATATATATATAAATATATATATATATATATATATAGATATCCCCACGGGCACTTAGTGGCTCCACCGTGCCATATAGCTAGTATTTTGTTGATCCGTTTTCATTTGTTGATCCAGGTAGTTTAATTTGATCCAATGCCGGATATGTCATACTTAAGTGGTTCCGAACGGAGCCAAAAGTGCTTATGCGAGTAATAATAATAATTATGACGATTTTATACAAATCCACCTTTTTGGTATTTGGGCACTAGTTGATCCGATTCAAATGCACCAATCACGGCGCTTCGTTTTGTCATGGGCTTTGTCATTGGCTGCTTAAGAAACGAAATTTTATATTGTATTTTGCCGACACTTAACAGCTAGTAACAGCTTGCCAATCCTTAAACTTCTATATCCTACTTATATTATAAACGTGAAAGTTTGTGAGTATTTAAGGATGTTTTTTTTTCACGCAAAAACTACTTAATGTATTTTGATGAAATTTGGTATGGAGGTTACTGACTCCCTGGATTAACATCATCATCATCATCATCATCATCATAATCATCATCTTCATCATCAACAGCACGTATATCATCCACTGCTGAACATGGGCCTACTCTCGAGGGAGCGTTTTTGCCGAAGTCACCACGCTTGGCAGGCGGATTGGTGACCGCAGTATTATGTTGTAATCCACAGGAAAACAGGCTGCTGCCCTTACCCTGGTATACGCTTGTTATACATGATGTTATAACAATCGGGACCAACGGCTTAACGTGCTTTCCGAGGCACGGAGGGTAGTCCCTCAACCAACCAGATTCGGAAAGAAATCTTAGAATTTACACAAAGATTGATTGTCAGGTGTGGGGATCGAACCCACGACCTCCGAGGCTTAACTCCGTAGCGTAGCGATCCAAATACCGCTACGCTACGGAGGTTGGTTGGATTAACATATAAGATATTATTATTGCGCGGGCGCAGCCGCGGGCGGAAATATCACTACATAGTATAAAACAAAGTCGCTTTCCGTTGTCTGTCCGTCCCTATGTATGCTTAGATCTTTAAAACTACGCAACAGATTTTGATGAGGTTTCAATAGATAGAGTGATTCAAGAGGAAGCTTTATATGTATGATACGTCAGTATTGCACCCGTGCGAAGCCGGGGCGGGTCGGTAGTAGTATTATAAATGCGAAAGTCTGTGAGTATGTAAGTATGTTTGTTGCTCTTTCACGCTAAAACTACTACTAAGTGGATTTTAATAAAATTTGGTATGATGGTTGCTGACACCCTAGATTAACATATACTTAGGATATTATTTCTACGCGGGCGAAGTCGCGGCCGGAAATTTAGTATTTTAAATGCGACAGTTTGTAAGAATATATTAAATATGTTTATTGACCTTTCACGGAAAAACTACCAAATGGATTTTGATGAAATTTGGTATGGATGCTACTGACTCCATGGATTAACATAAAGGTTTTTTTTTCTTTTCGGTCAACTACTTCTTCTCAGTTTCATCAGATTATTTCGTCAGATTATTTTTACATCTTCAACCTCAACTTTCAACACCGAAGTGTTTGATTTCTATAAAATTCTATTGTTTCTATTAAAATTCTATTCTATAAAACTCAATTATGCTACCAGTATATTTTTTTATTTTACTTTAAAATTCTCTAAATCCTTGTCTTTTCCAATAGTCCATCTAAAATATCAGCTATTTTTCCCTAAATAAGAGAGAATTCCCTAAAAGTGGAAACACTGAGCGCAGGGGGCAGGAGGCGCGGTGCAATTCTCGATCATACTCGAGTTGGATCTTACAATGTATGATATATTACAAATATAAAATCTGTTGGATCAACGTATGTATTAATTTTCGTAAATATAGTATAAAACGAAACCATGTTATTGATTTTACGAAAAAAATACAAAGTTAAAGTGTATATATGGAGCCAATAAGTATTGGAATTGAGATAAAAATCGGAGCCAAGAAACATTGTTGAATATAAAAAATACGACCGTTACGGATGCATTTATGTTTCGATATTTGGGTAAAAAAATCGTGGAGTATAAATACATGTCTAGGAATATGTACGGCAACGTCGCCAACTGGAAGGCTACGTTGCCACTCCGCTCGAAATATATCAAAATGGAGTCAAGATATTCCGCAAAAAAGGTGGAGCCAATAGTGCATTGGCTCACTGCTGGATCAACATACTACGCAAAAAGGTGTTTATATATATATATATATATATATATTGTCCGCTTTACGGCAAATGTTGATCAGGCCGAAATATGCATTAAATGTTGATCCACCTTTAGAGGCTTGTAGCTTAGATAATTTTGATAATATCATGTCATACTTCGAATATAAGAATTCCCCTCATTGCGACCCAGAGCCTAACTACGCCGCAAACACTCTAGCTCGTCACCAACTCACACGGCAAATGTTGATTTTATAACCGCCATTTATTTTACACTTTGTGTGACTTTGTTGATCAATATAAACGTTGGGAGATCAACAAATGCCGCGGAAATGTACACCAATGCTGCGGAGCGGCAACATTGCAAGCGAAACAAAAGATAGTTCCATTTCACAATAAATATAATATGAAAGTATACAACACCGCGTAAGTGACAATAGCTAATAAGGTTGAAAATCAAATCAAATATATTTGATTGCCGTTCAAAACATATGTAAAGAAAATATTTCTTAACATAATATGAAATCACACCTTAATAGAAACTGTCACT
The DNA here is from genome assembly GCA_947037095.2 of Nycteola revayana. NCBI lineage: Eukaryota > Metazoa > Arthropoda > Insecta > Lepidoptera > Nolidae > Nycteola > Nycteola revayana. The sequence goes on along the minus strand of OX344842.1, from coordinate 27,102,339 downwards.
TACGGTGTTGCAGTATCAACGACGACATGTATCCTCCGTCAAATTATAATCTATCCCGCGAGATTGTAAAGTGTCGAGATATTTACTACGGCGTAGTTCCCCCCAGAGGTCCATTGTAGGGGGAAGAGGACTTGATATATATGTGAAGCTTGCGCGCGCGACATGCTCGCCGCGCGCATCCCCCACCCTACCTCAGTAATAAATCAGTGTTCAAGCAAGACGGTTGCTTCTCTTTCCGTTCCCGCTCTGCATACGTATCATTGGCGACGAGATGTACGAACGAGTACCTACGCGTAGACAAAATGAACGCGTTTCTTGGAAATCTGTCTTCATTTGACCATAAAACCAGCGAATGGCAAATTTTTAAGGGTAAATTAACGCAGTTTTTGAAGATTAACGGCGTTAAGGACGATGTGAAGAGTGGAATATTACTGTGTCATCTTACGGAGGAGACGTATCGTCTAGTACTCAACCTAGCATTTCCAAAGGACTTGGAAACGCTGAGCTTTACTGAATTAGTTGGATTACTCGACAGCCATTTCAAGCCAAAAGTGTGCTCGTTTGTGGACAAGGCGAAATTTTTTGGTGCCAGTAGAACAACAGGCGAAACCGTTGGAGAATGAGCGGCGCGATTAAGAGGTCTGGCGACTTACTGCGACTTCGGCACCGCTCTAGAAACGAATTTGAGAGATCGTTTCGTCCTCGGCCTGAGTGCAGGTCCAGAACGCGACAAGTTGTTTGAGCAGAACCCGTCGACGCTCACGTTGTCGCGGGCTATTGAAATGGCGGAGCAGGCAGCCTGTGCCAAGGAGGCAAAGGCCTTGTTAGGCAGCAGTTTGGAGGCCATTTCTATCAAGGAGGAACCAGTATACCGCGCGAAGTTCCAGGGTCAAGCTAGCCGGGGACGTGGCGCAGGTGGTGCTGACGCAGCAACCCGCCGCGATACCGATTGTTGCGAGGTTTGCGGCATGAAAAATCATAGTGGTGAAAAGTGTCGTTATAAGGGTTATACGTGTCAAAAGTGCGGTGTAAAAGGCCATTTAAAAAAAGTATGTGGTAGTTCAAAAAACACGCGTGTTTATCATGTGGACTCAATTGAAGGAAGCAGTGGTAACCAGCCCCAGGACAAGGGTTGTGAGGAGTGCCAGAATTTTAACATAAGGTACGCGGCTGATAAGCCTATTGAAATCGAATTAGTTTTAGGTGATCAATTTATTAAAATGGAACTAGACTCAGGATCGGGCAGCACTGTTATTTCAGATATTTTTTATTTCAAAAAGTTTTCGCAATATCAGCTACAAAATTGTAATGTAAAAATGTGCTTGTACAATGGGCATAAAATCTCTCCACTAGGATTTTTCACTACTAGAGCAAAATTTAATAATTTACAAAGAAATATTAAAGTTTTCGTTGTTAAGAATGGAGGTCCCCCATTGTTAGGTAGGGATTTCATGTCCGCTTTTAATTTAATAATAACAACTAACATTAACTCTTTAGTAAGTTGCGATAATGATGTACTGGAACTGCTTGGAAAATATCCAGATCTATGGCGAGATGAGTTGGGTTCATTTAATAAATTCAAAGTTACCCTACAATTAAAAGAAAACTCTGTGCCGAAGTTTTTTAAGCCACGAACCGTACCCTTTGCCCTAAGACCTAAGGTCGAACACGAAATAGACCGATTAGTAGGTTTAGGTATTTTAGTGCCTATTGATCACGCGAAATACGCCACTCCGATAGTACCGGTCTTAAAGGAAAACGGTCAAGTCAAAATCGCGGGAGACTTTTCACCTGATAAAGACCTGATAATTGAAAAATACCCTTTACCGAGGATTGAGGAGGTGTTTGCTAAGATTGGAGGGGGCGAATTATATAGTAAAATCGATTTAAAAAATGCTTACAATCAGTTTATATTCGAAGAGTCGTCACAGGAGCTAACAGCAATTAATACCCACAAGGGTCTTTACAAATATACGCGTTTAGTTTATGGTTTGGCCAACGCACCCGCTATTTTCCAAAAGTCCATGGAAACACTATTAGCTGGAATAGACGGAGTCAGTGTCTGGCTCGATGACATATGTATTACAGGTCCCGATAGAAACTCACACATTAAAAGACTAACGGAAGTTTTAAGTAGATTAAGCGATGCCGGTCTACGTCTTCAAAAAGACAAGTGCCAAATTTTCAAACAAAGTGTACTTTACTTAGGCTACGTGATAAGTAAAGAGGGACTAATGACTAGTCCTGAAAAAGTCAAGGCAATATTAAGCGCCCCCGAGCCGACCAACGTGACCGAAGTAAAAAGGTTCTTAGGCGTTGTCAATTATTATAGGAATTTTATTCCTAACGCTTCGTCAGTACTCAGTCCGCTCCACGAACTACTACGAAGCGACGTGCCCTGGCAGTGGGGAGATAGGCAGCGGCAAGCTATGGAGGCAGTGCGCCGTGAATTAGCCTCGGAGCGCGTACTGGCGCACTTCGAGCCGACGGCGCAGCTCGTGCTCACCGTGGACGCGGGCCCGAGCGGGCTCGGCGCCGTGCTCTCGCAGCGCGGGCACGATGACGCTCATGAGCGACCGCTCGCGTATGCATCTCGCTCACTTACCGCTAGCGAGCGTAACTATAGTCAGATACAGAAAGAGGCGACCGCTATCATATTTGGTGTGAAAAGATTCCATCAGTATCTGTACGGTCGCAGTGAGCCTTTCATTTTAAAAACCGATCATAGGCCTTTGGTTTCCATTTTTAATAACAAGACAGGTATACCGGTAACGACAGCTCTAAGACTGCAGAGATATGCTATTACATTATCGGCTTATAATTATGTAGTACATTATGTATCCGGTGATAATAATTTAGTAGCGGATTATTTTTCCCGCGCGCCCTTAAAATGCACAAACGAATCGGAAGAGACCGATAACAATATAGATAACTATTACGCGGTCAAGTTTTTGGATGAAGCGTCGCCCGCTACTACGACACGCGATATAACGCAGGCAACTGAGAGCGATACCGTGATCCAAACTGTCATTAGGTACATGCAAAAAGGATGGCCTCGAAAAATAGTATGAAAGTCTGTTTTACCTTATTTTCAGTGCAAGACCGATTTGCAGTATGAAAAAGGCTGCCTTTTTAGGGGTCATAGAATAGTTATTCCGTCTATATTAAGAGATAAAATGCTACGTGAATTACACGATACTCATTTAGGTATAATTAAAACGAAAAGTTGTTACTGTATAAGGCATGTAGATCAGTTACTGAAGTATACAGGAAGTAAACAGCCCACAGAGATAACCGACATTCCCGGTACCTCTGGGACAGTATACTCGTATAGCGAGCAATTAGCTACGAGTTCACCTGTGGCGACTGAAACTAATGTCGAACCTGTAGTGCCAAATGCGGAATGTGTCACAAATGATGGTGATGGGTAGGAATGGGGCGATTGTGAGGCGATTGTGAGGCGATTGAGAGTGACGGAGGGGCCGCTGATAATTTAGCATCACCGCCGTCACCGGCAGTGCAACCCGAGGTACTAGTGTCCGAGGGCAATCAGTCTCAAAGTACAGGGGAGTGCAATGTGAACGTACCACGCGCACCATCACCCACACTCTCGCGCCAAAAGCGCAATAGAAAGGTGGTAGATTATAAGAAATACTTTTAACGGTTTTGTTATGTCTTCTCATTAGTTTTGGTATTATAATTAGTATTAATGGATACCTATATATATATACATAATATTGTCACCAGGTTTCAAAATCTAAGTGTGAAGGAGTGACATATATGTGAAGCTTGCGCGCGCGACATGCTCGCCGCGCGCATCCCCCACCCTACCTCAGTAATAAATCAGTGTTCAAGCAAGACGGTTGTTTCTCTTTCCGTTCCCGCTCTGCATACGTATCAGGACTACAACAGGGTTCGCCCTTGTACCCTGAGGCGCAACATTAGTGATATTATGACATGTTTATACACCCTCATACCATTCAGCTTTCGGCACGTGCTCACCTTGGCATTGGGTCATCCATCTAATCAAATATAATTTACATTCAGTCATAACAAATGGAACGAACTTATTTTATTAAATCTGATGGAGTTGCATATGGATATTATCTAGGACGAAAGTACTCGTCAAGACTAATCAAACGAGCCCAAACTCGATGGGGTTGTGTCGTTTTATTACGGACTTCCTACGGCCACCTTCCAGCTCCATCATCAGACCCTGGATACCATTTAGGACCAAAGTACTCGTCAAGTCTAATCAAACGAGCCCAAACTCGATGGGATTGTGTCGTTTTATTACGGACTTCCTACGGCCACCTTTCAGCTCCATCATCAGACCCTGAATACCATTTAGGTCCAAAGTACTCGTCAAGACTAATCAAACGAGCCCAAACTCGATGGGATTGTGTCGTTTTATTACGGACTTCCTACGGCCACCTTTCAGCTCCATCATCAGACCCTGAATACCATTTAGGTCCAAAGTACTCGTCAAGACTAATCAAGCGAGCTCAAAATCGATGGGATTGTGTCGTTTTATTACGGACTTCCTGTGGCCACCTTCCAGCTCCATCGTCAGATCCTGGATACCATTTAGGACCAAAGTACTCGTCAAAACTAATCAAACGATCCCAAACTCGATGGGATTGTGTCGTTTTATTACGGACTTCCTATTGCCACCTTCCAGCTCCATCATCAGACCCTGGATACTATTTAGGACCAAAGTACTCGTCAAGACTAATCAAACGAGCCCAAACTCGATGGGATTGTTTCGTTTTATTACGGACTTCCTATGGCCACCTTCCAGCTCCATCATCAGAGCCTGGATACCATTTAGGACCAAAGTACTCGTCAAGACTAATCAAACGAGCCCAAACTCGATGGGATTGTGTCGTTTTATTACGGACTTCCTATGGCCACCTTCCCGCTCCATCATCAGACCCTAGATACTATTTAGGACCAAAGTACTCGTCAAGACTAATCAAACGAGCCCAAACTCGATGGGGTTGTGTCGTTTTATTACGGACTTCCTATGGCCACCTTCCAGCTCCATCATCAGAGCCTGGATACCATTTAGGACCAAAGTACTCGTCAAGACTAATCAAACGAGCCCAAACTCGATGGGATTGTGTCGTTTTATTACGGACTTCCTACGGCCACCTTCCCGCTCCATCATCAGACCCTGAATACCATCTACAGACAAAGTACTCGTCGAGACGAATCATACGAGCCCAAACTCGATAGGGTTATGTCGTATTATAACGGAGTTCCTATGGCCACCTTCCAGCTCCATCATTAGATCAGCTCCATGTCATTATAATATTGCATTGTCACGCGATATACATATTATGCGTGCAAAATATTTTCTCAATCGGAAACCATAAAGTGTGTCAAATTTAACTTGCAAGATTTGATTACAGGTCGAATCTTATGGAGAACCAAGCTCCTAAGTCCTATTCTACATGCCGTTACTTAACACTGTCTTGCTTTCATCATAGCGTATAGATTGCGAAGCGAAGTGGCAACAGCGCATAACAAAACCAACCAATCATGGCAAAGGTGACCTCTGATTGGTCCATTTGAATCAGATCAACAATAGATGGAGTGGATTTGTATAAATAATGCAATGAATAGTTTTTATTTGTGTCGCTAGAGGGTCAGCAATTGTTGATCAAATTGGAGCCACATTTGTATGCCGAATCATACATTAGATCAACAAAAACTGTTTTGATCAACAATTGCTAACTGATCAACAATTAACTGATGCTACAACCCGTCTGATCAACATTTGCCGATGTGATGAAACTGCCAGTAATCTTTTGAATATTTCACCACGAGCCTTTTTCTTAAATACGCACCGACTTTTAGCCATCCTGATATCGAGTGGAAGCTCATTCCATAAGAGGATAGATTGAAGGAAGAAAGAAGAATGCAAGAAATTAGATCGGTGTAATGGACACTGGAGGAGACGGTTGATGCTAGAGCGTAGATTTTTATTGTGGTTATCACAGAGAAATTGAAAGTGAGAAGATATATAGGAAGGAGTATTAGGTGAATCAAGAAAAGTATAAAGAGTTGTAAGCGCTCGCAAGGATCGCCGTTCTCGTATTGGTAACCATTGTAGTTGGGATCGATAAGAGCACACATGGTCAAATTTACGAAGATTGAAAATGAATCGAATGCAGTTATTCAGAAGTCGGTCAAGTTTATTGAGGTGATCTGCATTCATGTCAAAGTAGCACACGTCACCATAGTCAAATACGGGGAAAATTAGGGTCTGCACGAGCATTGTTTTCGTCCTAAGTAGCAGGAAATTTTTGTGACGATAAAAGCACCGTAAAATATTGGTTACTCTTTGACTTACACTCACTATTTGATTTTGCCAACTAAGTGAGGTGTCTAAGAGCAAACCTAGATTTTTCACGCATGGGCTGAAAGGAATAGAAGTGCAATTTAGTATTATAGGTGGCAGACTATCAAGATCCACCTTTTTGACCATGCGATAGCTACTGAGTACTATAGCTTGACGCTTAGTTGGATTTACGGTTAAGCCAAACATTTTAGACCAATTATTTACAATTTCTAAGTCTGAGTTCAGCTTATCGATGACCTCATGAAGATCATCCGTGGTACCCTGAGCGTAAAGCTGTAGATCGTCGACATAAAAATGGTGCGCACATTGAAGTTCATGAGTTAATAAGTTAATAAACAGAGAAAATAAAAGTGGAGATAGAATATCGCCATGCGGGACGCCAGTCTCCAGACAACGCCAGTCAGATGAAGATTTTACGAAAACTGATTGCTGGTGCCCGTGAAGATATGAAGAGAACCATTCCAGTGCTTCATCAGAAACCTAAAAACCAGAAAAGTAAAACGAGTCATTACAGGAGCACGTCAAACCATTTATGTAAGAAATAGTGTTGCATATCGTCAGGGGATCCATGTAAGAAGTGGTGATGAAATGTTGATTTAGATCATCTAATCCGATTGTGCTAGCAAGGTTTGATATTCGCGACTTACCAATACCAAGAGTTGCTAGAAACTTCCAGATGTTGGCAGGAGAAGATGAAGTAATATTATCAAGAATGTGACGGCGTTTAGCATTGCGCACCATGTGATTACAATGATTTCTAGCTAATTTGAATGAAGCGCAGTGATCGTCGGGGCGGTCCTTTTTAAATTTACGGAAAGCACGATCCCTTCGTCGCATGGCCATCTTGATTCCAATTGTCATCCATGGAGCTGGAGGACGCCGTATCTCTTTTTTGACGGGAGCATGGACATCGTAAAGTTTAATTTTTCCGTCATTAAAAAAGTCAACCTTTTCGTCAAGAGAGACCGCCTCCAACAAAGGTTCCCATTGCAACTTAGCCGCGTCACTACACAATTTATCAACGGTCATCTTAACAAAAGAACGCACGTGCATAACCCTGGGCTTAGGTCTAGGAGGCTTAGGAGGATAGGTAGATAAGGTCGTGATGGGAAAAGCCAGGGGCAGGATATTGTCCATGAGAAGCAACTAAGGATGGATTGGAGGAAAGGATTACGTCAAGCCAAGTGTCATTACCAGCAGAATTCTGGTGTGTAGGTTGAAGAGGTAACATATGGAAACTGTTAGACTCAACGATATGCAGGAATTGACGGGTACAGGAAGAATTGTGGGTTATGAGATTGGTGTTAAAATCGCCCATGATGACGTGGTGATTGTACTCTGAACCCAAAGATTCAAGTACCAACTCAAAGTCAGTGAAATAATCAACATCAGGGGGACTGTATACGACACCTATGACAATTTTAGTCCCTTTGACTATAACCTCTAGAAACATATATTCAGTAGAAGCCGAATAGTTCTGATCAGAAACAGCCAGGAATATTTTAAATGGAAGGTCATACCGGAGGTATATCGCAACACCCCCTCCTCTTTTACCTAAACGGTCGTTGCGGACGAGATTGAAGCCAGGAAGGGAACATGTAGTGGACAGAAGATGTGGTTTGAGCCAAGACTCAGAAATCAGAATGGCGTGTACATAACAATTATTAAAAGCATCATACAGGTCACTATAATGGCTAAGGATGCTTTGCGCGTTTATATGGCAAATATTAAGCAAGTAACTGCGATTTATACAAAACTTATCCCTATCCCTTAATAGGTCTCCAAGGGAACAGAAACTCTCGCTGTCAGTTGTAGAAGAAGATTCATTGGCAGAATAATATAAATCACCATCAGTTAAAATAGACATCATTAATATGAATATATAAGTTATTACCATATTATTATAGGTACTTTAAGTATTGACTTTGATGCATATTACTCTACGTCAGAAGTATTTAGATGAGTGTGGCACACTTGACGAAATTCTTCTGCCTTCGAAATAATAGGAACCTATTACCTATGAAATTGCCGTTTTGTATGAAACAATTTAAACTATTTTTTTTCATGTATTTTTTATTTGTATTAATCGAAGTAATTGCCCATGCAATCAATGCATCTTTGCCAACGCAGAGGCAGTTTATTGATGCCCTTCTTTAAGAAATCAGCTGGACGGGAGGCAACAAATTCTTCAAAGGCATTTTGTACTGCCTCTCGGGTATTGAATTTTTTTCCCGCCAAGAAGTTATCCAAATTCTGGAAAAAGTAGTAGTCTGTAAGCGCAAGGTTTGGTGAGTAAGGCGGATGACGGAGAGCTTCCAACCCCATTTCTTGCAACTTGGAGATCGTCTGCTGTGCAGTATGAGGTCGCGCGTTGTCGTGAAGGAGCAGTGGAGACGAGCGATTGACCAATGCTGGTTGGACATGTGCCAGCTTCTCCATCATTGTGTTCAGTTCTTCACAGTACACATCTGCAGTAATGCTCACCCCGTTTGGTAAGAAGCTGTGATAAAACACACCGCCGCTAGACCACCAAACAGTGACCATCACTTTTCTAGGGGTAAGTTTTCGTTTAGGGCATTGTTTAGGTGCTGAACCAGGATCCAACCAACTTACTGAGCGCTTGCGGTTATCAAACAGAATCCATTTTTCATCGCAGGTAACAATGCGGTACAAATTCCTTAATTTGTGTGTCTGTTGAGAAGTGCAAGGCACGTCTCGACGCGTACTTCGCGCTGGCGATTATTGAGTTCGTGGGGCATCCTTTTGTCAAGCTTTTTTACCTTGCCAATTTGACGCAAATGGACCAATATTGTTTTGACGCTAACGTCGAAAGCTGCTACTAATTCAGCGCTGTAGATTGTGTATCATCAGCTTCCACAATCGCCTTTAATTCGTCATTGTCGACCAAAGTCTTCGGACGACCGCGAGGTTCATTTTTCAGGTTGAAATTTCTAGAACGGAAGCAAACAAATAAATAACAGGTGGTGCGTTGGTTTGTAGTGTTAGCTCCGTAAACGTCGTTGATGTTGTGTGCCGCTTGTGCCGCGTTGCTGCCACGACGGTACTCATATTCCATAATTACTCAAGTTTTTAACGTATCCATGATGACGAAAAATATTGAAATGCGATGAAAATGAAACACTTATCAATAAACAAATGACTACAATAGGAAAAAAAACCATGTTTTTAAAATAAAATTAATTTGAAATTAGAATTCTTAGCCAAACAAAAATTATTTTGATTTGAAATGGCCAACTGCAGAACGGCAATTTCATTGGTAAAGACCTAATATTATTCAATGAAATTAAGTTGAAGTTACTTCTGGCAGCGCATTCTTCAGTTCGGGCGGCTGGCACTGCAATTTAGACGGATGACATATAAGGGATGTCTGGAGGATGATGACCTTAAACAGGCAAGGATAGTTATTTAGTAATATAGTGAAGTGCGATTTAGCTTTAATTTAGCTTTTCAACAATAAATTATTTTAGCTCTGTAGAGAGTTTATAGCATGAGGAAATTGGCATACTTCAAATATTTTCATTTAGGTATTTTTATCTTACTACTACTAATATATAAAGCTGAAGAGTTTGTTTGTTTGTTTGCTTAAACACGCTAATCTCAGGAACTACTAGTGTGATGAAAATTAATTTCAGTGAAAGAAAGCCCATTTATCTAGTTTCCTTATGAAGATCCTACGGGAATAGTAGTTACGCGGGTCAAACCGCGCGTGGTTTTCTTATAAAATGGGATGTGAATCTTTAGTTTTGGTTGTGTGTTATTTATTTTTTATTTTTTTATAAAAAAAGACAACTCCGGCACTAGGGAAATAAATCCTTGTGTCGCGGGGGACTTTACAAACATTCATTTCACGGACACACAGAATACCCAGACTCAGAACAACTATTTGTGGTTCACACAAATAATTGTCCCGGGTGGGAACCGAACCCAGAACACCAGGTCTCAGAGTGCTTATATAGATATCTTAATCTAACTGTAACAGTTTATTATCAACCGCAATCTAAAATGCAGGATTAAATTGTACATACAATTTTTTAGCAACAAACAACATAAAAAGCAAGAACTAAAGTACTATCTTAATGTAATTGTGATGTGTTTTCATCCGTATCTAAAGTGTTAACAAAATATATATAGTTTAGGTAACTTAAGACCGCGGATGAATGGAGCAATCCCAGTTTAAAAAAATCCATAAAATTCTCAATATAATTTTATACATAATATGTATGTTAGGTGGCAAAATGGCTTTCGACTGTAGAAATAGCATATTTATATAAAATCAATCTTGACAAGACGGACGGCAACAGCGACGATGACGACATCGGTACAAACAAATAAAGGAGGATGCACAAAATTGTAGGGGCACTGTCCCCACCTACCAACAGACTTCGGATTTGTTTTAATATTCTTATGACGACCCATGTAAAGACTAATAATAATTTTTTCAACTTAAAACAATGGGGTTCAAGAAAAAAAAAAACAAAAAAATATTTATAAAGGTTTTATTTTTCAAACAAAAATGTTCATTTTAAATAAAATAACAGTTCTACTCGAAAAGTACAAGACTTTAGAAAAAAAATCAGTTACTTAACTTAAATGGTCCAGTAAACAAGCAGGGGTCAAAAAATAATCAGAACAAACACAAAGACAGGTGAACAACGTAAACGCAGCGTAATGAACTAGTCACGCACGACTGACGTGCGCGAGCGCAGGCGGCGACGGACCGGGGGCGGTGAGGGGGAGCGGGGGCGGCGATAACGGCTTCTTACCTGAAATTCTGCGTATGCGCCAAAACTTCTGTTGTTGTACAAGGTTTTTTTTTGTTGGCACTTTTTGTTATATTCTTTTAGTTATTGTTTGTCTAACTAAACTATAAAAAAATACACTTATTTTGTATATTAAGTGGCAGAAAATGTAACTGTTACTTATTTTAGATTGTGTTTCTGCAGATAATACTTGCATTAATTGTAAAATAATTTTCTTTTTAGAGCAAATTGTAAAAAATAAATTAAAAAATAAAATAATTTCAAATTCAATTAGAATGAATACCCCATATCTACGGTAAATGTCGTCATAGTAAAAAATAATCTGGCTGCCAAGACGTGTAAACTGAGATACATTTAAAATCTGTTGGTGGGTGGGGACGATTTCGTGCATCCTCCTTTAGCTTGTCATTTTTGGAGTGTGGCCGCAAACATATGTTTATATGACTTTGTTTTGACGAAATCGTAGTCGCGTCGCAGTTGCCGTAGTGCTGCAGTGCGGTCCTAGTAAATCAAAACTAGTTAGGTAAGAAATTCTCAGTGATTAAATTATATCAAAATTAATGTAAACATAAGCTTGTAGATAACTTATAAATTTCAAGAAATGAACAAAAGATTTCATTTTGACGTTTTTTCACTGTGAATTTTCAGAATCTTGTAATCTAGTGTTTATTATTTTATAACTACATATTAATTATTACGTCTCTTATCATCATTCAGAATAATAATTATTTAATAATAAATACTGTAAATTAATAATATTTAATGGAAACACTTTTACAACATTCACGATGATCATAACTTACTTCTCAGTTACTTATTACATACATTATTTTCATTTCAATTGGGTATGATAAGCGAGCAGCAATCTGTTCGCACGTTATTCATTGCGTCGTCTTTATATCCCAATCATTGTGTTGGGAAAACAAAAACGTTGTCAAGGCTTAGCAATTCATAATGTCATCTAGATCATGAAATAAAATTCATCGTGCTTTGTAATTAGCGTACTTTTGGCTACCTAGACTTAGTTTTGTACTTAGGCCCTTCTTACATAGCGTTAGACTCCGCCGAAATCTTTATTTTTTGATTATTATAGATTGTATACTTATAGTATATTTGCGCTTTCATTCTTTCATTTCATTCCTTATGGATAACCAACTTTTGGGCAACGTGATATATACAGGGTGTCCCAGAACTCAACGTTAAGCCGAAAAAAAAATGTACTAGAGTGCCTTGGCAAGTGGCTTTAAAAATTGGCGCATTTAATCATAATTCTAAAATGCTACAATACTTGTTAGTTCTATTCAATAAAAAAGAGAAAAAAAAAAAAAAAACCTCAAGTTACCCTATATACTGCCCCATAAAAGAGTTACTTATTTTGCGGATACGACTAGCATTCGTTTTTTGTAGTAGGTAGGTAGGTAATCGCACAATCAATTAATAGTAGACTTTTTTAAACATAGCTACTAGTTTACATAGAAATAATAGAAACCTTACTGCATGACTTGATTTCATTTTGCCGTCCCATTGCCTGTGCACTATTATTATAAAGACGATCGTAATTAAATACCCATCTTAAGATCTTTTTTTTTTCATCGTATGTATTGAATTCAATAGCTCTTCATTATTAGTTCAATAATATTTTTAAATACCATAGAGTATTTTATTAGATTGAAATACTTAACGTAATTGTCAGTAGAATATATTTTGCAGGATAATAAATACTATATAGATTAAATTTTGTTATTGTATTTTAGCAACACATTGAAGTTTGTATTTTTAATTATTAATCATATTATAAAAGAACATTAAAAGCTACTATTTACACATTTTATTTATATCAAAATCTATTTAATATTTATTATGTTCATTAACGGTGCCTATGCACCAATTTAAATCAATAATAAACAAAACGCTATGGATAAAAAAAGTATTTAACTAATAATGAAGAGAGAATGAATAAGAGAATTACACACATTATATATGTTTTTATTGTTCTCATTGTCTATTAAATATATTGCAGGGGAAGGGAAGCCTGACGAAGGCGTTCGAGCTCGTCGGAAGACTGAGATACGCCTCCGCCGAGGAATATTTTCCAATGTCTGTTCAATTGGTGCTGCAGATGTAAATAAATTATATTTATATTAACCAGCCAATTTACTGCTTTAGAAATCCTTCGGCGACACAAATAATTCATCACAGGACAATCAATAGGTATAATTTATTATAATACAGTGCATAAAACTAATAGTGGTATTTGAGAAGATGAAGAACAGAATTACATGGGTTAAGTTGATAAGGCTGAAAAGTAAAGTGTAGAACTTAAGTATAGTAATAAATTTTGCTTGATTTGTATCATAATGTCCAATTAAATGATTTTGAAAGTCATCATAAGCAAATTGAGTTTTTACTATTGTTTCTGAATGAATATTATTCCCGGTCTTACTTTTAAACTTAAAAATGTTAAGCTTTTTTTTTTCTTTTTTGCCTAGTATTGTCAGAATTGTTTTGCAGTGGCTTTTAGAAATCGAATAGTTTACAAAATCACATTACAACCCCTATACATTTAGTTGGATATTACGACACAAACTCTTCGCCTGTTGTGCGTGTGTGCAAATCTGTGAAAATGAAATGTTTTGTGATTATATAGTGTCTTTGCGCTATCCCGCAGTTCTAATGTCTATGGGTGCCCCAAGATTACCTATAAACTTAGATAATTGATTGTGGTATTCTAAATTTAACTACTTTCGGTATGGGGCATACAGTATACGGTGTAAAACGTAATCGCGTCACAGTTCTTAACCATTCAACTTTTTTTGATTCAACAACAAAAAAAAATCTGTAACAAATATTTCATTGTAGGTATAACAACTCTTTCTTCACACGAGTAACAGAAAATTCGCCCAGTCCTTAACTTTTCCACATATTTAACGTTAATGCGTTCAAAATATGTATGTTGCAGCCAACTGTTTGGAAAATATGGTTATCGGAATGTATGGTATAAATGAAGTATAATTAATCAACATTTTAGATTACTGAATTTACGCGACTACGTTCACCGTCTATAGCCTAAAATGTATTATAAAAAAAATCTGTAATTATAATGTATAGATACAGTATTGTTTATATATTATATCTTAGTCTAGCTTATAACTAAATGAGGTGTACCTACAGTGCAAGCATTTAGCACATTTCAGTGAGATATAACTATAAACTGAAGAGGTGCACAATCATCAAAAATTTTGTACAGTAAAATAATTACCTAGTTTTAAAAACATTAAGTGTAAAGCTGTGTATAATTAAGAGGTCCTTTACAATATAAGGACCATATTGAGAATCCAGTCAGATATAACTGATCACTTTGTATATTAAGGCTAATTTGGTTATTGCTTATAACACCTATTGATTTTTGCTACAAAAATGATTCTACAATGTTTTATTACGATCCATCTACGTAGTACTACGAACGGAGTAGCACCACCGTAGCACCGTAGCGCGTAGATGCGCTGACTTTTTAGAGAGAACAATGAACTAATTTGATCGTTGTAATGACCGATTTGATTGTTCTCGTTTAACTTCCAATAACTTTTAACCGTTTTCTTTAATAGGCATAGGTTTAGGGAGTTTATTGTTTCGGAAACTTTGTACATATACTAAAATTATTCTCAATTTAAAAAATACACGTTTGGAATAAATGTGTAGTAGTATTGCAAATATATGTAAGTTAACGTAGATATTGTAAGTTAATTATGCGCGTAATTTTTAAGATATGATCCGATTATTGCGTGAAGATTACATATTTTTTTTGTTTATTCTTAATAAAAAGAATCAGATTATTGTTCATTCACTACACTCAAATATTATTCTATACTTCAAGATTCATACGTTCTTAGAAAAAAGTTCAAGAATGAATGAGAGTTAGACACGAAGACTCTGTCTCACTAATTTGTTCTCAGCTACACGACAGCGAAAGCACAAACAAGTGTTGCATGCATGAACAAACAAAACTAAATAGCTTATAAACTTTTTCTATGAAGCTATTTAATCTAGGCCTTGTATTAAATACGTATTGTAAATTGTAAGTAAATATCACTTTAATGAGTAGAGTTCTTACTCACATATCGCAGATACCAAATCTTAATATCAGGATTCCCGGTAAAAAGAGGGTAATATTATAATTAACTACATTTCAATTTCATATCTAATTATTCCTAAGTACCTATCAACTTGTAATCTAATTTTTTTTTATCGGTTTCATCTAAGTTTTCTTTGTGATTCAAATTAAGAATACAATGTTAAAAATATATAACAAACAGATTTCAATGCTTTGTACTTGTTAGTGTCTTAATTACATATACTGATATACGTATATATTACTCTAATTAACGTAATATCTTATAAAACACTGACACACGCATTGCATTTTTATATTTAATAACAATATCGACATAATAAGTACCTATTTATTATATACTTATTGCATATGCCTATAATTTCAATGCCAAGAATCGACTTGGGAAAATTCTTTTTAACTATTCTCGATTTCAAGCAAATATATCTTTATAGTAACACGGTGGTAAAAAATAATGTACCTAATGCAAATGGTTATTTATATCATAATGCTACGATTAATTGTTAATTAAAAACGGACTCATTTTGCGACTTGACATTGAAGTACAGTAACAGAATTTATATATTTTTTTTTCTACTGTACCTATCAGGAGGAGTAATCATGTAACGATATTACTATGATAAAATGACTTCATTTCTGTAACACACACACACACACACACACACACATTACTGTTATATTAAAGCTGGATAAACTTAACAAATATACGTATTTTTTGCATGCATAATAAACGCTGAGTAGCGAATACATTGTAAGCGTTACATAATTAGCCTCCTGACCTACAAGTAAATATCGGTTTATATACCTACGCCCACTTTCAGAAACTTCGATGAAAGTAACGGTCGCATAGAATTAAATTCATTTTCGGAAAGATGATCTTAAAATTACATTCAGTAGTATTCACACCCAAAATGACGATTGTAAAGAAACTATTAAAATATTCATATCTGAGTTGTTAATCATGTTTTATAGATACACATAAAAACTTACGGGCATTTCGCGCCTCTCAACCGTGCGACATACGATTCTTAATGTCCGAGAATCGATATTCAACAACTTACAATGATAACCTAAAGTCGTCACGACCACTGTCGCATACGATTGTATCAGTCAAACGGTTGGATAACGTCATATCTAAGACGTTTCTGGTCTTTACAAACGCCCTTAATGTTAACCTTCGTGAATAACATAGGCGTAAGTAAAAATAACGCTTTCTCGTAGCGTGCGTAGAAACCATTAACCACACTATTCAATGTGTAATGAGTTTTCCATGGTCGACGGATTCGGATTTGATTTTCTTATATCACTGCGATACAAGTTTTTGTTTAAATGTGTAAATAAGAAATATGTGTCTAAGAAATATTTTCTGTATATTCATATACAATACTTAATAAGAAGGTACGTATTATTATTCAATCTAGTTATAAGGTCTATAAATTTATACACAAAAAAAATTTACGGCGACATGTTAAAACATGATTTGAATTCAAATCAGTTATAATTTTCCCTATCTTATAAGTTCACGTAGCAGTAAACTAAGTTGAACTTATTTTAATTATACTATATTTAAAAAGAAACTAAAATACTATTTTTGGAATCGATGTAAACGCTTAAATATATTCATTGCATTTTAAAAATGTTTAGGAGTAATAAAAATATATATTGTAATTAAGAAAATTGTGGAATCAACACAATTCAATTCGAGCTTACCTACTCTAACTGGATACAAGTACTTTTGACCAAGCTTTAGAAAATGTGTATACGTTATAAAATATGGGTAATGCTAAGATTATAAATACTTAGAGACATACTTACCGGAATATAGAGCTGAATATAAAATGGAAACACATATTAAACAGGACTTTATTCATAATCACACAAAGAAGTCAATAGCCCTTTTGTATTCCCTTATATAATCTGATAAGATGATCCGTAATCTAACTTTCTTCAATGTGTATGTATTTTAAATAGACTCGTTTATAAGCTTACGAGTGTACCATCAAGTTGTGGTGAGCTAAATATTTTTGTAGTCCAGCCGTAAAAATGAGGTAGATACGGTACCTACCCTTGAAAAATGGTACCACGAAACTAAGCTAATTGGCACACTTGAACGTATGTCTGTCTCGTTTTTGCACACGCTCATTTTCATGCTGTCCTGTTTACTCTCAAGGAACAAGTTTTTTAACAAAACATGAGCATGACGTTGGTATCTACCTCGTTTTACATACCTAAAATCAATGTTAGGTATGTAGGCCACAACTATGTTTTACGATAAATGTTTGTAAAATTTGACTGAGGAAGAGAGATAAGGGTGTTACTCTCTGATATGTATATAATTAATTGGATAACCCTTAGATATAGAGACAATATCATGGTATTATGATTAATGGAGGCTATTTCCGTAGCGATATTACTTTGACTATGATAAATAATTCTGCGCTACTCATTTTCCATGATTGCAAAAATATTTAATGCTGTATGCATATTTATGAAGTTAATGTAAGTAGCTTCAGTAATACAGTAATAACAACATAGGAATGCGTAACAATAACCGTTGCAGTAATGATGACAGTCTTATCGATGTCATAGTCATATCGTTAAAGCCTCCTGGATATATCTTTTAAAAGTTACAAGGCTACTATTAAGAGCCTACACGATTATTTATTTGTCAAGCACTTACAATGGTTTCAAGTTAAATCAAACGTTTTATGGAAATGTTTCACTTATCATCCACGTTAAACAAAAATACTAATTTGGTGTCATTTGCTCAACTGGGAACCAAATCTTCTTGGAGATTAAAAGAGACCGTTTTTATTACTGCGGTCCGCCGTGTTCACATAAATTCTGCAAATATAGAACTTTTTAATCATTTAACAACGAATATAATTGAAAGTAAAGATTTTTGAAAGAACCAAGTTCATAAGTTTTTAAGATTTAGAAATCAGGGCTGCGTCCCCAACAAAAGTTGGATGAAACGTACGAGAGAAATTAAAGCTGATATTTTAACTTGAATAAAATTGTAAGTAAGTAAGCATTTTTCTTTAAATTAACATTCGATCACGCAGTACGTGCGGAATGTGCACCTTATATATTTGACATGGACATTGATCCATCCACGGTGTTCGTTTTATAGTTGGATCAGTCTCTTATCACTTAACGATATTTCTATGAATTTGATAATAATTTCTTCGTTACTCAGCGTTTACTATGCATGCAAAAAATATTTTAAATATGGCAATGTATTAAGTTATGTATCTTCAATAATACAGTAACAATAACATTGGAAATACGTTACAACCCTACAGTAATGAATACATTTTTATGATTCATAGAAATAACGATACGTGATTAGTTTCCAGTTTTAGATTATTCAATTCTTGAACATGTTTATACAGACAATTTGATAACTAGGTAGCTTTAAGAAACCTTGATAGAATCGTTATCATGGTGACCATAATTTATAATCGTAGTAAAATTGGTTTTCAAATATATATAATTGAACCAATTCATATTGTATTAACTGATAGTTTGATGTACTTATTTATACCTTAATACTAAGTTTCATAGTACGAACATGATCAGCAGTTTGGTGACTATACTTTAACTGATTTCAATTGGTTGGAATGTTTAAATTTAAAGAACTCCATATAAAAAAGTTAAAAGATCGATCGAGATCGATTAGTACTATTTAGGCCTACTCGATCTACAACGAATAAACACCGTGTAATTTTGTGATTGTGTCCTCTCTGCAAAATAACTTTGTCCATGTGGAAAATTTGTATTAAGTTTAAAGTTAGTTAAACTTGTATTTTTTGTTAAACAGCTACTATAGCTAGCTAATGTCATCGTAATGTATAATATTATTGGCACTAATAACAATTCCATGTCCGAGTAATATATTTGTGACTTCTTATTAAATTAAGTATTTAGTTTCTCGGAAGTTGATTTCTAGGAAATAGATGTAGAACGTTCAAATAGGCGGTAAATCAACCATAAAAATTTCATGGTACCCCTTCCTACATATATATTATTGTTTACTGACATGAAAAAAAATTCGTTATGTTGAATAAAGCATTTTTATCGTCAATATAAAGCGAGTAAGTCATGTATGGGTTTAAGATTAGTCCGAATTAGACCGAAATTACTTTTAAATTATCTAGGACTCAAATCACTGTTCACCTCTTCAACTGTTGTGACTGTTAAAGGTGTTACTCGTCAGTCGAAAGAAATGAAGGTAGTATTGTTTATTGATTATTTAAGGGATATAACTCAAATATAAACTAGAATCAAGACAAAGGAGGCGCGCACGTAGCTGAAATTTTTCGCTGACATGTCTAATTATACTGATACTGTCACCGGACTCAACTATTTTTTTTTTCACAATAAATAAACTACTTTATTATTTGTAACCATGTAAATGTAACTATCAATAAAAAATCATCACATATTATGTCTTTTTAATTTTACCTGTACAACTTATTGAATACCAACCTTAGTGGTGTTTGATGTCTGTTGAAAACCAATAGGATTGTTTCAACCAATTAATGTAGAGATTCTAACGGTTTTTAACAAACGGATTACCTCGCCTCGAATTCTTATCTCTCATCATCATCATCGGCCTGTTTTCGTCCACTGCTCAACATAGGCCTCCCCTATCGATTTCCAGCGGGAACAATGGCTAGCGGCCTGCATCCACTGACTCCCTGCAACCTTTATGAGGTCTTCGGTCCATTTGCAGGCGGTCGTTCAACGCTGCGCTTACCAGTTCGTAGTCTGCACTCGAGAACCTTTCTGATCCATCGGCCGTCAGTTCTTCGAGCTACGTGTCCTGCCCATTGCAACTTCCGCTTGCTAATCCGTTTAGCTATGTCTTCGTCTTTCGTTCATCTGCGGATCTCTTCATTTTTGATTCGATCACGCAGGGAAATGTCAAGCATGGCTCTTTCCATAGCTCGCTGAGCGACTTTGAGCTTTCTTGCTCAGTAAGAGACCACGACTCAGATCCATATGTCATCACTGGTAGCACACATTGATTGAAGAATTTTGTATTGAAACACTAAGGATTTAGGACGAGATCTCCCGAAGCTTCCCATTTCTGCCCAGCCGAGTCATATTCGACGATTGACCTCTTTCTCTAAGTTGATCCTACCTAGTTGGATCGTTTCGCCTAACTTTTTCTCGAAGTTGGTACCAAATACGTATACGTATTCGGTACCAACTTCGAGAATAAAGTTCCCAACGGCTATAGAGTTGGGCGCTGTTCATTTTAATCTCAACTGGTTGGGATACTCCATTAAGGTCATTGAGTGTCTGTCCAAGGTCTTCCAGCGTTTCTGCCATGATCACTATGTCGTGGGAAAATCGAAGGTGAGGGATATACTCGCTATTTATGTTGATGCCGTGTCCTTGTTTGAAGGCGTCCTCCACAGCAGCCGTAAAAAGTTTGCGTGATATAACATCTCCCTATCTTACGCCTCGCCGACTCAAATGTGATTCCGTCACATGTCAGGCTTGCTCTGGGGTCTTCGGCTTGACTGTTGAGGCATACATCTGACTATAAAACCTCTCATCTCCCGTTAAACCTCTGGCTTACTCGATGTTATTGCCTCATTCCTTCTTCAGCTTTGTCAACTGGCTTTTATCCAAAAGAGGTGTCTCTTTCGAACATTTTGAAGCCTTGGTTTCGCTATATCGTCTCCTTAATGCTTTTCGTATAACAGAAGCAAATGTCGTGTCGAAATTATGTTAAGATAGTAACGGTGTAGGGGGTCTTGGAGCTATGTGGCTTTACAAAAATCCTCATATATAGCTTCCACTTCTTTGTCTGAGTGTGTCGAGGTTGGTGCGAAAACCTATATAACCTCCATAGAATGTATTTTTGATATTTTGAGTATAAAGTACGCTACCCTTTTTTTTTTTTTTTTTTTTTTACGTGGTGGAAATCTTTGATAGACTTCCCACCGTCTTGGGGAAAGACGGTGGGGGAGTGTGGGACTCCTTCACTTGCACCCGGCTCTATGTAGCGAGCGAGCCGGGGCATCCGGTACCCACTAAAACCACCACGGTAGCCAGCCTCGGACGCATCTGGCGGTGGCCCCGGGGACTCGAAATGATCGACAACCAGGACCACCGCCATGCGTCTAGTCTCTATGATGGAGACTCCTCTCGGGAGGGGCAATAATTGGGCCCCTCCCCTGCGCCTTTGCGCATAGGTAGGTAACCAGCGGCTACGACTGGTTACCTCTTCCCGGGATCGCTGAAAAATGACGGCCAGAGTCCCCACTCTGACCGCCGCGACCCCAAGGGCAGCGTATTTTATAACGCTGCGAGGCGTTCTCGCGCTATCTTTGGTAGCGCTGTGGCGCCGAACCTAGGAATTAGATTCGGCGCCACACTTTCTCGCCAGCGACTTATTATGGTCGCCGGCCCCGACCCCGCACTCTTCTACGTGCGGGGTTGGAACGCTCCCTCTCGCGTTCCGCCGTCTCCTTCTGGAGCATGACCGCTTCACAGAAGGAGACCACCGCTCTCCAGGAATCTCTCGCCGCCAGCATGGCCGTGATAACAGCCGGCGGCGAGAGGTCAGGCCCGATCGTGTTGACCAGGACTCGGCGCTCGGAGGCCCAGGCTGGGCACTCCTCGAGCGTGTGTTGAGCCGAGTCCTGGTCACTGCCGCAATGGTGACACGCGGCAGTGGGCTCCCTCCCTATTCTATTAAGGTACTCACCGAAGCAACCATGTCCGGTGAGTACCTGTGTCAGCCTGAAGGTGACTCCGACAAACTTCTTCTCGAGCCAGGCCTCGAAGCTGGGAAGTACTGCGCTTACTAAGCGCTGGCGCGAGCAGCGTGGCAATTCGAGCCGCTCGCGCCACAGCTCCAGCGCTCGCCTGTGTGCTCCTCGGCGCACCTCGAGCGGGTCTGTCGCGTCCCCGCCCTGGCGAGAATGGAACCGGTCGTAAACTTCCGTGTCCATCCCCGCCAAGATGTCGAAGGGCGGGAAACGCGCCAGAGTAGTCGCCGCCTCAAACGAGATTGTGCGGTATCCCCTCGCGATCCGTATGGCCACCACGCGCTGCAGGCTATTAAGTAACCGTCTGCAGCGGGAGGCGCCCGTCAGCCTATCCGACCAAACGGGCGCCCCATAGAGGGCCATGGATCGCAGGACACCGCCATAGAGACGGCGAATCTCCTCCCGGGGTCCTCCGAGATTGGGCAGCAGCCTCTGGAGAGCGCCTGCTGCCTTTTGGACTCGGGGGACCAAACGCTCGAAGTGAGCCTCGAACGTCCATCGGCCATCGAGGATTAGGCCTAGGTATTTAATGGTGGGCCCGATCGACACCACCGCTTCCCCGATCCTCATATACCTTATTGGTGGCTCCCCCCGAAGGCTGTGGAACCACAGTGCTTCGGTTTTTTGGGGAGCCACCCGCAATCCCAGGCCCTCTATATGGGCCACGACCCTTGCGACCCCCAATTCGGCGAGCCGCCGTGTTTCACTGAAGCCCTTCCCCCTGGCCATGACTAAAGTGTCATCTGCGTAGCAGATGACATCTAGGCCGGGGGGCAGTCTGGTCCTCAGAATCGCGTCGTATGCGAGGTTCCATAGAAGGGGGCCCAGAACGGACCCCTGTGGAACCCCGCAGCTGATCCTCCTCGTTATCTCGTTGCCGTCCCTGTCGGTGAACCTGATGGTCCTGTCGCACAAATATGCCCCGACTATTTCGCGCAAGTAGGGAGGCACGTTATGATGATGAAGTGCCTCCCTGATCGCCTGCCATGGGAGGGAGTTAAAGGCGTTGACTATATCCAAACTTATAGCCAACGCCACTCCCCCCTCCTGGACTGCCTCTTCCGCCAGGGAACGGACGCGCCTGATGGCGTCCACCGTTGACCTCCCCTGGCGGAAGCCATATTGGCTATCCGAAAGGTCGGGGCCAATGCGCAACAGGTGTTCACTGAGGCGGGCAGCGATGACGCGCTCAAAGAGCTTGCCCGCCTCGTCCAACAGACAAATGGGACGGAACGACGACGGAGAATCAGCCGCCCTGCCGGGTTTCGCCAAGAGGACCAGACGGGCCTCCTTCCAGCCGCTGGGGAAAACTCCGTAGCGAAGGCAGCTGGTGAACAGCTGCCGGAGTTTATCCCCCAAGATCGCCAGAGCCAACACCCATGCTCGTCCGGGGATCCCATCGGGACCCGGAGCGGTGTTTCGGGCTGCGAGCCGCCTAACGGCTCGATCCAGCTCCCCCTCCGTCACTCCGAGATCGTCCGACCAGCCAAAATGGCCCAGACGTGACGGAGGGATCGAGGGACTGTCCTGGACCCTTGGGAAAAGAGCGTCCACCACTCTTTCCACAAATACTGGGTCCAAGGACTCGGTTAGAGGAGGGACCCATGGGCGAAGTTTGCCCATAACCATTTTGTATGGGCGGCCCCATGGGTCCCTATTTAGTCCCTCGATTAGTTCGGCCCAGGACCGAGCCTTGGCCTCCCCGATCGCAATCTGGAAGGTCTTTGTGGCGACTCGGTACTCCAGATAGGCTCCGGCGATCTCCTCGTCTGTGGCTCGCCGTCTTCTCCGCGTCCTTGTGAAACGGCGGCGCGCCCTTATACAATTGGCTCGCAGCTCCGCCAGACCATCGCTCCACCAGTAGGCGGAGAATCTTTTCCGGCCTTTCTTGGCCCGGGGCATTGCGACGTCGCAGATTTCCGTCATTTTACCCCGGAACCAGACTGCGAAAGCCTCCGGGTGGGAAGAGATGTTCAATCCCACATCGACCCAGTCCACCACGTGGGCAGCGGCGACCAGCAGGCCTTTCTCCAGCATCTTGAGCACCCAGCGCCGTGGAGAACTGTTGCTTTGGCCCGCCGAATTCGGGGGGCTGCGGTGCGTCTGTGAGGCGACGTCGAAAAGTATATGACGGTGGTCGCTGAGAGTGGCAAGATCTTCTGCCACCCTCCACCCCGACACCAGCCGTGCAGCAGGGGGAGTCGCCCATGTTAGGTCGACAATGGATTCCCCCTGCCAGCGCACGCAGGTGCTCTCCGTTCCTCTATTGAGGAGATCGAGGCCGAGGGCAGCAGCCCACTCCAGCAAGGCCTCTCCCCTTGCGTCGTCGCGGGCATCACCCCAAACCCTGGAGTGTGCGTTGAAATCGCCCGCGACGAGTACTGGACGAGGTAAGTAGCCGCGGATGAAATTTGCGAGCCCGTCCAAGTACGCTTCATACTCAGTGAAGCCGCAGTTGGGAGAGATGTACACACCAATCACAACAACGCCGCCCCACTCCACAGCAACGAAGCCAACCCCCCTCCGGAGAAGGGTGCAGCAAGGATCACCTGTACCTCCAGCCCAATAAATTGCAACGGAGCCCCCCTCCGCCCCGAACCAGCGAGGATGGTCCGGGACGGAGTACGGCTCAGCCACAATGGCAAGGGCAACCGACTGTTCCGCGAGCGTCTGGATCATAAGGTCCTGCGCTGCGCGGCAGTGGTTTATGTTGCCCTGCAGGATCTTATTTATGGGCTGGAATTTTGGGCCTGGGATGCACCCTCGATCGGAGCCTGGCCTGAGTCCGGCTGCGAATCCTTATTCGCCGACCCCTTTTTTTGAGGTGCGGCTCCTCTTTTTCCCGTTTTAGGAGGCGTACATTTGATGCCCCCGAGGCGGTGATTTGCCGAGCGGCCAAGGTCCCTACAAACTGGGCATGTAGGACTGGAGGCAGGGCAATTCTGCGCCTTGTGACCGGGCTCCCCACATGAATAGCAGAGCCCACTGCGGTCCTTGGGACAAGCGCATTTGGCCCTTACATGCCCGTTTTCCAGGCACCTAAAGCATTGTAGTGGCCTTGTTCTAAGGGCCACCACTTTTGCCGAGGACCACCCCACTCGCAGATATTTATCGTCGAGCTTGTTTACCGCCTCCAGGGGGCACTTGACCCAGATGGTGTTAAGCCCCGACCTATGCTGCCTGATGACTCCAACTCTGATGTTTTCCTCCGTGCAGCCGGTTGCCCTCGCGACAGCCTCTGACACTTCGGATGGAGTCACCGAGTCATCGAGATCGATAACTCTTATCTCGCCCATTTTGACTGGGCGAGCTATTATCGCCCCCGACTCTTTAAGGGCCTCTTTCAGCTTTGACGCAAAAGCGTCTGCCCTGCTGGAGTTGTCCGGGCCAGATATCCTGAACACAAGGCCACCATTTATGGCCCTGCGCTGACTGATACCCTGATCCAGCCCGAACTCCTCCAGTTTGATGCGAGATTTTGCGGTCTTCATGACATCCGCGATAGTCGTCCCCGAATCTTCGGCCACCGAGATCGTGATGGCAGCCGTTTTCGGGGCACGCGGAGGTCTGGGCTTCCCTTTTTTGGAGGGGCTGCTCTTGGCTGCGGCTGTTTGCATCCTCGCAGTCCTGCGTTCCCTCTTCTCCTTTCTGCCCAGGACCTTGCTCCACGGCACCTCCCCTTGTGGCTGATCTTGTTCCACAGGGGCTGCTGCAGAACGTCCAGGTCCCGGGTTTGAGGACTCCTTGGTCGGCGCAGGAGGCTGAGGATGAGGCTCCTTAGCCTTTTTAGGCTTCTTCTTGCCCTTAGACTTAGCGGCCTTTTCTTTGGGGTTGTTGGCCGGCGCCATCAACCCGCTGCCGCTAGTCTCGGGGGAGTCGGCTTTTTCCGATCGTACTCTTTTTCCCGCTTTGGCCGGGGCTGGTGTACTGGCCCTTCCTGGCTGCAGTACTGACTGCAGTTTCGCCAGTATCTTTTCCTCGAAGGCCTGTAGCTTGCAGTCTACAAGGCCTGCGAGGCTCTCCGCAGAGGCACCCTCGGTAATTGGCGCCGCCCGTTTTGTCGGTGTTGGCGTTGCAGCCGCGTTTGTCACCGACTTGTTGAGCTCCGCTCGGGCTGATGTCCTCTCCTTAGCCCTCTTTAGCTCCGAGAGTTCGGAGGACAAGAGGGCAATTTGAGCTGCCATGGCGTCACGCTCGGCGCGCATCTCTGCGAACTCACGCTCCATTCGCTCGGTGCCCACTGCAGCAGATCTCTTGTGGAGCACCACCGATACCGCCTCGGACTTCCGGATCGCCCGTCTGAGGGCGTTCTTCATACCCCCATTCAGGTTTTTAGACCTGTCGGAGACCTTCTCAATAGTGGACAGGGCGTCCAGAAGTATCGACCCGAGAGCGGCCGTTGGTTGGTGCTCCATCTCTTCCATGAGTTCCTCCAGTTTTGGAAGCGACTCCTTGGATTTTAATGTCGCTGGAGGAACATTGGGGTCCTCGATTTCCTTGAGATCTGTCTCCAGATCGTTGTCTTCGAGAACCCTCTTCGTCTTCCTGGTTCTTGTGGTCTTGCGCAGTGTGGACGCGCTAGAAACCATGGAAGTTGCAGACGCCATCGATGTCGCCGACGTCTGCGAGCAGTCACTGTCATACTCATATACTGCTCTAACAACGCTCGTGGCCCTAGTTTCCCTGGCCGGTGTAAATGGCCGGGAAAAGGTGTCCACCACCTCCTTCGTCGCAAGCGGAATGCGATCCATCACTACGACGGGACGCGCCGCAATCGGGCTCCGCTTGAGCTCCCTCCCAGGACGCGCAAAACTGGGCGTGCGCGCCCTCTCCACGACCTCCGTGGCTTCAGAACAATTGTTGTCCCCCCCAGAAACGATGGGACTGCCGGGTCCCGAAGGACCCGAAGGGGATTCTCCGGCCGGAGACCGGCCGGTACCCCCCTGGGGTAGTTGTTTTCCAATTGTTAACTTATCCATTTTTGTTTTTATAGTTTTGCCGCCCTCACGACCGGGTATACCCCCCGGCCATGCAGTCCCTCGCCGGGCGGCGAAGCTTGGACTTCAGGGTAATTTTTTATAGAGGTTTTCTTCCTCTGTGCCCCTGCACTGCGCCCTCCGAAAGCCGGAGGGCGCGGCGAAGGGACACGACGGTGGAACTCCAACTAAACTATGGCTTTTTTGTGTTACAGATGGTGCGTGTGGATCCCCCGACCCCACCGGACCCAAGCCGGGCCCGATAGGACCAAGGTAAGTCAAAAAAGAAAATATGGAATTTTGCCTGAGGGGTCCAGAATTGATATGGCAAGGCCCTAACGGGCGGGTGGGCGGGCCAATTTTTGACATTTTGTCGCAGATAACCCCTACAAATGGGGCATTTCGGGATAGGTCTCGACGAGATCTATCTAATGGCACAACAATTGGAACCAGTCGCGAACAAAAATCGCGATTTATCGACCAAATACAAGTATTTTGGGCGGATTTCAACAGAGTTACTGACTTTAAGTGCTGAAATTTTATAAAATATTGGCGAAAAAGTGACGGACGGTTGCTGATAACTCGTGCGACACACTAATAAACAGAATTACGAAAGAAATTAGCAAGAATATTGAAGGGTTTTTTGTGAAAAAATTCACAAAAGTGCGAGTGGTCACTTAGAACAGAATGCACCAAGTGTTTATAGCTGAAACTAATTTTTTCTATTTTTTACAGGTGGAGGATGGACGACCGCTGGTGATTAAGGTAAGATACTATTTAAAACGAACAATTTGAATCCAGAACGGCCGGAATCGGACCATATTTTGTGAAGTTATGTTTAAATTAGAGTCCGATTGTACTGCGACATTCTATCGCTTAGGTGCACTTTTGTACCTACCTAGCGAGTAAGAATTTGCCAATTGTGACATTTTGTCGCAGATAACCCCTACAAATGGGGCATTTCGGGATAGGTCTCGACGAGATCTATCTAATGGCACAACAATTGGAACCAGTCGCGAACAAAAATCGCGATTTATCGACCAAATACAAGTATTTTGGGCGGATTTCAACAGAGTTACTGACTTTAAGTGCTGAAATTTTATAAAATATTGGCGAAAAAGTGACGGACGGTTGCTGATAACTCGTGCGACACACTAATAAACAGAATTACGAAAGAAATTAGCAACAATATTGAAGGGTTTTTTGTGAAAAAATTCACAAAAGTGCGAGTGGTCACTTAGAACAGAATGCACCAAGTGTTTATAGCTGAAACTAATTTTTTCTATTTTTTACAGGTGGAGGATGGACGACCGCTGGTGATTAAGGTAAGATACTATTTAAAACGAACAATTTGAATCCAGAACGGCCGGAATCGGACCATATTTTGTGAAGTTATGTTTAAATTAGAGTCCGATTGTACTGCGACATTCTATCGCTTAGGTGCACTTTTGTACCTACCTAGCGAGTAAGAATTTGCCAATTGTGACATTTTGTCGCAGATAACCCCTACAAATGGGGCATTTCGGGATAGGTCTCGACGAGATCTATCTAATGGCACAACAATTGGAACCAGTCGCGAACAAAAATCGCGATTTATCGACCAAATACAAGTATTTTGGGCGGATTTCAACAGAGTTACTGACTTTAAGTGCTGAAATTTTATAAAATATTGGCGAAAAAGTGACGGACGGTTGCTGATAACTCGTGCGACACACTAATAAACAGAATTACGAAAGAAATTAGCAACAATATTGAAGGGTTTTTTGTGAAAAAATTCACAAAAGTGCGAGTGGTCACTTAGAACAGAATGCACCAAGTGTTTATAGCTGAAACTAATTTTTTCTATTTTTTACAGGTGGAGGATGGACGACCGCTGGTGATTAAGGTAAGATACTATTTAAAACGAACAATTTGAATCCAGAACGGCCGGAATCGGACCATATTTTGTGAAGTTATGTTTAAATTAGAGTCCGATTGTACTGCGACATTCTATCGCTTAGGTGCACTTTAAAGTACGCTACCCTGCTCGACACACAGTCGACGGTCACCAAATTGTTAACTTGCGGATGATAAACCTTGGGACCACCTTAGTCTCTCGGACTTCTATTACTACGGACTATATTCCAGCGAAACTTGTCCAATTCCTCGTGATGTGTGCCATGAGGGGTGTGTTTACCAATACTCGCCACGTTTGGATGGCGAGTTGGCGAGGGCAGTGCAGGTTTGTTTTTCATCATGTCAGGAGACGCTGCTGCCCGTTCCCTGGAATTTCTCTTATTCGGCTTTTACGACACCCACGAGTAGATACGGGGGGGGGGGGGAGGGTAGCATTCTATGCCGGCATATCTCTACTGGAAACCAAAGAAGAGTGTTTATACAAAATATATAATATGATACCCGATCCCGAAAAAACCTGTTTATTTTCTCGTAGATTAGTTTAAGTAGCTTTCGAAGGTTGATTCAATTAAACCAAATGCAATATTAAACAGTCGTTTACTCAATACACACGTATAAAGAGATAACTATTCTCACATTAAGAGTAGGAAGAAAAGTATTTAATCGCACAAAACACAATCGAAACAAGTAGTTAATTCATTTAAATTTGCATTTATTTTCACAACAATTTCCGGTTGGAGTGATCCGAAATACTCTGTTTTTACGATCCTTTGCATACACAGGACCCGGCTGGGCCCATAGCCCTTTTCTTAAGCATGGAAACCACATTGTACACACAGCTGCCGTCAAAATTAAACCACATAACATTTTCTAACGATTCATTCGTTACTCCTGAAAAATAAAATATTCATAAGGAATATTAAAAAAATGAATATTTTTATAACGATGATAATTTATTATTTTATATTTAATCATCATCATCATCAGCCCGTATAACGTCCACAGCTGAACATGGGCCTCCTCCCGAGGGAGGGTATTTGCCATAATCACCACGCTTGGCAGGCGGGTTGGTGACCGCAGTATTATGTTGTACCAAACAAGGAAACGCTGCTGCCCGTTCCTTGATATACGATTGTTATAGATTATGTTATAACAATCGGGACAAAGGGCTTAACGTGCTTTCCAAGGCACGGAGAGTAGTCCCTCAACCAACTAGACCCGGAAAGAAATCTTAGAAATTACACAAAGATTTCATGTCCGGTGTGGGGATCGAACCCACGACCTCCGAGATTCAAGGCAAGCCAAATACCGCTACGCTACGGAGGTTGTACAACAGGTTCTCTTACATGTTGAAACCTGTTTTGTTTACGTTAGCTCAAAGTAATTATTTAGGTAGGTAATTAGGTATACTTTATTATAATAATATTATTTTAAAGGAATTTGTTACATATAAATTTGAATTAAAAAAAAAACAATAAGTATGATAAGCCTAAAATGAAAAAACCCTACACTAATCTAATAAACTACCAGTTGGCAACGTTCCCGAAATGCTGGCAGCATTGCCACGTTGTATGGCAATGTTTATCTTTGGGCAAAATATAGGCCAGCATTTCGGTCACGTGTTGCTTCGACCAGACGCCCAGCAAGATCTTTAAAGTCATTAATTAGAAAGATACCTACATCTGAGAAGATCTCACCTAGGTGTCTCCGGTTAATTACGTAACCATATACCTACTGGTAGTAGGTACATAACAAATCTTCAATGATGCCATTGTCTTACCGAAGCTCGATATTAAAAATATTTATCCTTGCATAGTGCAATGTGTAGCAAAGAATTTTTTATCGAAGTCCCAAGCATATCGCTACTTACCCCCTGTATTCAATTAAAAATATATTGATTTCGGATTATGTAACAAAAAAAAATATATTAATTTTTAATGTTAAATTAATAAACATTTCTGATGACTTCCTGACCACTGACTTATCACCATAATTCAGATGTGCACGTTTTATTTATTCGTAGGTAGATATTTCATGTGCCTATTATTATCATTTATCAAAATGGGTTTTTGACACTGACACTTCGATTAGCATAGGTACAGATGATAAAAAGTAGAAGATTCTCCGGTAAACAAGTGTTATTGACGAACACATTTTCTAGGCACTGAAGTTTCAATTTTGGAGTAGATTTGGTGCTGTTTGTGTTTTGGTGGTAGTTACTTGTGTTGTTTTCGGTGTTTATTTAGGTCAATTAGGTAAGTTTAATATTCTTGAGGGTTGTTGGATGACGGACGACCACGGAGACCATCCATTCCTAATCATTCTAGGTATTCAAATAAGGATGTGGCTCCATTCTAAGTTCCTGTATCTTATAAGCCAGATGATGAAGCCTCCGGAAATATATTACACCCATTAAAATTCGGTCACTTCATTACAAAAATGCACGTTAAAAATATTAAACCAGATGGTACAAAAAGGTTTGGAAGGAATAGGGTATCGCTTAAGTTTTTATCTCCAGCCGATGCTGATGCTTTTTTAAACAATAAAAGAAAAGGTTATGTTAGTACTATTCTTACTTATAACATCACTCGCATGGGTGCTATTTCTATATTTTTTTTATAAAGTCATTAATCTTGTTTACACATGAGTAGTCATTACACGACACTGGCAGAAGTTGCTGAAGATATCGGCAGATTACCATATAAAAAAAAAGAAGTAGAATAATGTCCACCAACCCCGGTGCCGAAACAGTCACACAGGTGCGTAGAGTACAGTAGATCATTACGTTCGTCGGCCGTAGTAAAATCTGAAAAAGCCGCTGCAGAAGCGGCTGCTTTGCTTCGCCGCCTAGCGCGCGAAAAAAATACCCTTTGAAGATAGTACACCCCACATTCCTAATAGTTACCATCAGGCATTATCGCGTTTATTAAGCTTAAAATGTCGAATGGCTAAAGAAATTGAGTTTGCAATGGATTATAATGCGTTTATGAATAATATTATTAGTAAAAGTTAAGCAGAGGAATGTTTATCAAATATTTACAATACAAATCGTGACAATAAATGTGATAACTTGCGACTTTATCTCTTGCATTTTGGTTTTTACCAACCGCATAAGCGTAATGTCAGGGTTGTCCATGATGCTGCTGCCCGAAATGAAGGTGATCTACTCCAGCCGCTGTTATAGGTTTTATTTTGAGTACGAGAGGGTAGCGTGGGAATAAAAACAGATATTAAAAAAAAATCCCCAAATCAGAGTAAGACATCAAGACAAGGGCGGCCTTCGATATCTATGGAGATCCGACCAGATACAGACCATAAAGGTTCAGAATGACATCAGGAATACGCGCACCTATGCCCGAAAGCTGTAGATGACATTTTGTTCAGCCATTACATGGATGACTATATAGAGGCTCACTATAAGGCTGTGTTCAAACCAAACTGACTGTCAGCCGCCGAATGTGATCAGGCTCACTGTGAGCCCCAGTGTAAACGTGAAAATAAACGGTATTTTTCGTTCACAGTATGCTGACAATACGCTATAGTTTACAATTAGCGTCCGCAGAGCGTAGTGATACGCCGCTGCCGATTGGCCGCCGAATGTCAGCGTCTACGCATAGCGTAATAACGTATCGTCGGTTAGATGTGTACGAAAAAGTGAATATGTATGGAAATACAATAAACTGCGTAACGTTCGCTCACTTTCGGCGGCTGACAGTCAGTTTGGTTTGAACACGGCCTAATACTTACTTGTTTGTTACCTTACCTCCATCAACCACCTACAACATTACCTTTACCCTCAGAATAAGTATAAGCATAGAAACCAGGCTAATTTTGGGTTGAAGCAACAGCAAAAATCATCTTTTGGTCTCACTCTAATTAATACATATTTTACATAAGAGCGAAAGAGTCAGTGACTATTTTAATAGCTTACATTGATGCAAGGTTGTCCACGCCAAATTTCAAGTGACCTCTTTTTTGACATTTGTGACTCCTTATTATACTGATGTGCATAAAAGTAGTAACTTGGCATATAAACGTCATACAAGGTGACTTCAACTGATTTTAGTCGCATTATTTATGTACATTGTTTACATTTGTGTATTCGCGGCAGAAGTGAATAAGTTTTACGATATTGCGACGAAAATATATTAAATAACAATTATTTTAGGTATATTTTGCTGAGCATAACTAATAAAATGTCGTGTATTATTATGGATGCGTTTCACATTCGGGTAAGAAGGAAAATGATCCTGTTTGTGTAACATTTCATCGGTGAGTTTTTATCTTTATTATTTGGTAAATGTATGATATAAAGTCCCAAAATTTTACTTTTAATATGGAAATTTAAAGTTTAAACATGTAAAACATAGTTAAGATGGGATTTAAGCACTATTTACGTATATTCTCATTCGAAAAATCAAAAATGTTTTTAATGTTATGTTTACCATAGTGTTGGATCGAAAGTATCGATAAATAGAATAAATGTTGAAAATCGATAAATAGAATAAATGTTGTATAATTTAATAAAAATAAAATAACGGTAACCGCCATTTTGATTTATTCTAAGGATAATAGTAGACATTCTTCTCTGTTAAGATTTTGCCACTTTAGCATTTAACAGGCAGTAAGTTGGAAAAGTTGTCTAAATATATAGAGAATTTATAATGAGTTTATGTTTTAATGCAGATTTCCCCAGAATGAAAATTTTAAAAATGAATGGATACGACGCTTTTCTTGACAAGATTGGAAATTGAGTAAACACAGTCGAATTTGTTCAAAGCATTTTACATCTAATTCATTTATGCCTAACACGAATGTTAAATGGAGGCGATTAAAACATAATGCTTTGCCGACATTACACTTGCCAATTTTAAATTCAAGGGTAAAATAATCGTTTTTTTTTTTTTTTTTTTTTTTTATTAAAAAGACTACTCCCGCACTAGGGAAATAAATCCCTGTGTCGCGGGGGACTTTACAAACATACATTTCACGGACACAAAGTACACCCAGACTCAGAACAATTATTTGTGGTTCACACAAATAATTGTCCCGGGTGGGAATCGAACCCAGAACACCAGGTCCCAGAAGCAACTACCGTAACCACTGAGCCACCGGTGCAGACAACACTTGATAGAATTATTAGAATTGTAAATATATAAGTATGTACCTATATTAGATAACCGTAGTGACATACAATTGGTTGAGGATCGAAAATGGCCAATTACTATTTAAAAAATATTTATGTGTAGGTAGTGTGGGATGTAAATCTGGGGACCTTTTAATAAAAAAAATACACCATCAAAATAATTAAGTAGGTATGTTATCCTTAGCGGCATACGCTTAGAATAGTTTTCATTATACTAGGTATAGTAGTAGCTAGTTTTAGTTAGATTTTTTTTATATGTACATATCAGTATTGTAGGTAACCGTAGTCATTTTAATAATATTTTCTATGATTGATTTTAATATGATTGATAAAATGATTTTATATTTTCGATTATGACGTACGCAAGCATCGCATTTGCTCATATCGCGTCTAGAGTAAGAATGAATAGAAAAATAATCTAAGTTATAGTTTTAACATTGTGATTCTGACAAGTTAAATAACTAAGCGCTGAATAAAAACATTTATGTCGTTTAAATAGTTTTTTTTATTTATATCTGTGTAACAGGGAACCCTTTGGGACCTTTTAACTAAATATACCTCATCTAAATATAATGTACCTTTTATTGTACCGATGAGATATCTCTGTAAATCATAAGAGTTGTTTTGAAACAAAGGCAGGTTAACGATAAAAAATTGAAATAAAACGAAATCTTTCATTATTAATATAGACCGATTATTAGTCAAATATGGAATTAAAAAATTATAAATTAACATTTAATTCAAATAAGTGATCGATTGATACTTGGATCGATTAATCTTTGAAATCGAGTTCTAGTTCTATCGATATATAAATTATCGACTATCGCATCCTTAAACTTGTGACGACCTACAAATTTACGAAAGGGGCGCCATATATGCATCCTTTTCTGGTATTCTATGAAGGTCATATGTAAGAACAGCGTGAAATAACCGTTTTTGGTTGCTTTTTAACCCTCCATCTATGTTAGTACTATATCAGTGCCTTTACCATACCAGCGTAATAACATTACCGTTACCACAAGTACTACGACGTGACTATCAAGAAACTGGACAACTGTCAAGAAACCTGCGTTTCTTGACAGTCTTCGTTATTTCTACAAACGCATTGACAAATGCGTTTGTAGAAATAATGGAATAAAGACTTTTATTCCAAAGTAACTCCACCAACTATGTAGTGAGAAACGTGTGCAGTCTTAACAAAGACTGATACGAATAGTAGTACGACACAACAAGCAAAAGGGCAAGGGCGCCGAGGAGTCGGTATCGGGGCGTGTTGCCCCCTGACAGAGATATCGAAAGCTGCCTGTAACTACAGGCAGGTAGTTGGGGTAGTGGGTTAGTAGGTTCTACCCGTGGTCTAGTCCCTGTGGTGTTGGTGGCCGTAATGTGTTGGCGACCGGGCTGTGGCCCTGGGCAGCTATCACGGGGGAAATGAAAAACTCTTATGCTTCACGGCGCCGGGAGATCGAGGCCCTACCGG
Source organism: Nycteola revayana (assembly GCA_947037095.2). Classification (NCBI taxonomy): domain Eukaryota; kingdom Metazoa; phylum Arthropoda; class Insecta; order Lepidoptera; family Nolidae; genus Nycteola; species Nycteola revayana. Next base: position 27,066,773 of record OX344842.1, on the reverse strand, counting down.
GTGAGACACCGTATGGTGAGGCCCAGCAGGAGCCGATCTACGACCGTGCGCCGACTACGTTAGGAGGTTCCCGTATGCTGCCCCGGTGTTGGTGCGCCTGGGGCGGGGGAAGCGACTGTGTCGCCCGGTACCAGATCCCTAGGGAGTCTCCTCCGGTCAGGGAGTGTGTGATGTGGAGCGATTGACCTTATGTGGTCCCACGATGAGGCGTCGGAAAGAGTTTGAAAACGATTGGCCGTATATATTTATAAATGCGTTGCTATTTGCGATCGCGCGGGTCGACGGCGGACGTTGCGTTACCTCGCGGACAAACTGTACTATAGTATAGTGTTGTAAATACCAGTACTTGCACCATGTTAATATTGTATGCTAGCAGCCCGCCCCGGCTTCGCACGGGTATTAAACGAACATTTCAAAAGTTATATTTTTTCACACACACACACTCTCCCATACATACGTACTTTCTCGTTTTTTCGTGAGGTCATTAAAAAAGAGTAAAATGAAGTAAATTCGAATAAGTTTTTTTTTTTTGTAAAAACGCCTTTGCCGTACTTTCTCTGCTTCTGAAAATCAATTTATTGAGTCAGAGCATAGCAGCAAAATAAATTGATTTTCAGGACCTCCGACCCACGATAGACCAACATACAATTGGCCATGAGTAAAACATTATTTTAGTAGGTCAATCCCTACTAATTCGAAAGTTTGGCCTTGGGACTTGTTATTTATTGGTTTTGAAGCAGACTTAAATATGAAGTCATTTATTTTGAAACGGGATTAATGCCAAAGTATAAATAAAAAAGATTTTATAGCGGTGGCATTTATATATATTTTTTTAAATGAAAAATAATAATAATAAATTTATTTATTTTCATTGGTGCACAAATTTATACAGTAGGTACAATACATTTAAATAATCTAGGTAATACAATATGGTGCCTGTATAGAATTAAATCTGTGCCACAGGCGCTATGGGCACTTTATTAGTATAAAATAATGATCTTATTTATGTAATTTTAACAATATTTATTATAGACATAAAACTATGCATATAATTAACTAAACATTAAATAAAAATACTTATCTACTTAAAATACTTCAAACAGTAACCTATTTTTATTTGACGACAGTCAGCAAATCTTCCGTGCGCTCATAATTTAGTGTTTGTAAATATTCGCAAACTCGCGTTTTAGATTTTGCATAGTTTAGGTCATATATTGATGTTTCTTTGTTTTTGTTTTATTATACAGATAGAATAGATAAAAAAAAACACTTATTGTGACATAATTATAATAGTTAGACATAATTATGCTGTCGCGATGTTTTTTGTAGAAAATTATATGTTCTGCAAAGACGTAGGTAGTACATTATTTTGTTCTATAATCAATAGTTTTCACAGCGCACGCGATGTAAGAAAGTTTTTTGGTAATTTTTTCACACCTTGGGTTACATTATTGGAGTTTTAGTATGGATCCCTAACTTTTTTGAAAATTTAATATAGCCTAAGTTCACCGGAGATAGTGTAGCTTCCCAACAGTGAAAGAATTTTTCAAATCGGTCAAGAAATTTCGGAGCCTTTTCAATGCAAACAAACAATCAAATCTTTCCTCTTTATACTATTAGTGTAGATATAAATATGATTATGTTATTTAAAATTATGAATAATATTGGGTTCACTAATGTTTGACCGAAAAATTATTGACAAATGGTCATTCGACAAACAACGTTTCACCAAATGTTCATTTGGCAAAGGAGAAATTTGACAATAGTATCATCTTACAAAAACTCACTTAGCAAATTATCCATTAGCAAACACTATACTTAGTAAATGTTTTTAATATTAAAATGTCAGTTGACCTTTTTTCATTTCACCAAATATGTTTCGCTAATTTAGCAGTTGTCCAAATGTCATTTACCAAATGTTATTTCATAAAACGTACTTCTTTGACTCATCATCACCATGAATCATTATGAATGTAAAAAAAAATGTAAATCTGGAGGAGCGCTCCCTATACTCGATACTTACTTAAAGGTTTCATTTTTTCCGTCACAATTTCCTGCTGCGAGTACCTACATATCGATGTATGGGGACCTAACCTAACCTAGATACTAATATGTTTTTAAAAGATGTACAAATGATTAATCAAAGACTTTAAAAGATGACAAAAAAAATGATCTCGGAGTTTCTTATAGTCTTTCTTCTCCGGGTGTCACAACGTAGGTAGATAGAGAAAGACTCGTAGGAAGCTAGGATAGGGTCCGGTCGTCCTTGCAAGGCGAGGCTCGCGACGCGTTCTATGCTTCTGACCGAATCCCAGCCCACGCTGGTTGATTCTAATTATATTTATAATACGCGACTATCACATGCCACATTGGTAGATTTAAATTCTATTTAATAACATGACTGTTGAAATGTATACTAATTAATTAATCAAATTTTTTTGTTTTCTTTTTATATTTGTATCATTGTATTTGACTTATAATAAGTACGATCGATTCGTCTACATTATCAATAAACGTTTTCATTTTCAATGGAAAAACGCCCCAAAGTCGCGCTGTGCGCGACCTGAACCGAACCCATGAACCTAACCCGCTCGTCGCTTCGCTCCTCGCTACCCTAAGCTGTATAGGTGTGACCCTTTGCCTATTCAATGCAAATAAACAAAAAACGATCAAATCTTTCCTCTTTATAATTAGTGTAGATAATTGAGTCACTTTTTACTTTTAATTACAAATCGTTATACAGTCAAGACTTTTATTTGACTATAGAATACCTCTGTCACTATACTCCATACAAGATGACATCTCTGAAGCAGCTCAGTTCGCAGCAGACATTATTACCGTACACCGCGTCTCCATCAGGATGGACGGTTACTAGGCGTATTTAGCGTTGAATTTATGCCCAAGAATTGCTTTCCTATTGCTTCTATTTGATTCTTAATCTCAAACAATTGCTTCCCTTGTAATCTAGAAGAAAAACTACATTTAAAGGGTGACCATCCATTCTGATATCAGGTCAGCCGGTCACCGCGTCGTAGTTTCCCTGATAAGTAGAATTATTGAAATTCAGGGTGGCCATTAATTAATAAAGATATCGACTAAAGTGTTGTTTATCAATATTTCGCCTGGTAAAAAAATAAAGCAAATCTCATATTTAACATTGCAGTTATGCTTGAGTAGGTAGTTGATAAATCTATCATATTGTACCGATGCCCGATGGCCTACAGTTAAGTATTATGTTATTAAAATCAAGTGCCTATCATGTGCGAGGATAGATTTCCAATGAGCCGCGGGCGTTGATTTTCCGACCTTTTTTTTAACCGCTGGGTACGTGAAATTCTGCCGACGACGCTTCCTCGAATTCATATGAAGGGAGACCTCAGCCAGGACCTTTAGCCAGGAGATGTAGTCATAATTGTGGACGAGTCACTGTCCCGAGGCAGAGTTACAAACCTTTATCCTGGAAAAGACAGTGTTAACAGAGTGATGGATGTTGCGACGGCAGGAGGAACGCTGCGCCCTCCGCCCCCTCGAAAAACTTGTTATATTAGTGCAGTAATCTGCACGAGGGGGATGTTGCTTGCAACCTTCTTTAGATATTTATACTTTTGTATATATTTTCTTTGTGTAAAATTTGAGGTGAAATGTCTTGTCATAATATGTTGTTATTAGTTTTTGACTCAAACTGTACAGATTGTTATTTCTCCATTTATTATATTTCAGCATTTAAACAACTAGTGTTTCATTAAACCAGCATTTCAGCCCACACACATCCCATCTTTTTCAATTATCATTATCATCAGCCCGTATAACGTCGACTGCTAAACTTGGGTCTGCCTGTCACCACGTTTGGCAGGTGGGTTGGTGACCGCAGTATACAGTATACATACACACAGGTAAACACTGCTGAACGTTAGCTGGTAAGATTGGTACAAATGTTATAACAATCAAACCCACGAACACCGAAACTTGGCGTTACCTGCTTTCAGCGTGCTCACGCGCCGGGTGCCCCCCTCGCGTGTTTATATTAATAGATATGTTATGGTCAACCTGATTAATGGACCTGCCATTATTAATAATGCCCAAGAGCGATGGGCAGTGATTAATTTATCACTTTATTTGACCTTTATAATGACCGACGGCCCGTGGTACATTTAATAAGTCAGTGTTTGAGATAGCTTGAATTTATCACTTGGACCGGGCAGTATGAATAATGCCCTACTTGTAGCCGGGCAATGTGATAAATTGGTTTAAGTATACGTAATTTTTTTTTTTACCTCCCTAAAACCTTTTGCCTTTCTCATATAAAATTCGCACAATTATTATATACTAACCTAACTTTTGTTAACTTTTCATGAAAATTTAAGTTTAATTTCATTTAATAAACAAAAACAGTACAGTTCACCTATTTTATTACTTTGCCCAAGATAGGGTGGGCATTATTCATAATGACCGGGAAAAGTGATTAATCATGCTGTTTTAATCACATTGCCCAATTGAGTCGGGCATTATGAATACAGACCGGCCATTATTAATAGTGCCCGGACTTATCAAATTGCCCGTAACAGATATACGCGTGCGACGATTTAAAACGTTCGCGCCTTCAAAGCGATCGCAGATTCTTTTCATAGATATCAATAAATAAAAACGACTGAATGTCTTACGAAAGTTTATTAAAACCTCGCATAAATGTGTATATTAAAAATGTCCAAAAATATAATGTACCCATAATAAGCTTTCGCTTAGATATAAATATAAACTTTCCATCCCAAGTTACAATAATACATATTTCAGTAGGCTTCCGCTTAACATTTCATTAGATCAACTATCACAATACCATCACATCCAGGAATGTTTGCTCATACAAATGCTCAAAATAAATTACCTCAAAAATTAATTAATCTGCTTATTTTATAAAGGTCGCAATGCATACGCATAGTTAATTACATGAAACCTGTCACAAAATAGCAATCGCAGCATCGTAGCACTAAACATAATGATTACCCCTTTAATTAAATAAGTACGGGAGACAAATCCCTGTCACCGATGCAATATATTGTATCGTAAAAACGATAAAATTCAACAAACTTAACATCAATAAAACATTATTTGTAAATGCGTAAGCTTAATTTTTTACAATATTGGTCCCTTTCCTTTAATACAGTATACGCGAAGCTTTTGTATTTATCTAAAAGTTCAGTTCCTCCGCCGCGGTCTTTGTGGAAACATCTTTGTAATTCTGTCATGTATTTATTTTATATTTCATAGTTAAAAAATACTTGAGTTTTCATACACGTCGCAAAGCTTAGCGATTACTGTATTTGGAAATTTGTTTGTAGATATGAAAATGTTAGTTATTGTAGGTGGAGGCGGAGACGTTGCCGCCGTGGCCGGTCCAGTTGGTGTGTACAAACTGTCCGGGCTTGGAGATCAGCTCGTAAGTATGGGCGCCGAAGTAGTCTCTTTGAGCCTAGAACAATGTAAACATACAATTATAATGATTTTTAGGGTAGGTCGAGTTTAGGGTTCCCAACTCTTCCGCACAAATGTGTGGAAGGTGTGGGTTATTAAGGGCCCAAAAAGCCTTTGCATACGGCCTGCAGGGCGTGCGAGACCTGAGGGTTCTCATCTTTTGGGCTGGAGCGCCTGTGAGGCCATAACTTTTGATCCTTAGATGGAGAGAAGTGCCATTATGGGAGTAGCCACGTCGGTCAGCCTGGACTCGGACGGATTCAATGGTCAAGGAGGGATGGTGGTATCAGGTTTAGAAATGGAAACGGGAGCAGAGGGAAGATCTTGCCCTCCTTGCCCTCCTTCGTGTGCTCCTGGATCCTCTTCTCAACTTATGCATTGTTCGGGGCTTTCGGACAGCCTAAAATTGCACAAACTGTTTATTTATTTTTGTAAGTTATATAAATTTCAATTTCGATTGTTTTCTTACCTGAAGCATGTTAGCGGGTAATACAGACGATCTGTAACCATCGTAGAAGGCTAACGCGGCCGATAAGGCCGGGGCTGGTACTCCGACCAGCGCAGCTTGAGCCACCACCTGACGGAGGGAACCTTGGGACGCGCTGATGCGGGAACAGAAGTACGGGTCCAGAAGGAGGTTGTTGAGTTGACGGTTCTTTGTGAAAGCATCCTGGAAATACAGAAATAGAAAGCATACAAATAAAAGCAATTTGTCAGTTTGTAATTTAGAAATACCAGTAAGTGTATTTCTTATATATGTCTCTCCGAAACGGCTGGAATAACATTCCTTTATTTTATTTTCTAATTACAAAATAAATTAAAAAATAAATATAGTATTTTTTCTCAAAATACTATATTTTATAATAAAGTGTTTAAGTTTGAGGTGAGTGTGGATACCATCAAAGTTCAAATAATGTATGTAATGTTTATAAAAGTAAACGTACCTTGATGTTACCGAGGAACACACTCCTAATGATACAACCGCCGCGCCACATAAGAGCAATGCTTCCGTAGTTCAAGTTCCATTGGTTTACCTATAGACAACAACAAAAAATAACAATATTGGTCTCATGCCATACAACTAAAAACTATTTATTAAAAAAACATACAACGTTTATATAAATCTTAAATGTATTTTAATATAATCTGATCTGCAAAACCATCGCGTAATCTTTCCGATGCCCTTGTAGACCCGAAGTCCGCGAGGCCCGTGACCGACAGTCGCACAAAACTCCCATAAAAAAACTGACAGCCCCTTAATCCCTCCGTCAACTACCGTCCTGAGCTCAGGCCCTAGAGTCCGCCTCTTGCGCAGGTTGCTTAGTTCGTAGTTTATATTCCATTGACTACAGTCTGGCAAGCTGGCGTTTATACCCGGTGAATTAGTAAAAGCCTTGTGGCAGACCTCGTCCAATAAAAGCGCTTAATTCTATCGCGTTATTTAGTGATAGTTTACTGCGTGAATTTAAAGACAGTGAAGTGACCGTAAGTGAAACCCGTGCACGATCTTCAAGTATTTTCTCCTGGTTTTGAAAATCCGTGTTTTCACACAGTTCCAGCCAGTGTTGGATCTCGCGATCCAATTATTTGGCCTGCATGTGAAAGCTTTGCGGGTTCATAACTTTTTAGATGTTTAAGAAACTATTGTGCAACTGTCGCTTTACAGTTTGGGCATTTCGCTCTCTTCGATCTACGATAGCCTCGAATTATTCGTTCCAAGCTAAGGCTAACTCGAGGATCTGCTACTTCAAGATTTCAGCAAGGTTTATTAAATCGTTTAAAATCTATAAACCAAGCTACCTGCACTAGACGGTGTCCCCTGTGCGAACATCCAAGTCCCACAGGGGACGCGCTCTTGCGCGGCTCGCGACAGTTAATGGAAGGGCTGATTGCAGAATGCTGACTTTTAGATAGCAACTACACTACTCATCTTACACATGGCGTAATAACAATTATGGTTTACCTTAGCGGCTTCACGCAGCAACATGAATCCTTGCGCGTAAGATATCAGCTTGCTGGCGTACAAAGCCTTGCGTAAGTGTTCCAAAAATGCTTTCTTGTCACCGCTGAACTTGTTCTCTGAACCTGGCAACACTTTGCTGGCCTCTACTCGCTCATCTGTAAAACAAATAGATATTTTCTATATTCAGCTCTTGAAAAAATATTTAATATGGTTAGATCATATTAAATCAACCATACTGGCCTCTGACCAAATCTAAAACTTGATCGAAACTGTTAAATTGTTAAACTTAACATAATATGAAAATTATGGACCCCGTGTCGTGTCCATAATTGTTGGAGGCCGCGAATGTGTAGCTTCTAGCACATTACAAAATGATGTTTATATAATGCTATAGTGGAAAGTGGAGTGATAAATAAATATCCTGTTAAATATAACACGCCATTTATTTATTTTTATTTTATTGAAAACAGGATAATAACAGCCAGATTATACTTTAAATACACAAAGAACATTTTCAACTTAACTAATTAGGCCAAAAACATTATCCATAGTATACTAACATGGTTACAAATAATTTACTAAGTCTGTGACTTGTTTGTTAAATGATCAAGCATAGATAATTTATAATATGATACATAAAGTGGTGTGGTAAATATAAAGTGGGATAAAATTATTAAATAAGATAAGAGGGATTACAGGGAGGGATTTTTTCACAGAACCCCAATGTTATAAAAATAACGTCGAACTTTCAACACCATTTCATGACACAATTGGGAATTTTCGTTAACAAATAATGAACTTTGTTATGATATCAAGCACCTAACGCTGCGATAGAATGACATATCGACTGACAAGGTAAGGCATACTTTAAGTACGTGTTTGTGCGTAAGGTGTGTATGTACTCGCTAAAGCCGAGTTTAAATAAATGAGTTCTTTTTTGAGATAAGTATTACTTTATAAACCAAAACAGAAAATAATTATAAAATTAGGGTGTATAATTAAACCTGACTAAGGGCTAAATTTACAATAGTCAGTTAAAAGCAATCAAAGAAGTAAATTTTTATTTGACAGTGTTCAATTATTTCAAAATTAAATTTTATTCATCTGATATTTTTTATGTGAGGATTATAAAATTTAACCCCAAGTTAAATAATTAACCAACATAATTACCTTTAAGAGCGGACAAGCATCTAGCGAACACTGCTTCACCAATTAGAGTGACCGGGACGCCATACTCCAAGGCTGCGATACCAGTCCATTTACCTGTGCCCTTCTGTCCCGCTGTATCACGGATCTTGGGCAGCAAATACTTGCCTGTAACATATACAAAAACTCGTAAACAAGGCTAACTTTACCATGCGGTTGCATACCCGTAACTCATTGGGAGCCTCTTGTAATATAGCCTTTGTTACACGCTTATTACCTAGGTGACTATGTTTAAAGTCGCTTAAGTACTTTGCTATGACTTTGGGTCGAAGTAAGCCCGGGACAGCTGGGTCACACCGGATGTCATGCATTAGTAGTTACTGGTGCCCCCATTTTTGGCATTTGGAGGAGTAGTCGGGGGGTTTAGTGGGTAAATCCTACCGTTGTGATTACATACCGGCAGTGGGGATGCCGAAAGCATTTACGCCCACCATTTTTATAATATTAGTGTAGCTTGAAGGCTAATTTATGAGCATCATCAGTGTGTATAAGTCCAATGGTGTATGTTGATTCCTCAAAGGGGTTTTTACATAGTCACCACGCTTTTGCAGGTGTATTGGTGACCGCAGTATTATGTACACCGAGTGTTACATTTAGATCAGTCAGTATGGGCATGTCAGTAACTATAAAATGGAAACGACCGGAATTGATTAACGAACTAGGTACAAGTTTATTTTAAATCTTAACTAATCTAAACGATATACGTTTTTTTTTTCTCTAAAATCAATGACATGGTTACTTAGAACAGATCTTTGTATATCTTATAGTTACAGACTTGCACATACAGACCGATTAATATGTAGTAAATACTGTTATGACATCGGGACCAATAGCCTAATTTTTTTTTCATAGGAGCATCACACCCAAGGCCTGCACAAGACTTATAGCGCTAATCTACTTTGATTGACGGTGTTGTCTAAGATCTAAAAGAAGATGTTTTTAAATATTTATGTTCTTATAGATACCTAATTACCAACATTTGTCACTAAATATATAAATAAATGAAATAAACACTTAGCCAGTGTAACACTTACCATCAGTGTCTTTGTACTTGAGGATATCTCTAGAAATTTCTATGAGGAAGGAATCCAAGTCACCCTTGTTCCATTCTTCGAACACTTCAGCCATTTCACCTTGGTCCATACCTGCAGGCAAAAAAGAAATACGCTATAATAAAAAGTATAACGTACGTACGTAAAACCTATGTATGTATATACAACAAAAATAGTAACGATTAAGAGATTGCAATCAATTAATGTACTTATTCTGGTTCCATAAATACATACGATAAATACAATCAACACAAAGTTCCGTTGATTGAAAACAAGTATTAAAAAAAATTTAGTAAAACTAAATCTTCAACATCCCTATTATATCGACAGCTGAACATTGACCTCCTCTTAACAAACCTTAGCAAGCCAGAGTCGTTGAGGGATATTGCCATAATCAGCACGATTGGTCGACGGATTGGCGATCGTAGAGATGTGAAATAACAATGAACTGATTACACTGCTGCCCATCCATCAGCTGTTTATCTCTTAGGAAGATGTAAACTGTTTAATTTAGTATTAATGTTCTTGTTTATGTAATTACAAATTAAATGTACAGGCAACGTAAATATATAATGAGAAAAATGCAATTAAAATAATGATGTAGATTATCGTTTCGGTCATAAACAAAAAGATCTTTTCCACGCCATCGGTTTACTTTTTTTTTAAGTTTGTGACTGGGCATTTAACTACCATAGATAGATATTATGATTGGAATAAAAAAATGCAATAACGGTGTGGAGTGAAAGAGGACATGATTACGAAGATAGAGAAGGGAATATTGAGATGGTTTGGTCACGTAGAAAGAATGGGTGAAGAAAGATTGACAAAACAGGTATACATGGCAAGTGTGAGTGGCACAGTCGGAAGGGGAAGACCTCGACGAACGTTCTCTGACCAAATCGGAGACATCCTCGCAAAAGGTCAAATATGATCCACCCTAATCCGACGCGCTTGTATGAAGTTATGAGAGTGAATACAGCGAAAGATGTTTGTAGGGATCGTAGCAAGTGGAGGTCCATTGTCTCTGCCTGCCCCGCTGGGAAACAGGCGTTAACTTATGTATGTAATAAAAACATGAATCAATAAAAATGGTGGCATTCCCTGTTCTTGGCCTGTACCATTCAAATTTATCAGCACTACTAGCAGTTAAAGCCTGCGATGGCAAAAAGTACTTTTTTTTAAACTTAATTGTTGATTAATTAAATTACGTTACCAAATGCAACCATTCTTTAACCCCGATGACCTTGACTTAAACGATAAAGATACACGCCGCCGTGTATAATTATTATACAACGATGTATATTCGATGGTAATTAGAAGTCTTAAATTTACATTCATTAAAAAAAAGGGAAATTTCTTGACCATAGTCTATGATCACTATGGCTATTTATAATCATTATGAAAACGTTCCCGCATGGTTTCAAATGTCCCTGCTATAAAGATATCATTAAATATCACCTAGGTTTACTAATAATCTGCTTGTTTTTTACTTTTTTTATCGATTAACTTTTTTCAATTTACCCGTTACCTGCAGTCAGATACTACAAGTACAAGTCTTACCACGCTGCGTTTTACCTTATCGTAAAATACAGTCTATGTCAAGACTCACCACTGACCAGTGAAGTCAGAGCTAGCATTATTAGTAATTATTAAACATAAACACGAAAAAAGAATGGCCGATCAACGCGCTGGCAGGTAAATGGCCCTTGGCCCGCCTTTGTCAAACTGTTTCTTATATTAGTGTAGAAAAGCCCGGCATAATAATCAGGTGTCGGAATACCCATTACAAGCTTTACCTAGAGTTTATAAATAGTGACGTAGATAATAACATGCATATGCCGTTTAATGATACCAGTTTGCGGTTTTAACCTGTATTATCATTGTTGGTATTGAGGTAAATTTTTCATTACTTTACCATAAACGTTGATATATAAGTAAACATTACATTCAATTATTTTTAATATAAAAATCGGCGTATTTATATGGTTACAGAGATTACACCAATTAGTACAACAATAGGCATTTCCGTGTTATGATTTCGCCATGAAAATGACGTCACTTGGTACTTATAAATACTAGACTAGATATATTAGATAATATAAAGTAATGCCAATAATAATGAAGCCAATAGGCTACCACATTATACATCCGATAACATGACGTGCTAAAATCGTGGTCGTCATAAGTTAGATAATTATTTATCATTATACGTGATGTCAATAGAATACACTAAATAAGCGGTGACATCAAGGTCAAGAACGTTCACTCAAAGTCATAGCCGCGAAGCAATTTAGGTAGGTATCTACATTAATTATCACACCGTTCTATAAAGACTCACGATATTTCTTTAATACCACAAGATATCAGATATTCGTAACAAATGCTACGTTACATTACAGCATAAAACGCAGATCTAATTACAGGCACTTAAAAAATATATTTTGACGAATTACTTTAAAATATTTTTTTTAAGAATGTAACTTTATTATTTAGTTTATATTATGATTTATTATATTAGTTTGTTTTGTCTGTGTTGTATATAGCGGATACCCGCGGGAAAATAATGTAACTTGCCAAACCAACGCGACAGCAGCTATTATTCCATAATTTAACAGATTAACTTAAAAAATATATTTTGACGAATTACTTTAAAATATTTTTTTTAAGAATGTAACTTTATTATTTAGTTTATATTATGATTTATTATATTAGTTTGTTTTGTCTGTGTTGTATATAGCGGATACCCGCGGGAAAATAATGTAACTTGCCAAACCAACGCGACAGCAGCTATTATTCCATAATTTAACAGATTAATCGCAAAACGTCAAAAATTGTCGCATTGTCTTTTTTTATTTATTTATTAAATGCGTATAAATTGTACGGTACAATTCATTGAAGGATTGCTTAGTGAAATTAATTTATTATAAAGTGACTAATACAAGCTTTTTTTTCGGATGGACTTACGTTGGTAGCCACGAGGCTTTTGCTACTACACTGGGCATAAAGGCGAGCACAGCTCCAGCCTTAATAAATTGTTTAAGAACTACAATCTAAGCAACCTGTGCCAGCAAGGTAGCAAGGGAGCCTCCTGTGGGGCTTGGAAATCGGCTCAGGGCGGTCGCTGGCGATGAACTAATACAACCATAGTGAATATGAAGATGGGTGCTTTAGCAAAATTGAAAGTTGTTTATATAAAAATATATTTCTTTTTTTGTTTTTTTTTTTTATTTGGCATAATAATATGTCTAATGTCCATATGTATTGATACTTTGTCGTCAACTATAGCTACAATTTACGATGTTGGTTATGATAACGTAAACATTGTTGCGTTGCTATGTCAATGCGTAATTTTTTGATGATTTGCGATTCATATATACTTGTCGCATTTTTACAGTAAATACTGTATAACTATTCTAGATAATTGACGCATATTTACTTTATTGGCCTGGGCGTGTACTGCTGTACTTAGCAGATTCTACAACATTGTTTTAGTGATCTCAACTCTCAGCCATTAGGCATTATTGCCTTTCTAATTAAACAGGTTTGGGACGGTTAGATATTTTCAAAGTCTATTCCGCATTTTCCGCCCTTGTGTTTTTAGATCCTTCCTTAACTTAAGCAATATGATGTATAAAGTCAGTTCAAATTTAAACATTTACCTAGTACATCCTTCATGAGGTTGTAAGCTTCACAGATGAGCTGCATGTCACCATACTCGATGCCGTTGTGGACCATCTTGACGAAGTGCCCGGCTCCGTCCTCTCCGACCCAGTCGCAGCAAGGCTCATCATTAGCCTTAGCACATATAGCCTGACAAAGTAAAAAATGTTATACTATACATTGATGAAATACAGTTTAATAAAGAAATTCACTTCTTCAACAACCCATTTACATCCACTTATTAAAAATGTTGTCAAGCCAGGGATTTTGCCATAATCACCACGCTTTGCAAACGGGTTGGTGATCGCAGAAAGCTATTAAGTAACCTTGAGTTGATAGACGCTGCTGGATGTCCAGATGTGATAGAGATTCATGAAGAAAGTGCTAGTGTGCAATGATAACGAGATTCTGTTATAGAATTAAACGTACACGGGTAAATCTTCGCAGGATATCTAACAGAAATAAGTTACAGACAGTTAAAGAACAAAAGCATTCATTTAAACGACGATGACGCCATTTTAACAAAGCTAAATGGAGGAGTACCAACATTTGTTTGTATTTGAACCTGCGTAAATAATAGAAGCATATAATTTTTGTAAACTAACCTGGAAAATAGGTTTGACATGAGGCCAAGCAGCGGCGTGTCCGCCAGGCATTAGAGAGGGGCCATAACGCGCTCCATCTTCACCACCGCTCACCTGCAAAAAGACATGTCACTTGAGCAATATAAATAATAATAGAGAAACCTTGTGTAAAAGCCTTTTGGACTGAAAAGACTTAAATGCGCTACAATTTCAAACAAAAGTAACAGTGCCACCAAAAAGTAAAAAAATATAACATCTTTGGCATACATTTTAATAAAAAAAAAACTGACAACAGATTCACGTAAATTTTAGAACTTTTAACGATTTACCACATTTAGTTGTTAACTTTTAGGCATTAAATCCCTTAAATAAATCCATCAAAATGTGTTTTATTTTTGTAAACCTATTAGAGTATAGTAATTTTGACTATTTAGTCAAAATCATTAGACTATAAATTGGTATAAAGAATTAAGTTATATTTTATAAAGCACGAGCTTCCCGCGCGCGTTGTCACCTGCGTAACTCCCGTTCCCGTCGGAACTTCATAATTATATATAGCCTACGTCACTTAGGATGAATGTAGCTTTCCAATGGTGAAAGAATTTTTGAAATCGACACATTAGTTTTAGAGTTTATTCATTACAAATAGACCCATAAAAATACAAAACTTTCCACTTTGTCTCACAAGATAATATTTTAGCAAAAAAATTGTAATTCAATCGCAAACCAGTCACTAAAATATTTAGTAATAAAATTATTACTGTTCTTACAAACACTCATTAACTCAAATTACCTAAGGTTTCACATTACATTACAAAGCGTATTTTATTTAGCTACATATCGAACATCAATCTTTTGTGCTCATACCAAAAGTTGCATAGTCATTTATTAAGTAATCACAATATTGTTTTACTAGTGTAATACTAACATTATTTATCAGTGTTTTCTAATGGAAATTATCGATATTAATGATTAGGTATTTTGTTGAAGCGCACTATGGCCATGGCACCGAATGTACCTCATTAATGGGTATACTTTTTCTGCGTGACCTTCGGGTGACCGTAATGACAGCATAAAGCAACCTGACAGACAAATAGCGACAAAAAGGAGTATAATAAACAAAACCGGCCAAGTGCGAGTCGGACTCGCGCACGCAGAGTTCCGTACCAGTTTCAAGTGCCTACATATTTTTGATATCAAGAAAAAAAAAGTTTGTTGTATCCTTGTATCCCTTTCAATATTTATTTTATTTAATAATTTGTGAAAATTTCAACTGTCTAGCTATCACGGTTCTTGAGATACAAGGTTATGCCTGGTGACATACAGACAGCGTAGTCTTAGTAATAGGGTCCCGTTTTTACCCTTCGGGTACGGAACCCTAAAAAGCAGGTGAAATAGTGACAAGTAGACGTATATTTTACCGCCAATAATTTTTTTCAACAAATTTAAAAACCATGGTTTTTAAAATAGCTGTTGCTAATATTTAGTGGGTCAATTTGCCATCAGTATTAATGTCGATACATACAATCGGACAATACATATACAATATTAAAGCTCATATTGTCATCATTTCCGTCCCTTTGAGGGAAACATTTTTTTTTTACAACTTTTTATAAAATTTCATCTGATGACTCCGACGATAGCCTGTCATTTTAATACGTAATGTTTAATATTATAGAATATGTTTAATTACATTATAGGTACATAAACCGATTGTACTATCTAAAATAAATCATTTCGCTGAGAATTAGCAACAAGTAAAACATTAATAAATAGAACATAATTAAATTCGTAACAGATCACTGCATAACTTATTTACTTCACTTGTAACATATATATATATAACATTCTCTACAACTGGGCACACACACACACACACGCATACACACACAAACATACACAGGCACACGCATACACACACGCACACGCACACGCCTACACACACACGCACACGTTTACACAAATTCATACACGCACACTGACACTATCACACACACATGCACTCACGCTCACTCACAGTTTACCCTATATTTACCTCTTATTCTTTTTCTTTTCTTGTTTTGTGTTCATATTATTTTGTATGTATATTTACCGTGTATAATAAGCTGGTTTAGCGTTTGTTTTGCTTACTTGAAAAGAGTTCAGTTTGAGTCCAAGTGACAGCAGAACACTGACTCCTAAGACACAGGATATCCTAGTTTAGGAGGCAGGGTTTAATAAATTAGTATGCCTTTCAAAAAATGTGTAACACGAGCTAGATATTAAGCAAATTGTAAGGTATTTGTTCAATAAAGATTTTTATTGTTATTATTATAAAATGTACTACTTCATTTAGCCAAGAGTCCCATTTTACATACTGAGGTGCGAACAAGTTTTTCCTTGCATAAAAGGCCTATAAAAATTCATACAACTGGACCATAACAAGAAAGAACTTTGTGCAAAGTACTTACGCCCATGCCAATGTAATGAATGCCAGTAGAGGCCAGCTCTTTGCACCAGCGCTGGGTATCAATGTACTGAGAGTTACCACCATCAATGATGATGTCGCCTTTTTCTAGCAGTGGCACAAGCTTCTTCACAAATTCGTCTACAGCAAAACCAGCTACAAATAAACATAAGATAAAATTAATTTGTGTAATTATATCAAAAGTAATTATTAAAATTGCTTAAAGGTTTTGTTTGAATAAAGACAACTCCTGACGGACATAATTCACTGTGTCGCAGGGATCTTGACAAACTCATGACACCTAGACTAAGATTATCTATCTGTGGATCACACAAATTGTTGTCCAGAGTAGGAATAAAATCCAGGGTTTCAGAATCAACTAAGTTATACCATAGCCACTGAGTTACCATTGTAGCCATTATTTTAGAAAGCTTTCATTTTTTTTTGACAATTATTCACCATGTGACGACCTCCGTAGCGTAGCGTTATTTGGCTCGCTTGAGTTCGATCCCCACGCCAAACAGAAAATCTTTGTATAAATTCTTAGATTTTTTTCTGGGTCTGGTTGTTTGAGAGACTACCCTCCGTGCCTCGCAAAGCACGTTAAGCCGTTGGTCCCGATTATTATAACATCATCTATATCATAATCGTATATCACGGAACGGGCAGTAGCGTTTCCTTGTGTTACAACAACATAATACTGCAGTCAGCAACCCGCATACCAAGCGTGGTGATAATGGCAACTACCCTACCATGGGATTAGGCCTATGTTCTGCAGTGAACGTTATATGGGCTGATGATGATGAACCACCATGTACAAGCTGACTTGTAGACCTCTAAAGCAGATGTGTACACATTGAATTAGAGTTATTAATTCTTTTATATTATGCTATTTATTGCAAGTCAAACAATTAATCACACTATAAAATTTGAGTAGATTGAGTGTGTACTGTCAATGTATATAAACAATTTACATCCTACATAAGGAAGGAAGAACCTTATAGGATTATAAGGTTCAACTTTTTCTAACATACTAGAATATTTTACTTATACTATTATTGACAATATTTACCTTTAACAAGAAGCATAACTTTTCTTGGTTTCTTTAATTTAGCTACCATATCTTCTAATGAAGTAGCTCCAATGATTTTAGTTCCTTTAGCTTCATTCTTCAAGAATTCATCTACCTAAAAAAAAAACAATATATACAGTAAATTATTGGGTTTTCTAATAATTAGGGGAATTTTGACTAATTTTTATGTTTTTTATGTGATTTCTGACCATACAGTATCTCATAACACACTTTCTAGTTTCAATTGTAATGAAAACTATTTTAAAGTCTGATTCTGAGTGGAAATAATCAGTGCATTTTTCATTTACTTAAAAAAATTGTAAATTACAAATGCTAAATAAACTGACCTAAAGCCAAATAAAATATTGCGATAATAGGTCTAATAAACTATACATAAATGTCAATAGATCTAGTTTAAGATGATATGAATAAAAATACATTCTCAGGTATTACACTCAGTAATTAATAATGAATACATCAAATTAAAAAAGAAAGTAACAGATCTAGCCAGTCTTATATACCTATGAAAAATAAAAGTTTATGCCCCACTTAAAAGTGTAAATATTTTTATATTGTCTTGTTATAAATCTACAGTGAACCAGTTGATATACAATTATTTAGAAAATTTCTCATATTTTTTAAATACAGTACCTTGGCAACAGTTCTGTTATAAGCACATACAACAAATCCATGGTCATTCATGTTCAGAATCAGGTTCTGGCCCATCACAGCCAGACCAATGAGAGCAATATCAGCTTTGCCTCTGAAAAAAAAATACATATTAAAACTTCATTGTTCACAAAGAGATTTCTTGTAATTAGGGCCAATTTTTCAATCGTCAGATAAAAATATCGGAAGAACAAATATTAAATTTGACAGATTTTGTATGGACATTCCGTCAAAATAAAATTTAATTCCTCTGATAATTTTTATCTGTGGATTGAAAAATTGGCCCTTAATAAAATATAACATATAACATTGTTATTTTACTAGGTATATCATATTTTTTGCTTATTTAACCTTCATGGCTTATAAAACCCTTACAAATACAACAAGAAATATATATACTAGTTTAGTCAATTTTATTTGGGTGTATTAAGTGACCTTAAAAAGTGTATCAACTAAGATAACTATTTTAGCTAAATTTCTAAATAAAAAATTCTGAAATTAATGTAGCAGTTTCAGGTCTAATAATAAAATTGTCCTTTATAAAATTTAATAAAGAAAGTAAATTAAACTGGGGGCTTAGAGAAATAGAAATTAACAATTAACTTTGTTACCTGAAGAAACCTGAAATGTTGATTTGGTTTCCAACAAATGTTAATGAAATTTTTACCCTGTGGTTGCCGGTAGAATAGACCACCCCCTCTCAACCCATGGGTGTCGTAAAAGGCTACAAAGGGAAGTGCCTGAGGATTCGATTGGTTTCCTCTGTGCGGTAAGAACAACTTACCTCCAAGCTAAGGTTGCCGCTGCATGGCTAGGGGAGAGTCTAGTCGCGAGCATGCTAGTTTGTCTGGGATTGGGCACCCCCAGGCACTAATTAGCCTTACCTCTACATGCGGGGCTCTGTAGAGGGTAGACAGATTGTTTTCCCTAGCTATTCGTGGGAACTTAAAGAGTTTAACTAATAATATTAATTCATTCGGAGGCGGCGGTGATGCTCGCCACACACCACGCCAAATGTTCTCTCGAGGCGAAAAGCGAGCTTCGGAGTGTCGCTTAGCTACGCTGTATGTGGAGGGAGGTATAAAAGGCAGATGTGAGTGGAAACGCCGGGAGGGGACCCCCTAGAAGGACCTACACTGACCTCATAGGTGATGTTCTTCAGAAAGGTCAGGTGCGTAGTACTCGCAACCGGCGTGCGTGTATGATCAGATGTATGAACATGGACGAGGCAAAGGGAGTGTGTAAGGATTGTAGCAGGTGGCATTCTGTAGTTTCTGCCTACCCCCATGGGAGAAAGGTGTGATTATATGTATGTATGTATGTATGTTAATGAAATTTCTGTGCATTTGGTTTTAAATGAGTCTTGGAAATTTGACCATTATTTAATAATATATTAGCAATCTACATTCCTTTTCAATATAAACTATCAGTGTGCAAAATTTCATTTCCGCACATTTTTTATAAAAAGGGGTCCAAATTTTAGCTTCACATATCAATATAGATATAGTGAAAGAATATAACATATAGCTTTAGAATAGCTTATATTTTAAAACTTAATTATAACTTAAATTTGTAAGTATAAATAAGTATCTCAGCATGTTGTTAATAAGAAAGTTATAAACAACTAAAATTGATTTTAATGAAATTTGTAAGCACATGCATATAATTACTAGAACAGAGAGCTAACAGTATAGAATAAGTAATAACTGCAGAGTAAATGATGGTAATTAATTTAAAATGTGACTATTAAAATAGTACTTTTAGGTACTATTCTGTCTGATATAACTTTTTTTTTTCCTTAGCCAGTACTATCCCACTGTTGAGCAAAAGCCTCCCCCAACTAATCAAAAATAATAATTACTTCTAATTCTCATTGTTACAAAAAACATGAGTAAAATTAATTCTGAAATATCATATTGACATAATATATCATCACTAAGTTAATATCAATTCATTGGTTCAAGTGTTTCACCTTCAAATAACCTTGTGACCATGCTAAGCATACTTCAACATATAATAAGTGAATTTATAACATACAATTAGCATTTTGTACATTGCCTTTCTAAGCATCATATGAAACTATCATTAGATTATTTGCACAGATTAAATGTAATCATCATTATCAGATATAATTACAATCAAGACTTCAACATTTACCATATATTTGTAGAATTTTGGAAATCAGTAATTAACACACAATTGTAATTATTGATGCTTAGTAAATTAGGTCGGAATATTCATATCAGAAAGTTTACCCTTCACCTTGAAAGCAAAAATCTTTTGAAGGTTACTTGATTAATTTTTCATATAAAAAGTATTACAAGTAAATCATAAATGTTAATAATTAGAAAATACTATAGTCTTCATATAGCTTTCTATAGTCACAACAAATAGGCAATAGAAATATTGCAGATCCGTAAAATGTAAAGTCATGGCTATTAACCGGTGACCTTAGAATAAAATAAAAGCACAAATTATTAGAATGGAATCAATTCCATTAATACTCACTCTGCCATTTTCAGGTTCTTTGAAAAAAAATAAAGCTTTATTAATTTAAGTATCTTGAAGATAATAACTTGTGTAAGAACCTAAATACACTATCGTTTCAATACGTTTCACACTGTACCAACTATCACGTCCAAGGTAAATGACAGATTATTATAGTAGACAATAGACATGTAACTTCAGGGTTACAAGTAAAATTTAAAATGTCCCCATTTTTTAAATACTCCAGTTTCCTTATCTACTCTGATCTATATTAAGGCACCGTACGCCTCATTCTTTCAATCTGTAAATTAAACAGTCAGTTGCAGAAGACTCCTTAAAAAACTAAAACATTATTTTTCAATCTCCACAACTGAGATCCTATCCCCACAGGGAGCGCCCCTTTTTACAAAGGTTTACTTAGTTTCTGGTTTTTAAACCGTCCAATAAGGCTATGCTCAACCGGCAAAGTAGCAAAACCATCGTGGTTAACTGTTTTTTTTTGCCGTAGGTGAAATACAAGTAAAATATTTGAAAAAATAATGTTGAATCAAATGCTGGCATACTTTAACTTAAATAATTTTTTGAACAACAAACAATTTGGGTTCACGAAAGGCCAATCTACTCAAGATGCCGGTTCCAGTCTAATAGAATCTGTATTTAAAGCTTGGGAGAAATCGCAGGATGCATTAGGTATTTTCTGCGACCTTTCTAAGGCTTTTGATTGCGTTGATCATAACACGCTTATTATGAAACTAAAATACTACGGATTCACTGACTCAGCACTTGATCTTGTAACATCGTATTTAACAGATAGAGAACAGAAAGTATCTATTGATAATGTAACTTCTGAAAGTTCTACCGTCAAAATAGGAGTTCCACAGGGGTCTGTCCTAGGTCCATTTTTATTCCTAATCTATGCTAATGATCTTCCAAATTTGGTCAAGAATGAGTGCGATATCGTTTTATTTGCAGATGACACGTCTCTTATATTTAATGTAAACAGAAAAGATAAAAGTGTTACTGAGTTAAATCGCACACTTACCTTAATATCGGAATGGTTCTCCGCCAATAATCTTCTTCTTAATGCAAGTAAAACTAAATGTATTAGATTTTCATTGCCAAATGTGTCAAATAGCATTCCTAATGTTGAACTAAATGGGGAGCTATTAAACTTAACTCCATCAACAATATTTTTAGGAATTACTCTGTACTCCAAGTTGCAATGGGGACCACACATTGAAAGATTAGCTGACAAACTTAGCTCTGCATCTTATGCAGTCTGGAAAATCCGACAAATGACTGATGTAGAAACATCTAGGTTAGTTTACTTTGCTTACTTTCATAGTGTAATGTCATATGGGATCCTATTATGGGGATCGGCCGCCGATATTCAAACTATTTTTATATTACAAAAAAGAGCAATCCGAGGTATTTATAAAAAAGGAAGCCGCGATTCTCTTCGTAGTCTATTTAAAGAAATAAATATACCTACTGTGCCTTCTGAATATATATACCAAAATATAGTTTACGCCCGTAAAAATATGAATAAATTCAGCAAGAGGAAGGACGTACATAATTTTAATACTAGAAACAAAGATAAGCTCATTACACCTTTTTACAGAGTATCTAAGACAAGTAAATCGTTTCTTGGAAATTGTATAAGATTCTATAATAAACTTCCTCTAAATGTAACAGCTTTGCCGGATCATAAATTCAAAAAATATGTTAAAACGGTCCTTATGAGTCGCGGTTATTACAATATCAAAGAATACATGGAGGATGGAGATGTTTGGCGGATGAGTCCATCGGTTACATTGCGGCAGACTGGCACCTTTTAGCTATCACACCGAATTTGCAACTAAATTAAAAGTCTATTCTATGTAATTTATAAATTAGTAATTGTTAATCTATATGTAAGACAACTGATCAGACTGTAGGTATGTTCCAATTGTAAAAAAAAAAGAAATGTAAATCTGGAGGAGCGCTCCCTATACTCGATACTTACTTAAAGGTTTCATGGTTTCCGTCACAATATCCTGCTGCGAGTACCTACATATCGATGTATGGGGATCACTAACCTAGATACTAAAAATGTTTTTAAAAGATGTACAAATGATTAATCAAAGACTTTAAAAGATGACAAAAGAATGATCTCGATATTTCTTATAGTCTTTCTTCTCCGGGTGTCACAACGTAGGTAGATAGAGAAAGACTCGTAGGAAGCTAGGATAGGGTCCGGTCGTCCTTGCAAGGCGAGGCTCGCGACGCGTTCTATGCTTCTGACCGAATCCCAGCCCACGCTGGTTGATTCTGATTATATTTATAGTACGCGACTATCACATGCCACATTGGTAGATTTAAATTATATTTAATAACATGACTGTTGAAATGTATACTAATTAATTAGTCAAGATTTTTCTTTTTTCTTTTTATATTTGTATCATTGTATTTGACTTATAATAAGTACGATCGATTCGTCTACATTATCAATAAACGTTTTCATTTCATTTCATTTCAAAAACCAGCACTTGGAGAACGTGCTGTGGTTAAGAGGACCGCTGCGACATTTTTATAAATTAATTTGTCTACCGGTCCCCACGGCCCCAATGTTTCGACTCCAGAAGGCACAAACACATAACTTCTATCAAGGGTACTATATATTTGCGCCTCTTAAGATTCTCCGCGGATTCGGCCGCCATGCTCTGAGTCCCGGAAAGATGAGAGGACGCGAGGGTGTCGACACACTTAGCGTCCCAAAGGCCACTAAAAGCCGTCCCATCCTCCAGGGCACCAGAATCATTTCATCAGGTCTCTTACCGCCGTCACGCATAAATCTGTTAGGCCCTAAAACGACTGGCATATTTGCCAAGCTGAAGCCCCGACGGATAATATCATTAATAGTGGCATGACGGGACAAACGTCCAGCACTTTTGTTACAACACAGGCCGTGATGACCGAGTTGGGTCACATTGGCGCCACACTCGCAGGGGTGGGCAGCACAGCGCAAATATGTTCTTTGCATCCATTAAGGTGCCTGTGTTTGGTGACGAAAAAGCATGCAGCCACAAGTCTGACTCCCATTACGCAACGTCTAAAAGACGGTCACGATCTGCAGAACTGGAACACGTTTGTAACAATTTATACCGCACCAGCTCACAGAGTGGCCTATCCCATTTCCGCTGAACAAATGTATTACGAGACAAGGCAGAGTTGGGGCAAGCCAAAATCCATTCAATTTTTTTTTTCGGACGTACATTTGTAGTTAACCCTGTGGCTTTTGCTACTTCACCGGGCATAAAGGCGACCAGAGCTCTAGCCTAGATAAATGGTTTAAACACTACAAACTAAGCAACTTGCGCAAGAGGGCATCCCCTGTGGGACTTGGACCTCGGCTCAGTGCGGTCGCTGACGGGGAGGGATTATGGCTTTTAGTTTCTTTAGAGGAGTTTTGTGCAACTGTTGCTCTACTTTACAGTTCGCGGGCCTCTCGGAGTTCGGGTCTACGAGGGCATCGGAAGAATCCATTCAGACTCTGCTTCCTTCATATAAGAAATATTATAAATATTTACCCTAGCCGAGAGAATAGTAGGTACCTATGTGATAAATTTAGTACCAAAGATAATTTAATTTTTAATTTGAGCTATAACACTGCATCATAATTATACAAGTTGGGTATTTTATCTCTTACTTGAGTCAAAAGGGCTCCGCTGTCCACCGAGTTGAAAACTTTCTTTACATCCTCCTTCAACAACACCTCTCCGGAATTTTGGATAAGATATGTCCGTTCTCAATGGACGGCAGCCTCACAGCCACCCCGAGATCCAAAACCTAGTTGAAAGGGCCTAAAAAAGATTGGCAAGTTGTCGAGAAAAATAAAACTTTATGTCTCCATCAGCTATTTTGCTTTCCACACGTTTATATGTAGAAAACTCGGCAGCAGATTTTGGAATTATATTATGATTGCAATTTGATAAAGGAACCGAATTATTAGATGAAAAAAATTGTATTGCGTCCATAGTGCTAAATTTTATGCAATTTTCTTTAACTTTAGTGGTCAAGGTATTTTAATTACGCTTCCCGACATTAAAATGGAGAACCGTGTATGGAAATAAGAGTAAAATTCAATATTTCTTGGCGCGTTATGAGTTACTTTCAATTACATATTTTATAGAAAGTGATAAGGCTCTGCCGGCAACCAAAAATCGGGCGCCCCGGGGAATCCGTTTTGAAATCTTGTTTGGATATTTTGTATTCCGAAATTAGTTTCCAAAATGTTAGGTACCTATAGTCGTTTGAAGGATTTGAGGAATCGGTAGAATTGGCTTTGATCATATAATGGAACAGACAAAGATAGGTTTAAATTTTGCTAGCAGTTTCGCTGGTATATTTTTTAACCTGTCTGCCCTTCGAAGAATCTCACCTGGGTACATTCACGGCACTGCACTAAATTGCCCAAAGACACATCAGGGTCGTCATTCGTTAGGGAATAATCTGCGTACTTACACGTTAACTTAATCATACAAATACAGCTAAAACATAAAGTTCATAAACAAAATATCTTCGTGACAGCTCCGAAATTGTTAGTAGGTACCTATCTTGTGTACGATTTTAGGTTTTTTTGTAAAAAATTGGAAAACGCCCAATCGGGGTCTGGTAAAATTCTATCGCTGTGGCAACCGGGGATAATTTTTATTTAAAAAAAATATATACATATATGATTGATTGTAATGTTTTGGTATGATTTGATGCCCGTCTTCTATCCAATAAGAGAAAATAAAATAAAACTTAATAAGTAATTGCAATACGTGACACGCCTTTTTAGACTGGTGAAACGTGACTTTCTACAAAATTGAGTATGCCTACTCAACGTTGTAGAAAGTCCGTATTAAAAACAGTGTTATTGTGTTTATTTTATGTCATTATTTATCGTTAAATTACTTACATGGAAAGTCAATACTAAAATCTTATACTTATTATTTATTGTTTCCCTTGTCAAAAAAAACAAAAAAAAAGTACCTACTCACATCATATTAACTTAGTATACTTTTAAAATTTGGTAACAACTGAAGGATAAAATTACAAAAAATAAATTTCAGAATATAGCGATGTTGAAAGGCTGGTATAGTTGGACGTTATTAAACTTTATAACTTTCTCTAGATTATTACCATTTTTCATAGAAGAAGTCATAAATATAAGCCTACAGAAACGGTATGGACGTACTATTATAATAATTAATACAAATTAATACGTCCATGCGTATACCTTTTGAGATAGCAATTTATTCTGATGGGTTACCAGCGGGTATAATATTTTCCCGACCATGCATATTTTGTATTACAGAAATCATAAACAACGATTGTTAATGAATGAAATTTCATGCTAAGGTCTTTATTTTTTAATTATATATTATTAAATTAAATTAAATATAAAATAAATTATAGTACTAAAAAACGAATTACATATATAATCACTGCCCTCACGGCAAGGGATGCCAACTAGTTTTCACAAAATAATGTTAGGGGTTGAGTTACCCCCCGCTACCTACTCACCAGCCAGGTCTGGGAACCGCAGACCTGGCGGATAGGAGAGGAGAGATATGTGACAAATTTTCAGCTTGCCTCGAATACCCGCCCAAAAATTTGTTCCAGCTCTCGGCCTAATTGGAAAGAGTGTAGAAAAGGTTCGTAGAGGGAGGATATATTAATTACTAGCTTCCCGCGCGCGGTTTCACCCGCGTAACTCCCGTTCCCGTGGGAAATTCATAATAAAATATAGCCTATGTTCTTTCTCAGGCTCTAGACTATATCTGTATCAAATTTCATTTAAATCGCTTCAGTAGTTAAGGCGTGATTGCGTAACAGACAGACAGAGTTACTTTCACATTTATAATATTAGTAAGGAGGATACTTATTGTATGGAAATCCTTGTATCATAGCATAGACTAAATTAGACTATAGAACAGGGTCTAGAAATGGCTGGCGTATTATTATACCCATAAATTCTTTATTTTGATGATCAACAAAGATTTGTGTGGTTTGAATAAACATCAAGAAAGCTTATTTCCTGAAATGTCACGGTAACTTCTATCCAAATAAGAGTTCAATAAGTCTGGAAGGCAAGTTACTTTAAGTTGAGCAATTACCTTCAACTTTTATTGTTACATATAATAATTGAATTTTATCAGTTATAGTTGTTTAACTGTTTACGTTACGAACATATTTAATGCTATTAAGACCGCTTATAAGTTCAGTTTCTACATTGTATTTTCAGTTAGTGCTCTGAATGTGCAGTTATAATTATGTAAATATTTACTATAGTATTAAATATTTTACCTGTAACTTAGAATGTGTTTTTATCATCAGGTCATGATTAATAGTGTTGAAAAAAATGCCCCTTTGTTAAAACCGCAGACAGCGCCACGAACCGACCCACGGATTCGGAATGTGCCAATTTCCGAACAAGCAGAAAACATACGCGACTTATGTCGAGACTTTCTATGGGGCACATGTACCAAAGGAATACAATGCCAGTTTCGACATAAACTGGTTTATCAGGCTATGAAAAAGGTGCTTGTATTCTGTCACAATTACCAGAATTACTCAGGATGCACCCGACCTGATTGCAGCTATCTACATGTTAGTAAGGAGGAAGAAAAAATGTTTTTGAATAAAGGTCGAATTCCAAGAATGCTTATTGCAAGATATAAAGCTCAAGCTAATAATACAAATATGCATTATAAAGAACGAATTTCAGGAAGGTTTACTGCAAGATATAAAGCTCAAGCTAATCATTTAAATATGTATTGGAATGACCATACTAGGCAAGCTTGGCCTCAACAGCATGCCACAAGGTATCAATGTCCAGGAACACAAGGCCCATGGCAATCACCTTTGCCTCCTTCATCAACCACAGTTGCAATACCCACCAGAATGACACATCCCATTTATACAGGTATAACTATTTAACAATTTGTGAAATTTTAAATTGCATCATCAAACATTACAGAACATAGCTTAGTAAATTGAAGATGTCATAGCTGCACCACTGGCTTGTAAACCATCTCTCCCCTCACGCACCTGACCCTTTGTTTGCAAAAAACCTTCCGATGCCCTTGTAGACCCCTGAGTTCAAAAGGCCTGTGAACTGTAATGTAGAGTAACAGTTGCACAAAACACCTCTTAAAAACTAAACATCAATCCCCACCAGCGACCACCCTGAGCCAAGGTCGAAGTCCCACAGGGGACGTCCTCATGTGCAGGTTGTTAGTTTGTAGTTTTTAAACCATTTATTTAGGCTGGACCTCTGCTCACCCTTATGCACAGGTGAAGTTGCAAAAGCCTCCAGGCTGAAGACATATAATAAGTAAAACCAAAAAAATAAACTGTCATTCAATTTGTTAGTTTATTACCAAACACCTACTAAGTACATAAGGATGTAGAGTTGCCTAGGTATTCAAATGATAATCACCTAACACCAGAAAGCGAAAACTAGATCAATTTGTAATTTTATTTTTATTACAATTCATATTCATTGCATTTTGTGTTAATGTATTGAAACCAACACTATTTGTGCTTACTGAAACTTGGCTAAAACGTTGTATTCCTGATGAAATGTTTTAAGAGACAACTGGATTGACAAACAAAGTCGAAGAGTAGCTATTTATGTTGCAAATAACTGAAGACTATGTTAGACTAAACAATAACTACAACATTATACTAAACACCACAGAATGCTTATGGCTGGATTCGGTAACCTTGTCTTCTTGTTATGTGGTCTGTATTACACTCCACCGAGCAACAAGATGATGTATTACTTACAAAGAAGATGCAAGCATCAGAAAATACTGTGATCATTATGTGACTTTACCTTTGGGGGAATCAAGTGGCCCCTGGATAATTGTGGTTATCTATCACCAAAAGAACATAACTTTGTTGAATGGTATAAGGACAGCAATCTACAACAACTAGTTCAGACTCATACTCGGTTTCATCAAGGTAACCAACCATCCTTTCATGATTTGATATTTACAAATGATGAGACGCTTGTTGCTCAAGTTGACCAATTTGCTCCCATTGGTATGTGACCACATTTGTTTGACTTAACTGTACAGTCTATTGTGCTAAAACAGAAAAATATGTATATCCCTATTAGAAAAAAATATCACAAAGCAGATTTTAACAAGTTAAATGTGTCACTGGGACTGATATCCAAATCCATAAGCATTAAACTTCTGACGTCTGTAGACGAACACTATACGAAATTTTTAATATTCGACAAAGCTGTAAACACTTTCGTTCTCTTTTGTCCTTAGTGGAGTCCCGCAGGGTTCGGTACTCTCTTTTGTACATAATTTACACATTCGATCTGACATATTGCATAAAATCTCAGATATAAATAGAAGCATATTCGCTGATGACACGAAAATTTTCGCAAATCTGCTTGTAATACGACCAACTACAAGAGGACCTGAACAGGGTAGCAAACTGGTCGAAAGAATTGCTAATTAATTTGAATAATTCAAAATGCACTATGCTCCATATTGGTCATAAAAACCATAGACTCACATATGAGCTTGGAGATACAATAATATAAATAATATCTTATGAAGAAAGACTATAAAAATTAAATATAACTTTAAAAGAGCATCAACAACAAGGTTACCTAATAGAAAACTTTAAGATTTTGAAAAGACAGTGTCTTTAGTGACTTAATTACTTTGGCAAAAATTTTAAGGCTTGCCAATAATCCAAATTTGAGAGGACATCCCTGGAAACTGCAAAGTATGCAATAGAATTAGCACTTTATTAACAATAGAGTCCGTGACGCCTGAAACGCATTACCTGAGCATGTGGCAGCAAAGAACACCAACCAGTTTAAAAAGAGACTCTACTTACACTTAAAACACAAGAAATCATCTACTTCACAACAGAAGAAAGAAGCAGCCTGATGCATGCGAATACCAGTTGTTTCAACAGATTGCCTGTTCTCATACATAATAAATAATAATAATATTCTGATTTCCAATTATTGTTGCACTTTTCAAATCAGATATGTCCAGGTCCGGGCTTAAAAGTCCGGGGGCCCCTGGGCAACAAAAGAGAAGAGGCCACAAATTAGTTTCCCTCTAAATGTGTAGAAAATTTGAAGTATGTACCTACTTTTCAAGACGATTTGAATTCTGATATTTTACTGATTGTCTAATTTAAGTGAATAAGTATAGATGATAACTAGAGATGGGCCGACTATAGTATTTGCCGACTAACCGACTAGCCGACTAATCGGTTTTCTAAATGACGATTAGTCGGCCGACTAGTCGGCAATGCCGATCATTCTAATACCTACTTGTCGGAGGTGTTCGGGCTTATCATCATCACTCGGCTTAGTCATCGCGCAGCCGCTGAGCTTAATTACTGACTGATTAATACGTTCCTATGTTGTAAAGACTGTAACTTTTGATAACTACTCTAAGTAATGTTTAGAAATTATAAAACAAGTACAAATTATTTGTTTTATTTCATTTGTTATGCGCCGATCATAATCGGCATATTTTGCCGAATAATCGCCGACTAGTCGCCGACTACAAACGATGCCGAATAGTCGGCTTTCCCGACTAGTCGGCGGCTAGTCGGCCCATCTCTAATGATAACCATTATTACAATATTTATGAAATATTACATTAATCACGATTCTACAAAGAACTGTAATGAAGGTAGGTACAACAACGAAAAAATAAATGAAAGTGTCTCTATTGTGGAGGCCCGGGGCAGTTGCCTGTTGATATGGCCATTTTTTGGTTAAGGTTTTGTACATTAGCTCAACAAAATAATAATCAAAAATAAAAAAACCCTTAAAGATGTTCGTGGACGTTTCATACGTTTTCAAGTGTAAGAGGTTGTTTTTCTTTTACTTGAGGATACAAATAAATACTTATCCTATATTGAGGAAAACGTTTCAGGGCGTACATCAGCGCACATGGTATAAATGCAATGTACTCAATGCGATTTCTTAAAAACATTGGTTAAATATAAAAATTTAAGAGACTAAAACAAAAAAAGATGACGGAAGAGACAACCTTGGAGTTTCTTCCTTTATTCTCAAGGTCGTCCACTTAGGTAGCTAGTGAAAGGTTGTAGATTAGCTAGGGTAGGATTCTTGCCGACTAAGACCATGTTGTGCCCCTACACCTGCCCTGTGGTTGAGCTCCTGTAGCGGGACTAGTGATAAAATCCTCATTATATATTTGCCTTTTTACTTCAGTATCACCCAGTATCTATACTAATATTATAAAGAGGAAAGATTAGTATTTTTGTGTGTAAGTTTGTAATGAATAAACTCAAAAACGACAGTGACGATTTCAAAAATTCTTTCACCATTAGAAAGCTACATTCACAGGGGGAATGCTAGCTACATACAGCTAGCTGTGACATAGGCTATATTTATTTATGAAGTTCCCACGGGAACGAGAGTCACGCGGGTGAAACCGCGCACGGGAAGCTATTATATATATGGTAAAGCAATCATATAATGTTAATTATATGCTTGCTATACTGCTAGTTATATATTTTTTTTATTTATCTAATTACATTGTAATTTTGACAAGTACAATAAGTGAATGTGTATACCTAAGTGCTGAATAAAATTATAACTCTTTGTCTAGTAGTTTATGTATGTTGGTTTAGACTTCTCATACTAGGAAATTATATAAGTTACATGTCTGTTTCAGCTCCACCAATGTTTTCTGCCATCGATACACGGCAGGCACCACCGCCACCGCCACCAATGTAAGGAAATTGTTTATTAGATCTGGATATATAAAACAAAGTTGGGTTTGTTACACCATTTATAACTCAGGGACGACTGGTTTAATGACAAGGATGTTGGCTTTTTAGGGTTTCGTACCCGAAGGGTTAAAACGGGGACCAATTAAAAAGAGTTCGCTGTCTGTCTGTCTATCGCCAGGCAGGCTGTATCTCAGGAACCGTGATAGCTAGACAGTTGAAATTTTCACTAATGATTTATTTATGTAGTATAACAACAAATACTAAAAACAAAATAATATAAATATTTTAGGGATTCTCCCATACAACAAACGTGATATTTTTGCTCTTATAATTTTTGAGAAAATCGAATCAGAGTTCCAAATATTAAAGGCAGTGATCGGTATTCGATCAATTTTAGTCGACGTATTTTGACAAAGTATCCGTCAATCAATCAAGCCACCTCACCGCGCTTTCAAAAGGGCTGGTATTTAAAATTTCTAGTAACACAAACTTTTTTTTGACCCGGGGTCCAACCCGGGAACTCGGCAATATTTTATGAATGAATAATATTTTTTTTTTTTTTTTATAACTGTGTTGACAGCAGATGGATAAAAATAAAATTGTTGACATATAAAAGGGATTAGAATATAATAATAATTAAAAAGTATGGTAGAAAAATAGGTTTTAATCTCAGCCAGTCGCTAACCATATAAACGTATATATAAACTTCACAGTTTCAATCCAGCTAGACCACCGCCACCCTTTCCACCACTGCCGACACAACCACCACTGCCACCGCCAACAGAGGTCAACACGCAACAGCAAGCCAGAATAACAACACAAACTGTAACTTCAGAAGGTATATAAGTATGTGGTTAACTATGAAATAAATAAGTTTAATTTCATATGTATACTTTTCATAATCATTTTCTACTCATCAATACAATTTAATAAGCTACCACTATATCTTTTTACTTACATTTAAAACTAGAATGTTTCACTCGCAAATTTAATTTTAAATAATTTATAGATATTAGTTACTTTTAATTTTATTTGTGTAATCTCTAATTTAGCATAAAATTTTTATGTGTTATTCTATGTTAAAACTTAAACCGTATTCATAGAAATATGATAGACATTCACAATATATAGGTTCAATTGTAAATAATTTGTTAAGCAATTGATATTCATGTATCTTGTTTTCAGTACCATGTCTGAACAACCATCCAGTGAATGCACCAGCCCAGCCTTCGCCTCCTTCACTCAAGTAAGATAATATCAATATTTATTAGCATCAGCCCATATAACGTCCACTGCTGAACATGGGCCTCCTCCCGGGGGAGGGTATATGCTATAGTCAGCACGCTTGTCAGGCGGGTTGGTGATCGCAGTATTATGTTGTACCACACAAGAAAACGCTGCTGCCCGTTCCTTGATATACGATTGTTATAGACGATGTTATAATAATCGGGGAATTTCCGAGGCACGGAGGGTGGTCCCTCAACCAACCAGACCCGGAAAGAAATCTTAGAATTTACACAAAGATTTCTTGTCAAGCGTGGGGATTGAACCCACGAACTCCCTAAATCTCGGAATAATAAAATGAATGGTAACTTAAAACTGTTAACTGAATAACAGATTATATATGTATAATATTGCAGGTTTGATGCAAGCAAACCACCACCCCCATTGCCAATGACTGTAGCCAGGGCCACCAAACGTGCTGCAGATGCTGCTCCCGAAGGTATATATCAGGATTTGATTTTTGATATTACTTAAAAAATATAGACCTAAATACATGCACAGCAAAGCCAAATGAAGATATCATATCCTTAATAATATTATAAATGCGAAAGTAACTTGTATGAAAATATCCTCATTTTTAAGCTTAAATAATTAAAACTGCTACTCACTACCCGCGGGCACGTATTTAATAATTACTACTTTACTAATTTTGTTTAAAGGTTTATTTGCACAAATGGGATTCAGAATTCAATAATCTTATAATCAAAACTTCGTGTGTTGACACTATATTTATGTGACTAGGATAGTTAAAGTTATTTGCTTGGCGCTTATTGATTTGTCCTCAGCCGGGCCTAGCAAAGTGCAGAAACCACTTGGCATCGTAGAGTGCCAGTGCCAAAACTGTGCTCAACGGCAAATCAGGTTTGATGTAAAAGATTACATTTTTATAATGTGTACGCATGTAATTAGTCATATATTTTTAGGCTGTGTTTATATAATTATCTGTTTAGTACATAATGTGTGTCTTAACTTCACATTATTATATTTATTATGAAACGAAGAATGATTTAACTGGTAGTTCAATTTGCACTTGGAACTTTAAAAGTGGCACAAATATTGCATTCTGGAATTGAAGACACGAAACAGCAGTTTACCACGAGTTTTCTTTTGAATAAATATTTTATACATAAAGGTATTCAATATCTTGTGTCATTCTCATTCATTATTAAGAATAAGAATGATACAAGATATTGCTCTTAGTGCGAATTTATCTGTAGTGATTGTTGTCTGCTTGCCTTATATATAATTAAATATTATGTTATTATTATGTATTCTAATTAGCTACAAAAGATGATGTTGAAGACCCCAATCAATATTGTTACCGCGGCGCTATGCGAACTTCATGATTTTATTAAAAACATATAATTTGACACACTGCTAAAG
Organism: Nycteola revayana; assembly: GCA_947037095.2. NCBI lineage: Eukaryota > Metazoa > Arthropoda > Insecta > Lepidoptera > Nolidae > Nycteola > Nycteola revayana. The sequence goes on along the minus strand of OX344842.1, from coordinate 27,032,716 downwards.
CTAAGGAATGAATTATCTATTGGTTCCAGCAGATTAAAGACCGAAACATATTGTTAAAACGCAACGCGACCTGATGAAACGACATTTGTTGAGTCGAATCAAATGTATTGTTTTCTATAGACCAGAATCACGCTATCGGGTCGGGACGCGTTTTAATAATATGTTTCCGCGTTTCTACAAATATGGCTTACCAAATATAAAAAGATTATAAAAAATTAATCACTGCTCGCAATGTGGTTCCCCGCAATTGCATAGCGATATAAATGAAAGCGTCTTGGTTCCCTTGTATTTTCATAAACATTACCCCGCTTGGCCAAACACCTACGGTGGAATTGATACTTTGGTCACCTGGTAATTTAATTAACATTACACATAATATTTACTTGGATATACATTTTGTTCTTTTGTTGGTCACTTTCTTAAAATACTTTATCAATTAATATCACCATGACCCACCCAATCAATACTAGCTTATAGAGGTAATTGTGCTAAAACTTTATGATAATTTTCACAAATGCAATAAACTAATAAACAGTGCTGAATTTTTATTACATTTTCACTGGTCCAAGCTTATTTCCTAGAAAAATCTTTAACAATATTGAACTTATCAGTTTTTTCCTTACAAAATAAGCATACAAATATATTAGTGTTTAATTAATATTCAATTATTCGCACTCTTTCAATAAACTCTCTACCTCGTATTATTGACTGGGTCATTGATGCCTGTGGCAATAAAGGTTATTTTCATCCCAGGATTGAACAATGCGAAGAAGAGCTCTATAAATTGGAAAATGATCGCGCATTGAAAACATATTTGCTAGATAAAAAATTGGATGAACAGGAAAAACAAATGCTCATTCTACAGTCCATTGTCGGTCCAGGACTATTTAAAATCATAGAAGAATATGTAGAGGTAATTATAACATTCATTAATAACACCATATATTTTCCAGCCATATATTTGACAGCCTGCGTTGCTTAACAGTATAAGTTTCGCTTTAAGTTTCTTAGGTCGTAAGTTCGTTCCCTAAGAAAGAAAGACAAAAAGAAAGAAAATACATTTAAATCAGCACAATGCACAAGATATTACATAGAACAATTAGTTAAATGTACAAAACAATAAGACGCCTTGCATGTCCTGCCGAAAAAGTCGCCACCTTAGCATAGCGGTTTTCCGTTGGCAACTCGAGTAGTGACCTACGGACTAGGGATGCTACACTTAAACAGGAAAGGAAGGTCGTAGGCGATAACCAATCCGCCTGCCAAGCGTCGTGATTATGCCAATATCCCTCAACGATCCTGGCTTGCCAAGGTCTGTCACAAGAGGAGGCCCATGTTCAGCAGTGGACGTAAACAGGCTGTTGATGGTGATGAGGTTGTAGGCTGTTGATGGTGATGAGGTTGTAGGCTGTGATGCTGCTTTTATTTCATCTATACTATAAAGCTGAAGTGTTGGTTTGGTTGAACATGCTAATCTCAGGAACTACAGGTCCGATTGGAAAATCTTACAGTGTTAGAGAGTCCATTTTTTTTCGAGGAAGACTATCCCCAGCGGAACGGGAATTACGCAGAATCACTACATGGTATAAAACAAAGTCGCTTTCTCTGTCCCTATATCCCTTTGTATGCTTAAATCTTTAAAACTACGCAACGGATTTTGATGCGGTTTTTTTAATAGATAGAGGGATTCAAGAGGAAGGTTTATATGTATAATACATTAGCATTGCACCCGTGCGGAGCCGGGGCGGGTCGCTAGTTACTGATAAAAAGGCATATTAACTAGAACTGAATTAAAGTGAGAAGAAAAATGTATCTGTGCATAGTGCACCTCTGTTCGTCATGATCATATGTCTGTCGCATTCATTCGTTTCTTAAATCTATAGAGCTTTTATCAACATTTTTATACTAAAGCTTAGACCTTAACCACTAAGATAAGCCTCTTAAAAAATAAATATCCTAACAAACCAAAATGGAGTTATATTAATGGCTATAATTAAATTTATTTTCTAGGGTATGCCTCAGCGCAACTTAATGTCCCTGTTTATGGTAAGTAACTTTATAAATTTTATGTATATGTAGGTCATAATTTGATACCTCATTGAACATAAAAGCCAGCAGTGCCCTAACTTAATCCAGGTGTGCTAGTGTATAAAGCTGAAGAATTTGTTTGTTTGCTTAAACGCGCTAATCTCAGAAAAACTTATTTCAGCGTTAGATAGTCCATTGATCGAGTTAGGCTATATAGGCTATATTTAATTATTAAGTTCCTACGGGAACAGGAGTTACACACTTTGCAGGAAGCTACAATCTAAGTAACCTGTCCAGGAGTGCGCCCCCTGATGTAGATGTGATATGATCAAATTTATTAAAAAAATTAGTACATATCAGTTTGCTATTACTTACTTTGGTTCTTAGACGGACATTTCAATGGATTTGTATTACAATGGCTTAATTTTCTAAAAATTTTCTTTGTTTTAAATCAGTCAATTCACAAACTAGACAATTTATTAACGATTATATTATTACCACTTAGGTAACTAGAGAAACCTGGTTAGCTAGGCTAGGATCATCGCCAGACAGACTGAGGACCGTTGGTCCCTGCCCTGTCGTGTGATTCAGTGCCTGAATCCGTGCCAGTGTTCACACCCTATGTATTTCCTTCAATTATTGTTTGACTTCTAGTTTCAGCGCCCGCAGGCGTGTGTTGCTCCAATCTAATAGAATTTGACTGAGGACGTCTCACAATTTGGCCGGTCCATATACGTTTATTATTGTTATTTACTTAAAATTTATAATTAATAACACTAGTTTACTACTTTATTAACACTAGACTGTCAGACTGCTAGCACAGCAGAAATAAATTTAAACATAATTTAATAGTGAATGTTACCTATTTAAAATTAATATTAAATGCATTTTAAATTTTCTGGACAAGTACTAAAAACCTATTACCTATATTGATAATTTAGTTTTATTTCAAAAATTAAATACGCATAACACAAAAAGGCCTTTAAATTTTAAATTGGACACGCAAGGTCTAAAATCTGTCTATGAGGCATTCGGTGAATCAGAAGGCCAGATTACTCTAAATAACATTTTTATCTTTGATAGGTTAACTTATAAAAAAAATTTAATTTCAGCATTACCGGGAGCTTTCGGTAGCCCCCCAGGATCTGTGGGAGACTTTAGTGAAACTACTAATATCTCCCAACATTAGTGAATCGGTAAGTGTATCTCTCTTTTTATTATAGTTATAGAAACTGAAGCAAAATTACTTACTTGGTTTTACTATACATACAAACATATTTTCATTATTATCTAATGTTTGATTAAAATGTATGGCTGAAATACCTTACGGCCTCAGGTGCGGGTTGGCGTTAAAATGGTAATTTTTTGTAATAATCTAATCCATCAACACTTATTATATTCAGCTGATATGCTAAACTCTGTAACTACTATAGTCTATTCGTAACTACTAAGTAAGGGCGTATTCATATTGCGGTAAAAATGTAACCACTGGATCCATTATTCGACAGCCAATCGAAATTTTTCAATGGATCCTGACTATTCAGTTGTTATGTTCCATTATTAGGATATATTTTATTTTCTTCCAAACTATTCATTAAATAATATATTATAAAATTCTAGACCACCGGACATCTGTGCTTGTATTTTTCTTTTCAGATTTTTTTAAAATTAAGTACTTAGTTTGGTTTACTTATTACGCAGTCGCAATTGTTGTTTTTTTAAAATACAATGTATGGACTTTGCTCCTTATAGCACATTTGAGTAAATTATCCAATTTTACAATCGTAAAAAGTTAGCTCTTTTTTTTACAGGCGGTTTTAGAGAATTCGTTTCCTTCTGTTCTTTGATTATTTTGTATACGGTATTTTCAGAAACACCGCATGCACTAGCTGATTTCACTTCTTTACTCTCCATAGTCACGTTTTGGTCACCACACTGTAAATTACTTTCAAAAATTATAAATGATTCCCACTTGTCCACTATGAATTTTGATCCACTTTTATTTTTACACTTTTGTATTTGGCAAAAACACGTCCGTACTGTCTGAAGGGCTCACTTCAACGGGTCAATGCGAACATTTTAATATTGATTGACCTGAGTTATTTTAGTTCGTAGTAGTATTTTTCGTATTATTTTTGTTTATCTTAAGATTTATTTCTCGCAATTTCGTGCTGAGGTTGCCTAGATAAGACCGTCATTTGTACTATTTTAATACTAGGTTGAATTTATCTTCTTTTGTATGTATATTCCTGGTGTATAATAAAGAGTATTTTACTTTACTTTACATATTGTTTCAGAGTTCATTTTCGATCTCAGACGAGTCTACAGTATTACAAACTTTACCTTCTCTCAATAGGCAACAGAATATTTTTAACTATTTTTCTTCAACTAGTGTTATAGAGTTGGGGACAGTTTTAGAAAATCTAATTATACGTAAGTATAACTTTTTTACATTAATCTAGTTGCAAAACATTTATTTATTTATGTAGAAACACAAAAAACTAAATTAAAAACATTGCATTGGTCTTGGATATGAATTTACAGACTTACATATTAATTAACACTGAAGAATATTTTTGTGGGGTGGGTCATCGTGATGGGTCATCGTGAGCTTCGCGTGAGCGTAAGTCATGACGTTATAAGTGACGTTTTCGCCGCGACCACAATGACCGCGGTCGTTATGTGGAACGACTAAAGGAGCATTTTGATCGTTGTGGGCGCTTAGTGGAACGCACCCGATGTGCACTAAGAGCAGCACGCATTCTGTCAATGTCAGGTTAAAAAAGTTTATATTGTCAAAAGCGCTATGTAAGGTTACATTAGAAAATTAAATTTAATATAAGGGTTAAGTTTTCTTAAATTTTATAATTTTCCGTGCAATTTTATTATGTTTTTATTTCATAAGAACCTTCTCCTGACAATAATAAACATAACAAAAATTATTAGCCAATTCGATCCAGACATTTACGCGTGATGCTGTGACCTAGATAAATCGGGATTCATTTTTATATGATAGGTGTACAGTTTTTTTTAAAAACATCGTTTAAAGTAAAGAATTGATTTGAATGTAGTTATTATGAAAAAGTACTTATTTGAACTTAAATTTCATAAAAAAAAAAACTTGAGTTAAATCTCTGTCCTATTATTATTTTCTATCTTAAATCAGAGACTATATAATATATAGACTGACAATAGCAGTACAAAATATCGTAGCTCCTAAAACCATTTGATAACCAGCGGGCGTTACCGTCGCACCCCCTTTCGTAATTGCCGCTGAGATGTCGATACTAAGGACAGTCCTTTACAAAATGTTTTAAAAAAAAGATCATAGATGGCGTTAAAAATAAACTTTATGGTGACATAACTATTCTATTTAGAGTTTCGTTGCACAACTGTCATAAATAGTTTATAATTATTACTTATTTCAACACTATTAACTAAGTTTCGGTAGCTCATTAGGAGCGAAGGTTGCTTAATATATGAGATGTTGTATGTTCAAGCCCCAGTAAATGCATATCATTTTGTAAAGAAAAACGAAAAAAGAATTGGTTTTTGATAAAAAAAAAATTAATTAACTTACTATTTCAATTTATTGAAATATTTTAGAAGCTTTTATTTAACTTGCAATGTATGTATGTATGTAATTTGTTCGGGTGGAATCTTGCAACTCAATTTTGAAGCAGACATCCTCAACTGATTCTGAAATTTTGCAAGCATATGCATATTGCGTGACAATGCAATAATATGGTACCATGGAGCTGATCTGATGATGGATTCGGAAGGGGGCCATAGGAACTCCTGTACCTGCTGAACAAGATAGAAGAGTTAGGGCTCGATTGTTTTGTGTTTATGAGTACTTTCCATTGGACAGGATGTCGAGGGTCTGATGAGGAGCAGGAACATTACCACTGGTACGCCCTTAATGCAAGCGCTAAGATAGTCGAGTTTGGACTCGTTTGTTTTGTGTTCGTGAGTATTTTCCATTGCACATGATCCACCCAAGTAATGAATCCAGTAAATAGGGTTACAAGCTAATGACTAAAAGGTAAAAAATAAAATAAGAAGAAAAAAAAACATTCCTTTTTAAAAACATGCTTTTATTAAAAAATAACGCGTACTAAAAGGTAATAAAAAAGTTTAATTTGATGGAATTCCATTTAATTAAAATTCAATTTAAAATATCAAAATATATAGTCGGAACGCGTAAGCGACGCCTTTTGCACGGCGCTTGAGTCCTTTTAGGCGTGGTGCCGCGGTGCATAGCTTCTGTGCTTTATAGGAAAGTCAACCTTAACTATGTACTTTTAATGCGAAAACAGCTTGTGAAGATCCAGTTGTAGACGTTAACTCGTTTTTCTAATAGATATATTTCGTATTTTGAATAACAATAACAATACAAATACAACCAGAATTCCAGAAATAAATAGGGTCATTTCGCCTGTTCGCGTCCATTTAGCGCAGTTGGCAATTTTTACGGCGATAATAAAAATGTTCCAGCACTAATTTCTATGAAAAATGTATGTCATTAGTCTATTTTATGATAAACTTTCAGTTTTGTTCGAAACATGTTGATATTTTTTTTTAAATAGATATACATCAAAATAGGCGTTTACCCAGTTTGCGTCCATTGCGGACGCAAAGTGGAAGTTTTGTAAATTTGATGTAGTAATTTACGCCCAAGGTGGGCGTGAATTACTATTGAATTTTAAGCGTTAAATATAAAATAAATAAATAAAAATCATTTTTATTTACGTAAACCTATTACAGGCACTTGCAAATACCCTTTGGTAAAGATACGATGAAAGCATGTCAAGCGCGACGCCCTTTACACCATAATAATTTAGCTTTAGCAGAAGTGTATCATGATGAACGCAATCGAAAGCCTTTGAAAGATCACAGAACACTCCAATGGCATCCTTAGATCTCTCCCATGCATCATATACATGTTTTATTAAGGCAACTCCCGCGTCTGTAGTCGAACGTCCCTTTGTGAAGCCAAACTGATTATCGTGTAGGAGATTGTTAAGATTGAAGTGCCTGAGTAATTGTTTGAGTATTAATTTTTCAAAAATTTTGCTCAAGGCTGGCAATATTGATATTGGCCTAAAATTTGCGGGATCATCCTTGGCACCTGACTTAAATAATGGGATGATTTTACTACACATCAATAGGTCAGGAAATATACCAATATCAATACATTCATTAAAAATAGTTGTTAAGTAAGGCGCTACTACATCAATTACATTTTTTATGATTCTAACTGAAATTCCCCATAAATCACCCGTATTTTTGGGCTCAAGGGTTTTAACAATATTTATTACATCATGTACTGTAACATGTTCAAAGGCAAATTGTTTTTTAAATTCCGATACACTTCTACGTAAAAGGTGTTCAGCGCCAACATCTGAGGAGTTTAAGGAGCTAGTCGTCTTAGTGGGTATGTCTGCAAAGAAGTTATTAAACTCGTGAGCTTAAGTCATTCTTCTCAGTAATTATTTCACCGTTTATTATTAATTCTAGAGAATTTTCACGGGTAACATTTTTACCACATTCACGATTTATTGTATTCCAGGTGGCTTTTATCTTGTTACTAGAATGTTTGATTTTATTACTAAAATAATTGGCTTTAGCTTGAGAACATACTTTTTTAAATATTTTAGAGTAGTCACTCACATACGCTAGGAACTCGTCATCAAATTTATAGGTTCTAATACCATATAGCTCGTACAATTTGGTACGACTTTTATAAATACCTCGAGTAGCCCAATCATTAAAATTTAATTTAATATGTTTTGTGAAAGTTTTGATTTTAAACGTGGTTTGGAACTGAGTATTTATTTCATGAAAAACCGACGTGTAACTTAAATTAGGATTATTCAACTTCAACAATTTTAACAAGAATATTATTTTTAAATTGATTCATTAAGTAGTCAGTAACTGGCCGGCAAGTAACTTCAGTTGATTTACATTTGTCAACGGTATTAAATATTGCTAATTGGCCACAGTGGTCAGAGGTCAAACTATTAAGAATTTTGCTACACACTGATACACAGTTAGCAAATATATTATCTAAGCATGTTGACGAGTGTGTGTGTTGGTTCGTAAAACAAATTAATCAAATTGAATGATTTAAAAAGATTTAAAAGCCTACTACACGATGATGAGGTTTCTAGGATATTAACATTGAAATCTCCACATACTATAATACTTTTCTTGGTAAAACTTAATTTTGTGAGGGCATCTTCTATGACAGATTCAAATAAGTCAAAGTTGCTAAGGGGGGGGGGGGGGTAAACTGGCATAATAACTTGTCGCTCAAGCTCAACACATGACAACTCAACAGTGCGCTCAATAGAGACGTTTACAATGTCTAGTCTTGGTTTACTTTTAATATTGTTAGAAACAATAATTAATGAACCCCCATGAATTGCATTCCTCCTCACAAACGCACTCTGAATCTTATAATTATCATTATTAATATATGACAACTGATATTCTTTAAGCCAATGTTCAGTCATACATAAAACATGAACATTGAATTTGAATTACTGTGTCAATAGCTTTAACAGAAAGTCCCCACAAGTCTATTGTGCCTTTCATTTTAATTGTTCGGAATGCCTATACGATATCAACACCATTTATAACCTAGACACGTCTGATCTAATGTTCGCTTTTAATAGTCTTCCAGCTTCCTAAGGGGAAGATAATAGGTATTTAGTGGTATCCATTGGTATATTAGTAAAAAACAATGCAAAAAAATTAGCAATAATATTCTAAAAAACATAATCAAATTAATAATTACTATTATTCTTAATTTCATTATAAAAGTCTTATATTAGCTATGTATCCTAAAATTCACATAAAACTATAAAAAACTTATCATCGAATGCGTCGCTGCAAACTATTTTTTTTTTCTAAATATTCCGCGGGTAACCTCTCCCTTGTTGCACAGCCGATAGGTACTTTATTTTTCTAAACGGGATTGGTTTGGCACACGGAACTTTTGTCCATATGTGCGTGCCTATGCATGCTTATGCGTGCTTATGCATTCAAGTATTAACGGTAATTACTTTTCGTTTGATTAGTTCGTTACTTTACTTATTTTTGAGGATTTTTAAGGGAGATCCGTTAAATGGACGCGAATTGGGCGATGCACGCGAACAGGCGAACTTACCCTAGCGCTGGGTGATTGGAACCGACTAAAAGCAAAGATCGCTTAAAATGCTTCATTGTACTCCTACTTTGATCTGCTGTGTGCGAATATTAGTGATAGGTGCTTCCGATCTATGAATGTAGAATGAAAGGCGATTTGGAATGCTTTAATCGGCCCACATTTTTTTTAAGGATCGTAATCACCGTCGGATACTAACTAGCATTAAAAAGATTGCAAGGACCTAGCACCACTACACAAAAACCACTCTATCCGACCCGCCGGAGAAGAGTGCGCCCGCGTTCGCGACGCGTCCCCGCTCGTCCTTTAGTTTGCAAAGAACCATCCGGTGCCCTCGTAGACCCGACGTCCGAGAGGCCCGCGAACTGTAAAGTAGAGCGACAGTTGCATCAGAACCAAAATACTAAAAGACTAAAATACTAAAAGTCCTCAATCTCATCGGCAGTGACCGCACTGAGCCGAGGTCCAAATCACGGCGCTTCCGACCTTTTAGTCGGAAATCACTACGCTAGAAGAAGTGCTTTAGCGCTGCATGTTTAAGCCCTTTAATTAGGCGAATATTCATATATAAACAACATATAAACTGGCGCCTGTTTTCTGCTTAGAATAACTTCTTTAGGTACCTACCTAACTTAACATCTTAACGGTAGAAATGCGTACCTAAGTACCTACCAGTGAGCGCGAAACAGCATAACTACCTAGTTATGCTATTTCGCTCACTCTTTTCATTCATTGTGATTGCGGCCTGCGTTCGGGACCTGAGTTCCAGTTGTTATATAGGTATATAACAATAATAATATTATAATATCATATTATTGTTTTTTATTTAAGTCTGATTTAAGTAACAGCTTAAGTACATTTTTAGAGATACGGGCGGCGGCGTTAGCCTTTTTAATTTTTGTATTTAAATAAATAATACATTTTACTACTTATTTGTGTTTTTTGCATCAATCGCAAAATGAAAATCGGAATATCGTAATATTTGTTGTTATAAAATAACAAAACTAAAATAAAATAAATTAATATCAATAATTAACATTTGCGCCATCTAGTTGAATAATAATAAATAATGCCATTCGACTTCGACAAATGACCATATTATCGCTTGAACGCTACTACGGGCGACATCTGTTAGCATCCATGGTCCCTAAAATCGAGTTACGTTATTTTGTTCCGCTTTGTCAGTCTATATATTATATAGTCTCTGCTTAAATTAAGAAACCTTTCATATATACTTATAAATATTAAAATGATAAATAGGATGAATTTCATTGTTTGTTTGTTTGCATTAGGGGTCCAGAACTCAAAAATCTTTAAACATTAGCAAGCTATGTTGTTCAGGAGTAACATAGGCTACATCTAAATACGAAGTGCCCACGGGAACGGGAACTACGGGTGAAACTGCGTGCGGGAAACTAATTAAGTAATACTTTAAACGTTTATTTTTTAGAGACATCATGCCGTAGTATCAACTATAGTAATAGTCGCGAGTCGATGGCTACTGATATTTCCATCATGAATGCTCAAGGACCTAGTACATCATCGACCAGCCCTGGACAAGCTCCCGGTAAGCCTCTTTCTCCCGTAATGCTTCTTCCTCCCGGTACACCTCTTCCTCCCGGTACGCCTCTTTCTCCCGGTACGCCTCTTCCTCCCGGTACGCCTCTTTCTCCCGTAATGCCTCTTCTTCCCGGTACGCCTCTTACTCCCGGTACGCCTCTTTCTTCCGTAATGCCTCTTTCTCCCAATACGCCTGTTACTCCCGGTACGCCTCTTTCTCCCGTAATGCCTCTTTCTCACAATACGCCTGTTACTCCCGGTACGCCTCTTTCTAGAGTATAATTATGTTAGCAAGATATAGAGCGCGCTTAGCAGAGTATGAAATATAAGCTTATGATATATATAAACAATCCGTGGTGTCTTGACTTAATTATGATGAAATAAACTTAAACAGAATAAAATACTTATAAATATTTGTTTTCTGTATAAAACCGCCGTGCCATAGATTACCCGCTTACAAAAGACACAAAGGACCGTGTGTATACTCGAAGGTATCACCGTCCATTAAATCGGCAAATACCCTAATAATATTGTATGTATTTTAGAATGCAATCTGTATTGAAAGGAGGGTTTAAATGCAGAAAATCTTTCCTCAACCTTGAATTGTTGGATTATTTAAATAGTAAGTGAATGTTGTAAGCCATTCGGTTATATGCATTATTATAGCGATATAATATTTGAATTCATTGAAACTTTATTTGGATTACTATAAGTTTTCTGCTATGCTAATATTAGGTCTTTACCTATGAAATTGCCGTTCTGCAGAACTGGCCGTTTCAAATCAAAATAATTTTTGTTTGGCTAAGAATTCTAATTTCAAATTAATTTTATTTTAAAAACGGATTTTTTTTTTCCAAAAGTAGTCATGTGTTTATTGATAAGTGTGACATTTTCATCGCATTTCAATCTTTTTCGTCATCATGGATACGTTAAAAATTCGAGTAATTATGGAATATGAGTACCGTCGTGGCAGCAACGCGGCACTAGCGGCACGCAACATCAACGACGTTTACGGAGCTAAAACTACAAACCAACGCAACACCTGTTATTGGTTTACGCGTCGAGACGTGCCTAGCAGTGCTCAACAGACACACAAATGAAGGAATTTTGAACCGCATTGTTACTATTTGTTACCTGCGATGAAAATGGATTCTGTTTGATAACCGCAAGCGCTCAGCAATTTGGTTGGATCTTGGTTCAGCACCTAAAAAATGCCCTAAACGAAAACTTAGCCACTGTTTGGCGGTCTAGCGCCGGTGTTATTCATCACAGCTTCTTACCAAACGGGGTGAGCATAAGTGCAGATGTTAACTGTAAAGAACTGAACACAATGATGGAGAAGCTGGCACATCTCCAACCAGCATTGGTCAATCGCTCGTCTCCGCTGCTCCTGCACGACAACGCGCGACCTCATACTGCACAGCAGACGGTCTCCAAGTTGCAATAACTGGGGTTGGAAGCTTTCCGTCATCCGCCCTACTCACCAGACCTTGCGCCTACAGACTACTACTTTTTCCAGAATTTGGATAACTTCTTGGCGGGAAAAAAATTCAATACCCGAGAGGCAGTACAAAATGCCTTTGAAGAATTTGTTGCCTCCCGTCCAGCTGATTTCTTTAAGAAGGGCACCAATAAACTGCCGCTGCGTTGGCAAAGATGCATTGATTGCATGGGTGATTACTTCGATTAATACAAATAAAAAATACAATAAAAAAAATCGTTTAAATTTTTTCATACAAAACGGCAATTTCATAGGTAAAGACCTATTATTTGAAATTCGAAAGCTACACAAAAAAACATTTCTTGCGTCAAACACGAGCTTTCGAACTCCAACATCAAATATTACAATTGAATATTACATTATTAATTATAATTGAAATTACCTGTTGTCAATAAAATCTATAACAAATATCATAAACGTTACCTTAAAGGTGATTTTCCACCAGAGTGGCGAGACGAGACGAGGCGAGAAGAGAATTGAAATCGCACTGACCCTTTTCCACAAAAAATAGCCATCGCGAGATCGCGCGTGACCGCCGCGCCGCCCGTAGGCTTGTACTATCATGACGGTATTCTCAGGTAATAACACGGTAATAAGAAGCAACGAACAACGATAAGCCTCTCGCGAGAAGCGTGTTTCTGTTGCAAAGTTAATTTATACTCTATATCGGAAGTAATACCGTTCATTTTTACACAAACAAATATTTCAATTCACGCCTTGCATATTCTCGTCAATCCACACTGTTTCCACCAAAGATGCGCTGGGAGAGGATTGAAAATTTGCCATACAAATTTCAATTCTCTACTCGCCTCGCCTCGCCTAGCCACTCTGGTGGAAAATCACCTTAAGGCTGACTGTTCGAGCAGCGAAGTAGCGGAGAAATTATGCAAGAGGCATGAAGCCTAAATAAATCTATTTAGTCCGTCAGTTAGATAACTCAAAAATTTGGACATGTATTTTTTTATTTATCAAATAAATAAAAATTGATTACAGATTTTAAGATACAGAGCAAAAACAAACTATAAAGTTCAGGGGGCTTGTGACGTCACTATTAGGTAAAATTGTACCTAAAAATGACGTCACACGACATTGCAACGCGCTGTATCTACGTCATTTTTAGTGAGAGGAACGAAAAAAAAAAATACTTAATAGAAATTTTTAGTCTTCATGCCCATTTTATTGATATTATTTTATCTCGTTCACCGCTTAACCATCTCGCTGCCCTCCAGTGGTACCTAACGTTGTTGTTTTATCTCGCAGGTATGCCATTCGGGGCCCCGTCAATGGGCTCTCAGTCACAAGCGCGTTTGTGCCTAGTGCCGTACGTCCGCCCGCCCATACCGCTCGCTGACATGCCATTTGGAGCGCCACAATCACGACCTTCGTCTGACTTTCCTCCTTTTCCGATATTCCGATTCAATCCTCCGTACTAGCGGGGTATGTACACTTGTACTATAACGTACTTCAGATGTAACAATATGTATACATTTTTATAAGGATTTTGGACGTACATACATACATAAGCTCACGCCTGTTTCCCAGCGGGGAAGATAGAGTCAATGGACCTCCACTAGCTACGATGCCTACACACATCTTTCGCTTCATTCTCTCTCATAACATTCTTCATACAAACACGTCGGTTAAGGGTGGATCTTATTTGACCTTTTGCAAGGATGTCTCAGATTTGGTCAGAGAACGTTCGTCGAGGTCTTCCCCTTCCGACTGTGCCACTCACACTTGCATTGTATACCTGTTTTGTCAATCCTTCTTCATCCATCCTTTCCATGTGACCAAACCATCTCAACATTCCTTTCTCTATCTTCGTAATCACGTCCTCTTTCACTCCATCACCGTTCTCTCATCACGCTATTCCTTATTCTGTCACACATACTTCTCAAAGGTCTCATTTCCACTGCATTAATTTTACTTTGATATTCCTGCCATACCCAACTCTCGCACCAATACATCAGTGTCGGAACTAACACTCCACCATGCACAGCCAACCGAGCCTTTTCAGACACTTGTTGCCTGCTCATAAAGGAGTGCAGTGCCCCGTTCACCTGATTTACCTTAACAACCCTTCTTTCAATATCACTTTCACATCTTCCATCTCTCGTAAACAAAGTTCCCAATTATACAAACTCTTACTTGCTCCACTTTCTCACCTTCAATCATTATGTTACATGGACTCATCATCAACAGCCCGTTTACGTCCACTGCTGAACATGGGCCTCCACTTAACAGACCTTGGCAAGCCAGGATCGTAGAGGGATATTGCCATAATCACCACGCTTGGCAGACGGATTGGTGATCGCAGTAAGATGTAAACCTTGAGCTAATAGATGCTGCTGCCCATCCATCAGCTGTATATCCCTTAGTCGCCTTTTACGACCCCCATGGGAGGACATGGGGTGGTCTATTCTAAGCCGGAAACCACACGGCATCAAAACCACATGGACTCATACATTCATCCTTTTGGAGGTATGATGGTAAATCAAACAATTAATCTACCATAGTCACGAACGTAAATTTTCATATTCTTCTATCCATGAATATATAAAAGAAGTTCCCACTGACATAGACGCACGTCCGTAATAGCCCGAGAGCTGGCACCAATTTTTGGGTTGGTATTTGATGCAAGCTGAAAACTTGGCACATGCCTCTACTTCTATACCCCAACACGGAACTGCTGACCTGGCTGGTGGGTAGCGGGGCTAACTCTACCCCTAAGGTTTTTTATATATGTCGGAGAAAACGCATTGCTATCGCCATCGTTATTGGAAATCATAGGCTTCGAGGGCCTCATTAGGGTAGAATGCGAGCATAAAACACACTTATTACAGTTTTCGTACAATTTTAATTAAGTTAACAATATTATTGAAACTAATAAACTTTAAGGACCGAGCAGCAAGTTCAGGGCACCCACATTACTTTAACCAACGAATAAATACAATCCACGATCCAAAACTCGATCAGTCGTTCTTTCCAAAAATACCGCCAATACTCTTATATGGCGCCCAGAGCTCACTCGAGACACGTGTGACGTACTCTGCTCTGATTGGTCGTTTTATAAATGACAACAGCCTTTACTACATGAGGCTTTTAAGCTATTATAAACAATGTATTTAAATTAAATTCAATAACTATCAATACGACTTGTGGCTTGCTCCGACATATATATATATATTTTTCCAAAAATATATTTGAGGCAAAGGCAATTTTTTTATATAAGTATTTAAATGGTCTGGCTCATTATAGTTTATATTCTTTAAAATTAAACTACAACATATAAAAAAATCATATGGCCTCAAATCAATTTTCACACATTAAAAAAAATAGGGGTCTTAGCCCTGCTTCTCCCCAGCCAGGTCTGCAGTTCCGTGTTGGGGACTATAGGAGGAGTATGTGACATGTTTTTATGTTGCCTCAAACACCTACCCAAAAATTGGTGCCAGTTCTCCTACTATACTAGTAGAAACGTGAAATTTAGAAAAATTGATTGTTTGAACTACAGGACCGAATTCGAAAAATTCTTTCTACATTAGAAATCTACATTATCTAAGAGTAACATAGGCCCACATTACACCATCAATCTGGATCGAGATCAGTAATTGCGGTAGATTGATATAACTTGATTTGGATTGTCGCAATGATCACGTGAAGACGTGTGCTCAGGGGATTCTGATTGCCAATAAATAAAAAAATATGAATATTGTGTGTTCACAATCGCGAAAGCCTCCGTAGCGTAGCGGTATTTGACTCGCTTTAAATCTAGGAGGTCGTGGATTCGATTCCCACGCCGGACAGTAAATCTTTGTGTAAATTCTAAGATATCTTTCCGGGTCCGGTTGATTGAGGGACTACCCTCCGTGCCTCGGAAAGCACGTTAAGCCGTTGGCCGATTGTTATAATATCATCTATAATAATCGTATATCAAGGAACGGGCAGCAGCCTTTCCTTGTGTGGTACAACATAATACTGCGGTCACCAACCCGCCTGCCAAGCGTGGTGACTATGGCGAATACCCTCCCCGGGAGGAAGCCCACGTTCAGCAGTGGACGTTATACGGGCTGATGATGACGAATTGCAAAATGGATCTGAACAAAAAAACCCAGTGTAGTAATTAATTTTAATATATTTTTTTTATTCTCTTATTACTACTAGTAATTTTAATAGTATCTTTCGAATTATATGTTGCACATTAGACGCTCAATCTGGATTGCGAAAAACGGATCAAGATCATGCATTTCTAAAAATTTAGATAATTTGTGATCCGATTTCGCGATCCTTCAATCACACACATTACACAGTCAATCTGGATTAAGATCATTGATCTCGATCCAGATTGATAGTGTAATGTGGGCCATAGGCTATATTTAGTTATGAAGTCACCATGGGAACGGGAGATATGGGGGTGAAACCGTGTGAAACTTATTTATATTGACAAAATCCTTGTCATAACTTATTTCTTAAGTTACATCTTGTTTCTTTTCCTACCACCATCATACTGTAAGAACATAATAATGATAAAAAGTTCTTGTTTTATAAAAAAAAATGTATACATATTGATGCAACTGATTGTACTCGTACTAAAATTGAATAATGTGTTACTCATTATGACGCCAACCAGATTACAGTTTAAAATTCCTCCTGCTAAGGTTGATATTTAAATGACGTAAATTTAATTAAGTCTATGTGACAATGTTAAGCATTATTGCAACATTGCTAAAATAACATGATACAACGGTATTAACCTAGTAATATTATCCATATCATTCCAATTAGCATTTTTCCGGTGGGGGGGTATATCACCGGTGCTGCCCCTAGCGGATCTTTTTTAACTCATAGGAAAAAGGCTACTTCCATTATAATTCTATACGTTTGACGTTGCTGTCAATAGAGAATTCAAAACATATGTACCCCCCCCACCGGTGCTGTCCCTAGCGGATCTTTTTTAAATCTTCCCAGCAAAAAGGCTAATTTGTCATCATAAAAATACAAACATGTGACAAAGATCGATAGTTCTATTTACGAAACGTTTATATTTATCTGGACCTCGGGAGCATAAGGAAGGATGAACTGTTATCCTCAGAAACATATGGTCGTAAGTGGCAGTTTACGGTAAAGGCACATACGACGAATTTTGCTGATGTAATATACGAAATGACGACATAATGACTTATATTATTATTATATATCTAGAGCTCAGAAGCATAAAGTCGGATGTGCCATTATACGTCAGAAACAATAGTACATTCGTCCTTATGCTTCTGAGGCCTAGAATTATATAAATCTTTATGAAACATTAATTACACATACATTTTCCATCATAAAGACATGAAAACTAAACATTTAACAGATACCGAGTATATCAAATACATACAAGATTTTATAATTACTTCTTAAATCAGGACACTGTTTTTGTTACAGTATGTAATAGCTAAGCGATTGTTAACATTGATTGGAACATATAACTTAGAAGTATTATGTTTTAATCATATGGTTGGTTATTTATGAATAAAGCGAAAGTAAATAATAACGATTTCGAAATTAACTTCATCTATACTAATATATAAAACTGAAGAGTGTTGTTATGTTGGTCCGCGCAAATCTCAGGAAGTAATGGTCTGATTTATAAAAATATTTTGGTGTCTTTCAGATAGCACATTTATCGAGGAAGGCTATATTTAATTATGAAGTTGCTATGTGAACGGGAGTTACGCCTGGTGAAACCACGCGCGGGAATCTACTTAAAAATACATTTCTAGTCAACATTGTGCATCAACATTTACCAAGTTGGTTCATTGAGTCATTTTTAAATTTGCGGCTTTAAAAGCTTCGTTTAGTATAACTAAATATATGGAAGCTCTTTATTCTAGACTAAAAATATAACTTCAGAATGCTCTTGCAAACGTCTCAAATTGTAAATGTAATTATTATGTTAGTTCTCAAAAAACGCTTTATTCTTTTTAAAAGCAGTGGTATTATTTTTATACAAAGAAAATATAGTTTTAATAATAGCTTTAGTTATATGTTTAAAGGTTAGTCGTTTTCTTTGTGATTCCAATTAAACGTAAAATTAATAACAATGCTTCATGACAAACAATAGTCAGAACAATTTGAAGACTTATTTTTTGTGTTAAGTATTCGAAACTATTTCCTGACCTTCATTAGTAGAGGACAGGTGACATTGACCAAATACAGGTACAATGGATAGTACTGCTACTATTATATATACTTTGGTAACACTTGATACAGCCATAAGCACCATTTAATGTGTGTTTATCGGGTTTTACTCTGTAATTATAATAATAGATAAAATAAGGAAAAATATAATGATGATATATATTCTTCTAAATGTTGTGATATTGATGTTTCTTAATACGTAAGTTTTACATTTATTATTATATTCATTACATTTCTTAATACGTAAGCTTTCTATTTATTGTGCAAAACTAAAGTGAAATGTTACTACATCATCATCTACATAAGATCTACTAGTTGGTTGTAACGAAGACCACTATTTTAAATAAATAATTTATATATCATAATATCTGTGTAGGCACTATAATTATAATCTGTCTCATATTTTTGTGTGTAGTTAAATAGATCTAGATTACAATGTAGTATTAATTTTATTAAAAAAACTTACGAATATTTACAAAACAGATATGCTGAGGATATAACTGGTATTACGTGTGTCAAATGGCCAGCTGTCTGATTGTGAGCTGAGCTGTGTGATTTGCCTTATGTGTGTATCAGCCCGTTTAAGTCCACTGCTGGACATGGGTCTTCTCTTAACGGACCTTGGCAAACCAGTGTCGTTGAGCGATATTGCCATAACGAATGAAACACATGAGATTCCGTCGTAAGCCTTGATACAGTATAGACGCATAATACAGTTATCCTCGTTGTTTTTTTGTGATTGGTCAATTTGTTTGAGTTGCGTTTCTCGTTTACTCCTGTGAAGTGTAAATGGACTAATCCCACCCAGTGGGCGGCACAAGAAAGAGACGAAAATAGTCTTTTGAATTTCGATCCGTCGTGTCTCCGCCCAGTTCCGAACCCGAGCCACAACGATTCGCAGTCGACCGACCCGCCACCGCGCCAACAAGGTTAGTCATCAACCGGCGAAACAAGCGACCGCGCTGAGCGCGCCCCACCACACGTCACTGTGCCGCTACTGTACTGCAACGCAGCGCCTAAGACGTAACGACGAGCAATACACGCCTAAACTTTTGTTGGCTTTATTTATAACTGCAGGTACTTCGTCATGTTTAACCCTAAGCGTACGCCACCTAAAATCCCGCTACGACATGAACAGTCACTCTCCGAGCCCGACTTGACAAATTCTTCACCCTCAAAAATCAATCCCAATATTACATGTCGCAAGCGCAAGCAACCTGAGTGTGAACATGAGGTAGTACTCTCAGCCCTTAGGGCAGACCTCCAAAAGTCTTCTTCTATCCAAGCGGAGTTACAAAAGACTCTCAGTGAATGGAAGGTATGCTTGGATGGTAGGCTGGCTGCAATCAATGATAATATTACATCGATTAGAGGTGACTTGGAAACCTATATAAAGGAATCAAAGAAAGAAATAGCCAGTCTTCGCTCCGAAAATGCCGATATTAAGAATACGGTCTCAAAACTGTCGGTAGAAGTAGCCGGGGTAAAATCATCTGCTCAGCATATCTCTGACCAATATGACGACATCCAAGAGCGACTTAATAACATAAATAAGCAAACTTTAAGCGTAAACCCAGATGCAATAAAGGCTCTCGAATTAAAGATTGACAGCTTGGAACAGCAGGGCAGGCAATGTAACTTAGAAATCTCCAATGTCCCTGAGAGGCGAGGAGAAAACTTACCTGCGTTATTGGAGGATATAGGTAAACAGATCAACCATAATATATCGAGAGACGATGTTACATCGATACATCGTGTGCCACATGCCACAAGCAGTGAAAGGCCTAAAAATATCATTGCTACTGTAAAAACACGTACTCTGAGAGACAATATAATAACTGCATGCCGCCTGAAGAAAGGATTTACCTCTAAAGACCTGGGCATCGCTGGCACACCTCACACTGTATATGTAAATGAACACTTAACTCTACAAAAAAAACAGTTGCTACGCGAGACCCGAGAGGCAGCTAAAAAATTTAGTTATAAGTTTGTCTGGGTAAAGCATGCGACCATACTTGTTAAACAATCTGAAACCTCGCCCACTATTGCCATTAAATGTAAAAATGATATAAAAAAAATTAAACATGCTCTGAGTGGCGGGCTTATGGCAAGTTAGGTTAATTTAATTTAATTTAAGTATTATTTATGTTATCACTAATTACAATGTCTAATACTACAAAAAATCATGACTTCAGCATATATTACCAAAACAGTAGAGGCATACGCACGAAATTAAATACTTTGTATATGAATATTCTTTCTAACTGTTTCGATGTTATTATTTTAACAGAAACATGGCTTATTCCTACAATTAATAATAATGAATTTATTGATAACCGGTATTTGGTTTTTCGTTGTGACCGGAATAGAACTACTACTGGGAAGTCTGATGGTGGTGGCGTATTGATAGCGGTATTGCAAAAATATAACCCTATTTGTATTCCTTCTTCACAGCTTGGTACTCTAAATCAATACCTTGAGCAAATCGCTATTATCATTCCTAGCTGCAACAATTCTTCCCATACCCTTATCTGCGCAGCCTATGTACCGAACAATATACCTTTTGCTGTATACAACACATTTTTTGATAATTTGGACAATTTAATCGACTCAATGAAAACTGATAGTATATTACTGCTAGGTGACTTCAATATACCTACAGCACAATGGGCTAAACTTAATCCTGGTCAAATTGATATGACCTGCCTGGGCACCTCACAGACTTGTAACCGCTTAAGGGACTTTTTGATTGTTCACGATGTAAAGCAATTTAATCACATATCCAACTCGAATGGACGTATACTAGATCTCCTTGTGTCTGATGCAAAGTGCACTGTTCTGAAACCTAATCAAGATCTTTTACCGGTTGACAGCCACCATCCACCGTTTTACGCTCTGTTATCCCTAAATATTAAGATCAGTTTATCCAAGCCTCTAAATACACCGAAATATAATTACCGTAAAGCCGACTACTCGGTCATTAACAAAGACATTGATGAGATTAACTGGGAGGGCACTTTGGGGGGCAATTTGACTGATAAGTGCATTGATAATTTTTACAACTGCTTATATGGTATAATAAACAACCGCATACCGCTATCGAAACCACCAGATTTGCATTTCCCGGTCTGGTTTTCTAAACCACTCATTCATATCTTTAAGTATAAAAAGAAAGCCTGGTCCAAATGGAAAAGGTACCGTAATATTAGTGACTACGAAGTATTTTCCTTGTATAGAGAGCGTTTTAAGGAGGAATGTGACAAATGTTTTCATAATTACGTAAATAGTGTCGAGGATGGTATTCCCAAAGACATTAAGCACTTTTGGGTTTACGTTTCTAATCGGCAAGGCAAGTCCGGTATACCGACCTGCATGTCCTATGATAACGTAACTTCTAGCAACCCAGTTGAAATTTGTAATTTGTTTTCAGATTTTTTTCGGTCAGTTTATGAGCCCTCTAGTCTCTCCCCCGGATGGTGCCCAGCTTCCGACTCAAGTACAATAACAGCTCTCTCTGTACTCTGAATTTCACGGTACATGAAGTTTGTAGACAACTAAAATTGTTAGATATAAACAAGGGCCCGGGTCCTGACGGCATACCGCCCTATTTTCTAAAGAGGACAGCTGAAACAATTTGTACGCCTCTTTCTATGTTGTATAACAAATGTATTCAAAGTGGTACATTTCCGTCTATGTGGAAAAAAGCAAATATAATACCGGTGCATAAAAGTGGATCTAGACAAAACATAGAAAACTATAGACCTATATCGATACTTAGTACTCTTGCAAAATTATATGAAAAACTCGTTCATCAGGCCATCTATCCATTTTTGCGACACAATATAATACCCGAGCAACACGGTTTTGTTAAAAATAGGTCTACAGTGACGAACCTAATGATCTTTACAGAGTATTTGTTTAATAATATGGACGCGGGATATCAGACCGACGCTGTTTATACCGATTTTAAAAAGGCTTTTGATAGGGTGGACCATTCAATTTTATTAAACAAAATAGCCTTTAACGGCATCAGAGGCAACTTACTCCGATGGTTCTGTTCATATATTAGCAATCGTAATCAAACTGTAGTGAGCAATGGTTACAAATCAGACTCATTTCTGGCGACTTCAGGCGTTCCTCAAGGATCTATTCTTGGCCCATTGATGTTTATTATATACATAAACGATATTTGTAACTGTTTTCAAAATAGTAACTTCCTACTATACGCTGATGATCTTAAGGTATTTAGAACAACAAAAAACACTGCTGATAACAGCCTATTGCAGGAAGACCTGAATAGATTATCTGATTATTGTAATGAAAATAAATTAATACTAAGTATCCCTAAATGCAAATACATAAATTTTACCAAAAATAAGAATGTAATAACGTACGATTATTCACTTTGTAATAAGACTCTAGATAAAGAAACCTATATCTGTGACCTGGGCGTTCTTCTTGATTGCAAACTTCACTTAAACTTACATATAGCTAAAATTACTTCTAAAGCATTTCAAATGTATAATTTTATTATGAGAACCACGTCAGATTTTAAACGACCAACCACATATCTGTATTTATTTAATTCTTTAGTTCGCCTACAAGTTGAATATGCTTGTATGATCTGGGATCCTTATTATATAAAATATAAAACTGCAATAGAGAGAGTTCAGCGTAAGTTCCTCAGTACAATGCAGTACAAATGTCGCATCGAACGCTTATCTTATGAGGACGCATTGAATAAGTTTAAATTGTTAACACTACACTCTAGACGCTTGTCGCTTCAAGGAATGATGCTTCATGGGCTTGTACACAATAAATTTGACTGCTCCGATCTGATACGTAAAATATACTATATTGTACCTAGAACAGTAATGAGACGAGAGGCGCGCTCTTATCCACTGTTTGCTACAACTCCCTGTCGTACAAATGCAGGTGAGAGAGCGCCGCTCCAGAGATTGGTTCAAGCCTACAATAATAATTTTAATGATATCGATGTATTTGCCCTATCTAAACATAAATTTAAAAAACAAATTGTTAAGCGCCTTGCTCAAAACTTTTAATTTTTTTTTTGCTTAAATTTAATTATTTCCTTTATTTTTCTTTTAGTTATTATGTATTTAACTGTCAGACAACAATAAAATTGTATTTGTTGTTTTATATCTTTGGTACTTTAGTTTACCAAAACTGTATCTAATATAAGCTAGTAATATGTGGAAACGTAGTGGATTGTACATTTACTTATAGCATACTGTGTAACTAGATATAACATACAATGTATGATTGTTTGTTTCCCAAATAAAATAAAATAAAATAAAATTTGTACTGTACTACTTAACTTAATGAAAATATTATGATCTCAAAAATATAGTGGATCGGTCGTTGTTAATTTAATCAAATTTTTTACTATCATACATTTTAGTTACTTAACTTTTATTATTAAAATATGTCTTAAGATTCCACCACTAATATCTAGTCAGCATTTTTTTTAAGTGACCTTTTTAGTATTAAACCTTGCTTGTAAATTAAATAAATTGATTTAATATATTTCAAATTTTACATAATTTGATCGCTTCATGAAAAACATAAGTAATATACAAGTATAGTTTAGATATTGTGTTTATATAGGGTTCTCATGGCCTTGGGTGGTTTATAAATGCATTTAAGGATTTTGTCTAATTTGTTGGAAGTACTTACCTACATAGTCAAAATAAGTATAACACAATATCCACTGTATCTATGATATATAACGTTATGTGGATCCGTTTTCCTATGACCCCCCCCCCCCAACACATGTGCAAAGTATATAATTATATATGTATGTATTTTTTTAATTAGGGTCATTTTCGAGGGACGAATTAGGATAGTATGAATTATATTATCCGTAGATTACAGGAAAACTATAAGAATTCTAGCAATTGTAAATAAATACCTTCTTCTATGTAAATATATCACTATCACTAACCTATTGTAAAACATTCCGCAATTATAGTCTTGGTATCAGGACAGGTGCCCGAAGAAAATAAGCTCGAAATACACCCATAATATATCATTGCGTACCCGTTCCTTTCTGAGGACGGACGATTGCGCACAAGCTTTATTAGGCGATTATAAATTGCCCCACTGAGCGCTCGCTTGCGCTGGTTGCTTAGTTTATAGTTTTAGACCTTATTGCTGGGGTGATTATTGGCACTACACACGATGGCGAGCAGTCATGACTGGTGTAAAATAAGATATTATGTTAGTAGAAACGTTAAAAAAAAATTGGCGAGTGTGTGTTTCCGCTAGAAGAATTTTTATACCACGCCGGATGTGCACGCTTAAGCGCGTATATATTTTTACGTTAGTTGAGTTTAGTTAGACGTTTAGTTTCTTTGGCGCATTTGTCCTAAACCTTGTGACGTTAGTCTTGTATAATGTACTTTTCGGTATATTGTTTTTAATCTTTTAAAGTAGTAAGTAGCGTTTGCATTTATCCATGATATAAACATACTATTCTATATTTTCTGTAAACATAATCAATTCAATTAAAATAGTATTTATAATAATTAATTAGTGTAGGTATTGAATTTAGATGTCTGTGTTTCATTTTAAAGCAACAAATGTTTGAAAAATATATAATTTGTCACAATATAGATTCAAATACAGTTAATTAAACAGTTAAACTAGTTTCATTAAAATGCTTTTTTTTTGTCTTTGGTTGTTATCTAACGTTATGTAAAGATTATTTAAAACAAAAAGATAAGTTAAATAGTTCAATACGTTTTTTACTAAGTCGCGCTTTTAACTACATAATCTCATTTTTTTTTATTTAAAATTCTGCTTATATAAAAATACTGTCAATGCAGTACAGTGGTTTCGGTTCAATAATTGTAATATATGGTACGCAATTGTGTCTATGTAATCGCGCATCATTAAGGTAATACTTCATAAAAATCTTTGGCATTGGTCATGTTTTTATTTAACATGTATTTATTGTCATAATCATATTCACTTAAAATATTAAAACACTGATTCATACCTGATTTCGTTTCAATTCACTCTTTATGCTGTGCGCGACTTTGATCAGGGCCGGATTAAGAAATCCGGAAGCCACGGGCAACAAAGGGGAAGAGGCGCCATGGCCACAAATTACGTTTCCTATAAATGTGTAGAAAATTCAAAGTATATTTCACTTTTTAGGAAGATTTGAATGCTGATATTTTACTGATCGTCTAATTGAAGTGAACAAGTAGGTATAGGTGAATTCCCGTTTTAACAATATTTAAAAACTGTTACATTAATCATGATTCTACAAAATATTGTATGTAAAGTACAACTCAGAAAAAAAAAAAGTTGTATAGTTTACTCGTCACAATTTTAAAGATTTTAACTTTGAACTCTATTGTGGGGGGCCCCGGGGCAGTTGCCCTCGATGCCCTCCCTTAAATCCGGCTCTGACTTTGATAATGACTTTTATTTATTATTTTCTAAACGATGGACTTAAAAATAAATTCCTTATAAAATAACTGTAATAATTGTATTGTAATTAATTAAAACGCATTACTCCAACTGACTTGCCAGTCTCCATATTTATAAACAAATGGCTTATACTTTGAAAGCAACTTGATATAAGTATACTTGCAATGTTCTGTATACTTTAATTATAATTAAATAAACGTGCAGTGGTTTTGTACTGTATTTCATTTTTAGAAATATGATAAAAGTTAATTTAAAATGTCAGTTACTTTTTACACACTATCTCTGAAGTCAGTGTTGTAATCGTTAAATTAACAGGCTTAACATTCTTACATAACTTACCTTCTGCAGAATAAAGTAGGTACGGATGTTTTCTTTACCAATCTTTGTAAACGCCGTAGCCGACCTCTTCAGTGTATGCTTTGCGATATTTAACCGTTGGCAAAGTGCGAAGGTAAACCAAATAAAGTATTAAATTAGCTTGTTTTAGTTGTACTCAATACTTCTAAGCTGCACATACTGAAAGTAAAAGTTATGCACAGTTGCAACTAACGACTCCATCAAACTCATGTCTTCCTAATGAAATATGGACTTTTGTGCGAAATATATTTATATTTTCGTCGAATGACGGATTAATACATTATATTATGCGCACATTGAAAGTGAAAGTATGTTTTGCGTATAAGTGATGGGGCCCCTAAAATAATTGTATGATATCGTAGAGTCGATATAAAGTATATTTAAGGCTATGCCAATAATTTATTTTGGTATTTTTTAAGAATAACATTGGGTTACTTTTATTTTCCTCTATGGGGGTACTGAAAGTTAGTGACTTCGGTTTGCTATCGATAGTTTGTGAGAAATTTCACAATTGGTTAGAAAATTCCCAAATATAGGTAGGACACGGATATACCAGGCGACAAATGGCAGCGAGGTCGGGTGTAGTGGTGCGACATTCTCGTATATCGCGTCGATTTCGCTTGACACGTCGCCGCATCGTGCAAAATTTGTCGCCTAGTATATCAGTATGCTTGGCTAATATTTTGGTAACATCCCTTTAACTCCGTAAATCCATAATAAATGTGT
Source organism: Nycteola revayana (assembly GCA_947037095.2). Lineage (NCBI taxonomy): Eukaryota > Metazoa > Arthropoda > Insecta > Lepidoptera > Nolidae > Nycteola > Nycteola revayana. The sequence continues at coordinate 27,005,726 of OX344842.1, read as the reverse complement.
TGGAGGTGTAAAATTATTAATATTTACTTTTAAGTTGCGCGCATTCAAAGTGAAAGTTATGCGTTGACGCAATAAATGACTCCATCGAAGTCATGTCTTCCTAATGAAATGTGAACTATTTGTTCGATATATATTCATATTTTTTGTCGAATGTACCAGGAATACATGAGTTAGTAGGAGTGTTTCACAACAGACGGATCAATACTTTATTATGCGCACATTGAAAGTAAAAGTAAGTTCTGCGTATTAGTGATGGGGCCTTAAAATAATCGTATGATATCGTATAGTCGATATAAACTATATTCAAAGCAAAGCCAATAATTTGTTTTGTTATTTTTTTAAAATAGCACACTATCTCTGGGGTACTGTCGGTAAGACTTCAGTATGCTATCGACAGTTTGTGGAAAACTTCACAATTAGTGAGAAATTCCCACAAATATAGTTAGGATCTACCTATATGTCTGTAGTTAGGATACGGTATTCCGTATATTAAATCGCTGCCTTTTGTCGCCTGATATACTTACCAGGCGACAAATGGCAGCGATTTCGGGTGCAGTGGTGCGACATTATCGTATATTTGTATATCGTGTCGATTTGCGCTTGGCACGTCGGCGTCGTCGCATCGTGGTCAATTGGTCGCCTAGTATATCAGTATACTTACTTGGCTAATATTTTGATAATATCCCTTTAACTCCATCAATCAATAATAAAAGTGAAATTGATCATTGCGCATGCCTAGGGGGTTTAGGGGATAATGCTGTTCGCGTCCGTGGGCTTTAGCTCTAGTCACCCACACGTGTCCCCTGGGTAGCGCCAAATGAACAGCACATCAAGGCAAAATCTTGCCGCCAAGTGAATTTTGTCGCGTTCCGCCATGATGCCTTGAGTAGCCATCATGGAAGGGGAGTCTGGGCAGTTGTATGGCTTTGCGAACCGGTTCCAGTGATGCGTGGTGTCTGTGCTGGGTGACTGTTCGCGGAGGGTAGCGGGATTCTAAGCACGGTCTTCCGCCGGCCGACCGCAGGTAGTAGGAGGCCCAATTAGTAGGAAAGCCACCTATGAAAGGCTGCCTCGCCAACTAGCGAAAATCCGGACCGGATGCGAGGGCCCGGTGAACATCCCTGGGGGGGTTCCCGTCCATCTCCCGTCGGTCCAGCATTATGTGTGTATTGCGTGGTACTCGTGTTTGTTACGCCTCCCCCAACTATCCCTTTTCTGCATGTCTGTTCGCCATCAAAAATAAATGAAAATAAAAAACAATAGGCAACTGGTAAAATAGCGGTTGCACTCCCTCGCACTAAAAGTGCACCTCTCTAACATCCGAGGTCTGCACTCCAATCTCATCCCGGTCCATCACCACCTTGAGACCGAAAAACCACATCTGTTGTTCCTCACGGAGACGCAAATCAGATGTCCAGCTGACGCAGCATACTTGCACTACCCAGGGTACACCCTGGAGCACAATTTCAAGCTACGCGCTGGCACCTGCGTGTATGCTCGCGATGACATCTGCTGTCGATGTCTCCGTAACATTGAGGATTCCAGTTTCTCTGTATTGTGGGTTCTGGTGGACACTGGCTTGGAGCAGATACTCTATGCCAGTGTCTATCGGTCGCACACCGACAACATGGAGACAATCAGGTTATTTCAGTATATTTCTGACTCAGCTGAATTAGCTCAGCTCAGGTACCCATCGGCGCAGCTAGTTGTTCTGGGGGACTTCAACGCCCACCTCCAGGAGTGGCTGTAGGTACCCATACCGGAACACCGACCTTGCTGGGAGATTAGCGTACGCATCTGCTCTGACGCTTGGTCTCTCCCAACTGGTGGCTGGGCCGACACGGGTACCCGACATTGATGGCCATACGGCCAATTACTTAGACCTTCTGCTGACAACCGATCCAAACCGATATCAAGTCGCGGTTTCCTCATTGTTAGGTAGCTCCGACCACTGTCTGGTGAAATCTTTGTCTGTCTACTCGCCACCCGATCCCGATCTCAAGGAGACTAGGCGTGAATGGCGATACAAGTCAGCAGATTGGGATGAGATGCGGCATATTTAACAGGAAATCGACACATTTTAGATACCTTTTGCTTTTATATAGTACACATAGATTATCCCTATTTTAATATTAACAATAACAGTCAAGTTTAACAGTCATTATCAATAATATAAAATAACGTACAAACGTTATTAGAATAACTAATATTACTTATTGTATCGGAATAACTAACCTTCGGTTGCTATTTTACAGTGGGGGTATGGGTGCTCACTTTTTTTGCACACATGGCAAATTATTTAAATCAGGTCCTGTATGTATAGAAGATGACAGTGGTACAGGCTGTACCACTTTCACTTTCTATAAATGATCTCCTCCAGACTTATGGTTTCCGAGTAAATAGGAGCCAAAATATATGGGAAATATGCCCGATCGCGATGCATATTACTAGGAATATAGAACCCAGTTGGAGGTGTAAAATCAATAAGTTTTAAGCTGCGCGAATTGAAAATGAAAGTTATGCGCAGATGCAACAAATTACTACATCAATTGTCTGTATTCCTAGTGAAAATTTGAACTTAGTCCGATATATATATATATATATCGGACTAAGTTCAAATTTTCTTTACTTTTTAGTATATTTTATGATTCGGGATTTACTACGGTGTAGTAGTAGGAAATGGTATTAGGTTTTATAACAAACTCCATAATCGTGTTACTGATTTGCCTGATACAACTCTTAAAGCATATATTAAACGTGTCCTTATATCTAAAGGTTACTAAAGCGTTAAGTGCTATATTGAGGATAAAGATGTTTGGTCTCATGAACCAGCCTGCGTAACACTTCCTAGAGACCCTGTATCTAAGAAAAATAGTAGACATAATAGTGTGATGTGCTGTGAACTATCTGTAATGGGCCTAATGAGTTACATTAATAGACCGCTAGTTCTGTCTCAAATTAGATTCTTTTATTAGTATAAAAACATTAATAGATAATCAAATATTATAAAGACAACCGTTCGGGAAAATAATGTGTATGCCAAATAAATAATAAAAGTAACTGGACCAAAACCTACGCTCTGCCCATTTGAGTATGTTTCGCCGGACCTCATGTAAGTCGTGTTAAAACCGGCAGTAGAATAACCCACTGTGTTTGTTTCGCCGGATCTTCTCAGTTGGGGCGTATTGGATCCGGTGGTAGCATTAAAGCGCGTCCGTCGTTATATACTCATGGTCCGCCCAAATAATGACAATTGTTCTTAATATAATTTAATATAGACAGAACAAGCTATTGGACACAATATAGTAAAATAATAAAGTTAAGACTAAAATAATTAAAAACAATAACTAAAATACCTGCTTAATATGCGCATTTATAAATGTTAAAATTATACATAGATTAATAATAAATTATTGTTTTGACTATTTGCAAGTGCCTGTAATAGGTTTACGTAAATAAAAATGATTTTTTTTTTTTCCCCCCCAGTAGTCCATTGTAGGGGGAAGAAGGCTTCAACAGGGTTCGCCCTGGTACCCTGAGGCGCAACATTAGTGATATTATGACATGTTTATACACCCTCATACCATTCAGCTTTCGGCACGTGCTCACCTTGGCATTGGGTCATCCATCTAATCAAATATAATTTACATTCAGTCATAACAAATGGAACGAACTTATTTTATTAAATCTGATGGAGTTGCATATGGATATTATCTAGGACCAAAGTACTCGTCAAGACTAATCAAACGAGCCCAAAATCGATGGGATTGTGTCGTTTTACTACGGACTTCCTACGGCCACCTTCCAGCTCCATCATCAGACCCTGGATTCCATATAGGACCAAATTACTCGTCAAGACTAATCAAACGAGCCCAAACTCGATGGGGTTGTGTCGTTTTATTACGGACTTCCTATGGCCACCTTTCAGCTCCATCATCAGACCCTGGATACCATTTAGGACCAAAGTGCTCGTCAAGACTAATCAAACGAGCCCAAACTCGATGGGGTTGTGTCGTTTTATTACGGACTTCCTATGGCCACCTTCCAGCTCCATCATCAGACCCTGGATACCATTTAGGACCAAAGTACTCGTCAAGACTAATTAAACGAGCCCAAACTTGATGGGATTGTGTCGTTTTATTACGGAATTCCTACGGCCACTTTCCAGCTCCATCATCAGACCCTGGATACCATTAAGGACCAAAGTACTCGTCAAGACTAATCAAACGAGCCCAAACTCGATGGGTGTGTGTCGTTTAATTACGGACTTCCTATGGCCACCTTCTAGCTCCATCATCAGACCCTGGATACCATTTACAGACAAAGTACTCATCGAGACGAATCATACGAGCCCAAACTCGATAGGGTTATGTCGTATTATAACGGAGTTCCTATGGCCACCTTCCAGCTCCATGTCATCATAATATTGCATTGTCACTCGATATACATATTATGCGTGCAAAATTTTTGTGTCAAATTTAACTTGCAAGATTTGATTACAGACAATGGAACAGGTGAAAGAAAAAAAATAAAAGATTGTAATAAAAAAAAGTTGTCGAATCTTATGGAGAACCAAGCTCCTAAGTCCTACTCTACATGCCCTAACTTAACACTGTCTTGCTTTCATCATAGCGTATAGATTGCGAAGCAAAGTGGCAACAGCGCATAACAAAACCAACCAATCATGGCAAAGGTGACCTCTGATTGGTCCATTTGAATCAGATCAACAATAGATGGAGCGGATTTGTATAAATAATGCAGTGAATAGTTCTTATTTGTGTCGCTAGAGGGTCAGCAATTGTTGAACAAATTGGAGCCACATTTGTATGCCGAATCATACATTAGATCAACAAAAACTATTTTGATCAACAATTGCTAACTGATCAACAATTAACTGATGCACAACCCGTCTGATCAACATTTGCCGAATGGATATATCTATATATATATATATTCACATTTTTGTCCAATGTAGGTACCAGGAATAAATGAATCAGTAGGAGTGTTTCATGAGAGACGGATCAGTTTGTAATGCGCACATTGAAAATGAAGTGTCTTCTGCGCATTACTTTTTTGGATTAGTGATGGGGCGTCACAATACTCGAATTATATCATAAAATGTTATGCAATATTTTAGTGACTTGCACCTGTATTTTTTCTTTAGGTATTGAATTTTTTTAGACTTTGAGAGTAAAGGAATAATGAGACATAGGTAATGTGCAGTTGTGCTGTATAATAATATGTTTTTCTAATTGCATTCCGCACATTCTTTTGTCTGCCGTGGCCGAAATCGGTCGTGAGGACTGTCAGATAAACGCATCCGCATTAACAGCTATTATTTTTGTTAACTTAATGTCATATGACAATTAGGAAATTAAAATTATAAACTTTTGAAATTAAAACGTTTATTGATAATGTAGACAAGGGTTTCTCAAAGTGGGGTAAGCGAACCCCTAGGGGTTCGCTATTCGACGGCAGGGGGTTCGCGACAAGATTTACGTAATGGCGGCTTGAAAATTCAATATGCGGTCCAAAATTACTCCTAACATTGAATCCATTTGCGACAAGAAACAAGCACACCCATCACATTAATATTAAAAATATATTTATTTTGGCACTTTATTTGTTACCTTTTATTCAAATAAAAACCTTATTATCTTCAACAGTCAATTTTATTATTTTCTTGGGGGGGGGGGGGGATTTAATTAGTTAGGGATTCGCTTTCACCTGGAAATTTTAACTGGGGTTCGTGGAGCCGAAAGTTTGAGAAACCCTGATGTAGACGAATCGATCGTACTTTTTCAGTATGGACATACCCTTATATATTAACATTTTAAGACCAAATCTACATTTGGTCTTAAAATGTTAATATATAAGGGCCTAAGCACACCACGTTTTTTAAAAGCGCCGTCGACGCGCGTTTTTGGAAACAAAGTACTGAGTTGCGTGCGTATCGCGCCTGTATGGGTACAAAAGTCAGTAATTTGTTTCTAAAACGCGCATCGACGGCGCTTTAAAAAAAGGTACAAATGGACCCTCTGTCGGGCACAACAAAATAGGACAGAGGAAGGTATTTTTTTGGTTTATAACGAAAAATTTACTATTTTAAGTTGTCTTTCAAATATTTATCTACGCTTTAATAGGATTTGCTTGATAGCAGAGTTACTTATTACAATGATATTGAAAACAAAAAATATATCAATCTGGACTAATAAATTAGTTAACATTTCAACAATAATGTTATTAAATAGAATTTAGCAATGTTGTTATGGCATGTGATAATCGCTAATTGTAAAATATAATTAAGATCAACCAGCGCGGGCTGGGATCGGGTCTGAAGCATAGAACGCGTCGCGAGCCTCGCCTTGTTAGGACGACCGGACCCTATCCTAGCTTCCTACGAGTCTTTCTCTAACTACCTACTAATTTTTGTGACAAAAATGAGTAGTATATTATTGGGCATTCTAGGCCACTTTCGGCAAATCGCTCGGCGAGTACGCCTCGCTGCCGAAAGTGGTCTAGAACGCCCAATAATCGGTAATCGACTTGACTCGTTAATTTGTTCATTCGTTCGAGTTCTTAGCATTCTGTCCCACAGATCGCTCGTACGCGAAATCTGTTACTGTTTCAGTTTATAAATAATGTTGTAATTAACACATGCACTCATTGTTAATCAGTTTGTTGACAACAGTAATCATGAAATTCGTAAAACAACCACAATCACTGCATGTAAGCACTATTTGCGATGATTTTTGTAAAACTAGATCTCGTCATGGAGAATTATTACCTAATTCAGTACGATGTATCATTTGCGGACCATCGAATTGTGGAAAAACAAATTTACTTATTGGACTTCTTATACATGAAAATGGTTTACGGTTTCAAAATGTTTATGTCTATTCAAAAACCTTACACCAACCAAAGTACATTTTTTTAGAAAGAGTTTTACAACAGGTACCAATTATCTCATTCCAGAAATATCAAGGGAATGAGGAAGTTATAAGCGTTCAGGACGCAAAACCCAACTCTGTGATTATATTTGATGACGTTGCTTGCGAGAATCAAACTAACATGCGTGATTATTTCGCAATGGGAAGGCACAAACACATCGACTGTTTTTATCTCAATCAAACATATAGCAAAATCCCTAAACAGTTAGTAAGAGATAATGCTAACTTAATTATATTATTCAAACAAGATGATATTAACTTGAAGCATGTTTATGAAGAACATGTTAACACTGATATGACATGGCTTGAATTTCGTGAAATGTGTTCTAAAATATGGAGTGAGCCCTTTAATTATGTTGTAATTAATAAAGATTGCAACAAAAATAACGGATGCTATAGAAATAAATTTGACACTTTTGTAGTCTTTGATTAGAAATACAAATATTTAAGATATGGTACTTACATGATATCATTATTCCTTGGTCAACTCTTCATCGATAACTATTATAGTCCGTAAAATCGTAGTAATGGAAAAATCACTGAAAAGGCAAATTGTTGATGCTGCAGAAGCTGTAAAGAAAAAGGTACGAAAGATGCGAGATTTGGAGACTGAAAATAAGCAAGCATTGGAATCAGTTTTTAGACCTGTAACAGAGTCTCTAAATTTTTTAGCTGACACCAATAAGCAAACTGACCTGTTGCGATCTAAAGAAGTTGAAAAAAAAAAAGTTTCGTTTAAAAACAATACTTTACAGAAAGACAGTTCTAATAACGAAGAAGATAGTAATGTAGAAGAAAATGAATGTGATACCGACAGTGATGAGTCGTACCAATCATTAGGAGACAATAATCAAGAGCGTAATACATCATCCTGGTCAGTATCTGCGGAAGCACTAACAGATATTCCATTTGGTGTTCGAGCGGAGCGAGGACAATTGATGTTAGGTTCTGCTGTCATAATGATCAGCGATGATTACATCACCGTTACTGGACGGAAATATCGAAGTACTCCAGGACTGAAACAATTATTATTGAAAAAGGACGTAGATTTAAGCACAGTTACAGAGTCTGATATGCAGAATTATAAAATGATGTTGATTGCCACAAACGCACATCGTCGAGACTTTGATTCGAACAAACCAATAAAAAGTAATAAGGGACAAAAATATTTGCAAGTTATAAAACCTCTTTTCAAACTGTCGAATACTATTCAAAACAGTCAAGCAAAGGGGAAAGGGCTACCCTTGACAAAAATGTGGAAAAAAAATATAGATTTTGTATATTGGGATGATCCTAATGAACTTGTGGATAGGTTAAAATTATTAATTGCATCTCGAGACGCTGGTAACACTGGATTAGACAACGAAATTATATCTATTATTGAAGAACTGCGTGAAAGTAAAATTATTAAGTAATAAATAATTGATATAAATTTTTCACCGTTCATTTTATTATCAACCTTTAAATATAATACACCTTAAATATGAATGTAGATAAATTTGGACACCATATTCATAAGAGAATGCGTTTCTCTGAATTATTAGAGTTCAATGAAAATGCATTGCTAAAATCTGAAAGTGGTGATTTTGATTTGAAAAAATCTAAATTAAGAGGAATTAGATCTCCTGTAGACATAGATGATGCTGTAAACAAAGATTACGTCGATCGATTGTACGATCAGATAATAAAGGAAGAGAATAGAGTGATTGGATTGTTGCGTGCTCAAATCATAAAAGAGGTCAAAATAACAGTCCAAGCCACTTTAAAAGCGAAGATACCTGAAGTTTTAGTTCAGTTGGAAGATAAGTTTTATAACAAAGCAGAAGTCCAAAAATTACTTGAAAAAACTCCGTGATGGCAAAGCAACAAATTGTTAATGAACTTCACAAAGCAGCACGAAGAAACTTTGTTAGACGTTCAGTTATTTTAAAAGGCATTGATGACTTATGGCAAGCTGATCTGGTAGATATGCAAAATCTAAAAAAGTTTAATAAAGGATATAATTATATTTTAGTGGTAATTGATTGTTTCTCAAAGTATACCTGGACAGAACCACTAAAATCCAAATGTAAACTTGATGTTACTCGTGCATTTGAGCGAATACTAACTACGAGTAATCGAAAACCTGATCATTTACAAACAGATTCTGGGACAGAATTCTATAACGTAACATTCCAAAAGCTTATGAAGAGCTACAATATTAACCACTACTCTTCGTATTCTACCAAGAAAGCTTCGATTGTAGAACGGGTTATTAAAACGATTAAAAATAAATTGTATAAGTACTTTAGTCTCTTTGGGAATTACAAATGGTTAGGTTTACCATTAGAAGTTATTCTAAAAACCTATAATAGTACAAAACATCGTACCATCAAATTTAAACCATTCGAGGTAAATAAGTTGAACGAGTCAAAGATAAGAGAAAATATTCAAAAAACTCAGAAACTTACATCACGCCGATGTCAACCTAAGTTCAAAGTAGGTGAAAATGTTCGGATCAGTAAATACAAACATATTTTTGATAAAGGTTACACTCCTAATTGGACAACTGAAATATTTACTGTAAAACAGATTAATAAAACCATACCAGTAACATATCATTTAGAAGATCATCGAAAGCAAACCATTAGAGGATGTTTCTACGAACAAGAACTTCAAAAAACTAGCTATCCAGATGTCTATTTGATAGAAAAGGTTCTTAGAAGGAAAGGAAAGAAAGTTTACGTGAAATGGCTTGGCTTAAGCAACGAAGAAAACAGTTGGATTGATAAAGATGCAATTATGAATTAGGATTATGAATATATAACCGTGTTTGTAAGGATTTTTTCATTCATTACACTTTTGACTATGCAAGGCGGTGGACTAGTTAATAGTGTGATTAATAATCTGCCGTTCGAACTTCATTTGCCTGGTTATAACTATTGCGGACCGGGTACAAAACTTGAGAAGCGATTGTTGCGAGGCGATCGAGGTATGAATAAACTAGACGAAGCTTGTATGCATCACGACATTGCATATGCAAATCACACAGACTTATCTAATCGTCACAAAGCGGATTTACAACTTTTAAACATGGCTAAACAAAGACTAAAATCAAAAGATGCAGGGAAAGGTGAAAAACTTAGCTCATGGTTAGTGAGTAAAGTAATGAAAGCCAAATTAAAGTCAGGTGCTGGCATTAAAACATTCAATGCTTTTGTGTCAAAAATTAAGTCAAAAATTAAGAAACTGAAACCTAAAAATAGTAAAACATTAATCAACATTGCTTACTCAGCTGCAAAAAAGATATTTCCAGACATTCAGAAGATTCGCATTCCCCGAGTTATACCAATACCAAAGACAGGAGGAGTCTTACCTTTAATTCCAATTTTCGCTGGATTATCGGCTTTAGGAAGTTTAGCAGGCGGTGCAGCTGGTATTGCGAAAACCGTAAACGAATACAAGACAGCTCGAAAAAGCTTGCAAGAATCAGAACGACACAATAAGACCATGGAAGCTTTAGCGTTGGGCAAAGGGGTGTATATCAAGTCTCATAAAAACGGTAAAGGGTTGTTTATAAAATGTTCAAAAAACTAAATAGAAAGCTGCCTAATCGTCCTTTAACTAATATCGATATCAGTGAGCATGCACGTGACATCCCATACTTTCGAGGAGTCTATATGAAGGATCGGTTACCAAGAACACCAAAACGCATTGAATGTGGTATCGTTAACTTAGACGATTCACAAAATGAAGGAACGCATTGGGTAGCTTATGCTAAAATAAACAATTATTGTGAATACTTTGATAGCTTTGGCGATTTGAAACCTCCGATGGAATTAATGCAGTACTTTAAAAATTGTAATGTTTTTTATAACTATACTAGATTTCAAAAATTTAATACAGTAAACTGTGGACACTTATGTTTAGAATATCTACGGAAATTTTGGAATAAATACGTATAAATATTATGTATTTCTTTTATTTCAATCATTTTCATCATGTCACTCACCTTGTCGATAACTGCAAACTCGTCTGATTTATGTACATATTATCCTAATACATTACAACTTTATGGATCTTATGAGTGTGCCTTATTGCATTTCACAACATTTAATTCAATTCCAAACATTGACGAAACGAATAATAAGTTATATTACGGCTCTAACGAAGTTCTTGAAATACCTGAAGGCACTTATGAATTACAAGATATCAGTGATTATTTAAAATCGGAAATAAAAGATTGTTCAATAAAAGTACAGTGTAATAACAATACTCTAAAAACTTTGATATACTGTACCAAAGATATCAATTTTACTAAAGAAGGAACATTTAGGAGATTATTAGGGTTTAATAAACAGATTTTAAAAGCCAATAAATGGCATGTGTCTGAGTTACCAGTCAACATTCTGCCTACGACTGTGATCAGGATAGAATGTGACATTGTAAGTGGTTCGTACATAAATGGAAAACCCAGTCACATTGTGCACGAATTCGCACTCAATGTGCCACCTGGATATAGAATTATAGAAATTCCGAAAAACGCCATATACTTTCCAATCAACCAAAACAACATAAGCTGTATACATATCAGGCTATTAGATATAAACAATCGATTAATAAACTTACGTGGTGAAGAAGTGCAGCTATATTTACATCTTAGAAGAAAAAATGATTGAGTACAATAAATATGTGCATCAACAAATTGGGAACGTCAGTTCAACTAAAGTGATCAAGCAAATAAGACCTCGGTCTAAGAAAAAAATAAAATTAACAAGAGACAATAAGGAATTTCTTAAAGCAATTGGTTTGCTAAAATGAATATCTTAGATGTTTTATCTGCTCCAACTTACGACAACACTGTTGAGGGAATTGAATTTCATTCTTACAAACCCTACGTAACAAGCTTCAACAGGAACGATGAAATCCGTATACCTATTAATCAACAGGATCTGTATATATTACCGTCAGCAAGCACTTTGTATTTGGAAGGAACTATAATCGTTAGCAAAAAAGATTCAAAAGATAAAGCGAGTAGTGTTTCTTTAACAAATAATTTTCTGCTCTACTTGTTTCAAGATATAAGATACGAATTAAATGGAGTGGAAATTGATAAAATAAAAAACGCTGGTGTGACTACTACGATGAAATCATTAGTGTCTATGAATGAGAGTGAATCGAAGATATCTTATGCATGGGGTTGGAATATCGATGGTATAAAAAATATTAATGGAGGTAATTTTTCTGCTTCCATACCCCTTTGTAACATTCTCGGATTTGCAGAAGATTTTAAGAAAGTAGTGATAAATAGTAGACACGAATTGATATTGTTACGAAGCAATACTAACCTCAACGCTGTAAAACTGAATACCGGTGAAGTCGTAGATGATGTTCAGATAAATAAAATTGTTTGGCGTGTACCGCATGTTAAAGTGTCAGATAAAGAGAAAATTAGTTTGTTAAAACTGCTAGAGAAAGACCGACCGCTCCAGATGATTTTTAGAAATTGGGATCTGTACGAATATCCCACTTTACCTAAAACAACGAAACATACTTGGTCGATTAAGACTTCATCGCAAATAGAGAAACCGAGATATGTCATTATCGGTTTACAGACAAACAGAAAAAACAATGCAAACTCTGATATGTCTCTGTTTGATCACTGTCATATTCGTGATGTTAAAGTGTACCTCAATTCAAACTACTTCCCATATGAAAATCTTAATGTGAATTTTGCTGATAACAGAATTGCTTTATTATACGAGCAATACACTAGATTTCAGCAGTCATATTACGGACGCCGCGCGGAGCCTTTGTTAAGCGAAAAACAATTTAAGGACTTGGCTCCGCTCTTCGTTATTGACTGCTCCAGGCAAGCAGATAGCTTGAAAGCAGGCCCTGTTGTGGATGTAAGAGTGGAAATTGAAACTGATTCGGTTATACCTGATCAAACTTCGGCATACTGCCTTATATTAAACGACTGCATAATTGAGTATAAACCGTTAAGCAATACCGTGAGGAAAATATCATGAATCCTGAAACTATAATAGTGGACGTTCAAGGCTTTAAGGACCTCTTCAACAATTTTATAGTAAAAGAATTAGCTTTGGCCACTCGTGATTACACACAAACCTTCTTAGTTAAGCCTCCCTACTTGTTCAGATACTTAACAAGCAATGAACAGAAACAAGTCAAATGGCTAGAAAGAAACAGAGGCATTTATTGGAATGAGGGAAATGTTGACTATAGGGAATTCCATCGTATTATCGTTCCATACTTACAAAATAAAGAAATTCTTGTCAAAGGCTTGGAGAAGGTGCAGTGGATAAAGGAGCTATGTGAAAATTGTAAAGTATCAGAACTTGATGAGAGTCTGTGTCCTAATTTATCTATTTTGCATAAAAAATACTGTAATATAGATTCGAATTTAAATTGTAACAATCATTTAAAGGAATGTGCACTTAAAAATGTATTATGTTTAAAAAAATATTTAGAGTGGTAATGGTAATTAATATGTAACTAACATAAAAGGTTATTGTTATTTTTTAAATAAAACATGTTTCTCTGGGTTGTATAACAAGTACTGTGGAGGAAAAATAAATAAATTGCAGTAATCTTTTTTCATTGTGCTCGAAAAATGTGTTGTGTATTAAAAAAAAAAGGATTTTAATGAAAATGTATTTTAGGTTTATTAAATAAAAAAAATAATTTAATCTTAAATATGTGTTTATTTCATTAGTTGACCTGTCTAATTACATTGTTCCACAATAAAAATAGTTAAATTAAAAGAGTTTATCAAAAATAACTTGAATTACATAACCATAAAGATTCAGCATAAATTTATACACATATAACTAAAAATACTCCGCCCCCCTAAGACTACCCACTGACCTAACAATCAGTAAACCCAAAAAATATAAAATTAAAAATCACTGTCTATCAAAGTTTTTGAAATTTTTTTAACTAACGATTCCGTATCATCCATAACACTATCAATAGCTTCTTTAACAATGTATTGTGCATTTATTATCACGTTCTCACTTTCACTATCACTGTCACTAGTGTTGTTATTGCAAAGATCAACAACTGATATTTTTATCAGTTTTATCCCGCGTCGATGAAGTTTACTCATCACGAAAGATTTTGTTGGTTGTTTCTTATGGGAAGGCTTTTCCCGACGTTGTCGCCGGGACTTCTTTTCTTTTGTTATTTGACTGCAGTGAGGAGGTTCGTTGCAAATCATCTCAGAAAGTCCTTCGTAAGGATTCTGAGCGTACTGGCTGAACTGAACTTCTGAGTCGTAAATCTGAAACAAAATGATTAACATCCTAATCAGTGAAAATATTTGGTACCTACATTAAAGATTTTAAATTAGTTTTAAAATTTAAATATATACATATTTTACTTACCGATGACATGATTATGACGTACACTGATAGACCAAAAAACTATAATATTGTACACAAGTACTCGGTGAGAGTAATATTTTATAAATAACCTAAATATGTACTCTGATGGTTTTAATTATATTAAAATATTTAATTAATTATTGCTAACCATTGCTAGTTTACGATAGTGAAATGTTAATAACACTATAAATGCAAGCTTGTTATTTGTTGAGGTTTGAGTTTATACATGCTGCAACAAAGGTTAACCTTATGAGTATGTAGATAAGATTTACTTTCAATTATATTTATACAACTGATATTTAAATAAATAATGACGAACGTCGAAACGGATGTTGTGATCATATTACATTCTGGATGAAGAAACTTCAACGAGTCGAGGTTTCATTACCTATTATTTAACCAACTTAAAAAAGGAGGATGATGTTTTTGACCAAGTTTCTGATAAATAAAACAAGTACATGGTCACACATTTTATTTATATTTCTGCAATCAGTAACTTATTAAAAGTATACTTAAGTATAATATCTATGTATACACTATACATACATAAGTTTACATTTACATTTATTTATATTTTCAAACAATTATTAAAATTAAAGTATACAATTTTATCTAATTTAAATCTAACACTAAACTTAATCACATTTAGGTAAATATTTACCTTATTTACAATTGCTTCAAATTAGTTGAGTGACCCCAGGCCTGCGTTGATATTTTGTTTGCAGATATCGCTCGTTTGTCGTCGTTGTTTGATAAGGCAATTTTATTAATACTTTGGGTAAAAATTTCGTGCTTGATAGATTTAAAAATTATATTTTTTTTACGAATCACTCCACCATTAAATAAAATATGTTTGTAGTTCGTAATGTCTAAATCTCTCACTACGCATACTTTTACTCCCTTTGCTTTTTTAATAATTTTATCTGGGGTTTTTATAGAATAAAGTTTTGATCTTAATCCAACAAATTCAGAAATATATTGTCCACCCATTTCATCTTTGAATAGCCCCGGAACTTTTTTGTTATTGAGAGGGATATTAAAAACGTTTTGTTTTTGATAATTGCTGGTATCAAAATACTGCAAAAAATTCAACTTGAGATCGGTATAAAAATCATCAGTATATATTTTGTAGACAAACGAATCGGTATCTGTATAACACAACTGTACTCGGTCTTCATAAAAGGGTTTAATAATATTGTAATGATAGTTGTACATATGTGATTTAGAAAGCTCTAATACAGTGAAACCGATATAAATTGGTTTATCTAGAATAATTTGGTCTGGTTTCATTTGTATTGCAACTAAATTTTCGGATAGAATAGATACACTATGGAAATAGGGGTTGGCTATAAGTCTCTCAGCGGATTTAAATTTCTTAGTTCGATTAAATGTGTCATTCCATTGATTAACTAAATGAACGCTTACTCGGTTTTCAGTATTTTCTAATGTTTTGCCGAATACGCTGTTGTTTAACAACTTAAAAAAGTCCTGTTCGAAGGAACTTTTAGCGTTTTGTCTTAACTGTGTATTTAGATCTATATACTGTTTTAAGTAAGGACTTTGTCTAAACGTAATAACCCTATGAATCTTACGAAGTATTAAACCGTGCTCAAGACACTTTTTTAAATGAACATAATGTATAACGTACTTATACTTATTATATAAATTAGCAATCAGTTTTTTTGTTGTACCTCCAGGCGGTATACATTTTTCAGGACAAAACGGCAGCTCATTGTGAGACTTATGTAAATGTTCAGGATACAAAAGATCGACTTCCAATATATACCCCCATTCAGCGTTGTCCTCAACATGCTCTACACATAATTGATCTATTTCATTTTGGATGAGAAATCTAAAACTAGAATACGGTAAATATTGACACATGCTAAACCCATACAGATTATTACAGTCTAAGTATACTATGAAAGATTGAGGTTCTGTTGCATTACACTCAGGCATATATTTATGATTCGCTTTTGCATATCGATGGGAACACATACACAACCCACCACGTATACCGCTTTGAATCATTCGAACCATGGCTAAATCCGACATGAGTTCTAACTGAACCCCTGTCTTAAACAACATTGCGTCGAACGACAAACTAGGAGCAGTTATATAAAACGCCGGATCTAGTTTATAATGCTGTTTACATGTTTTTCGGAATTGTTCGAATATATCAGTTAATAAAAGCACATCTGTTTTTAAATATAAATCTGTATAGTCACCCAAATCGTTAATACTGAACATATTCCAAACGGTTTGAGCATGATTGTAATCGTCATGGCTAATATCTTCGTTGGTTAAAGAATTATGAAAATAACATTTAGGTGGTAACGATTTCTGATCGTAACATTTCCAATCTGACATGTAATCATAAGGATATATGCCTTTCCTTGTTAATAAACTAAATTGTCTTTCATCAGGAAATTGTGATTTTAGATAAACGAAATCTGGTGACTGTAAAGTTTTTGCGAGTTTGTCTAAACTTGCGCCTAAAAAGTTGAACGAATCTAAAAATCTTAATTGTATATACTCATTACTAGCAATAGGAATAAACTTTGTAAACGTTGTGTATTTTTCCTTAGTCTTTGGTATAATTCTAATTTGCCCAGGAATTTGACCTAATTGTTTTATAAATAAATGACAATCATAACCAGATAAATTATGAAAAAATATTGGCACAAATTTAGGTACTTTATTTTGTAAGTTGCAATGTCGATGTGCTGCACCACGATAACGTCCTGAAATATGACAGTGATCCCTTACCCGATCGCTTAAGAGTAAATTTTCACATATATGACAGACAACTGCGTGTCTGAAATCATAAGAATCATTTTTAGTAAATAACATAGGTTCGTTTTTTGTTAAAATGGTATGTAGTGCTTTAAGATCGTCAGTTAAAAATTGTATGAATTTGGAAACACAATCAGTACCTCGATAACATCTATACCCATTATTGGTATTATTAGTAGATGATACGATATTGTAAGCGAACGCAGCAGGCACATGGCGCTGCAAGTTTGATGTCTTGGCGTTTTCGGACTCGTTGTAAGAAATCGGATACAGCAATGTTTCGAAATCAGCGTATATGACAAATGGAACGTCTTGTTTTCTTTCATAATTTTTGAATTTTAAAAATGAACCCTCGTCGGGTAATATTGTAACAACACCACCACACGAATGCGTTTCAATTTGATTTAAATTAGGAAAAAATAATAAGCACGTCTCGCAAAAATATAATTTACTGTGGTGTCTGGTTATCTGGTTTCTAACTAATCGCGGTAAATCTTTAATTAGACAATAATGAGTGTTTGTATTATTTTCTAAAAATAAGAGATGGATGCTCTTAGATTTCTTATTAGTAGTTGTGTACAACGGTCCAACAATCGTCTTATTATTTTTTAATCCATAAACAAAAATATTTAAGACAGGGTTATTTTTCTCAAATACGACTATATCAGAAAATGTGATTGGAAATGTTAAATCGCTAATATTTAAAACATCTTTAAAATGGGGATAAGACGTTACTCGGTTAGGATGTTGAGTTGTGGGGTACAAGGCAGCCACAACACACCATAAAAAACAATTTTCATCCCTATTTTGAATATTTAAACATGCTTTTTTGTTTTTTATAGCATTAGGCAAAGGTATAAATCTAGACCCGCTGAGAGGTTGATGTTTATTAATGTTAACTTCTAAATGAGAATTACTTAAAAATGTCCAACCACTATCTCGATGCTCAAATTCTTCTATTTTCTTTGTCAGTATCTCGATTACTGATTTATAAATAAAATCAAAGTTATAATAAAAGTGAATAACAAAGTTTTTGGTAGCAAACGACTTCAATTCCTGCTGATCATTTTTAAATAAAAGGAAATACGAAAAAAGTTCAAAGTTAATCTTAACAGTTGTATGTTTTATTAGTAACTGATCTATTAGAGTTTTAACGTATACCTTTACACTGTTGAGGAACATTTCTGGAAAATTAATTGTTTGTTCGTTAGTTGCAGTGATTCTGTAACTCGAAATTCTACCTTTAAACGAAGAGTTTATAATTGAAACGTTATCATGCAGAAGGGTCGTACTACTGTTTTTATGTACATTAGTACGTAAATGACTTGACCACCGTCGATTATCTACAGACACATTACAAACTGTACAGTATGGCATTATTATTTGTTATCGTTTGATTCACAATAATAAAATCGTTCAATAAAACTCAAGTAAATACGTACTTACTACTAATATTATGGATCTTATACAGATACGTTGCTTTTGGGTTGATACTTCACGCGTCGACGTTGGCAAAAGTCGTTCGAGACTAGGTCTAACTAACTCTTGTTTCCTGTTCGTATTGTACCATCACATTAATTGGTAAAATAAGTTAGACATTATATTTCTGAAATTAAACAATATAATGATAATCGGTAACCACTAGACACAAATGCTAATAAAAGTAGAAAATATAGGTATTGGCTTCATATCTTACCTAGATACTTCGTGATTCGACGTTGACAAAAGTCTTTCGAGACTAGGTCTGACTTGCTCTCGTTTCCTGTTCGTATTGTACCATCACATCAATTGGTAAAATTAGGTTTACTATTATATTTCTGAAATTAAACAAATAGAATGATAATCGGTGACCACTAGACAGAATGCTAATAAAACATAATAGAAAATATAATGAATTTATATCTTACCAACAAATAATTGTGTTTTATAATTTTCTAATCGACGTTCATTTTTAAGAAACCTTGGAAGTCAGAATGTCGATATTTTTTAAATTTTCTTTATTTCAATGAAATTTGTGAAAAATTACCAATCTTTATAGACAATTTATTTTATTCTCAATAAAAGAACGAGATATACAACGAGTAATCATGAGGTCTTAGTCAATAATGCTTTGAAATACCTATCAAATTTGGAACCAAATAATTTTATATGATATTGCGTAAAAATTACACGTGTGCTCAACCTACTTATTTTTCCAGTAAGTTGACACTTTTATTTGTCTAAGCTATTTTACCTAAGGTTACCACGAGTTTACATTTATGCACTCGAGCACATTAAAAATGTTCGATAACTAATGTAATCGGTGTGACAACCCTGAGCGCTTTTACTACATCAACACTAATCAACGTCGATGCTCCTGAAATATCACCTAGCCAATTATTTTTCTATGTGTATAATACGACCAAGAAAAAAGTTGTTCTTTACATAGTTATTTGGTCAGTTGTACATATTCTGAATATAGCGATATTATTGTAAGTTTCTGACTTATAATCAGTGTGTTATCGGTGTGCTCTATACAATCGACTCGACGAGCGTGCCAGTAGAAATCTTCAAGACTCCAAGTACTTATCAGTGATAGTTAGACAGTAGCTGCTCACTGCCACTGTATCAGCCATCCGACCCAACGACATAGTCACTGTGCCTGCCGACCGACTCTTCAAACTAATTATTTGGTATTCCTAAATAATTAAGTGAAAATGTAAGTATAAAAACCATCATTCTCCACAAACTTCTGACCCTGCATGGTCAACCAAACATTTTTTTAACTTTATGTATTTATTTCAGGTCAGACTCTGAGTACGAAACCAACCTATCAAGTGTTGTGATGGAGCACGACTCTAAGTCTAACCGCAAACCAACTCTACCAGTCCCTAGGAAACGGAAGTCAACAAAGCAAAATTTGACGCATCCAAGGTAAACTTTACGATTTATTTGCTTCATTGTTTTGTCAATTAATTGCATATGACATTCGCTTGATGCAAGCGACTGCTATGCTGATGTCGCGGGTTCAATGCCGGATCGAGATTAATATGTGTACATGAATTTAATTAATAGCAATGATTTTTTATGTTCCTGTGTATATAAAGTAGTATGTTTTTACTAATAAACAGTATTTAATTGTAATGTATATCCGCTGTCTACTATTCATAGGACATGGTAGCGTTGTGTAGTATGTCTCGTCTCTTATTCTTGTATATTTTGTTTTAAAGCACATTCAGGTTAAAACTATAAATAAATTTGGGTGCAAATTAACAAGAGATCAATTTGTTTGTTTCAGTAAAACATCGAAATCTGACGTCGATATATTTGGCATCAGCCGCAAACATAACAACGGGAGGGCAACAGCGAACAGCGAAACCTCTTCTCTCCCGTCATACTTCGTGAACCGAGTGGCCCACGGCAGTGAGCGGCGAACGACAAGCACGAACGGCGAGTACTACATCGATTGTAAAGTATACAAAACTGAGGACGCGCGCGTCACCGACTCGTTGGAGCTGTGGAAAAAGGCGTTGGTCCGCATTAAGGTCCAGACCGACATCAATTCTATACAATGGCGTAAACTACAAGAGTTTATTATATCGACTGATGCTTTATTTCCCGAACCACCAACATATTACGATAAATAATACATTGTTTATCAATGGAATTATAATATTGTAATTTGTGCTCACTAAAAATAAATGAATCTCATTAGCATAAGTGTTTCATTCAACCTACATACATGTACCATCCACTATTGTGATAAAGTTGAAAATCTATTAAAGAAATTTGATAGATTCAAAGCGATGGTGAAATCGGTTCGCCGAGCGATCTGTGGGACAGAATGCTAAGAACTCGAACGAATTAACAAATGAACGAGTCGAGTCGATTACTGATTATTGGGCGTTCTAGACCACTTTCGGCAGCGAGGCGTACTCGCCGAGCGATTTGCCGAAAGTGGCCTAGAATGCCCAATAATATACTACTAAAATGCTTGGGATTAAATCGCTCCAATCTCAATGTAAAATAAAGTATTTTGTTATTAGGTTAATAAAAAATTGTTATGTATTATTAGATTTTAAAAGAGGGTTCTACTGAGTTTTTTGGCAGTGTTTCTCAGTAGTCGCCACGTCACGCACTGCACGGTAGGAAAAAAATGATGACGATTCCAAACAAATGTAACCATTTTTACGGATTAAATGAATTTTGAATTTGAATTTGAATTTGAATACCTACGGACTACGGTGTGACACTCTGAGAAGACAGACTATAAGAAACTCCGAGATCATTCGCGTATCATACCTAAATAGGTATGATTCGCGCAGTGGCGTAGCTACCAAGGGGCCAGGCGGGGCAGTGCCCCGGGGCCCTCAAGCTCAGGGGGCCCTCGAATCCTTACCAGAAAAACTTAATCGAACTCAACTTTTGAAAATTTCTGACATTTTCAAAATAAATATGACAGGTGGCAACTCGAGTTTAATCATGGCAATTTAGTTGTGAGAAATTCCAAAGTTGTAAAAAGAGAATTCCCCTAAATTATTTGTGTGGGTTGACAGTGTTATTAACGTTTTCATTAATTTGTCGGATATCAATATCTGCATAATAATATTATTATTTACGATTTCTACTTAACTTTATTGTTGAATGTGATTATAAGGCGATAATTATGTTTGTTATATCAGTAGAATTAGAAATGTACTATTTTTTTTCATCCATTGATTATTTATTAACATACAAGTTAACGTTTTCATAGACAGGGTTTCTTTTAAATTGGCCAATAGATACCTAAATCCGTAGGAGATACCTACAAAAAAAAATGTTAGGAGACTTTAGCTCTGTCTTGATGTTAAAAAAATTTTGACGTATTTTTTTTTGGTCAGGTGTGACTTGTCAGAAAATTATAAAAACACACAGGATTACTTGCATAATATATTATATTTATTTTTAGGCAGTAACATGAATAGAATTAATTCTTGTTCAATTAAATAATAGTTATTGATTTTAATAAAAAAATATCAAGTATCAAGAGGATAGGTTGGTACCACAGCGGG
The DNA here is from genome assembly GCA_947037095.2 of Nycteola revayana. Lineage (NCBI taxonomy): Eukaryota > Metazoa > Arthropoda > Insecta > Lepidoptera > Nolidae > Nycteola > Nycteola revayana. The sequence goes on along the minus strand of OX344842.1, from coordinate 26,983,562 downwards.
TGGCCATATAAAAGCACAGTGGCGACCCCCGGATTTTCTACTCTTTTTTCTATACGTGATGTTTTTTTGTCATCTTTTAAACCGTCAAATGTGGTAACACTGGCAGCGATAAAATAAACGTAATATTTATTTATTTATTCTGAACAAAAATACATTTGTGTCGAATACAGGATTAATACAATAATAATAATCAATAAAAGTTACAATCAATAATATGGATAAAATGTCAAAATTAAAATAAGTAATAATCAAGAATTTAGTTAAAAATAAAAAAAAAACACAGCTAGTCAGAAAAAACAAGAATAAAAGTTACAATCAATAATATGGATAAAATGTCAAAATTAAATTAAGTAACAGTCAAGTATCTAGTTAAAATAATAAAAAAAAAACTCAGATAGCCTAGTCAAAAAAATAAAAAAAATAGAGAACAATCATTCAACTTAATCAAAAAATAACATCATATCTGGAATTAGACTTAAATATATGAACAAGTTACACTGTGGCATTATTTCGGTCTCTAAAAAACTCCTCTATACTATAGTAGCACTTCGTCAACAGGAATGAGTTTAATTTGAATTTAAATATTCTTGGACTACCAATGATTTTTAGTTCTAATGGCAATTTATTGAAAATTTGTACAGACTGTACTTTAGAGCTATGTTTGACAACATTTAATTTTGGCTGCAAATAATTAGGCAAATCTTTCCTGCGCGTTTCCACCCTAGTTTCCCTTTCTTCCTTTGTCTCGTATTTAGCTAGGCTTTTTAGAAAGCTACTTAGTAGAACCAAAATATAAAGACAAGGTACAGGTAGAATTTTCAGTTTCACAAAATGCTCTCTACATGATTGAGTCTGGTCTATGCGAAGAATAGTTCTGAGGGCTCTTTTTTGCATAACAAAGGCTGCATCCATATTGTATTTGTAACTGTTACCCCATAGTTTAATACTGTACCTCAGCTTGGACTCAACTAAGGCAAAATAAACATTTCGTAATTGAGCAATGCTTAGTTCGTCCCTTAAACTTCTCAAAGCATAGCATGCACTGCTGAGAGTATTTGTGATTGCTTCCAGTTCTTGTTTCCAGCTTAAGAGCGCATCAATTTGTATCCCTAAAAATCTTAAGTTTTGTACAATTTCAACTTTATTTCCTAATGAAGCTATTTTAATACTATCCTTATTCCTCACGGTTGATTTGAAAAGCATACATTTAGTTTTCTCCACATTGAGTTTTAAATTGTTTGTGGAAAACCAATGGTCAAAAGCAGACAGTGCATGATTCACTTTATTTTCTAAGTCCCTTACAGATATATCGCTCATAACGGCACTTGTGTCATCAGCAAAAATAACCATTTTGATGTCTGGTACTATCTTATACATATAGTTTGCTAAGTCGTTAAGAAATATTATAAAAAATATTGTACCTAAAACTGAGCCCTGTGGAACCCCCTTTTGTACTCTAACAAGCATAGATTTGTTAATTTTTTCATATCCGTTTTCAACTGACCTAATTTCAACGTACTGTGATCTGTTCTGTAAATAAGAACTGAAAAGCTTTAAAACATTATCTCTTATCCCATAGTGTTCTAATTTGTCTAAAAGGATTTTATGTTCAACAGTATCAAAGGCAGAGCTAAGATCCAGGAATAGTCCTGCCACTTTTCTTTTATTATTAAGTTCACTAAGCACATCATCCACTAGTGAGTCTATTGCATCAACGGTTCCTATGCTTCTTTGATACCCGAACTGTTGACAGCTAATGATATTATATTTAATCAAATGTTTGACAAGCCTATCTTTTGTTACCTTTTCAAATATCTTAGAGAATACCGGTAGTAGTGAAATGGGTCTATAGTTTTTCGCATCTAATTTAGAGCCTTTTTTGAATATGGGCAAAACACGAGCAATTTTATATTGCTCAGGGAAAACAGATTGCTCAATACATCTGTTTAAAAAGTCAGCTATTGGCTCAGCTAATATGTCGATGTTATCCTTGATGATACTTATGGGTATTTCGTCATGACCATGGGAAGTTTTATTGCACATATTATTAACCATTTTAAAGATTTCTACCGGGGTTACTAGATCAAACAACATGTAATCGTCTACTCTAGCCTTATTTTCGATTAAGTATCTTTTAGCTAAGTTATGATCAGAAGACTTTAGTGTAATTTGGTTGTCAAATTGGTCAGATAAAAAGTTAGCTACGTCTATAGGGCTGTCATATATCTTATTGTCTTGTTTAAGTATAATAATATCAGTGCTTTGTTTTTTATTAGAATTACGTCTACTATTCACTATTTTCCACATGGCTTTACTAGATTGAGGTGCCTGATCAATTTTTTTCCTAGTGTCGAGCTTTTTTGCACATCTTACTACCCTTCTAAATATCCTTAAGTAGTTTTCGCGATATTTTAAAATTGATTTATCACACTTTTTTTTATCAATAAGGCACAGAATGCGCTTAACTTTGCTGGATACTTTAACTCCTTTGCTAAACCAATATCTTTTCCCAGACTTATTAAGATCAATTTTAATTTGCTTTTTTTTAAATGAATTATCATGAACTTCATAAAATTTTCTTATAAATGTATTTATACCGAGATTCCAATCTGTCTCTGCCAACTTTTTCCTAAATTCCGCCTTATTTTTTTTGTTATATATTCTTTTTTTAATATACTTAAAATTACTTCTTTTTATATCTTCTGTTGCTTTCTTTACATTTATTGTGCAAAAAAGACCAGCATGTCCATCTGATAATCCGTTGTGGTCAATATGGATATCGTTAATATTAGTATCTATTAGATTTGTCAATATGTTGTCAATACATGACTCTGTACCATTACGTATGAATGTTGTAGTGTCAAACAAACACCTAAAATTGTAGCATGTAAGCAAGGATAAAAATGATTTTCGGTATTTGTCATCTTTCATCAGATTGATGTTGAAATCGCCACAAATCAAGCACTGTTTTTTGAAGAAGTGCTTCAATAGTTGTTCTAGCCTTTCAAGAAAACTATCAAAATTATTATTCTGAGGAGTTCTATAACAACAAACAATATTAGTATTAAATTGTAAATCTTTAAGTCCACATACCTCAAAATAATCCTGTTTATAGAGCTTTTTACATATTTCTATGTCCTCTATTTGTCTGTCATCGCTTATAAGCACTAATGTACCACCTCTTTTTTTGTTTACTCTTGTGTTGTAGGAACCAAGTTTATAACTAGTCATCTGTAATTGTGATACTTGGATTTCATTTAAAAAGTGTTCACTTATACAAATACAATTTACTTTTGGTTTTAAGTCATTCAAATAAATTTCTACGTCGTCTTTCTTGTTATTAAGTCCACATACATTTTGATGATAGACAGAATATAATGCAGAGTTTTTGTTTGTATTGATATTCGTTAAGTTAGGTAGGCTAAAATTACTTTGACGACTACTATTAAAGTCATTTAAACTAAAGTCCTTTATACTGTTATTTACGAAAAAAGTCACAAGTTTGCTGGTTTGCACTCAATTCATTCGGAGCAGTTAAAGTCACCATGTTATTTGTTTTAGGAAGTTGGTCTTCACTTGCCACCACTTCGTTGGACCTGAATACTTCGTAGTCATAAATTATGTTGGACCTTATTTGTTCAAAGATGTTTTTCCATCCGTGTTTGTTTATCTTCCCAGTAGTGATGGAAAACATTTCAAGTGATAGGGTGCGATTAATATCGAAAAAATATGCATATCTGTTATTATTAATGTCCCAGTAGAGCAGATTATTAAAGAGTTCGACTTTGTAATTATGTATTAATGCACCGCATATGTACGTCGGGGCACACACAACGAGATTGGTATGGGTATTCTTTTTCAGATACTTTCTTAAGTTATCAAGAATTCCTATATAGTCGTCATTCTTCAAATCGTTTTCTCCAATAAAAATTAAGCAATAGTCGTTAATAGTGAACGCTTTTAATTTCTCTTCAATAGTGATCAATACGTCTTCTGCGATGACGTTTGGCAGCAAATAATGACAATACTCAAAATTATCTGAGAAGACCTCTTTAATTAAAGGCAGAGTTCCTTTTGTGCAACCGCTGCTCATTATAGCCAGTTTGTTTTTTTGTTTTTTAAGTACGCCTGATGTTTTTCTAATAGCATCATCACTCAAATGAGGTATTAAAGTCCGTTTTTTATTCTGCGTCAATGTATCGTCGTAAGTCTGTTCAGTAGTTTGAGTTTCTTTATTAAGCATGACAACTTTATTTTCTGCATTGCAATAATTGCCTTCGTGTCGGGTATCTTGACTCAGATTGGATGGATTCCGTGTGAATGCGCTTGGACTCTTATCGTGGTAAATGGGTATCTGTAAACCTTGAGTCTTTAGGGGCGTTGAATGGGTGTATATACTGGAGTTTCCAACGTGATTCTGGGGTGTAGAATGAGTAGACCTACTGTTCATTCTTATGAGATTTCGTTTGCGTGAGGTCACTGGTGTCGTAGTTTTCAGGTCGGATGAGAGTATTTTTTTGTAAGTTTTAATAATTTTCTGACCTTCACCTATATCCATTTTTAGCCGATAATTTTCACTGTTTAAGTCCCCAATCTCTCGATGTGCTAATTGAAGTTCCATGGTTAATCTTTTAATGGTTTCATTCAGGTTGGTGATGATGTCATTGTCATTCATGGACGTACTTGGCAGACTCGTCATTGTGGTATCGAGCAATGTCGAGTTATTCACAAACAAATTATCGAGTGAATTAGCCCGTTGTGGCTTTCTTGTTGTAACGTAATCTAATTCCATTTCCAAGAATTTATAGTGTTTTATATAATTATATTCTATTAAGTTTTAAAAGTTTGCAAAAATAATAAACAATTTTTTTATTATCCGATGTTTATTTAATGATGATGATGATGATGAATTACTTTGTGTCGGTCTCCAATATAGTTTTATTTTCCCCGAATTAGGGAATATTTTTTTCGAGCGCAACACTAATAGACTTTTTTAACAATTAGTAACGGCAACACTCTTGTGTCAACTAGTTCCAGGTTTGCCCGAATCTATTGTCTATGGTCGTAATCTTAAAATCATACATTCACTCATTCATTATGAGTCATGTTTATATTTGAATGTGCAAAAACGGTGATTTGTAGTAGAATTTTATAATTATTTTCAGTTATCCTCACTTTTTGTTAATTGTACAATGTTTTTCATGCACAGATTTATGTAATTTAGTGTATTCCTTCTATAATAAGGTAAATTATCACCAATTTTCGTAGTATTTTGGTTTTTATATATACTTTATAAAGATATCCACTTTTATTGTTACACAGTTAATGTACATGCAAGTAAAACAGTCACAGTCAATGTTTATACACTATTACACTATTTAATCACTGTTATATAACTTAGTAGCTAGTTAAATAATTAAACAAAAATATTTTTATGCGGACAATGTTTACATTCAGAGAACGAACGAATGAACTATTATTATAATTTTTGTAAATAGCTTGCATCGGCGACAGGTTAAATAACTGTAAGCTGGTGCAACGTATCTATGAACAAATAAATAAATAAATATATAATAAACCCTGTTTATTGCCCAATACCTAAACCAAGTATTAAAATAATTGTAATTTATGTTGTTAGTGTTTAATAGTTTTATTACCTGCCCATGCACGAAAAAGAGCTGATGATAAAGTTGCTTAGCATTTTTAAAGTATTTGTATATTTAATGATTTTACTTCAAAAAACCTTACCAGTTTTGATTTCATTTGATTTCATTTATTTCAGTAACAATTTTTACATTGTATTGAAAATTTACATTAAATTATAACATTAAAACAGTTAGGTACAATAGAAATCATAAAATTACAATAGAAATCCATTCATAAACATAAAAAAAAAACAAATCATTAAAAATAAAGATTGTAAAAAAAAAAAGTAGTTAAGTAATAGCTAAGAATAATTATGCTATGAAGAAAAATATTACAACTTCCCATACAAATATTGCATATACCAATACAGATGTCAAAAAAAAATGAAAATACTTAATATCAATAGAAATAGTTAGCATGAATAGATCTAGTTGTATGTATCACAGAGAAACTCATCAAGGGTGTAGTAGCACTTTTCTACCAAAAATGATTTTAACCGCTGCTTAAACTTATTTAAGTTGTAAATTGACTTCAAGTGTACAGGTAGTTTATTAAAGAGTTTAACCGATTGATAACCTGCTGCATGACGCACTACGTCTAAATGAGGTTGAATCTTATTTTGTAGGTCCCTACGCCTAGTAGCTTCCCGCTTACTTCTTTCATCTGGTGTTTCGAAATTCTGCAGTTTTTTCATAAGATCGACAAGAAGAACTAAAATATACAAACAAGGGACCGTTAGTATCTGAAGTTCTTTAAAGTACTCCTTACACGATACCCACTGTGGAATTCTCACCATTGTTCTTATGGCCCTTTTTTGTATAATGAAAGCTGTATTTATATTGTACGCGTAACCACCGCCCCATAGAGTGATACTGTACCTAAGCTTCGACTCTACGAGCGAGTAATATACCACTTTTAATTGCACAATAGCGATCACATCTCGAAGACTTCTCAAGGCATAGCAAGCTGAACTGACTGAGCTTTCTATAGCTGTGACTTCTTTTCTCCAGTTTAGGCTTTCGTCGATGTGAATACCTAAGAATTTTACGCTGTCTCCCAATGTTATTGGATTTTCATTCAATACTATGTCCATTTTTTCTTTGTTTCTTGATAGCAGTGGGCCCCATTTTTTATTTGCCCCAGGGCCCTTGGTTACCTAGCTACGCCACTGGATTCGCGAATGGTTTATAATTTTAATTAATGGTAACATATAATGATAACCTTTCGGGTTTGCTTACAGCGGCAGCAACTACAGTTAGCTTTAAGTACTTAGGTATTAGGTATTTTCTCTACGTTTCAGATAAGTTGCACATTGACCGTCACGTGCATCGTGATGTTTGGTTTATCTTATTAATCAAATTAATTATGATCAGTAATAATCTCTCTAATAATATCATTAATTTATTATCTGAAATAAATTTTGCGATAAAATTTACCGTTACTGTACCTAAACATAAAAAAAAACATATTGAAATCAACCCCTGACCTTAAGATATCTAGTAAACACGGCCGTAAACTAGGGTTTATGTGATGTGAACTCAGTCGTGCCTTATTTGATATCTAACGAAATAAATGGGACGACGAATTTTTTGAAGGAAACGGACAGAATCTGTTACGCTCCTAAAATCTATAATAATATGGCTGATCTCCTTGAGAGATTCGTTGGTGGCCGTGCCCCAAATAGGTCGGGACTAAGTACTGTACTTAGTTACCCATCAGTAATAAGACACATTACTGATAGGTAACTAAGTACCTACAGTAATTTTGTGTTAACACAAATAAACACCGCTGAAGTCAATAAATATTTTTTTCTGACTAATTGAAATCACAATCTATATACTAGGGCGGAGTGATAAGTCTGGTAAAAATATGATTCGAGTTAGCAATATCGTGATTTGCATTTTATTTATTTGCAGTTCAACCTTTTCGGAGGCTAAATACAAATTTTCAGCCAGTATGATTTTTTTTTCTAATTTTGGCAGCCATGAGAAAAAAAATAACGCTACTACGTTTTCAAACATGGTGAAAAGTGAGTTTCGAGTCTTGATTAAACATTTTTTCTGCGTAAAAAAACTATTACGGAAACAAAAAAAGTCTTGATAAGTATTACGGAGAATCTGCTCCGTCGATAAAAATGATTTACAAGTGGTTTACTGATTTTCGATGTGGTCGTACGAGTACAATTGATGCTGAACGTCCTGGGTGTAGTGTAGTAGTGGAGTAGTGACCTCATCTGGGCGTTGAGGTCACTACTCCGGAGATGGTGACAAAAATTCATGATATAGTATTAAGTGACCGAAGAGTTAAAGTTCGTGAGATAAATGAAACTACGGGCATTTCAGATGAACGGGCGCGCAATATTTTACACCATCACTTAGATATGAAAAAATTATCCGCCCGCTGGGTGCCGCGTTTGCTAACTGCGGACCAAAAACGCACAAGGATAGTTATTTCTGAGGAATGGTTAGCGAAGTATAGGCGAAATTAAAACGACTTCTTGCGTCGTTTCATAACAGTTGATGAAACCTGGATTCACCATCATACTCCAGAAACCAAAGAACAATCAATACAATGGATTGCTTCAGGTGAACCAGCATCGAAAAAGGCTTAAGTTGGTTTATCGGCAAACAAAGTTTTGGCCATTGTATTTTGGGATGCTCGTGGAGGCATAAAGAGGCAGAACAATAAACGGTGAATACTATGCCAACTTATTACAACGTTTCCATGATGAATTAATGGAAAAAATGCCTCATTTGGCGAAAAAGAAAATTCTATTTCACCAAGACAACGCACCGGTGCACACATGTGCAGTTGCTATGGCAAAATTGCATGACTTGCGTTATGATGTCATTCCGCATCCGCCGTATTCACCTAATTTGGCCCCGTGCGACTATTTCCTGTTTCCAAATCTGAAGAAATGGCTAGGCAGAAAAAGATTTTGTTGCGTAAGTATTAAGTCTGGGCAACATATAGGCTATAATTTATCGTGGAAACTTGAACACCTGATGCAGAACCACAACAGACCAGCTAAATTATAAGAGATACAAAAATAGGTGTACATCAGGTGGACGGGTGTACCTCAAAAAATAGTGATTCTATACACGTGAAAGCAATGTTCTAGCAATGTGACGAATGTGCGTAAAATTTCAAGCAATGTGCTCTTATGAAACTAGAGTTATTTCAAAAAGTTAGTGAGCCGCCTGCCTGATATCAGAATGACGGGTGTACTTTTAATCTGAACTAAATACTGACTATCTATGTATGAAAACATTAGCGTAGCAATGTGCCGGCAATGTGCTCGAACGTATTAAAAGCATAATCAGATGGGACAAAAGGTTTCCAAGTAATTTCGAAACTGAAATTTAAAAATTTAAGCGCCTGCTTGTTTTATACTGGCAATCACGACGAAATGTATAGAGGAACATTTACATCACAGGGGCTTCCCGCAAATGACACAACTATACTATTTCCATTTCATTATTTTCTCGATGACAGCTCTAATTTGATAGTTGTAGTGTTGTGACCATATAAGTAATGATATCGATTGCATATATATTTTTTGCTAGCTTCCGCCCGCGACTTCGTACGCGGATCCTGTTGCTCATGGCAGCGACAACGAGCTCGTTAAAATCGAAGATCTGAAACGTCTGATGTCGAAGTCGATCAGAATTCAAACGTTCGTTGTGCTCTTCTTCTGTCTCTTCATGCCGTACTCCAGTGGGTGACAGTGACAGTTTAGGACAAATTTTCGATGAAAATTCGATGAATCAATGAAAATTTGACTATACTGGCCAAAACTCACATTTATTTTTTCGAATAAATTTAATATGCCTTATGAATCATAAGATCCCAAGAATGTACCGAAGAGCGTCAGGAGAGACTTGATGCTGTTCGAGAACATCAGGCTGCAACTCGCTCACATCCAGGTCTCTAGAGACCAGTGAAGAATATTATCCGCGAGTGACTGCTGATCGTGAACGTCACGCATTGTCTCGCGAGTCTGAGACGTTCACTGATAGATAATTGCGCTTGAGTTCACAGCGTCGTATCTACGCATCTGCTTCTAGGTCTCTAGAGACAAGTGCGGAACATGATGCGCGACTGACCGCTGATCGTGAATGTCACACATTGTTTCGCGAGTCGGAGACGTTCACGGATAGAGAATTGCGATTAACTTCTCAGCGTATCTACGCATCTGCTTCTAGGTCTCTAGACATGCATTGTCTCGCGAATCGGAAACGTTTTCCGATACAGAATCACGCTTGAGTTCTCAGCGTATTCGCACATCTACTTACACTGCCGTGGCATAACTAAAATGCCGTTATCCGACATCTGGTCGATTTTTAACTTTTAATGCTATTATAACGAGAAAAGAAAAATCTACCGATCTGTATTTCCGAATTTTCAATACCTTGAATAGTTTTGGAAATAATCATTTTAAGAAAGCCGTTACGTACATATTTTCCTCTTGTGAAATAAGCAAAAATGCCTTTAAGTAACTTTGTGAGTCTATACAGCCGCTATAGTTCATTAACTCATATTTTTATTACAAGTTTTTCATATGTCTGCTTCTCTTGGTTGCCGTTAACAGTCTTTTGTACACTATAATGCGGTCAAGGTACTTTAACTGTTTTATTGTTAATATTTTTTTATTAAAGAAGTTTAATTTTGTTAAGCTATAACGCCGTTAATTGAAAATGCTAGACTTTCATGTGATTAAGGATGTTTAACGGCATTATAGGTTATTATTTTACATACTTGTATTTTGACTTTACGTATGTTATAAGCCAGTGGCGGCATTTCCAAAACTAAACAAAAATTAATTGTCCGTCATTATTAGACTAAAATGACGTTATCTCACACTAATCTATAATATAAAAATGAATCGCAAAATGTGTTGGTAAGCGCATAACTCTACAAAGCCTGGACCAATTTGGCCAATTCTTTTTTTTTAATGTTCGTGGAAGTTCAAGGATGGTTTTTACGGCGAGAAAAATTCGAATAATTGCCTGAAAACCCCTTAAAACAGCCTTTTTCTTTTTCCCATACAAACGTTTTCTAACTAAAATGTAGAGTCAATTTGAGCTTTATTTTGTTAATTAAAAACTTGAATTTTTTGCCAAGATTTTTTAGGGTAGGGGTAGTGTAGGGTAGGGGTAGTGTAGGGTATGGGTAGTGTAGGGTAGGGGTAGTGTAGGGTAGGGGTAGTGTTGGGTAAGGGTAGTGTAGGGTAGGGGTAGTGTAGGGTAGGGGTAGTGTAGGGTAGGGGTAGTGTAGGGTAGGGGTAGTGTAGGGTAGGGGTAGTGTAGGGTAGGGGTAGGAGTACCGCATAAACGAACCAGTTTATTTTATACAAATGTTTAGGTCTTTTATGTATCGATTGAGGCAGTACGAAGTCTGCCGGGTCAGCTAGTACACAATAAAGCCGTTAACTGATCTCGCGCGGGTCGGGCGGCAGCGGCTATGTAACGATCCAGTTCCGAGATCAGAGGGGTCGGGGGTGAAACTAGAGCATCGCACAGCAGGCACTTTTTGGGTGAGGACTCGAGTACTCCAATCAAGAGCTTTTGCGTGAAAGAGTAACAAACATACATACATCCACACATACAAACCCTCGCATTTATAATATTTGTAGGATACATCCATGTCATAATCTATATATCTATTTACGTAATATGTCCAAAATCCAATAAGTTCAAACCAGTTTTAACGGTTTTGATGAAGTTTGAACGTAGTTCGTTATATTTCTATGTAGGCGGGGATAAACATTGTCAAAATAAGCTATATTAAACCTTAAAATCTACAATATAACGTCGTATGCATCTGCAAACAAATATATTGGTCTACTTTTTTTTCACTTATCATGGACATACTGACGTTTGATATTTATCAACTCATATATAAAAGCGAAAGGTAATTTATTCACTCATCTCGAAATCACAGAAACTACAAAGGCCTAGGAGTCTCAAATTTTGTGGGTTCATTTAGGACATAGGTGCTAACTGAGACGGGATATTGCTAAATTCAACCCCTAAGGAAGTAAGAAGGGGTGTCAATGTTTGTATGATTCAAATTCAAAATTAATTTATTCCGTAAAAATTGTTATATTTGTTTGGAATCGTCATATTTTTCCCATACCGTGCAGTGCGTGATGTGACGATTAATGAGAAACACTGCCAATGAGATTGGAGCGATTTAATTCCAAGCATTTTTGTCACAAAGATAATCAGATTTTTTTCTGAGAATTCAGAAATTTTTGAAATTTGCCTTTAATAGACATTTTAAACTTATTTATAGACAAATTCTCTTATACTTTTGGGAAGTTTGTTATAGAACCGTATACATTGCCCCATAAAGGAGTTACTTATTTTGCGGAGACGGCTAGCATGAACCACAAGATTACCTATGCTTATATCTAGTATATACACTTATGTGTGTCGCTTTTTTTTACAAAATGAGTCAATATTTTTATCTACATATAACACATTATCATATATTATTATATAAATTTCTCAAACTTTGCTTGGCGACCCAGTTTGTAAACAGCCCTTCGACTCTTTTTTTCAATATAATAATGCTATTGATATCCGCGCAGTTACCCCAAAGAAGAATCCCGTACGAAATTATGCTGTGAAAGTAACTGAAATAAACGATTGTAGCCGTATCAACATCAAATACCCGTAAGCCGTCTAATTGTTTTTACTGCATTTACTGCAGAACTTAATTTTGCTGACATTTTCTCAATGTATGGTCCCCATTGTAATTTGGAATTAATGGTGATACCTAAGAACACAGAGTTTCCACAAGGTCCAAGCCATTTACATTAGTGGAAACCTGTCTAACATTGGGTGTTGAAAACCTGCTTACTTCAGTTTTCTTATCATTTAAACAGAGATTATTAACATGCAACCAATGAACAACTATAGAGAGTGCATTGTTAAGTTTGTATAATCATGTAGTTGTCTATTAAATGTCTTTCTTATCGTTACAGTTTCACCAAACACTACTTGTAAATATTGTATTTGAATTTAAGTCTGAACCGAAATGTTTCGAATCTAAAAGAAAAGGTGACATACTTAAAAAAATCCCGTACAAGTTCTGATTATAGGAATAAAAATATGGACTGATGTAAGTTTATTGAGACTGATTAACTATTTTAACTAAATACCTAATAATTTTAATTTTAAACATTGTCACATTATTTTAAGTTATTTGGTAAAGTGACTGTGTTAAGATTTGAATACCATATTTTTAAGAATATGTAAGTATTATCAAGAAGGCTATAACTGTAGATAAAAACTTAAAACTAAAATTTAAATAAGGCATAGGATGATTGTTTTTTATTGATAATAGAAATTTACAGTTTTATGTTCAAGGAGAAGAGTCCACTTAGATCTTGATTGTTTATAAAGTATCTCAGGTTTCATTAAGTATTCTGTATGTAAATTTCATTTGATTGAAAATTTATTTTATATTATATATTTTGAAAGTACAAGTTGTACCTAATTAATATGGATAAATAACTGATGTGATATTTGTATTTGTGAAAACTAAAAGTTCCTAATAAATCTAGTTTTAAGTGAAATTTTGTCAAAGTTAAAACTTTGAGCAAAAATATACCCTATTTTAAAAGCTTTAAAAAAATATATTGACTAAGTGATTGATAAAATAATGACCTTAATTAAAAAAATGTCTTTATTTATAGTAACTTCATGTTGTTAAATATTATTGGTTCACTATTTTTTTAAACCTTCTGTTGCGCTTTAATGCCGTTAAACTATAAGGTTTTTACTTTAACCACGATTAAGCTTAACAATGATTGAAGTTTTTCCCTTAAATTTAAATACATTAATAGGTTACCAGACTTAAAAGCAGTAAAGTACCGTTAAACACACTAAAGTCTAACATGAGTCAGTTCAATATTACATATTATTAAGCTAAATAGACGTTATGTGCTTTAGCGACGTTTTAGTTATTCACCAAAGAGGTTTTTTTTAGCATTTTAACAAACAATAGTTTGCTATGAAATAGATACACTAAAATGCCGTTGCGCTATGCGTAACGGCATTTCAGTCGATGACAGATAAGATTTTGGCAACACCGATGATAAACTAAAATGCAAAAAACGTTTTTTCATGAAATTAAATAATATTTACGATATGACAGGGGAGTCATTCGAAAGTATTAAACTTGACCTATTTTTTGGTACCACTAATTCTCAAATAAGTGTTGTCATTGAAAAGTTACATCAATTTTATTTTTTTCTGCGGTTTTTGCTCGTTATTCAAAAATACGTTTTGGTAGATAACGGCATTATAGATATATCACGGCAGTACAGGTCTTTTGTCTTCAGGCGACTAATTGCTGATCGAGATTAACATACATTGTCATAATCCGTTAAAAAGTGAAAGAGAAAGAATTGCTGGAGTACGGCATGAAGGGACAGAAGAAGAGCACAACGAACGTTTGAATTCTGATCGACTTCGACATCAGACGTTTCAGATCTTCGATTTTGACGACCCCGTTGTCGCTGCCATGAGCAACAGGATCCGCGTACGAAGTCGCGGGCGGAAGCTAGCAAAAAATATTTATGCGATCGATATCATTACTTATATGGTCACAACACTACAACTATCAAATTAGAGCTGTCATCGAGAAAATAATGAAATGGAAATAGTATAGTTGTGTCATTTGCAGGAAGCCCCTGTGATGTAAATGTTCCTCTATACATTTCGTCGTGATTGCCAGTATAAAACAAGCAGGCGCTTAAATTTTTAAATTTCAGTTTCGAAATTACTTGGAAACCTTTTGTCCCATCTGATTATGCTTTTAATACGTTCGAGCACATTGCCGGCACATTGCAACGCTAATGTTTTCATACATAGATAGTAAGTATTTAGTTCAGATTAAAAGTACACCCGTCATTCTGATATCAGGCTGGCGGCTCACTAACTTTTTGAAATAACTCTAGTTTTATCAGAGCACATTGCTTGAAATTTTACGCACATTCGTCACATTGCTAGAACATTGCTTTCACGTGTATAGAATCACTATTTTTTGAGGTACACCCGTCCACCTGATGTACACAAAAATAGTACCTTAGCAAAATGAGCATTTTCTGCTGAGAGAATAAATTTAAAGATTTGGAACACCTGATGTTGAACTCCAAGAGCCCAGCTATACTATAACATATATAGGAATGACGTCTTAGCTAGAGTTGTTCAGTCTGATGAGCACTCTCTGTAGACGTATAAAAATTGAAGATCTGGAACACCTGCTGTGGAATTCCAAGCGCCCAGCTACACCATAACACATATAGGAATGACGTCTTAGCAAAAGTTGTTCGGTCTGATGGGCATTTCCTGTTGACTTATAAAAATCGAAGATGATTTCCACATCAGGAAATGAAACCTATCACTAATTTCACTGTATAATTATAAAATAAGACAAGCTGGGAGAACCTCGACGCGGTGAAGGCGGTTACAGTTTAGAACTAATTTTCGATGAATCATTGAAAATTTGACTCTGCTGGCCAAAACTCCCATTTATTTATTTTATTTTATCGCATAAATATGCCTTCGGGCTTATGTTATTTGAGTGTTTAATATCCTTTTCCATTTATCTTCGTGACGCGGTAGCTCGCTTCGCTACCCGACAACGCAGGGGAGCAGTCACTTAGATTTTAATTGATCAGGTATCTTCAGCGTAAAACTATAACCATGCCTAGAAAGAGGTCAAATCTTTCCCAATGTTCCAAAGGAGCTTAAAGATTGAGGATCATAAGATCCCAAGAATCTACCGAAGAGCGTCAGGAGAGACATGATGCTGTTCGAGAACATTAGGCTGTAACTCGCTCCGTGGAAACCTCTTCGGATCTGCTTCGCGATCCGAAGAGGTTTACATTGCGTTCTCAGCGTATTTACGTATCTACATCCAGGTCCTAGAGACCAGTGAAGAATATGATGGGCGACTGACTGCCTTTAAGAAATTAATAAAACCTGTCTTTGAAAAATATATTGTTTACTCTTGACATAGAAACATAAGACTAAAGCTATCAAAACCAACAGTTATAAAATGAATATATGAAATATATCTAAAAGGTTCTTTATAGTAAATACGACCTTCTTGTCATGACCTGTCTTCTTTTCAACTGTTAGTCTTTGTAGATTCAGTTGCAGGTTCCTGTTCTATGGTACAGATCCTGAAGCCGAGGCTTGAATAATGGCTTTGTGAGGAAGTCAGCCAGTTGATTCTCAGTAGCTATCTTCTTGACCAAAAGATAATTTTCCAAAACACACTCTTACAAAGAAGTATATGTTTAGTTTTCTGATGCCTTTCATGCGGCGGACAAAGAGCTAATCTTAGCGCAGATTCGCTGTCTATATACAACTCAAGAACTTTACTTTCATCGCATCTATCCTTTAAAAAGTTAATAATACGTGATAGCCAAAGTATCTCTCTAGCAGCTTCACTCGCAGCAATAATTTCGGCTTCCGTTGATGAAATGGAAAGGCACGCTAGCGGCCCCGCTAGCGTGCAAACATATTATGCCACTAGTTGAGCGTCCAGTCAACTTATCTCCCCCGTGATCTGCATCACTGTAGTATTTTAAATGCCAGCCAAATGTTTATACGTGATTCTAGTATTCAAGGTGCCTTTGATATAGCGAAATATCCTCTTAACTCTCGCTACATCTTCCTGGTGTTGGATTATCGAGTTTTCGTGATACTACTCCAACAGCAAAGGCTATATCAGGCCTAGTACCGGTCATCAAATATGTGAGTGCACCAACGGCTTGACGATAAGGAAATACTTGAGATTCATCTTTCTCCTTTGTGGTTATCACTGCGTATTTTACGATAGGAGTTACGGCTGCTTCGCAATCTTGCATTCCAAATCTCAATAAAAGTCGCTTCGTGTAACCTTTCTGGTCAATTTTGAATGAACCGTCATTTCTTCGTTCAATTTCAATTCCAAGGAAATAACTGCCACTTTTCGTAGTTATATCAAAGTGGTGCCTCATTTCTTTTAGAAACTTATTAGTTTTTTTTTCACTTACCGACGCGATTAGCCCATCATCTACGTACAAGGCCAGAATCAGTTTCTCCTTTCCCTCTCCTCTTTTGAATAAACAGGAGTCGCTCTCACATTGCTTGAAGCCAATTCTTAGGATGTGATGTGTGTTGGTCCAACAACATAGAGCTTGTTTTAGTCCATATAAACTCTTTGTTAATTTGCTAACTTTACCATCATTACTCGAATATCCTTCAGGATGAAGCCTCCTGAATGATGGTAAAGTTTGCAAATTAACAAAGAGTTTATATGGACTAAAACAAGCTCCATGTTTTAGTCCATATAGATTTCTTCTTTTAATGTCCCATATAAAAATGCTGTTGTATCATCAAATTGAGCCAATTGAAGATTTTCTTGTGCAGCTATGCTGATTACTGTCCTTATTGTACTCATTTTTGCAACTGGGCTGAACGTTTCATCGTAGTCTATTCCTTTTTTCTGTGAATAGCCTTTGATCACAAGTCTGGCTTTATATTTCTCTATAGAGCCATCCGAATTCGTTTTGATTCGAAAAATCCATTTGCAAGGAATAGCTTTCCTTCCTGCAGGTAAATCTACCATTTCCCAAGTTTTATTCCTCTGAAGAGAATTAATTTCACTATTCATAGCTATGCGGCTATGCGCCATTGGTCTGAATTTTTAGACGCCATTGCTTCTTTAAATGTACTAGGTTCTATGAGTGCTTCGTCATTACTTGAATTTGCGCTCATTACTAGCTTATTTACTTTAGTTAGCTGTAGATTTTATTTATATTACTTGGCAGTAGGTAATATACCTAGAATACATTTCCAGTGGCGTTATCTACACTGTTGGTATACTAATATTATAAAGAGGAAAAGTTTATATTTTATTATGTCTGTTTCGAAAAAACTCAAAGACTTCTAAACGGATTTTGATAATTCTTTCACCATTATAATGCTTATTATGCATTATCCCTGAGTAACATAGGCTATTTTTTTTACTAGAAACGTGCACCCGTGCGGGGCCCGGACGGGTCGCTAGTCTATACTAATATTATAAAGAGGAAAGATTTGTATTTTTGTGTCTGTGTATGATTGTAATGAATAAACTCAAAACTTACTGTACCGATTTGAAAAACTCTCACCGTTGGAAAGCTGCGCTATCCCCGGATGACATAGGCTATATTTAATGATGAAGTTCCCACGGGAACGGGAGTTACATGGGTGAAACCGCGCGCGAAAAGCTAGTATATTATAAAAATGTGAACCTACTACTCTGCTACTGCTCATCATTCAAATAATACCTACATCGTGATTTTTACACGTTGCTCATAACGATGCTACGATGCTGTTTTTACTCTATCTACCCTCTAAAAATTAGCTGATACCCGCGACTTTGACCGCGTGGTGTTTGTTATTTCCTCGGTTTTTTAACTATCCCACGGTAGCTCATAAATTTTCTTAGATTAAAAGTATTTAAATTTTAACCTTGACCGAGGCCGCAAGGATGTCAGGTACCACCATGCAAAATTTAACCCATGCAATAGTTTCGGAGATTATCCCGTACAAACAGACAGAGAAACAAATATTAAAAAAACTGGATTTGTTTTATTTTACTTCTTACATCCCCCTGTCTCGGTTATTAGCTTTATTTTTTAGATATTCTAGTTTCTTCAAGCGCCCGTTCGTACAACTTAATTTTGCAACTTTTACTATAACTACAGATCATTTTGCTATGCACAAATTATTGATGTCCATATAAGGGTACATAGGTACGTTTTGTAATGCTGATAGTGCAATTATTGGCAACGACAAAAATTAGGTATAGTGTATAATTTTGTTTTGTTTAAAAAAATAAAGATTAATAGCAGCGTTTTGCAGCGGGGGAATATGCTTGTGATATGGGTGGTAGTCGGTAGAGTAGAAGGTGAGACGGCGGTAGAAGGTAAAATTTGTAGATCTTTGGATTTGGATACATGAACAAATCATTCCTGTTTCCAATCATTCGTTAAAATATTTTTATTGTGCAAAATTTCCTTGTTATTTTTTCATTTCCCTACTTTTCACGATAAATATAATCGTTACCGTCTCCATGATAAAATTTTTCGATTATACTTTTTTGTTTGCATGCCAGAGAAACGTATAACCTCTCATCGCTGATTTCCGATTCCAGGTGACAATTTTTATTGCGCTAGAACTCAGCAACTTATCATTTTACAAGAAAAAAATTGTAGAAACTTCATGCTCTACAACTTTAATTCAAACATTTTTTTCGTATCTCTGAATATTATTGAGATATTTTTCAAAAACAAAAAAATTGTTTTTTTTTACCTAAATATATCGGAAAATATCAACAATAGGGGGAAAAGTTTGGAATAAAAAAGATGGGAAATGTTGTCCTCTACTAAAAATATTCCCACTGTTTTTAACGTAAAACTTACCGTATCCGAGATAGCTAAAAAGCGGTTTCCAAGATGGCGGCTAACGGTCGCGGTTTCGGGCGACAGAAACTCGGTTTTATACTTGGGGGGCACCCTCCGACATAATCCAATCGAAAAATCACGTAGAAGGATTTTATATAGAGCGAAAATCTAAAAATCTTGGACTACACATGATTGAATAGCTGGCAGTTTGGCCATTACAGTGATAAGCGAAGTAACCTATAAATGAAATGATTCAGTGTTTTAAGACAAATGTGTGTTTAGAGATTGTTTTTTTTTTCTTTTTTTTCGGACGGACATGTCAATATGTTGTTAGCCTTGAGGCTTTTGCTACTTCACCGGGCATAAAGGCGACGCTCTGCTCGCCTTTATGCCCGGTTAATCTCTCCAGCCTAGATAAATGGTTTAAACACTACAAACTAAGCAACCTGCGCGAGAGGGCGTCCCCTGCGGGACTTGGACCTCGGCTTAGGGCGGTGGCTGACGGGGAGATTGAGAGTGTATGGCTTTTAGTTTCTTTAGAGGAGTTTTGTGCAACTGTCGCTCTACTTTACAGTTCGCTGGCCTCTCGGACTTCGAGTCTACGAGGGCATCGGAAGGTTCTTAGCAAACTAAGAGTCGGGAGGACGAGGGGGGACGCATCGCGTTCGCGGGCTCTTCTCCGGCGGGTCGGATAGAGTGGTCTCTGTTGGTTGTTGTGGTGCTAGTTTCTTGCAGTCTCTGTACTGCTAGTTGGTAAGTTGTGATCTCGTCGTCCGGGTCGCCTAGGACGCCCCGAGGCCGACGGTGTTTACGACGCTTTGTAGGCCAAGGCCTGTAGTCGGATGCTGCAAAAACCAACGGGTATACTGGTTTGCTATCATCCACGGCTTGATGGAAGGCAGTTGGAGATCAGAATGCAAGTTGCGATTACGAATGAACCCCGGTGCCGCGGTGGCACGTCGAGTGAATCTACTTTGGACAGTTTGTAAGCGGTACAAACTGCTAGACGCTGTATGAGCGAATACGGTGCTCTAGTACGTCATAATCGGCCTTATTCCCGTGGTATAAATCCTAACCTTCTTATCAAATGATAGTTTACTGCGTGAATTTAAAATACAGTGTAGTCGACTGAGCGTAAGTGAAGCCCGTGCACGAACATTTTCTCCATGCGCTCTGAAGTTTAGCTTTCGGTCAAGGATTACGCCTAAGTACTTGGCTTGCCGTTCCCAAGGGATTGGTTCGCCGAACATCTTTACCGGTGGACTGTTGAATCTCGAGAAGAGTACAGCGGCACTCTTTGTCGGATTGACTTAATTTCTCCACTTTCTGAACCATTTGCCTAAGGCATTTGATGGGGATTGTAGAGCGTCGTGAATTGCGGTAAGACTGCGGCCAGAGTAGTATAAAGCGGTATCGTCCGCGAAGAGTGCCAGATAGGCCTTCTTGGGTTTCGGGATGTAACTTGTGTAAAGCCAGAACAGGAGTGGCGAAAGTACTGAGCCTTGAGGCACCCCTGCTTGGATTGGCTGAGGAGAAGAGTAGTCTCCTTCTACACGATACATAAAGGTTCTCCCCAAGAGGTAGTCTCGTATAATCTGCCCGAGACGGTCCGGCACTTTAGATTTGAAGTACATTTCACCTTTGAAAACTAAAAATTTGCGCTTATCTTATAACTTTTCTCTCTCTTTTAACTGTATTCTGTCCGGAAGACTTAATGACCTTAATTACTTCGAGTCACTCAACATGCTTTTTTTTAGGCATCCACCCTATTCCTTTTGTCAAGCACCATGATTCGGATCTGTGGGGTTCAAATCATCGCGGGGCTCGTAGCATTTGCTACTCTTGCTCTATGGCTATTCCTGCGCTGCTTTACGGTGACATTAGATATGATTTGTAGATAACATAACGTAATCCACACTAAGCATCTACGATTAGTCCTTAGAGTGGCGACCGGTTATCGTTTGTAGTAGGGACTAGGAAGCCCAGTGTGCCCAGTGGGTAAGGCCTGCGCCTCAATGCTTTTAAACTGCAGCAGCAGCTTCATATTTTACGTAGGGTGGTTGTAAGTGACTCTACAAATATAAGAAGGTTGAAGGAACGTAGACTGGTACCGCCCAAGGCAGCAAATGGGCAGACATTAACAGCAGACCATCGAAGAGCGCGTTTTAACTTTGCATGTGAGCATCGAAATTGGTCATACATCCAGTGGCAGAAAGACCTCTTTTCTGATGAGTGTAAAATTATGCTGTATGTTAACAACGGAAGGAACAAGGCCTACAGAAGAGATGGAGAACGCTTTGCACAATGCACAATGTTCGTGGACGTACGGGGAGGAATCAGCGCCGACGGTAAGACAGAGCTTGTCTTTGTGTCTGGGCCACGTCTGCCTGCACTAAGCAGTCATCGGTAGGTACATCGACAGTGTCTAGCCCACGTTATGCCCTACGCACATTTTATTGGCAACGGTAACCGCCGTATTCATGCACGACAATGCTAGGGCTTACACTGCGAGAGTTTTACGAGATTATGTTACCGAAGTCGGTATCTCCATTATGGAATGGCTAGCACGAAGCCCAGGCATGAATCCGATTGAATATCTATGTGTGAATTAAAGAGACGAATTCGTGCAAGAGATCCTGCCCCAGAAACATTTATCCAGCTGCAAAATGCAATGCAAGAGGAATGGAATGCCACAATTCACAATATTTGATCGTGACTCTCATCCGATAGATGAAGAGGGAATACAAGTTATTAAATAAACGTTTCTTAGTTTTTATTTATTTACGTGTGTTGTTTTATCAATTTCCTTCATACTCTATATAGGGTATAAATGACTTGTTACACAAAATACGAAACCCATAGATTTAAGCAAAATAGCGGAAGATAAGTCCTTATATTTGTCAACTGAAAACGGGCATGATGCACACTCACACTGCTGTGATTCTTTAGAACGTTTTACGGTATTAAAAGACAGAGACAACCGATAGCGTTTGCGAGACAGCGCTACTGATGTAGACACGTCAAATTGACATTAGAATGAATGACGTAAGGTAAGTACTTCGTTTACGTTATTTTGTGAGTTTGATTTCTGACGCTAAAAATAAGCGATTGTTTTTTATATTTAAATTACACAGAAAAATATCTCTTCCTATTAATCTTTTTGAGAATCGTAATACCCATATTTTAGCAACTTAAATGAACTAAACAGTAGAGTCCATTTAATTAACACTTTTAGCAGTGTTTGTATGGGTCCCTATACAATTGATTTGACCTAGGCAAGGCCGAATTTAAGGGAGGGCATCCAGGGTAACTGCCCCGGGGCCTCCACAATAGAGGGGCCCCCACAATAGATACTTAGTCTTTCAAATACTGACGAGTAAACTCTACAACTTTTCTTTTACTTAGGTACTACCTTTCCATGCAGTACTTTGTTTAATGATGATTAATGTAATAGTTCTTAAATATTGTAATAACGGTTATTCATTTAAGTATACTTGTTCACTTAAATTAGACAATCAGTAAAGTATCAGAATTCAAATCGTTCTGAAAAGTAGGTACATACTTAAAATTTTCTACACATTTAGAGGGAAACTAATTTGTGGCCAGGGGGCCTCTTCTCTTTTGTTGCCCCGGGGCCTCCGGACTTCTTAATCCGGCCCTGGACCTAGGAGTAGATCATATTTAAGGATTCCATGTTCCTATTTTATATGGTTTTCGCATGATAACGACCTTGTTCAGAGTCAGCCTTGTTCCTAACCCTGCCGGACTCAGACCGTCAAGGAATATTACGTCGTGGAAGCCCGTTGGCGAGAACGTTATTTCTTTTCTGTGACAATTCCATTGCTCCTTTTTTAGGAAAAATGTTGTGTGGTGGTTTCTCCTACTTGCCTTTCACACCGCGTGTCCAGTTAGGAGCCATACCGGAATCCTTATCCTCTGCCTTCCGCTGGTACTAATGTCACTGCTGCCTGACATCAGGGGAATGCCTATTTGGTGGCGGCATTGTTTCGCCACGTCACATGGTTGTCTTTGGACTTTCTATAGTATTTTTTTAGAAGTGTTCCTCCCACAGAACACCCCACTACGTCCTGTTAACCCTGTCGCTGCTTGTCGGGGACTGCTTATTCAATATATTCGCAGCTAACCATCATATCTGATGGCCGTTCACTATCCGCCACCTGTGACCCCGTTGGTAGCTTACAGCTCGGCCCCAACTGTTGTTTGTTACAATTCTTATATTTCCCCCCTCGTCCTCCTGACCTCCCCCTTCGTCCTCCTGACCCTTAGTTCCCCCCTCGTCCTCCTGACCCTTACTTTGTAAAGAACCATTCGATGCCCTCGTAGACCCGAGTGTAAAGTACGCGAACTGTAAAGTAGAGCGAGAGTTGCAAAATACTCCCCTAAAATACTAAAAGTCATAATCTCTCAATCTCGTGGCCAGCGACCGCCCTGAGCCGAGGTCCTAGCCCCACAGGGGGCGCTCTCTTGCGCAGGCTGGAGCTCTGCTCGCCTTTATGCCCGGTAAAGTAGCAAAAGCCTCATAGTTACATAGGTAAAACAAACCGAAAAAAAAAAAATCTTATAAAACATATTAGAGCTTGACCAGGTCCAAGTGACCAATATATTACAATCCAAGAAAAAAAAAATTGACCTTGACCCAAGTTTACATTTTTAGTTATTTTTAATAATTTAATTCTAATTATTCTAGAATTCAGAATTCTCAATTTCAATAAGGAGGTCAATCGCCGAATCCAACTCGGATGGGCAGCGTTCGGGAAACTTCGCAGTGTCTTTTCGTCCAAAATACCTCAATGCCTAAAGACGAAAGTCTTCTACCAGTGTGTGTTGCCAGTGATGACTTATGGATCAGAAACGTGGTGCTTCACTATAGGCCTTATGAACAGACTCAGAGTCGCTCAACGAGCTATGGAGAGGGCTATGCTCGGGGTTTCTCTACGAGATCGGATTAGAAATGAGGAGATACGTAGAAGAACGCGGGTTACCGACATAGCCCAACGCATTAGTTCGTTGAAGTGGCAATAGGCAGGCCATATAGCACGGAGAACAGATGGCCCTTGGAGCCGAAAAGTTCTCGAATGGAGACCGCGGATCAGCAAGCGTAGCGTAGGACGTCCACCTACTAGATGGACGGACGATCTGATTAAAGCCGTAGGATCACGGTGGATGCAGGCCGCTTCTAACCGCAACAAGTGGAGATCTATGAGGGAGGCCTATGTCCAACAGTGGACTTCCTACGGCTGAAATGATGATGATGATGAATTCTGAATATTAATGACGAAAAGGGTATTTAATAAATAATTTATATCAAAGAAATAAATGACATGAAATATGAGACCGGTTTTAATACTTTTTCCTAAGTTCAAGACAGATAGTGATAGGTGTGTTTTATCTACCACACAAACGATTATGTTAGGATGGAAATAATTAGGTGTTATCATAAATTGTTTTAAAATTTACTCATACGTTCTCATCTCTATTGGTTCTTTTTACTTTGAGGGGCATGCGACGTTCATACAGGAGTTTATACGGTTTATTGCTGTTTTTAGGGATTGCTATTATATATATATATATATATATATATATATATATATATATATATATATATATATATATATATATATATATATATATATATATTAAATATTATCTTTTCCTAGGTCAAATCAATTGTTTAGGAACTTAATCAATCTCTGCTAAAAGTGTTATTCAAATGGACTTTTCTGTTTAGTTCAATTTAGTCGCTAAAATATGGGTATAAGGATTAAATAGATTAATATAGATAATATACGTGAAATCCGTTGTCGAAAAATATATAAATATATCAAACTGATTAAATAATCTGACGCGTAGCTTCTAAGGTAAATTAATGTATGTAGGTATTACGTTTTAGCCAGTTACTATTGTATTAAATCACTCTAGCTTGATAAACCGCTATCATTTTAATACCGAAACAATGAAGAGTTTTCAAAAATATAATCAACCTATTATTTATTTTTTACGCACAATTTAAGTTATAAATGCTTGTCATATTTTTACTACATGGCAACACTCGCACTCGTATATCGCTAGTCGCGACTCAACTCAACTCAATGGCTTGTTTACGATACTGAAATGTTAATTTGTCTTTTGTAATAATTTAAAACTGTGGATGTGCCTGGCAGCTATTGTAATAACTCGATAATCTGGATAAATATGAAAGTGCCTTAAATATGTTGTAGTTATTTCTGTAACAGTGAGAGTTTTTACAACATGAGACGTGGTGTTTTTAACCTAATTCGAAAGCAGGTTTGTTTTATTTAATTAAAACTAATAATTCCTTTTGAGTTTAATAGAATATTTAATGGATTGCACACATCTAACTCATTTACAATTTACGCAACAATCGAACAACTTGACACTTGTATAAATGATAAAATAACGCCCTAGTAATCCGTGTTGTTCCCTATCAAGTAGAATATTACAATCAATATTTTTAAATAATAGTTCTATGTTAAGCATTTTGTATGATTTCAACAGTAAAAATATTACTAAGAAATATAACAACACTACGCGAAATGGCTGCCAGGCCGCCACCGCCACAACACACAGCGCCACCAACTGATCCACGGCTCAGAAATACATCAGCGGCGGGAGGTGAAGCAAGCAAAACATTAATATGTCGCGACTTCGTATGGGGTATATGCAATAAATCAACTCAGTGCAAGTTTCGTCATGAGTTAGAGTTTGAATCTATGAGAAGCATATTGAAGTTCTGTCATGACTATCAAAATAAAACCGGATGTACAAGACCAGACTGCACTTATCTCCACGTCACTAGAGAGGAAGAGAATCTGTTTTTGACGACAGGTCAAGTGCCCAGAGTGCTAGCTGCAAGGCATGCAGCAGCAATGTCATGTAATGCCAATATATATGGACTAACGAGTGACAATTTGTCGGCGCCACCGCCCCCGCCGCCGCCGCTTGCGCCAGCTACAGGGACCGGGGCTGCGCCGCCACCACTGCCTCCAGTGCCAGTGCTGATGCCTCCACCTCCTCCACCTCCACCAACTACAGTAGTCACTCCGGTGGTGGTCACACCCACCTTGTTTACAGGTAAGAATGTCATTATGTTATCATTATTATTGCGGTTGAGCCATGACTGGTTTAATGAAACTATCAAGGGTAACATTGTTATTCTGTTATTGCAGAAGTATATAGGTGATTTAAAACTTTTAATAATAATATCTAACTTGTAATGAAAAAAATAAGTTTTTTCAACAAAAAGATACTAAGATTGTTCTTTAAATCATATTGTAAGCTGCATGTGACAACTTTTTTATATGGTATTTGCAAGGTCTTAGCAAAAAACAAAATACATGTTATTGATTTATTAAAAAAAAGTTGAAACATTTTAGTCAGACTTAGTAGAACATTGCTTCACATATTTATTTGAAAAGCCATGTTTTTTAAGTTTAGTTTGGTTAATCATTCATAAAAATATGCACATGTCGAATTTGGCATGCACAACAATAATATCAGGATCAAAATTTGTAATAGTGAGAAAAATTATTGCAATACTGATTTTCTCTAATTTAAATATGTAGCGTATGACTAGACTAGTGTGCTATAAGCAAGTGGTCTATAGGCTAAAAATTCACAGAATTTCCTTGAAATTATGAGGTGAGGTGAGGAGTTGCACATTAAAGGCAACCACGGTATACATTTTTGTCTAAAAAAATAAGATTATTTCTGCCTTGTCTGATAAGATTTCTAACTAAATTATAATTTGACAACAAAAGAACAAAAAAAAAAGGGTCAGAAAGTGATATAATAAAATCTGCACACATTTTATATAATTTGTATTTGTTTCAGCACCTCCACCAATCAACCCCACTGCAATGTTTCAACCAAGTCAACCCTTACCTGCTCTTCCAAAGTAAGATAATATCAAATATGTTCATTGTCTATGAAATTTTTTGTAATTGAATGCTTATTTATCAATATGTAAATTCTCTTTGATAGTATATCATCATCTTCAGCCCATTTAAAGTCCACTGTTGAACATGGGTCCCCTGAAGGGGGTGATACCATAGCTACTTGGTGACTGCAGTTTTATGTACAGCTTGTACATGTGCAAATGTTCCCTGGTATGACATTGTCATAAATTACAATTGGTACTTAACATGCTTTCGGAGGCATGGAAGGTAGTTCCTCAACCAATGATTTTTTGTCTGGAGGGAGAATCTTTGTCAGTGAACCTAAGCCTTATACTGCTGCACTACTGTGGTTGGTGTTATTTATCATTTTTCTGTAATAATCTTTAGTTTTGATGCTACGCGGCCACCACCACCCCTGAGTGTTACACCTATTTCAAACGGACCCACAAAGAGATCTGCGGAACCTGCTCAAGGTAAAGACATTGTTAATGTCTACAAATATATTTTCAACTTTGAAATAAACTAAAAACTATGAAATTAGATGCTATGCGAAAAAAGGAAATTAGCACATTCCAAATAAGCATTGTAACAAGCTAAAAATTATTGATGGTGAATTATTTAAAAATCAGATGTTTTATTAAATACAGCCCACTTAGTAATCGCTGAATACTTAACTTGTACCATGATTAAAAAAGGAAAGGCTGAATTAAGGAGAATTCATACTGATATTTTTTTCTAATTTATCTAAGCATGCTAAAGAATTGCTGTCCGATAATAATATTAACATGGGACGCTACTATTTTAAAAATCGCTAATATTTAAGAAAACAAGGCCTTTAAATTATTGTTATTCATGCCATGCTACAAGCGAGATAAGATATATCATGTTGGGGCTTAATTAATACAGTATAAAAGCGTGTGCACAGTGCTACGCGTTGGCGCGCGTATTTTTTTGGTTATCCGTTTCATGATATTATGTGTAAAACTATAAAATTGCCGTTCAAATACATTCAATTTTCTCGTATTTTATATTGTTAACCTTCTTTTCTAAGATTATTGCTAAAAAGTATAAATAAACTAATTGTTTGTACCCGACTTCACACTTCAAAAATATATGACATTTCCTTGAATGTTATCAACATACATTCACGCCTTTTTCCCATAGGGGTAGAGACCACTTCATCCACTTGATATTTTCATTGATAACAATCTTATCCTGATAATTAGAAACCCAATAAACCATCCAAGTGCGAGTCGGTCTCGCGGACGCATTATCTATACAACATTTGGTGATTTCATAATCTGAGGAAATCATGAGACACAACTTGGTGACGGACCAGACAGTGGAGTCTTAGTAATAAGGCACTATCATCATCTTCCTGCCCTGCTCCCATTATTTGGGGTCGGCGCAATATGTCATCCTCTTCCACTTTTCCCTGTCAGACGTCTCTTCCATACTCACACCTTTCTCACACGACTCATTATTCACACATTCATCCATCCATCTTTCTTTTGGCCAAACTCTTCCAACAAAACCACCATAAAAAAAAAAAAAAAATCTCTTTCCTGCAGTTTTTTCGGGTTAGCTTAAAAACTAATGAACTTGTAATAATTCGCGGCGCCGGCGCACAGCTGCGCGGGCGCGCACACCACTGCGCACGCGCACCACAGCAAAACGGCGCACACTAACGCGCTGCGGTAACCTTCGACACTGGGGACAATGATAAAAGGAGCTAAATTAGTTATATTGTTCTCAAATTATTTTGATTTTGTTTTTACATAGGACGATCATGATTGATGGAACATTTTTAGCGCTCTGATAGATTTGATATACATGAATAGCGACGTGAATTAAATATCCGATAAACTGTTTTCGTAGTATATACTAAATGTCCTTACTATTTAAAGTAACTTACTAATTAAATAAGGTATGAAGAATTTTAAATATATTTTTGATTCGTAAAAAGCGATCGGCGATTTTATAGTTATAACACCATAGAGTAACAGAAATATTTTTTTGTATAATATTTTCAATGAATTGTATCGCACTACACAGTGCTGAATTGATGTTTAAGATAGCAATGTTATTTGCTTGGCGCATATTGATTTTGTCCTCAGCCGGGCCTAGCAAAGTGCGGAAACCAGAGGTCTTCAATAATGACAGCTCCTGTGAAAACTGTGCTCAGTTGGAATTCAGGTTTGAAATTAACAATTACATTTATTTTACGCATGATATTATGTATTTATATATATCTATATTGGTTAAATATGATACATGTTTATGATTTTAAAACACTGCGTTAAATTAGCTAAAATGTCCTATCGCGTTGGTATATTATAATATAGCGAATTTACTTATTACTTTCTGTTACAAGTGCTTGCTTTATTTATTCAATACATTTTGACTTTTTTACATTAAATGATGCTATAATATTTAAAAAATAAGACAACAGGCTATGTACTGTAATGAGTTTCCATAAAAATACAAAGCTATGCGAATTAAATACATGATACTAATAATTCATTATAAAACGAATATGTTTTTTTCTTTCTTCGCGAAAATCACAATGAATATTACTAAAACAACTACTTACTTAATTCAATAACGTCTTCTTGCAATTTATATTTAGGAATAAAGAAATGATTAGCTTATTTGTTTTTGACTATGGGAATGTAGAGCTTAGAATAGATTAAATAGAATTTTGAGAAGAAGAACAACTTTTATATGATTATAATAGCAGAAATATACTATAGCTAATATAAGAGCTATAACAGAACAATGCTTTTAATTCGTTTAATTTGGGGTAAATGAATTATATTTCAGATATACTAAATGATGAAGAAGACGATATTTATGTAGCAATATAAAATTATAGTTCCATAGATACCAAGATAGATCGTCATAGTAAAAATCCGGTTGTTTATTATTTTGATTAAATTTAAAAAAAATAGCGTTTTTTACAATTTCTTTAAACATATAATAATAAACGAAAATTAACGCCAATGATAGCTAATAGAGAACAACAGAAAATTGTGAAAATGAAGAAAGCATTAATTGAATCTTATTCTTTATAGAAATTATGCAGACGTAAATATAATAATCCATGTAAAAACCGGTGCGTGAAAAGTAACTTTTGTGTTTGTAAATAATTCTTGGCCTAAGAATTGAGGTAATGGTTATAATTTTACGCATTTGAATTTCATTATAGGCCAAAATGCATCGTATATCGTTGTGATATTATTTACTCGAATAGATCATCGTAAAAAATATTTATTATGTCTATTACAAAAATGTTGTTTGCGGATATGTAACTTTATCCAAAAATACTTTTACTACGCAAATTGTGGCATGGAATGAAACATGCAAACATGAAAGTAGTTTTAATTTGATTTTGCATTTCAATATGATAAATATTTAAGTCAATCTATTAATACGTTTCCAAGTTCAACATTGACATTGATAATAGTAATATTAAGCCGGCCGACAGACCTTAAATGAGCTTAATTTAACTTAAAAAGTATTATGATTTGTATATTAAAGAAAAATATTAAACGTATGGAAAAATGCGTGCTCATATTCTGTAAGAGCATACATTGTGAAATACACTAAAATATTGACCGTACGCTAAAACTCGTTCGCCCTCCAGTTATTAAACAGTTGTATGAGAGAGTGATGGATTTTAGCGTACCCGTGTCCATCAAAGGTAGGTGTATAGTATTTCTTAGTAACTTTTTTGTACAGTTATTTTATTGTATCAGTAAAATAATACTGAAAGTGAAAAAAAAACTAACATTCTTGCAAAATGTATTTAGAACAATGTTGTGTATTTTTCAAAATTTTTGCATTAAGCTTTCTTTGACTGAAATAGAAAACGAAATCTATGTTTTTTTATGAAATAGTAATTCACTGTGATTGGCTTAAGTTTAACGACAACCTAAAAGTAACAACGAATGAAATGTTCTAAGCGAGTAGTCAAATCCAAGTTTTTATTTAATTTGTTGAAAAAGTTTACTAAGCTCTTTTGTGTTTCATCTTTACATATGTGTATCAATTTAATGAAAATAACTCTATGTTAAAAGTATTCAAATTGATTTTTATAGGATTAAGGTTCATAGACAAACTCAAGAGAAGCTGGAGGGCGAGCGAGAATGCAAGACATTCATATTCGAGAAGAAATCGGAGGAATACGATAATGGCAAGCTGTTGCTGAAGTGCGCGGTCAGCCCTGAACTGTTCCGACTGCTCGATGAGTATATAGAGGTATTAAAATAAATTCTTCCCTAGTAGAAATGATATCGAGTATTTAGCCAGTAACTGCGGCCATTTCAACTAGACTAAAATGTAAAAAAATAAACATACATCCACAGTAGCATCGGTATGACTTATGGTTACTACTCAGTTGTAGGTGGCGCGAATTCTAGTTTTTATCTAGTTTCGCTGGCCAGTTACTGGATATGCTTACTGACTAGTTACTAGATTTGATCACTGGCCAGTTACCAGATTTAATCGAGTAAATCTTGGATAATTTCTACTAGGGTTGTAATGAAACAATTCTTTTAGTCAGCATGTATGAAATTGTACAGACCATCCACCGTGTACAAATTTTAATATACCAGAGTAACCACAACGGCTTATACTGTAAAGTATCCAAAATTATTAGACAGTAGAAAAGGCAACTTTATTTTTGTAGACATAGAGTAAATGAATGTGAATTGATGTCAGCACAACTTTTATTTTATCAGTTTTGCTGATCAATTCAATCAGGCGTTGCATTTTTATTTATATAAAGTTGACCTTTCTAGAGTGTCCCATAATTTTGGATGTTAATATACCAACGTTGATCTTAGTGATACGAAGCTATGTGGGTGCTCTGGTATATTTGTATACGATGAATGATCTGAACAATCTGATCATTTAGATGTTTCAGTATTAAGATAATTTCAGATGTTGCTAATATAAATAATACAAATACAATACTTAACGTTTAAAATTCCTCAACGAGTAATGCGCCAACATCGTATATTTGATATACCAACTTCTACTTTAAATTCTACAGTCTACAACCAACGCGCCGCAAGGTTATATAATGAAAAATCCGTCTCATCCAATAACACCATAGACCTTTTCTGCAGATGTTACTTGTTGATGAGCTAAATTAACAACTCTAATCTTGTTTTTTTTTTGTATTATTATTGTATGATTTTGATTATGTTAAGTATGATACTTTATCGGAAGATTTTTAGCAACTAAGAAGATGATAAAAAGTACTGTAAAAACAACGTTCGTTTAATGCCATGCATACCTGTTTTCTGTATGATTACTTTTATCTATACTAATATTATTAAGAGGAAAGATTTGTATCTTTGTATTTTTGTGTGTGGGTTTGTATGTTTGTAATGATAAACTCAAAAACTACTGTGCCGATTTCAACATTTCACCATTGGAAAGCTACATTCACCCTGAGTGACATAGGCAAATTTTTTTGTTAGAAAAGAATAGGGATCCTGCCTAGAACTTAAGTAACGTAACCCAAGGTGTGAAAAAAGTTCTAAAACGTCATTCGTCGCATGCGCTGCGGAAACTATTCATGATAGAACAAATATTGTTCTAAAAAATTAAAGAACATATCAATATCTACAAAATACTTCGCGGTACCGTTGTGTCTAACTATAGTAATTATGTAACTATTACATTTTTTTTTACAAAATTTAGACTTGTCTTTAATCCATTTCTCATTTAAGACAGTTTCAGTACCTGAAAATCGGCCAATGCATTCAAAAAATATTACGAGCTTAAAAATGTGTACCTAAATAAAATATTAATACAATCGGCATCACAACAATCGCACCTCTTTAAGAATTCCCTTCAAAGTCATTTTAACCCTATTAATCAATGGTACTATGATAAGGTATCGTTGCAAAGGCAATTTATTTTAATTTAAGAATAAATCAATAGGGGGAGTGTTAGTTCTGACACTGATGTATGGTAGTAGTCCAAGATTTTTAGATGTTCGCTCGCCTGCAAAAAACGTTTTCCAAGATGGCGGCTAACGCTCGCGGTTTCGGGCGACAGAAACTCGGTTTTAAACTTGGGAGGCACCCTCTGACATAATCCAATCGAAAAATCACGTAGAAGGATTTTATGTAGAGCGAACATCTAAAAATCTTGGACTACTACCATACATCAGGGTCAGAACTATTTGGTTTTTTTTGGTGCAAAAATTCCTGGACTATAGCGAGAGTTGGAGAAGAAGAAACAAAGTAAAATTAATGCAGTGGAAATGAGAGCTTTAAGAAGTACACATACTTCTTAAAGCTCTCATTTCCACTGCATTGGGTTAACATTGAATTAAAGAATAAGGAATAGCGTGATAAGACCAACGGTGTGGAGTGAAAGAGGACGTAATTACGAAGATAGAGAAGGGAATGTTGAGATGGTTTGGTCACGTGGAAAGAATGGATGAAGAAAGATTGACAAAACAGGTATACATGGCAAGTGTGAGTCGGAAGGCGAAGACCTCGACGAACGTTCTCTGACTAAATCGGAGACATCCTCGCAAAAGGCCAAATAAGATCCACCCTAAACCGACGTGCTTGTATGAAGAATGTTATGAGAGTGAATGAAGCGAAATATGTGTGTAGGGAACGTAGCAAATGAAGGTCCATTGTGTCTGCCTACCCCGCTGGGAAACAGGCGTGAGCTTATGTATGTATGTATGTAAATCAATAGATTTGTTTTTTTTTACCAGGGAATTAAAAAGCAAGCTAATGCAAATTATTAAAAAGTTAAATTTTATTTAACAGCAAAAATTACAACAAAGTCCTAAAAACAACTTAAAACCTAGTGTTACTCCCCTAACCCTGATGACTGATTCCATGCGTTCTCCGTGATACTGTACAGTAATATTACTGTTGGTATGCTAAATAAATATATATTATTAGATACTCACTGTCACTGTCTATATCTGGGGTCTCCAAACTACGGCCCTCGGGCCAAATCCAGCCCGCCAGTGTCAACAAACTGGCTCGCGACAGCCAATGTTTTATTGTTGTTTCTATTGCTAGAAATACGACTACAGATAAGGACAGAAAAAAAACCTGTTTTGGCTCATGAAGCATGCTGTAAATATCATTATGGCCCTAAGGCTTCAAAGTTTGGAGACCCCTGGTCTATATGATGCTGACTGTATTACTTGTATAGCACAATCTTATACTGTTACATGTTTTTTTATTAAGTTATCATTATATTTATTATTCTACAGGGAACTTCGACTTCTCCATTGGTGCAAGTACATGACTTATTATCCCATTTTGGGTCTGCATCGTCGTTTTTGCCGGTAAGTTTAAAATAATTTTAATATCGAATTGTTACAAAATGTATCATTTATCTGGCCCTAATTCGTAATACTTAAGTGGGCCAAAAAAAGTCTATGATGACCCTTTAATGAATATCATTTCATTAACTGAAAAGGCCACTCTACCAACGTCAAGTATTTGATACGAAAACATTGTAAAACGAATTCCATGGTTGTGATTTTTTAACAATGATTAGTTACCAGCGACCCGCCCCGGCTCCGTACGGGTGCAATGCTGATACTAAGTACTACATAATGTTTTTTAATACAACGCAACATTCACAGTTTTTTTGTCATTAGACAAATTTATTATTTATATTAATTAATTAATTTCTAAACGAAGTTTTAACTGTCCCTAATGGCACTTTATTTCTAAATAAATGAATATAGTAAATTAATACTAAGTGTTAATTCTAAGGCCGACATTACACGCTCAATCTGGATCGAGATCCGTGATCGCGGTAGATTGATATAAACTAATTTGGATTGTTGTCACATTACACAGTCAATCCAGATCACGTCAGTCCACTGTTCGCAATGATCACATGAAGACGTGTGCTCAGGGGATTCTGATTGCCAATAAATAAAAAATATGAAGATTGTGTGTTCACAATCGCGAAAGCCTCCGTAGCGTAGCGGTATTTGACTCACTTTAAATCTAGGAGGTCGTGGATTCGATTCCCACGCCGGGCAGTAAATCTTTGTGTAAATTCTAAGATATCCTTCCGGGTCTTGTTGATTGAGGGACTACCCTTCGTGCCTCGGAAAGCACGTTAAGCCGTTGGCCGATTGTTACAAAATCATCTATAATAATCGTAAATCAAGGAACGGGCAGCAGCCTTTCCTTGTGTGGTACATACTGCGGTCATCAACCGGCCTGCCAAGCGTGGTGACTATGGCGAATACCCTCCCCGAGAGGAGGCCTATGTTCAGCAGTGGACGTTATACGGGCTGATGATGACGAATTGCAAAATGGATCTGAACAAAAAAAGCATGTGTAGTGATTAATTTTAATAAGTATATTTATTTATTCTCTTATTACTACTGGTAATATTAATAGTATCTTTAGAATTATATATTGCACATTAGACGCTCAATCTGGATTGCGATAAACGGATCGAGATCATGGATTTCAAAATATTTGATAATTTGTGATCCGATGTCGCGATCCGTCAATCACACACATAAACAGTCAATCTGGATTGAGATCATTGATCTCGATCCAGATTGAGCGTGTAATGTCGGCCTAACATTTGTAAATATTGCGATATGTTTTTGTACTTTTCCATTTCAGAGTAATGAGCTTACAAAAATTCTATTTCAGGGAACGTCTACAGTGCCGAAACAATTGTTATTGCAATTAATGGATTGCGTTTTCAGAGATCCAAGAAATTCAATCGATTCGGTATGTTGCTAAAGAGTTAAATTAATAACTCATTTATTATTACATTTATATTAATATATTTAACTAAACGAACATTCAAATTAAAACCAGCAATTACTTTCCTAATCATTTCAATATACAACATTTTTGATTGCTTGTTTCAGAGTCCAGTAAACAGTACTGGAGAAGAGGATTCATCGTTTTTACAAACTTTGGCCAAACTGGCCAATAGACCGAGTCCCAGTGTGTCATCCAACGTCGCACAAGCCCTATTTGATGTTATCCGCAATCGTAAGCAGCGACGTACTTTATCCCAGATTACAGACAAAATAATTGAAGTATTTTTGTAATGTCAAAACCATTTTTTTTTACTGAATACAATGATTTGATACGATCATTAAACTAGCTGATGCCCGCGTGGTGTTTGTTATTCGGCTTTTTGACTATCCCACGGGAACTCATTAATTTTCTGTGGTTAAAAGTATTTAAAATGTTGACGGTGCAACAATTTCGGAGATTAGCTCATTAAGAGTCATTAGAGTACAAACAGATAGAGAAAGAAATAACATCTGTTTGTGTTCTCTTTTACTTCTCATATCCCCCTGTCTCGGATTTAAGCAATTTTACTATGTATAGACATTCGACCTCTACAGTTTTATTATATGTATATAGATTCAATCAACTAGCTTCCCACGCGGGGATTCACCCGCGTAGCACCCGTTTCCGTGGTAGTAGAAGATCCGAACCTACAATGACCTTCACCTTTTTTTTTTTTTTTTTTTTTTGTCCGGGGGGAAATGCATTGACGCATTCCCACCACCGTTGCAGCGTATTTGCGCGCTGGCGGTGGGATATGTGGGACTCGCCCTCTCCATAGCGTGGTATGCTAAAGTCATACCACGAGGAGAGGACCCTACACCACTATAACCCCCCGGACACTCCTTCGATCCGCCGTTGGCGGGGGTTGGGTACGCATGAGCAATCCGGCCCCCCGACGGCACCCGCGGCCAATATGGTACCGCGGGATCTCCAGGGCCACACTTACAGTGGCCCATTTGCCCAATTATAGGGACGCCCGGAGTGTAGGGGCGTCCCTACTCCTCATGGGTCAGCCTCGAAGGGAGCGGGGCCCATGTTCCCCACTCCCCAAGGCCGAGCCTAGGGCGGCAGGCGGCGGGTTTCGGCCCGCCGCCGACGGCCAACACGCCGTCTGCGAAGCGGGTGGGCAGAGGGATCTACTTCCCTCTCCCGCTCCGCGGCCTCCTTCTGTGACATAACTTGTCTACAGAAGGAGGCAACCGCCTCCCACGACCTCTCGCTTTGAACCATCTTCGAAATGATGGTCGGCAGCGAGAGGTCGTCTCCCACCTCGCCAACGAGCTCCTCCCGCACAATGACCTTCACCTAGCTGATAATAGAATGAAACATGTTTTATAATGAATTTAGTATATTAGACAATACACTAAAATGGGTTGGCTAAAGAAATCCTGGACAGACTAGTAATTTTTATGATTTTTAATTAAATGTTTACAACGTATGTCAAATGTATACAACGTATGTCAAATCATTTAAAAAAAGATAGGATAATCAGTAAATTTTATTCTGACTCAAAGTATAAAACGTTCAGCTGTTGGGTTGTACCTGGACGAAATACTGGGTTGCCAGGTACAAGAAGGTGTTTAGATGACAGTTACTTTCACTTGATTGGATAATATATACAAAATTATAACAACATAAGCGCTGTTTTTTGCGTTAATTTAATTTAATCTTTTTAACATTTCATAAAATATTTATCTGTCCAGGATTTTTATAGGCAACCCATTTTTAATTATATTTTCTTATATACTTAATTTATTATTAAAGATGTTTCATTCTATTATCAGCTCGGTGAAGGTCGATGTAGGTTCGGATCTTAGACTATGGGAATTTCATGGTAAAATATAGCCTATAGACTTCCTTGATAAATATAATAACAATGAAACAAGTTTTCAAATCGATCCATTAGTTCCTGAAATTAGTGTGTTCAAGCAAACAAACAAACTCTTTAGCTTTGTACATTAGTATATTATTATATTATGTTTGCGATAACAATCTATCCAGTCTCCATTGTGATGAAGATATCAAAAAGTATAATAAAATCTGTATTTAATGTTGATGACGCAAAATATAATTAATATTAAGTATAACATCGTATTATTAAGTAAACGTTGATCTAGAGATTATACAATTAATTTGCTATTTGTATGGCGTCGGAGCCTCAAGAGTGTTGTCCTTACTTATGTACTTGTTGTTTTTTTTTATGACTGTAATTTCTATTTTTTGTTCGTTTTGTGTGTTCATTAAATGTTTTTCTTTCTTTCTATTTATTTTTCGATAATAACAGTTGCTAGATGCCTCGACATTTGAAATTCTTTGTACGGTTTTGCCGAAATTAGTTTTGTTGGCCTAAACTGAAGCCGAACCATCGATCGGAAATTAAATAAACGAATGGTAATTAATGGTTACAAATTGTCACAATCCAATTTGATTGCAGCTGTAGCCCCATCCAGTGAAAGAAGTCCAGGCAACGACAGCCGTGTCAACGTATCAGCTACTACCAGTACGCCAATGAAAAACGGAGGCCGATATTTAAGTTCCGGGAAGCCAGAGAATGTTACAACACAACCGCAAAACAACGTTCCCGCTAGTGTGGCCCCCCGACCGTATTTAGCCACAGCTCCCGTAGTACCTCAAGCGCCATTGTTCAACTTTGCGGAGTCAGCGGTCGCGCCGATAACTGCGCCTCCGCCGAATATTGCGAATACAGGCCGGACACCATATATGTACCAGCCCAGTATGCAGCCGCCCAATGTTCGGCCACCGTATTACAGTGAGTAGACACACATTTTTGAAGTGTATTGTATTATGCAGGGCCTCAATAGACATTAACACAATACCTCAGCAGCTTGTCGTTCTGCGGAGACATTACCCAAAAGGCCGTCGCGAGTCGTATAATCCATATTAACAGATT
This sequence comes from Nycteola revayana, assembly GCA_947037095.2. Taxonomy (NCBI): domain Eukaryota; kingdom Metazoa; phylum Arthropoda; class Insecta; order Lepidoptera; family Nolidae; genus Nycteola; species Nycteola revayana. The sequence continues at coordinate 26,944,775 of OX344842.1, read as the reverse complement.
GTCATCCAATCTCTTCAGTCAAGTTTTAGAAACAAGTTTTTCTTTCATAATAAATGTAGTTCTCTTTATCACGAATACTATAAAAAAGTATCAAACAAATTGGTCAGCTCGTTCTTAAGCTTTAGGTTTAATTTTATTTGGATATATATTTTTTTATTTCTTAGATTAGTTTTAGTTTTCGTAGCAGTTCCCAATTTTGTATGCTCGTCGTGAGAGAATTTTATTTATATTGAATGTAGTGTCGCAGCTTTGTTCACCTTACCTTGTTTACGTCCCCCTATACGAATCCCTATGGGTACACATACATGTAAGACAACTTTGAACTTTAATTGCAGGTCTGCCGTACGACGTTCCTCAACACCCCGGACCGGCGCCCACCCGGCCGCCGCCCCCCGCGCCTTACCACGCCCCCTACCAGCGATATCCCCCCTATTACCAACCGCCGTATCAGTAGCATCGACGGTATGTATGGACTAATCGCCCGTAACATGCCTATGGACAAAGAGCGACAGTTATTTATGCAATTTGTGACATCACTGGTGGTGGAAAAATTTACGAAGCGACATCATTTTTTATTTATAGTTTTCACCCGCGTATATCCCCTTCCCGTGTAAACCTCGACTTGAAATAGCCTATCTCAAACATAATGTGGCTTCCTATTGCTAAAAGAATTGGCAAACTCGGGGCAGTAAATGCAGAGATTACCCCATACCTCCCAAACAATGCACAAACTTTACTCTTTATAATATTAGTATAGATCAATTCTCGGACAAGATTTTACCACAAATATACACTAAGCCCATTTTCAATTATAATAATGATAAATGGAAGCAGAAATTCGCTTCGTAAATTTCTTAGCCATATTGAACATGTGCTGTGCTATTTAAGTATTAGAATAAGAAACGCTAGTCTTGTTAGATGGGTGAGTAACGCTATGATGTGATATAATTTATGAAAAATCATATATTAGCGGGAACCAACCATCACACGTGAAAGTGATATTTTTGACTGATTTTAGATAATATTAACGAAGACTGATTTTGTATTTATTTGACTATACAATGGTTCAATTTTATGATCTCATTTTATAATTATTAACTTAAAATTAATTAGTATACAACTATGCTCACTGACTTGTAGCCTCGGCTTAGTATAATTAAGATACAACACGAAATTGATATTTTTACAATATGAATTATATTTCAATAAATAGTCTTAAAATATAGTGTTCATCTATCTGGAATTAAGATTTTGTGGTGCTATATTTTTATAATTCAATTTTTTGGAGTAAGATTTTAAGATGACGATATAAATACGGGTTTTAGAATTAAAACTTTCGTGAGTGGTACACATATTTATATTATACAACCGGTTGTACTCACGGTTTTAAATCATCGGATATGTCCGACTAGTTTCGAGACCATCCCGAGGTCCATTCTCAAGGAGACTACTCCTTGAGAATGGACCTCGGGATGTTCTGTGACAAGGGTAATGCTACCGTAGTGGTCGACACTGAAGCGTACGAGTGTAAGGTTAGAAAGCTAGTAAGTGATCCGACTACCTACAAAAAGGTTACGTACAATCCGACCGCTAGGGTAACCACAAAAACTGTACAGCTGTTACAAACTCTAGACGACAAAGAACTGGCAGCATTTTTACGACCACAGAATCCAACTCCACCGAAGATATATGGGTTGCCAAAAATCCACAAACAAGATTGGCCTCTTAGACCTATAGTTAGCCAGATCGATGCGCCCACTTATAAATTGTCGCGATATCTCGCAACTATACTGCAACCCTTAATAAGTAAATCGGAGAGCTACGTCAAAGATTCCAGACACTTTGTCGAATTGTTAGCGAATGTGAGGTTGAGCAACGACGAAATTATGGTCAGCTTTGACATCACATCTCTGTTCACTAATGTACCAGTGGGTGAGGCTATTAGCATCATCACCACTCGTTTGCAAAGTACGGATACCCCCACTGAATACATCAAGTGCATAGAATACTGCCTACATAGCGGATATTTTATGTGGAATAGTAAATACTATCTCCAAATAGATGGAGTTTCGATGGGCTCACCGATAGCACCGGTCGTAGCCAATATCTTCATGGAGTCCTTTGAAAACCAAGCACTTGCAGCGACCTCAAGGAGACCAAGATACTGTTGGCGCTATGTTGACGATGTATTCGCCATAATCGACCGTGATTTACTTACACGATTCACGGAACATCTGAACTCTAGACATAAACGTATACAGTTCACGGTCGAAGAGGAAAAAGAAGGTGCCTTGCCATTCCTAGACGTACTAGTCATGCGTGGGCCTGAAGGCCGACTGACACATACCGTGTATAGAAAACCGACTCACACGGACCGGTACCTCCGAGCTGACTCCCATCACCATCCGTCCCAGTTGGCTTCCGTGCCTACAGCACTGATCAATCGGGCGCTTAGTATATGTGACCCTCAGTTCATAGACACGGAGCTGAAGCACCTAAGACAAGCACTGGGAAGTAACGGCTATAAATGGCGACAATGCACCCGAGTGGCGAATGCTTCGACTCGAATGAAACCGAACAGTGTGGAACGGACCCCTGCATTTCTACCATACATTCGGGGAGTCACGGACAAGATTGGACACCTGTTACGATGACGTTACAGTATCAGGACAATTTCCCGGCCACCCACACAAATTCGACAACTCCTGCGTTCGCCTAAGGATAAAACTCCGCTGGTTTATCCGGGGGTTTACAAAATTCCGTGCAACTGTGGGCTCAGTTACATAGGGGAAACCCGCCGAAACATTGAGACAAGACTGAAGGAACACGTGCGATGTCTGAAAAACCATGACAGCAACCAATCAGCAGTGGCCGAACATGGGTGCTCCACGTCTGCGGAACATTACATTCGGTTCGATAAAACCTCCGTACTAGCGAGAGAAAAGTATTTCGTTCCGCGAAAAGTGCGTGAGGCTATTGAAATAAACCGCCATCCAAATTTTAACCGAGACAGTGGATGGACACTTCCGCAGGCCTGGAAGCCCATTTTAAAAAACAAAACCCACAGACACGCCACGGATCTGGAGGTAGACAAGGTCAGCACGGCGTGTATTATTCCGACCTCAAGCGGGGACACCCTACCAGCACAACCGGACGCGTTATCCATCGCGAAAATTTCTTCTATGCGAGCCGAAGATGGACCCCCCGACACATCAGTGACACTGCGGGCCGAAGATGCACCTCCCCTGCAAATTGCCAACTACCCTCCGAATAACATCTCGGATCGTGCCCAATGATATGCAGCGCGGTTGGCGGCGCGCGCGGCGTGCGACCTCAGTTAGTCGCCCGGCGCCGCGCCGTCGAGTCGACTACTCCTTGAGAATGGACCTCGGGATGGTCTCGAAACTAGTCGGACATATCCGATGATTTAAAACCGTGAGTACAACCGGTTGTATAATATAAATAAATACGGGTATTATTAATATAAGACAAATGGTAAAAACCTTTCGAATTACCCATAATTGGAATATTATACAAGGCTTAACATTATGATTTATATATAGAAAGAGCAAGGCTTTTTTGGATCATAACAAACGATATGGCAAGGGTTTCAACTCAAAATAAAATACTCCAAGAATTGATACCAAATTCTCGGTTTCATATGTTTCCTAAATTCAAATCATAACAAACGTGTCACCGCACTACGTGGGTCAATAACTTTCCATGTTCGTTGACATCGATCAGCTGATTGAGTGCTAATGATGTATTTATTTCAATTTGAAAACTTTGGTTTCTGGTATAAATGAATTTAAAAAAATCATTACTTCCGGACTTGTAGAGATAGGATTAAATAACCCCTGCCATATCGTTTGTTATGATCCAAAGAAGCCTTGCTCCTTCTATGTATATACCTTTTCCGTTACAGCTTGTATATGTGGATCGCATGTAGAATTATGCTCGCGACTTCCGCTTATAGAACTTAGGTTAAATTATGATTTTCTGATTATTAAAAATAAAGAAAAATGCTATTCGTAATTTACATACACTTCATACGAATAAAATGATTTTATAGAAATAAAAAACTTTATAAAAAAAGTTACATGTGATAATGATAAAATGGTGCTAAATTTAAATGTTTCAACTAAATTAAATAAAGAAAAGATCATGAACTTTATGTTATGTTTACGGGACTGTGATAGTCCTGGGTGCTATAATGTTACACCAAAAGAAAAATAACAGTTTAAGAAGTATTGGTGTTTTTGATATGTTAAGTTAGACAAGCTTCAAAAAACCTATTAGTTGATAATATAATATTTTAACTAAAAAAAATGGAGTTCAAAAGTTTTAACTAAAATAGGTATTTTTATTTTTTTTAAATCATGTTGTCTATGCGATTGTATGTTATTTATAGATGAGGTGTTGGATGGATTTATGTGTAGGAAATATGGTAGCGCTCCGCATTCTTTTTATTGTTTCATCTCAGTAAAACGTGCTGATTTTGATTCAGGATATTGTAATTGTTCGGAAAAAATTCCAATTTGAGATTTTTTGTATTGAATATATCCATCCAGCGTCAATTCTATTCGATTTTTTTATAATTATGCCGATGCCACTTTGCAAAGTGTATAAAATTTAATAAGACTTAATGTATGACTCTGCATTGCGATTTGTAATAATTGTCAAACTTTTGTAAGTGTAACCTATAGAAAAGTTGAAGTTCCACGAATTGTTCTTTGTTACATTTCATTTACGAATATTTCACATTTTCCATTTTCTACCATGATGCATGATATTTTATTGTTATTACATTGACACGTAAGTTTCTAATAAACAATATGTTGCCAAAGTATTAAATTCAGTAATATTAAAAAAGGTCGCTTTGACAAGTTATTTCACAACTAGAAATTACTTATTATTTTCCAACATTATGTCAATAAAAAAAACTGACAGACAAAATTTAAATTTATTTCTAAAATATCTATTTTCAACTTAATCATATTATCCCTTAGGGCTATATTTTCAATCCTTCGATAAAAAGGATCAGAGGTCCACACACTATCTGCCAAAGGAGATGGCCCATTTTCTTCGGGAACTCTGCCTAGCATATAAAAAATCATGTACAGTAACCAATTTTGGTTTATTTTGAATATACTATGCTGTAAAATTAACTGTAAAAGTCACATAATCCAGTAACTTCAGATTTCTTAGAAATTAACAAAAAACAATTGGTCATGAACCTACTCGGTCTCTTACCTAAATATTACCCAGATTATTCTGCGTGGGTATAAATATATGCTTGTCAATGTCAATGGATGGGTAACCATTTTGTTATTATATCCTCAAGTTTAAGTCCAGTATTACCAAGTCTTCAGAAATCATGCAAGTTAGTATTGACTTCCCTCTCAAGTCTGATGTGATGTACTATGTATAATTTAAACCCTGTGGGAGTAGTGGGACAGCAATGGAATGATTAAATACCTAGGACCTGTATAATTGGATAGACTTTTGATAAAAGGTTAGGTAGTGCCCTATAGGATTGCAGTGTTAAAATAAAAACAAACATTGAATAAGATGTGAATGAAATATTTAATATTCAATAATTCTTACAAGAATATAGTTTAAAAATTATGCTGTAGGGGTAATATTGGTCTGGTGTCTTGCCCAGCCTAAATACCAGATCATTGTCATCACATGGCAACAACAACCTACCATCCTATTACCAACAAAGCAGTTGCAATTATACATCTACTGAATACACAATGGGCAGAGGTGTTTGAAGCCCACTTATAGTTAGTTAATGTAATTAGGGTAGAACTACAAGATGGTGGTAAAACAGCCATTGGAGGTAGGATGGGGGTGCTCTGGTGGTGGTGACATGGTATTTTCATTTTGTATGACATCTGCAGGTTCACCAGTTTCTTCTCGAGATTAATCTTGATGTAATTGTCTATTAGCTCTCATCCAGCAGGTATGACAAACAAATTCCTTGTTATTACCTAAAACAAATAATATATGTGTAACTAATATATTAGTTACACATATATTATTGCTTGTGATAGCTTAATGGTGTGAATGTTAAGTCATTATGTCTTCTCGGTTTTGTGTACATATCAGAGATACATCTCTGTCTCTTAGAACTTACATACATATCATAATTTATCACTGTTCATATAAGAATATCATATGAGCAATATATCTAAAATATATCTAAAAGCAAATTTGCTTCATTTAACTATTTATATTAAAGGACACACTAACAAAAGTTTGACAAATTAAAAGTATCTGATGAATGTATTTAATTTACTTTGACTTATTATTATATAATTTTTATAAAAAAATATTATTGTAACCTTTTTATACTGACTTCGCTGAGTTGTTGATTATTGTTGTTGATTATTATACTATGAAATATTTTTATATGAAGATTTTGAAAGTTACTGCAATAAAGTGAAAGATGAAATGTTTTGTTATTTTCCTAACCATGCTCCATAACACCAGTTTCCATAACTCCATTGCTTTGCGATACTTTACTGTTACCATATTGCAGCGCAACAGTGACAGTGACAGAAGCTACCAATTTTTATGCCAATTTGCCGACTCAACTCAATTTGAAAGTGACACAAATCAAACTTAATTTGATAGTAACTTTATAATTATGAGCTTTAGTCACACAATATTATAACATTATTTTGTGTCACTGTCTTGTAAAAAATAGGGTTAAACTAAAATGGACTTTGATCTACAAATGTCTCATCTCTGCTGCTATTTAACAGAAATAAATGCCACGCTACTTTCATGGTTACGCTTTCTTATCACGGCGAACGAGTGACGCAGGACATGACAGAAAACTGAGTACATATAAAACCGAATATCAATTTAGCCAAAAGAAATACAACAATACCAACGTTTTTTATGTTTTTGGAAACGCTGTGCTTCATGTTTATATGTATTTGTTAAGATAAAAAGCAATGGCAAACGATGCCAACCATCAATTAATTCACTCGTTCTTTTCAAAAGTTAAAATGTGGACGGTCCTAAGGGTGTGTAGATACCGGCACGGTTCTTGAGCGCTCGGCGCAAGAGTGGGGATTATTTATTTTTTCTAAGTTACCTACCTACGTAATTTCTTACTGGCTCTATGGTTGAAAGAAAGATTAAATAATGATTTGTTAAATTGAGATCAAAGAAGTAATTAACAAGTGTTTCTAATCTGAAACCATAACTTAGTTCTTGTAGTTTGTCAAAAATTCCTAAAAGCAACTACTACGTACCTACTTACGTACTTTTTTTGTCAACATTTTGACCTCGAATTTCATTTGTTCATTAATGAAATGAAAAACATTTTTACAAAAAAGGAAAAATTATTTTATAAAAATTGGTGTCAATTAAATTAGCCAAAAAAAAGGAGTATAGAACGAATCCCGAGTGACAGCTATGACGCGATGCGCTACGGGCCAATCACTGCACTCTACCCCGCCCCACGCCTCACTTCATACCACCCAAGGGACCCAATAACTCACTTCTGCGCAGGTCAAGCTCAAGAATCGTGCCGATCATTGTAACCAGACAGGATAAAGGGGTGTGTAAAACAGTATTTAAATAAGTACGGTTGTCTAAGAAATGAGTCAATGATCAACCTTAAAGCTAAAACGAATGTTTAAGCGAGGCATTGTTTTAGAACTTTGTTAGCATGAGTGTCGTGGGTTACATATTAGCTTAAGAGTATTATTTAAATAAATAATTGACTGCTTCGAGCTAATATTTAAGTCATTATTTATTATTTGGGCATATAAGAAGTAATTACTGATTTGAAGTAATTATGAACAAAATAATGAACTAGGTATCAAAATATAGTGCTCACAATTTAGCTAAATTTGTTTTTAACTTTCTAACGTAAACGATGGTGCAAGAAAGAGAGAAAATCAGTTTATTTATACAAACAGGCATCATAGTAAAAGTAAGGATAAAGGACAGAAGATTATCATAAAAAAATCTCTGAGGTATAAATTTAAGCTGTGCGCCGCATCATCCAGAACATTCATAGTTCATTAACATGCAATGGAAAATAAAACATTTTAAACCACAACTATTTGCGTATGGCGATGTGCTCCGCGCCTTCATCTCTCTGCAAAATGCAAATACAAAGACGCTCACGCGATAGAGGAAAAAAAATAGTAGTAGTAGTAAAATAGTAACTTCATTTCGGCAGGTAGCGCTACAGGCGTCGAGGAACATGGACAGTTATGTGACTAGAAGATAGTGTAAATAAATGTGACTCTAAAAATAGTAGTTCTAGACTTATTTCTGTCTTATTTATAAAACAAATCTAACGCCCAGTTTCTGAAATGATAAACGACGTCGAACTTAACGAATCAGCTGTGAAAATGGATGTTAAGTTTCCGAAACGGATTATTACCTAGCTGACGTAAGATCATGTCGGGTGACGATTCCCATTTTTGTCCAAAATTACTTATCCAATAACAAACGTAATTTTGAATGTATTTCAAGTTTTAGTAAATCATGGTCATGGTCTAGATTCAGATCAACCATGATCAGTCATGGTTGATCTGAATCTAGTTTGACATCGAAGTTAATCCAATATCTATCTTAAGTACTTGATTGTTACTTTGCTTGAATTTTGAAACACCGGGTGTAAGTCTAGGAATATACTTAAGAATGTCATGTGTTATTTTTGTGACCTTTTTCTTTTCCTAACCAAATAAGAATTATCAAAAGGTAATATGACATTTGATCCCTACGCCGGACAAGAAAATCTATGTGTAGATTCTAATATTTCTCTTCGGGTCTAGTTGGCTGAGAACTACCCTCCGTGCCTCGTAAAGCACTTCAAGCCGTTGGTCCCGATTGTTATAACATCATCTATAACAAGCGTATACCAGGGAATGGGCAGCAGCGTTACCTCGTGGTAACAATATAATACTGCGGTCACCAACCCGCCTGCCTAGCGTGGTGACTATGGCAAAAACTCACCCTCGGGAGGAGGGCCATGTTCAGCTGTGGACGTTATACGGGCTGATGATGTGTATGTGACGTTATATGACATCCTTAAGTAAATTCTTAGGCTTAGAATTATTTATAAATACGACAGTGTATTTTAGGGAATTAGTCTTAGATTGTATTGTTGTTCGCATGGATGTATATATACCAAAATTAAATTAAGTAAGGACTTCACTCTCAACTGACATTTAGATTTTAAATTTTAAGACTTATCTTTGTCAAAATTTATATTATTATAGTCTCAGGTATAATTGAACACAGATCAGGCTAATCACGTAACAATATTACTATGACTTGGATAATAATGTCTTCATTACTAAGCTTTTACTATGCATACTTACAAAATTAAAAAGTTACAATAGGGAGAGATATGAAGGACTCGAATCTAACTACCTAATCTTATCGATTTTTCTAACGCCTTTAATACCGTCAGTCACGACATCCTACTTTCCATTTTGTCTTACCTTATGGTCTCAGACAATGCTCTGGAGTGGTTCTCCACATATCTTCGGTGCCACCCGCAGGCTGTTCGCTTTCGCGATTATTCATCTAATTGGTGTAACCTAGACGCTAGGGTACCTCTAGGCGGTATTTTCTCTCTACTCCTTTTCTCAGTTTTTATAAACCTTGTCACGAAAGATCTTCAATGTGCGCACCATCTTTACGCCGATGACCTCCAAGTATACGCTCAAGGGAGTGTTAATAGTTTGCCTTCGGTAGTCGATAAGATAAATCAGCATCTTGAAGCGCTAGATGACTGGTCCAAAAGGTTTGGCCTAATGGTCAACCCTTTAAAGTGCCAAGCCATAGTATTAGGTAATCCACGGATGCTGTCAAGAATAGACTAACTCGCTGCCATTCTTTGAACCATATTGTCAGTCCCTTTAGTACTAGCGATAAAGACCTCGGTTTGTTTGTCGACTCCACTTTAAACTGGCAAAAACCAGTTAGCACATTAAGTAACCGAGTAACGGGTATCTTACGAGCTATATATCGCCTCAAACACTTCCTGCCATCCAAAACAAAAGTAATGCTTGTTGCAGGCTTTAGTACTCCCTGTTATCGACTATGGTGATGTGTGCTATTTTGACCTGAATGCAGATCTCCTCAATAAACTTGATCGGCTTCTGAATAACTACATTCGATTCGTTTTCAATCTCCGCAAGTACGACCATGTCTCTTTATACCGTGCCGAACTCAACTGGTTGTCTATACGACAACGTAGACACATGAGGGCACTTACAACTCTCTTTTCTATTCTTGACTCACCTTTTTCTCACACTTCACAGTTTCAGTTTCGTTTTACTAATCACGACTAAACATTGCGTTCCTCTCACAACCGTCTTCTTCACTGTCCTACACACTGTACTGACTTTATTCATTCCTCTTTTTTTGTCCAGTCCATTCTACTTCGGAATGCTCTTTCTCTTAGAATCAGGATGGCAAAGAATCGCCTCTCATTCAAGAACAAAGTGCGTGAACATGTCACCAGAAATATCACTGAGTCGTCACAACGTTAAATGATATAGCTATATGTATGTGTATATATATTTATATGATATATATAATGTTATTGTTTATAGTATATATTAGTTAAATTTATTTGTATGTAATATTAATATATTGTACTTATAAACTTACCTCAATGGTATCTTTTTCTCTTTTATAATTCTCCTTACTTTTGTGTACCTACCACTAGTGTTTCCAGGGCCTATAGGCTTTTAGGCCTAAAATAAAAGCCTATTAGTTCTTTTTTATGGCTATGAATAGCAGACTTTTACTTACTTTAAAAAGCCTTTAGGTTTAAAAAAGCCTATAGGCCTTAAAAGCCTATAAGCCTAAAAAACATATAGGCCTAAAAAGCCCGTTACGCTTTTTTTGCGACTAAAGACTTTTTCAAGTAGTAAGCTTATTATCAGGCTATCTATAGCCATTATTCAGATTATGACTTAGTATGAAATAAACAAGATTTATTTTTGTATTGTATTTATTTTCAAATTTAATGAAAACGAATATTATTTTAAATTGGAAATACTTATTATATATATATATATATATATATATATATATATATATATATATATATATATATATATATATAGTATATATTTATATATATATTATTTATATATATATTTCCAAAAAAAATAAAAAATCTCCCAGCACACCCAGAAAAAGTTAAACAGTCATGCAATTTGAAACTAATATTTAAAATCGTAAAATTTAGTTGACGATTATTATACTCGAACAATAAATAAAATAGAACTAGCCTAAAGGACTAAAACCCTTTATAGGCTTTTAGTATTTCAAGCCCTTTAAATATGCACCTAGCCTACAAAAAGGCCTATTTTAGTCGGGTAGACAAAAAAAGGCTTAGCCCAAAGGCCTAAAAGCCATTTTAGGCTTCTATCCCGCTGTAGCCCCTTAATTCATAGGCTAGCCTTAAAAAAAAGCCTAAAAGCCTATAGGCCTCTGGAACACTACCTACCACGCTATCTCTGCTCCACCCTATGGTTGACTGGGAGAGAATGCCTCTGGCATTAAGTCCGCCATGTACTTCAGTAGTGCTAAAGTTATTAAATAAATAAAATAGTCCTACAGTAATGGCAACATTTTTATCCAAATCATAGTCATATCGTTACGTGATTAGCCTCCTGTATTGTTACACAATGAAAAATTACAAAACATTGATTTTTGTAACCTTGTAACCTATCCTTCTGTTTAATAAATACTGTGTGTATTAATTCATTATAAATAAGGACTAAAGGGGGTGTGAAACTTGAGAGTGTATTTTAATCATAAACGTTTTATATTCATATTTGTATTAAACTCACGGTTTTATTTGGCTCTAGATATTCAACAAGGTTTCGCTTTCTAACTGTTTAATTATTGAATTATCAATTTTGAGTACCATCACAGGATCCAAGAATGTTCAGTTGAATCTAAAAATATAACTACTAAAGGTATTGTAGAATACCATTAAAGTATACAAACATTTTGTGTTTTTTATTTAACCTTTAATTAAAAAACACAAAATGTTTGTATAATCAAACCATTTTACTCATAGGAATCAAACATAGAAACAGTCTCCGTAAAACCGCTACGTGAGAACAAATAAACTATGAAGTTAATTTTTTACTTTAATACGTAAGTTTATATAGGACTACATTTTTTGAAGATAAAAACCGATCAACTGTCCAAATAATGAACCACATTTAGAGCGATCTTTTTCGCTTATCGTTTTTAAATTGAGGCTTTATCTAATATTTATTTTTAAATTCGTGTGCTCTTAAATTTCCAGGGACATTTATTGTACTTTATACACGTTTTTAAATATATAAATTTAATTTATCAAATTCAAGGTCACTTAATCGGTTTCCGAACATAAAGATAATATTTTCGGAAAATAAATTAATATTAAGAAATGGAGGATTTTCATGAAGAGCTATTACACCTTTAGTCATTTTAACATCCCCAATATTCTATAATATAGAATAACTGTATAAAAACGTAATATTTTTAAATTATAAATACTTAGAAACTATTAGATGATAATCTCTTAACATGGCCTTGGTATATGCTTACCGATTTCACTACAATTACAATAATATATTTAATTGACACATATGCAAGCAATACAGATGCTTCCAGAAACGAGTTGAACAACGAACAAACTACAAAACCTTTATTGACATTAACAATAATATATCGTGTCACATTCAAGGAATAGCATATAAATCAAGGGATTAGAGACACTTGGTGTTATTATTATGCAGTGACGACGTAATTCCAGACAAATAACATTCAGTTAGTGGGACCGTGTGGGACACATTCACTTGTGGGCGTCCAGTCACCCACTAAAACCGTCACGGTAGCCAGTCTCGGACGCTTGTGACGGTGACACTGAACAGCCACAAGCCATACACATAGATACGCAACAATTTTTATATGTGGAACACGGAAATAATAGGGATGACGTCTTAAAAAACTCTATTTGGTCCGTCAATTAAGTAGATTACCAAAATATTGAACACGTATTTATTAAATCAATAAAAATTGATACAGCTACAGCGCATGTTAAAGTTCAGGAGAGGAAAGCTAGTGACGTCCTAGTGTTGTGTACTGTAACGCCTGAGCTGGGGTGCGTAGCTCAGCTGCTGGTCCTCGAAGAGGTTGTGTGATGGGTACGATCTCTATCACTTAGCACTCTTTTAAAATGAGAGAAGGCACACTTTATAATTGTATATTATTGAACACGCAACCAAATACACAAATTAACAGTTTTTATCATAGATAAAATTATAACGGGTTCACGCCCCAACACTTACACCTTCCACAGCACAAATGTTACTCTTGAAATATAAATTTCATTTCATTTTTTTTTAATTACCAGTATTTCACACATCTGACCCAGAACCACATCAAGCTTGAAGTCTTTATTCATTTAAACATAAAAATAGTTCCTTATTCGTAATTTGAATACGGCCAGTATGTCATGTAGTGAGGGATTAAAACCTTAACCTCTCTCTTGTCTTTGTCATTTTTTGTTTACAAAACGAAAACAAAATACGTGTCCAATATTTTTTTTGGAATCGAACTGTCGAAGTGTAATTTTTAATCGTCATCTGTATTGTTAAATAGGGGGATTTAATACACAAGGGTAACCGCAGAACAATGAGTGCATTAACAATATTTTTGTATTCCAGTTCCAGGCTTATAAATTTTGTAATAGTTGTAGATGAAGCACGATAATTTAACTTAGTTTAGCTTACAGGAACACGTATTTACCAATAGAAATAACGCATTTAAATTGCATGAAAACTACTTCTCAATAATTGCTTGGTGGTGCCTTATTATGCCAGCCTCATTTGATTGTCTTTTTTTATATATATAATTAGTACCTATATAGTCGTTGATAATGCGATACCGCGTAATGGCAGTTGTTAATAAGGTTTAATTTCATCTGTCAAGATTTTTGTTTTTTTGTGTTGTAAGGACAAAATATCAATTTGCTAAATTTTATCTTCAACTTTATGCATCGGTATTGCAGTATCACCGACGAAGTATAATGAAGCCTTTTGTTTAGGTAAAGTTCTAGCTAGTAATGTTAAGATTTGTTATGGGTGTACTTCTTAAAGTAAAATGATTTTTTTAAGTCATAACTAGAATTGAGACTTTGACGCACTAGAAGACTTGCGCTAGAAGAGAATGGCAGACATTGGCGTTAAACAAAATAAAAACCGTCAACGTATGCAACGTGTGATTCAGGCACGGCGCGGCGCCTCGAACAGTTAACAATATAAATTGAAAAATAGAAAGAAAGTTCTCATAGGGCGCCCTAATCCCGTTTGTTAAGCTACTTAATGTAACAAAAAGGTCGTGGCATTTCATTCTCGAAGCAGGTTTCATTGTATGGACAGGCTGGCCCTATAGCGGTATTAACTTTTTCACCATGAATCTATATAGTATCATTTTACTTTGAGAAGTATACCTACTTATAGTAGCTAGTGTATTTTTTATATAAATTTGTAATAGTGTTTAGTAAAATTAGTATATAAATTATTTCCTATAACTATTTAAGCACTGTAAATAGTAAGTATTCAGTAAAAAATTGTAAAACAATTCGATTTATTAAAAAAGTTACTTATAGGTTTATGCTTTATTTAATTTTGATATAGCCATAAATACTTTTAACAATAAAATAATTAAGCCGACATGTTATTATGAATTCTACTTTGGTTCTTAATTTTCAGTTTACTATTAATTCAATATTTGCTTACCTATATATATGTTACGGCTAAAGGTAGGTGTGAACATAAACTTAAGATTAGCCGGCTAAACCTAGGTCTAGCCGACCACATGCGGTTAAACTTAGATCAACCTGAATAAGTCCCTGTTCAACTCCATTGGTTTAGGTTTTTTTTTAACCACCCCTTTTTGTGCCTTGCATAGGTATTGTTTAATTTAATTAAAACCTTGAATATCACGACGTAAACTAACATGTTATCGAACTTTAGCTGCTTCTCGAAGATAAACCTAAGTTTAGCCGGCTTATCTTAAGTTTATGCTCACACCTACCTTTAGCCGTAACATATATATGTCAAAAAATTGCTTTTAGATGATATTTTTGTTAAATTATCCTATTATTTCTTAATTTTGTTTGTTTCATATTTTATACATTTGTTGGTACGTGCCTATTTAATTAGTTATGAATAAATTTATGACGTACCAAATAATTTTAAGCTGCTTTTATTTTCTTCTATATATTTATATGGGACTTTTGTTACAACGACCTATATAATCTAATACTCTGTTGTGGGGGCCCCTCTATTGTGGAGGCCCCGGGGCAGTTGCCCTGGCTGCCCTCCCTTAGATCCGGCCTTGACTACAGCTCTGCAGCCACTTTCACTTTCAATGTGCGCATTAGTAAGTATTGATCTGTCTGTTGTGAAACACTTCTGCTGATACATGTATTCCTAGTAGAATTGACAAAAATATGAATCAATATCGGACAAACGTTGCATCAGCGCATAAGATTCACTTTCAATGCGCGCAGGTGGTACAAAGTTATCGATTGTAGACCTCCTACTGGATTCTGTATTCCTAGTTACTTGCACCGCGATCTGGCACATTTCGTACCGCATGGGCTCGCATTAACTAGGAATGCAAAACTCACGAGGTGGTGCTAAAAATCACATTTGCCCCCACTGTAAGACAGCAAAGAACGTTAATTTTATTATTAGAAATTATAGACATAACACTATGTCTATAATTTCTATTTAAATAAGGACATTGTGTTTTTTTAATGTAATTGTTTATTGAACATGACTGGTAAACTTGACTTTATTAGGTGCGCCTTTTTGGAATAGGCCCGTTGTAATATATTTCGTAAATAATTTACTTATTAAGCTCCGTTAACTTTATATGGTAAGTATATTAAAATTTAATAATTCATATATTTTGCATCCATAGATAAGCAATCGCTCAAAACCATGTTTTTGGAACATGGATTATATTATATCTGTTCTATTTATAATATTAGTATTATAAAGTAAATTAAAGGCCAGAGTGCTTTATTTTTCTGGACCCCCTCCTCCCCGTCTCTAAACGTTACGTAACACTCAAGTGATCATTTTTACCCTAAAATCGTAAAAAGTTATGTAATAGTTTTTACACTTGGTATAGTTTTAATCTACTAAATCAAACAAGAGAATTTTAATTCTCAAAACCTGCATATTTTGTTTATTTTTTACAAATTTTTGGCTTTTAATTTTTTTTAGTTTTGGTTGGGCAGTTTTAATTCTCTAATTTTTTAGAAAACAAAGCTACGTAACTAGTTGTAAGAAAGACCCCCTCCCGCCCCTGTAACGCATCGTAACGTTTTACGAGACCCCCCCCCCCCCCCAAATTGCGTTACGTAATACTTGAACGCTCCCTTAGTATAGATAGCTGAATAGAGCTAAATAAGTGTGAGAAGTCCCGAAAACGAAACTAAAGAAAGCAATGAAGAAAAAAGGAATTAAAACGTTAATGCCTATTTGTTTTATAAAACCAATATTTTAATCTCTTGTACCTACCTATTCAATTCCAAGTTTCGTCGTGAAGGTGATAGTATCTGTCGGAGTAACACATCGCATACAATTCGACAATGACCTAAGTTCATTGTAATGCTGTGTACCGTAACGTAGGTAATTCATCGAAAACGATCTGAATCTAATCGAAATAAATTATTTCATCTTTACAGATTTTATAATCCGTCAGTCTATCCTGCGATATATGACAAATATTGATATTATAATAAAAAGTTTTAAAGGTAACATTCACAAAAGACTAAGAATCCGGCCGAGGTTTAAGTGACACCCATGAACAGGTTAGGTCCAGCTGTCACTGGAGTTAAAAGCAAATTTATGGAAAGCTGGCATGTAATTCGTAGATTTTTATTAAATTACTCATTCTTCATTCTATGCGAACATGTTTGATGTTCAAACATGTATATTAATTAGCAAGGGAAGATTTTTGATAGATTACTTAGGTACCTAATACTTAGGTACATAATGTATGATTAAACAAATTGTATTACCGTATCACTCCCCGATATTAGATTTTTGTATATTACCGAAACTTCTGGTTTTCAATTGTGTCACCTAACTTTTTTATCCATAATTCAAAGTGCCATACTTTTTTTGTCCCAATCATCATTTTGTCCGAAAGATAACTTACCCGAACTTAATATCATATAATATCACATGCCATAAAATTTTAATCCCTAGGTACATGTAATATGCCTAAATTCGTTTGTCATAAATATTACAATCAATAATATATGAAAGACATAATTAAAACCGTTTTGAATAAAAGTTATAAGTCCTAAATTCAAATTACATAATGTTTATTTATAATAATAATATTTTATACCGAAAATTTACTACTAACCTAATCTAACCTAACCGATTGTCATTCGCTTACAATTCGGTTCTAGCGTTGTATGGCCGCGGTTCTAACCTAACCAAACCGATTGACATTTGCTTCGCCGGTCAGCCTCAGCCGCGGCGGCGAGTGTTACACCCACCTGCTCCTCAACTCGCGGGCGGCTCGCCCCTCCGCGCCTTCACGATTTTAAATTACACTCTAGGGGTAGAGCAGACCAGACTGCGTGGAGTCGAATTTACAGCGATTCGTTTCTGTCAATAAAACCTAATTTTTATCAAATGTTTACGAGTAAAAAATTATGATAAATGAACTTTCGGATTATTACACATTATTTAACACAATACTTAGGACATATGACTTTAGGTCATGTAAAATAAGGACATTCAATTATTATAGTACTAACTAAAGATAATTAGGTATATTATACCTGCGCCAATAAAGAAACGAATCTAAAATGGCAGCGGCGATCATGCGCTCTCACTCTAAACTGTTGATGTCTTAGTCACACACGCCGCGTACTGCATGCAAAAAAAATATCCGTAAAGAAAGCTAACGGAAAATCACGACTTACTTGCGAGTGGTTAAGGTTAAAAATGTTAAAGAAAAGTAAGCAAATAAACAGTTCAAATTTTTATGAAAGACTAGCTTCCCGCTCGCGGTTTCACCCGCGTAACTCCCGTTCCCGTGGGAACTTCATAGTTAAATATAGCCTATGTTCTTTCTCAGGCTCTAGACTATATCTGTACCAAATTTCATTTAAATCGGTTCAGTAGTTTAGGCGTGATTGCGTAACAGACAGACAGACAGACAGAGTTACTTTCGCATTTATAATATTAGTAAGGATTATGTAGTTTTTTGTACACGTACATATTTAAACACATAAAACTAACAATTGTATTTTACCTAAATATACAATAAACAAATCTTTCTTTTTATTTGCTGATCCTACCAACTGTCAGTAACATTCATGGACGCCATTTTAGATTCGTTTCTTTATTGGCGCGGCTTATGTGGCTTATACTAAAGATCTAAAGATATGTTTAACAAAATTTCGGGATTTTGAACATTATGGTTACTGAAGTTTATAGAAAACGTGTTATGGATAATGATTTTCGGACAAACTATTTTAGGAGAAGAAAGGGAGTACCGAAAATTCCGTGACAATCAAACTATATTATACGCACGCATTTCAAATTTAAATGATTGTGATAAAACTATATTCGTTCCTTGAGAATAATATTATGTCAATGTCCAAAATTCATCAGATTAATACCGTTTTTTTTGTTTCGGACGGGCTTAGGTAGTTAGGCTTTTGCTACTTCACTGGGCATAAAGGCAAGCAGAGCTCCAGCCTTAATAAACGGTTTAAAAACTACAAACTAAGCAACCTGCGCAAGAGGGCGCCCCCTGTGGGGCTTGGACCTTGGCTTAGCGACAAGATTGAGGGATTATGACTTTCATATTTTAAGAGGGTTTTGTGGAACTGTCGCTCTACTTTACAGTTCCCGGGAGTCTTCGAGTTCGGGTCTACGAGGGCATCGGATGGCAAACTTAGGGTCGGGAGGACGAGGGTGGACGCGTCGCGTTCGAGGGCCGCACTCTTCTCCACTCTACCGACCTAGTTGCTAGTTTCTTGCAGTCATTTTACTGCTAGTTGGTAAGTTGTTATCTCGTCGACCGGGTCATCTAGGCCGACGATGTTTACGACGCTTAGTGGGCTAAGGAATATAGTATAGTACCTATAATATATAGCATCAACAACCAACGGGTTTGGGTGTTGCGCCGCCGATTCCAATAACCGTTCCGACGCCTCTTTCATACACTGCTTGATGGATGGCAGTTGGAGATCAGAATGTAAGTTGCGATTACGAATGAAGCACGGTGCCCCGGTGGCCCGTCGAGTGAATCTACTTAGAACAGTTTGTAAGCGGTACAAACTGCTAGACGCGGTATGAGCAAATACGGTGCCCGCGTACGTCATAATCGGTCGTAAATTATAACCTTATTATCAAGTACATTGAGAGCGATGTTAGCGCCAGCGGAGTGAAGAGAATGTATGTGGAAAGAATGAAATTGCGCGGTTAATTAAGCTTACCTAACCACTGTAACTGAGTTACTTCGTTTTTTTAATGCAAATTCTAAAAGACGCGGAGAATATAATAATCTAGTCTTAATATTTTCTGTGTTTTGTTAATAAATTATTTGACCATATTTAAATATTTTGTTTTCTTTTTAAACATTAAATATAATAGTAGCAAATTGTTATACCTACTTACCTACCTAAAGTTTACTAGCGGAAATGCGAAAGTTTATTTTTTATTAAATAAGCCATTTGTGGCGCGTCAGAAATGATAAAATAATAAGAAATAAAACTATAATCTAAAGTTACGACTTCATAATAGAGGTATTTATATTAAAATGCGAATTCAATTATGGTTAGAATACCTGCGACGAGCAAATATAAAGGAAGTTGCGTTTCGTTTCAGTGGCAAAGTAATATTATACACTTGTCAGGCTGAATACTAGCAGTAGTACAAGTTTTTTGTCGTCTATATTGACGGGAGTAATACAAAAAGAGGTACTGGACACTGGTGCGTTCAGCGGCCGCGACCGCGACCGCGGCATTTACCTCCCTCCTTACCCCAATTCCCAAAACATAAATAATGTCATCGGGACATCCTGTAACGGAGATCACGTGTCCTGGTTTTAATAATCTTGCGAACAATTGTACCCCGATTAACATATCTAGGTATATTACCAGGCACATCCCAAGTATCACCTGCCAATGAACGAACATTAACATTACCTATTTAACTTTGTGGTATGAAATTGATATAACGGAAGCTGGTCCGTTATTGTATATAATACAAATGCGTTAATGGTGTACTTTGGTTGTTTTTTAAACCGCGATCTAAATTGTAAATCAATCGAACCCAGTGTAGATGGCGATATATTTCCAATTCCCTTTACTGTTATAATTAAATCCTTACGGATCGGAAACCTTAGCCTTAGGCAGCAACGTGCGGTGATATAATTTTTCTGAGACCCAGGGTCCAGAAGACAGCGAACCAATACTTCTTTCCCGTTTGAATCGGTTTCTAGGCAATACTTTTGCAGTGGCTAGGACATCAGTATTAGGAGTTGAAGGAGTAACGGCTGATGACGAATGCGTAGGTACAAATCGACTGTTTCTCGGAACCAGGTGCGTTGACTGAATTGTCAGTCACGGGTGCGAAAGTTATATGATCGTGTCTAACTTTCGCACCCGTCGAGATTATGCGAAGGGGATTGTTGCGGTGGAGAAAGCGAATAAAAAAAATGTAATAAGCTATGGCATTATAGCTTATTATTACCGGAGCATTGTTTGCACGTGGCAATAGATTTACATTGAATTATTGTATGTTGATTTCTGAGACAGTTTACACAAAAGTTATTACCTAAGTAGTTTGTATAAATTGAATCCTTTTTACATTTTTCTTCTTAGCGTGTCGATGACAAATTAAATCTTCCCGGCTCAGAACTTAGCAAATTCGACCGCACTATTTATGGCGTCCATCAAGTCCTGCTGCGAACATGTGACAGGACAGGCAGGACAGGACACCAAATGGACCATGGACTGCACCGCTCCACAAACACAGTCAAGGTTTGGGTTTCCTTGCTCAGGCCAACCTGAGTCCGAAGTCGATTTTAACACTTCCAGATTGGCCATGGTAATCTATGTCCTCTCAGATGTGTGTATGTGACTCTCAGAAACCGGAACAAAGGGATCCGGAAGCGTTGTTTGAGCGCGCCACTTGTTGCATCTCGCTTGAGAAGGCTCGACTGTGAGAGGGACTTTTCAGTCTTTGCGGCGGTAGCTGCAGTAGGTTGTTGTGGCAGTGCACCTTTGCTTCAAGCTCTCACAATTCGCTTTGAAAGTGAGGGGTCTGTCCAGCAGAACACCGAGGTATTTAGGGTAGTCGTTATGAGCGATGGACACTCCACGCCAGGAGATCTTGAGCTTACGTCCCGCTTGTCCGTTACGTAGGTGGGAAACGATCGACACAGTTTTGTTTGGGTGAGGCTTGAGCGAATTATCGTCCTAGTATTGGCCTAGACTGTTGAGGGCTGCAGTGAGATTATCCTCAACTTCGTCAAAACTGGTCGATTGGGAAGTAAGCGCAAGATCGTCCGCGTAAAGAAAGCGGGAGGTATTTGGGCTGGGTGGTTGGTCGTTCGTGTATATATTGAACAGCATTGGGGCCAAAACGCTGCCCTGGGGAAGGCCATTCTTTTGTGCTCCAGCGACTAACATCTTTGAGTAGATGGACCTGGAAGCGACGGTTATAGAGGAGCTCTCGGAGAACATTGCCAAATTATTTGTCTGCGGTCATAGTCTCCATCTTCCACAATAGTCGCCTCAGATTCACTGTGTCGTAAGCCGCCGAGAGATCGACAAATACAGCGCCTGTTACCTCCCCCTTCTGAAAACCATCCTCAATATGTTGCGTGAGGTTAAGTACCTGGTTACAACAAGACTTTATGGGTCTGAAACCTGCCTGCTCTGGAATCAATCTCGGGTCAATAAAGCTTGTGAGGCGAGATAGTAGAAGCCGTTCAAAAAGCTTATATGTATGGCACAGTAGTGAGATAGACCTGAAGTTTTTAGGGTCATCTACTGATTTCCCTGGCTTTGGTATAGCTATGACCTTCGATTTTCTCCAGATGCGGGGTATTTGGGAGGTTTCAAGACAAAGAGTTAAACATTTGTCTCCCGAGGCATTGCCATTTTTGAGAGTTTTTATACCCGCAATGATATCGGCCAGATCAAAAGGCTGACTGATATGGTCAGAGGCATCAGAGGTGTTCACTTTTGGAACCCTTGGGAGGCGACTGGGTGGTTTACCATTTAGTAATAGCTAATGAGCAATTTGGTTAGCCGTAACCGTACTAGGTGCTGTGGGTCGAGGTGGATCATTGGTGAGCTTGCGGATGGTATTCCAAGCCTTCTTACTGTTGTATGTCATGTCAATGCTGTTAACATTTGAAAGAAGCTCTTCTCCAGCCAGGGATGTTTCCTCCGAGAAAGGGTCGCTATTGAAAAGTGCCTCATACACTTTGAGCAGTTCGGCAGAGTCACTTGACAGCCTTAGGATATAAGGTGTCCGACATCCCCTTGGGATATACTTGCGTGATACTTTAGACACAAGGTCGACAAATTCATCATATCCCTTCGGGTTTGGAGGGATATTTTATTTTTATTTTATTTTATTTCTTTATGACAGCAAACAATTGCAGAACAACGCACAATACACACTTTTAAATAACTAAATTAATTAATTCCACAACCAGCACCGTTATCCACAAAGTAATAAACTCAAAACGATAAACTAAGTACCGAAAACAATAAACAATAATAACATTTTTGTGTGGCTACACTCAAAGCAGCTCAAGTTATTTACGACTATTCAGCAACAATAGAGCAAAGTATAAATACAAGTTTATAGTGATAAACTACAAATTGGATTGTATGACATTTTTTCTAAACTGAGAAGGTGGCAATGCAAAGATATCCAGATCAGTAAAACAAACATTGTATGTATTCATAATTCTTCATAGTGGAGCACGAGCTCTTGCATTGGTTTTACATGGTTTGGGTGCAAATAAATTATGTGTGTACTGGTCCCGAATACGCTGAGAACGACTAGGTATGCGCAGATATATCTGATTTACAAGTTTATTACAGTAAATTTTGTTATGACATATTTTATAAAGAAGCATTTGGTCAAGAAGCAGCCTAGTCTTCTTGATTTAAGACTATGAAATGAAAATTTACTTAAGAGTGTTCGATAAGATGACCATTTGTGATAACATTTATAGTTTAAGAACCGCAGGAATTTACGCTGTACAGACTCAAGTCGATCACTGTTTTTCTCATAATGGGGATTCCATACTTGTGTAGCATACTCGAGCTGTGATCTAATAAGAGACTTAAATAATAATAGAAAGGAGGCCGGCATTCTGAATGAGTCGCATGTTCTTCGTACAAAACCATAAATTGAAAGCCCTTAGAAATAACGTGATCAATATGGATATCAAAATGAAGCTTACAATCAAAATACACTCCCAGATCCCTTATTACAGACACTTTTTCAATGGTGATGTCATTAAGAGAATACGGAAAGTGGATAATATTAATATTTTTGGTAAAAGAAACTGACTTGCATTTAGATATGCTGAGTTGCAGTTTATTAGCCACACAGCAGGCAGAAAAACGATCGAGATCCTGCTGCATTTTTTCACAGTCGTTAATGGTATTTATGTGACGATACACTTTAAGGTCATCGGCATATAACAGAAAACAAGAATTAATAAAACACTTGCTGACGTCATTAATAAATAAAACAAAGAGTAATGGTCCCTAAATGGAGCCTTGTGGAACCCCGGACGTCACGTTTATAACATCAGACGAGAAGCCATTTACTACCACCATCTGTGTCCTATTTTTTATGTAGGATGTAAACCACCGTAGTAAATTACCCCTTATCCCGTTGAATTCAAATTTTTCAAGAAGTATGTTTTGGTCAACCCTGTCGAAAGCCTTGCAAAAATCAGTATACACAGAGTCAACTTGAAGGCGGTTATCCATATTTTCAAATATAAAGTTAGAATAGAGTACTAAGTTACTTACCGTGGACTGATTCTGAACAAATCCGTGTTGTTCGGGTACGGTATGCAAGGTAGGATATATAGCATTATGAACTAATCGTTCCAAGACTTTAGACATGGTTGACAACAGCGATATAGGGCGATAATTAGTGACATCATTTTTAGTGCCACTTTTGTAGACAGGGATAACATTAGCTGTTTTCCAGGGCTGTGGTACTATGCCTTCACTTAAACTACGGTTATATAAGAAAAATAAAGGAGCACATATGGTTTCTGCAGTGTGTTTCAAGAAGAAAGGAGGGATACCATCTTGTCCCGATCCTTTAGTCACATCAAGATTTTTCAATGCCTCTGTTATTTTGGGCATAGCAAAGGATTAGTTAGTTAAATGAACTTGATCAGTTAAAGAATCGTAATTATTTCTGTTTGAGATGGAATTAGTATCATTACTACTTGCGACATAGACCGAGCTAAAATACTTCGCAAACAATTTACATATATTTGATGGTTCAATGGATATCTCATCGTCATAAATCATATTGTTAGATATACCTGACTTGTTTTTACGACTGTTTACAAACGACCAAAATAATTTAATATCTTTCTTTTAACCTTGATGATAATATTAAGGAGAGCGTCATCGATTTCCTTCGCAAATTGCTCCCAGTTAGCCTTTGGGTAGTTAAATCGGCGTTTAAGGGGGTCTTGTAACGGCCGAACAGCTGGTGCGCCTGGTGGCCTGTGCTGCGTGCGAGCCACCGGCGCGCACACGGTCTTGATGCACAGAGAGCTTATGTTGAAGCTAACGAAGTTCAGGTCTGGGTTGTACCCTCGCTTCCATCGGCCGCTATTGAAGGATGCCGGTTGTTTTGGATTATGAACCAGAACCAGGTCATTCGTTTCAGCCCATGTCTCAAGTGCTTGACCAGACTCATCCAAGTCTTTGTAGCCCCAAAGTGGGTTATGGCTGTTAAAGTCGCCGATTATGATGTTATTGCGTTGGTCATTTATTAGACTCTCAAGAGGATCGAGTTTGAAAGGTGTATTGGATTGTTATATGGATGTGACGGAGCAGTGATCGAGGTATAAGGTGATGACCTCGATGGCGTTCTGGGTCAAACACTTTGTTGATCTAACGTTCACTCCGGGAGTAACAAATACTGCGTTACTGTATTTCGGGTGGTAAGTCTCGGAGATGAGAGTCAGTCCAGTTATGTGTTTGGCTTTGCGTTTAATTTCGGTGGGTTTTCAAAGTTTGAAGACCCCTACTCTAATCGAGTGTAATACCTTCTTAATCTATCGTAGGTTTTAGTATCTAAGTATCGAATAAAGTTAAATTATCAATACACAAAACTATTACAATTTTCCAAACCAATTCTGAGAAATATAATTCTATGTATAAATCATTTTTACACCACCCGACACGACCGACTGGTAAATGCCGTCCGATACGGTAATCGTAGGTATAGATATATGCGTTTTATTATTAATAAAAATAAGTTAATAAATAAATACTGAGATGCGGAATATTTTTGACTAAATTGCAATAATTTAATAAAAGATGCAATATTTTACCAACCGTGTGTAGCGATGCGTGCAAAGTAAAAGACAGTGATATGTATGGCACAATTTTGCTATAATCCGCGGTCTAAATAATTGAAAATGCGTTGAATGTTCCAATAATAATAATTATGTTTTGAAATGAAATAGATATGTAATGCGATGTACAGCTTGGCAAAAAAGAGTAGAAAATAATGGGGGCGCCACTGTGTTGTTTGTGTGGCAACCCGTTGCAACCGAATAGCATATAAACCTAATCTTGATACTTACCTGGTTTTTTTTAGACATATATTTATTCCTATTTTATTTATGTATTATTTTTCAAATCAATAAGTAATTCTACTTATTGATTTTAATTTTGTTTATTATGAAATGACATTATTTTGGGAATGTTGCCAACAGACAAAAAATTTGTTCCGTTTCTAGACTTTTGTGCCAAGCAGTATAAAAATATTATGTGTTTTTACAAATGAATGATATTTACTCACTGTAGCTTGATAAACGACAATAAGTTAAATAACGAAACAATAAATTTATGATGATAAAATATATTTAATCATCAATCTATAATTCATTATAATATTCATCTATAATTTAAATCCTTGTCATATTTTTACAACATGGTAATTGGTAACACTGGTATATCGCTACTGAGACAAGACCGACTGGCAACACTGCGCTACTCAACTCAATGGTTTGTTTACGATAATGAAATGTTAATTTGTCTTTTGTTTAATTTAAAATTGTGGAAGTGCCTGGCAGCTATTGTAATAACTCGATAATCTGGATAAATATCCAAGTGCCTTAAATAAGTTGTAGTTATTTTGTAACAGTGAGAGTTATTACAACATGAGACGTGGTGTTATTAACCTAATTTGAAAGCAGGTTTGTTTTATTTTATTTAACCAATTATTACACTAATAATTCCTTTTGAGTTTAAAGAATATTTAATGGATTGCACTCATCTAACTTATTTACAATTTACGTAACAATCTAACGACTTGTCACTTGTATATTATAAAATAACGCCCTAGCAATCCGTGTTGTTCCCTACCAAGTAGAACATCAGAATCAATATTTTGATATAATAGTTCTATGTTGTATGATTTCAACAGTAAAAAAAAGTATAACAACACGACGCGAAATGGCTGCCAGGCCGCCACCGCCACAACACACAGCGCCACCAACTGATCCACGGCTCAGAAATACATCAACGGCGGGAGGTGAAGCAAGCAAAACATTAATATGTCGCGACTTCGTATGGGGTATATGCAATAAAGCAACTCAGTGCAAGTTTCGTCATGAGTTAGAGTTTGAATCTATGAGAAGCATATTGAAGTTCTGTCATGACTATCAAAATAAAACTGGATGTACAAGACCAGGCTGCACTTATCTCCACGTCACTAGAGAGGAAGAGAATCTGTTTTTGACGACAGGTCAAGTGCCCAGAGTGCTAGCTGCAAGGCATGCAGCAGCAATGTCATCTAATGCCAATATATATGGACTAACGAGTGACAATTTGTCGGCGCCACCGCCCCCGCCGCCGCCGCTTGCGCCAGCTACAGGGACCGGGGCTGCGCCGCCACCACTGCCTCCAGTGCCAGTGCTGATGCCTCCACCTCCTCCACCTCCACCAACTACAGTAGTCACTCCGGTGGTGGTAACACCCACCTTGTTTACAGGTAAGAATGTCATTATGTTTATAACAGAATAGTATAATAAAGGGTGTCTCAGCACCGATTTTAAACTTTAAACACGAATGTCTCGGCAACCAGCGGGGAGAGCGGGAGGTTCCGTAGGCGATTAGTGCGGATTTTTTAGTCACTATGTCCCAGCGGTCTGGCGCGCACCGCGCGTACGCAGTGGAGGCTCTCGAAATAAACCTGTGCAGTCGGTTAAAAACATCAACCGTTATCAACACACTAAGACCGTTGTTTCCGGGAACAATCATAAGCTGCTTTGGAGACATATTGTGGCCACCCAGATCTCCCGACTTAACTCTAGCTGACTTTTTTTTATGGGGTTATCTCAAAGCAAGAGTTTTTGATACCCCTCTTACGAAGAACAAGATAACGACAGAAGTGTGGGCCATCTCAGTTGATGTTCTGGGACTTGTCACTGCAAATTCGCTCGCCCGCTTTGAAGAGGGCATTCGCCGCGATGGAAGACATCTCGATGGTGTAATATTCCGCACATAAAATCCGCACTATTATACTATAATTTACTTCAATTAAAATGTTATGAATACAATCTTTGTTTTTTTTTATAAATATTGAGAGTTTAAAATCGGCGCTGAGACACCCTGTACAACCTACATTTCATTGTGGTTGAGCCATGACTCGTTTATTCTGTTATTGCAGAAGTATAAGGGTGATTTAAAACTTATAATAATAATATCTAAGATTAAAGTGATTTAAAACTTATAATAATATAGTGTAAACTGCATGTGACTAGTGTTTTTTGTAGTAGTTGCAAGGTCTGAAGATAAAAAACAAGTTATTTCATTAATAAAAATAAGTTTAAACATTGTTGTACAAACTTAATAGAAATACCAAAATTGGTAAACATTCATAAAAATATGTAGAATTTGGCATGCACGACCACAATATCAGGATAAAAATTGGTAATATTGAGAAAAATGATTATGATACTGTTTTTCTGTAAAATGTTAAATAGCTTATGACTAGTCAAAACCTTCAACATATCTTATATTGCTGTGTGCAAAAAGCAAGTGGCCTATAGGCTAAATATTCACTGAATTTCAAATATCCTTAAAAAAAAAAAAACAGAAAGTGATATAATAAAATCTGTACACATTTTTATATAATTTGTATTTGTTTCAGCACCTCCACCAATCAATGCAATGTTTCAACCTAGTCAACCAAGTCAACCCTTACCTGCTCTTCCAAAGTAAGATAATATTAATTATTTTGCATATGTTCATCATCTAACTATTTGAATTTTTGTAATTGAATATGTGAATATTAATATGTAAATTCTCTTTGATAGTATATCATTATCATCAGCCCATATAATGTCCACTGTTGAACATGGGTCTCCCTTGAAGGGGGTGATGCCATAGCTACTTGGTAGATGGTTTGGTGACTGCAGTTTTATGTAAAGCATGTTCATTTGTAAATGTTACCTGGTAATATTGTCATAAATTACAATTGGTACTAACGGCTTAACATGCTTTCGGAGGCATGGAAAGTAGTTCCTCAACCAATAATGTTTCGTCTGGAGGGAAAATCTTTGACAGTGAAAGTGAGCCTTATACTGCTGCACTACTGTGGTTGATGTTATGTATATACCTTAACGTATTTTTGTACTGTTTGGTTTTTGTAATATTTTTCTGTTATTATTTTTAGTTTTGATGCTACACGGCCACCACCACCCCTGAATATACCTATTTCAAATGGCCCCATAAAGAGAGCTGCGGAACCTGCTCAAGGTAAAGACATAGTGAATGTCTACAATTTCAATTCAACTTTATTTTCAACTTTGATATAAACCAAAAACTATATGAAATTAGATGCTATGCGAAAAAAGGAAATTAGCACATTCCAAAAAAGCATTATAACAAGCTAAAAATTCTTGATGGTGAATTAATAAAATATCAGATGTTTTATTAAATATGGCCCACTTAGTAATCATTGAATACTTAACTTATACCATGATTAAAAAAAGAAAGGCTGAATTAAGGAGATATCATAATGATATTTATTTCTAATTTATCTAAGCATGCTAAAAGAATTGCTGTCCGATAATAATATTAACATGGGACGCTACTATTTAAAAAATCGCTAATCTTATGCCTTTAAGAAAACAAGGCCTTAAAATTATTGTTATTCATGCCATGCTACAAGCGAGATTAGATATATCATGTTGGGGCTTAATTAATACAGTATAAAAGCGTGTGCACAGTGCTACGCGTTGGCGCGCGTATTTTTTTGGCTATCCGTTTCATGATATTATGTGTAAAACTATAAAATTGCCGTTGAAATACATTTAATTTTCTCGTTTCGTAATTGTTAATCTTCTGTTCTAAGATTATTGCTAAAAAGTAAAAATGAAATAATTGTTTGTCTTCACAGTTCAAAAATATATAAGATTTCCCATTTAATGTTATCAACATACATTCACGCCTCTTTTCCATAGGGGTAGAGACCACTTCATTCCACTTGCTACTTTCATTTATAAAAACCTTATCCTGATAATTAGAAACCCAATAAACCATCCAAGTGCGAGTCGGTCTCGCGGACGCATTATCTATACAACATTAGACATTATATTATTTTAGTATCACTATTATAGATGCTTGCATCTACCTTTTGATGATTTTATTTTGGCAATGATCTTCCAACAAAACCAACATTGAAAAAAAATATGAGCCAAATTGGTTATATTCTCAAATTAGGCGCGTACATATATTATAAGAATTAATTTTTATTCAAATAGATTTTGTCATTCTTTTTACATAGGATGATCATGATTGATGGAACATTTTTAGTGCTCTGACAGATGTGATATAGGTGAATAGCGACGTGATTAAACATCCTATTTATAGTTTTCGTTGTATATACTAAATTTCCCGTAAGTATGTTAAATATGTAAACATGGTAACCTGATATTTTGTTTAAAAAAATTCAAAGTCTAACTTAATAATTAAATAAGGTATGTAGAATTTTAAATATATTTTTGTTCGTATAAAGCGATCGGCGATTTTATAGTTATAACACCTAAGAGTAACACAGAAATAACATTTTGTAAAATATTTACTATGAATTGTATCGCACTACATAGTGCTGAATTGATGTTTAAGATAGCAATGTTATTTGCTTGGCGCATATTGATTTTGTCCTCAGCCGGGCCTAGCAAAGTGCGGAAACCAGAGGTCTTCAATAATGACAGCTCCTGTGAAAACTGTGCTCAGTTGGAATTCAGGTTTTAAATTAACAATTTCATTTATTTTACGCATGATATTATGTATTTATATATATCTATATTGGTTAAATATGATACATGTTTATGATTTTATAACACTGCGTTAAATTAGCTAAAATGTTCTATCGCGTTGGTATATTATAATATAGCGAATTTACTTATTACTTTCTGTTACGAGTTCTTGCTTTATTTATTCAATAAGTTTTGACTTTGTTACATTAAATGATGCTATAATATTTAAAAAATAAGACAACAGGCTATGTCCTGTAATGAGTTTCCATAAAAATACAAAGCTATGCGAATTAAATACATGATACTAATAATTCATTATAAAACGAATATGTTTTTTTCTTTCTTCGCGAAAATCACAATGAATATTACTAAAACAACTACTTATTTAATATCATAACGTCTTCTTGCAATTTATATTTTAGAATAAAGAAATGATTAGCTTATTTATTTTTGGCTGTGAGAATCTAGAGATAGAATAGAATAAATAAAATGTTGAGAAGAACAACTTTATGATTATAATAACAGAAATAGACTATAATTAATATAAGAGCGAATACTGAATAATGGTTTTAATTCGTATTCTTATATAGTTATTTGGGGTAAATTAATAATATTTCAAATAGAGTTAATGAGGAAGAAGACGAATTTTATGTAACAATATAAAATTATAGGTCATACTGTCAAGATTCATAGATACCAAGATTGATCATCATAGTAAGGAACCGGTTGCTTTTTTATTTTTATATTAAAACAATAGCTTTTATACAATTTCTCTAAACATATAAATGAAAATTAACATAGCTAATTGAAAACATCAGTAAATTGTGAATATAAAGAAAGCATTAATTGAATCTTATCCTTTATAAAAATTAAGCAGGCTTAAATATATTTATCCCTGTAAACAATGGTGCGTGAAAAGTAACTTTTGTATTTGTAATTAATTCTTGGCCTTAGAATTGAGGTAATGGTTATAATTTAACGCATTTGAATTTCATTATAGGCCAAAAGGCATTGAATCGTTGTCATATTATTTACTCGAATAGATCATTGTAAGAAATATTTATTTTTTTCTATTACAAAAATTAATTTAATGAAAATAACTCCATGTTAATAGTATTCAAATTGATTTTTATAGGATTAAGGTTCATAGACAAACTCAAGAGAAGCTGGAAGGCGAGCAAGAATGCAAGACATTCATATACGAGAAGAAATTGGAGGAGTACGATAATGGCAAGCTGTTACTGAAGTGCGCGGTCAGCCCTGAACTGTTCCGACTGCTCGATGAGTATATAGAGGTATTCATAGAAATACTTGGTAATGAAACAATGCATTTAGTCAGCATGTGTGAAATTGTACAGACCATCCACCGTGCACAAATATACCAGAGCCACGACGGTATATTTGTATACGAAGAATGATCTAAAGGACGTGGGAGGACGGCTAAGAATAAAATACTTCCTCCCCGCACGTTGGGAAAAAACGCGTGGCGTAAAAGTCGACAAAACCCAGCACGCTTGATGGTAGGATTTAATTATCCGCCTGGCTAGCAACCACCCTCACATGTAAGGCCTGCGCCAAACAGTTTTACTGTGTTTCGTAGTGAGTATGTGAGAGCCAGAGCCCGAAAGGGTGTCACTTAAATTGCGTGTTCCATCTAGGACCCTGTCTGTGCTTACCATCAGGCAAGACTAGGGTCAAACGCAATCAAGAAAATAATAAAAAAAAAAAAAAAAAAAAAAAAAAGATGCGTCGATTTCAAATATTGCTATATATAACTAATGCCTCGTATTCATGGTAAACATTTGTTTAGCAACAGAGATGAATCAACGCGTTGCGGAGTTACTGTCAACATGTTGCTAGCAACACTGCGTGTTGCAGAGTTGACCGCGGCATGTTAACATATGCTCTCGCCTAACGAGCGTAAAGCCTAAGAGGATTTACGCTCGTTTCATGGTAAACATTTGGTGAGCAACAGTTGATATATCGTATGTATGTACCATGAATACGAGGCTTAATGCGCCATCATCGTATATTTGATTTAACAACTTCTACTCTAAATTCTACATTTAACAACCAACGCGCCGCAAGGTTATATAATGAAAAATCCGTCTCATTAAATAATATCATAGGCCTTTACTCAATGACATTCTTAGTATTCCGACGTTACTTGTTGATGTGTAAAATATACCACTCTAATCTTTTTTCTTTTTGTATACTGCTGTTGTATGATTTTAATTGTGTTAAATATGATACTTTATCGGAAGATTTTTAACAACTAAGAAGGTGATAAAAAGTGCAGTAGAAACAAAGTTTAGTTTATTGCCATGCACACCTGTTATGTGTACGATTACTTTTATAACTTTAAAAAAAATATACTCAGTATACAATTAGTGAGCATAATTTTTTTTCTGTTGGTATGCTAAATAAATATATATTATGAATTATTCACTGTCACTGTCTATGTGATGCTGGCTGTATTACTTGTATTGCACAATCTTATACTATAAAATGATGTTATTTTTATTAAGTAATCATTATTATTCTACAGGGAACTTCGACTTCTCCAATGGTGCAAGTACATGACTTATTATCACATTTTGGGTCTACATCGTCGTTTTTACCGGTAAGTTTAAAATAATTGTAATATCGAATTGTTACAAATTTTATCTTTTATTTGGCCCTAATTCGTAATACTTAAGTATTGCTTAAAATCGCTTCGTAAATAAGCCATAATTTTTCGTAACAAGTTAGCGATAAAAAATGGTTGTGTGTCCTCTTGGTCTCGATTGTTATTACATCATCTATATCATGCGTACACTATAGTATAATTATTTTCTCCGTGCAGTTTGCTCTCTCTCCCACTCACGGGCCTTATGGGCGGGCATAGTGATGCGCATTATTTTTGTCGATAAGCGTTATCTATAATGTATTTAGTTTTGTAATCATGTGGGTTAGTAATAAAAATGGTATATTGGTGCCAACAGGCAAACTATTATTTTGAATAAGTTCTGCCGTTTTGGTACAAAACAAAGGAGTTGCCATTGTGTCACTAAAAAAATTCAAAGAGCAAATTAGCAAAAACAAATATCTCTTTGATATTTAAACTAAATTAGCATTGCACTAATTTGCGGGGGTAATAATGGAAAACAAATCACTCATAACATAACAATGTCGCACCACCCTTTGTGTACCGCACCGCCGCCGCAGCCCTTGCCGCCGTGTGACTCATTTGTTTTTTTTATCGATAATGGCGTTGCGCCCGCGCAACATGCTCACCGCCCTAGCCGGGCTGAGGCCGAGCTATGATTTATGACCCAAACTGCACGAACAAAATAATTCTACTATAGGAAACGGGCAGCCTTTCCCTGTATGTTACAACATAATACTGCGGTCACCAACCAGCCAGCCAAAAGTTGGTGACTATGGCAAAACTCTTCCTGTGGAGGTTGCACATGTTCAGCAGTGGTCAGTACATGGGCTGATGATGATGATAATTTATAATAATTAAATAATTTCTAAACGAAGGTTTACCTGTCCCTAACAACACTTCATTTCTAAATAAATTATTACTAAGTATAATATAGTAAATTAATACTAAGTTTTCATTCTTACATTTGTAAATATTGCGATATGTTTTGTTTATATTTCAGAGTAATGGGATTACAAAACATATATTTCAGGGAACGTCTACAGTGCCGAAACAATTGTTATTGCAGTTAATGGATTGCGTTTTCAGAGGTCCACGAAGTTCAATCGATCCGGTATGTTGCTCAAGAGTTAAATTAATAACTCATTTTATTAATATATTTAACTAAACGAACATTCAAATTAAAACCAGCAATTACTTTCCTAATAATTTCAATATACAACATTTTTGATTGCTTGTTTCAGAGTCCAGTAAACAGTACTGGAGAAGAGGATTCATCGTTTTTACAAACTTTGGCCAAACTGGCCAATAGACCGAGTCCCAGTGTGTCATCCAACGTCGCACAAGCCCTATTTGATGTTATCCGCAATCGTAAGTAGCGACATACTTTATTTATTTACGGACAACCAACAAAGCATACACCAAAAATAATACATGTTAAAGTACACATATGATTATTACATTTTATAGTGTAGCCTTAATTAAAGGCTGCCACGGCATGCATTAAACATAGGAGTAGAAAATGACGGTAAAAAACAGATTTAACTTATTTAGATAGCTACATAAAAAATACAAAAACAAAAAGAATACAGTTAATTGTTAAATCAATTTAAATGAAATGAAATTAAAATGAAAATCTTAATAATTTATGCTGAATTTAATTGATAAGTCCAGTCGATTTTGTTCTGCGTTGCGCACCAATGAAAGGAAATTATGTAAAAATAACAACAATTGCTAAATCCCAATGTAAATGAAAATGAAAAACACCATAGAAACAACAATATTACCGTCACGACAATGCCCTATGCAAGACAGACTGGACTTTATGTAAAGAGTAAGACATTACAGTAAGACATATCTATATCTACACTGGGTGAGAGTTACAAGCGACTAAATTGAACCTGCATTCTGTTAATAGTGGAAAAATGACTCAGATTGGTTTTAAACCCCTTAGCGCGAAGCAACTGATATCTAGACTTACAAACAAGTTTGTAAGGCGCATTTATATTCATTTGACTCAGTAACCGCAGACAATCTATATGAGTGTTTATTATTTTGTATAGGAACAGATGATCTAGGATCATACGGCGATTTTCCAGACTCATAAGTTTGAAATGTTTCAAGCGTGAGCTGTAGCTTGTTTAATTCCTGACCATATTGCAGTGATATGACAAGTGCCAAAGAAATTTTTTCTGCACTGATTCTAGGCGGCGTTTATGTATTTCGTAGAATGGAGTCCAAACTATGCTGCAATATTCTAAGCCTGATCTGACTTTAGAGTTACAGATTGCAATTTTTGTTGAGGCGCGCTTAAAATCCTTACAGTTACGCAGTATGAAACCCAACATCTTAAATTTAATAAACGTGAATATTGAACCGAAGCTTATTGTCATAAACACCCAAATCACGAATTACTTCTTTCTCCCAAATAAATTGTTCATTAATTTTATAATTACGAAAATACGGTCCTTTCTTCCTAGAAAAATGTACGTGATTGCATTTGGCAGCATTAAGTAACATGTTATTGTCCAAGCACCACTGGGAAAAACGGTCCAAGTCTTCTTGAAGTTTATGTGAATCCTGATTGCACTCTATTTGTTTTATAACTTTTAGATCATCCGCGTATCTTTAAGTGTACAAAACAAGACACCACGTCATTTATAACGCTATATTTTGACGATAGCGTGAGCGAGACAGCGCACTACTGATTTACGTGAAATTGACACTAGAATTAATGAATAGTTTTGTGCTGTACGTTATTTTGTGAGTTTTTTTTTCTGGCGCAAAAAATAAGCAATTTAATTTTTTTAGGTAATTCAGTTAATTTTAGTTATTTTTGTATACAGAAAAATAATAATAAGTATACACTTATGACGATGAGCTAAATCACGAAATAGGTTCCAAATAAGACGTCCTCAAATAAATTTTTACCTATAAAAAAAAGTTGGAACTCAAATGAGTCCAACTTTTTTTTGACAGTGCATATCCCTAGTGCAATAGGGATATGCACTGTCATATGTCAATATTCCTCCCTGAAAAGCTTTCAAATTACTATTATGTTTAGGAATATAAAGTTATGTTTAAAAATAAGGATTCTAAAGTGGCTTAACATGCCGAAACAGGGGATACTTACCTTATAGGTACCGGCCACCAAAACATTAAATAAGTATCAGAAAGTGGCTTCGTGTAGATTATGGGCGTCTCACCCGGTTCTATGCATGCCTCTACAGGTCCCATGCTAGTGATAAAGGGTCAAGTCAATTGTTTGAGTGCGTCCAAGATGGGATTGATCAAATATTCGAGCAGTGTCCATCCGCGGAGTGAAGATTTTAACGCTCACCACGAAGAGTGGTTGGGATCTCGGACCTCTAACCTCCCGGGCTAACGCTGTTCAATATGATCACGGCCTATGAACTCTCACAACTGGTGACACAACCCACACGTGTTCCAGATATTGAGAGCCATGAACCTTCCTTGCTGGATCTTCTGCTGACTACGAATCCAGGCGGATATAGTGTGGTGGTATAGCGTAGCGGTTATTGGCTCGCTTTAAATATCGGAGGTCGTGGGTTCGATCCCCACACCGGACAAGAAATCTTTGTGTAAATTCTAAGATTTCTTTCCGGGTCTGGTTGGTTGAGGGACTACCCTCCGTGCTTCCGGCTCGGAAAGCACGTTAAGCCGTTGGTCCCGATTGTTATAACATCATCCATAATAATTGTATATCAAGAAACGGGCAGCAGCGTTTCCTTGTGTGGTACAACATAATACTGCGGTTACCAACCCGCCTGCCAAGCGTGGTGACTATGGCAATACCCTCCCTGGGGAGGAGGCCCATGTTCAGCAGTGGACGTTATACGGGCTGATGATGATGATGAGATGCCATCAACAGCCTCTATTGCGACCAGATCGCTCGACGGCGACTGGTTCGCGCAGTCTGGCAATTTAATTTAGCAGATTTAAATGGATTGCGCGAGTTTTTCGCATCCTACCCTTGGAAGCAGCTCTGTTTCTCTTCCGGAGATCCTGACACTTGTGCCGACTGCGTCACGGAAACGGTGCTATTGGGAATGGATCTATACATTCCCAACGCCAAAATACCCGTTGGCGGTCGCAGTCGCCCCTGGTATAACAACGCCAGTAGGGTGGCTGCGCACCAAAAGCAGTCGTCATACGAGGCCTGGACTAATGCCAGGATGTGTCGGGACCCGAATGTGAAGGTGGAGAAGCGAAAGTTCAATGCTGTTTCCAGATCCAGCAAAAATGCCATTGCCGTGGCCAAGGCTGAATACTCAGTCTCAAAAGATATCCCTCCCGGGAGTCGTGCTTTTTGGGGCGCTCGCCAAGGCTGCGCAAGGTAACTTCTGCCAGATCA
Organism: Nycteola revayana; assembly: GCA_947037095.2. Taxonomy (NCBI): domain Eukaryota; kingdom Metazoa; phylum Arthropoda; class Insecta; order Lepidoptera; family Nolidae; genus Nycteola; species Nycteola revayana. Next base: position 26,907,141 of record OX344842.1, on the reverse strand, counting down.
ATCTCCCACCACTGCGTAAATCCGATGAAAGTCTGGCCCACAGCGCTAAAGATAAGGCCAACATCTTGGCCGATCTCTTAGCCTTAAACTCGACTTTGGACGACAAAGGAGCCACACTGCCTACCATCTCTCGGTGTGAGAGCCCATTACCTGAAATCCGCACTACACAACGTGCGGTCAGGCGTGAGCTCAATCTCCTAGACGTCCACAATGCGAGTGGGCCGGACGGCATCCCCGCAGTAGTGCTAAAGACGTGCGCCCCAGAGTTGACCCCTGTTTTAACGCGCCTTTACCGTCTTTCCTACGAGTGCAATAGGGTTCCTCTTCATGGAAGGTAGCTAATGTTCACCCTATCCCTAAAAAGGGTGACCGGTCAGACCCAACAAAGTACAGGCCAATAGCGGTGACGTTTTTGCTCTGAAAATTAATGGAGCGTGTCATTAACAACCGACTGCTCCGGTACCTAGAAGACCGCGATCTGCTCAATGACCGTCAGTATGGCTTTCGCCACGGTCGTTCGGCTGGTTATCTTCTAGGGTACCTCACGCACCGCTGGGCGCAGGCCTTGGAGGGCAACGGAGAGGCCCTCGTCGTCAGCCTTGACATCGCCAAGGATTTTGATCGGGTCTGACACAAAGCCCATCTATCGAAGCTACCACCATATGGAATCCCCGAGGGACTCTGCTAGTGGGTCTCTAGTGTTTTGGACGGTCGGAGCATGAAGGTCGTTGTAGACGGTTCTTGTTCCTATACCAAAACTATTAACGCTGGCGTTCCGCAAGGTTCGGTGCTCTCGCCTACACTGTTCAATCTGCATATCAATGACCTGTTATCAATTGAGAACATGCATTGCTATGCAGATGACAGTAAGGGTGATGCGCAATATACCAGCCATCAGAAAGTCCCTCGGAATGCAATACAACAAAGACGGTTACAACTTGTGTCTGAAGTCGAGGGCTCTCTCGGATGGGCCTCAGAATGGGGTGAAAAGAACCTAGTTAATTTCAACCCCAAGAAGACACAAGTTTGCGCGTTCACTGCGAAGAAGGACTCGTTTGAGATAGCGCCTCAGTTCCAAGGTGTATCTCTTCGTATTTCCGAGAGTATTGCAATCCTCGGCGTCGAAATAAGCAGCAAGGTCCAATTCAGGAGCCATGTTACTGTTAATTGGCTAGCAAAACGTTGGGCGTCCTGAAGAGAGCTAAGCGATACTTCATACCTGGCCTACGACTTGCACTATATAAATCGCAGGTCCAGCCACACGTGGAGTATTGCTCACATCTCTAGACAGGCGCTCCTAAATACCAGCTTGACCCAATTGACTCCCTACAGAGACGGGCTGTGCGTATCGTCGATGATCCCAATCTCACGGATAGACTGGAGTCGCTAGAGCAACGGAGGGACTTTGGTTCCCTCAGTGTGTTCTAGCGGACTGTTCTGTACGGTACGTTTTCAGCGGTCATTTCTTCCACGGACGTGTAAGCTGTGGAATGATCTCCCTGCTGAGGTGTTTCCCTTGCGCTATAACATGTCCTTCCTCAAACGAGGCTTAAAGAGAGCACTCTTATTCATATTCATATTAATATATTGCATTTTCACATTGTTATGAAAGGTGTTAGGTATTATTAAATTATGAAAAATCATGGACCCTGTTGGGCACAGCAATTTAGGAGAGAGGAAGCTTACTATAATAATTTAATTTTACTGAATTACATAGCAAATATAATTTATTTGTATTATAATAAATAATTAGTTACCATAGACTGCCATCCATACATATGATATATAAATGATACATGATATTCTTGTTTATTTTTCACAGCCACAGCTCCCGTAGTACCTCAAGCGCCATTGTTCAACTTTGCGGAGTCAGCGGTCGCGCCGATAACTGCGCCTCCGCCGAATATTGCGAATACAGGCCGGACACCATATATGTACCAGCCCAGTATGCAGCCGCCCAATGTTCGGCCACCGTATTACAGTGAGTAAACACACATTTTTGAAGTGTATTGTATTATGCAGGGCCTCAATAGACATTAACACAATACCTCAGCAGCTTGTCGTTCTGCGGAGACATTACCCAAAAGGCCGTCGCGCGTCTTATAACCCATATAACAGATTGTCATCCAATCTCTTCAGTCAAGTTTTAGAAACAAAATTTTCTTTCATAATAATTGTAGTTCTCTTTATCACGAATAATATAAAAAAGTATCAAACAAATTGGTCAGCTCGTTCTTAAGCTTTAGGTTTAATTTTATTTGGATATATATTTTTTTATTTCTTAGATTAGTTTTAGTTTTCGTAGCAGTTCCCAATTGTGTATGCTCGTCGTGAGAGAATTTTATTTATATGGAATGTAGTGTCGCAGCTTTGTTCACCTTACCTTGTTTACGTCCCCCTATACGAATCCCTATGGGTACACATACATGTAAGACAACTTTGAACTTTAATTGCAGGTATGCCGTACGACGTTCCTCAACACCCCGGACCGGCGCCCACCCGGCCGCCGCCCCCCGCGCCTTACCACGCCCCCTACCAGCGATATCCCCCCTATTACCAACCGCCGTATCAGTAGCATCGACGGTATGTATGGACTAATCGCCCGTAACATGCCTATGGACAAAGAGCGACAGTTATTTCTGCAATTTGTGACATCACTGGTGGTGGAAAAATTTACGAAGAGACATCATTTTTTATTTATAGTTTTCACCCGCGTAGATCCCCTTCCCGTGTAAACCTCGACTTGAAATAGCCTATCTCAAACATAATGTGGCTTCCTATTGCTAAAAGAATTGGCAAACTCGGGGCAGTAAATGCAGAGATTACCCCATACCTCCCAAACAATGCACAAACTTTACTCTTTATAATATTAGTATAGATCAATTCTCGGACAAGATTTTACCACAAATATACACTAAGCCCATTTTCAATTATAATAATGATAAATAAAAGCAGAAATTGCAAAAAGCGCTTCGTAAATTTCTTAGCCATATTGCACATATTGTGCTGTGCTATTTAAGTATTAGAATAAGAAACGCTAGTCTTGTTAGATGGGGGATTAACGCTATGACGTGATATAATTTATGAGAAATCATATATTAGCGGGAACCAACCATCACACGTAAAAGTGATATTTTTGACTGATTTTAGATAATATTATCGAAGACTGATTTTGTATATATTACATTTTGACTATACAATGGTTCAATTTTATGATCTCATTTTACACTTGTTAACTTAAAATAAACTAGTATACAACTATGCTCACTAAGTTGTAGCCTCGGCTTAGTATAATTAATATACAACACGAAATTGATATTTTTATAATTTGAATTATTTTTCAATAAATAGTTTTAAAATATAGTGTTTATTTATCTGAAATTTAGATTTTGTGGTGCCATATTTTTCCAATTCAATTTTTTGGAGTAAGATTTTAAGATGACAATAATATGAATACGGGTATTAATATAAGACAAATGTTAAAAACCTTTCGAATATTTGGAATATTCTATATGTGGGTCGCATATAGAATTATTCTCGCGACTTCCGCTTATAGAACTTAGGTTAAGTTTTGATTTTCTGTTTATTAAAACTAAAGGAAAATGTTATTTGTAATATACATACACTTCTTACTAAGAAATAAAAAAACTTTATGAACAAGTTATTTATGATAATGATAAAATGGTGCTAAATTAAAATGTTTTAACAAAATAATATAAAGACCATGGAATTTGATGTTATGCTTACAAGACTGTCATATAGTCCTGTGTGCTAAGGCACACATTAAGATGTAATACCAAAACAATTATAACATTTTAAGATGAATTAAACTTCTTAAAATGTTAAAAAATGTAATACTTATTTTATATTGTCAAGTTAGACAAGTTTTAAAAAAGCTATTAGTTGAAAATATAATATTTTAACTAAAAAGGTTAAAGGTTCAAAAGGTTTAACTACAATAGGTTTTATTTTTTTTAATCATGTTATAAGCTATGCGATTGTAATTTCTTTATAGATGAGGTGTTGAATGGATTTGAGTGTGGGAAAATGGTAGAGCTCTCGCATTCTTTTTATTGTTTCAGCACAATAAAACGTGCTGATTATGATTCTGGATATTTTGTTCGGAACAAATTCCAATGTGAGATTTTTTGTATTGACTATTTCCATCCAGCGTCAAGTCTATTCAATTTTTTTTTATAATTATGCCGATGCCATTTTGCCAAATGTGTAAAAATTTAATAAGACTGAATTTATGACTCTGAATTGCGATTTGTAATAATTGTCAAACTTTTGTAAGTGTTACCGATAGAAAAGTTGTAGTTCCACGACTTGTTCTTTGTTACATTTCATTTACGAATAGTTAACATTTTCCATTTTCTACCATGATTCATGATGCATGATTTATTGTTATTATATTGACACTAAGTTTCTAAAAAACAATATGTTGCCAAAATAATAAATTCTAAGATATTAAAAAAAAGGTCGCTTTGACAAGTTATTTCACAACTAGAAATTACTTGTTTTAAGGCCAAATCTTCAATTTGTAAAAAAAAAAGCTGACACAGATAATTGTCAGACAACATTTAAATTTATTTCTTTGATATTTTCAACTGAATCAAATATTCTTTTTTTTTCAATCCTTAGATAAAAATGAGCAGAGGTCACGTTTGAATTGTAAGCTCTTAATTAAGAGCTCACAATTCAAACGTGTGATAAAAAAATATCAATAAATTTTCAGTTAAAATTATCAGAGGAATGAATTTTAAACTTGGCAGATTGTGGGTTCCTGACTTCTCTGAATATATCGACAAGCTAATTTGCTGCCTTTAACATTTATATTAAAGGACACACTAACAAAAGTTCGACTAATTAAAAGTATCTGATGAATGTATTTATTTTACTTTGACTTATTATTATACAGTTTTAATAAAATAATAATTATTGTAACCTTTTTATACTGACTTCGCTGAGTGATGTTATACAATGAAATATTTTTATATGAAGATTTTGAAAGTTACTGCAATAAAATTAAAGATGAAATGTTTTGTTATTTTCCTAGCCATGCTCCATAACTCCATTGCTTTGCGATACTTTACCGTTACCATGTTACAGCGCAACATTTACTCAACAGGAGCTACCGATATTTATGCCAATCTGCCGACCCAACTCAATTTGAAAGTGACACAAAACCAACTTTATTTTATAGTAATGTCTAATTATGAGCTTTAGTCACACGATATTATAACATTATTTTGTGTCACTGTCTTGTAAAAAATGGGGTTAAACTTAAATAGACTATGATCTACAAAAGTCTCATCTCTGCTGCTATTTAACAGAAATAAATGCCACGCTACATTCATAATGGTTACGCTTTCTCATCACGGCAAACGAGTGACGCAGGACATCGTCAGAAAACTATGTATCAAAAACCCGAATATCAATTTAGCCAAAAGAAATACAACAATACCAACGTTTTTCATGTTTTTGTAAACGCTGTGCTTCATGTTTACATGTATTTGTTACGATAAAAAAGCAATGGCAACCTATGCCAACCATCAATTAATTCACTCGTGCTTTTGACAAGTTAAAATGTGTGACGGTCCTAAGGGCGTGTAACCAGACTGGATAAAGGCATGTGTAAAACAGTGTTTAAATAGGCATAATAATAAACGTAAGAATAAAGGACAGAAGATTATCATAACATAATATCTCTGAGGTATAAATTTAAGCTGTGCGCCGCATCATCCAGAACATTCATAGTTCATAAACATGCAATGGAAAATAAAATATTTTAAACCACAACTATTTGCGTATGGCGATGTGCTCGGCGCCTTCATCTCTCTGCAAAGTGCAAATACAAAAACGCTCACGCGATAAAATAGAATAGTCAACTTATGTAAAACTTCATTTCGGCAGGTAGCGCTACAGGCGTCGAGGAAAATGGACAGTTATGTGTTTGGAAGATAGTGTAAATAAATGTGAATCTAAAAATATTAGTTCTAGATTTATTTCTGTCATATTTATAAAACAAATCTAACGCCCAGATTCTGAAATGATAAACGATGTCGAAATTAACGAATAAGCTGTGCAAATGGATGTTAAGTTTTAAATAAGTTTTCAAAACGGATTATTGCTTAGCTGACGGAAGATCATGTCGATTACCATTTTTGTCCAAAATCCAATTACAAACGTAATTTTGAATGTATTGCAAGTTTTTGTTAATTTATTTTTGATCTGAATCACAGTAAGACATCGAAGTTAATCCAATATCTATCTTAGGTATTGATTGTTACTTTGCTTGAATTTTGAAACACCGGGTGTAAGTCTAGGAATATACTTAAGGTGTTAATTTTGTGATCTTTTTCTTTTCCTAAACAAATAAGAATTATCAAAATGAAATATGACATTTGATCCCCACGCCGGACAAGAAAATCTTTGTGTAGATTCTAATATTTCTCTCCGGGTCGAGTTGGCTAGCCGTTGCGTTGGTCCCGATTGTTTTAACATCATGTATAACAAGCGTTTACCAGGGAATGGGCAGCAGCGTTACCTTGTGTGTTACAACATAATACTGCGGTCACCAATCCGCCTGCCTAGCGTGGTGACTATGCCAAAAACCCACCCTCGGGAGGAGGGCCATGTTCAGCAGTGGACGTTCGACGGGCTGATGATGTGTATGTGATGTTATATGACATCCTTAAGTAAATTCTTAGGCCAAGAATTATTTATAAATACGACAGTGTATTTTAAGGGATTAGTCTTAGATTGTATTGTTGTTCGAATATATGTATATATACCAAAATTTAATTAAGTAAGAACTTCACTCTCAACTGACATTATCCCCTCCGCTACAGTAACGAAAAGAGAACGATTGAGATGTTAAATTTTAAAACTTATCTTTGTCAACATTTATATTATTATAGTCTCAGGTATAATATAACACAGATCGTTATTAACCTTTTTTCTGGGGGAAGGGCCTGGAGGCTAATCACATAGATAACAATATTACTACGACTTTGATGATAATATCTTCACTACTCAGCCTTTACTATGCATGCAAAATAAAAAAAAACAATTTATTAATTTAATGTACATAGTTTCATTAATACAATAACAATAACAGAAAATGCGTTACAATAGCCTACTGTATTGTTAGACATTGAAACATTACAAATTATTGCTTTTTGTAACCCATCATTCTGTTTCATACTAAAGGGGTGTGAAACTTGAAAGTGTATTTTAATCATTAACGTTTTCTATATATATTTGTATAAAACTCACGGTTTCACTTGGTTCTAGATATTTAACAAGGTTTAGCTTTCTAACTGTTTAGTTATCAATTTTGAGTACCATCACAGGATCCAAGAATGTTCAGTTGAATCTAAAAATAAAAATACTAAAGGTTTTATAGAATACCATTAATGTAAGTTTAATTAAAAAGACCCAACATTTAGGTATAATCAAAGAATTTTACACATAGGAATCAAACACAGAAACAGTCTCCGTGAAACCGCTACGTGAGAACAATTAAACTATGAAGTTAATTTTATTACTTTAATACGTAATTTTATATAGGACTACATTTTTTGAAGATTTAAACCGATCAACTGTCCAAATAAGTAATGCACCACATTTAGAGCGATCTTGTTGTACACATTTTTAAATATATAAATTTAATTTATCAAATTCGAGGTCACTTAATCGGTTTCCGAACATAAAGATAATATTTCCGGAAAATAAATTAATGTTAAGAAATGGATTTTCATTAAGAGCTTTTACACCTTTAGTCATTTTAACATCCCCAATAATTCCCATAATATAGAATAACTGTATAAAAGCGTAATATTTTTAAATTATAAATACTTAGATAATAATCTCTCATCATGGCCTTGATATATGCTTACCGATTTCACTACAATTACAATAATATATTTAACTAGCTGACCCGGCAGACTTCGTACTGCCTCAATTGATAAATAAAAGACCTAAACATTTGTATAAAATAAACTGGCCCGGAGAGACTTCGTTTATGCGGTGTCCTACATCTACCCCTACACTACCCCTACCCTACCCCTACCATACCCCTACCCTACCCCTAACCTACCTCTACCCTACCATACCCCTACCCTACCCCTACCCTTACCCTACCCCTCTACCCTAACCCTACCCTACCCCTACCCTACCCCTAATCTACCCCTACACTACCCCTACCCTAACCCTACCCTACCCCTAACCTACCTCTACCCTACCCCTACCCTACCCCTACCCTACCTCTACCATACTCCTACCCTACCCCTACCCTACCCCTACCCTACACGAACCCTATACTACCCCAACCCCAACCTTACCCTAAAAATTTTGCCAAAAAAATTCAAGTTTTTAATTAACAAAATAAAGCTCAAATTGACTCTACGTTTTAGTTAGAATACGTTTATATGGGAAAAGAAAAAGGCTGTTTTTAAGGATTTTCCGGTAATTATTTGAATTTTTCTCGCTGTAAAAACCATCCTAGAACTTCAACGAACATTTAAAAATAAGAATTGGCCAAATTGGTCCAGGCGTTGTTGAGTTAAGCGCTTACCAACACATTATGCGATTCATTTTTATATTATAGATTGATACATATGCAAGCAATACAGGCTTTTCCAGAAACGAGTTGAACAACGAACAAACTAAAAAAATACCTTTATTGACATTAACAGTAATATCTCGTGTCGCATTCAAGGAATAGTATAAAAATCAAGTGGATAGACACTTTGATGTTATTAATATGCAGTGACGACGTTATTCCAGACAAATAACCGCTCAGGCGCCAGGGGTCTACTTCGCGAATAGCAAACTTCTCTTTATACCTTCTTCTCTGTTTTCCTACATCGCAAATCGCCTACTTATCAAACAGTCTATTTCGCATTCAGCCTACTCTCAAAGAGACCACTTCACATACTGCCTACTTGTCAAAGAACGACCTAAGTACAGACAAATAGAAAACTGTTCGTTACATTACCAAAATATCAGAAAATTTCAACCTACACGAGACAGATTCTTCGTCCACGACGTTTGTAACCAAGATTTCATAATGAGCTGCCTCTAGCAAGGGCATTTCGAAACTGTCCAAGTAAATTAAATTAAATATATGTGTATTATATTATTTATTAACCAAACATAGTTACTTAGAATGAAATTAAACTTAAACTGTAATGTAATAACAAAAAGTTAAAGAAGCAGAATGATAAAAAAATCAGTTGCCTCGCTTATTAGCTGCCATGATGATAAATAACTTAATTTCAACTATGTACGAAATAGCTAATGGATGACTCGCCTACAGATTATTAATACTGTAAAGTTGCCTAAATAGCGTAGTCGGAGCCATGCTTTGCGGGGCTTAGGGCCTTAGGGACGTAGCGCTCGCCGGCCGCTGCCGCCGCAACGCTCGCTACGCTCGCTCGGCTCGCGCGCGGTTGATCGCAGTTCTAACATAACCTAACTAAGCCAAGCAACTGTTTTTTTTTATCATTCTGCGCTTTTACCATTTTGCTCTTTTAACTTTGTGCGCTTTTACCATTTGCTCCTTTAACATTTTGATCTTTTACCATTTTGCGAGTGCTTACCATTTTGCGATTTGAACGTTATGCGCCCAATCTGTAACGAATATGCATTCTATTGCTATTATGTTATTAACTGTCTGAAGATGACATTACAGAAAAAAATAGTCAGTTTGCGAAGTAGATCAATTGAAAAGTAGACGGAATGTGAAATAGGCTGATTGCTAAGTAGGAAATTTGCGAAGTTGTCTCCACGAAAAGTAGTCAAAATGAGAAATAGACAGTTTGATAAGCAGACCCCTGGTGCCTGAGCGGAAATAACATTCAGTTAGTATAACACGGCGGGACCGTGTGTGTCACTTGTGGGCGTCCAGTCACCCACTAAAACCGTCACGGTAGTCAGCCTCGGACGCTTGTGACGGTGACCCTGAACAGCCACAACCCATACATATAGACTCGGAACAATTTTTATATGTGGAACACGGAAGTAATAGAGATGACGTCTAAAATAATCTATTTGGTCCGTCAATTAAGTAGGTAGGTTACCAAAAATATTGAACACGTATTTATTTAATCAATAAAAAATCATACAGCTACAGCTAATCAAAGTTCAGGAGAGGAGACCTAGTGACGTCCCAGTGTTGGGTACCCAGAAGAGTCGTCACATGAAATTTCATCGAACGAAACGAAAATAAAAATACCTACGTGTCCAATATTTTCTTGGAATCGAATCGACGGACTAAATATAATTTTTTATCGTCATCCGTATTGTTAAATAGGGGGATCTGTACAAGTTTCTACACAAATGTAACCGCAGAACTATAAATGCAATAACAATATTTTTGTATTGCAGCCTTATCAATTTTGTAATAGATGTAGATGAAGCACGATATAACTTAGTTAAGCTTACAAGAACACGTATTTACCAATAGAAATAACGCATTTAAATTGCATGAAAACTACTTCTCAATAATTGCTAGGTGGTGCCTTATTATGCCAGCCTCATTTCATTGTCTTTTTTTATAGAATTAGTACCTACATAGTTACTGTTATATTATAGTTGTCGACAATGCGATACCGCGTAATGACAGTTGCTAATATGGTTTAATTTCATTTGTCAAGATTTTTTTTTTTCTTGTGTTGTTTGGGCGAAATATCAGTTTGCTACATTTAATTTTCAACTTTATGCATCGGTATTGCAGTATCATCGACGAAGTATAATGAAGCCATTTGGTCAGGTAAAGTTCTAGCTAGTAATGTTAAAATATGTTATAAGTGTACTTCTTAAAGTAAAATGAAGTCTCTCTGTGATTCGGTATAATGTCTAGGGCTACATCCTTTGTTTTATTAATGCCTTTATATTTTAGGTAGTCTGTATACACACAGTAGGTACCGATCCGAGGGAAACATTGACGATGGCACGTGTTCAAAACATTTTTTATATGTTATATCAGAAATAGCAGACACGCCGGCACCACTATCAAACTCAAATCTGATATCTTGACCTAGCACAGAGACTACGTCAGTCATGGGTTCCCCCCGCTCTGAACGAATAATGAAATAATATAACTCACCGTCATCGCCGTCGTCCTCGCTTAGGTACATTTGAGCTATTTACAAAATTTACACTTTTGCACATTTTTCTCAAATGCCCTTTTATATTGCACTTAGATTAGAGAACCGACACTTAGATGAAACGTGATTCGAACGACCGCACACAGAACATTTATCGCGCATTTGTTCACTTAGATTCTTGCTAGGCGTTGAGGACGCCACCTTGAAGACATGCTCCTCCACACGTGAACCCGTAGACGTTAAGGTCGTAGAAGCTCCCAAGCAAGCACAGTAAATATTTTTCGCTAATTCAATGGCCTTTGCAAGCGTCAAATCACCGACTCTTTGTGAGAATAGTTTTTCTCTCTCAGGCCCCGGAAACATTCCCATGATGAAACTATCTCGTAACGCATTCTCCAAATTTTGAAATTGACAGTGCTCAGCCAGTCCTCGTTTGCGCGCTGGCCATTGTGCAGGCCATGTAAAATCTGTACCACTCGGCTTAATCGCAATGTTTGATGGTGAAATGTTCACTTAGTAAAATGCAGATGTCTTTAAACGGCACATTATCTCTCTTAGGTAATGCTAAATCCGATACCAACTTATACGTGCCATCGCTGAGTGCGCTTAGAAGAACCGCTCTTCGCTTCCCTTCCCTTATCATCAGTCGAATCATTAATGTCGTTGGCTATAAACCATTGTATTTATCTTATTTTTGTAAGTTTCCCACGTTTGAATACTATGATCAAACGATGAAAGAACTCCAAACGAAATTCCCGTCGACATTTTTCACTTTCTTCCAGAACTTTCGTCGCCAATATTTTAATAATATATGAATAGGTATTGTAATGAAACAGTCAATGATTATAAGCACACTGTCTTTTATTCTTATAAATAAATAAGAGAACGTCGTGAGTATTCTATGTTTAAAAAATGACCAAGGCTTTCTGTATACAGCCAAACAGACAGTAACATATATTACAATAGTATTATTTTACTTTGAGAAGTATATCTACCTACTTATCCAGCTAGTGTAGGTATTTTCTTTATATATTTGTTATAGTGTTTAGTAAAATTTGTATATAAATTATTTCCTATAACTAATTTAGCACTGTAAATATGTATTCAGCAAAAATTGTAGAACAATTCGATTTATTAAAAAAGTTACTTATAGGTAACTTTTATATGCTTTATTTACTTTTGATATGGCCATAAATACTTTTAACAATAAAGAAATTACGCCGACATGTTATAATGAAATCTACTTTGGTTCTTAAATTTCAGTTTACTATTAATTTAATATTTGCTTACCGACTTATGTTTCAAAAAATTGCTTTTACATGATATTTTTGTTAAATTATCCTTTTATTTCTTACTTTTGTTTGTTTCGTAATTTATACATTTGTTGTGTACGAGATATAATAATATGTTATGAATAAATTTATGAAGTACCAAATAATTCTAATATGAGACTTTTGTTACAACGACCTGTATTATATATCCACTATTGTGCTTAACTACTAGACTAGCAACAGTGTAGAGCAAAATTAATAATAAGTCTTTACCTATGAAATTGCCGTTTTTTATAAAAAAATTTAAACGATTTTTTTTCATGTATTTTTTATTTGTATTAATCGAAGTAATCACCCATGCAATCAATGCATCTTTGCCAACGCAGTGGCAGTTTACTGATGCTCTTCTTAATGAAATCAGCTAGACGGGAGGCAACAAATTCTTCAAAGGCATTTTGTTCTGCCTCTCGGGTATTGAATTTTTTTCCCGCCAAAGAAGTTATCCAAATTCTGGAAAAAGTAGTAGACTGTAGGCGCAAGGTCTGGTGAGTAGGGCAGATGACGAAGAGCTTCCAACCCCAGTTCTTGCAACTTGGAGACCGTCTGCTATTCAGTATGAGGTCGCGCGTTGTCGTACAGGAGCAGCGGAGACGAGCGATTGGCCAATGCTAGTTGGAGATGTGCCAGCTTCTCCATCATTGTGTTCAGTTCTTTACAGTACACATCTGCAGTAATGCTCACCCCGTTTGGTAAGAAGCTGTGATGAATCACACCGGCGCTAGATCACCACTTTTCTAGGGGTAAGTTTGCGTTTAGGGCATTGTTTAGGTTCTGAACCAGGATCCAACCAACTTGCTGAGCGCTTGCGGTTAACACACAGAATCCATTTTTCATCGCAGGTAACAATGCGGTTCATAATTCCTTTATTTGTTTGTCTGTTGAGCAGTACAAGGCACGTCTCGACGCGTACTTCGCGCTGGCGATCATTGAGTTCGTGGGGCACCCATTTGTCAAGCTTTTTTACGTTGCCAATTTGACGCAAATGGACCAATATTGTTTTGACGCTAACGTCGAAAGCTGCTGCTAATTCAGCCGTAGATTGTGTATCATCAGCTTCCACAATCACCTTTAATTCGTCATTGTCAACGACCTTCGGACGACCGCGAGGTTAATTTATCAGGTCGAAATTTCCAGAACGGAAGCGAGCAAACCAAGGTGGTGCGTTGGTTTGTAGTGTTAGCTCCGTAAACGTCGTTGATGTTGCGTGCCGCTTGCGCCGCGTTGCACTACAACTAGTTATCACTACATAGTATAAAACAAAGACGCTTTCTCTGTCCCTATATCCCTATGTATGCCTAAATCTTTAAAACTACGCAACGGATTTTGATGCGGTCTTTTTTAATAGATAGAGGGATCGGGTCGCTAGTTATTTTATACAATTAAAATGATTTTGGTAAGTACCAATTGTTAAGTGTCTAACAAATTGTCAAATTTTACCAGATCTTAAAAAAAATGGCATAGCTTCCAATAAACTTCGAATTCGAATAAACATCCCATCAATACAAAGCCACTTTCACTTTTTTCACTTTCAATGTGCGCATAAGTAAGTATTGATCGGTCTGTTGTGAAACACTCCTGGTGATTCATGTATTCCTAGTAGAATTGACAAAAATATGAATCAATATCGGACAAACGTTGCATCAGCGCATAAGATTCACTTTCAATGCGCGCAGGTGGTACAAAGTTGTTGATTGTAGTCGTAGACCTCCTACGGGATTCTGTATTTCTAGTAGCTTGCATCGCGATCGGGCACTCGTGCCTACATTTTGGGTCGCATTTACTAGGGATGCATAACTCAGGAGGAGGTCTTTCATAGACAACGAAAGTGTTACAGGCCCAGATTTATATATTCTATTACGGGTGCTAAAAAGCAATCACCTTTGCCACCACTTTAAGACAGCAACAGATGGTTAATTATGTTAAAAGAAATTACAGACATAGTGTTATTCATTATTTTAATAAGGACTTTTGTTTTTAATGTAATTGTTTATTGACCATGACTGGTAAACTTGACTTTATTACGTGAGGCCTTTATGAAATAGGGATGAAATATATTTCGTAAGTAATTTACTTATTAAGCTTCGTTAAATCAGGTTCGAAAGACGACCCAGCCAATTATAGACCAATCTCAATATTACCAGTGTTTAGTAAAATCTTTGAAAAAATAATACTTAATCAGCTCCAAATGTATATACGATGCGTGGGAGCAGTCGCAAAATGCCATCGGTGTATTCTGTGATCTAATGATTCAAAGGCCTTCGACTGCGTTCAGCACGACTCGCTCTTATTAAAATTACGTCACTGTGGTGTACAGGACGATGCACTGGATATAATGTCTTCATACCTTTCTCAGAAAGTTCAGTGCGTTGACGTAGGTGGTGTAGTCTCGGAATCCTTACAATCCTTAAATCCCGGAGTTTCTTTCTCCGGGTCGTCCACCTAGGTAGCTAGTGAAAGGTTGCAGGTTAGCTAGGGTAGGATTCTCGCCGGCGAGGACCGCGTTGTGCTCCTACCCCTGCTCTGTGATCCAGCGCCTGTAGGCCGTGCCAGCGATCACTTCCTCTTATATCCACAAATCTGACTGATATCAGTGGCACCTTTGGGTTGTGGTCCTAACCCCATAAGGGTGCCCCCAAGTGTCACTTAATTGTATGCTTCCTATTTTTTTTTATGTAAATATGTACTTATTATGAGTAGAGGAATTAATGACACACGGATAGACGGAGTACATTGTCTGTAATGTCCTACAATTAGCAGCACTCACAGGTTGCATAGAATAAGATTAATAACCTATTAATTATTTTTCTTTTTTATTGTGATTTTGACAAGAACAAGTGTATGTAAATACCTAAGTGCTGAATAATTTTTTTTTTTTCATTATAACTTTATAACATGGTATATTTCATTATTCATATATTTTGCATCGATAGAAAAGCAATCGCTCAAAACCATGTTTTTGAAACATGGATTATATTATATCTTTTCTATTTATAATATTAGTATAATTAAACACTGGGCTACAAATGTTTTTATAACTCTTAGGGATATTTGAAAGGTTCAATGTGGGGTAACCACATTATCTTTGGCTCTGTGGTGGTTATTTATGTTAACTCATTGCGATACTTATTTTACGACATTAAAGGTTCAAGCCATTTATTACAAGTTATTACAAGGTATTAAGAAGTTTTATCAAAATAAAGTCAGGGTTTACAAGTATAGTTATAAAGTGAACACCGCGCATGACTTAAGGGCCGTAGCCCAATGGCTAGGGTGTCGGACTTGAAATCATGACGTGGTCGCTGCCGGTTCGATCCCATACCCATTGCACTTCCGTAACACAATCATTTTTGCTTAGCTCGATTGTTTAACAAGAACACTAGTAGTAAGCAAAAACTGTGTTAGTATCTTTAAAGAAAAAAGAAAATTAAATAAACCATATTTATGTTGGTGCTGTAGGTATTCAAGGGCTCGTGCAAGTTCTATGACGATCAGTATAGGCTAAGGGATTAACTTTACTAGAGGCTAATTTTCCTGGGAAATGGGAAAATTAGCCTCTAGTAAAGTTAATCCCATAGCCTATACTGATCGTCATAGAACTTGCACGAGCCCTTGAATACCTACAGCATCAACATAAATATGGTTTATTTAATTTTCTTTTTATATAAGGGATTAACTTTACTAGAGGCTAATTTTCCTGGGAAATGGGAAAATTAGCCTCTAGTAAAGTTAATCCCTTAGCCTATACTGATCGTCATAGAACTTGCACGAGCCCTTGAATACCTACAGCATCAACATAAATATGGTTTATTTAATTTTCTTTTTTCTTTAAAGATACTAACACAGTTTTTGCTTACTACTAGTGTTCTTGTTAAACAATCGTGCTAAGCAAAAATGATTGTGTTACGGAAGTGCAATGGGTATGGGATCGAACCGGCAGCGACCACGTCATGATTTCAAGTCCGACACCCTAGCCATTGGGCTACGGCCCTTAAGTCATGCGCGGTGTTCACTTTATAACTATACTTGTAAACCCTGACTTTATTTTGATAAAACTTCTTAATACCTTGTAATAACTTGTAATAAATGGCTTGAACCTTTAATGCCGTAAAATAAGTATCGCAATGAGTTAACATAAATAACCACCAGAGAGCCAAAGATAATGTGGTTACCCCACATTGAATTTTCAATAGGAAAGTACTGGGGACTCATAAAGCTAGTCTCAAGTTGGATTACACGGTTCTTATTACACAAACGATTTCGTCAATGTCTTTTATTTCGAGAGCGCATGAGTTTTTGGCTTACTATTAGTTTACATATTCACGAAGAAGTAGCAGCCGCAAGCATAATACCGACCTATAAAAAAGTAATGAGTACCTACTACCATATAGCAAAATAATATTTGTTCACTTTACAAATCAAAATATTATGGCCGCCACGTATCACATGATCCAATAAATATGTCTTAAGAAATTAAGTAAGTATGGAAGGATTCAGCCTCGACTCGAACATAATTTAATACTTATATTCAGATGTTAACAAGCCTGAGACTGTATATAAGAATAAAAAAGTATCTAAGATTTGAGAACAGTATCTGTATGGTATCTAATTATTCTCTTAGTCAGCGCGAAGCCAGCTATTGCGCTAGAACACAGCCGTTAAACAGCTTAATCTACACTTAGAGCTGTATAATTTGGGGCCAATTTTTTGGATATAACGGCTATATATCCGGATATACAGCCCTAAATACAGCAGATTTGTACATCCTAACTTCTTCAAAATTTTTATTGTACAGCGCTTATACAGTTTTCAATGTTACCTGGGTGTAGAGATGTGTACCTCACTCATGAGGTGCCTCATTTGAGGTACTCGTGATCGCAAATTGAAAGAGTTACTCGAATTTCAACATTGAACCACCTCACTCCTCATTCACGCGTCAAAAACTCATGAGTGAAAGAAAATTATGTGAGTGAGGGAGACGTAAAAATCAGAATCGTGAGTACTTATGAGTCGACGCAACCGTCCGCCCCGCTGCGCCTCGGACTATCGGCTGAGTTCGGCTCGGGCTCGGCTCGGCTCGTAAGATACGCTGACATACGACTCCTCGCCTCAAATGAGGGGTACCTCGTGAGGACCTCGCGAGGCAAAATGAGGTACTCCCTCAACCTCATATAAAAATGATGAGTTACCCATCACTACCTGGGTGACCATCAATCTCTCAAGGAGATCAACCATATCATACAGCTTACTAGGAGCGTAGTGCGTACCAGATACTGGCCGATTTCCTACAAAAATTTGGATATCAAAACGTGAATAAGGCACTTCTCTTCTCTTGAGTTATAGGCACTTATTATAACTGAATCGCATTCGGCGGGACGTAGGTATTCGCTGTGAATGAAACCATTGCGAGATTCAGAAAACTGAAGCCGCGCCATCTAGTGACTACTGAGTTAACTACAGAACACCTAAACCCTAGTTTCCGGCCGTATTTAAACCTAGATATCTTAAGGTCAGGGATTGATTTAAATACATAATGTTTTTTTTTCATGTTTTAGGTACTTAAGGTGTGGAATCAATTTATCAACCTGCAGCCGTTAGAATATAACGTTTCTAATAATGCTAAATTAGCGAGACACCATGTCTCTGCACGAGTGCTACAATATAATAATGTGACTACATCGGGCAATTATATTGGTTAAATTTAATACTGTATAATATTATTTTTGGTTAATTTTTAAAACGATTTTATTTCATCCGAGTTATGTTTATTTCAATCATAACTCGGATAAAATAAAATCGTTAAATTTGCCTTATAAAGTAAAATTCAATAATACGCGAGGGTAAATGTAGAAAGTTATCTTTTAACATTCATATATCATAGATCTTTTATTAATATAATCTCAATCATGTTTAGCTATCGCAAAGTTTAAATTCTTCTGCTCGATTTATCTTAAATAATAATAAATTGTGCAAATAAATTTTGCATGCTGAATTATAAATATTGGCTATTATAATAGCTTATAATAGCCAATATTTATAATTCAGCATGCTATGTTATTATGCTAAATCTACTTATATCTATACATATATATAAAAATGAATGTTTGCCTGTATGTCCTTTATAGAATCGAAAACGGCTGGACCACTTTGAATGGTTTTTTTGTATGCGTTTCGGTGGCAGGACATAGTCTATCGGGTCAGCTTGTATATAATAATATATAAAAGCGAAAGGTCATTTATTTACCCACTCACTCACGAAATCTGAGAAACTACTAGTGCTAGGAGTCTCAAATTGAATAAATTTGGCACGCAAATAGTTATTATGACTAACACAAGATTCAACGGATGTTTTAGATTGTGTCAATCAATCAGCTTATATGTGTCGACTGCTAGACATAGACATCCCCTATTTTGGGCCACTTTCAGGTAATCGTACCATTTTGCCGGAGGGGGTGTCCTACCTAACGTTTGGTGAGACGTGGTCTCCATTCTAGGACGCGGCTGTCAGTCCTAGCATGACATGGCAAGCCCCAATAAAAGTGACAATTCACTTCCACTTGCTTATTGTGGGTTTTATGTCGGTAACTTAAGTTTTATGTCAAACTAGCGACCGTCCCGGATATGCACGGGTGCAATCATAATAATTCCCCGGTCGATACCGGTACCGCAACCGCTACGTCCCTGCATTTTAAATCTGAAATGTATTCGAAAATATTCATTAAAATTACTGTAAAGGGCCATATTGATCTATATTAATGCATTGTTTATTGATTAAAAACTTAATTAGATAAGGATTAATGCTGAATTGCTTAAAATCAAATAAATAAGCCGTTATTTCTCGTGGGTTATCCATTAGAGATAGACATATACCATCGCGGACTTTTGTGTAGACCTTTTTAAGGTGTACAATACTGTAGAACATTATTTTGATTTATCTCGTAGGGTTTAGCGTTTGCAATGTAAGCGCAAAAAAGTGTTTATTTACGACATCACATTTGAAACCTCTAAAATTATCAACAAAAATCTAACAACTAAACAACAAAAAAGTGACTGTATTGACAGACATTTATTTGTTTTATATCTTTATATAAAACAAATAAATGTCTGTCAATATAGTATTATATTCCCAAATATTATTTAAACTATCTTCAAGTTTCGATAGCTCGCACTTAAGTAATAGTGTAGGTAATAATCAATTAGGTACACATATAAAATTGGTAAAATCAACTATTTTGTAAATGGGCGATTTCTAAAAAGTGGTGGTAATCCATAAAATGTTGCGAAACCACTATACAAGTATTGACTTCTATTAACATTATAAAGATTTTTAATTTGCATACCTATAATGAATAAATTTCGGTTTGTTTGTAATTTTATGATAAAATTCCTACAAGAACGGGATTTCCGCAGGTATAAAAAGATAAAAACAAGCAAGCAACGTACGGACATAAAAATACTATGGGATAGTAAATAAATAACACATATCAAGAATGTCTGATGCATTGTTTTATTAATATTATTATTTTGTCACCTTAATAATTAGGTACATACCAAAGTTACAAATTTAGTGTGATTTAACAAATAAATATGTTTTGATTTAGTAAGATATGTCGCCACATTGTTTATGACTTACAGACACTTAATGCAATAGTCAGATATTTAGATTTTAATACTATATATTACATAACATTACGGAAAAACGAAATGTACCGTAACCGTACCGCGCCTTAGAGCGGGTTTACAGAGACAAGGGAAATCGCGAGTGAAGAGTTAGGCGCGGCTGATTTCTGAATGAAAATGAAATCGCTTCTACGTAAACGCTTATCATACTATATGCTTGAACGCCACGCGCTTCTCTCGATGTCTCCGTAATTGAGGAATTAGGTAGGGTTAGATGCGGTGAGAGTGTACTGGAGCGGCCGTTTGGTCAGTGCACCATTAAAACTTCATGGTCATACCTTTTAGGTCCCCTCCTCACCGCACTTTCCTAACGCTATTATAGTGCTACCGACAAAGTATTACTTTCAAAATAGGTCCTCAGTATAAAAATGTTAAATATTTGACCAGTGCATTTTTATACACGGATAACATTTATATTGATGTATTTAAAGTCAAAACATTGCATGATATTTACAAGTGAGCACCATTTAACATCAGGCTATGCCTAATACATTACAAATAATATTATTTACATTTCAGAGTTTTATATTTGTATCAAAGTAATAATAATTTATAACGTAACGAAATACATACTTCAAATCATATTTTTAGAGGTAGAAGGTAGTTTGTCACTTTGCAGTTTCCCAAAATAAACCTTGATTCCATGTTAAAATTACGAAGTAAAAATGACAATAAAAAAATGGGTTTATTTTTCGTGCTCCAAATTTACGTCTATTTCGTCGTAAATATGTCATAAACTACTATTACCAATAAAAAAAATACAAGAATTATGAAATTACTTTACCAAATTACAACTTGTAGGCTTATTTCGAAATTAAACCACTATTAGAGCAAAATGCTTTGTATTGAACTGTGATCCAGGTTAGATTTAGGTTGGAGCTAGATCAAGTTATAGTTCACCCATATCAAAAGAATAGGTGAAGTTTCAAGAAGACTGGATTGGGGTATATATTATATACTTTAAGGTGTAGAGTATATATGTTAGTTAAGAAATAATAAAATGTATTATTTCGCACAATTTTCTCTACTAACGCAATCACTATATGTAAAACTATTTACTGTCAAAGAATGGAGAATATTTTGGAAGCAGCATAGGTACTTTACATCAACGAATTCAGTCCCAATGGTATGGTTCTTGAATTTATTACATTAAGTTCATACAACAAAACAAATGAAAAACAATTGAAACAAGTACAAAAATAATAATTTATTGTAAATAACAAGCAAAAAGATAAAGAATTATTAGCTTAGCTATCTTAGTGCAAATTTAGTTATGAAACAATTTTACGATTGGAGATTAACTTGTTCACATTACAAATTGTGTGTACCTATTAAAAGAAAAATACATTGAGGACAATGTTAGGCACCATTCAAATAAAATAATTAGAGTAGAAACGCAAACAAAAATAACAACAAGACTAACATTTTTGTTTTAGTATTAATTCACATAATATCACAAAGAGCATAGAATAATTTACTTATAAATAATCACAAACGTTTATTTCTATATATCTATAATAATTTAAGCAAAAGTTTAAGCAAGGAATGTGAAAAGGGAAAATAATGTAAGGAACCCTTGAAATTTATCGAAAACTATATACAGGAACAAATTCGACAGCCTCTACAAGGGAAGCTAATTTTTAATATAGGCTTTTATTTATAGTCTGAAGGCGTCCGGTTAAAATTAAATATACACATGATTGTTTAGTTGTTGCTTATTATAACATGACGATTAACCATCAGTATTATTGAAACATAACATTTTTCATTCACATTATTGAAACACAACAGTACTTTTGAAACATAACATAAAAAAAACAAAACCATGTTTTTTTTTCCAACAAAAAAAGTTTGTTTCATATACAAGATGAGCGAGTCTTGGAATACAATAATCCAGGTCTATATACAGGGTTATTTTTAAAACACCAATAACCTTTTAGAGGGTGAAAGTACTGATGATTGTAAACAACTTTTACTATGGGACCAACCCTGAAATCGCGAAAATAAAATCAGCTGTATCATACATTTTGTCGAGGTAAGTAAACATAAATGTATGGAACAGCTGATTTTGTTTTTCGTAATGTCAGGTTTGATCCCGTAGTAAAAGTTGTTCATAATCATGATATCTTCTATTCCCCAAAAGGTTGTTGGTGTTTTAAAAATAACCCCGTATAATCTAGGTCGTATGGAACGGTCGCCCCAAATACATATTTGATGTCATTTTAATCTATGATTTATAATGCTATTGAAAAAGTATAAACAGCAATCGGTTGTCGTTCCAGAAATAAATCATTTCGGTCAAGTGCACAACAAAAGAACTGAACTGAACTTAATCATTCCGCTAATATTAGCAACGACTAAGAAATGACGATATAGATAATAATGTGGTGAAGAGGGAAATCAAATTTAATTTTGTAAAGGAAAAAGTTTGTATGGACGTGAGTTACTTATCTTTATGTAAAAAACTGCAGGGCCGTTTGTTCTGATATTTTGTACATGCATCGTTTATAAGGTACGATTAATACTTAATTTAATTTATTTATCTATCATTGATACGATAAATTATTTTCAATGCCATGGATACGGATTTATTTTTTTCATTCCATATTAAACAGAAGTAGCGTCAATTCCCTAACATATTTTTAAGGCATGAAAACTTCTAAGAAAAGAAAAGTTTTTGTACCAAGTACGATGATAATTTTATTAAGTTTGTAGTGCCCGAAAAGTTCATTTATATTATTTTATACAAGGAATAATATTTTATACTTTTTACGAGCAACACAGTAGCTTTTAAAACTGATTTATATATAGTACTATAGTATAGTTAAAATCTCGCTGCAGACTTGGTCATAAATCATAATCGGAATAGGGATGTGCGCTAGTTGCGCCCGCGCAAGGCCATTATCGATAACAGAATCATTAAGGTTATCACGTAAACATACTGCATTCATTAAGTATGCAGGGTAACTAATGAGTACTAACGTGTTTTTACGAGACTTCCTTCTCGTAAGGACACATTAGTATCCATTAGTAATTCTATAAACAGAAGGTAATTATATAAAAACTAATATGTTTTCACGTTCTTAATTACATAAAAAGAGGGTAATTAACAAATATGTTTTTGTCTCCTTTGCTACCCGCTAGTTGCGTCGTGCTATTAAGTATATATAAATCGCTTTAAAAAGAAATTCATGTGGATGATGATGACGATGACTCAGACGAAGAATTTTAATTTTCTATTTTTAGTTTTAAACTCGTATATACGTTCTTTTGTTTATATATTTAATATGCTTTGTAGTAAATTTGGTAATAAAATAAAAAAATGTGTATTTATTTCTGTCACCCATTTATAAATATATAAAACTATCGATATCACTCATCGACTGCAGTGATACACAGGACTACGTGTGGTCGTGGCCTGCTCATAAAGCCCGTGAGTGGGAAAGAGAGCGAAACACTCGAATGATTTATGACCGAGTCTGCAGCGAGATTTTAACTATAGTATAGCGACCCGCCCCGGCTCTATACGGGTACAATGCGAATAGGGACAATGGGACATTTATACTATGTAGTGAATATACGTAGGTTATTATAAAAATAATGTTTAACTTTAAAGGCAATCCAAAATACCAATATGTTAATAAATAAGTTTTTGTACAAAAAGTTAGTAAATCAGGGATTATGTTCATTCAACGTTTTAAGCATGATTTTAAAGTATTTTAAACTAATAGCAATGTCTATTCATTTTTTGTTTTATAAGTGTATTTTTCCTACTAACATAAGCTTTATTAAATACAACCTTCCGAAATGAAACAACAGTACAAATCTCAATACAACCAGTTAACAATTTCCTCCAGTTTCCTCAATAAATAAATAAACAAATATCATGTTTGACATGATAGTGTGTTCTTTATTAAATTGTATAAGTACTAAGCCGAAACCGCATAAAACAAAGAAATATGTTTCACATTCATTTATAGAATGTTTCTCTACATATATTATTTTACTTGTCACTATATAAATATTAAATGTACACTTTTGTTGTAAACAAACTGAGCCTTTCGTTACAAACTTCAGAATGTGGAGTATATACAAAATGTTGCAAGCAGACACTTTATTTTAACAGTCCAGCGATCCAGAGAGAATTAAAAAAACAATCACGTCTGTTATATAAGAGTTACATTGAACTGGGTTAGTCATAAAAAAAAACTGTCGCCTTAAAAATAAACCGTTTCATTATATCAGAAATAAATCAGGGATAGTACAAATTTCAAGAATTTGATGCGCTTTTTCAAATTTATAAAGGCTATGATTGTTTGGTGTTACTTATTGCATTAAAATGTTGTAATTTAAAGTATTTTGATGGATATCATTATATCTTTGATCGCTTACTATTGTGGATATAGATTTATTGATATCCATGGAACCTCGAACAAAAAAAAAGGTCATAGCCAATGCGATAAAATTATGCTATACTTAGTATACTGTGATGTTAAGTTTGTAGTTACATACAAATAAGTACGTAATTGAATATTAATATTTTGTAAATATACTATCATATTTAAAGTAAATTTGTCAGATTTCTACACATAACTTAAGTTCATTTATTGTGATATATCGATATTGCACACAGATTTACTTCTACATCGGTTTTATATAAAATAGACAAGACTCAATTTAGGTTCGATTACCCCATGTAGTGCAATTATTTGGAAGTTATTTCGCATAATAATCTACATTATAATATCTGCAATTCAGACAATGTAAATCGCAATAGTCGAAATTAAAATTCGTTCAATAATTTATTGTAATTCAAAAGCCTATTCCATGAATATTTCCAATATCATTTCATATGTGTAACCAAAATAACAAATAAAATTAAAGTAGGTATATTTAGGATTCGAAACAGCAATCTTAAGAAAGACACCTAATTCCTTGACCATAGCTATAGTAAATCCTAACGGACAGTCCAATTACGTAAAAATGCGACTGCAATAATTTTAAATAGATAGTAAAAATAGCAATTACATCGCTATATGGAATTTTGTTTACGTTGAACAGTAACAACAATATAAATTGTAGCTACACTTGACGACTTTTACCAATTGCTATAACAAATCGACATTTTTCGTATAATCTGCGAAATAATTAGAAAATAACTTCCGCTGCGTTGCATATGATGAAATGTGGTTGTACAACTATTTGTCACGTAATGCATTATCGATAGATGGCGCTGAGTTCACAATAGAAACGTGAAAGCAGAATGATAAATTTAGACAATCGGTTAGAATTTTGAGTGTCGAAATGGTCTAGGCATAGCTTTGTTTTAAATTGGGATCAATAATAATTTATTATTCTTCAATTCATAATCCATGTCTCTATTTTTTTAACCATTACTGCAATAAAAACCTATTATATAAATAAATGACTTCACACCTTAAGTGAATAAATGAGTCAAATTCACAGCTCACATTTTGGTTAAAGATACAATATGTATTACTTTTAACAAATTACATAACACGTTCAAAATGAACATCCCTATTGTTTATTTATCAATATATGACGTAGAATTGAGGCACATTTACCTGACATAAATAACATAAGGATATAGATGAACCGTCGCGCGTTGTATTCATTCAATCGTCCGCATCGACATAATACATGTATGTGGGCCCTGTTAACTGATACCTACATTACGTTTCTTAGTAAACTATTACAACAGTACAATGCCTTGAATACGAATATCAGTATATTCAATAGATTAAAGCCAGTGATACACTGGAGGTCAAATGTCCCACAATATGTCAGGGGCCACCGATTTCGCTTGACACATCGCGCGATTTAATTCCGTAGCGACGACACGTGACACGCGATTTTGTCAGACATCCGACAACGTCGTACTACTCGAAGTGGCTGACCACATGTATCACAGGACTTTTGACCCCTAGTGTATTTTCCATATACATATAGTCCCCGTTTTATATATAGCTCAAAAATGTTTCCTCTCCTTTTCTTCCTTATGTTACTTAAATAAAAGTAAACATTTAACATCTAAAGTTGTTCAAACTTGCTCTAGAATAACATTAGTTGTAGGTACTTTAATAAATACTCGTGGATCTATACAAAATCTACTATCACCCGCAATCTCAAGTTTCTTCGTATTTAAGATAAAAATACCATATTCTCTAATAAACTACCTACTTTATAACAGTAGTCTTAAATAAAATTAAAAAGACCTTCAAAAATATTAGTTAGCTGTTCATAGTACACATAGCGGTCGTGAGTTAGTTTTTTATAACATTTTTAATAAGACACTGTCAGTCTATCGTTTCGGTAAATTTATATTTTCTACTACAGTTACGGCGGCAGAAGAAAACACAGTCCTTAATATAAATAAAAAACAAAATCACATCAAATATCAGATGAGAATGATGACACGTCATACTAATAAAGCGCTAAGATTGGCAAATGGCACGACGAACCTATAATGGTGCATTCTGATTTTAAGAAAGAAATACGATTCCATTTAATTTTGTTTTCTTATATTGTGCTTGTAATATTATGCACAATGAGAATGTTTATTTTAGAATCAAAATATTTTTTTAATTGATAATTTATCAATACGTATTAACTGTTTTTCTTGTGCCAGCATGACTGTATCATTTAGTATTCATTTCATAGCAATACCACAATGACACCCAATATGAAGATGCTTTCGAAAACAATTAATCTCAAATCAGAACAAAATAAAAGTATTAACATTTTATATTTAATATAATAATATTCATTGTATTATTAATACATCGCCAATGCTACTATTTATGATTAATGTTATTATTTGCCCTATTTGAAAAAATATACAAAATCTATTAGATTATTTGATGGCGAAAATATATATTATATTTTACTCAACTACGGACGGTGATTGGACTTTATTAACAACACTTTATACTGTCACTTGTTACAGTACTGAGTTTTCTTTTTCTCTTTTGAAAAAGGAATGTTTCGCGGGACACTTTCCAAAGGCATAATTCACGAACACGAAAGCAATTTACTAGGATACATTATGTGTGAGTATTGCTTGAGCAATAGAACCATTTAATTGGCAAACGGTATTCCTAAGTGAATGTCCTGTTTTAATTGGTTATTATTCATGAAGAGGAGTGTTAGAGTCCATCATTGGACAGTTTGGATTAATATTCAATATGTAAAACTACTAGGGCCAAGAAAAGTATTTCAGCTTTTACCGCCATTTAAATAATGAAATCCTAAATTAATGTTTGTGATATAATTATTATATTATACCTAAATAGTAAAATCATAAAATAAAAATATAAATACTTACGTTAAATATTTACATGCATAGAATTAATGTCATCAAATGTAAGTTAGGTAGCACAGCTACTATTTGGGTTATGAGTATCTACATAATTAGCACTTTCAAAAGTCCCATTATGCACTAGGGGGCAAATGTCCTACGCAAATGTAGTCACGCTATGTCCGACAACTTCACAACACTTCCCCCAACGTCGCTGGCGACACGTTGAGGAAATTTACCCCCTACTGTATCCGTAGCTTTAAACTTAAACGTAAGTCTATAGTTAACATGATGTTATTACTCATTCTTCATGTCACACAATCTCGACACTAGAGGGAATCGTACGATGCGTAGTTGATTCGCGTAGTCGCAGACAATCGCGTCTTTTAACGGCAATATTTGTCGTACAAATATACAGCCGTCACTTTGGCCTGGAAAATTAAATATAAGATTTATTAAGCTGTGGATCATAGCAGTTTCTATTATGGCCGATTTATGAGTTAAGCACAGTCGACATTCAAAGGTACAGTAGTGACAGCTACTGTTCTGCTCTACTCTACTCTAATGCAGTAGAGCAGTTATGGCTAACAAGGTTGATTCGCTGTAAATAGCAGAGCGCATACGCAGGTTGCTTATAGTTTGTAGTTTTGAAACAATTAAATAAGCAGTAGACCTTTACGCTCGGTGAGATAGTAATAATCTCGTAATAATATGTCTTTCTTGAAAATACTGTACTTATGGACTTCTCACTATTTTTTTTTATCTCTTACCAAAAATGTTACAATCAAATCGGGCTTATTAAAGCAGAGATCAGCAAGGAAAATGTTTTCCTTTTGAGAAATGTTCAGCAAAAGCGTCTATTCTTTCCAAATTTTATTTATGTAATCATTTTCATATAATGAATGCGTAAGTTTGTATGTAAGAATGGATGGAAAGGGGACATGTTTGATACTCAAAACTAGCTAAAACGGCTGAGCGGACAAACAAAAATGTCAAAATTTCCCAGACATATATTATTGTATGCAATAAAAAATATGCTGCTTTTAAGCCCTGAAAGACTTTAACGTATATATTACGACAAATAATGTGATAGAATCAGAAATTTAAATGGAAAAATGAAAAATTGAGCAATTACACCGACGTGCTTATCTACCGCCTTAATTAGCGCCTATCGTAATCATATAAGCTTTTTTTATTTATTTATTTACTAGAATCGATACAGTACAATGATTACAAAATACATCTGAAAAAGGCGAGAATGTATGTAGGACTTATGTTAAGAGGATATGTTATAATAATTGGTGATTCAAGGTCCGTATACAAATTGGCTATATCATGTAGAACTTACCTAACAATACTCTTCGTATGACGTCACCACTGCTCAGGTCGTACGCAGTCAATCCGCTGCGGTCACCCATCACCAGCATCGTGTGGGTGAGCGGCAACATCCGACTCATGTAGTTCAGTCCCTGACGCAAATCACAAAACTGTTGACTCGCGGAAATCCGACTAACAGATTATCGACCAAGTCTCATTAAAGATGATAATTGTAATAGACCTCTTGTACTTGATTTCTTTCCAGGTCTGGTTGGTTGAGGGACTACCCTCTGTGCCTCGGAAAGCACGTTAAGCATTTGGTCCCGATTATTATAACATCATCTATAATAATCGAATATCATGGAACGGAGAGCAGTGTTTACTTGTGTAATACAAAATAATACGCTAAAACACTTTTTTTTAATTTCTTTTCCGGGTGGAATTTCATTGAGGTATTCCCACCGCCGCTGCAGTATCCGAGCGCTGGCGGTGGGATATGTGGGACTCGCCCTTTCCATAGCAGTGGTATGCTAAACTCATACCACGAGGAGAGGACCCTACACTACTAAAACCTCCCGGACACTCCATCGATCCGCCGTTGGCGGGACGCGGACACGCCTGGAAAGCGTGGTGACTACGGCAAATACCACCTCGGAAGGAGGCCTATGTTCAGCAGTGGACGTTATAAGGGCTGATGATGATGATGACTCTCCATTTTTTCCTAAATACACGTCTATTTCATACACACCGTTCTTTGCACATGTCATCTTTCACACAGTCCATATGTCGCAGCCGGATCGTGTAGTCCGCCATGTCAAATTACGGCTAGCCGTTATCAAACAGGGCCGTTTTAAAATGCTTCGGTTGAATAATAAGGAGGATTGGATGCGGCTGATTGGAAAATCCGTGCGAACGCATTCGACGCCATACGTTTTTCAACACGCCAAGCCGTATTGTAATACAAAGAGTAAATAGCCGCGTTGGTTTAAAAAAACCATTGGTATAGGTTTAGGTTATTTTTCTTTTACCACCCCATAAATCCGCCGTTATAAAAAAAACGGATAGCCGTAATGTAATGCGGCAGATTGATCTGGCTGCGATAAATACATAACATAGTAGATATTACTCCATATTATAAAAACGGATAACGCAAAAAAGTTACAACTTGGGTATGAATGACATAAGTATATAACTTCGATATAAATGTCTTAGCTACCTACGTTTTACTAAACATGCCAAACCTATTTTAAATATGAAATGTACTAAGTTCATATAATCAAGACTATAAATAAATAAATAATACAGTAAAAATAACAACGAAATCATATTGCAATAACCTTACAGTAATTAAATTAATTTTATTGAAGTCATGTTAATATCGTTATGTAATTACCCTCTTGAAAACCGGCAATAAAAGATTACCCAAAAATGCTGATCGGGATACAGGGGGGACGTCATATTAGACATAGGCCTTATTAAAATAATAATTAATAAATACTATAATAATACTCTCACAGCACTTATACCTACTTTTAATACCTAAGTTTCGATTAATACCTGTACATAGTCTATATTGTATATAGACTATGTACAGGCGAAATCGTAACTTAGGCCGTGGTACGGTTTTATACAAAGACTAACTTCCCATGCACGGTTTCAGCCGCATAACTCCCGTTTCCGTAGGATATCATAATTAAATATAGCTTATGTTACTCCTTGATAATGTAGCTTTCAAATGGCGTTTTTTTTTAACAAATCGGACCAGTAATTCCTGATAAGCGCGCTTAAGCAAACAAACAAACTTTTTGGCTTTATACTTAATATTTGTACAGAATATAGAAAAGAAAGAAGATTATAAGCTTACAATATGTACAGAATTCAGCATATGCCCTTGGAAGCGATCCCAAATACACATGCGTTCGTCCGCGCCCGACGATACTACGTACGAAGCCGTGTACGCAAGTGACGTCACCGCACCGTCGTGTGCCTGCATACTGTATAGACATGCACCTGTAATGTATAATAATATTGATATTCAAGCAAAACTTTGTTTATTTATGGTGGTTTCAGTATATTCCAATCATATATATATAAATAAAATTACAATATATCAAAATCGAAGCTTTCTTTAGCAGTTTTTTTTCGGTGGACGAAACACAAAAGACTAAAATTTTAATACTTTAATGGGCAAATAGGCGAGCGAAGCTCCAGCCTTATTAAGCAGCCTTCTTAAAAATTACCCACTAAGCAACCTACGCAAGGGCTACCTCAGCGACGCAGGGGATTGAGGAATAATGATTTTTAGTATTTTTTTTAGGGGCAAAGAATAACTCGCATGCCGCAACAAACAAAGACTAGTCGTTGAGCCGCTTGAAAAAGCGTTCTTTTTTTTCGGAAGGACTTACGTAGTAAGGCACTAGGCTTTTGCTACTTCGCCGGGCATAAAGGCGAATAGAGCTCCAGCCTTAATAAATGGTTTAAAAACTACAAACTAATCAATGAACCACGGTGTTCCGGTGGAATGTCTAGGAAATTGAAATTGAACGGTTGCTAAGCGGTACATAGATACTTCTAAATATGTACCCCACCCAGTATGAGTGAATACAGTGTTCGCGTACGTCATAATCGGTCGATTGTATCGGTCGTATATATACACACACATTTTAACATTTGATACATAGTGTATAAATAATTAACAGTACGAACCTGTATGCAAGTCCCATACACACAGGAGACCATCTTGTGAGCCGCTACCTGCGATGGTCGGCGTCGTGTGGTCAATGAAACAACTTGTGATGGGCCCGCAGTGACCGTGCAATGTGAACAATGGATTCAGGTCTGCACTTGAAAATACCTAGTAAATACATAATAGTATAAGTCTCACCTTAACACGTATTAAAAAAACATTAAGTAGCCTGATTAATACTAGAAGATTAATGTGATATTTATTGCAATCGCAATTAATTTAGACCTCAGCACCATAAGGACGGATGTACTAATAAAAAAAAAACAAACAAATAAATGATTTACTATGATGGTTCAAAGTGCCAGGTTACGATAAAGGCACTTTGAACCATCATACCACGAATGTTTCTGTCGTATAATGGCACATCACATGTTATGCTTAATATGATCAACGTACGATATGACATCCTCAAAGTAGTTGTACAGGAATGGTTGGTAGTGTTCCTCTACAGAAAATGAAGGCGATTTTGCGCGATAAAGATTAGTTATTATCCCTAGTTCTAGATGGCGCTGCTAATCATTGTGTTTTTTTTTCTGCACAGCTACTGTAGGTGACGCTACATAGTGTTTACAAATACTAAATTATGTTAACGATACGTTAGATGCTTAAGCCGGTCAAGTTTCTTGAAATACGTCAACTACCCTCAGTGCCTCGCTTATCCTAAATTAGTTAGTCATTGTTCCCGTAATTTTACGTATACTTACTTTAAGTACATGATCTTGTCCACCAGTGAGCACGCGGCCTCCTTCCGAATGCATTTCAGTGATCGGCTGCTGGTGTGGTCGACATTGAGCTATCCGCACGCAGACGACTTCTGGCAACAACAATGTTATAATCGTGTTAAATAAATCGATTATTATTTTGAACAAAAACGTATATGACATGTTGACACATATGACATACCGCCGTGGTTCCCGGCTTAGAATAGACCACGCCATATCTTCCCATGGGTGTCGTAACATGCGACTATGGGACATACACCTAATGGTTGGACAACAGCATCTATCAGCTTAAAGATACTCCCATCTTACTGCAATCACCAATCCACCAAGCGTTGTGATAACGACAATATCCCTCAACGACCTCGGCTTACCAAGGTCTGTAAAAGGGAAGAATCTTGTTCAGCAGTGGACCTAAACGGACTTCTAAAGGTGGATGACATATCTTCTAGTAGTGTTGCTTAGCGCTGGTTTAAAATTTCATACCTTTAGAAAATTACCAACATATCAAATAAGATTTTGTTCTAGGGACCCATTTATTTTGTGTACTTGTTACTTCTAATTGTTTTAGTTATTGGGAGGTTTCATTAAATTCTCACAAATAAATACCATTATTTTTAAAATGTAGTTCTGATGAATTGAAAAAAAATGAAGCTATAATGATTGTAGAGAACGGACTCAAGTCATTGTTTAATGATAGGTCAACTATTTTTGTAAAAAAAACATGTCTATTTTAAAATTTAAATGGTAGGTACATTTCAATAGTTATACTGATGGTATACATGGTTGCATCCTGTTCCTCCATGCCCCCTCTCAATCGCCCAAATCAACGCCCCGCGTTTGACGACGATGAGAAGACCGAATGCCTAGCTAATAGTCTAGAAACCCAATGTACGCCTAGTACTCTACCTGTAGACCCAGTCCACCTCGCAGAGGTCGACGCCGAGGTTGAACGTAGATCAGCAATTCCCGCAAATGGGGAGGACGACCACAATGACGTGCTACCGGCAGTTACCGTAGACGAAGTGAAATCTTTGATCAAGGACTTACATCCTAGAAAGGCCCCAGGTCCCGACGGGATTACCAATCGAGTGCTTAAGCAATTCTCGATCCCTCTGCTGTGCCTCTTGACCGCAATTTTTAATACGGCTCTAGCAAATAACATATTTCCACACCAGTGGAAAGAAGCCACCGTGATTGGTATTCCGAAGCCTGGCAAGCCAAAGCAGGATCCCACTTCTTATCGCCCTATAAGTCTTCTCAAATCATTGGGAAAACTTTACGAGCGCATAATATATGCCCGACTACTAACATTTACTATGAATAATAACCTTCTTCCAGATGAGCAGTTTGGTTTTCGAGCCAAACACTCTTGTGTTTACCAAGTGCACCGCATTCTTGAACACATCCTTGTTAAATCAGGCAAACACAAATGTCATACTAAAGCACTCTTCTTTGACGTAGCTAAAGCGTTCGACAATGTCTGGCACAATGGCTTAATTTATAAGCTCTACCAACTCAAAGTGCCGGACCGTCTCGTGCACATCATACGAGAATACCTCTCGGGGAGAACCTTTAGGTATCGTGTAGAAGGAGATTACTCTTCTCCTCACCCGATCAAAGCAGGGGTGTCACAAGGCTCAGTACTTTCGCCACTCCTGTTCTCGCTTTACACAAGTGACATCCCGAAACCCAAGAAGGCCCATCTGGCACTCTTCGCGGACGATACCGCTTTATATTACTCGGACCTCAATCCTACTGCAATTCACGACGCTCTACAATTCGCATCAAATGCCTTAGGCAAATGGTTCAGAAAGTGGAAATCGAAGTCAATCCGACAAAGAGTGCCGCTGTACTCTTCTCGAGATTCAACAGCCCACCGGTCATTCCACCGGTCAAGATGTTTGGCGAACCAATCCCTTGGGAACGGCAAGCCAAGTACTTAGGCGTAATCCTTGACCGAAAGCTAAACTTTAGAGCGCATGTAGAAACCGTTCGTGCACGCGCTTCACTTACGCTCAGACGACTACACTGTCTCTTAAATTCACGCAGTAAACTATCACTTGATAACAAGGTTAGGATTTATACCACGTGTATACGGCCGATTATGACGTACGCGAGAACTGTATTCGCTCATACAGCGTCTAGCAGTTTGTACCGCTTACAAACTGTCCAAAGTTGATTCACTCGACGTGCCGCCGGGGCACCGTGGTTCATTCGTAATCGCAACCTGCATTCTGATCTCCAACTGCCTTCCATCACCACTGCTTGATGGAAGGCACTTGGAGATCAGAGTCACAGAGTTCAGAGCATGAAAGAGGCGTCGAAACGCTTCTTTGAATCCGCGGCTCAACACCCAAACCCGTTGGTTGTTGCAGCATCCGACTACAGGCCTTTGCCTACAAAGCGTCGTAAACACCGTCGGCCTCGGGGCGTCCTAGACGACCCGGACGACGAGATCACAACTTACCAACTAGCAGTACAGAGACTGCAAGAAACTAGCACCACTATACAGAGAACACTCTATCCGACCCGCTGGAGAAGAGTGCGCCCGCGAACGCGACGCGTCCCCCCTCGCCCTCCCGACCCTTAGTTTGCTAAGAAAATTCCGATGGCCTCGTAGACCCGAAGTCCAAGAGGCCCGCGAACTGTAAAGTAGAGCGACAGTTGCACAAAACTTCAATCTCCCCGTCAGCGACCACCCTGAGCCGAGGTCTAAGTCCCACAGGGCCCTTTTGCGCAGGTTGTTTAGTTTGTAGTGTTTAAACCATTTATCTAGGCTGGAGCTCTGCTCGCCTTTATGCCCGGTGAAGTAGCAAAAGCTTCAGGGCTAACTAAATATGTCCGTCCAAAAAAAAAAAAAACAGGTTCCCATGTATAATGGTTGCATTTTAAAAATCTCAGTCTAATTGATTTTAATCATAAGAATATTATATCTAATTCTTTGAGATAATACCTTCTCCATCATTCAGATCAGTTTCGTAGCAGAAGCTCATCTTGGCCCGCGTGACCTCCGCATCGGGGGCATTGACCCGCAATGACCCCGCCGACCCCGTGCGCTTGTGTGCTAAAATAAAAATGTTGCATGAAATAATTCACCTTTTATTCATATAGCTATTGAAAAAAGAAACGAGAAAAGTGTTAAAAGAATATAATTTAAGCGAATTGTCTTAATTAACAATGTAGTATCTGCAAATTAATATCTTTTCACAAGAAGTCACGTCAAAGTTTGAACTGCTTTTATATTTTTATAATAATTAGCATATAATAATAATAATTCATATATACACTAGCGACCCGCCTCGGCCCCGCACGGGTACAATGCTGATGTATTATACATATAAACCTTCCTCTTGAATCCCTCTATCTATTAAAAAAAACCGCATCAAAATCCGTTGCGTAGTTTTAAAGATTTAAGCATACATAGGGATATAGGGACAGAGAAAGCGACTTTGTTTTATACGATGTAGTGATAAAACAGCCGTTTTTTATTTATTTATTATAGAGCAAATGACCCTGACCCCTTGTGTAATATGGCAGAGGGGTATAAGGACTGCTATTGTGAGTGCATTAAAAGGACAGCACTAACCAATCTAATCTTCTCGGTTCACAACATGGCTTTTCAAGCTTCGCGTAGAAGAAGGTCCCTAGCGTATGAGGGTAGAAAAATAGGCGCTGGGAGATAATTCCTTTTTTTGAAGTGCGCCAAAGAAAAGAGTGTCTAAATTTCTTTGATCGTGATGGAATGATCGTCACCATAACACAGTGAAGTGAAGAACCATACTCCTGTAAAATTACTGAATTCCAAACACTTCATTGCTCATTGAGACAAGCGAGTGGTGTCTCTACGGTTCCCGTAGGAGCTTCATAATTTAATATAACCTATAGCCTGCCTCGATAAATGGGCTATCTATAGCATTGGAAGATGTTTTTTAATCGGACCAGTATTTTTTTAGATTAGCGCGTTGAAACAAACTCTTCAGCTTTACATTTAAGTATAGAGTATAGATAGAACCAGAACAATGATTATATTGAATGACCAGTAGTAAGTAACTCACTTCTTCGATGCGCAGTACTGAATTGCCAGTCGACATGCGCACCCGACGCTGCGTTGTACGCGTCCAGTCTCAGCAGAGTGAGATGTCCCGCGAGCGTCGCCACGCAGACGCGGGCGCCCGCCAGCGAGCGCACGTGCGTTATACCGCCGTTCGAACGGTCGGAGCCCCACCATATACACTGGCAATATTACATTTATTATAAAATCACCTTTAGCTTGCAACATTAAATTTAAAGTTCCGTTTTAAATGGGTGGATTCAAAAAAGAAGTCATTTTTATCGTCACTTAAGGCCTAAAGTGTTGGATCTAAATCTGTCAGTCACTCATTTATAGTACTATTTAAAATGTTTAATGACAATATTAAGGAATTCAATATATTTCAGCTTCTATGGGA
Organism: Nycteola revayana; assembly: GCA_947037095.2. NCBI lineage: Eukaryota > Metazoa > Arthropoda > Insecta > Lepidoptera > Nolidae > Nycteola > Nycteola revayana. The sequence goes on along the minus strand of OX344842.1, from coordinate 26,870,465 downwards.
AAGAAATAACAGTTTTAAAATTGAGCTACAAACTTAAACATGAGCTGACCTAAAACAACTGTTTATCTTTTTTTTTACAGTAAAATTACCGAAATCTCATTGCTGCTGATAACGAACAAAAAATATCAAAAAAAAGTTTGTTATATGGGAACCCCTCTTCAATTTTAATTTTATTTTATTTTCATCATTTGAGAAAATTTCATCTGACTAGCTATCGCGGTTCTTGAGATATAGCCTGGTGACAGCCAGACAGACAGCGAAGTCTTAAGATAGGGTCCCGTTTTTACCCTTCGGGTACGGGACCCTAAAAACGAAACATAAATAGGTACATTACCATAAGTTTTCCCGAACTCGCTTCCCAGAATTCAAGTCGTCCGTCGGCACAGCCCAAGATGATGAGATCGTTACAAAAGTCCATACACCATACGGGAGATTCTTTACTGGCTCTATTCCTCCAATCATCACCACTAACTATTACTTCATCATCGTCCTCAAAGTTACTACCATTCTCATACACTTTACTCTTACTATTTACATGAGAACCACTATTTACAGTATTATCACTATACACAGAATGTTCACTTGAATTAAATACGAATATATTATCATCACTTTGTTCTCTCTTAATACTACTGTTCAATTCTTGGTCACTGATGTTTAAATTACTGATGTCAACGTTTTCTTTCGCTTCGCACGAACTTAATAGTTCGTCTTGTTGGTCTGTGCAGTATAAATTTCTGAAAAACAATATAATTTATATATTCGAGATTCAAAATTATAGATATGGTAAATTACAGTTATAGTAATTGTTTATGCATCATCGGACGCTTAAAAGACAAGAGACGGCAGGCTCGGGGGTTGCGCGGTGCGCAAATTTTATTTTCTCTCCGTTCGGTCAACCATTCGCCATGAACCATTGCTAAACTTTTTTAATTCATTAAAAAATAAAATAAATAAAATAAAAATCATTTTTATTTACGTAAACCTATTACAGGCACTTGCAAACAGTCAAAACAATAATTTAGTATAAGTATTTAGTATTATTATCTATAATTATCATATTTTATAAATTTTCAAATTAAATAAGTATTTAAGTTATTATTTTAATTATATTTCAGTCTTAACGTCTTAGTTTAATATTAAACTATATTGTGTCAAATAGCTTGTTCTGCCTATATTAGGTTAGAACAATTGTCATTATTTAGGTGGACCATGAGTATATAACGACGGACGCGCTTTAATGCTACCACCGGATCCAATACGCCCCAACTGAGAAGATCCGGCGAAACAAACTCAGTGGGTTATTCTACTGCCGGTTTTAACACGACCCACATGAGACGGTCCGGCGAAACATACTCAAATGGGTAGAACGTAGGTTTTGGTCCAGTTACTTTAACTCGTTATACTCGTTACATTATAATATCGCATTATTAACTACCGAAGTAGTTTTATCATTATTCATCACCACAACAGTAATGTTATAAATTGTTTCAGAATCTAATTATAGGTTAAATTCTTTTGGAATTATGTTGAACAATTCTTTGAAGCGGCCGTAGCCCAATGAGAGCGTAGAGCATCGGACTGGTGATCTTATGGTCGCCGTTTCGATCCCCACCCACTGGTAGTGCAATTGCGACGTGAATCCACTCATAACACAAGCATTTTATTAGACTGCTAAATTTAGTTAGTAAGCATAAAAAAAATGTCATTGCGTTTCATGTCATTGTCTCCAGATCCTTGCTCTTGTTGCGGCGTGATTATTACAAACGTGCATCCGTCCATGGGAAATTTTGTATTTATGATATTCGTATAGATGTTTATTTCTCGCAACGCAATATAATAAAAAATATATACGCAAAGTCTAGCGAACGGATTCGACATATAAAACATTATATCAACTTTGATATGATTTTTCGTTGAAATCACTACAGCGCTTAATTTTTCGTAGTAAACTGACAAAATTGATGTCGCAATAAATAATTTTGTAGAAACAATTAATAGATCAAATTAAAAATAAAATCTAATAAAATAATGTATCTAAAAGTTACCTGTAATTTTTGGCAAAATTATATTTGGTAGTCTCCGCTGGGGAGAGGCGTGGGTTCGAGTCTCGACCCACGGAGCGGAAGCGTAGTCCGCTTAAATACGTACTTAGTCCTTTACGTAGACGGTATGCGTTCTGTAAATATCATGACAAATTTTCTACAATAAATCATTTTGCTGAATATTAACAGCGACTTAAAAATCACGGTGTATACATGTGGGGTAAAATATTTATTTAGTCTACAGTTGCCATAAATGTTTCGAGAGCCTCCCATTGCGCACGCATGACGTTAAGACAAACAGACGGGGGTATTGCGAACGAAGCAGGGTTCTTATATTTTTTTATTAGCGCGCCCACCGGGACCTTTGCCTTGTAGGCCGGGACCGGCCCGGCGTACCGGGACATATAGCAACCCTAAAATAGTGTGACAATTAATTATTTACTACATTAGTTCCAACTTTCATGGTTATTTTCACTAAGCATAATAAATTTGTCTTAATAGTAAAATCAATCATTATTCTTTTCAATAAAAGATACAGAGTTATGGCAGTTTATAATTGCGGAAATATCATATACAAGTAATCAACAATCAAGGCGCTTATTTTGCACCAAACATAAGTGAATTCTCTTCATATTTGTTTCATGTTCAAATTGAATAAAATCATTCTCGTTAACAATTTTCTCAAATTCTTAAAAGTCATACGGTAAAAAGTTGCTCTTACCTGATCACACCGCGGCGTCACTTCAGGACTGCGTTTTACTAGAAAAATATAAAATTATAAATTAATAAAATTACAGCAACATATTTCCCGTCGGTTTTTTTGTATGCTACAAGTTATGATAATCTCACACATGCGTATGTAAAACACATAAGCACATGATTATTAGTATAAAACGGCGGTAGCGAAATGGCTAGGGCGTCGGACTTGTGATATTGAGGTCGCCGGTTCAAACCCACTCGTAACACAAGCATTTTAGCTTATCACGAGGGGTTCACAAGAATACCACTATAAAAAGAAAAATACCGCTAAAGTATGCAATTTTTTTTTTAAGAGTCATCATCACTGTTTTATATATTTAATACACAAAAAATGTTTTTGATTAGATATAAACATATTTTGTTGTTATTGACCATCCAATAGATGTGCCAAAAACCGATTTCATTTAATAGTCGAAGTCTCAAGAAGGATTAAGGTTACTAACATTATACCGAAATTGTTGAGTAAAACAGGCTTGTAGGTACTCTAAAGAACAATCAAAAGTTTTGTGAACACGGTGTTCTAGGAGGTTACAAGTTTCAAAGAATATAACATTGTGTTTTGAAATCTATACTAATATTATAACTATTAATTCAACAAGCTTTACCAAAACAGTGGCAGAACCGTTAAGACCTAAAATGCCCGTTAAATTTGTAAGTGAAACAAACTGACACTACTTTATTGAAACTTTAATCATACGAAACGAAACAGAAAGAATGTTGAAAACTGAAAACATTTTTTTTATAAACGTTAAACTAATAGTAATTACGAAAAAGCCCTTGTCACGATTCGTGTTTGTGCAGGGACGCTCTATCCGACCCGCCGGAGAAGAGTACGCCCGCGAACGCGACGCGTCCCGCCTCGTCCTCCTGACCCTTAGTTTGCAAACAACCATCCGATGCCCTCGTAGAGCCGAAGTCCGAGAGGCCCGCGAACTGTAAAGTAGAGCGACAGTTGCACAAAACTCCCCTAAAATACTAAACGTCACAATCCCTCAATCTCATCGCCAGCGACCGCCCTGAGCCGAGGTCCAAGCCCCACAGGGGGCGCCCTCTTGCGCAGGTTGCTTAGTTTGTAGTTTTTAAACCATTTATTAAGGCTGGAGCTTTGCTCGCCTTTATGCCCGGTGAAGTAGCAAAAGCCTCGTGGCTAACTACGTATGTCAATCCGAAGAAAAAAAAAAAAGTGCTGGGACGCACTTAAATAATAATAATTACAAAAATATTTAGTAAAATAAAACCGTGTAGTACTTTGAAGTATTTTCATGATTCATTTGTATCGAGTTAACTTTATTCTATTCAGTTCATGGTTCACCCATGGGAGGACGTGGGGTGGTCTATTCTAAGCCGGAAACCACACGGCATTGTCCTATATTGCTTTTGTTAATATCCTGTAGTTACCCCTACATTTTAAGGGCTTAAGTGTTTACTCATTTTAAGGCTAAGCTCGTTAATATGGTTTTAAGCGCGCTCAAGTACTTGTTTAAGTTACTGCACATTTAAGTACTTGAAACAAATCGAAATCAGTATGTAACATGAAATATGTTAGCATAAACAGTTAATACTGGCATAAAAAGCATAAAAAGGCATAAAAAGGCACACAAGATGGGGTTCGGTGTGAATGGTTTTAGGGTTGCCAGCTCGTTCAATAGGGTGTCAGCAGAGGGTGGGGGGACACTGATACTAGTTAAAGACAATATTATTTTTAAAGAACGTAAAGATATTTCTCAACTCTCCGTTGAAAGAGTGTGTGAAGCTGCATGCATAGAAACTAAAATGTACTTAATACTTTGTGTGTATAGACCCCCATCATCTGACTTATTGTTATTCTTGTCCACAATGGAAGACATTCTTAAGAAGTTTAAAAGTAACAAAAAAATAGTTATCTGTGGGGATTTTAATATAAATATATTGGGACAATCAAATGAAAAATGTAGTTTTATATCTTTGTTTACTTCTTTTAATTTATATTGTTTATTTGATGAACCAACTAGGATTACACCATCAACAGCCACTTGCATAGATAACATAATTACTAATTTTGAAGTAGAGGAAAAGTCCTTAATTACTGGGGTCCGCTCTGATCATAAATGCCAATTGGTAAAATTTTGTGATTCCATTGTAAAAGAAAATATTAAAATTAGGATAAGACCTTTGACCCAAAATAATTTAGAAAAATTTAGTAAAAATGTGAATGCTGCACTATATTCATTAAACTATAATTATGAAAATCCAAATGATATGTACAGCATGTTGCTTCATAAACTTTGTGAAGAATTCAATAAAGAATGCAAAGTAAAATATAGAAATGTAGATTTTAAAATAAAATTTAGTATGTGGGCAACAAATAGTATTCGCAAATGTAGGGACAAGTTATATGAGTTATATGACATGAGGTCCTTTACACCTGATCCCAATTTTAGAAATTATGTCAGTAAATACTCAAAAATATTTAGAAACGTGTGTGCTCAAGCTAGAGCTGCCTACATTAGCGAAAAAATTTCTACTTCTGATAATAAAATAAAAGCAACCTGGCAAATGATCAATAAGGAAACTGGTAAAAATAGGACTAACGATGGATCAGTAACATTAAATATAAATAATAAATTAGTTTCGGATAAACTCGCTGTCGCTGAGTTTTTCAATAAATACTTTACGGATATACCCCTTGAAACGACTAAATGTCTCTCCTCATCAACGAAAATGGCTGACGAACTGTTGAGGAAAAATGTTACTTTAGATGTGTCTCAGTTTTGCTTTAAATTTATAGATCCGGTAGATATTATAAAAGTCTTTAAAACTATCAAGCAAAAAAGCACTGAAGATATATGGGGAATGTCAACCAAAGCAATAAACTCAATAATTGACAGTATTGCCCCAATTCTAGCAGATATTTTTAATACTTGTTTAAGAGATGGAATATTTCCTGACCTAATGAAAATAAGCAAGGTTGTTCCCATTTTTAAAGCAGGCTGTTCATATAATGCTTCAAATTATAGGCCAATTTCCATACTGCCAGCGCTAAGTAAAATATTTGAAAAAATAATATTGAATCAAATGCTGGCATACTTTAACTTAAATAATTTTTTGAACAACAAACAATTTGGGTTCACGAAAGGCCAATCTACTCAAGATGCCGGTTCCAGTCTAATAGAATCTATATTTAAAGCTTGGGAGAGATCGCAGGATGCATTAGGTATTTTCTGCGACCTTTCGAAGGCGTTTGATTGCGTTGATCATAACACGCTTATTATGAAACTAAAATACTACGGATTCACTGACTCAGCAGTTGATCTTGTAACATCATATTTAACAGATAGAGAACAGAAAGTATCTATTGATAATATAACTTCTGAAAGTTCTACTGTCAAAATAGGAGTTCCACAGGGGTCTGTCCTGGGTCCATTTTTATTCCTAATATATATTAATGATCTTCCAAATGTGGTCAAGAATGAGTGCGATATCGTTTTATTTGCAGATGACACGTCTCTTATATTTAATGTAAACAGAAAAGATAAAAGTGTTACGGAGTTAAATCGCACACTCACCTTAATATCGGAATGGTTCTCCGCCAATAATCTTCTTCTTAATGCAAGTAAAACTAAATGTATTAGATTTTCATTACCAAATGTGTCAAATAGCATTCCTAATGTTGAACTAAATGGGGAGCTATTAAACTTAACTCCATCAACAATATTTTTAGGAATTACTCTGGACTCCAAGTTGCAATGGGGACCACACATTGAAAGACTAGCTGACAAACTTAGCTCTGCATCATATGCAGTCTGGAAAATCCGACAAATGACTGATGTAGAAACAGCTAGGTTAGTTTACTTTGCTTACTTTCATAGTGTAATGTCATATGGGATCCTACTATGGGGATCGGCCGCAGATATCCAAACTATTTTTATATTACAAAAAAGAGCAATCCGAGGTATTTATAAAAAAGGAAGTCGCGATTCTCTTCGTAATCTATTTAAAGAAATAAATATACCTACTGTACCTTCTGAATATATATACCAAAATATAGTTTACGCCCGTAAAAATATGAATAAATTCATCAAGAAGAAGGACGTTCATAATTTTAATACTAGAAACAAAGATAAGCTCATTACACCTTTTTACAGAGTATCTAAGACAAGTAAATCATTTCTTGGAAATTGTATAAGATTCTATAATAAACTTCCTTTAAATGTGACAGCTTTGCCGGACCATAAATTCAAAAAATATGTAAAAAAGGTCCTTATGACTCGAGGTTATTACAATATCAAAGAGTACATGGATGATGGAGATGTTTGGCGGATGAGTCCATCGGTTACATTGCGGCAGACTGGCACCTTTTAGCTATCACACCGAATTTGCAACTAAATTAAAAGTCTATGCTATGTAATTTATAAATTTGTAAATGTTAATCTATATGTAAGACAACTGATCAGACTGCAGGTATGTACCAAAAGTAAAAAAAAAAATATGTAAATCTGGAGGAGTGCTCCCTATACTCGATACTTACTTGAAACTTTCATTGTTTCATTGTGTCACTTATCGATGTATGGGGATCACTAACCTAGATACTAAAAATGTCTTTAAAATATGTACAAATGATTAATCAAAGACTTTAAAAGATGACAAAAAGAATGATCTCGGAGTTTCTTATAGTCTTTCTTCTCCGGGTGTCACAACGTAGGTAGATAGAGAAAGACTCGTAGGAAGCTAGGATAGGGTCCGGTCGTCCTTGCAAGGCGAGGCTCGCGACGCGTTCTATGCTTCTGACCTAATCCCAGCCCGCGCTGGTTGATTCTAATTATATTTATAATACGCGACTTTCACATGTCACATTGGTAGATTTAAATTCTATTTAATAACATTACTGTTGAAATGTATAAGTACTAATTAATTAGTCAAGATTTTTTTTTTTTTTTGTCTTTGTATATTTTTATCATTGTATTTGACTTATAATAAGTACGATCGATTCGTCTACATTATCAATAAACGTTTTCATTTTCATTTCACTGCCGTGTGGTTTCCGGCTGCCGTGTGGTTTTTTTATTTTATAAAGAATAGACCACCCCATGTCCTCCCATGGGTGTCGTAAAAGGCGACTAAGGGACATATGGCTGATGGATGGGCAGCAGCATCTATTAGCTCAAGGTTAACATCTTACTGCGATCACCAATCCGTTTGCCAAGCGTGGTGATTATGGCAATATCCCTCAACGACCCTAGCTTGCCAAGATCTGTTAAGAGCAGGGACCGGACAACCCCGCTTAAGAGTTAAGCCTTTTGACGGGGTAACCCGTACATGGGGTAACTCATATCGCAGTGTTATCTTTTGTTCAAATTACATCTTCGAAACCCAGGGAAATGGTTAACTCCTTTATAATGGTAACCACGTGAAGAGGTTAACCCCTTTAATGGCTTAATCCTTTGAAGGGGTTACCTTCACGAAAAGCTTTTATTCGTGTTACCCTGAATTACCCAATACTTGAGTTGTATGTAGGTGAGAGGATACCTGCACCCGAGCGGCGCCTCATTGTCTTACCTACTATTTTTATTTAGTTACGAATTTGACAACGACGAGTGAGTTACGATACGACTGACGAGACGACAGATAAGCGAGCTAATAATTAGGATGAGTAACACAGGTACGTTAGTATTATTTCATGTACTGAGTTAGGTACCTTAATGTTAATATTGTGTCATGTGATTGTATTTAAATAATTATTGTTATTATATTAGGTTACAACTGAATTACATAATCTTTTACTTATATAGAAACATATACTTTAATTATTATTTAATTACTAATATGATTGATCATATTCCAGGTGACCCTATCGATACTGATGATGATATACTGTTCCATGCATATAGTCAGCCGCTTTAAGGCGAGGTTTTCCGGATAAACATCTTCTTGTATTGGGTTTTATTCGTAGATAACGCAGATTAAAATTACGAAAAAAACATATTTTATACTTCACACTTCGATCTAGATATTTCGGTTGTGCGATACAAGATTACTTGAACTTTACTGCATTTAATTAAATCGCAAAGACAAGTCAAAATTATCATTATTTTATTTGAGTTACATTAGGCTTTGAACAATAAAACTTATGCCATAATAAAGGTCGTAATAAATGTGATCTAATCTATTCATGATCTAGAGTACCTACCTATACTTATTTTAAATTATAAGTCATTAGTAGGGACCGGATTATATGCATTTGCATATGCATTGGCATATTTAAGCCATTCTCAACGGTACTAGCATATTTTACCTAATATCGAGTTATAATGCATATTATCGGTATATTTACAATATTTTTTCCAGTGCAGTGCAGTCATCCTGCGTTCCGATATTCGATAAAAGTGATAATATCGCGAATTAAACCAAATTATAGTCACAAAATAAATATATACATTAATAATAATAATTGTGATATAGGTACATTTATAAAAATAAAAAATAATGTCACGTAATAAACTGTAATGTGTAATGACGCCTGACGATGCCTTTTCAAGGATAATTTACTAATTGTATGCTGATGTTGAAATTAGAAAAAATTAAAACTAATTTTTCTTCTTTTTTTAAGGACTAAATTGATTGATTGAATAAAAACTTATCATTTAATTTTGCATATTCTGCCAATTTTTGTGCAAATTTCAAGCATTTTTCATGCATATTTGCATGCATATAACAAGCTTTTTATGTTGCATATAATCCGGTCTCTAGTCATTAGGTTCAAGTATATACAATACGTAATCTAGAATAATAATACTTAATCCTAATGTATCCATAACCTTAAAAAATACTAACTGGAAAAATTAAACAAAATAAAATAATACTAATCAATTCAAGTTGTTCTACTGCATTGCTCTATTCTGAGACGCAGAATATACCTACTCAAGTTTTTGAACTCATGAGCGACGACGCGTTTGGCGCGCGCAAATCTCGCGCTTCGTAAATTGTTACGTATCGCTACTCCTTGCGGGGGCTGGGGTAAGCGTTGAATGCCTATGGCGCTCGGGTTAAGGTGGAAAAATATTGTTAAAACGCCACGCGATCTGACGAAACGCGACGCGTGTTGAGTCGTGTCGTCAGGTGGCGTCGCGTTTTAATAATATGTTTCCGCCTTTAACATCGCCTTAACACTAAGGTAATGTTATTTTTCATATGTTTAAGATCAGGCGAATTAACAAATATCAAACCTTACCTTTAAGGCATTTCCACCTAAATTACATTTGCTTGTGTTATTTGATGCATCATATACAAAATAACGGTGTTCAGCATCTCGTCTCGGCTGTGGCATTTTCACAGAAATAATAGGTACCTACGTAACTAAATTATATGACAAATTTGTTATAATATAATAAGTAGAGACCGAGAGATTATATGCAACATAAAAAGCTTGTTATACAGGGTGTCCCAAAAGGTTAAGTAGCTGGGAAAGGGGGTGACAGGGGTGGACACAATGGTCACTAGAAAAATAAAAAAAAATCCGCACTGGGTATTTAAAAAAAAATGGCATTTTTTTAAAAACTTAAAATTTTACACCTTGTTATTTTTGATGTTGATGTTGATGACCTTGTTGTTATTGAAGATTACATAACAGCATTTTTTTTAAATACTGCCATATTTGTAGGTACAGTTTGCACAAGGTGTAAAATTTTTAGTCTTTTAAAAAATGCCATTTATTTTTTTAAACACCCAGAGGGAATTTTTATATTTTTCTGGTGACCCTTGTGACCATCCCTATCACCCCCCTTCCCAGCTACGTAATCTTTTGGGACACCCTGTATACACGAAAATTGGCAGAATATGCATAATTAAATTATAAGTTATAATTCAATCCATCAATTCAGTCCTTAAAAAAAGAAGAAAAGTTAGTTTTAATTTTAATTTATTTCAAAATTAGCATACAATTAGTAAAATATCCTTGAATAGGCGACCATATGGGTGTCACTACATATTACAGTTTATTACGTGACATTACTTTTGTGTTTTTTTTAATTTTTATAAATGTATATCACGATTATTATTATTAATGTATATGTTACGGCTAATAGCCGAAGTGCGGCTACACCTAGGTTTAGCCGGCTACATGCGGTTAAACTTAGATCAACCTCAATAAGTCCCTGTTCAACTCCATTGGTTAAGGTTTCGGTTATTTTTTTTTTAACCACCCCAACATCTTTTTGTGTCGGGCATAGGTATTGTTTATTTAATTAAAACCTAGTTCTAACCGAAGATAAGTAGGATAGGTACATCAAAGTTTAACCGCATGTGGTCGGCTGCACCTAGTTGTAGCCGGCTAAACCTAGGTGTAGCCGCACTTCGGTTATTAGCCGTAACATATATATTTATTATGTGACTATAATTTGGTTTAACTCGCGACACTTTTATCGAATGTCGGAACGCAGGATGACTGCACTGCACATATTGTAAATATACCGATAATATGCGTTATAACTCGATATTAGGTAAAATATGCTAGTACCGTTGAGAATGGCTTAAATATGCCAATGTATATGCAAATATGCAAATGCATATAAGCCGGTCCCTAATAATAAGGAAGTACGCATTATAACACACACTTAAACTGTAACACTGATTGACTTCCGTAGCTTCGTCCGACTTCCGAATTAAATGACGAATGATGAGACTAAACAAGTTTAAAACACGAATAAAGAACAATGGCGCCGCCGCCGCGCCGGGCGATAAGATGACACATGTGGTCTAGGTTATGCAATTTTCAAACTAATGTTGATTATGAAGAGTGCATTTTACAGTGTCATGGGTTGGAATGGGTTACCCTGTTACCGTGTTACAGGGTATTGAAAGGGTAAGCTGTTCGGAAGCAGTTACATGACACCCGTTCGAGGGTGTACCATGTATCGTAGGGTTTTTTTTTAAGCGCTTAAAAAAACCCCTTCAAAAACCCCTTGAACGAGTACCCGGCCGGTCCCTGGTTAAGAGGAGGCCCATGTTCAGCAGTGGACTTAAACGGGCTGTTGATGATGATGATGTTGAAACAGTAAATGTGAGACTGTAATTACCTTCCTTTATTTCGTGTTGTAAATTATTCTTCTTGGATACTTTATCAATCAAATCGTTTTGTAGTTTGAAATATCTGTAACAAAATAAAGTTAAATGTTTTATTATATCAATCATTCCTTATCGTCCACTATAGAAAGTGAGACTCGGAAGGCGTTTTTGCCATAGTCACGCTTGGCAGGCTCATTGGTGACCGCAGTATTATATATGTTATGGACCAAGTGATTAATGCGGACATTATGAATAATGCCTAGCTCTATCGGACTAAGTGACTAATATTATGTTAACTTCATTATTTATCACACTGCACGGTCATTATTATATCCATTGCGTTACCGCCACCGTGTCGGTTAGGTTAGTAATATAATAATTGTGCGTATTTTATATAAGCAGCGCAAAAGGTTTATCGGTCGTAAAAAAAAAGAACCTAAACCTAAACCAATGGTGTTTCATTGAACTAAGTAGTGTCAGTGTATTTTTCATAATGACCGGGCATTATTTATAATGCCCCATTTCTCACTTGGTCCATAACATATACACAGGTAAACGTTGATGCCATTTTTTGTTGTCCGGAGGCAAAAGCATTGACGCATTCCCACCGCCGCTGCAGCGTATCCGCGCGCTGGCGGCGGGATATGTGGGACTCGCCCTCTCCATAGCAGTGGTATGCGACACTCATACCACGAGGAGAGGACGAAGTCCGGAGGGTTTTAGTGGTGTAGCTAAAACCCTCCGGACACTTCTTCGATTCGCCGTTGGCGGGGGGCGGAAGCAATCCGGCCAAACATTAATGCCTGTTACTTAGTATACTATTGTCATTGATAATGATAAATTTACATAAATATATTTGTCCAGCGGGGGAATCGAACTAAATCTCCGAGACTTCAAACAAACTCAGCAGAGTTTGTCTAGGCCATGAGATAGGTGTTTAGGTATATGCCTGATTTATTAATTAAAAAGTAAGCCAAACATAAAAGCAATTATTGTCACACATCAAAGATGTATTTCCGAGTCAGGTTGGTTGAGGGACTACCCACCGTGTTTTGGAAAGCATCTTAAGCATTTGGTTTTGTTTTTTAAGTTATTAAATAAGGGGGGCTCCCATAAAACAAACTATTTTCTTCTTGTAGGCACTTGAAACCGGTACGGAACCATTCGTGAGCGAGTCCGACTCGCTTTTTTTTTAATTCTTATTACACAATACTGCAATCACCATCCCGCCTATCAAGGTTGGTGATTAAGGCACAAAATCCTGCCTCGGTAGGAGACCCATGTTCAGCAATGGAAGTTATACCGATTGATGATGATGATGATACTTTAATTACTCGCATTAAGCGGTCCTTAGCCTTTCGGCCGCTATACAACAGCATATCTATGGCCTGTACTCCAAGCCCGAAAATGGATAAATAATCATCTTGTTTAAAATCATCAAATATTTGCCTACATATCTGTTATGTATTTTTGTTGCTACAATAAGGTAATCATTGTATATTCTATTTTGAACTATATTAATAAACTACATAAAAGTAACAATACAATATTTTTATTCTATATATTATTATATTTTGTGTTTTTCTGTGACTAGTTTATTGTCGGGTATAAAAGACGTTGGCGCACTGGGTACGCTTGCGCTTGGAGCGCATAGCCAAAATGGGCGATAGCAAGTGAATCGAAGTGGTCTCTGCCTACGCCTACGGGAAGGGGCGTGAATGTATTTATGTATGTATGTGTAATAAGTGCACAACAATATAATACTACTTGGTATCATAAAACCACAAAAATTGTGTGAAAACACATTTGTCAACGTGTGTAAAACCAAGGCCTGTTAATAGCACCGGATGTTAAGTATTTTATTGATCCCGGTGTGCCCATTGCTGGTGTTCGGAGGGGCCCCTGAGAGGGTTTTAATAAAGTCTACATATAGAGGATAGCCTCGTGGTATGAGACGTAGATGAAGTCATCAGCATGGAGAGAGGAGTTTTGCACATAGGCACTGCGATGGCGAGGATGCCTCATGCATTTCGACCCAGGAAAAGGCCTTATTTTTGATTATTAAGAAAATAAACTAAAATTAAGCCTACGCAATTATATCGCTGACTGCAATAAGACCGTCTTTTATAAACATTTATATTAGATTGTTACTGTCTTAGTTTGATGTATATCTTTATACTTTCGGTGTTTAATAAACTGTTTTTTTTTATTACTCACGCTCCCCGGTCAATGTTGGTGATGATCTCTCCATTCTGCGAGTCCCACACCTTGATGTTGCCTTGAAGACAAGAACTGACTACTTTTTCACCATCCGTGACTAAGCATTCCACTTCCTGACTATGACCGGCCACTACTAGAGGCACTGCTTCCATTACCAACTGGAAACAAACAATGTACATGGATAATAATTATCTATAGTCTTTAGTAATATGAAGAGGTAAAATTTGTGAGGTTATACTACATACTTGACAATAAAGCATGCGCCAGACGGCATTCTACCACAGTTTCTGCCAGGTGACTTGGTAGAAAAACAGTGGTTTTAAACCATGTAGCCAGTGGTTTTAAACCAAATTTCGATTGAACTTTAAACGCCCTTGGTAGAAGGGCGTGCGCTTCAAACCATTGGCAGAAACAGTGGTAGAATGCCGACTGGCCGCTTGATGTAAACCATTCGAAGGACAGTCGCGCAGCCGCACGCTCCGAGTGTAGATGTGTCGCGCGCGCAAGGATGGCCAACGAACGTGAGATAAGTACGGAACTCATTGAGTTGTACAGAGATTTGCCGTGTCTTTGGGATTTGACGTGCCAAGCTTATAAAGATGGCTCAAAAGAAAAATGCTTGGGGATTCATTACATTTAAGTGACTCAAAGTGAGTCGTTCCTTCAACCACCGCTTCATCCAAATTCTTTTCTTTTTTTGTTTTTTTTTTCTTCGATTGCACACAAAAGAGCAAAACAAACTCCAACTTTTTGAAATTTCGACTAATAAGGAGCCATAGCCTTTATAGGAGTTTGCGCACGACGTTAGCTCAGCACAAGCGCTTCAAGCACACTAAAGTTTGGGGCTTGTTTTAAACCATGTAGACAGCAGCGCTTCTGCCGCGCTTCTACCAAGGTCACCTGGCAGAAACTGTGGTAGAATGCCGTCTGGCGCATGCTTAAAGAAAGCGAAAGAGATTGTCTGAACGCGGCAATATCTAAATGTGCCATAATTACGTGAGGAAATACGTCTTATTCAACCGCAGAGCAAAACAGTCAGAGATGTAATAAAGAATCCACATCCATAAATAAATAAAATTAAAGGGTCTGTTTGTAACAAAAACAACATCACCACAATCGAGCAAAAAAAAAGTTTTTGGTATGGAAACCCCTTAAATATTTATTTTATGTTTAGTCTTTGTTGTTATAGCGGCAATAGATTTCTATTGCCGCAACATCTGTGAAAATTTCAACTGTCTAGCTATTGCGGTTCTTTAGATACAGCCTGGTGACAGACAAACAGCGAAGTCTTAGTAATAGGGTCCCTTTCTTACCCTTCGGGTGCGAAACCCTAAAAAAACAGTTTTTTACAGCGAAGTCTTAGTAATAGGGTCCCTTTCTTACCCTTCGGGTGCGAAACCCTAAAAAAACAGTTTTTTACTAAATTCATATGAATGTATATAAGGTAAGTTTATAGCAAAAACATAATTTAAAATAAGTTGTCTGTCTGTACGTTCCAGTTAATCTCAGACCGATTTTGACAGGACTTTCATTGCTAGATAGCTAATTTTGTAGATAATATAAAGGCTTATTTAGAACTTGCGACCGTACAGACAGAGAGCGGGAAGCGACTTTGTTTTATACTATACAGTGATTTTTTTATCCGTCCATTTGTTAGTCAATGTATTTCGCCTAAACTCCAAAACGGTTTTTCCGATTGAGACGCAACATAACCGTAGTTTCCTCATGCGGTAAGGATAGATAAGTAATAAATATGAAGTAATAGAATAAGTATCGTTTAAGACGCTTACTTAATTAAACCTTTTACGTCAATTGTGGCAATGGGATTGTATTTTATACCTACTTTTAAAATACAGTGAAACCTAGTTAAGTAAGAAACCTCTATTATTGAAAAGTAAATGAGGTCCCGGCACTTTTTCATCGAATTACCTCTGTTAATGGGACTATTCGAACCTGGTTAAATGAGATTGGAATTTTTCGATGTTTACTTAAACAATCGTGTCTAAAACCTGTCCCAACCTGATAAATTGTCTCACTTATAAAGGGAATTTATCAGGTTGGCACAGGTTTGGCCACGATTGTTTACAATCGTGGCTTTCTCGGGATTTCTTTCGCAAATACTTTGTTTGTCAGTGCTATCTCAGTACTCTCTCTTGACCTCTGTAAATAAGACAACCAAATTTTAAATCTGTCTGATTGGAAAACTGAATAAATAAAACCCTCTTTAAATGGTACAATCCTTGGTCCCTTGAGATCCCAATTAATCAGGTTTCACTGTAGTAACCTGACGAATAATAGGTACCCTGTTTATAAGCAATTTCCTTGTTACCGTTTACCACTTATTAATTATAATAATTAATTGGCACAAATCTATGCAGAGTATTAATATTATGCGAATGCATCTATCATTAGATACTTCGGTTGTTTTTATCATGTATTTGTAGTTCAATTTTACTAGATCCAAACATGCAATGTTATAACAAATATCTTAGAAGCATCTGTATAGTTTCTATTTTTTTGTTATTAATACATTTCTTATATTGATGCTATTTTTATAGATTAACTAGCTAATGCCCGCGACTTTGTACGCGTGGTGTGTGTAATTCCTTAGGATTTTTAACTAACCCACGGGTACTTATAAATTTTCTGTGATTAAAAGTATTTAAAATGTTGACTAGGTATGTAAGGTACGACCATGCAAATTTCATTTAAATCGGTACAACAGTTTCGGAGATTAGCCCTTACAAACAGACAGACAGAAAAACAAAAAAAAATCCGGATGTGTTTTATTTTACATTTTTATTTTATTATATTAGTTTATTTTAACTATGCACTAATTGAAACTTTGCGTTTCATTTATTGTGTTGGTCCACAGTTTTAGTGTTACAAAGTAAAAGAAACAAGGCAATCTATTTTCGAAAATATATAGGGTGACTGGTAATTAGTGACCGATACCTAAACACATGATTGTGCTCATAATAACAAACAACTTTTACTATGGCAACAAACATGAAATCGCGAAAAAAAAAATCAGCTGCTCCCTACCATGTTGACGAGTTATGTGAACATGAATGTATGGAACAGCTGATTTTTTTTCGCGATTTCAGGGTTTGTGCCATAGTAAAAGTTGTTTGTTATCATGAGCACAATCATGTGTTTAGGTATCGGTCACTAATTACCAGTCACCCTATATACAGATATTAAAATTTGTCAATGATAACTTACCTGCACTGCAGGTTGTTTCGAAATAATCTTTCGATATTCTGCATCTTCATTCCACGACGCTCTCCATTCGGCGTAATGCCGCGAACACACGCATCTGCAATAGACATAAATATAATAATACTAAAGTAATTAATAAACAAAGAATTCCTAACATAATTTTCGTTTCTGTATAACCCATTTCTTACAACCCGTTAGAGCTAGAACATTTTTTATATTACGTAGACATTGTACATAATAAAAAATTGCTCCTGTAAGTGAATAATTAAGTGAGATATTTTTCAATTTGTGTAGCATATCTTTTATCTAACGATATTCTTGAAATAATCTAAAACTTTATTTCATTAGATCTATTGATAACTGTAAGTTATGAGTGTCATGTTATTGTAGCTTAATAATAGTAGTAGTTAAATCGGTCTAGTCGCTATTTGTTTATATGTTGCAAATAAAATACAAATATTCTGAGATGATTTAAAAAAAAGCTTGTATTCTGACAAACGTGGCGGGGTTTAGACTGCACGATAAAGCTACTCTTTTAATAGGTTTTGTTGTGGTTGAAGAAGTTGAGCGGTGGACCACTAGCCGCTAAATCTAAAGTGGTTCAGTTTACACAAAACACAAGGAGACAAATTAGTATAATTATTTACCTAATAAATAAACCAAAGCACAGAGGGAAAAATCAACTAATTAGATTTACCGGTATAACACGACCATCATGTAGGCTATTACGGCTACGCTTATCGTGCATAGGATGGCCAGTAGAAGGATTTCCATTGGCGTTGTCGGATAGATTGGCAAATCAGTCCCTTTCCCCCACTGATGCGATTGGCTTTTGCTGTCCATTAGCTCGAAATCTGAATCAAAAGAGTTAACACATTTGTTTAAATTAATTATTTTGAGAGGTCATAAATACTAATATTATAAAGAGGAAAGATTTGTAATTTTGGGTGCGTATTTTTGTAATGAACAAACTCCAAAACTACTGTGCCGATTTCAAAATATATTTCACCATTGGAAAGCTACATTCACCCTGAGTGACATAGGTTATATTTAATTATAAAATTCCCACGGGAACGGGAGTTATGCGGGTGAAACAGCGCGCGGGAAGCTAGTAGAACATAAGCAGGAAATAATAGTCAATATTTCACAATCAGTTGTATTTTGTTTTTACACATTTAATGTATTGATGATAAGCGTAAGTTTGAATGAGATATTTTACTCGACCATTTGGTGGCATAAGAGAAGGTCTTAAGCCTTGCTTCTTATAGACTTTTGATTTTTAACACTCGGTGACTAATTTGAGGGTTGCCTCATAAGATTTAGAGGAGGTGAGAGACTTTCTAGACAAGGACAGTAGCACACCACGTAAGTCTTCCACCGAAATAATGTGAAATATGTATGTATGAGTGACCAGGACGTAGGAAGTAATAGACAGTGTAAGACATACTTTTGGCAGGCTTGTTATGATTGAGAATTGATATTTTAAAGCTGTCAGTCTCTGCCTTAGGAGTACAACACCTCGAGTACGTAACATTATACATAGTTACCTGGAAGTATGTCAATAGGGTCTAGAGCCGCCGCTAGTGCCTGCCACCTCAGGGGCGCAGGGTCCTTCTCATCTGGATGTCTAACAGTAGCCGCGAGCTCGGGGCCCACGCGGTGACTCACTAACACGGGGGGCAGGACTACCACGTGCTTCCCGCCTACAGATTCATTGTAGTGGGATAGGATTGCTGACCAGTGGTGTGATGATAATCTGCAGACAGTGAACTTGCGTTAACGTACCTACACAAGTAATGATTTCGTTTCTTTTTTTTTTGTAACGATGTTATTAAAATAAAAATACAAAGGTCTTAATGAGACAGTGTAACTCAGAGGAAATATTTTTTCTTCTGTCACACTGCTTTACATTGATGTTATTGGGGATTAATTACTCGGAAAAATCAATAGGAATTTATTTCCGAAAGAGTCAAAGTGTTACTTATATAGATGTTAAATATGCTGATAATTTCGAAAAAGGCACAACTCCAATAGACAGTCCTTTTTATACGTGCGCTTTTGGATATTGCTACTATTATTTACTATTATTCAATTAGTTTCGAACTAAGCACCAACAGTCCATCAAGACGGCTGTCCTCCTTAACACTCAGTCTATGTTTTTTTAATGACCTGCGCAAACGCGCATCGAGATTGCGTTGGTCTCAGTCGGACCGACATCGTAAACAATCTTCAGGGAGTTAAATATTGTACATATTATAATAATAAGGTATATTTTTAGCTCATCATTTCTAATTGTTTAGTTTAAGAGTACGTCATAGATAAACTAAGAGCTAAACATTGCAACATAAGCACTTGAATAACATACATATAAATATGCTTTATTCAATACATACTTCCTAAGAAACCTGTACTTACATTATTATTTAATTTCACTTGAATTACACTTACTATAATAAAAAGTAAACGTTATGTGCGCGTTAGCTTTGGGTTAGCTTTGAATTTCATATTAACAGAAAATAAATGATAAAACATGCTTACCTAGACCACGGACGAGACAGTGGTGAATGTTTTAGCATAATAGTATCATTTGCATCCACTAAAGTTTTTCCATCATCCACAATGTTAGACATTGGCGGGAATAGAAGTTGGCTATTCTCACTATCCTTATATAAAACGTATTTAGGCGACTGTGGAATCTCAGTTTTCTCGTAGCTCTTCCTGTTTATTTCCGTTTCTGTTTTTTCGATATTGCTAATAAAGTAGTCGACAACTCCCGAGTTGTAAACTATCATTGATATCCACACCAACATCCAACCCATAAAAGCGCGTTGAAAAAAGCGTGTTCGAGCCCACATGTTGACGAGACGGATTCTCTTAGGCACTCTGTGATCCTGGTGTCCGGGGCTAGAATTCCTCTTCGCCACTACATCCGTCGGACTATTATGTGCCAACCCGTTCAATCTCGGGTGAGATTTGGACTTAGTCATTATCTGCGGCGAAAAACTGTTCTCTTCTAAATAGTTTTTACTGAATCGCCAGTTCAAAGCGTTATTCGCATTGAAATATTCTTTTAGATGCAACTTATTGTTTTGGTCTTGGAAATATTCCATGCGACAAACGTCGATTCCAAGTATTGTCGCAAAAAAAGCCATTTGGATAACATAGTCAGATATTAGACTAACGATCATAAAGATCGAAAACTCCTGTATGAACGGTACGAAGGTGAAGAAACTGACGGTTAATATGGTGATCTCCGTGAGCAAGTTTTTTGTGATAGACCAGCCTTCTTTGCTGAGACCTTGAGCGAGACGGATTTTTACATCGAGTCGGGAATCAGTCGATGTGACACTCTTAGTCAGCACTAAAACATTTTCCAGGCCCACGATTATGACTAGATATGGGAAAATTTCCTTCCCCTGCAGACTCAAGGAGAATCCAAAATAAAAACAAATGCCCATAGACATGGCGAGACTGCCACCGATGGTGAGCACAGCACACGCCGCCAACCCTAGCTTCGACTTAATAAATTCTATCTTTCTCACTGAGAAATACACGTATAGAAATAAACCCACAAAAGTGATAGTTAACGGCACTAGCTCCCGATAGTTGAACTGGCCGGGGTAATAAATAAGCGTGTATTCGTCTATATGAGAGTACGGAACTTCTTGATACAGCGGATACATTTCCTTCAACTTGTTAGTTAGTGACTCAATAAACCTGAAACAAAATAAACTGCGTTATTGCGACCGCAACAGATTCTCAATCAATACTAGTACATATTGAAAAGAAAAGAATCGTACTTTTGGTATGTATGTTTGTTACGAATAAACTCAAAAGCTTCTAGATGGATTTTGATCATTCTTTCATCATTAGAATGCTACGTTATCCAGTAGTAACATAGAACACAGTTAATTATGAAGTTCTCACGGGAACATGAGCAACGCGGGTGTAACCTGATTTGTGTACGATATAAACCTTTGAAGTAGTTTTGAAGTAATAACATATTTAGGCACCTTTGGTCGGGTTGTTGGTAGAAAATAGTGACAGCATACTGCAGCACACGCGGCCGAGCTCTCAGCGGATATCGTTTAATACCAGTCTCTCGTAGCTGCATGCCAAAAGCCATTTCAGCTATGGACGCCTTCGCTTTCTGTAGATTCTGAAAATAAAATACGATTTATAGCTAGCTGTTCTAGCAGCGGATTAATGTTTGTTTTAGTTCTGTGGTTTCTAAATTCTAGCTAGCTATCTTTATGTTTGGACGATTTTGCCACTTAACATCAGTTTATTACATTAGTTTCAATTACCTGGTAAAAAAATGTGAAGACAATTGTGATCGACCAGTCGATCGAAGGTAACAGGTTAAACATTTCCTTACAAACCAAACACGAAATTGGATATTAAACTGATAAGGCATCATTTATTTTATTTGTAGACCATAATAATATAGTCTCGTCAGTAGACAGTGCATCTTATGTTATATTAAAATATCTACCCCTTTTTTCGGAGGGAAATGCATTTCGCAATTCCTTCGCTGCAGTGGGCATGCGTAGGGATACAAAAGACAGCCCTCTCCTTTAGTAATGGTATGCTAATCATACCACGAGGAGAGGACCTACCTACTGGTGCTGTATACGCACTGTTCTGGTGCTCTATGCCTATGCGATGCCCGCTACTACTAATACTGGTGTACTAATATGCCGCGAGCTCTCCTGGACCATTTAAAAATGGTTTTCATTCACGGACTTTCCAAGATGGCCATTATCATCATCATCATCAGCCTATTGTCCACTGCTGAACATAGGCCTCCCCCATCGATTTCCAGCGGGAACGATCGCTAGCGGCCTGCATCCACCGACTCCCCGCGACCTTTATGGGGTCGTCGGTCCATCGTGCAGGCGGTCGTCCTACGCTGCGCTTGCCAGTTGGTGGTCTCCACTCAAAAACATTTCTGCTCCACCGGCCGTCAGTTTTTCGAGCTATGTGTCCTGCCCATTGCCACTTCAGCTTGCTAATCCGTTGGGCTATGTCAGTGATCTTCGTTCTCCTGCGGATCTCTACATTTCTGATTCGATCACGCAGGGAAACTCTTTCCATAGCTCGCTTAGCGACTTTGAGCTTTCTTATGAGGCACACAGTAAGATACCACGTCTCAGATCCATATGTCATCACTGGTAACACACATTGACTGAAGACTTTTGTCTTCAGGCCCGAGGTATTTTGGACGGGAAGCTTCTCCCGAAGCTTCCTAAACGCTGCCCAGCCGAGTCGGATTCGACGATTGACCTCTTTCTCTAAGTTGGTCCTACCTAGTTGGATCGTTTGACCTAGGTTACGTATTCGGTCACAACTTCGACAATGGAGTTCTCAACGGCTATAGAGTTGGGCACTACATGCTCGTTATGCATGACTTTCGTATTGCCCATGTTCATTCTAAGCCCAACTTGTTGGGAAACTCCATCGAGGTCATTGAGCATCTGTCCAAGGTCCTCCAGCGATTCTGCCATGATCACTATGTCGTCGGCAAATCGAAGATGAGTGATGTACATCCCTGCCCTGAAATATGCTTCATGGTATATTGGTCTAGATGTCAAAATGTCCTAGCCGTCATACCGTAATCATCACGTAGTAGTCATTACGTTCAGTGGCTAGACAAACCACAAGACTAGTGGTCTTTAATTAAATAAACTGCCAGAGTGTTCATATAGTGAAAATGTGGTATTTTCAGTATATGAACATTCTGGCAGTTTATATTAGCTTTCAATTGGTCCAAAAGCGAAAAGGACCTCTGGTCTATTAATAAAGTAAATATATCATCTTAATCATTTTTTTTCATAACTGGCTTGACATTTGGACCACAAGACTTTTTGGCACTTGGTAATTTATGACTAAAGGTTGTATTGGCAATTTGTCGTTTTGTCCAAAATACATTTTAGACATTAGACGTTCAATCTCCTGGGAATTATATTCCGGAGCCCCGATTACATACGTACGATGATCACTTTTGAAACAAGACTGAATGTAACTGCAGTATTTGAAGTTTCCATAGTTGATTACTTTAAGAAACGACTAATCTAAAAGACGTGCCATCGATACGATATGTAGGCAACAAAATGTGTGTATAGTTAGAATAATATTGGTAATTCTATTTTATTTTTGAAACTTGTTATTTAATTTCAACAATAGGGTTTTATCCTGTTTTGGTGACGTCTTTGGCAACATGTCGTTTTCTGTTTAAAGAACGTACGATTATCGGTTTCGCTCACTAGGAATTGAAACTGTGTGCTTATCTAGAAATACAATATCATGGTCACGATAAATTGTTTAAAAAATATGTTATAAGGTCGGTATAACGACTATTTATTATATTAAGTTAAAGCTATGATATATTTTTATATGCAAAATCACCACCTATCACTTAAATAGTTGTGCCATAAAGATGTACATTATGGCAAAAATGGTTAACTCAGTGCTATTACTATAATTTCTCTATTCAGTGAAGTATTTGAATAGTTTTCCAGAAATATAATCATGTATTTTGTTAATTAAAATGTATATAACTGTATGATAACTGTAACTGATATGATATGATAAAACAGTGTTAATGCACATTCATTCAATAAAAAAATCACATAACCATTCATTAATAATATTCTTATCACAGCCCTAAGTCATTAGTGAATGAATCATTGACAAAACAATGAATGGATAATTGAAATATCAGTTAAGTACTTAGATAATAATTAAAGAATTCTATCACAATCGTAAGTAAATAACTTATTACTACACATTACTAAAAAAATTGATAGCCCTAGAATTACCAATTTGAGTTAAAATCTTGCCGCTGCTAACAGTTTTTCGGTAGACATTATGCAAAAACAAAAGCAGAATGCTAGTCTTATTAACGTATTAGATCACGCTCTTTCCGCGCGCGCTTTTCCCACGTAACTCCCGTTCCCGTAGGAACATTGAATTATAAAAATAGCCTATAGCCTTCCTCGATACATGGGCTATCCAAAGCTGAAAGAATTTCAAGTCGGACCAGTAGCCTAAGATTAGCGCATTCAAGCAAACCAACTATTCAGATTTAAATATAAGTGAGCACCTATACATAAAAGCAAATAGAACTGTTTAAAATCGACAAACGAATGTTATTTTTTATGAATACCTTCTATTTATTATCAGACTTTAAACAAAAGTTCAAAACCTTCGTATATTACTTAACTTAGATCTTGCTTTAGCAATAAGATGATTTTTATATCATTGTAGGTTGCAATTTTAGCCGCCTCTGTACAACCCACTTAACTTAACGAATGCTGTAACCTCCATAAAGTAAAGAAGTTTTATTAGAAACTAAAAAAAAAATTATTCTTGGAAACAGCGGGACCATAGTGTAGTAGGTAATAACTACCGATGACGTCAGGTTTGTTATTGACAGTTTTCAAATACGTGACTCACTAAATAAGAGATTTTTTTTTCTATACTCAGGCGTATTGATGATTAATGGATATTATTCATGATAGGCATGAGGCAATGCTGAGATTCGAATCTTATGTAGGTTTTTTTTTCTAATTATAGGCTTACGTTTGACCATAATTTTGCTTCATGGAAGGCGAAGATAAGGTCTAAGATGATACTATATAACCATACTGCCTTTAAGGTCCAGTGACATCCATAAAGTACGTCACGCGCATGGGGGGTTATGATGGAAGTGTGACAACTATCTGTATGTTCCTTCTGTGTAGTTCATACACCTACTAGTGTCACGCGCCGACCGCCTATTGAGCCCATTGATATTGATATCAGAACTGGTGTTGCAATTTAATAATTTTTAGGTGTAAATTTCAAAACAATTGCAATATGACTTCGCACTAGGGACGGGGGAGTCTTACAAATGTGACCAGCTGTGACAAAGATGGGGAGGGGAGGTATACAAAATCTGAAATTTGTGCGACGTAGGTACTTTATGGATGGACCCTTATGTGGATTGGATACACATTCATTTCGTATACGTGCTGCCAGTGTGTAGATTAATTGTCCCCGCGGCGCGTTTGTACACAGCTTAAGCGAACCCACAAAAAATTACCGGCTGTTGTACTGACATAAACATTTGTATTTACATTTTTTGATTCTGACAGTGTAAATCTATCTTTTTGTCGACTGCACCACCGCTGTAGGTTATAAAGCCATTCGAGGTCATATATTTGGATGTACTTTGGCACATAGGTTATAAGTTACATACCAAAGCAACATAATCACTACATAGTGTAAAACAAAGTAGCTTCCCGCTGTCTGTCCGTCCCTATGTATGCTTAGATCTTTAAAACTACGCAACAGATTTTGATGCGGTTTTTTTTGGTTTTTTGATGGTTTATATGCATGATACATCAGCATGGCACCCGTGCGAAGCCGGGGTGGGTCGCTAGTAATAGGATATAAATCATGCTACGAATAAACAACGAACTATATGATACATATGTAGATGACTATAGGGTAATCTGTTACGTGATCATAGAAGAAGCATGTAGTATCCGGTCGGTAATTCGTTCACAATAGTATGCCTCTGTTACAATCTCTTTGACAATAATTGGACGGGGACATCTTGACCTTGACATCTTCAATGTGTTATGGACACCTCACGGGGCGTGAAAACTCACAATGAAGTCCAACTGTATATTGGGAACATGATTAATATCAATAGTTTAGAACGCGCTAATCCCAACATGGTTGGTACCATCGCCCAGGCACTGAGATTTTTGTGGTTCTAGTTGCTGGCCCAAAGGAAAATGGGGAGCATTTATAAGAAGGAGGTGGCCGTGGCATGCAATACTGTACTGATTACATTCCTGGCAAAAATCTGTGAAATTTTACATTTATACTAACAACATTTTATTTTACTAAAATCAAAATGTTACTAAAATCTTTACTTATATTATAAAGAGGACAGATTTGTATCTTTGTGTGTGTGTATGTTTGTAATGAATAAACTAAAAAACTTCTGCGCCGATTTCACAAATTCTTTCACCATTGGAAAGCTACATTAACCCTGAGTGACGCGGGTGAAACCGTGCGCGGGAAGCTAGTAAAATATAAAAGGGCGCGAGGTGGTTGCCACATTATGCTAATATTAATAATAATTTGTGTGAACTTTGTCTGTTAGTTTTTTAAATGTTTTCGTATGTTTCATGAATTAAAAATCACCCTTCATTCATAGAGAGTGAGTAGGTAAATATGTGCTTATTATTAGATAAAATATATTTTTATAATTAACTGTTATGTTTGCATAACAGTTACGGCACGGCCTTATGACTGTTGGATATTTTTTCTTGTAGTAGTAAAAGATTGGGAACCTCTGCGCTTACCTCTTGAGGCACTTCTCTTTTAAATTGCCGTGCCCTAAAGTGTCCATATTTTGTGGTGATTTTATCTTTGTTAACACTTATTTGACAGTTATGTGCAATAAATGAACATTAAAATAAGGTTGACGTTTGTACTTTTCAATTAATATATAAATAATATTTCACTTTAAATTTACTTAACTCTAGAATTTTTAGTCGTAAATGATTTTCCTGTACACAATAGTTCTGTGAAAGGTGAAGTTGGTCGCAGATAAATCCGCGCTATAAGTAATACCCACCAAAAAGCTTAATGGAATATTTTTTATGTCACTAACACTGCTGTGTACTTACATGGGTTATATCTGGATTTTTCCAACAGTCAAGCATTTGGGTATTTAGTATCAGAATATACCCAATGAGAGAAAGAGAGCTGAGGCAGATAATATATCGTATTTTCGTTACATGACAATTACAAGGAATTGTTAAAAAATAATAATGTACCTGATAACTGTATACAGTATTGATGATGTTAGCGTCGAGTGAGAACGACTGCAAGTTTTGTTGCCACAGATTAGCGGGAGACAACAGCAAGCAGCTGTACTCCGGCAGTACCCGTTCTACGCTAGCTTTACTCTCCCGACGTTTGATCCCACCGATCTGGTAGCAGTGTTGTAGAAGCGTACTTTTCCTGAAAGTGAATAATAAGATTAAATCTTAAGCACTGTTTACGTGTTATTCAATAACATTTGACAACATTACATTGGACACATACGGCGGGCGACTAAATTTAGTTCTATAAGGTTTTTTTCCTACTTCATCGAACATAGATATTAAGAGATCTTAACTTTTTTTTTTTATATTTTAAAAAATGCAACATTCGCTCAATTGCATTGCTCTTGCATTGCTCGGGTTGGCTTTAGTATAGTGTCGCACGCGGAGAGGGTTAATAGTGGTTAAATCTGGTAGAGGGTAGGCCCCCGATTATAACGCTACCACTCTTATTCAAAGGTAATGGATATTTTTCGAGAAATTTTCAAAAATAGTTTCTAACCTAAAATCAGATAAAAAGCGAACTGTCAACGTTATTACGTGAAACGGAAAGTTAAAATGGACGATTTACAACTGAATGTGTTCTAGTGTCTGTGTCTGGAGTACAATGTCATACGAAATTGGAGAAAAGGAACGCAAAAAAAAAAAACTGTCTATGGTATTTGCGTCATTTGTGTTATTGTTTTATTTTTATAACAACCTAGAAAGATGTGGAGTCTACTACAGTGTTACTCCTCTTTAGTATGCAAGAGTGAGCTTGGAACTTGGGGCACCCCGACTTGGAAAGGTTAGGTTAGAAGGGGATGGCGGGGACTTCAGACCCCGCCATCCCCTTCGTGGTTTTTTTTTTTAACTACGCAGATGTAGGGGCCCCGCGAAGTGGGGCTCCGTCGACGACGCCTTTGTAACTATTGATTGGAAGCTAATTTAGACCCGCACATGATTTTTCCCGACCATAATAGGTGATTTTAGTGTTTTGAGGTTAGGTTACAAATATCTGATTTTCTCAAAAACGGTGCGTTACCTTTTCATGGGAGTGGTACCGGGGAATAGGGGATACCCGCCCCCTCCCCCCTCCCCCCTATCACATCCCTCCGCGTGCGACACTATTCTAAATTTTTCCCTCGTAACCACTGAGCCACCGGTGCAGTCTAGTCAATTTCCGGAACTGTTGTCTATTTCATTCAGTTAAATTATCATTATAACATCCCTTTTTCTTTTTCTTTTTTTAATGATGGACGATGTAACGAATCGAAACTTTGCAACATATTGTCTATTCAAAATTTTAGTGTACTTGTCATATTTTATACTTTTTTGTTTGATTTCACTGTCAAAATATATGATAGAGTGCAACTCAGACCAGCGCCTTTTATTCCGCTAATAATAATAAATAATAATATCAGAGCATAACAATTGCATTAAAATACAAATACAAACTTAAAAGTTAATTGGTAAATGCAAAAAGCGATGTTAGATAAAATTAAAGACATTAATATTTATATGGTCGCAGCTTATAACCATGTGCGTTAGGATCACGGGTGTACATCACAGATGTAAACTGCTCCTCTACACAAAGATTGTACCTGCAGTGTACCTCAGTGTACCCTTAATGAAATCCGGTGTACTTCTTTTGATAAAAAGATATATAGTATAATATGTACACCCGCCATCCTAACGTTAGGACTGCGGGTGTGCATTTTTTCCCATCAGGAGATGCGTATTTGACATATGTTTTTTTTTTGTAAATATGTGTACCTGCAGTATACCTTAATACACCTTTAATGAAATTCTATTTACCTTCTCGGATAAAATGTTATATAGTTAAGTATGTACACCCGCCATTCTAAGGTTAGAACTGCGGGTGTACATTTTTTTTCTCGACAACCAGATGCATATTAAACTTTTTTTTATTATGCGTACGTATGTACCTACTGTGTACCTGCATATAAAAATTTGAAATATAATTATTGTTGACAAATACAAGTGAAAAACGTCAGTACAACGGGGTACCTCAACTGCAGGTACAATCTTTGTGTAGAGGAGCAGTTCACATCTGTGATGTACACCTGTGATCCTAACGCACATTTATAACCGGGTCAAATATGATGAAATAGTACAAAAGCCAGTGTTTATTGCAAAGTGCATCCATTGCCAGGCCCATCTAAGATTTTATCTCAATAGTCATTGCGACGATTGCGCGATCTTAGAATATTACGCGAGCATTAGAGCGTTTAGCAGAGATCGTTTATTACCATCGCAAGGCTGATAATCGCTAAAGCAAAATATAAGAATAAGTCTAAGCACACTAATAACAGTGCACAGCTTTGGTCTATTTAATGTGTATTTATTTTTATTTGGATATTGGATTGTTGGTGACAAACTCATCACTAATTTTATTAAAATAAAAAGTTTTTTTAATGTTTTGGATGAAATAAAAAACTCCATTAACGATTTAAAAAAAATCTTAAGCAGCCAATAAGCAAAACAGAAGAGGAAGTACGCAGGCCAACTCGCACGGGAAGTCTAATAGCATATGCTATGTCTATAATTCCAAGTCACAATATAACAAACCATAAGTTTAGAGTAATGGCAAGCTTTACATTTTGTTTGAATCAGGTCTGATTATTTTTACTTACAAATTGTACAATAAAAAATCGCAATAGCACAAATGATAAAATAACATTTTTCAAATTTTATGAGTTAATTATCCACAAGTACCAATGAAAGAATATAAATTCGCAAAGGCATAATAATTATATTCTCAAAAAAATAAATATAATAACGGAACCTTTTCCTGGCATCAAAAGATAAGCAATAAAGATAACCTCAGTATATTAACCATGCCCTAACTAAAAGGTTAGTTAAGTTTTTTTTTCGTGGTATTCAAGTTTTACAAAACTTCCTACTTTACTCAGTTACAATATTTGCCGGCTCTATCTTCCAGGGGCTCTGGACTATATATTACAGACTAATATGGAGTAATAAAATCATAATAAACCAGAAAAAAATATGTTTAACCTAGAAATATATAAAACACTACCGGTTCCCACACAGTATCACCTGTGTTAATCCCGTTCCCGTGGAAGCCTTGACTTAAAATATAGCCTATGGCACTCACTAATAATGTGGTTTACTATTGGTAAAAGAATTTGCAAAATCGGTTCAGTAAATCCAGAGATTACCCTTTTATGTCTTTTTAATATTAGTCTTGTATAGAAGTATAGATAAGACAATCAAGAGGGACTTTGATATGCAAATAAGCTCTTAGTGTTGGTTATCTAAATATTATAGTGCCCAGTATCAGCAATCAAAAGGTCTGTCATTTGTTATTTAATTTGCTTTCTTACATAGTTTTGTATGTAGACCAGAAGTACATCAAACAAACCAAAAAAAAACAGCCAAATTAGACAAGTAATTAATTTTGGGTGATTCTTTTTTATTTATTGAGTCACAATATGAATTCAATAATGTAATATGTTAATAATAACCAACCATAGAACATTTACCTTCATTGATTATTAGCACAGCTAGCTTATTATTAGTCACTGATTAATATGCAAGTAGTGACCAATGCATATATTGAGACAGGATTGAATATATAGGGTCATTATTATTAAATAATTAAACTAGCCTTTCCAGAGTACTTGAGAGAGCAAATTATTTTTTATTGGCCTTCCCTAAGATTGGCTGTACAGTATTAATATTTTGCTTGTGTTATACATATTATACAGGAAGAAATTCTTAAGACTAATAACAAAAATCTAGACCTTAAAAGCATAAGGACAGATGTACTATTAACTTCGGAAGTATATGGTCAAAAGTGCCAGTTTACGGTAAAGGCACATACAACAAATGTTTCTGACATATAATGGCACATCCGAACTTATTCTTCTGGGCTCTAGAAATAAAACACAATCAAACAGATGAAAAAAAAGAAAGTTTATTCTTCTACTCATTAAGTTCAATAAATGTTTGTATCCTAGATAAATTGAAATAAAGCTGCAGCGAATAAATACATTAATTAACTTTCCGTTAATCATTCTCATCAGTCCTTGATTCTTTAATGCCAGCATTAAATTACGATTCATGATCATTCATGATGCATGATGATATTTCATGATTTATTATTTGCCAACAAGGAAATTTACTTAAAGAGAGTAAATACTCACATTTCTGGATCTTCATGATTTCTTATTGTCTCAAGCAATCTGAAAACCTCTTGCAATGGGGCTCTGAAAGCATCCCACATCTTAAGATTGCTGTTCCATGGAGAAACACCTGGATACAAATAAAAAAATACTACAACATAATATTAGTGCAAACCTGGTATGTACGCTACTACACTAAAAATTCAATACATTTTGTGCTTCTTATAGTTGTATTAATCTTTTTATTATTATTGCCTTTCCAACAGTTTAAGAAGCAATGGTTTTGAAGTCTATTATTGGACCAAGAGTATAATTTAAGTTTTTATTATAATAATTTAATCACAAATTACATACAAATTAGTCATGTTTTATGTGTGCATGTATAAACATCAACATGCAATTTTATTTTTTATTTATATAGATTAGGTATGAATAAAAAAATAATGTGTTCACAAGAATAGACACAACTGTAAAAACTAAAAGTACAGATAATTCACAACATCATTACATTCATATTGTTTGTTGACACACTTACCTATTTTCATAATAATTTGTTGCACATATAGCAAAGGTTTGTCCTTTGCCCATATATAAGGAAGCTTTTGAGTTTCATTGAATAAAACATCTAAGTGTGATGATAATTCTGAAAAAAAACAATATACATCCATTACTAATACATCTACTTAAATATAATAATATATAGTATCTTCATCATAGGTGACATTGTGGTATAGT
This sequence comes from Nycteola revayana, assembly GCA_947037095.2. NCBI lineage: Eukaryota > Metazoa > Arthropoda > Insecta > Lepidoptera > Nolidae > Nycteola > Nycteola revayana. The sequence continues at coordinate 26,838,410 of OX344842.1, read as the reverse complement.
CATTTTGTAAATTTTGCAGTGCAATGGATCCTATGATACAGTCATTTTGCAATAAGAAAAACAGTTAATAGATATTGATAATTATTATTAAAGTAAAAAAATATTTGTCTTTGAAAATAATCATCATCACATGTAACATAATCAGTTTTACTTGAATACCTTGTGAACATTGATTTCCATTGCAGTCTGCTTTCGAATATTGAGCTCCACTTCCTTGTGCTGGGAAATTTACTACAGTTGGAATGTTCCCTGGCAGAGGCACGTTTAGTAATGGATAGCTGAAAACACAACTTCAATCAGTACGTAGATTCATCAAACGTGACAGTAGCACGAAGGAAAAGTAAGCAAACTCACCAACATAGTAATACTATTGATAAAACTAATGTGATTGCTGTAATAGGATACGAAGAACAGAATAAGCCGTATGTGTAATAGATCTGTGCTACTCTTTCAGGTAAAGTGGACCCAGCCATTGTCGTAACTTGATAACTTGTTTATTGTTCGAGAAACTGCGTTTTTTAACTTTGAGACAACATTACGAGTCTTAACGTCACTTGCAGTTTTCTTGGTTGTATATTTACAACATTACTTTTAACGTCGCATTTGTTCTTGTCGATCGCGTGTGCTGCAGTAATAATCTCTAACACAATGGTATTTCGCATCATGCACGAGCATGCCGCTATGTATACTGTGCACTTATTATTACCAATTATGTATTGAGTATTACATCAACCAAAGCATGAAAGCAACCACGCAAGGTTGACAGACAAGCTGACAGATGACATTTAATATTTTTATCCCATTTAGTTCTAGATAGTACAGTCTTTTCAGTTTAAGCTAATAGACTTAGCAAGTAAGTAATTTATTAGAGGGCGCTACTGACAATTTCACGATCAGTGATCAGGATTTCTTCTGGCAAGATCGGATGAAAGCATCTACATGAAAATGAACGTTCTATAATAGAATAATATATACAGCTATCTTTAATACTTTTTATTTCGGTTCCTGTACGGTATAATCTGGACACTTGACGCTGCGGACAGAAACAATGTTTTGATAGGTTTTATCTTTCTTCGCTCTTCCCCACTAAAACGACTATATTATTATTGATGTTACATAATTTTATTATTAGTTATTATTTTACTTACAATGAATGTATGTATGTTTGGGTTAAATCTTTCAAGCTGATTCAGACCTACTTCCTGACATCCGATAGATCAAATATAGTATACACATTTAATTCCGATGAGGGTGGAATATAATTAATGTCATTGAGCAAGTCTGATCATGGAGTCGACACAAAATCTCTAACGTATCGTTTCGTTACAGATTTCATAAGGCCTCCTACCGGCTACGTCGAGTTTGATTTGTTTAACAAGTAATTTGGCTTTGGATGATGTCCAGGATATGACATAGTGATGGATTTGGAAGGTAGGCTTAGGAACTTTGTAACCCATTCATGTACCTGTCGATTTGGGCTCATTTGATTTATCGAGGCTCGTTCTCTGATTTAGATTATATACAGGGTTTTATCTAATGGTGGTCGATAGGTGGTCATCAGAACTCTGCGATATAATAATAGTTTAGGTTCGTTTGATGCGTCTAGATTCTAGTCAAATACTAAATGGTAGGTCGTATGAAGGCGTTGAAAGGCGGCTATAGGCACTCCATAATCAAACGACACAATCCTATCAAGGTACTCTGATTTGTCAAGAACTTTGAAGCTAGCTTGGAGCATGGTAGCCAAGGTTGAAGATGTAACTTCCAGTGTAGCGCATTTTTAGATATACGTAGAAGTAGTTGAAGACGGTAAAGCTAGTATTAAATAATAAAAATGATAGCTGCTCTTCTTTAATATCTGCCTTGGCCAGAACAAAGAGACAAATACTTTCATGATTTTTTTTGTCCGTTTGTTCATGCCAATTTTCGAAAGGGCTGGACCGACTTTCAGCCCGCAATAAACCAAAACCCCATAAATGCTTAGGAACGGGGCGTAATGGAGTATTGGGTGCAAAATTAACCGTTTTAAATTATGTTCATATATACCACTGACGTCTGGTGACGTCAGTTGTTATAGGTAGTATTTATAAGGTTATTGAAATAAAACCAAATTTCATATAAAACATAGATTGTCGATTACAAAATTACATTACAAATCAATATAACAGATAAAATAGTAAATTATAATATAAATTGGAATAAATTAGGCGTATAGCTGTTTTCAAAAATACAAACTAGATACCTGACATAATTTTAATACTACAATAATAACATAATATTGAATACTATTAAACATCCTATTGTGCTGATTATGTAATGAGTTAACAATGAAAAAGAACATTTTTGAAAACATACAAAACAAAGACTAGAAATTGAGCGAACGAGTGGACAATGTTCAGAGATAGAAAGAGACAGACAATAGTGATTATCTCTTAAACGAGCCACAAATATCTTAAGCTATTATTTTAAAACCTACTGCATGATTGCCCAGTATATACAATTACACCTCCGTACATATTATTTAAATATTAATTGGAAAACGGTAATGAGTATGAATATTACTGTTTTATTCGTACTAACTATTATTCTCCTATAAAAAAAAGTATGCGTTTAATTAAACCACATAAGGAAATGCAAGCCCTTAGTCTTCAGATAACTAAAATCCCAAAAACAAGTAATTTTCATGAGAGGATAATAGATAGAGTATATTATTGAAAGTGAGATCTTAAATTGTTTTTATCACTAAATTAAAATAATAGTAAAGAGTTACCAGTAGACAAAGGTATATGTTATAATTGAAATATTAAAAGTAGCTGTCGTGAATAGAACTGAATTAGATCATCATCATCATTATCATCAGCCCGTATAACATCTGCTGAACATGGGTCTCCCCCCAGAGGAGGGTTCACCACGCTTGGCAGGCGGGTTGGTGAGCACAGTATTGTGTTGTAATACACAGGTAAACGCTGCACTTGTTCCAGGGTACACGCTTGTTATAGATGATATAATAAAAATTGGGACCAACGGCTTAACGTGCTTTCCATAGCACGGAGGATTATTCTCAACCAACCAGAACCGTAAAAGAATTTATATAAAGATTTCTTGTCCGGTTTGGGGACACGACTTCCTTGATTCAAAGAGACGTAAACCGCTACGCTACGGAAGTTGGACTGCCCATGGAGGAATTAGATGCCTATTTATAAATATTCAAAGGCTGACAAAATACCTTTCGCTACTAGTAATGACTGTATTGAAATAAACAACTATATGCAGAGCTGTTATGTCAAATAGCTAACAATATTACAATATTTTACATGTTTCATAAAATATCGAATAAATAAATTTAAAATATATAATCCGCTGATTTAAAAATAATAATAACAAATGAGTAAAACCACTTTTTAAATTGCACTTTTCCGTAATAGTCCCTCAACGATAACACATGACTGCAGGGCAGTAATTTACAATCCAATACCTGTACCATTATAATTATAACATAAATAGATCAAAACAATTATACGACTTACATGATAAAAAAATACAATAACATAAAAACACAATAACGTATGCTTAAAGCCATGAAAACACTAAAATAAACTTTGGCGAACTTATAAAATTATCACACTGTGCAAAGAATGTATGTTATAATTAATTACTACTGGCTGTTTGAGTGGGGTTGGTGCCACTTTCTACTGTCAAGGTTTTGATAGTCATTTAGCGACTGCTATAATGACGTCATAGATGTACGATTCTGCATACAAATAGTCCCATTTTGGTTTCCGTCAATAACATTTCAGTGGTATCAAGTTATTAACTTCTGTGACACTAATGTTGTTAAATTTAGTTGCCAGTTTTTTATTTAATTAATTGTTATGTCACTTGACCTAACCTAACGAGACTATCCTACTGTTGTAACAAAACAAAACAACTCAAACTTCAATAAGTCCCATTGGTTTAGGTTTAGGGTTTTTTTTACTAACCGACACCTCTTTATCAACTAACTAGAAGTAGCGGTCGCTTTATGGCAGAGCTTCGAAACATATGGCCTCAATATGTTTTATTAAATAATATATCGAGGGGTTAAGGGATAATTGAGTTAAGCTGATGAGCCATATTGAATTAGTTTATGTAAGATCACATAAAGCATTTAATGCAATATTTCCCATTGTATCACCTGAATCAATTCGCCTTTAAACCGTTGATAACACTTTTCTTATTTTTATAATTCGTTGCACAAAAATAAATCATGAAGACTTTTTTTTCTTTTTTTTTTTTCACTTATTGTATTCAATTTATTTAAGTTGTGGGCGGCATCTTCGCTATACTGTGTGGTACAATTTTCGGACGGTCACCACATCGTATTTATATATAAAATTTCCAATAAATTATTATGTCTCTATCAACTTTAATGGACATTTTTTCATACTGTGCCATTAATTAACTATAGGCGCGTCATAATGTAATAATTAACACTCAAACAGACAGTCAGTATCATTAAATAATAATAAAAATTATTGAGGTTTAATTAATATTTCGCATAAAAAACAACTATGCTTTGCATTGGCTTCGCATTAAAACAAGATCTAATATTAATTTTATAAGAAATTCGATCTCTACTTATACACTTTTAGTCAGTAATCTAACTTAACCTACACTCTTCATAAGAGTTTACCCGTTCATCACATCCAAATCGCATTGTGCTCAGTTCGCACGAAAACATACAAGTATTTGAAGGATTGGAAAATTGGAAAAAATTTGTACATTCCCGTTTTAAATTGATTTGGCAAGAAAACATCTTAGTTGTAATAAAACTCTTCTAGCATTCTATGTGATGTCATGTCATATTGTCATTCATACCTCTCCGGATACATCATTACAACTTAGTATGGTTTCGTTTAATTAAATAAGACATTTTTGTAATCATTTGATCCAAAAAGGCTTAGTCCCACATTTTGAAGAGGTGACAGTATAAATCATCATATCATAAATATCACTTTAGCCCGAAATATAATTAAGTTTATCATTAAATAAATAAGTTAAAACCTTTGAAGTTTTATTTTTAATCCAGTCTAATTGGTACAATTTTATCTTACAGAAGAAAACCACGAACCGTGTTACCTCTGCTCCGAAAGTTACGGGAAGCAAGATATTAACAGTCCTTTCCATAAATGCCAACACCAGGTATCTACATCTGTCGTTAATTATTACTGCGACATCTAATACAGCGTTTATATTACAAGCATCCTAATATTTATCATAGACAGTTTACCGGAGTCGCCATCCTAAAGTACACTCGCTTCTTTAGAAGCCAAGTTTGTGCCAACGTTTTGTGCTCCAACTGTGTTGGGCCAACCGTACTCTATATAGCTGTACGAAGTTAATATTTAAAATAAAACACAACCATATATAGCAAGGAGTCCAAGACCGTCATCAAAAAGGACAGAATTATTGATGGCAGTGAATTTGCATTTCGTCGACAATTAACTACGCGTATTGGGATTTTAAAACCTCTTACCAATATATCCTTAGCACTAACTTATTTACTCGATTAACTTTGGAATGTGCAGCTCTCATTCTATTTTAGTATATAGATCAACAGACCTCGCGGTGTCATTTTAGTTAGTAAATATATCAAAAATTGCCAAAAATTGACACAAAAATACATAGTTAACATTAACATATATTTGGCAATTAAAAAGTGTAGGCCTTGGAACTCCGGTACATACTCATATGCGAACTTGAATAATAATCATAATACAATTATAAGTTCACATTAAATACAAATATAAATGACTAATAGATAAACGCTAATATATGAGTGGATTCTCTTAAGATAATACTGGATATATAGAATAAAAATAAACTGCGTGCCACGTGTCTTTTTTGCATTCTGATTCCAATTTTAACCTGAAACAAAAATATACTTCATTACATTTTTATCGTTTTTATAATGACGATGATTTAAAAACTAAAGACATCGGACGTAATCCAATCGCAAATGGAGTGATGCTTTTGCCAATTGTTGGTATACAACTCGATTAACCGGACTTATTGTAGTCGTTAGGCATCCGGATGATCGAATGTATGAAGGAAAGGGGGGTTTTGTGCATATGTATTATATTAGGTACCTAATATAATGTGTATTTCTGCTGACGGAGGGATTGAGGGATAATGTCTTTTAGTTTTTTTAGGGGAGTTAAGTGGAACTGTTGCTCTATGTTACTCTCGGACTTCGGGTCTACGAGGGCGTCAGAAAGTTCTTTGCAAGCTCGGTCGGGAGGGCGAGGGCGCACTCTTTTCCGGTGGGTCGGATAGAGTGATCTCTGTGTAGTAGACAGGCAATAAGTTCGACGTTGTAAGGTATTTTCTTATCTACTGAATACTCTGCCATATGATATAAGATAAAAAAGGAGCGATAAATTACAAATTGTTGGATGACATAACATTACATCAATTTAAAAGGTGTCATATTTGCTTTTTAAATATTAATATTTTTGCTGTATAATATTGTAACAATGGGGGTAGCTAACCTGTTAGCGCGCGGGCGTGATCTGGTTGAGGTCATCATCAGAGTCAGTCGGGGGTGCGTGCTCGGAGCCCGCTAGCACGGTGAGATGCGTGGAGTCGCTCTGTAGCGTGCTGCATTCACCCCCCATCGACCAGTTACCGCATTGAGCCTTCTTCTGTAGCGCTTGCACGTAAGACTGTATAAATACAATTAAAAAACTAGATTAAATATGTATTTGTAGATTTTATAGTAAAACACTAATTAAGAAAAATATTTAAAAATAGAGTAAAGCCGGTCCAACATTGATCGAGTGTTAGGTTAAATAATAGTTGTTTCAAAATGGTTCAGTCCTCATATTAAGAAACTATTTGTATGAACCCCGCAGTAGCTTATCTACATAGTCTGGGGCCTGGCGCCCATAGCAAATTCTTTGAATTAAGGTCACCAATTTATCAATTGATTGTTAGCTTCATGTTTAGCATGAAGTACGCAGAATTCCCAAATAAATGTTAGGTATATCAATAATTGCTTACTAATGCCACCTTCACGAATTTAAGTTCGAGCTTCCCATTGGAACAACGTATTGTTATTGAGTAATTAACAAATATATACCTACAAATATTTTATAGTGAAAATTTAAATTGTTTTGCATTGCGTGGCTTCAGAACCACGGTAACGATTAAAAAAAAACTTTCATCACTAGAAAGCAGTTATGTTGTCTAGTAGTAACATATAATATGCCATATTTAATTATGAACGTATATAAAATAAGCCACATAGTATAAAATACACAACGTTGATAACAATGTATTACCTGTGATATAACATCGCCGTGAGCAGTACGCACTTGGTACAAGTACCGATACTTGCGCTGCTTCATCTCCGCTCGTTGTTCACGAGTGATTGGACGTGTTGGTTGCGTTTTCAACCGCCGCTTTTGGGCGCTTATACCTAATGAATAAAACATTTTTGTATTAGCTGAATTGCCCAATATATACTACCCAATGTCAACAGTGAGCGTAATATCACCTATATTGTTGAATGTAATTTGTTTTGATTTGTAAATAGTGTAATGAGTATTTATTTATTTTTACTACTGGTCAACATTTGATCATAATTAAATAAAAAATATTAGGAGTGTGCACTCCGTCTCTATATAAACTATAAGTGTGCAAAATTTCATACTTCTCCGGTCCATGCAATTTCTGTAAGAATGGGAACAAAGTTTTTGCTTCACGTATTACTAAACACAGATAACATGACGACTTACTTGACCAATTACACATCTATAAAAACTATATAAAATATAAACTACTATATCACTGATCAAAACTAAACATATGCTTTTGTAAAGGAAATTAAGTTCCTACGATGACCCTTTGATAGAAGACGAGTTAGTGTTTTGTGTGTCAATATTCGGTAAGATGTTTAGATGTGTGCCCTAAGGCCTTACTAACAGAATTATTATGCCCTTGTTGGCAGATATTACAGGAGGCTAATCACGTAACTAATTACAATAACTTTTATAAAATTGTCATCGCTACTCAACGTTTATTATGCAGTATGCATGCAAAAAAATAATTTTAATATGTCAATTTATTACGTAAATGTAGCTTCTATAATACAATAACAATAATATAGGAAATGCTTTACAGTAACCATACAGTAATAAAGAAGAAGTCTTAGATATATCGTTAATTTAGCCTTAAGACTTTGTTTAACTTGATATATAGAGGCAGAAGTGTCCAAGTGCAAGACAATTAAGTCAATATACAGCACTACAGAGTATTTTCCCGTACTACTTAGAGAGGTGCCACACGGGCGATGTCTGTTGCGTTGGCGTTGCGTAGTGAGCGGTGACACTCCATCGTTCTACATATAAATCAATGCGTTATGCCACACGATGCGTTAAAATGACGGATGCCGTTGGAACGTACAAGAAAAAGGAGGAAGACAAGGTGGGGAAGGGACCTGATTCGATACGACGGAGCGGCAGCGAAGTATTTAACAGCGTATGTGAGATAGCTGCGTGTGAGTTAACTGTGTTGAAATCATTGCGTTGCCAAGACGCAGCATATTCGCAACTCCCGTGTATCATCAGAGGCGTATTTTCCTATAGTGCACAGTGGACGGGCGCAGCGGTCCCAGGGAGCGCCGAGCTACGGACCCCCATACTTAAGACGGAGCGCTAGGATAATGTAGCACACGGGCGCTACATGGGCTATATACAAGCATCTGTGTATTAAGACACTTACTCTACACTCTACTTACTTTGTTCATGGTAGATGCCGGTAGCGGTGAGCGCACATTGGGCGGTCAGTCCCACTATGGCGGCGGCAGGCCAAGCCGCCAGCGTCAGCCAAGAGAGCCGACATGGCGGGGCCACCGCCGGTTCCAGTTTTGCTCTTTCCCATAACTGTCAAACCAAGGTATGAACAGTAAGTACGGTTAGACGAATAAAAAAAAATCGGTTTCATTTTCGGACGGACTTTTATGTAGTCAGCCAGCCAGGCTTTAGCTGCTTCGCCGGGCACAAATAGCAGAGTTCCAGCGTACTTGAGGTACTTTACTTGTTATATTTGACAACCATAACGATACAATCAATTGCAATGACATCACGAAAGATTTTAACGAAAATGATTGCTGTCACATGTTTACATAAAAGGGCTGTCAAAAACAAACCTTGATTTTACACAAAGATTTATTTGTCCGGAGCGGGAAACGAACCCGCGACCTAATGCGTTAGGCATTTTCATTCAATGATGCAAAGTAGACCCAGACACGGTACCACTTTACCACCAACCTTGGTTCACATAAATAATAATAGTACCGGGTGAAAACCAAAACTAAATCTCAGAATTACGCTCTAAAAGTCATGAAATTCATATGACGTACTTTATGAATAGCCCCTTAGGCATATAATAACTTTTTATTGTCTTAGAAACGTGATGCGTGTGTAATGTACAGTCAGTCAGCTGTAATAATATACGATTTGTATGTAATATGTAGGTATACAATTCTTTAGTATAACGTGTATTTATCAGTTAATCGCGCAATGTCACATCATCGCTCTCTGTTTGAATGAGTATTTAATTTAAAAGAAGATTTATCTCTAACTGCACAACAGTTAAGTATGTTCAGACCACTAGTCTCGGCCATGCCCACTTTCTTCTAAAAACTAAATGACTTTATTGGAAACAATCACAATACCTAAACATCAAGATGCCATCTCAAAAGTTTGGCAACCCAAACTAGACGCGTGAAAACCCCGGATAGTTAGGTTGTATTAAGCATAGTTAGTGTAATAAAGGGTATAGCGGGCGGTCCGAGTCTTAAAATTTTTAAGCCCGGACTACAATAAATGAAGTCCGGCCCGGACGCTCCCCGGTCGCCAACCCTACCCGGATGGCAACCCTACCTAAATGCAAGACACAATAATAGCAAGAATGAGACGTATGGATCATTTTGTCGACTGTATTACCAATGGAAATATGCGAGAAAAAAAAAAAAAAAAAAAACAACTGATGTTGTAGCATACTGACCCACTTGAGCATCATCATGCGTTCGAAGAAGTAGTCGAGTGACGTAGCGATCACCGCGCCTCCGTACACGGACGTACCGAAGATCGTTAGCACTGCAACAATTACAAAAGATACATTTATAATTTATCTATATGAATAAAAATGTCGACAAAATATATGTACATTATAAGCGCTTAACTTATAAATGACTTGACCGATTTGTTTAATCCTTTCTCTACAGAAATAGAAAAATCGACGACGCCAGAAAAAAAAATTGTTTGTCTAATAGATTACCAAAAAATATTGAACACAAGTAGTTTTGTTATCGTTCTGTAAACAAAAAATTACGAAGATGCAGCGCGTTGAAATGACATATGACGTCACTTCTAGGTACAATTCTGCCAACGAGTGATGTCACAAGCCCCTTAAAGGAGTCTGCCCACTATCCCGTAGCATACCATGACCGTGCTAGGAACAAAACAGCCAAAAAAATATTCTTTGTATTGAAAAGTACGTAATATATTTTATACAGGGTGTTTGGCAGAACGTTGAACATACGAAAATGGTGGGTAGGTGGGGTCATCTGCTACTTACTCAGCCCTAATTTATTTGGCCCTGGCCGACTGGGTAATTTAAAAAAAAAAAAAAAGTTTTTTTCTTGTTTCACCACTTTCCTAACTTTAAAGTGTATTTTTTTAATTAAAAATGGGCAATAAAACAGGCAATTTTTTTTTTTTAATCTTTGATGTTGGCAGATTCTTATAAAATTATTGCTTTGTTCAGATGTTAGCTAGAAAAAAAGTTATGAGTCCTCAAACTTACAGAAAGATGTAAAAAATACTTGAATGTTAATTTCAACTTGCATTTAAAAAAAAACAAAAAATGATTGAGGAGTTCCAATTCTAGCAAAACATCCCTAGTGTGTGAGCTTTCTAATGGTATGTAATTTGCTTTTATAAAAAAAAAACTTTAAGAGTTATTTCATAATTTTATCAAGTAGGAAATTTTTGACGAAACTCTACCTTTACGGAAAGTTAAATGTTTTGCGAAATTTAATACTGCAAAGTTGGTAAAAATTATGGATCGACGGCTTGCCAGTAGCAGTGGTGCAAATTGACATTCACTATTCCCTTGAGATGGTTACACAAAGCAGGTAGAAATTTTGTTTCACTCTTGCGCAGTCATAGCGTATTTTTGCTCTCTTTCGCTCTCGTGGCACCGTGACGCGTCAGAATGAATTCTTGACGAAACTCTACCTTTACGGAAAGTTAAATGTTTTGCGAAATTTAATACTGCAAAGTTGGTAAAAATTAAATGATCGATTGAAATTATGCTGTACCAGTTAGGTGCGTTAATGAAACAATTAAATAATTTTAAATAATTTATTTAAATAATAAATCATATTAGATGTTCAAATTGACGCCCTTCATTCGCAATACAGGTGCGGCATCTACGTCTGATTTCTACAGTTGTTGTGCGCAGCAGCATCTCCTGTCACATAACTTCGAAAGCAGCATTAATTCGATTTATCAAATCTTCCCGACTTTCTACTTCTGTAGTGTAAACTAGTTCCTTTGCCCTTCCCCACACGTGAAAATCGAGCGGAGTGAGGTCGGGCGATCGCGGAGGCCAGGGAATTGGTCCTCCCCTGCCAATCCACGAATTTGGGAAACAATTATCCAAATGCTCACGTACAACTAGACTAAAGTGAGCTGGGCAACCATCGTGTTGAAAGACAATAGGCCTGTTTATGTCTACTTGGAACACTTCTTCCACTAATGGTGGTAAATCATTTATCAAAAAATCCAAGTAGTTGTTCGCGTTGATGTTGTCGGGCAAATAATGAGGCCCTATTAGCTTATCGCCAATCACTCCTGCCCAGACATTCACACTGAATCTCCTCTGGAAGCCTCTTTGTCTCTTCACGTGTGGGTTTTGATTTTTAAGTGCCCAATGGTGAAGATTGTGATAATTGACAATCCCTTCTTTGTCAAATTTGGACTCGTCTGTCCACAAAATACTTTTTAAAAAGTTAACGTCGTCCACATCGGTATGCAGCGAATGGCGACAAAATTGCACACGTCTCCCAAAATCACTGTCATCGAGACCTAGAACAAACAAAACATGTCTAAGAATTGATTTCAATACTGAATCTTTTCTTCCTCCGAGTTCAAACTCTACAATTATCCAAATTTTTCATCTTCAATTTTTAAGTACACTAATTGGCTTTATGGCTTAGCCATAAAGACGTAAGACCAAATTCACAAAAGGGCGTGCGACTTTCCAATTTTGTTCTAAAAAGGACCCATAAGTGCTGGCAAGTTTACCTACGCTGACCACCTGCGCAAACCGAATCCGAAATCCGAATCCTGTAAGCGCTGGCCGCCTGATTGTTACGTGAATGCGGCCGAATAGGAATAGTTTATTGAATTTAATTTGAAATTAGAATTGAATGCGCTAAAAACAACATGAGGCAAAACAACTAATAAAGAAAGTGACGAAATCAAGGTTAAATGGAACGATCAATTGAACTGTCTCATAATTTACTACATTCCACAAAATCGTATCAGATGCAGTGCATAAACGGCTTAATCTTACCTTGCACTGGAGTGTAGTGAAAAGCATGTCTACCATCTTGCCGGAGAACAGACCACACTTTCCATATGCTTAAGCCAAGTATTGAAGCTATCTGTCTAATGCTTTTGGTAGGATCCGCGTCAAACTCGGCAAGAACTTGTTCGTCAATGGTAGCATCGGGTCGTGCTGCGTTCACTCGTGGTTCTTGTAAGTTCAGGTTACCGGTTTGTCGTAAACGTCGGTAAGTACTCGCAAACGTCTGATGACTGGGTACTCGGCGGTTGGGATAACGCTCTTGATAAATTCTTCGCGCTTCACGCGAATTTGTATTAGCGCTTCCATACGCTAACAACATGTCCGCGTATTCCTCACTGGTAAAAGCAGCCATTTCTTTACCAATAACAACAGGTAACAGTAATAACAAAAAACTTAACAAACTTAAACTTAAACTTAACTAGTGATAACAATAAAAGAAAACGAAGTGAACAAAAACAAACGTAAGCGTAACGGGCACGTGAGATCGCAGAGGCAGTTAAGTCTCGACTGAATAAAAGAAAAGAATTCATTCTGAGGCGTCACGGTGCCACGAGAGCGAAAGAGAGCAAAAATAAGCTATGACTGCGCAAGAGTGAAACAAAATTTCTACCTGCTTTGTGTAACCATCTCAAGGGAATAGTGAATGTCAATTTGCACCACTGCTACTGGCAAGCCGTCGATCCATAATTTTTACCAACTTTGCAGTATTAAATTTCGCAAAACATTTAACTTTCCGTAAAGGTAGAGTTTCGTCAAAAATTTCCTGCTTGATAAAATTATGAAATAACTCTTAAAGTTTTTTTTTTATAAAAGCAAATTACATACCATTAGAAAGCTCACACACTAGGGATGTTTTGCTAGAATTGGAACTCCTCAATCATTTTTTGTTTTTTTTTAAATGCAAGTTGAAATTAACATTCAAGTATTTTTTACATCTTTCTGTAAGTTTGAGGACTCATAACTTTTTTTCTAGCTAACATCTGAACAAAGCAATAATTTTATAAGAATCTGCCAACATCAAAGATTAAAAAAAAAAAAATTGCCTGTTTTATTGCCCATTTTTAATAAAAAAAAATACACTTTAAAGTTAAGAAAGTGGTGAAACAAGAAAAAAACTTTTTTTTTTTTTTTAAATACCCAGTCGGCCAGGGCCAAATAAATTAGGGCTGAGTAAGTAGCAGATGACCCCACCTACCCACCATTTTCGTATGTTCAACGTTCTGCCAAACACCCTGTATATGTACGTAATTTCTTACTGGTTGAAAGAAAGATTAAACAATGATTTAATTGATTAAATTGAGAAATGGAAATTGACATCAAAGAAGTAATTAACAAGTGTTTCTAATTTAAAACCATAACTTACTTACTCTCGAAAGCTCTTGCTGACGCGTCGTCTCTTCCTCACACGGAATGAGGTGAATTACTACAAAGACGACAACAGGGACCGCACGGATTTAGCACTAGGATGATACGGATATGATATGCGGACGCTCCCGTCACTAAAATCCGGGTATGACACGCGGATGATACGGAGATGATATGCGGACGCTCCGGTCACCCCACGGCTTTGATACGTAATTGATACGCTCTAGTGGGCTTAGTAGAGCGTATCGGATTACTTTCCGTGCCCGATACGTTCCTAGCACGGTCATGGTATGCTACGGGATAGTGGGCAGAGACCTTTATGCTAAATCTTTGTCAGTTTTGATTTGATAAATCAAAAATAAATGTCCAATGTTCTTTGGTAATCTTACTGACGGACCAAATAGAATTTTTAGTCGTCATCGTTATTATGGAGAAAAGGTTGGTAGGAAAGCACTTTGAAAAATCCGGGAAATTTAAGCACGACGGATGTATGACGCCGGACACAAAAAGCTACTTCAATTTAGATATTAAGCCAGTGATTCCCAAAGTGGTCCAGGTGAAGCTCCAGGAGACGCGACGGGGGTCTACGTTAGCGAAAAGAAGTTTGGGAGCCTCTGTATTAAACGAATATTTTAATCAAACATGGCAATTGTTATTTGTTAATTTATAGATAATTTATTTCGAGTTTATAAGACGGCAATAACGAACCAATGTTCATTAATTCCTCACAGTGAATTATAGTACAAAACTAAAAGATGTCAAATGTCAATGCAACCCAATTATTCCAATATTTTGACCTAAAGATAAACCAAAGATAAAAAAAATAAGATTTTTTGTCCGGGAGGAAATGCGAAGGGGTATGTGGGAGTCGTCCTCTCCATAGCGGTGGTATGCTGATCATACCACGAGGACAGGACCCTGCCACTAACATCCCCCGGGTATTCCTCCGTCCGCCCCTTACTAACGGCGGCAACATCCTCCGGCGGCACCCGTGGCCAGATTGGCATGTTCATGAAAGATAAATAACTAAGGCGCAAACAGCGGCTCAATCAAATATAAGTAGTAGTAGTAAGTAAGTAAGTATCAGTCAAGTCACACAGCCAAGTTAACACAATGGCAGCGCCATGCATTGTGTTAATTGTCTTAACTTGACTGCTTATGCATCAATCAACTGATCTAGTCCAAATATTCATAAAGTAGGTCACCAATTAACCTGTATGATAGATTAGCTACATGTTTTATGAATTTTACTGATTAATTACTGCCTACGTCTAGAATTACAGACCACTCGAATCGTATCACTCCGCGAAAACTCTAGAGATGAAAGTAAAAACGCCGCTTCAAGTAATTATCGATACTGATAAAGAATTGATAGTTTGTTTGATGGCAAGGCATAGGCTGCGGTAAACTGCTTTCACCTTTAGAAAGCCACGTTATCCAGGATTGTTACTCCTATGGCTATATTGAATTATCCCAGGTCGCGCGGGAAGTGGGTCCCGAGTGTCACAGTCACAAGATTTGTGCGTGAAATTTTTGGCCACAAGTAATACATACCTCGGCTCTAGGCGGTCGCTAGTGGTGGGATTGAGGAATGAAAACTTTAGAATTTTAGGGGAATTTCGTGCAACTGTCGGGTCTACAAGAGTATCGGACGGTGACATCGAATGCAGCGCACCAAGAGTAGGTATTCCTCGAAACGCACCTACCATAAAACATATACGAAGGATTTATTATAAACTAGCAGCCCGCCCCGGCTTCGGGTATTAAACAAACATTTCAAAAGTTATAATTTTTCACACACACACTCTCTCATACATAATATGTATGAGAGAGAGTGTGTGTGTGAAAAATTACATATTAATGAAATGAATGAATGAATGAATTATTATTACATAAAAAAAGTACATATAATGTAGTTACTCGTTTCTTCGTGGGGTCATTAAAAAGGGTATAATGATGTTAATTCGAATATGATTTATTTTTGTACCATTTTTTTATTTGTATAAAGCCTTTACTTTACTTTACTTTCTCTGCTCCTGGAAATCAATTTATTGAGTCAGAGCATAGCAGCAAAATAAATTGATTTTCAGGACTTCCGACCCGCGATAGACCGACATACAGCTGGTCATAAGTAAAACATTATTTTCGTAAGTCAATCCCTACTAATTCGAAAGTTTGGCCTTGGGACTAGTTGATAATTGAAGCCGTTTAAATGGGATTGGCAGATCACTTGGGATCATCGGAATCCTCGGTATATGAGCTAGTTGACCAGCTGCTGGGCCGGTGATAATGGTTGCTACAATTATATTGTCCTTCAATTCCTTGATAAGCAGCCTCGTCCCGTTGCACATGCTTGGAGGGCTTAAATTCCTCAAAAGCATAATTGGAATTCCAATTTAGTCAATTCATGTGGTGGCAGTCAAGAAGGGTTTAATGAATTTAAAAACTCCTGGGGACAATGGACTGCGTCTTCGATATTAGTCACGGTGTCTATCGATTTGTATTTGTTTATTTGTCTGGGAACTTTTTGAATAATTAGATTGTTTATTTCGTTGACACTATTATTCCTGGGTGATAATATCGCCCTAGAACACAACCAATGAAAGTCCTTTTCGTGCAAATTATCGATATCAGGGTATACAGCATCTATTAAAATTTCTAAACTATGGACTATTTGGCCTAAAGATTCATCCAGAAGGATGTTACAATTACTGCTTAAATTTGGAGTGGGAAAAATTCCTTCCCCAAGCAGTTGCTGTGGAAAATCACCATCGGTGATTCCATGAAGACAAGCTCTCATATTCGTCCGTAATTTTATATTTTCAATCGAAGTCCATAAGGGTGACTCCATTAAGCATGCTTTGATGATATCTGCTCGTGTACCTCTGTTAATGACAGAAAGAGTTTGTCGGAAATCTTCAGCAAATACAAAAGTAATCCCGCCCATGAAAGGGCAAAAAATAACTAAATATAAATTTTTATTTTTTATTTTGTGCAAACAAAAAATAAAAATGCACCCTTTATTCAGAAATACCAGGAGTAAGAGGTTTATTATTACTTGCAAATAGTTCGTTGACATTGATCAGTTGATAGCACTCAGCTAGTGATGTATTTATTTCAATTTGAAAAGTTTGTTTTCTGGTATCAATGAATTTAAAAAAATCATTACTTCCGGACTTGTAGAGATAGGATTAAATAACCCTTGCCATATCGTTTGTTATGATCCAAAGAAGCCTTGCTCTTCCTATGTATATACCCTTTCCGTTACACCTTGTATTACTTTTTGAATAATTCAATTTGGACAATCTATTCGAAAGATATCACAAGTTTAAAATTGTAAGTTATTTGAAAAATGTCAGTTATTTAAAAAGTTTTATCTGATAAAACTACCAATTGGTAGTTTTATCAGATAAAACTACCAATGGTAGTTTTAGCATCATTTTTCAAACTAAATACTATAATTGAGTTTACTTTTTATATTTATAGATCAATATTATGGTGTCCTGCTCTTTGACCAAAAGTCATTTGGCAAAATTACACCTGACAAACAACGTTTGGTAAAACAATGGTTTCGCCGATTGATCATTTTACTACTAATCATTTAACAAATTACTCACTTTTCCAAATGATCAATACTTAAATTTGCATTTTATAAATAATTATTTTACACAATGAACATTTAGCTATTGAGTTATCAGATAAAACTACTATTGGTATTTTTATCTGATAAAACTACCAATTGGTAGTTTTATCAGATAAAACTTTTCAAATAACTTACAATTTTAAACTTTCGAATGGATTGTCCAAATCAGTGAAAGAATTTTTCAAATCGGTCAAGTAGTTTCGGAGCCTTTTCAACGCAAACAAACAAACAATCAAATCTTTCCTCTTTATAATTAGTGTAGATGGTGATATATTAATGGATATTATATGTGGCCCATTACAGTCATGTAAAGTGGTGAAAATTTGTCTTAATTTTCATTTTTATATAACTGCAATGGGATGGATTGCGTGTCTAAATATACCTTGGTTTTACTTTGTAAACGCTATGGACTTCCGTAAACCATAAGGCATTTGGTAAGTGTTCCGTTATATTTAAAAATAACATACCTATGATTAAGAATATATAATAAAGGAATTAACCAAATTGGTTAATTCATTCTCTAGTTATGCACGTGTGCCAACTTTTTAGCGATTCATATTTAGGGTTCCGTAGTCCACAAGGAACCCTTAGAGTTTCGTCATGTCTTGTCAAAGAAAATTGGTGGAGAGAAGTATATTGAAGAACTAAAACTTGGTTTTTAAAATTATGGATTTTTTTTTTCAGCTTCCCTTACAACGAAAAGTGTATTAAAAATATTTAATTCGATTAACCCCAACGTGTAGGGTATCGTTCGAAAGGTCTCTTAAATTGCAACAAAAACTGCCTTGGAACTAGTCAGATCACACCCCCCAGTATCGAGATAACCTAATAGAAAGTTATAATTAGAGCGTCCCCCATTTTTTTCAGAATTATTTTAGTAATATTTCAAGAGTTAATTTGAAATATTACTAAAATAATTCTGAAAAAATGTGATATATCCCTTTAAGTAAATACTTTTAACTAAAACTATAGCGGCCTCGGTATCATAGATAGTTATTGTTATACAACTGGACCAACTTATGTTACAGTCGTCCTAACTAAATTTATTTATTTATTTAAAATATATTATTATGAAGTCGACCGCAAAATGAAATTTATCTTTATTAATTTAAAAATAGGCATTTAAGATATGCATGGCTACGGAACCCTTTCAAATGCGTGCCTGACACGCTTTTGGCCGGTTTTATTTACATAATATATGAAATCATTATAATGCAAATAGCGTGCAATAGAAAACTATCTATAATAAAACTGATTTATATCGATTACGGTACACATTATTCAATTCAACGTGCTGTTTATGTTTAACAATTAACGTTGTAAAATAATAGCATTCTTATATACATTTTTAATTGCCCATTAACGTTCCTTAAGACAGAACCGCGCGGTCGCCTAATACTAAGACTCCACCGTCTGTCTGTCTCTCAACTCAACAGACTGTGTTTCATGAACTGTGACAGATAGAAAATTGAAATTTTCACAGATGATGTATTTCTGTTGGCGATATAAAAGTAATATTAAAAACAAAATAAAATGAATATTTAAGTGTGGATTTCATACAAGACACGTGATTTTTTGCAATTTATTTTATAGTTCTTTTTAGTCGTAAATTGAGAAAAAAATATATTACCTTTCTTCCAGTACAGGTTGATGACAGCGAAGAAAATCCCTGAGCACAGTAGTACGACGACGCACAACCAGTACTGAAACAAAACATACCATGTTAACAGTCAAAATTACCAAATCAGAAACTGAACTGGTGATTCAGTGGGTACGGCAGTTGCTTCTAAGATCTGGTGCCCTGGGTTCGATTCCCATCGGAACGGGAATATTATTATTGTGAACTACAGATAATTGTACTGAGTCTGGGTGTAATTCCCCGCGACACAGTATAAATTTTCCTAGTGCGGGAGTTGTCTTTAAAAATAACAGCTATGAAAATTCGAATTAAGTTTCAAATGAGTTTCTGAAACATTCATAAAATGAAACTAATATAGCATTAACTACTTTAAATTGATTATGGTTACAATTAACCTATGATTCATATTATTATACTTAATTATTATTTCGATTCGGTCAGGACCAAAAGTAAAAACGTAATTATGGATGTACTAAAAGTTTTTCCGTATTTAATGCCGCCGTAATCAGTTGAGTACAGTTATCTTTTTACGTACCCTATCAAGACAATAAGACATAAAGTCCTTCGAAGATTCTTTAATATTCGATGAGGGGATATTCATATTTTTAAAGTAATAAAAAAGTGGGGAGTCATATTTTTTTTATAAACAGATCCAGTAATACGTACGTAAGTATATATTTTATTTAATCTATTAAGATAATTGTGACCTAAGCTGTCTTTTGTGACCTAAGTGAAATATAATTGATAATATGAGTTAACTATGCATAACTTTTAACTCTTGACGACTAATCGATTTTATACTTAGTTTTATCCATATAACAAAACCCCTTTTATATTTAAGACTGACTACATTAAACAAACAACGTTTTAATATTTTTAAGGACTATAGGACACTTAAAGAAGCCGACGAACCGATCTAAGAAGATATTAATGTTGACCACAAATTTGATTTGGCTATTATTTCACCTTATCCCAGTGACGAAGAAGATGGTGCAGATGATATGGAAACTCAATCAATGCCACGGGATATGCCGAGGAGTATAGAAGTAATTATCAACAATGGGATTTTATCTAGCAGAACCGCTAGCTGCAAAACGGTGACAACAACGGCAGCAGCAAGCTCCCATTTGGTGAAAATGCTTACATTCATACCCGAAAACAGCGCAGAGGATAACTGAAGTATAACAAAAACCAAAAAATACAAGAAAAGTAATAAAAAATTACAAACCTATACAGATCTTTGAAAAAAAATTGATGAAGAAGTTCTTGAGCTCATTCTGTCAAACACTGCCTAGTTTTTGACGGTAATGAGCTAAAGTACTCCTATATTAACTATGCCAATCAAAACAATAGCCATTCATTTGAACTGAATTCTTTAGATCTCAAAAAGTTTATTGATGTTTTACTTGTGTCTGCATATCATAAGTTGCGCCGACAATCATAGGGTTTGTCGGGATAATTTATGATATCTAATTTAAAAAGACAAAATATCTAGTGTTAATTCCGCTAAAAATCGCCCTCCCGCCCCCAAAAATTATGCACATGCAGGAAGGAAAAAAAAGGAAGGAAACACTAGTGCGCAAAAAAATTTCTTGCGGGTAGTTAACATCACCCCGATGATGCTCCGTGGAGGAGCGAAACACGTGTCGGGTCCTTGGCTGGTGATTGTATTTTTGCACGTTTTATTTTTCCTTCCTGAATGTGGATAATTTTTGCGGGCGGGAGGGCGGTGCAAAAATTGCATTACAGCATATAGTCACATTTTTAGCGGAATTAACACTAGATATTTTGTCTTTTTAAATTAGATTAATATGGATTTCCGCAAAGTAGCGTCTGGTTCTATTAATTATAACTTATGAATCATAAGTTATGATATCCTGCTGGACCTTAGATGAAGAAATTGGAGTGGAATTGTCAAGAGCCATTTCACGAAATAGGTTCCATGAAATCAACAGCCAATTTACTCATAAAAAAATCAATATCTACTACTCTATGGTAAAATACTTTGGACACCACCCATCCAAGCAATTTATTCGTGGCAAGCCAGATCGATTTGGATACAAAACTGGGTAGCAGCAATGATATTGTGCAAAGTCTCCTGGTGCTACAGATGATTCTCTTAAGACCGCAGTCAAAATCTTTGCTTGAAAAACTGAAAACTAACCCATTGAAGATGAGCTTGACTAATTTATTTCCTAGTACAGAAACGGCATCTCAAGAAAAAATTGTGGTGGGTTTTATTGACGTACATGGTTGATATGGCTGTTGCGAATGCTTAGCGCTTGAACTTCATGAGCAAAGAAGAACCCATGGACCAAGTGAAGTGCAGCTTAAAACAACGCGCCATGTTCCTTAGCAGTTGAAGATAAACAATTGCGTTGTTTTGTTTGCCATTCTAGAGTCCACTAGCAATGTAAATCGTTTTGTGAAACTCTTTGCATAAAAAACCTGTTTTGAAAATTTTCATATGTAGTAGGCCAGTGTACTAAAAACATACTATTTTTTTATTGGTTTTTGATCTTATTTTATTGTTTGAATTATCTTTAATACTTCCCACAATAAAAAATACATGTAAGTTTTTTCATTTCTATTCAGCCTTAAACGTGTTTGCGTGTCAGAAACTTATTAAATTTTCAGCGTAGTTTAACAGCAATGTTAGTTGACTAATATGCTTTGATTGACTTTTGAGCAACCGAGTATTAACCACATAGAGTTAACTTTGTTATTAAAAAAGCTTTCTTAGCAAATAGAAATTTCGCTCGAAAGTAAAGCCTTAGTTATCTTTATATATAAAAACAAATCCCTATTTCCTTTGGTCACGGCATCACACGTGATCGGCTGTTGCGATTTCGCTAATTCTATATTGTGTTTGTTATTGACATGAGAAGGTATTTTTGAAAAAAATAATTAAATATGCGCGAAATTTTAGAAAATTTAAGAATACTTCACAACCATATTTATTTTTCTAATTAAGGTAACAAAGCTTTTGATAATATAATTTTTTTCTTAATGTAATCTTATGGCGTTTCACGTCACGGTTACTTCAGAGCTATCACACTTAATATTAAAAGTTCAATTCAATCGGGTCAGCTAGTCTATAGTAATAATAACTAATAGAGGACACCATGGCGATATTGACTCGAGTCTAGGTTTAGAATCAATCAACAATCATAGAAACATTAAGTTAATTCTAATCAATTTCTGATTAAATTCATTGCGGGTCCCAAGGTAGCTAACTTTTCCTCGGGATTGGTGAGCCTCGGTGCTCATTGCCGTTTCCAGTGTGTTGCAGTGGGTCGGATTAGAAACATTAAGTCACGAAATTAAAGGCAATACATTATATTTGCAAGAAGATGTTTATTCAAAAAAATACCACACATGTTCTAACATTATCTATATATATAAAAGAAAGTCGTGTTTGTTACAACAATTATAACTCGAGAACGGCTGGACCGATTGCCATGGTTTTTGATTTGTTGGATTTGTTTCCGTCCCGAATAGCAGAATACATTTTAAAAACAAAAGAAAGTCGTGTTAGTTACACTATTTATAACTCCAGAACGGCTGAACCGATTTGGCTGAAAATTGGTAGGGAGGTAGCTAAGAACTGGGAGAAGGACATAGGATACTTTTGGGTAGGGGTAGGGTAGGGTAGGGTAGGGTAGGGTAGGGTAGGGTAGGGGTAGGGTAGGGGTAGGGTAGGGGTAGGATAGGGGTATGGTAGGGGTAAGGTAGGGGTAGGGTAGGGTAGGGGTAGGGTAGGGTAGGGGTAGGTTAGGGTAGTTGTAGGGTAGGGGTAGGGTAGGGGTAGGGTAGGGTAGGGGTAGGGGTAGGGTAGGGGTAGGGTAGGAGTAGGGTAGGGGTAGGGTAGGGCAGGGGTAGGGTATAAAAGTCCACCCGTGCGAAGCCGGGGCGGGCCGCTAGTCTTTTAATAAATAGAAGACCTATATTTTACAGGTCAATAAACTTGCTACATTTTACTTCTGTATAACCCGAGGCAGATAGGCAAAGAATGCCTTTGGCACTAAGTGCGCCTTTATATAATATTGTGTAAAGAGTTTTAATGTTTGTAGTCAGCTTCCCTTGAGTATTCCATCCTTCGTAAGGTTATTACTGACCTACTTCAGTATATTTTTACAAACAAAAAAATAATAACAGTTAAGTTACCATAATATTACGAGGTTTTATTTTGCAACGATAACAATTCTCATTCCTCAATCAATTTAATCTATATATTGCAATTCTTTACTATAATTCAAAAACCAGGGGCACTATCTATTCATACCTGCAATGACCTGCTACCTATATAAATAGAGATAGAAAAAATCATCAGAAAAAATAGAGAGTAAAATTGGGACCGGTCACGTCAGTCTGTCTACCCATTGATTGTGAACTGACAGCACTGGAATTTAATAGCGGCACATGCCCGTTTTTGATTTCCACATTTCCAGTTCGGCATTCACCCTCTTGTATATTTTAGTTGTTTTAGTCTTAATTATAGAGCTATAGCCACGTTCCAATTGAGAGGACGTCAAGTAGTCCATTACTAGAGTGGTTAATTGGCGTATAAAAAAGTGATATTCTCACTCAGTACTAGTCTGCAACGTTGCTAATTTACCTACATTTTGTACCCAGAATTGGCGACGTGAGTTTAAATATTTATTTTATTTTTAATATTTGTTGTTATAGCGGCAATAGAAATACATCATCTGTGAACATTTCAACTGTCTAGCTATCGCGGTTCTTGAGATGCAGCCTGGTGACAGACAGACAGCGAAGTCTTAGTAATAGGGTCCGTTTTTACCCTTCGGGTAGGAACCCTAAAAAGGTTAGTATAAAAATTTGGCATCAACATTACTGTCAATGACTAATTCGCTAATTTAATGCACTTGCGTCATTCGAAACCTCTTACTAATCTACTAGTCCAAGTATTTAAAAATGCAAATAAACTTAATACTGATGGAAACAGCATTCAACAATATTCAACATCTCAATGCTAGGTCATGATAAATATTTGATATGGAATTAAGATTCAAGTATATAACTGTTTGTTATATTTGTGGAGTATGATATTCACTGCAACATGTACCTACTCGTATCATACGTATATCGTTTGTTATACAGGCTTATGCCACACTAGCTTCCCGCGCGTGGTTCAACCTTGTAACTCCCGTTCCCGAGGGAACTTCATAATTAAATATAGCCTATTTCTTCCGGGGATAGTGTAGCTTTCCAACGGTGAAAGTAGTAATTTCGGAGCCTATTCAATACAAACAAACAAACAATCCAATCTTTCCTCTTTATAATATGAGTACAGATTAAAATAGCCCTCTATGCAACGCTTTTATATCATTGTTGCTACACGGAGAAAATAGGGAAATAGGTCAAAATTTACAGCAATAAAAATTGTCAGTTCCTCCACAAATCGTGATGTACATTGAAATGATACAATAGAAGTTAATTGTATGCCTCTGACAAACAAGTCTCCCGTCTACTGAATGGGGCAATCAGCGTATGTAGTTCACAAATTACATCTCCGTTGCCCAGTTGTAATGTGTTTTAATATGCATATACGATGTAACCAAAAAATTAAATATAAGACTTGTACTTGTCAAAATTACAATCTGTAAGACTAAATCTAACAAAAGTATCACATAAGTAGCTTAAAACAATGTTAACATTATTTTATCTTACTGATTATATAATCCGTCTGTCCGTGTGGCGTGCGATAAATGACGAATGTACACATTATTGTAAGATGCCTTAAAGGTAACAGGTACAAAATAGAGTTGCCCAACTATCGATAGTTTCGCTATCGATAGGTGACCTCGAAAAATAGTAACAATATCGATAGTGCTATCGATAGTATCGATACTATCGATATCACAAATTAACTAATACTATTGATTGGAAGCAATAGTATCGATACTATCGATACTATTACATTATAATACTATCGATAGTATCGATAGTTTTAAATTAATACTATCGATACTATCGATAGTTTGTAAAGCTATCGATACTATCGATAGTCTATCGATAGTCGACACTAGTACAAAATTTACTTCCAAGATCCGAGCAATGTCTAAGCGACATCCGCCTGAGAGCACCCTTAGGCAATTAGGACCAGCGCTCAGGGAGCCACTGGAGAAAGGAGTAGATTTACTAATAGCGGCGATGATCACTCGCACAGGGGATAGGCGCAGGATCACAGTACGGGGAAGGGGCAGCAACGTGGTCTTCGGTCGTTCCGTCGTGGATCCTACCCTAGCTAACCTGCAACCTTTCACTAGCTACCTAAGTGGACGAATATTAATGATCCATTCAATTACAACCGCAGGTAAAACAGGAATTAATAGATGTGATGATAAATAATTCCCAGAAACTTAAATAGACCACTAATTAATGGGCTTAATTAAAAACTGTAGTTGAATCTTATAAAAGTATGTGTATGGCCGTAAAGTAAGTTTTTAAAAGTCTATTGTGAAAGGTATAGTGCACATGGTATAAGAATAGGTTCACGGAAATAGGGCTCTTACAGGAGGAAATGAAATGATTTTGTATTAGATAATATTATATTGAGACTGATGGAAATATACAAAAATAAAATCATTCTGCCTTACTGCATTATTCTCCTAATTCATTGGCAAGACAGTCACATGGCAACCGCCCCTTCTAAAGCTCCAATCCAGAGTATACAGTCGGATGCGGGTTGTTGTCAGTCAGCTAAATGTTAGTATTAAGATTCTCCAAGGACTCGTTCCCGTTAATTTCAAAGTAATTAGACGTACGGTCCTATTACTTGGCCTTGGAGATTTTCCATCCGGCTGTAAAATTCTTCATTAGAAGATTCAATTCGTCATATTATAAAGAGCTGACGATATCATGACACGGCAATGACATCATGTGGTGCTATTCATACATAAGTACCTATTGACAATTAAATTGATCAAGCCACGAGTTTTACCCCAATAGATACCTATATCTTGTCACGAATAGTCTATATACATATTTGTATAAATTGTGTACATTGAAGTTATTTATATATTTTTTGGTAGTCTATTATCTATACTAAAACAACAAATATGATTTGATTATGTCTGTGTGCTTTTTGAACATGTTTCACGCTAAAACGTCGATATTTATTTTGATGAAACCTTGAAATATTACAGTATGTATACACAATGGACAACGATCTTACAAACATTTTATTGACGATTTTGTATACATTGTAAAGGACATATTGCCATTTAAGTGGCAGACGAACAAGCAGTCCTGATGGTAAGCGCTAACAGCTGCTTATGGTAAAAACTGCCAAAAAATGTTTACAGCTAAGTCACTGCCCACAGTGTATAGGAGTCCTCTGTTTAAGATTCGTTTGAAAAAAGCTTCATAGTGCAGGGAAAACAAAGTAGCAGGAAAAATTGACCAAAGTGAACATGTTCGTGGAAAAAAAAGATCGTTGAAACTAAATACCGTTTCGCCGACAGGTTCGATTTTAGGTAAAAAGTATGAAGAATGATGCGGCGTTGCATGGTACCGTGATAAAATGGTGCCGCTGCATTGCTGGTACCAAGTTAAATAGTTACACAGAGTACGCCTATGAAAGAGCCGGAAGAACGAGCAGAAACATATGTGATATGATACTATTATAAAATTTGACAACAACAAAAACATTTTAAAGTCGCAACTTTATAAAAAATACGTAGAATATAATGAGTAAGTATGTCATTATATCTTTTTGTTTTCATATTTCTCACAATTTGTTTTTTGCAGCTTATTCTAAAGAATTAAACTGGAATAAAATGTAAAAGTTGTCTAAACACACTACTTTAATCTTAGCTACGTTAGCAGATCTACATCGCGATTAAAAAATAAGGCTTGAATTTAAAGAAAACAGGACATATAAAGACATGTTAATCTGAAAAATGTTTCCTTTCTTGTGTATTTCAGACTGAATCTATCTCGTGTCCAAAAAAGGTAGACATTGTCACCTTATTTGTTGGTAAGTCTTAGCGATGCCACTGCTATAGCTCCAGATGACATAGTCGCAGATAAACACGATAAAGGAAAAACAAAAAACAAACATTTGTGTAGCTCTCTGCAGCTACTGTAATCACTAAGTACATATCGTGTTGTTATTTAAGAGTCGCGGCATTTTTAATTATTATTTTCCATTACGTATATAATTTAAATTTCAAGTTTCAAGCAGTTTTGTTCAAAAGTACTTGAATAATTCTTCTCACGTTGACGATGTTGTGTCTATAATATGTACACATTAAACACTATCAGCTATATTCCGCTATTTAGTAGGTAATGTATAATAATATTATGTCAAAGACGAATGTTATTCGTTTTTAAAGATGTCTTTGATCGAAGATACTCCTTAGTGTTGAATTTTTAAAATTATCGATTTTGCAGCTATGTATAGCGAGGGCTAACTAACAGGTCTGATGACATGTCCCAGTTCACACATAGATGGTTTAGACTGCCTAGCGGTAACTGCGGGGTAATGTGCCTTTTTATTATTTACTTACAATTACGTATTACAATGGATACTACAATTAAGTATATAATTATAATAAGTATATTTTGTTCGGCGTGCAGTAACGAATAAAATATTATTTCATCTCATTAATTGGTGATTATAAATTGGGATTATTTTAAAGTATAAGAACAAAATTATTTAAGCTTACATCATCGGTGATATCGGCTCAAATATTGAGTTTATAGTATACCTACGCAATCTTCTAAAATAGGGACAAAACTATTTGCGAACAATCTTAAATTTATAGGTTTTAGCGCCTCATAATTACAAAGTATAATTATCGGGTATTATAGCGACAAAAAATACTTTTGTCTTTATCTTATTGTTTCGATTTCGAAAAGTTGCATACAAGTAGTGGTGGCGGACAAGCGGGATAATGACGAAAAGACAGTCTACTTAAGTTCTTTAGCTATTTCGTATACGGCGATATTCATTCCTTTAAAAACTGCATCTACTTTGACTATTAAGAGGACAATAAGAGCGATTCGCATTTAGACGTAGAATTCCCCGAACCGAATAACCTTTCACTACATTTACTGGCACTGCATGAAACAGCACAATTTTCTGTTGAGCACATGAATATTGTTGAGTTTCATTTTGGTTTAAAATCTCACTTCATTATTGGTATTAAAGAAAGTTAAAAATTAATCGTATGTAACAATTAATTTTTAACTCTTAATAAAAAAATACGTTTTCTTTAAGCTATTTTTCTTATAAATCTTGTATAACATAATTTCATTACTTTACGTGGCTCATCGACGTCAGTTACGTGAGATGGTATATTTACAATGCAATACAAAAAATGCTACAAGTTCTAGTTTAGCAACTGGATTTCTGTCTTAAATACAACACCGCTTTACTTCGTGCACATGCATCACAAAGCCTATTGTTTTCTACTCAACTACTTTTTATCATAACATGCCTGAAAAAACCCGTTGCTTAAATTGGTGTATACGGCTGACTTACATGATTTTCTTCAACAAAGAAGGTTGGTACCTAACTTTTTCTCGTTATAATAAATACGTTAGAACATGTACCTGCATTTCAATCAGGTCAAGCTAAAAATAAACACAAGCTTTAAGCCATTGTTGCATCAAAACACGAGTATTATTATATTATAATCCCGCATGATCCAGGCTTTATGTGAACGGCAACTTTATCACGTTGCAATTAAAATCTATGCGTGGATGTAGATACCCTAATTTAAACTTTGTTAACAGAAGCATGGATACATTAGCACTGCTGGTAAATGAAAACTAATTTCCTTGATATACCTATTCGGAATTTCTTTAGACTTTGTTAGGTTAGCTTAATTTATGTTTGTATATGTAGTTAGCTAAATAAAGATGTTAAGTATTCTTCAAAATATCAACTGATCGGTTATACAACCGTGAGGGATATACAAATCATCGACAATGGTAATTATTCTTATATGAGTTTGGAAATCATCAGTCACTTGTAATTTGTTGTAGGTAAGTTTATTTTATGTCTCTACATAAGCAGGCCATAGTACTTAATGAAACGTTTATAACTAGAAATGTTATTAATTCTAGTTATAAACATCAAAGAACTAAAACAGCTGGTGATCTTCTCTTTCACTTTGCTACTTAGCATGCATAAACTGCCTCCGAAAATACTTAATAGCCACTTATTGTCAGATGAATAAAATAAAAGCACGATCTTTTTAAAACAATTAAGATAACATTAGTTTGATTTTTATCAGTGATTTTGGGAAATCCAGAGCAGATTATATTATTACTTTTATTCCTACAATGTCGGGGAAGCACATAAAAAATCATAATTAAATAAAAATAATAAGTAGTAAGTAGTACATGGTAAGTAAGTATACCTAATTAAGAAAATATTCGGAACATACCAGGTACCTACAATTTTCTTGTTATACTGAATTAGAGACACATGGTCTCTAATTCAGTATAACAAGAAAATTGTAGGTACCTGGTATGTTCCGAGTATTTCAATAAAGCCGAGCTTACAAAATAAACAAGTTTTCCGCCACTGTTGCAACAGAACCATAGATATTTGCTTATATCTATGAACAGAACACGAGTTATTATATATTAGAATCCTGCATGATCCAGACTTTCGTTTACGACACCTTTATCAAATTGAAATTAAAATCGATACGGGGATCTAGGTACTGTAAAGCTATGTTAACTGCAGCGTGTACGTAGAGTTGATTAATGAAAAAAACTTTCTTGATACATTTTTAATTTGTTTAGCCTTTGTTAAGTTAGATTAGAGTATTGCACTCAATACTTTATTGCATTTCGCAATGTTTACAGGTGTCTCAACATTATAATAATGGTATTAATTATGAACCCTGTCGGGTACAGCAACGTAGTTAGATATAATCTTAATTAATAGAATAGATATTGTAGTTAGCTCAATAAATTATTAAATATATTTAATTATCATTTTAATATTATTTTTAGTGTTCTTACAAATATCAACTTATCGGTAACACAACTGTTAAGTACAAACAAATCAACGAATATGTTAATTGTATGTGTTAATTTACATTTCAAGTTAACTTTCTATCAATTAACCATTCTTTCTGGAACATGGAACACACATTGATTAAATTAATACTTAAGACGATATAACGTCGTTTAATTAAATACTACCCGTGTAAAACATTCATCACAAACATTATGATTATTATATGTTAGATCACACAGAATATATTAGAAAAGAAAGTGAAAGCGGCAATCCTGTATTCGGGTAGTCCAATGATATAATCATCCATAACAGCATGTAAGAATCAAAAGGTTTAAGCATACTTGTCTGTGGTGTAGTTACCAATCAATCATTTGTGTATCATCTATAGAAAGGACGGGAAGACCAATTTTGTGAACGGCTAAGATGAGTGCGAAAACCCGTTACGTTTGCAAGTCACTGAAAACATGGCGACCTTCTCGAGAATCTGCTAGTATCCCCTTAGTACCTATATTTGGTGAGGTATTATACGAAAGAAGGGGTTATTTCTTATAGTATCTCGGTAAACATGAAAATAAGTGGACTTAGAACACATTATACAACCATGTGGACAAAGCAAACTGGTTTTAGATGTAAGAACCAGTTCTATATTCGCGTTCTATGTGCGTACTTAACATTATTCTTTATGTTTTTTCTTTTATTCTTTCTTTGAATTTTCTTATAAGCCCATATGGACTCCTCCGAGCTCAATATAGACTAACAAAGAGAACAGAAACCGTTATCTACTATTAAACATACGGTTATTACTGCTACATTATTTTTGTACATACATATTTTAACCGAAAACTATAATTCGCAACAGGATTGAATGATTTCAATACTCCATAATTTGTCTAGTCGCACAGTTAGAATTCATACCAGCGGAAGCAACATATCAATAGGTAGGTACTATACGAATATCTAATTTATGCATAAAATTATTTATGTGTAGATTTTGTTTGCCTATTAAGCAGATAAGTTTATTCTTATCTGTCTACAGAAGTAGACCATAGTAATGTGACGTTTATAACTAGAACAATAACCGGAATGGATAGGTAATGGATGAATACAGCAGGAGGTCATCTCTTGACTCTCCACAAAGACCACGCCAAAACTGAATTGGCATAAACTGCCTCCGTATTGAAAACTCTGTAGCCATTAGATAAATAAGTAAAATAATGATACATTATAGTCGGACTTGCGATCATGTGGTCGCCGGTTCGATCCCCACCTTTTACACAATCGACATGAACCCACTCGTAGCACAATAATTTTAGCATAGCACGAGGGGTTAACAAGAATACTAGTAGTGTGCAAAAACTCTGCTATTCATATTTTTTAAGAAAAAAAAAAGATCTTCTAAAAACAATTAGGACAAAACCTACCCAGTGATTTTTACGTTTACCGCGTGTATCACCATATAGAACAAATAATGTACTACACTATTACTAGCTTGTGCCCGCGACTTAGTCCGCGTGGAATAGTTACTTTGGGTTACTTTAACCCGGACTTCGTTTACGTAGAAGTTGACAATATTTTTTAAATAACACGTACGTTAAGGAGCTGTTCTACGTAAGGTACATTACTCATTTATTAGTAATAATGGAACTTTAAATTAAGGTAAAAAGTACCGGGTATTTCGGTGCGATATATCCTAGGATATTGATTAAAATCAAAAAATTTAAAGGGCAATTTTGTTTTAAATTAAAAATTTGCTATGAATAATGAAAACCTTAGTTGGATAAGGAATTAGTATCATGTTCATATAATTAGTTCGCAAATAATCTATTATTTTAGGACAAATTTTCACTGGTTATATTCACAATCAACCAGTGAAAATTCAGCAATCAGAAAAGAGATATTTGTATTGTAGTCAGAGACAAATGCTAAAGCGGACGTGTATTTTAGAACATTATAAGGGCAGCAATTCTATCGTACATGATTTCTTGCGAAACTTACAGTTTACGCAGCTCACGCATCGGAAGCTCTTAAAAGGCAAAAAAACTTCCGATTTATAAACATTCTTCATTGGTGCTCTGCTCCTAGTGTGATGATATACAGCCTTCTTCGATAAATGAGCTATCTGAGACTGAAATAATGTTTTGAATGTTTCAGAAACTAGCGCGTCCAATTAAGCTTTATATTTATAATATTAGTATAGACTCTAACAGAAAGCATCCTGATTTTAAACAATAAATAAGGATTTTTAAGTGTAATCACGCAAACAAAACCGGCAGACGGCGAACTAGCATTAACCTAAATTAAAATGTTCCCATCTCTCTAAGGTTATCGTACACGTATTATCTCGACACCGGGTAGAAATCAACTCAACACGAGTGAGAGACAAAAATGATATGAGAATATTAGATGTTTCATGACATACAAAGTGAAGTGCCGGATGCCGATCACTTCACTTGAACAATTGATGATAGCCTGAAACACGCTGACGATACCTAGTCTAATCTATCTTGGATATAAATAACTATCACATTACGTATTTGTGTTAGTATACCGCCTTATGATAAAGCTATGAGCCCCGACGTTGCTGGGGCGGACAAAGCTAATAGACCTATTTAAAATATATTCAGCCTGTAACCTCTAGGATAAATACTGTGTGTCATTTACCCAACCATTATAGGATCACATGCCAGTTGTGTGCGTTAAAGTATTTATGTGCACGTATCTACCATGCAGTGTGCCGGGCAGTGTTGTAATTCGAGCGTGCAATTGAGGGCACATCATATTGTTACATATAAGCTAGTTAGCACTGCATCCTATTCATGTAAGGGTCTAGTGAACACCACCAATTTAAAAGTCATTCATTTTGAACTCTAGCTTGTGTTCTATTTGTATCATATATATGAATATATATATCAATATATATGAATTTACATTAATCGACAAATGTGTTGCTAAGAGGTAAATTCTAGAATAAATCGACTAAATCGGCTATGAATCGTCTTTTAAAATTGTGGTGAAAATATGGATGATTTTTAATAATCAATCGCTTCTTCTTTCTCACTTAGATTACGCCGACGTTTGTTTCTTAGATGCAACAGAGGAACTATTAGACAAACTTGAACGCCTTCAGAATTTGTGTATCCGCTTCATTTTTGGCCTCCGAAAATATGACCATGTGTCAGAGTTTCGGTTGAAACTGAAGTGGCTGCCTATTCGGAGGCGTCGGGACTGTCATATCTTGTCTCTTCTGTTCTCTATCCTTCACAATCCCAATGCCCCTACATATCTTCGCGAACGCTTCGAGTATTTGATACCTAGAGACAAACCCTGTCGTACTGCCACCTCTCTTCTTTTAAAGAACCCACCTCATGTCTCTAGTAAATACGACCACTCTTTTACCGTCCGTGCAGTGCGGTTATGGAATTCCCTTCCACACCCCATTCGCGCTTGTTCTTCTCATAACGCATTTAAAAAAAGAACAAAGGAGTACTTTTTGACTCAGTAATCATATTACATAATTTGGACATATAAGTTAGTTTATGTAGTATATTATAATTAACAATATGTATATAGGATTAAATATTAGTATGTAGTTGTATATGTATCTATTAGAGTGTATGTTTATTGATATGTACCTATTTACCATTCTGGTAGAAAATATTATTAGATTCGTCCGTTGTACACTAGCTATGCACTTTTAATCAAATGCTTCTTTCATAAGGTTTGCTGGAAGAAAATTCAGTATTGAATTAAGCTCGCCTTTGTACATGTTGTTTCCGTTGTATTAATTGTATGTTATGTATTTACTGTGTGCAATAAAGAATAAATAAAAAATAAAGAATTCTAGTAATTCAAGTTAAAATAAAAATGTAAATTCCTCGCGGGCGAAGTCGCGGTCACCGCGATTTTTTTTATATTATCGCTCAATAGATATTATACTTCATGACTGTGATGAAGTATAATATTGGTGGATTTGTGGTTGTATGGATTATTTTATGTTAAGGCAAAAAAGTTAACGACCAATCGTAATGTTTGTTGCAATACCAAGTATAATATTGCGTGTCACATATTACTTATTTATCGTGTTACGAATTTGATTCGAATATGATAACATAGCCAAATTAATATTTCTCTCTCTTGATTCAGATCTGTCGCACAATAACAGGATTAACAGGTAAGTGGTAAAATGAATTACTTAGTGGTAGGATATTAAAAAATGGGCACCTCGGTTTAGAGTGGGAATATTCATATGAAGGTAATTAATTTTAATTAGATAACAAGTAATTCAATAATAATTAAAATAATTTATTTGTAATCTAATACACATAATAAAACTGTAGAGGTCGAATGTCTATACATAGAAATAATACGCTAAAAGCCGAGTCAGATGTTAGAAGAAAAATAACACATCTAGTTTTTGTTTTTTTTTTCGTACCTACTAATATCAGAATCTGTCCCCGGTCAACATTTTAAATACTTTTAATCACAGAACATTAATGAGTTCTCGTTAAAAAACCGAAGGAATAACAAACTCCACGCGGACGTCGCAGACATCAGCTACTTTCTACATTTCTACGTTTTTATTTATTTCTTTTAGTCTTCATTTATTGTGTGTACATAAACAAATAAAGACTCTATATCTGAATAAGTAATTACACTGTGTTGCAGTACCTACATCATAACGTTTTGTTATATTCATAACTACATCATCATCAGCCCATACCCTATACTGCTGAATATGGACCTCCCTCAAAGAGGGTTTTGCCATAATCACCACGCTTGGCATGCGGGTTGGTGACCGCAGTGTTACAATAAATACACCCGTTACCTGTAAACGATTATCATAGACGATTTTATAACAATGGGGACCAACGGTTTATGTGCTTTTCCAAGGCACGGAGGTTATAAACTTATAAACTTTCGCTATCATATTTATAATTCGTTATACAGAGGTATTAACGCGATAAAATTACTGTCTGCCCGCGACTACTATCAATGCAACTTGATACGAAACATCAGGAAATATAAAAAAGATAATTTTATCGCGTTAATGCACGGAGGTTAGTCCCACAATGGTCCAGACCCAGAAAAAAATCTATCGATTTATAACAAAGATTTTTTGTCAGAAGCGGCAATCGAATCCACGATCTCCGTTAGTTAACACGACCCTAAGTCCGCTACGCCATGCGTCACCGAGGATGTCATAAGTACGTACAGTAATTTACTAATTTAAAATATCAAATTTATTTGTACCTATGTATGTACTGAAATTAATTACAGATTCGTTAGTACGTATGTAAACAAAATAAGTAGATATAGAAAGTTTCAATAGGCTGTGATAGGTACCAACCAATATCAACCGTCTCGTCTGCGGGACAATAATAGCGGGGAGTGAACGCGAAACAGTGGGGGAGTACGGGGCAGGGCCGTAGCTAGAGTATTAAATAGGAGTCACGGGTATTTTTGGATTTTTACAAAACGAAAATACATAATATGCTAAGTTTCCTAATTTATTAACGACAATTGCAATCCATTGCATATTCATTCTAAAACACCCAGACTCAGGGCAACTAAAGGAAAATAAAACCTCAGGCTAGCATACATACCATTTTCTTTCCTACAAATTGTAATATACGTAACTACATCATATTATTAAAATTTGTGGGTGCGACTGGCTTGAGTTTTGTAATTCATTACGAACAGTTATTCTACATAGTAAATTACAAAACAATGTAAATACGAAAATATTACAAACGATATATAGCTGACAAACAAAATTATATTACGTGAAAGAATAATAAAAGATTAAAATTTCATAGTTTTTTCATATCTTACTATGAATACAATACTCAAATTCAATAGTTTCAGTTGATGATAATATAATGATAGAGCATTCCCCACCAATGACTTCGCCAGCTACGGCCATGGTACGTGGACCTTTCGCTTAGTGCTATCATCAAATGTGTATACGGATACGCTCATGTATTTACATATACACTGTGCACATATATGTGTATAAGTGCCGTTTCTACTGGCTAGTTACTGCACAGTATGAATGAATAATTGCGAATGCATTGTTCGTAATATATGTAGGTGTAGATAAGCGATCCTAAAAGGTATGTGTCCTGTGTGGAATATCGCCACGTTCGCTGATAACACATAAGGCGTGCTAAGATTACGAAAGTGCGAAGTGCAGTTACCGTTATGACTTATTTTATAAAGAGGGAAGATTTGTATGTTTATTTGTACTGAGTCGAAAACTACAGGGTCGTTTTCAAAAAGTCTTTTAATAGAACCTTTCTTACCCTTTTAACTTCATTAAAAAGCTACGCTATCCAGGTATAACAGAAGATATTTTATAATGAGGTTTGGATGGAATGAGAGCTACGCCGGTGAAAAAACGCGGTGAATCTCAGTATTTTTCCTTTTTATTATTAAATTTGGAACTCTGCAATATTTTGAACTTGAACGCCCTCTATCCGCTATCGCGCACTTTTACTTTTACGACGGGTTTTAACTTAGAAATAACGAAGTTATATATTCGTCTAGCGTTAATATGTTCCTGCCTAAGTAACGAAGCCTCGGTTTCGAAGTCCGGGTCAGACCAAAACTGTGTTACCTACTAGAAATTTTCTATTTTGAAAAATCTAAATATGTACCAGACCGCAGTCTACAAATTGGTGGTGTGCCTATAAGAGAATGTTAAGCTGGTGGTCTTGCGCCTGATCTCTCACCGATTGTATCAGTAAAACTGACCCACCGGATACCTACAGAGAGTAAAGGAATAGCGATATGCACATATATCTTTAATAGGAATGCTACGGATAAAAGTCGCCGGCGAGCATTTGGGGCGCCGAACTAACTCTAAAGGTTCTGCGCCACAGAGCTATCAATCTATGATAGCGCGAGGAAGCCTCGCGGCGTAAATAGATTACGCCGTCCTTGGGATCGCGGCGGTCTGAGTGAGGACTCTTCGTCATCAGTTTACGAATCCGGGAAAAGGTAACCAGTTGTAACCGCTAGGTATCTTTACGCAAAGGCGCATACCTTGCCACTCCCGAGAGGCCCTCCTGACCCTTAGTTTGCTAAGAACCTTCCGATGCCCTCGTAGACCCGAAGTCCGAGAGGCCCGCGAACTGTAAAGTAGAGCGACAGTTTCACAAAACTCCCCTAAACTAAAAGCCATAATCTCTCAATCTCCCCGTCAGCGACCGCCCTGAGCCGAGGTCCAAGTCCCACAGGGGACGCCCTCTTGCGCAGGTTGCTTAGTTTGTAGTGTTTAAACCATTTATCTAGGCTGGAGCTCTGCTCGCCTTTTTGCCCGGAGAAGTAGCAAAAGCCTTTGGGCAAAATACACAGGTCAGTCCGAAAAAAAAAACTGGCAAGCCGATAAGAGATACCAATGACCACCATTTTTTAATTGTTATCAAAGCGAATCAGAGTTAATTTCTTTGGCTTCTTTAAGAGGCTGTGAAGATGAAGGCTGTACTGTAATTTTACCGTTTCTAGTTTATTAAATTCTTCGTATTTAGTAGGATGTACAGACTTTGAATGATATTAGTAGTAAGTACCTCCTTTTAATAAATCTTATTACAAAGATTAGTCAAGTTTTCTTTATCGAAGTAGTTGCAAATAACGCTTGTTTAGTGTGACTTAAATTCTAATAAAATGTACAGTGTTATACATATAGCGTATCAGAGCATAAACTACAGGTTCTACATTGAAGGTGTAATCAATCATATAGCAGCATTGCATGCAGTCCAAGACATACCCATTACAACTGTCTTGAAGACACACAGGTCATGTAAAAATCAATACCAATTACCTACTTCTTTCTATAAAAGTATATTGATACACGTATCTGTGAAATATTTAAAATATTTGCGAAAACTTATTTTTAATTAAAAACTGTACTTGCTTCGGTACTTTTCGATGCTAACTTGACGAATTTGAAGGTCTAGGATACTAACGAACGCAAAATTAAATCTATATGGGATATATAGATTTTATTTCTGTTATGTTCTTGGGTTTTCACGAAGACAGATTTCTTTGGGACGGCCATAGTTAGTGTTGATGCTTTTCCTACTCTACCTGGCATCAAGGCAAGGCTCCATCATTATTAAATGGGTCCATAAAGGATAGACTGTGAGCTTTATCTATTAACGAAATCAAGAAGTGAAATTGTTTTCGGGTTTTCTAAATAATTTAAGCTATATTCGGGAAACGGGAATAATATACATGGAAAGGATCCACTAATGTTGAGGAGACTTGATGAAATTAGGAAAGATAGAAATATTTTTTTGATCTGGAATCAAAACAATGTTTTTGGCGACCTATTCAACAAATCAATAATAAGTAATTAATATCATAAAGTGAGAACATTCTTTTTTGTATGTTTGTAAATTATTCCACCATTCGAAAGATTTCGAAAGCAGCGTTATCTACGAATAACAATTGCTAAATTTAATAATGAAGTTCCCACGATAACGGGAGCTACGACACACACTTACATAGTTTCAAATAAGCCCAAAAGATTTCAAAACTAAAACATTTATATTACAATGCCTATGTTTTTTGCACCAGCTTGTTTCTACGGTGCTGTTTTAAGCCCCGGATACCATATGGGGCAAATGTATTTTGGTTGAAGTGGTGCGACCACGGATATAGAAATACCTAGATCACAAGAGCAACTACTTCGCGTGACTAGCTTACGTACAAAAATCGTAAGTGGCCACTTTCGCGCTCTGTCTGCATCGGTGTATAGCGCTAGTAGGTAGTCAGTTAAAAATATTAAAATGG
Organism: Nycteola revayana; assembly: GCA_947037095.2. Lineage (NCBI taxonomy): Eukaryota > Metazoa > Arthropoda > Insecta > Lepidoptera > Nolidae > Nycteola > Nycteola revayana. The sequence continues at coordinate 26,799,317 of OX344842.1, read as the reverse complement.
TAAATTGTGCTGTTATTAATTGTAAAAACTGTACAAATGCGAGGAGAAAAAATAAAATAAACGTTTCCTTCCATCGGTAAGTCATTTCGTGATTAATATTAAGCGTAATTGATTTAAAAAACATTTTTTTTATTAGAAATTTTTGTTTTCTACCCTCAGTAATAACTGATAATACTAAATTTGAGAAGAACAAAACATTCGTATTACATTGCGGCTTTTACTTGGAGCGGTTGATGAGAGCTTTTGTTTTAACAAGTGATGAATATCGAAACAAGCGATACTATCGTATATCGCTTCGGTTTTGTAGCACAGGTACTTTTGTCAATTTTAGCGTTTAGTGCTGTTCATCATATGCAACACAAATCGATTTTCGAGAATCGATTTCGGAAACAGACGAATGATTTTGTATTATATAAGTACATCATTTGTAGACAATTTTAATAAATAAACGTACCGTTTCGTGACTTTTTTAGCTTTCCCCATGTAATCAACGATGAAAAAGCTTATATGCTTAAAACAACCAACGTTACAACTCAAGAAATTTATTTTAGACAGTTGAGAACAAAAACAGTCACAGACAGTAGTCAGTACGTCGAAGTAATCACCAGCATTACGAAATACTAACAATTTTGTAAAAAATATATATTCCTATATGCTTAAAACAACCAACGTTACAACTCAAGAAATTTATTTTAGACAGTTGAGAACAAAAACAGTCACAGACAGTAGTCAGTACGCCGAAGTATACCTACACCAGCATTACGAAATACTAACAATTTTGTAAAAAATATATATTCCTAACTTCCTTATAAGCCGATCAGGAATTTTATTATCCTCTGTTTATCTCATTCCTCTGTCTATCTCATTACTCTGTCATAAAATCGATACATAAATCGATTTGAACGATTCTTAATAATTCTTTACTGTACACAATTACTCAATAAATTTATATCCGTGCAATAAATAGTATTCGTATAGTAATTGAGAAATGGTATATACAAAGGCGAACTTTATTCAAAATTGAGTACGCAAATCGATTCAAAGACGCCGTCTTGATTTTCTCATCACTAAATAGTGCTTGTGTGGCGTCATAATAGGTATTCAAAAAATGGCACGCTTGGTTTTCATACAGATCACGATACTTGTGTTATCTAGGTATCTGTGCGGACTTTATCGGACATCACGACTTATGTTCGTAGCTGGATGTGTCGCCGGCTTTGCTTGATATGCCGTAGAAAATTTGCGCCCAAGTGCATCCGTGGCCTTACGTCATTTAATGTGCCAATAAAGTTGGAAAGTATAGTATACGGGATAGTTAATTACAGCGCTGATGTTATGATGCACCAACCACTCTGTCAATCATCATATCCTTTCTCTCTTTGGTGACGTGGCAAAGAACTTATAACACAAACTAAATCAATAATTATAGATATTTGTCTAACTTTTATTATGTGAGCTACGGGATACTTGACCAGTAGGATCCTTATTTAATCTTTGGTATTTACGATAAGTTTGCATTCAAATCTAGAAATTACATGGTTGTATTGATATTGTGTGAAGAATTGTGTTATATGAAGAATATAAACAACACAATGTAATATTTTTATACTTAAGTATACATATAAACGCTTGTTAAAAAAAAAATGTTAAAAAAAAAATATCACATTTCTACCAAAACCAAAATGGGCTGACCATGTCTAATACGACCACTTTGTACCTTGTTTTAAGATAAATAAATTGTATGACCAATTTCGAAAAGAGCACATCTCCAATAGACAAGCCATATGAGTTCACTCCCCTTTCTAAATAGCATATTCAATTATAATTATGATTATCGCAATCAAAACATATTTCTTTGAATGGCAGACCGGTAATTCATCACACAATAATACAAAGGCCGTAAATCATCAAGTTCAGGTAATATCATGACACATAGACGTACAGGAAAATAACAAAAAGACAGTCATAGCAAAAGTGTCACCAAAACAAAGGCAGATTAGCACTTGCTGTACGAGTGACTGAATGACGTTCACATTCGGATTCAGTTCCAAAAAAATTAAATCAATAAATGTATGTCGAGCTGCTGACCCAGTTCGCCACCAACATGAGATAACAATGAATCACTAATACTCACTAACGCCGAATCGATGACGCCAATACACACCAATAAGTTGGTTACACTACTTTGAGATGAGTGTAAACTGTGTAATACGTTAAGTACGTAATAATATTGAAAATAAAATGTAAATAAGAGAAGTTTTTTTTATTAACTCTTAGCAGCCCTTAAAGGCCGGAAACCCTAGAACATGATAGAAAATATGCTCCTTCAGAGCGGGGTCGCGGAAAGTAGAGCTTAATTTAAAAACCAGTGACACTAAGCTACTTTAGCTTTTTAAAAATATTCAAATTTCGAATGAAAAGCAAAATTAAAAAAGAAAATATATTTTAAATATAGCACCCAAGTTCGCAAATACTGATTTCCTTAAGGCCTCCTACGCACTATGCCGCTAGCCGCAATGCGGCCAGCCGTGCGTAAAGTAGTTTTTTTATTCGCCGGTCAACCGCTGCGGTTGCTGCGGCCCGACTGAGGGCCACCGTTTGCGACGGTGACCGCAAGCGCAACCGCGTCCTGCGGTTAGCCGGACGGCTGACCGCATTCCGGCTAACCGCAAATTGCGTAGGGGCGCTAATACCTACTGCAAGATAGGGAGTAAAGGACCGTAAATAAAAAAATATTTTTTTGTCATACTGTATAATTTTACCCCAGACCTTACAATCTGAACACATAAACCCTATACGAACAAGGCAATCAAATGAGTAGACCAAATAACTCAAGGAAGCTACAGAACGGTTTTCGTGCAAAACCTCACTCAAATCTGTCGGTTTTGTAACTTTGTTAAATAAGTGGTATACTTTAAGTTAATTATAGCAAATGACAGTCTTATTGATATTCATTGTGACCCACATAAGCAAAGACCTAGAGTTGTCATATAAATCATGCAAAGGTTACCCTACCTAAAAGACTGTGCATTGCACGTTCCTATTGTATAAAACATTATCATAATAGAAAGAAGTTACTTAAAGTGTCGTTACGAGTTCAAAGTCAGTCAAATTAAAGGTAGGTTGTACCTAAACTAAGTTTGGATATATACACAAAATCTGTTTGATCACCATAAAAACAACACAGCAGCAGCAATACTTTTGATTTTTATACTTATGTCATTCAGATAACATCTTAATTACGCATGACACAATCCCATCATCGCTGCTCTCGCCAACCCATAATAATGGACTAATATCTAATCTAGAAATGGAAAGTGTGAAATGTTTTGTGGTACAGGAAAGATGTTTACTGATCTGTAACCTTTTCCACACGTAATAAAACTTTCTATAACTTAATTTATTTTAGTTTACCTATACATTGGCAGTGTTATGTACTCGTATGTGTGTGTGAGGGGCATAAATAAACAGATTTAATCGTATGCACTTACCGTAGTGGGGCGGGTGTCTAGGAAATGGTCGTAGATGGCAAGGCCGGCGATAGCGAGCAGCACTCCAGTGTGGAAACCGGTCATGAACAGCCCCACGTACTGGATCAGCATGGTGATCAAACCGAACAGCAGCCCCGCACATAAGGCTACACCTGTTGTCGACCAACACACATCACATTGATAGAAAATCGACGCGAACAATAGAAAACGAATTGCTCACTTTTCGCCCACAATTCCTTTCTATAATATAGAAAATTTAATATAAAAATGATTTTCAATGAAAGCTTTAATAATTCAAAGTGTTAAGAGAATTTAATATAAGCTTCGCTATTAGCAGATTTAAAGTAATTCCATCCCACATACAAATATGTATTGTTGCTTATAAATATAGAAACATATTTAATTCACTTAGCATTGAATTTAAAAGGCAAATTTATACGGATTGCGGAAATAATGAATGCACCCGGTAGTTGTCAGATTTATGTTACTTCAAACTTTCATAATGAGTAATTCTGGAAGTCGTTTTAAGTCAATAATTTATGCAGCGTAGCAACATGAAATTGACTTATAAGAATATCTAGTTACTAAAACAGGTCACAGGATGTTCTAGTTTCCGCTAAGCAAAAATAGACACGCTTGAAACACAATTAAACATCACCGGACAGGTTAATAATTCACTTACCAACGTTGCCGTAAGGGGGCATCAGATATTCCTGGAGGCAAATTAAATACACGATAGCTGATCCGAACGTGAAACCAGTAAGGAACATGCTCGCTTTAAAACATCGGTAACCTGAAAATAATGTTACATTTGAATATCTATTGTTAAGACGTTAAGCGTTTTTGGCTTATTCGGCGTTCGCATTTGCATAAGTGACAATATGGGCGATTTCGCAATAGAAAATTAGAAGTATGCAATGTGATTTTACATGTTATAGGTACGCCATTCATAAAGAATTTCTATCGCTAGCTTATCAATTATTGTGAAAAAATATACCAAAAGCAACAGCCGCCAAATATGTTTCGGTTATTTCAGGTACGAAGATGACACTATCCCTACCATTGTTATATTAATGAAATGTGTCTTTAAATAAAGGTTTAACCTAAAGTAAAACCTTTATCCAAAGACAGGGAGATGGGATGAAAGCTACTAAGAATCTTCAGATTACTTAGTCTGAAGATTTTCCAATATAAAAAAGTTCGGTGACGAGAAACTTTTTTCTCATTCACAAACAAAACATGAAAACGAAAGTGTTTAATTTCTCACGGGAAATTACAAAATAACAAACCGGTTCGTTCGGATTTTAGAGAGAGAACTGCTCAATACTAAATAGTGACATAAAAAAGTTGTTATAAAATTACGAGAGGAGAGCATGTTCCCAGTGATCTAACTGCAAACACAGGAGATTAAATGATTGCTGCAGCAAGGGCGTAGCTAGTTGCGATCATTTTTGAATGCAGTTCGTTTCACAACAAGTACTTATCTATCGAATTTCAAACCAAATTAAGTCAGTTGATTTCTGAGACTTTTATTCAATATTTCTTTGGTTGTTTTTTAGTCCTTGCCTTTGTTATAAATATAATATTATCTGTACTTCTATACTAATATTATAAAGTGGAAAAGTTTGTATTTTTATATGTTTGTTTCGAATATACTCAAAAACTACTAAACGGATTTCAATAGTTATTTTACTGTTAGAATGCCACATTATCCCTGACTAACATAGGCAAGGCAAACATAGAAAAGGTTTTTACTACAAACATTTAGAGATCCTCACTAAAACTTTGATAATGTAAACCAAAGTATGAAAAAAAAATGCCATATCTTTGCACTACGGAAACTATGAATTATATATAGAACAAATAAATCTTCTACAATTTTAAAGAACATATAAATATCTATAAAAACCTTCGCGGTACCATTTGTATTACTATACATATAGTAGTTATGTAATTATAACTACTTTTGTGAAAAAAATATTAACAAAAACCAAACCATGCCTAAAATACCACGTTATATTTTTGTATTAATCCTTATCCAAATAAAATATTTCTCGTTTAAGACTGTTTCAGTTCCTGTATTACTTTAAAAAATATTAAAATCGGCCATTACATTCAAAAGTTACCTATTACGAGTTTAAAAATGTGAACCTAAACAAAATATTAATATAAGCCGTCATACTCCAACAGAAGACATTTATTTCTGTAAGATTATCAAGACAATGATCAGTTTGAGCCAATCCATATAAGTTTATTCCAAAATGTTTAAAATAAAATTCCACCCGAGCAAAGCCGCGGCGCGGCGGGTCGCTAGTCTTAAATAAAATAAAAGAATTCGCAATTTATTATGTGTGAGAATACGATACATAGCCTAATAAGTATTAAAAGTCATGCTTCGGAAACCCTTCAGATACCCCACGGCAGATCTCTATAGAGATGCTGGGGTTCTTAGTGTGCGTCGACTCTTTATTCTCAAAACCTGTCTTGCCATGCACAAATCTGTTATCTCCTCCCCTGTGTTCGAGACTTTACTAAATCGCCGAGTTTTCAAAATTCCCTCTCCAGTTGTTAACACTTCCTTTGCACGACGTATAAGTAGCTTTATGAGAATTCATGTGTAACAAAACAATCAATGAAGCTAAGCGCACGGTAATAAATTGGTTATTGACGTTAGATTATGACCAAACTGAGAAAATCCTAGAATTCATAGCCTAATTTAGATATATTATTATGTCATGTCCACTATTTAAGTATATATGTATTATATTTACATATTATTATTATTTAACAACCCCAACTAAATTATATTTATTTATCCACTAAAATTCATTTAAGTTAAGTTCAGCAGACCTAGCAATATACATATCTACCTGAACAATCCCGTATCAAAGTTTCCTCGATACAGGCTATGCCTAGTGAGGAAACTGTTGGAAAACTATTTGTCCATCGCTGTCTGTAAAATTAAGTAAACCTATAAGTGTGTTGTAATAACTATAATGTAAACTGTTTTCACTGTTACTTGTTTTTACAGTAAATAAATAAATAATTATTATATTATAACACATATTGTGGCCAAATCATTCTATTGATCAGTGACTGATCAATAGAATGATTTGATTCAGTACGATAAATTACAATTAGGTAGGTATCTTTTCTTCTTCTTTTAATAGCGAATCGACCAAATAAGTAATCATTCGAACTTGCCACTAAATATAGTACATTATTGAGTCCCTGGTTTTAATTAATTCCCTGAGGAGTAAATTGGTTACCATGGATTACCTTGAAATATTGTGAACTTTTTTTTGTCTATCACGTAGGTATAAAGTTTAGCTTATGCGTACCCGGCCCCGCCAACGGCGGATTGAAGGAGTGTCCGGGGGGTTTTAGTGGTGTAGGGTCCTCTCCGAGTTTAGCATACCACGCTATGGAGAGGGCGAGTCCCACATATTCCACCGCCAGCGCGAGAATACGCTGCAGCGGCGGTGGGAATGCGTAAAAGCATTATATAAAATAAATATAAATAATATAAAGTTTTACTGCGGTTGGGACTAACAATAAAAGTAGCTACAATACACAACCAATCAGACAATTACAAAACATCGGTAGGCCCGAATCGTAATATACATGAAATCTTTTGTACAAATATAGTGATGCTAATTCGCAAACTGCATTTTATGTAAAAAATACCAACAGTTATTCAAAAACGTAGTGTTACACTCACAATTTGTATTGAAGCTAACAACTCAGATAGTCTTTCTCAACATGCCACTTTCGTGTAAAGCATCCTAAGACAGAATCTAACTCCGTCGGCTCCATCAACATTCGGTCAAAATTGGTGAACCATTTTTTTCGAGAAGAGCCCAATATGTTGTATAATTAATGTACTTATTGATATGTCAGAATTAAAATTTAATTTTTATGTACATTTGAATTATACACAAAGTGTATTAAATACACTTGATGAATAAGTTTTTAATCAAGAGATATCTTTTCATAATAGTACCTATTATTTCCCCTATTTAATCTACAATAAATTAATATTTGAAATGATCTTGCATATCGGAATAAATATTTATTTACGTATTGAGTTCCAACATCCAACTTTTGATATTGTTAAATACGGCGCGGCGGCGGCGCGGCGTGACCTGACCTATGTATAGTTATCAAAACACGTTGACAAGTTAGACATCAAAGGGGCTTTACGTCCGTAAACAGTTTTTTTTTACCTTTGTGTAAAATTATAATTGGGCTGTTCGATGCAATTTTTATAGAACGTATTTTTTCATGTCCTAGTGGTCTTGACGCAGAAAGTCACTTTCGCAAAATATCATCGTGAAAAATTTGGTCAGTTTCGCAAAAATGTCATTCAAAGTAATTAATAAAAAATTATATAAAAACCATAAACATCTTTAATAATAGTAAAAATAATATAATATTATCATAACTTACTAAATACCTACTGTCTACTACTTAAATAATAATGTCTTGATGAACTTAACTAATATTACATAATAAAAACCACGATTTATTTATGTAGCCTCCAAATGATGAATTATGATTTAGTTTTGATATGTATTTTATTTGAAAGTAGCAAAACATTTTTTTTTATTACCATCATCGGTAACATCGGGGTACATTGTCCCAAAATTATGATGTTTTTAAGTTCTCGTTTGAGTACTTCCATTCAAATGGAAGCAAAATATTGAGATGATGGTGGTGATGATGTTGATGAATGATGAGTAAAATATGTTCATAGTTTGTACGGTTAATATAAAAAAAAATTCAATTGTTTGTTTGCATTGAACAGGCTCCGGAACTACTGGAGCGATTTCAAAAAATCTCCATTATAAAGCTACGGTATTCAGGAGTTACATATTTTATGCTATATTTATTTAAGGAATTCTAACGGGAGAGGGAGATACGCGGGTGAAAAACCGCGCGGCAGGCTAGTAAAAAATAAATTTGATTAATTTTTATTACTTTATCATTAATACTATAGACTTCTTAAATCATAGTTGAGGCAGTTTTAGATGTACAATATGGAGGTAAACACTTTCGATTAAGCCTGCCAGGTGGAGTTCCATATCTCGTTTGAAAGTACGCCAATTAAAACTAGTGGAACTAGTAAGGAAGACGTGAGTTGGAAGAGGGTTAGTTTTTGAAAAAGCGAATGAATGAAATTAGTTACCAAATGTAATGTCACATTTGCCCCATGCTTCCGAGGTATTAAATATGCGTTACCAATATGAAACGAGCAAAGACAAAATAACGTAAAAAACGAAATTTATAGGTGGAATCCGGGACCGCGGTCCCAGTCCTAAAAGCCCCACGACCCAAGAAATCGCCATGGTATACTCAAAAGAATAAGCTGATACACAGAACCGGCTCAAAGTTATTAGTGACTTTTTAGGTCGGACATTTATGGAGTTAAACACGAAGCTTTTGCTTCGACACCGGGTATAAAGGCTAGCAGAGCTCCAGCTCCTTTTAATGGTCCATAAATCACAATTTAAGCAATGAACCAAGATCCAAGTTCTATAGTTATGCGCTTATAGGGCGCCTCCTTTGGGACTTGGATCTCGGCTCAGGGGCTTCTGGAGGTACTTACCAAACAAAGTATAGACGATTCCAAATGCAATATACATGGCGCATATTACACTAATGACAGGGTCATAATTATAGTCAATTGAAGTGCAGAACGAGCCCTCGATATGAGGCCCGTTGAACTTGATCGTCATGTTTGGTGGACCTCTTGTCACTGGCGGAACCAACTGACCAGCTGATGACATGGTGAGACTGACTGATTGTAGCTGACTCAAGTTGGTTAACTGGGTGATGGTCTGTGGAAAAAATCTTTCATTCATTTGAATACGTGTAATTTCATTACTTAATTTCTAAGAACACGTAAATAAGTATGTTTTTGTTGGTTTTGACATGTTGATGCCAATTGTTAGACAATCGGGAGACGCATTGTTTCAACCAATTAGAAACACACATCGCACAGTGTGGAATTTGCCGTCAAAAACGGACTATGCTTATTTTTATTTAATTTTCGTTTAGATAACCTAAATGCATGACTAGAACTCCTGCATAAAATATGAACTGCTAATATATAATTGGTCTTTACCTATGAAATTGCCGTTTTGTATGAAAAAATTTAAACGATTTTTTTTCATGTATTTTTTATTTGTATTAAACCCCAGCTCTTGCAACTTGGAGACCGTCTGCTGTGCAGTATGAGGTCGCGCGTTGACGTGCCGGAGCAGCGGAGACGAGCGATTGACCAATGCTGGTTGGAGATGTGCCAGCTTCTCCATCATTGTGTTCAGTTCTTCACAGTACACACCTGCAGTAATGCTCACCCTGTTTGGTAAGAAGCTGTGATGAATCACACCGGCGCTAGACCACCAAACTCACTGTTTGGTGGTCTAGTCATCACTTTTCTAGGGGTAAGTTTTCGTTTAGGGCATTGTTTAGGTGCTGAACCAGGATCCAACCAACTTGCTGAGCGCTTGCGGTTATCAAACAGAATCCATTTTTCATCGCAGGTAACAATGCGGTTCAAAATTCCTTCATTTGTGTGCCTGTTGAGCAGTGCAAGGCACGTCTCGACGCGTACATCGCGCTGGCGATCATTGAGTTCGTGGGGCACCCATATGTCAAGCTTTTTTACCTTGCCAATTTGACGCAAATGGACCAATATTGTTTTGACGCTAACGTCGTTTAATTCGTCATTGTCGACCAAAGTCTTCGGACGACCGCGAGGTTCATTTTTCAGCCCGGCTAGCATAGGCAACGCGACTTGAGACGACTTGAGTCTACTCTACGGAGGCCGACCAATCACATTGCAGAAACGCACTGTCACGTGACACACCTCGACTTGAGTCTACCGTCGCGAGCATGGGATTACATTTTGTCTCCGACAGAGTCCATGACAGCTAAATGAATGAACTATTCGCGACTCAAGTCTAAAACTGCGAGCATAGGCTCCATAAATAGACTATTTCCCTCTCTATTTTTGACATTTGTTGTAGACTACTTCTCGCGGCCAAACAAGATGCCGACAAAGTTTTATTTTGAAGACAAAACTATTTTTCAGCTTAGAAACTAAAATATATCATCGTTAACTCTTTTGTTGTGTACGAAAGAAACTATATTTACCAAATTTTGTGGATAATATGCAGTGATACGTGATTGATATACAATACACAAATAAATTGTTTAGTGTCTTTTCGCAACATATGCGATATTGGAGACGAAAATGAGAGTTGATAAATATTTCGCCGTAAAATAGAAAAAGAAATACACCCATTCGAATATCACGAGACATAATTATAACCCATTTTTGGAGCAGTAAAAAAACGTCTTAAATAATGTCTCAAAGTTTAATTAAGGTACTAATCCTGCCTTTATGGAGTTTGCAGTAAATATCTGTTATATATTATAACATTAAAGTAAATATATGACACCACTGTGCACATTATTATTAGTTTTTTACTATTAACTTTAGTAGTAACTGGCTAAGCCTAAACTGCTATCAAGTTGTTGATTGATGAAATATTATGGAGCTAATACAAATAACATTGGTATTGTGTTAGACCTTACACATTACATGAAACAGTTATACTATGAAGTTTTGTATGTTTTTTTAGTTTAAATAACAAGCTAATTATTTATCTAAAACATTGAATTCATGATGTTATATCACACAAGCTAGGGAAATAAATCTGCCTTTGAAAATATTCACACATAGTTCGATCTAGTTGATTTTTATACTAATGATAAAAAGTTATTTGCCGTATAGTGTAATAGTAACCAACTACACTTTAACATATCAATTTGGTCATTGATGAGATATCTAGTACCTTCCTATACCTATTATTCTGTGCATGTTTGTGTGTTCATGATTAATTACATTTGCACTAGGTAAATATAAATCCCTATCGCAGGGGGCTTTACAAATAAAATATTTACACATCACACTCAAAACCAAGGACTTACACTGATATTATTCAGTGGGGATCAATCTAACAATAAAACTATGTCTCTAGTAATTGCATTAATACCACTGAGTTACTAGTGCAATCATGCATTTTGGTATAATTATTGCCTTACCCAATATATTATAAGAACAAGAGGTATTATGTTAGTTAATAGATGCAGTTTATATAAAGTAATATGAGAAAATAAATATAATAAGGAATGAAACAATTGACACAGAATAGTAACAACTAATTTATTAAAAACAAACTATCACTTTTTATGATTTGTGAATATATTTCTCAAGTACAGCACTTCCTATTTGTAGATTCAATCTGTAAAAAAGAAATAATGTAGTTAATAGGTATAAAGTAACTTTGTTATTTTTCCAGAGGCTGCGGATATAATTTGGAATTGCGAGTTATGTTATCTAATATGAGACAAATGGAATGGTTTTGAAAACTTTTTTATTTGGATCTGCATTTAATGATTATTGGAGTAATTGCAAGAAGATGTGAGCAATATCATTATGTTAATAAATACAAATAATGATAATATTCTTTTATTTTTCTTTCCCTTCCCGAGATAAGTTTCCTTTGTGACACATATTAACACTATCATCCATAGTTGCAATTACCTACCCATATTGGACCTCTGTTTCAGTGAGTTCTGGCATGAGGTTAAATATTTATTTCGCAATAGAAATGATCTATACTTTTTCGCCAACGAGGATTTTTTTAAGTAGACTGAGTTTCTGACAGATTTATTATGAGTAGTAATAAATACCTTAATACTTACACAAATCATTTGAAGCATAAGATAAACATGTATTGATTTTGATATAGATTTATAAACTTCCGATCGATTTCAAATCCATTCTTTAGATGTAATCACTAAGTTCCTTCAATTCTTGTCGGCTCCATACTATAATTATTGTTAAGCAGCTAGTTTGTCACAATTTCAGGAGATCTAGAACAATATGTACATAAAAGAGACCGTTAATAGGCAAACTATATCATTTCACAGTGCCTGCATAAAATCAATGAAGAATTTTAGTTATTTACTTACTGAGACTATATTCATTTGTAAACGTTATGTAGCGGTAATACATTGTTTGTATTAAAAAGGATATGTTTCTATCCGTTTAATATACCCGTTTAAACTACTTTTCAGTTGTAAAATAGAGTATAATTAAAAAAAAGTTATCTAAGAAAATATTTTGCTGTTTTGTTTGTTTTGATCAAAGTTTTGTCAGTTATGTCAACTAACTACTCTGTAGTGCGTAGCTACTGTTATCGATAAAAAATATCGAAACTTTACTATAGTAACAATATATACGATAAATATCTTTGACTGCATGCGATATATCAATACATACAATACAAACATAATTAATTAATTAGTATTTTCGTTTAATTACATTTTAAATCCGCAATATTCTTATTTGGCTGACTTTGATATGCCCGGATTGGATTTCGTGACCACAACCTAAACACTTAATTTTTTTATAAGGGAGTTATTTATATTTATTATGAGGTGGCGGTTCTTATAAAAATAATTTCAACATAACAACTCGTAACATAATATAATATCATAATTATATATTATTATAGCATCATACAGACTTTTAAATGCATTGAAAACTAGCTGTCCCGCGCAGTTTCACTCACTTAAATCCCGTTCCCGTGGAAAACTTCGACTCGAAAATATAGCATATTATGACTCACAAATAATATGGTTTTCTATTGGTAAAAGAATTTTCAAAATCGTGTCAGTAGCTCCAGAAATTACTCCCTACAACCTCACAAACAATTTACAAACTACTATAATATTAGTAAAAATTACAAACATAATAATTTCATATTATGCTGAAATGAAATATCTAATAACACATATTTAATGCATGGATTATCAGAAGAAAAAATATATATTTGTCAGCAACGGATAAACTCAGAAACTTTTATTGTGTTTTATTTTTAATTCAACGAGTAATCTAGATATATCTTATGAAAATATTCCCACGGGGACGTGACCACTAATAGATGGTCGATATTTTCGAAGCTATGTATTATGGTCATCCCTACTGACATTTGTCAGAGACAATAAAATTACTTTTTTTCGACCATAAAGAAAACCGTAAATATATAGAAGATCGGGAGGATTGAACTAACCGAACCTCCCAAGTCGCGATGCGACAAGCTGTCGAGGGGCGTGGCCATGATCGCGATATAGAGAACTTTGACAGAACAGACTTGCTCGACAAGAAGTCTCTCGAGTCGTGTCTACGGTGCCTATGCTAGCTGGGCAGGTCGATATTTCCAGAACGGAAGCGAGCAAGCAATAACAGGTGGTGCGTTGGTTTGTAGTGTTAACTCCGTAAACGTCGATGTTGTGTGCCGCTTGTGCCGCGTTGCTGCCACGACGGTACTCATATTCCATAATTACTAGAATTTTTAACGTATCCATGATGCCAAAAAGATTGAAATGCGATGAAAATGTAATACTAATCAATAAACAAATGACTACATTTGGAAAAAAAACCATATTTTTAAAATAAAATTAATTTGAAATTAGAATTCTTAGCCAATCAAAAATTATTTTGATTTGAAATGGCAAGTACTGCAGAACGGCAATTTCATAGGTAAAGACCTAATATTTTTTTTCTTTTAAGAATATTAAAGAAAAAAACCAAAAAAATGCCCATAATGCTGATTTTCCACCAGAGGGGCGAGACGAGACTAGGAGGGAATTGAAATTTGTATGGCAAATTTTCAATCCTCTCCCAGCGCATCTTTGGTGGACACAATGTGGCGAGACGAGACGAGGCGAGGCGTGAATTGAAATATTTGTTTGTGTAAAAAATGAACCGTATTGCTTCCTATATAGAGTATAAATTAGTTTGCAACAGAAATACGCTTCCCGCGAGATGCTTATTGTTGTTCATTGCTACTTATTACCGTGTTATTACCTGAGAATCGCGATGGCTATTTTTAGTGGAAAAGGGTCAGTGCGATTTCAATTCCCTCCTCGTCTCGTCTCGCCCCTCTAGTGGCAAATCAGCATAACTCGATTTCACGTGATCACATAATAGACCTAATGTAGTCAAAACATGCTGTTTTTTATGGAGGTTTGTTATGTAAAATCAGATTTTATATTAGGTAGTTGTTAATTGTAAAAAAAAAACTGTTTTGCAGTACAAAACTTACCCCATTTTCGAACCCATTTTTCTCAAAGAATATTGGGAATTGCCATGCGGGAGTTTTGGTCATGCATTTAAAATGAAGAAATAAAAAGAAGCATGTCCGTTTTTGAGGGCAAATTTCACAGTGTGCATCGTCAATCCATAATTTCAATTATAAAATTACTACGTCGCCCGTGCCCGCCGGTCATACTTAAATTTACCTTGATTTTTTAAAATTTTATTAAAACGACACAATAAACAAAGAATCGGCCAAATTGGTTAAGTTATGCATACATTTTGGCTATTCATTTTTATTTATATAGATAGGCGTAGCTACCACCTCCGTATGAAGAGATACAGGACGGTGAGTTACACGAGGCCCTAACATGTTTTTAATACAATAGTCATATAAAGTAAACTGGAGTTGTAATGGTGCTAGTTTTGTTATGGTCCTGAAAACTTACTGACATAATATGTGGTGTTACTACGTAAGCAACTAAAACATAGGTGGTTCCTATGATGATTACTGAGAGATAGAAACGGCGATATGAAGCTGAAGGCTGACCATAATTTACTATTCCAGTAGGTATATTGTTTTCACATTTTTATGTAAATAATAAATTATTATGAGCGCGCAAAGAGTTACTTTCACTTTTCGCTACCTACGTTTTCGTAAAAATTATATAAATGATTAATGATAAACTATAAACTACAACAAATTATATAAATCATATATGTGAAATAAATTGATACAAATGTGCAAATAAACGGTATTCGGTTGGAGCCAGTAGAGTCAACTGTCAACTAAAAAACTATTGACTCTAAATTGCAATGGGGCCCACATATTGCGAAACTATCAGGAAAACTTAGCTCTGCGGCCTATGCTGTTAATACTATGAGGCGACTCACTGATTTGGAGACTGCTAGAATGGTTCACTTTAGTTATTTTCATAGCGTAATGTCTTACGGGATTCTTCTCTGGGGAAACTGTGCGGACATTGACACCATTTTTGTACTACAGAAAGGAGCTGTACCTAAGGTCCATATATTAACTTGGTCCGCAAGTTTCCCTACGGGAGAAATTCAAAGAGACTAATATTCTTACAGTCGCATCACAATATGTCTATGAAAACCTTTTATATGTTCATAAGAATATTGATAGTTTTAACAAAAAAAGGGACACTCATAATGCAATACTAGATCTAAGCATAATCTTGTTTTACATGCTACACGTCTCCTCAAAATTAGCAATTCTTTTATGGGGCAATGTATACGCTTCTATAACAAACTTCCTAATAATGTAAGAGATCTTTCAACAAACAAGTTTAAACGATATGTCAAAGATAAATTATGTAAAAAGGCTTATTATGTTAATGACAAAACTGCTTGGGAGTGAGTTACTCTGAAACAATTTTGCTTTATTAATAAATGTAAAATAAAATTAATTTTAAAAAAGGATTCTTCTGAGTTTCTTGCCAGTTCTTCTCAGAGTTGCCACGTCCAGAACTGGTGGTAGTAAAAGAAAGGGACGCATCATAAGAACATGATTTAAAATATTTTAAATGTGTCTATATGAATAAAGAATTTTTGACTTTGACTTAGACTTTGACTTATAAAACCTATCGTTCTCTTTATTTTTTAATAAATTTCTAATCTTACTGCATAAAGGTACCATTGTTAAGCGTTGTAGGGAAAGTAAATACAAGGGGGTGATTAATGTTTCATTGAAATTAGTTAAAAATTACTTGAAATTTTTATCTATATAATACTTGTAGAAACTGGCTGCTTGTGATGATGTTTATCTGCACTGGAGTAATTTGTTTATTTAAAATTATTATTTTAACTTAAGATTTGAAGATAACAGTGATTCAATCATTGATTTGCATAAAAATGTGCCACTCGAGAATACTTTCAGTTCTATTCTGTAACTAATTTACATAATCATAAACACTAATATAATGTGATATTTTTATCACCAGTAATTTAAAATAAACATGTTTTTTATTATTTCACTCAATGAGATGGCAATGATAAATGTACTTGGCGAAATGAGCTTTAGTGCTTTGTAATACGAGATTATTTAACACAGCTTTAATATCATTTTTAACCAACCTATATACCTATATATAGGTTGGTTGTACTACTAAAAATAAATAATTTTGTCGTTGATTATAAGCAACAACTAAGAAATCACAGTTTTTTTTCGGAAGGACTTAATTAGTTATCCACGAGACTTTTACTACTTCACCGGGCCTAAAGGCGAGCAGAGCTCCAGCCTTAATAAATGGTTTAAAAACTACAAACTAAGCAGCCTGCGCACGAGGGCGCTCCCTGTGGTGCTCGGACCTCGGCGGCGGCGGGCAGGGCGGTCGCTAGCAATGAGATTGAGGGATTATGACTTTTAGTACTTTAGGGGGTTTTGTGCAACTGTCGCTCTACTTTACTGTTTGAGGGCCTCTCGGACTTCGGGTCTACAAGGGAAGACACAGTCAATATATAAAAATCAACAATAACAGCTTGACTGATTTGACCATTTTGTTTTTATTGCATTTGTGATAATATAAAGAATATGTGGTATAGTATGATTATAAAAAACGAAGTTTAGACAGGCAATTATGGGCACAAACAGTTTACAAAACTGCTAATTATCAAAAATGAGACCAGCACAACAAGCTGAGGCACATACAGAAATAAGTATACCATTTATTCCAACTAGGATGTCAACATCATGCTTTAATATTTTGTTTGTTTTTAAATGAATGTTTGGTCAACAGAATCACTTTTAATTGGTTAAGCGAGGATGGTGATCATTCACTGGATCATTAATAGAGTAGAATTTAAAAATAACATTATAGCTTTTAACAAGAAGTTTAACTTAATAATTATCAAATATTGGCATGATTTTTGTGACAAATTCCTTCACTGGATTTTTCTTGTAGGTCATCATAAACCTTGGCCGGATTGCTCATGCGTACCCGGCCCCCGCCAACGGCGGATCGAAGGAGTGCCCGGGAGGTTTTAGTGGTTGGTAGGGTCCTCTCCTCGTGGTATGAGTTTAGCATACCACGCTATGGAGAGGGCGAGTCCCACATATACCACCGCCAGCGCGCGAATACGCCGCAGCGTCGGTGGGAATGCGTAAATGCATTTCCCCCCGGAAAAAAAAGAAAAAAAAAGGTCATCATAAACCTACTACTTTCATAATAACTAAACACATATAGGTATTAAAGAAATAATAGTGAATAAGTTTATTACAAAATAAAATAAAAAGGAAATATTTGATTGTTTTATTGTTTGCATTGAATAGGCTAGTACTGGAGCCTGTACCTAGACTTAACGGACCCATGCCTGCATAGTACCAATAAAAAAAATTGCTTTCACCATTAAAAATCTTTAATATCCAGGAGTAAAATAGACTAAAAATAAATAATATCAATTTGAGATAAAGTCTATATGGGAAATAGAAGCAGATTAAATAGAAAGGATGTGGATAAATTTAGGATTGGACCATACAAAATCCTGAAGAAAATTACAAATTCAATCCATGAAGTTGTATACCGGAAGTACAGGACATAAGAGAGCAGACTCTAACCTTTACCACATTACGAAGCTGTCTCCAGTGTTAGATAATTGTAATTATTACATTACAATTACAATTGTTACTCCAAGTGGGCAGATGTAAAGAAAACATGATAATTGTTAATGTTTAGTTTAGACCTTAGCACATACCTTTGTGGAGAGGCTACCATAAAACTTTACTTTTTAATAGTGAAATTGATAATACATTATAGAAAGCATGAAGAAATAATTTATTACAATTAACTTAAAGAAATAATTTATTAGACCTGAAATAAAGTCTTTAAATCTTATTTCTTTTGTATTTACAGGTAAGTGAATTGTTTCGTTTGTACAGAAGATTGAAATTGTTTAAATGTTTAAAGCATATGTTAGAAATAAAAACTTGTATTTACTTTTTAATAAAGTTCCCAGGAGAACTATCCAGGGGAAGCTAGTTTTTGATAATAATAATAACATTTCCAGTTTATTACAAACAATCTGAGTTCTGAGGACAACAATCTGAGGACATTAAACAGCCAGGAGGAGTAAATGTGTACACACAAAGTATATTTTAGTAATTTATTTTCAAGGTCTTTTTGTTTCTTATACTTATATTAATGATTTTTATATAATTACAATCAAACGTTTTTTTATGACCAATGATTGAGTGGATACAACTTAATAGACAGCAAAAAACCCATAAAATTACGAAATTTCATTAAATATATCGTAAGTGACTATTAAAAATGAAAATAACAAATAAGTCATAGGATAAGATATATCAGGTACAGACTCGCAAATCATAGACCAAGGCATGAGTTGGTAAAAAAGACTAAATAACAAAGCAGACAGATTTCACATTGTAAAACAAGATAGTATTCTTATGTTTTAACGCAACGCGAAATCGTAAATTAACACTCGAAACATATTATACTAATCTACAATAACTATCTCAAATTTTCTTAACGTGCTCGATTATTATTTACAAATAAGTAACATTAATATATTTCCAAATACTCACTATTTAACGTCAAATATCCATTTCACATTTTAAAAACGTATGATTCTTATCAGTTAATAAAATAATATTAAGAAGACATTAATTATCTATTATATTATCAGTGTATCATTGTATATATTTATTTAGATAATATGCAAGGGACCAACACTTCACACGAAACAAAGGTTTGTGAGTTTTCTCTTCGACATTGACTTGATTTTTTAAATAGTGTTGTACCTCTCCAGAGATTATAAAACCGATTTTCATACGAATACGAATCGATCTGTCATCGGTATCTTATAATCTTATATCGATAATTGAATGAGTAATAAAAGTAACTTAATGGATATAAGAATGATTAAATTAAATAAATACAGTATTTTATAACATTGCTAAGAATACTACTTAAAAAATAATTTAAAATACCGACTCAACCTCGATACAAATCCCACCCCAACCCTAACACAAGTTTGAGTACGAAGTAATAGATACCTTTGCCGATAATTTTATTTAACACAAGGAACGATTTTGTGTGTACTATTTGTGTTTGTGTTGTTCAATACAAAATCTGTGTACTCATCGGGAGAACTAAAATGTTTTGGACAGTCATTCCCAAAATATAAATCAAACAACACGTATTTACCTCAGTCTCAGTGAACACAGAGCGAGTCGGGACATTATCAAAATTCCACAATGAAAGTAACAGTTACTACATTAAACGACGAAATATTCGTCTTAGATGTTTCAGAAGATTTAGAATTGGAAAATTTTAAAGCATTCTGTGAAATAGAATCCGGTTTCCCGGCGAAAGATATCATCCTCAATTTCAATGGCAAACCACTTTTGGACGATAAAAAATCAATAAAAGATCACGGTGTTCACGACGGAGACGTCATCGTGCTTATCCACATGATGCAGACATCCTCGAACCTCAACCAGAATGATTCCAGTCAAGGTTAGTTTTAATCTCACACAATTTGACTGTACTTTAATTTAAAACTGCATTGTCATGATGTTGTTATAATGTCACCTCGTCATTCACTCTTACTGGCAAGTGCTTAAACAAAGAAATTTACTTTTTAAAAAGAAACAATGATGTATAATTTTGTGACAACATGAGTCAAAATTATGAATTACTCAAGATTAGGTGTCAATGAATCTTCAAATTAAATAGTTCCTTGTATGAAAATATATAAAGCCATTAAATACATCATCTTTATTTACAGCATTGCCAACAGGGCTAGCGAATTTAGACTTCAGTAACATCAGAGTCCCACCACCAATAGCCACCACTTCAATGGCAGCAAGGAACCAACCAGTGGAAGAGGATCCACGCATCATTAAGGAGATGTTTTTGGCCAATCCTGATCAATTAGCATTATTGAAACAAAATAACCCAAGATTAGCCGATGCTCTTCAAAGTGGCAATCTTGGTATGTAAATATGTGTCTTAAGGTAATCAAGCTATTATAATAACTTCAATAGACTAATTATATTATTTCTTTTGTCAGATACTTTTGCTTCAGTCCTTCGTGAACAAGTATTAGCAAGGACTGAAAGGCAACAGCAGAGAATAAGGTGAATTGGATTGATAATAGTTTCATTAATGTAATTGTTTAGTAAAATATTTGTCATTCTTATTATTAACATTGATAGAACATTTCCAGGATGATGAATTCGGACCCCTTTGATACAGAAGCTCAGAGAATGATCGCTGAGGAAATTCGACAAAAAAATATAGAAGCTAATATGGAGGCTGCAATGGAATATAATCCTGAAACATTTGGCACAGTAGTCATGTTATATATCAATTGTCACGTCAATGGGTAGGTCAAACACTTGTTTAAAATTCTTAAACTAAGTGTATGCTGTATGTAAATATCTAACATATACCTATGTTCTTGTAGATTTCCGGTGAAGGCATTTATTGACTCTGGTGCTCAGACTACTATTATGTCAGCTGCCTGTGCTGAGAGATGTAACATCATGCGACTTGTTGATACTAGGTATGTAATTATGATTGTTATTTGATGGAGTATTGATGTATTTATTATAAGTATCAGTAAATCTAGTATACTCTACTGAGACTTGTTACATCTTGCAAACCAATCTTTGTGTTGATCCACCAGTCTATCTTTTGTATTTTTATAAAGAAGACAGATGCACAAAATTCCCTTTAATTTTGGTATCCCATGATCCCACCAGTAACTGTCATGTCCCACAAGAGGTGTCCTGTAGTGCTGCTTAGTTTCTGTTATTTTTTATTTGAGCATTATTTATTTATATAATGTTAAAATATTCAGCCTTTAGTATTTTCATTTCTATCTATCCCATCTACACTTAAAATTCAATTTGACGTATAGAATTATATTAGTATATTTTTCCTTTTTAGTAAATCAAAGGTTGAAATTTGATGTATTCTGTATAAATTTCAACCATGTTATGCCATTGATATAAGGAGTTACCAAGTACAATTTGGATACATGAATATATAGTTATTTGTGATGTAGGATATTGTTTAAAATTTGAATTTTATTTTGTATGTAGATGGGCGGGTATTGCTAAAGGCGTTGGTGTACAGAGGATCATTGGTCGCATTCATATGGTGCAGATGAGAATCGAAAAGGACTTCCTCACCACTTCATTTTCTGTCCTCGAAGAGCAGCCAATGGACATGTTGCTTGGCCTAGACATGCTGAAAAGACATCAAGTAAGCTTCACACCAGTACTAGTAATATATTGACAGGCCTAGTTATTAATAGTGATTGCAAACGATTTTCCCAAAGAAGTATTAAGATATATATTTTTTAGCAATTTCATATTTCAACACAATATGGGTATAATAGTTGGATTAGCACAAATCAAAATCAAACATCATGCTAAGTCACTACCTACCTAATGCTGAACATAAGTAATTCATCATGCAACTAGTATTGTGTAATATCATTCATAAGCAGTAAAACATTCTAAATTCTCGTCAACGTAACTCACCATACTATGTTTGTATGTCGACAGTGTAACATAGACCTGAAAAGGAACATACTCCGCATCGGGACCACGGGTACTGAAACACACTTCCTGCCGGAGTCGGACCTGCCCGAGTGCGCACGCCTCTCGGGCGTCTCCGAGGACGAACTAGTGAACCAGTCTATAAAGGACCACGAAGATCGCCAAGTCAAAGAAGCTCTCGAAAAATCAAAACAAGGTGGGCGTTTCAAAAAGAAATAATGCACAAATCAAATTATTAACACTAACCCTGTCTCCTCTCTGTTTTATCTCCTTTTATAATTATTTCTAGTAACAATATTAATAAAAAATAAGTGGTGTAATATAAAAAACTAATAAAAATAGCAAAACTGTATGCTTGTTTCTATGTTGTGTATTGCATGCGACTCGTGCGCGCATATTTGTCGGGAAAGTTGGCGATCGGAAACTAATGATATCACGACGTAGAAACGGAAGCAAATTTAGTGGACATTACTCATTTTTACATTAGTTAATTGCTGACAAATCATTTGCAGTGTTTTCTAAGAGAATTTTATGAAGAAGTAAGTCCATAGTGTGGATATTATTGCGAATCATTTGTGGTACGTTTTCTAATTGTTAGTAATTTATTCATGTTTTTGTTTTCAACATGAATCAGTATACAGTAATTTAGTTGAGTAAGTATTACAATTGGTTACAGTATTAATTTATGGCGTAGGGGGAAACTAGCCTCTGGTCCGCGGCCCATATTACACGGAGTAGAAAAAGTAGTGGAAAACCAGAGGTCAGTTTCCCCCTACGCCTAGTTATTATTGTCGGTCGTTGTTCAGAACATGTAATGATTGGGTCTTCATTATATATAAACAGTTACGTAGTGTAATTGGTATTTCTGATAGCTCGGTCATTAATATCTTTTTCAATGTTCTTTGTACTCCAAATGATTAAAAATATATATGTCACAGATATATATTTTTATAACCTCCATTTATATTATCAAAAGGTATTAATTTACTCTTCCTCCCCCATTGTATCTGCCTACCCCGCTGGGAAACAGGCGTGAGCTTATGTATCTATGTATGTATGTAGGTATTAATTTACTCAGTATTATTGTAATGCCAATTTTTTACAACAAAAAACGTGGACGGAGAAATATGTAAGGTGGATATTTAAATTTTATAGTGTTCTCTATATAAGCTTCAACTATTCCAAATTATATAAGAACACAAAGCTAATATTTTTTAATGAAATTAAGCTAATGTCGAATTTCGATCCCTACTAGTCCTTTATACATATCACCTTTATACATTGCGAATTCTCACTTCAGAATTTTCCATTTTATATTATTGTCAATAAATAATATTCATTTGCTATTGATACATTTTCAATAATATTGTTGTTCGTTCTGTGTTACATTGCAACCCAAAAAGCACAATAAGGCCTCAGACCAGCCCTTCATACGTACTACGTATTTGTATACAGAGATCTTATACTAATGTAACAAAACCAAACATCAACCCCATTAGGACACATCAAATATTTAGACAATAATAAATATAATAAACTATACACAGATTTTTAGTTGTTGCTGATACTCAGATAAATAATCGATTGTACATATTTGTTATATAACATTAAAAATTACAGGTTAAAATTATTATATTTATTTTATTGAAAGTACTAGCACTCATTTTGTCATGGACGTTTATCATTGCAGTATCCTTGAAGGCAACTTTTTTTTGTAAAAAACTTATTTTAAAATTGTAATGTTACGTTCCTATGGTAAAATCTGAAGTCTAGTCAATCCCTCCCACCAGCGACCTTCTAAAGACCAGAAACACACTATGAACACCCGACACGACGCCACGCGCGTACTGTTTTACCGGTGTTGACACGTGGCGTGGCGTGGCGTTTTAATAATGTGTTTTCGCCTTAATACTCATGGCAAATCGTCCTGTCAATTGAGGACGGTTTGCTACCATTTTTATAATTCGTTACTAATAATTATTAGTATCGTCAAAAAAACGGTGTTAAATAAAAATAAAAAGTTTAAGAAAACAAATAAAAGTTTGTTTATTTGCTTGAATGCACTAATCATAGGAACTACATGTCCGGTTTGAAAAATGATTTCAGTGTTGGATAGCCCATTTATATCATTCAAATCGTACGAAAACGTGATTTACGCGTATAGAACCGCGCGCGGGAGACTAGTTGTGATGTTAAAATTCTATAACTTTACTAAGCAATTTCCTAATAGAAACAGTAGACAGAGTAAGAAATAAACTGACTGATGTAATAATAATAATACCTAAAGTCTTTATTTATTCCATAAGTAAATATGACAGTGTGATATCAATATTGTTTTTTAATTCCACATAATTATATTGTTGTTACAACATTTCTTATATTATCCATAGTACTAATTTCTAAGCGCTTATACTTCGATAATATTTACTGATAACTATACCTACCCGTTATGATTTGTTGTTATGACTATATATTCAGCTGCGGGACAACAAGCCGCTCGGCCTTCAACCAGCGGGCAATCAACGTCTACAGTGCTGGCCCAGACACCTAATCAGAGAATTGGTAAGTAGTAGTTTCTTTCTAATTATTACCTTATAAATAATAATAAATCCCTCTGTTGTTCTAGTCGTATTTTACGGACACGAAGCATGCCTTAGACTCCATAATCTGTGGTTCAAAACCATTAGACCAAACTACGACACACAGAAATGAAAGTTCAGGCCAAATTTTAAAAGCCGAGTTTGTCTGTAGCAAATATTGTCGTACTGTGTATGTATGACAATACTGCATCATGGTATATATGGGGCTGAGAAGACAATATTCTATTTCATTTGTTCGAACTAAAACTGAACTGAAAACTGACTCTATCAATCATTTTAAAATGTCAATATAAAAATACCTATATATTTATTTAAATGCAAGAAAATATACACATTGAAATTTTTTGTTACTGTAGATCTCTTTACATTGTTGTATAATAATTTGGGTCAAATCATACAATCGAATTTCAAAGCATCTTTAGTGACGTCAAAAATCGTTTTTTTTTTCCATATAATTCCAGGACTTGGTGATCCAAGTCAAACGATTCTGCCGACGGACGCGTTCGGAGAATCCGAAGTAGAGGAAATCGTATCTCTTGGGTTCACACGGGAACAGGTATGTTTACTTGCGATTACTAATTGTTACAAGTATGTATGTATATACCAATGGTGTAGTGTGTACTCAGGCAGGCCAATTACGTAAAAAAAAACGAAATTGATAATCGCAATCCCGGATAAATCGTTGAGTTTATTCATTACACAACAAACAAATCTTATCTCTTTATAATATCAGAGAGAAGTATATATAGGTATCGATGTATTTGGCCGCCATCTTATTGAATTATAAATCTTTAATTTTAACTGATGGAATGAATTTGCTTCATTCCTTAACCCTCTCAGGACCATAAGGTTATTAGAAATATTTTTACTAGTTTAGTTTCACATAACGAATGATTTGGGCACAAGAAGTTATATTTCAGAGAAAAAAATGAAAAAAGTCATGTACTTTTTCAGATATTTCATGGGACATAATAATATGTGTCCCTGTGGGCGAAAACGGTAATTTATAACGGTAATTCGATATTTTTTCAGAATTAAATAAATATATTTACTAGGGCTGTATTTGAATATTTCAAACTGTTTTAGGTTACCTAAATACCTAAATTATATAAATAAGGAAAGGTAACAAGTAAAACTAATGAGTTCTTATAGAAAATTTGTATTTTTATTTGTAATAAAATTGTTTTTCAGTGTGCGTAATATTCAACAAAGCAATTTCTCTCCTTGGTGAAACAAAGATGAACATTACAAGTAACACATATATTCAGAGTGAACTACGTTTCCCTGTGTACAAATCGAACTCGAACTAATAACCTGTTGATGTATAACATCTTGAAACCCCATTTTACCGGTTTGTTTTTTATGTACTGTTTCATGATGTTATGCCCTTTGAACTTGATCATGTGTTCGTCAATAGACTGCGTCACTATTATTTAGGGCAGCTTGAAATGCAGAGTTCAAATGCTGCATAAAAGGCCTGATTTTGTATGCCCTTTCATAGTCAGGGCTGTTTGTTGTTCATTATCACAAAACTGAAGATTTCGTCGTATTTCTTCGAAACGCGTTCTCGGCATTACATTAGAAATGTAGCTTACGCCCATATCTGGTTCTGTAGACTAATAATCTCTTATAGATGATGAACACGATATCCCATTACCAAATTCATTCCTAAAAATGCAGACATCTCCTTGGATTCAATTGTGAATTCACGGTCATTTTGGTGGGCTTACCTCATAGACTTAGTAACTTGTAACTTGGTTACATATTTAAAAATATCAAACGAAGACATAAGTGCATCACCTTCATCTAGATTGATATTTATTTTTCCAAATTCATAATCAGTGTCTTGAAAATTATTTGGTACCCTGGATTCCACCGAAATTCAACATGACGACTTTGAATTGGTTCTGGTTGGCCAATGGGTTCCGCACAAGACGTTGAAGGCTGCAGTCATGATTTAGATTTTGTTGGTTCCTAGCTTTTAATAATAGGATCCTCGATTTCTACTGAAACAATACCTTGATCATCATCCCGAGCCAACAAAACTTGGTCTTCTTCGTCAAACTGTAATGCATCTTCTTCGTCACTGTTGTCAGCCATCAGAATTTGTTGAATATAATTTTCATTCAGTTCGAAAACTGCGCGTCCTTTTGCGATTCATATTCTGAAATAATAAATTCAAAATGTAATTCAAAATACCAATAAAATACTATAACAAAATACTATATTTCGTATAAATTGTATCCATCACGGGCCACAGGGACACCGGTGTCCCTTTTAGTTTTTTGGTAATAACTGTATATCTAACTACGCAATCGTTTATGAAATCACATTATACTATTTATTACTTACCAAGCAATATAATTCATACACTAATATTCACTGTAGTCACTTTTTTCAATTACTAATGCAATCACAAAAATGTATGTTGAAAGATGTTACAACCGTTCACTTTAGCAAGTACCTATTAATTGCTGCAAATTACTTGGAGATCACTTTGTGTACAAACCTAAAAGAAGGTATATTTAAGAACATATTAATGTAACTTAACATAAAACGGTTAACTATAAAATTAGGGCAGATTAAAATTTTGGGACACCGGTGTCCCCTGGACGTTAAAGGGTTAATAGAAGGGCTAAAGCAGAGGAATAATTATATTAGATTTTCTGCCAATATTAACAACGATACGATTGATGTCGCAGAATAGTGACGACAAAATCTTAGAACTTTATATATTATATTCGAGAACAACACTGGGCCCTATGATTTTATTATGGGATGTTTTGTGTTCTCTTGGTGGTCTTTACTGCTATGGTATTACCGCAACAATACAGACCACCACAAAAAGCCGAAATCATTCCCATCATCAAAGCAAGCTTACGTAGTATCATCATGTTATGTCAAAGTGGTGTAAGTATTGTTCTTAAATACGAGAGTTGTATCATTTCATTGTATCAGTCTGTATCATGTTCAAAACTTTTAATTTATATTTAATACATTTATCCTTGTGGATATAAATGCTTTAAAAAAATATCGTGGAAAAAATAAACCTGAAAAGTAATTCATTTGATTTTAGTATTGTTTTTTTTTTAACGAAAACCTTCACTTGTAGATTCGTCTGTTTAGTAAGATATTGTCAGATTGAGCTTCCGAAGTGCAGTCATTAAAGCGTTATGGGTCCGATTTTTTTTACTGTGAACCGATTTGCAGAAAATTTTCGAATTAGGCTCATCTTACCCTTAACTTCAAAAGTGAAAATGATCTGAACTCCGCACCCACCCTGGGGGAGTGGCCATCCCTTCTCGGTGGTGTAATTTTTTTTGAAAATAACCTTGGATATCGATAGAAAGCCTAATTTCAAGAAAAAAATGTTCTATAAAGTTTTTCAAAAAACCCAATACTTTTCGTTATTGGCAATTGAAAATTCGGAATTTTTTCATGTTTTTCATCGGTTTTTTGCAAATATCTCCAAAAATATGAATTTTCACAAAAATTTTAAGATTTACAAAATTGTAGTAGGTAAAAAAACTGAACAAATCGGTTTTTTATAAAGTGTTCTAAGAGCAATATTAAGCTAGATATTAAAGATCAAAGCCGTTTTTTATTTTGTATGAAATTTAATCGATGTATTCAAATCCATCTAGCGGCGAGCAGATACCTTTTATACATTATAATAAAATAGGGTTTTGTAGTGATTGAAATAAGCTTTAAAATGAGCACTGTTAAAAGTCTTTTGTACGTAAAATGAGTGAGCTGTAATGCAAATAAGAGGAACATCTAATGGTTTTTTCTTTTAAATCAATGGGTTTCATAAGTGCCATTTCCACCAAAATTAAAATTAATCGTATTCCGTCTAGAATTAACTTAAATATAAAGAGTTTGATGGATTCTAGCAATTTGGCTGCTTTAAGACACAAATAAAAAAAAAAATAACGACTTTAAGAAAAAAATAATATTTATAATAAATGGTGATTTCTTACTCTATAATTAAATTATTTTAAAATGTGTAATCACATATATTTACTGTTTTAGTTTAGGGGTAGTTTTAAGGGTTGGAAAGCATTCTCGAAAATGATTATCATATTCTCAATATGATAATCATTTTCGAGAATGTGAAATAACGTTTAAATCCTTTTTTATTTAATCAAAAGATTTTTTTTAACATTTTTTATCAAGGAGTTGTTTTTAAGGGTCGAAATGGGGTTAAAATTCGATAATTAAGATAGAGAACATAAAATATTATGTACTCTATACTTAAATCTTTTTATGTCAAACCACATACGTATAACCTGCGCCAATAAAGAAACGAATCTAAAATGGCAGCGGCGATCATGCGCTCTCACTCTAAACTGTTGATGTCTTAGTCACACACGGCGCGTACTGCATGCAAAAAAAATATCCGTAAAGAAAGCTAACGGAAAATCACGACTTACTTGCGAGTGGTTAAGGTTAAAAATATTAAAGAAAAGTAAGCAAATAAACAGTTCTAATTTTTATGAAAGATTATGTAGTTTTTTGTACACGTACACATTTAAACACATAAAACTAACAATTGTATTTTACCTAAATACAATAAACAAATCTTTCTTTTTATTTGCTGATCCTACCAACTGTCAGTGACATTCATGGACGCCATTTTAGATTCGTTTCTTTATTGGCGCGGCTTATACATACATACATATAATCACGCCTTTCTCCCATGGGGGTAGGCAGAAACTACAGAACGCCACCTGCTACGATCAAACCAAATGATTTTTTTGTGATTTTTTCAATTTAGGAGTTGTTTTCGAGGGTTGTAAGGTTTTCAAGGGGCTGAAAATGATTTTATTATGAGGTAATTGTGTTAGAAAACACTTTACAATTTCACCCCTTAATATTAAATACGTTTTCTACGGATAAAATGGCTCAATGTATTTTTTACATAAAGGGGTTGTTTACACCCCTTAAAAGTAATAGGTGGAGTTCGGATCATTTTCACTTTTGAAGTTAAGGGTAAGATGAGCCTAATTTCAAAATTTCATGCAAATCGGTTCACAGTAAAAAAAATCGGAGGTAAGACCCTATTTTTCGCTTCAATGACTGCACTAGTAATATTTAATGTTATTTTACATACATATTGAGTATAATTACTATTTGTATCTCTTTGATGTCAAGGGGGTAAATTCACCAGCGGATGTGAACATAATTCTACAAGTGTATTGGAATTAAATTACTTTATAAACTACATATGTCATCATTTCAGCCGTAGGACGTCCACTGCTGGACATAGGCCTCCCTCATAGATCTCCAGTTTTTGCGGTTAGAAGCGGCCTGCATGCACCGTGATTTGCGGCTTTAACCAGATCGTCCGTCCATCTAGTAGGTGGACGTCCTACGCTACGCTTGCCGATTCGCGGTCTCCATTCGAGAACTTTTCGGCTCCAACGGCCATCTGTTCTCCGTGCTATATGGCCTGCCCATTGCCACTTCAACGAACTAATCCGTTGGGCTATGTCGGCAACCCGCGTTCTTCTACGTATCTCCTCATTTCTGATTCGATCTCGTAGAGAAACCCCGAGCATAGCCCTCTCCATAGCTCGTTGAGCGGCTCTGAGCCTGTTCATAAGGCCTATAGGGCCTATAAGGCCCATATAAAGGACCACGTTTCGGATCCATAGGTCATCACTGGCAACACGCACTGGTTAAAGACTTCTTCAGGCACTGAGATATATTGGAGGAAAAGACGTTGCGAAGTTTCCCGAACGCTGCCCATCCGAGTTGGGTTCGGCGATTGACTTCCTTCTCGAAGTTGGACCTATCTAATTGGACTGTCTGTCCTAGTTATACATATGCGTCAACAACTTTAAGAACCGTATTCTCAACCATTATAGGGGCAGGCACAACATGGACGTTAGACATGATTTTCGTCTTGTCCATGTTCATTTTAAGACCTACCCGTTGGGAGACTCGGTTGAGGTCTTCGAGCATTGTACTGAGTTCTTCCATCGACTTTGCCATAACCACGATATCATCAGCGAATCGAAGGTGAGTGATGTATTCGCCGTTGATGTTGATGCCTAGTCCTTTCCAATTCAGAAGTTTGAAGGTGTCTTCCAAAGTGGTCGTAAACAGTTTCGGAGAAATAACGTCTCGCTGTCTTATGCCTCTTTTTAGTGGAATCGCCTTCGTACTCTGTTCTTGTACTCGGACCGACATTGTGGCGTTTCTATACAAACATTTCAACACTTCGATATACCGATAATCAATACGGCATCGCTGGAGAGACTCAAGTATGGCCCATGTTTCGACCGAATCGAAGGCTTTCTCGTAGTCTACAAACGCTAAACAGAGCGGCAAGTTATACTCTTCGGTCTTCTGTATTACTTGCCGCAGCGTATGTGTGTGGTCTACGGTACTATAACCTTTTCGGAATCTGGCTTGTTTGGGAGGCTGAAAGTCATCAAACCTTCGTTCGAGACGATTCGCAATAACCCTGGAGAACAGCTTATACATGACTGAAAAGCGAGATGGGCCTGTAGTTCCTTAGTAAGGTGTTATCGCCTTTCTTAAAGAACAACACCACCTCGCTTTTGTTCCATGCTTTAGGCGTGGTGCCTCCGAGCAAGGCGGAATTGCTTTTGAAGGACTTTAAGTACCGGTAATCCACCCGCTTTCAGGAGCTCTGATGTGATTTCGTCCTCACCCGGTGCCTTATTGTTCTTTAGCTGTTTCAGGGTCATGCATATCTCGTACAGGCTGATGTCCGGGATATCCTCGGTATAGTGTCGGATCAGTTTAGCTCTTGGGTCTGTAACCGCACTAAAATCAGGCTTGGTGATAGAAGCTTAGAGCTGCCCGTAGAACTTTTCGACTTCCCTTAACACTTCCGCTTTTGTCGACGCAAGACTGCCATCATCCCTCTTCAGCTTTGTCATCTGGCTTTGCCCAATAGACATATCTCTTGCAAACACTTTGAAGCCCTGGTTCCGCTCTATCGTATCTTTAATACGGGACGTATTAAGGCTGCGGATATCGTGTCACAAGGATTTTTTAATTTGTCTATTATGTGACTTAGCATCATCGGGAGATTGCAGTCTTAGCGAGCGTCGTTTAACCAATAGGTTAAGGGTGCCTTTAGAAATTTTCTGAGTTCTACTGGTACGGCGAGCCTTGAAGAACTGAGACTGCCTTATGGACAGTTTCTACGAGCCTGTTGTTGATCTCGTCCACTGATGCGTCTTCATCTAGACCAGTGGTTCCCAACCTTTAAGCTATAAAAGACCATTTAACAAAATTTTAATCTCGTTACGGACCACCTGTTCTGCGTAATCACACTAAAATTAACACTATTACAATAACTTATGTGTGTTATAAAATACTATGTTCAGTGAATAGATATTTTGCTGCGTCGCAATATTTTTCGGGCAGCTTCAAGTCCATTTCCTGTGCTACCAGGGACCATCAGTGGTCCGCGGACCACCGGTTGGGAACCATTGATCTAGACAATCGAATCGATTTGAGAGCTCGAGTTGAAAGCTCTCGGGGTTATCGATCTGAGCGCGAGTAGGTCGGAGCGTAGACTTCATCAAATGGGACCGTTCAAGTTTAACATTTATATTCAATGTGCCTCTTACTATTAAATTATCACTACCGGTTCTCACCCTGTGAATCACAGAGACATCATTGAAAATCCGTTTCTTGTCGGTCATGATGAAGTCGATCTCATTTCTCGTGGAACCATTGGGGCTCAGCCAGATCCATTTCCTGTGAGGCGGCTTCTGGAAGAAAGCTATTCATCATATAAAATTCTTCTTTCTCCAGAAAATTGGCCAGCCTCTGTCCCCTAAGGTTCCGTTGCCCATAACCGAAGTTCCCCACTATCAACTCGTCCTCATCGTTTCTCTTGCCCAGTTTCGCATTGAAATCCCTATAACTACATATTATGTACAAGTTATGTATTACAATTTTTTTCTTCTTTCAGGCTATTGTTGAGCTTCGTCGCTTCAACGGTGATAAGACGCAAGCTACCGTCGCTCTGTTCGCTAAGTCACTCAAGTTTTAGCATACAATGAATCGCCGAATATCATCTGCCTAGCTAGCATGGTTAATAAACTCAGCTCTACTCAACTGCGCTTAACGCAAAATATCGACATAACAGATTATCACAGAGATCCTCGAGTCAACGATCGCCATGCTAGCAGGGCTGCCTGGAATTAACCTTTTGATGTATTACACCGATATTCAAGAACAACAATTTGACACTAACTTAATTTGGGAATGATTTCTATAACGATAGCAGTAATTAATACCATAGAAAGACATAACATTCCTAAGTTTATGATGTTTGATTTAATATCAGTATGCAAATAAGATTGGTAGTTGTACTGTTCACGTACCGATTGTGTTAAAGGCTTTGATGTAGTGCCTTTGTTGCGTCCTAGAAGTATTAATAACGCTATCAATCAGGCATAATATGAAGGTGTAAATTTCGTGTACTATAATTGCTACGGTTATTGAAACCTTTCATATTCTTATCTGAAATATGTCATTCTCATATCAACGTTTAGTGTAAAGTGCGACTGTGTGACCGTTAGTTCAGAAAGAGTATATACCTACATAGATTTTGAAAACATGAGCGGAGTAACAGGCTGTGTATTACTCTGCATGATTGTTTAACTATATAAGCGAAGCGCGACGTTGCCGCATCGTGCACTATCTTATGCGTTGAGCATATTTTATAATCATCAGCAGCATTCAAGTTAGGCTTAAAACAACTAAATACTATATACCTTTCAATAAAAACTACACTTTTGAGAAAAGTATACAGTGAAACATGTCACGTTCAACGTAAATTATGATGCCTGTCTATAAAAAGTACTCAGGTATTTGAAAATCGGATATTTGTTCCTCGTTGGAGCTTCAATCAGCACCCTATCAGCTTAAAAGGTTAATAACTGGCTGTTTTGAAAATTAACGGACAACAGACTATAATAAATTATTATTTGGATCTAATAGTAGACACTAGAAAATATAAATTATAGCTATAATATTTTTCTAGAAAATTTTTGCTTAGTCATTAAGAATTATTATTTACAGTGTTTTCATAAAATTCCTTCTTGAGGGCGTCGACCGTTGCAGATAATGTTTTCAAATATATTGAACTGTTTTTTATTAATTTAAGGGTAATACATATAATAACGTGTTTTATGCATTTTCATAATAAAAAATACTTCGTAGTTTGATGAAGTAGTTATATAGAGGTTTAAATCTACATCGCTAGGCGTAAGGGGCAGCCTAAACGTACATTTTGAAGGAAGCTGCATAATAAGTCGTCTCTGCTTCAGCACCCGGTCGGCGGTCTCAACAGAACAAAATGAAAATAAAATACAAAGTAACTAAATGCCTACATGCCTAATATCTACATAAAGCAAAGCAAATCGTCCTGCTTATCAAGCTATATTTTAATACATATTAATAATTGAAACCATCGGTGGCCTGATTTGAAAACGTTGCTTCTGAGGTAAGCTAATTTAATTACTTGTAATATAAGTAAACAGTCTATAGTATTCGTAAATTGGTCCAATCTACCCTAAACAGGGACAAACAGTAAACAATAACACTTTTACAAAGAACGCAGTTCACAGAGCTAAACAGCCGCACATATGTACCGCGCATATATTTGGCAATCTCTATTAATTGTAAGAAGCATCATTATCCAACCGAAGTGAAATTGATCACAATTTCTTAGTTTAGTTTATCTTAACATATTTCTAACGTATTGTATGGAGTTTTATTGATGTTCTGTAAATTCTAAATGTTGTGTCTCAAAACTTGTCTTCGAAGAACTCAAAGCTGTAGAGTATCTGTTATTTTCGGGTTCTTAAATTTTAACTCTTTATTTCTTAAATTGTGATTATTTCTGACCTCTTTGGTAGATATAAAAGATAGAAAGTATATAATAGAGTTTAAACCACTTAGGCATAATTTTTACATACTCGGATAAAAAATATCCAGAGGAATAAATGTTTTCTATGGTCATTCTGCCAATATAAAAACATAGTCTTCTGATATTTTTTATCTAGACATTGAAAGTTTAGCACACAGCTATAAAGGTATTGATCGTTAAGTTTAAACTTGTACTAAACGTACTTTTATCATAGATACATTATGCAGCAATTGTTTTATATGCGGTTCAAGGTGATGTCAATAGTTATTTTCATTATTCTACATATTATTAATTTATACAATTATTGTATAAATGGTAATTATTAATGTTCGTATAATAATTTTTTGGTTTTTTTATTATCTCATAAGTTAATTATATATTTGTGTCTCTGGTTAATAAGAATTGAAGTCGACTAATTATACTTGCAAAAGTTGTTAACCGATTTGTAAGATTGTCTTTAAAAATATGCTTTTAATATAAACTTTAAGATTCTGTAGTCGGTTGCAGTATGACACAAGTTCTTTCATTTAATTTACTATCGGGGACAGTATACTTAAACACAGTATCTTCAAGTACAGAATAGGTTCCTAATAGTAAGTTGCACGACAAATATAACGTTTCCTTTGAAAATGAAGATATTTTTGTATTCAACATACCACAGTTTGTGTTCAGGCAAATTAAAAAGTTAACTACGGAATGCTAGAACTATTTTGTCATATATCTACGACGAGACATCTGATACAATATTAATGTTCTGATTTTTTTTTATTTCCAAAGTTGTAACTGTCTCACGTATTTTGGACTGAATAATAAATAATTATAAGTAAGCAATATTGTATGTGTGAGACTATTTTATATGTTCCGGTTAGTACAAAGGTACCTAAATTGTCTAATCTAAAGTAAACCTTAAATTGGTCTGGAAAAATATGTAACATATTTCCTACTTTTAATTCGGGAGTCAACGGTTATTATATGGGAATATAAAATAATGATATCAAAAATATAGACGCTCTAATGAAAACATTTTATAATAACTGATTTAGTTTTATATTATATATGGTTTAAACTGAATAAAATTTCTATAGAATTTTGTGTTTTATTTCTACATGCAGCATTGTCGAGCCCTTCCATATGGAAGGGCTCTATTAATGTTGAAAATTTTTATATTTAAGTAAATTGTTTATGACGTTCGTCCGTTTATCCATTAATTTTCGATTTGGATTAAATTTTGCCCACAGATAACAAAACCTGGATTAAAACTAATAATGAGGGTTTAAAAGTTGAGTTGAAGTTTAGACGTAAAAGCAGAGAGATATATATATATATATATATTGCTGTTCGTTAGTCTCGCTAAAACTCGAGAATGGCTGTACCGATTTTGAGGAAATTTGGCAGTAATCATCGCTTTAACACAGGGAACGGTTTACACGCAAAGAAAAAAAGGGTAAGTAGGGGTTAAATAGGTGTACGGTAGACGTAGGTTAGGTGTAGGACACCGCGTAAACGAAGTCTCGCCGGGCCAGTTTATTTTAAACAAAAGTTTAGGTCTTTTATTTATCGATTGAGGCAGTACGAAGTCTGCCTGGTCCGTAGTAAATGTATAAATGATAAGACGCGCGCGCATGGCCATTATTTTCTAAGGTTGATATTTTTCAGATAATGTAAGACATTGTTTATATTTACTCACTAATCACGAAATCTCAGAAACTACAATGTTTGTATGGCCCACATTACACGCGCAATCTGGATCGAGATCAATGATCTTAATCCAGATTGAGCGTGTAATGTGTGTGATTGACGGATCGCGACATCGGATCGCAAATTATCAATTGTTTTGAAATCCATGATCTCGATCCGTTTATCGCAATCCAGATTGAGCGTCGAATGTGCAACATATGATTCGAAAGATACTATTAAAATTACTAGTAGTAATAAGAGAATAAAAAAATATTCGTCATAGTCACCACGCTTGGCAGGCGGGTTGATGACCGCAGTATTATGTTGTACCACACAAGGAAAGGCTGCTGCCCGTTCCTTGATATACGATTATTATAGATGATATTATAACAATCGGCCAACGGCTTAACGTGCTTTCCGAGGCACGGAGGGTAGTCCCTCAATCAACCAGACCCGAAAGGATATCTTAGGATTTACACAAAGATTTACTGTCGGGCGTGGGAATCGAATCCACGACCTCCTAGATTTAAACCGAGTCAAATACCGCTACGCTACGGAGGCTTTCGCGATTGTGAACTGTGTGTTCACAATCGCGAAATCTATATCTTCATATTTTTTTATTTATTGGCAATCAGAATCCCCTGAGCACACGTCTTCATGTGATCATTGTGAACAGTGACTGACGTGATCTGGATTGACTGTTTAATGTGACGACAATCAAAATCAATTTATATCAATCTACCGCGATCACGGATCTCGATCCAGATTGAGCGTGTAATGTGGGCCTATGAAATTTCGGATTCGTCGACTAATGCCAGATTCTAGAAATGTCAGACGAGTTTAAAGCGCCAGATTCTAATAATGCTCAGAATAAGTATACTATATCAGTGTAATAATGCCAAATTCTATTAATGTCACATTTTTGTTATAGTTGCAATATAATCATTTCCTTACGTGCATGTATAAAATTTTCGCTAATTTCAAAAGTTGTTGTTACTAGTTGTTTTTTTACATTAAAAAAGTGTATAGGTACACACAATTTTGTAATGCAAACATTTTAAATGGGCTCTTAGAAATGGAAATTTCTCACGGAAAACGCTTAAACCAAATTTATAAACATTAACATCGCAATTTTTTTTCGCAGCTTGCGTTACATTTTTGCCTTTTTTGTTGTTAAGTTTTAAAATGTATCGAATTTCTTCATTAGATTCATTCATCTTGACAGTACGAAAAACAAATAAAAATCACACATTTTCCTAAAATGAATTTGGAATTATGTTCTTTAAAATTTAAACTTTCAATGATACCAAAACCAGCCACATACAAATAGTATAGCCAAAGAGATTTTATTACATACCTACATACATACTATAACGCGAAAAGACTTTTTCCCCAACCTAATATGTATGGAAATCCTTTATTTTTAAAGCTAACGACTGCAAACTCACATAACTCTAATAAAAATAATAAGGGATTATTTTTACTACCCGTACGGCCGTGGTCAAATAGGGGTTGCAAGTTAAACTTCGTCAGTTTTAGTGATAGCCTCCAAATATTAAGAATCCAAAATTACGGTTAATTGGGTCCGCAACGATAACATTTCCACGGGAACGGGAGATACGCGGATGAAGCCGCGTGCGGGCAGCTAGTACCTATACTATAGGTATTTGTTTATAGGGGCCGGGTTTTGTAAATTTGATTTGATAGTGTCATTGATCATTATTATACATAGAAGCATCGCGGGGATGCGTTTAGTAAACACTGAAATGTTTTGTGTATGCGCAACAAAATCATTACAAATTCAATTATGTGTTACCTTTACTATGGAGCCTAGCTAGGACATCGGATTTTTTATGTTATGGATTTAATATGTTACTAGCAAACTGCAAACATATTTTTTTTCTAACTTATCTGTATAACATAATATTGTAACTGTGATTTTACCACTTGATTATAGCAATTAATAAATTATAAAACAAAAAAATCTGGCGGCAAACCAAGGTGTATAAATTTGTTAGTTGTTACTATTTTTTCTTGCTTTTCCAATTAAGCAGACATTGACAGCGGTGCGGGCCCGGTGAAGTAGCAGAAACCTCGCGGATGACTATATAAATGTCTGTCCTAAAAAAAAAGGTAGTAGTACCTTGTAGTCCGACAGGGAATTTAGACAGTGGACGCAATTAGGCGCGTCAAGTCACTGTCGGAGGAGGTGGTCTTGGTGATCTGTGTTATGCAGGTTATGTTATGCATGTTATGCAGGAGCCCCCCTAGCTAAGACGAGGGTGTCCCTCGTCTTAGCTAGGGGGGCTCCTTCCGGGAGGTGACGCGATTCCCGCCGTTCGACATCCTGGCGGACATGGACACACGGGTCTACGGCCGGATCCGTGCCTGTGTCCTGTCGGGAAGCGGCGGGGACGGCCTGGACCTGCTCGAAGTGCAGCGGGATGCTTATCGGCGCGCACTCAATCTATGGTGGGAGCGGCTCAATTTGCCGCGAAACTCGCATTAACGCGCCGCGTCCGCGTCGGTGCCCAGCTTGAGGCATGGAATGAGATATACGCCGAGTCCTGACCCTAAGGGTTGGAACGGAAATCTCGCCCCAGTCATTAGTTTCGGATATGCTGGCGGCGAGACAGTCCTAGATGGCCGCGAATTAGTCATGCTCCGGAAGGAGATGGCAGAGCGCACACAAGAGCGCAGCGACCCCGCGCGGCGAAGAAATTTCACCGGCTAAAATGAGTCGCACCGAACGAAACTCTACGTTCGGCGCTACCGCTGGCGAGAAAGCCGAGCGACGCATGCAGGTTCTTTACGTGCCAGTCAGGCGTCGCCCTCGGGATCACTAGCGATCAGAATGGGGACTCTGGCCGTCCAACTGGTAGTGATCCCTGGAAGACGTAACCAGATGTAGCCTCTGGTTACCTAAATGCAGTAGGCAGGGGGTAGGGCTCAATTATTGCCCTTCCCTCGGGATGAGTATCTGCGGAGATGCACACGCACGGCGGTGGTCCTGGTTGTCGATCTACTCGAGTGCCCGGGGCCATCGTTGGCCAGCGTCGGAGGCAAGGCTACCGTGGTGGTTTTAGTGGGTAGCGGCTCATCAGCTACATAGAGCCAGTGAAGGAGTCCCACACGCCCCCACCGTCTTTCCCCAAGACGGTGGGAAGGCTATGAAAGATTTCCAACAAGATAAAAAAAATAGTACCTAGTAGTTGTCTTGATAATAAACCACCGGTTCTAATACACAGACCAAATCCTCGAATATAGAAATAGGTGCTTCCCCCAAATACAGGAACGGTGTCACTATTTCTGACCCCGGAATGGTTCAAATGGAAATAAGAAGTTTTTTCTATACCTATTACTTAAATAATACGCTTCAGAGCGCGATAGACAGAGCGCTACGTATCTGTTATACGTACAACAAAATAAAACATTTTTTTTTTAATCTTAAGTTTATTGTTTACGTTTTACAAAAATGTACAACAAATCATACAGCTAGTTACTTGTTTAGGCATAAGTATTTAATTATTGCAATTATTATTATAGTTTTACTAGTATCGCAAACATCCTTTACTACTTTAATATGGCTGACTTGAAAACAATTGGCAGTGGCAGAGCTATCTCTTCATTCTCTTGGAAATAAGAAGTGGCAGTGTATACATGATTTACTCGTACATATTCGACTCATTTAACAATCGCATTACATTATCAAATAATTGATGTAAATCTTAACTCAGTTTTGGTTCTACTATTAAATCACGTAGGTGATATGGTATAAACTCTAAAAATATAGGTATGCATGTACTTTCACCATTAAACGCTATCGTCCGTATCAGGCGGTTGTACGGCTAATTTATTCGCCATGGCAGTTAAAATGTCGGTTAATCTAGCGAAGCGTTGGTTAGGTGTGGTGAGGGCGCCTCTCTCGCCCCATAGGAAGTTTATATGGAATTCTGTTCTGAACAGTTCCAGGAGTGTGGGATCGAGCATCGGGCCCAAGGAAGACATTTCTTGTACAACAGTTCTGGCATTGCGCTTAAACATGTCAATTTGGTTGGGGTAATGACGAGCGGCGTCTAAATGAGCTGCGGTTGCATTGAAGTCGAACTCCAGGCTGCTCATCAGACCTGCTGGAAAAGTGTCGTCTAGTTGCATTAATCCTCCGCCTTCGCCATCTGAAAATGATGAAATACTTAGCTTACTCTTAGTTTACATCTTAGATTTAGGCGGGAATTTAATATTAATTCGTTTGTTATTGTTGCGCAGTATGTTAAATTCCCAATATAGGGGAACCTGTTGTACCTTGACACCCTTTGTACCTAGAGCCACTTATTTTTTTGAAATGTTCGCCCCTTTTTTTTTAGTCTCTTTGTCTATGGTTTTGTGAACTTTGACAAGACTAATCAACATGAAGTTAGTTTCAGGCGACCATGCATCGAGTTTGCATGTGAGATCACTTTAACGTTTTCGCTGCAAAAAAGTAAGATATTTAATATTTTTCATTGCTTTCATTACTTCTGTTATTTACTACATAAATTTATAAAAAAACATTTGATTTAAACAAGTACTTTAGCCAAGTTTAGAATGTAGTATGTATATTTAAGTTAATCATAACCTCCATATTTACATGTGCGAATAAACATAAAAGGGTAGGGGTGTTGTACCTTGACCATAGTAAAACAGTTGTATATGGTCAAGGTACCTACATTCAAGGAAATAAGTTCGAAAAGGCAGACAGAAAGGAAAGTCAAGGATACTAACTGACACTCAGAAAAAAAATGAAATAGCAAGAATAAAGGCAGCAAAACAAAACAAAAAACTTAAAATAGATAAGAAGGTAAAAGTACATAAACTAAAAGAACTTAAGAAAAAGATTTTATTTACTTTGTTGGCTTAATAGTGTCTGTCAGTGAAGAGCGTGCTCTTATAAAATCCATGAAGAAGTCGCTAAAAAACTGGAAATGGTTAGAAAAAGAAGATCTCAACTTATACCAATGGTTAGATATTAAGGAAAAAATAAAAAGTCCTTAAAGTCATATAAATTCTGTTAATTGATATGTCATAGATATTAGACAAGCTTATAAATATATTTATAGACGTGTTGAAGCTGGAAATAATATAAATATTTGTCGAGAAATATGGATTTTATTTGATGAGTTCTAACTATGATCAAGGTACAACATAGGCGGATCTAGGTACATCACCACTGTTGTACCTTGATTAACATTCCAAACTTTTTTTAGTTAATGTAAAACCTGTAAAAAGGATGATTTATGCTTTTGTATAATTTATATTCTGAACCACATTAGTTCGTCTAACAGCTAAAATTTGTTTAATGGGAATAGCTATAACCGCTTTTTTTCAAAAAATCGTTTAATGAAAAAGTGATCAAGGTAAAACAGGTTCCTCTACATTAGATAGTATGACATACCAAGATATCGGTTTAATAAAAGTAGCTCACCAAATAAATGAAAACATAGAACAGGAGGAAGTATATATGGAGCCGTAGTA
Source organism: Nycteola revayana (assembly GCA_947037095.2). Classification (NCBI taxonomy): domain Eukaryota; kingdom Metazoa; phylum Arthropoda; class Insecta; order Lepidoptera; family Nolidae; genus Nycteola; species Nycteola revayana. The sequence continues at coordinate 26,757,385 of OX344842.1, read as the reverse complement.
TTGGGTGGTAGTGGATTCGTTCCCTCGTTCATGCTTTTAAAACATGGCCGCAATTTTGCTTCAAACATAAACGCGTTATCTGTGTAGACTCTTCGCAAAATATTCCAAGCATTCTCCAAACACTCAACCTAAAATTTAAAAAACCAGTCATATATATATGTCTGTAGCAAGTATATAACACAATTTTTAAACCACAATTATATGTACCTGAGGCATACACAGTCCAAACATGATTGCCGAAAACCCATATAGATTTCCTAAAGCAGTTTTGGTTTCTACTGCCAAGAGTATCCAGTCATTTATGGTATCCGCCCGTTGTCTATCAGTCTGGCAGGTCAAGATGGTCACGGCTATCAGAAGTCGAAATGTTTCGATCCTAAAAGCATACAATTTGTAAGTGGCGTTAAATTTAGGTAACTACTGATGAGCATTGATTAAAAATACATTTTAATAGACCGTACCTCTCAATGGCGTCCAAACGTAAAGGTCGCCCCTGTGGAAGAAATAAAAGTTCTAATCCTGAAGCTGTCTTCTCCAGACCCTCAATTTGTATGGCATCGTCGAACAAAAAATACAAATCCACTTTAGTCATATGGTTCGCCAGAATCCTTGGCCCTGAAGTGCGCAACAATAACTTAATGGTATGAAGAGTTTCAGACTCTAATGGCTTCGTTAAACGAGTAAGTATGATTTGAGATTGAAAATTTTCCAAATTAATTCTTGATTCCACTGTGTAATCAATATTTTCCGTCTGTAAGAGTTTGGCTTCGGTTAATTCGAAATCAAATTGTTGCTTCATAGTGGGAGTCGCCAAACTATAATCCGATTCAATTCTCGATTTATTTGGGTCACTGTGAGCGGAACTTTGCGTCGAATCTCCCGATCCGTTGCCGGAATCGGAACCGGAAACGTGATACAATCGTTGTAATTCTAATCGCCGTTCATCCGCCTTCGGTCCGTCGTACCTCGCCGGTTTCGCCGGAGGGCTGGTAGGGAGATTAGCATCCCAGGTGCTCGAGCTGCAGTTAGATTCAGCGGATAAATTCTTGCAGTGCTTGTTGGCTTGACTTTGTATTACTCCGTCAGCACTTGCGCTTTTGCCATGACTAGCATGCTGTCCCATATCGATAGGCGTTAAAGAGTGTGATCGTTGTTTTTTAAAAGGCACTCGTAGTTGTAATCCTGGTTTTGCAGCAAAATGACTGTACAGGCTATATGGGTTACCATAAGATCCATCACCTACCGGAGACACCACGGAGTTGATGTCATCGTTCTGGATGTAATTTGTCAGAGGCATTACACGATTTGCTGGGTATTGTATTCTGGCACCCGAGGCAGCTGATATGGGTTTCCCTGAGCCTACGTAAGATGTGATTAGGTCAGCCACAGTGTCATATGCTTCATCTTCGAACTGATATTGGTGTCTTTCATAGACGGTGTCCGGATGAACCACAATCTAAAAAATAAAATTTTTGACTTTGAATATTAACTGAAGCAAAAAACAAATATAAATTGTTTTATTTTGTATATTTACTCTTTGTATGACAAAGTGCAAGTGTTGGCCATTGGAACGGCAGCTCAGCACAAAGTTGTCGGGCTGCGATGAAGAGTCTCGAACGAGGAACTCCCGGTCTTGTTGTAACAGAGACTCCGCTGCCGTCCTGCTGAGCGCGCCGTGGTACCACCCATGGGATATGATCTGATCGGAAGGCAAGGAAAATTCCCACTCCAGCAGCCCAGACGTTGTCATACCACCTGGTTCCTACACAGAAGATCGACACTCATTGTAATTAAGTACCTACTCATTAAATCGGTGGGTACTATTTTTTTAAAGATGTTTTTAATTATTATGAGTAGGTAGGTATTTAACATATTTTCACCCTTTTCAATATGTGCACTTTATGGAGACTCATAACAGTATGAGTCTTCATAAAGTGCACACACATGTAAAAGATATAAGTATGTCTTAACAAGATAGTACCACTTTTGATGATGTACCACCTGGTTTACAGATGTCACAGTGGCGGGAATGTGCAAGAAATCAGTACCATAAATTTTTGTTTTGCATTGCAAATGTTTAAATACAGGCTGTGAAAGCCAGTATTTAAAAATTTCACTTTGACTATTATTTAAGTATGTATTGCACTGTGTTATAATCGAATAAACTATTTAATTTAATAAGTTTAATTCATAATATTGGTTTATAAGCTACGGTTACTTATTTTCTTCCCAATAAAATCTATGTACTCATACATATCTCATCACACAGTCACACTACACAGTCTGTGTAGGCACCTATAGGTACGCAGACGATAGTAATTATGTCAACAACTATTGAGTTATTAGAATCATAAAATAAAACTTATTAACTCTGAAGCAGTAATAGTTGTTGTACACTTATCAGGTTTCAAGAACTTACTTACCATAGTTGAATTAAGTCACTTCATTCATATCACACAGTCACAAAACACGATTCATGTACCTATCTAAAGAGTCGGAGGGTGAAACCGGCAAATTGTTGAAACCCCTACCCCTTGGATCAATAAAATAAACCCGCCCTTTCTCTGATTAGGTTGGTATCCCAAGTTGTAGACAACTTCAGAGGGTAGCTTTGCGCATGCGAATTTTTTTATATAGGTATATTTATTTTTAATCTACAATTACCTAGATAACTTTACTTTTATTTAGATATAGGTATATTATTAAAAAAAGATGTTTATAAAAAGTTAGCTAATAATTAGAAAATTGACGATAAATAGGTACATATTATAATGGACTATATTTAATTTTATTAATATTATTGAATAATAACAAAAAAAATATGTATATTTGCAATTAATTAAATAACTTTATTTTTATTATAAACTAGCTTACCGTTCCTGTGAGACCATAATAATTAAATATATCTAGCCTATGTTACTCAGGGATAATGTAGCATTCTAATGGTAACATGGTCCGGCCGTTTTTGAGTTTATACGTAACAAACATACTTACAAAAATACAAATTATTCCACTCTATGATATATGTATCTATATATATAACTCGAGAACGGCTGGACCGATTGCCATGGTTTTATGCCATTGCCATTCAGGGTAGGGTAGGGGTAGGGGTAGGTTAGGGGTAGGGTAGGGTAGGTGTAGGGTAGGGGTAGGATAGGGTAGGGGTAGGGTAGGGGTAGGGTAGGGTTAGGGTAGGGGTAGGGTAGGGGTAGGGTAGGGGTAGGGTAGGGGTAGGGTAGGGGTAGGGTAGGGGTAGGGTAGGGGTAGGGTAGGGGTAGGGTAGGGGTAGGGTAGGGTAGGGGTAGGGGTAGGGTAGGGGTAGGGTAGGGTAGGGGTAGGGTAGGGGTAGGGTATAAAAGTCCACCCGTGCGAAGCCGGGGCGGGCCGCTAGTATATAGATATAGATAAGTCTAGTGTAATTACTTATTTATATTATTTTATTATAACTTGTTTATAAAATCTATGAAATTTAAAATTTAAAAAGGGTCGCTATCGATAAAAAATGATGTAGTTATGAGTAAATAAAAATACACTAATTATAATAAAATAGTACCTATTTATTACATAAGTAATATTATTGTCACCAATTATATTTTTATACAAGTCGAAATAAATAAATAATACCTGTGGCCTTTGTACAATAATTATTTGAAACTATCTCTTGTGTGAAATTTCAACTGAACCCATTTAGCAGTTTTGCGTAGGTAATTGAATAATACCTAATTTATCATCTTCAATTTGTAACTCAATACGATATGATACGATCTTACATATTCCCGAAACCCTCGCCACCGAGAGGGCAGGCTAAAGTAGTTGCTTTAATAGGTAGCTGCTATAGTTGCAAGTTGGATATTCCTGCTAGTAGGTACTAATCTAAATCCGTTTGGCCGCATTAGTTTTTAGCAGACAATGACATGAAACACCTCTTCCTACCTGTTCTGGGTAATATGAGCCCCAATATACTTTGTTTACCTACTCACTACTAGCAGTTTCTGTTTGACCTGTAAACGAAGAGTATTTGATAACAAGTCATCAAAGTTTAAAGTATTCCATGAATACCACAATGTTTGAAAACAGGTAGTTCATAGTGAATTACGCGATTGACACGCATAACAAATCAAACAAAGTCATGTAACAATAATATTATCCAACAAAAAGGAGTTTCGATGGATTGTGACGGTTATGGCGATGGGCTGCAGTCGTGTGAACGGGTCGGTCTTTCTTCTTCTGATACTGTTTTCTTCGAAGGTCGTCAGCTATGAAAAAAGTAAGCGATTTTAAGAATCGAATGTATATAAATGTTATTTGTCAGAATTAGAATATTGTGCATATCTCTCAGTTACTCATTTTTATCATTTTGTAGGAATTATTAATGCCTAATTTTTCAATCCTCAGATAAAAATGATCACAGGTGTAAATATTAATTTATATAAACGATGCGAGCTAGCTGGGGCGTCCGCCTTTAAATGCAAGATAAAAACCATTTTAATTAAATACGTATCATCCATCCTATGATCCATCCGCTTAATAAACCTATTACATTTCTAGCGTTACGTAAAATTGTACGGAAACAAGCAAAAATGGTTCAGCGCCCTTTCAGCGATAATGTTGACGTCACTGAAACAAGCTGGAAAAATATATCTTTACACAACAACTATCTTAATATGTTTCCAAGCATTTCTTCTAAGAGCACTATACTCAATGCTATGCAAAGGCCTAAAATATCAACGATATTTGCCGCAATAGAACCAAAAGCACGTAAGCCTCATTTCTCCAAAAAAATTGCTACACGTCGAGTTACAAATGAGCAGAGAACAGCAAGAAACACGTATGTCATGAATGTGTCTTCGTCGTCTTACAATGATGAACTGATATTTTCCGATGATCTTAAGAATAAAAGTGCTAGTGATATGAAATTAGTTAATAAAGATTACTACCATTTACCGGTGTCATCCCAGTTTTTCCCACCAATAGAAGAGCATGAATTAGAAAACCATTTACCAAAAGAACAAAGTATTTCCGATACTATCGTTATACCTAGCGCTGCTAACATTACTAAAAATGACGATTTAAAAATCATTGGTATAGTAATGCCAAAGGCTAAACTAAAAGAGAACCCCAAAGATATGGTTGGTGGTATGGTTAATCAGTACGGTACATATGAGACTGATCCTCAAAATGAAAGAGCTGATTTTCTTATTGATACCTGGCCAGTGGACAACACACAATTCACTTCTAATATTTCTATGGAATCATTTACTTGCTCCGTTATCAAAGAAACGAAAGTTGACATTGATGCCCAAGAAATGTTCGCCCACCTTAATATAGAGGTAAACAATATGTAACTATTTATTTATGGGTGCATAGGTACATACATTGGACTTTAAGCCATTGGTACGTATCTCTATGCCCTGTATTTACGCCAAGTCCGAAAATCGGTGTATATAATAAATAATTAATTTTTCTACCATCAAATATTTGAATAGGTACCTACCTACTTAACTGTGTATTTTCGTTTCCTGCTTACACTTATTGTAGATTCAGTTTTTGAGCTGTACCAATAAAACACATAAAAGTAATAATACCTACCATATTATGTTTATTCTATGTATTTTGTGTTTTTCTGTTACTTGTTTACCTACTGTCGTGTATATGTATAATAGTCAACATTAGCGCACAGGGCACGCTTGTGCTAGTCAAGTAGGTATGGCTGTCATTGCCGTACAAAACTTAAATATTTCACTCAAACAAGAGGTTAAGAAGTACAGAACTTCTTCTGTCTTCACAAATATACCTATTATTAATTTTTATTATTCTATTCTAATCACCAAAACGATGAATTTTAAATGGTGACTAACTATTAGTAATCGTAACTAACTATTCAAGTAGGTACTTAGGTATAATACCTAAGTACCTACTTGAATAGTTAGTAATATAATAGTTACATAATTCATTACAGCCCAGTTGGATTAGTAAGATGCACTATTGGACACATGTTTACAACAGCCGGTATGAAGCATTAATGAGAAATCATAAATGGCCACCACTTAAGGTAAGTAGGTAGCTTCTTATGAATTACAAATTTCTTAATTTTGATTCATACCTCTTGTGTACAAAGCAATAGTATGGCATGTACAAAGGTATAATATCATTTTGTATTTGCAAATTAAAGAATTTTATATTTCAGGTAATATTAATTTTTAACACGCATGTGGATACAATATGGAAAAAGTCATTTGAAGAATACCACAAGGATGTTGTTGGTAAAATTATATCTAATATAGTGAAAAAGCTCCAATTCTATGACAATCTTTCGTTCAGTTGGCACGAGGTATCTCATTTGAGCTACTGGTGGAAACATGCATCAGCCAAGAGTCGTGCGGTAAGAATGATCATTAACTTATCACCGACCTTTACTCAAGGGTCGATCTAGGGGGAGGGTCATGACTCCCATGACCGTCCCCTGGTCCACCAAGGTCCTGGAACCAATGTTTTTTTATATTTTTGTCACAATATGTATTGTTTTTTTGTAAGTTCCTTTACTTTATATGATGGCATACACATTATTCTGTAACGCATCGAACATTTTAATTTTACGGCGCCACCGCCATTTTTCTTCTGATGATACTGACATTTGCACGCGCTTTGTCTCGACATGTCAGTAACGTATACCTAGACTTAACCTCAATCAGGACGACTAGACTTTCTTCAAATAACTAGTTATTCTTATAATCTATATATATCTTTATATATAAAAGGAGAAGTTCGGACTGACATATAAACGCACCCACAGCCGTAAGCTCTGTAGGAGATCTTAATCTTATCAACAAATTGCGAAACTCCAGGGGATACGTGTTAAGGGACCTCAAGCTGGCACATTTGGCCTTTTGGGTTATTTGTTAGTTTTATGCCCCCTCTCGATCACCCAAATCAATGCGCTGCGTTCGGCGACGTCGAGAAGGCTGGGTTTCTAGACTATCAGCTAGGCATTCGGCCTAGCTGATAGTCTAGAAACCCATAGTTCGTATAGAGCTCGTCACTGAGGTCGAATGTAGAGCTGCAATTCTCTGTCGACCCGCAACCCGCCAATGGGGAGGACGACGGTAATGACGCGTTACCGGCTTTTACCGTAGACGAAGTGAAATCTTTGATCAAGGACTTACATCCTAGAAAGGCCCCCGATTTCAACGGGATTACGAATCGAGAGCTTAAGCAATTCTCAAACCCTCTGCTTTGCCTCTTGACCGCAATTTTCAACGCGGCTATAGCGAGTAACATGTTTCCTCACCAGTGGCAAGAAGTCTTCTTATCGCCCTATAGGTAAGTCTCCTCAAATCGTTAGAATACTTTACAGGCGCACAATCTATGCCCGGCTAACTAGCATTCACAATGGATAGTATCCTTATTCCAGATGAGCTATTTGGTTTTCGAGCCAAACACTCCTGTGTTTGCCAAGTTTATTACATTGTTTAACACATCCTTGTTAAATCAGGCAAAAACAAATGAGAAGATTTCTACGGCAGGTGCTCCTGTAGAGCACTCTTCCTCGACGTAGCTAAAGCGTTCCAAAAAGTCTGTCACAATAGCTTCTCTCTAAATCTATAAGCTGTACCAACTTAAGGTCCAGTCCGTCTCGTTCACATCATTCGAGACTAAATTCAAGTGGGTGTGCCACAAGGCTCAGTTATTTCGATGCTCCTGTTTTCGCTTTACACAAGCGACATCCCAAAATCCAAGAAAGCTGATTTGGCCCTCTTCGTACACAATATCAGTTTGTGATACTCGGGCCACAGGCTTTCCTACCGCCTACAATCCGCATAAAATGGTTCAGAAACTGTAGAATCGAAACTACTACTACCTACTACTTTTTTTTTCGGACGGATCTATGTAGTTAGCCACTAGGCTTTTGCTACTTCACCGAGCATAAGGCGAGCAGAGTTGATAAATGGTTTAAACACTACAAACTAAGCAACCTGCACAAGTCCCCTGTGGGACTTGGTCCTGGCTCAGGGCGGTCGCTGGCGATGAGATTGAGGGATTTTGACTTTTTTTGTATTTTAGGGAAGTTTTCTGCAACTGTCGCTCTACTTTACAGTTCGCGGGCCTCTCGAACTTTGGGTCTACGGGCATACTACTAGTACTATTTCAAATAATTCAGTAATGGATTCACGCAGACCTTTCAAACAGCCGTGTCCCCTTGAAAATAATTGGTGTACTTCCGGGATCCACAATTCTTATTCCGTTTCAGGCTCTTAAGAGGCATGTAAAATCTGGTAAACTAGAAATAACGACTGGAGGTTGGGTTGAGCCGGATGAAGCCACCACACACGTATACGGTCTTCTGCATCAATTTATAGAAGGTTAGACCTATAACATACATTATAGTCTTTCTTCTCCGAGTGTCACACCGTAGGTAGATAGAGAAAGACTCGTAGGAAGCTAGGATAGGATCCGGTCGTCCTCGCAAGGCGAGGCTCGCGACGCGTTCTATGCTTCAGACCCGATCCCAGCCCGCGCTGGTTGATCTAAATTATATTTTATAATAAGCGATTAATTACGGACATGCCATAACAATATTAATAAATTTAATAACATTATTGTTGAAATGTAAACTAATTTATTAGTTAAGATTTTTTTTTTATTGTTTTTTCCATTATCAATGTATTTGACTTATAATAAGTACGATCGATTCGTCTACATTATCAATAAACGTTTTCATTTTCATTTTCATTTTCATTTTTCACATAATTACCGTGTACGTATAATGCTAGTGCTGGAACTCTGGAACCAATGCAATCATCAAACGCATACATATTTAGATTGACATAAACATTACATTGTAATATTCAGATTAACTGTTTTTTAATTAATGAATTTGAATTTTTACAGGGCACCAGTGGCTAAAACAACATTTAAATTATACACCCAAAGTCGGATGGCTTACAAACAGCGTGACACACAGTCCTACGACAACTTACTTCCTATCAGCCGCGAATATTAATCACATGATCTTCACTAATGTCCATTACGCTTGGGAACAATATCTGGCCGAATTTCAATATAGTGACTTTGTATGGCTGCAAAATTGGGATCAAAATATTCTTTATCCATCAAAACTAAATGAACAACTGAACAAAATAGGCACTGAAAGATATCCAAAATATGGTGTTCTTGCACATTATCTACAGTTCAATTCGGCCGGGTTAAAATCGTGTGGCCCTAACCATCTTCTTTGTACAACAGAATACAATTTTGCTAAACCAAATAAAAATCTAGATGTAAACGATTACAACGTCAAAGATAAAACAGAAATAATTCTAGAGCAATATTCTAAAACAGGTACTATATCTTCTCATAATGTTATAATTGCTCCTGTTGGTGGAACATATATGTACGATAAACAATCTGAGTTTGACTATCAGTACAACAACTATAAAAAAATAGCAGACTTTGTTAACGCAAATAAGGAAATATATAAAGCCACGATTGAATTTGGGACTGCCTACGACTATTTTTCTACTATAATCCAAAAGCAAAAGGTTTTTCCAACACTAAAGGGTGACTTTCTTAATTTTGCCGACATTAACTCTGGGATCCCCGCTTATTGGACAGGATTTTATACTACGAGACCTGTTACAAAAATACTATTAAGACGTCTTCAGTCTACCCTTCGATCTACAGAGATGTTGCTTTCATATGCTTTAAATTTCAGTGTTCTACGACGTTTTAACGTCACGGAGATTATTGAACTCCTTATAAAATCCAGAGAGATGACAGCACGTTTGCTCGACCGTAATGTTGCTAGTGGTACCATAACAGCCCACGCTCTGGAGTACGTTCATAATAAGATACTAACAACGGTTAAAGACTGTTGGTATATTCAAGAAGTGGCTGCAAGTTTTATGACCCTAAAACCAGATATGCATAATAAACCTTACTTGCAAAAATATGTTTATAGAAATGATGAATTTACAACCGCATTTAAAACAGTTTCGCCCGGAGATCAACTTTATATTTTTAATTCATTGAGTCATGAGAGAACTGAAATCGTCGAACTCATCACCAGATATCCTAACCTTAGGATATTAGATCACCATAAAAAGGACCTTTCAATCCAAATTAATCCGATATGGTCATACAATTCCGACAATTTTATCAGAATATCGGCAAGATATTTCAAAATTATTTTTGCAGTTATGATACCACCTATGACAATGGAGCTATTTCAAATAAAAGAAACATTTGACGTTACTCTAAGCGCTGCCACTATTTTTTGTTTGGATTGTACTGTTGATGGCGTCACTAATAATAAAACATTTCCTTTCAAAATTGAACCAATTAGACCGGGAGATATACAGCTTGAAAGCTACAAACATAGACTGATATTTGATGAAGTAACTGGATTTATTAAAACGGTTATAGAAAAAGAAACCAACATTGAGAAAGCTTTTTACGTCGATTATGGAGCTTTTAAATCCTCATATTTCAATTCTGGAATGTTTTTATTCAATACAGACTTAAATAGACCTCTAAAAGATGTCCTGAAAGATTACAGACACACTAAAATAATGTTAATAATAACCGGTCAATTAACAACAGAGCTCACAGTTATTTATGGCCGGTTACTGCAACATACTACCAAAATATTTAATTTGCTCAGAAGCCCTTTGTCCAACGCTATATATATTGAAAGTAAAGTTGATTACGAAATATCACCTAAACACAGAGAGCTTGAATTATTCCTTTCTGTTCAAACTGATATTGGGAACGGTTTTCCGCCAAAGATTTACACAGATAATAATGGTTTTCAGTTTACAGGGCGAATATTAAATATAAGCAGGCGAATTGAGTCTAATATGTACCCTATGACTAGTATGGCATTTATACAAGACAGAAAAAGTCGATTTACTTTTATAACAGATCATGCGCAAGGAGTAACCGCTCTACAAGAAGGACAGCTGGTGTTTATGTTAGATAGACGCGTTCTATTTAACGATGATCGAGGAACAAACGAAGGTTTAGCGGACAGCGGTCCAACATGCCATAGAAATTTTATACTGTTGGAAAATCTGTTCGATGATAGTTACAAGCGTCCTAAACCGCAAGACGAATTGATATTGCCTAGTTTATCAGCTGTATATCTCTCAAATACTTTAGATTATATATTAGATATATTTATGATTAACAAAAATCATACCGATTCTTGCCATTACAAATTTCTACCTTTAGTGAAAACTTCGTTTCCTTGTGATGTGGCGGTTTTAAGCTACAGGATTATAATAAAAAAAAGCAACTTAAAACATTATATTCCTAACACTGGGCTTATGACATTATATCGTCAGAGTGTTTCTTGTCACATAGATACCTCCTTGACAGCATATTGTAATGGTGACTCTAATTTTTCAATAGAGAAAATAATACGAAACACTAAAGCTGTGTATCAGACTAATCTTGTAGGGACCACTGAAGGTGTACAAATATCAAATTTCAATCTTGTCAATTTTCCTCCCATGGAATTGATAACTTTACGGATACACTTTTAGAATACACTTCTTTTAACAGCACTTTCGTGAAATCTAAGTCAGAAGCGATCGTAGACGAAGATTTTATAATGGTCACTATTTAAAATGTAATATAATTGCATTGAACTGCGTGTACCTGTACAGATGGCCCGTTGAGGGATAAATCTTATATTTTATTGGCTGCTTCTAACTGCGTAGGTACTTAGTTTGATAAAAGGATGAACTGGATCAGAGTTCCTGCTGGGAAGAGAGGCAAGACTCCCTTCTCATGCCTCTACCTAGATATGCCTATTGGCATATGCCCATCGTTTAGGTCGAAGGTGCGATCTTTTATTACTTAAACAAGTACCTATACGAATTTTCGCCACTTCATCTTTGGTAGGTAGTGTAACGATATCTAAGGTAACCGCACAAACTACAAAAAGAGTAGCAGCTCCATCTATCACCTAGCGTTCCATCTAACCTGCGTAACACGATACAAGTTCTGAAAAATAACAAATATGTCGAACTTAATTTTCTGTGTTCCTCTACAGTACTTTTCCGCAGAATCGAGAGCGAAAATTATTACAAGAAACGAATAACTAGTTACTATTTAAAAAAATAAATAAACTGTCTTATTTTTTATTATTTTAATAAACTTTATATTACTTTTTAATTTTTGAATTTATAAGTATTTATTTAAACTTAAAACTAGCTGTCCCGTAAGGCTGCAGTCATGTACCATGGTACATAGGTAATGGTCGTCTACGTATCTACGTAATTATTTTTCTAAAAATAGCCGAAGAAGGTACATATGTTGTTATCAGCTAAGCATCTCCCAAAATTTATTATTTCGGTCGCCAAAATACCAAAATTGACAATAAACCAGCAGTACATCATCAATCATCTGAGAAACATAACGTGTCACGTAACTTCTACTAGAAACGCTGCTCTTGGCTAATCAACAGCGAGTTGGCGATGCAAGCGCGCATCGATATTTAAATTTTATTTAAAAAAATAAATAGTATTATCGATTTTGTCCCATTTTATTTGTGTAAACAGTACCTAACTAGGTACCAAAAATAGCTAGTCCATAGCATCAGTTACTATTTAGGTAGGTACCTAAATAGTAAATGCTGTGAATTGATAGACTAGTTATTTTTTGCGACTTTTATTGAGTTAGGTACGTTTAAAAGCATGTGGTTGCAAAAGCTAAATCTCAAAATGTAGGGGGTGGTGGTACAGAGTGAATTACTGTGAACGGGTAGGTACACAATCGACCAATCTTTCATGGACTACTACTCTCGAGTAGCTACTTTACCTAACCAAGTTACTTTGTAAAAGTAAACAAACTGCTATAGGTAGGTAGGTATAGTAGTTGGTTAATTTTTTCACTCCTGATTCGTTAAATGCATGTTAAAAAAGTGCAATATTTTCTCTCAAACATATTAGAATACGAGACTGGCAAGGTGTAAACTATTATCCTCTCGATTGCAGCAACAATCTTTATATGTTTTATTGTTCATCCTTTTCAGTTTTGAAAATAAAAAAATATTAAATAGGTACATAATATAATCAATTAAAGATATAATCAGGTAATAACCAGGTTTTAATTTATCTTACTAGGTACTTATTAATCCATCCTTTAAAAATGTATAAAGAGAATAAAGGCGAAAACACATTAAAACGCCACGCCACGCCAAGTAAATCCTTGGAGGCAGTACGCGCGTGGCGTCATGTCGGGTGTTCATAGTGTGTTTCTGGTCTATAGAAAACAATACATTTGATTCGACTCGACACGCGTGGTGAGTCGTCGGGTGGCGTGGCGTTTTTTTTAATAATATATTTCCGTCTTGAGGTAAGAAATACGTAGCTGCCTTATTTCTTTTACCTCAAAGTCTTAAGTCTCTAAGTATGTCTTAAAATTATCTCTGTGAAAATTACTATTGAACGCCTAATGTTGCCGCAGACATATTCAAATTTTTAAGAATAGAATAGAGCGCTTGTATTGTTTATTTCTTAAGTTTAATTTTACTTCGGCATTAAACCGTTTTACGGGAATAAAATCCAGCTTCAAAATATAAACTTATCTAAATCAAGAACACAAAGATTAAGAGAGATGAGACATTAATGAGAGCCGCTGCGAAGTTTTTATAAATTTTGCTTGTCCGTAAGGACAAGCAAAATAATTATTAGTCCCAATATTTCGATGCCAAAAGGCAGAAACAAAACCACTACCAAGGCTACCGATACCGTTCTTAATTTAAAAAATGGCAACATTTAGTGACCTGTCTACAAATCCGTAGACTGCCATTACACGCTTTAAAAAAATATTATCTTTATGTCCGTCTTGTTCTTGTCACGATGTCTATCCATGTCATGTCTGCTGACTGTGTTCGGTCGTGATAACTAGGACGCGTAACAAACATATTTTGTTGAAATTCATGAAGATAATAACATGTAGAATATTTAAACGAAGCATAAAGTGACAGATGTATACACATTTGTGTTTAGTGTTTAATTAATATATTTCTAAAGTGAACTTTACTTATGATGCGAGGATAAATAAAATTAGGTAATTGTAAAGTGTCCTTTGTCTTCTTAAAAGTACAATTTGACCAATAATGGGCTTGCTGATATCAAAAATCTGGAGTTTATTTGGAAATGAAGGTAAGTGTAATGTTACAACAATATTTTTTTTTATAATTTGAAGGTAATGCCACAAATAATCATATTAATGAACTTCTCTAATTCGTATCGAATGGAGTTGTACTGATAAAGTATATAGATAAAATATTCTCTACTTTGTCTGTAGATTACATTGACTTTTGTCATTAACAAAATTATTAATAAAAGTTAAATATAGACAGGTATCTACCTAATTTGCAATGTCTACCTACAGTAATGGTCACCACAGTTTAAACTGTTTACTTGCTATAAGTCAGTTAATTGGTCCTACAAACCTACTTACAATGCAGCTGTTGTTTGTTATGCATACAATGGGAACCTGCTGCCATCTGTAGAAAAATAAACTTTAGTTTTATAACTTACATCTGCTGATCTCAATCCAATTTAATTCAAAATCTATTGAAAAATTATTACTACTTAGTTAGACATTGTGTTTTAAAATTACAAGATTATGAAAGTAATTTAGGATTTGATTTGTAGTTATGCATATAAAAATAACACCTAAGCTCTTTATTTAGTTCATATTGTTTAGTTTAAGACACATATCTCTTTACCTTGATATTGTTAACACAGCCTTGTGTGTATGAAGCACTGTAATAGATACACAACATATGAAGACCAAATTATATTATACACATCATTTTTAATACTGTTTAATTCCACAGAACACAAACTGGTCTTGGTGGGTCTCGACAATGCTGGTAAAACAACTATATTGTACCAGCTGCTCCTTGGAGAAGCAGTGCATACCAGACCTACTATTGGTTCCAATGTCGAAGAGGTAGTGTGGAGGAACCTGCGCTTTGTCATGTGGGACCTTGGAGGACAACAGAGCTTGAGATCTGCTTGGAATACTTATTATACAAATAGTGAGGTAATAACAAAAATGTTTATTTAATTTTAAAGTATGCTTTGATTAGTTATACTGTATCACAAATACCTGGTAGGTATTTGGCTTAAAATTATAATAATACTAGCTGTGCCCCGCTGTTTTACCCAATTTCTGCTGCACTCGGTCGAAATGTATTTTTGTAACCTGTATGTTAATCAAGTTTATTAACTATCACCATACAATCTTTCAGCCAAATCCATTCAGAGATTTTGAGATTTTGTGTTAAAGGTAACTAATATATATCCACACATTCTTACAATCTGTGCGTTTATAATATTACTAGGATATATTTATTTATGGTATTGTGTAAAACAATTAGAATGAGCTTTGATAATTGTTCATTAATTTTTGTAGAAACTGTTACATATTTTAGTTTTTACCTTGATTTTTACTTAAGCTGAGCGACCTTGAATTGCTCAACGTTTGTATGTAAGCCTAGCAGTAACATGTAATCTAATTGCCAAATAATTAACAAATTTTGTAGTATTCAAATTTTATTATATTAACTTTCTAGATATTCATTGAATTTTATTTAGAGTAAAAATGACAGATATTCTCGTGCATGCAATCCTACTTAACGTCAGACTGAGTGTCCTCACACCAATTATATTACTCTCATCACATTTGTTTCTTAGAAATCTATTTGATATCAATCTCAAGTTACTTTGTGATTCCTTTCATCAATAAAGAGTGCTATTATCGTAAGTTATCGTATGCGTTATTTATTCTGGCTAATCTCCGAAACCCTATTTAAATTTTACATGGTGGTACCTTACATCCCCGGTCAACATTTTAAATACTTTTTTTAATCACAGAAAATTAATGAGTTCCCGTGGGATACTTAAAAAACCGAAGGAATAACAAACGCCACGCGGACAATATATATTTACTGCTTTGTAGGTTTTATTTAATTCTTTATCAATACTGTAAATGATAATCATATAGACCATAATACTTGCCAAATACAAGTAATAAATTAATGTTTTGATAAGAGTTATGTACAACACAATATATCAATGTGTCATATAAACTCACTAAGTCAAAGTCCCAACCGACTTTGAAGATATGTAATAGTAAAAATATTTATGTATTGGTATACATAAATATTTTACACATGCCAATTACCAACAATGTTTATGGAAATAATTTTAATGGCTTATTTAATTATCCATTTTTCAAAAAAGTTTAGGATTTATATTTAGAATGAATTAAATTTGAAAAATTTCGACTAAAATTCATAAATTCTTACACTATTTAGGATTAACTAGAACAGGGGTCTCCAAATTACGGGCCGCCAGTGCCATCAATTCGGCCCGCGAGACCTTACTAGTGTAACTAGTGTCTCAATCTGGTCCGCGACTGCCAATGTCCTATGCTCGATCGGGCACTTAGCGACTAGTCTAGAATTACGACAAAGTTAATGGCAGAAAAAATTAAGCTGTTTTGGCCCTTAGAACATTCTCAAAAAAGGGTGCGCCAAAGTTCACCTAAAATTTCAACTCCCATAATTGGAAATCCGAAAATGTTCTTCCTAACATTTTTCATCCTAACAATCACAATTCCTAACTACTCTGTCTTCAATGTTCACAATTCCGAAGCATTCAACTTCATAATATCAGTAGCAATAAACATCTATTATACTTTTATTTGTTTTCCTATATTTTCTCAACATAACCATCTTTTACACTTTTATTCAATGTCATATCTTTTTGTTTAGATTTCTTTTTATTCATAATAATCAGTATTACATTAATTTTGCGTAACTCTTTCAATTTTAGTTATTAAGTTATTTTCACATATATATACCACGGTACTATTTATAGTCATTGGTGTAAGTTAAGTTAGAACTGCGACCATAAAGCATGAGCCGAGCGGGCGAAGCCAGAGTCCCACTCCAGTCATTCAGTCAAGTTCCAGAAACGAATCGCTCCTATTCATAATTATTGGTTTAGGTTAGGTTAGAACTGTGACCTCAACGCACGAGCCGAGCGAGCGAAGCGAGCGTGCCGCCGCAGCGGTTGGCGAAGTGCCAGAACCGAATCGGTCTTATACTTAGTTATTGGTTTAGGTACGGTTAAAACTGCGGTATAAACTCCCAGGCCATAAACATAATCGTAAATGAGTTGTGTTCTATTATGAATTTCATTCATTTAAGACAAAAATCTGTGAAACGACCTTTAATATTTCGAAACATATATTTTTCATTACACTTGGTAAATGTTTCTTTCTGAGTATGGGTTAAAATATTATGGTAATTATGTTTAGGGATAAAAGCGTTATGATAAAAAGCAGTAGGAGTTTATGTATATTTACATTTATGATATTATTAATTACAATTTTCGGAAACATAAGTGTTATGAACATAGCCCGTAGCACTACAAATAGTATGAATCAAAACTTTAGGATGAAAAATTTTAGGAAGAGTGATCATTCGGATTACAAATCGTTAGTCTTCCTAACAATTTCGGGTAAAGAACTTTAGGTGAGCCAATATGGACCCCTCAAAAAAGCATTAAGGCTTCAAAGTTTGAAGACCCCAGAACTAGAAGACCATTTTATTAAAATTTCTCATGGGGTATATACATTTTTTTGACTCGTTGGGGTTTTGCTCGCTTTAAATCTCGGAGGCCGTGGGTTCGATTTCCTCGCTGGACAGGAAATGTTTGTGTAAATTTTAGGATATCTTTCCGGGTCTAGCAGGTCTCCTTGTGTGGTAACACATAATACTGCGGTCACCACCCTGCCTGCCAAGCGCTGGTGACTACGGCAAATGCCCTCCCCTGGGAGGAGTGAGCCTCCTCCCAGGGGAGGGCATTTGCCGTTCAGCAGTGACGTTTTACGGGCGTACGATGATGATATATCTTTTATAAATGCATTACACCAAAGTATCATTATCGTTATATACCTATATAAATTTGTTTATAAATAACTTTAAAATGCTTGCGCTGATTTAAATATGGTCAAGGTCATAGTTCCGTAAAAGGTTAAAATAATAGTTATTATTATATTAATATTATTATTACCAATTAAAACCGATTGAAAATTTTGTTGTTTGTTTGTTTATTTGTGTATGTCGTATCGTAAGTAATTTGAGACGAGGGTCATAGGGGAACGGGATCTACGTGGAACAACTAGTAATATATAATTTAGAGCTTAAATCAATGATTCAAAACTGTTATATTGATCAATGCACTTTTCGGGGCACGGAGGATAGTCCGCCCGGTCAAGAAGCAAAAGTTTTACAGAAATGTCCGTCCTACAAATAATTGAGGGTAATCCTTCAACCAACCCGACCTGGAAACATTTTTGATTTCATACAAAAATATTTTGTATGGTGACGGAATTAAACACAGGACCTTAAAGCGAGATATTCAAGCTTTCATACTAACATTATGAATGCGAAAGTGATTTTGTCAGGCTGTCTGGCTTTAGTTCGGTTGTGCACATAATAGGCATGAGGACACGCAATTTTTTTTATTCCTCAAACAAAAAAATGACGAATATACATCACGTTGAAATTTCACGTGACGTAACTTCTAGGTACAATTTTACCTAATAGTGACGTCACAAGCCCCCCTCTCCTTATTGATTTGATAAATAAAAAAATACGTGTCCAATATTTTTTTGTAATTTAACTGACGGACGAAATAGACTTTTAAAGCCATATAGTCTTCATGCCCATTATGCGTTGTTCTATATGGTCTATTTCCAATTATAAAGAAACCTTATGAAGGTGCCTATATTTTTTTAATTATTTGTATCAATGTCATTTACTTATAAACTTAGACCTTATATGGTCTGATGTTATAAATACAAATTATTAGAAAAATGTTAGGGTTTTTGCGCTAAATTGAAAAAAAATGGAGATTTATTTATTTATGTTTTATTGATCTTTGTCTTCTGATGCGATTGTTGTTTATCAAATACTGATGTATGTCAGATTGCGAATGAATTACAAAGTGAAATATTTAGTTAACGAAGCTATGTAACAACATTGTAGTACGATATAATACTAAGACACAATAATAATAAATTGGTCGAATCGTTCTAAAGTTATGCTCGTAAATAGATTTTGGCGATTAGCGTAAAAGTATTTTATTGTTTATGTTTACCTTATTTTTTGACTGATATACATAAATATCTATCATATATGTATACTGGGTGACTTATTTTACCGTCTTGAAAATAAAAGGGCGTGATAAGTATATCAAATAAATGTCTAATGTATAGTTATTTTATCGTTTTTTTTAACTAACATGGAGGGAAAATCGTAACGGTAAAAATGCGTACCTAAGTAGGTAGTTACGCTATTTCGCTCACTCTTTTCATTCCTGTGTGATTGCGGCCTAGGTATGATAGGCAACTTTTTTATTATTATGCACGCGCTACGTAGGACGTATTTCTTCTAAGTAATTGATGAGATTTTCGAAACTCTAATTACCGAAATACTAGTACAAATATACTGTGGTCTATAGATTCTATTCCACTAGCACAACACACCATATTATTATCAAGACGGTAAAAAAGGCACCCAGTATATGAGATAGATGATAATAGACATTTATGGATTTAGCCATAATACTAATGCGTATTAGTATTTTACACTTGCAATAGGAAAGATCCTTAAAGTATATATAATATACTTTAAGGATCTTTATAAATATAATATATATAAGTGTTCGAAAGACCTTTACGGCTTGTTTGTAGCATAAATATCATCAAATACTCCTCGTCAGAACAACAATGTTAAGGCGCATCGTTCGCACTTCGGGTATTTAACGGAGGTATTGTCGGAAAGTGGCATTTCTTACCTGATATATTTAAAGATTATTTGTTTTGCGAAAGTAAGTGGCAATAACAGAACAGAACAGTAAATTTCAAGTCATCATTTGGTCAAAAACATGGAAAAAGACTTGTGTATATTCTGTAATCAAAATTTTATACTTTTATCATTGTATTGAAATTCCTTGGTCTACTGATGCTATTACTTTTAAGGCTTATTAATAATAGACCCCTTGTTGATTTTGTACAATTAACAACAACAATTATTTAAGTTAAAAATGCCGTATTTCGATATATTTATCGATAAATAATTAAAGTGCTAACGTTGCGTCTTAAGAGTACTTTATAATGATCATTTGTTGCTGGCCACAATGACGTGGAACCAATATTAAAAATAAATAACCTGCCAGTTTACATGTGTTTTATAAGTCACGTACGTAACTACTTCATCGTGTCTTTCAGTTTGATAACAATATGTTCTGTTTTATTTGTTGGGAGTTAGCAAATGTATTAGGCTGGTGCCACTCGGGCGTTTCGCTTGCGCCGGTTGCCATCCGTCATATTAACGCATCGTGTGGCATGACGTTCCGATTTATACCTATGTAGAACGGAGGAGCGTCACCGCTCAGTCGACGCATCGTTAACGCAATGCATAGAAAACGCCCGTGTGACACCTCTTTATTTGTTTATTGTCACTATTTATGTGGCAAACTACTTTCCGTGTCTCGGAAAACACGTTAAGCCGTTGGTCCCGATTGTTATAACATCATCTATAATAATCGTATATCAAGGAACGGGCAGCAGCGTTTCCTTGTGTGGTACAACGTAATACTGCGGTCATCCACCCGCCTGCCATGCGTGGTGACTTTACAAATATCCTTCCCGGGAGGAGGCTCATGTTCAGCGGTGGACGTCATACGGGCTGATGATGACTATTTATGTGTTATATTTGTCTTAACTTCATCTATATAGCTGAAAATCTTAACTGAATTTTTCAAGACACAACAAGACACCTTTTTAGGGTTCCGTAGCCAAATGGCAAAAAACGGAACCCTTATAGATTCGTCATGTCTGTCTGTCTGTCTGTCTGTCTGTCTGTCCGTCCGTATGTCACAGCCACTTTTTTCCGAAACTATAAGAACTATAATGTTGAAACTTGGCAAGTAGATGTATGTTGTGAACCGCATTAAGATTTTCACACAAAAATAGAAAAAAAACAATAAATAGTTTGCGCGAGAGACACTTCCAAAGTGGTAAAATGTGTGTGTCCCCCCCTGTAACTTCTAAAATAAGAGAATGATAAATCTAAAAAAAATATATGATGTACATTACCATGTAAACTTCCACCGAAAATTGGTTTTTATTAAGTAAATCTTACATAGATTTATTTATCTTTCAACAGTTTGTGATAATGGTAATCGACTCAACGGACCGACAACGGCTCAGCATAAGTCGTGACGAATTGCATCAGATGTTGAAGCATGAAGAACTGAGCCGGGCATGTCTACTGGTCTACGCTAATAAACAGGTAAATTTACTTAGCCATTCACCTATCACCCTGTTTTAGTCTACTACTGGACGTAGGACTCCCATAATTTGAAACATAGCACTCTGACGACTGTCTTCCGCATTCAATCAACTCAACTCATCGTTTGACATAGTAGGGAAGGCGGGAATGCCGCAGCGGCAAAAGGGATGCGTAACATTATTGCGTTAACCGAGGCCAAAAAAAACACTGGATGTCTATCCATTTACTTAAACCTCCTTATATTAGGTAGATGAATGCAGATTCTATTCTGTTGCGTAGCTGTATAAGGGAGGTCGTGGGTTTGATCCCCACGCCGGACAAGAAATCTTTAAGAGTTAATTATGTTACATTATTAGATTTTCTAATAGAAAACCACTTTCAATTCAGTTAATCAAATTCTTGAATTTAAATTGTAATAGGCTCGTTTTAGGCAGGTCAATTTTAATTGTATTGAAATTTATTCATTCGCGGCGTTAACGGTAAATAAAGTCGCAATAAGAAAATGTGATTTTATTCCGAATACTCTTTTATACTAACCTGTGATAGACGTAGTAGTATAGTAGATAAAAACGTTAGTAGGTACTTTATTAGTATAAAGTTTTTTTTTATGTAATAGGTAATACATAAAAAAATTTATAAAAAAATAAAATGTTTACTATTTATTAAAAAAAACTATGTTTCCGCCCGCGGTTTCACCCGCGTAACTCCCGTTCCCGTGGAAACTTAATAATTAAATATAGCCTATATAATTCAGTGATAATGTAGCATTAAACTGGTGAAAGAATTTTTAAAATCGGTCCAGTTCTTTTTGACCCAATTCCTTACAAACATACTTACATACAAATCTTTTCTCTTTATAATATTAGTATAGACTAGTTTTCTTCTTTTAGTTCTCGTAGGAACTTCACAATGAAATATAGCCTATAGCCGAATCATAAAGTGTTACACGTACGCCATCGTTTTGTTCTTATATAAAACGTTATTACACACCTGTATCCGAAATGCGTAAAGTGGTTTAAACTTGGCCTCAATACTACGTCACCGATAGTTGTGTATTACAATAGTAGGTACATGTAGAATATATAACAATGAATAAAATTGTGAGCCTTCGCAGAGTGCGCGGAATGTGAAAGTAACACCGTGTTGATATAATACTCATTCACCTCAATAGCTTGACATTGGCACGAAGTTTTTGGTCCGTTAAATGTTTTGTACTACGCTTTCAAGTGAAAGTAAAAAAAAACAGGCCAAGTGCGAGTCGGATTCGCGCACGAAGGGTTCCGTACCGTAGGCAAATAGGCATTTTCAAGTGCCTATTTGCCTACCTGTTGCCGTTGCCGTTGATATCGAGAGAAAAAAAAGAGGTTTGTTGTATGGGAGCCCTCCTAAATATTTATTTTATTTTATTTTTAGTATTTGTTGTTATAGCGGCATCAGAAATATAACATCATTTGTGAAAATTCCACCTGTCTAGCTATCGCGGTTCTTGAGATACAGCCTGGTGACAGGCAGACAGACAGACAACGAAGTCTTAGTAATAGGGTCCCGTTTTTACCCTTCGGGTACGGAACCCTGAAAGTGTAACGCACAATTATTGCGCGTATATTTATGTCGTAATACCCATCTGTGGGTATACAATACATGACTCAAGATTTCATTATCATCAGCCCGTACACCGTTTACTGCTGAACATGCGTTCGTCACGGAGGTTGTCTCTCAAGATTGATGATAAGGTAATTAGAACTAATGGAATGACGTGGAGAAAATATGAACTTAAAAATGAACTTTGTATATTGTTTCTTCCGTTAAATTTAATGCTACTGTATAAAAACGGCGGATAAAATAGGCGACGACGGCGCGGGCGGATGAACGACGACATGTGTCAATACTACGGACATACATGACATGTCGTGGGATATTCGTCGCCTAGTATATCCGTGGCTTTATGTTAGAAACTACAATCTACCTTAGGTTTAACATTATTAAATATAATAATATGATACATTTAAAAGTAAATAAGTAAATCCCAAAATATGATATAATTATATTTGGGGGATTTTATATAATAAAGAATATGTAAAGGATCAAGCTAATTCATTCTACTTTTCCATGTAAAAAATTCGCTCATTGTTCTTGTCCAAATTTAGATGTTTGTCAATCGTAGCTCTGGAATCTGCCTGGTTTTGTAAGACCGCTTCTGCGGCTGAGATTAATAGATTCTAGAATTGAGGATCGTGAACTTCAATTTGTAGTGCAAATATGATTTATTTCCCTTAAGTTCTTTTTTCATGGCCGAAATTTGACATAATTATGTTATCATGTACAAATATTATAATTAACAAAATAGCAGCACTGATGCATATATTTTGCAGAAATCTAGAGGAATAGGCGCAACCTACATTTATTATGATTTATTACTTATGCTGGTGCAACCAGCTGTGACTATTGTGTAGTTATCATACCAACCTTTATACTAACCTGATTACGTGTATAAAAAAGGATAAAATAGGTACTTGTCAATGCGTTATAATATTCTTATGAGATTTCTTACTCATTATGATGGTCTGCAGTGTTTAGAATGATAAAGAATTGTGTAAACCTGTAGCTCATTGTAAGCCGTACATTCAAGATGAAGATATACATAGGGGTAGATGTACCAGCAAGCTAAGTAGCCTGAAGCCTAGGGCGGCAGAATTTAAGGGGCGGCAAATTTGGCTAACATTTTTTTTTCAATTTCAGTAGTTCTATAGTAGGGGCGGCAAAATATGAATAACCTACTGGCAACAAATGTGTGAGTTTGCCACTGCTATAGGTATATCGTGTAGAACTTGTAGGAGTTGAGGACGGTTGATAAGTTTATAGACATATGTTATTCACGTAATTTTTAAACATTTATCTTAGTTTAAATGATAACAATTGTAAGAATTAAATATCCCTGTCGTGAACTTTACGACACATTTAATTTAAACAGATAATAGTCAGCTGTTCAAATTAAAATTGTTCTAAAACAATGCGATGTCTAATCACATACGTTTTACGTTTGGCGTGATTTCTGTTTTGATGCAGCCTCAAATGAAACATGCCTTAAATCAAATGCCATATAGAGAAGTGAGTGGGGGAAACGGTTTTATAATAAACGTGCGAGCGCAGGGAGTCAGAAGTGGGCGCTAGTTATTTAATAGACTCACTAGTGGTTTAAGGTCATTAGGGGAACTAACCTTGCCCGATGTTTTTAACGTAGGTGTCACTATTCACCGATTACCTTGAGGCGATTGTAGTCAAATCAGGAGTATTATTCTTATGTATAGCTCACTTCTTTTGAATGTATATACGACTGTTTTTCTATATGGGATGCCGCTGTTATTCGATTCAGTCTTACGAGGATAACACTTTGGCGTCATTCACTTATTATTCTTGAATCTTTACAATTAAACTAGCCCTGGCTTAGCAATAAGTGATTTATGAATCACTATTTTCGGTTAAAACGTATCGTAAATAGACAGACAGAAGTGGCCGTGCATTTTGATTTATAGTACCTATGTAGTAACAATTGCACGTACAATTAACGTTGTATCTTATTTATATTCGAACGGATGAAACGAAACTATTGCCTTGATATCTCTATATATATTAAATCGTAGAGTTAAATATGAAACATGATTTCTTAAACGGTTTGTCAATTTCCTAAGAAATATTTATTATTATCTTTTAGTTTCGTCATGTCTGTATCATTGTGTGGTCATAACATTAACACGTTTACGTGCTTGTACTAACTCAAGATTAATGCAATACGTAATTATGAAATGAAGTTAATAATAAATATTTTTAGTTGACCAGATGTTCGGTATTTTACGAGATGTCCTGATTTTCAGTCGTTAATTGGACAGATTGGTTTGTGGGACACAAAGTTTTTAAACTATAATACCGTCTTATATTTACCCGGCGGAAGTCTCAGTGTCATCTTCACAACGATACGATTTAGTATGTCTATAGTTGCGCTACATTTTATTGGGCTAAAAAATATTACTATCTTAGTACATACTAAGATTCATTATTTTAATCCAGATATTAATAACAAATTATTAAATTAGAATAATAATCGAAAGTTTATCGGTTTCAGGACGTGAAGGGATCCATGACAGCGGCGGAGATATCCGAGCAGTTAGATTTGACGTCGATAAAGCAGCACCCGTGGCACATACAGGCGTGCTGTGCGCTCACCGGGGAAGGGTACACTTTACTTTTGTTATGTTCACTATAATCCTCCTATAAAGCGAAGTTCACACCACCACCGCGACAACGCTAACAAGCGAGGGAATCTAATATTATTAAAGAAAGTATATCTTTAGTTCGCGGTATAAACTGAAGTATGAAAACAGGTGAAAAAATCGGCGTGGCTTGCTCTTAATTCATATGCACCTCATAACACTTGTGTCCAATATAAAAATATTAACTATGTGTCCTATAATAAGCTCCATAGCCCAGTGTATCTGAAACCTTTTTGTCCCCGCAATACTTAAGATATAAATGGAACATAATTCAATTGATATTAGTTTTATAAATCTGTGGGCTATGCATTTAAAAGTATCGTTTGCCAATGTACAAAGTACAATGTACAAAGTAAGTGAAACATTTTATTCATTCATTGGTGGATGGTTGAGGAACTACCCTCCGTGCCTCGGAAAGCACGTTTAGCCGTGGGTCCCGATTGTTATAGCATCATCTATAATAATCGTATATTAAGGAACGGGCAGCAGCGTTTCCTTGTGTGTTGATTTTTTTTTTCTTTAAGCAGAAAGTCATTCACTTTCGCATTATATTCTATAGTGACAACAAACCTTTAAAATGTAGGTACCTATAGTTTTATTTTTATAATTGTCAAGAGTCGCTGTTATCGCTGCTCAATAAATTATAATAATATCGTGGTATTGCGCTTAAAAATATCTTATCAGTGTATTTGAATAAATTATCTTAAAGTTTAGAATACATACAGACCTAACCAGCGGGTTTTTCTTGGAAATATTTGTATTGTAGTTGTTAATGCAAAATCCATTTAAACATTTAAGAAGTAATAAGCCACATTTAAAAAAAAAACAAAAACCATAGAGCCAACCGAAAAGCGCGCGAAACGAAAATTAAAAAGAAATTAAGAAAAAACAAATGAAGAGAGAATCGTCCGTCCCGACCGCGTGCAACACATTTTGTATAGGTACCTATTTAAAAAGAATAGAAATTCGACAATAATCAAATACTAGCATTTTGCACTCCTTCTGTATATAAACTATAAGTGTGCGAAATTTCATTCATTTCATTACTTCTCCGTCCGTGCAATTTTATAAATACTCATGACAACTAATTCTATTATTAATTTTTCATGAAATATAATATGAAATGAACTGCACCGATGACTCAGTGATTACGGTTATTGCTTCCGTAAACTAGTGTTCGATTCTCACCTGAAACAAATATTTTTGTGAATCATAGATAGTGGTTCGGAGTCTGGGCGTGGATTGTGTCCATCAATTAAGAGTTCGTAAAGTAAGGGACTTTTCCAAGTGTGGGAGTAAATTTTTGAAACAACAGTCAACAAAAGCGATATGTTTACACAATGTGAAACGCATTTTAAACTGATGTGTCCATGTTTATGAGGATTATTCACTGGTATGTGTATTTGTTGCTAGCAGCGAACTCTTCGACCATAAAGAATTACCAGCGGTCGTGCAGACAAAAACTTATTTATTTACATTAATTGATACAGAAGGTGTAAACCTATCTCTTTTGTCGACTGTACCTGTACTATACTGCACTGTCGACCACCTGTACTATACTGTAATGTCGACTGTACCTGTACTATACTATACCCATATACGCCGCGATTTCTTTGTCGTTGCTATCAACGAAATTATTTATTTTTAGTAGTACCTACAATCGATATACATAATTATGTATATCAATTCGTAACACATTTTAGCTTAGCACGAGGGGTTAACATGAATATTAGTAGACTGCAAAACTCTGCTAATAATGTAAAAAAAAAACAAAAATGTATTATGTATATACTTGCTCAATAGTATTAATGAAAATTGCAGATTAAAATGACACAGGTACATTTTAAAGGTTTGTTGTCACCATCCTAGGTCGTTCGTCTTTGATCTCGTCTGTTCTAACTTGTATTGCTTGGCACTAGAGTCATTTTGTTATGTATCATAGCCCACCCCTCCTAAGTAACTTTTTTCCAAACAAAAACAAAAACTATGCTAATTTTTAGATGTTACGTTAGATTGTAATACTGGCATAGTATATGGTAATGGCAAAACTAAATTTTTTTATGCATATAACAAGCTTTTTATTTTGCATATAATCCGGTCTCTAGTAATCATTGAAAATGTGTCGGCAGTCGGAAAAAATATGCAAAAGATCTCCATAACATGAGGTATAGTTAGGATTGCCACCTTTTTTTTTAATTTTATATGGTACTTTTAACAAAAAGTAGCTAAATATATTGTACATTTGGGAAATTCAGAAAAAAATTGTACACATTTGTTTTTAATAATTTTTTCACGTGTATGATCCGTAAAGTGCCTCATTAAGATTCTGTCCGGAGGCGACTCAGAGTCCTTTTTTTAGGCCTCCCTAGACCTTTTTTAGACCTATTGTGAAGAAGCATTTTTCATTGTTACGAAATGACGCGATGAGGGTGCGGTCAAAATTTTTAAATGGGGTGAAATTTAGTTTAGCAAAAAAATATAGTACTTTTTGTACTATATTATTTTTGTATAATATATACTACATTTGAATGAAATATAGTACGATAATGTATAATTTAGTGAGGGTGGCAACCCTTGGTATAGTATGGTCAACATTTAGCCCCTGATATGAATTCGCGTCATTCAAGATTCTCGTAACCTAATAATTAATTGTTGCAATGTGAACTAAGTTACTGCTTAGCAAATTTCGTTATATATTAATTTAATGGACACTTTATATAATACCGTTTACTTCCTTCCTCATTCAATACTTGACTTTAAATATCTTCAGTAAACAATACATATACAGTGCAACCTCATATTCGTTAAATCAAGTAATTTGTTAAATTGAGGTTTGTTATATGGAGGTTACGTTGGTCTAAGATTTGTTATATGGAAGCTGTTTTTTCGTCAACATAATTAATGACTTTTCGCTTTTCTCCGACTTATAAAGAACACCTTTTACGTTTCTGAGCCATTGCAACTTTAATATTTAATAATTGTGACGAGCAGCAGTTTTTACCATTACTTTCCATCAAAGAACAATGATTAAAACATGTCGCGACATGAAGGTGAATAACGATTAACGAATGAACATTATGTAAAGGTTTTGAGTTGATAAAATTGAAAGGTTAAGATATTAAGGTTGCACAGTACTTGCAAGTTGAGGTATTTTGTTGTTGAATTGTTTAATTTGACCGAAAAAAGTTACAAGCAAAACAAGGTCACTTAAGACAAGGAAATCCGAGTATCGGGCTGTTATTTATAGAAATAACAATATTGCGAACATCAATCTTCCTACCTTTATCAGTGTTTGTGTAATACCAGTATTTTAACCTCAATCGGGAACTTGAATAATAAAAATTATGTAGATTATTGATGATGTTTGCATAACAAAGCTAGTGGTTAGTCAATATATGCACCATTATCGAAACTTAACATTAGAATTTTAAAATCAGATTTTTACGAAAAATGTCTCACTCGCTGAGACAGCAATTAATCAAGGTATATGGCAAAACGAGCTCTAGTGCCTTGCAATAGACTCCCTCGTGGAGACGGTAATTAATGAAGATTCGTGACAAAATGAGCTCTAGTGCCTTGCAAAAGACTCCCTCATGGAGACGGTAATTAATGAAAATTCATGACAAAATGAGTTGTAGTGCCTTGCAATAGACTTCTTCGTGGAGACGGTAATTAATGAAGACTCATGATAAAATGAATTCTAGTGCCTAGCAATAGACTCCCTCGTGGAGACGGTAATTAATGAAGATTCATGATAAAATGAGCTGTAGTGCCTTGCAATATACTCACTCGTGGAGACGGTAATTAATGAAGATTCGTGACAACATAAGCTGTGGTGCCTTGCAATAGAATCCCTCTTGGAGACGGTTATTAATAAAGATTCATGACAAAATGCGCTGTAGTGCCTTGCAATAGACTCCATCGTGGAGACGGTTATTAATAAAGATTCATGACAAAATGAGCTCTAGTGCCCCGCAATAGACTCCCTCGTGGAGACGGTTATTAATAAAGATTCGTGACAAAATGAGCAGTGCCTTGCAATAGACTGACTCGTGGAGACTGTAATTAATCGAGTTTCATGACAGAATGAGCTGTGATGCCTTGCAATAGACTCCCTCTTGGAGACGTTTATTAATAAAGAAAAAATAATCCAGATCATTTTAATCTGTAATTTATCAGATAATCTTGCATTAAGAATCAGTATGTCTGCATATTCTGACATGAGTTATATGTTAAAGTAAATAACTGATTGTGTGTTTGTTGGTTTCAGGTTACACTTAGGCTTAGAGTGGATCGCGAGTAGAATAAAGAAGAAATGACGACGATGGTGATTAAGTAATTTTATAAATAGGTACATACATATTAGTACTATTGTTAAAGTTACATCAAATCTAATTCTGAATAACTATATTTGCATAAAATTTTACTATATTCTAAAAGTGACCTACCGGGTTCTATGTCCGTTGTTTTGCATGAATGGGATTATAAATAAAGATGTTCTTATAATTTTCCTTTATTTTTATTTCAACTACAAAGTAGTTCTCCAATCAAAATTGTACATTGATTATAAGTTATTCTATATTTCAGTTACGTTAGATACAACCAAATCATATAACAGAATATAAAGTACATTACTATGAAAAACAAAATAGAGAGTGTACATTCAGTTTAAAATGATTATCTTATTTCAAAGACAACATGGTAATGGTAATGATTAAAAGTTTACATATATTAACATCTATTACATCCAGTGAACATTATTTAGAAACATGGATTTTAGTATAATCGTAGCTATTAGGTAGAAAAGTAAATAAAGTTGTACTTACAAAACCAATATAATGAAAACAATATATAATGTACTATTTTAAGTATTATATAAAAACTCAATAGAAACCTAGAATACAAAAATATTAATTTAACTTATAAAATTAACATAATTTAATGTTACTAAAATAAAGTAACAATTTGGTCTATAGAATTATTAGACTTTATGAAGTAATTACACAGATCTCGACTATAAGTTATGTATTGATTATGATTTCAATACATTTTTATGATTTGTAGAGGTAAATCTAAATATAAAAAAAATAACCACTCGACTATTTTCAATTATTTTATGTCTATAATATCAATCATAAATAATATTATTATAAATTAATAAAAATGTTATTCAAATATCACTTTCTCACTTAAAAATTAATTGTCAAAATAAGACACAACCTATACCAAACGACTTGAGAGATCATACATTAACATGGAATTTGAGTCTTAATAGTAAATAAGACGCCAACTAAAATATCCAAGCCGCCTGTCAAAAAGTAGGTACTAAACTGTCTACTAATTTATATAGACATAAAATTAAAATAGTAACTCACTTTATTATTACTTGATATCAACAAAAGTTCCTCAAAGGCAATGGAGATGGTTAATGTTTTATTCGTGAACGAAGGGACTTTTTGTAAAATAACACATCATATTATTTTGCAATTAGAATCCGTCAATATTTATCAACAGAGTAGGTTGTTTTGACAGAACCAATTGAGTATACAAATTGCAAATACAAATATTTTACATTAGAGCATGAGAATTACCGCATTACTTAAAAACTGTGTTGCAGCTATTAACGCACACCACCGGAGTAGGCGCAGCATCCATTTGATCTTCATTTATTACTTGGTTTCACTTTTGTACAAGGTGCTTCCAAAATATACGCCGTGCCGTTAACAGTAGATATTATCAGCAATAGTGATGACTTTAGAGAAGAAATTTTGTGAAATACTTTATCAGCCTACTTAAGTTTACTGTTCAACATCTCTTAACAGACCTTGTCTAGACAGGGTCTTTATATTGCCAATTTATTTTCTTCTAAATATCATATTATTATTGTATTACAAGCGCGAAGCGAGGTGATCTCACTCCTCGATACTCCGGTAGGTGCGGTTAGTACGGCTAGTGTTAGGTAATTGCTTTATTCATTTTAGTGACTTTACTCAAAAGAAACATGTATGTTAAAAGAATTAGATTTTTGTGGATTTATTAATTTAATGATTATTTCATCATTTACGTAAAACCTATACAAGGTACTGGTAGCTGTAAAGCGTATATATTTAGTAAACATCATATATAAATGGTCTATCAGATTCAATCGACGAGTTTCCGTGTCAGGAGATTCAGATATTATTCTGCATTCAGCAATCTGTAAACAACTTACTAATAAATTAAATCAGTTACTCGATCTTAATAATTATGTTTATGTTATAAGAAAACAGTTAATAATAACTTAACAAAATTATAAATATTGAAAATAATACCTATATTATGTTTATAGATTGCAATATGAGCGATAAAGTTGTAAATCTGTAGGATTCGAGTAGACTATAATTAATTGAACTAGTATAATTATTCATTTGTCATAGAATCAATAGATGAATATAACATTTGGTCCTGAGGTAGATATATCTAGTTAGATCTAGATTTCCACTGAACTTATACAAATTATAAGTAGGCATTTAAAAATAATGATAATAACAAGGTGTAACGGAGCAAGTGAGGTGGTTACTTTAGTGGTAAATGTGATTTAAAAATAAATTACTGTCACCAGACGTCTTACTTACTGCTATTAGAACGCAATCGAGACAAAAGTTCAGATCAAAATGTTCGCTTAACTATATAGTGAAATGTTTTACTAAATTACAATATAATATAATCTACCTATACCTTCGAAAAAACACTTCTAAGTTCATTAACACCATCATGTATTCGATAGGTGTGCCCAAATCTTAGTCACAATTGATTTAAATGAAGGTTATTCCGATCACCTATCCTTAACACGTATGATATTGGGTAGATTTGTATAGGACTAAAAAGTCACATTGTATATTAATATAGTTTTCACGAAACTCAGTTCGTAGAGAAGATACATATACCCTTGTATCGTGCACTACTATGTATATAATATGTTTACACTAAGAGCTGATGAGGATTTATCACATCAGTGTACTTTTTCGACAAAGGGCCGGATGAGAACAACTTTGTGTTAAAACTTCACCAAGATTCATTGATGACGTGACAATTATGATAAAACTTATGGCACGAATAATTCCGTTAGAGATTATTAACAAAAGTGTTACTTTGTATATTGGCATCAAATTAAAGAATACCTATGTTTTACAATAATAATTGCAAAAGTTAGAGAGCTAAGTGTCAATCGTCGTATAATGATCTATTACAGTGATGTTTTAACTAGCCCTTTACGCACGGCCCTTCAATGTTCACCAAAAGTTGTTCTGGCAAGAAATAAGTTCACTAATAAAGGTGAATTATTAAAATTACAAATATCTAATAACTACTAACAGTCTTTAGAACTTGATCTTATATGTTTTGACGTCCATAGGGTCCAAGCGTATGTCGCTTAGTCCGTTTAGATTTTCAAGCGATTTTAGACCCGTGAGAGTGACAGCAGTGAGGTTAGTTACGCGCAGGTTATCGAACTTCGTGTGGTTGAAGTTTGACGTAGCATTGCGTGCGGGCATACCGACTGCGCACGTGTAGCCAGGCCGTTGGAGGACGAAATATGCAGAACTAGTTGGGAATTGTTCTAAGGCCTCGTCAGTTATAGTGCGTAGCGTCAACAAGTGCACACCGCCGGGGAAATTGCTGACGAACGACTTGGAATCCTTCACTTCCACGTCTCCAGCTTCGGTGGTGTCCAGCAAGTAAACGTTCACGGGGTAGTTCATTGTTCTGCTGAGGAAATCTGCCGCTTGCGAAGGTACTTGATAAAGTTCTTTCTCCTCGGGGGCGAAGTAACGCTCGTTGACAAACTTAAACGATTTCGCACTAGTCTCGCGCTTATTTCTAGAATTTCCTGGCATAGTCTCGAGCAGAAGCCAATTCTGAAAGAGCGTAGGCTTGTTGTCGACGACGCCTTCGCCGATGCCTCTAAAATCGTCGTAGAGCGTGCGTCGATCCAGCATTACCTCGAGGCGGCCCGGCTCGGTCGCCGCGGAACCTTGAGCATGGTTTGTTATCAAAGTCAAGCGAGTGTCCTCGTCTTGCATCCACGCCATGGTCGTTATCGGATAATAGTTCGCCTCTACGCCCAATTTCTCCACCTTCACTCGCTTCTGATACTGAAAGCCGTTTTGATCGGTGAAGAATTCAGGAATGGCTCCGTTTTGTATGTCGGTCTGGATCCTCATAAACAATTCAGTCTCTCTATTCTTGGGTGGACTTTCGAAGTCCACAAGGTTCTCCACGAGCACGGCTCGCGACAGCACCGGGTCTTCAGTGTTGTAAATTCTGACAGTGTGAACTAAGAATGGCAAGTACATGGTCGTAATCTCAGTAGAGACGGGGCCGGATACGATTACTATATAGTCGTCTTGCATAGAATTGGAGTTAGTGTACGGGTGTAACACATTCTTTTCAGGAGCGTCGAAGTCGGGCATGAAGAGATATGCTCCTGAATGTCTTTGAGCGCTTTGATATGCTCCGAACTGCATTTCGACAACGTTCTTTTTACGAATGTCCTTTCTGTAGATCTGTCGCAAAAATCCATTGTTTCTGTTGATAAGTAATTTCAAAACATCGTTTTCGAGCTGTATGTCACCGTGCATCATCTTCTTGATAGTAAACACGTCAGACTTCTTGCGATCGTTGCAGTTGTTGCAGTAGACTACGCAGTGCGCCGACGAGTTGGCGTACTCCTGCAGGTGGTAGGTGACTGCGGAGAGAGCGGGCAGCGTTGCCACAAACATCAAGTCGAAGCTCGTTTCGCTGATCATTCGCTTGCCGTCATCGTGCAGCTCTATGTTCGGGGTAATCTGGTACGGAACGTGTTGCTTGTTAAGAGTGTCATACACTCGGATGTTAGTCGTATTGGACCTGAGCGTTATCACTTCGGTGCGATTCTCTGCCAAGGGATTAAAGATTACAATTGTTTTCTTATCGACGAACGACACTTGTAACTTTTTAGCGGGCATGCCGTAGGTTTCCCATTCGACTTCACTCTGCAGGATATTTTGCGAGTGCAATTTATGATCGGGCAACATGACAGTAGTGAGAGCGGCTTCCTGCAGGCGGATACAATGGTAAAGACTAGTGAATAGTTTCGTGCCATAGTCGTACATAACGCTCGCTTTGGATGTGCCGGTGATGGCGTCATGGTGTTGGAACAGGCCCATGTTCCTCCGCGCATAAATAAGCTGTTCGTACGATTTCTCTAATTTCTTTTCGGAAGCTTGAAGCTTTCGATCGGCGCTCTGCCTGATATAGTTATACACGAGCGTGAATAATATTTCCGCAGTACGAAGTTGATGTTCTAGTTGACGAGCAAGGATTTTCAGATAAGGTCGTGTTGTGTAATACCCAGACCAGTAGGCGGGTTTCCCTTCGCTGAAGATGTCGGAGTACACGAAAAAATCACCTTTTAAAGTTGGAATATCAAGGTTTCTCTCTTTTATGGCCTCGAAATAGTCTTGCGGGGTGCCGAAATTTACCTCAGCGCCGAAGAGATCTCGATGTGCATTTATATAACGGAACATTTTCATGTAGTTGGTGTATTGTGCATCAAACTCAACTGCATACTCGTAGCGGAAGTCGTCTCCGAGAGGAACTAGGACCACGTTGTGTTTAGTTAAAGAACCGATGCGGTGGTACTCCTCTACCAAAGTCTTGGACTTCATGTGCAAGTTTTGGTCCGTAATATCCTCGTGTTTCGCAGTGTACTCAGAGTATTCGCCTGGAATTTTCCTAAAATCGAAACTTAGACAAACTGCGGGATGCGGTCCACACGTACTCTTTATAGAGTAGATATCGAACGGTTGGTTGTGAACGACCATTCTGGGTCTTTTGGTATGCCATCCCGGAATCCAATAGAACTCCTCTATCTGTCGCTGAGCCAGCCATTGCTTCCACGCATAATGTATCCGTTGTATGATTGTACCTTCAAGACCGCTTTGGTCTAGTAAATAAGGAACCGTGGCGCCGTGACCAAATGGATCAATGGACCAACCTGTTCTTGGACTGATACCGAGGTATGTCTTCACCCA
The DNA here is from genome assembly GCA_947037095.2 of Nycteola revayana. Lineage (NCBI taxonomy): Eukaryota > Metazoa > Arthropoda > Insecta > Lepidoptera > Nolidae > Nycteola > Nycteola revayana. The sequence goes on along the minus strand of OX344842.1, from coordinate 26,721,674 downwards.
GTGATGACCTGCGGAATCAATACAAATGTTAACTTATTAGGGGACCAAATTATTAAAGAAACCGCAGAAAAAAATAAAAGTAAACTAAAAGAGTAAGTACATATTTACCTTCAATGTACTGGTCGATCAACGCGTAGAGGTGCGTGCAAGCCTCGTCCGGCATTACCCAACCGCCTGTGGTGATCTCTAGCCGTCCTTCTTTAATCAACTTCTTCAATGCCTGGAGATAAAAATGAATTTAAAATACGTGTTGAAGTTTTGCCGAAATAATAATTTTACTGGAATCCTATGAGTAGGCTAAATTGTCTTTATAATTTTCTTTACACTTCTACTTCCTATATCTTAAACAAAACTAAACTAATACCTTTTGTTTAATAGGGTGCGAGCGTTCCCACCAAGCGTTGAGAAATGCAATTTCCGTCCAAATGAATGTCATATTCGGGTACTGATTCAATTTTGTGACTATGTTATTGATAATGTTCTTTGTTTTGGATTCGAAGTACTGCTCGAACGTTTTCAGCCATCCTGGATCGTTGTGCGAGTGGGGTACGACGATTACCTGCAAATTATAATTTGATGGTCAAACCAAATTATAGCAATTAATTCGGCACTAGTGTGCGGTGGCTACCACTAATGGACTATTTTATGGATGCCAATAACTGACCCGAGAATATTCGGATTGTCAAAATTGATATATGACTGATATATGATATATGACGACGCCGTATATAACTAAAGGTATATTTTTTTTCATCAATTTTTATTTTCTGTTATGTTTAGAAGACAACTCCCGCACTAGAGAAATAAATCCCTGTGTCGCGGGGGACTTTACAAACATTCATTTCACGGACACAAAGAACACCCAGATTCAGAACAACTATTTGTGGTTCACACAAATAATTGTCCCGGGTGGGAAACGAACCCAGAACACCAGGTCTCAGGGGCAACTATCGTAACCACTGAGCCACCGGTGCAGTAGATATATTGACATAAATCGACAAATAATTTTCGACGTTAGTTAGCAGTTGCCCTTGTTGTAAGAAGTAGGACGTTAAAAGGTATGATGTGGAACATTGTTTTAAAAGATTTTTGTGAAAATAATATACTTAATTATTTATATGATAATTTAAAATGTCGCATAATGTGACTGCACCGATGACTGAGTGGTTATAGTATTTGCTTATGAGCCCTGGCGTTTTGTTCGATTCCCACTCGGGACTATTATTTATGTGACACCACAAGACATAATAGTTGTTTTAAGTCTGGATGTGCTTTGTGTCTCTGAATTAAGTGTTTGTAAAGTGACCCACGACACAGGGATTAAATTTCGTAGTGCGTGACGTAACTTAAAATATAATTGAGTTTTGAGTTTTGTAACGAAATGTTACAATATCCATATTACTTTAAATAATGTTGATCCATTCAACAAGTTTTCAAAAAGTAATGTTTGCCGAGAGTATAAGAATATCAACATGAATAAACGGTAATTTAATTTAAAATTGTAGTAATTATTATATTAATAGTACCTTCAAAGGAGGACGCTGATTATCACTACGTATCGTCTCATATCGGTCTTCAAAGGACTTATCCCAAAACTCCTTAGAACGCAACCAGCTTGGCTAGAAAAAGACACACAATTCAATGTTATTATAAAATTATAGTATAGGAATCATAAAATGAAGCGGTTGGAGCAAGAACGGCCTAACCAACATTTTCTATAAAAAGGTTTTATGCTTATCAGCAACTGGAAACTACTTCGTTGATTTTCAATTACTCAAAATATGAAGTTTGTGTGGGCCGGTCCTGCCCTCGCTGCCTCTAAGATACTTAAGTTTATTCCAGAACTTGTGTATGCATAACACCGGAAAATAATAAGAAGCGTAAGTTGATAAATTTTCTAGTCACAACTTAGTATAAAACAAAGTCGCTTTATCTGTCCCCTATATTCCTATGTCCCTATGTACGTTTAAATCTTTAAAACTACGCAACGGATTTTGATGCGGTTATTTTTAATAGATAGAGGGATTCAAGAGGAAGATTTATATGTATAATACCCGTGCGTCGCTAGTTAGTTAATAAACTAAAGAGGCTGGGTGGTTAAAAAAAAAGCTAAACCAAAAGACTTATTGAAGTTGAAGATTTTTTGTTTTGTTACAACAGTAGCTTAGTCTCGTTTGGTTTGGTTAGGTCAACGTCATAATAAGTAACAATAACAACTAAATTTAACAATATGAGTGGCACAAACGTTGATCACCTTACGATTCGTATTATTTTACACAAACTCGTCAGTCATCTAATAAACTAATCACAATAATCGCTAGGAATATTGCATAAATTACAAGTTTTCACACCTGTCTTGAGATTAATAAATGACAATTATTACACATTAGCTACATAATTATACTTGTTTAAGTGCTAGAAATGTAACATATTTTTTTTAATCATTTGTAGATATGCTGACAACTAAAAATGTAATTAATATCAGCATACTGTCTACTGACATATGATGAAAGGCTTCCCTCAAATTAGGTTTGCCAGTCACTACACTTAGTACACGGGTTGACGACCGAAGTATTATGTATTTTATATAAACAGATAAACGCTTCTGTCCGGTACATAAAATTGTCATTGCTAATGTTACAATAATCGGGATCAACGGGAACACTTCCGAAGCACATCGGGTTAGACCAGTGGTTCCCAACCGGAGGTCCGCGGACCACTGGTGGCCCCTTGAAACAGAGAAAATGAACCTAAAGCTGCCCAAAAAGTATTGCACTGCAGCAAAATATCTATATCTATCTATTACAATAATGCTTAGTTTAGAGCATGGCTTCTCAAAGTGGGGTACACGAACCCCTAGCGGTTCGCCATTCGGCGGCAGGGGGTTCGCCACAAGATTTACGTAATGGTGGCTTGATAACTGGCAGGCGTTTTCTTCAACAGTCAATTTTATTATTTTCTTTGGGGGGGGGGGCGGATTTAATTACTTAGTTAGGTGTTCGCTGTCACCTGAAAATTTTAACAGGGGTTCGTGGAGCTGAAAATTTTAGAAACCCTGGTTTAGAGTGATTACGCCAAAGAGGTGGTTAAAGGTTGGAAACCACCGGGTTCGACTGGAGCGCTTATACTTAGTACCTTTATTATTTAAAATGTCAAATAAAATAGTTTTATTTACTCGTACATATTACACAGGTCAACAAAATGTAATCTGTTTGTTGCAGAAATACTATAAGTCCGGATATTATATATGGATAGTAGTATCCATTATTTATAACTAGCTGATAGTTGATGCCCGCGACTTTCTCCGCGTGGTGTTCGTTAGTCTTCGGTTTTTTAACTATTCCACAGGCACAAAATAACTTTCTGAGATTAAAAGTATTTCAAATGTTGACCGGGGATGTAAGGTACTACCATGCATTATTTCATTTAAATCGATGGCACCGTCTCGGAGATTACAATAGTCCCCGTACAAACAGACAAAGAAATAAAAACAAACTGGATGTGACTTCTGTGAACGGCCTAAACGGGACCCTATAACTAAGACTTCGCTGTCTATCTGTCTGTCACCAGTTTGTATCACAAAAACCGCGATAGCTAGACAGTTAAAATTTTCACAGATGATGTATTTCTAATGCCGTATTTCTAATAACAAATACTAAAAATAAAATGAAATAAATATTTTTTATTAATCACATTAATTAACAATTTTATATAATACTAGCTGCGCCCCGCGGTTTTACCCGCGTTACTCTGCTTCAGTGGGTCGGAGCGTGATTTTTTGTAGCCTATGTGTTAATCGAGCTGATTAACTATCCCCGTGCAAAGTTTAAGCCAAATCCATTCAGTAGTTTTTACGTGAAAGGGTAACAAACATTCATATATCCACACATACATTTTCCTTTCGCATTTAGAATATTAGTAGGATCTTCGATGACTTGGATAAAGTAATAAAGCAATTAGGTAAAGATTATAAAATTGTTAATCTTAATCTGTCTTAATGTAGGCACTAAAAAGTATAATGTTTATTATAAGAATCACAATAAACTTGTCATAGATAAAAAAATACTTTAATTAACATTAACATAATAAAGTAATTAAATTTTATAAAGTAAATTTAAAGCAATATATATTATTATACCTATGTCACCTATATGAAAATAGTAGGAATCGTAAGTTAATCAACTTTCGTGCCACTCATATTGTCAAACTAGCTGATGCCCGCGACTTTGTCCGCGTTGTGTTCATTATTCCTTCGGTTTTTTCACTATCCCAGGGTTACTCATTAATTTTAAGTGATTAAATTACTTTAAAATGTTGGATGAATTTTCGGAGATTACCCGTACAAACAGTATGTGTTCTATTTTACTTCTAACATCCCCTGACTCGGTTATTTGCGTTTTTTTCTATGTACAGATATTTGACCTCTACAGTTTTATTATGTGTATACTTAGATTTAGTTGCCAATTTAGCGCATAATTTTTATATTATTAGCTTAATTATTATGACTTATGACACTTGACATAACCTATCCAAACGAGACTATGCTGTTGTAACAAAACAAAAAACTTTACCTTCAATAAGTCCTTTAGAACACCATTGGTTTATGTTTTTTTTAACCACTCGAGTGATAACGTCCAATGCTGTTCTTAATTGTATGATAAACAATAAAAAGACGGTCATCATCAATCTTTGAACTGCAATAGGTATATCGAAACCTACAAGTGCCAAAATGTACATAGGTACATATTTTTAAGTCGCGTAATCCAAGGCTTTTAATGCAAAATTTGAATATTGTTCAAATTTTGCGCGTAACCGCGCAATACAATGTCACGTACAGCGGGGTATTTGCGTGAGTGAGCAACAAAGCCTCGTGAGAGCCTCCAAAACCCCCAATTGTATCAATAGAGACAGAATGCTAAAGACTTCATTAAATTAATCAATAAGGTGGCAAATGATAATGAAATTGGCATGATACTCACAGATCAATATCCAGGAATAAATTCGAAGGAACTAAAAACCTTTTTAAACGGAAAGTCAATACTGCTTGTTTTCACCGCAGTAAATGCACCATTTTCAAATGGTTTAAATGAAAGATTGAATCAAACTCTGGTAAATAAAATCAGATGCAAATTAAATGAAAATGGAAGAAGAAAAGCATGGACAACAATTGCCCATGACTGCATAAGCAAATACAATGATACGGATCATACTGTCACTGGCTTTGCACCAAGATACCTCCTGGATGGGATAGATGTGTCACTCGTACCAAATGAATTAAAACAGGAGATAATAGTAGATAATTGGATTAAAGACCGAAAAACTGCATTTGAAAATTCAATTAAGTCACATAATTACAATAAAATAGTAATTGATAAAAATAGAATGCACCATAATTTCAATATAGGTGATAAAGTATATGTAGAAAATGGACACAAGCTGAATAGAAGAAAATTAGATGAAATAAGGATTGGTCCCTACAGAATTGAAGAAAAAATTTCAAATTCTATATATAGAGTGGATACCGGTCATAGAAAATTTGAGTCAAATATTTTTCACATCACAAAACTCATTCCAGCACCATAGTAGGACAATTCGGATGAATGATGAAATGGATGAACACTGATCTGGGAAAAATTTCTGGAAAATTTTTCCTCTCTGGCGGGGGAGATGTAAAGAGATTACATTTCTTTATTAATCTAAACACACCTTCATTGTCTACGGAACTGCAAAAGTCAATGTCAAGAGTTTTGTTTTAATATGACGAGAATGATTAATGAAAACGAAAAGCTGTGAATAAAAATTATCGTGTGCAGGGAATCGACAAACTAATTAAATTACTTTAAATGTCGTTTCTTTGTCTTTTCAGGTATTGTATAAAAACTATAGAGTGATTGTATATAGCGTAAAATGTAAAATTATTTTAAAATAAAATCTTTGTCTTTTCAGAGCAACACATTTGTTTAATTTGCCGATTCCTTATAAATCCGGACGAAATTGTCTTATATATATATATAACTATCTAATTAATACCATTAATACGGTAGACCACATAACGATACTCGTATACATTAATATATATGGAACTAATGAAAGTGATAGAAGAGCAACTTGCAACCAGTTATTCAGAAAAAATGAGATCGATTATTCTCAATGTAAACATTAGTCGGTGAGAGCGGTTGCAATAAACTCATTGTCACTTTCATTAGCTTATCGAAAGCAAACGTGAAACTCACACGAGGCGCTTGTCACGCTACCAAGTAGCTGAGTATAACCATTGATACGAGTTGTTAGAAATCTTTAATTGATTACAGATGTTTATGTTGGTACTAGCATTTGCAATCTTCGTGGTCTCACTTCCAATAACAACTTCAGGCTTCTTTAATGCGAGACTTATACCGGGCAAGAGTAAAAGCAAAGATTCCTTTCGGGCCTGCTTGGTTTAGAGACTACCCGCGCGCGGAAAGCATGTGAACAGGCCCCTTTTCCTCACTGGGCACACTGGGCACGTGCCCAGGACCCTGCGATGGTTTAGGGCCCCCTAGCCCCTACTCTAAATGATAACCGATAGCAACTCTAAGGATTAATCGTAGATGCGGGTTACTTAGTGTGGACACACTAATGTCACCATAAAGAAATAAAAATAAAGGTAAAACTTTTCATATCTGCGTTCTTTGTAAAAAATATTCTCATTAACTATGGTCATAGGGGTCATATTATCCTAATGTGCCCAGGGCCTCTAATAGGTGAAAGACGGTCCTGCATGTGAAGCTGTTGGGCTCAATTGTTAACAGCGTCTAAACAATTGTATATCCGAGGCTGGAAAGCAGCGTTTCCCTGTGTGTGTTATTACATAATGCTGCGGTCACCAACCCACCTGCCAAGAGCGGTGGCTATGGTAAAACCCTCCCATGTTCAGCAGTGGATGTCATTCGAGCTGATGATGATGTAATAACATTTAAGTGATAAATACTTATATATACTTATACGTTGCAACTATATTAATTGCTCATCGTTATTTAATATAAGAATCTGAGAACCATAGAACCCATGAAACTTTTTAGACTACTAGAAAACACAAAAAAAATTGTTACGACTTACTAGATCTTAAAAGGTGTAAAATAATTAGATGACTGGTCGAATTAAAAAAATACGACTCTTACAACTCTCTATAAATAAAAATGGTTACGTTCATTCTATGTGCCAGTGTTTTATATAATCTAGATCTCAGAAGCATAGGGTCGGATGTGCACTTATACGAGACATTTGTCGTATGTGACTTCATCGTAAACTTGCACCAACCACTTACGACCAATTGGTCGTTTCGCTTCAACATCCAAACCCGTTGGTTGTTGCAGCATCCGACTACAAGCCTTTGCCTACAAAGCGTCTCGTAAACACCGTCGGCCTCGGGGCGTCCTAGATGACCCGGACGACAAGATCACAACTTACCAACTAGCAGTACAGATACTGCAAGAAACTAGCACCACTACACAGAGACCACTCTATCCGACCCGCCGGAGAAGAGTGCGCCCGCGAACGCGACGCGTCCCCCCTCGCCCTCCCTAAGCCTAGGACCAAGTCAGGAGACGCCCTCTTGCGCAGGTTGCTTAGTTGCTTAGTTTGTAGTGTTTAAACCATTTATCTAGGCTGGAGCTCTGCTCGCCTTTATGCCCGGTGAAGTAGCAAAAGACTCCTGGCTAAATACATATGTCGGTCCGAAAAAAAAAAAAAGGTCGTTTCGCTTCTGAAGTATATGGTACAACCGTCCTTATGCTTCTGAGGCTGATATTATTAAGAGTAATTTGTTATCCCGATATGATTTTTATTTCACTCCGATATTCTGTTTAACGTGTGGTTGTACACACTTGTGGTTTTCATTCGCATATCACACATATCATCATCTCATTTTTTAGAAGAAATTGTCTAATAAATTGTAAACTGAAAAGTATAAGAAAGACCGATGCTTCTTTCTATTGACAACTGCTACAAAGGTACGTAAGAAGCTGTCAGTAGACACGGATTTGAAATAAAACTCGCCAGGTAAATTTAGTTGTTAAAGAAAACTCAAAATTATCTCGGAATTTCAGTGGGGAAAATGGGAGCAACGGAGCAATCTCCTCCACTGAATGTCTGAGTTATTTGAAAAGAAAAATAACTTATGACATGGAAATGCAAAGAAGCCGTAGCTCAATACAAATACAAATTGTCGCTTAAGCTACGCATTCAGAAATAGTGCCTTTTCAGGATAGTAAAATAAATAAAGTATTTCCCTTAGACTCCAGAACAATTCTAGTTCACGTTTTACTTTATATTACTAGTTTCTATAGGATTGTGTATGTTTTTAATTAGCAAAACAAAGTAATTTCCATACTCTAGCTTATGGCATAAAAATGTCAAAATCGCCAAAAAGTTTGTTGTAGAACTTAAATAACGATAATAATATGTATATTTGTCACCGGAAAATACTACAAATCGTAAGATGATCAACTTCCGTGCCACTCATATTGTTAAATTTTGTTGCCATTTTCGGTGAACGCGCATTATTATTATAATCAAGTAATTAATTATTATGACACTTGACCCAACCTAACCAAACGAGACTGTGTAACAGAACAAAAAAACAATAACTTCAATAAGTCCTGTTGAACTCGATAGGTTTAGGTTATTTTTTTTAACTACCCGATACCTCGTTATTTAAACAACTAACTAGAAAGTTGATCAACTTACGATTCTTATTATTTTCCGGTGTCATATATATATGTTACGGCTAATAGCCGAAGTGCGGCTACACCTAGTTTTAGCCGGCTACAACTAGGTGCAGCCGACAACTTGCGGTTAAACTTAGGTCAACCTTAATAAGTTCCTATAAGTTCCTCTAAGTTAACTCTAAATTAAACAATACCTATGCAAGGGACAAAAAGGTGTTGGGGTGGTTAAAAAAAAATAACCTAAATCTAAACCAATGGAGTCGAACAGGGACTTATAAACGCATGTGGCCGACTGCACCTAGTTGTAGCCGGCTAAAACTAGGTGTAGCCGCACTTCGGCTATTAGCCGTATCATATATATTATATAACCATTATGTGCGCTTTACCTATGTTTTTTAGGTTTTTAATATCGATAAGTAGTTATAATAACACGTCTAAAGATAAATATTATGCTTAGGAATACAAGTAATATTTATATACTATGTGCTCAAACAAAACAATAGTTCGATAGAATTAAACAATAGATTGACTCTTGTCATCGAAATAGGCCTCTTTATATCACATGAATAATTTATTTATCCTTTCAATTCAATTTAGCGAGCCTGCGGGGACTCAATCAAGTTAATACAATTGGGGTTCCAACTACAATGCGCTTTAATCTTGAAAATGAAAACTGGGAACGGACATTTGGAATGAAATAAACCGAGTTGCATGTATGCGAGTGTATCTTGATATTATTCTGATAGATGGTATCGCATTTTACAATAGTTTATGATGCTTATAAAGTCAATGTCTTTTCTGGCACCAGAATATTAAAAAATAATCAACAATTAGTTGTACACTCAGCGTAGGTATGTATTTGTTTAAAAATATTTACAAATTCAAATAAATGGAAGCATCTGTGTTAACAACTTTAAATGAATCGCAATGTGCCGTTAAAAGACTGTTATTTAAAAACTATTTCGCGGGAGAAGCACTAAAAAGATAGTAACCAAATAAAAATAAAAAATTGCTTCCACCGAATACCCAGCAGGCAACGTAACATGATTCAAACGATTTTGCGGAAGAGTAGGTACGTCCCATTTAGTTCAATTTTTAATAACGCCCTCGATTCTGTTACTTTAAGGCTCCGCGCAAACGGGCCACCGACCACGGCCATACACATTATTTTAAATTTCATAATATTTGATTATCTATAATGTTTTTATACTAATAAAAGAAGCTAATTTGAGACAGAACTAGCGGTCTATTAATGTAACTCATTAGGCCGATTACAGATAGTTCACAGAACATCACACTATTATGCTTACTATTTTACTTAGATACAGGGTCTCTAGGAAGTGTTACGCAGGATGGTTCATGAGACCAAACATCTTTATCCTCAATATAGTCCTTAACGCTATAGTAACCTTTAGATACAAGGAAACGTTTAATATATGCTTTAAAAGTTGTATCAGGCAAATCAGTAACACGACTAGGGGATTTGTTATAAAACCTAATACCATTTCCCATTAATGATTTATTGGTTCTACTTACTCTAAAACCGGGTATGGCAATTTTATGTTTATTTCTTGTTAACATTGTGAATATCACTTTTTTTGTCATAATGATCTATATTTTTTCTAACAAATATGATATTTTGGTATATGTACTCAGAAGGAGCGGTAAGTATATTTATCTCTTTAAACAGGGTACGTAAGGAGTCGCGACTACCTAAACCGTAAATAGCCCTAACTGTTTTTTTCTGTAATATAAGAATACTATTGACATCAGCGGCTGAACCCCAAAGCAGTATTCCATAGGACATTATACTATGAAAGTACGCGAAATACTCTAGTCTAGCAGTTGCTTCATCTGACAATTGCCTAATTTTCCAGACAGCATAAGATGCGGAACTGAGTCTACCAGTTAATTTTTCAATGTGAGGGCCCCATTGCAATTTTGAATCTAATGTTATTCCTAGAAAAACTGTCGATTGAACTAGGTCCAACCATTAAGTGAAAAGCAATTGGTTTAGCGGTAGTTACATTTGGTAGCGCAAATCTGACGCATTTAGTTTTACCCGCGTTTAATAAAAGATTATTTGAAGAAAACCAATGTGAAAGTATACTAAGTGTTTTATTGTGTTCAGTAAGGTTAGTATCTTTTCTATTGACTTTGAATATTAATGAGGTATCGTCTGCAAAAAGAACTATATCTGACAGTACACTAAGAACAGAAAAGGACGCAGAATAGATCCTTGGGGCACGCCCATTTTTATTAAATGCTCTTTTGAAGCAACGCCGTCTACATATACTATTTGTTTCCTATCAGATAAATATGATATAACAAGAGAGATACAACAAGAAACAAAATATATGAAAAAGTATGTCAAGTGGCTGTAGCTGGCCACCAGTGGCCGTGGTCCGTGGCCCGTTGGCGCGGAGCCTAAAGCACTATCAAGCATTTGAGTATCGGTACACCGTTTTTAGGCATTTGGTATTCTGGTAGTCAATACACTACTCACATTTAGAAAGAATTTTTTTTTTTTTTTTATTTATAATGCATTGATATTCAAAAAAATAATTATTATTTTAATTAATTAAAAGATAGAATCTATTTTGTGCACCATAAATAGGCACCAACTTCAGCTTTATGCTACATCCACACACTTACATACGTATGAATGCAGCGCTGGTATTCTAGTTGGCCACATTGATGACGCCGAGTACAAGAACAAAAAAAAATATTATAAAAATTAAGAGAAGATAGAAAATAAATTCACTACAAAACAATAAATAGATTTCAAGTGCCTATTGTAGTTTTTCATAGTTACTATTTCTTGGTTTGAGTAATTACCATACATTACTTCTTTCCTTTTACTATTTCCATAATAACCAACTAGTATTAGGAAAGTATTTTTTTTTAAGCTTTATTAGAATACCAAACAATTTCACAGTAGTATTGGCGTAATATCAGTAGCAACGTCGATTGAAAGTCATTTTACTACTACACACTAAATTTAGCGGAATTGAGCTAGTATCCTTTCTATTTTGTTCGTTTATTTGTGGATCGGTTTCCGATTTTAAATTTGTCAGTAGCCCTCGGATGTTTGACAGAAACAAGCAAGGAAACAAATAAAATACTGTGGATGTTCTGGAAATTCATTTTGTGTTACCGTCGATTTTTGTATCTACCTATATGGAACATGACATGTATGAACATGAGCCAGCTCATACAAATATTTGTTAGCGGAGGAAATCAAATACGCAACTCTCGATTTTGTGAGTTTTGATAAGATCATGGTAAAAAAATCGTGTTTTTTTTCGGATGGCCATTATGTATTCAACCGCGAGGCTTTTATCACTTTATCGGGCATAAATTCGAGCCGGGCTACAGCATTAATAAATGGTTTATAAACTACAAACGAAGCAACCTACTCAAGAGGGCGCCCCCTGTGGGGCTTGGACCTCGGCTCAGGCCGGTGAGATGACATGAGATTGATGGATTATGACTTTTGTATTAACGGAGAGTTTTGTGCAATCATCGCTCTACTTTACAGTTCGTGGGCCTCTCGGACTTTGTGTCTACGAGGGCATCGGAACGTTCTTGACGTGTCGCGTGCGCGAGCGCACTCTTCTCCGGCGGGCCGGATAGAGTGGTCTCTGTGTAGTGGTGCTAGTTTCTTGCAGTATTTTTACTGCTAGTTGGTAAGTTTTTATCTCGTCGTCCGGGTCATCTAGGACGCCCCGAGGCCCACGGTGTTTACGACGCTTTGTGGGAAAAGGCGTATAATCGGATGCTGCAACAACCAATGGGTTTGGGTGTTGCGCCGCGGATTCGAAGAAGAGTGTGTATCTGCGCCGACAACTAAATAATGATAGGTAATTTTAACTTTTACTTATTTTTTTTTAAATCACTATTGGATTTGTTGCTATTCCACACACTATAATAATCTTATATAAAAAATATTATTATAGTGGGTAAAAAAACATATTAGCAAATAGCAGAAGCCTCGTGGCTGTTTCCGTACGAAATAAAACCATCGAAACGCACTTAACAAACAGCCTTCAACGAAACAAGACAGTGAACGACGGATCTATTGTTGCACGCTGCAATCAATTTTCGATTTTCCTATATATTTTTCCCCTTAGAAAAACGGAGTCTAATGTTTTTAATGTGCCAATCTGCAGATAACTTCAGCAATTTCTGCCAGAGTCGTGTACCTCACTACTCATGGGCAAACAAGATTACTGGCTTTATGAACAAAATTAATAGTTTAATTTATGTACCTATTTATTGAAATGAAAAATGAAAATGTGTATTGATAATAATGTAGACGATCGATCGAATCGATCTTGAAAAAAAGGTTGACTTATAAATTAGTTAACATTTCAACGATACCAATATTATTTAATAAAATGTGGGCATGTGACAGTCGCGTATTATATCTACGCGTCGCGAACCTCGGCTTGCGAGGAAGACCGGACCTCTGTCCTAGCTTCCTACGAGCCTTTCTCCAGGAGAAGAGGACTATAAGGAATTCCGACATCATTATTTATATCAACTTTTAAAAACATTGCTTAATAAATTTGTACATTTATTAATTTTACACATTTAGTAATAATCTTTGACATCTCATTTTGACTATCCACGTGGCTTAAAAACAACTATAATTAGTGACAGTTACGAAAATAAAATGATCAGTTCAATGCCGACTCTGCTGTTTCTGTTAATATGTTTCAATTTTGTTTACCGCGTTGTTAAATTTCTTCCGGTCTGGGCCGCCGTTGCGAGTGGCAATAATGCAACAACGATAATTTTGCAGATGAAGAGCAAAGTTTCAAAAATTGCCTCGTTTCCGTATCAATTGATATTTAGTTTTCAAGTACAGCTACAAGCTATGTTGTCGGTGCTGTAGAAACGTAAAATCTCGCGTGTCATGACAATACAATATTTGTTGCAATTCATCTGCTAAATAATCGTTGTCGTATTTAATACAATAGGTAATATAGGCCTGCTGGTCAGTTACAATCGTGCCGTTTGCATGTTGTTACTAGATATAATAAATATTAAAAAACATTATAACTTTCTTGAATTTCTTATATGTTTTGGTCGTCTGTTTCTCTTTCATTTTAATTCATGTAAGTAAATACTACTAGTTTTGGTATGTTACGGGCATCTAATAGACACATTGATCATGCAATTGATCGAGCTAGATCTTGTTTCCGGCATATTACCGTACGTCCGTATGTCATCAAGCGGCGACGTACAAGCGCACAAGTAATGCCCTTAATTAAAAATAATTAAGTACGTTTCAATTATGTACATTATTTATATTAATATATAAAGCTGAAGAGTATGTTTGTTTGCTTGAACGGGCTAATATCAGGAACAACTGGACCGATTTGAAAAAAAATCTTTCACTTTGATAGTCCAGTAATTGAAGAATACAGGTTACCTATATTTAATTACGAAGTTTCTACAGGAACGCGAGATACACGGGTGAAGCCACGCGCAGAATCTAATAGGTATTTAATAAAAAGTAAATGAAATTGTTATTACTGCCTTTATTATTCATACCTAGTTTTTCACATTATTTAAGGTACCACAAATTATATTTCTCGAACAATCATAAAGAAGATTAAAAATCACTTAGTGAATTGTTATTACTTCTGTTTTTAGGAGTCGGTACCCAAAGGGTAAAAACAAGACCCTTATACTAAGATTTGGCTGTCCGTCTATCTGTCGCCAGGCTGTATCTCACGAACTGTGAAAGCTAGACAGTGGCACTTTTCACAGATGATGTATTTCTGTTACCGCTATAACAACAAATACTAAAAACAGAATTAAATAAATATTTAAGGGGGGCTGCCAGTGTTTTTTTTGCCATTTTTGCTCGATATTAATAACAACAACAGGTAGAAATAATTCCTTATTTAAAATAATATATGGAACGGTCACCTGCGTGCGCGAGTCCGACTTGCACTTGGCCGTGAAATAATTCATAATTTTTTAAAGTAAATTCTTTAACGTTACTAAGAAAAATCGTATCGTTTTAAATATGCCGGGTGTCTTGTCTGATAAAACGCTGCGTCAAATTTTGAACCTAGATAGTCCCAGATTTCTTCTTTACCCTGCATAATATAAGGTTGAAGATAATTATTTCGGGGGATAAACTTGCATTAGGCAATTCCGACCGCAGCACGTTGTATGTCCCTTCTCTCCACAGCGATGATATGCTATACAAACCATGAGGAGAGTGTTTACCCACTAAAACCGAACGCAAATTCTACTCGATAGCTTGAGAGTTTCCTCGGGGGTTGTTTAATATTGGAAATTCTGTTTGGAGGACGCCACAAGATCCATATCTTGTGGCGTCTTCCAAACAGAATGCCCGTGCTTTTAGACGCTTTTTCCATACCTACTAGTGAAAACAAAGAAATAGGTGTAGATGTAATTCCAGTCTGTGGTGCTTTACAACTGGCTTTTCTAGTTCTAAATTACCCCTGAAGATTACTTATGTCTTATTTTTTATTTCCTTTTTTACTGTTTCTGCTTTGTAGGTAATGGAGGGAAGTGAAAATATAAGTCTTTGTTACTAGTCGTAATCTATTTCTGACTAAATTCTTTGCCCCAGGCAGTTTAACTTTCTCTCGGGACTTGGTGAGCCTCGGTGCTCATTGCCATTTTCAGTATGTGCCACTGTTGATCCTGGCTTGGAGGAGTTGCAGTGGTGGGAGTGTGGGTGGCTATTAGTACTACGAACGCAAGTTACTATGGCACTGGTGCCATAGTAACTAGTTCCTGGGAACTACTTATGTATAACATCTGTTGCAAGGCTGGAGCTCAACTTTGCCTTTATGTACGGTGCAGGAGCAAATACTTCGTGGCTCATGTAAAGATAAGAACTAGATATACATATTAAATAAAATCAATCTATGTACTGCGCTTAGACATCTGAATAAAATTATAGCCTTGCTTATATCTTAAAGAGTACTCAAACATTTGATTTTGCAATATCGGTCGAATAAATTCTGGATATATAAGCCTGATTTTTCTTGATTGGTATATATTGGAATTGTATTTTTCAAATTACACAAGAGACACTATGTACGTGGTAAAGTTAACAGGACTTCATTCTCTAAATATTTATAGATAATTCTTTGCTATCTGATATCATACTCGTAAATAAGAAATATTTATATTTGTGTTTGCAAGAAAATAGACAACAGCAGGAAAGCACATTATGTCGTTGGTCCCGATAGTATAACATCTTAGAATTTACACAAAGATTTCTTGTCCGCGATTTAAAGCGAGTCAATTACCGCTACGCTACGAAGGTTGCATATAATAATATACCTATTTGATATCTTGGTATACAGTTTTAGTTAAAATAATTTTTAATTAATTTTATATAGTTTTACCATGATTTTTTAAGTCAATCCACTCGCGATATATTTTTTAACATACTGAGTAACTTTGAAAAATAATAATTTCATTCGTTTTCATTTTAATTCGTATCGTAGACCCTCCCATTTTCCAGTTCTATGAAGTTTGTACAATTTTGTAACTGAAATATAAAATAGATACTTTGAACGCCTTCTGCACTCTACTGGCCTGCTTACATCTCTCACGTTTTAGAATTTCTACTTGCGGTAAAAATCTTTATACTTATTCGAACTAGTTTATTCTACGTAGCTTTCAATCTCTACACACTCTGCTACCTCGTTTCTTGCTTTTAGTGGTTGCATTTAGAAAAATCCTTTCTTTTTGCTGGTGTCGGGTGCAATAATATACAACCACAAACTCCATAGATATCTTACTGTTTATTTAATGTGTTGTGTATGAATCAGCCATCCACGGTATTGTTGTTTTACACAAATATATATATTTACTAAGAATTGTATTTCAAATTATTAATTAAATAAGATTTTATTGTTGCCTCCATAATACAATACTATGAACAAAGGTATTTTAGTTCATTGTATATTTAAGTAGTTTTGGTATATCTTCATTACACACACCAACAGTTTTATTTAGATAATTTTAATTAAATGTACTTAAGTTTAAAATGTAATTTAAAATGCAGCAGGGCCTTGTGAAACTTTATATTGCAAGAAAATGACCGACAGCTTTTCATTAAAATTAATAGTTGCCTCCAGCAAATATTTGCATTTCTCTCTGTTTTAATTAACATGCTGTCAATACATGCCATTGTTCGCGTAGCATCCCACCAATTGTGTTTTACAGAAATGCCAGGAATTCCCCAGTGGCTTAATTTATCCATTTTCACTTCACTGATTTGGCGTTTTCTCTAGTGTATTATGAATATAGCGGTGTTTATATTCAAATTACACTTTTTATCGAAAAGAAAACCATTTCAAACAAGCAGGACATTTTATATATTTATATTATGAAATTTTCAAACAACCTGTAAATTCGCTATGAATAATTGAACCGATTTAATTTTACATTAAGCACTACAACTTTATGCGGTAGAAGAATAGATGTCAGAAACTTGGCTTTTTCATACGTTAGGGATTTAATAGAATTATGAAAGAGTCTGATTTATGGAATGCCATACCTAATTCTACAATGTTAATATGTGATTAAACCTATGAAAAAAATTATATAATTTAGTTAAATATTTCCTTTATTGCCATTTACCATACCATATACACCATAAATTCTATCGCAACAAACATATTTATTTTAGAGTTATTTTTAAACCTGTTGGTGTAGCAGTAATTAAATCTAAACTTTACAGTTCGCGGGCCTCTCGGACTTCGGGTCTACGAGGACATCGGAAGGTTCAATTAAATCGAAATGCTACCTTTTAATAACAGGATATATGATATCCTCGTCAGCAACACACCCTGCATCAATACTTTTACGATCCCTTTTATTCCCTTAAGGGATGCATTTAGACTAGAGATGGGCCGACTAGCCGCCGTCTATTCGGCAACGTTTGTAGTCGGCTACTAGTCGGCGACTATTCGGCAAAATATGCCGATTATGATCGGCGCATAACAAATGAAATAAAACAAATAATTTGTACTTGTTTTATAATTTCTAAACATTACTTAGAGTAGTTATCTAAAGTTACAGTCTTTACAACATAGGAACGTATTAATCAGTCGGTAATTAAGCTCAGCGCCCGCGCGATGACTAAACCGAGTGATGACGAAAAAGCCCGAACACCTCCGACAAGTAATTATTAGAATGATCGGCATTGCCGATTAGTCGGCCGACTAATCGGCATTTTGAAAACCGATTAGTCGGCTAGTCGGTTAGTCGGCAAATACTTTAGTCGGCCCATCTCTAATTTAGACCTGGTTGATGTGCTTAAATAGTTTACACTTGTATAGCATTTATGTATTTATGTACTAGGAACAATACTTTGTATTAACTTGTGAAGGTTTAACATAAAATATAAGCATATTAAAAAGACAGTACAGCGGTCAGGTTAAAAATAAATAATAGCTTCATTTTTTAAACTCACGTCTACTTAATCCGTAAAGTAAAAGGGAATTATTTAGTGAAGGTACCGTAGATTAACACACATTTCGTTCCATAAATATAATAGTCTGCTTGTGTTACATATTGCTACTAAGGCCGTGTTCAAACCAAACTGACTGTCAGCCGCCGAATGTGAGCAGGCTTACTGTGAGCCCCAGTGTAAACGTGAAAATAAACGGTATTTTTCGTTCACAGTATGCTGACAATACGCTATAGTTTACGTCCGTCCGTCCAATCAGCGTCCGCGGAGCGTAGTGACACGCTATAATAATCGGCCGCCGAATATCAGCGTCTACGCATAGCGTAATAACGTATCGTCGGTTAGATGTGAACGAAAAAGTGAATATGTATGGAAATACAATAAACTGCGTTACGTTCGCTCACTTTCGGCGGCTGACAGTCAGTTTGGTTTGAACACAGCCTAATAAAGATAATTAGTCTACGTAGCTTATGAAATTGATCTTAATCAAAAGTAACTTAAAGACTTGTTGTATCCACATAATCGCAGTTGTTGCATTTAATTGGAAATAGCTGGATGTTTATTGATCTTGCTATGTACGTGATCAGCAGAGCACAGTACCGTATTAGCATAATGTATTGGCTGAAAGCATAACAATATAACATAGTTGTATATAATCTCATCAAATTTTACATCTCATCTATTGACGATGGGACGACGGTCCAAATTTGATACTTGATTTCAATGCTGTCGTCAGTACAGAGTAATTTTGAATACCAATTTTGTTCGAACCTCTAGTGATTATATAGTAGTATATGAAAACTAACTCAAAATAAATAATACATAGATTTTAGAATTCCATAAATTTGAAATAGGTATTTTCTCATATTTAATCAATTTGGAGTAACATATAATGAGAGGAATGTCTATGATCTAAATCTCGGCTGATTTTCACGATTGAAAAGAGCATCGGATCAAATTTTTATGTTGACACGACATGTGCATCTGAGTTATATTTTATATCTATCAATTTCACGATATCTATCACTGTTGGCTAGAAATTATCGGGTACATCGATTTAAGGATAAAAAAAAATAGTTCAGCCGTATGAAATCAGATTTTCAATTGACAAGAATATGCTGGTATCATTTAAAGCTATTTATTTACTAAGATTTTGCAAACCCCATTTTAGATTTAATGTTTTCTGAAGTGGGACTGGGCGAGTATATCACATTACTGAAGTTCTGATTTAGTCAAACGGGGTTGTGGCAGTAACTTTCACAGAAACGGGCAAGAGGAGGCATATGATCGAGAAGTTAAAGAAAGGCTCTGCCCAAGAGTGACACTGTAACGGCTAATGCAAGATTAACATATTTATTTTTATGACACATTTTATATTTATTTTAATTTTAGATCGTTATGATACAATCCTTAAGGCGCTGTACTTAGTCAAAATAGGCTTCACAAAACAGTTTTTTAGCCAAATGTTTACATTTTAGAGCAGCTAAAAAAATAGATGTTAATCTTGATCATATTTATGGGGGGACCATTGTGTTCAAAACACGTTTTCGGTAAATTTTCTCGATAAAAAAAAACCATAAAATAACCATTGAAATTGAAATTGTAGCAATTGTAACTGTATTATTTATAAACAAATCTTGATATTATTAATAACAGTGATGTAATATATAATAATAAAGGGAACTGTTGTTTTTTTTATCGATTGGAATAAGATATTTGCAAGGATTAATGTATTAAATAACTCGAACGAGTCGAACGAAACGTTGCGCCATCGCGGCGTCTCTTCGCTTCTCTTTCATTTCTACGCGGAGCAACAGTGACAAAACTAATACGTAAAAGTCGTCTATTCACCGCGCCTTAATATAGATATTTGTAAGACTAAGTTTAATTATGTCCCACTTTGCATCCCTTTTAGCTGAGCGGCGTTATTGCCAAGATAGAGGACCACCACATATACTTTAGCGTAATGCAAAGTTAAATTTTAATATTATCTTACTAAATTCGCATGAGATCGAAACTATTTTCCAATAAAGTTCTACTAAAGTATTCTCTAATAAAATACTATCTCAAATATCACAAACAAATTCAACTAAATATGTTCCCAGGGTTCGTTATGACATCTATAGAATACTTTTCTCTAGTAAAAAATAATGAGGCTTTTAACAATTTTCACCGGCGGTTTAACATCCGCCGACATTAGGAAAAAACTAGCAAGATGTGGTCTCGACTTGCACAATTAGCGATCCAGACTGTAGAATGTATGGTTACAAAGTAAGGTCTTGTATGGACGAATTGGTCCATTATAATTTTATACGTCGATTAAATGTAGTTTACTTATTTAAATGATTGTATATTAATTTGCGTAGTTAGTTTATGTCGGCTATAATAGGAGACTGCTTTGTTTTGGTGGTTATGTGTATTCCCTAGAACACTTTTGCATGAGTTATATGAGGTGCTTCCGTTATAAATGCCATCTTATTTTTTCAGGCGGACATTATATAGTTAGCCAGGTGGCTTTTGCTACTTCACCGGGCATAGTATGCCATCTGTTTCACAGTAGATATTGCCATGTGTAGTGATAAAGTTAGAGAAGAAATGCCTGTGAAATAATTAATACCATCAATAACATAAAAAAAAAGTCTCTCTATACAGTTCTTCTACCGTAAGAAATTGTGAGATCCATGTAACCAAGTCGGTAAATTTATTCAGTCCCTACTTAAGTGAACTTCTGTCTTAGGATATTACGTAATTAGCTAACCTAACAACATTTTATAGTATGTAATCGATATAAAACATCTTTTATATTTTAAATAAACAGAATGACTTTTTATCCACAAGGGAGTTATAAAATCAAAAATGACCTTAACTGCTTCGAGAAAAGGATGGTACGGCCTTGCCGCTTTAATCCTCAACTTGGCGGGTGCACCGCCGTGCCCTCTGATTTCATTTCACAATTATTTTTACTAATACCAACATAAAGCAAGCGCGAGGTGAAGTCCCTCTCAACCTGCAATATTTTAGCAGATGTAACCATCAAACCTAGTCAATTTAATCATATTTATTTATTGTAACATTATTTTATTTTGATGTAGGTACTAGGTAGGTTAATACTAAAATTATTATTTCGCAGAAATTAACTATTAAGTATACGTACTATCTCCAGTTAATGGAGTGGCATATATTTTGGAACCACCTTATATAGGTATGTTATATATGTGTGGTCATGTTTTGTATTATGGAATTCATTTAACTAAGCCTATATGAGTTTGCATCACAGTCGGATGTAATTCAAGCCTCGGGTGTTGCTTTTGACGTTCAAAGCTCGCTGTTATGCTTCAGATATTAATATGTATATGAATTTACTCGTATATAGTGTATCTAAGTCTTCATAAAGTTTACATTCTAAGTGCAAAGTGCACATTTTAAAAAGAAAGTGTATCTACGGAAAATAATTAAAACTATTAGTTTTAACGACTTTTGACTCTTTTCTGTAACTGCAGTGTACTCAATGCAAACCAACTGTAATTATTTTTTTACTTACTTTCATCTCTTAATATGACTCAATTAATTAATTAACAGGCCGTAATTTTAACGAAATCTGATTGTTTCTTATTTTATCATTAGAATCTAAAAAAGCCTCTTTAACGTCTATGTCTAATAGTCAAAAACTAATATTATAACTTAAAAAATAACACTAATATAACACTAATATATATTTTAAATAAAATAACTATGCCTTAGATATGTATTTCATATACATATCACGCCCTATTATTTTCAAGACGGTAATTAAATTATTATTGTATTATATGGTAATAATTATTATTTTCAAGACGGTAAAAAAGTCACCCAGTACCTATATAAGGATCACACCAATAAAATGACCATAGATGATTAATATTATGACGACAGATTTCCAGACACGTTTTTGTACAACAATATTTGTTGTTTGTTGGAACGTAAATTAAACACTGCTGCTCGGCTCGTCACTATTGTTACCGATTCAAGTTACAATGGCTCAAAAACGTAAAAGGTGTCCATTTTCAGTTATAGAAATGAGTTAATGTTGAGGTGAATAAAACTATTTTAATTTACCTCTTTATAACAAAATATTAGATCAACCTCACCTCAATATAACAAACCTCAATTCAACGAATTACTTGATTTAACAAATATTTTACTTGTTCCCTTCCGATTAGTTATATCGAGGTTGCATTGTAATAATCTACGGACTATGTATGAATTATAATTAACTAAGAAAAAAATCATACAGAATAACTGTATGTAAAAGTGTATGTGAACATTTTCGTTAAATAATAATAATAATATCCATTTATCAACACGATACTCGAAAATCAGCAGGTATTAGAGTAGCACGCTGTTGGTTTATCTTTGCATTCAAAAAATTTAAATGTTAAATACTGTTTGCGGTGGTCCGTCCTTTTACAGATAAATATTCTGCTAGTTTATGAATAACAGAATAATATTCAAACGTTTAAACCGCATTGAAATAAAGAATTTCGCATTGAGTTTGATATTTTTACAGTGAATTCGTTCAATTCTATTTCAAGGACTTTAAAAGTAGCTAACTTCATTAACTGCGCACTTCTGGCTCAGTGGTTATCGTAGTTGCTTCTAAAACGTGGTGTTTTGGATTCGATTCCCATCCGGGACAACTATTTGCGTGTACCACAGACGTTTGTTCTGAGTTATGTATATGTGAAGGCCCCAGGGACGCAGGTATTTATTTTAATGGTGCGGAATATGTCTTAAAAAAAACATATAGAAGTTAAGATCTAAAATTAAATTAGGGTGATATTAAAATGTATATCAATACAAAAATAATAAATATTAACCATTTATAAATATATATATTTACTAGCGGCTCGGTCAGGCTTCGCATATGTAGTGTATTATACATGTAAACCTTCCTCTTAAATCACGCTATCTATTAAAAAAACTCATTAAAATCCGGTGCGTAGTTTTGATGATCTAAGCATACATAGCGGATCTAAGCTGACAGCGGGAAGCGACTTTGTTTTATACTATGTAGTGATTCATTGAAATAGTCCTAAAAACGTAATCACCTTACATATAACTAACCGAACAAATTACCTAAGTTCGAATGACTAGCATATTAGTTGAAGCAAAAATTGGAACCAAAACTATGTAAAGAAATTGTTTAACTTCAAAAGAGCACAAATCTCAATATCACATTTACATAAATGCTAAGAGGTAAACTTAATTGTTTTTGTGCATTCATTCTTTCATCATCATTCAGGTACTATATCCAGGAATAACATAGGCTAATATTTAATTATGAAGTTTCTATGAGAAGTTACATGAAACCGCGGGCGGGAAGCTAATTCATAATCATCAATATCGTCATCATTAACAGCCCGTCTACATCAACTGCTGAACATGGGCCTCCTCTTAACAGACCTTGGCAAGCCAGAATCGTTGAGGTTTATTGCCATAATCACCACGTTTGGCAGACGGATTAGTGATGAATATGTCCCTTAGTCGCCTTGTACGACACCCGTGGGAGGACATGGGGTGGTCTATTCTAAGCCGGAACCACACGGCATGCATAATAAAATGCGTAATTTATACTCATTCAATTAAATTTAAACCTAGTTTAGTCAGTATTTCACATGAGAACAAATACATTTAAATAAATTAACTCTTAAGATGGACATGTGATGATCGCGGAGTGATCACTAATTATGATTAGTAATTTAGTCTCAAGTTACATATTATGTTTTTATTGAGAACTAGCTACTACGATAAGGATTTTTGAGCTATATAATAATGAAAGGTCCGTCTAAATCAGAGGCTCCCAACTTTTATTATCATAGACCCCTTTAAGAGTACTGGTTTCACCGTACCCTCTGTTACTCCATTTTTATCATATTACACACTTACAACTTGTGTAAGTGCTTGATTTTTTTATCGCCTACATGTAGTCCAGGATACATGGTCCATTTTTGCACTCGATTACTATCAAGCTAATTTTCCGTGAGTAGCTTCATTTTGATGAGACACCCAACAATTTCCTGTACGCAACTCTCTATTGTGGTAGCTTACAAAGGATTAAATATGTCGATTTGATGATTCTCAAATATTTATTAGTAACTGAATATCTTTTTGTTAAATCTCAAGATAATTATATAAATTATTCGAAAAAATATTTGTCCTACAAAATCTATGGTTTGATCAAAGAGTCCCCTCCTTCCAACATGTATCGATAACGAGGTCATCATACATTAGTACTAACCAGCAGTTTTTTTTTTACTTATTTTATATTGCTATAATTTAATAGTCATATTGTCCTACAAATTGCGTGGTACGTTATCACGGTCCTACGCTCAGAAATGTTGAAGTCTATACTAATATTATAAAAAGGGACCTACTGGACCGATTTTTCTTTCACCATTTGAAAGCTACGATAACCATAAGTTACATAGGCAATATTTAATTATGAAGTTCCCACGGGAACGGGAGTCACACGGGTGACACCGTGAGCGGGAAGCTAGTAGCTCAATAAAGTTCTGCCCTCACTGTACGAAACTAAATGAACCTAAGTGTACTCGTTTGTAAATGTACAAGTATTCAGAGTACTATAATATTGCAGGATTCTGTTCAAAGTAGTATACAAGAGTATTTACCAACCAATTACTAAAGAACAATCAGTGTTTTTATGAAAAAAAAAATCTTACGAATGTTGTTTATTTTACTGTGAAGCTGCTATTTCTTGGATTGGTTCAATCCCGCTTTATTTTGTAGAGCAGGGGTCTCAAAATTTTAAAGCCTTAGGGCCATTTCGATTTTTTCAATATGTTCGAAGGGCCAAAACAGTTTTAATTTTTCTATCCTTAACTATACTCTTATTTCCAGACTAGTCGCAAAGTGTGCGACCGAGTAATTATCATTTTGTGTTGTCTTTCTCAACTTATCACAGAAATAGTAACAACAATAAGACATTGGGTGTCGCGGGCCAGATTGATGACACTAGTCTTAAGCTGTCGCGAGCCGAATTGTTCGCATTGTCGGGCCGGTTTTGGCCCGCGGGCTGTATTTTGGAGACCTCTGTTGTAGAGGAACGGTTCCGTGTGTTCCGTCATACAAAGGAAAGGTCTTTCTTGCCCGGTGACCGTGGTCCAATTGTTCGTGTTCAGAACTTTTATATAGCCTCAAGTCGGTCAATAGCACTATGTAGGATTTGTGAAGTCATCTGAAGTTTGAAGTCTGTCCCTACAATTCAATTCAGTTTCTTATTCAGAGTCTTAACAACACATTTTGTATTAGCCTTTAAATATATGCAGCATTCAGTTTATTTTCATGTGCAAGTGTTGTTAGATGAAATGCAATAAAATGCAAGTTTGTACATGATAAATAATACCATTACATCCTAAATACTATATTTTGTTAGACATAAACAAATATTGCGGTTGTCTTTCCATAAAACACGATACGCTTATAATATTAATAGGTCAAGTTAAATCGCGAAACTACTTGTGAGCTGAAATGGTAATGCTCGAAGAACTGACCCAGACTGTAAAACTTCAATCTTGCTGCCCCCCCCCTGGACCATCAACTGGATACGCCCATGTATAGAGTTATGAAATAGAAGCTCCGTAAATAGTTAGATAATGACGGAACTGCCGTCGGAACGTAGTGGAAATGTAGCCAAAAACAAAGTTTGGTGTTTTTGATGCGGTTTTCTTCGAATGTCTTGAAAATTCGGACTTGTAAATGTGAATTACGAGTATATTGTAATACTGTTATAAACTTGAAGAAGAATTTGTTTGGATTTAATCTAGGCATACTCATATTAAGAGGAATGATTGGATACTAACTCGGAACTACTGGACCAATTTAAAAACATTTTTAAATCGGTCCGTTACGTTATCCAGGAGAACATATTCTAAATTTAATGATTTTCCCAAGGACACGGGTGCACGCGCACGTTTTCGCCCGTGCGCGGAAACCTAGTACTTCATAACTTGGATCAACATAGACTATTAAAAACATATTGCATTGGTGCCGAGTATTTATTCAGCCATACATGTACATCTCACTTGTCCAATGTTTTTTAAAATATCCTGTAAAACCATCAAAAAATAGTCAACTGAAACATCCATCAATCTAGTGAACTGTCATTTTCCTTCGATACGAGCTACTATATCAGTGGATACGAGTAAGTTTGCTGCGCTTCGAAAAAGCTATTATTATTTTGACAGCGCGTGTTTCGTTCACCACAAAGAGTCTGGTGCTGTCGCTCAATATCTATGCTTTACATCAAAGCATAGATATTGAGCGACAGCACCAGACTCACAGAATAACAGTCAAAATATCTTTTAAATATTTATGAAGGCTGTTACAAAGAACGGGCTAAATAAGTCAGTCAACGTACCTGAAAGTCAAACGATGGGTATATGGTGACCGTGTCGATGTCAGCGACGCTCTCCTTCAAAGAGGGACATAGTTCCGGTTCAACCTGTGTATGTAAAACAATTTAAATTTAAATGTTTCCTACACGAGTTCGAAGCGTCGGAGAAGTGTCTATCGAACCATGAAACGGCACTCCAAAATATAATGTGACATTCAATTGACGGTTGCAGTTTTCATTTTTATATCAACTATTTCTGTAGTTGTTTCAATTGTCTCACGAACAATAAGTATTTTGGTAGCAGGTATAATACCAGAAGGAAAAAAAATATTCCATTTGAATATGGAACTTCCCTATCAGCTAATAGTGTTCGGGATATACATACGGGTTTCGTTATACATTCTCGCCCTTTTTTCAAGTAGTGTTTTCCTTTTTTTTAATTAGCTCTACTAACTACTACTATAGTATAAGCTTTTCTTTACTTACGGCATACGTCATAAAGAAAATATATGTTTCTATTTTGTAAACGTTGTTATGTAAAATGTACAGATTTTTTTATAGGTATATATTATTTTGAAGCATCATCTTTAGTCTTCCTTAATACGAACTTAAGATATGGACAGCAAAAAATATGGAAGAGTTTTTTTTTTAATGTTACATCAAGTGGGCTTTGGTGCCCAAAATTGATTGAATGATTTGACCTTGACCTGTAATTAAGGTACTATCTTCCCTTACCTAAAGGATACTTAGTTTTTCAGAAATGCAGTAATTACATATTTTATGAATAATTACTTGCAATGTTTGTTAAATTAGAATGTTTTGACTCCATCAAACATTATACGTTCATTATTTTATTGATCTAGATTTTCATACACGTATTTAAAAGGTTAACATTATTAACAAAACGTTAGACTCAATCCATACGTACCTCTTCCAGATCAGTTATACTTTGCGAAGGTTGTGAGGTTTTTGAGTTTAGTTCTTCTTTAGTGGGCAGACTTCCTGCAACAAAACATTATGCCTTAGTGTCATGATAAACAACGTTGTTTTTGTTTAGACATTTATTTATTTTTATTTATTTAATAGTTTATGTACACACGGAATAACAAAAACAAAAAAAAACAAAAGGAGGATACAATAGCACATAGGTACAGCTTATTTCAAGAGAAATTTCTTCCAGCTGACCCGCGATAGGAAACAGTAAATGAAAGAAAACTAAATCGTGTGTAGTTTATACATAAATATATATGTATACATACACATATATACTTAGAATATATATAAATACACATATATAATATATACATATATATTATCAAGATAAGGATAAATAGTGTTCTTTTACACGTTTTTCAAACAAGGTAAGAGTGTTAGACGCGCGTATGTTAGGCGGAAGTAAGTTCCACAGCCTTACAGCATGTACTGTGAAAGACTGCGAAACGAATTCTGTTTTGTGGGATGGAAATTAAAGGAGGGACTTGAGATGAGATCTACATGGAGCATCAGGCGTGTACATAAAAGAGAAACACTCCCGTAGATATGAGGGATAATAGGGATTGTGGAGGATGTTGAAAAGGAGACATAATATACGAGTATTCCTGCGAAGGCGGATAGGGAGCCACTTGAAATCCTTGCGAAAATTGGAGACGTGGTCATATTTCTTGAGGCCAAAGATGAATCGAATGCACAAGTTTTGAAAGCGCTCAAGCTTATTAAATAGCTCCTCCGTAGCATCCAGGTAGCAGCAGTCAGCATACATATTGCTATTTCGATAATTAATACTGAAGAGCAAAACTTAATGTTTTAGTTACAGTGAAAGCTGAAGTTAGTTCTGTTTGTTTGACGAATGTCTAGGAAAGTTGTAGATACTTGTTTCAAACACAACGTCTTGTAGGAAAGCTAAATAATGCCTCCTAATTGCTATATCTGCAATTCAATATCTGTTAGTTACAACGATCGAAATTAGTTAGCACCATGCCCAATAGACTAGAATACTTTTAGCCATATCTTGCGATAGGTATGTTCAATAACTGAAAATTGTCCTTGGATGCATTTTCATAACATAAGCCAGCAGACCATATGTAACTTGCCAAAGCAACGCGACAGCAGATATTTTTCCACAGTTTAGCTCTAAAACTACCACAGTTTAATTGTAAAAATGTCGCGATATTATGACAATGCGTAATTTTTTGACGTTGTACGATTAATATGCAAAATTATCGCCGTCGAATTTATATGTATTTGGCCTGAGAAATAATCGTTGATTAGTTACACAATCCATTAAGAGCAATTTCTCAAACGTGACTAACCAGGTTGCCTTCGCTCCTTCGTAAGCTTTCGGATGGACCACTTTATAGAAATACATAATAATAAAAAGTGATGTATTTTTTCTATAGCTAAACAAACAACACTTTATTTTAACACACAGATCATAGCATAAGTTAATCACAAATTACTACTTTATTTCCCTTGTCTGATTTCCTGCACGAACGACATAAAATGGAAATTGTTGAACACCCATCCGGTGACTTATCGTGAGCAATCAATGATATAATACAATGACAATCAACAATACTTTTTCATATAATGTAAGTAAATAGAATACGTGGTTTAGTTTATATTGAATACGAATGCAACTGGGACCAAATTAGGCTAATTTGATTGAGCATTTTGTTACTAGGAACATGCTTTGTAGCGCAACTTTACTCTACATAACCGTTCATGTTCAAAAAATTGCATTCTCAATTTTCAAGTTTATATTTGACACATACTACATATTATCAGAGGAATTAACTTTAATTTTGACAGAATTATCTGAGGATCAAAAATTTGCCTTCAATGCATTTAATTTTGTTATCTCTAAATATGTATACAAATAAATAAGCAAAATAAGGTGCAAATTCAACATACACCTCAACAAGGTGCAAGTAGAATTCACATTGGTTACTCCATCAAACTGGAATATGTACTGTGTCTATTTTACTTATATATAATATAATATAATATATATAATATATAATATATTATAGTAAAAACAAACAATAATCAATAAAACATTTTAAGAATTAACTATCTATATATCTATAAAAATGTGTAATTATGTACATCATAATAATTAACATTTAGGAACAATGTTGTAAACAAGTCTTACTACGAGTACATAAGTCCAACTGAGTAACAGAATCAACTCAGTGTGCATTTCAATGTTCACTGAGTTGATTCTGTTACTCAGTTGGACTGTTATATACACCTCATTCCGCCCAAATACACCCACCATACACCCACCATACACAATGAGAAACTGATTTCAAAATGCAATTTGTTAAGCCGGATACATACTACAGAAACGTGATACAAACCAATGGACGAGGCGCGTGGTGAGCCAAATCAAGTCCTATTATTTTCCATTTCCAGAACAACTCAGTATGGACATTCGACGAAATGTAATGAATACACACCACCCCTATTTTTATTAATCAAGTCGACATACACTAGTGACTTTCTGCCTTTAACGTTGCGGGCGGTAAGAGCAAAATATTATCCGATGTTGCGATTTCTGAACTGGAAAATCTCATTCCAAAGTTTTCCTAGCTACTCGGCAGCTTTGGAATGAGATAAATGACATTTAGCTAGTCGATAATTTGATTTAGTACTAATGTCTTATGTGTAGAATTATTGCCATAAAGAAAACGACGTCTAATTTCCCTTAAAATGAATACTTTTATATGATTTATTTGTATGTGGTGATATTAGAACAGATACTAAAGCAACGACGTGAGGCAGACGCAGTGCAGACATGTCGTTTAAAAACGTTTTCATACAAAATGTACGTGTCGATTGTAATGAATTACACTAAATCAGAGTGGCGCTGGCGTCAGTGCCGAACCGTATAATTCACGCCTTAGGTTGCTCGCATTGCTTATAATGATGATAATTTTACAATACGAATTTATAACGAGGAAAATGTTAGAA
The DNA here is from genome assembly GCA_947037095.2 of Nycteola revayana. NCBI lineage: Eukaryota > Metazoa > Arthropoda > Insecta > Lepidoptera > Nolidae > Nycteola > Nycteola revayana. Next base: position 26,691,121 of record OX344842.1, on the reverse strand, counting down.
GGAAGACTTTAATTTGAATGTTACCTATTTTCATAGAAATTAAAAATAATTCGTAAAACAATAAAACATTAAGTTAACTTTTCTGTTAATTTTTATTAAAGTTAGTAATCAGAATTTGGACCTTTCCTTATAAACAGATTTAGTTTACTAATAATAATATAATGTTTATTTTCAACACAAACCCAGACACAGTACTTGTGATTTATAACATTTATTTATCTAAGTCTAGTTTAACAGTTGTTAGTTACTACAGTAAACAACTGGTAAAGTTACTGCTATAGGATAGAAAACTTGGAATATATTGTGTATTTTATACGAAGAAATCGCGGCTCCCTTACACAAATACGAGATAAGTTGACACTAGGTTATTATCTTAGCTGACGAGTTCTATGGAAGTGATTGAAGTCAAATCCTTTGAATTATTAGACAGAACACGCCGATGCCTTTACCTGTTAGGGAGAGGGAGTAGTATTAACAGGTATAGGAAAATTAAATATTCCTCACCTTCCCCCACTGATGCATGTTTGAGCAAAGAAAATGCTACACATAATTATAATAAGCTCCAACATGTGAAGTTTTAAACGAATTTTAATGGAATTTAAGGATGACAACGTCTTTCGAAATTTCAAGGTGTTTATTAAACTCATATATTAAGATTTTAGTTTCTTCGTATTATTAATATTGAAAACTCAATAGTATTGAATACTCAGTGATATAAAACTTTTCTTTAATAAGTGTTCTCTACCTGATTTTTTAATTATTTTTTCTCTAGCAATGTTATGCATAACATCGATTTAGCTGATTTTGGTTTTGAAATGTTTGCCGTGGTCCAGGGAAGGTTTAAACGGTGAGAAAATATGTAAAAAACAACTAAAAATAATAATTACCCCATACAAATTGTTATACCTATCAAACGTTACACTTTTGTCCTGCCATAGATTGATTAAAAATCCAAAAAGTGACAGATAGTTTTAGAGACAGAAACACATTTCTAGACGAAAGTTGATCTGTCACCAAAATATTTGTAAGTGCGTTCAGAATTTTATTTTGAAAGAGTGGGAAAAAAATACAAACATATTTGCAGTGTATCGCATGATATTCAAAAATGCTTTTTAATAACTAAATAGTAGGTAGGTGATACGTAGTTCATCGGGTCATCTAGTAGACAATAAAAGTAATTAAATAAAAAGATACTCACCTAGCTTAGCTGTTATACAATGAAGTTGCTAGCGGATATTTATCTTCGCGATGACCTCAATACGATTGCTTAATGCAATTACAAGGGAGAGTTACAAACGTAAGGTATCGTACACACTGTCTTATCTATTTGCTTGAGGGCAGACACATCAAAGGGATGACGACCCGACGTCGTACCGTTGACCTTCGTGAATTCGTTATACACGTCCTTCAGAGTACTTCAGACTTCTCTAGTTGCTATATTATTATGGATTAGACGGAATTATAGGAAATATACATTTTTATACTTAATATTACAAAGCATGTATATTGTATGTACCTATAGTATTGCATAGGGTATAAAAGTTTAATAAAAATATTGGATAACATTTCAATAATACTGACGAAAGAGATAAAAAAAAACGACTAAACATAAAACGGCCAGTGATCGCGCATAATTATTATATTTTTTACTTAATTGTTGTGATAACCTAACCAAACGAAACTTTGCTATTGTTGTAACTAAACTTTAAACTTGAATAAGTCTCGTTGAACCCCATTGCTTTAGGTTATTTTTTTTCAACCACTTGAAACCTCGTCAGTTTAAGTTGATCAACTTACGATTCGTATTTTCCGGGGTCATATACATCATATTCTACATAGTTTTTACCTGTATACTTTCGCATGTATGCATTTGACCCAGATTAAAGCACAGGGTGACCTGTCGCTCGTCACAGGCAGTAACTTACTTTCTTCCTAATTGATGCTGTTATGGATGTCCGGCAAATTGAGCTGACTATCGCTGGATATTCAGGAATTTACGTGACGTAAACATGAGTATAAAATATAACTGCATTATAAATATATTAAGGGAACTTTTACAAAAATATTGACACATAACAACTAAACTCATGATTTAATGGTCCTAATTTATCATATATTTAAATAAGTTTTATATGATTTTTGTTAAAATACTAATATTTTATTTAAGTGGAAAACGTATTCTATTGAAATTTGTAGGTAAAATATATTTATATTTTAAAATATCACACGAGAAAACACTATCGTTCAAATTTTAGGTAACGATTTTTGGAACAGAACTTAATTAAGTTTAGTCTCTTGCAGTGACAACCCCATTAGCGAATTTACAATGAATGTTAGTTTAGTTCCCAAAACTAATAGAACCAAGAATAAAGTGAATCAAACGAATATAAATTGTAAACCATTTTGATATTGAGTTTCTGCAATAAACTTATTAAGTTAGTCTTCATCTAATATTTTGGCTGCACCGGTGGCGTAGTGTTTACGGCAGTGGCCTTTGAGACCTGGTATTCTGGGTTCGATTTCCACCCGGGACAATTATTTGTGTGAACCACGATTAGTTGTTCTGAGTTTGGGTGTATATTATGTTATTAATTATAAAAATGTTACAGCAAAACATTTAAATTAATCTTTTTTTACTTTTTAATACTACCTACCGCAGCGTGCTAGTGAAATTAATCTCTGTATCAATGGGGACTTTACATACATTAAATTCACGGACTTTGTGTCACCCAAACTGAGAACAACTAGGTATCAGTGGTTCACACTAATAATTGTCTCGGGTGGAATTCGAACCCAGAACTCCAGGACTTAGAAGCAACTACCATACAGCAACAACCATAGCCAACGATCAGTCAATTAGATTAGTGTTAATGGAGCTTAACAATACATCAAAGGAGATCCAATTGGTGAATGTGGCTTTAATGCATAATGGATTCTATGGACACGCAGTTTAGTTAATTCTAATCAAATAAGTAGGTAGATAATAGCTTAGTACTCATCATCATGAGCCGGTATTATTACTACTGTTAAAAATAGTCCTCCTTCGAAGGAGATTTTCGTCGTCATCACCACATTGATAGCAGTATCATGTTGGTACATATAAATATGTCACCAGAAAATAATACGAATTATAAGATGATCAACTTTTGTGGCACTCATATTGTAAAATTTAGATGCCAATTTCACTGAAAACGCATAATTATTATATTATTATTAACTTAATTATTATGGCACTTAATCTAATCTAAGCAAATGAGACTACGCTATTGTTACAACAAAACAAAACCACTTCAATACGTCCAGTTAAACTCCTGGTTTATGTATTTTTTTTAATCACCCAAAACCTCGTTTTTTTTCAACTAACTAGAAAATTGATCAACATACTATCCTGATTATTTTCCGGTGACATATATACACATAGGAAAACGCTAATGCATATTAGCTGGTACAAGCTTGTCTTAGATGAGACAATGATTGTCATGATTATGGCTTATAAAGTTTGCGAGGCACAGACGGTAGTAGTCAAGTCAACGAAACAGACTCTTATAAAAGCTTTCCAATGTAAGATGTTATTCGAAATCAACAACAAAACACCTCTTAGCTCTATCACAGGACTATTTGGAAATTTACCCGTTTACTGGCTAGGTTGCGCTATACCAGTTGGAATTTAATAACGTATATATTATATGTACATGACATATACGTATTTCCAAGAAGCTAGCTGAAATTTAAAAAGATTTTGGTAAAACTATCACACCAAACTACAATATTGTCATTCGATATGCATTGCATGCAATTTTATTATAAGTTCTCAATTAAGGTTCTATAACGACACTTATCACAACTAAGATATACAAAGACTCCTAATTCTCAATGTTAGTTACATTTTTTTTTTCAGATGCACAGGTATATTTCTACCCAAGGGCGATAAATGACTATCACTACATATTATATATCAAAGTCCGCCGCCGCGTCTGTCTGTCTGTCTATTCACGATAAACTTGTAAATGTCTTGTAGTAATAAAGCTTTATTACCCGTGCAAAGCCGGGGCGTGTCGCTAGTAAGTCTATAAAACATCCATAAATAACATGAGCGTTGATAACACTATATAAACGAGATATTACAAGGTAATTCAATTATTTGTGCAGTTTAAATTTAATCTATGAACGATATTAAAAACAGGCAATATTAAACATTCCTAATGTTTATATAACCCTTTTCATCTGCAAGTATTGGCGTAGATTGTACAGAATGTCAATAAAGCAAATGCTGCAGCGTTCATACAATATGTAAAGCTCAGCTTAACGCGAAATTGCACTCAAAACATTTTACTGCTAACCCATCTATCTATTAATGTCTGACATGACAAGGCACCGGAAAACGAAGTCTGGACGAGTGACTTCGTAGATAAATTCGACCGGTTTTTTGTCACGGTTTTGGAAGTAATCATTATGAAGTTATTATCGCTATTTTAGCTATTGATCAAGTAGAAAAAGTGATCGTTTAGTATAAATAATTTTGGCCAGCCCAAAAATGATTCGGCCGAATAATTCGGGTGATAAGTAAGCGATCATCATTTCAGCCCTAGCACGTCCACTGCTGGACATAGGCCTCCCTCATAGATCTCCAGTTGTTAAGGTTTGAAGCGGCCTGCATCCACCGTGACCCCGCGGCCTTAACCAGATCATCCGTCCATCTAGTAGGTGGACGTCCTACGCTACGCTTGCCGATCCGCGGTCTCCATTCGAGAACTTTTCGGCCCCAACGGCCATTCGTTCTCCGTGCTATATGGCCTGCCCATTGCTACTTCAACGAAATAATCCATTGGGCTATGTCAGTAAGCGATCGCTTTATAGTAATTATGATGAAAATTAACTGTGAATTGAATAAACAAATACCAAAGTCATGGATTAATTAAAATTCAACTATTTTGCGTAAGAATTTGGCTGACCCCATATTGGGCGGGAGCGTTACTAGAGCGTGTGAACGATGCGAAAAACAAGCTTAGCGGGTTAAGAGGTTGACGTCACAGTCAACACCTAATCCCGCCGCCGTCGCCGGGGTCAGCCTTACATCCGCTATTTAGGTGTGTCTATGCAAAACTATGAGTTGTGACTAGCGATTCATCCTATTTATCAAATAAATTAGTTATTTCTAAAAAAAAAGTAGGTATATATACGGTTCTGCAATCTTAATGTTTTATACGTCCGTGAAACATTACCTTTTTTCTGAATTCGTTTCGTTTGTGAGGTATAAATTAGTGTAGCGGTTAAATCTGAAAATTTAGTAAACTATTCTGCAATCTGCATAATAATGATTAAATGTAATTTTGTTATGCATAATATTCTAGAGTTCAATTTATTTATTTAGTTGCATATTAATTACAATTTATTCAGTTCAACAAAATTAAGGCTGTTTTATATATAAGGTGCATCCAAAATCTATGCCATCCTTTTATCAGTAGATTGTATCATATGAAGCGATGACAGTACCTACTTTGAAATAATACAATTTATATCACAACCAGCTTCCAGCGCGGTTTCCGTTCCCGTACGAACTTCGTAATCAATAGCCTTTATCGATAAAGTGGCTATCTGACACAAACAAACAAACTCGTCAGCTTAATTATATACGTATCAATTTTTTTCTTTACTAAATATAACATTATATTGAAATCTTCACTTCGCTATACAACGGTAGGTGAAGTAGAAGAACGAATCAATAAAAAAAATGTTTTAGGCGTGGCAACGTATTTTTTTCTTAGTATAAGTATATCTAGTTATAAGTATATCTTTATATAATACGTGAAGCAGAAAACTTTGAACCTCTTTTAACCAAATTGCGCGAATGGAGGAGTACCTACCTACCTATAACTTAAAAATTATATAGTGTAACGGAACGTACGCACCTACGTTACGTTATTTATGTTTATCTAATATTTTAATAAGTCCAATTTTACTTTAATCTAACTTGTTTGTTAGTTTTATTTCCTTATAATTGAGGGAGCGAATGTTACTAAACGTAGTCTCAAAAAGCTACGGGTACACATTTTAATTTATTGGGAGTTGTGGCAATTGCAGTAGGCACTTAATTATGCACCGTTGCAAGAGTTGTTACAAGAGAAGGTGTGCAGAATGCTAATTTTTTTTTTTTGCTCCTAATTTACTACTACTTGTTTTTATTACACGCTAAAACCAAATCTAGTAAAATTTTAACAAATCTTACGGTCGCGGTATGCTGTCTTTCATGCAGCAAACTACAACTTTCCAGTAACATTAAATACTTGTGCTACAGAAGAATTAATAATAACGCTGCAATTTTATTCTTCATTGATATCAGATTTCCGAACAATTTTCATAATTAAAATAAAATTTGACGTTAACGTTGTAAGGCAAATGGACAAAAACATTAATTAACAAAGTGAGTTCCATTATAATAATTTTCATTCGCTTATTTCTCAAAATGTACACTGTTTTTCTTTAACACCTCGTTAAAGTATGGGTAAGTAAAGAAACAAACGAAAAGTAAAAAACTAAATGGTACGGCAGTACAAACTTTTTTTTTCTTGATTCTACATGGGGACTCTCCCGTGCCCCTAGATTAATAATAATTTGTACTTAAAGGTAAATTAAAAAGTTGTAGACCATATGGTCTCATCAGTAGTTCATGGATCCACCGGTAACCGCGGCCCCATCTGCTATAGCTTTAAAAAACTGGCCAAGTGCAAGTCGAACTCTCGCACGAAGGGTTCCGTACTAGTTGCAAGTGCCTACCTATTTTTCATATCAAGAATACAACAAGTAACATAGTATAGTACTTTGATCGATGTTAATAATAGTTGATTGAATGAAAGGTAAATTGCGGTTTACGGTTTATGACGTATTAAAAAAAACTACTTACTTGATCTCGTTCAAACTAATTTTCGTTGAAAGTTTGCATGGTTATGTACATCATATATTTTTTTCAGTTTTATCATTCTCTTATTTTAGAAGTTACAGGGGGGGACACACATTTTATCACTTTGGAAGTGTCTCTCGCGCAAACTATTCAGTTTAGAAAAAAATGACATTGAAACCTCAATATCATTTTTGAAGATCTATCCATAGATACCCGACACGTATGGGATCGATGATTTTTTTTTTGAATTTCATTTCTATGTATGGGGAACTCCAAAATTATTTGTTTTTTTCTATTTTTGTGTGAAAATCTTAATGCGGTTCACAAGATACATCTACTTGCCAAGTTTCAACATTATAGTTCTTATAGTTTCGGAAAAAAGTGGCTGTGACATACGGACGGACAGACAGACAGACAGACATGACGAATCTATAAGGGTTCCGTTTTTTGCCATTTGGCTACGGAACCCTAAAAACTGCTTTAAAACATATCTTTATAAATGCAACATAGAGTGCATCAGTAGGTATTTATAACCTTTCAACCACCATACAAAGTGTTTTAAAGACATCGCTAATAGGTAATACAATCGATATGTACTTTTTCAACAACATTAAGAATTACAGATTAAAATGACTTTGAAACTGTGTTAGGGGTACTCATTCCTACAGCCTAGATTTTATTGTACATTAAAAGCTCCCTATTCGCGGGGTATACGTTCCGTAAATATACCGCGAATACAGAAACCGTGTATATGGAATGGTAATTTATATGGGATTATAGGGGATACGTTCCTAGGAGACAGTAGATAGATCAATTTTCATTTAAAAAATCCCGTTTCCAGTGTTTGTTCCACATGCAGTGGAAACGTGACGATGCCTCTTGGGCTGTGAATTAATTGTTTTTTTTTTTTTTTTTTTATTTATTTATGTACACACAAAAAATATAGTAAATAAAATGCAAAGAAAAGGCAATGTACAAAGGTACTACTTATTTCTAACGAAATCTCTTCCAGTAGACCTGCGAAAGAAGATATGAAAACAAAGAAATAAATAATAGTGTGTAGGTAGATATACATACATACAATAACTACACATATACTTAAATACATACATACAATGATAAATAGTTATAATACATACACTAATATTAATATCTATTATTACGAAGAGGACAGATAGTGTTCTTTCACTCTTTTTTTGAAAAGAGAAAGGGTATGGCAGTTACGGATATTAGCGGGTAGCGAATTCCACAATCTGACTGCATGGACTGTAAATGAGTAGGAATAGAAATCAGTTTTGTGGGAAGGAAATCTAAGGAGTGATTTAAGGTGTGACCTGCAATGAGCATCGGGAGAATGTACAAAGGAAAAACGTTCACGCAGGTAGGAAGGATATAAGGGATTGTGCAGGATGTTGAAGAGGAGCCATAATATTCGAGTATTTCTGCGAAGGCGGATAGGGAGCCACTTGAGATCCTTGCGAAACTGAGAGACATGATCAAATTTACGAAGGTTGAATATAAAACGTAAACATAAGTTTTGCAAGCGCTCAAGCTTATTCAATAGCTCCTCATTGGCATCTATATAAGTAACATACATCGGCGTAGTCCAAAATGGGTAGTATGAGAGATTGAGAGAGAGTAATTTTCGTTTTCAACGGCAAGAAATGCTGGAGGCACCGCAAAGAGTGAAACGAGCTATGGACCTTTTTGCTGACTTGGTTTACCTGCGCCTTCCATGATAAATTGCAATCAAGGGTAATCCCAAGGTTTTTAACAGTTTCATGGTATTGAATAAGCACACCATCTAGGAAAATCTGGGGAAGTGACGAGGTGTCTAATGCATTGCGCAATTGCCTGCTGCCAATGATTATGGCCTGAGACTTAGTGGGGTTAATACACAGACCATATGATTTTGCCCAGTCATTGATTTTATTCAGGTCCTGATTTATACCCTCAATTGCAGTTCTAGTTTCATTTAACGCAAAATGTCGGTACAACTGCAAATCATCCGCGTAGAGATGGAAACTGGAAGAAATTACTCGAGCTACGGAGTTGATGAAAATGGAGAAAAGCAAAGGGGATAGTACGCCACCCTGAGGCACGCCTGCAGCGAGAGCACACCAATCCGAGTAAGCCTCATTATGGTGGACACGCTGAGAACGACCCCGAATATATGAGCTGAACCAGGTCACAGCCTCCGTGGAGAAGTGATGTGACTTGAGGATACCGAGAAAAATATCGAAATCCACAGAGTTAAAGGCGTTACTAAAGTCAAGGAGTACTAGTACTGTGAGAGACTTATGCTCCATAGCCCAGCGAATATCCTCCGTGACCTTCAGTAAAGCCGTCACAGTGCTGTGACCTGGGCGAAAGCCGGATTGGAAGGGGTTGAGGAGACTAACTTGTGACAAATACATGGACACTTGGCGGTGAACTATATGCTCCAGCACTTTAGAAAGGAATGGTAGTATTGATATGGGACGAAAATGGGACATATGGGTAGGATTGGATATTTTAGGTAATGGGATAACATGTGCTTGTTTCCATACACATGGAAAGCAGCCGGAAAACAAGGAGTAATTAAAAATATGCGTTAGAATAGGGACTAAAGTAGGAAGAATGGGAGTGAACATTCTGGAGCACAATTTGTCAATGCCAACTGCTGTAGAAGTAATAGATAGGAGAGACTTTCTGACCTCGTCCTCATTCACTGCCGCGAAATTGAACTGAGGGCAATGTGGTATCGTAGGGGACAAGAGATATCGCAAAGTAGCAGCCTTGACAAGTGGATCAAGTAAAGCTGGAGGAGAGGAAAAATGTTGATTAAGACCACACACATCAAGGCCACTACTCTGAGCTGTAGAGGATTTGCCAATACCATTCGCTTTCAAAAATTTCCATATTTTGGACGAATCATGGGTATCAAGAGATTTGTGAAAGTGGCGACGCTTAGCATCTCTACACAGAAAATTGCAGCGATTACGTAACTTTTTATATATGATGAAATTACTTTCATGCGGATGGCGCTTAAATCTGCGCTTTGCTTTATCCCGGCGAGCCATTGCCTCTTTAATTTCAGGAGTAATCCATAAGCAGGTAGGTGTTTCAATTTAATAAGCCGTTCTGGAGCATGACGATCATATAGTGTCAATAATGCAGCGCTAAATAAGGAAACCTTATTGTCTATAGACTCACTGTTTAATACAGCTGACCAGTCAACATTCCCAGCATCACACCTCAGCGTCTCCAGATCCAAGCCGTTGAAATTCCGAAGTAAAGCGCATACTGACCTGCGCTTAGGAGGGCGAATTTTATAGGAGAGAAAGATTAAGTCGTGATATGAGAAACAAGCACTGAGTTGGCCATGATTGGCAACAAGCTCCGGCTTGGACACAATCATTAAATCGAGAAGAGAAGGAGTGCAATTAGGAAAATGATGAGTGGGAGATAGAGGTAAGATATGTAGATTTAAAGCAGAGAGAAGGGACTGGATAGAGTGAGAACGATGATCATTTTTGACTAAACACGTATTGAAATCACCCATTAGGACTACGTGATCATAAGAAGGGCATAGATCACTTAAAATTGTCTCAAGGGATTCAAAATAATTAATGCGGAGATTTGGACTATAAAATACACCGAGCAGAATGTTGATATGGTGAACTCTAATTTCCAAGAACAAATGTTCTGCCGATTCGGTGTATCTCGAAGGGGATGAATTAATTATTTTGAATGGGATATCAGCACGCAAGTATATTGCTACGCCTCCACCGCCTTTACCGATCCTGTCATTGCGGACAAGTACATATCCGGGCAAGGCAAAGTGAGAAGAAAGAAGGGATGGTTTAAGGAAAGACTCCGAAATCAAAAGAGCGTCGAGATGATGAATTGTTTTCACTTTAAGCGGTAATAAATATTTTTTTTCGTGTCGAATCTCGTATTTTTAGTCAACATTATAAAGCACAGAACGTCTAATATGTGGCAGCATTTAATAACAACTTAAGGCGTAGTCGTAATAAGGCCTTATTTTTTTAGTCTAATGATCGACTCGTTTACGAAGGATACCGAATCCTTTCTATTAATATATGTACTGAAGTACCGATTAGTTCCGCGAATATGGGATTTTTTTGCCGCGAATACAGGAATTGGGTCGTAATTTTTTAATCCGCGAATAGTGAAAGCGCGAATAAGGAGCTTTTACTGTATTGCATTGTTGTCTCCTTAAGAGAAAAATATAATATATGTATATAATTGTAATCCTACTTTTCAATAGTAATATTGTAGCAGTCCTACAAATTATAGCAACGGCAAAAGAATCGCAGTTTATACCGATCAATAGTTTCATTTATTATGGGTATTACAGTATACGGTACATATAACGCACTCGAACACACGTAATGAAACATTCGTAAATGCGTATGAAAAATAACAATGAAACGTTGCAAATCTTACTTCATGGAAATTGATTAACAGCGGAACTAGCAAGAATTAATTAAAATAATTATTAATAAAAGCGCAGTAAAAATAATTAATAACTAATTAATAACTATATAATGCCTGCAAAGTACTTAGAGTCCGACAAATTTATATACTTAAAGCGGCAACTTCTATGCATAAGCAAATTATTAGGTTTCCTGATCTCGGCTACTTTGTTCAACGGCGGGTTTTTCGAGTTCCAGTCCCTTTGATAAGGACCTCTTTCATAAAACGGCAGGCCATCTACCTTTGTCCTGTAATCTATAATAAAATTTGTCGACAGCATTAGAAAATAGTCAAATGGTGTACTAGCAAAATGAAGCGGATTGTGATGCACTGGTTATGACACTCTCTTATGAGGATACAGAGCTGCTCCTCACATGCTACAGCTGATAAATCACCAAACATACACACAACACACACACATCTGCCCCCACATCCACACCCACGACTATACCCTAATTTCACTTAATATTATTATTGTTATAGTTTTTGTTTTTTCTGTTAGTAATACAATTATGTTAGTTAGTCCATTATAATTGTCGTCATTATTATTTCCGTATATTTTATAGTCAGCTGGTGTCCGCATGGTTAATAAGTTTGTTAAAGTATATCAGGTTTCTGCGATACAAGTCTAGAACTTAGTGTGGGAACCCACGTTAACTGTTATGTGTGTAAAATGTCTTTTAAAATAAATAAAAAATTATTACCTCTAGTATTTCTTTTTGACCGAATTCCAATATGGGTTCGAACCCTTTTATTATGTGTTGTATGTGTAATTATATTTAAAAAATCAGGTCTCATTGGTTTAAGGGTTGCTCTTCGTGTCCTGGAAAGCACTTTAAGCCGTTGGTCCCGATTGTTGTAATAACATCTATATGATATGAAGCGTCAAATGTCAAGTGTGGTGACTGGTGTAAAGCTTTTATTGTATTTGGTTATGATGGGGCTGGCATGGCCGTTTTGTGACCAATAGCCTCTATATTTATAACAGACAATAAAAAAAATAAAAAGTGTGGTGACGTATAGTAAAACCTTCCCTCGGGAGGAGACCTATGTTCAGCCAGTGCAAATGATACGGGCTTATGATGAAGTCTTAAAGCAAGGTACACAGCAATGAAGTAGGTCGATAAACATGCCCAAGTATATAAATTGAAGACCTAAGAATTTATATTATAATGTATGGTCATTGATAACTAGTATGGATAAATATTAATACAAAGGGGAATACTAATTCTTTTTTGGTTATACTCAACCGCGTTTTTATTTTTACCTGTGTCATAATAATAGAACCTCATCACATAATCAATTACTTGATTTTTTTGTTGTATGTAGTACTAGCGACCCGCCCGGCTTCGCACGGTTGCAATGCTGATGTATCATTCCTATAAACCTTCCTCTTGAATCACACTATCTATTAAAAAAACCGCATCAAAATCTGTTGCGTAGTTATAAAGATCTAAGCTTACATAGGGACGGACAGATAACGGCCAGCGACTTTGTTTTATACTGTGTAGTATGTAGTATATGTAGTATTACTATCTAAATGTAACATTATACATAGTATTGTTTACAAAAAGAGTTGGCCTCAAAGAGACGACAATGATAAATCTACTTCATAAGCATAAGGATGCACTTCAGAAGCAATTGGTCGTAAGTTCTAGTTTACGATAAAGGCACATACGACGAATGTGTCTGACGTATAATGACACATCCGACTTTATGCTACTGAGCTCTAGAAATGTATATTGCAAAATGAGCCTTGAAATAAAATCTAACCTATGTTGTGCGAGCGGGCGCTCCTAACAATTTTGTATGTCATTGTATATACCTACATATTTAAACAGATTGTTCTATCGAAAATAAATCATTTCTCTGAGTATCAACTAGGTACCTACTAAAAATCACGGTGTATATTTATATTAAGAAGACATTTTTATTCACAACATTGTGTGATGTGACGCATTTGAACAGGTAAAATTTACAAGGTAATATAAATCGTCATTGTGTTTTTGCTTTTGCACTACATGAAGTTATTGATCGAACATCTTTATCTATCTATATCTATACTAATATTATAAAGAGGAAAAATGTGTATTCCCTTGGTCGCGGCATCTGGCGTGAACGGCTGGACCGATTTCACTATTTCTTTTTTTTGTTGTGTTTGTAGTTTTCAGGAGAAGGTTCTAATGAAAGAAGAAAATAGAGCGTAAACTTATAAAATACTTAACCACCACATTAAATTGAATAATATAACATTAGCATTGACAACATAGTTTTCTTTTTTAATGTAATCTTATGGCTTTTGGCATAACATTGACTGAATGCATACTGGGCTTAGTGCACATCACGGTTAGTTCAGAGCTATCATGCCGAATATTAAAAGTTCAATTAAATACAGAGTTTTAGTTAAGACAGGACAACGTCTGTCGGGTCAGCTAGTAATTTAATAAGATAGGAGCAATGTGCAACTGGCTATTCCGCAGCGAAAAACGGATATACTGACGCATGCATTACGGCGCATAGTTAATAACAAGCCAAAACCTATTCCATGGAATATAAATAATATTCTAAGACTATCTTGATAAATACTCATATTATAAAGTAGATCACTAAAGATATCTTGTTACTACTTGTTAGCATAATTCGATGACTTCTGACTCCGTTGTTCCATAACGTTGTTGTTTTCACCCACGCAATCGTAGTATGACTCATAATGACAATACATGGAGTTTACTGCCGGTAATAAATTTGATGAAATTAAAGCACACTTGGGATAGCGTCTCGATTAAAATAAAATTTTAAATCTAGGTACCAGTTAATGTGGGTACTTTATTCGAGGTCGTATAGAACAATCTGAAAATAATGGGTAAAATGTATTATATTAATAACTATTAATTTTATATTTAAAAGTTGTCAAAATATTGGCCTGACAGTGAACGACATAGAGAATTCATTGACGGGCGAAGCTAATAATATATAATAAACGAATCAATAAAATACTTATTTACAACTAAAAGTAGCAAAAATTTAAAACTATTCTTAATCTACTTGGCAAGGTTCCCAGATTGCTGGCAGCTTTGCCCCATTCAATGACAATGCTTAGGTATCTGCTGTACAAAATAAATAGCAGCACTCGGGGAACGTGCCACACTAAAGAGGGCCGCTACACAGTTTTTATAAATCAAATAGCCGTGGCCTGCGATTTTACCCGCGTTACTCGGCTCCAGTGGGTCGGAGCGTCATATTTTGTAATCCAGCTTATAAACTAGCCGCCTGCAAACTTTCAGCCAAATCCGTTCAGTAGTTTTAACGTGAAATAGTAACAAACATACAAACATTCTTACAACCTTTCGCGTTTATAATATTAGTAGGAAGTAGGATCAGACTCTCGGCCCATGTATATCGACGCTAAAAGGCACAAACACTTAGCCACTATCAAGGGTACTGTATTTGCGCCTCTTTGAGATTCACCACGTTTCCAGCCGCTATGCCATTTAGTGATATATTATTTTATGACAGACACTCACCCAATTCATTACATAAGCTACAATATTCCAGAATAAGCGTATAGAATGGTCGAACAGGTGTGGAAGTTCAATTTAATATCAGTGTAAATATTGCGCTCAGAAATATTAGTGCGTCTCTGCATTAATTCATTTTCCTGCTTATAAATTGTTTGCATTTTAATATACAATATTAATCCTAATAGGATTAATAACTCCATGAATTTAATACGCTTATGAAGTTTAATATAAAAATAAACGGATTATGCTTCTGCAAACAACTATATTGATTTATTGTTTAAAATACTAAAAGGTTTAAGCTGAACTCAATAGAGTTCAGCTTAAACCTTTTAGTATTTTACTGAGTGGGAGGAAAAGCTTAACGCATTCCCTCCGCCGCGCCGGATACCCCGCTCCCTGATGCGGAGGTCCAACTTGTCCTTCCTATTTTGCGTAGCACGGAGGGCCTTACCACGGAGAAGATACCTCACGTGTGCCTCTTCAAACTGCCGATTTTGTGAGGAGGTACCTACCACGTATTGCTCAAGTTCAAAATGAGGACTCGAAGTAAAATCAATGTCCAGAAATATACAAACATAGTAGGTACTTGTAGATTGCCCGAACGGTCCGGCTGTTACGGTCCCATCCTATTAGTACGTCCCCGGCCGATTATTTACTGTTGCATACTACCCAAAGTAAAAAAAATTGACACTGGACAATTTTTTAAAGGTTGCATCACAGCTGGCTGCGCATCGGAATGGAAACGTAATGGCCGGAACCTATCAGTATGTTGATACGGATATTTTCCATTTGATATTATATTCAACAGTCATATGTAACAAATAATCATAATTATATTTACACATATGTATATGAATATATCTATGGACAATGCAATAGCACGCTGACGCATTTACTAACTCAACTTAATTAGCTTCACGAGTATGATGCGAAACTCAAACTGTCCAGTCGCTTCCCTTTGAATCAGTACGCTGTAGTTCTTAATTCTTTTACATGAGTTATTCGACGTGTAAATTGCCTTTAGGATAGCGCGACCACCGAATAAATTGCATTTCCAACGTGATAGCTTTTTGTTACAAAGTGAAATTAATTCGAATGACTGAGGGTACGTTATTTAGCTTTCAACTTTTGATGTGGCGCGGCGTTGCCTGTTGTGTAAATGGCCCGGTTGCTCATGTAGTAATTTTAAATTGCTTGGATAAATTATGTTAGATAAAGGCTTATGTTTAACTTACCATCAGATATAGTAAAAATGATCACCAAAATTAAACCCGCATTTTAATGTAAAATTGTAACCAAAGTTTTAACATTTCGCTATCGTATTTAAGAAAAATGACTCCAAATAAATCATTGTTAACCCAAAAGTAGTAAATGATCACCAAAAGTAGTAAATGAACACCAAAAGTACCTAAATGTTTTACTAATTTACTATTCGGTTCTGGCACTCGCCGGCCGCTACCGCGGCACCGCTCGCTTCGCTCGCTCGGCTCGTGCGTTTTATGGCCGCAGCTCTAACCTAACCTAACCGATTGTCATTTTTTCATTTTTCATTGATTTTATTAAGGTAGAAATAGCGCAATAATTTGCTCGCTAAGATTTGGTGATCATTAACTACATTTGGTGATCATTAACTACATTTGGTGTTCGAATACAATTTGAAGTGCAGTCGTGAGTAAAATAGCTAGTACTATTACAATTTTAGACTTTATTTTTCTGGTGTCAAGTATATATTTTTGGTGGTCATTATATTTTATCCCTTAGATAAATTGTGACATATACAAAAACTATTTATATTTTCAGTTCAGTATATTCAATCATCATCATCAGCCCGTATAACATGGACTTTACTCCCGAGGGCGGTTTGCTATAGTCTCCTCGTAGTAGTATTATGTTGTAGGTAACACACAAGGAGACGCTGCTGCGCTTTCCCTCATATACGCTTGTTATAGATTATAACAATGGGAAACAACCGCTTAACGTGCTTTCCGAGACACGGAGGATACTGCCTCAAATTTACACAAAGCTTTCTTGTCCGGCGCGGAGAGATCGAACCTACGACCTCGTCATGTTTGTATCGAATAAATTTAAAATCTACTGAACGAATTACAATAATCCTTTCACCAAAAGAATGCTACATTATCCCTGAGTAACATAGGCTTTAAAGACCACCCGTGCGAAGACGGTGTGGGCTTCTAGTTAAAGCATAAAGATAAAAAATGTTCAAAATGTAACCATGTAAGAAAAACAGTAAGTTAAAACAAAAAATTAGTTAATTCTACTTGAGAAAGTCTGTAATACTCTTCTGTTTATAATTTTTGCACTTCATGTCAAAAGCCCGGTCTCTAAATCGACGGAGAAACATAACTTCGTGGCTATCGAATTCGTTTTCGAATGTCATATCATTGTTGAGGAGATGGATAATTGAAGAATTCAGGCATACAAGCAAAAAATAAAACCACCAAATGACTAAAACCCAGTGTTTAAAACGATAATCAACATTTAAATTAATCAGATGTCATAGCTGTTGTTAAGAGACAAATACGTTTCTATGAACATGATTTATTACTCTGTCATTTAATCCTCCTGACCCTTAGTTTGCAAAGAACCATCCGATGCCCTCGTAGACCCGAAGTCCGAGAGGCCCGCGAACTCTAAAGTAGAGCGACAGTTGCACAAAACTCTCCTAAAATACCGACGACCGCCCTGAGCCGAGGTCCAAGTTTATCGTTTTTAAACCATTTATTAAGCCTCACCTTTATGCCCAGTGAAGTAGCAAAGCCTCGTGGCTAACTACGTATGTCCATCCAAAAAAAAGGGTCATTTAACAGAAAAATAGTTAATGTAGTATTAATATTTTACTGTTCAGAAACATAATTTTGGATGTACAGGAATCTTATTTTAATTCATGTTTCTGAAACAAGTTTTACAATAAAGATAAAAGCCTTTTAGTTGTTTATTTAATTGAATAGATTTTCAGAAACCAAGTATTTGTTTTATAAATCTAACAGGCCATCAAACTAAAAGGATAAAGCAGATTAAATTTTATTCAATTTCATTGAGGTTCATGTTCGCTATATTAAATAAACTAGTCGCATTTTTTTCTTAAAAGATTACTAGATTTTTTTTGCAAACTACCATTATTCTTCTTAACGAGTGGGTTATGTTGGTAGTGCAATGGGTGGTGATCGAACCCACGACCACACGATCGCAAGTCCGACTGCCTAGCTATTGGCCATTAGGCTACAGCCGCTTAATTATTATTATATTTATACCATTTCTAGATACGCGTAAAGAAAACACTTTTAGTCCAAAAATAATAGAGCTTATTATCTACACGTAATACATCGGAAGGTCAAGGCGAGGTCAGTAATGCTGGGTTACTGTAGAAAGCGATATCAGCGAATCCGCAATGATATGATAACCTTGTCGAGGCCATCTGCCTTGCTATTGGACTACATGGCATACTTATCGCATCATATATGCATAAGTGTAACGACTACAGTAATGTAGACTATTACACATTTTACAAACGAGAAAATTGTTTAAGAATCGACCGTTGGTAACCGACAAGTCGCTAACATCCATCGATAAATACTTTGTGATACACTTGCCTCCCACGACAGTGTTGAACCGCAGTTAACTAGACCCAATTAAAAATTCACGATGATCGAATTATGAGTATAGGGGCATCTATGTACCTGTTTTTGTGTGGCATTACTTAAACACAGTGAGTCGTAATAAACTTATACCTAGTGATGACGACCTTTTTTTCGGACGGACATTATCCGGTTAGCCAGGAAGGTTTTCCTTCTTCACCGGGCATAAAAGCGAGCAGAGCTCAAACCT
This sequence comes from Nycteola revayana, assembly GCA_947037095.2. Lineage (NCBI taxonomy): Eukaryota > Metazoa > Arthropoda > Insecta > Lepidoptera > Nolidae > Nycteola > Nycteola revayana. The sequence continues at coordinate 26,672,374 of OX344842.1, read as the reverse complement.
AAATAAATGGTTTAAAAACTGCAAACTAAGCAACCTCAGCAAAAGGGCGCCCCCGTGGGGCGTATACCTCGGCTCAGGGCGTACCTTGCGTATGAGGGCGCCTCCGGTGTTTTTGTTAAGGGAGTTTTGTGCAACTGTTTGACTTCAGATCGACGAGGGGATCGGAAGGTTCTCTGCAAACTAAGGGTCGGGAAGACGAGGGGGGATGCGTCATATTCGCGGGCGCACTCTTCTTCGGCGGGTCGGATAGAGTGGTCTTTGTGTAGTGGTGCTAGTTTCTTGCAGTGTTTGTACTGCAAGTTGTTAAGTTGTGATCTCGTCTTCCGGGTCGTCTAGGACGCCTCGAGGCCGACGGTGTTTGATGACGACCAGGAAGCAATAATATGTTTAGCGTAACACTGCTATTTCACGTTCATACATTTAAAGTTGTTAACATAAATGAAATATTAAAAAGTATTGGTTACATAAAAGAACACCTGTGTCCTAGAGTCCATACATCTCATTGAGCAAAAGTAAGTGAAAGGTTATTGGATAATTCGTTAGGCATCCCAGTCACACGCAGCGTCGCAGATTAATACGTGATAGTATAGGCATTTTTGTCACACCTTAAGCCGCATTTGTTTATCTATCATAATATTATATATACTTGTACCTACTTTAAATTTATTCTTGACATCATCCAATTTTAGCTAAAATACTAAACAAGTACGATCAGTTGAATATCAAAAGGATACCGTAAAGCTGTAATAGCAGCATTTGGATAAACATGATGACAATTATTAAATTCTAACGTTCTCAAGCGTTCTCAGTAATAAAGAGGTGTGGTTCAAATACCTCAATAAGATATTTTAATTAATATGAAAGCTTCGGAAATAATTGATCTTTAACTATGAAATTGCCGTTTTGTTTGAAAAAATTTAAACGATTTTTTTTCATGTATCTTTTTAATTTGTAATCGATGTGATGATGCATGGGTGATTATGCAATCAATGCACCTTTGCCAACGCAGTGGCAATTTATTGACGCCCTTCTTAAAGAAATCAGCTGGAACCCCTTCCAAAAATTCAATACCCGAGAGGCAGTACAAAATGCCTTTGAAGAATTTGTTGCCCCCCGGCAACAAATTCTTCAAAGGCATTTTGTACTGCCTCTCGGGTATTGAATTTTTTTCCGCCAAGAAGTTATCCAAATTCTGGAAAAAGTAGTAGTCTGGAGACCGTCTGCTGTGCAGTATGAGGTCGCGCGTTGTCGTGCAGGAGCAGCGGAGACGAGCGATTGACCAATGCTGGTTGGAGATGTGCCAGCTTTTCCATCATTGTGTTCAGTTCTTCACAGTACACGTCTGCAGTAATGCTCACCCCGTTTGGTAAGAAGCTGTGATGAACCGGCGCTAGACCATTTCATAGGTAAAGACCTAATAATATCAACGCGTTAAGAGCAACGCGTCATCGAAGCATAAGGTCGAATGTGCCATTATACGCAAGTGCATTATAATTATTTATACTAACGTCGCATAGCGATTTAATTTGAGTAATTTCCTTTCTTCAAACAATTAAATGCGAATTTGTTGCTATTGTTTATCTAAAATCAGAAAACAGACATGACGTGCCGTTTATAATTATCGCACTAAAGTAACACTCTACCTACTTAGTTAATAATTCCCTTTTTATTTCAGTTTGTTGGGAGTTGAGATCTGCGGTAAAAGATTCAATGTCTGTCAGTTATTAATCTGATGCTTAAAAATAGTTTTGATATTTATATCTAATAGAGTTTCGGGGGCAGTAGAACAAAATTACGTATGCGTACTATATATATTCTCCTAAGAAGTCAGATTCACAGAATCGTAGCAGCAATTAAATTATGTCATACATAAAAAGTCAATAATTGTTGTATTGGAAACAGTAATCATTAACAATTTATTTATACCTCACTATTCAAATACCTACAAGAATGAGGAAAAATAAAACTGAAGTTCTGACTGATGTTGCACTTATGTTTACTTTGGCTTATCCAAACATAGTGTTAAACGAGTCTCCATCCTGACGTAAATCTGTCTGAATTTAAATAAACGCTAGAAAGCACTAGATAGAAGCAATAAACCTATCCCTACTTAATATTATAAATGTCAATAAAATTGCAGTCATATCCTTGGAGGTATTAGAAGTAACATAGTGATATTGGCTTCAATGCGAGCGAAGCCGCGGGTAAAAGCTAGTTGTTAATATATTTACTAGCTTAACCTGCATTCTTCAGATGTATTAAAATTTTGCAGGTCCATGTTGTAACCCACCAAAAACCGATGAGAAACGCGACCAAATATATATTTATGTATGCTTTCCTTTTAAACAAGTCTTTAATGCCAAATGTATATAAGCTTATTTTGTACTAACCTTATTTTTTATATATAAAATAACCGGTTTCGTCCGCGTAACTCCCGTTTCCGTAGGAACTTCATGATTAAATATCTTTTAGCCTTTCTCGATAAATGGGCTTTCTAACAATGCGAGTATTTTTCAAATCGATCCAATAGTTGCTGAGATTAGCGTGTTCAAGCCAACAACTATTCCGCTTTATTTATAAGTAAGTGCACGAGTCCACTTACCACACCCGTGCGGGGTGGTAAGGTCCCGCCTTGGATAAACACGGGTAGAAGTTCATTTAAAAAAAAATTGAATAAACATATATGGAATTATGGATTGGCTCAAGCTGATTTTATATGAAATAAATGTATTCTGTTGCAGTGTCACGGCTTATATTAATATTTCGTTTAGATTGACATCGCTTAATCATAATATCTTTTGAATGCAACGGCTGATGAAAATAATTCAAGAATTAGTCTACAGGTATTTAAACATTCTGAATAAGAAATAATTTATTTGGATAAGGATTAATACGAAGACATGAATAACGTGGTATTTTAGACACGGTCTGGTTTTTGTAAACGATTCTTACAAAAATAAGTATCATAGTCATAACGACTATAGTTAGCTGATGGTATCGCGCAATTTTTTTTATAGATATTGATATGTTCTTTAATATTGCAGAACATTTATTTGTTCTATCATTCATAGCTTCTGCAGTGCATGCGATGAAAGACATTTCATGGCATTTTTTTCATACGTTGGCTTACATTATTAAAGTTTTAGAAGGGATCCCTAATTCTTTCTATTAAAATACATAGCCTATGTCACTTACAAATGACGTGGATTTCTAATGGTAAAAGATTTTTTTTTTAATCGGTTTAATAGTTCCAGAGATTATCCCATACAACATCACAAGCTTAACCTCTTTATTATACTAGTATAGATATACATTTTCACATAATTTACATATACTGTGTATAGAAACATAAATAAATAAAGAAAAGATTTTCAAATGTGTTGGTAATATTAAAAGACACAGGTCAACTGGTAACTTTGCTTCATAGGGAGGAAGAGCGTATTAAAATCATTCTTTATTAATGCCCTAAAAGCAAACACTGTACCAGTGTTAAGCTAAGCCGGGTGTTTCACTTCATTTTACATCCAACATTTTATTTTCTTTAACTGTAGGTAATAAAGCACATGTCGGGATTATTTCTTTCCTTTTTCCTGAATACATTTTTATATATAATGTATTGATCGGCGTGCTACACAGGACTGAACGTATAATAAAAATGCGAATTTCTAGCAGGATGCGAATAATGCCAAGTATTGTGCGATTGAATAGTAGAAGAATGAATCCGATTTACTCACACGGACCGTCTACTAGAATGCATGTGGGATTTGCGGCTTTTATTTACGATAAGAGCATTAAAATATGTAACAAAAATATAGAATAAATCGTTTATAGTGAAGGTATTATAACAAAAGCGTGGCGTTAGTAATCGTGCGTGAACCTTTTTCTCAATCAAAAATTGTGGTTAGTTATCGTGGTCACTTTTGTTAAGAATGTATTCAATAGTTACTGGATAAACAAAACACGAGGGAGGTTGAGTATTATTAAAATAGAAGAAGAAATTCGATGATGTTTGTAACTACAGTTAGTATTTTAATCTTTTCTGATGATATGATTAATACTCATCACATATATTGCACTGAACTCCAAGAAACACGACTACACAGAGACCGCTCTATCCGACCCGCTGAAGGGACGTGTCCTCCCTTGCTCACCAACCTTTCGTTTGCTAAGAATCGCACATAACGCACTAAAAATCTAAAAGTAATTAATCCTCAATCCTCAGATAGCGATCTCACTGGGTCGAGGTCCAAGCCCCACAGGGGGTGCCCTCATACGCCCGTTACTTAGCTTGTAGTTTTAAAACCATTTAACTAAGCTGGAGTCCTGCTCGCCTTTATGCTACACCAGCTTCCCACGCGAGGGTTACCCGCGTAGCACCCATTCCCGTGGGAACTTCATAATTAAATATAGCCTATGTCATCTGGGTATAGTGTAGCTTCCCAAAAGTGAAAGAATTTTTCAAATCGGTCAAAAAGTTTCAATACAAACAAACAATAAAATCTTTCGTCTTTATCTATACTAATATTATAAAGCTGCAGAGTTTGTTTGTTTGTTTGTTTGTTTGTTTGAACGCGCTAATCTCAGGGACTACTGGTCCGATTTAAAAAATTCTTTCAGTGTTGGATAGTCCATTTATCGAGGAAGGTTATAGGCTATATTTTATTTTCAAAAAAGTTGGGGATCCGTAAGAAAATTGCGTTTTTGTAACCCAAGGTGTAAAAGCGAAAACCTTTTTATGCGTGCGCTGCATAACTATTGACAATAGAACAAAATGATGTACTACGGGTTTGTAGGTCTTATTAAGATCTACAAAAAAGTCCGCGAGAGCATATATCTAACTATCATAGTTTAGTCACAATAACCGCTTTTATGTTCATAAAAAAATATTAAATCGTCTGAAGAAAGAAACTACGTTAAATGTATATCATTATATTAATCCTTATCCAAATTAAGCATAATGTTATTAAGGGTATTTATGTAGAAGTAAAATACTTTTTGTTTTATTCCAATCGGACATTTCGTTGAGAAATTATCACGAGTATAAAAACGCAAGGAATTGGTACCTAATAAAGAGTTATTTGCCGTAATAGATAAAGCTGAAGAGTTTGTTTGCTTGAACGCGCTAATCTCAGCAACTACTGGTCCGATTTGAAAAATTCTTTTAATGTTATATAGCCCATTTGTCGAGGCTATATTTTATTATAAAGTTTTTATGGGAACGGGAGTTACGCGGGTGAAACCGCGCGCGGAAAGCTAGTAGGTAATATTTGTATAGAATATCTCTGCTGAAAAACAACATTAAGCGCCGCGCACCAGCATACATACATACTTAAACAACATAATATAGCCTCTTAACTAACAAATTACTGGAGTTGTTTCATGTTATAAGGGGTACTCGAGCTTTGCGCTACCTATCTTATTAAAGTTCCGTACCCGAAGGGTAACAACTGGTCTGTCTGCCTGTCTGTCTATCACCAGGCTGAATCTCAAGAACCGCGATAAATAGACGGATGAAATTTTCACAGATGATGTATTGGCTTATTCCACATTTCCCCATTGACAATCCCCATTGATGGGGATAAGTGAACTTTTTGTTCACTTTTCCCCGTTGACGGAAAATTTTTATATGATGGGGATTAGTGAACTAAAAAGTTCATTAATCCCCATTAGGTACTTTAAAAATAAATTACTATATTATTATCTTGTATTTTTAATTTTTATAAGGTAAGGACTGAATTATTTATTATTTTTATAACGAAATTAAATTGAATTTAAGCCTGATTGAACAAACCAAAATGACTTACTTATTTTTATTTTTATAATTACTAATCCTAAAATCCTAAAATTTATAAAAACTAAGGGACATATGGCTGATAGATGGGCAGCAGCATCTATTAGCTCAAGGTTTACATCTTATTGCGATCACCAATCCGTCTGCCAAGCGTGGTGATTATGGCAATATCCGTCTACGATCCTGGCTTGCCAAGGTCTGTTAAGAGGAGGCCCATGTTCAGCAGTGGACGTAAACGGGCTGTTGATGATGATGATGATAATAGGTAGGTAGATTACCTACGCTGAAAATATTCAACATTCTACAACTGCTACAAAAAAAAAAGATTTTACTAATTAATATGTCAATCAATTTTAATATTTTAAAATACTCGCATTCGTGGAATGTTGCCGTCGGTGGCAGAGCGATACCGCGTAACTGACAGTTGGTAAAAGGTTAATTAATTTATCGGTCAATAATTATTTACTTGTATTAAATGGCAAAATATCAGTTTGCTATAGGTGTTTTTGCATTTTCAACCTTATTAGCCTTTGTCACTTTATCATCATCGGCCCGTACAACGTCCACTGCTGAACATGGACTCTATTTTCGAAATTCAAGTTTGAAATTTAAGCGAAATTAAATGAAAAAATGGTTGAATTAAAATATGAATATAATTATTCTAATACGAAAATCATACGTAAAAACGATAACCACACAATGATACTTTAAAACATGAGAAGACTATAAAAAGGTTTCGAAAAATATATATCTTGTAAAAAAAAAAAACTGGTCAAGTGCGAGTCGGACTCGCGCACGACTGGCTTCGTACCATTTTCAAGCGTCTACCTGTTGCCGTTATTAATATCGAGCCAAAAAAGAAGTTTGTGGTATGGGCGCCCTTTTTAAATATTTATTTTATTTTTAGTACCTATTTGTTGTTATAGCGGCAATAGAAATACATTATCTGTGAATTACAACTATATAGCTATCGCGGTTCTTGAGATATAGCCTGGTAACAGACAGACAGCGAAGTCTTAATAATAGGGTCCCTTTTTTATGCTTCGGGTACCGAACCCTAAAAAGGCCTGTTACCCAGCAGCGAGTCGCCAACATATAAAACGATTGCTAGAATAATGTGACTAATTATAAAAAGGTTAACAGGGTAACAGATTCCATGTCTTAATAATATTAAATTTGTCACCGTGCAATAAATACTTGGTAAAGGGAAGGTCACCTCATAATATATCTATCAATTTCTAATATCGATATATTCTTTATAAATATATACAGCTGAAGAGTTTGTTTGTTTGCTTGAATGCGCTTATCTCAGGAACTACTGGTCTGATTTGAAAAATATCATATTATTATAAAGCCTATTTATTGGGAAAGATTTAAGGCTATTTAAGAATGAAGTTCCTACGGGAACGTGAATTACGCGGGCGAAACCGCGCGCGGAATCTAGTAATATAGTAATGATATAACCTTTAGTTGCATTGCCATGGAATATTCCAATAACATCGTTTACTAATCTTACTCGAGTTTCAATTCAATTAAAAACACAAATAATAAATACAAATCCCTTTGTGAATGAGAGCAGTGCGCATTTTTACGTTAGGATTTTTCATTTATTTCATTCCTATACGGATGACGAATGAAACTGGAGAAGTCATATTGACAAATAATTGAAAAATATTTGATATAAAGCTCCTTTGACAGCGAGGTTTCAAACAAATATCTGGAGCTCAGAAGCATACAGTCGGATATGCTATTTTACGTCAGAAACATTCGTCGTGGCATTGGTTTTTTTTTTTCGACGGACTTTTGTAATTTGCCCTGATGCTTTTGCTACTTCACCGGGCATAAAGGCGAGCAGAGCTCCAGCCTAGATAAATGGTTTAAACACTACAAACTTAGCAACCTGCGCAAGAGGGCGTCCCCTGTGGGACTTGGACCTCGGCTCAGGGCGGTCGCTGTCGGGGAGATTGAGGGATTATGGCTTTTAGTTTCTTTAGGGGAGTCTTGTGCAACTATCGCTCTCCTTTACAGTTCGCGGGCCTCTCGGACTTCAGATCTACGAGGGCATAGGAAGGTTCAAAGCAAACTAAGGGTCGGGAGGGCGAGGGGGGACTGGCACTTGCTACCTGGCTTCTAAAGTATCAGTAATAGTAGTATTATTTCTACACAATACACATGCAAAACTGTTACAACAATAACTCGCATAGCTTTTGTACTGGCTATAGATTAAAGTGAAATCATGGATATGGAGGAAAAACATTCGCAGTTAACAATAAGAAATAATACAATGAACATGATAGAATAGGAAACAATACTTACGTAATGACTATAAAACCAGTAACACTTATAATACCAGAGACGGTGTGCATAATTTACTCGGCATTGACATAAATATAATACTTTTACGGTTTTAATTTTATACCTAATCTATACATATGAAAGTAAGAAAGAAAATACATTTATTTACGGCACATACAAGGTAATAAAACATAAAAATTGATTATTTCTACTACAGTTATATCCTTACTTAATATTATAAACGCGAAAGTTAGTGAGTATGGATGTATGGATGTTTGTTACTCTTTCACGCAAAAACTACTGAATGGATTTGGCTGAAACCTTGCACGGGGATAGTTAATAAGCTCGATTTGTAGGCTACAACAAATCACGCTCCAACCCTTTGGAGCAAAGTAACGCGGGTAAAACCGCGGGGCGCAGCTAGAGCACCATAAATGGGCACTGGCTTCAGCATTAAGCTAAATCAATAATCTAAAAGATCATTGCGACAGCGCTGGTTTTCTAGCCAGCCTCAGTTTTGACGCCAATATAATCCAATAAAAACGTATAGTTAAAAATTGGCAACAATGCATTCAAAAATTAAGATAATAAGAATTCTAACCATATGAATAATATTACTTCTGACTGATTGTTATTAATTGTTAATAAAAATTGTAATTATTTTAAATTCTATATCACTTACTCTATGGATATAAGTATTCAAATAGTAATAGTGATCTTATAATAAACATTAACCTTTTTGATGTAAATCTAAATTGTACATTTTTTAAATCATATTTTATCCTAATTTAATCATTATTATTATCTATTCAATATGCTTTTTTAATTTAAATTGTAAAATAATTTTATCCAACATATTTAAATATAATTGTGTTGAATTTTATAATTATTTTTTTGCCCATATATTAGTGCATGCAATGCTCTTATGTAAGTGGTGTGACATTTAGACTTAAGTTCACATTGTTGTTTCTTCTTTAATGGAACAGTGTACCAAGCCAAAAAAATAAATAAATAAACAAATTTTATCCTCAAATTGAGATTTGTAGTTGGAAAGTTTACCAACAAAAAATAAACCAAAATAAAAACTAAATTACTAATAACACTAATCAGAAAGATAACAGCGAATGAATTTATAAACAATACAAACAACATAAAATTCTAATGATATAAAATTAAGAATTAAAACAATGATGGGCACCCCGGCCAATTGAAGAAACGTCCCTACGCACGGCGGGAATACAAAAATTCAAGATGTCCACATCAAACCATGTCACAAAATGTACTAACTTTTTAAGTTGTTTTGAAATAATAAAAGAATACTTGTGTACAATGATTTTGATGTGTTGTAATAATAATTAGTTGTGAGTGTAGTGTATAATTGTTTGAATTGGAGTATATACATATGTGTAATGTGTATGAACATCATGTAGAGTTCAATTTCTTAAGGTGAATTTAATTGAATTTATCTACAGTACGATGTGACTTAGTAAAGTTACTGCTATACAAAGTGTCTCGTCCTTCGCCGCAAGACTAAAATTAATTAAAGCATATTGCCACCTCCCAAATATTAAAACTGTAGAGGTAGATTGTCTGTACATAGAAAAAACGCAAAATAACGAGTCAGGGAGATGTAAAATAGAACACATCCAGATTTTTGTTTCCTCGTCTGTTTGTACGGGCTAATCTCCAAAACTATTGGACCGATTTAAATTACATTTTGCATAGCGGTACCTTACATCCCCGGTAAACATTTGTTTTTTTTTAATCAAAGGAAATTTATGAGTTCCTGTGGGATAGATACAAAACCAAAGAAATAACAATCACCAAGCGGACAAAGTCGCGGGCAGGCTGTTTAATTTTCAAAGAAAATTTAATTTTAATCCAAGAAGAAGCAAGAAGGGTTCGTAGTTTCGAACTGCATACAAATTTCGAACGATTACCACGTTACAAAATGTAAATAGTTGCGGTACATTTTATGCTTGTATTTTTTTATTTACACTGACATATTCACGATACGCTTAACACATTGAAGGATAGGCTGCTACGAGACTGTTTTTGTATTTTGTGGTCCAGGTAAATTTCCATCACAAACACTATAGCGTTCAAAGTACTATCCATCAACTGTGGAACCAGACATTGACAACATTTCGTGAATCTATAGAGCATTGACGAATACGGAGATTAAAATGAAATTCCAACACGTTATTGAAATATACCCAGTTTCTAAAAGGATGATCAACGTCCAACGTCAAAATGAAGTATTCAGTCAAGTTTCAAATAAGTTTGTAAAAGCATGATAAATTTAAATATTATATTTTAATATAAATTAAATAAAAAAATCGTGTTGAATGATGTAATAAAAAGTTTTATTTTCAATCGAATAATAAACTTTTTTGTAACCGGATATGCATACTCATATTATAGACGCGAAAGTTTGTGAGCATGTCTGGATGGATGAATGTTTGTTACACTTTCAAAACTACTAAACAGAACTCACTGGCATTTTGCACGGGCATAACTTATAGGCTATATATAATACATCAGCCTACGGATAAAACCGCTAGGCGCAGCTAGTGGATTCATATTTCAGAAGCAGAATTTGAATTAACAACGAAATTAACAGCTATGTTAGTTGATTGTTATTTTGATTAGGACTAGCCATTTCGGTTTTTACCCGAATATGTAATTTTTCCGTAAGAATCTTTCATAGTCCTAAATAATTTAGGTTTCTTATAAACCTTTTTCACTGTTCCCGCGAACACGACGCGTCCCCCCTCACCCTTTCGACCTTAAGCTTGCAAAGAACCTTCTGATGACCTCGTAGACCCTAAGTCTGAGAGGCAAGCCTAATGTAAAGTAGAGCCACAGTTGCAAAAAAAATCCCTAAATCTAGTTATCCGAGCCGACGTCTAACCTTCACTGGGGCTCCCTTAAGCTGAGTTTGTAGTTTAAAACTAATGGCCAACTACATATGTTCGTATTCTCAATCGCTCATATTTTTTTCGAATAATGATATCGACATAAGGAAACAGTGGTCCGGGGACCGTGGGGTGCTGCGTATTTAAAATAAAATACATATTTCGTAATCAATTCACTCGCGCATCATTCTTATTATTGTCTTGTATCTAAATATATAAAATACAATGTATTTTTTTATAAATACTGTATATCTTAATATGTTTCATGCCCTCTCAGAGCCCCGTACCAGCCTTGGCCCGAGGCATTTTGTCCGTCCTACCACTCACTTGTTACGCCACTTTTCTCTATCTTAGCAACACTGTATTGGTACCTATTATTTTTTGGAATACATTATATTCCAAAAACAAATAACATAAAAATGTTACCTACGTAAAAGCATTATTAATGGTTACCAAGATACAAATCTATTTCGCTGCAACATTTCCTAGTGTCGAAGTAACATGTGTAATATAATAATTAACGAAGATAGACACGCAACTTATGACACGATAGAAGTAATTACTAGACTAGAAGAAACTCATGTTTTAATTGGATCCGTTTGCTGTGCGGATAAATTAATTTACCTGTGTTCAATATCAAGTCATAACAACGATGCAAATACAAATGTGAATTCTATAGTGATGTATTTTTAACCTATATTTGGTCCCTTATGTCTGTTTTTATTCTACCTCTAAGTATTTACTTGTAGAGGAACTTTGAACATTCGCCAATTTTACACAAGACCTTACTAATGTGACTAAAACATTGCTATATTACAAACTAAGGGCCCGCCTCCGCACCGGTGAACTTTTATTTAAAATATTTTTGCCTTAACACCTTTGTGGATTAGCTCAAACTGATCATAATCTTGAAAGTCTTGTAGCCAAGATCCAACACGAAATCGGAAATCTTACAGAAAGAATTGTCTTCTATTGCAGTGTCACGGCTTATAATAATATTTTATAGGTTGGGAAAATTATCGCTCTTCGCATTAAAGTATGTATGAACTTGTAATAAAATCTCTTTGGCTATACTATTTGTATCTGGCTGGTTTTGGTATCATTGAAAGTTTACATTTTAAAGAACATAATTCCAAATTCAAATTAGGAAAATGTGTGATTTTCATTTGTTTTTCGTATTGTCAAGATGAGTGATTTTAATAAATTCGATACATTTTAAAATTTTACTACAAAAAAGCTAAAAATGCAACGCAAGCCGCGAAAATAATTTGCGATGTTTATGGACCTAGTACAGTGTCTGTGAGAGTAGCACAAATTTGGGTTAAGCGTTTTCAATCCGGAAATTTTGATGTCAAAGATGCACGTTGCTCTGGTCGCCCTATTACGGATAAAATGGATGCCATTTTTGAAAAAGTGGAGCAAGATCGGCATATCAACAGTTACAACGTAGCTGAAGAACTGAAAATTGACCACAAAACAGTTCTGGCGCATTTGAAAAAAACTGGGTACACAAAAAAGCTCGATATTTGGATACCTCACTAGCTCACTGAAAGAAACCTAAAAAACCGTGTACTCATTTGTGATTCTTTATTACGACGTAATGAAACCGAACCATTTTTGAAGAAGCTGAAGTTTTCATCATGCTAACGCTAGACCTCACACATCTTTAGACACGCAGCAAAAATTAAGAGAGTTTGGCTGGGAGGTGTTAATGCATCCGCCGTATGGTCCTGACCTTGCACCTTCAGATTTCCACCTGTTTCGGTCTCTTCAGAATTCTTAAGGCAGTGTCAGGTTAACATCACGAGAGGACTGCCAAAACCACTTGTCGCGGTATTTTGATCAGAAGTCTCAAAATTTTTATAGCAATGGGATCATGACCCTACTCCCTACCTACAAGATGGCTAAAAGTTATCGAACAAAATGGTACCTAAATACTTCGTTAAATGTAAATTAACTTATTATTTAGATTGACGTTTTTTGTAATATCTTTTGTATGCAATGGCCGATTTTAATAATTCAAAAAGTAATCTACAGGTACTGAATCAGTCTGAAATAAGAATCATTTTATTGGAATAAGGATTAATACGAAAACATGAATATCGTGGTCTTTTAGCCAGTCTGGTTTTTCTACGGCTGGTAGTCATAGTAACACAACTACTATATTTAGACAAATGGTACCGCGAAGTTTTTTAATATAAATATATATTAATATGTTCTTTAATATTGTGGTACATTGTTTTTGTTCTATCATTCATAGTTTTCGCAGCAAATGCGATAAAAGATTGAAGTTAAATTGTTTCTAGTAGATAATATAGCTTATGTTACGCAGGGATAATGTAGCATTCTAATTGTGAAATTATCGTAATCCATTCAGTAGTTTTTGAGTTTATACAAACAAAAATACCTACTTTTCCTCTTTACAATATTAGTACAGATATGATTATTTTTAACTTTTCAGTGCAGCATTTCATGGTAGTCTTATCCGTGTCGGCTTTAATTTTCACGTTTGCTGCTCGGAGAATTAAAGTTGTTTACTCGTATTTCTGCATGACATCACACAACGCTTGTGTCGGTACAACCGATTTAGCACCGTATTCGCTCTTACCGCGTCTAGAAGTTTGTACTAATTACAAACTGTTCAAAGTAGATTCACACCATGCATGGTATTCGTTAATGCAACTTACATTCCCTTACTTACGTACGCAGTGGGCCACGAGGCTTTTGTTACTTCACCGGGTATAAAAGCGAGTAGAGCTCCAGTCTTAATAAATGCTTTAAAACTACAAACTGTGGGGCTTGGACCTCGGCTCAGGTTGGTCCCTGGCGATGATATTGAGGGATTATGACTTTTTAGGAGAGTTTTGTGTAACTGTCGATCTACTTTACAGTTCGCGGGCCTCGCGAGAGTGAGGGAGGACGCGACGCGTTCAAGTGCGGACTCTTCTCCGGCGGGTCGGATAACAACTTATACTCCGAACTCCTATCAATGAGTGGATAACAGAGGCGACGGAACACTCCTTCGAATCCGCGGCTTAACACCCAAACCCTTTGGTTGTTGCAGAATTCACCGTTGACCTCGGGGCATGCTCCCTGCCAGCGAGGGCATCTATTTGCGAAGATTGCTTAGTTTGTAATTTTTTAGGAATCATTTAATATAACCCTTCTCGCAATTATGCCAGGTGGAAAAATAAAATTTTCGTGTTTAACTACATTTAATACACATATCTGCTCGAAAAAAAACAATAGTAATATGTTTAGTGATGTCAGTGGAAGTGTTATCTGTTACAAACAGGTTTTCCCATCTACACTGTCGTTTTATAATTTTTATTATTTATAGCCGATAATTAAAAAAAACGTAGCTCGATTACGACAATTTGTAATTGTTTTATAATACCATGACTTCAGAGGCTTTGCCTTTCCTTATACAAATGATTAACGAAATCTGAACGGCTATTGCGTCTTTGCCAGCGCGATAGATGATATTTATAGATGAATGTGAACCTAGAACTTGACATTTGGTAGAAGCCAATGCACTCGCTCCCAGCCGCCCCTGACGCCGATTATTCTGTTATACACTATGTGGGTGTCTAGTACCGATCTAGTGAATGGAAGTTATTATATTGTTGTCGTTTCTGCGTATAACATACACAACGAGTATTGTAGTCATTACTGCATTTGCATCAACTCTTTTACATTAGTAAACGGTTTTGATAAGTATGAATTAATTAATTTATAGTAACACTCATCATTAAAAAGTAAAAAGGATCATAAAAGGAGCCAAATATTTTGAAAGTAGCTTATATATTGTAATCTAAAGGCAATTTGACAAATACATCGATTCAGTGGATGTAGGATACCAATTATATCTTTTTTTCTTTATTTAAAGATCTTGTTCACATCAGAATATGCCGATCTATGATATTTACAAACTTAGAAATAAGATATATATACTTACAAACATATATTATGTGAAAGTTGTAGGAACATTTTTAATAAATAAATTTACATGTAGGTATTAATCAATCACAGCCATATCGGATAAGAATGAAAATAATTTCAAAGAGCATCACCAGCTGCGGGATTCTTTCATGAGAATTTTACGTTATAAAATGCAGAAAAGTAAACAGCATATCCTATATAGCAGTATGTACAGCACGTTCGGCATTGCACAAATAAACATTGTTTGAGCAACCGGCGACGGATTACCTCGGCTTTTATATAAAATGTATATTATTTCGACGAGTTTTATTAAAAAATGCCACGAGGATAAGTTGGTATTTACTTTGTTTCATATTGAATTCACACGATGATTAAAGTTATTCAGCTCTACTTCAACCTTGTGTTGTCGGTTCCATTCGGATTTTGGACAACTGTTTGTAAATATTTTATTTAAACAGAGAATTTACTGCCAATACTAAAAAAAATGAGTATCTTGCTTTAAGTGAAAAATGTTTTTTTTTTGTGTGGAGATTTTAATGAGAATTTATTTATAACAACAAAACATACAAGTAAGTCTGTTCCATTTATTAGACGCGTTTAGACCATAAATTAATTTTACCAAAGTTTTTATTAATTACTGATTATTTTTTTATTAATAGTAGGTACCTACTATTTCTACACTTAAAAAAACCTAATTTATATAAAATTAAGCTCAAACTGAGCCCGACCGACTTCAATAGTGACTTCCTTCCTTCAAGCCCCCCTTTTAGCCCCTTACAAGCCTTTTTTCGCTATATAAAGCAGATTTATTAACAAAAATAGTGTAGAAAGGTCTTAGGTTCTACACTATCTGTGTACCAAATTTCAATTGTTTCAGTAGTTTTGGCGTGAAAGACCGACAGACAGACAGACTTCCTTTCGCATTTAAAATATTATACAGTAAGGATAGTAAGGATTATTATGTTCTGTGGATTACAACGTGAACAATAATAATTTAATGTTTTTAAAAGTACCCAGATATATCTGACCTACTGCATTAACCCTACTCAGTGGCATATGGCACTGTGTGACGCGTCCGTCGCACTATACTATCCATACGCTCGCTCACGATATTCTTTGCGGGAGGGAGAATAAACCTTTACGCGGTACCAAAAGAGGCCATTAAGCCCTTTGACACCAGACTACGTGTAAAAAGCACAAACAAACTTACAAAATGTTGTATTATATATAAAGACTATTTAATTAAATATGAGTGAGAGTGAGGTGCTTTCAAAATATATGGCTTTCTTGTAATAAACAATATAATATATTAATATGTGTAGTGAGAAATTTCTATTAATACAATAAAATGATTGATTTTTGATTATTTTCACTAAAAATAAAATTACATTAACTATACAAAATATACTGTATGAGATGCCTCACACTTCGAGATAGGCGCACCTTATGGCAAATATGGCAAGCCTTTAAACACATTAGATATTTTCAAGTATTGAAGTAATATTATGTTTTGTGTGGAAAAATAAATTGTATTATTTACAGTATTTTTTTTTTGCTAACATAATCACTATACGCAGTACGTATTAAAGAGACGGCATATATTTTAGAAGAACCTCATGATAATGTAGGAAGTATGTACTTAGTATTTGGACCTTGAATTAGAATAATTTCGATTTCAATCGCCTATCAAAACCAAATTAAATCAAGGACAAACAAATCCTCATTTTTCAAGCGATAGTGTTAATAACGATACAATACGGAAGTGGATGAACAGGAGCAACATTTTTTAAACATTTCATCTAGCAACTCCGTTTATTAGATTAGATTTATACGTAAAACAAGAATTATGGACTAACAATTTGAGTAAGCATTGATTCCTTTATTCAAGTTAAAAGTAAATGTACAGCGCAGTAATTATATGCAGATATTACATCTGCATGTTAGCAGTTATTGCCAATGTTGAGAATGGCTTCGTTTGCCACTTGTTTTCGAAGCACGAGTATGCGGCATGCGGGTGAAAACGTGCGGTGAGTCTAATTTAGTACGCATGCTTTTTAAGGGTGTTTCGCTAGACGATCGCTAAAATTACGAGTACCTAATAACTGTAACTAGTTTTATATATTAGAAAAATAATTATAGATCCGCACATAAAATAAAAAGGCCATTACGCGGGGCGTAGGTCAGCAAGTCCATATTGGCCGCGGGGGGCCGGATTGCTTATGCGTACCCGGCCCCCGCCAACGGCGGATCGAAGGAGTGTCCGGGGGGTTTAAGTGGTGGTATGAGTTTAGCATACCACGCTATGGAGAGGGCGAGTCCCACATATCCCACCGCCAGCGCGCGAATACGATGCAGCGCCGGTGGGAATGCGTAAATGCATTTTCCAACAGGGAAGCAAGTTTATATTATCTAATATTATAAATAGGTAGTTTGTGTGGTTGTATGGATAGGTATCTCAATATAGGTACGCCGCTATGGGTACATACGGAACCGATTTAGAAAATTATTTTACCAACAGACATCCACATTATGTATGAGTGCCATATGCTATAATTTAAAGAAGATTTTTCTACAAGAGCGGGATTTATTCCAGCGAAAGGGCGCGGGACAGATAATTTTAAATATAGAGAGAATTTTAAATTATAATCATACATATGAATCGACAAAATGAGGTTTGATAACCACTTTTGCTTCTTTTTTATTGTATCCGTGATAACGAGGAAATTTGGGTAATATTTTTATACGTCTACCACAAATAGTTAGTTTGGTATTAAAAGGTCGTCTTTTCCATATTACGTCAACCTTTTTAAACATTTTACTTCTGGAAAAATCCCAAGCAAGGAGATTAAATCATGACATCTTAATGCTCCTTAGATAACTCGTACCTCCACTGTGTTCAGTCCTTTATTGACCTACTTCATTACTGTGTACCTAGCCGTATATAAAGCCTTATCAACACTATATTGCGATCTTTAAAATAAAAATAATTAAAAGCAGCTTGTGACTTTTCTTGTAATTAATGACTTTTTAGGGTTCCGTAGCCAAATGGCAAAAAACGGAACCCTTATAGATTCGTCATGTCTGTTTGTCTGTCTGTCTGTCTGTCTGTCTGTCTGTCCGTCCGTATGTCACAGCCACTTTTTTCCGAAACTATAAGAACTATAATGTTGAAACTTGGCAAGCAGATGTATGTTGTGAACCGCATTAAGATTTTCACACAAAAATAGAAAAAAAACAATAAATTTTGGGGTTCCCTATACATAGAACTGAAACTCAAAAAAAATTTTTTCATCTAACCCATACGTGTGGGGTATCTATGAATAGGTCTTCAAAAATGATGTTGAGGTTTCTAATGTAATTTTTTTCTAAACTGAATAGTTTGCGCGAGAGACACTTCCAAAGTGGTAAAATGTGTGTCCCCCCCTGTAACTTCTAAAATAAGAGAATGATAAATCTAAAAAAAATATATGATGTACATTACCATGTAATCTTCCACCGAAAATTTGTTTGAACGAGATCTTGTAAGTAGTTTTTTTTTAATACGTCAAAAATCGTAAACCGCAATTTAGCTTTCATTCAATCAACTCGAATATAAAAATATAAAATAACATTTCATTTCATAAACATAGGCTTTTTTATTTATTCTTGATATCAAAAATAGGTACGCACTTGTAACTGAAACGGAACCCTTCGTGCGCGAGTCCGACTCGCACTTGGCCGGTTTTTTACTAGTACAGCAGCTATTTGTTTAATAGGTACAATAAAAGACAGGGAAACTAAACTTGCCATTTAAACTCTCTCTGGTAGAGCCAGCGTCAAAAATGCCCAATAGTGTGAATCCACTACCTTTTCTGGGACTATGAAAGATCTATCTCCGCCGGGGACGTACACACGTTTCCACATGGAATATTCATAAATCCTAACTACTTGTATGGTCATAAAGTAGTATTAAAGACCGAGAAAATATCGGGACACACGCGTCCCGCGGTATCATTCGAGTTATCATTTAAAATTTTTCGAGGGCAATCCTACTTTGCATAATGACGTATAATGATAATGAGCATAGTTGTAATCTGCAAATTTATATCAAGTGCATTATACCCACACTTTTGTGTCTAATACTATATAATGGAACATTAGTCCTAAGCCTGGTAAATATATAGTTGCATTCTTGTTGTATTGTAAACAAACTTTTGAAAATAAATAAGCTTTCTTAAACGAATTGGGTAATTTTACCCGTATGTTGGGTTTTGTACCGTACTTAAACCCCCCTACGGGTATTTTTTTACACTGTATTTGATATAATTAAATAGGTACTGAAGTAAGCATTCATTAGTGTATGTTTTATTTTAATATGTATTCACATTCATGAAAATAAACTGCCATAGGAACAAAAAGTCAACGTGTGCGATTTTATTGCTCTCAAGTATAGTATGTAACATCAACCCTCCCATTGAAATTCGTCACAATCAGTCTCGCTGTTTCGGAGTTTATCCGGAACAAACAAACAGCGAAAAAACACTTTTAGTGTTTCATATACTTTCATATATAAGTATGTCACAAAAATCAGTTATTTGGATATTACAAGACACTTTCAAGTATATTTATTTGTATGTACGTTAAGTAGTAAGATTTAACTTCCTAGCTAAACTATTGACTGTAGTAAGACTCGACTGCCAGGGTCTTACTACTACTGGCACAAGTTACTGAGTGTGTATGTATTATTGAACTAGGTTCTACATGCAGACTGGATCAATTTTGTATCACATGATCTGGGTTCCCCATTTCCGCATCAACCTCGCGGCAGTCTGGGATTACGCGGAACATGTCGGGGCATTAAATTTGAATGTATACTCAACGTTCTATAAAACCAAAGTATAAATCGTGATGAACTCCCAATCACCAGATCCCTTTTGAAATATAATTAGTATGCAAAAGCTTAACGTACTCAAGCCATTGAGAAAAAATTGACAATTTACGACTTATGCCATAGTCAGCTTAGTAGTGATCGCAATATAATAGATCTACGACAGTCGCATACACAAATAAATTAAATTAATTATAATGACACTAATGACTAAAGCTCTATAATTTCTTTTTAGAAAATCATTAACTGCGGGCCAATATTCATAATAATATGTGACCCGAGTGAAACCGCGGAAGTAGTACCGTCATTTTCTGACGGTTTTGTTATTTTGATGCAATTAGCCAGAGAATTTAAAGACAACGTATCTGTTTTAACTAATTAGTCGCCGAATAGGAACATACATAAAAAAAACTCCAATATTTTTTTGACACAAAAAATACATTTAGCACTTTAAAAAAAATCTAAAAAAGTGAAATAAAATATCCGTGTGTTCACCACCCATCATATTACACATAATTATTTGAATATTTCCAGTTCAGTTTTGGTAATGTAGAAAGCATCTCAATCAATATCAAAAACACAGAGACTGTCATATAGATAAACTAATAACACCCCTATTTTTGCGGTGGGGTAAAACAAAGAAAAACGTAAAATGGTAATGCGTGGTGATAAGAGTTGCATTGCAAAGCGCAAAGCAACAACTTGTAAAACTTTGTGAGTACGGATGTGTCTTACGAATTCTATTTAAAGTACGCTTAAATCACTAATCGGATCTGGCGGTAACTTTGTTTAGGTTTCATTCATCTGTCGTTTATAAGCTGGCTACCGGCCGGCCGAATACCGTCTATAAAAAATAATAGAAATCATTCTGTGGCGTAACCGTAGCCGCCGTAGGTCGGATTAAGGGTGCAGAATCAAATTTCGGGATGCCTAAACATTCAGTGGGGTGATTTTGTTTCAAGATATTAACCGTTTTTTCATATTTAAAACGTTTTTAAATCATCAGCTCTATGTATTCTTTTTAGACGAAGCAATGCCCAATTCTGCTGCCTCATTAGTACATAAGACAGCGTAAGAGTATGGAAAGATAAATTTAAATATCGAAAGGTGTCTTTAGCTCTTTGGATGACTCTTAGCGCCTGGATAGACTGCCCTGCATCAGTCAACGACCCACTGGAGCAGTTTAACGCGGGGGAAATCGCGGATAGCAGCTTGATATAGTATTTGTAATTCCGGCGTGCGGTTTCACCCCCGTAATTCCCGTCGCGGTGGGAAATTCATCATTAAATACATCCTATGTTACTTCTGTATAACGTAGCTTTCTATAGGAAAGCTGAAACGAAGTTTCTTAGAATTATCGAAATCCATCCAGCAGTTTTTGAGTTAATTCGTACCATACAAAATAAAATCTTTCCTCTTTATAATAATAGTATATATACAGGCTTAATTTTAATAGTTACTTTAATTAGAACCGCTCACGTTAGCTGTACTATCGAAACATTACCGTATACATTACAGTTCATATAATGAATAATGTATGATCTTTAATAACGTTTTTTAAATCAAATGAAATAGTTTATTACATAAATATGAGTACACAGAGTTCTTACATCATTATGTAAGAACTCTGTGTACTCATATTGATGAAAGTCATTATACAGTCCATTTCATATAAGCCTTTCGGCGTGCAATTTTTTATGGAATTTTTTTCCCGGCAAGAAGTTATCCAAATTCTAGAAAAAGTAGTAGTCTGTAGGCGCAAGGTCTGTTGAGTAGGGCGGATGACGGAGAGCTTCCAACCCCAGTTCTTGCAACTTGGAGACCGTCTGCTATGCAGTATGAGGTCGCGCGTTGTCGTGCAGGAGCAGCGGAGAGGAGCGATTGACCTATGCTGGTTGGAGATGTGCCAGCTTCTCCATCATTGTGTTCAGTTCTTCACAGTACACATCTACAGTAATGCTCACCCCGTTTGGTAAGAAGCTGTGATGAATCACACCGGCACTAGACCACCAAACAGTGACCATCACTTTTCTAAGGGTAAGTTTTCGTTTAGGGCATTGTTTAGATGTTGAACCAGGATCCAACCAACTTGCTGAGCGCTTGCGGTTATCAAACAGAATCCATTTTTCATTGGAGGTAACAATGCGGTTTAAAATTCCTTCATTTGTGTGTCTGTTGAGCAGTGCAAGGCACGTCTCGACGCGTACTTCGCGCTGGCGAGCGATCATTGAGTTCTTGGGGCACCCATTTGTCAAGCTTTTTTACCTTGCCAATTTGACGCAAATGGACCAATATTGTTATGACGCTAACGTCGAAAGCTGCTGCTAATTCAGCCGTAGATTGTGTATCATCAGCTTCCACAATCGCCTTTTATTCGTCATTGTCGACCAAAGTCTTCGGACGACCGCGAGGTTCATTTTTCAGGTCTAAATTTCCAGAACGGAAGCGAGCAAACCAATAACAGGTGTTGCATTGGTTTGTAGTGTTAGCTCCGTAAACGTCGTTGATGTTGCGTGCCGCGTTGCTGCCACGACGGTACTCATATTCCATAATTACTCGAATTTTTAACGTATCCATGATGACGAATAAGATTGAAATGCGATGAAAATGTCAATGTCACTACCTAATCAATAAACAAATAACTACTTTTGGAAAAAAAATACATGTTTTTAAAATATTGATATATATATATACTATATAAAAATTAATTTGAAATTAGAATTCTTAGCCAAACAAAAAATATTTTGATTTGAAATGGCCACTGCCGAACTGCAGAACGGCAATTTCATAGGTAAAGGACCTAATATATTTCGGCAAGGCATTATTCAGCGCCACTTGTCCATCGTCTTCTAGCTATCAGTTAAGTTTGACGTCTATCAATTTGTACGGCATTTGTCCAAACTAAGTGCACTTTTAACGTTTGATCGAGCATCATAATAAATCCTTCTTATTCATTTTAAGTTATCAGCCGGAAGGAAATTTACAATTCAATTCAAATTCAGCTGTTCCTGGCTCGGCTAATACTACTTGTCATAAAGGTTTTAGGATATAAAGTGTAATTTGTGATAGTCGTTTGGAAATTAGTTTGAAACTAGCGCGGTTTTTTTACAATTAGGTTTCCTTCACTTGATATCGAAGTAGAACAAGACTGCCGATATTGATCCAATTCGAATCGGAATAATAGCTAGTTTATCTGTACTTAGCAAACGTACCATTTGGTATAGACCATCATAATGTCTGTGAAGAGATGTGCAATAAGCTACTCGAACTAAGTAAACACTTCACTAAACTACAGCACTTCGTCCGTGTGGAATAGTGACTTGGAGTAGCAGTTTTAATTATTTTAAATAGACCCTTTTTCGCTTTAAAAGTAGACTATGTCTTTTCTCACGTTCTACACTATCTGTGTACCAAATTTAATTTAAATCGATTCAGTACTTTTGGCGTGAAAGAGTGACAGACACACAGACAGAGTTACTTTCACATTTATAATATTAGTAAGTATTAACATTACTTTTGTGTTTTAGTGTTACAGCTCATAAACTGTAACTACAATATTACTAGGTATCTTATTGTACACCGCCAACTAAAATACGTAATATTTATTATTTATTCAAATATTGGATGATAAAAATAATATAATAATAGGCTAGTTGATCCTTATAAAATGATGTTATAACGATGTTTATTTATGAAATTATTTTTCATATTTAAATATAATAATGACTGTTCATAAATCGTGAAGATGGTTGTATAAACTTAAAATGTTTTTTTTGTCTATGTTTTCAATTTCCGAAAACGCGATCAACTATTTTGAGACGTCTAGTTAAAAAACAAGAACGCAATCCGTTACTATTATATTTTCTTTGTCATGACGTCATCGATCTAGGATTTGCGTCAGGACACAGATTATGTATAGACCAAAATGACTGACATCGTATTCATCTCTAAAAGTCACATCAATTTTAAAATATTTATTGTAGCGTTTCCTAGATCGCAAAACAATACCATATTTTTGTCTTGGTCTAGTAAAACCATTCTTAACCATATCAAAATTATTAAAAAAGTGTACTAGGTTATTACTTGTTTCCCGGCCGCCGCCAACGATGGATCGAAGGAGTGTTCGGGGGGTTTTAGTGGTGTAGGGTCCTCTCCTCGTGGTATGAGAAAGCATACCACCGCTATGGAGAGGGCGAGTCCCACATATCCCGCCACCAGTGCGCGGGTACGCTGCAGCGGCAGTGTTAATGCAAAAGAGCATTTACCAAGGACAAAAAAAAATAGTTTATTTTTCGTTTATAGGTACTGATTTTCGGGCTTGGCCTACAAGTGATGGTGTCGAAGTCGGAAAGGCGCCGCGTTAATAATCAAACTTACAAAATTTAGGTTAACTAAAAAAAATACATTGCAGTAATTTTCCCAAGACTTTTCCAACGTAAAATAGCGTATTTAACAAAATTATTATGATTTACTGTAAATATAGTGACTATGGGCATTATTATATTATCGCGGTATAAGGCAGCCTATGTTCTTTTCCAAGGTCTAGTATATTTAATTACTACATTTCATTAAAGTTGGTTCAGTAATTAAGAATAAAACATAAAACAGACAGACGGCCAGAGTTAGTTACTTTCGTGAATATGATGCCATGTGGATCACATGTGCAAATGAACAAAATTAAACATTATGTCTATTATAAAATATTAATGTTACCTTTCGATATTAATACTGATGACAAATCGTCTTGACAACTATTAGTAACGTTTTAAAAATGTGTAAAGTAAAATTAGTGATTTATTATGAAAAACTACTTGCGTAACGGGAAATTTATAATTAAATATAGCCTCTACAAATCGGCTAACTAAAACCCACTAACGCACCCTCCCAAATACTTACTCACACACCTACTCATACATAAAATGTAAATCATGCGAGACATTCATTCATAAATTTACTTTTATTTTGTATATAATATCCATAAAATTGTATAACTGGAAGGTGCTGCATCAGCCGCATAATATATAGTACCCACAATACCAAAACGAATGTAACCCAAAATTATGTATATTGCAATCTTGTTTTACTTTGTGTGTATCTGTGATGAATAAAGTATTATTATTAAAAAAAAAACACTGCAATCAATTTTAAAACGGTCCAGTTGTTTATGAGATTAGGGCGTCCAAACAAACTATTCTCTTAGTAGGTACAGATGACTTTTAATCACTAACATATTATTTTTCCTTTAATTATAATTTTTAAATAGAAAAATCTATCTTTTGTTTTTTTTTTTAATATTAATGGTTAGTTTAAGATGTTTTAAAACTCTACAGTTTTTAAAAATGATTAATGTTTAAAATACGGTACATTAAATAAATAATAAAAGCATAAAAAAATATTTCAAAGGACGACGTTTATTGTGTAAATAATAATGGTAAATTGACCTTCATGTAGTGACTAATAAATATTCACGGATTGAGGTAAAGTCTAAGGGAATCCGTGTTAAATATTAGCACTGTAGGCTTTACAGCTAGGTAGATCAGAGAGGATCTATTTAAAGAGGAAGAGATTACGTATCTTGTTACGTGAAACTATCTTCCTCTTTAACTATATCCTCTTGTACATTTTGTTAGTAACAAAACAAGTTTTTGCTACAAAACAGCATATTATTATGCCAAATATATGTCTTGCGATGGATATTAATTTCACCTATCTATAAAATAGTTAAGTTTAGTTACTGACTGATTGCATAAACGATTAAAATTTGAAACCTAAAATCTGAATATATTCATTAAGAAGGTACCTACCCAAAGTGAGCAATTGTCTTAATTCAAACTCTAAAGGTGTGAATTTATCATAAAGATCAAGAATTTTTTTTCTATGCTTAGATAAAAAAAAATCCGTTTACGTAGTTTTTTGAAGAAACAAAATTCTACGCGGTTCTTTGTCGGAATATATAACATGAAAAACATCAACCTGCATTTTACGTAACATGTACAAAATAGTAAAACTCAATTATCGGCCAGAGACTATACATTTTGCGGGCGTCAAGCTTTTAGCAAAATTGAATATTGGTTTTTAATACCTAATCTTTTTTTGTAAAAGCAAACACGCTGAAAATGTGTGGAATATTTTTGCGTATCTTTGACTACTAGGTTAGCGAATGGCGTTGCACTCAAATTAAGTTACGCCTTTTAGTCTAGCCAAATTATTGTTTAGTTTATAATATATTTTTGTAATTGTTTGTTTCTTTTTATCAATGTTTTCCTCATTTTGACTTATTCCAATAATAACAACACTTGCACAAATTATGCATAGCGATGAATCACCTCGCCTTAAAAATCTTTAATAATCCCTACTTTCCTTAGCGTTGACTTTTTCTGAAAGAGACAGGTAAATCTTTTGCTCTAGATTTAATAAGTTTCCTCTTAGTATAATATATATAGTTAAATATAGTTCTGCAGTTAAAGTACATTGTAAGTTAGATTACATCAACTGGCCGCCCACAAGCCGTACCATTCTATTTTCGAAGCCATTCAAATCATGTTCGACCCTCTGTAACTTCGTTGTGAAAAGATCTAGAATTCTAAACTATCTTTCCAAAAGGCCACTAAATATAATATAGAAATATTCTTTCTTTAAGTTCTTTAAGAAATATTCGAAGTCAAATATAGTAATTTTTTTCAGTCAGCAGAGCCATGTGCTCCAATTTTTTTAAGAAAATGAAATCTGATCTATTTTGGGCGCCTTGAATTTTATTTTATTTCAAGGCACATGTTCTATAATTTGTAAATAAAGCTTCTACGTTAATTGCGAGTAATTTGCAATATTTTAGTCTTAATCACTACATAGTATAAAACAAAGTCGCTTTCCAGTCTGTCTGTCCCTATGTTTGCTTAGATCTTTAAAACTACGCAACGGATTTTACTGCGGCTTTTTTAATAGATAGAATGATTCAAGAGGAAGGTTTATACACTTGAGAGCAATAAAATCGCACACCCCTTGTAATTTGGTTTATTACTGATTGTTTTCTAAAATCTAAAGATATTGAGTAAAAATCATTAGACAAAATTAAAGCATACAAGCTTAGCTTTACAAAAACATAAAATTAAAATCATTGACCTTTACGTAACTTACAAAAACCGACCGTACACCGAATTCCCCAAATTCACGCGTTTGCGTTGTCACTACTTGCACCCTTAGCCGCAGGTATAAAAAGGTCGGTTTATTGGAATTTTTAATCAGTTGCATACCGAAGGTCAACGTGATAACATCTCTACTGGAAGCATACGGATTTACTGGAAAAATATGGATACCACGCCCGCAGAAGCCGCTCAAGTTATTGCCTTGCTCGAAGCAGGCCATAACCAAAGTGAAGTTGCTCGACGGCTAAATTTGAGCCGCTACTCTGTTCGTCGTATATACCAGAGGTTCCAAGAGACCGGTGGCTACATTCGGCGACCAGGATCTGGCCGGCGACGCACAACATCAGAGCGTGATGACCGCTTTCTTGTGACAAGGTCTTTGAGAAATCGGCAACTGAACGCGGTTCAACTGGGACAACAGCTTCGAGAAGTTCGCAATGTCAGTATAAGTCGGTGGACAGTTCGAAGAAGACTAGGTGAAGCAGGAATGACTTCACATCGCCCAGCAAATGGTCCCAAATTGACCACAGCTCACCGACAAGCCCGGCTACAATTTGCTAGGGAACATTTAAATTGGACGTAATTGGCGGGCTGTTATGTTCTCTGATGAGTGCAGAATGACGTCATGATGGACGCTCTAGGGTCTACAGAAGGTCATCAGAGCGATTTTCACAATGCTGCATAAGCGAACGTGTGGCTTTTGGAGGTGGATCGTGTATGTTTTGGGGTGGCATAATGTTGGACACTAAAACTGACATTGTATTCATCACTACGGCGAATACCGGCCCGAGATCGAGAAGTTTGACGGCTGCACGATACGTCGAAGAAGTGCTCGAAGAACATGTGAGGCCGCTTGCGTGGCTTATGGGAGAAGATTTTCTCTTAATGCACGACAACGCCAGACCGCATGTCGCTAGAACAGTTTGCGACTACATGGAAGACGTTGGAATCACCGCGATGGAGTGGCCAGCTCGTAGTCCTGATCTCAATCCGATTGAGCATGTCTGGGATGAGCTAAAAAGAAGAGTTCGAGCAAGAAGCCCTGCTCCTACGCGCCTCCAAGAGCTTCAACTTGCCATTGAAGAGGAGTGGAACGCCATACCACAAGATTTCATGGTGAAATTAATACGGTCCATGAAAAACCGATTAAGAGCTGTAATCAAGGCTAGGGGAGGGAATACACCTTATTAAAAAACAATTTGATCAAGCATTTTGAGTTTTATTTTTATTCTTTCTTAAGCTAAATTGGGTAATTTTATCCGTATGTTGGGTTTTGTGCCCTAAAACTCCCTATGGGTACTTTTTTTACACTGTATTTGATATCATTAGAAAGGTACTGAAGTAAACATTCAAATAGTGTAAGTTTTATTTTAATATGTATTCACATTAATGAAAAAAACTGCTTTAACAACAAAAAGTCAACGTGTGCGATTTTATTGCTCTCAAGTGTATGTATAATACATCAGCATTGCACCCGTGCGAAGTCGGGGCGGGTCGCCAGTAGCTCATAAAACGTGCATTGCTTCTTAAGACAGTGTTCATATGCGGTCAATTTTATGTGGCACTCTCGACTCTCGGTACAAGTCTAAGCGGTTCATATCTTAACAAAGTCAACATAAGATGTATTAAGGCGTAGGAGTCTGCTATTTCTGAATATAACAGGCTGCACTAACTGCCCAGACTTATCACAAATCAATACATCAAAGCATTTCAGTTAAGCTCACAAAGACAGCGAGTGGTCTTTGAGAGAGTCCGCAGCCGATGAACAAGAGATAATCTCCGTGCCAGCATAGTATATTAAATTACTGTGTCGCTTATTACAAAAAACAATCATATTTTGCCTGTTATTCAGATTTTTTAAGAATTTAATAAAAGAATTCATGGCCATTATTATTACGGATCTCGGTTCCGCCTACTAACTACTAAGAATATATTTATGCCAGCCTCTTCATTATGCGAATAACTGCAAATAATTATCTATATTCAAGATTCAAGTTAATATGAAACTACCATATATAATTTCTTGCGATATAATATAACGCAGTTATGTTTACATTTTAAAATAATGTTCAGCGTTGTAGTGATAATCTATACTAATATTATAAAGAGGAAAGATTTGTATGTAAGTATGTTCCTAACGAATTGGCCAAAAAAGTACAGGACCGATTTAAAAAAAAATTCACCATTCGAATGCTACATTATCACTGATTAATATGCTTCACTATAGGCCTTAGAGTTGCTCAACGAGCTATGGAGATGGCTATGCTCGGGGTTTCTCTACGAGATCGAATCAGAAATGAGGAGATACGTAGAAGAATGCGGGTTACCGACATAGCCCAACGGAATAGTTCGTTGAAGTGGCAATGGGCAGGCCATATAACACGGAGAACAGATGGCCGTTGGGGCCGAAAAGTTCTCGAATGGAGACCGCGGATCGGCAAGCGTAGCGTAGGACATCCACCTACTAGATGGACGGATGATCTGGTTAAGGCCGCGGGATCACGGTGGATGCAGGCCGCTTCTAACCGTAACAACTGGAGATCTATGAGCGAAGCCTATGTCCAACAATGGACGTCCTACGGCTGAAATGATGATGATGATGACTAAAATACAAAGCTGAAGAGTGTGTTTGTTTATTTGTTTGAACGCGATTATCTCAGGAACTACATGTCCGATTTGAAAATACATTAGTGTTATATAGCCCATTTATCGAGGAAGGCTATAGGCTATATTTAATTTTGAAGTTCCTAATGGAACGGGAGTTACGCGGGTGAAACCGCGCACGGTCAGCTAGTCATTAATATTTTAGATGTAACTTTAACATTCATAGGACTTCTGCATAATATTAAACGTCAATGCACTATACAGAATAGTTACAGAATATTTAACCATACTGGTTCATAGAAACTAAAGTTTATGTGGTTGTAAATCGAAAAGGTATTTGTTTTCAACTTATCTTCTTTTAAAAAGGCAAGATGCAATATAAGGGTTAGTCACTATCTGGACATACGAGACTGGACATGAGTGTATCGAGTTGGTGAAACTCGGAATTAGGATCACTTATTATCTCGTCATCTGGACACGCCAATATTTATATGTGTGTCCACTTAGTGAAACTGAAATTAAATCATTTTATGTTTTCGTCAACTGGACATACCAGTTCTTTTGCGAAAAAGAAGTACAGTCGGGTTAATAATCGTTTTAGTTTGATGTAAGATTTTTTTTTTAAATAAAACCAATGTGTAACTAACAAACGTTTATATTACTTAGATGATTTATTAATATAAATACAAGCTCTCTGGCAATCATTGAAATTTATTAGAATCTCGTTATTTGTTGTATCACCCTCATGATTATGATCAGTTTTTTTTAATATAATGGTTTTAGTTAAATTTAATTTGATTACAGCTGGACCAGTTAACTTTTTCGAACAACGCCACATTGGAGATTTATCTTTATTTGTCCTTAGGTGTATATATTTGTATCCATCTTTTAATAAAACTAGACAATTGTTTTGTGAATGGATAAATGAAAATGTATTTATGTCAGCCATTGACGGGCCTGCGACTTTTTCTATAGACATATTTGTCTTTACATGAAACAATGAATAAGATTTTTTTTATAAAAATAAAATAAAATAATAAAGTGGCATTGATAAAAGAAAAAAAACGGTACTAAATCTTACATTGACTGAGTTGACCTATATTAAAATCCACGTCACTTTTAAATGGCAAAAATCCTGCACTTAATGCACACACAAATTAAAGTAAACTGATAACTAATAAGACCAAAGGGTTACCGGGTTGGGATTTATTACCTGTGTCAAACAATAAGAACCACCTCGGGATTACAAAAGATTGTAATAAAACTAGTTCCGCGATGACGATTATAGACAAGCATAGTGACATGGTGACTTTCGATCACTATCGAAAGTCACCATGTCATATCTTAATATAATATCTTAGCAAATTCACAAGTGTTGAATAATTTTACCATGACATACAAAATGATCCGTGCCTAATAGAGGCCAATGATGAATGTGATTCAAAAAAAAAATATCTGCGTGACTTTGTCAGGAAATCGGGTAAAATGTGAATGTGTGTCCAGTTGACGAAAACATAAATAGATTTAATTTAAGTTTCACTAAGTGGACACACATATAAATATTGGCGTGTCCAGATGACGAAATAATAAGTGATCCTAATTCCGAGTTTCACCAACTCGACACACTCATGTCCAGTCTCATATGTCCAGATAGTGACTATCCCCAATATAAATAGATTTTAAAAGATTGTTTCGCCACCAATAGTCTGATTAATAATACTGCAAACCTTCTCCCGTAACGTGACATGGCGCTCAAAGTTATTACTTTTCCTCTATTGATATGGCATTGTGCAATAACAATAGTATCTTACTGTTTATTATTAGATATTATTAAATTTATTTGACTAAGTTAAATATAATGCCGGAAGTAAAAATGTCCCAAAAACTCAATTTACAAGGTGACCGAGAAAAATCTTTCTTTGGCTCGTTAGTAGAAGCTTTAGCTGACAATCGAAGCTAAAATTCTTCTTGGTTTGCGTTTTATTAATTGACGAAATAGACGTTTGTCAATAAACTAAACAGCACTCTCACGTAAAACTGTTCGGTTTCCAAACACTGTGAACAATTTTTAGTTGCGTAAAGTTAGAAAAGTTGCAATATGAGTTGTGTGATTTACTCCACTAATGTTCTATAGACGGGTAAACTTTATTAAGTTATTTGTTACCCAGATCTTTATCTTTACATACATACATACATAAGCTCACGCCTGTTTCCCAGCGGGGTAGGCAGAGACAATGGACCTCCACTTGCTACGATCCCTACACACATATTTCGCTTCATTCACTCTCATAACATTCTTCATACAAGCACGTCGGTTTAGGATGGATCTTATTTGACCTTTTGCGAGGATGTCTCCGAATTGCTCAGAGAATCTATCTTTATCTTTATCATTAGTAATAGGCATGAAGACTAAAAATATAAATAGAATTTTCGCAATATATTTTTTGTTTCCAATATATATTCAAATAAAACGAAGCGTTACGATTAAATTCAATATTTGTGTTGCTCTATTTTATCAACATCCACCGAATAAATGGAGCAGTCACTGAAAATATTGATTGCTAACATTCAATTTTGATTTGACAATTTTGTGTATCAATTTAAAAAAAGATATATAGTTTATTTTACTATTAATCTAAAAGGGAAACAAATTGGCATATTCAAAGAATTGCAATTTACATTTTATAATAGGTAACATTTATTAGCGGGTTAGTTACTAATTTAATTCATCCGTGCATTTTTTATATTGACTTGTTACGGATCAATGACCACAAATATGAGTGACAAATATGAGAACATCTAAGTAATGTAAACACAGTCCTGTGGCATATCTTTGCCTTTACCATTTTGATCCCTGTATTTTTCCACATTGGTTCGCAACTCGTCAAATATATGTAATAATATGTGAGTATGTTTACATATATAAAAAAATCGCAAATACGAGTATTTGATGTCCTTACTCGTGTTATCTCAAAGTCAAAGTATATTTTAAGACGTGTTACCTGCAAAAGTCTTTAATAAGGATTTCTAAAACAGTTTCTATAGAACGTGTTGTTTAAGTTGTTTGTACTCTTACAAACGCTTCGCCAATTCGCTTGAATCGACAAGAGCGAAATTACTTTTAGCACAATCACAGAGGCTGCATTTAACGTTTTAGTAAAGAAACTACACGAATAAAATTACAGCAAATTAATGTTCTATTTGTACCTGTTAACAACTTGGCCCACTTCTACTATACAGTACACCAGGAAGACAGACTTGCCCGGTTAGCTTTTATATTTATCTACCAGGGAGTATGAAGAAAACGAGAACATCAAAGGCAACTAACTAGGTATACGTTGATTTTACCGAAGTTGTTTTATTTTACGTTACTTAGGTACTATTTGTATAGACCGTCGTTATTACTCTCATTAATTCGATTTAAAAATACCACTGAAGACTTTTGCCTCATAAACAAAGTACATATATAATATTTATACAGTCCTCTCGACCAATTTCGGTCACAGCGACCAATCTCTAAGGAGATTAGCCATCTGCGATGGACAAACATTAGTGCAGAAGTGCTTGACAAACAGCTGCACACTCTCCTTTACTCTGAAACACCGATGGTACGATTCTACCGTCACGACCAGTAAGAGATTAGGTGTAGGACTGACAGCCTAACGTGCTTTCCAAGATACGTGTGAAATTGAGCACAATATGAGGTAGGTCAACGGGCAACGAATGCACCTGGAGCGTTAAAGCACGAGTAGATCAGAATTAGTGCTGTTTTGTTGATAACAAAATCTCTGAAGTAATACAAATATTGGTAAATATATCAAATCCTACTCTTTCAGTCTCCAAATAGGATCAATCCTCTATATACATATAAGAAACAAAAATAAATTCGCAAGTGATAGACAATTCATTGCGTCAGTCTATATTGGTAAAATGACTGGGTTATGTCAAAATTTGAGCACGAAACTGAGAATAAAATTAATTTCGACTATCTGCTGAATATATAATGAATCTTTCTAAAGTTAGAAATATATGTCCATTAGTTATGCATATTACTTCTGCTATCTCAATTAACACGTATCCAATATCCAATTAATAGTCAAAATCAGCAATAAATTTAATGTTAAATTGGAAGAAGAGTAAAATTTGTCTTAAAGAAAGTAACATTAATAAGTCCTCTTTACTATTTTTTTACAAGGTATGTTTATAACTTAGCCAAAGTGCTGGTCACCACAAATTATAATATTAGAACTGTTAATCCTGAAGAATAGACAATATAAAATTCAAGAATAGTCACTATTATATCATATTTATACCTCCGAGTATTTATATAGCTATTTTAGGTGTCATTCTTGTCTGCAATATATTTTCCGTGAAAACCCAAAATGTCTTCCAGTTTCATCTCACTGCATTTTATCTATATTTTTTGTTAAAAATAATTGAGTACTTGTACCGACATAATAAATACAAATTATTTATTTTATTTGTTGACTATATAAAGTAATTATTTATAGTAATGATAGAAAAAATAATGATCCATGTTTATTTTTATGCATTTAATGTTAATTAATTTAGTTTGATACAGAATGTTGAAATTGATTCCTGGACTTATCCAAGTTTTAATTTACAATATAATACCATTACTTTCGTAAAACCAAATGTACGGACATACAGGTATGATATAAATAGTCTCGTTGCTTGCTTAATTTGGTTGGATGATACCTGTGACGTCACTCGATGGGAAAAATTAAAGCAAGGAAATTATAAACTAGCTTAAACAATTATATTGCTTTCTCTGTCACACTTATTGTCCTAGCATAGAGAAAAAGATAAAACTACATTTGTTAAGAAGTAACTAATCCACATTGTTTGTCTAAATAATCTTAGATTAGTTTCTTTGTAGTGCGTGACAGTGGTATATGTGTTATCCAAACAATGTAAGTGCAGTTGCAATGGATTATACAAGGCCCAGTACCAGTAACGATGTTAATACAGCTGATACAAAACTCTCATTGACATCACATTGTGTACCTAATAGGAACTGTCCAGTATTAGTATGTGATGGTAGAGAATTTCACAAAAAGAACTAACAAAGGACAATTCTATAATATGGCGATGTGCAAAGGCTCCTTCTTGCTATGGTAGTGTAACGCCTGAGGGTCGTAGCTCAGCAGAGCTCACTGCTGTTGGTCCTCGAAGAGGGTGTGTGAGGGGTACGATCACTATTCACTATCACTATTTTATAAATGAAAGATGGTAAACTTTATAACATTGTATTATTGACTGAACACACAAACACACAACACATTTTATTATAACAATAAATTAATAACGGGCTCACGTCCCAACTTCTCGACAGCACAAATCTCTCTGTTTAATATAAATATTATTTACTTTTTTAAATATTAATAATAATTCGTACATCCGACTTACAACAACATCCCGATTGAAGTCTCGTTTCATTTCTTTATTTATTTTAATATTAAAATAGTTCTTTATTCGAATTCGGCCAGTAAGTCATGTAGTGAGGGATTAAAACCTTTACCTCACTACAGTCGTATAAAAACAAAGGACCATGAATTATTAAAAGTGAACACAATATTAACTGTTTAAGTAATTTTTCCAAACTTGCAATTAAATAGTCGATGAAGCTTAAAAAAGAAAAAATAAAACGTAGTGACGGTGATTATGTGAACAAGACTGAAGTATAAGAGTAAATGTATAATGTTGCGAACAAAAGAAGTTTTTTTTGCTGACCTTTCATAACTAATATTCCTACATAGTATACGAAGATAGAAGTATAACCGTCTTGTGGGTTGAGAAAGGCATCTATTTTTAATGTAAGTAGAAAGTGGAATTATTATTATTAATCTTTGCTCGTGGGATAAAAATCTAGGTTGTTCGTGGAAATACCCATAAAAATAACAGTCGGGTTACTAAAATTGCTTTATTACCGAATATATATTTATTTAGATTCGATATACACTTTAGGAATTTAATATAATAAAATATTTCTTAGTATCAGTCTTAGGTGGGTACCTAAAGTGTCTAGTAATGTCATTTTACAGTCTATCATATAATTAAATTATGCGCAAAACGGTGTGTGCGTAAACGATTTATTCCCAATCCGCTTAAGTGTAATCAAGTTACATAAAAATCAACTCTATTAATTTGGTCATACAGGATAGTATTAGAATATACTAGTAAAATATAAAGCAGACGTTTTGATCAGCTCACGTTATAAACAGACGTAAATACCCAACACATTGACATAACACGTGATCTTTGATAAATATACCCGTTGGGTATTTGCGAACATACCTACTCGTAAATGTGGGATAAATGAGTGCACCAATTATAATATAACTGTACTGCTGTGTACATTATTGAAAACCATTATATAAATTGATTTTCATTGTATTGGGAAATATGGATTGACTTTGACGAATACATTTATTTTTTTCCCAAACATAATCTATATATATAAAAGAAAGTCGTGTTTGTTACAACACTTATAACTCGAGAACGGCTGGACCGATTGCCATGGTTTTTGATTTGTTGGATTTGTTTCCGTCCCGAATAGCAGAATACATTTTAAAAACAAAATAAAGTCATGTTAGTTACACTATTTATAACTCAAGAACGGCTGAACCGATTTGGCTGAAAATTGGTATGGAGGTAGCTAAGAACTGGGAGAAGGACATAGGATACTTTTGGGTAGGGGTAGGGTAGGGTAGGGTAGGGTAGGGTAGGGTAGGGTAGGGTAGGGTAGGGTAGGGGTAGAGTAGGGTAGGGGTAGGGTAGGGGTAGGGTAGGGGTAGGGTAGGGGTAGGGGTAGGGTAGGGTAGGGGTAGGGTAGGGGTATGGTAGGGGTAGGGTAGGGGTAGGGTAGGGTAGGGGTAGGGTAGGGTAGGGGTAGGGTAGGGTAGGTGTAGGGTAGGGGTAGGGGTAGGGTAGGGGTAGGGTAGGAGTAGGGTAGGGGTAGGGTAGGGCAGGGGTAGGGTATAAAAGTCCACCCGTGCGAAGCCGGGGCGGGCCGCTAGTCAAATATAAAAAAGACTTATTCACCTATAAAAATTATTTATTTGTCGTTATTTAATAATGTAGATAGATTACATGGATCAAACGTGAAATTGGCAAACAGTAAAATCTTAGGAGGTGTATGCTGCAAAACTAAGTAGTACCTACACAGTTTCAATTCTTGAATTTCTTATTTTTACTGATTTGTACAATATGCCTATTTTATGTTTTGAATAAAAATAAAAATGTATATCTAGAGTAGGTAACATAAAACAAGAGGATATTAAAAAAAACTCTTAAATGCTGAATGTACCTATTTTTTCGGTAGGACATACACTAATCTAAGAGCCGTGGAAGATCAACACACTTTTTGTCAAATA
Organism: Nycteola revayana; assembly: GCA_947037095.2. Lineage (NCBI taxonomy): Eukaryota > Metazoa > Arthropoda > Insecta > Lepidoptera > Nolidae > Nycteola > Nycteola revayana. The sequence continues at coordinate 26,635,418 of OX344842.1, read as the reverse complement.
TTATTCTTTAACTATGATAACTTGCATATCAAAAAGTGTTGATGGCTAATTTTCATTTAATTAATTTTAAACAATTTAGAGAAAGTAGAGTGTCGGACGTTGGTGTGATAGAACAGGACACAACATACCAGCTGCACTCTGCCTGACCGAGTGTGCATGCCCTTCTACATTTGATTTTAGTGAAAAAGAGCATTTGTTTCCACAACAGTAAGTTTGAACCTTCTGACCATCATTCTAACTTCTATTACACTTTTTGTATTATTACATTACATCTTATTTATATATAGAGATGAAATTTATTTAGTTATCAAAATGGTAAAGGTAATGAAAGAAAGTCGATTAAAACTAATTCTGTGAAAATTTGCCATGAACACTTTTTGATAGGAAAGTTATCATAGGTGTGTTTGTTTATGAATAATATTTGACACAAGTATGTCTCATCTGGTTATAAGATGGGTGAAGGTTGACCTTCTACGTCTCCTCTACAATACTGGATTTTTTTTACCGTCTTGATAATAATATGGTCGGTTGTGTAAGTGGAATAGAATCTATAGACCACAGTATATTTGTACCTACTAGTATTTCGGTAATTAGAGTTTCGAAAATCTCATAAGTTACTTAAAAGAAATACACCCTACGTAGCGCGTGCATAATATTAAAATAGGTGCCTATAATACCAAAGCCGCAACCAGACATGAATGAAAAGTGTGAGCAAAAAAGCCTAACTGCCTACTAAGGTATACATTTTTACCGTTACGATTTTCTTAGCCACTTATTTCATATACATATCACGCCCTATTATTTTCAACTACTTCACCGGGCATAAAGGACTTACCGGACTTTCAACTACAACTCTAGGACTTAAATATATAGACTGATTTTAAGTGATAATTAGAGGATTGGGAAAATACTTCCTCTTTTCCCTAATACCATGAATAGCTTTTTATATCTTACGTAATGTTCAACTTCAACAATTAATATTTTCAATACCTGTGTTTTTATGTCTGCTCATTATCAAGCGTCTACCTACTCCGATTACTGATAATCTTCTATAGTCTATACTAATAAACAAAGCTGAAGAGTTTATTAATAATTTTTTTTTTCTTTGCTTGAACGCGCTAATCTCAGGAAAATATACAGCAAACTATAATAATATATTTATCGAGGAAGGCTATAGGCTATATTTAACGATGAAGTTAACAAAGGAACGGGAGTTACGTGGGTAAATTTTATTTAGGAATTGGGCTTAGTACACACTACGATTAAAGCGATTTAAGAATAGCTGAAAAAGCAAAAACGCATGCAAACACGCACAGCGGTTGGCGTTTTGCTTAATTTTATTTTAGTTCAACCATGGATTACTGGCGAGAAGCGTGTGTCGAGGCTTTGATTTTAAAATAAAAGGAACATAAAATATACAATACCGAGGGCGGTTAATCTTAATCGCGGTGAGGCCGCCACTATAGAATTACTATAGGACACGAAAAAATCGCGCGTTTTCAAACCGCGATCCAACGTAACAAGTTACGTTTTTTAAATCAGTCTCTTGTGTATAAAGTCTTAAGTTTTTTTTTTTGCTGTTCCGGTTTTTGTTGTAGTAGACATATTGTTTGTCTACCTGGTAACAAGATGTTCGGTTTATGCTCAGTTTATATTTTATTTTATATGATAGAATAGAAACTAACAATTGCTTTCGAGATGTTAACACGCTTCCGTTATATATACTAAAAGAAATATAATGTATTTAGATTTTTGTTAACAATTAATAAATTCGTTACATTACTTTGCAGTCATACTGTCTTGGATAGTTGTGATAGTAACATTTTAATTGAGATAGGTATTTAAAGTTATATATCCAAAAATGCTCATGCAATCGAATTACATACGCGTACCTTTTTACAATGCAAAGGATAATGCAGTGTTTGTTTTCGCTCCGACAAATCTTGCTTTAGCTTTCTAATCTATCCTTTCTATTGTTATATATATCATTTGAACACAACCATTTTCTTTTAAACTTCCATTATAATTCGCTGCGCATAATAATATGTAGGTATAAGCCATACCGCATAGATTTACAATATCGCATATCATCGTTAGTATAACCTCCGTGGCGTAGCTTAGTCACTCTTTGAGTCTCGGAGGTCGTGGGTTCGATCCCCACATCGGACAAGATTTTTTTTGTGTAAATTCTTTGCTGGTAAGCCTCGGAAAATACCGATTGTTATAACATCATCTATAACAGGCGTATACCAGGGAACGTGCAGCAGCTTTTCCCTGTGTCTTACAACATAATACAACGGTCACCGATTCGCCTGCCGAGCGTGGTGACTATGGCAAAATTGAGGTGACCCACGTTTAACAGGGTACGTTGTACGCTGATGATGATGATGATATCGCCTATTAAGTTCTCACACCAAGTAAGTAATTTTTGACAGTTTTCAGATTACATGAATTCATTTCCATTTGAATGGGAATCGGAAGACAGGAATTGCCTATTTGAAATACTATACGTGGTCAAAGTAAAAAATAATGGTATTGTTTTGGTGATTTTATAAAGATTTTTCACTCTCTTGATATGTTATTATTTTGGACATACGTGGTGTAAAACTTATATAAATAAGTATAATATTATGCTGTGTGCTTATCAGATTTTGTATTCTGATTTTAAATCTCTGTGGTACTCAGCACCCGGCTTGCATTCCTAGTGCAGGTACCTACAGCAAATTTTTGTTGAGTTCTCATAAAATAAGTGCTTCACATTTAGTAAAGACACATTTAGTAAAGACACAACGCATTACGTTTGATTTGAGTTGAGAGTACGTATACAGAAATGAGTACTATTGCCGTCCGGTATTATTTACTATTAAATATATAAATTGGCGTCCATCAATAGCAATTTTAAACATTTCACCCATACAAATACAACAAGAGACGAAATATTACTATATACTGAATATTTTAAAAACACGACAACTTGTATGTCCCAGGACGGCTGATAAATTCGCGGCCTAAGGTACTTAGCAACGACACATCATCTCGCTACTTATACCACTAATTGCGTGACTCATTGTTACTATAAATAGCAGGTAGTTTTTTTATTTGGTTCATAAACAGTTTACCTTTGGAACAAGCAACAACAACATGTCAGCGGAAACTGGAAACTCTCGCAATTTGGAGCATCGCACCGCAGTTTTTGGAGTTGTGCGAGCCTGACCTGGAGGAAATTTGTAGTCGCATTGTGGCCTTTGATGAAACTTAGATTCGTCAGTATGATCCCGAGTCCAAACGATGTCCAAATGAAGTCGATGCAATGGATAAAAAAGGGAGAAAGGCCACCAAAGAAATTCAAAGTGGAGAAGTCAGCATCCAACCTTATTTATGGCTACCATTTTCTGGGACAGCGAGGGAATTTTACTAATTGATTATTTGCCATAAGGAACCACCATGAACGCCCAGTATTACGCTAATTTACTGGGTCAGGCACGTGAGGCAGTCGTGCAGAAAGACGTGGCACGTTGGCGCGCGGAGTGCTTTTTCGCACCCGTTCACACCGCTAGAGTTGCGAGAGATGCCTTAAAATCTACAGGCTTCACAGAAATTTACCATCCATTACAGTCCGGACCTGGCTCCCAGTGACTTTTTCCTAATTTAAAAAAGGAGCTACGGGGACGAAGATTTTCGGACGACAATGAAATGATGGCGGCCGTAGACAGCCATTTTTACGAGAAAACTAAAGAATATTTTTTTGGTGGAAAAAAAATATATTCACAATGTGAAAAATGTATTTCACTTGAGGGGGATTATATTTAAAAATAAAAATATTAAAACTGTATATTTCTTTCATTAAGTACCTAAGGCCGCGAACTTATCAGCCGCCCCTCAGCCAGCACTTTGGATGAAACATAAGTAGGTATATAAATTGTACATGACCTTGTCCGGTCTCAAAGAGAGATCACTCTATAATTCTAATCCTACGCACAGCGGAGTTGAAATAATTTTGGTTTAAAAATCGATGCGTCGCGTCTTTAAAACTGCTAGTACATAATGTAATCTAAAAAATTCGCAAATGAAAATTGCTCAGCGAACACTTACTTGGTTTAGGGAAGGTCTGAGGTCCAGATGTGTAGTAGAAACAGTAACAGCCGAAGGCAAGGGCGAACATGAGCAGTATGCAAACCCGATAGGATAAGGGCCTACAACGGTGTAGCCGAGCCCTCATGGTGCGCTCTGCAAAATAATCCTCCATTATACTACTATACTAATATATATTATTAATTAATAACGGTATAAATATAAAGGGTGTTTTCCATGACCATCCATCTTCAGGTCGCAGAAAGGTGATAATGGGTCCATACCCCCCTCCCCTTATAGGCGACATTGAAGTCGAATAGAAAAATGGATCGTTCGCAATTACGATCAACTGCATCATTTGCAGTGGTTTCGGTAGTTGCTTTTGAGATGAGACCTGGTGTTCTGAGTTTGTTTCCCACCCGGGACAATTATTTGCGTGAACCACAGATAGTTCAAACGCGACACAGGGATTTATTACCGGGTGCGGGAGTTGTTTCATTAAATAAAAATATGAATAAAGGACATCGGTTGAATACAAACTAATTTTGCTGTAGTTGATAGACCATTCACTTACTGCTGTATATTTTGTTAAAAAAAATGGCATCAACAGTACGCGTGTAACAGTGCCGCGGACGAGTAGGTCCTTCAATTGAAGAGTTTCCAACATTGTTGGTTTTCGAATTTATTTTCTGGTTACTATAGGAAAGTGTTGCTAGCCAAAATAATACTTACACGTCAAATCTTTTTTTGACAACAATTATTTGTCAAATTATGTTAATGGATATTAAAATATGTTAAGTCAGGGCTTCCTTAACTGTGCGATTACAAATTTGTGCCTAGTTTTGAGTAGCAATGCTCAGAAAAGCAAGCTCATGCTTCTCAATAGTAGACACAGAACAGAGAAAAGTAAGTAGCCATTCAAAAAAGTATAATAAATATTTATTAAAGATGTATTCTTTGTTTTTTTTTGTTATAAAAATATTATTAAATACATGTTATTTGGAGTTTTTTGTTTACAACCAGTAACTAGTGGATGTTAAAAGATGAAATAATGGGTGAAAATATACATATTTGAATTATTTGAATTTTCTTTCTGATTCATAATATACCAACACTTTAATGAGCTTATAACTCATTGTGTCTATGTTGTAATATGTATTACCTACTTATTTCACTTGGTAGTGCTAAAGTTTATCATGCCAGAGCAGTAGAAGTTATCAAGTTTATATGAAAATGCATTTGTGAGGTTACTGCCTGTTTTAATGCAATTGTACTTCCACACTGAAGAAGTTGTGAGGGGTTTCTTTAATAGGATATAAGAATAATTTCAGTTAGTGAATTTGAAGAGAATTAATGTTATGTCTTTAATATAGGTAAGTCTTTTTGAGTCTTATGTGATGAGTTATTGAGTTCTGAGGGAGGAATTATGGAGTATGTTGCTTTTGCAAATTAGGTTCACCAGAAGATTAGGAGTAGTAGCTACATCTAAGAACTTGTTTTCTTGGTTTGATTCCCACCCGGGACAACTATTTGCATGAACTAAATATAGTTATTTTGAATGCAAGGTGTATTTTATGTCTGTGAATAATGTAAAAAAAAATGTTCTAAATTGTGTTCTAGGGTATTGAATTGATGGTGCTCAAGTTGATAATATTTTTTATTGAAAACAATACTTTGGAATTTTTGGGAGGCCTTACTTATTGTGTATGGTACTTTTATGTATAGTATAGGATTTTTTTTATATTGAAGTAAGTTTAGATTTGAGTAATATGGTATTCTTGTGAGTGTGTAAAAAAATGTTTTATTACTGAGTAATGGGTATCAAACTACCCAATAGTTTGTGATAAAAAAAAATATGTTTTAATTATTGATGTTATGCAACAACCTTCTTAATATGATTTATATAATTAATTTATCTATTTCACAGAGGAATTCATAGTACAGACAGTGATTTAGTTTCATATACCAAAACTTATAATAAAATATAAGTATAAAAAGGTTAGGAAATATGAAAAATGCTTTTTATTATCTTCCACCAGTTCATAACTCATCTTACAATTTAAATGTTGTAATTCACTTTGAGAACATAATATTTTTTACAATTATTTTAAATTATTTGACTTTTTTAATGCACTCATATCTTTTTTAAACCGATAATTAAAAGGATTTGTACAATATAATATGTAATACCTGTACTAATAATTCTCTGGATTTAAGCATAACTTTAAGTTCCCAAATGGTGAGACATATCAGCATTAATAAGTATTGAAGGTTATATAAATTGAAAATTTGATAGTACAGTAAAAGCTCTCTATTCGCGGGGTATATGTTCCGTAAATATACCGCGAATACAGAAACCGTGAATATGGAATGGTAATTTATATGGGATTATAGGGGATACGTTCCTAGGAGACAGTAGATGGATCAATTTTCATAAAAAAATGTCACGTTTCCAGTGTTTGTTCCACATGCACTGGAAATGTGACTCTCCAAAGCGTAAATGATCAAAGCATATCTATTTTCACTTAAAGCTGTAATACAGATATTTTTCGTGTCGAAACAATTATTTTTAGTCGACATTATAAAGCACAGAACGTCTAATATGTGGCAGCATTAAAAAACAACTTAAGGCGTAGTCGTAATATCACTATAATCTTCATTTCTTAGTCCAATTACCGACACGTTTATAAAGGAACCCGAATCCTTTCTATTAATATATATGTATGTAGTGATGTACCGATAAGTTCCGCGAATATGGGATTTTTTTGCCGCGAATACAGGAATTGGGTCGCAATTTTTTAATCCGCGAATAGTGAAAACGCGAATGAAGGAAGCGCGAATAAGGAGCTTTTACTGTATTAAAAATATAGCTGATAAGTGTCCACCACAACCACGGTTCCAGATTTTGGTTCTTCCAAATTTGAAAATTAATAAATAGATTATATAATTATGGATGATTCAATTACCTATTTTACAGTCATACTTCGTAATTAAGTAGGACTTCATAAGACTATTTATATAATTTGCCTGTAGTAGTAAGGCACACAAGTAAGTTCAGAGAATCTTATTTTTAATTACATGTAATTAGATACAAAGGTAATAATCATAATTATAAATATTTATTTGCTGAACACAGGTATGTACATAGACAGTTTTAAGTTTTACATAATATCAAATCTCTGTGCTCTACCTGGAAGGCATGCAAACATTGTATACTAATCATTTACCTATATCCAATAGGCTTAACAATTTTAATATTATATGTAATATTTATACATATTCATATAAATAAAAGTAGCAAAGTTTAAGTAAAAAGATAACTAAAATTCGATTTTCTGTGTAATGTCACAAATTAGTAGTTTATATTATAGTAGTAACCTTAACAAAACTAAAATTATACGGCAAGTAAGTATTCATTTTAGATTAACTGAAAGTAACTTAATGCTTAATCCTTTAAAAAAAAGGGACATAGCAAGTTTATAAGTTTATTGACAAAAAGTCACTCGTAATAATAATAAAGCTCCGAAGCACATTTAGTGTAAACAGTAAACATTAATCAAACATTATGACTCATTAAACATTAAAAAAAATTACTCACATTTATTAACAGCCAGATGTTTCACCAAAACAATGTTTACATTTTATTTTATACCGAATAACTCAGTTAATAGGTTCACTATAAACTTCACTTTGGCAATGCAGTAGCGCGTTGCGCGATCTGCCGTCCGTCAGGTTGGCTTTTTATGAGGAGTGTTGCCAGGTTATCAAAATAATTATATATCTAGAAAGTGAATATCTGTACAAACTTACAAAATATTCGAGAGATGCGTTTAAAACGAAAAACTAAATGGTGACAGAACTTAATAGTAAAAATCGTAAAATAGAATAAAAAAGAACGACGTACAAATCAAATTTGTAATTTAATAAATGAACGAGTCCAACTCATTACTATACAATCACACTACTAAACTAAAGGAAGAAAAATAACGAATCGACAAACATGTTTTTTGTATACAATTATTACAAAATATACATAGGTATTTGTTGTTAAAGTTATTGATGTAGAAACTTTAATAGTTTGAATATATTAAAATAGCCTAACAAGTATTTGAATAAATACTGAAATATCTTTTGGTATAGCAACACTGTTGGCTACTGTCTATTAATATTTTTCTGAGTATCATGGCCCTGGAATCTTCAACCTTTTTAGTCATGTGTATTAATAATAATTCTGTGGAATGTATAACACTACGCAAATTAATTTGATAGACTCTTTAGATATCCGTATATGTAATATATTTAATCATTATTCGAGTTTATTCATTCTTATAGCGATTTTATCTCACGTTGCTTCATATTATGTCTCTCTTATTGTTATTATTCAAAAAGATCTGAAGATATATCACCATACATAAAAAACGAAAAATATCAAATATGGCCTTAATTTAGGATTATTTTTTACTAAATCGAATAAAAAACCAAAACAAGATCTGGGTATAAATAAACAGTTGCAAATGCTTATCAGACCATAGGTAGCTGCATCGGTCACAATCATAACACTCGCTCAATCCGCCGCTCACTAGGGGGGCGGTGTAACGTGTGTGCTATTAAAAATTCCGTCATCAAAATGAGATATAACGAGCTTGGAGCCACTGGAATGAAAGTGTCCCACGTCAGCTTAGGGGGCGCTGCATTCAGTAACTTTTATGGGTAGGTACATTTTACATACATTTTGCACGCATTTATTCATTTCAATAGGTTTGTTAATGTAATTTGTTTTATCTGTATTTTATTAACAAATGTGTCAATAAGTAGCAGATAGATGACACATTTTGTACCTACTTATAAATTATCAGTTATGGATATTGTTACACCCATCCTTTATCGAGGTTGCGAATCGTCAATTAACAGGAAAATCGGTAGGTACCTAGCTAATTACTAACATTTTATTTAAATAGGTACATACCATTGCTGGCATGGTTCTGTATGATCGCGTTGATGTCATACTTTAGGTAGGTTAGGTAGGTACCTATATGATAATATGATCGTCATCATATTATTATCATTGAAGTTAAGTAGTTACCTATGGACTTTTAAATTAAGCTAATTTACCGTAACTATTTAATTGATGGTTTGTTTCTATGTTTGATGACTATTGTCTTTTAAAACCGTAGAAGTAGGTACAGTCTGGTCCGCCCGGCACGGCGGCGCATCGCAGAACGCAACTTCATACCTACGTTTTATGTATTATAGGTAGGTACCTACCTAAATATTTATTTACCTATGCATAGTAATATGTTCAGCGAAAATCATAATCACAATAGAAAATAGAACTTGAAACGTAAATAAATTTTATACCTTTGTCGTGGTACCGTTTCTTTATTAATTTCGGATTTGTATAGGTAGTTACTTAGTTGGATTTCAATTCCGGGTTTTGGGTGTAATAATAGCGATAGGTACTTATAGTCATATTCCCGAGCGCGGTTTCACCCGCGTACAACCTGTTCCCGTAGGAACTTCACAATCAAGTATAGCTTTACTCAATAAATAGACTATCTAACACTAAAATATTTTTTAAATCGGACCAGTAGTTCCTGAAGCGCTTTGAAGCAAATAAATAAACTCTTAGGCTTTGTAGGTATGTTAGTTTTGTTAAAATGGCTTTGCTAGTCAGGATTTACTATGAATGCCGTCGCCTACCTCCCTAGGCTCGGCTTCGGGGAGTGGGGCACATGGGCCCCGCTCCCTTCGAGGCTGACCCATGAGGAGTAGGGACGCCTCTACACTCCAGGCGTCCCTATAATTGGGCAAATGGACCACTAAGTGTGGCCCAGGAGATCCCGCGATGCCATACTGGCCGCGGGTGCCGTCGGGGGGCCGGATTGCTTGTGTCCATGGGGTTTTAGTGGTGTAGGTTCCTCTCCTCGTAGTATGAGTTTAGCATACCACGCTATTGAGAGGGCGAGTCCCACATATCCCACCGTCAGCGCGTGAATACGCTGCAGCGGCGGCGCGGCGGTGGGAATGCGTCAATGCATTTCCCCGCGGACAATAAAAATAAAATAAAAAAAAGTGTTTACAATGGATTTTTTTTTTTAATATGCAATTCTTTTAATTTAATGTTTTATTATTACTGTTAGCTAGGTACCTAGCTAACAGTAATAATAAAACAGGAAATGTACCTATTACAATAACTATAGTAATTAAGTATTTTTTACCGAAATCATATAAATTATATCATGAGAATTTACTGAGACCCTGTTTGCCATTATGCTCAGTCAATAGCGAAAGCCCTGTATCTAAGTAACTTCATAACAGTAGGTTATATTATGTCCGTCCGAAAATATACAGTTACTAAGAAATCGATATTAATAATAATAGGTACAAAGTATTGAGAACGAACAGAATGAACAAACAAATATTTTATATAAAATATTGGAAAGTACTTGACAATTTTATTATTTGAGTAAAACAAATACCGAACGGCCGAGCAATTACGGACGAATGGTTCCCTTTATGTCGAGTCTCGTTATGTGAATCCAAGAGTAGGTTGATTTTTCGAAATCTACGTTACCTTAACGCTACGTCGAGTTATTTAAAAGTTCAGTCAGTACAGCATATTAAAAGCCTTTTTTTATTTTTATTAAGTAGGTAGGTAGGTATGTAGGAAGGGTTGTATGATAGCGCATACCTACCGCTGCAATGTAGCTACGTACTATGTATACAGTGATTTAGGATTGTGCTCTTTTATCAAATAAGCACATACTTAATATGTAAAATAAGGAATGAAAGGAAATAACTTTAATTCCATATTTGATAGTTCTTAATTCATTCAATTCCTTTTTTTGAGAGATCAAACATTCTTTCACCATTAGAATCCGTTTTTTTTACCGGGGGGAAACACCTACCTTACGCATTCCCGCGCGGTGGGGTATTTGGGACTTGCTCTCTCCAAGTGCGATGGTAAGGAGGGCTCTACCCACTAAAACCGCCCGGTTACTTCTTCCGCGTTTGAGTGTGAGGACCATCAGGTACTACTGTGCGCACTTTTCTGGTAGACCCCCTTGACTCGTATCGGTGCCGCGGACTCTTCTGGGCCCTATGATGTTTGACCCGGGATTAAATTACGGGGCGCCGCGCTCGAAGGACTGAGGTGTCCCTCCTCCTCACGGATCGGCCTTTAGTGGAGCAGGTATAATGTTCCCTACTCCCCGAGGTTGAGCTTAGGGCGGCATGCAGCGTGTTTCTACCCGCCGCGCCGCCTGTGGCACACCACATGCGGATCGGTTGGGCCGAGGCATATTCTTTCCACTCCCACTCCGCGGCCTCCTTTAATGATATGACTCGCCCACGGAAGGAGGCGACCATCTACCTCGACCCCTCGGTTTAGACCATCTTTGAGATGATGATCGGCATCTAGAAGTCAGGACCCCTACTCTGACAAGCTCTGCGCGCTCATCAGTCCACACCGGACGCTTTTCCACGGTGTGGTGTGCTGTGACGTCAACGCAGCCACAATGGAAAACAATGGAAATGCTATGAAACCATTGTCCGGGGAGAAATGCTTTTACGCATTCCCACCGTCACTGCAGCGTTTCCGCGCTGGTGGTGGGATATGTGGGACTCGCCGTCTTTATAGCGGTGGTATGCTAGTCATACTACGAGGAGAGGACCCTACACCAATAAAACCCCCTGTCACTCCTTCGATCCGTCTTTAGCGGGGGCCGGGTACGCACGGGGCCGATATGGCGCCGCGGGATCACCTAGGCCACACTGACTGTGGCCCATTTGCCCAGTCATAGGGACACCCGGAGTGTGGAGGCGATCCTAGTCCTCATGGGTCGGCCACGAAGGGAGCGGAGCCAAAGTGCCCCACTCCCCGAGGCCGAGCCTAGGGCGGGAGGCGATGGGTTTCGGCCCGCCGCCGCCGGCCAACACGTCGTCTTCGGAGCGGGTGGGCAAAGGGATATTACTCCCTCTCCCGCTCCGCGGTCTCCTTCTGTGACAGAATAATAAATTTTAATTTTGACAGAACCTCAATACAAAATATGACAACTTTTAACTGTAGATTGAAAAATCGGGCCTAATTCATGTAATTTTGTTTTTTTACCTGACATACAGTGAAAATCGTAACGATAAAAATAAGTTCCTAAGTAGGTAGGTAGTTACGCTATTTCGCTCACTCTTTTCATTCATATGTGATTGCGGCCCAGGTATTTATTATAGGCTCATTCATTTTATTATTATGCACGCACTTTGTAATTTTCTTGTTCTTTTGAGTCGTTCTTTTAAGTTATTTATTAGATTTTCGAAACTCTAATTACCAAAATACTGTGGTCAAAACATAGTGTATTGTGTAAGTGGAATAGAACAACAACAACACAACACACCATGTTAATATCAAGACGGTAAAAAAGTCACCCAGTATAATAATATATATTGTATATATTTAATGGTTTCCAGCGAGTGGGAGGAGCTCGCTGGAGTGATGGAGATGACCTCTCGCTGCAGAACATCATTTCAAAGATGGTCAAAAGCGATAGATCGTGGGAAGCGGTGGCGTCCTTCGTAGGTGTGAGGGGGCACGTTCTGGCCGTGACCCCTTCTCTGAGGGTATTGGCCATCGCTTTAGCCTCCGGAAATGGTAGGAGCGGATCGCGGACGGTGGAGGCGATACGGTGACGTCACCTTCTACGTTGCACAGGTAGTAACAGCCCATGGCTGCTTCGGCCACTACCGGAGCGGAGGAGGTCGCTGGAGTGGTGGGATCCGAACTCTCTTTATGGACCATCATCTCAAAGATCCAAAGCGAGAGTTCGTGGGAGGCGGTTGCCTCCTTCTGTAGACAAATAATGTCACAGAAGGAGACCGCGGAGCGGGAGAGGGAGTTATATCCCTTTGCCCACCCGCTCCGAAGACGACGTGTTGGCCGGCGGCGGCGGGCCGAAACCCATCGCCTCCCGCCCTAGGCTCGGCCTCGGGGAGTGGGGCACTTTGGCTCCGCTCCCTTCGTGGCCGACCCATGAGGACTAGGATCGCCTCCACACTCCGGGTGTCCCTATGACTGGGCAAATGGGCCACAGTCAGTGTGGCCTAGGTGATCCCGCGGCGCCATATCGGCCCCGTGCGTACCCGGCCCCCGCTAAAGACGGATCGAAGGAGTGACAGGGGGTTTTATTGGTGTAGGGTCCTCTCCTCGTAGTATGACTAGCATACCACCGCTATAAAGACGGCGAGTCCCACATATCCCACCACCAGCGCGGAAACGCTGCAGTGACGGTGGGAATGCGTAAAAGCATTTCTCCCCGGACAATGGTTTCATAGCATTTCCATTGTTTTCCATTGTGGCTGCGTTGACGTCACAGCACACCACACCGTGGAAAAGCGTCCGGTGTGGACTGATGAGCGCGCAGAGCTTGTCAGAGTAGGGGTCCTGACTTCTAGCTGCCGATCATCATCTCAAAGATGGTCTAAACCGAGGGGTCGAGGTAGATGGTCGCCTCCTTCCGTGGGCGAGTCATATCATTAAAGGAGGCCGCGGAGTGGGAGTGGAAAGAATATGCCTCAGCCCAACCGATCCGCATGTGGTGTGCCACAGGCGGCGCGGCGGGTAGAAACACGCTGCATGCCGCCCTAAGCTCAACCTCGGGGAGTAGGGAACATTATACCTGCTCCACTAAAGGCCGATCCGTGAGGAGGAGGGACACCTCAGTCCTTCGAGCGCGGCGCCCCTTCTGACAATTTTTAACTGTAGATTGAAAAATCGGCCCTTAGACATCTGTAGCATATACATATCACGCCCTATTATCTTCAAGACGGTAAAAAAGTCAGTATATAATAAGTGAAAACTCACCGCGAGTTTTTTTATTTTCTTTATTTTTAGTCTTGAACTCAATCGTCATCCTGGGCTTAATAAATACCCACATTATGTATGTAGAAGATTCTCCGTGAAAAACACCGATATGGTCAAATACAAGCAAGTAGGTAGCATGCCAGCATGTAATTTTAAAATGGCATCCTTACCACAAATAGAAAGAGAAAACTATTTCCCTTACAACATGACAAGTTTTTTATTCGGACGGACATATGTATCACCGGCATAAAGGTTTAACAACTACAAAAATAGCAGGTCTCTTTACCGTTTTGTGTGGACAGTACAATTTCTATTATCATAATAGAAATCATGTTTTAAATAAGTTTGCAAATATCGCCGGCAAACCTGCATTATAGCCACCATCCAATTTTGCATCATTAACTTATATTTGTACATTTAATAAATGCTACATTAATTAATGTGAGCTGGAGCTGGTGTTAATTGAAACTAATTGAAAGTTGGTTGTTATACAGCGGTTACCCAGTATTTATTAATTACTAGATACTCGACATGAAGCACTACCGATAATGAGGGTAGTCTGATACCTGGATAATAATGTAGTGGAGGAGTAATAATGAGTTGTAGCTGGATTTAAGGTTGAAACCGTACTTATGTATAACTAGCATCACGCGCGCGGTTTCACCCGGGTTACTTCCGTTCCCATAGAAACTTTATAATAAAATATAGCTTATAGCCTTCCTCGATAAATGGGCTTTCTAACACTTAAAGAATTTTTCAAATCGGACCAGTAGTTGCTGACATTAGCGCGTTCAAGCAAACAAACTCTTCAGCTTTTTCTTTTATGGCACTCATTATTAGGTACCAATTCTTTGCGTTTATATACTCATGATAATTTCTGAACGACATGTCCGATTGGAATTTAAAAAAAAGTATTTTACTTCTACATAAATACCCTTGATAACATAATACTTAATTTTGATAAGGATTAATATAACGATACACATTTAGCGTAGTTTCTTTCTTTAGACGTTTTATTATTTTTCATGAACCTAAAAGCGGTTATTGTGACTAAACTATGATAGTTAGATATGTGCTCTCGCGCACTTTTTTGTAGGTCGTAAATAAGACCTACAAACCCGGAGTAGGTACATCATTTTGTTCTATTGTCAATTGTTTTTGCAGCGCACGCATAAATAGGTTTTCGACCTTGGTTTACAAAATCGCAATTTTCTTACGACTCCCTAATTATTTTGTTGATAAATGTAGGTTCCTCTAAGTTTTATCGCAGTAGTTGTTAGAAGTGTCCACCGTTTCTCTCTAAACAGAAACAAGCACGTCTTTATAAATTACTTTTTTAACTTACTTTTTAGAAGGGTGTCTCTCTCTATCACTTTTTTAAAATTTCGTCAATTATGCGATTGCAAACTGAGGAAGCTCGAAGAAGCTTCCTCAGTGTGCAAAACCCATTTTAGCTTGGCCCACAAATAAAAGTCTCAAGGAGTTAGGTCTGGTGATTGGGCCGGCCAGTTCACAGCCACCTATCCACCTGCCACTGAACTGACTGTCTAGATACTCGCTCACTGATCTTTCGTACTGGTCTGGGTAAATTCACCTAGCCGACTCAAAAGGTTGCAGACCCTTGTGGCAACCTTTTGAGTCGTAGTCCAGAAGCCGGAAGAGCCTAAAATTTTCCTTTACAAAATTTCAAAGTTAAACTATTTTTTTTAATTAATCATAAGAAAAAAATATAAAAACAACTAAATATTTACTAACAACACTAACTTGTACTTCAATAACAAACAAATTAAATCGTCGCTAAATTAAACAAGATATTTTTCATTTAAAGACGCAAGAATTTATTTTTAGCTAAATTAATGTGGCTGTGGCTGCTATTGTTCTTTATGCACATAACTTGATTTAAGCTCGGTCGTTATGGTCGATTATTTTATTTGTTGAGTTTTAATAATTGTCAATACAAACATTTTTGAAGGAAAGATTTTTATAATTACCTACGGAAAGAGCTTGTCATGAATGATTAAACATAGAAGATTTATATACATTTACGAATAAACTAAAAACTATTTTAAACTACTGGATCAAATCAACATTCATGAACATTCATCATTACATATTATCGATACTTTACCGAGTTAGAATATTTTATGATATTACAGGGTAGTGTGTATTTTTTTACATTGTATAACACGGTTTCCACAGGAACAGGCTAATTCATATACCTATAAAGTATAGCCACATGAGTTTGGGTAGGGATAAGTACCTACAGCTATGCGAATGAAACGCGCGGGTAGGCTATAAGAATGCTGAAACAGATTATTGTTAGAGGGATATGACAATCGTATGACAGTCTACTGACAACAATGTTTATAATTTTATAGTTTGCAGTATCAAAATCTAAAGATATTTTGTTTGTTTAAATTTTATTATTTACTAGCTGTGCCCCGCGGTTTTGCTGCTCCAGTGGGTCGGAGCGTGATATTTGGTAGCCTAATTATGTTAATCGAGCTGATTAACTATCCCCGTGCAAAGTTGTAGCCTAATCCATTCATTTTTACGTGAAGGAGTAACAAACGTTCATCCATCCATCCTTACTTACAAACTTTCGCGTTTATAATAGGTATTAGTAAGTATAGTAATATATAATATTTTAAAAGTGAAAAGGCATTAAAAAAAAAAGTTAGAAAAACAACAACTTACTCTAAAATCGCACTAAAAAGGGAAGGGGATATCACCCCTTTATTATCTATCTGTTTTTAGTAAGATTATGTTTTTTTTTCGGATCGACTTTTATTTTTAACTACATAAATAGCCTTAACTTAACTGCATAATAGCCTTATTGAATGGTTTAAAAACTAGGTACAAACTAAGCAACGAGCACAAAAGGGCGCCCCCTGTGGGACTTGGCCCTCGGCTCAGGGCGGTCGCTGACGGATTGATTGAGGGATTATGACTTTTATTTTTTTTGGGGAGTATTGTGTTACTGTCGCTATATGTTGCAGTTCGCGGGCCTCTCGGACTTCAGGTCTACGAGGGCATCGGTGGCTCGGAGTCTTGGTAATAGGGTCCCGTTATTAGCTTATGGGTACGGAACCCTAAAACCAATTAAAGAGACTGATGAGAAATACCTACTGTTACGAACTATTGCTTTTTTACAGATCATTTGAAGAAGAAAGGAGTATCGCTTTAATTAAAGAGACAATCTCATATGGCGTTAACTATTTTGAAACCGGACCCTGGTATGGTCAGGGTACTTCCGAACGGACGTTTGGAAAGGTAATTAATCTATACTAATTTATAAATCTGAAAAGTCTGTTTGTTTCTTTGCGCGAGCGCGCTAATTTCAGAAATAATAAACCGATTTGAAAAAATATATATGTTACATTCAAAACTTATAATCGGTCAAAACCACTTTTGTCTGCAAAAATCAGGCAAAAGTAGTTTTGACGGGTCCATATTGGCTCACATAAAATTTCAGAAACGAGATGCTCTTAGCTCGAAGGTTAAAAAAAACACCTGGATTACAACTTTTGTAGGTTAGGTTAGAACTGTGACCACAACGTGCCAGATCAAAATTCCATACAAATTATTATTGCAGACAAAAGTGGTTATGACCGATTATAAGTTTTGACTTTAACATATATAGGGTGACTGGTAATTAGTGACCGATACCTAAACACATGATTGTGCTCATGATAACAAACAACTTTTACTATGGCACCAACCCTGAAATCGCAAAAAAAATCAGCTGTTCCATACATTCATGTTCACATAACTCGTCCACATGGTGGGGAGCAGCTGATTTTTTTTCGCGATTTCAGGTTTGGTGCCATAGTAAAAGTCGTTTGTTATCATGAGCACAATCATGTGTTTAGGTATCGGTCAATAATTACCAGTCACCCTATATACGATTATTATAGATGATGTTATAACCATCGGTACCAACGGCTTAACGTGCTTTCCGAGGCACGGATGGTAATCCCTCAACCAACCAGACTCGGAAAGAAATCTGAGAATTTGTACAAAAATTTCCCCTGTCTGGCGTGAGGATCAAACCCATGACCTCCGAGATTTAAAGCGAGCCAAATACCGCTGCGCTATGGAGGTTTTCGTTGCTAATATTTGGCACGACTTACTATTGAAAATATTGTACCAACGGGCGGCCCTAAGACAGATTTGAAATAATTTTAATCTGTAATTCTTAATGCTATAAACAAAAATATAGAACGAGTTTTAACAAAAATATGTAAATAATTTCGCCAAGTGTTAGAAACGATTAAAAAAACCGACCAAGTGCGAGTCGGAGTTGTTAAAACGGCAACAGAAAAACATCATTATACAGCCTGGTGACAGAGAGACAGACAGACAGACACACAGCGAAATCTTAGTAAAAGGGTACCGTTTTTACCCTTTGGGGTACGGAACCCTATAATGCATGTTGTATTTGTGTTAATCTTTAAAGGCGCTGGCTGGCGTTCCAAGAGATTCATACTTCATCGGCAGTAAGGTCGGAAGGTATGAAATGTCAACAGAGAAAATGTTTGACTTCTCTGCGGAGAAGACCGAGGCTGGAATGGACAACACCTTGCGTCGCCTTAACTTGGATTATGTTGATTTAATACAGGTAACCAATGATGTAATAGTAAAGAAAACGTAGACACAGCACGGGCTTCAAAAATGGCACCATGAAACTAAGCCAATAAATAGGCTAGATAACCCATATGAAATTATGTTACAAATGTTACAGTGATGTTTATGTCTAAAAGTATTTGTCATGAGGAACCTTAATATAAAAATTTCTGTTCATAAAACTGAAAGATGGTTTATACAACCATCTTTAAGTTTATCAACTCAATATGAATTATATTTTTTTGTCTATGTCTTTAATTTCCAAAAACGCGATCAGCCATTTCGAGACTCCATAGGTCTAGTTTAAAAACAAGAACGCGATGCTTTACCGAGGCTTTACTATTACATTTTTTCTGCCATGACGTCATCGATCTAGGAACGTTAGACCATAATTTATAGATCAAAATTACTGACATCGTTTTTATCTCATATTTATTTTCTAATATTTATTTAAGCGCTTTCTAAATAAAAATAAAAAACCATATAATTTTTTCTAAGTCTAGTTAAGCCATTTATTTTTTCTAAGCATGGCACACTGGAACGTACATACCTATCTGTCTTTTTTTTGCACACGTAAATTTTCATGCTGTCCTGTTTATTCTCTAGGGACAAATTTCGTCTTAAAAATACGTAAGAATGACCTATTTCTATTTATTATATGACGTTTTTCTATTAATTTTATTCTCTTTTTTTATTATATCATTGCATCAACGCCGGAACGCTTAGGTACCCTATGCGTTCGGCGGAGGCCAACGAGCGGGAGTAGCTTGTTGGCGAGGTGAGAAACGACCTCTCGCTGCCGACCATCATTAGAGGTCGTGGGAGGCGGTTGCCTCGGAGCGGAAGAGGGAAGAAGATCCCGCCGCCTGCCGCCCTAGGGTCGGCCTCGGGGAGTAGGGCACATGGGCCCCGCTCCCTCCCTCCGACCCATGAGGAGTAGTTACGCCTCCACACTCCGGGTGTCCCTATAACTGGGCAAATGGGCCACAGTCAGTGTGGCGCAGGTGATCCCGCGGCGCCATATCGGCCGCGGGTGCCGTCGGGAGGCCGGATTGCTTCTTGCGTACCCGGCCCGCGCCAACGAAAGACTGAAGGAGTGTCCGGGGGGTTATAGTGGTGTAGGGTCCTCTCCTCGTGGTATGAGTAAAGCATACCACCGCTATGGAGAGGGCGAGTCCCACATATCACACCGCCAGCGCGGATACGCTGCAGCGGCGGTGGGAATGCGTAAATGCAATTGCCCTGGACAACAAAAAATAAGGTACCTAAGCGTATTTTCCTTTGCTAGTATAACGGCAATTTCCTCACTTAACTTAAACTAATGTTTTTAAACTTACGCGATTTGTACTCATAATTTTTAGTAGACGCGGGTCTCAATCGCGGTACAATTATAAGGCAAATAATTACCTTTTTAATAATCCGACGTTTCGACATGGGTTACACCAGTCGTGGTCACGGATAGACTTAAACTGCCCTAAATATCCATTTTGGTATGTAATTGAATGTAGTTAATTGCTAGTTAAACCTAGTTCACGATTCACTGCGTTTAAGTTTCCGCAGAAACTTTGTGATAGATCTCAGATTTCTGTCTGCTGTTTATAAATTTTCCCAAATCTATAAAACACCTCCATGTGTGCAATATCAATAGGTACTTTAATATAAAATTGATTTTTTGAATGGGCATAACGACTGAAAATGTTTTTTACTAAGACTAAGATTTTTTTTATTTAGTTGATATTAGGTCTTTACCTATGAAATTGCCGTTCTGCAGTATATACTGGCCATTTCAAATCAAAATAATTTTTGTTTGGTTAAGAATTCTAATTTTAAAATAGTTTTATTTTAAAAGCATGGATTTTTTTTCCAAAATTAGTCATTTGTTTATTGATTAGTGTTACATTTTCATCGCATTTCAATCTTTTTCGTCATCATGGATATATGGTGGTACGGGTAGGTAAATAATGTCGTAACACTTACAGTTTTTGTTAGTTCACATTTAATTTGGATAAACACCGTACAAAGACCACATATGTAATTACAGTAGAAAACGCAGTTGGTAGGCAAAGAATAAACAGGAACAGAATAAATGGGTACAATACAAACACACACAGAAGCAGGAAATAAAGGAGAAATAACAAAGCGAGTGGTTTTAGCCATGCAAATAGAATAGCAGCAAAATTCGTGCACTTCGCGTGAAGGTAATGACAGCTCTGACAGGTGAGCCGGCGCGGCGCTAGCGTCGCGGATGCGCCGCGGTGTACTGGTCGATAAATTACATCGACACTTGTCGATACGAGTCGGATCGATCGACTTACTGGAAAGTTATAAAATAAAACATATTATAAGATATATTAAATATTTGTAGGTGTATATTACGTGTAGCCTGTAAAGTTTAATATAAATAAATGTATATAATATTAAGGTAGCCTACACCACCCCCCTCCAGAGACCGTCATGGGCGATAAAAAGTGTTAAATTTTACTCGACGACCAGAACGGGTAACATAATTATCTGGAGTTTGCGGAATTGGTGTCTCATTTATATTAGGTGACAGTATGAACGCGGGTTTGATGCGATCGATAGAAATAGTCACTTCTTTGTTATTATGGAGTATTTTAAAAACTTTATCACCCCTAACGAGAACTTTATGAGGCCCAGAATAAGATGGTGTTAGGGAGCCCCGCAACGCATCTTCACGGAGAAAGATGTGCTCACACGTTTCTAGTTCCTTAAATATAAAGACGCCAGGTTTGCAGTGGCGAGAGGCAGGAACTGGTCGCAGTTCTTTGGCAACGCTTCTCAGCCTAGTTGTAAACTCGGAAACATCCGTGGTACCACTTACCAATGGTTCAAAGAACTCACCAGGAAGCCGTAGTGTTTCACCGTAAACCAATTCTGCCGAAGAACTTTGAAGGTCTTCCTTGAAAGCTGTCCTAATGCCCAGCAAAACCCATGGTAATGATTCTGTCCACTTATAGTTTTCGTGGCATACTATAGCGGCTTTGAGCTGGCGATGAAACCGCTCGACCAAGCCGTTACAGGCGGGGTGGTATGCTGTAGTTCTCCTATGTACAAAACCGGTTATCTTGGATAGACATTGAAACAGGGCTGATTCAAACTGTCGACCCCTGTCTGTGGTTATGTCTGTTGGGCAGCCAAATCGAGATATCCAGCATGATAGTAAAGCTTTAGCTACCGTTTCTGCTGTGATATCTGCAATTGGCACTGCTTCCGGCCAACGGGTAAAACGGTCAATGGCTGTCAAGCAATACTTATATCCCTCAGATACCGGAAGAGGCCCAATCAGATCAATGTGTATCTGCTTAAATCGCGCGCGGGGTAAATTGTAGGTACCAAGGGGAGCAGTCACATGACGAGTAACTTTAGCCCTTTGGCACGGTAAGCAAGCGCGCGCCCATTCCCTACAATCTTTTCGGATTCCTGGCCAGACGAATCGCTCGGCAATCAATTTGACTGAAGCGTTAGCGCCAGGGTGACTTAAAGAGTGCAGGCTATCGAAAGTCTGTTTTCGAAGAATTCTGGGAACATAAGGCCTGGAAGTCGGGGTACTGATGTCGCAGTACAATGGAATTTGGCTTCCAGGGACGTGAAGTTTCTGTAGTTTTAAGGAAGAAGTACCAGATAGAAGCTTTTCGAGTTCGGGGTCCGAGGTTTGACTTAAGGCTAATCGTTCTAGACTTATAGGTTCTCCCAGTTCTTCAATACGAGATAAAGTGTCGGCAACGATGTTATCTTTACCAGATATGTGCCTGATATCTGTCGTGAACTGAGAGATAAAGTCTAAATACCTAAACTGTCTTGGCGAGCAGTTGTTTTTCCTTTCACTGAAAGCAAAACTGATCGGCTTGTGATCAGTGTAGATTATGAAATGCCTTGCCTCTAACATGTGCCTGAAATATTTTATAGCTTCGTAAATGGCAAGTAATTCCCTATCGTAAGGGGAATATTTGATTTGAGAAGAACTTAACTTTCTCGAAAAGAAGGCTAACGGTTGCCAAGCACCATACTTCTGCTGTTGAAGTACTCCGCCTATAGACGTGTCAGACGCATCTGTAACTAAGGCAAGTTTTGCAGAGCAATCAGGATGAGCCAATAAAACAGCGTTTGACAAACTCTGCTTGCAGGCTTCGAAAGCAGCTAGGGTCTCTCCAGAGAGACTTATTGGCTGCGTTCCTTTTACTGATCCTGTTAATAAGGCGTGCAGTGGAGCTTGGATCTGAGCTGCATGGGGAAGAAATCTCCTATAAAAATTGATCATCCCCAAGAAGCCTCTTAGCTGACGCACATTCGTTGGAGCTGGAAAATCTTTAAGTACCTGTATTTTGGAGTCCAGAGGTCGGGTACCGCTCTCTGAAATGAGATATCCTAAAAATTTTACCTCGGTTACTCCGAGTACGCATTTAGCGGTATTTAACAAGATGCCATAATTGTTCAGTCGATGGAAAAGTTGGCGTAAGTGGTCCTCGTGCTCAGTTTCACTCCTAGAAAAAATTAAAAAATCGTCGAGGTACGTATATACAAAGTCGAGTCCCATGGTAACTTCGTCGACGAAGCGCTGGAACGTCTGTCCCGCGTTACGCAGCCCAAAGGACATGAATGGGAACTCGTACATGCCAAACGGAGTTGTTATCGCAGTCTTAGGAATGTCGTCCGCACTGACAGGTATCTGATTATAAGCTTTCTCCAGATCTAAAGTGCTGAATATTTTGCAACTGGCAATACTGTGCGTAAAATCGTGGATATGCTTGATCGGATATCTGTCAGGTACGGTACGTGCATTCAACTTACGATAATCCCCGCACGGACGCCAACCGTTGTTTTTCTTCGGCGCCAAGTGCAAGGGAGACGACCAAGGGCTTTCCGACGGTCTAGCAGTGCCGTTAGCTAGCATGGACTGGAACTCATTTTGCGCAATTTTAAGTTTGTCTGGAGCTAATCGACGAGGGGGAGATGAGACTGGAGGGCCTGGTGTCGTTCGAATGTGATGAACTGTGTTGTGAGGTATAGTGTGATGTCTACCAGCGGGTCGAGTGATCTCAGGAAACTCGTTAAGAATTTTATGATATCGCGTTTCACCTGTCACGACTTTGATGGAGGATACGTTTTTACAATTAGCCAAAGTGGCAATAGCATTGAGTGAAGTTAAATTATCAATTAAACGCTTTTTGCGACAATCTACTATATGGTTGTAAAAATTTAAAAAATCAACTCCAATAATAGGCTTTGTTACGTCAGCTACTACAAAACGCCAAGGAAATTTTCTACGCAAGCCTAAGTCTAAGTCCAAATTAACATAACCGTATGTAGCAATACTCGAACCATTAGCAGCACACAACTTATAACTAGTTTGAGAACGACGATCACGAAGTGCTGACCGAGGGAAAACGCAGAGGTCGCTACCCGTATCGACGAGAAACTGTGTCTTCGACTGTCGATCAGCGATGAACAGGCGACCAGTTGATGAAGGGCAGTGATCGGCCACCATTATCGACCGCCCGTGAAGTTTTCCGCCTTGTAGTCGCAGGGGCGAATGCATTTGTTAGCGTTTTTCCCGAACTTATTGTGATACCAACAAACCGGGTACTTCCTGTAGTTGGAATCAGACCTCTTATCTCTTGACGAAGTATTTGGTCGATCTCGTGAACGGGAGCGTGGTCTGCTGGTTCGGGTCGAGAGATTTTGCACCTGTTTTCTTAACTCGGCAACTTCTCTAGTAAGGTCGCTTAGGAGAGATCCGGCATCATTTACCGCAGCAACCTTCGGTGATGATGAGGCAAGATCGTTGACCCTATCAGCCAAATCCGCGAGGTCTTCAAGTGATGCAGTAGATGGTTGACCCGCAAGGACTGTCTGGACACCATGAGGAAGACGGCTTGTCCAAATCGTTTTCAGGAAGTCATCTGGTACATCACTTCCTGCAAGACTTTTCAGGTGGCGGTGAAATTGCGAGGGTTAGCGGTCCCCGAGCTCTTCATGCATCAGTAACTGCTGGATCTTCTTCTCCTTGGAAGCGCTGAGCCGTTTGGTTAACTCTGCTTTGAGTTTCTCATACTTGTTAGTAGCGGGCTGGTTGACTAGAATATCCTTTACTTCTCTGGCATATGTATTATCTATGTGACCAATAACGTAATTAAATTTGGTTGCGTCATTGGTGATACCTGCTATTGCGAATTGTCCTTCGACTTGCGCAAACCAGATTTCGGGTTCTTCAGGCCAAAAAGGTGGTACTCGAACGCCGACTTTGAACACTTGACTGGTATCCGATATCGACATCTGTGTCCCATCACTAGTGCCGGGTTGCAACAATGGCGGTGCCTGACCGCGTGGCTCCGATTCACTATCCTTTCCCATGTTCTTGAGTGGGGTCACCAGTATGGTGGTACGGGTAGGTAAATAATGTCGTAACACTTACAGTTTTTGTTAGTTCACATTTAATTTGGATAAACACCGTACAAAGACCACATATGTAATTACAGTAGAAAACGCAGTTGGTAGGCAAAGAATAAACAGGAACAGAATAAATGGGTACAATACAAACACACACAGAAGCAGGAAATAAAGGAGAAATAACAAAGCGAGTGGTTTTAGCCATGCAAATAGAATAGCAGCAAAATTCGTGCACTTCGCGTGAAGGTAATGACAGCTCTGACAGGTGAGCCGGCGCGGCGCTAGCGTCGCGGATGCGCCGCGGTGTACTGGTCGATAAATTACATCGACACTTGTCGATACGAGTCGGATCGATCGACTTACTGGAAAGTTATAAAATAAAACATATTATAAGATATATTAAATATTTGTAGGTGTATATTACGTGTAGCCTGTAAAGTTTAATATAAATAAATGTATATAATATTAAGGTAGCCTACAGATACGTTAAAAATTCGAATAATTATGGAATATGAGTACCGTCGTGGCAGCAACGCGGCACAAGCGGCACGCAACATCAACGACGTTTACGGAGCTAACACGACAAACAAACGCACCACCAGTTATTGGTTTGCTCGCTTCCGTTCTGGAAATTTCGATCTGAACAATGAACCTCGCGGTCGTCCGAAGACTTTGGTCGACAATGACGAATTAAAGGCGATTGTGGAAGCTGATGATACACAATCTACGGCTGAATTAGCAGCAGCTTTCGACGTTAGCGTCAAAACAATATTGGTCAATTTGCGTCAAATTGGCAAGGTGAAAAAGCTTGACAAATGGGTGCCCCACGAACTCAATGATCGCCAGCGCGAAGTACGCGTCGAGAGTGCCTTGCACTGCTCAACAGACACACAAATGAAGGAATTTTGAACCGCATTGTTACCTGCGATGAAAAATGCGATGAAGTTGGTTTTAGCACCTAAACTATGCCCTAAACGAAAACTTAGCCCTAGAAAAGTGATGGTCACTGTTTGGTTGTCTAGCGCCGGTGTGATTCATCACAACTTCTTACCAAATGGGGTGAGCAATTCTGCAGATGTGTACTGTGAAAAACTGAACACAATGATGGAGAAGCTGGCACATCTCTAACCAGCATTGGTCAATCGCTCGTCTCCGCTGCTCCTGCGACAACGCGCGACCTCATACTGCATAGCAGACGGTCTCCAAGTTGCAAGAACTGGGGTTGGAAGCTCTCCGTCATCCGCCCTACTCACCAAACCTTGCGCCTACAGACTACTACTTTTTCCAGAATTTGGATAACTTCTTGGCGGGAAAAAAAAATCAATACCCGAGAAGCAGTACAAAATGCCTTTGAAGAATTTGTTGCCTTCCGTCGTCCAGCTGATTTCTTTAAGAAGGGCATCAATAAACTGCCACTGCGTTGGCAAAGATGCATTGATTGCATGGGTAATTACTTCGATTAATACAAATAAAAAAGACATGAAAAAAGACATGAAAAAAAATCGTTTACATTTTTTCATACAAAACGGCAATTTCATAGGTAAAGACCTATTATTATAAATCACAAACAAAGCAAGAGAGTTTGCATTAGTCGATAAAAACATAACAATTGAAATACTTTATAAAAAAAAGAACTACCTAAATCTTATTCCCACGTGTATAAAGTTCAAATCATTCCGCTTGTATACGTATACGATAAGAACGGTTTTTGGGACGGTCAGTGAGTCATTATTTCAACTTTTCATTAGTACGTACTCAAAGGATGTCGACCCGTTAGTAAGGGACGCTCATTATGAAACTAATTAATGTGTCGACTCGACCCGAGCATATTCAGGAAATGATACTCGAATGAGCATATTTTTAATAAGGACCTTTCACAGTATACTATAAGGTGCTTCTAAAATATATGCCATCCCTTAAGCAGAAGATAGTGTCCCAAATGGTGATTAAGTTAGTGAAGAAATTTATGAACAAATAATGTACTAGTCGCCCAAAAGAATAGCATTCGGCACTCCTTCCTTATATAAACAATAAGTGTGCGAAATTACATAAAACAGGACATAGACATGAGTTCACAGGACTTCACTTATTAACATATAGATTATACCTACTTATTATTTTCCCATGAAGAAAATTAAGTCATATCTACTATAAAGTCGCCCCACATCCCACGGTGCATCGCGGGACGAATGCATGAAAAGTAATTTTTATTCAAGTAAAAAAAAGGCGAAATAAAATTGTTCACAAACATCTCTTCAATAATGTAATCACTAGAAATGAAATAACTATCTACTGGCTAAAGGGATGGCATATAATTTAGAAGCACCTGATACATAATTAACTATAAACGCTGATAAAGTGAAAGAAAATGAATATTTATTTAATGGATAGAGCGAGAGAAAGGCGATCTAATAGGAATTCTTTATTTTGAGTGGCATGTTATCCCCCGTCATCATCATAATCATCATACGCCCGTATACGACTGCGTGGACGACTGCTGTACATGGTCCTCCTCCGGAAAGAAGGTATTTGCCATAGTCACCACGCTTGGCAGGCGGATTGGTGACCGCAGTATTATGTTGTAATCCACAAGGAAACGCTGCTTCACGTTCCCTCTTATACGATTATTATAGATGATGTTATAACAATCGGGACCAACTGCTTAACAAGCTTTTCAAGACACGAAAGGTAGGTAGTCCCTCAACCAACCAGACCCGGAAAGAAATCTTAGTATTTAAAAAGATAATAATATGAAAAAGATTTCCTGTCTGGCGTGGGGATCGAACCCACCACTTCCGAAATCTAAAGCGAGCCAAATACCGCTACGCTACGGAGGTTGTATAAAAATTTACCCGTGCTCTAACACAATTACTATTAATTGAGTGGAGACTAGCGTTAAGTTTGCTGGTAATTCGATAAATACTTAATAAAATAAATTGTTGTGTTGATGACATTTCTAAATAAAACAACGAAATAAAACACGGACATTTCTAAGATCTGGGGGTAGTCAGAAACCCACAAATTATATGATATCCACCATTCCGCATTTGACCAGTGTGTGTGGATTAAGGACTAAACATTCTCAACTCTCCGCAAGTACGAGCATATTCCTCCATATCGTGCCCAACTGACTATCCGGCAACGCAGAAACTTCAGAGCACTTACTACTCTATTTTCCCTATTAAACTCTCGACATTCTCCTTCTTAATTATCAACAAATTTTCAATATCGTTTCACTAATTATAAAAATTCTTTACGTTCCATACCCAACTGTCTTCTTTACTGTCCTCATCGCTTCGATTTTTATATTCTTCATTCTTCGTCCTACCTATATTCCTCTGGTATGCGCTAGCTCTTGGAATGAGGATGGCCAAAACTCTTAAACGAAAACTTAAAATTGACATTCGGTCAATTTCTATATTCATATAGACACAATTAATAAAAAATGAATCATGTTCTTATGATGGGTCCATTTCTTTTCCTACCACCAGTTCAAGACGTAGCAACTCTGAGAAGATCTGGCAAGAAACTCAGAGAAACCTTTTTTAAATAATCAGTTAATTACTTTTACAATATTGTTAAGCAGCAGTGTCATTCCAGAGCATGTTACTTCATATATTTTATAATATGCCTTTTTACATAATTTATCTTTGACAATGGCTTTAAATTATTAACAGATAGTTCTCCAATATTATTTGAGAGCTTGTTATAAAAGCGAATACATTGCCCCACAAAAGAGTTGCTTATTACTATGGAGACGAGTTGCAAGTACAACTAAGTAATGCTTATGTCTAGTATTCATATGTGTATCACTTTTTTCTGAAACTTATCTAGATATATAAATAAAGTAATCACTAGATATATTCCTATGTACTTATGTATATACTCGTATAGTAAGAATTTTAATTCCATTGAATTTGTTAAGAGAGCTTTTTTTACGTCGTCATAGTTAAGTAATTTTAAAAGTCAAAGAAGTATCATTGGCAAACACGAATATATATGGACGTTAGTTTCACCGAAAGCACCAAGTTCAATGACACTGTTTTTAAAAAAGTAAGGTTAATCTTCTACAACATTTTAATTATGCTAAATTGTTATTATTAAGCCGTATGATTGAAAATCAATACACCTTATCTATCATTTAACCTTAAAACAAGAACAAATATAACACGGGTTTAATAATAAAAGCGTTCAGCGAAATCAATTTTTTGAGTGACCAAACCACGTAGGTTTTAAGTTATATTATTAAGTATTCAAAAATTATGAGCGAAACCGTTGGCGCCTCTGAAGTCATGTCAAAACACCGGACGCGGAAACAAATCGCTTTATCTTATTTGCTTTGTTATTACCTATTGATTATAAATTATTATAATCTAAGCAATTGATTATCTAATTATTAGATATGCCAATGAGTGCTCATTTTTGAAGAAAAAAAAAGATAAAAAATACTTTTTAATGGAGCAATAGCGCAGACCAACCACCGCGCCCTGAATCTCAGAGGTTTTAATTTTTTTAATAACTTACTTTTACTTTATTAAGAACTAACTAAGTGGCCAAAGTAGGCCTTGATCTTATCTACTTTAGAAAAAAGAAACAAGTTGTTATGATTTCATTTAATAGGTTTTCTCGCCCCGGACGTGATTTTTCGGGCTCTCCGAGATGACCCTTTTGATGGTAGCTAATCATTAAAAAACAGGTACAGGTACAAGTTTGTAAAGTAAATTTTTCTTTGCAATTTTAAAGATGCCTATCGTCACTGAAGTAAATACACCACGTAGATATATCGAATAGTAATTTTTCAAGAAAAAAAAACTACAACGCATTTTCCATAGACACCAATACAATACCATCTCACTTTTTACATTACTTTACAGGTTTCTATTTGATGATGTGGTCTTCCGATTATCTAGCGAATGGCACTAAAATGTCGTAACAGCCAACAATGATTTATGTACTGTTAAAACTTTACAGATGCTAGGTATGTCAATAAATTGCCTGAATACGAAGTCAAGTGTGTCAAGTCGTAGATGGTGTTAGATATAATCTCGAGTTCAGGTCAAGTTCAAGAGTGATGCGGGCGATGCACACTGTCAATTTTAATGAATGTCCATCCGGCAATCTGTCTTATGTAACTGGGGGACTACGTAGTTAAGAATGGCATTGCTCTTGACAAACAATGAAGTTAGAATGATCTCCGGTCACGTTTATAACGTGCGAGTCCAGGGGGCCGAGTCTGCTATTTTTTTAAGTATTGTGCCACCGTAGTGCTATTATGATATCATTATGCCAAAAAAGGTAATCTACAAATCTCACAATGGTGCCGGCGCTGGAATGGCAGTCAGTGTTGCTACCGCAGAAAAATTCACGCTGCCGCCATTCACGACGCTCTACAATCCGCATCAAATGCCTTAGGCAAATGGTTCAGAAAGTGGAGAATCGAAGTAAATCCGACAAAGAGTGCTGCAGTACTCTTTTCGAGATTTAACAGTCCACCGGACATTCCACCGGTCAAGATGTTTGGCGAACCAATCCCTTGGGAACGACAAGCCAAGTACTAAGGCGTTATCCTTGACCGAAAGCTAAACTTTAGAGCGCATGTAGAAACCGTTCGTGCACGCGCTTTACTTACGCTCAGTCGACTACACTGTCTTCTACATTCACGCAGCAAATTATCACTTGATAATAAGGTTAAGATTTACACCACGTGTACACGACCAATTATGACGTACGCGAGCACAATGTTTGCTCATACCGCATCTAGCAGTTTGTACCGTTTACAAACTGTTCAAAGTATGTAGATTCACTCGACGGGGCACCGTGGTTCATTCGTAATCGCAATTTACATTGAACTGTCATGACATGTCACTGACAGTTCATGAACACGCCATTACGATAGTAGACTCGGCGCCCAGGTAGCAATGTACGTCCCATTATTTTGGTTTTCTTAAAATAGATCATAATTACGTTGGGAGGTTACCATTCGACGAGTAGCGACAAATACAGTAGCCGTACAAAAAACCCAAAAAAAACTAGCTGCGCCATCTGGAACCTCAAACAACGACTAACCTGTATCGCGCAATACAAGTTCGCTAACCAATACCAATATAATATACTATTTATTAATTCTTTAATTGCCGTCCCGGAGGAAAAAAAGATTTTTCATCCCACCATCTCGGAAAGAGTATTTTTAATCTTCAATATCTGAGTGGAAAAGCCGTTTTTATTCTCTAGAGGATAAAGTAAATTGAATTTAGAACATCGTGTGCACTAAGTTTGTGAATAAAAAAAAACATTAAACCTATTTACTGCTACCTCTATGGTGCCGAATATATCATACAACTATTTTTTAATTTGTTAAAAACACAGACTCGGAACCTTCTTGGTGTTCTTTTTTCAATTTGCTTTGTACGCGGTTCTTTACGCGGCATTTTTTCACGTCATTGTTAAACCTTATATTAAAAACAAGAAACTTAAAAACAAGTGTAAAAACTAAAATGAGTGATTCTAGCGACGAGGAAGTTTGTTTGATGCCAACAGAATTGACTGAAACTGTTAATAATGCGCATTTCCTCGCTGAGGTGGAATGAAAAGTTACGTGTTGCACTCGAGTGCAAAGATTTTTCACCTCGTGCTCATTCGATTCCCTCGCTAACGCTCAGGATTCTAATTTTGAAACACTCGCTGCGCTCGTGATTCAATTTTAGAATCCTTCGCTTGCTCGGTCATCAAAATTGAACACGCGGTTAAAAAGCAACTTTGCACTCTTGTATAACATTTTTTGTTATTTTTTGTGGAAGTCTATGGTCTAACCTAACCTAACCTAAACGTTAGCTATACATGAGTATCAATTACTTACGGGATTGCCTACGTTTAGTTTACCGACTTGAATCAATAATTATATGTTTGGTTGTAGTATTACAATAATATTGATACTGTAAGAAGATCATATCCCATCGATCAGCTCATTATACTAGCCTTAAAAATAATGGAATTGTTTTATACAAACCAAGCATATTCAATATGTTAGCATGCACATTACGTATAGTGCAAGAATTATCAAGTAAGCTCAGTAAGTTCTACGAATAATTGTCGCCTTACAGTTTGCAAATCATTATATCCCGTTGCAGTTAGGTACATAACCATGTCCGAGTGGGTCCTTTTTGTACCTACTGGTTATAACATTGTAATAACCAAGGTCGGATTAAACTTTATTTTCAAAATCAGACACAATAGCTGTGGTTACTTCAATGAATGGTCTATTCATTTTACCAATTTCTGTATTTCCCACTGTTAAACTTAAGACTTTATGCCCGTTGTAAGTTGTCCAATAGTAGCAACCTTACCCTACATACGGATCAATTTTACCTACTACCAAGAATAATTATTTCGCTGATTATTAGCACATCACATTTTAAAATACCTGGTGTATAAAATAAAAATCAATTTTATTTACGTAAACCTTAGGCACTTGCAAATAGTCAAAAGTAATCATTACAATAAAAAAATAATTTTCAGATGCATGACGTGACCTTTGCCCCTGACATATCAGTCGTGCTAAAAGAAACCCTGCCTGCCCTTGAGAGAGCAGTTAGAGACGGCAAGGCAAGGTACATTGGTATAGCCGACTACGACATTGATCTGATGAAGGAAATAGTTGAGGAATCTGAAGTCAAAATATCCACGATTCTATCATACGCCAAATCTACTTTAAACGATAACCGTCTACAAAATTATACGACCTATTTTAAGGTAAGCTTTTATAAATTACTTGAAAATTAAAGTAGAGTGCTCCATTTTTATTTAAGCTATTCGCTGTTTTGCTTGTCCAAACTTTAATATCATATGAGAAACAGCCGAGCGGGCCGTATTTAGAGTGTAGCGAAACTAAAGAACACCAATGTATTTTTATATGAGCCGGATGTTTATATAAAATATATCATCATCATCATCATCAGCCCGTACAATGCCCACTGCTGAACATGGGCCTCCTCCCGAGGGAGGGTATCTGCCATAGTCTCCACGCTTGGCAGACGGGTTGGTGACCGTAGTATTATATTGTGCCACACAAGGAAATGCTGCCCGTTCCTTGATATACGATTATTATAGATGATGTTATAATAATCGGGCCCAACGGCTTAACGTGCTTTCCGAGGCACGGAGGGTAGTCCCTCAACCAACCAGACCCGGAAAGAAATCTTAGAATTTACACAAAGATTTCCTGTCTGCAGTGGGGATCGAACCCACGACCTCCGAGATTTAAAGCGAGCCAAATACCGCTACGCTACGGAGGTTGTCTATATATATAATATTTATATTATATCATAACGGTTTTTTTTTTTCATATAAATTTAATTTTGTTAAATCTTATCTTTAAAATTCAAAATGATTACACTTATCCCTCACGGAGAATCGCTAGTTTATTATATACTTGCTAGCTTAGCCAGAAGCTGACAAAAAGATAATGTACGATAATTATTACACCTAGAATATTTATTATAATGCCTATACCTACGTAATATGAACAAATAAAAATAAAACAATTGTCGGATGAAGCCACGGCTAGGTTAGTATACTTTCTTACTTTCATAGCATCATGGCTTATGGCATTTCGCTGTGGGGGTCAGCTGCTGATGTTATAATACTATCTTCATTCGGAGATAATCAAGAGAGCGGTCCGAGCTATTTATGAACTAGGTAGCCGCGATTCTGCGAACCTTATTTAAAGAAATAAACATATTAACTGTGCCATCTGAGTCTATCTTACCAGAATATTCTATTTGTTAGAAAAAACCTAGATACATTTAGTACAGAAAGTGACTTTCACGATATAAATATACTAGAAATAAGGAGAAACTAGCTATGCCGTGCTTTTGGGTTAGCAAAGTTAGTAAGTCGTTAATGGAAAATCGCATTGAATTTTATAACAAGCTTCCTTGTTTTATTAGGTACTGACATGCGTAATACATTATTTAAGATGCATGTTAAACGCATCCTAATGACTAGGGGCTATTATAGTATTAAAGCGTATATAGATGATAAAGATGTATGGCAAGTTATACCTTCTTGCACTATACTTTTTACTATAGCTGTTATAGCATTAAAAGACCATGATAATGTATTCCGTGTAGGTACAATCAGTAATAATAAAAATAATACTAACACATACCTACATATTATGTTCTGTCTCAAAATAAATGATTTAATCTGTTATTTAATAAAAACGTAAATATAAGTTGTATGAATACAACCGGTTGGTAAATTGTGAACGCCAACTAAATAATAAAAGTAACTGGACCAAAAGGCCCATCTGAGTATGTTTCACCGGATCGTCTCGATGGGGCCGCGCTAAAACTGTCAGTAGGATACCCCACTGAGATTGTTTCGCCGGATCCTCTCAGTTGGGGCGTATTGGATCCGGTGGTAGCATTAAAGCGCGTTCGTCGATATACTTATGGTCCGTCTAAATAATAACATACTCAAAGGACAGAACGTAGACTATTTAATCATAGATATACAAATAATAATATAATATTGTATGTGTTTTCGTATCTTACAGCTTCAAGCTAAACCTATATAAACTTTTATAATAAGCAGCAATAATCAAATAAACTAAATTAATTTAACATAGTAAATTGATAAGCCAAAATATGATTAGACTATTTACATAAAATATATAATAGGTTGACGTGAATAAAAATCATTGTTCCTTTTATAAATATAATTTAAGATGAAAAAAAAACTTATTTTAATTCACATACTTACCTACGTTCATAAACCACTTAGGTAATCCGATCATATGACGTGAAGATATTGGTAACTTTGTACAACTATACAAACAGAGGGATTCCTATAGTTATAAGGACAGGTAGTGCCACTGTAAAGAACTCTGGCAACCTTACTTACGCATATGAACAATATTAAGCAAAAATGTTTTAATGCCGTAAAGCTCATTAAGCATACTAACGCTATGTTCAACGTCTGTGACAAACTCCGATGTTATTTCAGAGCAAAGGCATCGGAGTCATCAATGCGGCTGCTACCGGAATGGGTCTGCTCTCCAACAACGGCCCGCAGCCCTGGCATCCCGCTAGTGACGACATCAAAGCACTCTGCAAGAAGGCATCCGATTATTGCAAGGTACTACTTAACTAAAGACTGATTTTTAAATCGTCAGATAAATATTATCGGAGAAGTAAATTTTGAATTTCGACAGAATTTTTATTTAAATTTATGTCATACCTAATTGTAATTTATTTTTCTAAGGATTGCAAATGTTTCCCTAAGTACCTACTCAAAGTGTAAAACATTATTTAATAGTACTTACTACTTACGAAAATATACGCAATGCCATGCCAACAACTTATCCATCTAGTAACTTTTCACAGACGGTCGCGTAGCGTGGAGCCGACCAGAACTTAGTAAGTCAGAAAATTATAACAGTCAAATAAAAGGGGGCCTTGCGCGATCCCGGTTGGTTTTTTAGCAGCGCGGGCGCGATTTGGAGCTAGAAATAGGATATTTTTGTTTTTGCGGTGGTTGCCGTCGCCACCCCCTTTCAAGCGCCGCGCCGGCCGCCGGTGCTCTGGCCCCCCGCCCCACCCTCGCTACGCCTGCCGTTGTGACCTATGTACAATTTAAGTCTGCAGTTATATAATAATCGGACGATCCTTGTAAGTTACTCGCGGCCCATCCCGGCTTCGCACGGGTGGACTTACTTATATGGATTTACTCAAACTGATCATGGTCTTGAAAATCTTTTAGCCACTATCTAACCCGAAATCGAAAATTTTACAAAAAAAAATGTCGTATGTTGCAGTTTTACGGCTTATATTAATATTTTATTTAGATTGCTATTTTTAAACTTTTGAATGCAATGTTCGATTTCAACAATTATAATCTACAGTAGGTCGGTATTGGAATAGTCTTAAATAAGAAGAAATTTATTTGGATGAGGATTAATACGAAAATAAGAATAACTTGGTCTAGGCATGGTCTGGTTTTTGTTAAACGAAGACGAAGTCGGTAACAATGTTAGTTTTCATTTCAACTTAGGTAATGTGTCAATGCCTTTTAAGTCGTTAAGCGATCAATTACCTACGTATTCCAATTCCATTTAGGCATTGAAACCGCAGGAAGTTTTTGTCGACACTTTGTTTTTTTTTCTTCCCAATATCATTTATAACGATAATAATAATTGTTCAATGCTGTTTTAGTCACAGAACGTGGAACTGGCACGACTAGCTACATGGTTCACGCTTACCCAACCCGGCATCGACACAAACATTTGCGGTTTCTTCAACAGTCAACAACTGAAAGATACCATTGACGTACTTGAAACGGGATTAACTTCACATGAAAAACAAGTTCTTATAGAGATCCAACTGCAGTGAGTATTTTTATTTACTTTTATACTGTCTGCTACCTCGTTAAGGCTACTTCTTTCAATCGGCTTGTAAATGTAGTGTGTATGGAGTGCCAACAGCAGTTCCAAGGTGGTGTCGGGTTTATAGTACGTAAGTCTATAAACCCGACACCACCTTGTCTATTAAACTGAGACGATTTGGTGACCGTCGCCAGACTGTCGAGCAGGGCAGCATTCCTACTTCAAACTCTGAATATCCAAAATATATCGACGAGGTTATACGGTAAAGCACCGAATTCGACACACTCAGCCGAAGAAGTGGGAGCTATCTGTGAGGATATTAGTAAAGCTATACATAGTTCCAAGACCCACGAAACTGTTGCTATGGGGGTATTCAACGCTTAACTGGACAGATGTTGAGATGAGAGTGAGGCTACATGGGCAACAGAACCGAAAGGTCAAAAGTTTGCTTTTTGGAGAATAAGGTATTCTACTAACTTCGTTCGTTCTTCGTTTAATCGACGTCATCATGACAACCAAAATACAAGTATTTAACTTAACTTAGGAGGTCTTAATTACAAACTTTTGTTACTCCACCGGGCATACCAGGGTGCGTTTTTAAGTTCGCGGAATGAGAGGGTTTGAGAGGGGCGATTAAGCTCATTAGTCGTAACGTGTTCCGAGACTCATAATTAGTATACATACATAATCGGGAGTGAAAAGTAAAATATCGAATAATCAATGGAAAGCTAAAAAATTGCATATTAAAATTAAAAAAAGAACGCAGTAATCTTTTCCAAACCTGAAAATTACCAAGAGAAATTAGAAGACACAAAAATTTATGAAAATGACGAATATCAGTTGTTATGTGAAATTAAAATACTAGAGAAATCCTTAGCGTTTACATAATACAGTACAAGTACAAATTTTTATATAATTAAATGCAGAAACTGACTATAATCTGTAATAAAAATTGTGTTATAAACACTTGTATATAAATCAAATTTCACCTGTAAAATCAGTTACACTATGTATTAGTTCCAAAAATATGTCATGTTCCTATGCTAAGGTTAACTCAGTGTTCTACACTGATAGTAAAGGAAAGGGTTTGGGGCCCTTGCTCGCTCAGTAATAAGCTGATCAGCCTCACTATCAATCACTGTATGCCAGGGGTACATTACATGGATCCTATAGATAAAATAATTCATGAAAAACACACTAGCAGATATCGTGCCGTTATAAAGTTCCTTACCAAGCAAGGAAAATCTGTTGCGACCATAACGAATAAGATGTCATTGGTTTACGGTGACTCTTGTCCAGGAAAAACCATGGTGTACAAGTG
Organism: Nycteola revayana; assembly: GCA_947037095.2. NCBI lineage: Eukaryota > Metazoa > Arthropoda > Insecta > Lepidoptera > Nolidae > Nycteola > Nycteola revayana. Next base: position 26,597,756 of record OX344842.1, on the reverse strand, counting down.
GCACTATTTATTTAAACAACGAAGGGAATCCTTTGAAGACGACCTGAGGCCGGGCAGGAGCATCGAGGTGACCACGCCAAAACGTATCCAAAAAGTCGGAAAATGGTACTCGACGACGCTCGACTAAAGAAGAAACAACTCGCAGAAATGGTTGGAGTATACGATACAACCATTTTTTAAATCCTGCATGATCATATTGGCATGACTAAGGTCAGCGCAAGATGGGTGCCGAGAATGCTCACGCTACCGTAAAAACAACAGCTCGTAGAGTGTTCACGTGCATTTTTGGACCTCTGTAATGAAGACAAGGATGGTGTATTGAGTTGAATTGTTTCTGCAGACGAAACTTGGGTTTATCATTGTGAACCTGAGTCCAAACAAGACTCCATGCAGTGGCATAAAAAGGGCACAGCAGCTCCCAAAAAGTTTAAGGTGTCATAATCAGCTGGAAAACTCATGGCGACGATCTTTTGGGACTCGGAAGGCACATTATTGATCGATTACAAAGATAAAGGTGTTTGTATAATCGGAGAATACTACGCTTCAAAGCGCTAAAGCGACTAAAAGAATCAATTAAAGAAAAATGAAGTGGAAAAATGACGAAAGGTGTGCTGCTTTTGCACGACAATGCGCCCGTCCACAAGAGCCGCGTTGCGTTGGGTGCCCTGCATAAGGGGGGCTTTGGGGGAGACCTGGCCCCCCGTGATTATCACCTGTTTCGAAAATTTTAAAAAGAGCTGCGGCGTATCAAAATTTCTACCGATTATGAAGTCAAGTAGGCAGTTTCGGGCTATATTGACGATAAAAACAAAACATTTTTTATGAGGGTATAAATAAATTAATTGAAAGATATGAAAAATGTATTCGTCTTGCTGGTCTGGTCCCTGGTAAAGGCAAGCAGAGCTCCAGCCTTAATTAATGGTTTAAAAACTACAAATTAAGCAACCTGCGCAAGAGGGTCCCCTGTGGGACTTGGCTTAGGGCGGTCGTTGGCAGGAAGATTGAGGGATTATGGCCTTGTTTTTAGGGGAGTTTTGTGCAACTGTCGCTCTAATTTACAGATCGCGGCACAGTGTGAAATTTTGCGTTACTTGTGGTAGATATTGCATTTCTAAGGATTTGGAAAATTTCTATGGAAATAGGGTTATCAACTGAATAGTGAATAGTGGATATAAATTGGGAAAAATTAGATTTTTATGGAACAATTAAAATTATGTCTCAAAAAAAATTCTGTTGATAACCCTATTTCCATATAAATTTTCCAAATCCTTAGAAATGCATTATCTCCGAAGTCCTATGACATAGGCAAGTCATATTATTAGATAGTATAGATAATTATATGATGCATCAATATAAAGTGAGAAATATTGCCTAAAGTCTAGGAAAATGGAAAAAAATGTTTTATAAAAATCATAAATTAGTAAATATCTCTCAAAATACTGCAGCTATCATTATTTTTTTTGCATAGAGCTAGACGTTATTGTTCTACTTCGACCTGATTACAACATTTTGACTTTATGTTATAATTTTACAAAATATTCTTAAAAAACAGTTTTTAAATAAAATCAGAAAATATTATTTTTTCACAAAACTAAGTAAAAACGACTAATAGTTACTTCCCCAATGTTTGACATCATAGTAATAACTAACAATTGAGCTCATAAAACATGGATGACCGCAAGGCAAAGTTTCACACTGTGCGCGGGCCTCTCAGAATTCGGATCTACCAGGGCCTCGGAAAGTTCTTTGCAAACTAAGGACGGGGGACCAGACATGATGTCGCTTCTACAAAATTCTAACTGTAATAAATACACACGGGTCGAATTGATAACCCCATTTCTTGAGGTCGGTTCAAAATAAAGTATTTTATTGTTATTTAAATAACAATAAAGACATCGTAATTGTATAGTTACGCTGCTTTTTATGATATTAAAAATCAGAGTAATGAATTTATAGATTCGAGTCTTCGAGGATATCGGAAGGTTCAATGTAAACTAAGAGGAGGAACTTCTACTGCGCAATAAAACAAATTAGTATATTATTTAGATTAATAAATTGAGACTTCTTTCAGATTCTTTGACAACGTTACTCTTCATTGGGATGACGTGGAATTGCCAGCCTACAAAAACAAACTAAAAAATTTAAAGAAATAGCAAGATGATTCCACATCGATTTTTCTTATCAATGTATTTTTAAATTAAAACTGCAATATTAGATACGATGTTTTTATTTCCATAAAGATTTCAAACATGAATGCCACTAATATTTTATGAAACGGCTCAAAACGGTTACTACAATATAACAATAATAATGAAAGCTTATTAAATAAAACAAATACATACAGAGTACACAAAAACATCACATAAAAGAATTACCATGAGGTACAAAATATTTACAATACATTCAATGATAAGGCTCCGGTCATATTAGGATTCTTATTAAGAATCCGTATACTATAACAAAAAAATACTATAAGAATGTTAAGTCCGTCTGTCTGCCTTATGTAGGTGTTTCGAATTCAGTTCAAGCGTGATGACATGCTCACACGCAGTTCTAAAGAACAAACTCGAAGCACGGAAAACCTTAAGCCACAGACAGACAACATCAAATGTTTTGCTACAACATTGTATAGTTAGCAGATCACTGCAAACAGGAAATCGATTACTTCAACATTTTCTAAAAGTAGTACGTATTGTCTTGGCTTTGGCCCTTTGGTGAATTGTTTTAGACTATCAAAATGACACGTAATCGACACTTTCATTTTGGGAAAATTTTATTTTTAGAACATACTTTTATTAGGACCACGAAATAAACCACTAACCTGCAATCAAGTAGACCCAACACCTACATATTTATACATAACTTTACGGGTCCAATAGCTTGTGACATCCTTCTATAGATGATAACTGCATCAAATTAACTTTCTGAGATTCGCACTGGGGCCCAAGTCTGCTTAAGCAATATTAGATCTATTATCTTCTCTTAATAGTCGAATGTACATTTTGACCGGGTACATTTCATTAGTTTGTCATCCAGTTTCCAAAATTTCATAATGTTATTTATCAGAAAATGTACATTAAACTGTTTCAGAATTACACAGTTGCCACAGCAAATTTGAGTCTCTGATCATTGAAACACGTATTTCTATATATAATTAAAATATTCATCAATAAATTATCTCACAGGGTTATACAATTATTCTGTGGCCTTACGTTAAAAGATCCAAAGTCCATGTTTGTGCGGAGTGTAATTGTATTGCCAATAAAATTCAAAATGTGCATCAAACATGAAAAAATTCGGTGCTTTACAATATAATATCTATGCATTTAATCCGTTAATCATTAAATATTGTTATATACATAGTTCTCATCACTAGGCCACATATTTCCAATCACTAGGCCACAGAATTATGTTCTAAACTCAAAAGTCGGGTACAACTCCACAATAGTTTGCTTAATTTAATTAGGTACAATATATATTCATTTTAAGTAACATACAAGTTCGTTTCGTAAAAAACGTTCGTTTTTTTTAAATATGTAACTAAACCACGCATGCTACTCAAAAACTCATAGTTCAATTTAACTAATATTACAATTAAAATAGCTTTTCTTAAACAGTATCAATACCGTGTGAATAAATATACTTTTCTTTTAAAACTTTCAGCTGCTCTAAATACTAATTTTCTCCAATTTGTAGTTTGCGCTCCGAAAAATGTTTATATGTCTAATCCTAACTATTTATGACTAGTGCGAATGCTATTTATTCGGTAATTAGAAGTTAGATCTTAATATATAATTATTTATTGCCTTATTAGTATTGGTATTATTATGAAGTGAATATCGTCCCTTTTCAGTCCTGTGGCTGAGACGAGACCGCGTCGATATTTCAGTTTGTATAACTATAAAGTACACTTATATTATTTGATGACTAACAAACATAAATTGTAATATCAACTTCAGTTTTATCAATATTGAGTCCTTGCATTCCTATTCATTCGCTACATCTGAATATTGGGATCTAAAATATATGTTAATTTTCTTAGACCCATTTTGTATTTACAGGTTAGTGCCACCGTCCCCCGTCAAACAATTCTAACATATTCCCCAGAATACTAATATTATAAAAAGAATTACCCAAATCAATCAACCGCTCGTTCATAAGTTATACATTTGGCGATTTATTTCCATTTTTCTAGACAAATAATTATTGATTACTTTAATATGATTGGAAATAACAATTATTATATAGAAATAATTGTATAATGAATATATTAAATCATATCCTAAATAACTAAAAAGAACATTTGGTTGAAACATGTTGTTGCAACAATTAGGCACTTTAGAAATAGGTACTTAACTAAACAATCATATGGCATTCCTTTAGCAGTACTATGTGTAGATTTAGTTGCCATCAACCTCTAATAATAATTGGGGAATAATATTACTATTGTGAAGATATCATTATTAATATTTTAAATAAAGGTTTATAAATCATACAGCCATTTCTTTGTTTGTTACATAACGTCACTGAATTTCTAACACAAAGTAAGTCAGATATATGTAGTAATTTTTCAAAAGAGTGTAAGAGTGATGAATTTTTTGAATTTGGATTAAAAAAAAATACTTTGCTACTGATGGTTAACTATGCAATAGTAACCATATTATATAAATTAAAAACACAAAATATGTACTCTGAATTATTTAAAAAGTTAAAAGTGTGCCTAAACGCTGCCCGGCTAGCATAGGCAGCGCGACTCGAGTCTACTCTACGGAGGCCGACCAATCACATTGCACAATCGCACTGTCACGTGACACTTTCTGCAATGTGTTTGGTCGGCCTCCGTAGAGTAGACTCGAGTCGCGCTGCCTATGCTAGCCGGGCAGCATTTGTGTTTTTAATTTATATATGGTATTCTCGGAAGACTCTTTTCTTGCACTATTTAATTTATAAATTATTCTGTAAACATATAAGAAAATCATGAAAAGTAACAACCATCGGTAACAATACGATAGGATCGATTAAAATCTCATTTCGAAATTCGATATATAATTAAGACGTTAATGAACATTGGCATTAATTATATCAAGGAGTAAAGGGCTAAGCTACACTTTGAGCGATATTGAAGATAACCTGAAATACTTATTAATTCAATATCACTCACTGTTAGTGATGGGTCGTCGACGTATTTGACGTCAACGAAACTAGACCGTCCAATTTCGTTCATCGACTAGTCGATCAACTAGTTGAATTCGTCGACTAGTTTACGCGTTAACTTGGTACACATTACGACGAAGTCTACGGCGGAGACGGCGAAGTAGGCGGAAGACTTAGACTAGTCTCTCGTATGCTTAGGACTGGCTGAATACTGAATAGAATTAATTATAAAGTTTTATTTACTATTCTGGCGTATTTAGAACATCAACTGATTTTATATATCTATATTATTTTTATTAAATAGACCTTTCCTTCGGCATCCTTTCTTCACATAGCACAACAATAATTTAATTCGACCCGAACAAATATCAACACCCTTCAACTAGATTTAGAGTTCAAATTTGTTTGCACGATATTTCAACGGACGAATGAATTTCTATCACCCGACTACGTTCTCGTCTCGTCTCGCCGTCGTCGCCGTCGCGCGTCGTCGGTCGTCGCGTTGCGAGTTTCAGTTTAGCCCTCTGAGGCGTCTACGGATTCAACTAGTCCATCGTATAACAGTGAACCGTCGATTCGTTCACAGTACGTTGACGGTCAAATGAACTAGTTCGTTCATTCAACGCTCATCACTACTCACTGTGTCACTTAGCTCAATAAACTTTTCACTCTAATGAATTATAATAATTTACTACACGTCTGGGGTAACTGAAATATACTTATACACTACTTAACAGTTACATAAAGGAATCACTTAAATATAATTTAGGCTGAAGTAAATTAGTTTTTGTTTTGATATCTAAATTATTCTTTATTTAGTTTTAGTGTTATTTCTTTCTACCTAACTTTAGCGTGTCATTCAATTTCGTCTTATTCGCTCTAGTTTAAAACCTAACATAGGTTTTTATCTTAGTTACTAAGATTAATGGATTACAGCAATTGGTTAATACACTGAAAACAATTTTGTACATTGCCACGTGGTCTTCGCCAGCAAGGACCGAATATGTTAAAGTCATAACAATATTGTTTAAACATACATATGTTTGTACATACATATTCTTTACTTTTAGTATACAGTAAGTCTTGATTACATCCATCGGAATCCGTTTAATTTTGGTCATAATCGGTAAGTTACAAATAATGGCATTAATTAACCCGTTTCATTACAATCATAAAAAGTACATAATTTTTTGTTCTATCTAATATCATTAAATAATATAATGAATTTTACAATATTCCACAATACCATCACATAAATTGGTAATAACACTTTATATTATTATATAAAGTGTACATTGGTATTTTAATTATATCTAATACTCGGCGAATTCTTACAAAAACCACAATGTATATTAAAATTAAAAAAGTAACAATTTAAAAAAAAAAAAAAATTGGGATTGTTTCCCGCTGCTTATATTGTATGCACAACTGCAACACACAATTTAATATTACATTTCAGTGAAATTACTAAAGAAATAATCACAACTTGATTGAATACGTAACATAAAATTGATCGTTATACCTTAATCTTTATTATTATTAAAATATTTGTTTATTTCTATCTAAGATCACACTGGAATTTAATACTAAAGCTAATATAAGTAGTAATTTAATATGTACTCAATACTACTTACTAAAGCAACACCTAAACCAGAAAAAAATAAAAAGAATGGTTCACAATGATTTATATAAAATTGAAACGAGATTAAAACATCATCGTCGCACATTTGATGTTTTAACCTTGTTTTAAAATGACGCAAGTTAATATTAAAATTAAAGCAGGACAATGGAATAGGACCGCGTGCCATTTTATGTTATTCCATATTGTATAAGTAGGATTGTGTTTTTTTTTGGATATAATATGTACCACCATGCTTTTGCTACTTCACTGAACATGAAGGCGAACAGACCTCCAATGGTTTAAATACTACAAACTAAGCAACCTGCGCAAGAGGGCGCCAGCGTCCGCCCTGAGCCAAAGTCCAAGCTGCGGGACTTGGACCTTGGCTCAGGGAGGTCGCTGGCGGGGGGATTGAGGAATTATGATTTAGGTTTTTAGGGGAATTCTGCAACTGTCGCTCTATTTTACAGTTCGTGGGCCTCTCGGCCTTCGGTTCTACAAGGGCATCGGAAGGATCTTTGCAAACGGGAGGGCGAGGGGATAGTAGCAGTTACGGACACTACGGTAAAAAAAATCTTATTTTACAGGACAGTTCCTATTCTCATGTCTTGTTTAGTTTTGTTTAGACAATGTTTACATGCATACATGTATATGCTGGTAAATGAGATGCATTCAATAAATGTTTCGACCCAATAGGCTAGTTGACACACATGAAATTATGTTACAATGATGTTTATTTCTAAAAGTATTTGTCATATGGAACCTTATTATTTCTGTTCATAAAACTTGAATATATATGTATAAACTCAATATGAAAATTATTTCTTTTTTCTATGTCTTTAACTTCCGAAAACGCTATCAGCCATTTTGTGACGTCAAACATCTTGTTAAAAAACATGAACGCGATCCTTTACTATTACACTTTGAATCATGACGTCATCGATCTAGGACACAGATAATGTATATGAACCAACATGGCTAACATCGTTTTCCTCTCTAAATGTCAAACCAATTTTAAAATATATATTTTAGTGCTTTCTATATCTCAAATAAATGCCATATTTTTTCTTGGTCTAGTAAAACCGTTCTTAACCATATAAAATTAATTTAAAAGAAGTGTCAACAAGCCAAATTCTAATCAAAAATAACTTTAGTAATTTTTGCGTGCTAATTATTCGTTCGAATACATTTTTCTAGACGTCATTCCGAATCTAATGAGGCATCACTCATATTTTTAGGAGCTTTATCATTATTTTTCACCAATTTGAACTTGTTGACTAGACTATATTATGTATAATAATTTTGGACAGTCGTTTAAGAAGGGCGACATTATGAAATTGATATTGATATGCCTATATTATTTCATATTTATATTAAACTTCAGTCCGTGACTCTACTTCATTCATATATAATTTATTTTTCATTTCGTAATGAATAGGTAACATGTTTCGGATTTTTTTTAAATGCTTACCTAGTCAATTTTGTGTCTCAATATGTTTTTTTTAAGTAACGTAAAATAAATTTTACAAGTTCAATCCACCCGCCAGCAACTGTCTTGCAATGCCTCTGCAGTGGAGTCACAGTCACAGGATCACTATGATAAAATCGCTTAAGCAAATGCATGGTATTCGACATTTGTTACGTGACATCTACAAGGTTCATGAATCCGAACGATTCTAACGATCGTATCGCTTGTTTCAAAGAAGAATCAACCAATGTAGTCATTTTATAAGTTTGATAGTTGTTTTTTTTCACAAGCAGTAGTTGTATGTTATTTTAGAATGTCACCTTTCTACATTGTTCTTTGGCCAATAGCTTTAATTATGTAAATGTTTATATCATACTATAAAATTAAGCTGCTATGAGTTTTATTGGAATGATTGCAAAACAATGTACATCACACATGTTACCGACAATGTTATACACATTGCTAGTATCAAAACCATAGCATACTGGAAAATATTTGTAGGTAAGATTAAGGATGTTGTTAATTTAGTTTTTGCTCACGACCACATTATCTGTCAGTAACATAATGCAACTTAATACCTAGTGCCATGCTCAAATATTTCCTCAACCACAAATATTTATTTATTAATTAATTGGGGCAAATAGATTTAAGAAATTACTATACTATACTATTCCTGTAGAATTTATTTTTTGTTTTAGGAATTAAATACAGAGCAGATAATTTACATTCAGTGATAAAATACATTATTAAATTGTAAGTACTCTTATAAAAGAGCGGTATTTACCAACGGCCCATTGACCTATGTACAATCATACAAACCACTTTGATGCTCGCAGTTGCTTTAATCGACTGCCATCGTCTACTGGTGTCTTTGGTAAATACCGTTAATTTATAAGAGCTCTTATGATATGATTTATTAAAACTATCTACAAATAATGTACATGTAGTAGATACGATTTGAATAAAAGGTGAAAAGACACAATATTTCCGTGACATTATTTGATATTTATCGTATTTCACTGGGTGTTATTGCTAAATGTTTTTAGACGCCAATGAAATTTGGTGCAGTATTGCTACTCTGTATATCACAGCTGTATACAATTCGATATCTAATTGTCTATCTGAACAAGTATTGTTTCCTATTTATCGGCCGTTTAGCCTGAGTCGAAATTCGAGTTTTTATCTAATAAGTAATGGTAATTTTCGTCTAATTAAATTTTTCGTTGCTGACTTTTAAGATCACAGTTTAACAAATGAAATTTTGTCACTAAATTATCCGAGCCGAAACTACTCATTTCATTTGGTTGCTTGTGGTAATAATACCATTAAAAAACTATTTACATGGAATGGTTTTCATGCGTTTGGTGAAAATCTACATTGTCCCATTGTCCTAAATTAGTTTTCCTCGCTACAAATAAATCTCGAGGAACCTAAAGCTAATCAAGTTATATCTATATATATAGTAAGAGATTCCCATGACTAAAATGTTACATAACACAACCGTAAATTTCAAGTCGGTGATAAGGCATGACAAACATGAACCCTCTATCATAAGACAGAAGGTTACATTAAGGCCTTTTTATTAAGATAAGAATGTACCTACGTAACGAGGAAATTTATATAAAATGGTGACAAATTTTCTAAATTTCTACTGCAGCCCCCCTATATAAGAGAGCGCGTATTGCTTACGATTGTGGATGACGTACGACTTCGAACCATTACTTGTACTGATACTTGCCATGCCTTGTCTAGAAGTTTCCTTCAATAAACTTACAAAGTCATGATACTTATCTAACTTATTGAGTTCTTCAATATTAATTCTTAACCAGGGCTTCTTATATTTTGCTGTCTTAGTATGCCAAACAAGTACTTTTGAGCAATTGTCAGCTAGAGGTTCTATATCTTCGAGTTTTAGACCTAAAGTGACTAGGAACCTGTCTTCCTCGTGTCCCGCTATGTACGGCATGACCGCTGATGGTTTTAAATATTCGAGGTTAATAGCAAATCCCGCCATATCTACGGGAAATGTTCTTGAACCTGGCCACGAATCGAAAAACGCCACGACCTGAAAGTTTATAATGGTTGTGATTAATACCAAGTATCTAGATATCTTTTTTCAATTATTGTGAATATTTAAGGACCCAGTGGTATTCACGGACAATAATAAGTTTACTTGCGGATGTATTGTTTGATTAAGGAATGGTTTTGCGATGGTAATATAAATCTCGCTCTCGCAAAGGGCTTTCAGAAATGTGAATGGACATAAGCGCGGGCACGGACATGAAATCTCATTACCCGGGTGAAATCCCCGGGGATCGCTTGTAAATATATAGGTTCCGTAATATATATCAAATATCTATTTATTGAGTCAATAACAGAATGAATGCATATCAAAAACTAAATAATAATTGTAATGTATGAAACCTAAATTATTTTAAGCACATTCGTTCGAAATCATTAGTTACACACGTTAAGTTATTTCACATAGATGCTTACGCTAATCTTAAGTTAGGTATCGAAGTCTCGTATTCAAGAACAACACGTATTACTGAATATCTCGTATATTTTGTTACTTCGCCGCATATAAAGGCGAGCAGTCTTATAGTCCTAATAAATGGTTTAAAAACTTCAAATTACCTACACTAAAGGAGACCTAAATTACCCTATGGGACTTGAACCTCAGCCCAGGACGGTCGCTGACGGGAAGTTGATGAATTATGGCTTTTACATTTTATGGGAGTTTTTCGCATCTGTCGTTCTACTTTATAGTTCGCGGGCCTCTCGTACTTCGTGTCTACGAGGGCATCGGAAAGTATTTAATTGGGAATACCGTTAAGAAAGGCTACAATACTTCCCAAAAATGGTAAAGTTATCTACGACTAAAATCAGTCCACTAGTCAGTCTGTAGAGCTCTGCTCAGGGCGGTCGTTGGCAATTAAGCGGCTAATTAAGGATCAATGACTTTAAAATTTTGGGGATGTTTATATAACAATTCATTGAGAGTACGATATGCATTAATTACCTAATAAACTCAAAAAAGAAATGAATGAGACGGATTTATATTAAATGTTGGTACGCTGAACCTTGAGCGAAACGCTGTAAGTTGGATTCTTTCTTTACAATCTGTACAAATATTATGTAATATAGGTATACTACTACTAATCTGTTTGAATTGAGCACGTCCTTGTAACTACTTAAGCATATATGTAAGTAAATTATATAAAGGCTGTTGGTAATAAAACAACTCCTATAGTATATTTAACTAATGATTAAAGTAACAGCTGTATTCAGCTAAGGACTTTCTCGAATCCAGATAAGATTTCGAAAAGTTAAAAATTATAACTACTGGTACAAAAAACTACTTTAAAATATTTCAAAAGTACCTACCTACATGGTAATGTTAGAAATACAACACCAAGAAAAATAAATTAACAAAGCATTGTCATTCAATCTAAACATGAAAGCACAATCTCAGCTCAACCAGTTGAATATAGAGACAGCTTTAAAATCCGGTTGAGATACAAGATATTGAGATTTTAGGATTTCACTGGACACATAGTTGAGTAGGAAACCACCGTTATTCTTTCTTTCTTTTTTTTCCTTTTTTTTTTAATAAAGCTTACTAGCATAGTTTTTACAGTCTACTAGTATTCTTGTTAACCCCTCGTGTTAAGCTAAAACTGTTTTCGTAGAAACTTCATAATAAAATACAACTTATAGCCTTCCTTGATAAATAGTTCCAGTCAACCAAACAAACAAACTGTTCAGCTTTATACATGAGTGTAGAATTTAGAGATGAAACGGATAGTGGTTTGGCCGGATACCGGATATTCGCCAGATATCCGGCTACCGAATATTCGGCCCATTTTGGGACTGTTTCAATAATAAAACTAAAAGCAGTGATAATCGCTTTAAAAAATCCAATAGCTAAATAGATAGACTTTTTCTTAAAGACATCTCGAATCGATAGCAATCACGACCCATACCTACATGTGCTGGTCAATTAATTTGAAATGTTATACGCAGTTGTCAAGGTTTACTAGAATTTATCTATCAGCACCTATCAGTAGCGTTTACAGCGATAGGCTATTTTCAGAGGCTGGTCTGGTATACGAAGCCAAGTGGAGTCGTCTCTTACCAACAAATGCGTAAAATTAGGATTTCATTCGCCACAATTTGCCATTTTTTAATTTTGAATACTAAATTAATTAATAAAACAAAAAATTTTGACATGGGATAATAAAAATAAACGGTGTCCATAATTTATTGTGGTATGATAGCCTTGTGTAAAATAATGATAATTTTAGAATCCGGTATCCGGCCGGATACTGATTACTATCCGGTATCCGGCCGGATAGTAAAAACAAGGCCGGTTAGGCCGGATACCGGATAATTCCGGATATCCGTTTCATCTCTAGTGTAGATTAAACATTACAAACTAATTCACCCGGGCAAGAACAAACGAGGTCCAAACCTTTGGGACTAGCTTCAGTCCAAACTATTAATGCTTGTAAAATAAAAATAAAATGTACCTTTCCATCCTTGACAACCGGCGACGACACGCCATACTCTCCAATCAATCCAACGGGGAACATCGAGACTTTCTTAGTGTTCCTAATCTCTTCGAATAGTTGGAGATCAACAGTATTGTCATCATCGCCGAAGTAAATAATACCATCGGTGACCTTTTGTTGCAGCCATTCAAGAGCGGCCCTACGGTTGGCTACACCTCGAGGGAAGTTGGTACCGGTATAGGCATAAGGCTTCGGGCTAGATAACATTGTGTAGGGGAGACCTGAGCGTCTAAAAGAGAAAATATAATATAAAGGTTTCGCTCCAACTAAAACACAAACATTGCAAGTTAAAAAAAAGCTTGGAATGAGATGGTTTGCAAGCTTGGTGCTGCAAGTTGTTAATATGAGAATAACAATTGATAGTAGAGGTGGCACTGCTGTTACAGTTGTTAGTTCTGAGGCCTGGTGTTCTGTGTTTAATTATCAGGCGAGACCACTATTTGTGCAAACCACAGATAGTCATTCTGAGTCTGGATTTGCTTTGTATCTGAGTTATGCTATTGTGAATGCTTCTGCGATACAAGAATTTTGTCCATAGCGGTGGGGTTGTATTAAAGAAAAAGGAAAAAATACTAACCTGAGTATACTATGCACAACATTAGAGCATATAGGTTGATCATCTGCTATTATCCAGTGTATGCGAGGAACATGCATAAGAGTGTGTGCCAGCCTCGTCAGCTCTGGTACTTGAGCAGGCCTCGGGTATGTTGGAGTGATGAAGTAAATCATCTTCAAATCAGATGTCTTGTTCAGATGATCCCTTTCATCATTGAAGTTTACATAACATAATTTATTCTTGACAGGTATTTGTGTATATCCAACATTGTTGATGCTGTAAATTTAGAAATAAACAAATTAGGTAAATATTAATGTTTATATTGGTTAATATTAATCGTAATATTTTAGTAGTTGCTTATATTCATAGAAATAGATGCACTTTCTCAATAGCATTAAACTACTAAGTTAAAATAACATTAAACCTGTGGTGGCGCCCGAACGTACAAACTAGTTTATCTTGTCTTGCAAGGCATTAGAGTAGGGTTGCCATAAATGTTTCGGAGCTGACCGAGACAGTGGTCAGAGCGGGGGAGGGAGATGAAACAATACCACGTCACAAAGCCGAAAGGGTTCTCCCATTCAAAAAAAACCCATAAGACAAACAGGAGCGCGTATTGCGAACGAAGCAGGGTTCTTATTTTTTTAGTTAGCACACCCACCGGGACTATTCCCTTGTTGGCTGGGACACCGGGACATGTCCCGGCGTACCGGGACATGTCTCGATCATGTATGGCAACCCTACATTAGAGCTCATTTTGCCATGTAGGTACATGTATCATTGTCATCTTTTCGAGGGAAACTTTTATTGTATAAAGCATGTTTATTTTAAATTTCAGATGTAACATTTCGATAGTAATAATAATAGCATATTTGGTAATATTGGTAATTGTTGGCCATGATAAAATAATCTCGGTATATATTTTAATAAAGCTTACTGTCTAGCTGAAATTAGTGTAAATAATGAGTAAATCATTAGAAGACTTTTAAAATACAACCAAAGGGGTATGATTTCCATTGTAAATTATTCAGATGTATTTAACATTTTCTGGTTATTTGACAAACAATTTTATTATTAATATGAAATACATCATGGATTAACTTGAATTGATGTCTTATGTCTTCTGAATCATGAAAATAATACGGAATTAAAATAATAGTGATTTCCTTAAGTTCCAATGATGATTCATTGTATTAAAATATCATAAATATAGAAAAATAAATTTTGCAATCTAACCAAATGTGGCTTCGTAGATATGCATTTTTTATGTTATGCGGGTAAATCTATACTAATATTATAAAGAGGAAAATTTTCGAATAAACTCAAAAACTACTGAATGGATTCCGATAATTGCGGCTTTACCTGCGTCACGCTGCTCCAGCGTCGGAGCGTGATATTTTATAGCCTATATGTTAATCCAGCTTATAACTCTAAATCTCCATGCAAACTTTCAGCCAAATCCGTTCAGTAGGTTTTGCGTGAAAAAGTAACAAACATCCATCCGTCCATACATACAAACTTTCGCCTTTATAATATTAATTTTTAAATCGCCATTGTAGTTTTTGGGTTTATTCATTACAAAACGCACACACAAAAATACAGATCTTTACTCTTTATAATATTAGTATAGATACGCAACTATCACATGCCATAACAACATTGGTCAACTTTATTTATTATTATCATTCATCACTTCGTCTACATTATCAATAAATAAAAACATTTTTCATTTTCATTTTCAAATCTCTTGGTACTTTGAAGTTTTGCTATATAATTTTAAATCTAATGCTATAGGTGTGTTATTAATTTACAACAATGTTATTTATTTTCAAATAGGTTTTATAAATGTGGTCCAGATATGTAATTTTAAATGAATTTTATGTTTTTCAAAGCCCAGAAAGTTTTCTTTTTTTATTACAATTGTGATAAATAATAAACTTGATATCATTCTATGCAACTTCAAAAAACTGTCAAAAGGCTGTTGAAGGACTTGACCATGCCTGAAACCACCAACCAACAGGACATAAAAATGAAAGAAAGACAAATTTTCTTTCATTGTTATGTTTATTTATATTTAGGTTTAATGTTGTTTTATTATTAAATTCATTGATCAGACTGCCTTTTACATTTCATACAATTATTATATTAAAATAATTATAATTACACTTTATTAAAATTGTTTAGTTTCATATGAATGTAAAAGTTGTATCAACTTACCTCAATATTTCCATATTAGCCCAGAAAAATATGAAGAGTATTGCACTTAAAAAAATGGCCATTATGAAAACTTTTTTGAATAAATTTAATGATCTCATTTTTTTTAAACAATATTATTATTCCATTTACAGGTTATTTGTTATCATCCTGTTTACATTGTATCACACATAGGAGTTAAATTATCTAGTAATAATAATTTCTCATTAGGTCAGCAACTTATCTTGATGTCAACTCCTATACTTCTTTATACAAATGGCCATGATATTGATGTCATCAATTTGGAATGTTATATATATAATAAAATATATATATATATATATATATACTTTTAAAATTTACACAGGTTGCATAAAGTTAAATATTGATACACTGATGACTGGTGATGAAGCTGAAAAAGGCATGAAAGAATGTGATTAATATTAAACTGTATTTATACTTAGATAAGAATAAATTTACAAAATATTCTAAGGATAGAGTATAAAGAGTTTAGTTTCATTCCGATTGCTATTAAGTAAAGCAGTGCTATATTATGCTCTTTATTTTGCATAAATTTAATGTATTTATATATTTGAAATTAGATCCTAGAATAAAAACAACATATAGGTACTTTATCAGAGCTGTTTACTGCCTTGTTAACTAAACTACTAGAAACTTTTGTATGGACGAATTACATCTAAAGGGTGGTGAAGAGAAGTACTTAGAATCGTGGTTGGGTACTATCATGAAAAATAATAAAAAAACGGAAAATCAGCGAAAGGTCACAAAAAAATATCTGCACGAAAAAAGAGGTTTATTACATTTGTCTGAATTATGGATACAGTTTGCATGAAAACTGATCCGACACATCACTGAACCAATTACCAAGGTATTATTAAATTAAATTAAACAAGAAAGTGCTTACATTCGAGGCCACACGTATAAACACAAACACCTTGCTAACACAATGACCCACAACTAATTATAACAATAACAAAAATTCTCGATACCCTAAATAACCGCAGTCTACCAATAATCTAAATTATAGACATTTTTCTGGCCATGACAGACACAGAAACAAACTCAGAAAATTGCTTGGAAAATCTAGAAAACTGCTCAAATTGACAATGACAACATCATATATGACAATCTAATCAAGTGTAGCCACTGCAAAAATCGAGTTGCTTTATTTTACATCAGGGTACATTAATAGTATTTGTATTTTAAGCATTTACGTCTTATATAAATTGTTCAGTTCTGTGAAAATATAGTATTATAATGATCTACATGACGTCAAACGGAAAAGAGTATGCGTGACTTTATACTTATGCAAGGTTAACAATCAGCGGGTGGGTGGGGCAGCGCCAGCTTCTCAATAACCTACGTAAAAAAAATGTTAGAACAAAACAAAAAGACTTAAAATTTCTTAAATGATAGTAAACGTATTTATTCGAATATCAAAAAGTCAGTTCTATGTTCTATCTCTATGTATGTTCGTTGAAAACACACTACACTACAACTACTAATGTATTAAAGCGATCGGCGCTCACGCCTGGCCTAGCTCTCATGCTCTACCTATCACTGCGTTAAATATCATTTAGGAAATTTTCAGCCCAGAGTAAATTATTGAAAACATTTTTGTAACGTGATTGAGTGGCTGCCGCTGCAACCCACGGAGCGACAGCTGACATTCACCATGCTGCATAATACACCTCTGACTGAAAAAACATACTATTTGGCTATCTAGTTAATGTAGGTACTATAAACAGCGTAAGAACTTTGTATTTACTGGCTTAAATTTACGAGTAGTTCTCTTCACTATTATTACTTTTCTATATTAAACTGATATCACATATAATTTTTTTGTGTAGGTACCTAATTTCTCGTAAATCTACGTTTTTTTTTTCGGACGGACATATGTTGTTAGCCCCGAGGCTTTTGCTACTTCACCGCGCCTAATGGCGAGCAGAGCTCCAGCCTAGATAAATGGTTTGAACACTACAAACTAAGCAATCCGCGCAAGAGATCGTCGCCTGTTGGACTTGGACCTCGGCTCAGGGCGGTCGCTAACGGGGAGATTGAGGGATTATGGCTATTAGTTTTTTTAGGGAGTTTTGTGCAACTGTCGCTCTACTTTATAGTTCGCGGGCCTCTCGGACTTCGGGTATACGAGGGCATCGGAAGGTTCTTAGCAAACTTAGGGTAAGGGTCTGGAGGGTGATGGAGGTCTACTTTCTCTGGAGTGGTATCTAAATCATGGTATTTTTACCTGTTATACCTACGTGATATTTTTAACATCTATAATATAAAAATGAATCGCAAAATGTGTTGGTAAGCGCATAACTCTACAAAGCCTGGACCAATTTGGCCAATTCTTTTTTTTTAATGTTCGTGAAAGTTCAAGGATGGTTTTTACGGCGAGAAAAATTCGAATAATTGCCTGAAAACCCCTTAAAACAGCCTTTTTCTTTTTCCCATACAAACGTTTTCTAACTAAAGTGTAGAGTCAATTTGAGCTTTATTTTGTTAATTAAGAACTTGAATTTTTTTGCCAAGATTTTTTAGGGTAGGTGTAGGGTAGGGTAGGGGTAGGGTAGGGGAAGATTAGGGGTAGGGTAGGGGTAGGGTAGAGGTAGGGTAGGGGTAGTGTAGGGTAGGGGTAGTGTAGGGTAGGGGTAGTGTAGGGTAGGGGTAGTGTAGGGTAGGGGTAGTGTAGGGTAGGGGTAGTGTAGGGTAGGGGTAGTGTAGGGTAGGGGTAGTGTAGGGTAGGGGTAGTGTAGGGTAGGGGTAGTGTAGGGTAGGGGTAGTGTAGGGTAGGGGTAGTGTAGGGTAGGGGTAGTTTAGGGTAGGGGTAGTGTAGGGTAGGGGTAGTGTAGGGTAGGGGTAGTGTAGGGTAGGGGTAGTGTAGGGTAAGGGTAGTGTAGGGTAGGGGTAGTGTAGGGTAGGGGTAGTGTAGGGTAGGGGTAGTGTAGGGTAGGGGTAGGGTAGGGGTAGTGTAGGGGTAGGAGTACCGCATAAACGAAGTCTCTACGGCCCAGTTTATTTTATACAAATGTTTAGGTCTTTTATGTATCGATTGAGGCAGTACGAAGTCTGCCGGGTCAGCTAGTTATTAATATTTATAACCACATTTCTACGATTTTAATTAAAACAACATTAAAATAAATAGCCTTATGTGAATCAACAATTAATGAATTACGGACAATTTTTTTTTGTGTAAATTCTAAGATTTTTTTCGGGTCTGGTAGGTTGAGGGATTATACTTTTTTTTCTTTTTTTGTCCGGTGGCAAATGCATTAAAGCATTCCCGCGCTGGCGGTGGAATGTGTGGGGCTCGCCCTCTCCATAGCGTGGTATGCTAAACTCATACCACGAGGAGAGGACCCCACAACACTAAAACCCCCCGGACACTCCTTCGATCCGCCGTTTGCGGGGACCGGGTTCGCATAAGCAATCCGGCCTCCCGACGGCATCCGCGGCCAGTATTGCACCGCGGGATCTCCGGGGCCACACTTACAGTGGCCCATTTGCCCAATTATAGGGACGCCCGGAGTGTAGAGGCATCCCTACTCCTAATGGCTGAGGAACTACCCTCCGCCTAAGCCGTTGATCCCGATTGTTATAACATCATTAATAATTGTATATCAAGGAACGGTCAGCAGCTTTTCCTTCTATGGTTCAACATAATACTGCGGTTACCAACCGGCCTGCCAAGCGTGGTGACTATGGCAAATATCCTCCCTCGGGAGGAGGCCCATGTTCAGCAGTGGACGTTGTACGGGCTGATGATGATATTTTAGTGGTTGTCGTACTTATTAGTAGATAATTATTTATGATATGAGCTACCATATTATTGAGCTATTAGTAAGCGATAACTCGATACATTTTGCATGTTATTAATAACTTTGAAAGTGTAGTACAGTAAGAGCTCTCTATTCGCGGGGTATACGTTCCGTAAATATACCGCGAATACAGAAACCGTGAATATGGAATGGTAATTTATATGGGATTATAGGGGATACGTTCCTAGGAGACAGTAGATGGATCAATTTTCATTAAAAAATGTCACGTTTCCAGTGTTTGTTCCACATGCACTGGAAACGTGACTTTCCAAAGCGTAAATGATCAAAGCATATCTATTTCCACTTAAAGCTGTAATACAGATATTTTTCGTGTCGAAACACTTATTTTTAGTCGACATTATAAAGCACAGTACATCTAATATGTGGCAGCATTAAACAAAAACTTAAGGCGTAGTCGTAATATCACTATAATCTTCATTTCTTAGTCCAATTACCGACACGTTTATAAAGGAACCCGAATCCTTTCTATTAATATATGTATGTATGTAGTGATGTACCGATTAGTTCCGCGAATATGGGATTTTTTTGCCGCGAATACAGGAATTCGGTCGCAATTTTTTAATCCGCGAATAGTGAAAACGCGAATGAAGGAAGCGCGAATAAGGAGCTTTTACTGTATTAACCAAATAGTTTTAAGTTATTATTTATTTCAGGCGTTTATGTGATGTCCGCATGGCCTACTGTTTGGCAATCGTCGTTTAGTAACTTTTAATTTGTTACGCCACATGGTAACGATGGTAGAATGATAGTGGTAAAGAATTAAGGACCAATAAACTTCTTTTTGGAACTGATTCGAATAAAAATTTGTTCAGCCGTTTGAAACATATATTATACTCTTAACGAATTTAATGGCGTCGGTATTAAAATAATTATAATAATACTAATACTTTAAAATTATTTTATAATTATTTTTTATACAATGGACGAAATATAAGTACCTACTAAATTGATTTTTGAAAATTTTAGTGGAAATATTATGATTAATGTCCAACATGAAAACATTTTCACGTTTCATGATGTTTAAATTATAAGGAATGCTTGCAAAATTACATTGGCTTGTATGATAGTTATATGGCTACTGAATAGTACCTATGTAGCTCTACATACCCAGGTACATACAGTCCCAAAAAAT
Source organism: Nycteola revayana (assembly GCA_947037095.2). Taxonomy (NCBI): domain Eukaryota; kingdom Metazoa; phylum Arthropoda; class Insecta; order Lepidoptera; family Nolidae; genus Nycteola; species Nycteola revayana. The sequence goes on along the minus strand of OX344842.1, from coordinate 26,577,195 downwards.
CTTTATTTAAAGTCACTTGAAGTTCGTCCAGAACCATTGATTTATTTTATCTGCCATGTTGGCTGTATTGGCTCGTTGTCAGCAACTTCAGTGTGGTAGTCCGATAGTGATTGCGCGAAGTGTTATTGTTTTGTGGAAAAAATTGTGAATCTTAACTAAATCTTGTTCGTTCAGTATATAAAAACGTTATAGTTTTCATCTTTCTTTGACTTTATTTGTTTTCTTTCTGGAATATGTCACTTTCGAGTGAGGTAAGTACTATTTCAAGCTACATCAACATCAGCGTAGGGCGGTATGATCGTGTGGCAATTGACAGTATTTCTTATTATATCTTAGGTTTTATCAATAAAATGTATTGTATTTCGTTATTAAACGACATAAAATAGCATTATCTAATGTATTTGGACTATTTATTTAGATTTGAGCTAGTTTTTGGTGAGGCTCAGATATGCATCCTCCATATTTTAGTGCTACGTGCATGGTACCAACTACATAATATAAGTAGCTATAGAGGCTTTTTTAGCTTGTGTGCCCAATAATTTGTAGATTTTCACTACAATAAATGCCTTATTCAAATATTCTTAGATTGGTCTATAATAAAGACGATTGTTATCTTATCTTATAAATCAAGTATATAAAAACCAAATTGATTTTCTTCAGTCTTAATGCATTTTTTTTTATCAAAAACCTGTGTAGGGATTCTGTAACAAGGCCATTATCTCGATGCCTAGCAACATTTTATGAAATGAGGTCAATAATTGTCTTAAAATCAACTTCAACATCTTACACCATAATTATCTGGTACTAATAGATTACATTATGCAAATCATTATGTGATCCTACAGTCATATTTTTTTTGTTTATTATGATTTGTTTGCTATTCACTTAGGTATAAATATCATCATCAAAGATCTTAACCAATTTTCCTTGTTTAATCTCAGGCATACTTAATCTCATAAATATGAATAAATAACTTACTCTTACATTGATTATAAATGAGATACCTATGAATGAATTTAGTATGTTGCATGGTATTAACTGAGGTTATTGACACTAGATGGCGCTGTACACAATCTGTGTAAGCCCAAAAATCTTGGTTAGGTAGGTATGTTCAATGGAGTCACATATTATAACAAAGGAATAAAATTTATAACATGAATAAAATACATAATATACAACTAAAAGTAGCTAATTTAAAATAAAACTAACCTAAAAATATATATTAATATTAATTACACAATGTAATATTAATTATCACGTATTGATTGGGCAAACAAGCATAAAAAGTTTTGTGTTGCAAACCAAGGTTTAGACATTTCATTGTTTAATTTGGAAACAAAGAAACATGCAATGCTAAATTTCTCTATTTTTATACTGGGAGTAATTGGTGACCATTCCATAAGGGTGTTTTTCAGTCACACAACAAAAATAAGTATATTTGATACTGAATGCTATATTCAAACAAAATACATGTTGGCTAATATTATGACACTACCAATTTATTATAATTATTATTATTTTTTGATGGACAAGCAGCAGAGTTTGCTGATTTGAATTAAAGCAAACTAGTTACAAATTGTGAACAAAGAAATTTGTTTTCATTACTATCAATGATGTCCAATATATAATTAAATACACTTCTACTTTTAGAAAGATGGCACAGCATTAACAACAGAATCTAACCTTATTTGAGGTTTTTGTGACCACCACAGGTCGTCAGTTCGATCCCAACCAGAAGTGAAATGTCACTTCTGACTTGAACCCACTTGTAACACAAGAATTTAACCTAAGCCCGATGATATTATCAAGAATACTAGTAGTGTGCAAAAATTGCTAGTAACCTTTAAAATATATACCTTTATATATATTGCCAACAATATTTATAACTTAATACCTAATTCTTATTATTAAAACTAATCATAATTTTATCATAGTTTTACAACACAATGACTTCTGCAGCAGTTTCACGTATGCTACTTAGGTAATTTCATCAAACCATTGTTTCCTTTGCCTTTTTCTTTTTTTGTTTAGAATTAAGGGGACCATTTGTTATGTCCTATGACCAATTTGGCACCTCCCACAAACCTGATATAACCTCAAAATTGTTATTTTATGTTTTACTTGCTGCACCCCGTGGTTTTACCCGTGTCACTCCAGTGGGTCAGAGTGTGATATTTTGTAGCCTATAGGTATGTTAATACAGCTTATAAACTATCTGCTTGCAAACTTTCATGCCATCAGCCAAATCCATTCAGTAGTTATTATTGTGAAAGAGTAACAAACATACATTCATCCACACATACAAACTTTTGCATTTATAATATTATAAGGATTTATTTATCTTCTAAACTTATATTATAAAGAGGAAAGATTTGATTGTTTGTGTGCATTGAATAAGCTCTGAAAACACTAAACTGATTAGATTTTTTTTTTCATTTTGCATTATCTCTGATGAACAAAGAATAATTTGAGAAAAGATCAAGATAAAAGGATTTTTTATATTGAGTATGCTTCATCACAAATAATAATAATAATAAATGATGTAGTACAGTTTAATAGAGGATTTCCTTATCTACAAAGAAAACTGTAAGATCACTCATCACAAAATCTCAGAAACGGTACTAGGAGACACAAATATTGCATGGGTGTTGGTTTTAGGACAAGGTTCTAACTATGACAGGATTTGGACGCTTAGAATAGACCACACCATGTCCGCCCATGGGTGTCTTTAAAGGCGATTAAGGGACATATGGCTAATGGATAGGCAGCAGCATCTATTAGGTCAAGGTTTACATCTTACTGCAATCTCCAATCTGTCTGCCAAGCATGTTGATTATGGCAATATCCCTCTACGATCCTGGCTTACCAAGGTCGGTTAAGAGGAGGCCCATGTTCAGCAGTGGACGTAAATGGGCTGTTGATGATGTATGAGGGAGGGGGCCACATAAGCCATAGGAACGAGAAGGGCAGCAAGCATGCACACAGAATCGGCAGGGTGCATACATGGGTGTAGGAAAGGGAAGACAGATATAGGCGTATACACAGGTAGAGCAGATATTGGCATGGAAATGAGGGTGTAGGCTTAGTAAGTATGGCAAGTGGCAAAGTAGGCAAAGTCGCCATGCAATAATAATATGAAACTGGTGGATGTCTAATTCTGTATATTGTTTTTTTTATCAGAGGAATCTTTAACTCATAGTCTGATTTTATTCATTCTTTTTTGTAGGAAAGGGAAGCTAAGGAATATTTAGTGTAATATACAAAGACATTGGTGTTGTAGCTTTAAAATTTCTTCAATTATTAATTTAACTTGCTGAATGGAAACTTACTGAAAGAATATATTGTACTTATGTTTAGATATTAATTACGGAAGCTTCGCGAGCTTAACTCCCACTGGACCTATTTTTTTTTCTGCATGCTTCCTAACACTAAACCATACCGCTTCAGAATATGATTCTTCTCTAGTATTTCCTTATAACGGTGTTATTGGGTAGTTTGAAAATAGGCTCTTATTGTGAAGTCCTTGTTTAAAATTTCTTCAATTATTAATTTAACTTGCTGAATGGAAACTTACTGAAAGAATATATTGTACTTATGTTTAGATATTAATTACGGAAGCTTCGCGAGCTTAACTCCCACTGGACCTATTTTTTTTTCTGCATGCTTCCTAACACTAAACCATACCGCTTCAGAATTTGATTCTTCTCTAGTATTTCCTTTTAACGGTGTTATTGGGTAGTTTGAAAATAGGCTCTTATTGTGAAGTCCTTATTAGTTTGCAATGAAATAATGTGCCTGACAATGATTTCAGCAAATTAACTTCCTAATAAACTTGTATCATTGGTCGGGGTTCTTACACCCGACTACTTGGCTTCACACACTTAGTAGAGTTTATTGTCCTTAGTCTTCTTATTGTATCAGCCGTATGACTTATGATATGATGGACTCAAATTTAAATTAAATAAGTTTTTACCACAGTTTTCTTTATAATCTTAAATTGAATCTGGACAATAGAAACTATCAGGTGAAGCACAACAAGGAGTGCTCTGACCTTCATGAAATCAGACCAGACATCCACAGTCCACACAAGTTAGCTTACTGGGCACTTGTCTTGTATCTCATTTTCACACCCGACATACCATAAATCACTATGAACAATGGTGGGTATTCCCTAGTGTATGACCAACAAATACTATGGGACCTTGACCTCAATAAAAACTGATTGGCAAGAAATAGTCCAAAGTAGCCTTAAGTACCAGGAGAAAGTCCGAGCGGATCTCACTCAAAGATTCCCTCAATAATTTCTGCCAATTTAATGTAATAGCCCCTTGAGGGTGTGTACATTATTATCCATGACAAAGGAGAGCTATTACTTTATTAACCTCAAGTGCATCCTGTGTGCAGCAAAATAAACCAATCACTCAGTGGCTCTGATAAAATTGACACCAGCCTCCAATGCTACTGGACAAATAAAAAAAATACTTGTCTGCTACTTTCATACTGAGATGTCCAGTTGTATATGCGGAAACAGTATCAGAAAATTTATTTGTTAAACATAGGTGAAAGGTATAAACTGGACGTTTATGTTTTAGTAACTCAATATTATACCTCACATTGGCATACAAATATGTTTTATTAATATGTAAATAACACAATAAATAAATTTCACAACAATTTACTTTACCTTTAACTTTAACAATAACCACAACTACAAAGAAAACATTTCACTTGTGCCTCTACAACATATAATTGTTAAACTAATTAAATTAAATAGGCGAGAGGTTACAAAAGTATACTTAAAAAAATTAAATTTGTTAAGCAATTTAGTAAGCATTAGAATTAAATTGTGTCAAAAAATTTATCTTACCTTAAGTTCAGGATGTGTAAATATATAGGTGAGATAATTTTCTTTAAGTCAATAGCTGCAATAAACCAAAGTTTTAGGAGATAGGCTACTTACCTTACAAGTCTGGTGCATTTACCATTGGATGGTGTGGCTGACACATTCTGTCCATTCTCCCTTGGAGTCCTAGGTGATATAAGCTAAGAATGGAAGTGGAATGAACTGGTCTCTTCAAATAACTTACGAAATAAATCACTGTTTCAAGTGACCCAAGGGGTAGTCATTTTGATATCAAGTAATTTGTTGAACTGAGGTTTGTTATGTTGAGGTTAGATTGGTCTAAAATTCGTTATAAAGAGGTTGATAGAGGTATATGATTGTTTTACGAACCAAAGCGTGTCGAAACATGTCGCGACATTAATCACATACTTTGAGATTAAGAGTCGTAGGTACATTGGTGGGAACTTTATATAAAGGTTTTGGGTGGACAAAATTCGTTATAAAGAGGATGTTCGCAATTTAAAGGTATATTTTATATTGACTCTTATGGACAATTAAAGGGGGTTACGAAAAATTTGTTAAATCGAGGAAATCGTTATATTGAGGTACGTTATATTAAGGTTTCACTGTATGTAAATCTATAATAAAATGTGTTGATATTTTACTAATTTACGTAATTTTTGTATATCAATTATAAAAAAAAATAACGATGAAGGTTCATGAGATAGACTCGCGACAGACATAGCAGTCAGCAGTGCAGTCTTAGTAATAGGGTTCCGTTTTTACCCTTTGGCTACGGAACCCTAAAATATGAAATGTGAAAGAGACTTATGGTTGGTACAATTTTTTTTTTTGTATACCTACCTTTGTTTTGAAATTTGTTTAACATTTTAACACACGTCATTTGTATCCTTAGTCATGACATGCCGGTTTTTTTTCGCATCTCGAAACGTAAGCTGTCTTCTCTCCAAACCGACCCGGCAACTAACTTGCTAGTCGGGACAATTTTGCATCTGAATGAGAGGGGAGCCGTGTCACCGGCAAGAGTAATTACCGACCAGCAAACCGATCGCAAAGTAAAAGTTGTTCAATGCATTTTTCGAATGCTCCACTCGTTATGTTGAAGAAACAAAAACCTCTTTGGACAGTGCGCATATGTCAGGATGCAGTCGGATTGCTAGTTGTCAAGCATATGTAATGAACACGCTGGTAACACGCGCAGGCGAAGCTGCCGGCAAAATCGTTTCATAATAAGTCATCGACTTCGGTGTTTCAGTTAAATGAATGAACTATCTGTGCACTTTGATTCAAATCAGTTAAGCGTAATTACAGTTATTTAATCATGTTTTGTGTGATAAGTGTTTAGGGCTTAGTAGTATGTTATATATGAAGACGTTGAAACGTGTAATATGTGCATATGTACTTATGTTTAGATATTAATTTCGGAAGCTTCGCGAGCTTAACTCGCACTGGACCTGTTTTTAACCTAACACTAAACCATACCGCTTCAGAATATAGATTCTTCTCTAGTATTTCCTAATAACGGTGGATAGTTTGAAAATCTTCAAGTACCTACTGTACCAATCCTCGTCAATAGGCTCTTATTCTGAAGTTTTTATTAGTTTGCAATGAAATAATGTGCCCGACAATGATTTCAGCGAAGTAACTTCCTAATAAACTTGTGTCATTGGTCGGGGTTCTTACACCCGACTACTTGGCTTCACACACTTAGTAGAGTTTATTGTCCTCAGTTATTTTATTGTGTCAGCCGTATAATATAACAGATTTACTTTTGAATTTATAACAAAATATTACATGTTTTTGCACATTCTTGGTAGGAAATGCTTAATAATCAAATGATGGGTTGCAGTAATGATAATCTACAAGAGACAATGCGGGCTGCAATATCATTCTATTAATGCACCACTTGTCGTGTTCCCCCTGCATGTATGTTACCTTGACAATCATTTAGACCTATCAAATCATAGTCTTGTTTCGTTTCCGCTGATTACGACATCACGGTATAAATTCATACTAACTATCGTTATATATATAAATAATTCATAAAAGAAGCGTTTTCTTAATATGTATAACGAGCGTCTTTTTAAATAAAATAATGTGCTTCAGCACGTTTTACCTAAGTACTATGAAAGTAAAAATGATCAAATATGTTATAATCGAATGACACCTTGATCGTAATTTTCGGAGACTATACAAAAATTTCACCCAATAAGGTACATGTTGACCAGACTATCTATAAGATTCTGGTAACCGTTCCAGTTTTTTTTTGTTTATCGTAAATCACCTTAACCTTAATTCACCTTAGATGTCCTGTAATATTTCAAGTAAGGTACTTAAAAGGTATCAGGATACATTTGTGAAAAAAATAATTGCGAAAAACATGTGACTATTTCTTTTCGAGAGACAATCGGTTGTGAACAAGACATAGCACACATCGCGAGATGTATGCACTAGCGATGGTAATTTCGAAGATTACATCAAAATAAACACTATTGGAGCAGGCTCATCATCATCATCATTAGCACGTATAACGTCCACTGCTGGACATGGCCTTCTCCCGAGGGTTTTTGCCATAGTCACCATGCTTGGCAGGCGGGTTGGTGACCGCAGTATTATGTTGTAATACACAGGAAAATGCCGATGCCCATTCCCTGGTATACGCTTGTTATAGTTGATGTTATAAAAATCAGGGCCAACGGCTTAACGTGTTTTCCGAGGCACGGAGAGTAGTCCCTCAACCAACCGGACCCGGAAAAAAATCTTAGAATTTACACAAAGATTTCTTGTCCGGTGTGGGGATCGAACCCACAAAGCGAGACTTGTATAGGTTAGCTTAGATTAAAGATTCCTAACCTTATGTGGATTACCTCCCCTTTGCATGGGGAAAAACACCATCCGCTTTCACATAATGGTTAACTGTACCAATATGTCTGTCTAGTATATTTTTTACTTTTCCTCTAACCTTGTGGCCATGTCAGAGCGCTGTGATCATTAATTAATAAAGTTAATAATAAAAATTGTACCTATATTAATTGGGACAAACGTCATACAAACTGTGACAAGAAACTGATTCAACAAAATTATAAGTTAACCAACAAATGCAAGACTATACTCTGGAACTACTACCCCGCCCCCAACGAACAGCTCTATCGCCCAATGGGAGGCGGGACCGCCTCCGTTAGGATCTTATCTATCTATAATATAAAAGCGAAAGGTCATTCATTCACTCCTTCACTCAATCTCAGAAACTACAAGTTAAGTAACTAGGAGTCTCAAATTTTGCATAGCGGTTCCTTTTATAACACAGGTGCTTACTAAGACGGGATTTTGCAAAATTGAATCCCTAAGGGGATAAAAAAGTGGTGTCCAATGTTTGTATGAAATTTGTATGTGCGGGCAGCTAGTTTATATTAAACGTAAGAAGTTATTCGTGGTAATTTAATAAAAAGAACAATTCCATTTATCCACAAAATAATTCGCAAAGTTGGAATCATAAACTATTGTAATATGTGTAAAATTTAACAAAGAAATATGTATGCCAAAGCGTTAATTGTATTTTATAATAACTATTACTCGTCCACTCTACGAGATCGAATCAGAAATGAGGAGATACGTAGAAGAACGCGGGTTTCCGACATAGCCCAACGGATTAGTTCGTTGAAGTGGCAATGGGCAGACCATATAGCACGGAGAACAGATGGCCGTTGGGGCCAAAAAGTTCTCGAATGGAGACCGCGGATCGGCAAGCGTAGCGTAGGACGTCCACCTACTAGATGGACGGATGATCTGGTTAAGGCCGCGGGATCGAAGTGGCCGCTTCTAACCGCAACAACTGGAGATCTATGAGGGAGGCCTATGTCCAGCAGTGGACGTCCTACGGCTGAAATGATGATGATAATGATGATTTCTCGTCCAAGCGAAAAAAGCGCTCATTGCAATGCGTGATTGTCTATTTGTCGGTAAATGCTATCGCGCATGAATCAGACGCCCAGACGAGCACCGCGATCGATAGGCGCCGCCCTTGTCCCTTCGCGGACGAGCCTTCTCGCTAAAACTGCAATATGCGCGTCGGTCCAGTCGCAAGCGATGCGATCTTATTGATATCTTAGATGCATTTTTTCTCTACCCCCTCCGTCTTTTTTCACTTGATATTGTCGTCGCTAGCAACTGTTGTACAACAAACGATAACACATTTTTTTTGTACAACAGTAACTTTAATGTGGCCAAAAAATGGTCAAACAGAGTGCTATCGGTAACCGGACCAAATAATAATGTATTCATTGTTTTTAAAATAAGGTGGCTATATATACGTCCGTCCGAAAAAAACACATTAGAAATACATTAAATCTATCATAATAAGCATGCAAAGCATGTAAATATGTATATTTTATGGCAGCGGTCGGCAACCTTTTGGCAGACAAAGTGGGCCACAAAGTGGCAAAATATACAAAAGGTGGCCGTACTTCTCGAATCGAAAAATTTACAACTTCATCCTCATTTGTTCGTTCTTGGGCAGAGTAAAGCGCGTTCTTGAAGTTGGATCTTAATTATAATCATGGTAGATCGCGGTACGGTTACAAAACTTTAACGGGCCGCAAATAAGAAATCCGCAAATAAGAAGGCCGCGTGTTGCCGACCGCTGCTTTATGGCATAGATATAATCAAAAAAGCGGAAGATAGGTGACTCGCGTCTAGCGCGTGGACTGCATGAATTAGGTCCCCGTCGTCGCCTAATTGAAATCAGTCCGATTGTGACGACACAGTCACAATCGGCCGAGTGTGTTACGCAAAAACATAATTTATTGTTTTAGGTGGGATAAAGGTTACAAAATGCCTTCGTTTGCTATTATGCGTTGTACAAAAAAAAAAAACAAAAACAAAACAAATCTCACGGAATCATATTTCACTCATTATATGAACAATTTTAATTTCAGAAATATGTTTCGATCGCTATTTTGGGTTGCGTACCTATAAGGTAAGTGTCCCCTGTTTCGGCATGTAAAGCCACTTTAGAATCCCTATTTTTTCCTAATATTCCTAAACATGTACTTTGAAAACTTTTCAGTGATGAATATTGACTTTTTGACAGTTATTTAAAGCATGGATTATATCATTTGGGTTCCAACTTTTATATAAGTATAAATTAATTTGTGGACGTCTTCTTTGGCTCCTACTCCGTGATATACTTTTCTATAGACAAATAACTAAAATTTACTGAATTACATTAAAAAAATCAATTGCTTATTTTTTACCCTCGGAATAAAAAAACTCACAAAATAACGTACTAGCACGAAGGGGCCGCGGGCACCGGCGTAAAAATGATGCCCCCATCTCCCGTGGGCGCCGTAGGACCCGGCTAAGGAAAATACACCAGAAGATGGGCAGCAGCGTCTTCTCGGATTATAACATCTAATACTGCGCTCGCCAACCCGCCTGCCAAGCGTGGCGAGTATTGGCAAACCCCCCTCATTATGGATATTTCCAAAAACATACGGCCCCGAGTCCCCGGCGGCTCCGCTAGGCATGGCTATGGTAGCGGTCATGGTATCGGCGGGGCTAGGGGTGCTAAAAATCCCCGGGAGATGAGTGGCTACCAATTTCACAGGCGAACACTGGCCCTGGCAACACATAACGTGCGCACTTTACGGACCGAGGAAAATATTGTTGAGCTGGAAGAGACCGTAGAGAGGGACAGGACACGATGACCTTGATATCTGGCAACCTGCTCTTCTATCGGGAGGGCGACGAACAGTCCCAAGTTGGTGTCGGGTTTCTCGTTCACAAGTCCCACATTAACAACATTATTACCATCGACAGTGTGTCTAGCAGGGTGGCATACCTAACAACCTATCTGAAAGATACTTGCTGAAGGTCGTTCAGGTTAATGCACCGACCTCGGCACACCCAGATGAAGAAGTTGAGTGTATGTATGAGGACATCAGAAGGGTCATACATACTCATAAAACTCACTTCAATGTTGTTATGGGAGATTTCAATGCGAAACTGGTCAAGAGAAACGATGAGGATGAGTTGATAGTGGGGAACTTCGGTTATGGGCAACGGAACCTTAGGGGACAGAGGCTGGCCGATTTTCTGGAGAAAGAAGGATTCTATATGATGAATTCTTACTTCCGGAAGCCGCCTCACAGGAAATGGACCAGGCTGAGTCCCAAAGGTCCCACGAGAAATGAGATCGACTTCATCATGACCGACAAGAAACGGATTTTCAATGATGTATCTGTGATTCACAGGGTGAAAACCGGTAGTGATCATTTAATAGTAACAGGCACATTGAATATTAATGTTAAACTTGAACGGTCCCATTTGATGAAGTCTACGCTCCGACCTACTCGCGCTCAGATCGATAACCCCGAGAGCTTTCAACTCGAGCTCTCAAATCGATTCGATTATCTAGATGAAGACGCATCAGTGGAAGAGATCAAAAACAGGCTCGTAGAGACTGTCCATACGGTAGGGTCTCAGTTCTTCAAGGCTCGCCGTACCAGTAGAACTCAGAAAATTTCTAAAGACACCCTTAACCTATTGGTTGACTGCAATCTCCCGATGATGCTAAGTCACATAGGCAGCTTAATAGACGAATTAAAAATCCATGCGACACGATATTCGTAGTTTTAATACTGCCCGTATTAAAAATACGATAGCGTAACCAGGGCTCTAAAGTGTTTGCAAGAGATATGTCTATTGGGCAAAGCCAGACAAAGCTTAAGAGGGATGATGGCAGTCTTGCGTCGACAAAAACGGAAGTCTTAAGGGAAGTCAAAAAGTTCTACGGGCAGCTGTACGCTTTAGTCACCAAGCCTGTTTTCAGTGCGGCTATAGACCGAAGAGCCAAACTGACCCGTCACTATACCGAGGATATCCCGGACATGAAACAGCTAAAGAATGACAAGGCGCCGGGTGAGGACGGAATTACATCAGAGCTCCTGAAGGCTGGTGGATTACCGGTACTTAAAATCCTTCAGAAGCTCTTCAATTCCACCTTACTCGGCGGCACCACGCCTAAAGCATGGTACAAGAGCGAGGTCGTGTTGTTCTTTAAGAAAAGCGATAACACCTTACTAAGGAACTACAGACCCATCTTACTTTTGAGCCATGTCTATAAGCTGTTTTCCAGGGTTATTGCGAATCGTCTCGAACGAAGGTTTGATGACTTTCAGCCTCCGGAGCAAGCCGGATTCTGAAAAGGTTATAGTACCGTAGACCACATACATACGCTGCGGCAAGTAATACAGAAGACTGAAGGGTATAACTTGCAGCTCTGTTTAGCGTTCGTGGACTACGAGAAAGCCTTTGATTCGGTCGAAACATGGGCCGTACTTGAGTCTCTTCAGCGATGCCGTATTGACTATCGGTGTATCGAAGTGTTGAAATGTTTGTATAGAAACGCCACAATATCGGTCCGAGTACAAGAACAGAGTTCGAAGGCGATTCCACTAAAAAGAAACGTAAGACAGGGAGACGTTATTTCTCCGAAACTGTTTACGACCACTTTGGAAGATACCTTCAAACTTCTTAATTGGAAAGGACTAGGCATCAACAACAACAGCGAATACATCACTCACCTTCGATTCGCTGATGATATCGAGGTCATGGCAAAGTCGATGGAAGAACTCAGTAAAATGCTCGAAGACCTCAACCGAGTCTCCCAACGAAAATCATGTCTAACGTCCATGTTGTGCCTATGCGCCCCTATAATGGTTGAGAATACGGTTCATGAAGTTGTTGACGCATATGTATACCTAGGACAGACAGTCCAATTAGGTAGGTCCAACTTCGAGAAGGAGGTCAATCGCCGAATCCAACTCGGATGGGCAGCGTTCGGGAAACTTCGCAACGTCTTTTCCTCCAATATACCTCAGTGCCTGAAGACGAAAGTCTTTAACCAGTGTGTTGCCAGTGATGACCTATGGATCCGAAACGTGGTACTTTACTATAGGCTTTATGAACAGGCTCAGAGTCGCTCAACGAGCTATGGACAGGGCTATGCTCGGGGTTTCTCTACGAGATCGAATCAGAAATGAGGAGATACGTTGAAGAACGCGGGTTACCGACATAGCCCAACGGATTAGTTCGTTGAAATGGCAATGGGCAGGCCATATAGCACGGAGAACAGATGGCCGTTGGGGCCGAAAGGTTCTCGAATGGAGACCGCGGATCGGCAAGCGTAGCGTAGGACGTCCACCTACTAGATGGACGGATGATCTGGTTAAGGCCGCGGCATCAAAGTGGCCGCTTCTAACCGCAACAACTGGAGATCTATGAGGGAGGCCTACGTCCAGCAGTGGACGTTCTACGGCTGAAATGATGATGATAATGATGATTTCTCGTCCAAGCGAAAAAAGCGCTCATTGCAATTCGTGATTGTCTATTTGTCGGTAAATGCTATCTTTTCGTTCTACGGCTGAAATGATGATGATGATGATGACGAAGTAGAGGCCACTTACCTTACTTCATTCTCACGTTATAGTCAAAACTAATCTGTTTTTCTCTGTCTTTTAATACCGTACAACGTTATAAAGAATCACAGCGGTGTGAGTGTGCGTGCATGTAGCTATGCATCATACCCGTTTTTTGGTTGACGAATATAGGAACGTGGCATATCTTCCGCTTTTTGCTTATATCTATGCTTTATGGTTAAAACTCTTGAAATATTAAGTAAATTATGGTCGAATTGGACCGGGGGCGACCATTAATATTAATAATAACATTACTGCGTCAATCTATATTACTAATGTATTAAGCTGAAGAGTTTGTTTGTGTATTAGTTTGCTTGAACGCGCTTATCACGGGAACTACTGGACCGATTGTAAAAAATATTTCAGTGTTCGAAAGCCCATTTATCGAGGAAGGCTTTATTTATACAGGGTGTCCCAAAAGGTTAAGTAGCTGGGAAAGGGGGTGACAGGGGTGGACACAATGGTCACTAGAAAAATAAAAAAAAATCCGCTCTGGGTATTTAAAAAAAAAATGGCATTTTTTAAAAACTTAAAATTTTACACCTTGTTATTTTTGGTGTTGATGTTGATGACCTTGTTGTTATTGAAGATTACATAACAGCATTTTTTTTAAATACAGCCCTATTTGTAGGTACAGTTAGCACAAGGTGTAAAATTTTTAGTCTTTTAAAAAATGCCATTTATTTTTTTAAACACCCAGAGGGAATTTTTTATATTTTTCTGGTGACCCTTGTGACCATCCCTATCACCCCCCTTCCCAGCTACGTAATCTTTTGGGACACCCTGTATATATAATAGAATTTCGTTATTAAAACATCTCGTCTGAATAACGAAATTCTATTGGTTGTTAAAAAAACATCTCTCCGCACGTCGCGTCTCCGCTTTGGTGGAGTCCGGGCCATAAACTATATTTTTATTATGAAGCATATAATAAGCAATTATTCCTATACAAAAATGACAGGTGTTTTTGTTGACAACACTTCTTTGTTGTCTGCATTTGAATTTAATCTCGGCCCTTCTATTGAGAGGGGTCATTGTGAGTTTTAACAATGACCCCTCGCAATGGCAGGGTTGATAACGTAATTTTCATATTGGCATTTTGGCAATAGTATTGGAAATGCAGTTAAGTTTCATCTAAGATAACTTTTTATTGGTAGATGTTTATAATTTTAATAGATTCCCGCGCGCGTTACACCCGCCTAAATAAAATATAGCCTTCCTCGATTAATGGACTATATAATTATTTTTAAATCGGACCAGTAGTTCCTGGGATAAGTGCTTTCAGGCAAACAAATCCTCTCTACAGCTTTATATATTAGTATATAGATTTCAGATCCAAATAAAAAGGTCAAGACTTCGTATTAATCTCGCTGGAATAGGTATTAGTTATCCCTTACAGTAAAGGCATTTTAATAATAAAGATTGGTAAAATAATGTGCATTGACATAATTTTACCCATATTTAAATTTATTATACGAAAAGAATGCTGAATATGAACAAATGTTGGAAGAGGAAGGCCAAAAAAAAGATGGATCCACTGTGTGAAAGATGACATAACATGTAATGGACGGAGAGCTGACAACCGAAACGGCAAGGTAATTTGATCATTCACAAAAATGATTTATCAGCTTACCTGGAGCATTCTAAGCATAAAGACGTCGACCTGGCAGGATTCGCGTGGTGGATGTGGGAGTTATGGAGTGGGAAAAAAATAAAAAAAAAAGGTAATGTGATCAGAATTACTTTTTATGCCAAATAGTTTGCCTACCTCCCCAAAGCACACAAAAAAAATCTGGCGTCATTTGGTTGGTGGAAAGGTATCCAGGCTCAATTAAAGTGAGGAAAAATAATATATTTTTAGGTAATAAGAACAAGGCTGGCTTTTTTTGTGCTTAAAGTTTATTATTCCCAGAGGCTAGGTAAAAAAAGCCAGCCAATAATAGTGGTGGGAACATGTCGAAAAAAATAATTGAAAATTTATATTTTAAATTGTATTTTGCTCGAGAAAAAGCTAAGGGGCATGAAAAAGAGCGCGTGGAGGGGATACACGCGACGACGGCGTCCGTGCTCTCTCTGCGCGTCGTTCATGTTCGGTAAACCGAACGCGCCTGGCTGGCCTCGTCGCACTCGTTGAGCGGAATGAGCCGAACGTTTCCGGAGCGCCAGCTGTTTCAGTTTAGCGTCTATTTTACAGCGCGTGGACGTGTTTTTATATTCTGTTTAAATAAAATAAAAATCATATTTATTTACGTAAACCAATTAGAGGCACATTACCGAGAGAGCACGGACGCCATAGTCACGTGTATCCCCTCCACGCGCTCTTTTTCGTGCCCCTTAGCTCTTTCTCGAGCAAAATACAATTTAAAATATAAATTTTCAATTAGTTTTTTCGACATGTTCCCACCACTATTATTGGCTGGCTTTTTTTTCCTAGCCTCTGGGAATAATAAACTTTAAGCACAAAAAAAACCAGCCTTGTTCTTATTACCTAAAAGTAATTTTTTTTTTCCTCACTTTAATTAAGCCTGGCGATACCTTTCCACCAAACAAATGACGCCAGATTTTTTTTGTGTGCTTTGGGGAGGTAGGCAATCCATTTGGCATAAAAAGTAATCCTGATCACATTACCTTTTTTTATTTTTTTCCCACCCCATAACTCCCACATCCACCACGCGAATCCTGCCAGGTCGACGTCTTTATGCTTAGAATGCTCCAGGTAAGCTGATAAATCATTTTTATGAATGATCAAATTACCTTGCCTTTTCGGTTGTCAGCTCTTAGTCCATAAATAATTAACGTGCACTTACAGCAGCACGCATTCTGTCAATGTTATGTCAAACGCCTTAAGATTAAATTAAAATAAAAAAGTTTATATTGTCAAAAGCATTAAGAAGTTACATTAGAAAATTTAATATGGTTAGAGCAGAGCATAGTGGCGCATTCGTTTGCAAAATCGTTTTACTACGTAATTTTTTTTTTAAATGTCCGGGAGGTTCTCCTGATTCTAAAAGTGTAAGTGGACACTTGGTATCTGTTGCAGTTATTGTTTAAACAACGAAAAAGTAAAAATGCTGCAAAACAAGGTTTTTTGCAATAAATTTTTTTTATATATATTTTTTAGACTATTTTGAATCAAAAAAGTCCTTACACTTTTTACCGTATATCCAACCCATGAATTTTTAAAAATTAAAACTCGTCGAAAATCGTGATTTTCTTGAATTAAATAGTGCACCTGAAAAAAAGATATATCGTGATTTATATTTTTTTATCAAATATTTAAACTATAATAAACAATATGGCGTAACCAGATATCGAATATTTTATTAATTATTATGTTTTTTATCCTTAACAATATCCTTAAAAATTTTACATTTATAGTACATATTCTAAGTTTAAAAGAAGCCAGGTAGGCTAAATATGTTGATCGTAACAGGTAGAAATTTTTCACGGATCACGACAGGTATGTTTGTCTTTTTTTATCTTATTGAAAAATAATGTTTTAGAAAGTTGTATTTTTCAGTGGGCACCTGAAAATGATTTTTTTTAATGGACAAAAGGTTTTTGTTAACTTTAATAAATGAAAAAGTTATTATAAGTATCTAAAAATTGAATAAAAATCATAAATTGCAAAAGTACTACGAAAAATAATTATTAGATTTTAATAATAAATTGTGAAAAAAATAATTTTAATCGATTTTTTGCTAAAAAGCAGCAAAAATTTGTCGAAGCGTACCCTCTGCCTCTCTCTTACTAATGCCATAAATAGGACTGGGAGTGAGATGGCAACACTACTCTCCTTAAAGTGCATGCGCGTAAAGAGCATATTGTTGTTAAGGATAAAAAACATAATAATTAATAAAATATTCGATATCTGGTTACGCCATATTGTTTATTATAGTTTAAATATTTGATAAAAAAATATAAATCACGATATATCTTTTTTTCAGGTGCACTATTTAATTCAAGAAAATCACGATTTTCGACGATTTTTAATTTTTAAAAATTAATAAAAATTCATGGGTTGAAGATACGGTAAAAAGTGTAAGGACTTTTTTGATTCAAAATAGTCTAAAAAATATATCTAAAAAAAAATTATTGCAAAAAACCTTGTTTTGCAGCATTTTTAATTTTTCGTTGTTTAAACAATAACTGCAACAGATACCAAGTGTCCACTTACACTTTTAGAATCAAGAGAACCTCCCGGACATAAAAAAAAAAAATTACGTAGTAAAACGATTTTGCAAACGAATGCGCCACTATGCCCTGCACTAGGTGGTTAAGTATTCTTAAATTGTATAATTTTTCGCGCAATTTTCTTATGTTTTTCTTTCATTAGAACCTTGTCCTGATAATAACAAACACAACAAAAAAAGAATTACCGAATTCGGTCCAGCCGTTCATACGTGATGCCGTGACCAAGGGAAATAGCGATTCATTTTTACTTTTAATTTTGATATTTATATTGAAATTCTTAATACTCAGTTTCAAACAAGGTTACAAAAACAAGCAACAATAATTGTTGGTTTTGTTTGGTTGAATGGTTTCTGATATTGTTTGGTTAAATGGGGGAACCTTTCATCCAAACAATATCAGAAACCATATTTAGAAAAATATTTACCGTTAACGTTGGCACATCGTCATGGCTATTATATGTATAATAATATACGCTACTTTAAGAACGATCACTATATAATATTTAGCCTTTAGTTTACTGTGAACGTAGCATAGATTCCAGGTTATGTTTATGTATAATAATTGCTTTTTAATTTAATGTTATACCTTTAACAATAAATAAAATTACGTCCTTTCTCAAGTTCTACACTTTAAGATAAAAATTACAAAGCATAGTTCGCAGTAGAACGTAATTTAAGCTGGTACAAAAATATTTTTCGAAGATTTCAGTATCTCATTCGGTCGTTTCTTCATTTGCATTCGGATAATAGTAGTCGGAAAGTTAGTATATTAGGTAGCAGATTTAATATTTTGAGTAAGGACAATTCTTATTTTTTTTTCGGAGTTTTTATTACTACCCTATTTTTTCTAAGAGTCACCATTTCTGAGATATCGCGATTGTAAGTGGCACGTTATACATGAAATGCATACATTTCCAGCAACCTATGAGGTAGTGTACTCGACGCGTTTTTTTAACGTGGTTTCCTCAGTATGCCTATTCCACGAACTGTTCTAGTGTAATTTTTAGGGGATAATAACTTTTTTCAATGTATAATGAATATTGCTATTGATATTGGATATTAACTTTAATTGTAGTTTCGTTTTTTTTTACATTTTAATCTGATTCATTCTCTTCGACGTCTACTTCAACAGTCATGTCTTGTTCGATTTCTTTCCTCTTGCTGGATGTTCATCAATTCTTCAAATGAAGATGAATCAGTTGTTTGTTCATCAAAATCATTTGAATCTGCCTCGGTTGTATTTAATTGGACGTTGAACACTAAAAGAAGCAGGTATATGAATGACACCACACGGGCTATGCTAGATGTTATTCAAGGCCATGTGCATATCATGTATAACAAGACTCGTACAATCGCGATATCTCAGAAATTGTGACTCTTAGAAAAAACACCATAGGAGCATTTTTGTAGATAATTTCAAGATTTACAACTTTGGTAAAAAAAAAAAACGATATAACTTACCGTTTTCGAATAAAATCCAAAAAACCTCAAATGTTTACTTGTGACCCCGAATAACTTTTGTCGCGCACATGGGATAAATGGGGACTTTTAAAACTTTCTTTCTCCTGGTAAATCCAAGCTCTCCACGAAGTTTCAGCTCTCCGGGAATTATTGTTATTTGACTACTATTTTTATGTCTAGATTGACCGGACTATTATGTCAAGTATATCTGTGTGCAGGTTTCTTTAAAAAAAATCGGTTTTGGTCCATCTATAGAAAGTTGGTTTACGGTGTA
The DNA here is from genome assembly GCA_947037095.2 of Nycteola revayana. Classification (NCBI taxonomy): domain Eukaryota; kingdom Metazoa; phylum Arthropoda; class Insecta; order Lepidoptera; family Nolidae; genus Nycteola; species Nycteola revayana. The sequence continues at coordinate 26,557,926 of OX344842.1, read as the reverse complement.
TTGGTCAGCAATAATAAACTATGTACTTCAATTACAGAAATATAAATTTGGGTAATTATACGGCAGATTTCGGATATCGTTCTGAACCGCGTTGGACGATACGATATACGACTACACTAATACGATATATTAAATGTCGTTTTTTAAGTTTGTTTTTTATTACTAAATAGTTTTTCTTTCTTCCTCATCTTGTAAAATAATAATATCGGTTTAATAATAGCAGCTCCTTTCATATTTATTGTGATGAGGGGCATAGGTTAGCCACGATAAGAATGGAATATAAAGTGTTACTGCTAACAATACAAAGTCATGGCTATGACATTATGGGTATAGTAGGATCGATAGATTTTTAATAATGAATGTAAACAATCGACTTCTCATGTCGTCTCGCTCCATTAGCATCAGTTGTACATCATTCAATGAAGTGTTTTATTAAAACAAGTTAATGTACCTACTCAATTTTATGAATATCAAAAGGTTAATTTTATAAATGTTATGGACATGTACAAGATTAAACCTGAAACCATGATTTTTTTTTCCGGGAATTATGCACCATAAAAACAAAGTTAAATCAGTCTATTTTTTTGTAGTTTAAGGTAGCAACATATTTTTTTTTATATCATGAGATCTGGAAATAAGTTTACGAAGCACATTCATCAGTACTTTTATTTGGCTACCATATTCTGTAAGGACTTGACTTGGGAAGAATTCTTTACGTCCATGACTTGATAATGACATTACCAATTTGGTTAATTATTTTTTATTGTAATCGTAATTATGGGGGCAAGATTTGCATGAAAGAAAATTTTGTAAAAGCACGGAAATTGCCAATAAACTCACGGGCACTAAATTTGTAAAAAATAAAAAAAATACCATGTATTTCGTTTATTTCATGTTATTCATAGTTTTGTAGAGTTATTAGTTCTCAAATGCTTCTCGGTTAATTTTTTTTATTTAAAGTGAAGACCAAACAAGTTCCCTATGATAATACAAAACAACTGGGACATATATACGTCTTCCTTATATGTATTTGCGAAATGGATCATTCATCATTTTTAATAAAAATCTGTCAATTAGATCTTACTATCAGTATGGGCCTATGCACACCACGTTTTTTAAACGCGCCGTCGACGTATCGCGTCTGTATCGCTACAAACGCGCTTCAACGGCGCGTTAAAAAAAACGTGGTTTGCATAGGCCCTATGATGATCTATGCTAATTTGGCCGTCCACAGGTTCATGTCGTGTCCGCAGCATATTATTAGTTTTACGAAACATTACATTGCGGTATTTTGTGAAACATGCTATATTTGTTAAGTATACAATCCTTATTGTGTTCACTCACCAAGTAGTTTTATTTCCTCTATTCTGTTTGTTATTGTATAATTATGTTAAATGGAGATAATCAGATACCTATAGAAACCGCGGTTTTTATTGTCATTCAAACTATATGGATATAACTTAAAGATACAGTACGTGCTATCTGCCTATTATCGAAACATTAGACTAATATATGTTTTTCTGCGCATTTACAGTAGTAAATAAGCTAAGTTTTCTGAAATCATGTTGTTGTAAACACTTAAAACTTAAAACGTAATATAGCTATAATTTGTATCTAATATTATTATAACAATTAACCAGACCCGGAATAAAATCTTTAATTTTATACAAATACATATTTCTAGTCCGGCGTGGATATCGAAGCCTCCGAGATTTAAAGCAAAATGCCTACCGTTGCGCCGTGGTGGTTTTTAAAAATAGATGGTATGTTTTGTTAAGAGATTCCTTTGGGATCAGTGGGCATTCTCTTAAGTAGTTTAATTTAATGATTAGACTAGCTATTTTAAAAATATTGTAGGTCTTCAATATAGAAAGCCCGAGTTATTTTAGATTTTTCAATAATTATTTTTTTCCTTTTTTGTTCTTTAATAATTACCTCTAATTAAGCTTTAGCAAGTTTCGGTATATTACCCGCTTTCGACTGCTACTCCGCTATGTAAAGTGGGTTTAGCTTGATAAGTTTTATATATCCTTTAATATAATGTTAATCCAGTTATGAAAGACTAGCGACCCACCCCGGCTTCGCGCGGGTGCAATGCTGATGTATTATACATATAAAGCTTCTTCTTAAATCACTATTAAAAACATCTATTAAAAAACAGCATTAAAATGCGTTGCGTGGTTTTAAAATCTAAATATACGTAGGGACACAAACAAAGTCCCGCTATCCGTCTGTCCCTACTAGGGACAGACGGATAGCGGGACTTTGTTTTATACTATGTATTGATGCTCGTGCAAAATGTCAATCAAATAGGTGTAGTAGTTTCGCATGAGAAAGTAATTAACGTTCGTACATCCATCCGTATAACTTCCGGGTCTAAAATATTACTGCGATACAAAAATAAAGCCCTATTACCGTTGGAAAGTAAAATGGTATTTACAGCGTTCAAAAAGCGATAAGGTCTTTTTTTGTCGTCATTATACGTACATAACGAACAAAAAATACAATTTGAAAACTTTTAGAAAACATACGGAAAACGACAGATCGTTTAGACGGGCGTCACCGAGAACGCTCAGCTGCTATAAAGCTGCAGAGTTTGTTTGTTTGAACGCGCTAATCTCAGGAACTACAGGTCCGATTTCAAAAAATCTTTAAGTGTTGGATAGCTATTTATCCTGGAAGTTTATAGGCTATATTTTATTATTCCTTCGGGCACGGGAGCTACGCGGGTGAAACCGCGCGCGGGAAGCTAGTGTATTTATAAATTAGCTTCCCGCTGCAGCTTTATAATATTAGTATAGACTAGCTTCCCACGCGCGGTTCCTCCCGCGTAGCTCCCGTGCCCGTGGGAACTTCGTAATAAAATATAGCCTATAGCCTTCCTAGATAAATGAATTATCCAACACTGAAAGATTTTTTGAAATCGGACCACTAGTTCCTGAAATTAGCTCGTTCAAACAAACAAACTCTGCAGCTTTATAATATTAGTATAGATTATGAATTTATCCATTTCATATTTAACTGAAAGCACATTTTTGTTAAACAATGTGCAATGTTTGTTTCGCTCTTTTCCTTTGTTATATTATACTTCGCAGCTGTAAAAATCGTATACTTTTTAAAATAACAGTTTTGGTAAATTTGAATTTTTTTTTCAAATAACAGTGTCTATTCCATATTCGCTTTTTGTTCTTTTTTACTTTGAATACTATCTTGTGGAACTCTATCTCTGAAAGTTCCACTTGCACTTTTCTTGTTATTTGTTTTTCCTCATTAAAAGGGCGCGGTGGAAGTAAAATTATTAAGACCTAATGAGGCCGCTGTTGATTATTGAAGTTTTTTATACATCTTCTGTGATATTATGTTATTAACGTATTAAAAAGCGTGCACATTTTATTTTTTCCGACTGTATTGTTCACTACGTAGTGGCTACTAATAAAACATAGTATCACTGATATGTTAGTACTACACGCTCGGCGGTCAGACTAGGAGTGTCCAGCGATATTTTGCTAGAAAGCAGATAAATGAAATATGAATAAATTATTATATAATTATAATATTCTTAGAGGCAACATTTTGTAGCGAAGCTTTTATACTACTAGACATCTCCTAGCACCAACTTCCGCGTTAGGGCGATGTAGGCAATAGGCATGAAACATTCATCTCTGTTCAGGGTTATTTAATATAGTCGTAAGACCTCAGAACAAATAAAAAGTATAGAAGAAGCGCTACGAGTAACACACTGAAGCCGGTAACAACTCGGCCTTGGCTTGTACATACATGCACGCACGCGAACCAAAACTATGTCTTGCCTTATCAGTCGATATGTCATTCTATCCCGGTGTTAGGTGCTTGATATCATAAAAAACTTAATGGTTTGTTGACAAAATTCCCAATTGTGTCATGAAATGGTGTACAAATTAAAGTTCAACGTTATTTTTATAACACTGGGGTACTGAAAAATCATAGGAAAAATGTTACCCACACTACTGAAACAAAACACACTACGTAAAAATGGCTTCAGAGCATTAAAATAAAATAAAAATCATTTTTATTTACGTAAACCAATTAAAGGCACTTGTAAATAGTCAAACATTAATTAATAAATTCGTTTCTCATAAATAATAAATTACATGAATTATTTTGTTATTTATTTATACACCTACTAGATTCCCGCGCGCGGTCTTTCTCTTCTCTCTCTGCTTTTCTTTCTGTAGAAAATATTAGCACCCGCGATTTTCCAACCATAAAAATAATTATTTTTAAATATTATAACTATGAATAATTTTATTTTGTTTTTTAGCTTATACAATTGCATTTTGTAGTTGATGCCGGTGACGTATTCATTTAAAAAAATGAATATTCATTTAAAAAAATGAATACGTCGCCGGGTCAAGTACGAAATTGAATTATAAGCTAAAAAATAAAATAATTCCTAGTTACAAGTTACGGTATTGGTCTCATACAATAAAATGAAGCTATTATTTTGACCTTTAAAATTACATATGTTACAACTTGATACGCCACTGGGGACGAAACCGCCCATTATCCTTTACTGAAAAACTCATAAATAAGGGCATAAATGAGTTTAATAACCGACTTACCAGAAACATACAAAAAAATCATTTTCCATTGGATTCTGGTCGAAAAAATGTAAAAATCCAAACCCGTAAAGAATTATTAGAATATACACTACGATTTCCCGTCCGGTGTGGGGGTCGAACCCACGACCTCCGAGACTTAATACGGTAAAGCCTACCGTAAGGCTTTTACCGCTCCGCCACCGAGGTATTAAGACAAAATAATTGTTACAAATAAAGGGTCTTTAGTCGTTTCGCACCGTGAGCGGTTCGAACCGCGGTGTGAATTGCCCAAGAGCTCTTTTTAAATGTGTCCTTTCGCACCGCACCGCGGTTCGAATCGTCCAAGAACTTTTGGTAATGGGTTTATTCGGACCACAGCATAGGGAACATTTATCTTTTTGTATAGGTGAAGTCGAACAGAAAAGATATGTACTTTTTAGGGTTCCGAAGTAAACTAAGGAAACCTTATAGTTTAGCTATGTCCGTCTGTCTGTCTGTCTGTCCGTCTGTCCGTCCGCACTATTGCTCCGTGGTCACTGGTACTACAGAGCTGAAATTTGGCATGTATGTACATATTAATCACGAACTGTAGAATACAATTTTGAAAAAGATTTTGTTAGGGTTTCCTTCCCTTGAAGTAAAGTGGGGATGATTTTTTTTTCTGATTTAACCCATAGTGTGGTGTATCGTTGGATAGGACTTTTAAAATCATTATAGGTTTGCTAACACAATTTTTTGATCAAGGCTTTTAAGTAAAATTTTCGTTAGAGGTAAGTATGCCCCCCTCTCCCCTTTAAACCCATTTAGGCTGGTTGTGGAAATATGAAAACCATCACGATAGTAGCATATATAATGAATTTTAAAGGAAAATTATAGCGGTTTTCGAGTAATAATCGACCAACTTATATAATATACCTGGGCAAAAAATATTTTATACAAGTTTCAAGTAAAGTGCCTTAAGGTAGTTACAAATATAAGTTTGTAATAGGTAACTTCGGAACCCTACATTGTGCGTGGATGTACAATATGAGTATTGAGTACTTTCGCTCAGTGTTCTGAATAGACCCATTCCAAAAGATACCTTGGGTTATTCGCACCGCTCCAACCACTGTGGTGTGAATGGTCCTATTCAAAAATAGTACTTGGGCGATTCGAACCGCGGTTCGAATAACTCGTGGTGCGAAACGACCAAAGACCCCAAATGAAGGATAAGTTCCGTGTGTTTATTATTAGTTTGACGATGGGAAATCTTTAAATTTTTTTTTTTTTTTGCATGTTGTAATCAAAGAATAACACATGAATGGTGTAGTATTTCAGCATGTTAGCCCATAAACTCGATTGCTTAGAAAGTGCTCATAGTTATGTGTATGTACTATATGTGCTCTAAGTCTTAAACTATTGGCGATCACGTTTTTTTTTTAATGAATAATAAGTACAAGAGAACTCCAGTAAGTAACTAAATAAAAACCACCTGGGGAATAATTAATAAAGAAAGTGGCAAGACTTTTAATCGGGAGGATAATCAGTAACAATTAAAAGTCGATAGTGTACCTATTAGTAATCAATCTGAAGTGGCTCATGTATTTAATCAATTTTTTTCTGACATACCAATATCCACTACGCGTTCTCTAAATTCTTCAGCCAGTGACGCAGAGCTACTTTTACGCAGAAACGTACTGGGATGTCATTCTTTATTCCAATTCAAGCATGATACTGTAACGGAAGTAATAAACGTTGTCAATGCTTTTGAATAAAAAAATACGGGAGATTTGTGGGGTTTATCAGTTAAAATCCTTAAAGAAATAATAGATATAGTAGCGCCATATATAATGATTTTCAATGAATGTGTAGACACTGGCACATTTCCTGATAAAATGAAGTACAGTAAAATCATACCTTTATTAAAATCAGGTGCGAAAGACGACCCAGCCAATTATAGACCAATTTCAATTTTACCAGTGTTTAGTAAAGTCTTTGAAAAAATAATACTCAATCAGCTTCTCAAGCATTTCAATTTAAATAACCTCTTGCACGCGAATCAGTTTGGTTTTTACTAAACACTCAACAACACTAGATGCTGGTGTCGCTCTTATAAAACTTATATACAATGCGTGGGAGCAGTCGCAAAATGCCATCGGTGTATTCTTCGATCTTTTAAAAGCATTTGATTGCGTTCAGCACGATACGCTTTTATTAAAATTACGTCACTATGGTGTTAATGATGGTGCACTGGATATGCTATTTTCATATCTTACACAGAGAGTTCAATGCGTAGATGTAGGTGGTGTAGTCTCGGGATCCTTGCCTGTTAAGTTAGGTGTGCCACAAGGTTCCATTCTGGGTCATTTTTTATTCCTGGTATACATAAATGATTTGCCGTATTATTTGGAGAATTTGTGTGATGTTGTACTCTTTGCTGATGACACTTCACTTATTTTTAAAGTGAAACGTAATATTGACGATTTTGACTTTATTAACACTCACACAGATAACCCATTGGTTTACTGTAAATAATTTGGTCCTAAACGCGAATAAAACCAAAAGTATTAAATTTACTACACCCAATGTGAAAAATATTGGGCCTAATTTAATTATTAATAATGAAGTGCTGGATACTGTCAATTCTACAGTGTTCTTAGGTATAACGCTGGATAAAAAAATAATATGGAATGCTCATGTTGACCTCTGCTGCTCAGCTAAAAAGTTGACCTCTGCTGCTTACGCTGTAAGGAAAGTAAGACAACTGACCAACGTAGAAACTGCACGTATGGTCTATTTTAGTTATTTCCACAGCATTTTATCATATGGAATTTTACTTTGGGGCAAATCTGCTGATATCCAAAGCATATTTATTTTACAGAAACGGGCAATTAGATCAATTTACCCACTAAGTGCCCGCTCTTCCTTAAGAGATTTGTTTAAAATTATTAATATATTAACGGTTGCTTCTCAATACATTTACATTTATTCAAATTTAATTTATTAGACAAAACCTAAATCTTTATCAAAAGAGAAGCGCCTTGCACACAATTTATGTTTGTTTCTTCTCCGTCTGCAGAGAGTCCATTCTTCGTTTGTAGGGCTTAGTGTGCGTATGTTCAACAAAATACCAGAATGTGTGCAAGAGTTACCCCTAAATAAATTTAAATCCCATGTAAAGACTACCTTAATGACAAAAGGTTATTACACAATTAATGAATATATTAATGATAAAACTGCATGGTGCTAGCGGTGTAACATAGGCAAACTTACACACCAGGTGCCTGTTCACCGAACTGATATACCAACATTAGACTTTTGATTTTTTTTATTGTCATTTATAAAATTTATTATTATGTACACTGATGTATTTCGGAACAAGCTATGCTGAGTTTAACTGTCTCTCTTTTTAAATGCGATTCCTCAAATATAATATATATATATATATATATATATCAGTGTACTCGTCATGCTCCCATTGTTTGTCATTGCTTGCGGTGGCGATGTGAGTCGGGTCGCTTCCTTCCCTCTAATGTGGCGAGGGAGGCGATGGCTGTGTGCTCGCACGTTATACTCGTGAACGGGTGCTGCTTGTGGTGACTGGTCGACCACCTGATGGATTGGTTTTGAGGTTGTAGTACATTATTGTGACCTTTACAGCGATAATCTTCTCATGTAGCTAGTTCCTTGGAAATGTGCGTTGATGCTCCCTCCGTTTCCAAAGTGCTAGAGGTTGCTGCTCTGATATTTCTGCTTGAGGATTTTAAATCAGTATTTAACTATATTTGTGTAAACGTCTAGAAGCGTGCATTAGCGCTTCTCCGAGTCGTCCACCTAGGTAGCTAGTGAAAGGTTGCGGGTTAGCTAGGGTAGGATTCTCGCCGGCGAGGACCGCGTTGCACCCCTACCCCTGCCGTGTGATCCAGCGCCTGTAGGCCGATCACTTCCTCTTATGTTCATAAATCTGACTTATGTATCAGTGGTACCACTGAGTCGTGGTCCTAGCCCCTTAAGGGTGCCACCAGGTGTGTGCCACTTAATCGACGGACGGACTATTTTGTCTGTAATATCCTACAATTTGCTACCGGTTATTTAAATATCTAGTTTAATTCATAGAATAAGAATAATTGTGTAACATTGTGATTCTGACAAGTACAAGTGTATGTAAGTCCTAAGTGCTGAATAAATTCATTATTTCATTAATTAAAGCTTTAGTTTAAGTTTAAAAAAAAAGAAAAACGGTTCCGGTTTACTATACGTAAAAAAAACAAAAATTAAAAACTTCAACTGTTTTACTATATGTAACAATACTTTTAGTTATTTCTACAAATTAATTGAAACAGATAAAAAGCATCCAAAAATTCATAATTTCATTAAAAACTCATAAGTCAGCAAAAAAGCATCATACGACTATACGACCGTATAACCGACTACAATATAAACAAAATTCACGACCTAATTTTGTTTTGATTGTCCGCTTCACGTGAAATGCAAACTTAGATTTCAAATAATAAAAAATAAAAAAAAATATTTTCGTCCCCATACTACGCAAAGTGATAAAGTGAAAAAATTTATTCGACTAACCCCATCGTGTAGGGTATCGTTGGAAATGTCTCTTAAAATACACCAAAAACTGCCTTGGAACTATGTCGATATTAGAGCGCCCCCCCCCCCCTTAACTTTTGAAATAAAACTAAACTTTATTAATTAAATTGAAGTCTTTGTTTTTGCTAAAAATCTTATCGAGCTTCGTTTATTTTATGTTAACACCTTTTAAAACTCGGTTAAGGTAATATTTTTGTTTACTTAAGTTGTTTAAGATTGGTATTTATATTATATAACACTTCTGACCATAATTCTCATTTTGTGTTTATCTCAATCAATTCTATTTTCTTACGTAAGAGTGTGGACTAACAACGAAACAATCAATAGGATTTATGTATCACATTGCCGAGATATTTTGTTGTAGAGAACACAAATATAGTTATTTTTCTATATTTGCGATATTTCTTTATTAAACTTATATATTAGTGAATTTAAAATATCGGATTGATAATCATGAATCCAAGCATAAGTAACATTTAATGCAAAAAAATATATTTTCATAGCTACAATACAACAATAAAATTAAATATTGCATGGCAGAATAGATGCTCCCTGAAACGCCGATTTTATAAAATTGTTCCTTATCATCACAAAACTTGAATGTGACTTGGAAAAAAAGCTATTTATGATACATTAATACTCATTGAGTGTTAGATAAATATATCTTATTATATGTATATAATATTTAATTTTGTAGAGTAAACATTGGTTTGAGTGTAATTTCACAAATATATGAGAATATATTTATAACTGTATATTTTATTCTATCCATACTAATATTATAAAGACGAAAGATTTGTATTATTTTATGTATGTTTATTGTCATTAAACTTAAAAACGACTGCACGGATTTCGATAATTCTTTCACCATTAGAGTGCTACATTATGCCTGAGTAACATAGGCTATATTTTCTAGTATAAACAATTAGAAATTCCTACTAAATCTCCAATAATGTAAACCAAGGTATGAAAAAAATGCCATAAATGGTCTTTCATCGCATGCGCTGCAGAAACTGAATGATAGAACAAAAATATTCTTAGAACATATCAATATTTATAAAAAACTTCTTGGTACCATTTGTCTAACTAAAGTAGTTATGGAACTATAACAATTTTTTTGAAAGACAAAAAAAAGAAAGACCTTAGTTAAAAGACCGCGCTATTCGTGTTTTTATATTAATCTTTACCCCAATAAACAAGCAAAGTAGGTATGCGTGATCCTTGACCGAAAGTTAGACTTCAGAGCGCATGTAGAAACCGTTCATGCATGGGCTTTACTTAAGCTCAGTCGACTACACTGTCTTTTAAATTCACGCAGCAAGTTATCACTTAATAACAAGGTTAGGATTTACATCACGTGTATACGACCGATTATGACGTACGCGAGCACCGTATTTGCTCATACTGCGTCTAGCAGTTCGTACCGCTTACAAACTGTTCAACGTAGATTCACTCGACGGGCCACCGGGCCACCGTGGTTCATTCGTAATCGCAACTTGCATTCTGATCTCCAATTGCATTCCATCAAGCAGTGGATGTAAGAGGTGTCGGAACGCTTCTTCGAATCCGCGTTGCAGCTTCCGACTTTGAAAGGCCTTTGGCCACAAAGCGTTGTAAACACCGTCGGCCCCTTACCAACTAGCAGTACAAAGACTGCAAGAGACCACTCTATCCGACCCGCCGAAGAAGAGTGCGCCCGCGAACGCCACGCCTCCCCCCTCGCCCTTCCGACCCTTAGATAGCAAAGAACCCTCAAATGCTCTCGTAGACCCGATATCTGAGAGGCCCGCGAACTGTAAAGTATAGCGACAGTTGCACAAAACTCCCCTTAAAAAATCTAAAAGTCATAATCCCTCAATATCATCGCCAGCCACTGAGCCGAGGTCCAAGTCCCACAGGGGACGCCCTCTTGCGCAGGTTGCTTAGTTTGTAGTTTTTAAACCATTGATTAAAGCCGGAGCTCTGCTCGCCTTTATACCCGTTGAAGTAGCAAAATCCTCGTGGCTAACTATGTATGTCCGTCCGAAAAATAACACTTTCTAAAAAAAATCTTATTTCAGACAGATTAAGTACCTGTAGATTAATATTAGTATTTTTAAAATCGGTCATTAAATTCAAAAAATACTACGAGTTTAAAAATGTCATCTAAATAAAATATTAATATAAGCCGTTATGGCGCATCTACACATGCCGAGCGGCACGGCCGGCGGCCAACCCGGCGGCCTCCGGTACATCTTTAGCAACGCGCATAGACAGCCTGAAAGCCGGCGGCAAACTCGGCGGCATGTGTGGATGCGCCATTACTCTGCAACAGAAGACATTTTTCTTTCTGTAATATTTTCGATTTCGGGCTGGATCGTGGTCATGATCAGTTTGAGCCAATCCATATAAGATTATCTCAAAATATTTAAGATAAACGTCGACCCGTGCGAAGCCGCGGCGGGCCGCTAGTTTAATAATAAAGAAATCCAAACTTCTTCCATTAAAGTATAGCTACAGTATTTTTTGTGCAACAGGTCTGTTAAATTTGTCAGTCAGAAGGTACCTTTATGTAACTTAGTGTGGAGAATACATTTGTTGGTATGGGTAAGGGGGGTAAAGGAGGCGCTTGTTATAGGGTTGACAATAAAGTTGTGTGTAATTAAGAATATTGCGTTACAGTATTATTGCAAACATTGAGCTAGATAATGAATGTAGTTGTTATTTCAGGTGATATTGATTGCTATGGGCCTGGGGCAACCTCAAGCTGGCTGTACCTACGTTTGGACGCTGTGAAGTAGTTGTTAGTCCTTGTTTGCGTATTGACTACAGTAAGGAGAAGGCGCCACGTGTGGCCCTGCGTACAACCGGGGGCGGGCGCTACGCGCCGCCCCACAACTGCATATGTAAGTGCAACTCTTGTATATACACACGCACATTCGCGCAACCCCGTTTCTATGGTGATGGACGTGCCGTCCTCCTCATACCTCACCTGCAACTGCGACTAGCCATTAGTCATTCGATTTATGACCGCTTCCCAGAGCGGTCGCTCGCGATAAATTCCAATCGAAAGCAGTATCTTGAAAACGTGCGCTGTTCATATATTATTATTTATTTATTTATTTCTCTAAAGTGTTTTGTGATTTTATATTATTATTTTAACAATGACTTAAAGACTGTGAAGAAACCTTCTTATTCTTTTTTTCAAGTAATTTTTATCGCCTGTGGCGTGATGAACTGATATAATTATAAAAATCAAAATGCTAATCGAGAAGCCGCGCCGGTTTTTCGCCGGCAGTAGGAGCATACCTACGTAAGCTTCTTTATTTTAGCGACGCGAATGCTTTTACCTGTTGCCGATGCTGAGTTCTAAGTTTCATGTTTCTTTTGCGAATTTAATTTTTGTTTCTTCAATTTATTATAAGTGTTACTACTTTGAGTTACTTTTATTTGTTTTAGTAACTTGTTGGCATGTTCATTTATAAATATAATTTATTTTATACTTTGCACGGCGAGATATTATATAGCTAAATTATGTTTATTTTCTATCAATTCTGTTTTAATTCTATTATCTTTGTAATAGTATTCATAAAACGGTTTCTTGATTTTAAACCCGATATGGCCAACCCAAGATTAACTAATTAGACAATTTTGGTTGGATCAACTTAGAAAACTAAAAAACTTAGAAATCATATCATAATTATATCGTTGCACTATAAAATTAAAACATCTTTCGTTAAATCATTTTATAGGTTTTAGGGTTAACTAGAGTCCCGCGGGAACTTCTCTTTATAATATTAGTATAGAATAAAAATAATAGTTTAGTCTAGATACATATATTATAAATACTTTTTAAATTAAATTTGTATCAAGTAAAGATTCAGGAATTGTGCAATATTTTCGTAAAATTTAAAGTAAAGCACGGCAATTTAAAAGCACTTTAACATTACCATATTATGCGAACGTTTCAATCATGCGTTTCCAATAAACAAAAGATGATATGCCGCGTGGGAATCGTAAGACAATGGTTAGCGGCAAACACTTTCTACGAGTCACACTTGACCCTGCAGTACTCCGCACTGTTTTGACCGAATCTTAAAGTTCCCACTTTCTTACGGGTCCTACAATATTTACAACATTTTGTTAGAATAATACATTCCGGCTGAAATTATATAACATAAACGCAAAAGCTCTTTAAATTCTTCTAACTTTCGAGAGTTTTCATTTGTATTACTGTAATCAATTAAAAGTCAGGCGGCCAAATTTTCATTTAGAATGGGTAATATCATTGAAGTAATATTGAATATTTCACATATGGAATTAATTTTTTATGCGTATAGCTTAAAAAAAACAGATTCTATTCAAATTTCAAACAAAGTAAAAAATTTGGTCGGGCTGCTAATAGCACGTGAGACTAGGGTTGCCACCCGTACTATATTACATAGTAGCGTACTATATTTCAGCCAAATGTACTGTATGTTATATAAAAATAATGTAATACAAAAAGTAGGTACTATATATTTTTGGTAAACTAAAATTCACCCCATTTAAAAATTTAGACCGAACTCTCTAGACCGCGTATGAAAAAAAACAATGAAAAATGCTACTTCACAATAGGTGGAAGCCTAAAAAAAACGTCATCCGGCTCTGTATGGATCTAACATTCTCAGACTATTATACTATATATTTAGCAACTTTTTGTAAAAAGTACGATATAAAACAAAAAAGAAGGTGGCAACCCTACGTGAGACATACTAATAAACAGAATTACCTAATATTTAAATTAACTCCAGCGTCGCTAGTCAAAAATACAAAAACGTGGGTTAGTTTACACCATTGATAACTCAAAAACCGGCAGGACTGATTTCAATTATCTTATTTTTTTTGGATTTCTGCGTCAGGAAATTTAAAGGCTATTTAAAGATCTTAAAAATTTAGGATATATAAGTAGCGAAATATATTTTTTAGTAATTTTGCTTTGAACCCGCCGTTTTCCGCAATTTATAGCTCATGATAAAAAATGTCAAATACAAGATTGGTAAATCATACCCTTCGATCATACCATAATTAAATACATAAACAACAAAACACAAAGTTAATCGCAAAGTTTGGACCAAATTAGGTATGAAAAATAATTTGACCCGACCTCGTGGTATCAAGTTCGCGGGATCAGTTAGCTAGGTTCGGCAAGTAGTTTGACGTGGGGTCCGAGCACTGATGTTTTTTTTGAAGTCCAGAAATAAAGTTGATTGTTATAAATAAATTACTTTTGTTTTATAAATTACTTATTATTATTAAACGAAACATAAAATGTAACATTAACGCGAGTAGGTAGATTATCTGTTTCGCGATCGTCTTATATTAGTTTGTCTCCGAAATAAGGCATCACAACTTGACATTTAATGTACACATAGAAGAAATATGAAATGTATTTTTCTTTAGATGTTTATAATCTCTTTTTTTATTACTAGTCATAGTTTATTAGCATTGCTTAATTTTAACCACGATAGATATTAGGTCAGCGGGTAGTCTTAGGGGCGGAGGAAAGAAAAAAAATGTCTTAGATAATTATAGCCAGTCAGTTCCATTCCTTGGGGTAAAGCGACAGATTGTTTGGAATGTAGGCTCTCATCTTGTATAACAGGGAAATAGGTCGAGTTTATACTGAGTGTAGTCGGGACGCAGCGGGTGGGGTGGCGACCGACGGGTTGGCTGTGCCTCCATGCGGTTGCGTTGCCACCTACACTAACCTGGATTCAATTTGTTTACTCTCTCATTCACCATTAAAATATATCATCTTTTCTGCTCCTACTGAAATCAATACTATTAAAAAAATACTACTTTGATATTCATGTCGTTTATGAGGTAACTTTTAAATTAACGCCGAGCGCATAACTGATAGTTGAACTTAAACGTATATGTAGCAAATATAAAGTGCATAATCACATACGAAGCTTATAAAAGCGAAAGTAACTGTATCGTCCCTTTTAAGTAGAGTCACGTCTGAAAAGCCAATGTTGCTGATATTGGGCAGGGAAATTAGTATTTATTTAAACAATATGCTACAATTTTGTTTTCCACAATGTATAATATGTACATTGTGGAAAACAAAGTTATCTGAAATATTGTAAAGATTACCGTACTATTAATCCGCTAAGAAAGCAAAATATTTTGTAATTATTAGTTTTTATGACGTTGCCCATGTAGTCGAAGGATAAGCCCCTAAGTTTTGTGTCACACTTGTAATAACTTGTATTTCTTGAATATAATTTAGATACATTGTTCAAAGGCATCTGAATACTGAAACGCTAAAAATCGGCACTGCAGACATATATTTAAAATTATATTCATTAAGATAAGAAAAATGTCTAGCGATTGTTGCTAATGCGCGTTTAATTATATAAACTCTATTTAAAAACTAAAAGTAAATTTTCCATTTAGCCTATCGAAAGCAACAGTATGCTTAGGCGAAACCTATTAAAGGAGAGCGATTATATAATACCTTGCATTTGATGCGAAATGCTTTGCGGTTACTCAGCCAATTTCTCGTTTATCCGGCTAGATTTTAGCTTTCTGCTGTTTTCCCTGTATTGTGCGCGAATATTATTAAAAGCTCAGAATTTTATATATCCAGATATTTCATTATATTAAATTATTCCTTTGTATTAAATTTTTATGTTTTGTTTAGATCATCATCAGATGGTTTATTGACATCATCGGGTACATCTAAGCGCGATGTAGGGTTGAACCTACAGCCCTACCTCAGCGCGCCGGACCCCGATGTAGATGAGTGTTCATTGGTGTTATTATACTCACTAAACAAGTAAGTGGCATGCTTTATTATCTATTTCTTTTAATTACTTTTTACACCACGAAAGTAGCTAACAGGTACCTACAGGTATAACTATTGAAATTGCACTTGTACTAGATTCTTTGAAAGTTGTAATAAGTCGACGTTTCTAAACACATGGTGCTCTTGGATGGTGTCTAAATAAAAAACCGGACAAGTGTGAGTCGGACTCGCGCACGAAGGGTTCCGTACCAGTTTAAAGTGCCTATGTTTTTTGATATCAAGCATAAAAAAGCGTATGTTTATGAAATTAAATGTTTTTTTTTAATTTATATATTTGAGTTGATTGAATGAAAGGTAAATTTATTGCGGTTTACGATTTATGACGTATTAAAAAAACGACTTACTAGATCTCGTTCAAACCAATTTGTGTTGGAAGTTTGCATGGTAATGTACATCATATGTATATTTTTTTTAGTTTTATCATTCTCTTATTTTAGAAGTACCTATCAGGAGAGGGGGGATACATTTTACCACTTTGGAAGTGCCTCTCGCGCAAACTATTCAGTTTAGAAAAACCTCAATATCATTTTTGAAGACTTAACCATAGATGGACGTATGGATGCGATGAAATAAAAATTTTGAGTTTCAGTTCTAAGTATGGTATGGGGAACCCCCAAAATTTATTGTTTTTTTTTCTATTTTTGTGTGAAAATCTTAATGCGGTTCACAGAATACATCTACTTACCAACATTCAACATGCCGTTTTTGCCATTTGGCTACGGAGCCCTAATAAAAATGAACCGCCAAAATGTATCTTATTTGTATACTTTTCTCAATCGAGCCGGGAGCAAGTGAAGGACTAAACGCTCCCACCGTCTTTCCCCAAGACGGTGGGAAGTCCATAAAAGATTTCCACCACGAATCAACAATCCTAGCAACTCGACATTTTAAGTACTCTCCGGCACTTAAAATGACGATTTGCTAGTTTTGTTTTAAAAACATAAATGTTGCATATTAGTGGACTTTCAAAAACTCAACGCGAACAACGGAGGGTTAAAATCAACTCTACATTTTTTTACTGGAACTCCGGGGGGGTGGTAGCCACCCCTTCTCGGTGTTGTAATTTTTTTTCAAAATAACCTCGGATATCGATAGAAGGCCTAATTTCAAGAAAAAAAATGTTCTAAATGATTTTTCCAAAAACCCAAAACTTTTCAAGTTATTAGCAATTGAAAATTCCGATTTTTTTCACGTTTTTATCGGTTTTTTGCAAATATTACCAAAAAATATGCGTTTTCACGAAAATTTTATGATGTACAAAATTGTAGCAGGTAAAAAACTGAACAAATGAGTTTTTTATAAAGATTTTTATGTGCGATATTAAATTAGACATTAAAGATCAAAGCCGTTTTTTATTTTGTCTGAAATTTAATCGATGTATCCAATGCCATCTAGCGGCGAGCAGATATATGTATTCTTATGAAATAGGGTTTTGTAGTGCTTGAAATAAGCTTTAAAATGAGCACTGTTAAAAGTATTTTGCACGTAAAATGAGTGAGCTGTAATGCAAATAAGAGGAACATCTAATGGTATTTTCTTTTAAATCAATGGGTTTCATAAGTGCCATTTCCACCAAAATTAAAATAAATCGTATTCCGTCTAGAATTAACTTTAATATAAAGAGTTTGATGGATTCTAGCAGTTTGGCTGTTAAGGAAACATATTTTTCAAAAAATCATGATGTTAAGAAAAAAATAATTTTCGTATTTTTACAAAAACCGCCTCCTTTTCATAATATCTCAAAATGATGAATGATACGTATATAAGTATAATAATAAAACATGTCGGTCTTTTTCTGACAAAAAATATTATATATATATTTTTTCTGTCTCACAAAAATTGACGGAGATATGATTGTTTAAAGAGCGCGCGGCAGCGCAATCAGTCTCTCATGAGCCCTTAGATCCTTCACCGTTTTAAAATAAAAGGTTTTTCACTTTATATTGTTATCTAAAGTTGTCTCTTTTAATTACCTTTAAAATCGTATTCTAGCGATAAAATGGATCAATGTCAATTTTTCCACTAAGGGGTTGTTTAAAAATAATAGGCGGAGCTCAGATCATTTTCACTTTTGAAGTTAAGGGTAAGATGAGCCTAATTCCAAAATTTAATTTAATTTCTATAATTTCGATTTTATGCGTATTATTATTATTTAAAAATTAAAATTGTAAAATTTTTAACAATGCAAAAAAAAGGGGAGCGGATTATTTAGATAAATTAATTGATTTAGATAATTTAATGATATAAGATAATAAAACACGATTTTAAGAAATTGAGTAGAAAACGTAACGCCGAAATAAAAACGTGACTCTGTAATGGTCAATCTTCAATATGCAGTTTAACTAATCTCTACACTTTAAACGGTATTGGTAGGTTAGGTTCATCCTACTTCCTACTAATGATGGATGTTTGTTACTCTTTCACGCAAAAATGGATTAGGAATGGATTTGGCTGAAACTTTGCACTGGGATAGATAATAAGCTCGATTAACATGTCGGCTACAGTAAATCACGCTCCGACCCACTGGAGCAGTGTAACGCGGGTAAAACCGCGGGGTGCAGCTAGTATAAAGTATTTGGGTTCATCCTACTTCCTACTAATGATGGATGTTTGTTACTCTTTCACGCAAAAATGGATTAGGAATGGATTTGGCTGAAACTTTGCACTGGGATAGATAATAAGCTCGATTAACATGTCGGCTACAGTAAATCACGCTCCGACCCACTGGAGCAGTGTAACGCGGGTAAAACCGCGGGGTGCAGCTAGTATAAAGTATTTGTGTATGGTGACAAATCTAGGACATCATAAAATGGTTTTCGAATTGTTCGAAAGACGATATAACCGAATATCGATTTTTAATTTATTCTTTACTTTAGAACAGGGACGTTTTAGATGTACAATGCAAGAGAAATAAAAGTTATGAGGAACCAAATTCCATTTCTGTTTTCAGAAATTGTCAAACAAAATTTTCATGCTGTTTTAATAAAATAACTCATGACTACTCAATGTTTTCACGTTATAACAAAATTATAGGAAATTATAATTCATACGTTGCCATTTAGAAAGTCAGATCGTCTTCCCGGTCAGTTGAATTAAATCCTAGATGCTGTCTTTCTGCGCATAACCTAATGCGCATTCTTACTATTACTAAATGGCGACTTATGCCGTATGAGAATTTAAAGGTACGCTGAAATAGGTGAAAATATTCTAAATTTGACTATCGGAAAAATAATTAAAAAATCTTAAAAACTGAAACATTGTTCTATGGACTTTTTTAAGAATAGCTTTGTACCCGATGTCCACAAACTGTATTTCACTACATAGTATAAAACAAAGTCGCTTTCTCTGTCCCTATATCCCTATGTATGCTTAAATCTCTAAAACTACGCACCGGATTTTGATGCGGTTTTTTTTAATAGAATGATTTAGGAGGAAGGTTTATATGCATAATACATCAGCATTGCGCCCGTGCGGAACCGGGGCGGGTCGCTAGTATAATATAAAAAAGTATAATAGAAACGCCCTTAAAATTTTAATTCATGTAGCCACATTAAATCGACAAAATAAGAATGCTAACTGTTTCAATTAAAAATGTAAACGTTAAATTGTGTCAAAACAAAATTTTATCAATAAATTTTCACTAAGAAAATAATATCGATACCAGAAGTATCAATTAACGTAAGGGACATTTTGGCGAAAATTAGTTATACACATCATTGGATTCAGAATTTTCCGCTCTTTCTATGGATATTACTAAAATTTCTCTATCGTTAAAAAAATGTCCCTTACATTAGAAATTTTTGGACTGCGTAAAACGATTTATGACAAAAAAATGATTTAACAGCCATCATAATTTTTCTACTCAGAAAAATAAAGTAAGTCTTATGTATTAAATAATTTACACCCTTACCTTAAACCGCAAATCAGTCAATTTAAATAACATGTTCCTTACTTTAATTCATGATTAGAGTTTTTTTTATTATTATTATTCCCTTCCATTAATTAGTATTCTAATCGACGCAACAATATCGATACCAGAATTATAAAT
Organism: Nycteola revayana; assembly: GCA_947037095.2. Lineage (NCBI taxonomy): Eukaryota > Metazoa > Arthropoda > Insecta > Lepidoptera > Nolidae > Nycteola > Nycteola revayana. The sequence goes on along the minus strand of OX344842.1, from coordinate 26,537,882 downwards.
TAATGTGAGGGACAAACCACGGTTATTTAGGACATCTTAAAAATGTTTTTTTTTTAATCTGTATATAACTTTTTACTCTGCTCCAATTTTAATTGTATCTCGAGCAAAGTTTCTTAGAATTAGCTCTTCTTTCATACTATATACGAAAGATTTAATCATGCCCAGTGGTTTAAAATATAGCATGTCCCTTACTTTAAAAAAATATGTTTGGTTGTGCCTTAGGTTACTAATATTTTATGTGTAAACCATCGAGCATAATGTAAGCAGCAAGAGAAATAGAACATTATACGTAATTCTATTGTAAAGTACTTTTACAGTGTTGCCATTTAATGTAACTGTAGATTATCTACAAAAATGTATGGTATTTTAACTCCATGAAAACAAGTACTTTGCATGATCAATGTTGGTATGAACCAACATTAATAATGCAATGCAAATCTACACGTTAGTTTCAGGTTTTATAGCTTAGCTATCACAGATTTAAATTAAATTTAGGGATACAAAAATAAAACTAAAATAAAATTTGTTTACTTTTTTTTGTTTTTCAATGTGTTAAATTTATAATAATTACGCAGACAAATAATTATAAATTCAACACAGTCTACAAAACAGCAACAGGCTACAAAAAGTTGTGTTGGGTTTTAAAAAGTAAGTGTTCTAATGAACAGTCATACAAACCGTGCAAGTATCAAAATAATTTAATGCAAAGTATTAGCGTTGTATTAAATTTATTTGTGTGGTTAAAATATTCTTTTTCTCGAATATGTTCTCTGTTTTATCAATTACTTATTAAATAAGACATAATTATTATAAGTACAGAGTGTGTTTGATAGCTATACACGGTTTGCATGAGTGTTAATTAGAACACTTAGGTACGTTTTAAAACTTTAAAACTTAACACAACTTTTTGTAGACTGTTTAGTGTCTTGAATTTATAATTATTTGTCTGCGTAATTATTATAAATTCAACCCAACAAAAGTCGTAAAATGTTTTTATTTTGAAACTAACGTGTACATTTGCATTGCATTATTAATGTTGGTTCATACCAACATTGATCATGCAAAGAACTTCTTTCCATGGTTTAAAAATTTAAAATACCATACATTTTTGTAGATAATCTACAGTTACATTAAATGGCAACACTGTAAAAGTACTTTACAATAGAATTACGTAAATTTTTCTATTTCTCTTGCTGCTTACATTATGCTCGATGGTTTACACATAAAATATTAGTAACCTAAGGCACAACCAAACATATTTTTTTAAAGTAAGGGACATGCTTTATTTTAAACCACTGGGCATGACTAAATCTTTTGTATATAGCATGAAAGAAGAGCTAATTCTAAGAAACTTTGCTCCAGATACAGTTAAAATTGGAGCAGACAGTAAAAAGTTATAGACAGATTTAAAAAAATAAAATCATTTTTTGGCTCTCCTGAAAAACCATGGTTTGTCCCTTACATTAATTGATACTTCTGGTATCGAATTATAATAAAAAAATAAAATAAAAAAGTAACATTGTAGTTGACATATACTAACGAAAGTGTTCATTTAACATATATGTTATACAGGGTGTCCCAAAAGATTACGTAGCTGGGAAGGGGGGTGATAGGGATGGTCACAAGGGTCACCAGAAAAATATAAAAAATTCCCTCTGGGTGTTTAAAAAAATAAATGGCATTTTTTAAAAGACTAAAAATTTTACACCTTGTGCTAACTGTACCTACAAATATGGCTGTATTTAAAAAAATGCTGTTATGTAATCTTCAATAACAACAAGGTCATCAACATCAACATCAAAAATAACAAGGTGTAAAATTTTAAGTTTTTAAAAAAATGCCATTTTTTTTTAAATACCCAGAGCGGATTTTTTTTTTATTTTTCTATTGACCATTGTGTCCACCCCTGTCACCCCCTTTCCCAGCTACTTAACCTTTTGGGACACCCTGTATATCAATTATATACATATAATTGATAATAATAATATGTTAATATCTGTAGGGCCTATCCATAAAGGTCGTACCTCACATATCAATAAGGAAAGAGAATGTTAAATAATGTGAAATAATCTTTGTACTCCCTACTACATACTAGTGATGTAACGGATATTCGCATTCGCATTCGCATTCGCGAATATCCGCGTATTTTTCAATATTCGCATTCGCATTCGCAAAAATCATGCGAATATTTAGCGAATGTTTTTAATAATCTAAAAGGAAATTATTATATGCATGCATATGAAATAATAATACAATAGATAACACTTAGATATTTTTATGAAATCATACTTCTACATTCTAAATTAAAGCCTCATTTATGAAAAAAGAACTTCAGAGATCTTATCAAATCTAAAATTAATCAGCCTTGTTGTTACCAAAACTGACCTTTAAGCAAATGTCTGCAAACCTTACATAGTTGTAACCAGTGATGGGCGTAACTAGTTACTTAAGTAATCTGATTAATAATTGAATTACATAATAATTTGATTAAAATGTAATCTAATTACATAATAATTCAATTACATTGTAATTCAATTACTTTGGATGTTCTATGAAATTAATTGCTATGTATTTAATTACAAAATAATTTAATTACAATGTAACCTAATTACATAGTATTCAATTATATTGTAATTGTAAAAACGTTGAATTTGAAATGTCGCATGCTTGCATCGCATGGCTGCGATGTAGGTAGGTACTGCAAGTTAGAACCGTACGGCGCGGCGTCATCGGGAAGTAGTAAGGATATGTGCGGGGTCGCGGGGGGGGGGGGTTATTTTACTTAATTTATTATTTCCTAAAATACTGAATTTCCTAACTACTTTCCTGTACTTAAATAAAAACTAATCAGAAAAATTTAAGAGAAAAATCAAGAAAACCTACATAAAATTGAGCACGATTTTTCTTTTGCAAATTGTGTCGATTCTACATTAGCCGAAGGAACTTCGTTCCTACCTGGTGTCCCACGACACCATTAAGTTTTTTTATAAGATGCAGGTTTCCCATCACGGCCATTACTAATATAAATGTGTAATTACGTTTTATCATCTTACTTATAATATGTAGGTAATCTGTTATAATGTAATCTGTTATAATGTAATTAGATTAAGTTGCAATTAAATTACTTTGTATTTAATTACAGTAAGTACTCATTGTAATTAGTTACTTAAGTAATCTGTTCGAAAGTATTTCAATTACAAATTACAATGTAACTGTAATTTGTAATTATTAATCTAATTACTTTTTGCCCATCACTGGTTGTAACTATGTAAGGTTTGCAGACATTTGCTTAAAGGTCAGTTTTGGTACATTGTCGCGAAGAGGACGCCAAAGATTTAATTTTAGCAGCACCTTGCTTTCATGTTCTCTTTTTTTCAATTCTTCATAATCATTTTTGTGTTTAGCTTCCAGGTGATTTCTCATAGCACTAGTGGTCCTGTCTTTGCGCGAGTACTTTTTATCACACAACTTGCAATTAACATTTTCAGCATCACATATTGTAAAATAAGTCCAAACTTCGCTGATGTGTGCTTTACTCATGTTTTTTATCACTTTGTCCCTTAAATATCAGTTAAATTTGAAAAATAACATAAAACTAACCTCAAAACAAAACAAAACAAAACTTTTAGAATGAACTTTCTGTGACTAAATTCATTCAATTAACCAATATCGGCTCGGCTATGTTCAATTTAAACATGGTCGACACGAAACTTAAAACCTGTCAAACATTTTACGCGCGCTTTTTTTGACATTTTAAAATATTCGCATTCGCATTCGCGAATGTTAAAGATAAATATTCGCAATCGCATTCGCATTCGCGAATGTGAAAAATCCAGCATTCGTTACATCACTACTACATACCATACAAATCAGAAAAAACCAACTCCTAGGTGTTTACGTTACAATTTCGATTAGTGTCAGAGCCGCACCGCTCCCGCACCACACTACTCTGGGCCCGACTCTGGGTTCTGTATTTTTCGAAATTCGGTTTAGCTTAGCTTCGCTCCGCTCCGCTCCACTTGCACTGTTTTCTCTGAATTCGAGCAATTCAGTTTCGCGTCAGTAGAAACGTTCCCTGCGTGATTGAATTAGAAAGGAAGAGATCCGCAGGAGAACAAAGGTCGCTAACATAGCTCAATCGATTAGTCAGCTGAAATGGCTGACTGACTGTCGATGGAGCAGAAAGTTGTTTAAGTGGAGACCATGAACTGAGAAGTGCAGCGTGGGACAATTGCTTGCACGATGGACCTACGATTTCATAAAGATCGCAGGGAGTCGTTGGATGCAGGCCGCTAGCAATCATAATCTATAGGCTGATATGATGATGACATGAATAAGAATATTGTCCCATTATTCTAATAAGCATAACGAGAAAATAAATTTCCTCTTGCCTAAGAAATTTATATACTTAGTCTTGCCATAAATATTGTTATAAATAAAAATAAAAATTTTAGATTTTTCAAATTCGTAGGGACTCCAAATTATTATGGCGTTTAGAGCAAGCCATGCTCTCTAAAACTGACCATAAATCTTAATCCGGCGGATTAAGATCGAGACTAGATGACGGCCAGTCTTCATCTCTGATGAAGTTTCTAAACCAAGATTGAAACGCACCAAACCATCACGAAAGTCGGATAATGCCCATGTTGTACTCTGTTGACTAATTGGGGAGCTTCTTTTAAGCTTTGAGCATGTCAGCATGAACACGGTCAAAATGACCGTGTTCATGCTGGTTGTAAAAATATTGCTCCAGTAAAAAAAAAAAAACTTGTACGTACAGATGGACGGTACGTGGACGGTCAGATCTTTTTCTGTCACAAACGCAGGAGGTTTCATTGTACCTATCAATAGCCCGGTACACAAACATTTGCGTATGGAGAGTTTTAAAAATTGTATTTGGCTCCATACATTTTAATATTACAAATTATTTGTCAATGTAATGGTACGAAAATGAGAAAACACATTGTACAATCATATAAAAATTACAGACTCCAAACTCAAATGTAATATTTTGTTTATTTTTAATTGTAATATCACATATTAATAATGGCGTCAACTATTTTATGATTTAAGTTTCCAGTTTTTTTGATTTCCAGAATCTGATTGTCTGAGAAATTGTCAAAATTTGTCAATTTAGATATATATAGAGACAAGTTGACTGAAAAGAGTATGTTTTGCATTAAACGAATAGTTTTATTTACTTTGCGAATGTAAAATGCAATAAAATGAATAAAATGAATAATAAGTCATCATTAGGTCAATACCATTTTTTTACTTATAATGTAACGTCAATGAAAGACCGGGATAAACGATTTATTAAAGTAACGTTGTCATACTGACACATAGCATAGACAAAACAGTAATCGCCACATCTTTCCCTTCTTAATTAATTATAAGCATAGTAATAAATGAATGTAGTTGGTTATTAATTAATTAACATTTATTATTGAGCCGTTGCTCGCTGGGTTCGCTTATAAGCACGCAGTGCTCGGGCGGACATACCTTACGGCAACGATGTCGGGGAGACGGCTATCGCTTCCTCTGTCTGTGAGTTCCTAGTGACCTTCTGAGGCGTCATTTTACCTTCCGTGCCATCACATGCGTGTTCAAATATGTCCTCCGGCTCCTTACTGACAACTGGGGAAACTTCCACGTCTGGGTTTGATGGCGTGTCTGACGTTGAAGGCACGGTACTAGTTCTCGTAAGCGAAAAACGATCTCGTTTGCCATCAATAGGAATTATCTGGTCGAAGTGTCTACGCCATTCTTTACGTTTTTAAGAAACAATATATAAATAATTTGTAAGAAACTGGATCCGTTTTTATGACAACTTTGCCTACCACCCATTTGCCCCCCTCAGTTGTGTACTCACGAGTTAATACCTCCTCACCGGGGACGAGGTCACGTGCGGCACCGGCGGAATTACCCGCGGAGGTAATTTGTCGTTGTTGCGCGGCGTGAATTACAGTCGCCACGTAATTGAGGCGCCCGCGCAGGCGCCGACCCTGCAGCCGGGGACACGCCCGTCGTCGAATGATCACAATTAGGGTATTGGAACAAAAACCTAGATAACGCTGTCGGGACATCCTGACCTTCATGCAAAGCTCTCTTAATAGCCTTCTTAACGGTTTTAACTGCGTTTTCCGCGGCGCCGTTTCCTTGTGGTCTGTAAGGAGCGGACGTCACGAGGACGATACAATTTCTGGTAAACGAAACCGAAACGTGCAAAAATACTCCTAAACACCTTAATTGTCGATCGCGCCTCTGTTGTACGCATCTCTATGGCCACTATCTATTTCGAATAGGCATCAACTAAAATTAAATAACGCCGACCCGCACAATCCGCATGCACTCGCTGCCATAGGTGCATCGCGTACCTCGCGACACGCGGTACATGAACGACATAATTCCTCGATATCCCTATCAATGCTCGGCCAATAAACATAAATACGAGCCAAATTTTTAATTTTATTAATACCGAGATGTCCTTCATGTAACCCCTGTAAAACCTATTTCTGAAATTGGGGCGGAATTACTATACGATATTTATAAATTACACAGCCTAATTCCACTGCAAGCTCCTGTTTTCTCACAAAATAAGGTTTTTCGTTCTCACTCGTCACTGATGACAGCCACCCAAAATTTACATAACCTTTAATCTTACTCAGTAGGTGCAGAATCTATTTCGGTATGCTTAGCAATATCCTTAAAACTAATAGGTAGTAAACTCCTCTATTAAATTTGTATAATTCATAACGTCTAATGAGAGCCTTCCTTACATAATGGTAAGCGCGATAAGGCATTGTCTGATCCGTTTTTCGCTGATCGTACAATTAGGACTTGTGAAAGATACAACCATATTATTCAATTAATTAATTTGAAATATTGTTCATGTAAGTGAACGGATTATATGTTCTTATGAGAATTAAGATTCTTTATACCTCATAAGACAAGGCCGTCTAAAGCGCGCGGTTGTTTTATGCGATAAACGCTGCGTTACACGCAATGCGATTAACGCACATCATTTCATATCAGGTAATATAATTACAAATCATTGTTTTACGCGGTTGACGCAGCGCCAAGCGCAGATATAAATTTACGACATATAATCGCATTGCGTGTAACGCAGCGTTTATCGCATGAAACAACCGCGCGCTTAAATCTTATTCTGCTTATATCTATTTTCTAGAATTCTGCACTTCTCATCAGTGGAATCAGTATAAGTCAGGCGAAGCGTAGTTAAGCTAACTTTCATATAAAAAAGATAAGAACGGAGTCCCGAGCTGGACAGAAGTTTGAGCCGTTGGCTCGACTCCTGCTCGTTGTGGACACTAAGGCCGGGACTCCACCAAAGCGGATATGTGACGACCGTAGAGGGGATGTTTGTTAAACAACCAATAGAATTGCGTTATTGAGACATCTCCTCTCCGCTCAGCTTCAGTGGAGATCGCTGTGCGGAGATATGTAATATTTGTATGGCGCGATGGAAGCGGAGACGTGAGCTGTGCGCGGACGACGCATGGCGGCGACAAGAGATGTGGCGTGCAGTGATGTCACCCTCCCCCTTCCCGCTCACCAGCAACCCGCAGAGCGCGCTGGCCGGCAATCTCGCTAGTCTAGTACCGTGCCTCGCCACTCGCAAAGCTAGCCAGCACACTTCTCTGCTACACTATGCATTTCCACTTCGGTGGATTCACCCGAGCTGAAAAACATCTCTTTTCGCACAGCACACAGCACACCGCACACATCTCCGCTTTAGTGGAGTCCCGGCCTAATCGGAATCGTAACATAAAAATATCTGATTAGTCTATGCAAGAGAGTTTCATTTAAAGATTACGAAACGATCCCTATCCTAGTTGATATATGTGTGCCTTTATGGAATACCCGACTGACGAATTTACAAACGTATGAACTTTCCAAATTTAATTTGACTAATAGGAACATTGTTTATTGCAGCAGCTTAGCTTGGCCCCACTCCGCTTTAATAGATTGGCTTGTAAGTGTTTACTATTTAATCTTTTTTGCTCTGCCCAGCTCCGTGATAGTTGAAACGCACACTTAGGTTGTACCGAGACCACATTTTGGCACCCCTAACACCATCAGATATACATTACATGACTGAGGATTGAGGAGGCGTTGCATCAGTAATAAAGGCGCCTTCGGATGAAGAGGTCAGCGGAAGCAAACCTTTTCATCCCAGTTGCCGTTAAAAGGTTTAGATACCTTTAAGTATTTACTAAGCGGTCGTAGCCCAATGGCTAGGGTGTCTGACTTGTGATCTTGTGGTCGCCGGTTCGATCCCCACCCATTGCACTACCGACGTGGACCCACTTGTAACACAAGCATTTTAGCTTAGCACGGGGGGTTAACAAGAATACTAGAAAAACTCTGCGAGTAATCTTTTTTTTTTTAAAGAAAATAGAAACTCCTTTGATTTAAAAACGCCAATAATTAAACATCTATTTGCGGTCTTTAATTTATCCATTCAAAAGTTGGTAGCCCTCCCCATTCCTTGACCGTAGGTCAAATATAGCGACTATAAACAAGAACCCGATTTTGTTAACAAAATAACACTAGCGCCGGCGCGGTGTGAAAGTCTATTAGTTTAATCATTTGGCAGCTTAAAAGTCATAAATAGCGTAAACCGTAGTGAATGGCGCTTTTCAATCAAAACATTTGGCTATTTGGATGACGGCAACAAAGACTCAGCGAGTGCTGAAGGCCCCTATTAGCGGGAAGTTAAGAAATAAGAAGAAAGCCAATCGTTTCTTAAACAAAAATTGTATCTATGCAATTTGTTTTGAGGGGTTCCGTACCCGAAGGATAAAAACGGGACCATATACGAAGTAGCTGTCTTTGTTAAATCAAATCTAAATCTATTTGACAAGGCGTCTGATAATTCTCGTCACAACCAAAGGGATATCAGTAGACTGTGTTTATGTAGGGCAAAAACTACTCTAATGCATCAAAGTATTTTTTGTATGGGTCCAAAAATATATAATAAAGTACCTAAATATGTAAGAGAAATGAATACAGACATGTTCAAACTGAGATTAAGGAACCTGGGAATAGAAAAATGTTATTACAGCGTACAAAATTTTTCTGTTAGATAAATTATAGACATAGAATTCATTGACATTTCATTTATTTATCATTGTATTGTGTATATTTTGTTCTTTTTTTGTAGACATTTCACTGTAATGTGTATATTTTGTTCATTTTATTGTAATATTCGATTTGTTTTTTTCAACTTTTAGCATGAATCTTATGTATGATTAATTTTTTATATTTTTTAATTTTTAAATGTATGCATGTTTTTTGTTTTTATCACAATTATTTTAATGTCTTAATTTAACATGTTTAATATTTGTAATTTTAAAATCCTACGTATATTTGCATACCTCCTCGAGGTTATAATACAGTGGACTTGTAATATATAATGTAACATCTTTATGTAATCTGTTTTACGCAAATAAATACTGATTCTGGTTCTGATTCTGACCCTATTACTAAGACTTCGCTGTCTGTCTGTCTGTCACCAGGCTGTATCTCAAGAACCGCGATAGTTAGACAGATGATGTATTTCAAATACGAAACATAAAATAAAATAAATATTTAAGGGGTGCTCACATACAACAAATATTTTATTATTTTTTCTCGATTTAAATAACGGCAACAGGTAGGCACTTGAATTTGGTACGGAACCGTTGATTGGAGAGTCCGACTCGAACTTGACCGGTTTTTTTAATAAATTTTGCACCAACATTCTTGGATAATATAATTAGTAAATATATAATAAAACTTTTAATTAAATCCAGTGCAATGTGTTGTAACACTTGTTACGTTTTAGTTAATATCTAGTAGACTAACGTTAGCTACTTTTATTTGATAATTACCTATTTTATTTGATACTTGATTTTATTTTCTTATTTTCTTTTCTTATTTTCTTTTTCTCAGGCACTCATGGAGTTCTATCCTATGAATCTTTCGTTTTTCTTTTAGAAACGAGGAATTTGACACGATGAATACAAGTGAAGATGAACCATTGTCATGTTTAAATACACGACTGAGGCCAAGAAGATCACACAATTCCAGTCTACACAACAAAGTTACGAAAAAAGTTGACGTCAGGACTGGTCAGGAAAAATCTAAAAAGAACACCACCCCGTCCAAGACGTTGATAAATCAACCAGATGATCTCGCTAACAAGTCTGATACTATACCCAATCCGCAGCTTCTTTGTCCCTACTGTGACCGAAAATTTACGTCTAGACAGACGGCTTCAAAACATGCTCGACGAATGCATCTATCTACTTCTAAGCAAGATTCTTTCATAGCATGTCTATTTTGCAATCACAATGAGGCTGAAGCTAATCATATTATTCGTCATATGGTTGACAGTCACCCGAACCAATATTTTGCTTGCCTGGATTGTCATACTCGATTTCTATCGACTTCAGAGCTGGCCGAACATAAACTTAATGTCTGTGAGAAGCAAAAACCCTATAGCAGTAAACTGCGCCAAAAGGGTACCAAGAAAAATTCAAAAAAATTTAACGTAAACAAAGATTTTACCACCGATAAGTCATTTGTAGATGGACATGGATTCAACGGCATTGTTATATCGTGTGAACTTAAACCATCCGAAGTTCACGATGAAGCTGATATTGAAGACAATATCACAACCAATCTAATTTTGCCGCCCAGCAAGAGTCTCGGTAGTAATGCTGTCCTGGAAAAAAATGCCGTTATCGTACTCGATGATATCCAGTGGAATAAAAGAATACCTTCAAATTTTTCGTTTCACAACACCGACGCTGATCAAATACTATCACGACTTGGAGTGGTACACAGGTCACCAAGGCTCGGAGAATCAACAAAGCGAGAATGGTTAAAGTTAACAGACGAAGCCGTACAAAAATTCGAAAAGTGTTTTGACACAAGCTTTTATTCAAAAGTGGCTAGTAACGTCCAAGAAAATTTAGCAAAATGCCTAGACGGATCGTTTAATTTCAATCCAGATTTGGACAATACAATTAAGACTAGAAAATCAAAAAACAGTGTGATGATAAATACAGCGGAAGGGTTTCCAATACTGCTCGCCTCCGAACAATACGCACGTAACTTGTTTGACAGTTACATGCCACGTGCAATCGCCCCTAAACATAAGTGGAAGTGGGATAGTGTAGAAAATGAAAGGAGTCTATGGGATCCCGATCAAATCAAGAGAGATTCTCACACTAATAATTGCATTATAACTCTAGTTTCAAGCTTAGACATATGGACACAACTGTGCATGAGAAGAAAATTTGAAACTAAATTTAGTATTCCACATGTCGAAAAAAAGACTGAAAAACAAAACTTGATAAGCAAAGAACTGAAAGAAATTCTGGAAAGTAGAGAAATACCGATATCTTCGGGCCAATTAATAAAATGTACTAAAAAACAAAGCTCTGCTTTAGATGGACAGAATTTTCCAAATTATTTAGGATTGACGCCAGCAGCCCCTGTGTACGAATTACAACCTGCGATCCTTAGCGGAGAATGGGTGCGACCTAGATGTTACGTATGTTGTGCATGTGGCGTACAAACCAGGGATTCCCGAGCCCTGTCATCCCACATATCGAATCAACATCCGATCGCACAAGTACAATATTATGAAATCGTCGGGGAACAATTATTAAACGCAGACATATTGAAGCATTTATACGTGCCTCCGAGCCAAGTATGCAATAGGACTAGGCCGCTCAGAGGATTTAGAGATTGCACCAAATGTAAAAAGTCAGTGATTTTAGAAGATTTACATCAGCACATGCTAGACTGTGCTGGAGATACGCCAGCAGTACGTAGGAAGTGCCGCTATAGACCATTCGGCGTGCGCAGACGACGACCAAGACTACCCGATAACACAATACGAAGAAAAATACGCAAAGATCTTCGAAATAGACACAAACAAAAGGGTCATATGAGGCCAAGCCCAAAAATAAGAAGCGAGGTTGGTGATGGTAAGTAACACTAGGTGATTAGTTTGCTTCTTTGTTGCTTATTAATATGTAAATATGTTTAGTTAATGATTTTTTTGTATTTGTTTTAGCGGAAACTATTCGGAAAATGATTGCTGATTTACCTGCAAAACGCCATCGTGTCGTAATAAACCCCATGAATCCAAATTTACGTCCACGGAAGAATTTGGATAAACAGCGAAATGAACTGTTGATGCAACGTCGATCGTCTGAGGATCCTAAAAGTCGCAGGGCTCGTACGTTGAAAGAGTCTAATAGCTCTTCCGATTCCGCATTAACAAATAAAGATGAAGGTAACAATACTGTACCAAACAAGATTGATGAGAATAAGCGAAAAATGAAACGTATGCCAGAAAAAACTATTCGTCATAGTGAACTCTTTAAACGCAAAACAGCTCTTAATAGAGCAAAAAGGAAAGTGGAAATGAAAAAAGCAGGTGATGTTAAGTTAACTGAACAAGACTCGGAAAGTATTGACACAAGTTCTTCCCAGAATGAAAACGCATCAGATAATAATTCGTCTGACCGAATAAATATTAACGAGGATCAAGGTAATGCTCGCCAGCATTCAGATCGCAGCGGGAATAATAATAATAATAATAACAATCGGCGTAATGACCAACATGGTGGACCGAATAGATCAAATGGCAACAGTAACAACAACGGCGCCCCGACTCAGGGTCCTCCGTTGAAGCATTCTATAGCAAGTTTGACAGCTAATACAGAAACTCATGATAAATCTTTACAATTTCGTCATATGTTCTTAGTTCAACCAGAATCTAATAAACCGACGCAACATGTTCCAACGGGGCAACAACAACTATTTGAAAATGAGGCAGGTGTGTCAAGATTAGATAAACCACCTTTACCATGTAACCAAAAAGTTCCAATAGATCCTGACGAATTACATAATAATAATAAATGTCTACAGCTGCAGAATAATGCACTCTTTACAAATAATAAATTAAATAAATCGCGCAAGGGCCTAAACGCTTGCATTGCTATGTTAAAAAATAAATTAGTTGTTGATCCAGATCAACCACCATTAACGCCACCACCGGAGACAACACCTGCTTCCAATAGTCCACCCCCAAATACAGTGCTATTACAGCAGTCGTCTGTACCTACGACATTGGCAGTTCTCCCTTCATCGTCAGAGCAGTCTACACAAATACCTATGCAATGTTCAAGTAATATATCCATGATGGAGCCAAGTACTGGATATATCTTACCAGGACCACCTATTGATCGAAAAATAGATCCCAATCCTGCTGAAATATTTTCTCGATCAGTTATACCACATGACCGAGTCATCGATCTTCAATATAAGTCAAATCTTGTTATAGAACATACAACTCATGGTCATCTATTACCTCCAAGTATACTTATAACTCCACCTAAGAATTTCAACATGCCCAGTAATCCAAAACAGAAGAAGTCACCTGTTTCACCGCCGCAGAAACCAATAAAACGCAAATCATCAAGATTGCGGTCGCAGGCTAAATCTGAAGATCAGCAGACGTTTGGATTACCCTCTCAGATTGAAATTATTCCGCACAAATCTGCAAATAAGGAGAAGACTACTTACACAAACCGTCTTTCTCATGACAAATACTACAAAACAATATCTAATACAGAAACGGAGAATTCCAGCCAAGTTAATGTTCCAGATGAGGCGACAAGTCGTCAAATTGAATATCACCATGTATGTGATATGTCTGGTGGCCGACTTATAGAACAAATGCCGTATCAACGGCAACATCAGTTAACGGTGGAACCTAGGCAAAGATCACTGTCTGAAAACGTATTACTGGCAGAGCAGATGTACCCTAAACATATTTCAGTTAATGATAATGTAAGTTTTATAGAAACAACTACTTCGCAAGGTAAAAGGACACATTCTGAACAAAGGTTGTTAGCTGAACAGATGCCGTTCCAACAAATATGTACAGAACCAAGTTCTCATCCTTGTGATCAAAGATCCCTAAGGAAAAATTCTGATCAAAGAACATTGCTAGAAGCACGATCATTTTCTGATCGTAGAACTTATTCAGAACAAAGGGCATATCCGGAACACAGGCTCTATCCGGAACAAATAATTTATCCTGAACAAACAGCTTTGATTATAGATCAAAATTCTTATGTTGATTTGAGAGGACTTCCGGATCATCGATCTCTCGTGGATCCGAGAACATATACTGATCAAATGAGTTATCCAGATCAGGGTAAATTCTCTCAACAAGTTGTGTATCCTGAACAACTCTCGGATCAAAGATTATACCAAGATCAGATGATACTTCCTGATCAACGAGCTTATGAACATATTTCACTTGCAGAACAGAGACTTATGTTAGATCAAAGAACTCTATTAGAACAGAGACGTTTAACTGAAATGATGTCTCCGCCAGAACGGAAGCAGACTGATAATAACGATCTGAGACAAAAAAGAAGATCTTCTAAAGAACAAAAGTCGTCGACAGAACGTAGACCTTCTAGCGATTATTGGCCATCCTGTGAAAATAAGTCAATGAAGAGGATTAAGAATAATAAAGACAAAGCTATTGAACCGTTACCCTCATTAAGCGATCAGAGACTATGTAATGAAAAAAAGTCGTTACTCGATCAACGTCCGTTTAGCACTCATAAACATATCCATGATAAATACACGAATGAAAAAGGTGTAAAAGAAATAAACATTACTCAAGATTTTATTTCGCCATCAGAACGCTCATGTTCTAGAGTTACACGGCGTCCATCAAAATCAACCCAGGAGCATCAAGTTTTTACTGATGTTAAATCGCTCAGTGAATCCCAGACTGCTAACAAACAAATATTAAAAGTTGAACAAAAGTCAGCCAGTGTTTCACATCAAAACTCTGAAATGATAACCTTGAGAGATAAGAGGCTATCAACCGAACAAAGACAATATGTTGATCACACCCAAGTTAATGAATTAATACAAACAACGGAAAAAGATTTGGGCGAACATAGTCACGTTGTACTAGAAAATAATCCGAGAAGCAACCTCGGTTCACACGGAACTCAAAATCTATTTAACGAACAGAGAATATTAAATGAACTGCCTTCTAAAGACGAGCACTTATCTGAATATCGGCCATCGTTTGACCCATCATCTTACATTGAACCAAATAGAGCACCTAATGTGGACACTATTTTATTAGAACAGAAAACTCGTTCTGAACATATGACTGAGGTTTATAACACGACAGAACTAGATGATCGACTTACGTCGAATGAGACTAGAAATATATATATTGAAAATTCTGTGGCACAAAGGACCATTATTGATGCGCAAAGTGAAAATAATGTCCAGGACAAGGTATCACAAGAAGTATATTTAGAAAATTATAATAACATGCCTAGCACCATACATCTAGCTCATTCTAGTATGAACATTGAACCTATGTTATCAGCGCCACTAGATTTATCTGGTAAAACATTGCCAATTGATTGCTCGGAGAGCTTATCCAAGCACGTCGTTACTGATTCACCTAATAACTATACTATGTACGAAACATTAGATTTATCAAATAGAAACTCCGAGAGGCCGCGATTTGAATATGAAAATGATATGGACAACGAAATTGTGGATTTACGAATAAAAACTACACAACCGATCTTCCAAGAAAATATGATAGATTTAGGTTCAACTGCAGTAAATGATATTGATAACGTTACTGACCTATCATTTAAACAACGAAGTGATGACTTTACTCCTACAGATCTGTCAGTGAAAGGGAGCACAAGAAAGGTTACGGAGGAAAAACTTGCAGAAAACTTGATTTATGATATTCAAGATTTATCCAGCCACAAACCAGACCATATGGAGGAAGAACCTAAAAGTTTTCATAAAGTGGTCGATATTCTTCCGGATTTGCCAACAGATTTGTCAAGTAAAAAACCAACAGAATTAACTTTAATGCTAGAAGTTCCTGAAGTTTCTGAAAACAAATATGCTGAAATGTGTGTGTCGATAGATTTAACCGAAGATGATGATAATGTCAGTGATGACATCATAGTTGACAATTTAGAGCAAAAACCTCTACCGACTCAACCTATTATAGAATCTCTATCTGATAATCTCATCAAAGATAGCCATGATGTTAATAGCGCCATAGAACTATCTCCAGTACACGTTTCTGAATATCCGCCTGGAATACAAAAGTCTGTTTATGACCCAAAAGTTAACATACCTCAATGTAAAATAAAAGAAACAGAGCCGGCACCTGAACTCATAACCACGGATTCATTGGATGTTACTAGTCTACCGTCAGAAAATGCTAGAAGTTCTATGAAGACGCCACAACCTACAGTGGAGGTTGAGTCAAAATTAATAGATGCAGCAGTTGATATTAATATCAATCAACAAATTAGTGTTACGGAAATGGTGCCATATGGCTTAACGGCACCATCTATGAATGTTAACACCATAGTTCGGACTTTGCCTGTTTATACATTAACAAATCCTGTAATGTCACATAAACCAGAAAGCACGGTACCGGTGTACACATTAGCAAATGCCTGCATATCAGTAACTAAAATTGGATCTTCTTCAACTACTCTCACAAATACTGTACTTAGTATTGCGGGTACTACCATTGCAAATACCACTTCCGTGTATACTTTAGCTGGTACTACCATTGAGCAACCGGCTTATAGGAGTGTATCAAGTAATAAATCTTCTATTGGACATGTGTCTGGCTACAGCGGTATACTGCCTGAAAGTTTAGGCTTTAATGATAAAAAATTGGGTAGTGACAAACACGATACTCTCGATTCTGGAAATCAAACCGTAGACCAAATTCCAACCAGTGCGGGTCTTAATGTGGAAATAGATCCAGAAACAGCAAGAAAGATAGCTATGTTGCCCAAAGAACTTGTGGATATATTAGGTAATATGCCTGCAGATCATAGAAATCAACTATTGAATGTTTTGCCGCAGTATGTTTCCGTTTCGACGACATCTTCCGATACAAATTCTGATCGTAACGTTCAAAATGTTATGTACACCAGTCCTTCGAATATTAACAAATCGCCATCACCATCGATATCAACTAATTTACAGTCGATATCCAGAGAAATGTTTCTAACACCAGAGCAGCGTCACCATCAAAGCTTATCGCCCATTAACACCTTCCATCTAGGTACGAAACCAAGTCAAGGTATGCCTCAATATCTTGGAATGGTAGACCCAAATATTAGGCGATCGAGGCCATTTTTACTACCGCCTCCGCCGCCGCCGCCTCCGCTTCCGCCACCACCGCCTCCCCATACGCAGCCTGTACTTGCACCACCGCCGCCACCACCATATACGCCGTTGCAAGTAGGGCAACCTAATCAATTAGGAATGCAGATCTCAAAGCCGCGACCGCCACCACCACCGCCACCGCCGTCCCCTCCTTCGAAATTTGTACACCAGACAGCAACATTTGCTACAAAAGCGCCTTCGCCATTATCGCAGACATCACTGCAGGCACAGCCTCCGCCTCCACCTCCACTACCACTGCAACCTCCACCCCCGCCACCGTTACCACCTGCTATAAAGGAACAAGTGGAATCGGAGGACGTTAAGCCTGCCATTATAACCATTAAGACAAAAGAAGAAAATGAATATAAAAATGATTCCCTTGAGGCGTTGACATCTAATAATGAAAATGATAACAAAGAAGATAACATTATTGATTTAACTAAAGAAAATGGATTAACTATTGAAGACTTACAAACAATTTTAGCACGACTATCTAGGTCAATTCTAGTAACACCTCAACAAATGGCAAAGTTTAAAGCAGCAGTTCAAGCTACAAAGCATAAAAATAATAATGACAAAACAGCAAGTCTTAGAGCTGTACGCATTAAAGCTCCTTCAGAAAGAAATAAATCACTATCAACTGACGGTCAGTCATCTAATCAAATGTCTGCGGAACTAGACCCTTTATTATATGTAAATACGCCTGCTGACTTTCCTTTAACTGTTCAACTAACAACAAGAGGCGAAAATCCATTTGAAAGTTGTACGATTGACATTGATACTCGATTATTCTTACAAACTGTTTTAGAGAGTATGGGTGCCAGTCAGTTGATGAAAGAGTTAAGGAAAGCCCTAGAATTAAAGAAAGCCGAAAAATTAAAGAAAGGTGAAGAATTAAAGAAAGCCGAAGAATTAAAGAAAGCTGAAGAATTAAGGAAAGCCGAAGAATTAAAGAAAGCCGAAGAATTAAGAGAAGCTGCAGAATTAAAGAAAGCCGAAGAATTAAGGAAAGCCGAAGAATTAAAGAAAGCCGAAGAATTAAAGAAAGCCGAAGAATTAAAGAAAGCCGAAGAATTAAAGAAAGCCGAAGAATTAAAGAAAGCCGAAGAATTAAGGAAAGCCGAAGAATTAAGGAAAGCCGAAGAATTAAGAAAAACCGAAGAATTAAGAAAAGCCGAAGAATTGAGGAAAGCCAAAAAATTAAGGAAAGCTGAAGAATTAAGGAAAGCAGAAGAATTAAAGAAAGTTGAAAAATTAAGGAAAGCCGAAGAATTAAGAAAATCTAAAGAATTGAGGAAAGCCGAAAAAATTAGGAAAGCCGAAGAATTAAAAAAAGCCGAAGAATTAAGAAAATCAGAAGAATTAAGAAAAGCCGAAAATTTAAGGAAAGCCGAAGAATTTAGGAAAGCAGAAAAATTAAGGAAAGCTGACGAATTAAAAAAATCCGAAGAATTAAGGAAAGCCGAAAAAATTAGGAAAGCTGAAAAACTAAAAAAAGCTGAAGTATTAAGGAAAGCCGAAGAATTAAGGAATGCCGAAGAATACAAAAAAGCCGAAGAATTGAGGAAAGCCGAAGTACTAAGGAAAGCCGAAGAATTAAAGAAAGCCGAAGAATTAAGGAGAGCCGAAGAATTAAGAAAAGCCGACGAATTAAGGGAAGCCGAAGAATTGAGGAAAGCCGATGAATTAAGGAAAGCCGAAGAATTGAGGAAAGCCGAAGACTTGAGAAAAGCTGAAGAATTGAGGAAAGCTGAAGAATTGAGGAAAGCCGAAGAATTTAGGCAAGCCGAAGAACTAAGGCAAGCCGAAGAGTTAAGGCAAGCTGAAGAATTTAAAAAAGTCGAAGATTTACGACGAGCTGAAGAATTACAAAAATCTCTAGAAATTCAACAGGAAAAAGATAGCAGTACTCAAAACAATCGAAAAAATACCACAACACTTTGTATATCTCCATCTGTATCAATTCTACAAGCATCGAATGAAAATGGTATATTACCTACAAGACAAGACCAAATAGTAAATAAAGGTAATGCAAATATCCAAGTAGAAAATATAGGACAAAAGTCTGCGGATATTACATTAACTATTGTTCGCAATGAAAAAAATTGTAATAAACATCTCGAAGATATCACGAAAGAACAAAACACAAAACATGTTGGTAATGTTATTGAAAGAAATTTAGCAATTGAACCTAATACTAATGATTTGACGCCAAAAATCCACGAAAGGGATAAACAAAATATTATTGATGCTGTTGAAAAAATTGCTAAAACTGAAAACTTTAGTACAAATGCATTAATTTCAATGGAAACCAAAATTCTCGAAGAAGAAGATTCTGAAGACGACGTCACTTTAGCTGTTATTGTAAAACAAAAACGAGAACAAGAAAAAACTGAAACCGAAAACAATACTAACCCTACCAAAAAAATGTTTATTAGTAACAAGAAAACAAGAAAAGAAAAGAAATTTAAAGAACTAGAGAATACTACTACTAATGAGAAAACAGAACAGATTAGTGCTGCCAACTATGCAAGCAAACAAGAAATAACATTATTCAAAGATGCTTCTAAAACGAATTCTGAAATAAATAAAAGTGAGGTTAAATCAAAAACGAAAACACCAATGGAAACTATAAAAACTGGATCTCAGAATCGAGATGAAAATATTACAGTACTTCATCGATACAAGGAATATGATATTAATACTGACGCAATTATAGATTGCAAAACTGCTAAAGATTCATCCAATTTAATTCAACAATCTAATGAAGGAACTAATATTGAAATGCAACAGGAACCTCTTAATAAAAAAGACAACATAAGCCAGAATCAAATTGAAACATTTTCTAAAGTTTTACCGCAATTTAATCATAATTATGGAGACGATTCAGCTGAAATAAAGTCCATTAAATATAATGATAATTCGTTAAACAATATTGACCAAACTTTGCAACAAAATATTAAAACTTTGGAACAAGAAAAAGAAACTATGGTCTCACATAAAGAAACTTTGGAACAAGATAATGGAACTTTGGAAGTTGAATTGCCATCATATGTAGGTAGCCTTGATGCTATGAGTGCTCATGATCATGATAAACAGACATCAACAAAATTTTACTCTTCATCACCTAACGTAGAAAGGCAGAAGAGAAAAACAACTCATATGAAGAAAAGTATGATTTCTGAAAATAGAAATATCCCATTATGTTCAGAAATCAATGAAAATGATATATCATTGCGTCGGAGTAGACGTGGAAAATCAATGCTTGTAGAAAGTGCTTTGGTAGAGCATGAGGTCATGGATACGTCTGGTTTGCCTATATCAGAACAAAAAGCACCACTTACAAAGAAGCAACTGATTTTTTCAAAATTACTTCTAGACGAAGAAGCCCACACAGAGCCAACAGCACACTCTACACCTGAAAAAGTTACGGAATTGTCAGAAAATATAATAACGCCGGAAACAGTTACATGTATTGATGATTTTCAAAGTAAAAATAAAAACCCTGAAAAAAATAAGTCTATAAAACGTAAACGGTCACCACAGACTAAAAGTAAAATTAAAAAGAAAAAAAATTATAATGCACAAATTGATGATGATGAAAGGAAAATACAAGTAGTGACTGAAGAATTCAATAAAAAATCTCAAAATATTGACCCAATGACATCTCCATCTAAAAATACTACTGATAATAATAATAGATCAATAGAAGAAGACAAATTACTTTCTTGCAGCAAGATTAACGAAGATAAATCCAATATAACCGTCAATATTGATGGAGATATCAATCCAAATGAAACCATGCATAAAAATAAAATTCTTGAATCTGAAATTACAAATATATCTACAGAAAAAAAGAAACTTAACGTGCAAATATTTGACGATCCTCCGAGGAAAAAACATAAGAAAACAAAGTTAATCAGTACACAAGAAAAAACCGCAGAACAAGTAAAGGATGATTATATTAATAAAGTTAAAGATAATGTATCTGACTTACGGACTACTTGTTATATGCCTTTAGCAGCTAGAAGAACGAGATCGAAGTCTGTTTTTGTAAAATCGTCCTTAAAAAATTGTTACGATCCTTATGATATTGATTTAGATGATATGATAGTAAAATCTGAAACATTCAAAAGGAAAAGGAATACTCCTTATAAAATAACATTTACTAATGAAATTGAAAAAAATTATTGCCCTCCAAAGAAAAAAACAGAAACAACTACATCTATTATACGTTCCCCAATATATAGTGACACTGAAACTAGAAATAGTTTTAGTGATTCGGATGACTCCTCCAAAAGTGACGTACCACTTAAAAAATATGTCGAAGAGAAAAAAAAGAAATTACTATCTGCAAGTAAAAAAAATGATATCCGTAAATATAAAAGAAGCAGACGTACTCTTGGTGCTTTTAATAATGTCGATAAATCTCGTAACGCTAAAGAAACCGCCGATCTACGCTCCGAGCAGTTTATGGAAAGCTTTGGATTCTTCTCTGAAAGAAAGCCACGAAAATCTAATTTACTAGCTTCGAAGAAAATTTCTGAAACTTTTCATATAATTGCTAATGAAAGTGATGATGTCGGTAATGCCTCAAAAGATCGCCGAAGCAAACGGTCTCTACAAAATGAAAATAGAAAAGCAATGGATACAAGAATTCAATATTATAAGGGCAGGAAGATTATTACGAGGGGCCGAAATAAGAAAACATATTACATAAAACGAAAGCCATATTGTGGTATATGTAAGAAAAAATTCTGGCGATCTGATAATTACTTACGACATCAGATGTCTTTACTCCATATTTCAAAATTGTCTGAAGTCAAGTTAAAGGTGAAGACTAATCCTGTACCAGACAAACCAAATTATTTATTAGTATACAAACAACAATTAGACCAACTTAAGTTACTTACTGACAAGGCGGCTAAAGAAAAGAAACGCTCTAAAGGCGGTCCCAAAATTAAATTGCCCACTTTGGATGAAATTATAGCTAACGTGAACAAAACAATTAGAGAACAACAACTTTCTGAAAGAGGCCTCAGCCGAGATGAAGCTCTATTTATAGATTGTTGCGAAATGCTTCAATCTAATAAGAATGATATTAACAAAATTGACAAGAAGAATGCAAATAATGGCACCAATACATACGCCACATGTTCTACAGAGACAACTGTTAAAGAATTTGATCTTTTAGAAAAACCAACAAAAGGAGATGGTGATGTAGATTCTATTACAGCAAAAAACATTTTAGAAAGTGAAGAAGTACGCAATTTAGAAAAAGATTTGATTTCAGGCCTCAAGGAAGCTGCAAATGCCAGCACACTTAAAACAAATCTTGCATACCAACGAAGTGTTAGTGATGACGGGCTAGACCAACCTGGCCAGGATATATATAACAGTCAAGATGCCCTTAAATCTAACTACCGATTGGCTGAAACTGAACAATCTATTTTAGAAAGTAGTTGCAATAAAGTAAAAAAACAGCCGGAAGTAAAACAGAAAATGTATCCAGATATTATTGAACCAATAGATATGTTCGAAGATAAATTCGATAAAATAAAAAGAAAATGTAGATCTCAGGCTGCAGCAGCAAAACAAACTCAAGCAGTAATCGAACCTAGCATAAGGTATATATTTAGTAATACTTTAATTACCACTTTACTTATTGATGTAGTTTTGTGTTCATTTTTAGCAATTTATTATTGGATACATTTCTAATAACATTTTGTTTTTCAGAAACAAGGGACGAAAAAAGTCAGACAAAAAGAAGACTACGAAAAATTGTAAAAAGAGTCATTTGAGTACACATGTACCTACTAAAGGTGCATTAAAAGGATTCGATGGCATTAACGTTACTATACCTACACCTGACAAAAATATGTCGGCCATTGCGCCTACAAATGAATGTTCGCCTAAGAAAAAGAAGAAAAGCCGCTCAAGGAAAAAACGAGATAAGCGAGATCCGGAAATAAGTGCCAAAAATGATCACTCACGGCGTTCTAAAGATAGTACTGCACAAAAGAAAGTGGATGTGTATGAGTTTATGGATAACGAAGATGCTGAATTATTTGAGTTTAGACCCTCCACACTAATGGAGAGATTCAAAAGCATCAGTAATAAAAACGCACCGAGTACATCTAAATGCAATCCAGTGGTCGAAAGAGCCGATAACACTAGTGAGAGTGCCTCTGACGGCGATGACTTTGTCTACATGTCAGACGATTATGTATGTAGTGATGATGAAACAGAGAATAGCCTATTATCATGTGAAATGGGTAACAATAAATTGGGTAGCGAAGTAAAAAAGACTTCACCTTTAAAAAGAAAAGATACAGTAGACAAAAATGCAGTTATGGGCAAGATCTTCAAAAACAATGCTGTGAGGACTGACAAAAAGATTTCAAAAGTGAAAGAAGCTGGGAAATCTAAAGCTAATTTGGACCAATTATTTGACAGTTTGCTCGAAGATGAACCTAGCACTTCCATGTTGAATAATGATACGGCGTCGCCAAAGAAGCAAGAATTTTTAACACCGAAAATAAATGACAAATATAACCGTAATTCGTCTAGTCGAGATGACCTTTCATCTCCTAAGTTCAGTAGTATATCACCCAAACACTATAAAGAAACATCTCCAAAAGCATATGAGAAATCATCGCTGATTGATTATGGTCCGTCAACCTCTAAAAAATATGATACAAATTCCCCAGCTATACACTATGGTTACTATACTTCCAAGAAACGTGATATCATGCCGCCAAAAGATTATAGAGCGTTATCACCAAATAAATATGATGGTCATACGTTAAAAAAACGAGCTGCAGTTACTGCCACCGTCACGAGCAGAGATATATTACCGGCAAAAAGTGACGATATATCTTATTTGTCGCGTGATCTATATAATGAAAAATCGATGAAAATTAAGTCCCCCACCACAAAATTAGACGAAGGAATCAGTACAAGTTACGATTACACCGGTGACATGTTGGATGATATGTCGACTTATGACGACATGGGTGTAGCGAGACAGAGAGCGCGACGCAAGTGCACCGTTGGGAAACAGAACGTGCTCGCCGAGACTTGGAGTTCTGAGTCTGAGCCCGATGGCCTACCGCCGCGACCTACCAGTGCAGAGTCGGTAGTGCACAGCTCGGCTCGTAGAAAAAAGGGCAAAAAGAGAGACGGTCAGCCGTCCGGTGCGCGGCGTGCTAACATACGTCACGTCACATTTAAGAAGCAGGACGATAGCAGGGTAGCGAGCCTCGTGGCGGGGCGCGGAGGCGTGAGCAGCGGGTCCAAACCTAGGCCCCGCAGCTCGGCGCACTGCAGCTACGCATCCGAGGGCGAGGAGCATGTGCAGCAGCACGGATGGATCGTTGGCGACAGCCACAAGAAGCTGGTCACCATGTTAGCGCACGCGAAGGGCCGCAAACGAAACTATGACGACAAATGTCATTTGGTCGAATAAGGTTAGTTTCTTAGATTATATTAATCTTGTAAATATATTGTACATAATATTCTAGTTCTACATAAAATGTCATTTTTCATGACATTTTGACCAGTTATCTTCAAAGCTAAATTTATTATTGAATTGAGTTTTGTAAATACTGTATATCTTTTATAGCATATTTTAGTTAAATTTGAATGAGCCTATGTACTGTCAGAATTGAATTTATTTTGTTATCGTTACACAGCCCAAACATAAATTATTAATTGAACTGCATCCGTGTGTCTGATGATGTGGGGCATTTTTGGACTTGATTTGACTATTGTACGTAGATTATCAATTTAAATAAGCCATACTCTGCCTAACACCCGCAGGCCTCATACAGCGTAACGAGTCTGTGTCTGTTATGTTAGGTCATTATTTAAATATACAGAAAAATATGCCTTAAAACACATTCTCACCTGTAAGTTGCCTGAGAATTAAAAGGGTATGGTTGATATAAACTATTCTTAAAGTAATTAAATTTTCTGTATGTAAAATAAATTGATGTAATACAGCTAATGTTTATCTTCAGCACGTTCAACACAATCAAATGTAATATTATATACGTAAACATAATAATATATAATAGATGTTCCCCAATGACCTGTTGATAACGCAACTTTGTCCTCTCATACCAATTAAAACATGTATAGTCAGTGTAATTCTATGTTGTATGTAAAATTATTATGTAGAAGCAGTAAGAATTTATTCATAAATAATTAAATTAAACCAATGTTATATTGTAATGATATTATAATTATGTGGATTTATTAAATATACTTTTAAAGTCGAAATAAATGTATTAATTCATTAAGGGTCTTTTTGCGGCGAACTTCTTAACAGGTGACAGATAAGGGAATATAAGATAATTATTTAATAAAAAATCTTTATGGAAATTTATTTTCTTAAATCAATCTTGTGGCCATTCTGTGTGCCATACTGAGAAATTTGATTGATTAATAATCCAATACGAGGACCGTTATTGCATTTTCTTAAAAGCATTTAATCTATTAATGCCCTTGGTATGATTTTTCCATATATTTTTGTCTTATTAGTGTATGTTAGCCGCTTTCAAAAGAAAATACCTGGTTAAGTGGTTTGCTAGCTACATAGGTACAACCCGCTAGGAATAAAGAATAGGTTAAAAATGCCCCCGTCGTCGCGTTTCCTTGACTATTCTGTGTTATCTTAGTCAAAATCGTGTTGCAGTTTGATGCATAATAAAATATTATTTTTTAAATCAAGTGTTCCTTGACTATTTAAGTTGACTTTAAGTGGTTATTTCACAATGTCCAAAGCTTTCACTGAGGCATTCGACGATCTCAACCTACAAATAGTGTTACCCAAAGGCGTTCTTAGTTTTATTTTTATTTTTTTTGTATATTATACAAAAAGTTTTATTTTACATACATTATTATGCTCGTGCAACCGTTTGTTACGAAATGAAATATCTTGGAGTTTTAAAAAGCTGATGATGATGATGCCTCATGTCCTTGTGTCCATGTTCTGTCTATACGCCAAGTTTGATGTAAATCCGTTCAGCGGTTAAGGCGTGATTGAGTAACAAACATATTCACATACTTTCATATTTATAATATTAGCAGGAAGTAGGTTGATTGTCCTAGTCTTTACTAAGAATAGGATTATAAAATATTTCTAATAATTTGATCATTTTGTGTAACACTATTTAATAAGTATAAAGTATATAGGTATTGTTGACATAAATCAGTTCACTTTCATTTTGCAATATATTAACTTAAAAAATGTGCCAATTACATTTTGTCATGTATTATATTTAATGTTGCGTTCTATTCGCACTTAAATACTTAATATATATTCCAAAAATCCTTTATTTACAAACATTATATTATGTTTTTACACATCTTGGAGAATTTAATCATTCGTTTAAAATAATTATGATGAAAAGTAAAATGAGTTTTTAAATAGATTTTTAAAATATGCGTAAACAATAATAATTAACGACAAATCAGATTATTATTTATACCACATTAGATTTAAATAATAACTTCTTTCGCTACATTTTACAAACATATTAGTAATATCTTGTTTATTGAGTATTATATCAATGAATCTATCCATTAATAATCTATGATATTTATTTTAAAAATAATTAATTTTCTCCAACCACTTATCCATGATTTACACAATCTTCAATCGCATTCTTCTACGCTCTTCAATGGCGTTCAAATTTATGAATTTAACTTTTGATTGATGCGATGCTGTAATAGGTTTATTTCATTACTGTTTAAATAAAATCTATTAGAATTAAACATTTTATTGGTTTAGTTAGTGCAGGCCATGCTGACCGTTCACACATACGAACTAGGAAAAGAGAGCAGGTATTAATCGCAATAGAGCTTTGGATAGTTATATCTACATTTGTTTGTAAAGCTGCAATTCTTTTGTTGCGGATAATGCCTTAGAGTAAACCTAACAAAAGAAGTGAACTTTAAAAGTAAACTTATTTCAAGAGTACAAAACCATAATTTAATTTCGATTTAAATATGCTAGCCTCTCCTCGCAGAAAAAGAGAAAACACTTATTTTGCGATCGATCTACAAAACCAGCCTGCGTGAGCGAACCCTTAATCGCAGGAACTCTGTAAATGTTGATTGTAATAACTCCACTAAATGACAACATTTCATTTTTTTAAAGATGTATTTCATTTATTTAAGATATGTTATTATGAAACTAAATAAAAAATTAAGGTTTTCATACAAAAATACAATATTTTAGTTTGGCTTATTCTAAATAATAAAAGACATAAGCGCCAGATGACGTCATTGTTACGGTTATTTAACGATATTCCTGGTCAGTTTCAAATAGGCAAAGGTAATATTTCTGGATCAGATTTCAAAAGTAAAGAAACGGTATTTTTGTTTTATGGTGTTACGAATTTTGAAATGTTGTCAATTGCGGAGGTTGTTATTTTTGGACAGAAGTGTGAGATAACCTGCTCATAAAGCCTCATATTCATAGTAAACATTTGTTGAGCAACAGTTGATAAACATTATTGATGAAACGGGGAGAATGCTGATTAAACTTTGTTTTTTTTTTAAATCACTAAAGGTTGTCCACACGCCAGTCTGTATTAAAATGTTGCCCGACCAATTTTTTCATTGCTCCAAACTACTGCCATATTTATAAACTGTTGCAACCATGTCCACACAAGTCAACATTTGTTGCTAAACTGATGTTTACGCTCGTTGGGCGTGAGCTTGTCAACATGCCGATGGCAACTCTGCAACAGCAGTGTTGCCAGCAACTCTGCAACGCGTTGATTCAACTCTGTTGCTAAATAAATGTTGACCATGAATTAATGGCTTAACAGTTAAGATCAGAGAAACACGAGTTTTTTTTTATTTACTTTCTTACACTTCTATGTTACTTTGGATATTGTGAAATAGGTATACCTAAATAAAAATTGTATTTTATTTTTGAAATTATTTTAATGTTATGATTTTATAAGATGAAGTGATGGTCATCGTCTAGTAGAGAGTATATGTTGTAACGTCCTTTGAGGCTGATACCGCGGTCTGTGTGAATTGTGTATTCTGAGTTTTAATAATTAATTTGTTAACTATTTTTATACATTATTTTGAGTAGTCAATATTTTACAGAAATGTGAAATCTCATCTCATTAGTTATGGTAATATCTAGTCCAATAAGACTAAAAACCTCATTATCAGCCTCGGACCGACGTTTCAATTCCTTTTTCCATAATATTTAAAGAAGACTAATTACTTTCACTATAATAACTATGTATACACAAGTATTGTTCATAGCTTGTGTGATGTAATTGGATAAATGATTTGTGTTTAATGAATGAAGTAATCAAGTTAAATAAAGCTCAATGTTAAAAAATATAAATCCGTTTTTTATTTATATCCTCTTTTTAACACCTGTAAAAAGTACCAAGACCAACTCAATAACAATCGATTATTATATGCATAATATAACAAACAATATGCTAGCAAAAGCTCTGAAATTTCAAGGGTGTTACCCGTAACAGTCTAATGTTACCCGTTGAAATTGCAGATATGTTGTCTATTAACATGTTGGTAATCGTAACGTATAAATACAAATGTGAAAGTTACACACTTCTTCATGGTACTAAGTTAAGAGCGTCACGGTGCGGTATCTTAAGATCGACCTGATACCAAATGAAATCATTAGGTACACTAAGGCGCTGACTGATAGCACGACACGACACGCCATGCCGTGCCGTGCCACGATGTCAGCGCTGTAACAGTGACCGTGATGTACAGTCAGCAAAAGAGATAGGTTTACACATAGTAAAACGCATTTTAAATGCATACGTACACGTTTATAAACAGAGTTCACTGTTATGTACAAGTTGTAAATAGCTAGCAGCGAACTCTTCGCACAATGAAAACATACCGGCTGTCGACATAAAGATATTTATTTACATTATTTTAAACCGACGGTGTAAACCTATCTCTTTTGTTGACTGTACATAGTTACAACGCCGCGTCACAGCCCGTTTACACACACTGTACTTTTATCCCCCAAAAGGTTGTTGGTGTTTTAAAAATAACCCTATATCGTAAAAAATGTCGGTCCGGTAAATTATGATTTTCCGTTATATCATCGAATTCTGGATAACGTATACGACATCCGAAATGTAGCCGTATAACTTTACATAACGTGTGTTGGGTGAGGAAGTAAAAAAAAAACGCTTAGTAGTAAAAGCCTCCAATTAGTGTCTTGCGTTTTTAAATCCTTTTCCAGTAGTTTAAGATGATCAAAAGTAAACATGGACATTACCTATGTATGTCTGAACAAAGCATCATTTTTTGTCGTATTCGTTAAAACGGGTACAGTAAAACGGACTGCGTTGTGAACGGGGTCCTACTTTAGTTAGGAATATCGCAACACTAAGGCGAGATGCACAGAAAGTGCGAGCCAAAAGCTCTCAGATGGGAACGAGAAGAAAAAAAAGCACTAAGACGCTGTTCTATGTCGAAACTGGTGCGATGATTCGCATGATGTTATTAGGTTATTAGGACTTTTGAGTTGCTATCAGTATGGTAGAACAAACTATCGCTGGAATAATCCAGCGATAGTTGATTGTGAGATGCGTCCGATGAATATAAATTCATCGGACGCATCTCACAATCGTACGAATATTATAATAATTATTCGTGCGATTGCGCAATGCGTCCGATCGACAACAGGCAGCACCTAGGTGAGGAAGATCGCTACAATAAGTAGGTACTGACGCGACACTTAGTTGCAAACGATTGGTATTTATTTGTCACACCGCTGCTGCTTGTCTATGGAACAACTACACGATACACCCCAACGCCAGTCGCCGGTAAAATTCGGCCTTGTCCTTCGGCTGATGACATAGGTACGTATCAAATTGCATCGATATACTAAATTAGGACTATAGTTTTCGATTTCAAATCGTTATTGCTTTCATTAGGTATCAATAAGTACTCAGTAAGTACTTATTGACCCCCATTTATAGATATGCCTACCTATACAATGGTTAAAAATAAAATTACATAAATCATTTAAAAAAATAACTGTCTCGCTCAGTGAAATAGGACAGAGGAATGTTATTCTTCATAAAACTTTGTCTTAAATAATTTCTCCTAACAGTTCTGTGATGACCTAGCATCCTACGAGTCTTTCTCTGTCGACTAAAGTTATGACAATCGGTTAAGAAAGTCAACTTTTTAAAAGAATTTACGAAAGTTTGTAACATTTTAACATCACTTTTTAAAAGAATTTACGAAAGTTTGTAACATTTTAACACTATTATTGGCTGGCTTTTTTTTCCTAGCCTCTGGGAATAATAAACTTTAAGCACTAAAAAAGCCAGCCTTGTTCTTATTACCTACAAATATTTTTTTTTTTCCTCACTTAATTAAGCCTGGCGATACCTTTCCACCAACCAAATGACGCCAGATTTTTTTTGTGTGCTTTAGGGAGGTAGGCAAACCATTTGGCATAAAAAGTAATCCTGATCACAATACCTTTTTTTTCCCTCCCTATAACTCCCACATCCACCACGCGAATCCTGCCAGGTCGACGTCTTTATGCTTAGAATGCTCCAGGTAAGCTGATAAATATTTTTTATGAATGATCAAATTACCTTGCCGTTTCGGTTGTCAGCTCTCCGTCCATTTTTTTCGTTCTATACACAAAAAATGACGAACATACAGCGCGTCGAAATTTCCCCCTGTTCCACATATCCCTACTGACATATCCCCACTGGTAGGGATACTAGGTTTTTTTTTTTCAATTATAGCCACCGGTAGGGATATATGGAATATTTTGCTCCAGATATCTCCACCGATTTGGACTGGTTGGGATAGTTGGATTTTTATTTCCATTTATCGCTACCAGTAGGGATATATTTTTTTTAGGGTTCATGTGACGTCACTTGTAGATACCTACGAGTACTTACGAATGACGCCACCAGCCTCTCCTGAACATTATAGTTGGTTGTTGCACTGCATCTTTGAAAAAAAATATTAATTTGTTAAATCCAAAAATACGTGTTTAATATTTTTTAGTAATCTAACTGACGGACTAATTAAAAATGTTTAGTCTTTCCCTACTGAATTCAAGAACTCCTCTCCGGGTTTTAATTAATTATGTCGGTTCCACACGGTTAAAGATCTTCTGTCCGGTCTCTTGAGGATCGGTAGTAATATCACCTTATTGATAAAATATAAGTCGTCTTCGGCTTGTCGGTATCAAAATGTAAACATCTAACATATTATTATTCTTAATCTCTAGTAAACTAGGTAACTAATATAGTTAGTGGCAAACAATTGTAGGTACTCCGTCCATCCGTTAGTTATTCATTACCTACATATAAGTAGGCCAAATTATCTACTCGTTATCTAAATAAAACCAATACATAGATTTTCTTAAAATTTATTCTTTGTTTTAGGCAGACTTTTGTGATGCTCCTTTATCAAGGGAATTATTCGATTTTCTTAGGCAGCCCTTAATAATGAAGACGAGTCCTAGAAGGGCGACCAAACAACAAACGGCTATTAGCACTGGAATCAGGATATCCACCAATCGGAGGTTCTTCAATAATCGGTCTGTCAGCTCTCTCACAAACTCATCGGGTAGAGTGATCCCCTGGAATAATTAAGGTGTTGTTATTTCAGTAGGCACACAATTCAAAACGTTTTGTAAGGTAACCTACCATGAAAACGGGTATTTCAACACATCATAAGTAAAAAATCGCTATAGTTACTGAACGAGGGAAATGTTAAAAAATGTTAAAAATTTAACAAACAGGTATAATTTACAAACGTAAATAACACTATAAAAATCCGGGCTTCACACAAATAGTTTCGAGTCGGGATCGAATCTACAACACCACGTTCCAAAAGCAAATTCATAAGGGCTTGGCCAACCAAGTTAAGGAAGGGTAGCTAAACTACTGTCTCTTTAGATCTCTTATCTAGTGCGTATCTTCTATTGTTGTTTACTTGTGCAAATAGAAGCATCAAATTAGCTTTAGCTTTGTATTCCGTTCTCCAAAGTGGCGTTTTATCCTTCCCTGGACCAATCTGTATTAAGTATAGATAAATCTTATTGCCAAAAATGAAATTAATGTAGCATACCTCCTCGACCCATAAGATCGGCATTAGCGTAGTGCGAAGAGTCTGTGTGGGCGGTATGCCAGCGACAGGCCGCATAAAGATGTTGAACTGTGCTCGTTTGGCGCCCCGCACAGGGGTGCCAGTGTTCTAGAAGTAAACACAATGCATTGAGTTAATGACGTAACTAAATAAGTAGTAACGAAATATTTATTTATTGTTAAAGGATTCTAGATTACATAGTAAGTAGTTTACAATATTTTTTTTAACTTCAGCTCTGTGAAATACTTAAAGTAGTAAGTACAAAGGACTGTATGCCAAAAGAATTCTATACCAGGCTACCATAGGGTGGTCCAGAGACAATGTAGTAGGTGCACTATTAAAAGAGACTGTATCTGAGGAAGAAGACACATACCACTAAGGTAATAAAAAAATCAATAAAATTCATACATGGATGTTTTATATACTGTACATCTATATATATAAAAGAAAGTCGTGTTTGTTACAACACTTATAACTCGAGAACGGCTGGACCGATTGCCATGGTTTTTGATTTGTTGGATTTGTTTCCGTCCCGAATAGCAGAATACATTTTAAAAACAAAAGAAAGTCGTGTTAGTTACACTATTTATAATTCAAGAACGGCTGAACCGATTTGGCTGAAAATTGGTAGGGAGGTAGCTAAGAACTGGGAGAAGGACATAGGATACTTTTGGGTAGGGGTAGGGTAGGGTAGGGTAGGGTAGGGGTGGGGTAGGGTAGGGGTAGGGTAGGGGTATGGTAGGGGTAGGGTAGGGGTAGGGTAGGGTAGGGGTAGGGTAGGGTAGGGTAGGTGTAGGGTAGGGGTAGGGTAGGGGTAGGGTAGGGTAGGGGTAGGGGTAGGGTAGGGGTAGGGTAGGAGTAGGGTAGGGTTAGGGTAGGGTAGGGGTAGGGGTAGGGTAGGGGTAGGGTAGGAGTAGGGTAGGGTTAGGGTAGGGGTAGGGTAGGGCAGGGGTAGGGTATAAAAGTCCACCCGTGCGAAGCCGGGGCGGGCCGCTAGTATCATAATATATAACAATACTACCTATATAAACTACTTATATACAAAACCATAATCTAATATACAATACTACACTTCTCATCAGAACAATCGAATCGCTTGTGTTTTGATTCGGAACAGAAGAATGTGTATATTTAAGAATATTATTATGTCAAATGTCGTTTAATAGTGAATAATATGAAGTTTTCAAACCCTAATGTTAGTGTTCTAAATTCAACAGTTTAACAAGTAATTTATACCCATTATATATGTATATTTATACCCAGTATGGAGTATGGAGAAATTGATAAAACAAGACACGTATATGAAAATAAAAGCTAAGAAACGTTTGTGTAATAACTGGAATACAAGTTATTACTACTTCCATACGGTTCTTCATCGATCGGATGAGAATCACTATTAAGTGTTGTGACATTCCATTCCATTCCTCTTGCATTGCATTTGCAGCTGGCTAAGTGTTTATGACGCAGGATCTCTTGCACGAATTCGACTCTTTAATTCATCCCATAGATGTTCGGATTCCTTCGGAATCCGATTCATATCCGGGCTTCTTGCTGGCCATTTAATAATGGAGATACCGACTTCGGTAACATAATCTCGTACGACGCTCGCAGTATGAGCCCTAGCATTGTCGTGTATGAATATGTAACTGTTGCCAATAAAATGTGCATAGGGCATCACGTGAGGCTCAAGGCACTGTTCGATGTACCGATGACTCTTTAGTGCATGCAGACGTGGCCCAGACACAAAGACAAGCTCTGTCTTACAGTCGGAGGTGATTACTCCCCAAACCGTCCACGAACCGCCACCATACCTGACCTTTTCTACAATGCAGCATTGTGCAAAGTGTTCTCCATCTCTTAAGTAGACCTTGTTCCTTTCGTCGTTACCATACAGCATAATTTTACACTCATTAGAAAAGAGGACTTTGTTCCACTGGATGTTTGACCAACTTAGGAGCTCATGTGCAAAGTAAACGGCGCGCTCTTCGATGGTCTGCAGTTAATTTCGGCCAATTTGCTGGCTTGTGCGGTACCAGTCCATATTCCTTGAACCCTTATCTAATTGTAGAGTCACTTACAGCCACCCTACCTACAACATGAAGATTTTTCTGATGAGAAGTGTATATTACGTACACATAACTCACTTCTGCTAGTCTCCGCGGGTATTAGTCCAGATGTTGTTAGAGTCTCAAAGATTTTTTGTCCAACGTGAGGATCGAGCCCGAGATATCGGTTACCTAGACCGATATCGACTGTCACGGACGATATCGATTGAAAAGTGTAGGTGTAGGTAAACTGGAATAACTGTTTAGGTATATTTGGTTGCTTGGTTCGTAGACAGTCGTTTAGAGCTGAAAGTAGGAGACAGGGACAGAAATAATATGGAGACACCATATTATTTTTATGCCGGTCTCGGTTTTATGCTACGAGGTAAATCCGTCACGTTGGAATAAACAGATTCACCTGAATCCGTTTACAAAAGGCACAATCGCAAAACCTATTTTGGTACTTGCTCTAAGTGTAATCTAGTCATTACATTATATTAAACCTTCAGCAAAAAAAATATTAGGATATCGACAGCTGCGGTTGGCGTGCCGTTAGAGCGCGTTCCCACTATGTTATTACGAAGTATCATCGTGTATTTCAGAAAGAGTCGTGACTTTTGTAGGTTTTTGAATGGAGGTATTAACATACAGGTTAACACAATTAACTAAATGACGACAGATTGTCAAGGATTAATGAACTGGCGATATAATGGGAACAGCCAGAGACAGTCGTCCAACGGTAATTTAATCGTCACGATATTGTGGGAACTTTTGGCATTGGTGCAAGATCAGGATTAGGGATTGCAATTGCTGGATCCAGCATACAGCAATCCAGCTGGATCCAGCGCCTTTTTAAACATGCTAGATCCAGCATACAGTGCTGGATCCAGCGATGCGGATCCAGCACGTAACGTATCAATCAATTTCTAAACGTATCAATTTCTATGATTGCTCATGAAAGTACGCAAAGTTGTAGAACATTTCAAAAAATCACCCTTCAAAGATGATTTATTTTTGCAAAAATATGTTAAGGAAGAGAAAGGTAAAGAACTAAGTCTGATTCTTGACCCTAAAACCGACCAGTGTAGAGGCCGAAAGGGCATTCTCAGCAGCCGGCTACATATGCAGTTCTGTGCGAAGCAGGTTGGGAGATAAGACTATAGATAAAATTTATTTTCTAAGGTCTTACATTCAGAGAATTCAAAAAAAAAAAAAATAGTCAGTCTCTTATCGTCAGATTTTAACCTGCTCATTATTAACGATTAACGAGTGGAGAGAAGATTATTTCGGAGCTTCATTTGATACAAAAAATTTATTGAAGATTAAAATAGTATTATTATTACGGTCCTTTTTTATAGTTAAATTTAAAAGAATTTGTAAGACTGATTGGTACTGATTAGCCATCCTATCATTAAACATAAACGTAATAAGATATTGCTTACTTAGAAACATTATCTAAAATGTTATATGAGGTTATATGTTTGTTATTCAATTTTAAGTTGATTCTTTTGATCTCAAATGATTAAGAAACCAAAGCAAATTGATATAAGATATCACCAAATGAGTGTAAGATTTCATAGATTATCGTAAGAAGTACAAATTAATAAAAAAAAGCCTTAAAAATGTTGTCCATTTATTTTCGTTCCACATTTTGCTGGATCCGCGCTGGACCCAGCTGGATTCAGGTCAATCCAGCAAGAATCCAGCTGGATTGAAAACGCCGCTGGATGGCAATCCCTAATCAGGATGTTGTTAACTAGTGACGTTGGCAACTGCGTTTGTTTATAAGAGCTTTAAGGTTGCAAGGCGACTTTCCATCCACTAAGGCCGAGAAGGGTTGGAACTAGGACGGATGTTTGTAAAAAAAATATATTTATGTCAGCTGAGAAAGGGCAGCATCATAAGAATAATACCTAGAGGAAGCGACATTGCTCCGAACGTCATGCAATCGTAGTGTCCGATGCTTTCACTAAATTTTAATAGAGCACCCAGGTGTTTCAGAAGGGAATGATCCTACTTTACTGCCATTTAAAAGAAATATGTAGTTAATAATATTGTTGATACGTACGGGTTCTAGATCCATAAAAATCTCGTGGATTTGGAAATCAGGACGCATGCCGATGACGCCGTCTCTGTACGCCGGGTCTGCGTACAAGAAGTGTGGATACGACATCACGAGGAAAGCGCCTGCAACATAAATATATAGAGATTAGTTAACCATTATTGCTAAACTATCAATTGATTTTTAATTGTGCGGATCACGAACGACTTCTTGATAGGTCACCTACGACCGTCAAAATGGGTGTAATTACTGAAAGGCTGATTTAAAATGGCAATTACAAAAAAAAAGGTAACTATCCTCGCGGATCATCAACGATGGAAAGTACCTCTACTACAAAAGCTTATTACTCCAGTACCTAAGCGGATTAAACGTTGAGAGTGCCGTAGGAAAGCGTTTCATCGGCGGCGCCCCAATTTTATAAGTAACTAGTACTAGTAAAAATTTGATCACTGTAGTTGCCGTTACTACATGTGTGGTAGAGGTTACTCCAACTTGGAGCTTGAATTTCTTTATTTCTACTTGTAGTAGCCTCAACTACAGTTGCTGTTCCAGGGTCTATTTCGCCTGCGCGCCCTTTTGTACCTACGTGCCTAGTTTGCCTAATCCGTCTCTGCAGGAGCATGAATGGATGAAATTTTGAACTAAGTATACTTATCAAACATAATAATGAGTATAAGTGTTGTTATCACTCACATAGCCCTTAACTAAGTTTTGAGGCATGGTGTAATTTCCAAAAATTGGCCAAAATTGAGTAAAGTATGCCATCTAACATGTAATGAAAACCATATTTTGAAAATGTACATGGAAACTAGTTTTTTTCTCCACCACGATTCATTGAACTCAGAAACAACTGTAACACAAACCGTTACTTTGTGTTACAGTAAACAGCTCAAACTTCAAACGACCATAATTCAAAAGTGACGTTTTGTGAATGAATTCTGTTTAACTAAGTCCTAATATTCCTAAATATGCCTTTATTAATTCTACGTGTACCTTATCATTACTTATATCAAGTAGACACCTATGTTGCCTACATTTCCAGTCGATTTCCCAATTTAATAAAGTGATGGGTAGGCACTCGTAGCAACCAATTGAAAAGTTCTCGAGGCATAAACAAGTTAATTTATAAGGTTTCTGCCTGATATTAATAAATAGCAAAAGGTATAACGTCATATTAAATTGGCACGTAAAATATGAATGACACTGAAATGATAAATCTTTATCTACCACCAGTAAGAAAAAAACCCACCACAATCTAACAAAGCTTATAAAAAAAGGATATTAATCACGTAACGCTAACCCAAAGCCCGCTATTTTTGGATTTGCGAATTTTACGAATTTACTCTGAGCACATAGGCAATGATGACGTTTTTGACTGCGGTTTAAGTTGAGATAAAGAAGTACCATAGTAAAGCAGCTCAGCGTTCTAACGCTGTTGCGTTCGTGGTTCGTCATAAAATGTGATATTAATGTTTAATTAGTGGACTTCAAACAAGTTTATATCAACCTGCTTAAGTACCTACTGAGTAGCTCGCGTTAATAATTAGGTACCTACTAATGTCTTGCAAACCTTCCTATGAGTCAATGAATATAAATTTATAATTATTTTTAATGTACCTATTTTTACCTACTTACAATTAGTCACCACGTTTACAATTATATAATGACCAAGTTAAATGAAACTCATGCATAAATGCTATGTAGGAAGGTAGGTATAGGACAAATTGCCGCAGTATGCATTTCGTTCAGAATCCAAAATCAATAGGAACCCGGACAAAGGTGATATATTTACGTTACAACGTATGTTATGCAACGTTTTTTTATAACGTTGTACGTTATAGTGATATATCATTCAACATTTTTTGTTTGGTGTATGAATTGTACCTATTGTTGAGAACAGTCAGCAGACTAAATTTGGTTCGTCCTGAGCGATCTCTGCGCCACTCATAATCTCACAACTTGACTTTGTTTCTTTTGTTTCTACTATATAAAAATTAAGCGTTTCTCAATTATACAGAATGTTTGGCGCATGGACCGACACCATTTTTTCAGGGATTTGGGAGGTCATTAGCTAGGTTCTACCCATACACCCTTTGTCCCAAATGTCACGGTTGGTTACATATGTTTTTTTTTTAAATGAAAAAAATGCCCATAATGTTTCCTTTAATTCTAAATAACTTTTTTGTTTGTGGGTGTAGTGACACAAAACAAATTTTGTTGCATTCCCCAAAGGCTTTTAAATCTAAAAACATCTTTGTTTTATTACAACTGTTTTCAAGAAAATTCCTTACAAGCTTCCGAAGTTATTTTTTTTATTAAATGAATGAAATTTTACAACTTCGAAATTAATTATAAAAAAAACTAAAAGCCATTTTGCTTTATTTAAAAAAGTTCTTTAGTTGATACCCTTTCTAACGGTATGCTACATGTCATAGAAATTATTCATTATGTTGTTAAAATAAGGGATACTACGGCCGAACCGCACACAACAATGGAACCATACAGACGTCGAAGATGGCGACTTCTTGAAAAGAATTTTGTGGACCATTCTGTATTTGGCTGTCTTTAATTTTTTATACTCTTATTATTTAATCAACAATCATATTTAAAACTCTATTTGAACTGACTAAAGAGCTGAATCTGACTGTACCTACCTACTAAAGAGCTTCAATAATATGATTGTGTCAGATATTGTCAGTGAATTAAATGTGACTGGGTCGTTAGCGAATCATTTATACTCCTTCAATCTAGGTACATAAATAAAAAAGGAATCGCTAAATGTATGTCAACCGACTTAGATCGACCTTCATCAATTTGGCTCTTACTTTTTCATTTACTAGATTTATAAGATATCTAACAATAAAATTCCCGTCTAAATCTGTACTATAGCCTATACAGGGTGTCCCAAAAGATTACGTAGCTGGGAAGGGGGTGATAGGGATGGTCACAAGGGTCACCAGAAAAATATAAAAAATTCACTCTGGGTGTTTAAAAAAATAAATGGCATTTTTTAAAAGACTAAAAATTTTACACCTTGTGCTAACTGTACCTACAAATATGGCTGTATTTAAAAAAAATGCTGTTATGTAATCTTCAATAACAACAAGGTCATCAACATCAACATCAAAAATAACAAGGTGTAAAATTTTAAGTTTTTAAAAAAATTCCATTTTTTTTTAAATACCCAGAGCGGATTTTTTTTTTATTTTTCTAGTGACCATTGTGTCCACCCCTGTCACCCCCTTTCCCAGCTACTTAACCTTTTGGGACACCTGTATATCTTTATGTATGTAAATGTAAAACTATAGTCTAAAGTTTTGCATTTACATACATAAAGAAAGAGTACATTGCATTTACAGACCTAAAGAAAGAGTAGCAGCCTATCCAGTCCCGTTAATATCGGTCCTGTTGTTACCTCGTTGTTACTGAAGTGGTACAAGTACAAACAGATATATATATTATTTACTGTGTGTTTGTTATATAAATACTTTATATACTTTCATATGAATTTAGTACGAATCTGATATATTTTTCTATTATAAAAAAACACTGCAATGATTCATTATAGGCAAAAGGTACATAAATAAAAAGAAAAATCACGTGGAATGACAGAATTTCTAGACAGCCGATGTCATTGGACAGCTAATTTACTTAAAAATCAAAAAATTGGTCATGAAAAATAAGATACGGTAAAAGTGAAAATGACGATTTGAATATTTCTATTTCTAAGTATCTATCTATAGGTACCTTTTTAATGAGGGTCAGTTGCCTTAAGTATCTTTGTGTTAATATTTTTTTCTCTTTGGAGAATCTTAATAGTAAATTACCTACTCTATTACTTTCCGACGAACATTCTATTTAAAACCTTTCGTGCTGAATGCTTTAAAAAACGAATAACAAAATGTTACACCGTCTTTGAAAGTATCGATTTTATAAATAAAATAAAATCGGTAGGGCACAGATTATATTTTATTTATAAAATCAATACACTCAATCGTGAAGGTGATATTCGCAAATCTAATATTAGAACACATCCGACGTTACGAATACGATTTTATATCGTTTACCTAAGCGCGATAAAGCTAGCAATATTTCAGATTTCAAAGTGAGACAGACGTTTCCTCCACAAAACATGAGATAGCAGCAAACCGTAAAAATGATTTTTACAAATTTAAAACTATTTAAAGATAGTTCGGAAAAATTCCTAATCACCTATAGCATTGAGTAATTATTACAAGCTTTGGAGCTACTATTTCATCAGACCCTTGGAAATATCCAATAGTTCCCAATAGTTTGATTTCTGTTGCTTTAAACTGGGTTAATTAATTTTACAGCCAACTCTGCACGAATAGTTTAAGAGTCCGTGAACTCCAGACCATGGTTATTTTATAAAAGTTGAAAGTTAGTACAGGTACCTTATCTAATACACAATATTATTATATATACTTCAAAAGCCTTTTGAAGTCCAATGTTAAATATGGGCCTCCTCGTATTAGCATGCCAGTTTCATTGAGGGTTTACCACCAGGTCACAGGCTAATTAGTGATTGCAGAAAGATGGTAAGTAATCTTGTGCTGAAAGCTGCTGCCCATCCATCAGGTGTATGTCCCTTAGTGGTCTCTTACGACACCCATGGGAAGACATGGGGTGGTATATTATAAGCCGAAAACTACAAGGCAATTATGAATACTGGTGTTATAATTTTATGTAGAAATTATGAACTTTGTTTTTTTTATTTTTTTATTTTCTTTATTAGGGAAAAAAAACATTATTACATTTTATTTTGTTAAAAAGTATGTATACATAACAATTCGTCAATGTAATAACCACGACATTTTCCACGAATTAGTATAAAAATATTTGCTGTGTTGAACAAGGCAGATGATAAGCTAATTAATATTAAATAAAATTTGTGAAGTGATTATGATCTAAGAGAGCTTTTGTCTGGCCAATCAATAAAGATTTTTTTTTTTTTTTTCTGCAAGATATTCTCGTAATGGGGCCGATATTATTCCGCGCTACGTTGTTGATATTATTCCGATATCCTATTTGTTGGGCACAGTAATATTATTGAACAGTAAATAACGAGAGAGCAGGGCGCTAATCACGTAACG
This sequence comes from Nycteola revayana, assembly GCA_947037095.2. NCBI lineage: Eukaryota > Metazoa > Arthropoda > Insecta > Lepidoptera > Nolidae > Nycteola > Nycteola revayana. The sequence continues at coordinate 26,496,222 of OX344842.1, read as the reverse complement.
TGTCTTCATTACTGTACGGTGATGATGATGATGATGATTGTAACGCATTTCTCTTGTTATTGTTACCTACTGAATTATTGGAGCTTCATAAACTAACATTTTTTGCATGTCCAGTAAACGATGAGTAACGAAGACGCGTATTTCCCTTTCCGTGTCCAACTGGCAACACCGGTCTCGCGAAATCCACACGTTTTTCATTACTACACAATTCAGCCAACCCGTGCTCAATTCGGGTCAACTGAGCACATTTTTGCGATCAAGCAACGCTAAAAGAGGTTTTATAAAATAGTGTGCAATTGAATTGAACACGGTTTTTTAACTGGTCGGTTCGAAACAAATCCGTGCTGATTTAGCGCGTTATACCTATGACCATATAACTGAAAATTATCATAAGGTAAGCTTATAGTTAATTTCGAATGGTTAGATAACCTACGTCCAATATATATAAGATCTAATTATCTACAAAAGTGACATCGAAATACTTAAATATCGGATTTAGTGAATGAATCGCTGCAAAACCGACTCCACGTAGTCTTTTATGCCCTACCCCTAGAGTGTAATTTAAGCGCGCGTAGGCATTAGTGAACCAAATAAAATCTGCAAGCAACTTGAAGGTACTCGCGGTTGGACACAGTTCTTACCTAACCTATTTCACCCAGTTCAAAAAGATGAATCATACAATCTGCCTGCGACAAGATAATTAGACAGTGGTGAAAAGTTGGTGCGAGTTGAGCACGGGTTGGTTGAATTGTGCGTGTACAAAAGCGTGTGGATTTCGCGAGACCGGTGCCGCCAGTAGGACACGGAAAGGCAAATACGCAGCGAAGACATATTTTCAAGGTCATAGTGTAATATCGTTACGTTATTCACCTCTAGGCTTCTTCCTAGTACTATTTACATAATATAAGTATTGCACATAAGTAGTCCTCAAAAGATAGCTGACCATCATTTTCCGATGTTCCGCGTGTTGAATCGACTGCCGGATATTGTAGCTAATCATTACTGACGTAACTTGTATAATTTTGGGAGCTACTTACAAACTCGAGTGGGTCAAGAGCACATATTGAGTTACCACTTAGATATCTTTATATGTGACCTTGACCGCTGTGTAACGTAGAAATTATATATTATACAAGATATTAGATAATCGTGTCAAACGTGAAACATTTACTGCGTACTTATAACGTAGTGATAAAATAGATTAATATGTCCTCCCATGGGTGTCGTAAAAGACGACTAAGGAACATATGGCTGATGGATGGGCAGCAGCATCTATTATCCAAGATATCTATTACATCTTACTGCGATCACCAATCCGTCTGCCAAACGTGGTGATTATGGCAATATCCCTCAACGATCCTGGCTTGCCAAGGTCTGTTAAGAGGAGGCCCATGTTCAGCAGTGGACGTAAACGGGCTGTTGATGATTTTTAATTACTTTGTTATTACTAAGAATGAAAACAACTGCAAAAAAAAATGTAAGTCTAATTTTATTTTATTGAATACTATACAATGCCTTTTATCCGTGTGTTATGTCACTTTTATACTTACTAATACTTAACCACCCGATACCCGATACGTCCGAGAGGCCCGTAGAGCGACAGTTGCCCAATACTCCCCTAAAATACTAAAAGTCATAATCCCTCAATCTCATCGCCAGCGATCGCCCCGAGCCGAGGTCCTAGCCGCACAGGGGGCGCCATCTTGCGCAGGTTGCTTAGTTTGTAGTTTTTAAACCATTTATTAAGGCTGGAGCTCTGCTCACCTTTATGCCCGGTGAAGTAGCAAAAGCATCGTGGCTACTCAAGACGTAAAGACCAACCGATAAAAAAAAAACTTACTAATACTCACAGGAAGTATCTAAATAGCTACATTCTATGCAATTTGCAAACTGATGTTTAGTTGTAATTAACTTGCAGTACAGGATCATAAAACTGCAGTTTACATCTTAAATTATAATAAGTATGGCCTTAGAATTAATTTGAAGTGCCTTTATGTTCTTTCCACACTTATCATCCGTCTAAAACCCTTAGAAAAGTGTCATTATCGTCTATCAACAGCGTTACTGTTGATAGACGATAATGTAATAGACCGTATGTGGTCGATCAATTGATATTCGATTATTTGGCATTCGATTTGGCGTAGTACACCCTTAAGCGAAGCATAAAGTACGATTGCGTTTGAGTTTTATATCGATTTTATACCTAGTACCTCAATACCAACTTAGTTACACCGTTTAAGCTATGTATATCATGTGCTTATGACGATTGTGTTAAACCAACCATGGAAAAGTTAATTTTCTGCAGTTTATAGGGAAGATGGCAAACAGATGAGATTTCCTTTTAGATATTCTAAACTAGAGGCAAAAGATAGAATCTAATCTACATCTCTCTTGTAAACGGAGCTGATTTAGACGACAGATTAATTATTCAAATGAATTCCTTTAAATTAAAGGAAATGGCGACATGTATTATGTTTTTACTGTTTGTGGTTTATTTGCTTCCAAGAAATATTTAAGTAACCACATATTTTTTCTTCGTTTTAAAGGTGTCCGTTTGCATATTAAATATGTGAGATCATTATTTTTTTTATTTAGGTAGGTATCGAAATGTTTTGGATCTTGACCAATTAAAACTAATATTAAAATAAATGAACTTGCCGGTGGCCTTGTCAACATTATGGACGACATTTATTATTACTATGTGCTTCTATGATAATATATATAGACAGGTATTATAACGACAACCTCCGTAGCGTAGCTGTATTCGGCTCGCTCTACATCTCGGAGGTCGTGGGTTCGATCCCCACGCAGGACAAGAAATCTTTGTGTAAATTCTAAGATTTCTTTCCGGGTCTGTGAAAGTGCCGTGCCTCGGAAAGCACGTTAAGCCCGATTGTCATAACATCATCAACGGGCAGCAGCGTTTACTTGTGTGTTACAACATAATACTGCGGTCACCAACCTGCCTACCAAGCGAGGTGACAAAACCCTCCCTCGGGAGGAGGCCCATGTTCAGCAGTGAACGTTATACGGGATGATGATGATGATGATGATATGTAATGTGCAGGTGTCGAGTAAATTCCTCGGGGTCGCTGTTTCCTAGGAATATCAATAAGTAGGTAAGATATGTTTCTGTGAATATATTGTATCTATGGTGTATCTATGGTTCAGTATAAAAAGGGAGTAGTAGTATAGAACTTGTTCCTATTGGACAAAGAACCGAACTTTAAGCACCCCGCTTAAAGAATTTGATTTGATGATACAAAGTTACTTTACAATCTTGATTTTAAAAGCTAACTTTATATATAAAGAAAGGCACTAAGGTCAGCGATGCAGACTGATATCTGTATTTCAAAGAGTAAGTACAGATTGAATGAAATGAAACAAGCAAAGAAAGCTTAGTCGCCGCCGAGAGCACTGCCTGTGTCGAATGCAGCGGCGAACTTTCAAAGAAGCGCTAGATTACATGGAAATGCTTGAGAAATTGTAGTCTCTTATAAACGGTATCTCAAGCCCAGACATCATTCAAAGGATTCTTATAAAGGATTTATTTTTAAACTGTAATCGTGATAACCGTTACATAAAGGCTTAGGTACTAGCTGCCCCCAGCGGTTTTATATGTTAATTTAAAGCAAAATAATGTTAATACTACGTTATTTTAATATTGTTTTGAATGGTATAGGTACCTATTATTGTATTGTATATATCTACAGCTAGCTTCCCACACGCGGTTTCACTCGCGTAGCTTCCGTTCCCGTGGGAACTTCATAATTAAATATATCCTATGACCGATCCGGGGATACTATTACTCCTTAACGGTGAAACATTGTTTACAAATCGGTCAAGCACTTTCGGCAATTACAAACAAACAATCAAATCTTTCCTATTTATAATATTAGTGTACATATATACATAGTATATATACGTAAGAAATATTTGTTATTCGTTATTAATTTGTGTATAAAGATATGATTATATTCTTGATTGTAGGTAAATTAAATACCTGTAATAAACTATATGAGGTATATTTATCTAAAATGTTATGAACATATATAAATATCGTTATATGTATAGGTATGGAGCGTTGCCAGGCGTCCAGATAAAGCTGGAAGACCGTCCATAATAAACAGAGTCCTTCAGGCTTTTATAAGACTTTTTTTTCGGACGGATATTATGTTAGCCAGCAGGCTTTTGCTATTTCACCGGACATAAGCTGACTCGAGTAGAGCTCCAGTCTCAATAAAGGACTAAAGGACGAGTCCCCCCGTGACCGTGGTGGAGGGCCATCCCCCTGTGCAGGTAATAATCAAAGTTTAATTTTACAAAACATTTTTCGTCCTACCTATTAATAATAAGTTAAAATCCTCAATAATCTAGGGTGTCCGGCCTTTTTATCTAAATGTCCGTCCCAACTCGCTGGTCTGTCCCACTATGAAGTATTTTTTTAAAATAATTAATAATTCTTTATTTCAAAGTATACAATTTTATGGGAAACTTAAATCTATGGAATACATTCAGTTATTGCAATTAGGTTGGGTGATCTGTCCACCCAACGTGTAATGTACAGTCAGCAAAAGAGATAGGTTTACACCCCGTAAAACGCATTTTAAATTTATTTGTACACGTTTATGAGAAGACTTAACTATTATGTATATTTGAACACAGCTAGCAGCGAACTCTTTGCCCATAAAGAATTACCGGCTGTTGTACTGACATAAACATATTTATTTACATTATTACATATGGCCGTGTGGTTTCCGGTTTAGAATAGACCACCCCATGTCTTCCCATGGGTGTCGTAAAAGGCGACTAAGGGACATATGGCTAATGGATGGGCAGCAGCATCTATTAACTCAAGGTTTACATCTTACTGCGATCACCAATCCGTCTGCCAAACGTGGTGATTATGGAAATGTCCCTCTACGATCCTGGCTTGACAAGATCCGTTAAGAGGAGGCCCATGTTCAGCAGTGGACGTAAACGGGCTGTTGATGATGATGATATTGACGGTGTAAATCTATCTCTTTTGCTGACTGTACGTAGTTTGTAGATCTTTACCAGGCAATGATAAACGCACAAATATATTTCCGCTACAAAATGTCATAAATGTACTGTCGACTGTCACTTCACAAGATTCACAGAAATTCGTTTAACCCCCTACACAACTCGAAGCTGCAGAAATGTAGGTAGATATCTTCTGATATCGCAATATTGAATTTATATTGTAGGATACCTAGAATTTCAGTGCCATAGGAAATGATATTCCGTTCTGTGTCAAATTCAATTACCTACGTATCGAAGATATTTCCATTTATTACGGCTAGTAGAGTAACCTAGTTCTAGATAGGTAATGTATTCTTATCGATACAGTAGCGTAAAAGAGGGTGAAAAACATTAATTACATAACATTTAGCTAAACTTCACCTTAAACTTAATAGGGTAACTTAGCCGGTTTTCGGCCACTTAAGCGAACTAATGACTTTGTGACGATTTTTCTCCATGACATTAAAGTCGCAGACTAGTTTCTTAAATATTTTTGAACTCGAAATATAAGTAAGTAAAGTAGTTTTGATATTTGTAAACCTTTTACTCGTCAACGTAACATTAAAATTACAAAAAAATAAAATGTCTGAAAATAGGGATTTCGCCTGTTTTCGGCCACGTGTTTCAGTTTCCGGCCATTATTTTGCTAGTTTTCGGCCACTAATCTGCTATTTGAAAAATTATCTCTATTTGCTATCTACTAGGTTCAATAATGGATTGAAAGCAAAAAATTTTAATTAAAATATTAAACATATAGAAACATTTTAAACATAATAGTAGTAACATTTGTCAAAAAGAAAAAAGTATAATATGGCATAACAAAAATAATTGAGATTACGGAAACATATCTAACTCGTGATCAACATAAATTTTCGGAAACATCGATTAGCTTAGGCCGAAAAGTAAATATTAAAATTCTAATTTTCGGCCGTCATATACTTAATAACTAAAAAGTGTTATTACCACATAATTAGTTCAAAACATGCGGCCGAAATCTGACTACACAAATGAGAAGCGGTTGTACTTTGTGTACAAACTATTTCTTTTTAAAGAATTCTTAATTTAATAATCAAAAGAATCGGCTAAATGTAAACGTTCTTTTTCTAGTTTTCGGCCAGCCGGCAGAGAAATAAATAGTCCCCCAAATCATTATCTAGTTTCCCGTCCATCAAATTTTAATTTACATAATATAATCTTTTCATTTTAATTAAAATAACACTAACTAAACTTATCTCCCGTGCAAAGAACAACAATTACCTTGCAAAAATTATGCGCGCACTATTTTTTTCCTTAATTTCGAACTACGCGTGCACTGTAAGACTTTCGGAGAGTCACTGACACAGTTGAATCATTAAAATTCTACAAAATTCAAAAGTTGTAGGGTTTATATCAATACATTAAGTAGGTGTTGTTTTTTTCAATGAGTAGGGTAAAGTGTCCTTATTATATTAATATAACAACTTACTGGCCGAAAACCAGAGGTGGCTGGCAAACCGGCTAGACTACCCTAGCGAGTTTATTTGATTTTAGATGTTTCGCATTACGTGGCTTAATTTTGCGCTCATCATATTATTATGAAAACAGATGAAATGATTTCGCTGTATTAGCACCGAAACCTGATTGACCTACATAAAGATCAAACCTAACCCACTTGCAGATGGCCTAGAAAGTTTAAATTTAGCATCCAGCTTGGTAACTGTGTATACCAATTCCAGAAAACACAGGTTTTTTTTATTAATTGCTTCTATTACGTAACGCCTATTAAAATTATAAGAGCGAAAAGTCTTTTTTCTCATTGTCAGGTCGCGTCGTTGGAAAATAGTTTCAATTCATGACGAAAGGTTGTTATCAGATTATAGTTTATCGGGTTATTCGGGTTTGTTTTAAATTTCTAACACGTAAAAAAAGTAATTTATAATGCTATGTATATTTTTAGTAAAATATATTCCTTTTTACTTTTTCAGTTCGTTTACGTCCACAGCTGTAGATGGGCTTCCTCTTAAAAGAACTTGGCAAGCTAGAGTCATAGAGGGATATTGCCATAATCATCATAATGACTGGCGGATTGGCGATCGCAGTAAGGTGGGTGAGTACCCTTGAGCTGATAGATGCTGCTGCCCATCCATCACCTATATGTCCCTTAGTCGCCTATTACGACACCCGTCGGAAGACATGGGGTGGTATACCTACCTACTCTAAGCCGGAAAACACACGGCAAAAAACAATATAAGTGCATCGAAAATATAGTATTTCAATCTGCATATAATTTATCTTACGTTAGTGAAGATAATTCTGTTTATTTTTTATTATTTACGAAGTATAAAATCATATTATAAAAAAACGTAATAGAAGCACGCTGCGAGGCCCTACTCACCCCACCGGTACACAGAGGGGGGCGGTCACCCAATACTGGCTGTATTGGCTGACGACATTATATAAAATAAACATCTATTTATAAATATTTTTTGTCAAAATATTTTCCACAGAAATGTATTCACGAACTTAAGCATAATAAATTATACACTCAATTGTTAAAGGAAACCTTATAAATAGGAAAACATTTTCATGTTTCTTGCTTGTACCGGTTGACTACATTATGCATAGCCACGTGCCAATCGAGAAAGAAAACTGAACTGAAAGCAACAGAATCGGTAACACGTTGGAACTTTTAGTTCAGTTTACCAATGTAGACAGCTAAACTTACATTTCCGTGTAGAACAAATATTATTTTCTTAAGAAATAAAATTCAAAAACGTCCGTTGCGTAGCGGTGATATATCCGCTATAAATCTACGTACGTAGGACGTGGGTTCTATTTCCGCACAAGAAACCTTTGTGTAAAATCTGAGTGCAAGCGCAGTGACTATGGAAAAATCCCCCCTCAGGGAGAGCTATGTTCAGCAGTGAAGGTTATATGGGCTGATGTATGATACAACTGTCTGACATATTTAGGATTTCAGATGGGTATACGCTGATTCGAGCGAAATAATAGAACTACGAATTACTGAAAAAAATTTAGTGCTATATACACGGGTAGCGAATAAGTAGTACAGACTCAGAGTTTGGTTATTTTAATATTTCCTGTAACAGTTTTATGAATTTCGCAGCCTAGTACCTACAATATATGCCCACAAAGTAAAAATAACAAGATATAATCCAACAAGTCAATATTATTAGTTAGCTGAAGATAGGACTAGAATAGTTTATATCAGATACATTTACCATGTCATGTCGTATGGGAGTCTCCTCTGGGGAAATTCGTTACTTAAAACAATTTGCATATGGCAAAACAGATTTGTGTAAGAGCAATTTTCTGTCTCGAAACTGGGTTTCTCTTAGAGAACGTTTTAATGAATTAAACAAGCTTACCTGGTTACATTGCAATACATAACACTGTTATGTATATAAAGATGACGCACGCAAGCTTGTTGAGATAAGCGACACGATGCCCAATTTAGAATTATATGCCTTATAACGGCATAACATTAAATATACAATGTAATATTACCCACGGTGTCGGTTAGGTCAATTAGCTTCTCGCCCATCGAGAAGATATGTCTTTTGGTAGTTGTAATTTGAATTGGTTTCGAATAATTAAAAGAAAAAAGCCAATATTATAGATCTAAATAAATTTTGATCTTATCAAAAGTATCTCGTGTCTTTCCCGTCTTCTGACCACTCACTACAAAATATTTATATAACTATTGTTCGCCCAGTAGTGGAAATTCGATCATAATTAAAAAATATACATATTAGCATTCTGCACTTCGATTTGTTCCTCGAACGGCCCACTGAGTTCAGTCCCACCAAAAAAATTCCCCGATTGTCCCGGTTTGTATGCCTCGATTGTCCCTAAATTTATATTTGTATTAATTTTTCCTAGTATGTCCCGATCGCTATTCTTGCTACGGCCAAGTCTTCATAAGTATAATTTTTTTTTTCTAGAACATTTTAATACAGTCAACCAAAAAAGAGCTATGAAAACTTGTTAAATATATTATATCTTGTTAAAGAAAAAAACAGAGTCACATATGAAACTATATTCGCTCTAATCAAATCGCATACTCCTGATTGGAGTCCGATTTCATTTAGAACGGATTATAAAAAGGCAGCAATGAACTGAATGCCATTCAGAATATCTTTCCACACGTAATATGCAAGGGATGCTACTTCCATTTTAGGCAAGCTGTTTTGAAAGTTCATAAAAAAATAATCTTAAAATAACAGCTCCCATCTGTAATCAAAAGTGATGGTTGGTTTTACAATATTGTCCAAAATATGAGTATATTGAGAAATTTAATGACTATATTATTTCGTCTTAAATATAAAAAGGAAAATTGGATGTTTTTGAAGACGTTTAAAAATAACCCATATTATTTTAATTAAATAGACGGTGATCAGATTAATATGTTTCGAGGTATAATAAAAAAAAACAGTCAATTGTTAAATTTATTTATATATTTAAAACTCTTAAACTATCATTAAAGGTACTGCGACAATGTTCATTATAAAATATCCTTTTGATGAACATTGTCATGTTGTTCATGTAATTTTTCTTAGAATCGATTAGATAAAAGTAATTTAATATTTGTAATTAGCATAGATGTTTACTGAGCGGTAATTATGGTAAGTTGAATGATAGTACTGCAATTTTGAGTACTCATATTTTAAAACTAGACAACAATTATCATTGATTGCGGGTAGATTTGAAATACATAAAAAAAACTGTTCGACTATCAATTTCGTCAATTATTATCAAAGACCTTGAAAACGCCAGTTTTATAATTATTTTGTATATAGGTAATGCAATGTTATTTATCATGGTAAATTTACAAAACGACAAAAATACCCACAAAATACATTAAAATAAATACAGTTGAACTGAGAACCTTTTTAGAAAATAAATAACTACAAAATTTTGAACACTATTATTGTTGACTGTTCATAAACATGAGTAGTTAGTCGGGACGTTCGGGGAATGAAATTACCCAGAGGGACGTAGAAGGATTTTTTTGGAATGTGGGACAAAATATCGGGACCATCGAGGAACAAACCTGCACTTCTCTAAATAAACTATAAGTGAGCAAATTTCATACTCCTCCGTCCGCGTATTTTTCGCAAACATTTTTATAAATAAATTAATCCGTTTGAATTGGTAATGATTCCGCGTTCGTTATATCTGTAAAACGGTATTGAAGCATGGAGGGCGATTATTCGCACTAATTGGAACGCGAGTTTTCGAAAAACCGTGTTATCAGATAATTTATATTGATTTGCATTTTAATGGAAAACATATTCTTCAATTCATCATCAGCTCGTATAACGTCCACAGCTGAGATATCCCAAGGGAGGGTTTTTGGCCCAGTTTCCACGCTTGGCAGGCGGGTTGGTGACCGCTGTATTATGTTATAATACATACAGGGAAACGATGCTCACTTGGTTTGCGGTTGTCATAGGTGCTTTCTGAGGCACAAAGGGTAGTCGCTTAACCAACCAGATCCGGAAAAATATCTCAAATTTTACAGAAAGAGTCTGGTCTAGTGTGGGGGATCGAACCCAGGATCTCTGAGACGTAAACCGGGCCTAGGTCTTGCTTTTTCTACGTCACTCCGGTTTTATATTTTTGCATTTTTATTCACACATTATGACATTCTTTTCATTATTGGAGACTGGTGCCTAAAGTAGGCTTGTGACCTGTATTTCGTTGATGACCTCTATTTTCACCAGGACTATGACAACCTTCGTAGCGTAGTAGTATTTAGCTCGCTTTAAATCTCGGAGGTCGTGGGTTCGATCCCCAGGCCGGACGGGAAATCTTTGAGTAAATTCTAAGATTTATTTCCGGGTCTGGTTGGTTGAGGGGCTACCGTACGTGCTTCGGAAAGCACGTTAAGCGCTTGGTCCCGATTGTTATAACATCATCTTTAATAATCGTATATCGAGGAATGGGCAGTAGCGTTTCCTCGTGTGGTAATTGGCGGTTGGTCGCCAATCCGCTGGCCAAGCGTGGTGACTATGGCAAATACGGCTGATGATGATGATGATGATGAATACTTTTCCTTTGTAATTGTTAGGTACTGTATTATTGAATCTACATCAGTGATAGTAATAATGTTACGTGAATAGCCTCCAGGGCTCCACCATTTAGTATTTACAGATTTATAAGAATATTATAAAATAATATGTTGTAACTTAATATACAACTTTCTAGTTAGTTGATTAAGTAATGAGGTGTTGGTGGTTAAAAAAAACTAACTTATTGAAGTTGAAGTTTTTTTTGTTTTGTTACATCATTTTTATAGTCTCGTTTGGTTAGTTTAGGTCAAGTGTCATAATAATTAAGTAAATATAATAATTATGCGCGTTCGCTGAAACTGGAAATTTATTTAACAATATGAGTGGCACGAAACTTGATCTACTTATAATTCTAGATTGTATAATTTTTCGGTGACATAGGTATAAATATACACATATAACATACTATATAAATAGTAAATACCTTATTATAAATAATAACAAGTAGAGAGTTTAGTTTTGAGTGTAAAAGTGAAAGTTGTGCATGTGTAGTGTGTGTGTGAGAGGACCGGGTGTGAATGGTTATATGCAGTTGTTTTTGTGTTTCATGCCGGTATTTTTAATAACTGCTCAGTATCATTGTAGTTCCGTTTGACAAGCAACACAAATTAAAGAGCAAAGTGCTCACAGTCTTGTAATAAAACGAGTAAAGACATACTAGGTATTGTGAAAAAATGGGGGTTGTAACACAGAGGGAGGTAGGCACGCCCGTAGGGGTAGAGGGTGGTGGCGCGGTATTATAGCTACCTACATTTTGCTAACATTCAACTCACTCTGAACAGAATTAGCGAGGCTTTCCAGTTTAAAGCTAGCACAATTACAGATTTCAGAGTAAGTTAACCTTAAGCAACACAAGACGGAACATCACGGAGCGATAATGAAAAAACTGTAAACAAGAATTTCTATGAATAAATGTGAAACTAAAAATAATTTTAACAAGTAGGGCCTTCTAAAGGAATCATGTTTCATTCATAATTTATTTCTACAAAGCCAATTTTAAACATTACTAGCTTCTCGCGCGGTCTGTGTGGTGTCCGGACGTAAAGAATAGAACCATCCCATTCTTTCCCGTGGGTGTCGTAAGAGGCGACTAAGGGACATTTTGAGACCGTGCGTAATATAAGGCACCGAAGATCATCGCATGGTGGTGCGGAAACCACCAACAATAGCATTCCCAAGGAGGGTTGGTGTCAGGCTGGCGGCCGACTATAAAACAGTTGCCAAATCCCAAAGTATACATGTAGATGGATGGAGAGGGAGAGGAAGGCCAAAGAAAAGATGGATAAATTGTGTGAAGAGTGATATGAAAGAAAAAGGAGTTAGTGATAGTGTGACGGGTGACAGGACAGAATGGAATAAACAAACGTGTTGCGCTGACCCCAAGTAATATGGGATAAGGGCAGGAAGAAGAAGACTAGCTTCCCGCGCGCGGGAACTTCATTATAAAATATAGCCTATTTCATCTGGGGATAGTGTAGCTTCCCAACGGTGAAAGAATTTTCAAATCGGTCAAGTAGATTATTAGATATTTCCTCTTTATAATATTAGATAGAAGATGTTTTTGATCAAACAAAACCCTGATAATATCCTGTAGTTTACCCCTTATTTATTTTTTTGTAAATCTGAACAGTATTAGTTCGATTTACAGCTCATATAAGATAGTTACTTAACTTTGCTTATTGCGCTCTCTCAAACGGTAGTCCGGTTGATCGACTTCGACAGACTTCGACTTCGATAATTGCCACTTCACTCTATTTATCGGCTTTGACCGACATTCTATTTCTCATGCTGCTGGTTGAGCTTTATATACGAACATTGTATTGTATAATAAAATAATTTACAATGCAACAATTCCATTGACATTTAACATGTTGTAATATGATACATAAATTAAATAAATATTACGAATTGATTAACTTTTTTTTATTGTAACTATAAGCATACCTATACAAGTAGAATGTAAACGTAATTAATTTACGCTTATGCTTATGTTTTTATGTTATGTGTATTCTTACGGCTTTTATAAAATATGGAAAATAAATGTTTTTTTTTAATAGTAAATACTGTTGCATCAATGAAAAAACAAAAAAATATGATATCTATGGTGCCTTTCTTTTGAGAGCGATAACTAGAGCAGACTAGAAGTAGAAGTCATTTTGTAGTTAATGAATAATTAAAAAGCTATTAATAAAAATGACCAAATTACTATATAGTGACTCATGTAGTCACATCAAATAATGTTTTTTTTTCGGAGGGACATATACTGGGGGACTTTTTTTACCGTCTTGATAATAATATGGTGTGTTGTGTAAGTCGAATAGAATCTATAATATACCACAATATATTTGTACTAATATTTCGGTAGAGTTTCGAAAATCTCATACCTAAATTACATAAAAAAAATATAAAATTAAAAGCGCGTGCATAATAATAAAATAGGTGCTTATAATACCTAGCCTGCAATTACACCTGAATGAATAGTGTGAGTGAAATAGCGTAACTACCGACCTAGGTACGCATTTTTACCGTTTTTTACAATTTTCACTATGTCAGTAAAAATAAAAAAAAATCACGCCCTATTATAGCAAGACGGTAAAAACAGTCACCCAGTTTAAGGCACGATTGGTATTTACTTCACCGTACATAAAGGCGAGCAGTGCTCCAGCCTTTATAAATGGATCGATAAATGTGACCGGCATAGTTTATATGGTAATTTGTACTAATATATAAAGCTGAAGAGTTTTTGTTTGCTTGATCAAACTACTGATCCGATATGAAAATTTATTTTAGTGTTAGTAGAAGTAGTTGCGTGGGTAAAACCACGAGCGGAAGCTAGCTACATAAACTGTTACTAAACTAAATTATTATAATGCAGTTGAGTACACTGCGAGAAGAGACCGCTCTCGCAGTTACCTGAATGCTAGTCCGTCAAGTGATAATAATTATACGTCAGCTAGTGATAATAATATAAATTCCTATGACGACGAAGGTAGGAAAATATACCCGGTGGGATTCGTACAATTCGTTTTGCTCTTTGTTTGCTATTGTCAAGGATGAGTGTACCCAGGACATCCTAAAAGCTATAAATCTATTTGAATAATGTTGTTTGTGACATCCTGAGCAAAACCGGTTGAACAAGAGAAGGCGATCCATACAATTTTCATGGATGCCTCATTATAAATATTGATTAGCTAATCATTATTCAACATATTAGTCTCATTAATAAACCAAAAAAAAATAATATTATGTACATATTATTTACTATAGATCTAATTTTTTATGATGAGAAGCTAAGTAAATTCCACTCTTGTTTAACAAGTAGCTGGATACATTGGAATTGACTAAGGTACTCCCCGTACTTTAGTCAGACAAGCAAACAAATAGGTACTTAGTACTTTTTTCTGAAAGTCTACTCCTTGATGGGCTAAGAAGGTTAAATATTACTTTATCAGTGATCAATGATTCCCAAAGTGATATCGGCAAAAACCCAGGGGTTCAAGGGAGGGTCGGATGGCTTATGCGTACCCGGCCCCCGCCATTTGCGGATCGAAGGAGTGTCCGGGGGGTTTTAGTGGTGTAGGGTCCTCTCCTCGTGGTATGAGTTTAGCATACCACGCTATGGAGAGGGCGAGTCCCACATATCCCACCGCCAGCGCGCGAATACTCTGCAGCAGCGGCGGTGGGAATGCGTAAATGCATTTACGCCCGGACAACAACAAAAAAAAAGTTCACAATATAAGTGTATCATAAAAATATAATTAAATAATACTCATTCAGAACGTATTTTCATTTATTAAGTACCTATATACAATCAACCTTTACATAACATTTCGGTCATTCGAGCCGGATCTGAATCAGTGACCTATGGATCTACAGTCCACCGCTACATGACAATATTATGAACACTCAACTCCACCCAGCGCACAGTTGAATAATTCCATCCAATGCTATCAATTAATTAATAATGATAGTAGTAGGTATTTGTAAATAATTGATGATTAATCATCATCATCATCAGCCCGTATAATGTCCACTGTTGAACATGGGCCTCCTCCCGAGGGAGGGCTTTTGCCATAGTCACCACGCTTGGTAGGCGGGTTGGTGACCGCAGTATTATGTTGTAATATATAAGGAAACGCTACTCAATCGTATACAAGGGATCAGGCGATCCCTTGTATACGATTGATATAGATGATGTTACAACAATCGGGACCAACGGCTTAACGTGCTTTCCGCGATACGGAGGTAGGTCCCTCAGCCAACCAGACCCGGAAAGAAATCTTAGAATTTACTATAGATTTCTTGTCCGGCGTGGGGATCGACCCGACGACCACCTATGTTTAAAGCGAGCCAAATACCGCTACGCCAGGGTTGTAATTGATGGTAAATATAATGTTTATTTCGTACCATAAGATCTCCAACCTCCGTGAACTTACGGGCTTATTTTAGTCTCGGAGGTCGCCTTTTCTTTAGGATGGACATAAACTTTTGCTATTACACTGAGCAAGACTCCAGGCTCATTAAATGGTTTAAAAACTATAAACCAAGCAACCGACGTGCGCTCTGTGGTATTTGAATCTCGGCTTGGGGCGGAATTTACAACAAAATTCATTTTTTTGACATGTATATATATTTTTTTAATGAATCTAGATCAGAAATTAAGGAATCAATATTTGTTCTATTTTCCAGTCTAAGATTTTCAAAAAAAAAAAAGGGTTTGGCTCACTGTAAATCGACGTTAGTGCCGGATGACGTCATTGCTACGTTTGTTCGACGAAGTTTCTAGGTCAGAGTTGAAAATTAAATAAAAAATACCTGACATTTGCTTATGTTAAACTTAAGTAGCAAACTTAAGTGTTTTAATATTTTTAATAGGCAAAGGTAATATTTCAGTCAGTAATAGTCCGCCGGAACGACGACGTCATCGCGCATTTTTTATTTTGGTAAAAAAAATCCTGGATAAAAAAAATTTTTTTTGGATCAGAATTCAAAAATAAATAAATGTTATTTTTGTTTTAGGGAGTTACGAATTTTGAACTGTTATAAATTATGATTTTTCGTTTTTAGGCAAGTTTAATACAACTGTCTCTCTACTTTACGGTTCGCAGGCCTCTCGGGTTGATATAAATAAATGACTGGACTATATTCCATCAGTATTAATACCAAACGTAACATAAATATTTGAGACTTATGTTTTTATTTGTTTAAAGTTTCCCTAAAGTAGACGGCAATTATTAATGTAGGTATATATATAGTGCCAGACAACCTCCGTAGCGTAGCGGTATTTGGCTCGCTTTAAATCTCGAAGGTGGTGGATTCGATCCCCACGCCGCGCGCCGGACAGGAAATCTTTGTGTAAATGCTATGATTTCTTTCCAAGTCTGGTAGGTTGAGGGACTACACTCCGTGCCTCGGAAAGCACGTTAGGTCCCTATTGTTATAACATCATCTATAATAATCGTATATCAAGGAACGGGCAGCAGCGTTTCCATGTGTGGTACTTACAACATAATACTGCGGTCACCAATCCACCTACCAAGCGTGGTGACTATGGGAACTCTCCTCCGGGAGGAGGCCCATGATAGCAAAAACACGCAGGTTTGATTTCATTGTAATCTGTCATTTCTACTTCAAAGGGAAAAGTATGCGTAGGTACATTGATTGTATAAGCAATTACTACAAAGTCACAGTGTACAATTTTAGACGTATTATCACAACACAGGTAGTGGATGTATAAATTGGGAGAGGCACTACTAATGAGCTCATTATATTGTATTATTGCAGCTTAATTAATTGTGAAAAAAAAAACATTCAGTAGTACCTAATGATATGACCTACCTGATTAACATCATAAGTTATAAGTGTCTACATAACAATATTAGTATTTTTCAAAGGAAATTATGATAGTTCTATAAATAAAATACAATTATTTTATGTCAAATATTATAGACATCAAGTGTGTCATGTACATTATGTCTGTGTATATTTTTCAGTCTTCAATCTTTTTAAATACCTACTGTTAAATATTCTTCTCAGACCTAAATATACTTTTTTCTTGTAAAAAAACGTTTACTTAGTACACTTACGAACTAATGTTTCTGAAAAAAATAGTTCATCAGTCCTTATGCTTTTGAGATCCCGTATATAATGGGATCCCGTATATGACAACCTCCGTAGCGTAGCGGTATTTGGCTCGCCTTGAATCTCGGAGGTCGTGGGTTCGATCTCCACACCGGACAGAAAATCTTTGTGTAAATTCTAAGATTTCTTTTCCGGTCTGGTTGGTTGAGGGACTACCCTCCGTGCCTCGGAAAGCACGTTAAGCCGTTGGTCCCGATTGTTATAACATCACCTATAATAATCAACATAATACTGCGGTCACCAACCCGCCTGCCAAGCGTGGTGACTATGGCAAATACCCTCCCTCTCGGAAGGAGGCCCATGTTCAGCAGTGGACGTTATACGGGCTGATGATGATAATGATATATAGGCGGTAACATTTTTTTATTTAACTTAATAGAGTATTGTAAGTGCATCGACCCCAAATACTGTGGCATTATGTAGTGTGTGTATGTGTAATGTTAAAAAAAGTTTTAAAGCAGAGCACTGAACAGTATTTTATTGATGTATTGTAAGGTTTTAACCATAAAATATAGGTTTCATCTGTTCGACAATAAGCAGAAAAAGTGCAAAAAATCTATCTAATTTAACCAGTACTTATTCGCGAACTTTTCTTTCCTTTTTTCCGAATCGTAGTTATTGACTGCGTGTAGAATTACACAAATATATGTTACTCAAATATCGTTAAAGTTCAAGAAAACCATCAAATACAATCACAAATACAACATCCAAACAATAGCTAAAAATTTAATAAAATTCCATCCAATAAAACAGTAACAAACAAACTATTCTAAATTGCTAGCGCTTCTGCGGGTCGAGAGTGAGGGTTCACGCGCGGGTATATTTGGAGAAGGTTACATATCGAGCCCGGTGTCATGCGTGTTCGCGGAATCTATAGGTGGTGTAGGGAAACCAGGCGGCTGAAATTGACAGACTGACACGATGATAATTATTAACAAGTTCATGCTGTTCACACAACATGGACATGGATGTTAATAATTATCTTATTAGACATCATGGATTATGTAGTATGACGCCGTCAACTTCGTCATAGGTTGGACTACTGCTCATGTACCTAAATTTCATTAACCACCATGATTGAAAGGATGTGTCAATATGTGTACCATACCAAAATGAGTTTAAGTATAGGAGTGTAAACTTTTATTTATATATTTTTCTTATATCGTCATCCCCTTCACGGTAAAAACGTTTTATTAATGTTAGTTATATAAATGGTATTTTATATGTTTTGATACAGTAACATTATGGTGACGTGATTATTTTATTTATTCTCAGAAAGGAACTAAATTGTTTAAAATTCAGATCTTTTTCTTGTACATTTGGGATTTTTGGGTAATTATCCGGGTAGAGATCATTATCTTTATTGCCTTGTTTGTATATGTGTTTGGAAATAAAGGGTAGTTTAAATTCATTATATTATAAGAAAGAATTGTTAATTAATATGTAATGTGTATATTTAACATAGTGGAGTGTGGATTGCACTGCATACTTCAAGTAAACATCAATTAGGTACTTACGTAATACATTTTAGATACTAGCTAGACTTAAAAGATTGTGTGAGAAATAGAAGAAGGGAAAAGGAAGTTAGTGATAGTGTGACGGCTGACATGATAGAATGGAAGAGACGTAGTAGAGCCAAATAAATTGCGATAAGGACAGGTGATCATGATGATGATGAGACAGATCTTGGCAAATTAAATAGTGAATTAATCAACTTTTTATTTACTGTGGATAGAGTAGATATACTTATAAATGTACAAGATTAATTAGGGTCGATTTTTTATTCTTCTTATAAATTATTATCAGATACTTAGCTGTCCTAATAATTTAACTGGTCAATTACTAATGGAATAGAAATGAGAAGTAATTCATTGCTAGGTATCGATCAGTTTACTGTCTGAGAATTTTTCGCAGCTGTCGCTTTATAGTTCTCGGACTTCGAGTCTACGAGGGCATCGGATGGTTTCTCCACGAACGATTTCTCCATGACTATGTTCACGCTAAATAGACGAGACCCGTTTATACAATGTCTTAGTTGTTAAATCGAGTGATATAATAACTTGAACTTTGTAATAAAAAATATGTTATTATATTAATAACATATTTTTTTTAAATTTTTCATTAAGTCCTAACTACGAAACGCTGCTGCCCGTTCCTTGATTATTATAGATGATGTTATAACAATCGAGACCAATGGTTTAATGTGCTTTCCGAGGCACTGAGGGTAGTCCCTCGACCAACCAGACCCGGAAAGAAATCTTAGAATTTACACAAAGATGTCTTGTCCGGTGTGAGGATCGAACACACGAACTCCGAGATTTAAAGCGAGCCAATTACCGCTACGCTACGGAGGTTGTCAGAACACTTTAATAGCATAAAACTGAACTAAAGATACCGACAGAATTTTTAGTATATTTAGTATATTTTTTTTACATAACCACTAGTCCGATTGTCTGTCTCCGATCTGTACGTTGATAAAGATAAAGATGCATTTATTTCTATGAAGCATGTGTTACATGCTTTCATGTGGTGTTACAATTATAATAGTTTTAACATGTATCAGGCGTACAAAATTACTTAAAATTAAAGTACCTTAATTTTAAAACAATTATTTATCTCATCTTTCCGGGACGCAGGGTAGGGCTGGCATGGCGGCTGAATCCGCGGAGAATCTCAAGAGGCGCAAATATAGTACCCTTGATAGTGGTTATGTATTTGTACCTTTTGGTGTTTAATTTATAAATACCTCGCAGCGGCCCTCTTAAGTGCGGCACGTTCTCCGAGTGCTGGTTTCTACTTTGCACAGCAGGTAAGCATTGCCATTCAACGTGGTAATGCTGCCAGCATTCTGGGAACCTTGCCGAGTAGAATAGATTTAGAATAGTAGTATATAAGTTAGTTTTATTTTTAATTAAGTAGTTACTTTTAGTTTGTATTTTATTCATGTTTGTTAATTATTATAAATTATTTTATATATTTGGAACCATACAATCATCTAATAAGAAATCCGTTATATTATAGCGCCTACCCTTTTAGAGATAACATTTTTTTCAATTTCTTTTTGAACAAATTTAATGTATTTTATTATAGATTTTTGGCGCCATACAGAAAATACTTCTCCACATAAGTGTCGTTCGTGAGTTTTGTAAACATAGTTCACTACCGTCTAGTCTGTTTCGTTCAATGACATTAGATTTGTGAGGAAATAATTGTAAATAAAGCTACGTTTAGAATATATAGACATGGCAGTGTTGAAGTATTGCGTTTTTGTTATGTACCAAGGCACTCTTTATATACAATGATATTAAAAACCATTACAAACAGACACTTTTATTTTATTTAATTACTAGCGACCACGGCTTTGCACGGGTGCAATGATAATATATTATACCTATATAAACCATCCTTTTGAATCACTATCTATTATAAACCGCATCAAAATCCGTTGTGTAGTTTTAAAGATCTATGCATACATAGGGACGGACAGTCAGGGAAGCGACTTTGTTTTATACTATGTAGTAATATATAAACGTTTAAAATCGATCAGTAGGTATATTGGTAAAAATGAGACGAATAATCAAATCAGTTAGAAGATAGAGGAGAAAAGTAACCTCTGTTTACACAATTAAAAGGCTTATTTACCTACCCTTTAATAATAGGCTCGGTAAAATGTAGAAAAGGCAAAACCTTTAACATTATTAAAGCTAAAGACGGCAATCATTTCATTCAACGGAACTAACGAACGGTATCTTGAGTTTTTCCAGAGGGACCGCGAAGAAATTAGTACAAAAATCCGGTAAGCCCATTCAGTAGCTAGATGTTCCGCAATTCCTTATGATTAAGTTTCCGCGGCAGACTGGATTCGATTACATTTTATCAAGAGTACTTTAACTCTAAAAATAAATTGTCTTTGGTGCCTCGACTCATCTATACTAATATTATAAAGAGGAAAGATTTGTATGTAAATATGTTTGTAACGAACGGGCTCAAAAAGAAATGGACCAATTTAAAAAATTCTTTCACCATTTGAATGCTACATTATCACTGAATAATATAGGCTATTTTTAATTATAAAGTTCCCACAGGAACGGGAGTTACGCGGGTGAAACCGCGCGCGGGAAGCTAGTTATTATATAATTTATTTTTGCGCGCGGTTTCACCAGTGCAGTTTAGCTCCCATTTCCCCAGGAACTTCATAATTAAATATAGCCTATGGTACTCAAGGATAATGTAGCATTCTAATGGTGAAAGAATTATCGAAATCCGTGTAGTTATTAAGTTTATTGATAACGACAACCTCCGCAGCGTATCGGTATTTGGCATGCTTAAAATCTCGGAGGTCGTGGGAGGGGTGGCCGGATTCCGGATAGGAAATCTTTGTGTAAATTCTAAATTTCTAAGATTTCTTTCCGGGTCTGGCTGGTTGAGGGACTTCGTGCCTCGGAAAGCACGTTAAGCCGTTGGTCCCGATTGTTATAACATCATCGATAATAATCGTATATTAAGGAACGGGCAGCAGCGTTTCCTTGTGTGTTATTATATTACTGCGGTCACCAACCCGCCTGCCAAGCTTGGTGACTACGGCAAATACTCTCCCTCGGGAGGGCACCCATGTTAAGAAATGGACGTCATACGGGCCGATGATCAGAGGCGGCGTAAGGGTAGGGCGGGCGCCCAGGGCGCCAGATATAAATAGGCGCCGCAGGCGCCCCTTTCTTTATATTTTGTAGTGGAGAGTGGAGGTTTTTGAATGGGCGCCGAAAAACTCTCGCCCAGGGCGCTGGTAGTGCTAAAACCGGCACTGCCGATGATGATGATAACGATAACATACATATAAAAATATAAATCTTCACTTTTTGTAATATTAGTATATATGTATATATCGTGTCGCCTATACTAATCCACTATTATTTTCCTTAATAGTAGTTAGTTCCACAGGACGTAGTTAAAATAATATAAGTCTACGTTCCTGAGTCATCCATATTAATCGCCTATTATTTTCCGTAGTAGTAGTTAGCATCCACAGGACCTACGTGTCGTTACACGTAGCGCAGAGCATCATGGTCAGAGGGCAACAGCCCTGACACCATCTACCCGCACCCTTTGGGTGCGAGAGACAAGCAGCCGCGTATTAGTATGGAATAGCATAATAAGCCTCTATTGAGTGTCAACTAATCTTTATTAAAAATACATTTTTTATTTTTATTGTAGGTTTGTATGTGGCTGTCAATTTTAAAGGTCGTCAGATATATCAACATTTTAATGCGACTCAGTTCTAATAATTATTTTCTAGATACGTCTTTTCAAAATACATATATGGGTAATAAAATCTTAATGAACGAACTTAATTTAACGTTATTGACTTAAAATTATAAACAAAAAACTTAATATTTATCCCCTCACTATTATTCATTAGTAATCGGAGATATTGTCATAGGCATAGGCCTATGACAATATCTCCGATTACTGAGATCGTGAGAGATGAAACAGTGTCTGTGTGTGTGATAGGTATACTTTTTTTTTATTATGTTAGCATAAGCATTTAGTAAAAACCTGTTATTTTTTTATAAGTAAGTTGTAAGTACTTATCTAGACACGCGGCAGCGTGTCAAAGCCAAGTTCAAGCAAAGAACTGGCTAGCCAGCGCCAAGTGTAATATTACACGAACCACTTGGTGCCACTTTTGACCCTTCTATAACTCAAAACTTCTTTAACGTAAACAAATAAAACTACGTGTGTTTAATTATATCCATAAGGACATGTAGAAGCCCAAATTTCATGAAGCTAGCTCAAACGGTTATAAAGATATGAAGGTCAAAAAGTCGTAAATTTTAGCACTGACTGACTGACTGACATATAGTACCTAATTCTAACCTACTTCCAGATGACCTAGAAGGATGAAATTTGGAATCCCGCTCAGTAATTGTGTGTAAGCCCAGGAAAAAATCAAAAAATCAAAAAAAGTAAAAAAAAAAAAAATGTTGTCCCCATAGAAAAAACTTTTAATTCGCTCTGTAAAACCGACCAACTGTGTGTCGTCGGCGGCGCGCGGCACCACATAATTAAACATAGAACAGAAGTAAATCTACATAAAAGAGCTCCCGAGCAACACATAAACATAGGCATCGCTTACGAATACCGATTTAGTTATTTATTGTTTTATTACATTTATGTTCATCCTGCTTCTTTCTCAACGGTGAATGAAATGATTGTCATACTATAACCACAAACGTTCTTCGTGCCTAAACCAATAACAGTATAAAAGAGTACATAGATGAGATTCAATGAATAAATAAATACTTTATTTATACCTACAACCCGTTCGCTATAAGTTTGCCGCTGTCAACTGTCACGCGTTTAGCGTTGTCTCACTCACTCAGTTCTAGTTCCAGTGAGAAAACGCTATACTGACGTCATATAATATTTAATATATAATATTTTTTAAATATTTAATAAATAATATTTTAAGGTATAAATTTGTTAGTTCGAACTCTTTGTAACTTAAAAGAAAATCCAATGTGTATGTATACCAAGGTCAAGGCAATAGCGATGTCTTATTGTTACCGATATAGGTATGTATGAATAGACTAATTTAAGAATGCTGGTTGAACTCGCTCGCGCCTTGCACTTGTACGCGCGCCCGATGCCCGCGAGGCTCACAAGCGCTATACGACTTAAAATGCGAACAAACCAAAGTATGCTGTTAGCGGCGGCGGCGCTCATTCGCGCCAGCGTCATCGTTATGCCCCGTTGTTTAGCGGAAACCCACCTATTAGATTGCGTTTTATGCTGAGTCTTGCGACTAAATTTATTTGACTAACACATTAAATCTCAATACCTGCCTTGTTTTCTTTACAAAAAGTAATGATATCCCACCAAAAACATAAATGTAAAAAAGGAAAGCCAAGTTCACTACAAAAATTAAGCTTGGCTGTGGGCTTCGCCGCAAAAAGAATGAAGATCTGAATGAGTGCCAAGTTCTATGCAAAATCGAAATATGTATTTATAGGAACATAATAACATTATGAACAAGTATTAAACTCTAATACTTTGCTTTAATGGATACCTATAACAATTGCTGTTATTTAAAAATGTGAGATCTTAAAGTAGGTTAGATCTGACTTGGCCTGTTTTTATCAGTATTCAAATGATGAATAACTTTATAAAATGACTGATGTAATGAAAACTGGCCAATTCAAATCTTACCTACTTTAAGATCTCACATTTTTAAATAACAGCAATTGTTATAGGTATCCATTAAAGCAAAGAATTAGAGTTTAATACTTGTTCATAATGTTATTATGTTCCTATAAATACATATTTCGATTTTGCATAGAACTTGGCACTCATTCAGATCTTCATTCTTTTTGCGGCGAAGCCCACAGCCAAGCTTAATTTTTGTAGTGAACTTGGCTTTCCTTTTTTACATTTATGTTTTTGGTGGGATGTGTCTTACACATGTTACCTGCTTACGTGTGGAAGAATGACAAACTAAACCACGGCATAAATAATAATATATATTAAAAACACTCCCAGATTTATTATATTTGATTAGATAATACCTGATTATAGTATTATATAAATAGATTTGATTGAAAACTGGAAAGGTCGTGCCGTGTATTAGGTCATGATATTAGTCAAGAGTATAAAGATATTTATTAATATTTTAAAAGGTTAACGAATGATTACCGATGCAAATGAGATGTGGTCAGCCATCGGTCTCGTCTATGTACTTAGTCCTTCGTGCGTTCACACCTATAGCTTATTTCCGCATTAAACAGACAATATGTTAGTTTAACATACCATTGAGAATATATTTATTCTTTAGTATAGATTTGTAAACAAGAGTTCCGGATTTAAAATTTTGCAATAGTCGTTGTCGCCGGTCATAACAGACAAAATCATTTTGAGGTTAACAGGTGACATTGTTTAGCGAATCCTACTAATATTATTAACGCGAAAGTTTGTAAGAATGTATGGATTTATGTTTGTTACTCTTTCACGCAAAAAATACTGAATGGATATGGCTGAAAGTTTGAACGGGAATATTTAATAAGCTCGATTAAAATAGAGGCAACAACAAATCACGCTCCGACGCAACTAGAAGCAAAAAAAAAACAGGAATTCAGGAATTTAAAAATTTATTATTTTATAAAATTATATTTTACTTTAAATATATTTTTCTATATTTAGTTAGAGAAAATAAATGCGTTAAGTTCTTAACTAAGGCCTTAATTAATTAACTCTACATTCGCACTAGCCAATCGCAATTTATTTACATGGCACAATATATTGTATACTTATAATTGCTGCGTCGCACATTGCATTAACAATTTAATTAAATAATACATAGGTACTTACCAATTACACATAGCAAAATTATAATTATAACACAGATACAATTCTATTAATATATAAGGTGCACAGTCATACTTTTTATCTCCGAATGGTAATAATTTTCGTCATAATTAAAGTTTAATTCTATATTAATTTCGAATTTGTCGTGTGACGTCGTTGTTGGAGTGGTCACTTATGTTTTTCTCTGCTTGACGAGTCCTTGACCG
The DNA here is from genome assembly GCA_947037095.2 of Nycteola revayana. Classification (NCBI taxonomy): domain Eukaryota; kingdom Metazoa; phylum Arthropoda; class Insecta; order Lepidoptera; family Nolidae; genus Nycteola; species Nycteola revayana. The sequence continues at coordinate 26,470,400 of OX344842.1, read as the reverse complement.
CCAGTATTGCAGCGGTCTAGCGGTTGTGCCCCCAGAGAATATCTGCACCTTAAATAAGCTGTCCGAGCTTGTACTAAAATTGAAACTAGGTAGTTTCGGAGGTTTTGTAGGATTTAGATAACTATCGAATATGTTTTGAGTCACTTTCGTCCGCGGTGTAAATGTAGTTGAAGTATACACTGGCCTTGAGGTAATAGCGTGGGGAATTGATTTAGTTGTCGCTGTTGTACCATCTGTTCTAGACGTGAACCAGGAATATGCTGTTTTGGGTCTGTTTGTTGTCCCTAATTCCCGCACAGGTGTAGATCTAGCTGTTGATGAGATCCTTGTAACAAAGGAACTGGGACTAATCGGCCTTTTTGTGGTAGTTGTTGTAGTTGTATATCTTCTATTAATTGTTGGAGTGTCGGTAACGGTTCGGTAGCGACTTGTAAAGCTACTTGTCCGCAGTGCATTGTTAGGCTTCGCAGTGGTAGTTTCAAATTTAGTTGTTATTGGGGCTAATCTTGTGGTCTTTGTGAAAGGAACCGTTGTCGGTAAAATTGTATTTCTATCAAATGTATATGGTCTTTGTGTGGTAGTAGTCATTTGACGTGCATTTGTAAAACTTGGCGGTAAAGACTGAAAACTGTTCAGAGAAGAAGGATTTGCTGTAGAAGTTGTCTCAGTAAACACTTGCTTATCCCAAGTAGTTAATGTCTTTCTGGTAGTAGTCAATTCAGGTTTAGAGTCTGAGTCTGGTGATTTGGATGTATTATTATCGTGCTTTAGTAATCTCTTTCTGAATTGATTTGTTTCTATTGTTCTCCATGGCTTCACTGGCGGCACGTACGTTGAGGTTGTGGTGGTAGAAGTAGTAGTTGTTGTAGCAGGTGTAGTCGATACCGGCGCATTAACTGTATCGGTAAACACAGGTAATTTTAGAGCATCAATGTTGTCAAACTTGTAATTATACCAATCAACTTTCTTTTCATTTATATCGAGCACTTTTCCGTAATGACCTCTAAAAATAGATCCAATAGTTAAATACGGTGGCAACAATGAGTCGATGTTATTGTAGTTGGTCACGTTGGGTCGGTAGATATTATCGTAAGCGAAGGCCCGGGATTGAGTTATCGGCATTGCAGTTTTGAATGGCATTTCACAGTCTATTAGGTACTTCTTCACATTTTGTCGGCAATGTTGCGGATACACCACCCATGCCAAGAACCCGTCGCCTTGAAGTCGTGTATGCTCTTCATGTATTTGAAGAGCACAGGTCAGATCGTCGCCGATGTCTTCGTCACGGAAGGCCGAGCAAGGTTTACCGCAGGCCTTCCCGGGCCCGCACCAGTACAGCTGACTAATCTGGAAGATGCCATGGTCACCGCTGAAGTCGTTCGTGGCAGATGTCTCAAAGCGCGATTCATGATAAGCGATGCAGACCCAGGTGGCGATATGGTCTTGCGCGATCCCGAAGTTAAGTAAGTAGTGTGCTAACTCACAGCGCGCGTACTTGCGCGTCTCAGCGACCGCGAGGAGTGCGCACGTCAGCCACGCGACACGGTTCATCGTTGCGTGCGTTTGACCGCCGGCATGCGCACTCTTTTTTACGTGTCGACCTCCCGCTGCGGCATCTATATGTGTGTCATGCCCGTATGTTTATTATGTTGTCTCAACTTGACCTGAAGCTGCGTCCTAATTCATTTAATAATGAATAGGGGCCAATATTATAAAACTATCGATTAGATTATCTCCTGCATTACAGATGTATAGTGCGATGGTGTGAGACTACAACTTTTGCCGTATATCAGTATATACTTGCCACAGGAAAGGATCAGCCTGCTTACCTTGGAGATGCATTACGAGTACCGAATTCAAGACAGAGGCACTCAACTGAGATTTTTGTACAACTGTTCTGGACTAAGTATACAGATAAGGACGTACTTAACTTCCATTTTATTTCACTCGCGTAAAAACTATTCGAGGACGCGAATACGTGTGCAAAATGAAAAATTTTCTTTTGTTCTACATTGGCGGTATAGCTGGGACACTCACACACACTGGGTACTGTGACCAGATTTTTAAAGAAGCAATTACTCATAATAGGGACTCTTTTTAGGGTTCCGTAGCCAAATGGCAAAAAACGGAACCCTTATAGATTCGTCATGTCTGTCTGTCTGTCTGTCTGTCTGTCTGTCTGTCTGTCTGTCTGTCTGTCCGTCCGTATGTCACAGCCACTTTTTTCCGAAACTTTAAGAACTATAATGTTGAAACTTGGCAAGTAGATGTATGTTGTGAACCGCATTAAGATTTTCACACAAAAATAGAAAAAAAACAATACATTTTGGGGTTCACCATACATAGAACTGAAACTCAAAAAAAAATTTTCATCGAACCCATACGTGTGGGGTATTTATGAATAGGTCTTCAAAAATGTTGTTGAGGTTTCTAATGTAATTTTTTTCTAAACTGAATAGTTTGCGCGAGAGACACTTCCAAAGTGGTAAAATGTGTGTAACTGCCCCCCTGTAACTTCTAAAATAAGAGAATGATAAATCTAAAAAAAATATATGATGTACATTACCATGCAAACTTCCACCGAAAATTGGTTTGAACGAGATCTTGTAAGTAGTTTTTTTTAATACGTCAAAAATCGTAAACCGCAATTTAGCTTTCATTCAATCAACTCGAATATAAAAATATAAAATAACATTTCATTTCATAAACATACGCTTTTTTATTTATTCTTGATATCAAAAATAGTTGTACGCACTTGTAACTGAAACGGAACCCTTCGTGCGCGAGTCCGACTCGCACTTGGCCGGTTTTTTATATGATACATCCAGTGCATAAACTAATACAGGTATGTGGAAACATGTCTGAATCAGTATACAAAATAATGGAGCCGCTGAATTCGATATTGTTAAATTGCTGTCCTCTCCAGAATAGAACGAGAGCAGTAACGATTTAACGTTTATGTATAGCCTATAAGCTATATCTATGTCTATGACTGAGTGCAATTTTCAAAATCTTTAATACTTTAAACTTATACCTTTCAAATATTAATATACAAGTATGTTTCGACGTTTGTTAGGTTTTAATTAAGTTCATCGCCTTTTAATTTGGAAACATTAGTAAAGAGGAATCAAGGAGACAATATATTAAAAAATTATTAGTATATAAGTAGTTTGATTAATGAATTGAAGTTGATACAACGTATTGATTATGTGTTACCTCTCTAAATCGGCGTATATACTCGTATATACGGCGACCTAGTTGTCTAATAGTAGCCAAAGTGGTTAGCAATTTCACTTAACTTAACGTAAGTATGTAAGGGGTCTGAACTATATACTAGAAACTATTGCAGCCATGCAGTTCACCGGGTACTCTATGTACGGAATTTGCTATCTATCTATGTTAGATATGTTAATTACCTAGATAAGTAATTGTATTATATGACGCGATAATTACGGATCAGTAGGTAGGTACTCAAGAATAGGAATGTGCAATGGGGATGATTTTATGCTAGGATAATTATAGAAGTCTTGTGGTTAATGTTATGTTTGTTACTTCACTAGTTTCCACGTAGTTCTCGATCCCGTGGCAACTTCGTGATTTAATATAACAGCTACTCATGGAAAACATTGTTTCACCATAGTTTTTTAATGATTTTATTCTTTTAGTCGGTCCAATAGTTTCGGAGCCGATTCACCATCAAATCTCGCCTCTTAATAATATTAACATAGATAATCGTTTAACATTATTTCTAGCTATTTTTTCAATAAAAGAGAAGCTGCGATTATCTGACGCAGGTAGCTAAAATCAGCCCCAGTACGTACGGGTATAGTGATATAAAAATATTAATAAAATGGGGACGAGACTTAATTACAATTAAGTACAATCTGTAAGTACTACTATGTATATGAATTTGTTCGTTTTTGCCTGAACGCACTAATCTCAGGAACTACTGGTCCGATTTGAAAAATTATTTCAGTTTTAGATAGCCCATTTATTGAGAACGGTTATAGGCTATATTTAATTACGAATATGTTCCTACGGGTACAGGAGTAACGCGGGTGTAAATATAGTGACTTTAATGTTTACTATGTATGTAGATACATAAACAGTATTACAAAATTTTATTGTGAAAATGATTTACATCGAACAACCAAAACTTTGAAATTAAGTTGAGATCCACTGACATGTAGGTACTTATGTAAAATTCTTACTCAGGGGTCAAGAGGTCATGCGGTAGCACAGTGGCCTTAGATCTCTAACTTTGTTTGAACATGAATTAATCTTAAGAGGAGGCAATAGATAAATGTGGGTTTGTTAAACAATCACAGTAATCGTAAAACAAGCTTAGTTTATCTATTTCTTTTTGCAAAGGTAAACAAAATTATTATTGCTTTATTATTGTAATATAATGTTTGGATCTATGGCTGGATGGATGTCTGTCTATAAATATCTAATAATTATAACTGTAATAGTACTTTTTATAAATAATAACTTTATTGATTCTCACACAAAAAGAAGTTGTACCTACTAATTAAAAATAGACAATAGACATATTTACAGAGAGAGATGCTCTCAAAGAGACGGCAATGATAAACCTTGACCTCAGAAGCATAAGAACGAATGTATATTATACTACAGAAGCATTTGGTCGTAAGTGCCAGTTTACGATAAAGGCACATCCGACCTTTTGCTATTCTTAACTCTAGAAATGTACAAAGCAAAATGTACCCGTAAATACAAAATATTTTTGGTCATACGAAAGAGCGCTCTTATCAGAGGTTTGAAGTCATTTTAAACTGTATTTTTTTAATGCAATTAAAAAAGTAATGATTGAAATCGTAAGTTGATCAACTTTTGTGCCACTCATATTATTAAATTTAATTGCCCGTTTCAGTGAACGCACATAATTATTATATTATTTACTTAATTATTATGACACGTGACCCTACCAAACGAGACTACTACTACTGTTGAAACAAAACAATAAAACTTCAACATCAATAAGTCCTAATGAACTCCATTGGTTTAGGTTTAGCTTTTTTTTTTTAAACCACCCGAAACCTCATGAGTTCAACAACTAACTAGAAAGTTGATCAAGTTCTTATTATTTCTCGGTCAAATAAATCGCTTTTCCTAGTTTTAAAAAACGACTAAAACATCGCAGTGTATAACTAAACAATGACAATTTTCAGTTGACCACAACTTCCAATTATATTCTATTGGCTGCAAACGATTGCTTGTAATTAACTACCTATAATAATTATACGCTGATAATTACATCCCCTGCTGATTTCAGATACTAACTAAGGCAGATTTTCTATTTATTCTTATTATTTCCCATAGAACTATGCAGCCATGTAATTTTACACTGTGATTTTTAATGGTTTCTAATATTCAGCTAAATTGTTTAATCTTGACATTATAATCGATCTATGTATTTTTTTTATATCTTTACAAAATACCTACAGATTAAAATTAGTTCAAACCAAGGCCAATCATTCCAAGGCTAAGCTCTAGAGTGAGGCTAGAGCTTACCTAGTGCCTTTAGGGACTACATTCATTTTGTAAAAAAAAAAACAATATTTAAAATTTTCAGCGGTAGACACATATTTGTACCTGTGAAAATTTACAGAAATGGATATATTAGTCAATAGTGACTAGTGAAGTAACTGTATCGACAGTATTACTCTTAGTAAGACTACTTAGCAATGACAAAAAAATGTATCGGTACAAGAAAAATATTTATAAATTACAAACAAAGAACGAAATAATATTAAATCGATAAATCGAAATAAAATGTTATTAATAAGTATTTCCTACAGCAGTTACAAGAACATGCAATTGTGTCTCATTCCCACATGAGTGCACCAATTAAAAAAGTAGACTTATAAATAACAAATTACGCTTGAGCTAAATAGTTCCGAGCTAAAAAATGTATTACCTAGACACCTCGGCCTTGAATCAGTGTTTCGTTTCCCCCATAAGCGGGTAAGAGAAATCGAACACTGTCTGCGTGCCGAATGAATCCTCCCTTCAGGCGGGGAAGGCAGCTGCCACCCTTTGAAATGTGATTACATGCAGTATGGTCATATAACAATATGCATAGTAAGGATTCGTCCGTCTTGAAACTCTTTAAAATTGATTTTAAAGACAAAAAAACAAAAAAAATAATTAAGTAATTATAAATTTATTACAAATGATCCAAGTTTATTAATGTTATACATTAGTAGGTATAATATATGGAATAAGATAATATTGAACTCATTTTCCTTTCGGGCCGTAGGTAAGTTTGAAGTACCTATTGCAGCCAAAAACGATTTCCTCGTAAATGGTAGGTATATGAATAATTACTTTACTTTAATAAAAGACTTAAGAGGTATGATAATTTTTCACGTGTATATACGAGTATGGCATAAAAAGAAAATTATGAAAAAAAAATAGGAGGTATTTGCAGCATATAGTTTCAGTGACAGCATACAATTATAGAAAAACAAGATATTGCAATACGTCGTTGTTTTTCAACACAAATGTTGTGTACAACAGATTGACCTCAAAAAACAGTGATTCTGTACACGTGAAAGCAATTTTCAAGCAATGTGACAAATGTGCGTAAAATTTTAAGCAAAGTGCTCTTATAAGACTAGAGTTATTTCAAAAAGTTAGTGAGCCGCCAGCCTGATTTCAGAATGACGGGCGTATTTTTAATCTGAGCTAATTACTTAGTATCTATGTATGAAAACATTAGCGAAGCAATGTTCCGGCAATGTGCTCGAACGTATTAAAAGCATAATCAGATAGGGCAAAAGGTTTCAAAGAAATTTCGAAACTGAAATTTAAAAATTTGAGCGCCTGCTTATTTTTTACTGGCAGTCACGACGAAATGTATAGAGGAACATTAACATCATGCCAGTATAAAATAAGCAAGCGTACATATTTAGAATTTTTAGTTTTAAAATTACTTCTGAATCTGTTTCCACATCTGATTCTGCTTTTTGGTCTGTGCGAGCACATTGCCGGAACATTGCTTCGCTTACGTTTACATACATAGATAAGTAATTAGCTCAGATTAATAATACACCCGTCGTTCTGATATCAGGCTGCCGGCTCACTAACTTTTTGAAATAACTCTAGTTTTATAAGAGCGCATTGCTTAAAATTTTACGCACATTCGTCACATTGCTAGAGCATTGCTTTCACGTGTATAGAATCACTGTTTTTGAGGTACACCCGTCAACCTGATGTAGGTACACCAAATTTTATTGTGACTGTGCCTGATTGACAGTTGCACAAAACTTCTTAAAATACAACAGTCATAATCCCTCAATCTCATCGCCAGCGACCACCCTGAGCCGAGGTCCAAGGCCCACAGGGGGCGCCATATTCCACAGGTTGCTTTGTTGTTTGTAGTTTTTAAACCATTAATTAAGGCTGGAGCTTGTGAAGTAGCAAAAGCTTCACGGCTAACTACGCAAGTCCTTCCGAAAAAAAAACGGTGACTGATTTTGGTTGTGCTGGCCCCTCCTGATGTAACTCTAGGAGAAAGACGCCTCAACTCGCACAGGTTTATGTATTGTTAATTTTACAATATGTGCCTATCTATTAGCAATAGTATTCGCTCAGTAAATTTGAACGTAATAAAAATTTAATTTTATTAGTGTGGGAAATTTAATACTCATCCATCCGCGCAATTTTCGTAGAATGACAAAGTTTTTGCTTCACGTATAAATATATAGATAGCATATCATTCAATGTAACGGTTTTTTGTCTGGATGTCATGCTAATGCAGTTCCCGATAAGTTTCCAAAAGCCACCGGAAGAGGGCCCGGGGATTGTGGGGAGTAGGCCACCTCCTCGTGGTACATATGAGTAGCGTACCAGTGTTAATGAAGAGGTCCTTTCCTACATACCCCACCGTCGCGTCGTAGAGAGAAGAAAATTAAATACTCTCTCCGCGACTAGGGTTGTCCGCTCGCCAAACCTAATAGCCGGACAGACCAGCCAGTTTGGCTAGACCGGACAACCTACATTATTAAGTACGACAAAACACGGTATACGACTCGACTGAGTTCTTTTACGTTCGGTGCTCACTCGTTTGCGAAACGTAAAAAGCCTAACAGAAGCCGGACACGCAATAAAATAAAGACTGACTATGTCCAACTTTATTCGGACGCCTGGCAACGCTATATGCGACGGGATGATCCGTGCGGTCGATGGGATGCGTTGATCCCCGGCAAAAGGTACACCTTCTTTATCTATACTAATACTAATATCTATACTAATATTATAAAGCTGCAGAGTTTGTTTGTTTGTTTGAACGAGCTAATCTTAGGAACTACTGGTCCGATTTCAAAAATTCTTTCAGTGTTGGATAGTCCATTTAGCGAGGAAGGTTATAGGCTATATTTTATTTTCAAAAAGTTAGGAATCCGTAAGAAAATTGCGATTTTGTAACCCAAGGTGTAAAATCGAAAACCTATTTATGCGTGCGCTGCAAAAACTATTGACAATATAACAAAATGATGTAGTACGGGTTTGTAGGTCTTATTAAGATCTACAAAAGAGTCCGCAAGAGCATATATATATCTAACTATCATAGTTTAGTCACAATAACCGCTTTTATGTTCATGAAAAATATTAAATCGTCTGAAAAAAGAAACTAAGTTAAATGTGTATCGTAATATTAACCCTTATCCAAATTAAGCATTATGTTATTAAGGGTATTTATGTAGAAGTAAAATACTTTTTGTTTTATTCCAATCGGACATTTTATTGAGAAATTATCACGAGTATAAAAACGCTAGGAATTGGTACCTAATAATGAGTTATTTGCCATAATAGATAAAGCTGAAGAGTTTGTTTGCTTGAACGCGCTAATCTCAGCAACTACTGGTCCGATTTAAAAAATTATTCAAGGAAGGTTATAAGCTATATTTTATTATAAAGTTTCTACGGGAACGGGAGTTACGCGGGTGAAACCGCGCGCGGAAAGCTAGTAAAATAATAACTAGTAAACTTTATGAATTGTTTTCAACTTCAATACGTAGCTATCTCAAATTATAATTAAATATGTGACCATCGAAACTAAATGCAGACTGAGTGACGTATGATATTTTAAAAAAAGGTTAATCAATAATCATAAATCATGAAGTGTGATTTATTACCTAAAATGTTATGATGTCATTTTTGTTTTTAAATTAATTAAGTATTATGAAAAGAAGGAATTAAATATAAAAATAGGTATACTAAGTATATTAATAGGCGTATAATAAGTTGATAAATTTGCACATAAGACACAGTGATATATACCTATTTATGTGATATTGCAATCAACTTTACATAAGAGGATGTTTTATATTAGGATATAATATTATAATTAGATACTTATTAGGAAAGTCTCATCGAAGTTTTAACTTCGGTAAATATCGGCCTACGCTGAAAGTTTCTTACATATTTTTTCCGTTCCGTCAATATTCTTCTTTCATTGGGCAGGTTGACCCAACGTTGGGCATGTGCGTTCCTCGAGTATGTGAACGATGCGAACGACGGAATTCTAATATACCTACTTAGAGACTTATGCATTTAATATGTCAACATAGTTGAAATTATTTATTCAAAGACTAATCCCACCCATACTCCCACTACTGCAACTCCTGTTGCGATCAACAATGTCACATTAGCACCAAGTCCAGGAATAAAATAAACTCGCAACGAATTTAATCAGACAGAGATTAGGAGGAGTAAGAACGAATTATGTTTTCACTTCTTTCCATTACAAAGCGGAGACAGTAAATATGGAAATAAAAAATAAGACATAAGTACTCTTCATTCAGGGGTAATAATTAACGGGACCAACACGTGATTTGCTGTTTTTATTCCAGTAATAGGTATTAAAAACGCTTCTTAAGGCATGGACATTATATTTGGACGCCACAAGATCCCATATAGTAAACAACTCCCGAGAAACTCTCAAGTTTTTTTACACTTCCGATGCCAAAGACTACACACACAATGAATATGATGGGCGGATTGTTCATAATTGCAGTTGAGGTTGGTGATGTACTAATTTGAAAGAGTATAATTTACTTTGGAAATTACCGTGACTAGAAATAATGGCCCGTGCTTGGCCAGCCGTTCTCGAACAGATGGAAAGAACTGGTGGAAGTGTCGCCACTAGGTAGAATTTTCACACCGATACTGCCATTACATTACCATACCTAGACATCATTATTTACTTCGCTAAGCGGATTGTAAAGCTTAGAAATTAGAAAGCTTAGTATGGATGGAAGTTGATAGCGCTTCAGAAATTTATTAACTTCTGAGGTGATCTATACATACATCGGAAAATTTCCTCCTAGCAGCTTAATCTGGTTAATGGTTAAGCCAACGGCGAAGCAACTTTGATATCCGCCGTCCAAAGCTATTACAACCAATTAATATGAACGAGCTTCTATCAGCCGTATCTTCGCTAATATTATTATATACTGGTTGAAAGCCTAAACTGATAATAGAAGATCTGAACAAAGTATGTATTATACTGACCACTACGAACAATGTTTGAAAAATTAAACTACTTAATAATTGCAAGATTTGATTGTGTCAAATTATTCTACTTATACCAGTTATAATACTTAGTCAGAACTAGAACTTCGTTTGTAGTACTAAGTTAAAAGTTACCAGTTGTGAAGCATGGGTACATATAAAGATTTTTGTTTACTTTACCTTTTTTGCCTTAACCTGTGCACTCATTTATGTTTTATCCAAATGATTTTACCAATTATCCAAAAAATTAGCGAAGAATATTTTTGACGTAAACCGTAAAGAATTAACTCAGTTTGAATCTGTGAAAAATAATTATAGCAGCTACTGCAAATTTCCAATGAAAATATGTGCAAATGCTATAGCTCTACGAGTAACAATCGTTTAATTCTTTCGTGGAAAGATTAATTTAAAATTTAATGATTGTATGCCATTTGCAACTGATACAACGGAAGTCCCGTATTTTAAAATATTCGGTTTCCGACAACAATCATCGTCTCTAGATTAAATAAATGTTACCATGTTTTATATATTTCATTTATTTATTGATATATAAATAACAAGATATATCTGAGCATTTGAAAAATTCTTTCATCGTTAGAAAGCTACACTATCGCTGGTTGACATAGACTTTAGTTCATTATGTAGTTCCCATGAGAACGGGATACGCGGGTGAAACCGCGCGCGGGAAGCTGGTGTGTTATAATGCGGAAATCATATAGCTTCGGTACGAGTTGGACGTAGAATATGAAGGTATTCCTACCATGCGCTACTCATCTAAAGAGTGGCTTCTAGACACTTTTCTTTGACTGGGTTGAATCTTAATAAAATCCATTTTCACTTTTTAGTATAAGGATATTCTGTTAAATAACACGGGTGTATGAATGCTGATGTATTATACATTTAAACCTTTCTCTTAAATCACTCTATCTTATAAAATACCGAATCAAAAGCATACACACTTACTATGTTGTGATCAGTAATTGTTTCACCAGAATTTTTATTGTCACCCCACCGAGAGTGGTTGCGCCCGCTGCCACCCTCTTGTAATCTCTGCCTTCTTGTAACCGAGAAGGTTACTTAAGAGTAACTTATTAATATATCAATAAACTACAAGTATGCAAAGTTTCATCTTCCTCCACCCGCGATATTTTCGTAAAAAGGGGTTACAAAGATTTTGCTTAATGTATAGAGGAGGATATTTTTAAATTGACATAAATAATTGACCATAATTTACCATATTGGACCATAATTGATCATAATTGACCTTAATCGACCATAATAAGTGGGAAATACATACAAAAATATTTCTCACTTTCTCACTTTGGTAGACAGGTACCTCTTGCTTGCACAACTAAAATAAAGAAGAATGTAACTTACCAACACAGGAATATAGCTCCATACCCCCTTTGAGGAGGCAGCCGTCTTCTCTGTTGATACCTTGAGTGACGTTGAGGCAGAAGCACCCATCATCGTTGTCTAGAAGCCACTCTTTAGATGAGAAGCGCTTGGTAGGAATACCTTCATATTCCACTTCCAACTCGAACCGAAGCTCAACTGACCTGAGAGAAGAAATTACAATAAAAAATATCAATGTTTTTAAATCTGGAATTTAGCATAGCGACAATAATATTTTCTATAGGAAGTGATTAAACCTTAACCTAGGATAGGTAACCATTCTTAAATGATAAATAAGGTGAAAATCTAATTACTTCTTTAGGAATAATTTCTAATCAATAAAACAAAGAAAGCTAGCTTTATTGTTGAAATTTATGAAGGGACTAGTGCATCAAGTGATGATAATATCTACTTCGCTGCTGCAAACGAGTTCTTTTTCTGAATATAAATTAAAATTGCTACGCCGTGCCGTGCGTTGATTGAAGTAAGAAAAAAATATCCCGTGAGTTGTTATTATACAAAATTTGGTTCAATCGCCTCCCGACTGGTTTCAGCTACGGTAAGAAAACTCTATGATGATTAGTAATTTCCGTAGAAAGTATTATAGTGTGTAATTGTAAGCGCAAATACAGGTGCACTCTCAAAATCCGGTGGGATGTGGGTGGAACGACGGAATAATGCTTTTACAGTTAGGCGTAAGACAGCCTTACCTTCGGACTTTACTGGTGCTTAGATTATTCTACAGAGTATATTGCAAATAAAAAGTACCTATTAACCTGGCTAGCTTGCATGAAGAGACATGCATGTGGAAGAAGCAAAAGAAGTATGTCAGTATCGTGAGAGGTGGCGTTCCTTTTTCTCTGCCCCTATGAGAGAATTGCATGACGATATGTATGTAGATAGATATCGTAGATCATTTTTGCTCGACCATGATTTGAATCCGGCTCCTCGTTAACTACTGTCATACATTATCTACCCGTAGCAATATATGAAGGATATAAGATTACAACCCCATAGGACAACACAGGCACCATATAGAATCAATAATCATTAGTGATAATTAACACTATGTTGGAAATTCAGATACAATATAATGCAGATAGGCATAGAATGAATTGTAATTACTTAGTTGCATGTAATTATGTACAAGTAATTATAATTAATTAGTGACTAGTTAACGTTCACAAATGGCCGCATGGAAACGTGCTCAATATTGTTTATTTGAGCTAGAATATAAAAAAATATAGTTACATAGATGAGGTAATAAAATACGAATCTTTCAAATACCACTCGGTTAAGCTATTTGAGTTCGGAACAGGGAAAAGAAGTACTTATTTTTTTTAAAATTTCACCTACAGTGGTAAGGTAAAGTTATGAAACCGCCATTCACACATAATAATAACAATAGTATTTATTTCATAAAGGTATGACTTACACATACAATAATGTTTTTTACAATAGTCCAGAAAGACACAAGATTTGAAACGTTGGCACCTGTACTAGTGAATTTACTGTATCACAGGTGGCAGCGCCTTCCATTAATAGAAAGTAAACATGGTTAGACTAATACAAATACATTTTTGTGACATACATCTTCAAAGCAAACTTCAGCGAAAACTATCCTAAGAACAAGCTAGGTGCCAAAATACTGTATCCACTTGATGTCCAATTATGGGACTCATTAGAGAAATCTCAAAATCCGGCATCCAGATTCTCTGTGGGCAATGTGCTGGCGGGGACGGTTCACAAAAGATTCAAAACCGGATGGAAGAGCCTGTACGAAAGTACACTCGATCAACGTAAGATAAGATCAATTAATCTGTCAAATCAATTTCGACATGTTTTATACAAGTACAAAGGTTTGCTTAAGTTTTTTTTTCCTACAATACTTATTTCTAGCTAACTCCCGGAACCTATTAATTGTTACTTTACGTCACAGTTTAATTAAACGAATGACACTATTACCTATAATTATAATACGGGTGATACAGGAGGACATAGGCGTACCGAAGGGGGAGGAGGTAGGGGTGTGCAGCGATCAGGCCGTATTCACATATCCACATTATTGTGGTCACTGATAATTACTAGCATGTGTTTAAAAACAGTTCGTTAACTGTAAGCTTTGCCAAAATGAAAGCACTAGGTATATGAAAGTCATCAAAGCATCAGACACCCATAGGGTGAGGGAGTCTATTGACTCGTCCGCCGACAAACACCCCATAGGGCTATTCATAAAGTTTGAAGCAGAATTAACGTATTTCGATATTTGTTAGTGACCGATAACAGAGTGGACTAAATGAAGTAATTATAGGTTATCTGATGGCATATTACTCTGCAGTGACGGGCTTATCTAGTATTTAAACGAGTAGCACCAAAAACCTAGTATTAAATAAAATACAAATTGCCAAACGAACGATAGCTCGAGAATTTTCCATCTGTCGGTCTCCAGTGATTAAATTTGGAAATTTTGTTTTCGGCCCAGTGTAATTATAAACCAAATATTTAAGATAAAATGCACAGGTTTCGAATTAATATATTCAATATTGCGAGTTCAGCATCACATACAGATTCGCTGATATTTTAAGAATTATCGAGAAATTTGTTTTTATAATAAAATTAAAAGAATTACAAAGTTAAAAATGCGCTTATAAAGTAATTATATATTTAGGCAAACAATCAAGCTACGTTCAACGCTGAGTAAGAGGTCAATAATCGAATCCGACTTGGGTGGGCAGCATTCGGGAAACTATACTCTTAAAAATAACTCAGTGCCTTATTACGAAAGTCTGCAACCAATGGGTGTTAGTTACAATGACTTATGAATATGACACGTGGTCTCTCACAGTGTGCCTCATAAGAAAGATCAAAGTCGCTCAGCGAGCTTGGACACAATCTTTCAGAGACTCAGAAATCAAGAGATCTGCAAAATACAACTACATAGGAGTAGCTCATAGGATGTAGCATGCTGAAGTAGTAATAGCCAGGGCCAATAGCTGAAGAACTGACGGCCAAACTGTCTGAAAAGTTATCCACTGGATGCAGCGTGTGACGTGCGCCTACATTGTGGACCAATGACTTCAGGGTAGATACCAGTGGAAGCGGGACACTAGTAGGTAATCGTGATCACTGCAAATTGGCCTTTGTTCTTCTGTGGACCTCTAGGCAGATATGATGATGTAGGTAAATCGTCTCAATTATTATTTCGATGTTTAAGTGATATTTACTAGACGTCTATTTTATTTAAATGCTAAGATGTTCAGAAATTGCCGATTTTTTTTTGTTTTTTTTTTATGTATGCTAAGGGTCTTTTAGCCGCCGGAAAACTAACACTCAAAGTTTCCTCTGTATAGCCATATGCCCTACATACGATAAAGTACATAATGTATTAAAGTTACTGGTAAATACTATTAGCGTTAGATACATCTCGTCGAGTTAATGTAGAACATTGGAATAGTTCAATCACTGGAGTGGAAACTACTCCATTAAGTTGAACAATTACTGTTTGATAGGTGATTAGTTGGACATAAGAGTAAGTTCTATAGCTGCGACTAGTTATATTAGTATAGATTTAAGTCTTAATCTTATGCAATCAAAATATCAAAAGTCGCTTTAGGTTTAATAATATGCCAAACAATTTTGAGCATTCAAATCACATAGGATCGGTGTACAGTTATATTTATTAACCCTATTTTATTATATTACAATGATTGTGACAAACGCTATTCTTCATAATTTAAATCAGAATCAGAAAAATTACTTAATGTATCGCACTGGATTTTAATTCTTACTAAATTTTAACGACTGTACTATATTTTTGTGTGTATGCATAAAAGAGTACAGAGTTGACGGCACCAGGATTTTTTTTAAAGTGTTGAGTTTACAATCCGTATCTGCTATGTTTATATATACACATACGAGGTACTCAATCAGACTGAGAGTGCCCCTATCGGTTTACCCTTGCCTATACAGTCTGTGTAGCAAAATATTGAAGTACAGATAGGTTATCCTTACTAATATCTTTACTAATCTTTACTAATATTATAAATGTGAAAGTAACTCTGTCTGTCTGTCTGTCAGTCTGTTACTCAATCAGGCCTTAACTACTGAAGCGATTAAATGAAATTTGGTACAGATATAGTCTAGAGCCTGAGAAAGAACATAGGCTATATTTTATTATGAATTTGCCACGGGAACGGGAGTTACGCGGGTGAAACCGCGCGCGGGAAGCTAGTGTTAAATATAATTCTGTGATGCAGGTACACCTTTTTTTTTCATTTACGCATTCCCACCGCCGCTGCAGCGTATTAGCGCGCTGGCGGTGGGATATGTGGGACTCGCCCTCTCCATAGCGTGGTATGCTAAACTCATACCAAGAGGAGAGGACCCTACACCACTAAAACCTCCCGGACACTCCTTCGATCCGCTGTTGGGTCCGGGTACGCATGAGCAATCAGGCCCCCCGACGGCACCCGCGGCCAATATGGTACCGCGGGATCTAATCCCGGGGGATTTATTCCTGTTTCGTTCCAAGTTTTCGTCTCACATTCCTAAAAATTCTTGTTTCGTCTCGCTTTATCTTTTATTCTCGTTTCGGGTCACTTCATAGAACATTATTTTTGTAGAGTCAGAAAAAAAATGCAACGATCTTTTAGCGAGCTTGCCAGAGGCTAAACTATAGAATGAAAGGAGCTCTTAAATCTATTGTAATAGTATATAGTCTTAGAGAGTGCGGCAAAGATACCTCGGGCTGTCTCAAAAAAAAATCCTTGCTGTTTTCTTGGAACACATACCATAAATCTTATAAATAATATAATATGTTATAATAATTATGTTCATGCATCAAAGTGAAGGTGAAAGAAGTGGCGGTTAAATGTTGGAATCAGAAATTAAAAAGTATACGTGTAGTCAAAGAGTATTTATTAAAACATCACAATCAGGATCACACATCAGTTATTATTAATGTAGTTTAAAATATAAAACAAGGTGCCATTCTTATAGAAGGTACAAACCTTTTAATAACATAATTAAACTTCTATTGAATAGGGAGGGAATAGGTTTTCCTTCAGAAGATGCTGCCTGCTGCTTACAACGAAAAAGTTCCAATTTAATTTCATTCCTTGCCACATTTGGTGTGCAAATGCTGTGTTCTAATATTTTTGTTATTTGTTTGTTAACATCTGTAATGATTCCACCTTTACATTGTCTGTTTACACATCTCCATGCTATTGATCGGTTTTTATTTTCTCGTCTTTTGCTGTATTCGTAGCCATCATATAAGAGGATCGGCTCGTCTCTTTTAGACCGTATGAAAGTTATGTTCATTTGAGATGTAGATGGTAAGCAACTGTTATTTGATTCTGCCATAGTACAAAGTAAGCACTAATCTGAAAATAGATCATAACATGTAATTTATTAATTATTATCACATCCTAAAATACCCAATATAAAACTCGCCACAATAACTGCCTCAAACTAGACGACTTTAGGGATTAGATACGTCATATTTCAAAAATATAATGAAAGATTGAGATCATTTGTTAAGAATGAGATATTTTAGTAAGTACTAATAATAGTAAATTGAAGACCTGATAAACTCTTTATAATAACAAACACATAATCAATTAAACTTACCCTTTAAATCTTTATTTATCCATTCACAATCACAAAACACTTTGAAATATCAAGACATCATACTTTGACAACATTAATTTTATGTGTGAACCTGTCTATCTTAAACTGGCAGTTACTTGTCACTCTATATTATTATTACTAATGATAAAGTAATGACGGGATTGGTCAGCTTCTTGAGTTTGAACTAAAAGGGTTGCGGCTCGCTAATCCTGTTCTTTTGTTTCAAGTTTAAGACTCTACCTGCTTGTCTTAGAGAGCACACATTTTAGGGTATATTTAAAATATTGAAATGAGTTTTAAAATCAATATTATTAAGTTATGATACAATATTAAGTTCATTTTATTTTTTTTGTGATTCAATGTTAGACCCAATGAATATAGGTCTAAATAATACTGACACTTAGCTAGTGTTCATGAAGTTATGTCAAAATTGTCGCGTAAAAATGTTCTTGTTAGCTTTAAATAAGTTTCTAATGTTAAGTAACATTATTTTACAAAAATATATTTTTATGTTGTCTGTACTAAACTTGTTGTAAAATACATTAATTATTACTCGAGGCGAATCAAGAACAAAAAATGGGACTAAACATGAATGAAATAGTCAATTTATCAATAATATTATTTTCGAGACGAAACAAGAATAAAATCTAGGTCGAAAAAAGATTTTTTTGTGTAGGACGAAACCTGTGAGACGAATCAAGAACAAATCCTCCGGGGCCACACTTACAGTGGCCCATTTGCCCAATTATAGGGACGCCCGGAGTGTAGAGGCGTCACTACTCCACATGGGTCAGCCTCGAAGTGCCCCACTCCCCGACGCCGAGTCTAGGGCGGTAAGCGGCAGGTTTCGGTCCGCCACGGACGGCCAACACGCCGTCTGCGAAGCGGGTGGGCGGAGGGATCTACTTCCCTCTCCCGCTCCGCGGCCTCCTTCTGTGACATTACTTGTCTACAGATGGAGGCAACCGCCTCCCACGACCTCTCGCTTTGACCATCATCAAAATGATGGTGGGCAGCAAGAGGTCGTCTCCCACCACGCCAACGAACTCCTCCGGCTCGTTGGCCCACGCCGGACACTCCATCACCGTGTGCTGCGTCATATCGACGGCACAGTCACAGTGGTGAAAGCGAGTGTCCGGCTCTCGCCTCTCGGCGAGGTAGTGGCCGAAGCAGCCATGGCCTGTTACTACCTGTGCAACGTGGTAGGTTGCTGGGAGATCACCTGGGTCAATGAAATGTCGTCATTCAATGAACGCGCTAGTCATTCAATCAAATAGCAGATTCAACCAGATGACTGCGACATATACATATTATATATATATATATATATATATATATATATATATATATATAATATGTATATGTCGTATAGTTTATTTTTAGTATAGTTTACAAGTGCGGGTTCATTGTTATTAATCTACTGATTTTCATTCTGATATACGAAATACCATCGAATAGTGTGGGAATACAGTGTGAAGTCACTGGGGAAAAATACTTACTTACTTACTTCGCTGGCTCAGCGACCCGAAGTGGATCTTGGCCTCCGACATTAAAGTGCGCCATTCTTCCCTATTCTGTGCCAAATCTGACCCGTCGGGCACTTCCAGCTCTTTCAGGTCTTTGGCGACTTCATCCTTCCAGCGATATCTCGGACGCCCCACCGGGCGACGCCCGGAAGGTTGACCGAGATAAGCTTTCTTTGCTGCTCGATCCTCTCCCATCCTCTCCACATGTCCTAGCCAGCGAAGTCGGGAAGATTTTATTTCTCCAATAATGTTCGGCTCGGACACTAGCTCTTCTATCTCCCGGTTGTATCTTCGTCTCCATACCCCATCCTCTCCTTTTGTTGGTCCCAGAATTTTCCGCAATATCTTTCGTTCCGCCACTAAGAGTTTATTTTCCTCCTTCAAAGTTAGCGTCCAAGTTTCGCACCCGTACATTAAAATCGGTCTGATGACAGTTTTGTAGATCCGGATTTTAGTGGTTCTGCTTAGCAATTTGGACACTAACACTTTGTGAAGGGCTGCGGTACACCTTAGGGCGTTGACGATGCGGATGTCGATTTCGTCCTCCCTCTGATTGGTGTCAGTGATCGTGCACCCGAGATATTTAAACTTGTCGACACCCTTGTAGGTTGTGCCATTCACATGAAGGTCTTCTCGCTTGGCCCTGGGGTCTTTGTATCTCTTCATGGGGAAAAATAACTATTACAATTTCACGCCACATTGCTACATTTTTGACGGGAGAAACAAGGGTTTCGCTCTTTACTATGCATTAAACTGAGCAAAGAGTAAAAGTATATAGCAAAAACATAAAGCGTCATTAATTCGTAATTAGTTTTTCGTGTGAGAGTATTTTTATTTTAACAATTTTAATAAAAATAATGTGATTCACATACCTACAACTGACCGCATTGTTAGGTACGGCGGCGGCGCGGGCGATGCCAATTCGCCTGAAGTAGGGCCGCCGATATATATGCTTATATGAAATTATGAACTAGTTTTCACGAATAAGTCTCGTCACATTTGCCACAGCATTGCGGACCCAACCCAAGTTAATCACTAGTGATAATTAGGTAATATAGTAGACTTACCGTCACGAAACGAGAATTTAAAATCATACGCTATAAGGCAAGGCCACGAATACCACGACTAGCGAGGCGAGGTGACGACGCGCGCGTCGCACATGTTGCTGTCGCAAATCGCTAAGTTTATAGCTGCGACTTAATACTTGTATTTTCAGATCCAATCGTGTCCCAATAACGGATGTAGTGCCACAGTTCATTAAATACAGCTGTTAAGCTCGTCGTCCCTTATACAAATTTAATTTAGCAGGATTACAACGTGTTGTTTTATCCAAAATAGTGTCCTGATTTCGTCCAAATAGTCCCTGACACTATTCTACACTACACTATTCTATCAGGCAGTCATTAATAATTACGTGTTGGGAGTATTTTAACTGTTATTTATTTCCCCATCCAATCTAGCACTTAATCTATTTAGCGATTTTTTCCGGCGCGGGAATCGATCTCTCACGACTTCCGACTTAGAATAGACCACCCCATTTTCTTCCATGGGTGTCGTAAAAGGCGACTAAGGGACATATGGCTGATAGTTGGGCAGCAGCATCTATTAGCTCAAGGTTTACATCTTACTGCGATTACCAATCCGTCTGCCAAGCGTGGTGATTATGGCAATATCCTTCAACGACCCTGACCTGCCAAGGTCTGTTAAGAGGAGGCCCATGTTCAGCAGTGGACGTAAACGGGCTGTTGATGATGATTTATTATTAAATAATATTCGTTCTAACGACATTGTGCCATTTATGCTTGATCTTGACTAATTATGATTGTTGTACTACTTATATATGAATTCTATAGCTATATTTTTCTTAAGATAATTTAACTAAAAATAAACTACATTTGCCGAGGTCCACTAAAACGGGATCAACTGACTTAAAATTGGGGGAAATTCGCTAGACCACCCGTCCCCTCACCCTTGTCTGTTTTAGGGTACCTATCTGTACCTATACAGTTTGGAAATCTGCTGATAAACCCTTGACTTGGAATGTGTAGGTAATTTGCATTTGACTGCACGAGTAAATGTTACATTTAAAGTTACTAATATTACAAAGAGTTGATTGAATAGATTTTTGTTTACATTGATTAGGCTCTGGAAAGAATAGCCCGATTTAAAAAATCTTGCAACATTAGAAAGCTACCTTATCCAATAGTAACATAAATAAGCTATATTTAATGAAAAAGATTTCATGAGAACAGAAGCTACGATGGGTGAAAATTAGAAAATAAATCAGATTGAGATTACTAACTGAAACATGTGTAGCGACATCTTCAATAGCCGCACAAAACTACAAGAAGACAAGCAGCGCCATCTACCACCTAGCTTTCCAACTAACCTGTATCGCGCAATACAAGTTCGCAAGCCAATTCGAACATAATAATATACAAGTTCCGAACAATAACAAATGGCCGCCGAGTGCCGGGCATACCACCTCGCCCGGCAAAGAATTTCTTCAAAATTCTTCAAAAAAAAAAGGTATTTATTCAATATTTATGCAGCTACAGATTATGAGGTAGGTAGTTAGCAAGGCGAACAAAATATTTTTTAATGGAACCTAAGAGTTTCCCTTATTTGAAACGTCGGCATATTGCGGTAACTACCTACATACTACGAGCAAGGAGAGATTTAAAATGGCTTATAGCAACTAATGAGAACGATAGAAGTGCTTCTTGTATAGTTCGTTTAATGGGACCATTACATTTCTGTACCTAATATTCACATTTTAAATTGGAGTTACTGTTGTATATAGAGTCAATATGGGGGTGGGCTTGTCATGTTGCGAGATACAATGATGAAAGATGGACAATAAACACCACAAAATGGAAAGCACTACGAGGCGTGAGAAGCAGAGGTTGTACGTGCGCCAGATGGCAGGGCGAGATTGTGGTCAATGCAGGAAAAGATTGGATGAACACAGCCACACATAAAAACAAGGAATTATTTTAAGGGGGTTATTATTTTTATTATTGTAGGTATATAGTTCTCCCGTACGTTTACGGCCACTGCAGCCAATATTTAAGGAGATTAGCAATCCCTGTAGGACTTTGTACAATGCACAAGTGTGTGCGCTAACACAGGTGCAATTATTTACTCTCAGAATCCGAAGTGATGGTTAACAGACACGATCGGTGAAAGATCAGGCGCGAAACCGACAGCTTCGAGCCACGGGTGAAACACCACTAATGTCAAGGCTTTGGGCTGGTATTTAGATTTTTAAATAGGACATTTCTAGTAGGTAACGATCCTACAAATTACCGTTAGATCGACGAGGTTATACTAAGTGCATGTATGTATGTGTGTATGAATATTGTATAATTATTTACCATGACCTATTAAAATCGCGAGAACTAGATCTGCATAATAGCTTAAGACGTTGTAATACAAAATCTATGATAAGGAATAACCAATCATGACATAAATCCACTAGGTTTTTGTCACATAATTTTGTGTACCTCTGAGGTGGAGATTATTCATTAAAGGCCCGTATAACGTCCACTGCTGAACATGAGTCTCTTCCCGAGCGAGGTTTTTTGCCATAGTCACCACGCGTGGATAGAGGGTTGGTGACCGCAGTATTATGGTGTGACACACAGGGAAACGCTGCTGCCCGTTCCCTAGTATGGAACGTTTGTTATAGATGATGTTATTACAATATTATTACCTCCGAAGCTATAAGCGATAGTTATACTTATATGTATGTGTGGGTTAACATTGAATGACAGAATAAGGAATAGCGTGATACGAGAACGGTGTGGAGTGAAAGAGGACGTGATTACGAAGATAGAGAAGGGAATGTTGAGATGGTTTTGTCACGTGGAAATAATGGATGAAGAAAGATTGACAAAACAGGTATACATGGCAAGTGTGAGTGGAACAGTCGGAAGAGGAAGACCTCGACGAACGTTCTCTGACCAAATCGGAGACATCCTCGCAAAAGGTCAAATAAGATCCACCCTAAACCGACGTACTTGTATGCAGAATGTAATGAGAGTGAATGAAGCGAAAGATGTGTGTAGGGATCGTAGCAAGTGGAGGTCCATTGTCTCTGCCTACCCCGCTGGGAAACAGGCGTGAGCTTATGTTTGTATGTATGTATTTATATGTAGGTTGACTATTTTTACTTATCGTTAAATTTAACAACACGATATTAAAAATCCATTTTAAAGTTTAACGGTGAAGTTATGAGAGTGCACTAAATTTAAATTTAAGCAGAAAAAGCTTAGAGCACTGGCAGGTGTTTACGTTCTCATTAGAAACGTAGAAACAAAATCATTATATTAACGGCGAGTAAGGACGCATTAGTCTTTAATGGCAAGGAAGACTGGACAGTACCTATACTACTTTAATACGAAGCAGGTTTGAGTCTTGACGGTGTCTGTAATTATCGTTATAAAATGTTATTGTTGTCAGATTAACTTTAATTTAAAACTGAAGATGGAACATCAATCTTATTTCCTTTACCTAGAGCTAATTACTTTGATGAATAACGCTGGTGTATGTGGGGCAGTTGAGTATACATACTAATTGAAGATTAAAAACCAATTGACATCACAATATAAATCAGGACGTTTATTAAACAATAAAAAATACAAATTGCTCTAGTTTACCTAACGCCTGCCTAAGATTATGTTAAGTATCTCAATGTGTTGGCTTGACTTACTGCACAATAAATTCACGCCTCAATAAACGTCATATACGTGAAAGCGCGGCGACGCCCCGCCCGCCGCGCCGACGCGCCAACATTAGTTGGTGCGAGTGCGCCTTGGGATTACTGATGGACAGAGTGGGGACTCTGGCCACAATCTCAAAGACTCTGGCAGTAATCCCGAGAAGAGCCCCGAGAGGAGCCCTTAAGGGCAGATGAAGAGCAGTGGTTCTGGTTATGATAGAGACCCCAGAGCCACTGTGACGAGCATCTGAGGAAGTCTACCGTGGTGGTATAGCGGGCAAGTCCTGCACGGCCCCACCGTCTTTCCCTAAGACGGTGGGCGGTCGATATCTTTAAAGATAAAGTTTTTCACAAAGTTAAAAAAAAGGTATGGGTATAACGTATCGAATGTACTTGCAGAGGTATATAGTTAAATATTGGTACCAGGCGACAACTTACCTAATACAACCTTAATATTATAACATTTTCTTTGCAAAACCAACACTTATTACCCAAAGAAGGAGTCAATGTCAAAAAAATACAAGCCTAGATTTCCTACAAAACACATCTGTCATAAAGATAATGACAGCCTAATGGCGCATCCACACACGCCGCTGGGTTTGCCGCCGGCTTTCAGGCTGCCTATCATCTGCACGTACCTACCTAAAGATGAGCGTGCCGAAGGCCGCCGTCCTTGCCACTCGGCATGTGTGGATGCGCCATTATTGAACATTTTTATTTTTATATGTTATTATTTTTTACGAACGTAGTAAGTGTTGCGATTAATTTCACTGCTCAGTAGCATTTTAGAGACCATTAATTGTTGCTGTTAAGCAAGCTACATTTACTTTAATATGTTTTGAATATTTTTACATACATATTACACAATGGATAGAAAAGTCATATTGCTCAAAACCACGCACGTCTCAATTACTCAATTAGGCGGCAGGTGTGTCAAAGTAATATTCTAGATTTAAAATAAATGTGAAAACGACATTAAACCTAAAGAGATTTGTCACACGATATATGTCCCCTAGCCCCTAGTGCATTGCGCTGGAGGACAAAACAATTTCCTGCGACAAATGTCGATCACACACGTCGTGTGTGTATATCGTCAGATAGGTATGTCAAGTGCATGAACTCGGCATCGTTTGATATGCCACCGACATAATTCCGTGGATTTGTGTCCTAGTGTATATAATATGCAGTTTGACTTATCCTATCATTTCCAATTGCTTTAAGTGTATGAATATTTTTGTTTATTTTTAATATTGACATTTTAAAATTGGAGTGCCGGGAGTGTGACAACTAAGCACCGGTATTAAGCACCGGTATTAAGCTCAAGTTGCTAAAATAACATTTATAAAATTGATTCTTTCTATAATTATGGGAACTGACTAAAATCATTTTTAGTACTACTATTTTGTTAGCTGATGAGAACCATTATTAAATCAGCTTTTATTTCTCAAATAGAAATTGCAGTTTGTAGTGATTCACAATAATTACCACGCAAACCCGACCTGTCACCTAGGAAAAAATAGTCATGTGTCACAACATAATCCTACGTTAATTAAAGGCCGTGGCGACCAGACGGAATAGTGTTATTTTTCAAATTAAACAACACGCGTATTCGCATTTCTGTCTACTATATTATGGTGTACATTAGGGTTGGCAACTTATTTTTACTAGAAAAGTACCTATATTTAGGTCTAACAAAAGTGTTGAACATCAATATTGGATATAATGTAGTTTAGCCAGGAGATTTATGCTACTTCATGGGGCATAACGAAGAGCAGCAGTGCTCCAGCCTAAATTAATTGTTTAAAAACTGCAAACTAACCTGCGCAAGAGTGCGTACCTTGTGGGACTTAGACCTCGGCTCAGGACGATCGCTGGGATTGAGGTATAATGACGTTAAGTCTTTTAGGGAAAATATTGAACAGTATTAAAAATAAAATAAACAGTAGATACATGTCATACTTGATTTCTTTAATAATTGAAAGAAATCATGAAATAACAAATGTGAAAACATTTTGATGCTGAAAACATTAGTTTGAGTACTTTATTTTTGTTCAACAGTAAAACTTGTAATGTACTTAGTAAAAAGCTGTAGGTATAAAAGTATAGTTGGTAGCCCTAGCATACATACATTAACTAACACCTATAGACTAACGTTGTGAGGGGTGAAAACTGTACAATTAATTGGCCCGTCTGGCCAATATATGTATAAATAATAATACATAATAGTAGGTAATCGAAGTTCAAATATCGCAATTGCATTGGTTTCAATTTTAGTCGCTTTTTCCTTTTGTAGGCAGCCAATTAGATTTGTGTGTTACAATAAAATAAAAAAAGTATATTTCACTTTATTTATATGACTAGACTTGTTTATATGAATAGTTAACATTGTTTGTAATAACAAAAATATAATTTATATTTTGTTTTATTTAGGCAGTTTATTGTGAAGTTAGTTACTTTTCACGATGATGAACTAAACTTCATTGTTAAAAAAAAAAATAGACGACTTATGCCCGATGTCAGTTACAGTTACTCTTGGGTGGTATAATGTTTAACTATTTATGCATCCACAAAATTAGTAGGACCATCTCTACCTTACTCATTTACATAATAATATTATTATACTTAATGAATTTTATAATCACACCATAAAAAAGAGGTTTCAAATACTACCTACATTTAAAGTGAGAAAGATGATCAAAGGACAGTGGCACTAAAATTTAGTCTTAATATACAACAATGCCAAAACAGGTACAATAGTAGAAAAAAAAACCGGCCAAGTGCGAGTCGGACTTCTGTATCAGTTACAAGTGCGTACCTATTTTTGATATCAAAAATAAAAAAGCGTATGTTTATGAAATGAAATGTTAGGTATTTTTTATTTTTATATTCGAGTTGATTGAATGAAAGCTAAATTGCGGTTTACGTATTAAAACAAACTACTTACAAGATCTCGTTCAAACCAATTTTCGGTGGAAGTTTCGGTCAAGTACATCATATATTTTTTTTAGTTTTATCATTTATTTTAGAAGTTACAGGGGGGGGGGGGCGGACACACATTTTACCACTTTGGAAGTGTCTCTTGCGCAAACTATTCAGTTTAGAAAAAAAATATCATTTTTGAAGACCTATCCATAGATATTCCAAACGTATGGGTTTGATGAAAAATAAATTTTTGAATTTCAGTTCTAAGTATAAGTATACCCCCAAAATTTATGGTTTTTTTTTCTATTTTTGTGTGAAAATCTTAATGCGGTTCACAAAATACATATACTTACCAAGTTCAACATTATAGTTCTTATAGTGTCGGAAAAAAGTGGCTGTGACTTACGGACGTACAGACAGACAGTCAGACAGACATGACGGATCCATAAGGGTTCCGTTTTTTGCCATTTGGCTACGGAACTCTAAAAAGCCGTTACAACTAGGGCTGCCAGATGAAAAAACTAAAATATCGGGGCAAAATTTTCGTGAAGTCGGAATTTTAAAAGTAAATTAAAGAATTTAACGGTTAAAGAAATGAGTTGCGTGACTTGATTTTTTATGTTATGTATGCTATGTTTTTGATGGCATTTTAAATTAACTAGAAGTTATATAGTTTAAAAGAAGATGTAGTGACAAAAATTGAAAAGAGTATGCTTAGGTGGTTTGGTCATGTGGAAAGGATGAATGAAAGGCGAGTAAGTAAAGGTAGATGTGTAGAGATGAGAGAAAAGGTAGAAGACAAGGCAGATGTGAGTGGAAACGCCGGGAGGGGACGCCCTAGAAGGACATACACTGACCTCATAGGTGATGTTCTCCAGAAAGGTCAGTTGCGTAGTACTCGCAACCGGCGTGCATGTATGACCAGATGTATGAACGTGAACGAGGCAAAGGGAGTGTGTAAGGATCGTAGCAGGTTGCGTTCTGTAGTTTCTGCCTACCCCCATGGGAGAAAGGCGTAATTATATGTATGTATGTATATGTCGTGACATTTTGTATTTTGTCGGGAGTCTGGACATCATATTAAATGTTGGGACAACCCAGACGAATCCCAAACATCTGGCAACCCTAGTTACAACTCGAATCTTTTAGAGAATCCATGCATTGGATACTAACCTGCAAATGTCCGTATTGATGGCGTAAATGATTGTGTCTCTGTCCACAAATGGCTGGAAAATGCCTGCATCTGTTCCGTTAATCATATTGCACACACTGGGGACTTCTGTACCGTCCTCCGCCTGTGTATTCGGCCAGTAATCGAAATATTCAGAGTTTCCAAACTGAAGGATGCGGCCCAGATCATCTGTATTTTCAATACCACGTGACACCTTGTATTCCTCACTCGGATCGCGTTGTTTCTGCAAATAAAATAAAATACTTATACTATTTGTTTTTTATCTTGAATGTTTATCTTGTATTCATATGATATTTTTTTCATGTCTTTGCCGAAAACGTCATGTCGCCAGAACTACTCTCATATATCGAATAAATGCGAGCATAGTACCTATTCAATTAATATTATTACAAACAATAGGTAATATATTAAAAAATAGTATTACCTATTGTTTGCTAAAGCATTCTACCTACTCTACAGGTTTCTTTCCGTACGTATGTCGGTTGACTAGAGGCTTTTGATATTTCACTGGGCATAAAGGACGAGCAGGGTTCCAGCACCGGTTAAACGGTTTAACAAGGAGCCAATCCCAAAACCAAACGTATTTGATCTGAACAGAATAAGTGTAGTTAATCGCTTTACGTCTGTGTAAAAGTAAGCATAATGTATTTAGTTCTTCCATCATATTATGTATTTACTCATCTATCTAAACATATTATAAAACTGGTACAGGTCAAATTCACACATTCAATTCACATTGAAGAATTTAATGGAGGGCAGTCTAACATCGATACTGAAGCGAAAAATGTTATTTAATATCTTTTTGTCCGTCTAATTCCTTGAACGCGCATCACGGCGAAACCACTAACTAGTAAAATATTAATTAATTTATGTAACAATAGGGTGTAGTCGGTAGCGTAATTGCAAACGGAATTAAATATCTCTGTTAGTTATGCAGGCATGCAATACGACCTACTAATTAGATACAATTCAATTAGGCGAAATACTATGATAATTGGGAACGGAACACTAATGATTTACCAAAAAATAAATTATTAATTAATATTATTAATTAAAAAATTGCATTCGCTTTTCTATAATAAACTAGGTATACCTAACTGTGCGAAATTTCATACTTATAGATTTAAAAATGTAAAAAGGGTTACAAAGTTTTCGTTTCGCCTATTTACGGCTGCCCGGCACCCGGCACCCGGGTTATAGTGGGTAAAAATTTCAAATTATAGGCCTATTGCGTTGATACCCGTATCCTCAAAAATATTTGAGAACGTCATTTATAAGTCCTTGTACAACTACCTTGAGAAATCCAACATACTGTTAAACGAACAAAAGGGATTTCGTAAGAAGAAGACAATCAATATGGCTATACATGACCTGCTTCTTCCTATTGTGTCAAATATAGATAATAGAAATCCAGTATGTGCTATCTATATGGATTTAACTAAAGCTTTTGATTATGTGGATTATCCTATACTATTACATAAACTTAAAAAATATGGTATCAGGGGAAATATACTTGACCTCATTCGATCTTACTTGACGGACAGGAAGCAATTTATAGAAATCACACAAATATCCTGCAATTCCAGCTACGAAAAAAAACATCGTTCTGAAAGCGAGATAATCAAATACGGCGTTCCTCAGGTAGCGTGCTTGGACCGCTTCTTTTTTTGCTCTATATAAATGACCTTCCGAAGCAAATAAAGCACCCCATGGTACTATTCGCCGATGATAGCACCGTAATTATTAAGTGTGATGATCCTAATACTTATGAAAATGAAATAAATATGACATTAAATAGAATTATAACATGGTTAAACAATAATAATTTAATTATAAACTTAAAAAAGACTAAAATTATGCATTTTTATCAAAAAATACCAAATACAATCCATGACATTAGCTATTTGGGGACAAAAATAGAATCAACTACGACTATTTAATTTCTTGGAATTAATATAGACAACAATTTGACTTGGAGCCCCATACAAACGAAATATCTAAAAAACCTAATAAATTTACCTATGCTCTCTATAAACTATCAAAAATAGTGAGTCTAGAATCCGTACTAACAACCTATCACGGCTATGTTGCATCAACACTCAGATACGGCGTAATATTCTGGGGCAATTTTGTTGATAGAGAACTCTTATTTAGATCCCAAAAAAGATGTGTCAGAGCGATGTGTGGCCTAAAAAGCACAGACAGTTGTCAACCGTTTTTTAAACGTCTAAAAATACTTACCTTGCCTTCGCTGTACGTATATGAAACAAATATGTCGTCAAATCTAACATGTCACTATATAAAATAGCTACTAAAAGTTACTACAGAAAACTACGCGATAGAAATAAGTTAAAACTCGAAGTGACCTATGGCAAAACTGCACTAATGAATAAAAGTACCTTCAGTATGGCCAAAAAAATATACACCGTGAAATTTTAATGGTTGTTTTCCCGAAGCAGAACAACTTGCCGTCGGTAGTACTATCGAAACTTTTTTTTTTTTTAGTCATGTTTTGGATTTAAAATTATTAAAAAAAATATTAGACAACTCGACAGCGTGATAAACAGTAGTAACACTAGACGGAGTGAACGGACCTTGTAGGTACTACTCGAATCGCACGCGCTGCTGACAAAGTTAAGAACGATCCATAAACGTTCAAAGCAAAATAAGAGCTCAATGGTAGTTATATGGCATAAAATAGCCTGCACGCAAGAATCACAAACGAGCCGGCTTCCTTTGTAATTAGCCGCGCGGCGCCGACGCCGGAACGCCCCGCGCTCTCCTTCGACTCCCTCCTTCCTTAGTTGTCCCGTGAACGTCGGAAGCGCAGCACGCGTTATCTTATTACTTTATTAGTATTATGGATCGACATTACAGTTTTAGTTATTTAGAGTACGTCGCTATGGTGCAACTGTACGCTAGGGCTAATTATAATTCCCATACTGCCTGGCGTCTTTACGCCGAGCTGCAACACTTGGCGTCACTCCGTCTTCGCGGAGTTCTGAACCCTCAAGTCAACCGGACGATCGTAGCGGCGACGGCTACTCGATCATGGGCAGTTCCAAGTGCCAGCACATGCACAGGGCAGAGGTCGATCGGCCGATCTTTCGCCAGAGCTCGACGAGGAGATCATCGAGTACTTCGAACGCGATCCTCGCCGAAGTAAGCGAATGGCGGCAGCTAAGTTTGGCGTAAGCCAATACTACGTCTGGAAACTACTCAACTCAGAAGGACTGCATCCATATCATTTCCGCGGAGTTTATTTAATTTTTCATTTTTGTTAAATACGCCTTAAATACTTTATTAGGTAGGTATCTAATTCAGAAAATTATTGTTCTTAGATAATAAACTTGTTTTAAGTTACGTTTTCTGTAAGTTATAGCTAAAAAGGTATTGGATAAAGCTTATTATTATGATTGGGTACTGTGTTACATTACCTAAGGTGTAGGTATCAGCTGATTGACTAACACCCGGGTCAACGAACGCGCGACCGAGCGACGCGAACGCTAGGTATCGCGAGGTATTACTATCGGTTCGATGTCACTTTCGAGTTCGGTTTATCACGATTGTTAATCGGCCATTTTTGGTTTATAATATTTAGTTTTTGTATAAATTGAATGTTTAACTAAGACCAAACCTTTTCGCTGCGGGAAAACAACCATTTAAATTTCAGCGTGTATAACAAACTACCTGAAAATATAAAAAAGTTAAATTTGGACAAGTTTTAAACACAATTATTAAGAATATTGATAGATAAATGCTATTACTCACTACAGTAACATCACCACACCTATTTTGACGATTTGAATTTTATTTGACGATTTGAATTTTACACTAGCATTATTATAACATGTAACTTAATCTAAATATTTGACATTTGACACTTATTTAAATTAATCCTATTCTCAATTTATATTATAAGCATGTACCTACTAATATCGATTTTATTACTAATGTGTTTACATAATTTTATATAATTCTACCACTTTATGATATACATTTCTAAAGTTAAAGTGGTGTTGAAAGCACAAACAACGTTAATTAAATATATTTGTATGCCTCTGAGCAAAACATAGAGGATTTACCTATCTGTAACATCACTATTGTAATTTGACCTATGTTTACAAATAAAGCATTCTGATTCTGATTAAATTCCAGTCGTACCCCCCAGCATCGTACTCCTATCCCCTCGGTTAAAAAAAATTATGATTGTTTTTGAAAAAAGAACAATTTTTTTACACTTTATTCTATACAAAGGCTTTTGCATTGATTTGAGTGCAACAATTTAAATTGGTTTGCATTTTGGTAGTATAAAATATTTGAAAAAAGTACAAAAACCATTTACCAATAAGTTTTTGTTTTGGCCCGGTTACAACATAGTCAGTCGGTATGAAATACTTCGAAAAAGGGTTTTGAAAATGTTCACTATACTCCATAAAAGATAGCTTGATCTCTGCGACATAATTTTTTTATTTATTTTTTTATTTATTTATTTATTCAATAACAATTTACATTGTGTTTGAAATTAAAAGTTACAAAACTTACACACATGTCTCACATTAATTTACAGTAAAATCAAATTGTCAATACGTGGATATGTCATCATCTATCGAATACAGGCATTTCTCCAATAGGAACGCTTTAAGTCTTGACTTAAACGAGCTCATGTAAATTATAGATTTTAAGTCTAATGGCAACCTGTTAAACATCCGCACTGCTTGATATTGAGGACTATGTCGAACAATATTAAGTTGGGGTATTATTTTACTTTTAAAATCTTTCCTGCGCGTACTTTCCCGCAACTGTCTTTCCTCATCTGTTTCATAGGTATGCAGGTATTTTTTTTAAATTCACCATTAATACTAAAACATAGAGGCTGGGCACAGTAAGAATTTATAAAGTGTGGCCGACAGCTCTCTATTTGTGGTATCCGGACCATGGTTCGTATCGCTCTCTTTTGGAGTACAAAGGCTCTCTGGCAGTTATATCTAAAACTATTCCCCCAAAACTGAACACTATATCTCAACCTTGATTCAATTAGAGCATAGTATACCATTTTAAGGTGTTTTATGTCTATTTCATCCCTAAGACTGCGTAAGGCATAACACGCTGAAGAAATATACGAATCAATGGCTTGCAATTCCTTTTTCCAATTTAAAAATCTATCAATGTACACTCCTAGAAACTTTACCTCATTAACTATTTCAATTTTATTTTCATTAAGTGCGATCGTCATGTTCTCTTTATTACGAGCTGTAGTACTAAATAACATAACTTTGTTTTTTTCAGTATTAATTATGAGCTTGTTACTTTCAAACCAAGAATCAAAAACTTTCAACACTGCATTAACCTTAGCGGAAAGCTCATGTACGTCGTTAGCTTCAACTATTGCGTTGGTGTCGTCCGCAAAAACTATCAGCTGGGTGTCGGGAAAATTTGAATGAATGCAATTAATTAAATCATTTGTAAACAGTATAAACAAAATAGGCCCCAAAATCGATCCTTGGGGTACGCCCGCTACTATATCTTGCATATAAGATTTATTACAATTGCAATTGCAATTTGCTTGCATATTACTAATATCCACATACATTGTCCTGTTTCTTAAAAATGATGATAAAAGTTGTAAAGTTTTGCCTCTCACACCATAATGCTCTAATTTAGCAATGAGTAATTTATGGTCTATTGTATCAAAAGCTGAACTTAAATCAAGGAAAATGAAAGTTACCTTCATTTTCCTATTATGTGATTTAAACAAATGTCGATAGTAGTTATCGACTTTTCTTATATATTATAAGAATATTATTGATAATAATGTAACATATTATTGGGTTTAATTTAATTTCAAACGGTACTCAATTAAACAAATATTTTAAAATAAAGTACATTTATTATCTTAAAAGAGTACACCCCAAATCCATATCAGAATCAGTTTCTGAATCGCTAGAGCAATTTTGTAAATTTATTATGAATTTTTTACATATGTAAATAATGTTATAATACTAAAACATATAATAAAATTAAATGATAAATTATATTTTAATGAAGTTTTATAAAATAATATCGATAGTTAAAGTCGATAGCCACGATGATTCATCGCCCATCACTAATTAGGTCGGCATGCCCATAAAATATGACATTGGCAGGTACTGACTGCCCGTACTACTAAATTCATAGGCGTGATTTTACTGACAGCTGTCACAGAGATCAAGCTATCTTTTACGGAGTATAGTTATTCGTTGCACAAAACTGTCGGAAATTAGAGTTATAGGTAACGACACGTTTTTGTTACTACCTAGGCATATAGGCGAGCAGGGTTCTAAACTCATTAAATATTTTTAAACTACAAACATATGTACACTAAAATGAAAATATGTATACCAAAAAACCATCTGCGGTACCGCAGTTTGTTTTTTGAGTCTTGTTTTTTATGTCCTCATATAGATCAACTGTTTAATTCCTTTAGTTCTCTCAGGGATTGAATTTTAAAGTCTCGACTTCTCGAATCCTCGGGGCCATGAAAGGGGGGATTAGGAAAATGAATTGTGGCCAAATATGTTATCAATAAATAAAACCAAGAACCTGTAATCAAATGTTGATGGTAACGAACATAACTTTCCGAGCCCTTTTCGTCAAAAAATCATTGACCATTTTCTTAAAATCCAGTTCTCGAAATCAGTCTAGAACAACATAAAATATGGCATGAAGACTAAAAAATTATGTTTTCGTGTTCAATATTTTTTAGTTATGTTACTGAGGGACTAAATAGTTTTTTTTAGTCTTCATGCGCATTATGTTTCTATAAAGTACTGTAGGTGTAGCAAAGCAGTGAAATTAAATCAACAGAAAACTTGTTGACTATTGTTTACTCGTCGCAAATTGAAAGTTAGTTTTTTCTCGATGTCGGTATTGAGTAGGGTTGCCAACTTTATTTTTACAAGAAAAAAGTATATATTTAGGTCTGAGAAAAATATTGAACAGTATACCAAGTCACATTTGATGTCTTGAATATTGGACAAAAAACATTTAAAAAATTGGGTCAGCGTCTATCATCAGTGTCATCATCATCACCCCGTATAACGTCCACTGCCATAGTCACCACGCTTGGCAGTTGGGTTGGTGACCGCAGTATTATGTTGTACCACACAAGGAAGCGCTGCTTGATATACGATTATTAAAGATTATGTTATAACAATCGGGACCAACGGCTTAATGTGCTTTCCGAGGCACGGAGGGTAGTCCCTCAATCAACTAGACGCGGAAAGAAATCTTAGAATTTACACAAAGATTTTCTGTCCAGCGTGTGGATCGAACCCACGACCTCCGAGATTTAAAGCGAACCGAATACCGCTACGCTATGGAGGTTGTCAGCGTCTATGTAATCCAATATTTATAGTGTAGCATTTTGACGCTCAAATCAGTATTTTGTATACTTTAGTTTTGTTTAACTGCAGTAAAAAGTATAATTTAGTGAAAAACAGTATAATACTGTTTTTAACAGTAAACTTGGCAACCCTAGTATTGAGGGTCCCTTATATTGTGGAGCCCTGGGGCTGTAGCTCTGTATGCATTTCATTTCTTTTGCCTGAAGCACAGTTTATAAAGTTACTTAGTAACGACAAAGCTAATAGAATAAAATTATACAAAGAGTATTTTATTAGTAATTGCATTTTATACAACAATCAGATTGTCTTTGTAAGCAAACAATTTAAATGCTACGCAGTTTAAAAACTAAATTGAAAGCTTTATTATATCTTCTTCTTTGTCTTTTTACATGGTTTCTTCTATACTAGTAGTGGCATGGTTGGCTTGAATAATAATGTACGTTGACAATTTTAATGGTTGCAAATTCTCAGCATAATGATTAATTTTAAAATTAAAATCACTTCGAATCTGTGATAAATGTACCCGTTCATTGAAAACTAGATCTTGTGACGAAACACCTTAAGGGAGGCTTATGATAAATTCTAAACTTAAGATTTGATACTGATAGTAATAGTTATGTTATATCTTGCTAAGTATTAGCAAAGTTTGACAAGTACGGTGCACAAGGAGGTTTCCAAATATATGCCAATCCATTCACAGTAGATCGTCTCATGTGTCGGCCTCGACGGGAGCGGGGCCCACTTTCTCCATCTCCGAGGCCGTGCATAGGTCGGTAGATGGCGGATCGCAGCCCGCCGCCGACGGCCAATACGCCGTCTGCGGAGCGGGTAGGCAGAAGGATCGTCCTCCCTCTCCCGCGGCCTCCTTCTGGAACATAACCTCTCGCTTTCTACCATCTTTGAGCAATAGTCGGCAGCGAGAGGTCGTGTCCCACCACCCCCCCGAGCTCGGCACGCTCGCTGGACCACGCCGGACACTCTACCACCGTAAGCTGCGCCGTGTCATCGACGCAGTCACAGTGGTGACAACGAGTGTCCGGCTCTCTCTGCGCCACGTTATTGAGGTAATGGCTAAAGCAGCCATGGCCTGTTTCTACCTCGGCAACGTGGCAGGTGACTTCGCCGTACTGGCGACCGGCCCATTTTTTGAGATGGGACCAAATCTCCTCCACCACCCGTGATCCGATACGTGGCGCGGCCTCTAGCCACTCCTGCCATTTCCGGACGGTCTGGCGGCGAACCTCAGTCCGCCACCGTGCTCAGAGTGCTCAGAGTGTGCCCGCTCACACCTCCGCCGGTCCGGGCGGCGGCGCGCGGCGTAGATAATTAACCTAACGTAATCACTATAATATCGTCACTAGAGATGATGACTACTACGTGAGTAGTAATTAAATTAGGGAAGAAATTTCAGTGAAAAATATTTTTCATTTGTTATTTTTAAATGAGAGATGCTAAGGCGAGCTGGTCGAACACAAATATAATAATAATAATAATAATAAGCCTTTATTTTTCCTTGACTTAATCCTAACATAACAAAATACAAAATAGAATAAAATTTAAAGATATGTAAAAAAAAGCTTCTAAATTATAATGTAATATTAAGTCATGGCCCCTCTCGGGTGTAGGCCTCCTCCAACTGTCTCCATTGTGCTCTATCTTCTGCTGTCTCCATCCAATTGTCTCCTGCTACCTTTCGTAGGTCATCAGTCCATCGGTCTATAGGTCTACCCCTGAGTCTCTTACCCTGTGGACCTTTCCATGTTGTGACCAGTTTCGTCCATCGTTTATCCGTCGTTCGTATCATGTGGCCAGCCCATTTCCACTTCAACCGCTGTGCATGCTTTACGGCATTGATGACTTTAGTCCTTTGTCTTATATCGCTGCTTTTTTGTTTATCTTTGAGCTTTAGGCCTAGAATGCTTCTCTCCATAGAACGCTGGCATGTTCGTATTTTTGTTTTTGTGTATTTATTGTAGATCCAAGTTTGTGCTCCGTATGTCAGGCATGGTAGTATACACGAATCCATTACTTTTTTCTTTAGATTTAATGGAAGTTTTGATTTTAATGTTTCTTTTAAGCTCCAGAATTTTCTCCAAGACATATTAATTCTTCTGTCTAGTTCATCTTTGTGCCTTGTTTTTTTAAATGAAATTAATTTTCCAAGATATATATAATTGTCTACATATTCGATTGGCGTTTGATTTACTATAATAGGGGTTTGTTTACTGTTTGTGGTTACTTTGGTCTTAGAGGTGCTTAGTTGTAATCCAATGGTGTTGCTAGAGTCACTTAAGTCTGTAAGCATTTCTTGAAGTTGTTTTGATGACGTCGAGAAGAGAATAATATCGTCGGCAAATCTTAAGTTGCTGAGAAACTTGTCATTTATACGTATTCCTTTTCCTTCCCACTTTAAATCCTTCATTATATTTTGTAGGACAGCAATGAAGAGTTTTGGTGAGAGTGGATCTCCTTGTTTCACACCTCTGCGTATATTTATTTTGGGTCCTAGTCTATCAAGCTTTACGCGACTTGTGCTTTTTGTATATATGTTTTTAATTATATTTATATATATGTCCGAAATATTTTGGTGTTTCAGTGCCTGCCAAATGCTCTCGTGCGTTATCGAGTCAAATGCTTTGGCGTAGTCTACATACGCTAGATAGAGCGGGGACTTAAATT
This sequence comes from Nycteola revayana, assembly GCA_947037095.2. Classification (NCBI taxonomy): domain Eukaryota; kingdom Metazoa; phylum Arthropoda; class Insecta; order Lepidoptera; family Nolidae; genus Nycteola; species Nycteola revayana. Next base: position 26,432,408 of record OX344842.1, on the reverse strand, counting down.
CTTGATATTTTTCCACTATTTGCTCTAGCGTATGGATATGGTCGATTGTTGAGAACCTTGGTCTAAAACCCGCCTGTTCCTTTGGTTGGTGTTTCTCTATATCTGGTTCTAACCTTTTTTCTAGACACATTGCGAATAACTTATACATTGTTGGGAGTAAACTGATTGGGCGGTAGTTGCCAATATCTTGTGGATCACCTTTCTTGTATAATAGAGTTATTCTTGATTCGCCCCATTTTTGGGGGATTTTTTGTGTTTCCAATATTTTATTAAACAATGTGATTAGGTGTTGAATTAGTATAGGTTTTCCAATTTTTAAAGCTTCGTTAGGAATATTATCAATTCCCGGGCTCTTCTCGTTCTTTAATTTGTCAATATTTTTTGTTATTTCGTCGGCATTGAAAGGCTGTACAGGCCTATTTATTTCCCAGTTACAACTCAGGTTATCTTCGTAGCATTGTTCGTGGGTGTAGTTTTTATCATTGTACAGGTTCATATAGAAATCTGAGGCTACTTTAACTAAATCCTCGCGTGTTTGTAGAGTTTTTGTAGTTTTTCTTGACTTTAAGCTTGGTATCCACTTTTTATCAGAGTTTAACTGCTTATGTGCTCTCTTTTGACTTCCCGTTTTTAGTAGATTTTTCTGTGTCTTTAGTGGTACATTTAATAGTTCTGAGCGTTTTTTGATGAGTTCTTTCGTTTCTTTTGATATTATATCTTGTTTCGGTTTTTCTGTAATAATTTCGTTATAGCTTTGGTGTATTGAGGTTCCTAACTTTGAGTAAAATGTCTCTATATCGTCGATATCTTCCCAATATACATTCTCTAATTTTTTCTTCAAGTTAAATAAGTACTGCGCTTGGTTTTGTAAGTTTGATAGGTTAGATGTGGCTCTACCAAAGTTTGCTCTGCATTTCTTTTGTTTGTTAATTTGTATCGTTGCTCTTACAAGTCGGTGATCGCTGGCAAAGGTATTGTTATTTAAGATTTCTATATTTCGGAAAAGTTTAGGGCAGGTACTCATAATATAGTCTATTTGGTTTCTATTTTTCTTGTCTGGTGTGGTCCACGTCCATAAGTTTTTAGTTTTCTTTTTGAATATCGAGTTGATAATGGTAAGGTTGTTTTCGACTGCGTATTGCACTAGTCTTCCGCCTCTTTGGTTTCGAGTGCCGTAGCAAACGGGCCCGATGGTAGAGTTTTCTGCATTTTTTCTTTGACCTATTTTGGCATTAAGGTCACCCATTATTATTTCTTTTCCGTTTGCAAGGCTTCTAGCGCGATTTATTTGGTCGTAGAAGATATTTATTTCCTCGTCTGTAGCGTCTTGAGTGGGAGCGTACACTTGTATAATGGCTATTCTCGTATTTTCAAATTTAAGATTTATAAGACAGACTCTCTCGGATATTCTTACATAGTTGTCTATATTCGTTTTGTATTCCTTTTTTATTAAAAATCCAACTCCGTGCTGTCCTTTTGGTTTACCTGTGTAGCAAAATATATAATTTTTATCTTCTATGATATCGTTTCCGCTTCGTCTTACTTCAGAGAGTCCGATGATGTCGTGCTTGATACTAGTAAGGGAGTGTTTTAATAGTTCCATTTCGAACACAAATATAAACCCGGCTTATTGAAATAAAAAATACGAGTATATTGCTTTAAAAATGAGGTGTGAGCTCGTTAGTAGGACTTTACCTTTAAAACCCATATTTCCCTATTTTTTTTACAACGAATAACTACTGAATCTGGCTCGACTATAAAATTGAACCAACGCGAACGTTGTCTCCGGACTAAAACATAAGCCATCATTAACATATTTATAACATTTTAAACTATCCAATAGGATAAAAATGGTATGAATATTTTAACAAAGTAATTAATGTGAAATAATGAATTACATTTGTAATACAATAAAATATAAATAAAAAAGGTTTTTATTTACGTAAACCTAATACAGGTATTTGTAAATAATCGAAACATATTTTGGTTTTTAAATTTACTATGTTAAATTACTTAATTTTATTTGATTATAATAGTTTATACAGCTTTAGCCTAAAAGCTGCCATGTACGAAAATACCAAACAATATTATTTTATTATTTTATATCTATGATTAAATCTAAGTTCTGTCCTTTGAGTATATTATTATTTAGACGGACCATAAGATTCTCGACGAACGCGCTTTAATGCTACCACCGGATCCAATACGCCTCATCGAGACATTCTACTGCCGGTTTCAGCGCGGCCTCATCGAGACCATCCGGCGAAACATACTCAGATGGGCACGTCCAAGAAGTTTTGGTCCAGTTACTTTTATTATTTAGTTGGCATTCACAATTTACCAATCGGTTGTCTTCATACGAATTTTATTTACGTTTTCATTAAATAACATATTTAATAATTTATTTTAAAACAGAACATAATTTATGTAGGTATATATTAGTATTATTTTTAATATTACAGATAGTACACAAAATACATTATAATGGTCTTTCAATGCTTCATCAGCTATAGGGTATCCGATTTAGTTCAAGAAGGTATAACGTGCCATATATCCTTATCATCTACATACTCTATAATACTATAATAGCCTCTAGTCATGAGGATTCGTTTAACATGCGTCTTAAATAATTTATCAGCCATGTCAGTAATATTAGAAGGGAGCTTATTATAAAATAGAATGCAATTTCCCATGAATGATTTACTAACCTTGCTAACCCTAAAACATGGCATAGCCAGTTTGTCCTTATTCCTAGTATTGATATTGTGAAAGTAACTTTTTTTACTAAATATATGTATGTTTTTTCGAGTAAATAAACTATTCTGGTAGATATACTTAGATCTCACAGTTTATATATTTAAATAAGGTTCGCAAAGAATCGCGGGTACCTAGTCCATAAATAGCTCTGACCGCTCTCTTTTGTTGAATGAAGATAGTATTAATATCTGCAGCTGAGCCCCAAAGTAAAATGCCATAAGACATGATGCTATGGAAGTAAGCCAAGTATACTAACCTAGCCGTGGCTTCATCCGACAATTGTTTTATTTTCCATACTGCATAAGAAGCAGAACTTAATCTGCCCGATAATTTCTGAATGTGTGGACCCCATTGTAATTGAGAATCTAGTGTTATTCCCAATAATATCGTGGATGGAACAAGTTCCAACGTTTCATTATTCAGTGAAGATAGTCGGTGTGACATTGTTTATGCTTGGTAGTGCAAATTTAACACACTTTGTATTCCCTGTATTTAACAATAGGTTATTAGCCGAGAACCAACTACAACCAACAACAACCAATTAGTCTAAGTGTGTTTGTGTGTTCAGTAAAGTTTTTATCTTTCCTATTTACTTTAAATATCAAGGATGTGTCATCAGCAAATAGAACTTTATTAGATATTTTATCTACTAAATATGGGAGGTCATTTATATATACTAAAAACAAAAACGGACCTAGTATTGAACGCTGGGGTACCCCCATTTTGATGGAGAAAACATCCGAAGTTATTCCGTCTATGGCTACTACTTGTTCGCGACCAGATAAATAGGATACTACAAGGTCTAAGGATGTACCAGATTCCGTAGTATTTTAACTTTTCAGCGAGCGTTCTGTGGTCTACACAATCGAATGCTTTGGAAAGATTACAAAAGATTCCTAGAGCATCCTGTGATCCCTCCCAAGCCTCTAGTATGGTCTTGATTAGAGTGCTTCCTGCATCTTGCGTAGAACGGCCCTTAGGAAATCCAAACTGTTTGTCATGTAACTAATATCCTATTCTTATTGAAGTGCGACAGCATTTGGTTAAGCATATTTTTTTCAAATAAAATGATTACCTACATTTTTTCTTCTTTTAATTAAAGTAATTCCTGAATATAACATTATTACTATTCGTACGAACCCGTTAAAGTAGTGATATTTATTTTAATTGCATTAGTCATCACATAGCATCATGCATTTTCATAAAAAAATGTTGTGTGATAAGTTAATTACGAAAAAGTTCATTCAGCTTGTTAACGAGTTATAGTAGATATATCTACTTAGTCGTCATAGCGAATCACATGCACTTCTACTGCACTAATTGGATCAACACCTTTCTGTAACTCCAGCTTAGCGATTCCGTGTCAAGTTACATCCACATACTCTATGAAGATAGTACTTAACGAGAGACTTAGTAACTCCTATGTAGGTAGGTACTTTCTATTAGTTATAGTGTATAGGTAATATATACTAGTAAAAGTTAGAGTGCCTCATAAAAGTAGATTTCGTAGGTTCGATCCCCACCCATTATTAGCTTAGCACAAGGGGTTACAAGAATACTAGTAGACTGCAAAACTCTGTTCTGCAAATCTTTATAAAAAAAATGATAGATAGATAGATATTTCAAAGATTCCATTTTTTTTAAATTGTAATTCGCTTATAACTCCTCCTTCCGCGCAATTTTCGTAAAAAGGTACCCCTTTTTACGAAAATTGCGCAAAGTTTCTGCTTTACATATTAATATATATTATAGATATTTACTATACATACTAGCTAGGGGAGAAATTTGAATGTTTTGCATGCCATTTTCCTTTCGGAACACCAATTACCTACATTAATATAGGCATTTATTACCTACATACTTAATATAGCTCTTACAGGTCAAGAACAAAAAGGAAAAGATGTAAGTACTAAGAAGACCGTCAACCTAGTTCATTTTATAACTTTATTAGTACTTTACCCAACTGGGATCGCCCTGACATTCAACTAACATCTAACTAGATGTAAGTTGAATGACAGGGCGATCCAGTTAGTGTCGGGCACTAACGTCTGAACAACATTAAACAATTTCGTAGTTTCAATAGGACGAGGTAATACTAAATGAATCGGACCATTTTAATAAAATGTATTACGAACGCTATTTCGTTTTATATCTTTAGACTTGTGTAACTAGGTCATTTATTCTTTTTAATTTCCCAGTAAAGTTTATGAATGGAACGTCAGGGAACATAAAATAACTATTTCTGTGAACTACAGGAATAAAAAGTATCTAGTTTATTTACTCGGAGGTTTTTCATGCACCTACGGATCAATTATTCAGTGAACGCCATGTTACTTTCTTAGTACCTACCTATGCAAAAAACGCTTAGAATATCTGGCCGATCATTCAGTAAGGGCCATGGGTTTTTCGGTCATCATCATCATCATCATCAGCCCGTATAACGTCCACTGCTGAACATGGGCCTCCTCCCGAGGGGGTATTTGCCATAGTCACCACGCTAGGCAGGCGGGTTGGTGACCGCAGCATTATGTTGTAACACACATGGAAACTCTGCTGACCGTTCCATGATAAACGATTATTATAGATGATGTTATAATAATCGGGGCCAACTACTTAACGTGCTTTGCAAGGCACGGAGGGTAGTCCCTCAACCTACCAGACCCGAAAAGAAATCTTAGAATTTACACAAAGATTTCTTGCCCGGCGTGGGGATCGAACCCACGACCACCGAGATTTAAAGCAAGCCAAGTACCGCTACGCTACGGAGGTTGTCCATGTTTTTCTGTATTTACATATAGATATATTTTACCAAGCATAACATATTTTTTTAGAACATTGGTGAAGAATGTTCGCTGGGTGACTTGCACGACGCATATCCCAATATCAAACAAAATCTTATTTTGAACGACAGTTTTGCAAATTTAAAGGACATATTAATACACTTGCATTCTTTCTATACAAATGTTTACGAGAATAATATAGGTCCAACTGTATCTAATAGACACCTAGGTATAAACAAAATAGTATATTTATATAACACCTTTTTCAATTTTCTGTTGTTAGTGACAACAACGAATATTTTGCTTTTATTCTACTCAGCAAAGCCGTTTTAATCCATTCATGTCATTTCGATATTCAATTCAGTATGACGTCACCATGGATTTCATCCTTTTGAAGCTTGTATGCAAAATGCTTCTAAATAAATATTGAATAAGTTTTACAAATAAATGTGTAAATTTGACCTAAAAAACCTTTTTGTTAATAAACTTCCAACATTTTTTTGTATAACGTAACTGACTTTTTCCTGTTTCAGTAATCTCGAAAATCGGTAATAAATAATAATTTCTGGTAGGTTACGTGACCAACTTCCATGTCCTAATCTTGTCATGCCCTTTATGATAAAATATCACTGTATAGACTGTTTAAATCCTGACGATACGTCATGCATAATTTAGCAAATTCACTCTGAATCCAAACTACAGAAATCATACTTAGCTTGCGCTTAAACAACAACGAAATATACACAAACATTCTATGAACAATGGCTAATGCCTCCCCACTGGTAAACAGTCCCAAACTTCTACTTATTCATCGTATATAAAATGAAATAACAGTAGGTAGTATTTCATAAACGTAGAAAACAAATAGGTAATCCACTATCATGTATGCAATGAAATGAAAACTTTTATTAATAATGTAGACAAATCGATCGTACTTATTATAGGTCAAATACAATGATCAAAATATACGAAGAGAAAACAAAACCTTGACTAATTAGTCAAATTAGTAGTAAGGTTTTGTATTTTTTTTATGAGTAGACATTTTAACTGTAATGTTATTAAATAGAATTTAAATCTACCAATGTGGCATGTGATAGTCGCGTATTATAAATATAATTAGAACCTACCAGCGCGGGCTGGGATTCGGTCAAAATCATAAAACGCGTCGCGAGCCTCGCCTTGCCAGGACGACCGGACCCTATCCTAGCTTTCTCCGAGTCTTTCTCTATCTACCTACGTTGTGTCACCCGGAGAAGAAAGACTATAAGAAACTCCGAGATCATTCTATTTGTCTTCTTAAAGTGTACCAATGAGATATTGGCTCGAATCTAGAAAATATATAACTAACGTCGGCATGGAGATGGTACTTTGATCTAGCTTTTCCTTTCCTTTGTACCTAAATACTTGTGTAAAAGCTATGTTCCGCTATCCATTACAACGTATGAAGATAGTCTGCACGTCTCGCAAAACACAATGAGTAATATCAATTTATCCGCCCACGTTTCGAAATTAAAGTTTTCCGCGGCATAAGTAGGATGCATTCTGCATGTAAAATATATTTGACGTCAAATTGAAATCAGTCTTGTCAGTTCTGTGTCTCCGCGGTTCGATGTCGCATTTTATTCTCAATATAAAAAACAAAATATACATGTAGGTATATTTTGTTGTAGGCGTAATGGCTGTTGTTCTGTATAGGGACAAATGTGGTATTTACCCCAAATTAAACACTACGCACCTGTGACCAAACATGCTTACGGTAGATTGCATTTGTCACGGACGACAAAAGCTACTGACGTAATATCATTGTGATAAACACGTTGTGAATACATCGGATATTACGTATTTCACAAATAGCAATTTATAGGTATAGGTATTTTAACCGAGCCCTGGGTGGTGGGTGGGAAGGTGGTGGTTTTTGGTGGGGTGGCGTAGGTGCAATCCCACAAATATCAATGGAACGATCAATACGATCCCGACGCTCACCAATCAACAGTTTGGCTGAACTGTTGATAAACTATAAGCTCACAATTCCTGACAGTCGAGGGGGGAGAATGGGGGGAAAGTGGGTAAGATGCAACAAGTTTGCTGAGTAGGGTATTTCCAAGTAGCTACAATAGTTTGTAGACTATGTAAGTTGTCACCAACATTTTGTGTGACTTAATATATGACTACCTACGTTATTTAGTTGGAGATAGAGTAACGAAAAAGCATATTTTTGTTGCTTTGTCGTCGCATTTGCATCGATATATGTTTATAACCCTTCTGCCTTATTTTCGGCCTTGGCGGCTATTCTCTACGGAGATATGCCAACTGCGCTGGACATTATACTTAGTGCAAAACTGCTAACATACGTACACTCACTATTCCTTTACTGTCAAAATCTTATGGAACGGTACTACCGACACGACCGGTGATGTATCAGACGCAGGCCGCCATCTTATCGTGCTCTCTTAGGCATGGATGAAACGTCGTCAGATTCTTGACTCCGGGCTGGTACTTAGAATCTTCTCGATAGAACATTTACACAATTTGCTGCTCGACCCGGGAAACGTACAGTACCTCCAGAACCAGTAGTTACCGTCGAACATATTACCGCTTGCCCATCTAGATAGTCATATTTGCATCTACAAAGCTACCTACTCAATAAAGCTATTGTCACAAATATGTTATTAAACTACATATGTGTATTTGTGATGTACCTAAGGGCCTAAGCACACCACGTTTTTTAAACGCGCCGTCGTCGCGCGTTTTGGCAACGAAGTACTGGCTTGCGTGCGTATCGGTACAAAAGTTTATAAAACGCGCGTCGACGGCGCGTTAAAAAAACGTGGTGTGCTTAGGCCCTAAGTCGTTGCATATTTGGTCTGTTTTACATTGGTATTTATGAAAGATGTCAAATTGTAAATAAAGATTTCATTATTGTTGGTATCTATACTTTGCATTGATTGATTGATTGTTTGCATTGAATAGCCTCCGAAACTACAGGATGGATTTCAAAGATTCTTTCACCATTCTAAAGCTACGTTATGCAGGAGTAGCATAGGCTATAAAAAATAAAAAAATACTTTCTATACTTCATTCATATTTGATGAGGGTGCAGTGGTCACAGTAGCCGCGGGCTTCGTAAATTAATCTCTGCCCCCGTTCGTTTGCTCTCCAGACAAATCGTATTATGCATATCTACGTCATGTCCGTTGTTACCAACCGTCACGCGTCGGAGAAATATTAACTTGTATTGTGCAATCAAGTGAATTGATATGCTATTTACGAATGCTGTTGATTGAGGTGCGGATGCAATTTGCTTATTGAATTGTACTCTTATCCGTCGGAAGCGACAGATGCTAGTTGTTATGAATTGACCGATGTTATTTTATGAACGGTATGTAATGTAAATGATAGAATTTCTAGAGACGTACGTAAGTAAACAAAGGTTTAATTTAAGGTTGGTATTCAACAGAGGGAGACTGTCAGTTTGAAAAGCCTATTGTAATTAAGTATTGACACCACGTAGTTCATCGTCTTTTTGGGCGGTTATGATGTTCTGTGATGTCACTCCGACATGGATAAGACCCGATTGGTTTGTTAGAAAGCCAATTAGCAACACAAATCGTCGAATATTTTGTTTACTTGAACGCGCTAAACTTCGAAACTATATTGTTCCTATTTGAAAAAAATTTTTCAGTGTTAGATAGCCTATTTATTTCAAGAAGATTAGAATATAAATAAAAAACCGACCAAGTGCGAGTCGGACTCGCACACGAAGGGTGCCGTACCATTTTCAAATGCCTACGTTGCCGTTATTGATATCGAGCAAAAAAGGAAAATATTTATTTTATTTTGTGAAATTTTAACTGTGTAGATATCGCGGTTCTTGAGATACAGCCTTGGTACAGCCGTGGTTCTTGGTAACAGACAGACAGACAGCTAAGTCTTAGTAATAGGGTCCCGTTTTTACCCTTCGGGTACGGAACCCTAAAAAGGAAGAAAGAATATGAAGTTAAAGAAGTTCCTACGGAAACGGGAGTTACGCGGAGGAAACCACGCGCGGGAATCTTATGAATAATAAGTAAAATGGTGTCTTACCTTAGGGTATCCTATTGGCATTACCTTGGTGTCTATGTAAAATTATATCGTTTTTTCACTCTCTAGAAAAGTTTTTTGGTGGGATAAGTCTCCAGAACATTTATATTACTATTTCTGACATAATTACGTGATGTTACTTTTAACTTAAACGACGATATGTCATCACCGTCTTTTCACATAATTACCTACTTATGTATTACAATTATGAATGGCTCATTTTTAATAAACAATTACTATTATAATCATCAAGATTATTAAAACCATTCAAGAGATGAATTTCTAGACCTGAGTATTGTTAAATTAATATATGTTTTTTGTATGCTTTCTTGAACTAATAATTAGATGACAATACATAATTATATTTTAACTTCTTAATAGTACAACCAAGACCGATGCTCGGGTCCTCTACACTCAACGGCTGGGAAAGGAACACCCGGAGGGATTATAGTGGGTAGGCTCTCAACGGGGCACGACTAGAGCGTTGCGTATTAATTTTGGGGAGAGCGAGGGATGCGTAATGCATTTTACCCCGGTCAAAAAAAGCGTAATAACAAATAGACAAAATACTCACATAATCCAATATGGAGAATGCCATAGAGTTGTCTTCCAGCACTTCAATGTTCTGTGTATTAGCGGCTATTTCTCTTATAATGCCACAAGCTACGCCTGCCACCAGGCCGGGATTTCTGCACAGCGGTATGCCATTGAACAACAGATCTTGAACTTTCAACGTAGCTAATGGACTGTTGTTCTCCCCAAACACTCCGTTCATTGCCATGTTAAGAATGCTCCCTATATTGGGATACAACGCCTCGGCGACCTGCGTTATAGCCTGCAAGAAAATAAATATTTGTTCAAATTATTATTACTACGTAATTATGAAGTGAAGTGTCTGGAATTTTCCTTCCGAATCTCAACCAAGAATAACGAATGAAATGAAATAGTTTATTAGTAACGTAGACAAATAATTCACGATTGTTATACGTCATTTACAATGCATAACACATTTAAGTACATTTTTTGATATACTTAACTGAGAACAATATTGTTAACATTATATACAGGTCTTTAGTAAATTGTAAAACTTAACTGTATGGAACTACTATAATAATCTTATTTTCAAAATCAATAAAATATATAAAGAACGAACAAAACGAGTATAAACAAAATAATAATAATAAGTCGCGTGGTTTGAGAAATTAGATCAAACAGCGCGGGAATGTACCATTTTTTTTTTTTTTTTTTTCGGACGTACTTATGTTTTTGTTAGCCTGGAGGCTTTTGCTACTTCACCGGACATAAAGGCGAGCAGAGCTCCAGCCTAGATAAATGGTTTAAACACTACAAACTAAGCAACCTGCGCAAGAGGGCGTCCCCTGTGGGACTTGGACCTCGGCTCAGGGCGGTCGCTGACGGGGAGATTGAGGGATTATGGCTTTTAGTTTATTTAGGGGAGTTTTGTGCAACTGTCGCTACTTTACAGTTCGCGGGCCTCTCGGACTTCGGGTCTACGAGGGCATCGGAAGGTTCTTAGCAAACTAAGGGTCGGGAGGGCGAGGGGGGAGCGGGAATGTACCTACAACACGTAGGTACTAGTGTAATTCCGAGACAGTTCGTCCCTCCTGACAAAACTTTAAGTAGGTATAAGTTTCGTCTGGGAAGAACTATCTCGGTTTTGTTGCTGTAGGTAAGAAAGTATGCAGTACAGGCACCCTACTCCGTAGTACAGGAGCCAACGGGGCTAATGTGAATTTACTTGAGCTTTATAGGTTAATTTTCTGCAAATAAGTACTTTATAATGGCCTGACGATTTGAACGATGGGAGAGAAAACTATTTTTAAAACGTTGTATAACAAAGTATACTATATCCCACCAAAAACATAAATGTAAAAAAGGAAAGCCAAGTTCAATACAAAAATTAAGCTTGGCTGTGGGCTTCGCTGCAAAAAGAATGGAGATCTGAATGAGTTCCATGTTCTATGCAAAATCGAAATATGTATTTATAGGAACAAAATAACATTATGAACAAGTATTAAACTCTAATTCTTTGCTTTAATAGATACCTATAACAATTGCTGTTATTTAAAAATGTGAGATCTTAAAGTAGGTTAGATTTGAATTGGCCAGTTTTCATTACATCAGTCATTTTATAAAGTTATTCATCATTTGAATACTGATAAAAACTGGCCAAGTCAGATCTAACCTACTTTAAGATCTCACATTTTTAAATAACAGCAATTGTTATAGGTATCCATTACAGCAAAGAATTAGAGTATATATAAATAAATAAAGTATTTATTTATTCATTGAATATCATCTATGTACTCTTTTATACTGTTACTGTTTAGGCACGAAGAACGTTTGTGGTTATAGTATGACAATCATTTCATTCACCGTTGAGAAAGAAGCAGGATGAACATAAATGTAATAAAACAATAAATAACTAAATCGGTATTCGTAAGCGATGCCTATGTTTATGTGTTGCTCGGGAGCACTTTTATGTAGATTTACTTCTGTTCTATGTATAATTATGTGGTGCCGCGCGCCGCCGACGACACACCGTTGGTCGGTTTTTTAGAGCGTATTAAAAGTTTTTCTATGGGGACAACATTTTTTTTTTGACTTTTTTTGATTTTTTCCTGGGATTACACACAATTACTGAGCTGGATTCCAAATTTCATCCTTCTAGGTCATCAGGAAGTAGGTTAGAATTAGGTACTATATGTCAGTCAGTCAGTCAGTGCTAAAATTTACGACTTTTTGACCTTCATATCTTTATAACCGTTTGAGCTAGCTTCATGAAATTTGGGCTACTACATGTCCTTATGGATATAATTAAACACACGTAGTTTTATTTGTTTACGTTAAAGAGGTTTTGAGTTATAGAAGGGTCAAAAGTGGTACCAAGTGGTTCGTGTAATATTACACTTGGCGCTGGCTAGCCAGTTCTTTGCTTGAACTTGGCTTTGACACGCTGCCGCGTGTCTAGATAAACTTTAGACATTCGGAATTATTGTCTTTAGCGCCGACGCCTCCAGTACCTACTGGTATTTTTTATATATACATCTAAAAATCTGATCCGATTTCAAAAATTCCTAATATTCCGTAAAAGTCAAAGTCGTAGTAGTAAGTGTGCAACAAGACACCCAAGTATCTAATGGTAGGTAACGTGTTCATAATGTGTGGACCGCATTTGTGTGCTATTAAAGTAAGGGGAATAACTGGTTGTGAATTTACTCTAGGGGATTATCAGACCATAGATTGGATAAATTTTGCGACAATTGTTATTTATTTGTGTATTGCAAACAGCTAATGTTAGCTTTTGTAGATAATGAAGAAGAAAAATAACAACAGACGATCGTATTTCCCGCCGAAACCGGCAAAGACAATATAAAATCCAAAGATGTGCCGATGCCGCGGTGACAATCTGTTTAAAGAGGTTCTATGATTGTATGATTTGAACACTATGTTATGACTAAAGGTATTCTTCATATGACATGATGTTTGCATTTGGTAAAGCAAGATTATAGAGAACATTTCTATATCTATACTAATATTATAAAGAGAAAAGATTTGTATTTTTGTGTAATGAATAAACTCAAAAACTACGGTGTCGATTTCAAAAAATATTTCACCATTGGAAAGCTACATTCACCCTGAGTGACATAGTCTATATTTAATTATGAAGTTCCCACTAGAACGGGAGTTACGCGGGTGAAACCGCGCGCGGGAAGCTAGTTTAATATAAAATAGGTGGTAGATTTAAACGGGATTGGTGAGTGTTCTAATATTATTTAAGATGGAGATGGCCGCGGGCAAATTGCTCGTGTTGCTCAGACCAACTATAAAGTTAAGACGGAACCCTGTCTAACAATGCACTTAAGCCGGTTCTTTGTGCTTTCTTGTGAGTGCCATTATCACTCATAGTACCGAATGTTATAAAAATAATGTTACACATAATTTTACGTTATTAAATTAGTTGGCTCCTCTCTCCTACCATATTAATTTGGATTATATCTATGTTTCTGTGCCAGAAAGGGTTCATAATTCATCATCATCATCAGCCTGCCCGTATATCGTCCACTGCAGAACGTGGGCCTCCTCCCGTGAGAGGGTAGTTGCCATAATCACCACGTTTGGCAGGCGGGTTGGTGACTGCAGTATTATGTTGTTGTAACACACAAGGAAACACTGCTGCGTGTAAACACGTAGTGAAACTCAATAAAGTATTGAGTATTATTTATAAAAAGATAGTTTCCTAAAACTGAACACAATGGAAGCCAAAAATACTTTTAAAAGAATTATCAACAAAGTAAACGCGATCAAATAAAATAAAGCGTCTAGTGCTGAAACAAGTTTCAATTTCAATGTTACGATCCCAAACGATTTACGAAAACAATACGGAGCTTCCCTTTTTTGGAGCCAAAACTACTTGAACTGTGAACACCACAATGGTTTTTTATTCGGACGGACATACGCAGTTATACAACCTCCCAGGCGTAGCGGTATTTGCTCACTTTAAATTTCGGAGGGATTTCCAGTCCATGGCGGACAGGAAATCTTTATGTAAATTCTAAGATATCTTTCCGGGTCTGGTTGGTTGAGGGACTTCTTTTCGTGCTCCGGAAAGCACGTTAAGCCGTTGGTCCCGATTGTTATAACATCATCTATAATAATCGTATATCAAGGAACGGGCAGCAGCGTTTCCTAGTGTGGTACAACCCGCCTGCCAAGCGTGGTGACTATGAGCAAGGATTACGCCTAAGTACTTGGCTTGCCGTTCCCAAGGGATTGGTTCGCCGATTCTCCACTTTCTGAACCATTTGCCTAACGCATTTGATGCGGATTGTAGAGAGTCGTGAATGGCGGCACGAATAGTAGGTATAAAGCGGTATCGTCCGCCACCACCGCGAGAGCCAGTTAGGTTTCGGGATGTCACTTGTGTAAAGCGACAACAAGAGTGGCGTAAGTACTGAGCCTTGTGGCACCCCCGCTTCGATTCGGTGAGGGGCAGAGTAATCTCCTTCTATACGATACCTAAAGGTTCTCCCCGAGAGGTAATTTCTTATGATGTGCACGAGACGATCCGGCACTTTGAGTTGGTACAGCTTTTGAATTAAGCCATTGTGCCAATTACTTGTTACTTTTACCTTAATCTTAACAATCACAATTGTATTCTTTAGTTCTGTTATGTATATTTACATTCATGTTTATAAACTGTTAACAGAATAAATATAACGTTTCATTTCTATGCATATCACGTTACCCAATAATAAAGAAAATAGTAACGCCTAATAAGAAAACATATATGTTAAGGTTTTGTGTTCCTAACCTCAATTTTACTTCAATTGATTTTGTGTTTGAAATGATAAAAAATGTTAATGAATAAAATTGTTCGTTATCACATCATGCACCAGACGCTGATAGATAGATTGACTGACAAGGGAAGACATAGTTTTGGTACGCGTGTGTGCGTCAACTGTGTTTTTACTTAAATCATTATAATATATTTTACTGGCATCAGTACGTTACTTAAGGTACTCTGTCTTTACTTTTTATTTGTCTAAGTCGTGTTACAAAAATGCATATCAACATTATTAATTTATTCAATACAACAGCCCGTCCACCTGCTATGTTTTTTTTTTTTTTTTCGGACGGACGTATGTAGTTAGCCAGGAGGCTTTTACTACTTCACCGGACATAGCCACCTGCTACCATTGTATACAACTACGAGGGTGTCGTACTGAAATGCCCTCATTGCGCAAGGAGTTTTGCTGCCAAGATTGGCTACATAAGCCATCTTCGAGCACATGCGCGCCAAACCGACTAGGAGTCGAAGTGGTCGCCATGACCGAAATCGGTCGGATAGATCATCATCATCATCATCATCACAACAGCCAATAACAGGAACTACAGCGGTTTTTACACATACCTTATTAATAAAGTCATTGTGTGAAATTATGTTTTTTTTTTATAAATTAAATTTGGAAAACGATAACATTTAAGTATAATTAAATTTCAAAATAATCCACACAAAGTGAAATCTGTGCAATAATATTACGAATTTAATTAAATACTGCTTTATGCTCAAAATGTTTCAATTCATTCGACTGAATCGTCCCATTAATTATGTGGTTTGGGCAAACATGTAAAATAATATTTGGCTGGTTTCATGAATAGGATAATTTAAATTTCCACTGATAAAAACAAATTGCGTACCTACCTACACTCAATTGGTTTTCAATAGTGAAATTTAAATTCCAATAAATTGAATACTAAACCACTAGGTATATTAATAAACTAAAACATTATAAACACACTTGAGTACATTAATTACAGACTTGGAGCACAAACGTATATTGCTATTTGCTACGCTAATATTGTATACAGGAAATGCCTGACATTAGACATGCAATAAATATTATAATGTCACTGCCGCATTTTCTGGAAGTTTTCCGTAATTGAGATTTAAAGTAGCTTTCGACGCAGGAGTAACAAAACCAATTATCACAACATATGTAACTAACTACTATAAAGAAAATACAACCTCCGTAGCGTAGCGGTATTTGGCTCGCTTTACATCTCGGAGGTCATGGGTTCGATCCCCACACCGGGCAAGAAATCTTTGTGTAAATTCTCAGATTACTTTCCTGGTTTGGTTGGTTGAGGGACTACTCCGGGCCTCGTAAAGCACGTTATGACTTTGGTCCCGATTGTTATAACATCATATATGTATAATAATCGTATATCAAGGAACGGGCAGCAGCGTTTCCTTGTGTGACACAACATAATACTGCGGTCACCAACCCGCCTGCCAAGCGTGGTGACTATGGCAAATACCATGGCCCATGTTCAGCAGTGGACGTTATACGGGCTGATGATGATGATGGTGTACTATAAAGAGAGTTACCCGGCTTACATTTTCAGTGTAAAAGGACATTATTATGACTGAACATGTTACAGAACCCTTCGTGCGTGAGTATGACTCGCACATGGCCGGTTATTTAATATTCGTATTTTTAAAAGGATAGTGTTCAGATTGATCTAATACAATATAGGTACATTGATGTTGTAAAGAACCGCTTAAATTCTGTTGTTTCCAATAGAATTTAAGAGGTTCATTACATGTAAAGTAGATTTATTATGGGATAACTAAAAATAATTTTTTTTTATATAATTTCTGGTTTTTTATTTAAGTAAGTACTTAATTTGTCAACACTTTTTTATACAACCGTACATAGGGTATTATTAATTGATTAAATAAAAAAAAAATAGATTAATGTAACAGTAGGTACACTACTTGATTAATTGCAAAATAAATAAATTAACTACATGTTGAAATATTAATTGAGAAATTTCCAAGGGTTAGCGGTCTTATCAAAATATAAGGAAAACGCTGCTATCAAAGGATTTACAAACTTATCATTCGTGGTTTATCAACAGAAATACCTATCGAGTGTGAAATATTTGTTTACCCGCTACTTGTAGATTAAAGGATTATACAACGTAATACAAGTGGAATTAAAGCCAACAATAGAGAGATAAAGAGCATCGTACGAGGTAAAGGTAAAATTATTAAAAAAAACTGGTCAAGTGCGTGTCGGAGACGCGCACGCAGTGTTCCGTACTATTTTCAAGCGTCTACCTGTTGCCGTTATTGATATCGAGTAAAAAAGGGCAAAAAAAAAAAGTTGTATGGGAGCCCCCCTTAAATATTTATTTTATTTTTAGCATTTGTTGTTATAGCCGCAATAGAAATACATCATCTGTGAAAATTTCAACCGTCTAGCTATCGCGGTTTTTGATATACAGCCTGGTGACAGACTTCGGGTACGGAACCCTAAAGACGATTAAATTACAAAAGCTAAGTCCAAAAACCACCATAAGATTTTATCATCGTTTTATTTGTGATACGGTCACAACAGAGAAATTATTTTTTGGAAAGACAGGTGTTAAAAGGCGAAATATCTCCAGGTCCGTTGTTAATACCACAAGGTTCTGACTTTGAAATTAGTAGAAAATTACTTAACTATGACGACGTAAACAATGCTCTCTCGAAAGTCATGCATTGGTTTAATGTAAATAATCTTGTTCTAAATGAAAAAAAAAACAAACTGATGAAATTTTCAACCCCTAATGTCAAACAACAACTTACAAATTAACGGAACGAGATTGGAGCCTGTGGAGTCAACAGTTTTTCTTGGTATAACTGTCCGGAAAACTTAGTTTTGCCGCATAAGCAGTTAAGACAATAAGATGGCTCACTAATGTAGACACGTCCAGAATAGTAGTATATTTTAGTTATTTTCATAGTATTGTCCTATGGAATTCTTCTATGGGGAAACTGTGCGGACATTGAAAGTATATTTGTGCTACAGAAGCGCGCTGTAAGAGCCATATACAAACTTGAACCGCGGGTTTCCCTATGGGTGAAGTTCAAAGACATTTAAATTCTTACTGTAGCTTCGCAATATGTTCATGAAAATTTGTTATACGTACATAAGAATATAGATAAGTTTCAGAAAAAAAGTAATATACATAACACGAATACTAGACATAAGCATGACTTAATAGTACTTGCAACTCGTCTCCATAGAATAAGCAACTCTTTTATAGGGCAATGTTTGCTTCTATAACAAACTCCCAAATAATATTAGAGAATTATCTGTTAATAAATTTAAAGTCATTGTCAAAGCTAAATTATGTAAAAAGGCATATTATAAAATATCAGACTATGTAATTGACGGAATGGCTCGGGAGTAACTTGTTCTGGAATGACACTGCTGCTTAGCAATATTGTAAAAGTTTTCTCTGAGTTTCTTGCCAGTTCTTCTCAGAGTTACCACGTATTCGAACTGGTGGGAGGAAAAGAAATGGACGCATTATAAGAACTTGATTTTATTTTTTTGTATTGTATCTATATGAATAAAGAAATTATTGACTTAGACTTTGACTTTATAGTTTTACCGTTGGTCTACAGCTCTCGGTCCGTTGGATTTCCGAATGAGTCTCAAAACAAATATGATTTATGTGGCTTACTTTTTTTTCGGACAGACTATGTAGGTATCAGCATTATGTAGTCAGCTACGTGGCTTTTGCTACGACATTGAGCACAATGGCGAGCAGGGCTTTAGCGTTATTATGGCGTTATGGCCCATTAACTACAAACTAATCAACCTGCGCAACAGTGCTCTTGTTAGACATGGACAGGGATTGAGGAATTATGACTTTAGTATTTTCGGGGAGTTTTGAACAACTGTCGCTTTATGTTACATATCGTGGACCTCTCGGAAAGGTAAGATTTCCGTGACCTACCATGAAAATCTCGAAAATACCCCGGGTGTTTCTGATTACAATCAGGTCTTAGATATATAGATAGTTTTATCGCAAAATTAAATCTACATAAAAGCAAAAACTCTACATGAGGTCATTAACTTTTGTTAACTGCTACAAGAAGTAAGATTATAAAGCGAAAATAAAAATATTACCACCTAAATATTATTACTCTCCAACATTATATATGATGTACCTATATTGTTAGCCCTGAGGCTTTTGCTCAGGGCTAACAATATAGTCTGTACGACAAAAAAGAATCCTACCATTGCCGGGAACTGAGAGAGTATTAAACGTCCTTATAAAATATATTATACAAATACCTATTGTTGTGGGATTATACAAGGAGCAAAAAGCCAAATTTCAAAAAAAAAAAAAATACAAGGTAGGTACATTTATATATAACCTTGACAGATGACTAATAATTTTAATACCAAAATTCTATACATGACTAAAAAGAAAAATATTTTATATTATAACTAGCTGACCCGGCAGACTTTGTACTGCCTCAATCGATAAATAAAAGACCTAAACATTTGTATAAAATAAACTTTCCCGGAGAGACTTCGTTTATGCGGTGTCCTACATCTACCCTACTCCTACCCCTAAATCCAATAATCCAATTGAGTCTAAAGTTTTTGCAGATACTATTTTCTAATACCTATTGCAACATGAAGACATCATAAATATCAATTCAAATGTAGATAACATTGCTGATTCTACAAATATCTAAAACAAATGTTTTGATAAAGTTCTTGGAATATTTGCTATAATCCTTGTCTCTACTCTCTAAACCAATTTAGTTAGTTCCGTCGATATTCGGAAGGAATGAGAAACTAGATATTGAAACTAATTCAGTCCAACTTACAACTGTCGCATATAACTAACATAACAGGACAAAATCAATTTTCGTTCATGTTGTTGGTAGTCAAAGCTTAGGTAGTACACAAATCATTACTAATTGAATGTTTCAAATAGATCAAAGGACCGTTGCATTAATCTAAAGCTCTGCAACATCGGAATCAATTTTCGCTAGGCTAAGAGCCCGTGAACTATATGGACCTTCTTTTTTATAAGTCGAAAGGTACTCAACCCAGATAGGAATGATGGACGATGACGTTTGATGCCGATCTAAATTACGTGACAATGTAAGTTTGTGTTAATGTAGCTAGGTATTAAACAAGTAAACAGTTTTAAAGGTGTGCTACTTGCCTTAATTCATCAAATAATTCCTTCAGAATAATATTAAAGCAACGTAATTCATAAGAAGACACACAACATCGTGGCGTGTCGTGTCAACTTGCCTGACTGACAAGTTGACACGATACACCCCTAATGTCCATCTTATACGTACGTTATAGCGTTATATAAAAACTGTTTTTTATATATAATCAATAAATATCTGACTATTAAGGAAACATCATACAATAATTATTATATGATGTTTCCTTAATAGTGAGATATATATGACAGTTCCAATCCTTTGTCAGAAAAGAATATAGGGTAGCTGAAGCTGACAGCGCGAGATAATTTACATACGGGTGAGTCCCAGTGAGATAGTATCCATATTCTATAGAGCGTGGCTATCGCGGCCCTCCCGTTGTGTACCAGTAAACAAACGATTCATAGACAACATTTCTGATATGAAATATCGATATTTAGAATAATGAATGTAGGCTAATCGCTCTTATTTTTTGCTCGACCATGATTTGAATCCAGCTACACAGTACATAAAATCGACTGTCGCATTTATAAGATAGGTACTAGGTTTCACGGGCTCTTTGTCTAAAGTGTAATTATTAAGAGAGAAATTCACAATGGCTGTCACTACAATGCATATCATCGGTAAGCTGCTGAAACTCTGTTATTAAATGGGATGACCATTGTTTTGGATTGATTGCACTAAAAATGGAGAGCATAATTTAAGAAGCCTTGCCTATATTGCATTGCATGGAAGGGTTGGAGAGGTGAGTAGAAACCGTTATAGAGTTATTTAACGTATGTGCATGTCAAACCAGAGAAAGTATAAATATGGTGACGTAAATGTTGTTACAATACTCGGAAATTATCAACAGTTGACAAGCGAGTCCGAGCACTAACAATTAGTATCCATTAAAGTGTCAAATGCATGCGCTTTGGCTTGTGATGGGATTAGCAAACTGTAATTAAACCGCATGGCAGGGATTAACAGAACAACAGAAGCTATTTGCGGTGAATAGGATAATTACGAGTACCTGAGTATATCGGAGAGCATGCTCGTGTATCGATCGCATTAGGTCTTAAATAGAAAGTGCAGTTTAACAGCACTTATTATTCAGCTGTTATTTAAATGTGTACCTGTTTGTTTTCCCAATAAATAAATAAAAACTACGTAAAAAAATAATTATGACACTGGATGTAATATCTGTATTAGTAGAACACGATTAACGTAAAATTGTAAAGGTAAGTAAAGCGTACAATATTTTAAATTCCATTTTTAAATTCCATTCTGAGTCGCTGCAACGTTTCTTATTAAAAACGCCTTTGTGTGCGGATATTTTAATCAGAAATTCAATTACCCACAAGCAAAAACAATGCTTGTAAAAAAAAGTGCTTGACAATCCCAAGCCCTAAAGGAAAAATGTCACCTACATAGCCGTTATCATCGTTACTGCGTGCTTAGAGGTCGGTGTGACTCAAACTCTTAAGAAATGGTATGAACATTATCGAAAATGGGTATTGTAAAGATTTGGACAGAATTACTACTAAGGATGCTTTCCGGCTGCAAGTTTTGTGTTTCAAGCACTTACGTACTTCTTTTTTTTTCTAGAATTTGAGCATTTTTTGTCGAAAAAAGAATCAATACCCGAGAGATACTATAATATGAGGATTTGTTGCATCCTTCTTTTTTTATTATTTTAAGTATTTATTTTCAATTACCTATGCTAATACGTATCGAGGATGCATCGTCAACATACTAACATTAGAAAATAAATAGATACTTTATTTTCTAATGTATGTTGCAATTTACACAAAACAAGAGCATTAAATTATTTGACGAACAAAAGCGTTCGTGCTTAAATAGGAGGTGTTTAAACCTAGAACAAATTTTCGGATTACGAAATAATTTAAGCTGCATCTATTGTCACTCTGGAGCACGTTCAGAGTTGTTACAGTTTGCACTGTTGTCTAAACAGCTTATTGTAGGTTTACATTTGTAAAATATTTTAACTAATGTTTGAATGCGTTTTGCATTATATTTACCGGAAATGTATACTTGTATCAAGGTAGTGTGGGTAATATATACTTAATTATAACTTATATTTATGTTAAATATTGTATGCAGAATGATATGAGAGTGAATGAAGCGAAATATGTGTGTAGGGATCGTAGCTAGTGGAGGTCCATTGTCTCTGCCTACCCCACTGGGAAACAGGCGAGAGCTTATGTATGTATGTATATTTATGTACACAATGTTTACCTAGTAACACATCTATAGGTATCTATTTAAGATATATTAGGATCAAGTACCTACCTACGTACGTCGTAAAGTATTCCAGCAAATTAAGATCATTATTTTAACTATTTTGGTTCGTTATTGATTCTTATAATTATGTTAATTTCCCAATATAAAATTATTAAATATTTGATTAAAAAGTAAAAACCAACTGTCCATCAGAACGGTGTCGGTGTTTAAAGGCGTTTTCACAACATCATCAAAATGTTTGCATGGGTAAGAGATAATCGACAAATTTTACAATTCTCGTATACAATTATTAGATTTTTTTAGTGTACCTATTGCAGTGTGAACAACGCCCAACAACAACGCCTGGTAACTCGGGAAGTCGGTATTTTATTAATCAACCTTATCAAACACGTGTTTCCTTTATAAGTTCAGTAGTAGGTATTCAATCACACTTATTTTCAAGGTAGGTATTTAAACTAAAAACTGTGCTTGTTTTACTGAGCCTTGCAATTTTTCATTTTCTGAATTTTACAGTACCTAAGGTAAACCCCACGTTGGGCGCGCACGTTCCTCGAGCGTATAAACGACCTAAGCATCTTAACTACTGCTGATCGTCACTTCACCCGCATTGATATTTTCGGACCACACATCTGAAAACCAGCCCTTCAGTTCGGTTCTGTTTCAGAATATGGTACGTACTTTAAGTGATTGCTCTCATAAAATTGAAATTAAATATTTTTTTTTCACGGTTCATACAAAATATAAGAAAGAGGGAGGTACATACATTAATCTCATTCTTTTTTTATTTTAATTTCGGACAGACAGCACTCATTAATCTACAAAGTAGGATTTAATAATAATTAATTTTAACATGGTCAATAACATAAAAACTAAAACCACGTGTAACCTGATAAGGTAATAGGCAAAAAACCAAACAATGGCACGGACTAAGTAATTAATTTAATAAACTCCGCGTGGCATCTTAACTATCTCAATTATCTACTGGACGATTCAATCATGTGACAGATTAATTGCTAAAGGTGCTTGTTATATTTATATTAAATTATAGAAATTATTAGCTAGTGCCTACATAAATTTGGCCAAGGGCAATAACTGTCCTCAGCGGTGGAATAAGTAGGTACTTGATATTTTTGACTATAGGTATGGGATAGTTCCCAGCAAAAGCGAGGTTAATACATAATATTATTACGTACGTTCACAAAAACTTAATTCGTATTTAAAAAGGGCCAAATATAAAGTACCTAAAACCGGTATCCGAGCATGCATGAAGACACTGATGAATGTGTAAGAAGCAAAAGAGATGTGCCAGGATTAAGATAGGCGGCGTTCCTTTGTCTCTACCCCTATGGGAGAATGACGTGACGATATGTATGTATGTATGTATATATCTTAGACAATTTTTTGCTCGACCATGATTTGAATCCAGCTCGTCGTTAGGGGTAGACCTTTATGGGAAAAGGTGTGACCATATAATATGTACGAATGTATAAAAATCATTCGACGTTTCTTATTTCAAGCACAGTCTATTTCATTCAGGTTACTGAAACCACTTGACGTATGATGAGAGTATATGAAACGATTTTCTGCGAAATGAAGTCATACTGTTAAATTTAGTTGCCAGTTTCAGAGAACGCGCATTATTATTCATTTGATACTTGACCTAACCTATCCAAACGAAACCTTTTTTGTTTTTCAACTTTTATAAGTCCTGTTGAACTCTATATATTTAGGGTTAAGATTTTCTTTTAACCACCCGAAACTTCATTAGTTTATCAACTAGGTACCTAGAAAGTTCATCAACCTACGAATCTTATTATTATCCGGTGACGTATGCTTATATGTACATATAATAAAAGGTCATATTCTAAGTGTGTATAAATGATATATCTATATTCTAAACTCTTCGAAATTTACCCATATTATTTATAAAAGCATGATCAAATTACATTAAATTAACTAAACCGAGATGATTATCGCGATTTGACTATGACTATGATTTTCGTTTAGTATCTGATTACAAACGTAATTTAGGATGTAGATGTTTCATTTTTTCCTGAATAATCTGAATTTGATTTGACAACGAAGTTAATTTGACAGCTATAGTTAATCGTTGCTTTGATATTTGCGAAAACCCGGCTTATGGTGAATAGTATTCGTATAAATATTGATTAAAATTGTTAAGAAAATCGAATAAACTACAGCTCCATTCTGGGACTGAACACTTCTTACCAGTCTCCATACCTACTTGAAGGTATATAATGCTTTAAGTACCTCTTAGTTTGTAGAACACTGGAATAGGAGAATTTCTTCGTATTCTCAAGTTAGAGGCTTAACTGAAAATATCAAATGTGAATTTAATAAATATAAAACTCCTCCCTAAGCATCTTAAGTTTCATATTATGTAATAATAATAACGTAGTACTTACTAAAAGGCATTCTTTATTTTTCAGAGTTATTCTATGTGAGTGATGTTTTTCTCTTTAAGTGTTTCTATTTATAGGTAGGTACAACAATATCTACGAGAGAAGTTCGAGAATAGAATTCTACGGTTTTGTTTTTGTTTCCAATATGTTTGCTTTCCTGTGTGGATTCATGCTTAACCTTCCGATGCCCTTGTAGGCCCGAAGTACGAGAGGCCCGCGAACTGTAAAGTAAAGCGACAGTTGCACAAAATTCCCCTAAAAATCTAAAGTCATCATTCCTGAAGACCTCCGCCAGTCACCGCCCTAAGCCGAGGTCCAAGTTCCACAAGGGGCGCTCTCTTGTGCACGTTGCTTAGTTTGTAGTTTTAAACCCTTTATTTAGGCTGGAGCTCTGCTCGCCTTTATGTCCGGTGAAGTAGCAAATACTTACTGGCTATCTACATAACATTTATCCGAAAAAAAAGTTGATTCATGCGTAGAAACCTCATCATAAACTATGCCCTATGTTGATCTTAGATTCCTGTATTTATATACAGAGAAGACGTAGCTTAAATCTCCGTGCCGGGCAAACAGATTAAATGTGCGGAACATAATCGTTTCTTTGTCTAAAATCTAATAATAATTTCCAGGTCGGTTTGGTGGAGAGGCTCCCCACAGAATCTCGGGAAGCCCGCCATTATAAACTCACCTATAACAATTGTATGACCAGGAACAGCGTTTCACCTTACCATCTTTTTTTTCGGACTTATATTTATGTAGTCAGCCAGGAGGCTTTTGCTACTTCACCGGGCGTTACTCCATAGCTATTTTTTTTTTCGGACGGACTTTATGTCATTAGACAGGAGACTTTTGGTAGTTCACCGGACATATCCAAACCATCAATCAAGCATGATCTAAGGCAAAATTGCTCTCGCTCGGTACGTATCTCACAAATGGACGTTACGGTTTTGATGATGATAAAAGGTATAAGATTTATTTGCGATCCGCTTACATACAAAAACATGCTCCAATACGAATTTTATAATACATATTGATATTCTTTGCTTTGCGATGAGGGCGTTGTTGTCAGGAACAGTGTAGTGTGCTCTTTAATCTGTACATAAATCGAAGATAAACCCGTCGGCATAGCTAACGGCACGTGTAACCTAAAGCCCATAAAAGCCCTGCATAGTTTAGTATAATCATTTACACAGAAAATATTTGGATACAGATGGAATATTTATAAAAGTAAACAACTCAACTGAAACGAAGTTTCACCACCTTTGTTTTAACTAAATTTATTCATAGTAGGTATGAATAATTGAAATATATTTTTCTAATTCGACTTCCTCAAAGAGGGTGATGCAATAGTTATCACGGTTGTTACCTAAATTGTAAAAAATAAACATAAACATAACATATCTTCACAGGGTGTAGCGACATCTACAGCCACAACGGTCCCGACTCACTGGGACCCGCCTCGATTCCGACTCACTGGGATCAGTTCTGACTCACTGCGATCAGTTCCGACTCACTGGGATCAGTTCCAACTCACTGCGACCAGTTCTGACTCACAGGAACTTTTCAGTATCGGAGGGGAGTAATGTAGCGGTATCTACAGTAACCGCACAAACTACAAGAAGACGAGCATCGCCATCTAACAACTAGTATCCCAAATAACCTGTATCGCGCAATACGAGTTCGCAAGCCAGTTTGAACATATGGAAGTTCTGAATAGGAAGAAATGGCCGTCCATACCACCTCGCCCGCTAAAGAAGATTTATTTTCTGCGGAGGAACACTATAATTAACGGGCAACAGCGTTTACCATTCCTCTAGAAGTGTAAAAGCTGTTGCCCGTTTTCATGTTCTCTGGAGTATAGGCAACCAACGACTTGAGATGCTTGTACTAAGGGAACCAATCAACCAAATCAACACTCAGAAAGGAATCTTTGCATTCTGTTAAATATTTTTTATCCATCTTAAGAGTCAAACCACACTGAATTTTCTAACAATGAATATCATGGATGTATATT
This sequence comes from Nycteola revayana, assembly GCA_947037095.2. Classification (NCBI taxonomy): domain Eukaryota; kingdom Metazoa; phylum Arthropoda; class Insecta; order Lepidoptera; family Nolidae; genus Nycteola; species Nycteola revayana. The sequence continues at coordinate 26,405,552 of OX344842.1, read as the reverse complement.
GATTAATTAAGTTATCCATGAAATTAGGTATGTAGGATTGCATATTTATTTACATAATATAATAAGATAGATTCATACAAGGGGCACATTCATACTAATTTTTGAGGAAAAACTCCAGGAGTTTCATGAACTTTGCTTTACAGATGTTAAACGCGCTGGATTAGTAAATTTATCAGACTTAGAATCTGGTAGTTATGATACTACCAGATCCTAGTCAGCTTTCTAAAGCTCAGTGTTCATAAGTCACAGTTATGTTCTTTTTTTTTGTTTTTCGATATCTAGAAGTCACGAGCAGATTAAAGTATAGTTTTGCATTGTTTTTTATTGAATGAATTGATTTTCCTACAATATAATGTTAAGACAATACATTAAATAAAAACCAATGCAAAAATATTACGTTAAATTAATAGTAATTTTAATTATTTTTCTATCTTCTATCAAGTCTTTATTAACTTTGCTCCTTCATGTATGAATGTACGCCTTCAGCTGTATGAAATTACATTTTACAGTTATTTTTTTCAAAGCATCGCAGACAGTGCACCTATTTTTTAATAATTTCATACTTGTGTTACAATAACAATTTGTTAAACTTTAAATGTGTCACTAAACAATAGATATTCGTAATACGCAGCATTCAATAAATCAAAACATAAAAGTGAATGAAGCTACTGGACTAAGAGCTGACAACCGAAAAGGCAAGGTAATTTGATCATTCATAAAAATGATTTATCAGCTTACCTGGAGCATTCTAAGCATAAAGACGTCGACCTGGCAGGATTCGCCAAGGTAATTTGATCATTCATAAAAATGATTTATCAGCTTACCTGGAGCATTCTAAGCATAAAGACGTCGACCTGGCAGGATTCGCGTGGTGGATGTGGGAGTTATGGGGTGGGAAAAAAATAAAAAAAAGGTAATGTGATCAGGATTACTTTTTATGCCAAATGGTTTGCCTACCTCCCCAAAGGACACAAAAAATAAATCTGGCGTCATTTGGTTGGTGGAAAGGTATCGCCAGGCTTCATTAAAGTGAGGAAAAAGAGAGAGCATGAGAGAGCACGGACGCCGTCGTCGCGTGTATCCCCTCCACGCGCTCTTTTTCATGCCCCTTAGCTCTTTCTCGAGCAAAATACAATTTAAAATATACATTTTCAATTATTTTTTTCGACATGTTCCCACCAATATTATTGGCTGGCTTTTTTTTCCTAGCCTTTGGGAATAATAAACTTTAAGCACAAAAAAAACCAGCCTTGTTCTTATTACCTAAAAATAATTTTTTTTTTCCTCACTTTAATGAAGCCTGGCGCTACCTTTCCACCAACCAAATGACGCCAGATTTTTTTTGTGTGCTTTGGGGAGGTAGGCAAACCATTTGGCATAAAAAGTAATCCTGATCACATTACCTTTTTTTTTTATTTTTTTCCCACCCCATAACTCCCACATCCACCACGCGAATCCTGCCAGGTCGACGTCTTTATGCTTAGAATGCTCCAGGTAAGCTGATAAATCATTTTTATGAATGATCAAATTACCTTGCCTTTTCGGTTGTCAGCTCTCCGTCCATACCCCATTCTCCCCTACCATACTATAAAGTGAAAATACCTAACCGATTGTGAATTCCATTAAAAAGCATGATTTTCAATGGAATAACGTTATTTGAAAACACATATTATTATGTATAAACAGTACATAGGTAAGTATTTAATTGGTAAAGTTTAAAACAAAACAATTTGTTAAAAAGCTGTCATCACTCGCAGCTCCCTGCTGGTTGGTTTGTGGCTACACCAGCCACCGTTTCATGTGGCATGTTACGTCATAATTATGTTAATGATTGGTCATTGAAGCTTTGCAGCATACACTATTTAATGAGGTCCAAATTCGTGTCCATTCATGTGAGAACTGTGATATTTCCCGACATGTCTGAATGAAATTAACGTTTACCTTTATGTTCACAATACCTGGTATTTTGCAGTAGTACATGTTGGATAAACACAAAATATTAAAGATTGAGGATTAATATATTTTGTGTTTAATTAAGTGGTTCATAGTGGTTCATCGTCATTATAAAATGAGGATATAAAAATGCCTAGACGGATATTGGAATAATACGATTGCGTCAATGCACACAATTTCCATTACAAATTATATTGGTGGACAAACAAACATAAAATCCCTAAAGAAACCTTGATGTTTTAACATTTGTTAAAATTAATGCCGCACATATAAACTCGGAACATTTACGTGTGATCACCTACAACACCTGATCAAACCTACAACACCTGATCTCAGAAGCAACTAACGTCAACACTGTACATTCAAATTGAATGAATATCGAGTACCTATATTCAAATGAAACGCCCAAAATATTTATGACCAGTTAAAAACTAGAACCTAAGCTGTCACAAAAAATGAGTTATGTGTGTTTTTGTAACGTGTGTTTTTTAAAATTTTATATTTCTACATGCGAAAACATTTTAATCATAAAAGCATAATAAATAAAATGCTCCTACATAAAAGAAAGGACTAAAATCATTAAAATAGGCCTCCAAAAAATATAAAAATGAAATACTGTCCGTTGGATGAAACAGGAAAATCGTACACACAAATATTATGATTGCATATATAGTTTAGTGACCTAAACTGCCTGTAAGCACTAATTTAAAAAGGCGGAGGCCATGGTTTTTTTAGTTTTAAAATTCTGTAACCTAGATACGAAAGTTTTTGGTTGTTAGCGGCTACTGGAATGCTCGTAGTCATCGACACTGTTGGACCACGCTTTTCCTGAAGGGGGCTTTGCTAAAATTACTTAAGTTTGTCTAAGATGATGTATTTACTTTAACTTAACTGACACATTTATTCCTAGCGCGGTCTAACCAGACAAAATGTCAGCTCAAATTATGGCGTAGCGGTATTTAGCTTTCAAGAGAGGCTCACTCAATCCACACGCTCATGGAAATTATAAGAACAGATTTTGACTTGAAAGCATTAAACGATCTCTGTCGTTCAATATATGGAAGGAATCAAAGGCTTATAAAAGATAAATCTTCCCTCAATTTAAGCACATATCTAGTATATTCATATATTAATATAATGTGGGGCCGAGCACTAAGTAGTACTTACAGCGTGGAAATACACCACCACTCACGCCCCTTCACCCGCTGAGGTATGTAGGTAGCAACGTTTAATAAAGTTCTAACAGGGGGCTATACAAAATGCAGTATTTGCGTCATATCGTCATGAACAATTTTGCCGTATAGAGACGGATTAAGCAAGGGGTGATGGACTATTGAAGATACCCCTAGGTAATATCTATAAAACGATGTTCAATTTTAGGCGTCAGATTTAGGCGTAGATACTAATATTTTGATGTGGTGCGAGTGGGTAGTGTTTGGCAATTATGAATGAAATGATGATAGTGACGATTACAGATGTCCGTTCTTTCTTAAAATGATTACAAAAAATCCTTTTTTTCTGTGGCTTTAAAATTGAGGCTGCAATACATTTTCAATTGGTTGTGTATCGAGTCTGTTCTTACCATAAAAAAAATTGGCCAGTTAACAGCAGAATTATATCAACTAAAATAAAAGCAATATTTTATGAAAGAATGGACGTATGTAACGAGGTCGTAGAACAACCTAAGTATAGCTTCAAAGGGTTACAGTCTTAGATCGTGATGTTAGATCCTCTCTTTCATAATATCTGTGTACCAACATTCATCTTAATCCACTCATTATTTATGTGAAATAGTAACAAACATTTACATATCCACTTATCCACATAGAGTCACCAACTTTCGCAATAATGTACAATATTTAATGTGGAAGACGCAAATAGTTGAGGTCGTGCTCACAAACTTTTGCATTTAATATTACACATAAGGTTGAAGCTCAGGGAATGACACAGTCTCTTCTACTTCAGCACACGTGTTTATCCCTGAACAACCCGTAAACTTCGCAATATAGTAAAAACCAAAGTTATGATTTTTTTACCCATACATAATTAATTATTATATATGCAGTTTAACTTTAATAATATCAAATTCGACAATCACTGTGTAACTATACCTTGTTACTGTCCTTATGGCAGTATATATAGGTATTTACTTACATTTACATTGTACCTAAATCTTTAAAAAATATTATATGAACATAAATTAATATTCTGAACAACAATTATTGCATAACAGTAAATAGCAAGTCGCAAGCGTAAACAATATCTAAAAAGAAATAAAATTTATTTTATAAATCTCTAACCAATATTACCAGAGAAAGGTATTTTGTTTGAAAATTCCTTTCCCCTGTTTCAAAGATCTTCGGAAGGAATTTCTGAGCAAAAAGTCCATAAATCGTCTTTCCGCTGCAACGGGGATTGTTGGACTATTTCTTATCTTATTTCTTATCTTCGTGTTTCTGTCTTATAAAAATTAAACATAATTATAGAGTAAATAAGGTGCTGAAATTAAATTGAAATCAATGCTGTGTTTATTATCGCTCATGTATAATAATAAATATAGGTAACAAGGTACTAATTAGTACTTATTTAGTTTAGATATTTGAAAGTAAGCAATATTTATGATGACTTCTTTATAGTATTAAGTATATCAAGGGATATAAATGAGCGATATTAAATGATATACCTACCTTATTTAAGATTATATAAAATACACAATTCAATATTGCCCATGTTATCGCTTGCCACAATCTGCTTTGCCCGGTGAAGTAGCAAAAGCAAAAAAAAAAACCATAATCTGCATTTTACCCATCGATATGTATCAATGTATAGATAACATACTTAACGATACAGATATGTAGATATCATAAACATGTTTTAAGTAAGTACATTCGCATTGCTATAATTTAAGCTGAAAATATATATCGCAAAGGCAGTAGGTACAAGGTACCTATATTATTTCATTAAAAAAACACTTTCTTTTATTTCAATAAATTGACCAGCCACTGAAATCAGTGTTGATTTTCCCGATGTAAGAATAAGTCAGAATTTTACATCTAAATGATAGAAGAGCTTCAAATAGGTACTTATACTATATTATATATTATACTATATTATTATACTTATACCTATACTATATTACTATTATATATATAAACAACAACAAACAGAAATTTAATTTATTTTGACATCTTGCCTAATACATATGAATGTATCGGTATGTGTGATATCGGTAGTTGAATGAAAAAGGATCCTTTTGTTTTCAAAATTCGATATCTCAGAGAGAAATGGTCGTATCGGCGTCCTGAAAAAAGCATCTTGAAACTGAATAAACAGGCTATGCGACCCATGCATTGGCGTAGCTCTTTTTTCCATGGCCATAGAGTAAAAAATAAAATGTAACAAAAAAAAATAAAAAAACATGTTCGTGCTTCATCTCAGGATTGCATGAGAACCAGAGCTCTTAATGATTTTTACCAAAATTTTCGAGCTTTATTTTTTATTTTCTGTACGAAAATTTTCTGTTGAAAATCACCCAAAAATTTTGAAAAAATTTCTGTTTCCTTAATTTTTGCAAGAAGTTTACATAATGAGAGCAATATTTAGGCGATATTTTTAGTGCATTGTCAAACTTTGGACATTGTCAATTGAATCAATCGAATGTGACGTCAATTGAATATGAATTATCTATTTTCGACATTAACGTGACCCAATTAATTGTCTGGTGTCAGCCAGTGCACTCGGTTATTATACGTAGAGACAACCATTTTCGCTTTAACTCTTGAACTCTTTATGATGACAACTCATAAAATTAAGCGGACTCGGGCCCCTAGACCAAAACCTCGGTGTATGTTACGTTAAAGCGACTTATCTACTGAACCAATATCTACTTTATCTATAAGTATTAATGTATATTCTAAAAAGATAAGATATGTAGTATGTTTTTCGCAAGAAAGAGAATTATGTATATATATATTAGGTAAAACCTACATTCGGGCTTGGGATATTTGTTTTTAAAAGAATATAGAATAGGTTTTTAGCGAATCATTGGGGCGGATTTCTTACCCATGCTGAGTCAATCTGTATTGTAAACAAAGAATGCATGCATCACGTAATTTGGTCTGAGATTTAATAAATCAAATACACGTAACGTTAGCTCAATGTGATTGTGTCCACACTATGTTTAATCAAATCACTTCTTGAAAATCTGACTGACTCTACAGGCTTTACTAGGAACTACTCGGACGACCTACATAATATCCAATAATTATCAAAGTCCATTCAAAGATTGCATTACTCTTAAATCTGCGTATTAGTGTTAGTTATACTCATTTTCATTGTATTTAGGGAGAGAGCTTTCAAATTGTGTTTAGGTAGGGTTTGATTTTACAATGATTGCGACACTTGTCATCGACACTAGTCAGACTAGTCGATGACCGCTGATGACGTGCCGTTGGAATATTGACGACAGATATTGCCGTTTGTCGATAGCTAACATTGCCGAATGTAGTTGGCGACCATTATGAGTAGGTACGTCAGCTCCACTCCCCACATGCGGGCAAAAAATCTAGTAACACTTCTATACTAATATGATTAAGAGGCAAAGTTTGTGACGTTCTATAGGGGCTAATCTCTAGATCTACTGAATCGATTGTAAACATTATTTTACCAATAAAAAACCACGTCATTGGTTAGTGCCATATAGGCTATATTTTTAGTTAAAGTTTCCACGGGAACGGGATCTACGTGGGTGAAACCGCGCGATTGAGCTAGTTATGAAAAAAAATTATGAATTGTTGTTAAATCAGTTACCAATTAGTAACATTAATCAATATTTCTTTTTAATTGTTTGTACGGATTCATAGAGTTTTAGCTTTTTTACTGTATGAACAGACACAACCTATCGTCTCCCTCTCGAATGATCAGTAGTCATAAGTGATATTAATGCACTTTATTATTAATATTAAGAAATAATATATAATAATAATAATAATGATCAGATAAGATCAAAGTTAGTAATAGATTCAAAATACTTCACCAATACATATACCTACATTATGCAGGGTATAAAAAGGGGTACCAAACGAAAGTTGATACAACTTAGGTTTGGTATGAGGCCTTTTAGTTTCGTACCTTTTCATTGCTCTCTATCTCGATTAGCTATTATATATTTAGTAGCGACTTCTACTGTACAACACACTACAACAAGTCGAGCAGCGCCATCTAGCACCTAGTATCCCAACTAACCCATATCGCGCAATACAAGTTCTCAAGCCAATAGAACATATACAAGTTCTGAATGTCAATAATTGGGCGTCGGCCGCCGGGAATACCTACCACTTCGTTCGGCAAAGACGATCTTTATTCTCTGTGGAGGAATACCATCAACCGTTCTTTTACAATTTGTTCAATGTTCAATTATCACGGTGCGCAAACAAATCACATAAATAGTTTGCAAAACACACGAACAATAAATTCTCATTCTCCCGTAGACTCGTTCCATTGATGGGGTATAGTTTCAATAAACTGCCATTCTGTGCTAATTTGCTAATGAAAAAATGTTAATTTGTGAAGGTATTCCACAAACCGTGGCTCTTCACAATTTGGTTAGGTATAACCTACGCGACGCTGATTACTTATTTGTCGCCATATTGTGTGTTATTTTATGCTATGGTTAACTTAAGCGAAAAAGCTGGTGCCCCTAAACTGTTTAGGTTTTATTATTACTTATTGCTAATTAGGTTTTGGGTTCAGCCCTTTGGTAGCTACGCCAGGGCCGGTCGCTGCTGAGACACACTTTGTGATAATTACAATTTATTGTTACGTCTTATCTATACTATTATATGATAAAGCTAGAGTTTGTTTACTTGAACGCGTTAATCTAAGGAACTACCGCCCCTATTCGAAAAATAATTTTGGATTTAAATAGCCCATTTATCGTGGAAGGCGTGGATTAAATGGAGCGGTACACCAATGAGGAATGTTTCTAAATCGTGTTTTATTTTTCTTTTGAGAGCTTTTGTTGTTTAAACGGTCATGCCACAGTTGTTTAAGTCTTTGGGAACCTAATGTAGGTATGTAGGTACATTAAAAAATGTTTTTACCTTTTAAGTAAACGAAGTCGCACGTTTAAGTAAGCGTTAGCCGAAAGTAGCCCCGCGATCGAAATCTCGGGCATAGGCTATAGGTAGGAATAAATCATATAATTATGTGCAATTCTTTAAAAATTAAAAAAAAACACATTGCCTGATCCAATCTGTTATGCCAATGCAGAATTCGCACAAAGAAATATAATGCAGGTCAATACATTTTCCTATCGTCATGAAGACATTGTACTATCGTGAAAAGATCTTCTCGTGTAATACTATCCACTGTCTGAAGGGATGCCGACGTATTTAGGTCAAAGGACATGGGATACAAAGAATCTTCAGTTATAGGTAATACAAAGGTAGTATGCGTAATCCACTTAGTTCACTATAGAAATACATCCTACATACATAAGGATTTTGCAAAATCTTAGGTAAATTATGTAGGATAATAAAACTAGCCTTAACATTTTTATTTCAGACGGATATTTATGTAGTACCACACAAGGCTTTTGCTTATTTAGCAAGGCTCTTACTTCTATGGGCATAAAGACGAGCAGGGCCACAGCCTTATTTAATAAATAAAATAAAATAAAAATCATTATTATTTTCGTAAACCAATTACAGGCATTTGCAAATAGTCAAAACAATAATTTAGTATTAATCTATAATTGTAACATTTTATAAATTTACCTGCTTAATTTGCAAATTTATAAAATGTTATTTAAATTATTTAAGTTTTTATTTTTAATTATATTTTATTCTTAACGTCTTAGTTTATTATTTAACTATATTGTGTCCAATAGCTTGTTCTGTCTATATTAGGTTAGAACATACATACATACATAAGCTCACGCCTGTTTCCCAGCGGGGTCGGCAGAAGCAATGGACCTCCACTTGCTACGATCCCTACACACATCTTTCGCTTCATTCTCTCTAGGTTAGAACAGTTGTAATTATTTTGTGGACCATGACATGAGTATATAACGACGGACGAGAAGAACCCGGCGGACAAAACTCGGTGGGTTATTCTACTGCCGGTTTTAACACCACTCACATGAGACAGTTCGGCGAAACATACTCAAATAGGCAGAACGTAGGTTTTGGTCCAGTTACTTTAACTATTTATAAGGCATACCCTAATGGTTTATAAACTACAAACTTTACCCCCTAAGCAGCCTGCGCAAGAGGGTGCCCCCTGCGGGACTTGGACTGCTGACGAAGGGATTAGGGAATTATGAGTTTCAGAGACTTTGCTGTTTAAGGCAGTTTTGTGCAACTGTCGCTCTACATTACAGATTGGACATGTTGGACTCTCGGACTTCGGGTCGACGAGGGCATTGGAAATACAAAATATAATTATACTTCGTATATAGGTTCAATACATGTAATGAATACCCCTTAAATGTATATATAGGGTGACTGGTAATTAGTGACCGATACCTTAACACATGATTGTGCTCATGATAACAAACAACGTTTACTATGGCATCAAGCCTTTTCGCGATTTCTGTGTTGGTGCCATAGTAAAAGTTGTTTTTTTACCATGAGCACAATCATATGTTTAGGTATCGGTCACTAATTACCAGTCACCCTATATAGTAGGTATATTATGTACTGTATCTCTATCATGGCAATTACCCTTGTAGTAAACTAACTGCGTCACGACGAATGCTTGTTACTTTTAACTGTGAAACTTATTAGTTTGACAGTCCAAAAATACAAGCAGCGTACTCACCTAATCATAAGCCTAACATCGTTGAAATACAGTTCAAAGTATGTGTATGGTTACTATTATTTTTTAAAGTAAATATGCATACCAAATTACAGAATACATACTGAGTTAGTTGTCCTTATAGCGATTCCGGTATTCACCTAGCCTAGTTATTTATTCACTCCTCTACTTTCTCTAATAGTTATAATATCTTAGCCAAATTTGACTTTTTAAGTAAATGTAAAATACGAAAACCACTCTGTCTATCCGTTATGCTTTCCAATGTTAACATTCCACTGATTTTATAGTACAGAGATAGATTAGCTCATGGGAAAAGACACAGGCTACCTTTTAACGGGACCGCTGCTCAATTTCCTATATTCAGTATACAAGGTTATATTATATCTATTAAAGTATTTTAGTTTCTTGACTTACACGTTGATCTGAGTATAAGTCGGGTAAACAAAAACACATACGCGTCATTGTCAGTGAAACACGCCACAAAAACGCGCGACCGGGCCCCGGCCGCTTGCCAGTTGAGCGGGTAGCGGGCAAAAGCTAGTATGAAATCAATACTTACGAAATATGGCACGTTGACAATGGTGACTAAATCTTCCTCAGTGTTGGGGTAGGAGGCTATAGAGTCGAACTCAAAGTGTTCCCAGCGGCGGTATGTCAGTGTCTCTTCATCACTGTCCATGATCTCACGGCTCTGGTACAACCTGGAGACAGAGACAATGTCAGTATAAACTTAAATTCCAACTCCGTTGTCTATCGCTATAAGTCATGATTTTTGTTGTCAAATTAGTATAAACAAATCTTCGTTGTCTAGCATAGACTGCATGAAGTGATGGTTAAGTGGTTGGGGTAGTTGCTTCTGAAACCTAGTGCTCTGAGTTCAATGCCTGGGAGAATTAACCACAGTTACCTAGAAACAACTAAGTTTCCGTAAATAATGTGTTTGTAAAGTCTCCCGACCAGACCCAGACTAACACTATTACATAAGACTAAAAGATAATAAGTACAAGACAGGCCCAAAAGTTAAAATTCCACGTTCATTATGAATAACCAGGTTAAAATGTTCAGGTTAAATCAAAAAAATCTTTTCGGTTCAAACTGACAGATATGCTGTCCATATGAACAAGTAAGCACTCATTTTATGTCACTGCCATCTCCAATACTATACACCTACATACAGTGCCTAACATATGATTCTGTGGCTTTTACCACACCCAATACATGACTGACAAATTCAATCAAATGTTGCGGAATGAATGTACACAGTATAGCGTTGAAATAAATTGAGTGCTTCTATTCTGATACTCCGAATCTAAAGTGCAGTGACAGCAAAAATACAATTTCGAAGAAAGAAAGTGACCAAGAAAGATTTCATGATAAAAAATTGGAATAAAAAGGGATATGTAAAAAGCAATAAATATGGTAAATTGATAATTTTTTGCCCCCGTTAATACACACCGTTATTTTGAAAAGAATTAAAAATAAAACTATTTAAAATGCAGTAAATCGTACTAGGTCTGATATTTAGTAGGTTATTTTTAATTAAAATGTGTAGGTATATTTTCAATCAAATTAACTTGATATGCTAACAATAAAATCTTTTACTTTATTACAACCCACTTGTTCAAATTGACCTAAACTTGACTTTATTTTTATAGTTTTCATGATAAAAATCATTTTAAAAAAGTTTGTTTATGAAACCTGGAGGCTAATCACGTATTAAACGATATTACTATTAATTTGATAAAAATATTTTTTGCTACCGAGCGTTTACTACGTGTGCATGCAAAAAACATGTTAAATAATAATATTACAATTTATTAGGTTACCAGATTTAGGTAATCTTCATAAATTGTTAATGCAACATGCAACACAAACCGCATCTGCATCCGAGGGCACTTTGCAGCTAGACAACTGAGGTGCTTCATAAACTCTTTAATATGTCTATTAACATATAAAATAGAAAAGAATTTCCTATGTAAACAATTATTGGATTCCTCAATACCATAACATTTTACCTTGAAGCTGGCATTTAAATGCGTTTGGATTCCAATGGACATGCCAACATACCGAAGATTGCACTTGGGGCGAAGTTCAAATGGCGTTGTATTTCATTAACTTGAAAGTTATTTTCAGTTTAAATACCAAATGAAAAGTAGAAAATAGAGATATGTAGGTACCTAGATTATTTACGTAGCTTTAAGTGTTTTTACTTACATAATTAAAGTAGCTCTCGACTTAATCCGCGCGAAAAAGTTACTTTGGACAGTATCTCATATTTTTTAAACGAATTTTGCATAAATATATAATTTTGTAATAATACTTGATATATGAAAATTTTGATGTATATGTGTTAAGTAATTATATCACAAAGTGCCGAAATACAGAGTTTATTTCACCCACTACGCTTCCCGTCGCGTAGCGCGAGGCGGCACATTACGCGCAAGCGGTGACGGAGAAGCTGATCTGCGTCCTCGCGCGGTTTGCTCCGCGTCTCCGCGCAGGGCGGCGTTGTACCTACTAAAGGCTCCGTGACAAATTAATACTTAGCTTAAGAGTCGATCACCTTGCTGCATTAAAGATCCGCGCAATACTGCGCAGCTTTGTGTTATACCCCACAGGATGCCCCGAGCTTTCGAGCCGACCGGTAGAAACTGCGCGCTCGACGCGTCATCGTGCGCCGTCACTTTATCAGTGTATTGTAACACAAGGAAAGGGACTTCCCACTAAAACCCTCGGGTCCTCAGTTGCCATTCTAAGGGTACCGCGAATGAAGATAGGATATTATAGTATATTTATCTAGTAATATCTCGCGTTAAGCTTCTGCGGCCAGTCCTGAGCCATCGAGACCTAATTTAAACCCAATTACGGGAACGCCATGTCCCTCTACCCCTGGGCGGTGGGAGCGTAGGGTGGTATGCGGCGGGGCCGACCAATACCTACGCCGTCTGCGGAGGGATCTTCTTCCACAAGAAGAACATATAATAATTATTTTAGTTAAGTAGCTACCTACGCACTATTTCACCCGTATTCAACGTTCTCACGGGAATTTATTTTAAATATATTCTTGAATAACGTAGCTTTGCAGACAAACAAACAATCAAATATGTACAATTTGTGTTTCTATATATATATATATATATATATATATATATATATATAAAAATGACTCGCCATAATGTATGTAGGTACGCGCATAACTTAATACCTTAACTTTACAATTTGTTTAAAAATTCCACAGGAACTGTCAACACAACCGACGGACACGGCCGACGCCGGGCATGAACTACAAGTACCTAATAACAAATACTAATTATTATTTAAGTAAGTAGGGAAGGTGGTAGGGAACTTATCAATTGTTCCCGTAAACATAATAAATTAGCGTCGAGAATGCCTTCAAGTTTTTTATAAAGTCGTCATGACCTTGCAACTTGGCAACTTCAAAGATCAGTTAATATAATTCATGAGTAGGTATCGTAGTCAACCAGTCAACTGAAGAAAGTAGTTCCGTCCGCGTCTCCGGCTGCATGTGGCAACGTTTATTTAAGTTAATAAGTTTACATGTTACTTAGAAAATTATTAATGGCGTGCAGTAGGAGGAAACCATATAATGTTCATTTAAGTATGTTTGAAGTTATCAAAGTATCTTATTCTCATTAAAAGTTGAAACTTACCTACATCTGTATGGTTTGTTTAAGTTTGCTATTTCAAACAAACTTAGTAAATTTTTCTACCTGATGGGTAAATGCACTATGCAAGTGAAGAAAATTTAATTAATGTATGTATTAATTGATCTTCAAGTTTCATCTACTTAACAAGTTTAGAAATCAGACTTGAGAGAGTAAAAGAACTTTATTTTACGTCAGACGCATTCAAAGCGAAACTTGGAAGCATGAAGCTTACTACTAATGTACATATGTAGGTATATACATATATAGCAGATGTTTGCAGTCTACTAGTAGTCTTGTTAACCCTCCATGCTAAGCTAAAACGCTTGTTAACATAAGCACGTAGGTAACCGACTGCATTCACGTCGGTAGTGCAATAGGTGGGGATCTAACCGGCGACCACAAGATCTCAAGTCTACGTCATTGGGCTACGGCCGCTTAAGTTATATTTTTATATTATATAGTTATAATTTATAATTATGCATACCTACACCTCTTACTTGCGTGTTTAAATAAAAAATCGTTTAATATGCATCCTATCGCTAATCATGGACATGAGCTATCTACCAAATTAAATTTCTAGCTAAAACTTGATGTAGGTAGGCAGTTGGGTGATACAAGTCCCACATAACCCTTCGCCGGCGCGGGTATGCCGCAGCGGCGGAGGGAAAGCGTAACTTTAATACTTTTCCCCCCGTACAAAATACAAGGTAGGCGGATGATCCCATGTAGGATTCGACATATCGCTCTCGATCATCATCAAGAAGTTAGGTACTTGAAAACGAGAGGTCGTGGGCGGTTTGCTTTCTTCTGTGAACGTATATTATGTCATTGAAGGAGCGGGTGAGGAAAATAGATCTGATGCACACCCGTAGAAGATGACGTCTTGTTACGGGCAGAGACCCACCCCGTCAACGACGTTGGCATAGCCTCGGGTATCAGGGAACATGGCACCTGCTCCACTATGAATCTATACCCATGCGGCGAAGGGACGTCATGGTGCTCCGGGCATCCCTGACATTGATTACTGGACCTTTCATGTGCCCAGGATAGTGTGTGGACCATATCCAAATGATCCGGTATATTTATAGCGGACACCGCCAAAGGGCACCAGAACAGTGCGTAAACAGTAATTGGTGCCCTCATTAAGCGGCGGAATCGCAGGAGTATGCGGGAGGTTTTAGTAGCTAAGCTATCTTACCGCGGTATGATTAGCTTACCATTGTTTAAGTCCTAGTCCTACAAATCCCTCCGCCACGAGGAAATGCGTAATGCTTTTCCCGCCCGGAAAAAATTGGTAGTATGTTGAAACTACGTAGGTATGTACCTAGTTTATTAACAAATCTAAATATGCCTAAATTGCATAATAGTCGAAAGTGAATCGTGGATACACGAAGCTCTATCTTAACAGACAGACAAAGGCAATCACAGATAAAATAATAAACATTAGGTGCTAAGAGGCGTTTTAATCAAAATACACACACGACTCATATACGTAACAATGTAATCTAATTGAGTGTTGGTACTCAACTTTTAAGGTGACCACGTAATACCTACCGCTCTCTTGGGCAACAAACAAGTAAGAAACTACGCAAGTTTCTGTGACCTAGTTCTCTTATAACGTGAAAATCAATAAATATTTACTAAAAAGAAAGAAAATTTACAGGGAAATTGCTGTTCTACATGCTATACCTTTTAATAATGTTACCTCTGAATAGCTCGATGCGAGCGTCGTCCCACGACCCGTCAGACGACGGTCCTTTGATGTAATTTTGTTCCATTATTACCTGTCTCATAATTAAAGTTGTATATGATACTTCCCTTTTAAAAGTAATATATCATCATCATCATCAACAGCCCGTTGACGTCCACTGCTGAACATGGGCCTCCTCTTAACAGACCTTGGCAAGCCAGGATCGTAGAGGGATTTTGCCATAATCACCACGCTTGGCAGACGCATTGGTGATCGCAGTAGGATGTAAACCTTGAGCTAATAGATGCTGCTGCCCATCCATCAGCCATATGTCCCTTAGTCGCCTTTTACGACGCCCATGGGAGGACATGGGGTGGTCTATTCTAAGCCGGAAACCACACGGCAAAAGTATTATATACTGTTTAAAAAAAAATGTTGTAAAGAATATTAAATAGGGTTGAAACAATACAAAATTACTTAATTTGCAAATTGTGACTTATAATTAATTGTGATTATCTACAGTTATTAAATATAACATACTTATAAGTGCAGGCTTAAAGCCATTTTTAGTTTCGCGCGAGATCAAATTTTGGCACAGGCCAGTTCGGCAACTTACATTTAAATTCAAACGGCACTGTAATGTATGTTATTCAACGCCCATAAATTGCTGAAAGCGTCAGAGTAATTAGTCGCAGACAAAACATTCCAGTCTAAAAACTCTGCGTCTCCCCTCCCCCTCTATTTAATTAGTGAAACATATAGACAAACATAAACTTGTTAAAATTAGTAGGTATGAGTATGAAAGCTAGTTTCATGTATCCACCTACATATAAAAGTTGGTGTATTTTATGAAGTACAAATATTTAGATTTAATATAACTAAGTAGGGTTGGAGCCGGCAATCAATTCCACACTTAGCCTTTTCTTTCAACAGTGTCACACAGTTATTTTCATATACAGCTGGTCGAAAATAATTTAATGATTTATTTAGACCAGAGGTCTCCAAACTACGGCCCGCGGGCCAAATCCGGCCCGCCAGTGCCAACAATCCGGCCCGCGACAGCTTAAGACTAGTGTCATCAATCTAGCCCGCGACACCCAATGTCTAATTGTTGTTACTATTGCTGTGATAAGTTGAAAAAGAAAACACAAAATGATAACTACTCGGTAGCACACTTTGCGACTAGTCTAGAAATAAGAGTATAGTTAAGGATAGAAAAATAAAACTGTTTTGGCCCTTCGAACATATTGAAAACATCGTTATGGCTTCAAAGTTTGGAGACACCTGATTTAGACCATCCGACTGCTGCGACTTATTTTAAACTGGCTTCCCGCGCGCGGTTTCTTCAATGTAAGGTACATTCCGTTCACATGACCCTTCAAAATAAGGTACCTAAAGCAAAGTGAAAGAATTTTTCAAATCATTCCTGTAATTTCGCAACAAACAAATAATTAAATCTTTCACCTTTGCAATATTAATAAAGATATCTAGGTATAGATACAAATTGAGATATCTTGATGTGTTATATCAAATACTTATCTATAAATAATAATAATATATTGATGACGAGATTCTAATCTAGATTAGCAATTAAAAACTAAAAATACTTACTGTCAAAATATTTTACTTGAAATTGATTCGTTGTAAGTACCTATTATATTATGTCTTACTTAAGCTAACTACATTTATTGTGTTTTATCTCCAGATAAAATATTGTTTTGCGCAACAAAGCCTACTCCACCGGAAATCTGCACACGATAATGGTAATGTAAGGAAGCTTGAATACTAAAAATGCTTTCAGTGAAACTGCGAGAATGTTCTTGCCTTTGAGCAAAGTTCTCAAGTTGCTTGTGCCTACATCCATCATGATTCATTTCGTAGTTTACGTCAAGCAAACGTGAAGTTTTGAACAAAATTAGATTGGTATAGAATAATAAAAAACAGGCCAAGTGCGAGTCGGTCTCGTGCAGGGTTCCGTACCATTTTCAAGTGCCTGCCTGCTGCCGTTATTAATAACGAGCAAAAATGACAAAAAAAACTTTCTTGTATGAGAGCCCCTTTGTGAAAATTAAACTGTCTTTTAGCTGTCGCGGTTCTTCAGATACAGCCTGGTGGCAGAACAGACAGATAGACAGCGAAGTCTTAGTAATAGGGTCCCGTTTTACCCTTCGGCTACGGAACCCTAAGAACGAAGACCTACAAGTGCTACTTTTATATAGTTTTATAATAATATTCTAATGTTGATTCCAAAGTGTTCTGTTGTGAAACCGAGACTTCAAAGGTTGAAGGTTGGTATAAGTTATGTTGAAATTTGAAAGGAAATCATACAAAATATGTTTTTTACACGAGTTAGAACTCGTGGTTCCTGCAACTTACTTCAGTAGGTATATTAAGCAACACGATTTTACTCCCTATTAAGAATTTAAGCTATGATATACCATATACCATACCTTTCTTGATATTTTATGTAGATATCTGCTACCACTTATATATTCACTCTTATTTGGACATTGTCAACCCTTGGACATTCTGACTTCTTCATTCATTTTGACTGTTTTTAGCAACTGTACATGCCGTGGTCATTTCGACTCTTGGATCTAATATGCCCCGGCCGGAGCTATCTAAATAAATAGGCTAGGCCCATACAAAAGCATTAGGAACCTTTAAATACTAATTTCAGTTCATAAAACTGGCAGATGCATAAATTTTGAAACACATTTTTTTGTGTATGTCTTTAATCTCTGAAAACAATTTCAGCCATAGGTAAAAAAAATCTTCATTATCTAGCTTTATGGAAGTCAGAGTAAGTTTGCACATCCTGATAACTGGACTTTTGAGTCTGTCCCTTAGTTGCCTCTTACGATACCCATGGGAAGGTATGGGGTGATCTATTCTAAGCCACGGCACAATTGGTAACAATACTTACTTGTAAATGTAGGGTCCAACTTCGGTGAGGACGGGGACACCTCCACTCATTACTTGGTCCACGTTGGTAACGTTGAAAATGCGCACTGTAAAGTTGACAGGGAACGGTAGCTCTTCAAATCTATCCATCTGGATCGTGTCGTTTAATAACACGGTTTCCTGTAACAGAAAATATTGACATCATAATCACCATCAAGAAAGAGCGTCATGGTGTGATGGTTCCCCTCTCGTCCTCCTGACCCTTAGTTTGCAAAGAACCATCCGATGCCTTCGTAGACCCAAAGTCCGAGAGACCCGCAACTGTAAAGTAGAGCGACAGTTGCACAATTCTCCCCTAAAATACTAAAAGTCAAAATCCCTCAATCTCATCGCTAGCGACCGCCCTGAGCCGAGGTCCAAGCCCCACAGGGGGTGCCCTCTTGCGCAGGTTACTTAGTTTATAGTATTTTAACCATTTATTAAGGCTGAAGCTCTGCTCGCCTTTATGCCCGGTGAAGTATCAAAAGCCTCGTGGTTACCTACGTATACCTATCCATCCCAAAAAAAGGGTGATGGCGGTGGCTCTTTCTTTTCAAATAACTCAAAAAAATGGCCATCAGTTTTTTGTTAGGGGACTTGTGACACTCTAAGTATGATTCGCAGGACTCAACTTCCTCTAAGACAAATAAACCGGTCATCAACTAGACACAATAGAAAATATTTCTTAACCACCCGAATACCCAACAAATTAATAAACACGACGATTAAACTACTACAAAGGCAAAATTAATTTCGCTGCGGAAGAACAGCCATTGAAATTTCAGCCTAAAGTATAGTTTATCTCTCCTACAAATATTTTATGCATCCGTAGTCTATGGATACGCAAAGGAGAAAGTCCAAGCCAGCTAGCCTGACACGCGTTTAGTACTGTAATTAAAGTTGTTTCAATGACCATGTTATACTGGTGGATGCAACCTTTGACTAATCTAATGGAAATATAGAATAAAGACTAGTAGTCCAGTCAAAGAACATCGAAGCTAGGTAATTATAATTACATGCGAGCCCTTGTTACAGGTTCACATGTTTTGCCTTTATATGAAGTTTTTTAGGTAGTAAATAAGTTATTTTGTCAGTTTTAAATGTACTGCTACTGTTTTACTGTTAATATTGCTAAGGCCTAAAATTGGCATATATGTATAAAGTAACATGTCCTGACTGACTGATTCATTAACGCCGAGGCAAAGCTACTGAAGCGTGATATTTGGACCGTGGCGTTTTTTGTGGCGTAGGTCCACTAAGAAAGGATTTTGTAAAATTCAACCCCTACTGAGGTGAAAAAGGGGGACATTTAATTATAAAAGGAACGGGAGTTGCGTAGGTGTAACCGCACGGGAAGCTAGTATTTTATACTTAGGTATATAACATGTAAGTAAATAGGTACCAGACGACATTTTAAATATTTTATATTAGTGAATAAAAAAGCTATTATACTCGTATATATGTCTCCGGAAAATAATATGAATCGTAAGTTGATCATTTTTCTATTTAGTTGATAAGCTAACGAGATTTTAGGTGGTTAAAGAAATAAAATAACCTAAACCTAAATGATTTTTTTTTTCGGATGGACGATGTTAGCCGCGAGGCTTTTGCTACTTCATCGGGCATACCTAAACGAATGGAGTTCAACAGCACTTATTGAAGTTGAAGATTTTTTGTTTTGTTACAACAGTAGCAAAGTTTTGATTGGTTATATTAGGTCAAGTGACTTAATAATTAAGTAAATAATATAAGCATTATGCGCGTTCACTGAATATCTATAAGCATCATGCGCGTTCACTGAAACTGGCAACTAAATTAAAGAATATGAGTCGCACAAAAGTTGATGAACTTACGGTTCGCAATATATTCAGATGACATACCTAACTAAAAGTATAATTACAGAAAGTTTTTTTATTTGGTATCGATTCCATTGTAAATTTTTACAAACATAATCACTATAGGTAGGTATATGACGCTATCTTATGTTAAAAGATGGCATATCTTTTTGAAGTACCTTATTTTTATAACAAACTATGTTGTTATATTTTTAGGTCACGTCGTTTTATTTTCTCATCTCATTGAAATAATGTTATTCATCATCATTATCAATTCACCATGCATGCCTGAAATGGTACTGGCATATAAATATATAGTATACCTATTACACACTACACTACACTACACTACCCTTGGTAGATGTTGACTAATGTTATGACTACTGCTCTACGACTTATAGCGCTTAGAGAATAAGCTTTAAATTGACCGAGTACGTCATAGATCGGCTTCTTCATAATTAGTTTACTTTTTCCTAGATATGTTGTTAGTATCACAAATTAATTTCCATTAGCTAGTCAACTGATATAAATAGATGCTTACCGGAAAGCTTTCTTTGTATTTCTCGTATTTTTATTTTTTCTCTCTGCTAGAAAATATTGCGTACTAAATCTATTGTGTTCTAAGAAGATAATTATGTAGGTAGTAATAAATTAAAGAAACTTATTCAATTATTAGCTTGGATAGCAATTTTATACAAAAGAATTGATCGCTGAAAGCGTAGGCCATTCTCTGAGATCACATAATTTGGTTGTCTTCGGTGTCAATTTTTTTTTGCAAGATCCATGAACACTGATTCCTTATTTTTACAGAAGATTTTTTTCTGCTTATATTAGTTTTTGAGGGAACCCAAAATATTGACTGGTTACAGAAATATTAAGTTTTAAAAATTTGGTGTCCACCGAAATCAATATAACTTTCACTGATATCAAAAATCGATATAGCAATACTTATTTAAAACTAAATGAATATAGTAAATTAAGTTAATTCATTAAAAAGTAATAGCCATGCATATATATGGTAAAATGGTCAGGCCGATATCAGTTTTTGGAATTTAATTAATTTCAATGCTAGCCTAAAGTCAAAATTTGGTGGAAGCACCCGTGCTTGGCAGAGCACGTTACGCAAAGGGTTCCGGCTGCCATTTCTAAGATCTGTGCAATCCGCATTTGACCAGTGTGTGTGGATTAAGGACTAAACATTCTCAACTCTCAATAGCTGCATTTGGTTCGTTTTCAATCTCCGCAAGTACGACCATATTTCTTCATATATCATGGCCAACTGACTATCCGGCAACGCAGAAACTTGAGAGCACTTACTACCCCCTTTTTCCTATTAGACCCCCGACATTCTCCTTCTTCTTCTTTTTTTGTTTTTCTCCTTCTTAATTATCAACAAATGTTCAATATCGTTTCACTAATTAAAACAATCTTTACGTTCCATACTCTTCCTACTTCTTCACCTTCTTTTTCGTCTAACCTATATTCCTCTGGAATCAGGATGGCCAAAACTCTTAATAGAAAACTTAAAATTGACATTCAGTAATTTTCTTTAAAGCGCGCGGTTGTTTTATGCGGAGATCGCAGCGTCAGACGCATGCGATCTCCGCATAAAACAACCGCGCGCTTTATGATGCGTCCATTTCTTTTCCTACCACCAGTTTAAAACGTAAACGCAACTCTGAGAAGAACTGGCAAATAAGTAAACACCGAGATCAATGACACTGTTATCAAAAAAGTAAGTTATTCTTCAATAACATTTAAATTATGCTAAATAGCTATTATTAAGCTGATGATTGAAAATCAATACCCCTAATTTATTATTTTAACTTAAAAAAGATTAGGTTTAATAATAAAAGCGTTCAGCGAAATCATTTTTTTGAGTGACCAAACCACCGAACATGTTTATTTTCCTAAATAAATCAAACGCGCAAATGCAAGCCGGACATGTTTTTTCTGCCACCGATACGTTGCGATGGACAGTTTGTTTTTTCCAACCACCAGCCACATAGGTATTAAGATTCAAAAATTATGAGGAAAACCGTTGGCGCCACTGAAGTCAAGTCAAAACACCGGACGCGGAAACAAATCGCTTTATCTTATTTGCTATGGTTATTATTGATTATAAATTATTATTATCTAAGCTATTGATTATCTAGTTATTAGAAATTATATGCCAATGAGAACTAATTTTAGAGGCAAAAAAGAAAAAAATACTTTTTAAGGAGGAGATGGTGCGGACGCGCCACCGAGCTCAAAATCTCAGAGGTTTTGATTTTTTTAAATAACTTATTTTTACTTAATTAAAATATAAAAAAGTGGCCAAAGTAGGCCTTGGTCTTATCTACTTTAGAAAAATCAAGTTGTAATGAATTCATTTAATAGGTTTTCTCGCCCCGGACGTGATTTTTCGGGCCCTCAGAGAATGACCCAGGTAAAAGTTACAACAGCCAATCACCGGCGTAAATAATGTGACAGCTGTAATTTTGAAGAATAATCGCTAAATATACAAATTCGCTTTACCATAGCTTAATTGGTGGCTAGTTGTCGTATATTTTATGTCGTATGCTATAGGTTGTTATGGCAACGTAGAAAATTACGCATTGCTATGAAAATGACTTTTTCTGATTAATCTGCTAAATTAATAGCGTTGTCGCTGTTTTTTACGTAATTGGCCTGTCGTACTGGACGGGATCGATTGGAAGCCTGTTGCGGCCTTGAGTTGTACGGAAAAGGTTTCTTAAGAAAAAGCAATGGAACGAGAAAATTGAATTAAATTGTGCGTTGCGACCCATAGGAGAAAGGATCGTGGGACGAAACAGTGAATGAGTATTTTATGCTTAAAGCCAAGGATACACTAGGGGACAAATGTCGTGCGACACGTGTCGCCAGCGACGTTGGGTGAAGTAACACGACATTGTCGAACTTTGGTCGACATGTCTGGCAACATCGCACGACACGTGTCGCCAACTACATCGAATGAAGTAGCGCGACGTTGCCGGACTTCGCTCGACATGTCTGGCAACATCGCACCGCAGCCAACAACAATACCTCGGTGGGTGTAATGATATCGATTGCCTTGTGAAACAAAACTTCGTGATGTCGCCAGATATGTCCGGTGAAGCTTCGCGAAGTTGCACGACTTCGCCTGATGTCGCTACGGACATAAGTCGCGCGATGTCGCCAGATATGTCAGGCGAAATCGGCTGGCTTCGCTTGACATGTCGCCGATACATGTCGTGGCACATTTGTCTCCTAGTGTATCCTTGGCTTAAATACTAATTACTTACTATTAATAAGCATGAATATAAAGGGGTTGTTAATTCCCACAATGTAAAACATTCTATGCAAATGATCAAGTTCTTATCTATATATTAAAACTAGAAAACGGAGGTCGAATTCAGGATATTGAAGATATTTTGATTGGGGGGCAGTTTATTATCGATACCGAGGCAAAGTATGTAGGCACTTTTTCTTTTTCACTTTTTTTTTTTGCTCTTTTTTTGTATAAAATAAACTGGCCCGGAGTGACTTCGTTTATGCGGTGTCCTACATTTATCCTTTTATTTATCCTACCCCTACCCTATCCTTGAAGAAATCTCTGCAGCCATTAACTTTGAAGAACTTGCACGACTTCAGGACCATGATTCAGAACTGCAAGATCTCCTTTTAAAATGCTCTACTCTCAAACTACAGAAAATACAGCATCTGAAAAGAGTAACAACTTACCTGTATTCTGTGACACTTCGACCCAAGAACCTCGTCCATATGTTACTCCAACTTTACGACGAGTAGCATTCGACTCTCTTCATAATCTTCATCATCCTGGGAATACAGCTACAGTGCGACTGGTCACTCAACACTTCATTTGGCCAGGGATACGCAAAGATTGTAGAGAGTGGGCAAGGCAATGTTGAAAATGCCAGTCATGCAAAGTTTCAGGTCACACTAAATCACCTCTTTCACCATTTCAAATTCCATCATCTCGATTTTCACACATTAATATGGACATTGTAGGACCTTTAACCCTTTCTTTAGATTTCAGGTACTGTCTCACTGTCATTGATAGATATACTCGCTGGCCTGAGGCATACCCTCTAAAAGAAATCACCGCTGAAGCGTGCGCTGCCGCTTTAGTATCTGGCTGGATTGCTAGATTTGGCTGTCCAACTCAAGTGACTACAGACCGAGGTCAACAGTTTGAATACCATCTTTTCAATGCCCTCACAAATTTGGTTGGTGCTCATCATTTCAAAACCACTGCCTATCATCCTGCTGCTAACGGTACCGTCGAGCGATTATATCGACAACTTAAAGCAGCCATCATGTATCATTCCACTTCTCAATGGACTGAAGCTCTTCCTATAGTGCTACTCGGCATGCGTAGTTCTTGCAAGCAAGATATCCAAGCTACGTGTATGGCGAATCTTAACGACTTCGAGGTCAATTTCTATCACCAACAGATCAGTTCACCGCAGCCGACGTTACACAATACGCCATTCGCCTTCGTAATCACATGGCTAAACTTACTCCGAGACCTACTACACACTTCTTCTCCATTCTACATCCCTCAAGATCTACACACAGCTTCACACGTCTTTCTACGTCGTGACTACGTTAGAAGTTCCCTTGAACCACCTTATGCTGGACCTTACAAAGTTATTCAAAGACAACCGAAGTACTTTACTATTGAAGTCAAAGGAAAAGGGACGAATGTTTCGATTGACCGACTTAAACCTGCTTTCATGATGCGAGAGGACGAGAACAGTTCTCCATCATCAACTATTACCACTACAAAAACTAGTAACGAAGAGAAAAGAACGAGGAGCGGAAGATTAGTAAGATTCCCCAATATTTATCGACCGTAGTTACGATCTGGCAGGGGGGAATTGTGGTTGCTCATGCGTACCCGGCCCCCGCCAACGACGGTTCGAAGGAGTGTCCGGGAGGTTTTAGTGGTTGGTAGGATCCTCTCCTCGTGGTATGAGTTTAACATACCACGCTATGGAGAGGGCGAGTCCCACATATCCCACCGCCAGCGCGCGAATACGCTGCAGCGGCGGTGGGAATGCGTAAATGCATAAGCCCTCGGAAAAAAAAGGGCGGAATTGTGGTGATATTTATACAATAATGTTCTGCGCACGCATGTGGATATGGTTGCCTAGTAACCGTCACTTAATTCTAATAATTTTCTAAAAATACTTATACTTAAACTAAATGTTTTTATTATTCACACCGGTAGTCTGAACACCTCCACAATCTGATCCGTTAGATGTATCACAACAAAACTATTCTATGGATTTTACTGAAAATTGGTATGATTATGGAACGTAGGTACTATGTACCTAGCTAGTAAACAATAAACGAGCTTCAAACCCTGGCCAAGGAGAACCAGTAACAAATGAATTGTTTATAGCAAGAAAGCAAAATTCTTGTCTTCTAATCACATACAATGAAGTAAATCAGGTGGTACGGTATTCGAACTAGAACTTTGTTTTGTAAATCAAAATGAAACAAGAAATGTAGATGACAATGTTTCGAATTTTATTATATTGAAATAAGTATTTTTTGTTATATTAAGAAAAACTGCATGAGGCGTTGGAAGAAGCCACAGTGATAAAGATTGCGATAGTTTGGGCATGTAAAAGAGGGGAGGGCGTCGGATGAGGGCGCCTCAAGCGTAAATATGTCGAACAGATTGGCGACGTATTACAAAAGGGCCAAATCGAAAGTAACCGGCATGCAGGAAAAAACTGATGAATGTGGAAGAATGAAAGTGGTGTGCCACAATCGAGACAGGTGGCGTTCCTTTGTCCTTGCCTTGTGGGAGAAAGGCGGACGATATGTATTTATGTAAAAAAAGTAAGGTTTTCCAATTGTGAATAAAAATGCCGATTCGTTTGTCAAATTCATATTTTAATTCATCACAGAATTTCATTCACTAATGACTTATGATCTAACTTTAGGTACCTACAGGGCCGTCACCGATAAAAAAACCATTTTAAATATACACCGGGATTTTTATTCGTTTGCCATCAGTATCACTATCCGTATACGACTTAATACAATATAGGTATTTAAAATAATGTTTTAAAGATTAAAAGGCAAAATGAGCTGTAGTAGTATTTTGCAATAGGTGACGTCCCCCTTAGAGATATGTTAAGAAGAGATTAATACATTTCGATGACCGGCTGTGGTTCCACCGTAGCCTAATTGGTTAAGGCATTAGGGGCTTTACCTAAGATGCAGGTTCGAATCCTGCCGGTGCGGTAGTCGAATTTTATTAATCCCAATTTAAAAAAATAGGTAACAGATAGGTTATTATGGTTGTATCTAACAATCATTCGGTCATTCAAATCTGTAATTTTGATGCTATTGAAAATATACACACCTATATCAAGTAGGTATAGGAATTATTTCGCTTAGTATTAGCAACGATAAAAAATTACGGTGAATCATGTTCTTTAAAAATATATGCTATATATAGGTACTTATTTTAAAAACACCTTATAAACTGGGTGACTGTTTTACCGTCTTGAAAATACAGCAAGTGAAATGTATATGATATACATAGATATCTAAGGCATAGTATTTTATCATTTTTTTTTCTGACAGAGTTAAAATCGTAACGGTAAAAATGCGTACCTAAGTAGTAGTTACCCTATTTTGCTCACTCTTTTCATTCATGTGTGATTGCAGCCTAGATATTATATGCATCTATTTTATTACTATGTAGGTTGTATAAGTTTTCGAAACTCTAATTACCTAAATACAACAAATATATTGTGATCTATAGATTCTATTCCACTTACACAACACACCATATTATTATGAAGACGTTAAAAAAGGTCACCCAGTATATATTATATAATTTATTAAAATTCGTTTTTAACAAAAATAAATAAGGGTGACTTAAATAATTTTGGGAAGGCTAGGCTCTAGACCCAAAGTGCATACCAACCAACACAAATATTATAAAGCTAATGCAGATATTAATATTATAAAAATACTTCTCGCAACATTTCAAATATAAACTTAGTGTAATTAAAATGAAATATTCTTGGTATCGGCAAAATGTTTGCAAAGCAAAACAGCTTCAGGAGTGTTCAAATTTCTGAATAATCCTGCAGAACACTATTCACGTAGAATTATTTGATCTATTTGAAATGTTGTTTAATTTTCATTTCATAATTTTGCAATCTCCAAGTATTCACTGAACACACAGCGCGAGTTTGTTAGTAGCCACTAATGAATTTTGAATGTAAGGTTACGGGCTCAAACTTAGCAACCTGCGGGTGGCAGTAGCACTTTGCTTGGCCCATACCGCTCCCGTGCCGCCCATAAATAGAATATTAGTACATTACGATACGTTTGACGGCGTTCAAATGCACGGCGTTTAGCGGCGGCGTTTTAACTTCACGCCGTGCAATAAAAGGCTAGGTCGCTATTAAATAGTATACGAGTATCGTATACTATTTAATAGCAGATGTGACATAAACCCGCCCCGGACTCACGGGGGGTGTTGGATTACGATACGTGTGACCTAAGCAGCCTATTATTGCACGGCGTGAAGTTAGCCCGAGCGTAGCGAGGGTGCTCGGGGGGTGGTGGAGAGGAGCAGTGGGGTGAATTTATTAATTTAAAAGTTACATTCAAATCATTGCATTTTTTATTGTCATCATTTTATTATTCATTTCTTCATACTTTTTCTCTGTCATTTGTTCGCTGTAAATTTTCAAACTTCAAATGACATTTAAAAGTGTTTGCTTTCTTTTTTAATACATGTGTGAAGTTAGTCGATTAATTTACGCACCGTGCAGAAATAGGCAACTTAGGTCACGGACAAGCGTGTGTAAAATGCGGGTTTAGGTCACACTGTGATATAAAATATACCTATTAAAGGAACAATGACAGATAAACAATTGTAATAAAAAAGTCAAAATAAACCTGCTCAGAAAATTAAGTTTTAATCTTATATACGAAGATATTTAGGTCGTTAAATAACAGATTTGACGATCTAAATATCTTTGCTGTTCTAGAGAACTACTTATATAAACAACAATCTCCCCAATTTTGCATTTATCAATTAAGTAATAAATAAAATAAATAAATTTATTTTATTTTTTTGACTATTATTGTCTCAGCACTAAAAGCTTATCAATACCATATCTCATACAAATATTGATGTGCAATAAATTATAAGATTAGCTTGTTTTTTGTATGTGTACAAAGTTTCATGATGATCGGTTTAGTATTTTTCGCGTGAAAGCGTGACAAACAAACTTACAACACATATTATTATACACTCATAAAAAAAAATTGTGAAACGCAAAAAATTGTTCGATTATGTTTATTATATTCTCCTTACACACTATAACATATGTTATTTAAAGAAAAAGATTTTACCGTCTTTTGTTTCAGAGTTTCATTTGTTTTTTTTTTCTTTACGAGATAATTTAATACGTGAGTAATGAATATGTGAGTTGTAAGAAAACAATTAGAGCTTTATTATTAGGTATCGTATTTGAAAAAAATTATAGTATGTTTTTTTTACAAAAAATATTAATCACTGCTACTTGGAGACTTTTTCAAAAAATTGAAGTGATAATGCCGGATCTCAGAGATGCTCAAGTTTTCAAAGCTGTAACTTTAATCGAACAAGGTTACACAAGTTCAAGTGGCTCAAATGTTGCGAGTTTCCAAATCAGTTATTTTTCGCAATGTAAAACGATACTGGCAAACAGGCGAATACACGAGACGCAGAGGGCAATGCAGAAAAAAGAAGACCACAGCTAGGGACGATACATTTATCGTAAGTAGTGTGCTAAGAAACCGTACCTCGACGTCTTCTGAGGCAAGAGCTAGGCTCCAAGAAGTCCGAAATGTAGCACTTAGAACTAAAACGACAAGAAGAAAAATTAAATAAGCTGGAATAGGGGCATTCCTACCTGCCAGCACTCTGGCAGGTACGAATGTTCCTATTCCACTGACCACACCTCTTCTTATCACAGGCCATCGTGTAGCGCGGAGTAACTTTGCTCGCGTACACCGTGATTGGTGACTTAGGAATAGTATTGTTCACTGACGAGTCCAGGTTTTGCCTTAAACCAGATTATGGAAGGGTCAAGTACAGTGTAACATCCTTACGATGGTATGGGGTGGCATTTCCTTAGGTGGACGTACGGAACTCCACATCGCAGAAAATGGATCTCTGACAGCGGCACGATGCCTACGTAACTGAAATTTTTGAAGAAAATTGTGATACTTTTTGTTGTATACGTAGGAGATAATTTTTTATTGATGCATGATTATGCTCGACCACACACTGCCGCCATAGTTTTGGAATGGCCAGTCCGCTCACCAGACTTAAACCCAAATGAACATGTCTGGGACAAAATGGGAAGACAAATAAAAAGAAGAAGCAATAACAAATTTAAGGCAACCCAAAACGGCGTTGGTAGAAGAATGGGATCAAATGCCACAAAGTTTCATTGATAATTTAATGAAAAGTATGCCCAGCCGAATGGAGGCAGTTTTAACAGCGAGAGGAGGAACACCAAGTATTTATTGCCTACAAGTGTTCATGTTACCATACATTACAGAAGAAACCAGCCATTTGATAAATTTTATGATAAGATGAAAATTTACCGTTGCCTCCACATTTCGTCAGTAAGAGATAATTTCAGTATTTTGTTTATAAATTTTTAGCAGTAAATTGAACACTTCTGTATTTTTAAAAGTTAATTAGATTAATTAGTTTTGGTAACTTGGTATTCAAATATTAAGATCGCTCCGTCATTTCGATCACCCCGCAGATCGCTAAGTTCGTGTCTGTGGCCTTTTTTTCGGACGGACATATGAATTTAGCCCCGATGCTTTAGACTTGACCGGGATGTCTGTGGCCAAGTGAGCTTAATTATATGGTTTTGAATAAGAAAAGAAAATCAACACAATGTTTAACGTACATTCGGCTAGGAAAATCAAATTATTTTTATATGCTTTGGGTGGGTGGAAATATCTGTTTTATAGAAGAGCTTGAAAAACAACTCGCGGCGGAATGATTGCGTTGCGAGACTTTACTAAAATATTTTTAAATGCAGTTTAAAAACAGATATAAGGTTTAATCCCTAATAATATTATAAATTTCAATTTAAGTTTGTTTGTTATGCGTTCACGCGAAAACTACTTAGCCGATCATCATGAAACTCTTGTACACATATTCTTGGAGGTATTAGAAGTAACATAGGCCACTTTCAATGCGAGCGAAGCCGAGGATAAAAGTTGTATTTTATAATTATTACCTGTACAGATTAGAATGTCGATGATATATAATTATGGGTACTCTCGTTGTGCTTGCAAATCTATGTATACAAACTAACGTTATAACAAAGATTAGGCAAAGATATGTTCCGAACCATCATCTTAAAAATTGACTAATTAAAAATGACATATATTTCATGAGGGGCTAACCCATGAGACATCCATCCGATACGCATCAGTGAAACCCCGCGGATAGGCTGTAATAAACCAGCACAGGTTAGAGCGGGTAGTGTCGTAATTACCAATTGTTATTTACTAGGTACCTATAAGTATATTATAGACCGTTCGGGAAAATAATGTGTATGCCAAATAAATAATAAAAGTAACTGGACCAAAACCTACGCTCTGCCCATTAGAGTATGTTTCGCCGGACCGTCTTTTGTGTTGTGGGTCGTGTTAAAACCGGCAGTAGAATAACCCACTGAGTTTGTTTCGCCGGATCTTCTCAGTTGGGGCGTATTGGATCCGGTGGTAGCATTAAAGCGCGTCCGTCGTTATATACTCATGATCCGCCCAAATAATGACAATTATTGTTCTTAATATAATTTAATATAGACAGCACAAGCTATTGGACACAATATACTTTGTAAAATAATAAAGTTAAGACTAAAATTATTAAAAACAAAAACTAAAATACCTGCTTGATATGCACATTTATAAATGTTAAAATTATACTTAGATTAATAATAAATTATTGTTTTGACTATTTGCAAGTGCCCGTAATAGGTTTAGGTAAATAAAAATGATTTTTATTTATTTATTTATTAATAAGGTTATATTCATTAATGAAAGACAACCAATAGATAAAGTAATTAACTGTTTTCAATTGATACAGTAATTTAATCAATAAACGATAAATATTATTAGCGTTAGGCTACCCCACATTGAAATGCGCGTTGCTCGAGCGTGCGTTCGACGCGAGCGTCTCGTGCGTGCCACGTGCGCGCCGCGTTACGACCGCGCGCGGCTTGTACTTACAGCTGCTACGAACGAATGTTTTCACAGTTGATTCAGCTTGTTCAACTCGTTGTAGCTTTTATATAACAATTACATTTTTTATTCCAATTAACTCGAACCTCATTTCCAGGAGATAGGGAAAATTTCTGCAGTTTTTCATTTGTTAAATAAACGTTCCTATTATTTTCTCTTTGTATACTTGACGCCGGCCTCGATATTGATTAAGTATTATTGGTATATTGGTAGTATTAATAAGAAAAAAAGTTTGTTTTTTAATGAAACATACAAAATGTGAGTAATACTTAGTCAGTAGTAACTAAGTACTACCCACATTTTGTATGTTTTCCTTTAAAAAACAATCTTTTTTTCTTATTTGTTCTATAGTAAGTACTACTACTTATCTACCACAAGGCTACAGTATCTATATATATAAAAGAAAGTCGTGTTTGTTACAACACTTATAACTCGAGAACGGCTGGACCGATTGCCATGGTTTTTGATTTGTTGGATTTGTTTCCGTCCCGAATAGCAGAATACATTTTAAAAACAAAAGAAAGTCGTGTTAGTTACACTATTTATAACTCAAGAACGGCTGAACCGATTTGGCTGAAAATTGGTAGGGAGGTAGTTAAGAACTGGGAGAAGGACATAGGATACTTTTGGGTAGGGGTAGGGTAGGGTAGGGTAGGGTAGGGGTAGGGTAGGGTAGGGGTAGGGTAGGGGTAGGGTAGGGGTATGGTAGGGGTAGGGTAGGGGTAGGGTAGGGTAGGGGTAGGGTAGGGTAGGTGTAGGGTAGGGGTAGGGTAGGGGTAGGTGTAGGGTAGGGGTAGGGGTAGGGTAGGGTAGGAGTAGGGTAGGGTTAGGGTAGGGGTAGGGGTAGGGTAGGGCAGGGGTAGGGTAGGGCAGGGGTAGGGTATAAAAGTCCACCCGTGCGAAGCCGGGGCGGGCCGCTAGTTATCTATATATTTTAAAAACAAAGACGGGTTTGTTACAACACTTATAACTCGAGATCGGCTGGATCAATTTTCATGGTTTTTGTTTCGTTGGATTTGTCTCCGCCCTGAATAGCAGAATACATTTGAAAAACAAAAGAAAGTCGTGTTAGTTACACTATTTATATAACTCAAGAACGGCTGAACCGATTTGGCTGAAAATTAATAGGGAGGTAGCTAAGAACTGGGAGAAGGACATAGGATACTTTTGGGTAGGGGTAGGGTAGGGTAGGGTAGTGTAGGGTAGGGTAGGGTAGGGTAGGGTAGGGGTAGGGTAGGGTAGGGTAGGGGTAGGGGTAGGGTAGGGGTAGGGGTAGGGTAGGGTAGGGTAGGGGTAGGGTAGGGCAGGGGTAGGGTATAAAAGTCCACCCGTGCGAAGCCGGGGCGGGCCGCTAGTGATTATTAAAAATAGGATTATACCTAACTTATTTAGAAAAGATTATTTTGATGTTTCGTTTTCTTTCTTAACACACACCGCCGATCAATGTGTACGTTTCTGTACGTAGATATCTATAATTAATATTTGAACCCACTGAAACCTTCCGGGTTGCCCCTTGCCTAAACAATGGCAATATCATGTAAAAATGGCAGCGGGTGACTCGCCCACACGCTAGATGGGCCCCCGAAAATGGCTGGGCCAATGGCCGGGCCGGGGCAATGAGGTCTGCAGAGCTAGAGGAGCGGAGGTAGGTATTGAGCATCTTATCCGAACATTGACTCCCTGAGGATCCAGCCTCACGTGACCGCTAACCACTTACACTTACAGGATAGTTCCTTCTCCGAGCATCTCTGCTTTAGTGATTGACCTCCAACCAAATTTTAATGTAAATGTTAACAGAGAGGTGAAAGAGAACACGGATTTATTTTCATTATTCCTTTTCGTAAATATGCTTACGACACGGCTAAATGAGTACGTTCTTTAAAAAAAATTACAATGTAAAAATACCAAGAAATTCTTGGTAACCAAATTCAATTATTTTTCATATGAAATCAAATATGTCGGGGTTGCTGCCGTCTAAGGCCATACTAGATGGGCTTAGACGGCACACATTTGATTTCGCGAGCCGAAACCAAGGGGGCACCAAACATAAAATATGATTATAAAAATGATTATAGAATATCTATGGAGTAGGATCTTTAACGTGTTGTAATTTATCAATTTATCGCTTATCTTTATATTTTACTAGCTAACTCTCGCAACATACAGAACGCTGAAATTTGGACCCAAAGTTTTGACGTAGGCGTTTCTGATAAGACAAGATACTCAACTCAAAAACAAATGGTTTTTTTGAAAAATAAATATTTACTCGAGCGACGTCGCAGGCAACAAGGCAACAGGTGGATTAGTAATAAATCTACTGAACGGATTTAGAAAATGTCTAGAAAACTTCGTTACTTAACATTGAATACATCAATTTACTAGGAAGCTCAGCAAAGAATTTCATGAAGACATTTCCCGGGAATGGAAAATAGAAATCTTTTACTTGCTTACCGGGTAGAAAGATTATATCATAAATTTTTATTTTATTTCGTTTCTTTACAGCTCGTTGATAAGTTGAGATATTGACGTCCTCCGATGGTGCTTACGATGCTTCATGAGAATCTTACATGAAACATTTATAGATTGCCTGTGGGATGGATTTTAAAAAATCTAAGTAAAGATTTTTTGGTTCAAAATAGTTTGTGCCTATACATTAGAAGAAACGTTGTATTGATTTTGTTAATTGTTAAATTGGTCTTAGAGTAAACCTATATAAATCTATTAAACCCTTCTTATGTATAATTGTTACTTATACATAAGAAGGGTTGCTATCCGTTTGGGTTTCCCCAGATTTGTCCTAGTTTAGATGGCGTCCGGTGACGTTTCATTTGTAGACCGGGTTTAAAAATTTATGACAATTCTAACTGCTTTTATTACACTGGTTAGGTATGCTTCAAAATTCTGATGACATGTCCGGGTTTTCACGCACGTCTAGTCCGGATTGCCAAATTTGAGAGATGGCAACCGTGTACATAAGCAATGCTAGATTATTTTATTTATGCCTATAGTTAGATGTAATTTTTTAATATAACTATCTTCTTATGGCTTTAATGGGTCCCCTATATTGTTTCGAACGCCGCTGTTGCGACACACGCTGTTGCGAATTATTTTTCCACTGCCTCACAGGTTCGAAAGCTCATGGACTCTGTTAGTTATATATCTAGTTCTTATTTGTTATTATTCGTTATTTCACGAAAAGGATAGTCTGATCAATGTGATAGAAACAGTCCCTAAATACGTAATAACTATAAGTATAATTTCAAACAATATTAATAAAAAACTTCTATTATAATAATTTATTTTATTTATAATCCGAGTGCCGAAATGTGCCTCCTCACCAATACGAGTAGCTTGTTACTACAAATTCATTTCTAGCTAGAGCTGCTCAACTAAAAATGAATGGTGAAGTCATTCATTTTTCAATTTCCGCGTTCTTCTCTTAGTAGAAGGAACTTGTATTGATTAGCACTTTTACCTCCTTTATTATTATCTATTGATGCCATACTGGACATTGGGAGCTATAGTTCCCAACTTTCCAACTCTTTTACGAGAGAGAACAGACGACGGGATATATGCTTCCCACCAAAATAAGGGTATTTCCCCCCCCCCACTAACCCCTCTTTTGTGTGTATTTTTGAAATCTACGACCAAAAATTACCCAGGAACGTATCTTGCTTTTTTATTAACTCCTCCACAGGCTCGCGTTTGAATAAGGGTAAAAAATATTGAACTATTATATTGTTGTCATTTAAGCATCTGCTAATTATTTATGTCTACTAATTTTATTTCAATTATAAAATGGTGTTGCCATTGCATCAATTTATTATTTACCTCATTAAATGACCTCTTAGCCGTGAGTTTGGATCCCAACCTTTTTGTTAAGATTAATGTTCAACATTTTATATAGGACAGTTAAAAGAACGTTGTAGGCAGAACTTGTGGTTCAGGTGTTAATCGCGTACCTAACGATAATAATTTATTTATTCAGCACTTAGGTATTTACATTCACTTGTATTTTTCAGAATCTCAATGTTACATAATTATTCATATTTTATGAATTAAACTAAAACTAGATGTATAACCAACAGGTAGCAAATTGTAGGATATTACCTACAGACAAAGAACCCAGCTTCGTCCGTCAACTTATCGTTCTTCCGTCTGTCAGCTTACCGTTAATTCCTCTCCTAATAATAATATTATATTCATTCACATTGAATGAATGAATGAATGAATGAAGTACACTTTATTGCAAAATAAAATAGAAACAAATACATTATTAATTGGCGGCCTTATCGCTAAAAGCAATCTCTTCCAGGCAACCGTATGCCGTGGATGGACCAAAGAGTAGAAGAAGTAGGGTAGCAAAAGGTGTACGTTAGGATAGAATATATATATGTGCAGACTTACTCCGCGTACAAGTACGCATTATAAGACTGTAGTTAAATTACTTAAAGTATATGGCTGTATATCTACACTAATATTATAAAGAGGAAAGATTTGTACCTATTTTTGTATGTTTGTAATGAATAGGCTCAAAAAGTACTGGGCCGATTTAAAAAATTCTTTCACCAATAGAATGCTACATTTTTCCAATTTGACATAGGCTACATTTCATTTTGAAAAAAATTAGGGATCCTTGGTAAAATTTGAACAATGTAACCGAAGGTGTAGAAAAATGAGTCTTAAAATGTCTTTCGTCGAATGCGCTGCCGAAACTATTAGCGATAGAACAAAATAATGTACAACAATATTGAAGAACATCATAATGTCTACAAAAAACTCCGCGGTAGCATATGTCCAACTATTGTAGTTATGTCACTACAACAACTTTTTTCATTTTAAACATTAATGAAAATGCTAACCAAATTCAAACCATGCTATTTATGTGTTTATATTAATCCTTATCCAAATAATCTTTATATATATAATTCTTCTGTGAGTGTGTATGTCACTGAACTTCTCTCAAACGACTGGACCGATTTTGATGAAATTTTTTGTGTGTGTTCAAGGGGATCTGGGAATGGTTTAGATTCACAATTTTGTCCGCTGGACAATGTTTTTTTAATTAATTTATTAGTAGTTGCCTGAAAACCCCTTAAAACAGCCTTTTCTTTTTCCCATACAAACGATTTTTTAGGGTAGGTGTAGGGTAGGGGTAGATTAGGGGTAGGTGTAGGGTAGGGGTAGGGTAGAGGTAGGGTAGGGGTAGTGTAGGGTAGGGGTAGTGTAGGGTAGGGGTAGTGTAGGGAGGGGGTAGTGTAGGGTGGGGGTAGTGTAGGGTGGGGGTAGTGTAGGGTAGGGGTAGGAGTACCGCATAAACGAAGTCTCTACGGCCCAGTTTATTTTATACAAATGTTTAGGTCTTTTATGTATCGATTGAGGCAGTACGAAGTCTGCCGGGTCAGCTAGTCTATATATATAAGGACTATGTTATTCAATATTTACATTTATATATATAAATACATATATATCTACATACATAAAATATTAAAAACCTACATAATAATATATAAAATAAATAATAATATGTAACGCGATAGCTTTAGAGACTATTCAGAGTGAGAAAGTGTTCTCTTACCATATTTTTGAAAATATTTAAGGATTTCGCTTGTCTGATCTTTAAGGGTACCTATAGCATTCCATAATCGAACCGCTTTAACACTACACATTCACAGTACCTTTAATACAGCTCAGACACAGAAAATTTAATGGAAATCCTATATTTCTTTAGTAAGGACAAATTTACGATTATAATATGTACTTATTTATTTATATGGAAATATTTTATTGAAACAATCTCCTCGATACAGCAGAACACAGTAAGTGAGTAACTAACTGTCTGAAGCACTGGTCTTACCTAGTTTAGACTAGCTGCAATCTACAAATTATATTTTAGGATTTTGTTCTAATGTATCATATACTCATAAAGACTATGAATATGTATTAAGATATATCTTAGTTTGAAATTTTGGTTTTAAATATAAATGTAAGTAAGACTATCACTACGTAGTATAAAACAAAGTCGCTTTCCGCTGTCTGTCTGTACCTATGTATGCTTAGAACTTATTGGTAGGTACGCAAGTACGCAACGGATTATGATGCGGTTTTTTTCAGTGATTCAAGATGAAGGTTTATATGTATAATATACTTATATAAATATAAATGTATTAAAGACGTGATTATGAAAAAATATATTATAATTGAAATAATATACGATCTAGTGGATCAATATTGCAAATTTGGAAAAAACCTACAATTAAGTGACACACACTTAAGGAGCACCCTTAAGGGGTTAGGACCACGACCCAGTGGTGCCACTAATGATGAAGTCAGATTTATGAGCATTAGAGGAAGGATCGCCACGGCACTGGATCAGAGGGCAGGGATGGGGGCGCAACAAGGTCTTCGCTGGCGAGAATGCTACCCTAGCTAACCTGCCTCATATATCTATGATATCGATAAAAATGTCTTCGCTACTCAAAGCTTACTAAATATGTTATGTACATACCTTTATCAATTTATTTACTTAAATGTGCCTTCCATAGTAATTAACAATAAAATAGGATTTGCGATAGATACCTACAATCATCGCATTATCGCATAATTTCTCTACCGTTTGGGTCGCGTTTATTATTAAAAGAGTTTACAGTTTGATGGTCAGTCGGTATGACCTCGAAATATACCTACCCCGTTCAATGACTGAGGTCCTAACCTAACCTCAGGTATGTGTGTGTATCAGTTTTGCCGTTTATAAGATATAGGGAATGAAAATGGGATCAAACAACCTAATGTTTGCAAATATGGCCAAGTGGCCAATTCTGGCCAAAGTTTTTGGAGGGTACCTACATACAAAAACGGACTCGTCCTCTCCATAGCGGTGGTATGCTAGTCATACTACAAGGAGAAGACCCTACCCACTAAAGCCCCCCGGGTACTCCTCCGTCGGCCGTTAGTGAGGGGCCCAGGGACCCATGGCCTTCTGGGACACGCTCCGGTGGCCCATTTAGCCAGTTACATGAACGCCCAGAGCGTCCCTACTCGTAATGAACTGGCCCCGAAGGGAATAGGGCCCATGTTACCCACTCCCCGTGGCAGGCAGTGGGTCTCAGCCCGCCGACGACGGCCAACACGCCGTCTGCAGAGCGGGTGGGCAGAGGGATTATTTGCCTTCTCACGCTCCGCGACTTCCTTCTGGGACATGATGCGCCCGCAGAAGGAGGCCACCGCCTCCCACGTCCTCTCACTTTCGACCATATTTGAGATGATGGTCGGCAGCGAGAGGTCGATCTCTTTGCATAAGATTCGTATTTGATCTCCGAAAAAATGATCACGTTTCTTTATTTCGCACAAAGCTCAAGTGGTTGCTTCGTCGGAATGCTCATATATTCTCTCTTTACTTTATAATATTCTTTTTAATCCTTTTACACTTCCATATAACTTAAAAGCCGCTTTCGGTTTCTTTTTGATTCACATTCGCGATTTCTAAGATCATCACAAAACTTGAAGCTGTAAATTCCCTCCCACTCATCTAACTTCTTGGACAATTCTTTTTCGGTTTGAA
Source organism: Nycteola revayana (assembly GCA_947037095.2). NCBI lineage: Eukaryota > Metazoa > Arthropoda > Insecta > Lepidoptera > Nolidae > Nycteola > Nycteola revayana. The sequence goes on along the minus strand of OX344842.1, from coordinate 26,366,777 downwards.
CAGCGCGGAACACCTTACCGGTGACAATTAGAAGCGCCCAAACTCATTCTACGTTCAAAAAATTTGTAAAAGAACACTTTTTGCTTGACATGAATTGAATACTTTTTATGAGGTATGTATGTATTTATTTAGGTATTTATGGATGTAGTTTATTATGTATCTGTGTAAGTATACCTATGGTATTTATTAATTATTTTGATTTTTCATTATTATTGTTTTATTTTCCATTTTATTACTTTTTGTACGTATCAGTTAGGTAATATTGTTTTTAAGTAAATTTATGGTATGATTGTTTAAGACCGCCTATTGTACCTACTTTTGTTTTTTTTTATGTTCCAAATTTGTATTCTATATATATACGTGTGTACAATAAAGAATTTTATTATTATTACAATACCTACATAACAATAGGATATAATATGTAGGTAATCCAAATTTTTATGACATAAATTTTTTTTAGAGCGAATTTATTGTATAAATAAAAATTAATCGCTAAAATAGGTAATATGTACGCGCGTAACTTGAGAACGATTTGACAAATTTGGTGATTTTTTTGTTTTATTCGGAATTAAGCCAAGGATACACTAGGAGACAAATGTGCCACGACATGTATCGGCGACATGTCAAGCGAAGCCAGCCGATTTCGCCTGACATATCTGGCGACATCGCGCGACTTATGTCCGTAGCGACGTCAGGCGAAGTCGTGCAACTTCGCGACGCTTCGCCGGACATATCTGGCGACATCACGAAGTTTTGTTTCACAAGGCAATAGATATCATTACACCCAGTGTTGTTGGCTGCGGTGCGATGTTGCCAGACATGTCGAGCGAAGTCCGGCAACGTCGCGCTACTTCATTCGATGTAGTTGGCGACACGTGTCGTGCGATGTTGCCAGACATGTCGACCAAAGTCCGACAATGTCGTGTTACTTCACCCAACGTCGCTGGCGACACGTCTCTCCCGACATTTGTCCCCTAGTGTATCCTTGGCTTTATGGGGACATGGATTCTATGAAAGATTTTTTTTAAGGTAAAGCCGGGCACGAACAGCTTACTATAAATTTTAAAAAAATACTTACGCCTTTGATAACTCCATTAATGATATCAGGAAGAAAAATGAAACTAAAAATGCTGGTACCAACAGTTAAAACTACTCCTATAACAAACGTAAGAGCACTCCCTATTATACCGCACATGTTTTTATATATTTTTAATATTTACTAATAAAATATTTTTTTAAATTATATAAATAAACAATTAACGTTCCGCGCACCGAAGCAACGCGATTACAATTTACGATTGATTATTATGATATAGTAAGGCTGATGTTATTTTCTTTTGATAACATTGATATAAATTTGTTATTATGGATTCTGTAGGTACTGATTGCCTAATTAATAATTGACATTTATCATAAGTATTCAGCAACACTGCTGTAGATAATGCGCTAATCCATGTAAAGTCGGTGACAAAATAATTTATCGCATACCCCCAAATCGTGACACTTCAAGGTTAACGAGTAGATTTGGGTTGAATTGGTGCTGAAATGTTTCAATTAATTAACATTATTTCTCATAACAATGCAGAGGAACCGCTGGCGGTGTTCCTCCACAGAAAATGAAGATCTTCTTTGCCGAGCGAGGTGGTATGCCCGTCGGCCAACGGCCATTTGTTACTGTCCGGAACTTGTAGGTAGGTATATGTTCGAATTGGCTTGCGAACTTGTTGTAGCAACATCTACAGTAGCCGCACAAAAACTACAAGATGACAAGCAGCGCCATCTACCACCTAGCATCCCAACTAACCTGTCTCACGCAATACAAGTTCGTATGCCAATTCGAACATATACAAGTTCCGAACAGTAACAAATGGCCGTCGGCCGCCGGGTATACCACCTCGCTCGGCAAACAACATCTTCATTTTCTGTGGAGGAACACCACCAACCGTTCCTCTACATTGTATTGCACGATACAAGTTAGTTGGGATGCTACGTGTTAGACGGCGCTTCTTTTCTTCTTGTAGTTTGTGCGGCTACTGAAGATGTCGTTACAACGTAATCAGGTGCCTATAAATTTACATGGGGACACAATTACAGTTGAGATACCTAATCATTGTAATTATCAGAAGAGAAGTTTCAGGCAACTCACAGCCTCGCACCCTCTCCATTGAAGGATCGACATTCTCATTTAGATAACAGATATCCGTGTCTGGAATACCTGGAGTCTCTACAACTACAAATAAGCTGTCCCTAAACAGTTCAGGAAGGCGTGAACACCTGCCCTTATGTGAAGGTATTATGACTGAAGCTAGAACGCCTTTGATCCCGTATCGAAGTTTCATGACCGCAGATAGGTAGGTGTAAAACAGTCACTATTGGGAATCAGCGCCCATATTTGTAGTAGTCGATCATAAAACGGGCGTATTATGATCACAGCATATCGCACCTCGAGCTCAACGAGTCAAAACTGCGCTCTGCGAATGCAAATGCACTGTTACCCTAAAATAGAAGAATTCACGACGCTAAGTTATAAGCGCTGTAACGCTGAATTAGAAGCAACACTGTTTTGAGTGCTTTGCTCTCTTAAGACAGCGTCATAATATTAAGATTTAAACTCACCGTCACCGGTGCTCTTAAGAAATCTTCGTGATACGCTTTACTCAGTCAAGGTCTCGCGGTGCCTACTCCTAAGTTAGTAGGTACCTACTGATAAGCTGCTTTCCGACTAGAGATGACTGATGAGCTTCGCTTGGTCTGATATCCACCAGATCATATGGTCGCGAGTGGGGTAGCTATGTGCCTACAGTACCTAGGTTTGAGCTTGTCACTCACTAAAAGTAGACAAGCCACCGTGGAAGCAAAACGTTATTTTATATCTCGCAATTTGCGAAGAATCTCTTACGGCGGAAGCTGAATAATCATTCATTCATTCATATTCATTTATTGCACACCATATGTATAATAAGTTGTTACAAAGACAAAACCAGTACACAGTATGGACCCTGTCGGGCACGGCAAGTTAGAAGAGAGGAGGAAGCGACACATTTATTCTTCAAAAATCTAAATTAATTTAATCATATACTCATTATGTTAAATATATGTATCATAATTACTTATATATTGAATTAAAAATATGTATAATAAAATGAAATTATATAATTATTCTTATAGATTGTCCCATTCATATTCGTTTTGTGTTTCTTTGAAACCATATAGAACAAAAATTTTTGTGTTGCCTTCATTGTTAGATATAACAGGTGACTTATTTGCTAGATTTTGAATTTCGTTCTTCAGGGCCTCGTTTTCTTTTGTTATTTTTTCTATCTTTATATTGAGTGCTTCTATTTCATTTCTACGTTGGTCATTTTGCAAATTTAGGGCATTAGTTTCCTGTTTTATATCTTCTTTTAATATGGTTATAGCTTTGTTAATTTCTAATTGTATAGTAGTTTGTAGTTGTTGTATCATAGTTATGTTATTTTCCTTCAGTTCATTAGATATAATTTTGCGTAAACTGTTTAGTATTGATGTTTCTTCTAAGCCTGTTGTCGAATTTTTTTCCATTGTGTTTCCTAGCATTGAAAGATCTTCAGAGCTTGTTGAGTCGTTGTGGTGAAAAGTTTGACTCTGGAAATGTTTATTTCTAAATGTTATGTTTGTTTCCGGTATAGAGGATGGACTTACAGCACATATTTGAAGTCTTATTGGGGTTTTTGAGTATAGGGACAGGGTTATCCTATAGTCCAATAGAGATTAAGTAGTGCAGAGGTTCAGATGAAATAATACTCTTGATTGTATAGCGATGTGTAATAAAATGTAAAAAGTGGCTCAAATATATACAATCTTATCATAGTGCAAGTAGTAGTATTTACAATGCTATATATATTTTAAATATAGCTAAAACTATAATACAGAGTTAGTCCGCGAGGTGTCGCATTATTCGCCTTCGACCCGCGCGATCGCTGTTAGCAACGCGCGTATAAATATACCCGGCCAGTCGTTGTCGTTGTTGTTGGAAGCGAAAGAGTTCGTCAACGACTCGTTGACGAACTCTTTCGCTTCCGCGCGTCGCGCCGAGAGGACGTGTCGCCGCGCCGTACGCTTCAGCTGTTCGTGTGACGTCGTGGTACTATTCGTATCAGTCTTTGTTAAGACTGCATACGTTTTTCACTACATTAGTGGTGGAGTTTCTTTAGACAAAAGTCTTTTTCAAGACTACTAACGCATTTGTCAATGCGATCTTCGTTTCTTGACAGTTGTTCCGTTTCTTAATAGACACGCGTCAACGTACTTGTGGTAACGGTATTGTTATTACGGTGGTAAGGTAAAGGTACATTTGTTGGTCGTTTTGATGGAGGTAAGGTAACAGGTAAGTATTATAGTGGCCTGGTGAGCGGCCGCTATAGGGTATTTGTGTTGTCCATCTTAGGTTTTTTGCATTTACACTCTGGACATTCCCACGTCAGTCTATCTTCTTTTAAAATGAGAATTAATTCTGTCTGTGTTACATTAGCGCATTCCATATCATATTTTTTTTTTAATCTTTGTTTTAATCGTTGCTCATCTGTTTATTCCGACGAAGAAACCATAGATTCTCGATACGAAATCATATTAAATATCACTCGGCACGTCTTACTTGCTCCGCTTCACGCTAAGCTTAGTGTCAATGGAAACGGTAACATAGTTTCATAGCTTAGCTTTTACATCCTCACAGCATAGCTGCTTATCAAATCTTTTACATGCTCGCAGCTTAGCTGCATATCACATCTTTTACACGCTCGCAGCATAGCTGCTTATCAAATCTTTTACACGCTCGCAGCATAGCTGCATATCAAATCTTTTACATCCTCGCAGCTTGGCTGCATATCAAATCTTTTACATGCTCGCAGCTTAGCTGCATATCACATCTTTTATACGCTCGCAGCATAGCTGCATATCAAATCTTTTACATCCTCGCAGCTTGGCTGCATATCACATCTTTTACATGCTCGCAGCATAGCTGCATATCACATCTATTAAATCCTCGCAACATAGCTGCTTTTCACATCTATCTAATCTTAAACGGCGTCGCGGTGCTATTAACTTAGCCTAGTGACCAGACCCTCTTGAAAGGGAGACCTCATGTTAAGCATTCTGCGACGCTTTCTTAAGAGAACCCGCATATCACGTATGTTAATACCGCCACGACGCTATGTTAGGATCACAGCGACGCTATGCTAAGAGCGCCGTGACGCTATGCTAAGAGCGCCGTGACGCTATGCTAAGAGCACCGTGACGCTATGCTAAGAGCACCGTGACGGCATGCCAAGAGCGCCGAGACGCTATGCTCAGAGCGCTGTGATACTATATATGCTAATAGTACCATGACGCTGAGATACGAGCGCCGCGACGCTATATTGGGAGCGCTGTTTAATAAGAGCATAACGACGCTAAAATAGGAGCGTGAAATCAAAATAAGGAAATAAGGCCTTGCGACGCTAAGGTAGGAATTAGCCTACCTTAGCGTCGCAACGCCTTTTACTTCCTGTTAGTGATGCCAATCGATAGTCGACTATCGATGATTAATCGATAGTCTATCGATAGTCAAACAATCGCAGCATAATCGATAGACCTATCGATAGTATCAATAGCTCAGAATGAGGCAATACTATCGAATGAAGGAATACTATCGATAGTATTGTATCTCGCTAAGAATAAACTATCGATAGTATCGATACTATTATTGTTCGCCAAGAATAAACTATCGATAGTATCGATACTATCGATTGTTTTAGACTATCGATAGTTTACCAATTTACAATAGTATTGTTTACAATACTCAGTGATAATAGTCAATTGCCGTGTGGTCTCCGGCTTAGAATAGACCACCCCATGTCTTCCCATGGGTGTCGTAAAAGGCGACTAAGGGACATATGGCTGATGGATGGGCAGCAGCATCTATTACCTCAAGGTATACATCTTACCGCGATCACCAATCCGTCTGCCAAGCGTGGTGATTATGGCAATATCCCTCTACGATCCTGGCTTGCCAAGCTCTGTTAAGAGGAGGCCCATGTTTAGCAGTGGACGTAAACGGGCTGTTGATGATGATGATGAATAGTCAATATTCATATACCCCTACATGCAATTTCAAACAGCTTCGTTTTTTTTTCCTTTTAAACAGTAGCAATAGCACAGCTCGGTAGAAATATATATACGTATTGTTTAATTATATTACCTACTGTTATAACATATTCTGTGCTATTGCAAATTCGCAGACTATCGGTACTCTAAAATAATCGATACTATCAATAGTATCGATACTATCGATAGTCCTTTGTTTACCAGATGCAATACTATCGATAGTATCGATACTATAGATAGTCCTTTGTTTACCAGATGCAATACTATCGATAGTATCGATACTATCGATAGTCCTTTGTTTACCAGACACAATACTATCGATAGTATTAATAATAATAATAATAAAATTCTTTATTGTACACACATATATATATAGAATACAAATTTGGAACATAAAAAAAACAAAAGTAGGTACAATGGGCGGTCTTATCGCATAAAGCGATTTCTTCCAGACAACCTTTGGATGGATAGGAGTAAAGTGCAAATTAGCAGCAGTAGGTGTGAAATCAATCAAACCATAAATTTACTCGAAAACTATAATATTAACTGATGCGTACAAAATGTAATAAAATAGAAATTAAAATAATAATAATAAATAATGAAAAATCAATAAATAATAAATACCATATACATAATAAAATACATACATAAATACTACAAAAATACATACATACCTCATAAAAAGTATTGTGAGCAATTCATACACGCAAAAAGTGTTCTTTTACTAGTTTTTTGAACGTAGAATGAGTTTGGGCGCTTCTAATTGTCACTGGTAAGGTGTTCCATAGACGTGCTGCTCGAACTGAAAAAGAATTGTCCAAGAAGTTAGATGAGTGAGAGGGAATTTGCAGCTTCAAGTTTTGTGATGATCTTAGGAATCGCGAATGTGAATCAAAAAGCAACCGAAAGCGGCTTTTAAGATATATGGGTGTAGAAGGATTAAAAAGAATATTATAAAGTAAAGATAGAATATGAGCATTCCGACGAAGGCGAATTGGCAACCACTTGAGCTTTGTGCGAAATAAAGAAACGTGATCATATTTTCGGAGACCAAATATGAATCTTATGCAAAGATTTTGGAGTCGATCAAGTTTATTGAGTTGCTCTTCAGTGAGATGAAGATAGCTGGCGTCGGCATAGTCGAGAATTGGTAACAGGAGAGACTGTGCAAGCGCAGTTTTAGTGGTAATGGGTAGAAAGTTCTGGAGCCGTCTCAGAGAACCTGCAGCTGCGAAAAGCTTTTTTCTGACAGTCTTTAGTTGAACATCCCAAGACAATTTATTATCGAACATAAGACCCAGATTCTTAACGCTGTCTTGAAAAGGTATAATAGTACCATCAAAAGTAACTTGTGGGATCAGGGCCCAGTTCACTCTAGATAGCATACGTGAGCTACCAATTACTATGGCCTGAGTCTTAGAGGGGTTGATTTTAAGACCGAACGCACGGCTCCACTCCCCTATGCGAGATAGATCATCGTTAATAGTCAAGACGGCTTGTGATAAGTTCGTTACCGTTGCATGGTTATAAATTTGCAGATCGTCTGCGTAAAGATGGTAGGCGGAAGTAAGATTATTGGAAATAGTATTTATAAAAATAGCGAATAGCAATGGAGATAGCACACCTCCCTGCGGCACGCCAGCCAGTGTGTTAGACCATGTTGAGAACAAGTCTTCAATACGGATTCTTTGCCGGCGGCCTGACAGGTACGAACGAAACCAATCAATTGCCGTTGGAGATATGTTAAGAGAGCTGAGAGTGCCAAGAAGGATGTCAAAGTCCACAGTGTTGAAAGCATTGCTAAAGTCTAAAAGGAGAAGAACAGTGAGTTTTCCCTCCTCCATGGCACCTATAATATCTTCCGTAATATGGACCAGGGCTGTGACAGTGCTATGGCCAGGAACCGGATTGCAGAGGATTGAGGAGATTATTTTTGCAAATAAATGAATGAAGTTGAGTGTGGATAAGGCGTTCAAGGACTTTGGATAAAAATGGAAGAATGGAAATAGGATAGTAATCGGAAAAGGAAGTAGGAGATCTAGTTTTAGGTAAGGGAATAACTTCGGCATCTTTCCATAACGAAGGAAAGGAACCATGGTTTATGGAAAAGTTCAGAATATGGGAAATTATGGGTAGGATTTCATCAAGGATAGGAATGACCATATTACGGCTGATATTATCACTTCCAGTTGCGTTGGAAGAAATTGACAATACGCTCTTCTTAACATCACAGACGGAAAATTGCTTAAAAGAGAAAGAAGGATGACCGGCAGGTGGAAGAGATGAAAGATAATCCAAAGTGTGAGCCTTAGACGTATTGTTCCTCATCCGATAGTATCGGCTTGTTCTGATCTATCGATAGTATCGATACCATCGATAGTATCGATACTATCGATAGTATCGATACTATCGATAGTACAATCGATAGGATGCCCTTTTTCAGATGAAAACTATCGATAGTAAAACAATCGATTATTCGGCAACACTACTTCCTGTGGGGCTTGTATCTGCACGGTCACGAATTGTAGTTCAAAATAGAATATTTTTATGTTAAAAATATTTATTTTAACAATATGTCTGCAACGCCACTGATCGGGAGAATCCAAACGATTCTGACAATCATGCAACTCTGAGATTTGGGTACGTCTTTCATTAAAATAAGCGGCTTACGCCCTCGACGCTATGAATTTGGCATTATAGTCATTGCTTCACATAAATTCTTTCATAATATAAGTACACTAAGCTGCACACGCTTCAAGATAACACAGGTAAATACCTGATATCTCTGTAATTACGTTAATATGACAATGTGGTAATGACATCTTTAATAATATATTGGCCTAGATAGAGATACAAACGAACAACATTAGCCAACGACACTGGTAGACTACTATTGTCGCCCCGACACACTTGACGGCATATCCTTGAGGGTAGCTGCCTTAATCATAATAATATGTACCTACTATGTGGTTCGGTTTTCACCGGGTATAAAAGGTGTATATAACATTTTTGGAAATAAATAAAAACACCAAAATAAAAGTGAAGATTCATTTATTAAGTTTCTATTACATTTTGTAATTAACTGCAGACTGTATGATAGATCGATGATAAATGCAACAAAACATTAAATCACAAGTTATGTTAAAATAAGGATTTGGAAAACTAAATTATTCAATTATTTAAAATTAAATTACATACAATCAGTCATAATTTATAATCATTACGATTCCTTCTAATACAAGAACATATTTTTATTGTTTTTTAAGATAACTTATATAATTAAACAAAATATATTTGTATGTTTCCATATCAGAAGCACCTTAAATTTATATAGATTATACCCAACAATGGGTATGCGGTTTAAATCAAACATGCAATAAATATTATTTTAAAACAGCAAAAATATGTTCTAGTAACACATCAGTACTATCGACTGAGATCACTTAGTAAGACATCAAAAGAGCCTTAGCACACTAACTTAAAGAGAAATATAATTCACTAGTACTCCACATATTGAATCTAAGCTCGATATGACAGTTGTTGCCATTTATGTTTTAAGGCTGGTATCAATTTCACTTTAAAGGTAAGCACAGCTTAAGGCATACCACATAACCATAATATCTTATCGAGCCTAAATCAAACTATTGGTATAAAAAAACAGTTGACGCTTAACAAACCCTAAAAAGACTTAAAAAATAAAATTTTCAACAAATACAAGTATCTTCATGGAAATGTAACGCAAACATACATTGGTCTCTTTACTTATAAGCATAAGAACTTATTTTCATGTGTTATTGAAATAACAATCCTGGATACAAATACAAATCATAATGACATGAATGAAAAAATTACTGAAAAACGTTTTACTCCTAGAATAATGCCTTTCGAGGCACACGGCATATTTTAACGCGCATGTGATGCACGTTCTTAAAGCGTATTACGAGTTGTTAACGTGCAATTTTCATCAGCCCGACGGGCTTGTGTATTCTAAGCATACTGATTGCGTTCTACGCACGTCCGCGCGATAGAAATATGTTGAGTATCGACGCTATCGCTCTTAGATAAAACAATTTGATTAAAATTTTTACCAATAAATTGCATAATTGGCTCATTATGGATATAAATTTGTTATTAATGAGTTAATATAATTTAAAAGAAACAACACATTTATGCAGTGCTTATAAGTAAAGGGGTATTAAATAATTATTATAATATAACATCGTCCATTAATAAAAAAAATCCTACCACCATATCACCGTGTCACAAGTCACCGAGTAAAGATTTTTAAATACAGTAGAAAAATACAGACCTGTCATTGTCTTCCAAATATTAATTAAAATTCAAAAACCGCTCAAAGTATATTAGTATAAAAATAGTATGTATATAAGATTTATATTTTTGAAAAAGTGACACGCTAATTTAGGCGGTAGTCGACCCGTCGCTCCCACCACTAACTTTAGCGCAGATTGGATTTCCCAATAAAAGTATTTCTTTTTTTTACATTTTGGTTCAATTTAAAATATTCAAGAAAAACTAATTATTAAATTTATAATTTAGAGTGGAAATTTCCATACGCACGCAAGATAATAATAGGGTGGGGCTTTTCATTGATAACCTTCGAAAATAATATGAACTATGCAGTTGTTTTTTTTTTCAAGTTAACTCATATTTTTTTGTTATTATAGTAGTTCTTTTTATTTAAGGTCAATGAAGCCTAAGATGTTTTAGAAAATCTTGTGGAGCTTATATTTTGGGGAATGTCTTAATCGTCAGGATTTGGAGCACCCTGAACTAATAGCAAATGCAAAGATTTAGCCTGGAAATTGTTAATTTTTTTCTTAGAATTTAATTTTGGCTAAAAGCGTAAGCGTTGTTGAGTAGGAATTTATTCGCAAGTTAATATTTACTTCTTTGATTTTCTACCATTCCTACGTATCGCTCTTATATGAATTACGAATAGTGAACAAAATTATTTGGGTTTAAGGGTTTAGATGGCATTCTCTTAATGAAGGTATTATAAATATAAAACCTGTTTCCCTTGCCTCGACAAAAATCCCTCATAGAAAAATAAAGATAACTGGGCTTTTAATAATAAAAATCAGTAAATGACCACAATATATATATAAGTTCCCGATAGTCCGTCAATAGGAATAAGCAATCAGTGAAGTCTATGAAATATGAATGATATAAGGGATATAAATACATGATATTACGCACGGTTAAAAAAACTTAAAAACACACTTTTTTTATCTTTTTAAATGTAGTTTCCTTTAAAACACCATAAGACCAGTATATTCAGCCTGACAATATGATAGATAGACGCATAGTAGACGAACATTTAACTGTCTAGGGACAGCTCCAATACACCAACATGACATGAACATTGAACGATATTACAATTAATTATGAATTGAATAGTTAAACACATACAACATATTATATATCGATACAATAAACATCGATAACAACATTTAGTGTGCTATACCAGTATAATAATTAAAAAGACATTGTTACATTCATTACTACCGGTGAACATTTATTTATGGCGATTAAAATACAAAGACTATTTCAATATAAACATGTGTCCGTGTTTTTTTCTAATGTGATGTACTTAGTACATGTTATGTATTCCATCTTATGTGGAGTTTAACGTTATTGAAAGTAGCTGCTGTACTCATAGGCCATTACTATATGCACTGAACTATTGTATCCCATTCTATTGTTGAGTCACAATTAAAAGTGAATATTCATATAACAATGCATAGACAACACAAATTATATTAACATTAGATTATACAACACTGAAGACATCCCTTAAGTCTATTTACACGGACACATTTATCAGAGTAACGCCCATATGACGGAGCGCTCCTTATTCAAATATTATATTAAGTGTTATTACGATGGCGTTAATGCAGGAGAACCTTTAAATATAATCCAACCGTGTCTCTATGGCCGTCTGTTCTAGAGACTTCTAACTTCAACATTACCGATATCGTAATAGCAAAACTTCATTATTATAACTTTAAAACACTGATTTTCATATTGATATTGATAAAACATTGATAGCGCTTATATAATAAGGTGTTACATTCTCAAAGTTGCAGTATTCTACTGTAATACGTGATAGTAGATAAATTCAGCGCTTCGAACATTCCAAGATTCAACAATTGATCTTGTATAGCAAAAGATGTATAGAAATTTCAGTGAATATTTGTTAATTGTTTTTAGATTTTAAAGTTCATACTGAAATAATATTTGTTTCGATGTTAAAATGTCATTTTATATCATGCAAAAAAAACAATTTTATTATTTGTTAAAAGTAATAAAAATATAATGTGTTTCTCAACAAAGGCCAATTTTCGATTTTTTTAGTTTAGTGAATGTTTTATTGTATTTTTAACTGCTTCATTACGGATATATAGATATTGTTACTCGTAATAATTATGATGATTCATAAATTACCATATTACGACCAATACCATTCATATTATGATACCACTTTGAACAATTAAAACACCTTATCTCACAAGTATTGTATCACATAGACAAAATACATAATACTGAATATGTTCCACTACTAACAAATAAATATTCGTTCGTCATATACCTTAATTATTATTAAGAACGTAGTTATGCTACCGTACCACCTTTTTCAAATAGATATATTACCATCCTTTATATTATATAGACACTAATACAATTAATTAATGTGTAAGGGCCATGATACATATATGGTCACAACATATTAAGTATATGTTGTGACCATATATATCAACTATTAATTTAACATAAATTCTTAAGACAAAAATCCCAATCCTGTGAATCTTAATACAACTGCGAGCTGCATCCGTTTCATTACATATTTTACCTATAACAATTCAGTACCCCAGTCTAGTTCCTATCATAACTTTCTTAACTTCAGCACAAGATTTCAATTCAGCCAGTTCAACAGTGTTCATTTTGACAACAGCTTAAATGTGTGATTCTACGTCTCTATTAGAATGTTGGATAGTTTAAATTAAATAAATCTTACTTCTAAGCGTACATTTAATTACAATTCCAGTTCAAAAGAACGGGGTATTTAAGACGATAATATCATATGCATAAAACACTTACAATAAAATTCGCATAAAATGCGCAATATATTCAGTCAGGATCTCTTCTCGAAAACCTAAGCTCCGAGACGTAACGCAGTCATTACTATACAACCATATGTTTCAAGTATAAACTCCACATAGTCCAATGTCTACTAGTTATAATATATATAAATAAACTATTAATAACTAATTGGCCATAATTTAGTATGCAGTGTACTTTTCGGTCAATATCACTTTGATAGAAGATATTTTCCAAAGACTTTTTTTACAAATGTGTCTGTAGTCTATAAGGTTATGTCAGCTCATGCCATACTAATTGTTTTTCAGTACATACTAAATTATGTCCGTGATTTAAAAAACTACCAAGAGAATGTATTCCCTTACATATTCTCTTGATGAGTTACATTAATTTATATAATTAGAACATAGTTTATAGATTAACCGGAACGTAAATTGTCTCACAAAGTGAGTTCCCAATATAGAATATAGATTTAAATACGTAAATGTAACTATTACCAACTTTGGCCCTTAAGGGCGCCTAATGTAAATAGACCCAAAAAGTTGTCAATCGAAGATATAGGCAGAATCAAGAATACATTGTTTCCATACAGCCTCTGATTCTTCACAAGTCCAAGATACAATAAAAGCTTTTACCTAAAACAGTACTTGTCCTGCCTTATTTATTCTATTTATATAAATTCACCAAGTTGATAAACCACGGCGTATATATTGAGTAACTTAGTTAAGAGCTTACATTTTCCATATTGAGGCTACATTGAACATATAATTATATTAATTCCATTATATATGATGCACCACGTAATATATTCGACGGTGACTGACTAATCATGTAACATGTATTGAAATAAGCTAATTCAAGTTTAATATTTGTAAAGTTCATAAGATTAATCGGATTGACCGAATTTAAATTGTAAACATTATCAACACTGATAGTTTGTCAAACCAGATTGGAAATTCAGTCACATAAAGAGTAATAATTTTACGTATTAACTTTTCTAAACCATTCACTGCAATGTCCGTCACTGTTATCTATTTCTTCACTGTCGTTCCAGATATTTTTATAGTTCGTAAAAGCCGAGTATTTAAATGTCACATAATGTTTAAATAAATGTTATAGTTGCACTTCAAACAACTATAGACAGTCGCGATAATAGTCATGGATGTTTGAAAGAATTAACCAGTAGAGGGATACGCCAATTACAGTCACAGATTTACAGTCAAATTATTTAAAGTATAATAATTTGACTTAAACCCAGCATACATCGTAAAAAAATCTGACGATGATCTCCGATGTATACTATCACTTTTATGTGCAAATCCGAGTATTTTTATTATGTCTAACAGTTATTAGTGTTAGATTCGGTAATATTGCGAACTCGTTAACATCGTCCATTACGCGTAACTTATTGAAAACCGCACTTACATTGTTGGTGCCTTTAACAGTAGAAAGGGGCGGTTTCTTGTATAATATTTTGTGTTTATTTAATGATCATATCGGAGAATAGAATCGATAGTGAAGTCGTGCCGGCGCCGTTGCTCTATCATGATGAACGTCTGGACGGTGCGTAATGCCTGTTCGTCGCGCGACGTCCCGGCCGTGGCGTCGCCACTAGGCTCCTTTCAGCTAGGCTTTTGCTGTACTTCTCGCATTATTAGCTGCAACATATGCAATACAAATTTACGTCAATATACATATCTTGTTTTAAAATATATTTTTATAGTTTTTATAAATATGAATATGTACATTCAGATTTTAATTCATTGCTATAAACCACTTAAAACTTCTGTATTAGATTCATATTTGGTTTGCGTAAATATGATCATGTCTCCCGAATTTCGCTCCCAACTCAAGTGGCTTCCCATTCGACATTGCCGGAATTCGCATATTTTGTCCCTTCTTTATAATATTCTGTTCAGTCCTTCCACCCCAATTTATCTTAGAGAACGTTTTAAGTTTCTGTATAACACCCACACAAAATCGCTGAGATCATTGGAAAACCGAAATAGGCCAACGCATTCCACACAGTTGTATTCTAAATCCTTTACCGTCCAAGCTGCACGTCTTTGGAATGCCTTGTCATTATCCATAAGACGCTCTCAGACCCTTAACATTTTTAAAACCCGCGTTAAAAATTTCTATTTATCACTGTAATTTATATTGAACTTTCACTTGTTATATGTCTTTACTATGTTTTCAAGAGTATGTATTTGTTATATTGAAACATATATGTATATAATATTTTTTTATACAGGGTGTCCAAGAACCTGGCGTCCAACTGGATTCCCACGATGCCCCAAGTTCTAACAGTACTCAGAAAAATATTTTAAAAAATCCACCCCATGTACTTACAGAATTATACTGATTTAAAAAAAAAAGGGGAAATGAGCACCCTGTGACATACTTTTGAATGCTGTGACTGCTAATGCTGATAATTTCGATATTTCTTGGAGGTTTTGTAATCTAGGGTATTGCTGTGTCTAAATAGAATGTAAAAATAAAGTACTTATTGTACCATTTTAAAATAAAATATTATTTTAACTAAAGGTGATATGGAAAACTATTGAATTTCGCAACTTTGACCGACTGTAGTGTAAAAAAAATGTACCAAAATAGTATGGCAAGTGACGTCAAATTTTGACGCGTTTATTCCTCTTTTTAAAAAGGTATAATACTTACACATTAATTTGAAAAAAAAAATTTTGATAATATTTTTACTCAACAACCCAATTTTTACGAAGTGCCTACCTACTAACGGTAACTGTCGGACCCTTTCTTATCTTAGAAACTGTTATGTTACTACTATTATTTACTTCGGTTCCAAGAGTGAGCAAGAAGGAAATACACACAGGTAGATGGGTTCCCAGTAGAATAAAAGCAAAGAATGTTAGTTTAAAGATATTTTATTACAATAAATGTTCAAAATGTTGACCACCCGCGGCAATACAAGCTCTCACTCTCCTTAAAAAGGACCGCTTTATGTTTCGCGAGTAACTTTTTTGACGTATCACCTGCACTGCTTGTGTTATCTTCTCACGAAGGTCAGCGATGTCATTAATGGGCTTCGCATAAACGAGCTCCTTCATAGTTCCCCAGAAAAAAAAATCCAGCGGATTTAAGTCAGGTGAGCGGGCTGGCCACGGGATTGTTCCTGATCGCCCAATCCACCTGTTCGGGTATTGCTCGTCCAAAAACTCTCTAACGGATACGCGAAAATGTGCTGGACAGCCGTCGTGTTGGAACCACATATCTGGTGGGGTCTCTTCTAGTAAGTTTGGCAAATCATTTTGAAGAAAATTTAAATATGATTCGCCAGTCAAATTCTCGGGCATCTCAAATGGACCAATAATATTCCCACAGAGAATACCGGTCCACATGTTCACTTTGAACCGGTACTGGGATCTATCTTCTCGCATCAAGTGCGGATTTTCCACATGCCACTCGTGCAAGTTGTGTAGGTTCATGTAGCCATCCTTCTTAAATGTTGATTCATCTGACCACAAAATTTTGTCGATAAAGTTTTCGTCTTCTCGATGTTTTTGCAGGATTGTTTCACAAAACGCGACTCACTCTTACCTGAATAATGGGGTACCATAAAGAAGAACCAGCAAATCGCAAAGATAGTTTCTGTCTTGCTCCCTCCTGTTGTAATAACGAATCACTATGGTGAGATGCATGCACATACCGTCCCTTACGGTCTAACCTGTTTTTTGAGAGGCCTGTTGTTATTTTTATGAGCATACAATAGTAATTCTTTAGAGGTTAGATTCAATTCGTCGTAAATTTTTCTTTCTAAGAATTCTGTAAGACATCGTAAAAATTGGGTTGTTGAGTAAAAATATTATCAAAATTTTTTTTTTCAAATTAATGTGTAAGTATTATACCTTTTTAAAAAGAGGAATAAACGCGTCAAAATTTGACGTCACTTGCCATACTATTTTGGTACATTTTTTTTACACTACAGTCGGTCAAAGTTGCGAAATTCAATAGTTTTCCATATCACCTTTAGTTAAAATAATATTTTATTTTAAAATGGTACAATAAGTACTTTATTTTTACATTCTATTTAGACACAGCAATACCCTAGATTACAAAACCTCCAAGAAATATCGAAATTATCAGCATTAGCAGTCACAGCATTCAAAAGTATGTCACAGGGTGCTCATTTCCCCTTTTTTTTTAAAATCAGTATAATTCTGTAAGTACATGGGGTGGATTTTTTAAAATATTTTTCTGAGTACTGTTAGAACTTGGGGCATCGTGGGAATCCAGTTGGACGCCAGGTTCTTGGACACCCTGTATATTTTATAAGAGTATGTATCATTATGTTTATATAATTAAATATGTAATAGTATATATATAATAGTATTATTTTACTCCTTGCTACTATTTTCCCATCACCTATTGCGTACTACTACCCTTCATGCCTTTTCTTATTCATCTTCATCGCTGTCTGCGATAAGATCGCCGATTGTACATAAACTAACTATTACTTTTTGCTATGTATTTGTGTTGTTATGTTGGTGTGCAGTAAAGAGTATCTTATCTTATCTTATCTTTAAGTTAATATAGATATAGATAACTTATATACCGCAAACAACCTCCGTAGCATAGTGGTATTTGGCTTGCTTTAGATCGCGGAGGTCGTGGGTTCGATCCCCACGCCGGACAAGTAATCTTTGTGTAAATTCTAAGATTTCTTTCCGGGTCTGGATGGTTGAGGGACTACCCCTCCGTGCCTCGGAAACCACGTCAAGCCGTTGGTCCCGATTGTTATAACATCATCTATAATAATCGTATATCAAGGAACGGGCAGCAGCGTTTCCTTGTGTGGTACAACATTATACTGTTGTCACCAACCCGCCTGCCAAGCGTGGTGACTATGACAAATACCCTCCCTCGGCAGGAGGCCCATATTCAGCAGTGGACGTTGTACGGGCTGATGATGATGATATACCGCAAACACTTGAAATGGTTCGTGTTTTGAACTGTTCATATAAATCTAACAGTCAAAACTACTATATGACATTTTGCTTCAGATTATGTTCATAGCTACATTATTATGTTGAAAAATCTCTTTTACTATTTCATTATGACTTCGCTCTATGGATGGTCTACATCCAATCACGTGGCTCAGTGGTTACGGTAGTTGCTTCTGAGATCTGTAGTTCCAGGTTCGATTACCACCCTGATAATTATTTGTGTGAACCACAGGAAGTTGTTCAGAATCTCGGTGCGCAAGACAGGGATTAATTTGCTTAGTGCTTGTAGAAACTGAAAAATTGAAATGTTAGTAGATCAAAGTATTGTATTACCTGATGAGACCGCTCTGAAGTGATAGTCTCAGCGGCGCGCACAGGCGGCGGCGGTGGCCTGACCTGCCCACCGTTCTCGCGAGGACAACGGCTGGGGTCAGATGGACCCGCAGTCACTATAATGTAACATAGATTTAAATAATCATGTAACGAGTGCTTTCATTTTAGTAATACTACTGAGTTTAAATGCAAAGGGAGAATTTTAATACAACAAAAAAGATACTTAATTGTGGGGTTTAATTTTTGAGGTTGTTGTATATCTAAGCTTGTTATATATAAAGCACAGAGTAAAGACATCAAATACATAAGTCTTTACAGATAATAACTGAGTAAGTAACTTTTCTAAACTTATCAAAAATTAAAATGGAAACATGGCCAAATAGGCTAGGTGGATGATATTAAATGTTGATAAGTATGATGCTTCCAAATATGTTTTACGCCATCTCTTTAACTGGAGGTAGTGTCAGGTATAGTGAAAACGATGGTGAAAAAAAAAATTGCAACATATTTATTTTTCAAAACCAAAAATAATTTATTATATTAAAGTTTAAACATAATATAAATAAAATTGAACATCCCGCCTTCCTCAATAAATGGTCTATATAACACTGAATTTTTTTTTCAAATCGGATCTGTAGTTTCTGATGTTTGCGCGTTCTAGTATAGATATTTTGTTATGAAGTGGTCCCTATACCTACTAGCTTTGCTGGCTGAACCTTCTGGTGTACTACGGAGTGAGAAGGGCCTCAACTCGCGCATGTATTAATAACATTTAATATAATTTTATACATGGTAGTAAAAGAAAATAAAATTTGATTTTATTTTAAAGAAATATCTTCACTAATGTTATCACTATACGAGTACATGGTACTATCTACTGTTAAAAGGGTAGCATATTTATATTATTATAAAATAAATATTTATTTTATAATTGCTCTAAAAAAATAATGTATTGCACATCTTGAGAAATATAGTCATTTCCAGTTTAATTTAACTATAACTTTGAATAAAATTTATACACCTATAACAAAAAATAGTTTCTGCTAACTTATTGTATGACATGCTGACATCGTTATAATATCAATTCAAGATTATTTATACAATGCAAACATCCTGTTAGTCTAATAAAGCCAAATAAAATTTGTACTTGAGTGAATATTAGAATAATAAAAAATTATAATACCGCTTTATAATCTGAATACCGAAAATAAAAAAAAATCTTAATAGCATTTTTAATTTACCATATCGCGATCAATATGATTTTATTTTTAAATAAACCGATACACATTTAGTTCATCAACAGAAAAACATGGTTGTAACATTAAAATAAAGCTAAGCAGCTTACAACAATATCAGCTTAGGAATATGTCAGGGTAAGGATCTACACACAGAATAATATAAAAAAATATACTAGCTACAGGTTAGTTGACTGACCATTCTATAGATTATAAAATACCACCCACGAATAAATTCGGTTTCACCCACGAGGTTGTACTATTTATTATTTTATTATTGATACCGTCAAAGGCCTTGGTTGGCGGGAACCTAAATGAATTTTAACTTTGTTTAATTTTTTACTCATTCATACGTAAAAATGTCAGGTGTCCTCTTCTAACGGACGAAGAGTTATTACAATGTTATATTTCTGGATAAATGGGCATCCAGTCAGTCAAGCCAAGTAGAACCCTCTTTTATATACAAAATCAATATTTACTACACCCAAGCAGCAGTCAACCAACCTTTCGAAAATAAGTAAAATAAAAAAAGGAAACTAACACATACCAGTTGTGAGCGGGATAGCAAGACGCGCGTTAACCGCTAACAGATGATCACGGCGTTGTAGCAGACTGCCTACGTGGTCTTCCAGCCGAACGTTCTCAGTGCGCAGTTGGTGCAGGCATGACAACAACGAAGCGACTGTGCAACACACACCTGTTATAAACTACGCCTACTTTTGAGATCGCTTCACCATTTCCTTATACGTTCATAGTTTAGTACACTACGTTTTGTATATATTGTAATATCAAAATCTAATAAATAGGCTTAATGACGACAAGGCCCTTAGTGTGAGTTGCTATTGACTATTTTCAAAAGATCATAAAAATCTTAAAAAGTAACTTAAGTGATTCAAAATATGGGAATGATAATGTATGTGTAATCTAGAAAATAAACAAATATACTAAAGGCCCTGGAATATTTCGCTCCGGAGTATATTAGTTCAGATCTCCAAAGAGTCACAATACAGTTGCCACACACAACACCCAAAGCTTCTTGATTACAACGTCTTGTCTATTACTAAATGTCTAATAATTAGTCACAGAGTGAAAATGCTAGAGTACTTATCTATTAGTAAAAATTTCACAATGGAGATATTAATTTGGTAATTTTTTTATATGGCGGAGACATACATTCTGTTTCGGAGGAATCTTTGTCGGCTCAGGCGCAAAACGTCTCTTTCGCAGAATGTCTCTTTCGTAAAATGTCTCTGTCGCAGAATGTCTCTTTCGCAAAATGTCGCGCCAGGGACTTAAGAATAAAATTTTGATTTTCAAAACAAAAACTCATTTATTAAAATTATAGTGCAATTATGATGTAAAAATTTTTGGTACTTTTAATTAACTTAAGAAAATGTTCAAAAAAAAAAATTGATACAGGTGAAAATAATATTTTGGTACATTTTAAAGTTCAGTGATGGCAACATTTATAATAATATGTGAGGGTAGTTAGAAAAAAAGTTATAATGACATAAATGACACATAGTCATTTATTATTGCCGAGCTGTGTTTTGTCTGTTACTTTTTATTGAAAAACAGTAGTGAATTTGAGCTTTAATATGGATCATATAAAAACATCATTATAAGTTTTTTTCTAACTACTCTCACATATTATTATAAATGTTGCCATCACTGAACTTTAAATTGTACCAAAATATTATTTTTAACTGAATTAAAATATATTTTTTAATTTTGAATACATTCTTAAGTAAATTTAAGTACCTACCAAAATTTTGACATCATAATTGCACTATAATTTTAATAAATGAGTTTTTGTTTTGAAAATCAAAATTTTAGTCTTAAGTCCCTGGCGCGACATTTTGCGAAAGAGACATTCTGCGACAGAGATATTTTACGAAAGAGACATTCTGCGAAAGAGACATTTTACGAAAGAGACATTCTGCGAAAGAGACGTTTTACGACCAGGGGACATTTTGCGAAAGAGACGTTTTGCGCCTGAGCCTCTGTCTGCTTTGAACTAGTGGCCTCTTTAGAATGCAAGAAACGCTCTACTATAGTTTAAAAATAGTATTCAAATACCTTCAATCTATGCCTCCCCATGCCAAAAAAAAAGTTAAAATCCGTTCACAAATATAAATCTACAAAATATTAACAAACATTTTTGCGAACTTTTAAAGACGTAACGACGAGGCAATTTGATGATGTGATCACAGTAATTACTTAAGATGGCTGGCTGGACCTTTTGACCACAAAGTGATTTGTCATGAAGATTATATAGGCATCTGATAGGCATTGATTTAAAAATTGGACGTTTTGTCATTGATTCTTTAAAAAATTAAATTGATTTTTAAACAACTGGGATTATATTAAATTTAAGACATTTTACATAGACATACCCGGAGCCGAATATTTAATAAAAACAATTTGATTTATATTTCTAACAAAGAAAGACTATTTCATTAAAGTTCTATCAACTTTAACGTTGTAATCTGTTGTGATTAATATAGTTATTATTATAAAGTTAAATTGATGGTATCTTCTGCTTATATACAAGATATCTAAAGATCACATGAGATTGTGTTCTCATGAGCGATCCCAAAAGTGAGAAAAGTTTATAAAACTGCTCATACATAAGTTTCACTACTGACACAAAACAATCCCTACACATACATTTACTTGTTTATCGTATGCTTGTTGTGTGTCTCTATTAAATATATGTAAATCGATATTTTGTATACCGTACCGTTTTGTATACCGTTTGAGACCTTAATTTTACTTTAAATACTTTACTATTTTTTGGACAGTTATAATTAGCCACGAGAAATGCTTCTTCTGCTTATAGAACGGTTTAAAAACAACAAACTTAGCCAACTGCGCAAGAGGCACATATAAATTGGGCTTGGCTGTCGCTAGCTGATGGAGATTGTGTACTGATGATGGATACGAAAACTGTAATCTTTTTTCCAATAATTTACATTACCTGATCAAAAAGAGTTCACACAACAAACACCCTACAACAATTGATTCAAATTATATCCTTCATAAATTTCGTGCAAAGCGAACACTGGCGACATTGACAGTCGTTCTCATTTGCTTTAAATTCGATAATTACATAGAAAAGAATAGTCAAATAAAGAATGAATTCGCCAACCATACTATGATGGCTTCGTAAAAAAAAGTAAAGTGAATGAGAGCATTTCAAAATTAAATCAAATGGCATATGCATTCAGTAAAAAAATAACAAGTTATACATTTATATAGTAATAAGTCAAATAGGATAGGAAATACATAACATTAATTAAAGATCATTTGAAATCTCCTAAATAATGACACCAAAACATTTATTTCACATTGTCAAATATATGTCCAAGCAACAGAAAAATAATTATTTTGATCATATATTCCGTTTTGTTGTAATTTTTTGACATACACAATCAAATGATTAAGAGGTTTGGTAGAAAAGCTTGGGTGTAACTTTTTAATACTATACACTTGACAATATGAAGTGATATTATGATACGTATGGAGTAGAGGAGTCTTCATGCTATGATATTTAACTAAACACAAAAATAGCAAAACTACATTTTTTTTTAAGTTTTGATGAAGCATTATTCTTTAATATTGCCACTTCAAGAGGTAAAGGATAAAGCATTGCGTTAATTTGATATATTTCATTAAACCTTTAAATGTTCCAAATATTGGAATTGGTTGCTTCACATTTAGTGACCCGATAATGTGTTTTGGGTTACTCCTACATTCTAAAGGCCAATAAATACTGTGTATTAAAAGAGCCATCCTTATTACAACTAAACACTTTATGTTCACGGAAGACCATTTTGTTTCAGCATAGATAGTGTTGTTGTATATTATTATGTATGTACTTTGACCCAGCAAATTACATTATAATAAAGGTAGGTAAGTACGAACTGTCAAAGTGCTGTGCTTGTTCCATCAGGAACTGTGAGCCTTGTTCCCACTGCCGTTCCAGCAACTGGTCCAAGCTTTGAGCTCCGGAGGACCTGCCGGTGCTTGTGCTCTGTGGGACAATAGAATAAATGGTTTTACCATGACAAAACAGTGTAATATACTTTATGTCTGTCCGTGCCCGGCGTAATCTTCAATACTTCTGACATTTTCAGTGTCAATTTATCTTTTTTTATTTAAGTCCGAACGGAGAACCAACTGAAGAATGAATCCGACAAAGCAGTGTAGTCGTTACTAAGTTATGCGAAAATAAACACATTCAGCAATTTATTTTGTACTTGTGGGTATTTTATAAGTTTAAAAATAATAAAGTTATCATTTTTATGCAAATGCAAAAAGTACAATAAATATGTCAGTATTGGTTCTAGTAGTATCTTTTTGTAGGGTGCTATGTATTTTACTAGCTTCCCGCGCGCGGTTACAGCCGCGTAGCTCCCGTTTCCGTGGGAACTTCATAATAAAGTATAGCTTATAGGCCTCGATATAGGCTATCTAACATTGAAATAATTTTTCAAATAGGACCAGTAATTCCTGAGATTAGCGCGTTCAAGCCAATAAACAAACTCTTCGACTTAATTTATCAAGTATAAGATTTTATTTATTATTTCACATTCGTCGTTTATATAATGTTATGAGTAAATAAATAAACACAAATAGTACTCACGGGCGTGGCTTTATTCATGAGCGGCGGCGGTAAGAGCGAGTCTCCACCTGCTGTTCCCGCAGCATGTGCCGCTAATTCTGCAGTCAGTTGTTCTTGTAGGCAAGCAGCGGCTCCGCTCTCTGGGTTCAACTCGTTTCCCAGCATATGTGGTGCCGTGCACGATGCTCCGACCCTATAGTAACCAATGTTATATGATGGCAAGGAACTGATACTGATAACTGAAGCAACAATACGATGTTCAATACGATCAAATATCTGTTTCAATAATAATTGCCTACTTCGTTAACAAAAGTAGATATTAAACAACATAAAATAATGAATTATATACCTATTGTTATAGAAAAAGCAAAAACTAAATCAAAATTCAAATCTTAATCTTAATCATCTAAATGCAACTACTGGGACAAGTACTTACTTTGTTTCCATCTTGGGCTTCAATGGCCGCTCGGAACCTGAAAAAGGTATCACATTGAATTACATTTCCTATTAATAAAACATGGAACATTTAAATTTCGTCCATGAAATAGACGATTATAAATGAGATGATCCCATGTAATTCTAATGTATAAAAAACAAGAGTATTATAATAATCTAGGCCACATCCGCCAATAGCTTGTTGTTTAAGAATGAAGAATACATAATAAAGCCTCCCGACAAATGTTAGTTGATAACTAGCTTCCCGCGCGCGGTTTCACCCGCATTACTCCCGTTCCCGTAGGAACTTCATAATTGAATATAGTCTATAGCAGTCCTCAATAAATGGGAAGATAGCACAAAGAATTTTTCAAATCGGAACGCGTTCAAACAAACCAACTCTTTAGCTTTATATATGAGTATATATAAATAAATAGAGGCACAGAATTTTTATAGAAAAAAAATGTTTATTCGGTCTCAAACGGTTACATAACAAATGTTAATACTTGTGTTGGGGTAGAGTAGAGACATTATAATTAGTTTTCTAGAGCAGTAAAACTTAATTATGTTCGTGCTTATATATTGCGATGATATTTGCTCACTTGAGCACTAGGTACTTATCTAGTGTCTTTAGTAACGACTATACCATATTTACACCCACAATTCGTACGCCATCAGAGCTTTTCGCATAAATGAAGATGTTACACGTTTTGACAGTACTTAGTTTTTTTTGTTTTTTTTTCGGACGGACATTATAGTTATCCCTGAGGCTTTTGCTACTTCACCGGGCATAAAGGCGTGCAGAGCTCCAGCCTAGTAAGTACTTAGTATGACCCAACACTTTAATCAATTACGCACTGTACACTTCGTATATTTTTTTGTTCAAAGATCACGTAAAAATTGTATTCAAATAAACATCTAATACCTTGGATCCAGTGGCGGCGCAAGAGCTAAATTGGAAGTGGGCGAATTGTATTTTACGAGGCCCTAGCGCTTGGTTGAATGACCTTTTTTTTTTTTACTTCGTCCTCTTGTATCCTGGTCTTATAAGAGTGAGCCTGCTGTTATTATTTATTCCGTGGCGCGAGGCCGTAGGCGATGGCCCACGTCGCCCACGCCTTGCGCCGCCTCTGCTTGGATCCGTTTACTTGATATAATAAAATCCCAAATTTGCTATACATTAGTATTGAAATAAAAATTAGCTACAATGCAAAAGTATATATTTTTATATACTTCAGGTGTTCGAACTTACTGGGCGAGCTGGGCGGTGAATCCTTGATGGTCTCCTGGTATATCGGAGGCGGAGTAGGCTGGGGCTGTCTGCGCACGCTGGCTAGACTTTGCGTTGTCACCGTTTCTATTTATACAAGAAAATAATAATATATAAGTTCAAATACATAAATAGTTAGTTAGTTAGTTGGGCAAAAGGATTTCCGGTCCAGGATTCTAATTGGCCTCCCGAGTGGGCCTTTGTACGTGAATATACATAATATAGTACCGTGTTAGTAACCATTTCACTTATACATCCTTAATTTAGACTTTTAGAGCATATATTATTTCTTCGGTGCAACAAGGAAGGATTGTTAAAAACTAAACTCAAAGAGGGTAAAATAATGTGGGGCAAAAGCTATATATATGTAATAATTAAATATGCATATACGTTTGTTACAACCTAAACAAATGGCGCTGGCAAAGAAATACGTTTTACATGCATGACGTTTAGTATACATCATTGCATATACATTGTCACATATTGTTCACCATTTACAAAGCTTAGGTTAACAGTGTCATCTTCATAGCGGGAATAGAAAAACATTATACTTAAGTATTACAATGAAATGTTTTTTTTTTGCCACAATTATCATACGAGATAATAACTAATTCTGCCGTGAGGGGACTGGTGGCTCAGTAGTTACAGCTTTATGTAAATTACGAATACATGGTTCAAGCGTGGATGTGATTTATGTCCGTTTATTGTTCAATTACAAGACAGAAAATAAATTCCAAATTGCGAAAGTAATATTTAAAAAAAAAAACTTACGCATAGGCGAAGGTGAGTTAGCCATTGACACCACTGAAGTAGCCATAGCTGCTCGCTTCTTGTTGCGGATGGTAGTGGGAGGCATGGGGCCCATTGCAGCCGCAGACATATCCTTAGCGGGACCGGCCATACCACTTACACTGTAGAAAATATACGATAATTATCATAAGACTCATTATAGCACACCATCAACTTTAACAGGATTATTGCCACGGCTTATATAATAATATAGCTTAAAGACACACCTACAATGGGCGGGCTTATTGCAATGCGAAAAAAGAACAGCTAGTTTAAAAAGCATAATTTTATATATTCAGGGTGTCCCAAAACTCGACGTCAACCCGGAACCGGGTGAAAAGGCAAGTCATGCTGGTTGTGAGAAAAATATATAAAAAAATCTAAGTAGCATGATTTTAAAATTATAGGCATTTTCAGAAAAATGCAAATATTTCACACCCTGTGACAGACTTCTGTTGCCACAAATCATAACTTTTTCCAACTTCTTTGTTTGCTGTATAACCCTGAATAATGCTTCTCTAAACTGTAATTAAAACTTTGAACCCAGTTGATCTAGCTTTCATAATAATAGGACATATTTCTTAGAAAAAAAATTAGTAGGGAGTCAAAATGGTAATTGTAGAATAAAAATAGAAAAATACTTGGTAAATTGTAGCTGCTATCATGGACAAAAAAAAATTCTTCAGTAAAATGACAGTGTTTTACAAATTTTTATGGCATGTAGAGAACCCTCATTTAACGAGGCATGACCGGTCCCAGCACCGATTCAAAATTAACAAGTGGACCGGAATTTTGAATAGTCAAATAATTGGTCCTTTTGAGCTGCCTGATGCGTTGAATGGCGAGGTCTACTTGGACTTTCTACAGAGTGAAACGATATATCTATATAAATAATATAAATTGGTGTTTTGTCATATCATTAAATACTTTTAGTAAGAAGACGTAATAAACAAGAATATTCGACATCCACCGGGATTTCGTGATATCCCTAGGGATTCCGTGAAATTCCTGATATCCTCATTTTGCAGCGACATATATATGTCTTTTTTACTAAATAGTGTCAGTGCATTCACATTCCTTTGAGGAGGTCCAAGAGCTTGGTCACGGTTGCACAGTACCAATGACGTTGAACCAGTTAATCATTTTCAATAAAACATTTATTAGGGGTTAGGTTTTAGTATTTTGAATGTGCCTAACTAAAGGCTTTGTATGACAAATTTTATAAATGCACTGAACTTGGTTTTAGTTGCACTTAAATAAATACTTAATGCTACAATATCCAAAATCGCTAAAAATGAAATTTGCATCAATTATTTATTATTTCGCCTTGCACTTATACGCTAAGCAAGAGCTATCTTCGCATAACAGGCACCTGTTATACCTATTTTTATCGCTTATAAGCTTAAGTGATTTAAATGTATAAATTAACTAGATGACCCGACAGACGTTTTCCTGTCTTAACTAAAAATCTATATATATTTTTTTAATATTAGGCGTGACGTCCAGAACTAACCGTGATGTGCAATAAGAGCAGCATTTTGTCAATGTTAGGTCAACAGCCATAAGATTACATATAAAAAGATTATATTGTCAAAAGAGCTAATATCACATTAAAAAAGGTAGTATGATGGTGGTTATATACTCTAAAATTTTCAAATTTTCCGTTCAAGTCTCTTTCTTTAATAAGAACCTTCTCCAGACAATAACAAACAAAAAAGAATTAAAGTAATCTGTTCAGGCGTACACGCGAGTTGCCGTTACCAATAGAAATAGAGATGCGTTTTTATATACAGGGTGTCCCAACAGGTTAAGTAGCTGGGAAAGGGGGTGACAGGGGTGGACACAATGGTCACTAGAAAAATAAAAAAAAATCCGCACTGGGTATTTAAAAAAAAATGGCATTTTTTTAAAAACCTAAAATTTTACACCTTGTTATTTTTGATGTTGATGTTGATGACCTTGTTGTTATTGAAGATTACATAACAGCATTTTTTTTTAATACAGCCGTATTTTTAGGTACAGTTAGCACAAGGTGTAAAATTTTTAGTCTTTTAAAAAATGCCATTTATTTTTTTAAACACCCAGAGGGAATTTTTTATATTTTTCTGGTGACCCTTGTGACCATCCCTATCTCCCCCCTTCCCAGCTACGTAATCTTTTGGGACACCCTGTATAAAGATTATTATTTACGAAAGTTTTGTCTCTCTCAATTGTTTTCTGACTTATTAATGGTATGTGTTAGTCTAAACAATAATATCACAGTTCATTGTAGTGATATTCTAGTGATAGACTGGACTAGTAGATTGCCTAAAGCGATAGATTGCTAAGCGCAGAAAAAATACGAGCTGGTCATTTTTCGCACTGCATCAAATTTAAATGAAACCAAACACCGTCTTAATTCGTTAGCCAAGCATAGAGCTACACAAAATTGTCTAATCAACCGTATAAAAATTTACTCAGCAATACACATATAAATAGAATAATTGTTTTCCTTTATATTACGTCTATTTTATAGCCCATTGATGATTATACCCTTAACGTGTAGAGCAATCAGGATTTATCCCCTTATATTTTTAGACATGAGAATAAAAGAGCAACCGGGTCGTAGCTAAATAACTAACTGTCAGTGCTCGGATTCCCCCGTACACAAGGTTTGACAGAAAATCACAAACGCAAAATAAAAGAACGAGCTTCGCCATTTTCGCATTTTACTTTATAAGATTAAGAATGAAACACTTCATTGCAAGTAACACATTGAAAAATGAAAGTGGACCAAACATTTCCTATCGTAAGTTAATATCGAATGTCATTCTTTCTATAGTAATTTACGCTAAGAATTGTTTATAAAAAAGAGAACTATTCCTATATTCTTCAACTAATGAATGTTTATCAAGTATGAATATATTAAACATGTCAAAAGTAAAATGAGCTTACCCTGGTTTATTCGGATCCTGCTGCATTTCATAGGCTACGTTGAGTCCACCCCAGGCTCGTCCAGGCATGTGCGGCGAATGTCCAGCCATTCCTGTGTCCATTGCCGCCTGTAACAAATTATTAATATTGAATCCTAAACTTTTATGTAATGCTGACTTATATTCTAAAGAATAGATACAAACAAAAACAAAAAAATATGGTAATAATTTGAAATCTTCATCCAATACGACTATTTAAGTAATGGATTCCATTAAATAACAAAACCAGACTAAATATTTTTTTGCAATACGTACCCATTTAATGGCATGAATATTTAATGCATTAGCATAACTTACATTGCAATAAAATTATAATTTGATTTATAAGTATATTTTACAGATATTGTATTAATTAACGACTCGAGTGAAATAATAATAAAATATATATGACCAATACGATTGTTAAGTGTATCGCACATTGAAACTTAAATATTAGTAGCCAACAACAACATGTGTTCCTTCAAACGGATATTATAATACATTATCTGAATTGTCCTTGTTACATACAGTTTCCAGACCAATATTTTATAATATAAAGTAACACGAAATAGGTCAGAGTTATGACATCACGTGTCATTTATATCGTATGTAGTTTAAATAGCTGACAAGTGTTTACAGCATGATCATGAAACAATTGTTACTAAAAATGTCCCTATAACAAAATCACGTTATACAATTATGTAAATGATAAGAAGTTTAATTTTAATTTAGCTTGGTATTTATGTAATTTTATCGTTAAACGTGACGTATTTTAAAAGATGCCTTAACATTTTTTTCATAACACAAAATACCACGGATCAAATTAAAGAAATCGAAACTAAACAAAATCACGTGTTATGATTATACCATCATCATTATCATTTAAAACACAAATAAAACTTTATAAATGAGCGAATTGAATCCGCGGGAGAACACCACGTGTAAGATACACATAGAATGTAACAACACTCACCATAGTACAAAATATAAAACTTATTGTCACATGAATTTAAATGATCGCTCGATACACACAGAGGGATGTAAGGCAGATGTTGCGTCTGTAGCCATCTGATATTAAGTGTAAACTGAATGCAGCTATCATAAAACCACTGGACAGTGCAAAGCACATGTTTCTATATCGTTCCCGCAAGCCGGGGGCAGGTAGGCCAGGGGTTGGGAGCAGGTACAAAAATCGCAATATTTAACTTTGTTAGGGTAAGACACTCGTTTCTTAGATAACGACGCTTTAGTTTAACAAATATACTAATTTGCATTTAAAGATTCATGTAGATTTCAATGCATGTACTTTATGTTTTATAATTAATTAGTGGGTAAGTCCACGAAATGATTTTAGTTAAATAAATAAATCACTCCTCTGTGCGTATTAGTTATTATTTATATTATAATATAAGAAGTAATATGTTAATAAGAAATTACATATTTGTTACACCGTTTGCAAATATAGACATTATTATATTTAACATCAATGAGTTATTTGATACATTGCTCTTATCAAAGTACCTATATAGTCCATATTCTGATTGGCAACTCACCTCGAGTCCATCGGAAAACAGCAACATAACGTATGTTGCTCTGTTTTGATTATTATATTATATATTTATTTATTGTTTGCAGAATACGTTATTTAATTCAACGAGTTTGGTTTTCAAAACTTGAATCTAGATCAAGATTTCGCTATCACGAACAGTGCTGTATTAAGTGGCTAGACTGCTATGCTCTTACAATACGATCCTACATTCATTCACTCAGAATACACGCAGTTGGATAGTCTATGCGAGTTGTTTACATTGTATGGACGGGTTCATAATGTGAATAGCTCTTTGCCTTTTTTATTCACACCCCTGTCTCTTTGGAAAGTCAAGTCTGTTTGTAGAGGCATGGTATTTTTTAATGTGGGGCTTTGATTTGTAACGGTTTTTCTGCAGACTAACATTATTCGTCTATTTTTTCCTGTTATTAACCCGCCATTGGTGACGTATATTTCTGTGAGACCGGGTTGTTATAAAAAACTGAATTTCCTTTTGACCCGCCATCGATGTGCGCCAGTTTTACGCCAGCCTTAAGTTAATTTTTGGTAAAGTCTTTGGTTAAAAATACTGGTCTTTGAGACCGGCGTCACCAAAGACGTAGGTCATAATAATATTGACGTCACCAATGACGGGTTAATAAAATGTAGTTGAAAGAGTTACTAGTTGACTATAGGTGAAACGACCGGATTGGTTCGTTTTAATTAAAACGATTATTGTATTTAGGCGCAAATTGGACTTTATTATGTTACAAGGAGGCCACGGTGAAACACGATGAACTGTAAAAATATTGGCCTTGAAAGTTCTAACTGTTAGTGAATAGAATGTGCTTTTACATCTTTTCCACGATACTTAGAAAAGGGTATATTATGTAGGAAATGAAATGCTTTGGTTTTACTTCATAACTGCAGTAGGTACCTACTTATCTACTTAATTGCTTGGCTTTATATATCGGACGTTTAAGATCAAAGCAACATGACCGTGAAATAAACTTATTTCTTATGAATATTTACTTAAAATTTCAAGCTCAATGTTTTAATAAATTCCAAAGTAATCAGTCAGTTTAAAGTACATAAGTATGGATCAGCTCATTTAGGTATATATTGAAACTTGATTTTTCTGTTATCTACATAATTATATAATATTAAAAAATACAATAAATTCTATAGAAACGAAATAAATTAGTCGTTTCGGTGTCATTCTTATAGTAATAAAACTCCTGTAAATTGTCTTCATTTAAATATTATTTTTATGTAACTGCAAAGGCTATTAATGTTATTATAATTATATATAATTAACAATTTTATTAATGAAATAAAAATGTAAATATGCATAAACAAACAAAAAAGGTTTCATTTTTCTTTTTTATATTGGTAACTCTAAAAAGGGATAATTTAATTCACGTCAAACACAAGCATTCTTGTTATGATGAAAATTTTACTTATTTACTTGGGCAATGACTGCACACGCACTGAGCACTCACATTGCTTGTCGATTTTTTGACGTTTTGCAATTACGGAAAAATTGTGGAAAAATATCTGCTGTCGCGACTGCGGCTTGTTTGGATGTTTGGATTTTACCTCTTTCAAAAAGATAAAATCCAAACATTGTTAACATATTAAGATCCATAAAAAATCTGCTAAAGCATGTAAATTCAATAAGATGAATCAAAGTCAAAGTCAATAATATCTTTATTCATATAGACACAATTCAAAAATAATTAAATCATGTTCTTAAGATGCGTCCATTTCTTTTCCTACCACCAGTTCAAAGACGTGGCAACTCTGAGAAGAACTGGCAAGAAACTCAGAGGAATCCTTTTTTAAATAATCAAATCATCATTTATTTTACAATATTGTTAAGCAGCAGTGTCATTCCAGAGCAAGTTACTCCCAAGCCATTCTGTCATTTACATAATCTGATATTTTATAATATGCCTTTTTACATAGTTTAGCTTTGACAGTGGCTTTAAATTTATTAACAGATAATTCTCTAATATTATTTGGGAGTTTGTTATAGAAGCGAATACATTGCCCCATAAAAGAGTTGCTTATTCTATGGAGACGAGTTGCAAGTACTACTAAGTCATGCTTATGTCTAGTATTCATATTATTATTATGTATATCACTTTTTTCTGAAACTTATCTATATTCTTACGTACGTATAACACATTTCATATTGCGAAGCTAGAGTAAGAATTTTAATGTCTTTGAACTTCTCCCGTAGGGAAACCCGCGGTCCAAGTTTGTATATGGCGCTTACAGCGCGTTTCTGCAGCACAAATATAATATCAATGTCCGCACAGTTTCCCCATAGAAGAATTCCATAGGACATAATGCTATGAAAATAACTAAAATATACTAGTCTGGCCGTGTCTACATCAGTAAGCCGTCTTATTGTCTTAACTGCGTATGCCGCAGAACTAAGTTTACCAGATAGATTTTTAATTTGTGGTCCCCATTGCAATTTGGAGTCGACAGTTATACCAAGAAAAACTGTTGACTCCACAGGCTCCAATCTCGTTCCGTTAATTAGTAAGTTGGTGGCGACCTGTTTGACATTAGGGGTGGAAAATTTGATAAGCTTGGTTTTTTTCTCATTTAGAACGAGATTGTTTACATTAAACCAATGCACGACCTTCGAGAGAGCATTGTTTACGTCGTCATAGTTAAGTAATTTTCTACTAATTTTAAATGTCAAAGAAGTATCATCGGCAAACAATACAATCTCATGGTCATTCCCTATGTGGTAAGGCAAGTCGTTTATATATACAAGAAACAGGAACGGTCCCAGGATAGAACTCTGTGGTACGCCTATATTAACAACGGACCCTGTAGATATTTTACCGTTTATACCGACCTTCTGAGTTCTATTACCCAAATATGAACTCAGAAGATCGAGAGCCGTAATATTATAGTCATACGACAATCATTATGTTAGTACTTACTTGCACTTGTTTCAGTGACTGATGGAAAATATGCGGAGACGGGCCTGGCATCTCATTCGGTAGAGGTATCTAATAAACAAAAAAATAGTCAATTAATTGCACCAAATGATGTAAGTAATTACACAAAACATCTACACAACCCTTAGCCAGATAGAGATCACAAAGTCATATTTTATTTCACCATATATTGAACTCTATGAGCATGATGTAATTAAGTTCACGCCTAATGAATTTTAAACCAATGTACTATCGGACTAAGGGTCACTATAGTAGTAGTACAGTAATCTGAAAAGTATAAAAATACTTTTCCTTTGTATACCTTTAAAATCGGCCCGCTCCAAAGTTCATTATACCCCAAAGCTAAGCTAAGTTTATATTAAGATGAAGTTCTCACAAGTCATGCTTTTGCGTCCCACTATGGTCGCCTTAATCAACAGATTATTGGAAACGGAAGACTGCTACGAAGATCACTATTCCTTATCGCGTCGATCCGACCATGTCACTTCTTTAGGAGACCATACATCTCTTGCCGGACGCATACAAACAAGCAGACGGTTAGTATGTAGTTATAAATAAAGCAAATGAATTGACGTATAACTGTCGTTAATACTATAATAATTATATTATGACGTTATGAAATTATAACTGTATCAAGTTAATATAGTGGTTTAATATTACAGTTGCACGTTTTATGTTACAAGCATAATTCGAGTAAAAAATACCTACAACTCCAACTAAAGACATGACCTATTTACAAAAAAAATATGTCGCTATATTTTTATAAAGACACTTATGTAATTTTATCAAGAGCCCTAATTATTGTATTAGATTTTTATCTATTGTTAAAGATTATATTTACAATTTTACCTATAAATATATATTATTTTAACCTATTTTTCTAATGACAGTTAGACGTCTATTCGTTATTAATAAACCTGTGAGTGCGCCGTGAGGTTGAGCCCGTGGCTGGTGGAAGGCAACGGCACTGAGACCAGAAGCGACGTCGGCCCCTCCCGCTCTCCCTTGCCGCCCTACGCAACCACTCATTAGTACGACGCCTAATATCGCTTCTCATGCGTATGCTTAGAGATGCGATAACTAGACCATCGCTTTTAGCTTTAATGTTAACATTGCAAAGAATTTGTATTTAACTATTTCTAAAAAAATAGAATGGCTAGATATTTTTATCTGAGGAATATCTATATGAATGTACCCAAATTCTACTAGATAATACAGCTATAACCAGAGACATTCGTAATTCTGTTTTTTTAAATACAACTTGCAACGCGGCGAGATTATTCAATTTAATAAGGTAACACTGACTATATTACTATGATTCGAAGTAAAATATTCGATTAAATAAATAATAAATTTTATTTTCTTCTCCCAAAAGGTTTAGTGGAGGACAAATACTTAAACGTAAAATACATACTATCTTATTAATTAAAAGTGATGGTCTGAGTTATTAAATGAGCGCACCACTATTTGTACCAATACAGGCACATGTGTACCATCTTAGGACATTAAGATTAGATTATGATATATTTGTAAGAGAATATAGGATTTTAAATGATGACAACATGCATAACTGTAGTGGAATCGACATTATGATTAGAATGATCGCATTTTGTATAGTAAATGAAGTAAATATTTCGATGTCAAGCCCGACAACTACATGCTACTGGTACCATGCTGAAGTGTCAATATAGTAGGTATTATTGCTACTTTCCGCAAGCCAATTATATAACTTGCCAAAGCAAAGCGACATATATTTTTCCTTAATTTAGCATAAACGCAAACAATTTCTCGTTGGCATAGCATTTAGTGCCTAGTTGTCAACTATAGCTACAGTTTTCATATTGTTCGTGGGGTTGACAACTTATCCGATAAATCTTCAAAATGATTGCTGACGCATTTTTGTCATGTATTTGTACTTTTTTTTAGTCCGGGGGGAAATGCTTTTCCGCATTCCCACCGCCGCTGCAGCGTATTCGCGCGCTGGCGATGGGATATGTGGGGCTCGCCCTCTCCATAGCGTGGTATGCTAAACTCATACCACGAGGAGAGGACCGTCATGTATTTGTCCTGCCAGACTCCCCATTTGTAGTATTCAAAGGGGCTCCCTGAGGGTTTTAGTGGGAAGACAAAATTGTATATAACAACTAGCTTCTGGCGCGGTATCACGCGCGTAACTCCAGTTCCCGTATTCCATATTATATACAGCCTATAACCTTCCTCAATAAATGGGCTACACTGATTTTTTTTAAATCGGTCCTTTATTTCCTTAATAGGGCGTTCAAGCAAAAAAAAAGCTTTATATATTAGTATAAGATAGATATATATCAGAAAATGAGATATAGTACACAGTGGTTGATGATATTTATATATATAGGGTGACTGGTAATTAGTGACCGATACCTAAACACATGATTGTGCTCATGATAACAAACAACTTTTACTAAGGCACCAAACTTGAAATCGCGAAAAAAAAATCAGCTGCTCTCTTCCATGTTGACGAGTTAGGTGAACATGAATGTATGGAGCAGCTAATTTCTTTTAGCGATTTCAGGTTTGGTGCCATAGTAAAAGTTGTTTGTTATCATGAGCACAATCATGTGTTTAGGTATCGGTCACTAATTACCAGTCACCCTATATTTATCTATGCAGTACTTGTTGAGCATGGTACTTAGAATGTATATCGGGCCGTGAGCACTAATGAAGCACATAAAGCATTGTATGTTTTATTGGTGAATGCAAAGCTGTCGCTAAAAGCAAAAGCTTTATTTTTCTTTCTTTCATTAGATTATATAACATGGCAATATAATGTAGAAAGGAATAAGAAATAAAATATATTATACATTTTTTTTTTACTTTTTCATTTTAACTACCTGTCTGTAGGGTAAAGATGAAGCGGTATATAGAACCTTTGCGGGTTCATTTGGTTATGAGATATGAAACAGTCCATTATTTAATCATATCTACTATTTTCAAGCAAAATGTTTACAGAGGCATGGTTATTGTGGAAATGATTCCTACCAAAAATATGTTTTAGAATTAAATACAGTGTTACAAATCATTTTATGGCAAATTTGCGGTAACAAAAGTTTAGTTTAAACCGACAATGAATATCTATAATCCAATATAGCTTGTTTACTTACTGTCTGTATTCATAAAATACATACACCAAATATTTATACTACCGTAACAATCTTATTTTTACCCTGCAGAAATAGTGAAATGGGCATGAAGACGTTAAAATCAATTAAGTCCGTCAGATTACCAAAAAATATTGGACACGTATTTTTTTTCGTTCCTCAAACAAAAAATATCGCAGGTACAGCGCGTTAAAATTTCGAGTGACGTCACTTCTAGGTACAATTTTACATAATAGAGACGTCACAAGTCCCCTATCTTTGTTTTTGCTCTGTATCTTTGTAAATGTTTATTGATTTGATAAATAAAAAAATACTTGTCCAATATTTTTCGTAATCTAACTGACGAACTAAACAGATATTTTTAGTCTTCATATCCATGTATTTAAATGCAATAACAAAATTTGGTCAGGTGCAAATTCTTTAACTGACACATGTAAAATGTAAGTTCTATAAATCTTTATCATATTTGTGTGGTGGAACTAACCTGCGGCTGTGATGGGGAACGTATATTTGATGCTTGGCTTAATCCGCTTGGACCAGGCATCGGGCTAGGTAGGTGCCTGCGAAGAATATTTTATATATAACCTTCAATTACAAAATAGCAAGAATCTCAGAATTAGCTAGCTTGTACAACACAAGCTAGCAAATAGAATAATATAGAAAGAATAAAAGAATCCCAGATTATTTTTATTTGTTTGCTAGAGACGTAAAGACAAAAGTGTATGTAATAAACACAATTTGTATATAATTAGGGTAATGCAGATTCATATCATTATTCTAGGTGGTATTTTTATAACCATATAAAAAGCTTTAGATTTTTATATGGTTATTCATTTTAAAATGGCAACACTTAAAGTGTTTTTACATGGAAATGGTGGCAAGAGTTATCTATGCCAATTGTGGCAGTATTATAACTATATTGTAAAAGACTTTTCGTTGTATATAAATCAAAAGGATTTTTTTTTTTACCGACTTCGCTTAAATTGCCAATAATTGGACGTATATAGTATGATCGTATATCAGTCTACTAATCAGTATAACGTTTGGGGTACTTTATAGATTCTAATTATAGATGTTACGAAATTGGTACTCACCTAGGGCTTGGTTGAGACCCATGAGCGGCAGGGCTGTGAGCAGGCGGAGCTGGGCTCACGCTCGCGAAGTGTGATGTCGGCACCGGAATATTCTCCGGCCCGTCCGTCTTAGCCTATCATAACACAACAAAATAATTAACTAAAAATAGTAATGGCTTAAATTATTTTTGTAATATAAATTTAATTCACTTAATTTTTTGCATCAACAATAACTTTACTAATGTCTAGTAATGTGATAACATCGTTTGGACCATACGGAGCAACCTTAAAGGCGAAAAATAAATGAATAGAACAATATCACTCCATTTTTTTTTTGCTATGTATAATAATGAAAACAAAAACACTAGGTTTTTTTATTACTTTATCTTTTTATAAAAAGCCTCGATATGTAAACATTTCAAATAAGAATTAGGCTACAACAGTCCATACTACTTTTAAGTGATTTTTTACAGCACAAAAAAGTTTAATTTTGGTAATGATACCTATACTAGTCAAAGACTGCACCGGTGGCTCAGTGGTTACGGAAGTTGCTTCTGAGACCTGGTGTTCTGGGTTCGATTCCCACCCTGGACAATTATGTGTGTGAACCACAAATAGTTGTTCTGAGTCTGGGTGTACTTTGTGTCCGTGAAATGTATGTTTGTAAAGTCCCCCGCGACACAGGGATTTATTTCCCTAGTGCGGGAGTTGTCTTTTTTAAAGAACAAGAACAATACCAGAGAGAGTAGAATAACATTACCTTCTTAATTACTTTATCAAGAGGTTCCATCTGGGCGTCGGCCTGTTGGTTATTCTCCCACGAGGGATTTGATTGAGGCGGAGCGTCGGTCACCTAAAATAACACAATTTTAAAATGACAATAAGTATAATGTCATAAATATAATTAAGCTAAAATGCCAGTATGCGTAGTAAAAATGTATAAAAATAACACGAACACAAGAAATAAGAAGGACATCGGGATCACATACCATCGGTACAATGTCTTATACACACTACGATTTTAAATTGCCGCTCTTACGGGTTTTAAGATAGCGCGGTATCTAGGGCGAAAGCGCGAGACTAATTATTTATCTAATATAGAAGTCATTGTAACTAAATTAATGTTATACTTACTGTAGCTGGTGGCGTGGTAGACGCGTAGTCAACGGGCGCGTTCATATTGTTAGCAGCGTTGACCGCCTTCCTCTTCTTAGTTTGTTTTGTCTCTACGGACTCTGTGTTCGTAATCACGGTCTCTTGGTACGTCGGCTTGGGTGTCGAGGCTTGCACTATTGGTGTGGTCACAGGAGCACTAAGAGCAATACAATACTTTTATTATATTAAATTATGATTAATTTATGGATCCTTCTACCAATTTATCCATTACAGAATCCATATATCTTATATCTTAAGTATTTGGCTTGATCTTACCATAATCATAATATATAAAATCAATTAGAACATTAATGTTTTTGTACTAATAGGGTCAGCTGGAGGTTTATATACATTGTTGTTGATTTTATATTTGCTCGACAACAATTCATTAACACAGGATACAACCATTCTTAATTAAAACAGCCTGTAAATATCAACTTTAAGGTCGTCTCAACATGTTACTAGTATAACATTGCATGGTCTACCAGAATTGATAACTTATCCAAAGGAATACCATAGACGTAGAACTTTGTAATAGAGAATAGATCTCAATAATAAACACTAACTTAGTCCACGTAAATATCGAAGTGATAGTACAAATCAGCTAACGCCACAGATACTACTGAGCTAATGATACTGATACTCTATAGTATTAACGACTTTTTAAATATTTTGCTCATTTACTATATCTGATACATACTGTTTCTGTAGGTATTCAAGTAATAAATACTGAAATTGTGTGTTAAAACCGTCTATTACGGAATAACCTTTGAATTTAAATATGTATTTGAACGTCACAAAGTTGTTTACGCAATTATAAAATTTAATACTTTGATACAATCAATTAAATATTGATTGTATATATGTTTTGATCGACGAACGAATTTAATGAGACATTTACCTTGTAGGTATCGATGTGATGGTAGACACAGGTGCTAATGTGGCTGATGCTACGGAGCTGATGACACCGAGAGATTCCGACGGTTTGTTTCCGCTGGGCGACGCGGCAGGCGGAGTTACTTTAGAAGTATGGGCTGGAGTTGACCCTCCGGAAGCTGAAAAATGTAATATTTAATTATAGATCCTAGAGCTACATACAAGACAACCTCCGTAGCGTAGCGGTATTTGGCTCGCTTTAAGTCTCGGAGGTCGTGGGTTCAATCCCCACACCGGACAGGAAATCTTTGTGTAAATTCTAAGATTTCTTTCCGGGACTGGTTGGTAGAGGGACTACCCTCTGTGCCTCGGAAAGCACGTTAAGCCGTTGGTCCCGATTGTTATAACATCATCTCTAACAAGCGTGTACCAGGGAACGGGCCGCAGCGTTTCCCTGTGTATTATAATATAATACTGCGGTCACCAATCCGCGTGCCAAGCGTGGTGACTATGGCAAAAACCCTCCCTCGGGAGGAGGCCCATGTTTAGCAGTGGAAGTTGTACTGGCTGATGATGATGATGATGAGCTACATACGTCATGTTAAAGATAGATAGGTAGAATAGCGATATAAACCATGCCGAGTTCGACTGGGTTATTCAACTAGCTATGTGTATGTTTGGTATGGTTAAATTTGCCAACTGAATTTAAAAGCAAATGTATCTTCAAACGATTGAATTGGATTTAACATACAAGTTTACTTAGGATGACAATGTTTGATAGCTAAGAAAGGTTGATTTAAAAATCATTTATATTTTAAACTATCCCTAAAATACGTAACGTAAAATACGTAACACTTATGTGAGAAGAGTTTGTTATACTCATATATTTTACCTTTTCCACTGAGAGGTTGAGAGTCACTGCTGTGCTGCGGCGAAGGCGCCGGGGTGTTACTCTTACTGCCTGAGCCTCCGTCACCCGCTGAAGAGCCTCGACGCGACGGCGACGGCTTCTTTTTGTCAGACGAGTGTTGGAGTTTACCACCTATATTTGACATCGCTGATTAGGTTATAGGATTTTTTGTTGTAAAGAATCGGAGCCTTCACTGAAACTTAGCCTCTTGAGTGAACCTTTGTATGGGAACAACTATTTACTTTATTTCTCAAAAATTTTACAATCACTCCGAAGTGAAATAAATTATAACTACATACTAAATACATTAAACTTTATAATGCACTAAGTAGATAAATATATTTTTTTAACCAATTGATCTATTAACATCAACAATAACAATAAGTAGGGTAGTCACAAAGAATTAAGTAATAAATATACAAGGGCGCTGCGACGACCGCGCGATGTGACGATCGCGGGCTTTAAACAGTAACAGCTAAGTAAGCGAATGTTAGGAGACGTTTACACTGGCGTTTATTTGATTACAAATCTTGTGTTTATTTATCGTACTCTTTAATAAAATTTTACGTTACATATATATAGATTGTAATAAATATAATCTAATTTCATAAATGTTAAATGCATGCAGAACAAATAAACCATGATATAATGTAAAATTAAACGAATTGCTAATAAAATATATACCTACTCCTATAAAATTTAATTTATACGGCACTATATAAACTATGTATAAGCAATATTTTATCTAATTGTGTAATATATATTAAAATAATGTGTGTAATAATAAATAACATAGAATATTACCAGAAGCTACACAAATAAAAAACACGACAAGAGACGAAGCCAATTTTTTTTTTGATTGAAGCTTAATTAAATTTTTGCACATAACAAAACTACAATTTTTAATATTCAATATAAATCTTTAGTAAGTACATACGAGGTACTTCTAAGTAATCAATGAGAATTATTGAAAGTAAATGAATATATCTTCGATTTTGAAACATGCTGATGAGTTCAAAAGTAAATAAATAAAAAATGTCCCTTATGTTTCAGTACGTTTTATGTTTAGATTTTTCTTCAATAATTTGCTCAGGGATAACGTTACAAACATAAAAGAGTACAAACTAACTTATGATAATAACATAACACAATAGACTCATTATTTAAGGTAGTTGTAGGTCATTTGTACAATATCAATCTTAAGCCTACTCTACTTGTAGTAATGAGTTTGCTATAATCGAATCTTTAATATATATTTACAGTCTTATTCTTAATAAATTATAACCGGCTTATAATCTTGTTATAGGAAGATTCTTGAAAAACATTATTCATAAACGTTCAATAATAGCACTAACACACCCAATAAGTACACAATAACGACTTCATAACTTATAGAAGCATGATACCTTCTATAAACCTCTTATAACGTGAAAACACGGCCGACATGACGAAACAGCTGATTGTTGATTCGACATTATACCTACTTCACTTTTGTAAGGATGAATACAGAAAACCAAAATGCTAAAAATAAAATAAATATTTAAGGGAAGAAAATGAAAACTTTGTTGTATGTGAAGCCTTTCACATACAACAAACTTTCCGTTTTCTTTGCCCTTTTTTGCGCGATCAATAACGGCAACGGGTAGACACCTGAAAATAGTAGGTACAGAACCCTTCGTTGGCCGGTTTTTAATCAGAACGTCAACATAACCACGTTAAAATGTCAAATACTGCAAACTTAGCATGGAGTAGGGAAAGTACAGAGACCCAGCTTCATAGAACCGTGCGAATCGGTTGCACTACTACAAGCATGCGTCGCATGTTTGCGTGACCACTGGCCGCCTGTCACGTACACTGCGAGACTGGATAAAACCGGTTTACACTCGCGCAGCCAGTTGACAAACTCAGGGTTAGCAAACCGCACGTTCTTTGTTTTGTTAATTGAAAGTTTTAATAATTTACCTCCTACCTCTTAGATACCTCCTGATAATTTTATTATATTTGTTGAATTGTTCGAGCAAAAGTTTCGCGAATATTTTGATCTTGAAATAAATATTGTCAATGTATGATCCGAAATACTTAAACGTACCTACGTATAAATATTTCAGTATTAAAATTGGTAAACTTGATATTGATTTGAACAAACTTTAATGTAGATTCAGAATTTACCACACCATTTAAAGAAACAATAAATCATTAAAAAACAGAAATGATGGAAAGAAAATTATTAGAGTAACTAATTTGTAAAGTAATCTATCATACTGAATAATAAAACTATTTAACAACGATTTTCTTTAATTTGTCTTAACCTATTAAGTCAACCCTACCAAAATATATTGCACGTTCTTAAGGCGCGGTGAATAGACGACTTTTACGTATTAGTTTTGTCACTGTTGCTCCGCGTAGAAATGAAAGAGAAGCGAAGAGACGCCGCGATGGCGCAACGTTTCGTTCGACTCGTTCGAGTTATTTAATAAATTAATCCTTGCAAATATCTTATTCCAATCGATAAATAAAAACAACAGTTCCCTTTATTATTATATATTACATCACTGTTATTTGTTTATAAATAATACAGTTACAATTGCTACAATTTCAATTTAAATGGTTATTTTATGGTTTTTTTTTTATTGAGAAAATTTACCGAAAACGTGTTTTGAACACAATGGTCCCCCCATAAATATGATCAAGATTAACATATATTTTTTTAGCTGCTCTAAAATGTAAAAAATTGGCTAAAAAACTGTTTTGTGAATCCTATTTTGACTAAGTACAGCGCCTTAAGAAGCTGGCACTCTATTCCTAATCCCTTCTCCGTGGATATAATACGATTATTGAACGTTTATGAATAATACATTTTATAAAACGTTTAATAGCGCTGTTGAGCATTTTAACTAATGAGTGTTATAAGAGATTTTTATGAATAAGACTATTAATGTACCTATATGTAACGGCTAAAGGTAGGTGTGAACTTAAACTTAAGATTAGCCGGCTAAACTTAGGTTTATCTTCGAGAAGCAGCTAAAGTTCGATAACACGTTAGTTTGCGTCGTGATATTCTAGGTTTTAATTAAATTTAGCAATACCTATGCACGGCAAAAA
Source organism: Nycteola revayana (assembly GCA_947037095.2). Classification (NCBI taxonomy): domain Eukaryota; kingdom Metazoa; phylum Arthropoda; class Insecta; order Lepidoptera; family Nolidae; genus Nycteola; species Nycteola revayana. The sequence goes on along the minus strand of OX344842.1, from coordinate 26,322,151 downwards.
AGGTGCTGGGGTAATTACAAAAAAAAACCTAAACCTAAACCAATGGAGTTGAACAGTTACTTATTCAGGTTGATCTAAGTTTAACCGCATGTGGTCGGCTAGACCTAGGTTTAGCCGGCTAATCTTAAGTTTATGTTCACACCTACCTTTAGCCGTAACATATACATACAGTGCTTCCAATGTGTTTTTAACATAAGATTGTGTCGTGTACGATTAAAGATATTACGTTAGTAAAGAAATAAGGCATATTAAAATAGTACAATACAATACAGGGGGTGCGGGTTATTTATTTACTAACTTTATTCAAAAGAAACATCTATTTAAATAGTAATTTATTTTTGTATGGACATCTAACATTTATTCATAATCAGCCCGTATAACGCCCACTCCTGAAAATGGGTCACCTCTCGAGGGAAGGTTTTTGCCATAGTCACCAAGCTTGGCAAACGGATTGGTGGCGCTGCTGCCCGTTCCCAGATATACGATTGTTATAGAATAGATGATGTTATAACAATCGGGACAAACGGCTAAACGTGTTTTCGAGGGTTATCCTCCAACCGAACAGACCCGGAAAAAAATCTAGCATTTACACCAAGATTTCTTGTCCGGCATGGGAATCAATTACCCACGGCCTCTGAGACGTTAAGCAAGACTTTTACCGCTTCTCCACGGAGGTTTATTATTTCAGAGGAATTACTTTAAGAACTTAGAGCACATGTAGGTACATGATATTATCTAAAGTATAACAGATGTTTTGGAAGCTAAATATTATTGATGTGTTAATAAAATAAAATAAAAAGATGTTAGCAACGGAACTGGACATGTAGCGGTTAACCCTTAAATGTCCTTTATAAACTTGAATAAATGAGTCTGTTGTACTATATTAGCTTTGTACCAAGGTAACCAAGTACACATGCCATGAACCCTACATCCTGGATAGCAAATGGTCCGTAGACTCGACTGTATTGAGTTTAACTGATCAGATACCGATGATTTGTCGTCTTGGCTTTTAAACGACTAATATAAAATTTCCTTGTCCAAGTGTACGAGAGTGGTCCAGTCTATTTTCCATGCTAGCCAGGCAGAACATCGACAAACTACAGTCCATTTCGCGTTATGGTACTGTGACAGTTGTGACTATCATAGGAAATTTAAATTTTAAGCTTCAGTTTAAATCATAAAAATAACAGCAACCTACAACAATTTAATTAAGTTTATTATCCTATGACAGTGACTATTGTAACTGTATCATTCGTATACAAAATGGATCATAACTAGCATGCGACAACGATCTACCACGAAAGAAACCAACTTTTGTCGGAAGATTTGTGTTTACGGCTCACTGGAGGAACCTCGACGTCTGTGTCTGCGGCGAGTGCAAAATTACGTTTTAATTATATGAGAAACTTTCTGTTAATAAATATTATTTAAAAAAAAATCAAACATTTAAAAAAATGTCTAAGGATTTTTTCTTATAAAGTAAACTTAGTTTTAGGTAAACTACCCAAATAATAATGATTTAATTAGACTTATTTGAGTAAGATTAAAATAAAACGAATTGAGGAATTATTTACTATTTAAATTTAGTATACTCGTAGATTCCCTATTATAAGTTCTAGTTATTATGGAAATTATAATATCAACTTATAACGAATTAAGATAAAGTGTTAGTATCGCTGAAGTAACCATAATATAAAAATATTAATGAGAATATATTTCTTACATTATTCTAATTTTTTGTACTTACCCATAGGCTGGGCAGTGTGTGTGGGAGTCTTGGCCGAATTCGGCGTATTCTTTCCTGATGCTGTAGTACTGGTGTGTGACCCCTTACGTCCAGGCTAGGGATGACATAAACATTTAATTTATCTATACTTATTAAAATATTCTTATTAGTTTAACACAAATATCCTAAATACTCTATAACGCATCACATATAGAACCTACACATAAGTTAAACACGATTTCAATTTATTTTATTATGTAAAACAAACAGCAATATTTTATAACGTAAACAGGAAACCTTGTGAAAAACAAATCGTTTACGTCCTTGCGAATACGAGTGCAGACATAGTTTAGACACAATAATGAATTAGATAAGGTAAGTTCAATCTTGCATCTTGGCATATAATTCACTTAGTCATTTCATTCACGTTTCATTACAGAGACCAAAAATAAGCATGTTTAGTAATCAATCAGGTTTAAGGAGAAGCGAGGAGTAAAACAAATAAGTGTGAAGAGGGACGGCTAAGTGGCAGTAGGTATGGGGTAACGGTCAGTAGTGAGAGTTGTACGTACCCCTTTAGATTTAGCGGTGTGCGTGGGCGTGACGCTGCCGCTTGCCACAGGAGACGCGTCGCCTTCCTTCTCTCCGCTGGAGTCGCTCGACTGACTATCGTGCGACACCGGCTTGTACGGCGGGATGGTTTTTACGTTACCGCCTTTTTTCTGCACAGTCAACGATCGTCACCCTATCACACACCGCACATTACGCATACTTAGGTGTCCAATTAAAACGAGTTCGCACTAAAGCAGTACTAAACAGGATGTTTTATTACTTTATTCAATAATTGTTTGATAAGCTGTTAGGTACGTAGTGTCTTGACTGAACATCAGTTAACACACTACACAAATTTAATCTTAAACTAACAGTACCAATGTGTTGTAAAAATGAAATGAATTAGTACCTTTGCGATGATGGTGACATCATGATTGGTGAACTAAAAAAATGATAATGAATGAGTAAATCAATGTTCATGCATCGTCTAGGTGAAACGCAGTTATTAGGTGCAGTAACTGACATGATAACAAAATGACAAAGTGAAAATATAATAACACAATCACATATTCGAGTGAAATATGCAATTAAATACCGCGTTTTCATTTAATGATCTTAACAATACTAACAAATTGAACAACTAATACAACATTTATGTGTAAGTTCGTTTACGATAAGTTAGATCATCCTTTCAATGAAAGCAGCACTAGCCTACTACATTTAGTTTTGACTTTTCATTGAATAACAGATAAACCTACAATAAATCGACGAGGTTAACCAATTCGACGCCATAACGGCATCTCCATGCCCTGCACGCCTAGTTGCCAGGCATCCGGGTAAAGCCGAACATTAGATATGTCCGACCAAAATAAACGGTTCCTGGCTTGTCCGGCTTTTTTGCATTCCACAAATGAGCTACCCCTATGCACGCCAAGCCAAAAAATCAGTTTATAATAATGATGTTGTTTATCATTAAATATTTGAATAACTTTTATGTATTATTGTTTAATGTGTATACAATAGAATTGAAGATTCAGTATTTGAGCTGTATCAATAACACTCTTAAAAATAATGATACAATATCGGTATTGTCTCTATATACTTTGTGTTTTTTTTGTCTCGTTTATTATCGAGTGCAGACGATGTTGGTGCACAGGGAACGCTTGCATTAACTTTATAAACGCTTTTTAAACTTTTAAAAAGTCCTTCCTGAAGGGAATAAATCTAGAAAAAAAAGCTAACATTAACGATTATGAGGTATCCACTATTAGTGTCGGCAATGTCATCAAATGTAAGCCAAAATGCGGGTTCATCCGGAGAATAGGCTAGTTGACACATTATTTGATATAAGCAATGATCGGATAACACGAAAAAGAAAAAAAGTGATCGGATATTTTAAGGGCAGGTCATAGTCAGTCATCTTAGTATGGATAAGACAACGTCTAGCGAACCCTTTTTTCGGATCCGGATTTGGTATTTGGTATCCGTCGTCTTATCCATTCTAAGATTATGACCTGCCCTTAACTGGTTATATACACTGCTTATATCAAATAATGTTACAACCATACTTTCCAGTCTCCGAATCGGTGACCATAACTTAATTTTTAGCATTTTTCTATAACAAAACTATATCACATAACAAAACTATAAATCTATATTATTGGTATTAGCAGATCTATATTGATATTATTACTTTATAACTATACTGCTTATAGTGCAGTATAAGGAGTATGCAGTAGTTTATGAACGACTGATGGCTATCAAAATGAAATAAAGCAACATCCGAATTAGTTAATCATCTGCATTAAAATCTCGTGTTGTAAGACCGTAATGAAAACGCGGCTTTAATCTACATAAAGGGGCCTTTAAAATATATGCCTTCTCTTCAACAAATAGTATGAGGCATAGTGATAATGAAGTAAGGCCCGCCTACCCCACAATATAGCCTAGTATTGGGAAACGATTTAATTTAAATGAAACATTATAGTTTTTAACCTTTCATAAAAATCACAGATATTTATTTACTAAGAACAAGACAAAGTACATTCTGTTGTTAAATACATACATTCACGCCTCTTTCCCATAGGGGTAGGTAGATACCACTTCTTTCCAATTGTTAAAGGGAAGGCACATATTTTGGGTGCATATTGTATATAGAAACGAATTAAAAAATTTACCATTATGCCAATCTCAAAGCCTAGTATTGCTAAGTACAGTCATTTCGGGTAACTTTGAATTTTTTGGGGATATTTTTTTATTACCTTTAAGGGTTCCGTAGCTTAATGGCAAAAAACGGAACCCTTATGGCTTCATCATGTCTGTCTGTCTATCTGTCCGTATCACACAGCCACTTTTTGCCGAAACTATAAAAACTATATTGTAGAAACTAGAACCAAGTAGAAACTTGGTAAGTAGATGTATTCTGTGAACCGCCTTAAGATTTTCACACAAAAATAGAAAAAAAACATCAAATTTTCACAGACAGACAATTTACAGATGATGTATTTGTTGCAGCTATAACAACAAATACTAAAAATAAAATAAATATTTAGGGGGGGGTGGCTCCCATACAACAAACTTTCTTTTTTTTTGCTCGATATCAATAACGGCACTATTGCCGCTTCACCTAGCTAGGCACTTGAAAATGGTACGGAACCCTTCGTAAGTGAGTCCGACTCGCACTTGGCCGGTTTTTTTATATAATTAATAACCCATGGAAACACCATGTGTTGCAAATTTAATCACAACAACTGCATCCTACTTAAAAATGTATACAGTAATGGCGAGTATAAGTTACATTTATTTTTGACAGATACGTAATTTTTTAGGGTCCCGTATCAAAAGGGTAAAAACGAGACACAAAGACTAGGCTGTACGTCTGTCCGTCTTATTATACGTTTGTTTGTTTCTTCCTGGTACCAGATACCTGCATTCTAATATACACATAACTACACTTAAGTAACATAACTACACTATCAATAAATATATACTATACTTAAAGGATGTATGTAAAAATAACTTATCTATACATATAATAAAACTGTAGAGGTCGAATGTCTGCACACAAAATAACGCAGATACAGTTATAATAACATATTATGTTAAATCATAAAAATTGTAGGTTACACAGTTATTGGATCTGATACCCAAGCTAATATAAAACTTGTGTTATAGGTGTCAGGAATCTCCTAATTAAGACTAGAGGTATTACTTGGGATATTACAAGCAGGTCTGTCACCAGGCTGTATCTCAAAAACTGTGGTAGCTAGACGCTATTATAACCAGAAAATGAGGGGGGCTCCCATACGACAAATGAGTTTTTTTTAAATTTAATAACGGAAACAGATAGACGCTAATATTTCAAAGTTTTAAAATAATATAGTTTGACACTATGACGAATGACGGTATAAATAATGGTAACGAACCCTTCGTGCGCGAGTCCGACTCGCACCTGGAGGGATTTTTTGTTTTGATTGAGACTTGATATTATTTTGGACATCTTTCTAGACTGTTCGAGAGATAATGTGTGACTGTGAAAGGTTTTATTTAAAGTTGATTAAAATTCAAAGTTACTCAAATGGACTGCACTTGTTATCTTATACTAATATATAAAGCTGAAGAATTTGATTTTTGTTTGCTTTTACGCGTTAATCTCAACAACTACTGGACCGATTTGAAAAAATCTTTAAGTGTTAGCCTATCATGAAGGAAGGCTATAGACTATATTTAATTAAGAAGTTCCCACGGGAACGGGCGTTAACCGTGAATCTATCTAAAGTTAAATAAACAATTTCAAGTGACAATAACATAATCACTTCAGAATAATGAAAATTGAACAGCACCACCCATACCGTAGCAACTGTTTATAATTTTAAACAAGTATACAAATACCTACATTTTATTATTTTTTTGTAGTAAGAAGATTTAAAGTGAATTAGGTTTGTTTTTTTTTTTTGAAAAAATCTTAGGATACCTACCTATAACCGAACTTCTGCATTCCTATGATGATATTTGTGCACACGGAGTCGATGGTACATAGGTAGCCACACAATTATACGGCGTTGCATTCATAGAACCAGACTCGCAGACACATTAGATGGTAAGCTAACAAATGCACTAGATGGTGCTATCGGAGTAATGTATATTAATAAAATATGTAAATTAAATATGTCTTTAATTAGTAGAATCATTTAGAAATTGATAGAATCATTCAGGCCAGGGGTTTCCATTTTGTATGCCGTAAAAAATAAAGAAGGGCGTCTAAGACTGTTTATTTTCTATGATTATATGAATTTATGGTTTCGTAAAAAAATACTAAGTTACTAAGGGCTCCTTGGACTGATAAAGTTTGAAAATCCCTGGTTTAAACTTATAGCTGTCAGTTACATTTATCTATGTAAGTCCATGTTATTTGCCTAGCTGTTTCATTTACAAAAGGGCAAATTAAACGGAAAAAAACAAAATAGTATGATCTTGATGGCTGAGATATTTTTATATCGACAAATTTTAATATCAAATCTAGAAAATTTTCATCTATCGTTGTCTGTGGTTCAGATGAAAAAACAGATTTAAAAATAGAATTGTCAAAATACATTTATTAGCGACTAGGTTTAAAGAACTTTTTTAAATTTATTACGTTCCTATTATGTTTTTAATTATAACATTATTTGCTAGTATATAAGTCAAACAGTACTCACCAACTTGCTGTAATGATGCTGGCAGTAGCCGCAATATTTTACGTTGTCTAAATAGTTCCCGGCTTCCTCGCACAGGAGGCCCAACCCTTGGGCGCAGGTCACGTGAAACTGTTGCTTACAACCTTGGCAATAAGAAACATTCTTGTATATAGCTATTTTATATAATATAGACATTACATCCAATATAACAATGCTATTAACTAGTTCGTACATAAAACCAGATTTATATTGCGCTTAATAGCTTAGTGAAATAGCAGATTATGGTTTAACCTAACATATACTACATAAACAGTATTCCTAACAAGGGATTATTCGTTATACCTCGCGGCATACTGTAGGTACATTCGCATTACAATTTGAAGAATGAGATATCTTAACAATCCAGGATCTATTTCGACTTTAAAGTGTTTCTTCGCGTAAATTCGCGCATAATATATCATGTTAACAATACCGATTGACCGATTATTTGAAGTTATGATTTAGTAATGTTATTAGAATTCACAAAATGTTGAAAATATGTTATAAAATATGTCTGCTTAAATATAACCAGACATATTTTATACCTTATGTATGTACTTTTTTTATGGGCACCTATATAATAATATAGGTAATAAAAGAGGTACAAACATTTTATTATACAGCTAAGCGACTTTAATATATATAATAAGACGCATTGGAATTAATGATTTAGAATTCGCTTTACGATATCTAAACTTAAATTATAAATAACATTGAATTAGAGCTTAGCTTGCCATCAGAACCTACTCTAGGGTTGCAAACCATAATTTCAAAAAACTAGGACATTTAAGTTGGAAAAGCCAGGACAATTTGTTTTAAAAACAGAACGCAGTAGCAACATTTGAATTAATATAAAGAAAAAGTAGATGAAGTAAATTAATTTCAAGTAATATTGGCGCGCTAATTTATAATACATGATATTATATAGCCGATTTTAAAAACCTAGAACGCTGCTTAAAATCTGTCCAGGACATCGCAGGACATTAATAAAACCAGGACTTGTCCTGTGAAAACAGGACGCTTGGCAATCTACTCATATCTTTTAAGAGGATCGTATAACCCTTGCTCTGGCAATTATAAACGCAATATATAATTATTTTATTCGCCTAAGCGGTGCGACTGTTCTCGCGTATTGCTTAAGATAGCCATTTGTATAGATTCTAATTTATTTACATTGCAAATTACAATAATTGTAATGATCATGTTAATACCAAAGCGATATATGGTAGATCCCTATAAGTATTTCAGCTTTGTTTTAATCTAAAAACTTCATTGACTTGACCGCCAGACAAAATTTAGGCAAACTATCATACTACAAAGGTGATCTCATTAAAATACTTGCGAAATACTCAGCGCATATGCATAATCCATAAATTTCTTTCAAAATTTCGCATTGATTGCAATAATTATAATCACGTGAAAATGTGGTAGCACAGCGACCAAAAATTTTGTGTCTAAATTATAAATGTGGTATGGAAATATGAATGTCAGCATTTTAGTCTTTCAGTCAGTCAGGCTGCTAAACGGAATCCCTAATTTAGCACATCCATACTAATACAGTGGGTCCCCGGTAATCCGACAAACATTTTGCAGGGCAGTGTCGGACTATCGAATTTGTCGGATTATAAAATACCTACTACCTAAGATCCCCGATAGTTCGGTTTTTTTTTACAAAAGAGTATCTTGTAATCCGACAAATTACAGATTCTATGTTATACATACTCTGAAGTACAAACCATACTTCATTATGTACTTATGTCAAATTTAATAATCTATTAGAAAAATTAACGTCATTAATGCTATGAACTTGAAACTTGAACTTAAAATTACAAAAAATAATAACTTATAAGGAAAGTCGAGTGTTTTGTGCTTTCGCTTCTGGGCTTTTGATGACATTAATATTATAGGTACGTATACGAAATACACAATTAATAAATCAGTTGAGAATGAACGCACGCTAGGCCGCACAGCTATAACATGTAGTCAAATTCAAACTAAGCAATCAGAATCAAAACAATAGCTACGCGTCAAGCAAAATAATTGAAGATCCGTATTTAAAATAATAGACATCATATTTTCGTATCCTTCTAATATCCTTATACAAATAAATTATTTCTGATTTAAGATTGTTTCAGTACCTGTAGATTACTTTTAAATTTATCAAATCGACCAATGAATTCAAAAGATATTACGAGTTTAAAAATGTGAACCTAAATAAAATATTAATATAAGCCGTGACACTGCAACAGTAAGACATTTCTTCCTGTAAGATTTTCGGTTTCGGGTTGGATCGTGGCTACAAGATTTTCAAGACTATGATCAGTTTGAACCAATCCATATATGATGTTTATTCCAAAATGTACAAAAATAATAATCTGGGGCGGGCCGCTAGTAAATTATATGTTCACTCATCACTTTCATATGATGTTTTGACAAATTTTCATTATTACAACTAAAACAACAGTTTATAGCGTGCTTGCCAAGCCACGGACGTCTCGTAACAAACTAGACTTCGAAAAAAATAATTGATTTTACAAAACCTATAAATAGGATTGTGTATTGAATCCGCATAGTATTAGAATCCAATGCTAATACCGCGTTTGAAACACATTTCGCATTTGTATAGTAAACGTTTAATAATAATATATTTTGCAACATAAATACTCTAACGTATGTAATTCAAAGACAGTCGCATCCGTAAAATGCGATAAAGTTAATAAAATGGCAAACATTTTGTTATACTTTTCGTGTACCTATTTATTAAAAATACAATTATAAAAATATGGAGTATTTAAACTAAACTAAAACATACGATAAAATAAAAGAAAAATCTCTTACCAGATTTGTTGCACTGCATGCAAGCACCAGCAGTTGCACGATGATTTTTACCTAATTCTTGGCAAATGTAACATGTCTGAAATATGAAAAGAAATACATATAAATAAATAATAAACCGTTCAATAACCATTTTCTATTACATTACCAAACTACTATGACGAACATAGGTGAATTGAAGGGAATACAAGTTCAATATAAAAAGAAAAGAAACCTCTATTTTCAGTATATTATTATTTATTTTTTTGGATAAAAAGGCATTAAATTTATTTGTATTCCTCAGTTATAACGAAAAAAAGCATTTTTGGCTTCACTTTTTTGGACGGATATACGTTAGCCACAAGGCATTTGCGACTTCACCGGAATAATAGCTTCAGAGCTCAAAAGATGACAAGGATCGGTTGATGACGACTTCTCTTGACTTCACAAGCCCGTTTATATCCACTGAACATTGGCCTCCTCTTAACAGATAGGTAATGACAAGCCAAGATCATTGCGGCGGATTGGTGAACAGGATAGTAACAAATTTTGAGCTAATGCTTGAGATGCTGCTGCCCTCGCATTAGCTTAATATCCCTTAGTCGAAGCTTACGACACCCATAGAAAGACATGGAGAGGTCTATTTTAAGCTGGAAACCAGATAGCTAACAAGTGATGACTGCTACCATATAACATTAAAAAAGTATTTTTTACAGCTGCTACTGTTATATACAATTTACTATATACTTTACATACATACATAAGCTCACGCCTGTTTCCCAGCGGGGTAGGCAGAGACAATGGACCTCCACTTGCTACGATCCCTACACACATCTTTCGCTTCATTCACTCTCATAACATTCTTCATACAAGCACGTCGGTTTAGGGTGGATCTTATTTGACCTTTTGCGAGGATGTCTCCGATTTGGTCAGAGAACGTTCGTCGAGTTCTTCCCCTTCCGACTGTGCCACTCACACTTGCCATGTATACCTGTTTTGTCAATCTTTCTTCATCCATTCTTTCCGCGTGACCAAACCATCTCAACATTCCCTTCTCTATCTTCGTAAATCACGTCCTCTTTCACTCCACACCGTTCTCTTATCACGCTATTCCTTATTATGTATTATAAACTTTAATGACAATGTAACACATCATGACGATATGACAATGCACACAACAAAATTGCATACGTAATACAAAAACCTCATGTCTCTTATTACAATGGAATAGTTTAATTTCCTATGTCTCATTTGTATGTCAGTTGCAGTTCCCTCTGCCCATTTGCTCCTATATAAATTCATCAACATGTAACTATACTCAACCCTGTCAACGTTCAATCTTTACAAAGATGATGTAACCTATTCAACATCTTCCATTATCAAAACACACTTACCTTATTATATCTTTCAGGTGGGATCAATCTCAGAACAATAGGTTCCATAGAAGTGACATTTCCGAATCTAACTTCAGGAATGTAGAGCGCGCATACAACGTGGGCCCATCCACCAGTGTCAGTACGTTTAAGAGCTCCCGACTTGGAAGGGCATAACTCGCAACGCTGAAATGTCGAAAATGATCAAATACCTATTATTAATTATAAATATCATTATTTATACATATTTATCATAATGACTTCTTTTTAATAATAATTATAAGATTAAAATATGATACTTGCCACTTTAGCTTTAGTTTCAGGGCTTTCACATTTCCGGCAGTACCAAGGTCCAGTAGGAACAGTCACTATTCCATAACAGGCTGAAAATACAAGGTAAATATCGAAATAATTAAAATGATCTTCTATTGAAAAAGAACATAATTAAAATCTCTATTTGTTTCAATATCATATTTACAATTTATAAATAAAATGTAATTTAAAATATAATTCGATTATTAATTATAACAAATAATGCAGCTTTTTATATATACATATGTATGTAACATGGATACTGTGAAAAATTACCTTGGTGAACAGCTACTGTGCAACCATTGCCATCGCAGTACACCAGAGGGTTGTCGGGCCAACCCCTCTCGTCAGAGCAGACGCAGCAGCCTCCTACCATCTCCTTCATTGTGGCTGCCTCATTATTAACTTAAAGCCTGTAACACCCAAAGATTCATGACATCATACCAAATATATAATACAACACAAAATCAATGAGATGGAGTAGCAATTATTCGATTATAGATATCTGAAATACTAGCACAGGTCTCACATAACACCAATCAATGGTATGACAGCTAAACAGGTTGTAAGCCCGTGCAAATGAAAATTCCATGATTCAAGTTTAAAAAGCTATAAGTGAACTAATTATGATTAAGTAATTAAAGATGAACATAGTGAAGAGTGAAGAATTAAAAAAGCCTGGAGCAATTAATGTAATGTCTTCAAATTGAATGAAGCTCTTGAGAACATTATTCCAATGAAATGATGTTTTGATTCTTGAAAATTGTAACTTTACTCTTACAATGCACCTCCTCGAAAAAAAAGTTTAAAGCATATCCCGCCAGCAATGAATACATTAAACCCAATTAATATTGGTATCAATTGAAAGTATGTTTAATGACCTTTAATTTAACAACATTTAGATTTCCTAAGCACAACAGAGTTCATTAACACATAACGTTTAAAAAAAAGTTGTCAAAATACGCAATACAACGGCCACTAATCGCACCTCCCTACAAGAGTATAAAATGGGTGACCCGGGTTAAATTTGTGTACTATATCATAACTCTTATAATTATAAGGCATAAGCCCTACTCGCTTTAAAAGCCTGTGAAGTAACCAAAGCCTTATGGCTTACTATGTAATAGTATTATAGGTCCAAAAATAAATTGAATCAACTATATAACATTATGTTGAATACTACTTAGTGTTTAAACTCGCCCTTTTCAATAAATATAATAATTTAAATAGAAAATATATTTCTAGACTCAGAACCATAAGGTTGGATGTACCATTATACATCAGTAACATTTGTTGTATGTGCCTTTATCATAAACAGGCACTTAAGACCAAATGCTTCTGAAGTATATTGTACATCCGCCGTTATGCTTCTGAGGTCTATACCAGTATATGTGTATACCATGCTTTAAGGACAAAAAAAGGAATCAGGTATAAAAGGTTTTTTTTTTTTCTTTATCCTGCAACTTAGAAATCTGTTCGGAAACAATAATCTAATCTGCTGGCTGATAACTCCGGAAAATATGTTGGTGTTGAGGACCACATTCAGCAATGTTTCCCTCAGTCAATGTCCACGAATCTCTCCGCCAGGTTTGATATACCATGTCTCTTTAGTCTCGAGAAGATGTATAAAAGGTATGTAACATATGACATGGTCATTGCAAAGTAGGAAAAATCTGACATTAATTTAGAACTTGCGACCAACCCCTGGATCCCAAGTGAATTTTATACAAAACCTTGTTAAATCATAATAAATTTTAAAATATAGTTGTTCAATTCCATTAGTAACCAAAGTAAAATGTGTTGGTCCCATTTATAATTAGAACTTAAGTCTGTTTTTTTTTATTATAACATTATGGCATCACTAAAGAGTTAAGGCAAAATTCCAGGTCTACATCAGTCCAGAGTAAGCAATAATTAATTTCAGTGCTCAACCTAGCTGGAGTAGGTGTAGTTACAATATTTATAATAATGCAAGACAGAAGAAACAAAAATTAAAACTTTCAGAACTTATTTCATCACACACTACTTTTTATGGTGTGCTTGGGTGCTTGGGTGTAGCAACAATCCGCTTGGATACTTTGGGTACTTTAGGCATAAGGGAATCTCCAATGAGATCTCCAGGAATGTCCAAGATAAGTCTCTCTCCATGCTCACATTATTGGATCTCATGGGAGAAGCTATTGTAAGGATAACTACAAAATATACAGTGGTCTATTCATGTAAAATTGATCTCACAGGCTTTTTAGTCATGATATACAAAATCAGTTTTATATACATTTGTCTATATATTTAAAAACGAATCGCCCTAGCTACACACAAGTGGATTTTAAGCATTTTGGGATGAACATATGGATTGGCTCAAACTCATCATAGTCTTGAAAATCTTGTTGATATGATCCAATCCTAAATCGAAAATATTACAAAACGAAATGTCTTTATTGCTGTGTCATGGCTTATATTAATATTTTATTTAGATGGACATTTTAAACATGTACCTAATATCTTTTAAATGCAATGACCAAAGTAACCTACAGGTACTAATTCAGTCTGAAATAAGAATTAATTTATTTGGATTAGCATTAATACGAAAATGTGCATAGCAAGGTCTTTGTTAATGTTTCCTTTAAAAAAAATAGTTATAGCTACATAACTTTTGCAGTTAGACAAAATGGCCGCAGGTAATATTGCAGTTTTTTTTTTATCTTTCATAGTTTCCGCAGTGCATGCAATGAAAGAATTGGGCATGGCATCTTGTTTCATAACTTGGTTTACATAATTGAAGTTTAAGTATGGATTCCTTATTGTTTCTAGTAATAGCCTATTTTTCTAATATACCATTCTATTGGAGAAAGAATTAATGAAATCCATTCAGTAGTTTTTGAGATTATTTGAAACAAAAATTCAAACTTTTCCTCTTTAAAATATTAGTATAGATGAATTCATATTTCCTTTGGTCATGGCATCACATGTTAATGGCTGGACTGGTTTCACTAATGATTTTTTGTTGTGACTGTTATGAATAAAAAATAAAAATTGCTCAGAAAATTAAAAAAAAAATTCTTACCTGTGCACTTTTGAGTATATAAACTGTTTACATGTAATCTGCAGGCATTTGACATAACATTGACAGAATGTGTTCTACTTTAAGTGCACATCACAGTTAGTTAAAAGCTAACCATCTAATAATAAAAGTTCAATTTAATATGGAATTTTAGTTAAGACAGGACAATGTCTGTCAGGTCAGTTAGTATACTTATATATGTGTATAGTATAACTATTACTAATCAAGATAAAACTCAACTCAAACTCAATAGTTCAAGTTAAATAAATCACTCACAATGTTTATATATCTATACATTTTCACAAGTATAGTAATATGAAATGAATAAGACATTAATGGCCACTGATACACTGGAGTGAGTTATGTTTAAGAGATTTCATTTCAATTAAACATATAATAACTCTTCCAAAAATCAGCCCACTAACCAATGTACATCAGGTAGGTAGTGCAAATGATCTAAGAGTATACTATAATCTAGTAAGAATGGATAACAGTGAATTTGTATTGTTACCTAAATCTAATAACCTTTAACGTCCGTTTAATAGCCTATTCTGATAGTATGGCAACGATAATATCATTGTGCATACCTTATGAAAGAAGACAAGCAAGAGCTTATACAATTTGAAATAGAACTGTGATGGTAAATGCTTTGAACAATTAAATGGAAATGATTACATACAGCCTCCATCTAATTATATTTACCAAAAGAAAAAAACATCCGTTCATTGTTGACGAAATATATGCCGGCAAGTATATAATTCAACTCATCTTTATTTTATAACTGATAATCTTTTATCACCTCACCTGCGCCTAGCAAGAACGATAAAAATGAAGACTAATTATACACAAACTAAGCTGGGTTAAATTATTAACGTAAAAACCCTTTAAAACGAAATAAATATAATTATTTTAACTTCAAATACACTGCTGTTTACGGTATCTTTAGCTGCCATAAATTCTGTAATTTTACACTGGCTGCCATGAACTACAAGCAAAAGCCATGTTGAATTTGGCTTGAATGCAATCGCATACACATTTGAAGCATGAACCTTTGTAAAGTAGAAGGAAGTAGCTACATACACACGTAACGTGTGAAAGTGAGATAACACGATATTTGCTTGTACTTCGTCGAATGATGGAAGAAAATGTTTTATTTCGTATACGTTTCGCACCTGAATCGAATCAATACGCAAAAGTACATAGGTAGGTAGGTATGTATATTCATCAATGAAATAAAAATATTATTGCAATACTCGAATAATACATAATTCAATACAAATATTAAAACATGCTTATTTTACAGAATCAAATCTTTTTTGATCTTATTAAAATTACCACTGCGTATTAGAATTCAAATATTATTTTAATTGGATTTTATTTGTCTGTAACAAGGTTTAACTTCATAAAATTGCCTGGAATTCTTTTTAATAATTATTAATTAGTTTAATTTGTGTTTTATAGTTTTACAATGAACAATTTAATGACGGAAGTATTCCATGAATTTGATGGCGCAAAATTTTAAATTATGCTTCTGTTAAATAATTTGAATGTTTAGTGTTCTGCAAGCTACTTTCAAATCAGTAATCATTTAAACCCATAAAAAAATATATACCTATGATAGAAATTCATCATATTTTTAGTATCAATCCGTCCAGATACGTAATAAGGACTTAGGAAAAGCGTAGGGGTAAGCGTAGGATGTATGATTTTGCGCATTATGCACTTTGCCTCGGTATTGATTAGTCTATATTTATATTTCAGGTCATAGAGGATTATAAGTACCTAGGTACTTATATTGCGAATGTTTAGAGCTCCTGACAAGAGTTTTGAGTTTAAGCTTTTCATAAACAACGTTGTAAGGCACTTGTTAATTTGTGAAGTATTTAATATTCAACAATAATTTATATTAGGCAAAAAAATATAAAATTATCATTAATTTATGAACTGGAACAAATTTCATCCCTAAACTGGAGGCTAATTCATAGTAATATTATTATCGTTACTAAAGTCATAGTAACGATATTATTATACCTTTAATAAAAATATCTTCGCTACTCAAGTTTATTTTCTTTTTACAATAGTAGTAGTAATTCTAGTAACAATAATATAGGACATGCGTTACTAAAACCAACAGAACACCCAACCAACTCCTGGTCAGGGCCGAATCTACCTTATGGCTTTTTGGAGCCCAGGGCCTCGTGGATTCAAGGGGCCCCCAGATAAGTCAAGTTATATTTATAAATAGACGTATATAATGCGATTAAATGAAACAGATCGTAAGGTTTGGAGCCCTTTTTTTGACTGGAGTAAAATGCATTACATTTGTGGGTCTCACCCTCTCAAAATAAATACGTCCTAGTCACTCCGCGGAGAGGGTATACTCACTAAAAATCCCCCGGGTGTTGTTTGCCCTGCCGTTTGGTTTTGGGTGACCCGAGCACCAGTCTCGGCCATCGGGTATGCCCCCGGCAGCTCCCACGGATGTAAAGATCCGCGGGCTCTCCTGGACCCTCACCCTCATAAAAGGGTGATAGTCCAAGGTTTGCAGCACTGCGTATCTTGATTAGCCGGAGGACGAGATAACAACTTACCAACTAGCAGTAAAAAAACTGCAAGGAACTAGCACCACTACACAGAGACCACTCTATCCGACCCGCGACCGGAGAAGTGCGCCCGCGAACGCGACGCGTCCCTCCTCGTCCTCCCGAGCCTTAGTTTGCAAAGAACCACCGAGAGACCCGCGACCTGTATCGTAGAGCGACATAAAACTCCCCTAAAATACTAAAAGTCATAGGCCCTCAATCTCAGCGCCTGCGACCGCTCTTGAGCCGAGGTCCAAGCACCACAGGGGATGTTGCGCAGGTTGCTTAGTTTATAGTTTTTAAACCATTTATTAAGGCTGGAGCTCCGCTCGCCTTTATGCCCGGTGAAGTATCAAAAGCCTCAGGGCGTCCTAGATGACCCAGACGACGACCAAACCACTTAACAACTAGCAGTACAGAGACTGCAAGAAACTAGTACCCTACCCGTATACAGAGACCACACTATCCAACCCACTGGAGAAGAATGCATCCGAGAATGCGACGGGTCCCTCCTCACCCTCCCGACTCTTAGTTTGCAAAGTACCTTCCAATGCCCTCGTAGACCCCAAAGTTTGAGTGGCCCGCAAACAGTTACGTAGAGCGGCAGTTGCAAAAAACACCCATGAAAAACTGAACGTCGTAATATGAGAATGTGAGAAGTAAATCAAAGAATTTGCCGTAGGAAACTGCAGAAGGAAAGTATTTATTTACCAACCGTAAATATTTAAGAAACACTACGACATAAAACGTATACTATAATATCAATCAAATATTTTATTGTCTTTTTCCCCTATACTTTGAGTAATTAGGTGGGCCCGCCCCTAGGTAATATTAGCCCAGGGCCCCCTTAAGTCACAGTCGGCCCTGCTCCTGGTTTTTCAGAAAGTACTGTAAAGCCAAGTCGTGAGTGAATGCTGTTTCTGTCTACACCTTTGGAGAACTTACAGTCCTGTAGCTTAAATGTGTATGGTCTACGTTAAAACAATGATATTCAAGACAACAATATTTATTTAAATAATTCTGTTTCTTCAATATCTGCTGAGAACATGTTGTTATGTCGTACCTAGACAAATAACACGCAATTTATCCACTATACCTATATAGTTATCTATTAAACAGTGATTGAATCCTTGTCGACGGTGCCTGGATATTCTATTAATAGCCGCTAGCATTACTGCATTCTAGGTTTCTAGAACAACGGATCAATAGATGCACCGCGCGCACTCCCTCCTCGCGTTGCTACGGGCAACCTTCGTCCCTCATGTCCTTCATGTCCGGGAGCTACCCTTTTCTCTCGCGCTCAATAGATGGCGTTACCATGCTAGTTGTTTGTGTTTTGTTGTATTGTAATGTATATTCTAGTATACAATACGTTAGTGCATAGTTACGACCCTTGTTGTCACGTCATTTATCCTATAAATCCATTCAATTAAGGTATTAGCGGAGTCATGTCATGTCGGTTATTAGTTTTGTAGGTAGGTAGGTAGGTATATCAGATACCTTTGTTGTTTCTATGTAAGTTATATAACTTATCTAAGTACCTATTCCATTTTTCCTGGATATTGGTATCTACCTACAGTTTTAAACAACTTGCCATAGTCGCTTGGTAGATGAGTTGGATAACAACAGACTTAAAATAATATAACGAAATAAAACTACAGCACCGGCTCAGCAGATCTTTCGAAAAAACTTCAAAACATTTAGCGTTGCCATAACAACGCAGCATTGTATGTTGTTCGTTGGACGCTATTGTCAAATAAGGCTACGATTTCTATTGGCGTCGCTATGGCAACGTGACAATCCTGACGTCTTGCAAGTAATCTGCTCCTAAGCGTTGTTGGCTTTTTTACATTATCTTAATCATAAGATAGAAAACTCCAGTAACAAAATAAAAACCACCTGGGGAATAATAAATAAAGAAAGTGGCAAGACTTTTAACCGTCATAATCTGTTAGAAATAAAAGTCGATAAACTTACTAGTAATAAATCTGACGTGGCTCATGCATTTAATATTTTTTTCTCTGACTTACCAATAGCCACTACGCGTTCTTTAAATTCTTCAGCCAGTGAGGCTGAGCTACTTTTATGCAATAGCGTACCGGGATGTAATTCTTTATTCAAATTCAAACATGTTACTGTAACGGAAGTGATAAACGTAGTCAGGGGTTTTGATTCAAAGAATACCTAGAGGTCATTTATGGGGTATTTCAGTTAAAATCCTGAAAGAAATAATTAATATAGTAGCGCCTTGTCTAATGATTATTTTTAATGAATGTGTAGATACTTACTGGTACATTTCCTGACAAAATGAAGTACAGTAAAATCATACCCTTATTGAAATCAGGTTCGAAAGACGACCCAGCCAATTATAGACCAATCTCAATATTACCAGTGTGTAGTAAAATCTTTTTAAAAATAATACTTAATCAGCTCCTCAAGCATTTCAATTTTAAAAACCTCTTGCACGCGAATCAGTTTGGTTTTACTAAAGGTCGCTCAACTTTAGATGCTGGAGTCACTCTTATAAAATCTATATATGATGCGTGGGAGCAGTCGCAAAATGCCATCGGTGTATTCTGTGATCTTTCAAAGGCCTTCGATTGCGTTTAGCACGACTCTATCTTATTAAAATTACGTCACTATGGTATAAAGGACGATGCACTGGATATGATGTCTTCATACCTTTCTCAGAGAGTTCAGTGCGTTGATGTAGGTGGTGTAGTCTCGGAATCCTGTTAAGTTAGGTGTGCCACAAGGTTCCGTTCTGGGTCCTTTTTTATTCCTGGTATACATTAATGATTTGCCGTATTATTTGGAGAAATTGTGTAATATTGTACTCTTTGCTGATGACACTTCACTTATTTTTAAAGTGAAACGTAATATTGACGATTCCGATTTTATTAATTTTGCACTCACACATATAACCCATTGGTTTACTGTAAATAACTTGGCGCTAAACGCAAAAAAAAACGAAATGTATAAAATTTACTACGCCCAATGTTAAAAATACTGGACCTAATTTAATTCTCAATAATGAAGTGCTGGAAACTGTTAGCTCCACAGTATTCTTAGGTATAACGCTGGATACACATTTAAAATGGAATGCTTATGTGTCGAACTTGGCCAAAAAGTTGATCTCTGCTGCTTACGCTGTTAGGAAAGTTAGACAACTGACCAACGTAGAAACTGCACGTATTGTCTATTTTAGTTATTTCCACAGCATTTTATCATATGGAATTCTACTTTGGGGCAAATCTGCCGATATCCAAAGTATATTTATTTTACAGAAACGGGCGATTAGATCTATTTACCAACTAAGTGCCCGAACTTCCCTACGAGATTTGTTTAAAAATATTAATATATTAACGGTTGCTTCTCAATACATTTATGAAAATTTAATTCATATTAGACAAAATTTTAATCAATATCAAAAGAGAAGCGACGTGCACACAAGAAAAAAACACAAATTGTGTACATACTGATTACCACCGTCTGCAGAGAGTCCATTCTTCGTTTGTAGGGCTTAGTGAGCGTATGTATAACAAACTACCGGAATTAGTGCAAGAGTTACCACTCAATAAATTTAAAACTCATGTAAATAAATACTTCCTTAATGAAAAAAGGTTATTAAACAATAAATGAATATATTAATGATAAAACTGCATGGTGCTAGCGGTGTAACACAGGCAAACTTACATTATTTTATTGCCAATGTTATTATTGTATACTCTGATGTACTTCGGAACATGCTATGCTGAGTCTTTTTGAGAACTTTTTGCCTCTCCTTTTAAACGTGATTCCTCAAACGTTGCAGTGTGCTCGTCATGCTCCCATTGTTTGTCATTGCTTGCGTTGGCGATGTGAGTCGGGTCGCCTCCTTCCCTCTAATATGGCGAGGGAGGCGATGGCTGTGGGTGTTCACGAGTATGCTCACACGTCATACTCGTGAACGGGTGCTGCTTGCGGTGGCTGGTCGGCTTGCTGGTGGTTGTATTTGAGGTGGTTGTTAAAACATTAGTGTGTGACCGCTTAAGACGATACTTTTCTCACATGGCTTGTTCTTTGGTAATGTGTGTGGATGCGCCCTCCGTTTTCAAGTGCTAGAGGTTTATGAGGCTTTTGCGTGCTTTTTGCTTGAGGATTTTTAATCAGTATTTAGCTATATCTATGAAAACGTCTAGAGCGTGCATTAGCGCACATGCTTCACATTATACTTTAAATGAAATATTGTAAAGAAAACATATTATTATATTTAAAAAAAAATGGACATACTGTGATAAAAAAGATAACGAAAAAAAAAATCCCGGAGTTTCTTTCTCCCTTTGTTCTCCGGGTCGTCCACCTAGGTAGCTAGTGAAGGGTTGCAGGTTAGCTAGGGTAGCATTCTCGCCGGCGAGGACCGCGTTGTACCCCTACCCCTGCCCTGTGATCCAGCGCCTGTAGGCCTTATATCCTTAAATCTGACTTTGATATCAGTGGCACCTCTGGGTTGTGGTCCTAACCCCATAAAGGTGCCCCCAAGTGTGTGTCACTTAATTGTATGCTTTCAAATTTTTTAATGTAAATATGAACTTATTATGAGTAGAGGAATTAATGTCACACGAACAGATGGAGTACATTGTCTGTAATGTCCTACAATTAGCAGCACTTACAGGTTGCATTTGCTAGTTATAGTTACCTAAGTAGTTTTATTCATAGAATAAGAATAATAAGTAATAACCTATTAATTATATTTCTTTTTCATTGTGATTTTGACAAGTACAAGTGTATGTAAATACCAAAGTGCTGAATAAATTCATTATTTAATTTCATTATTTCCCGATGCCGCATGTCGCCGGTCAGAAATCTTGAAAAATAATATATTTTATACAAAAGGTTTAGGATATTGGGTTAAGGAGCGTTTGAATAATAAAGCGAGACTTATATAGGCCACAAAAGTAGTCTGAACGCATCATCTATATACCTAGGCACTAATATGATAAAGTTGTGAGGTGGTAGGGTTGGGTAATCTCTGCCTCCTAATATGGTGCTGGTGTTGGCCGCGGCGTACCGGTGGAGGTGTGAGGAGGCGCGCTCTGGTCGCGATTGACCCCTTCCCGGAGGACATTGCACGGTTGCGGACACGTACTTCCGTGTCCAACGCGTCCTTTTCGTGTCCAACTGGGGACACCGTCCTCGCGAGACCGGTGTCGCCAGTTGGACACGGAAAGGGAAAAACGCGTGGCGGACTGAGGTTTTTTAAATTCAAATCTTTATTGCTTTCATGGTAGGTAAATTAGGTCTTAAAAAATGTTCACATGGACCCTGTCGGGCACAGCTAAATAGGACAGAGGAATCATTTTTTTTTGTTTCTTAAGGAATTTTACTATTATAAGTTGTCTATTAAATATTCATCTACTTATGCAATAATAGGATTTGCTTTTTGGTAGAGTTTTAAATTTTTTTGTAAATACCTACCATCATTTTGGATTCTTTTATGATAATTTCTGGTAATTTAATACATATTTTTATGGACATAGCTAACGGACTAGTTAGTTGCATGAAAATTAAATCGAGATGTAGGTATATTAAATTTATCTTCATTCCGTAAAGAGTTTTTTATTTTCTATCTTGGACCGTCGCGCGTCGCTTCGTAAAAAGTTCTGATTGATTTTAACAAATTTGCAGGTTTCTAATATATAAATAGATGGTGATTCCGTCGTTTCGTGCAAATTGCGACGATCCGCGGAATCAAAACTTAACTTTTTTTTTTTGTAATTCGAATTAAAACCATCGTCACATTTATAAAAAGTGGAAGGCACTTTTATATTATAAAAAAAAAAAACAACAGGATGGTGATACAGTGTTGTATGAAAAAAATGGATGAAACGGATGGTAATGCAGAGGAGATGAATGAAAGATGTCACCATTTTATTGATAACTTCGTAATGAAGTTTTTTTGTGACAATTCGAAAAAGGAGATTTCTACGTATTTTTTTGCAATAAATTGAAAATTAAAATACATAAATTGTTGTTCAGGCCTTTAGCTATAATATTGCGTATAAGTTAATGTCATAATTTAGAATGTAGACAAATAAACATCGAAAGATCTGCCGAAGTCCCTAGTTGGAGACGGAGAGAAATTATTTTACAGAGATATTCATTTTTTTTTAAATAATTCATATAAAAATATGTAATATTAGCGATACGGGTATGCATGGGTAAATTCGTCTGGAATTGCTTTTTGCACGCAATCACGGAATGACCCTAAAGTTAAAATATTATGTTTGATAAAATGAGGCTAACATGATTCTGTACTATCTATATGGACAAGGATACGAATTAGGTTCGCCAATAGCCCCTCCGGAAATGCCTAGAGGCCGCGCCACGGAGCGGATTCCGGACGGTTATCATCTTAAAAAGTAGGCCAGACGCCAGTACTGCGACGTCACCTACAAATAGTAACAGGCCACGGTTGTTTAAGGCACTACCTGTGCAACGTGGTGCAGCCGGAGAGCCGGACACTCGGTGTCATCACTGTGACTGCGTCGATGACTCGGTGCAGCACACGGTGGTGGAGTGTCCGGCGTGGTCCGGCGAGCGTGCCGAGCTCGCCGGGGTGGTGGGATCCGACCTGCCAACCATCATCTCAAAGATAGTCGAGAGGCGATGGCCTCCTTCTGCGTGCGCGTCATGTCATGTCCCAGAAGGAGGCCGCGGAACGGGAGAGAGTTGACAGCGTGTTGGACTTCACCCGCTGCCTACCGTCCTTGGCTCGGCCTCGGGCTGCCAACCCATGAGAAGAAGGGACGCCCTTGTACACCCGGCATCCCTGTAATTGGCTAAATGGGCCGAGAGCCCGCGGCGCCAACTCGGCCTCTGGCCTCGCCGGAGGGTGTCCCGGAAAGCCACAAAGTACCCGGGACCCTCACCAACGGCGGACGGTAGAATACCCGTCGGGTATGGGTAGGGTCCTCTTCTCGCGGTATGATTAGCATAACGCTAGGATGGATATAGTTAGAGAACACTTTTTATGAGTTATAAATACGTTCTTTTCATAATTCGGTGTTTTAATAATGCGGTTATGAACCGGGAAATTGGTATTCAATTTTTCGACGTTATTTTGCAGCGTTTAGGTGTGCGTAAATTCAAATTCTTCGAGATTTTGTCATAAAACATGTTATAGCCACAGTGCCTTCTCTCAGTAGGAGATAGTACAGAATCTTATGCAAACGGATTAACAAAGATAATAAGAGAAGAAGATAATAATATGGTAACAACAAAAAGTGTTTAGGTCAGTGGTTGATTAGGAGGGGTTTTAATGTTACGAAATAGATATGATAACTTCAGGGCCGGATTTAGAATTCCGGAAGCCCCGGGGCTACAAAGGAGGAGAGGCCCCCTGGCCACAAATTAGTTTCTTTCTAAATGTGTAGAAAATTCGAAGTATGTGCCTACTTTTTAGGACGATTTAAATTCTGATATTTTACTGATCGTCTAAGTGAAGTTAGCAAGTAAAGATGAATAACCGTTACTACAATATTTAAGAACTGTTACATTAATCATGATTCTACAATAGTAGGTATATGTTATCTGTAAGTAAAGACACCGAAAAAATAAATAAAAGAAAAGTTGTAGAGTTTACTTGTCAGAATATGAAAGATTTTAAATCTCTATAGTAGGGGCCCCTCTATTGTGGAGGCCCCGGGGCAGTTGCCCTGGATGCCCTCCCTTAAATCCGGCCTTGGATAACTTTCTCTGTTTTGTCATAGTTCAGCGACAGTACCATGGCTTAAGAGTCTGCTTGCCTTTATGTAGGGTTAGTTTATAAATTGCGAGTTTTTGTTTATTTTATTATACATTAGTGCGCTTTGGGCACGATAGTGTCGTCGCGCAAGTGCAGTACGATGTTGGACAGAATCACAGATAGGAAAGCCAATCCGCCGATTACATAGCTTGCCGTCTAGTGGCATCGCGGAATGCCGGCATAAGATAGAGCGGAGGACGTATAATTTTCTCACCGTTAGTACTTGGGCTTCTGAGTACAACTGAGCTGTGGGGTAGTCCCTTTTACGGAAATACATCATTTTGAGGACAGCCCGCTGAGCTCGTTCCACCCTAAGCATAACTGTTTTGAAGGTACCGCCCCATACCGGAATCCAGTAAGTAATTATCGATACACATAGTGAACAGTATACTAGTGATGCTGTTTCAATATCGGCAACATGTCTGAGCTCTTTAAACAAATAAATTAGTTTACGAAGCCGGGAGAATAGAGTATCCGTATGGGTGCACCAATCCAGCCTCTCGTCGATATAAACACCTAGATATTTGATACTTGGGACCATGTCGAGACAATTACAATTGCAAGGAGAGGAGTCGTGACAAATATGTGCTATTATTTTATCCGAGTTCATTGGTGGTTTAGGTGAATTTGGTGGTTTAAACTGAATTACTTTGGTCTTTGACACATTAAGCGTCAGTAGATTATTGGAAATCAAGTCCATAATTATTTGCAAGGTAAGTTCAGTGGTTTGTTTAGCCCTGTCCCAGGTCACGTCGGATATCAATAGTGCTGTGTCGTCGGCAAAGGTAAAAATGTCACACTGGGAAAGGGAGAGTTGACAGAGGTCATTTATGTACATTTGAAAGAGCGTGGGACCCAAGATACTGCCCTGAGGTATACCATAGCTGATAAATTCTTCGTCACTGAGAACAGAATCAATTTTAACACATTGGCTACGCCCACTGAGATAATCTTTGTAAATATCAAGGGCCACACCACGCACTCCCATGTGCTCCATTTTGGCCACCTGTCTGGGAACAGACACCGTATCAAAGGCCTTATTCAGATCTAAAAAAATACCATAGCATTTAAGGCGACTATCCAATCTGTCAATTTTGCTGAAATCAGAGATAGCTTCTGTGGAAATTCTTGAACGAAATCCTTATTGATTATGAGCAATTTAATTTATTTTTACAAAGAAATTTTGTCAGATTGGTGTTGAGGATTCGTTCAAGTATTTTAGATAAGGAGCTAAGGACTGAAATTTGCCGATAATTGGAAACGTCATCCTTAGCATTGCCTTTGTACACTGGATGAACAATAGCACGCTTGAAAGCTTTTGGGAAAACACCCGAATTGATGGCACAGTTACAAATATGGGTAATGGGAGTAGCCAGAATGCAGCTAGATTGTTTAATTATACTTGCTGGGATGTTGTCCTACCCAACTGCACAATCATTACGTAGTCCATGAATAGTGCTTATTACAAGTGCTTCGTCAACCGGTGGAATAACTAAAGAGTTAACTGGAGATGGGGAACAAGATGAATAAACGGACGGTGTGACGGTAGAAAATTTTGATGCAAGGTTTTTTCCAATGTTAACAAAAAAAATATTGGCATTATTAGCAGATACGATAGGGGCGACGGAAGATTGTAGCAGGGCATTAGGCGAGTGCCTTTGTTGATTACTGTGTGTGATTGATTTGATTATTTTCCACGTAGCTCTCGGATTGTTATTTGCTTTTTTAAGTTCTGCTTTTCATAGGCTCGGTTTAGTTTTTTAAGTAGGCAATTACAAAAAATGCGGTACTTAAATATCGAGTAAAACTCCAGGCTTATTTAGTGAACTTTAAAAAAGCTCTCGTGTCAGTAACACCTTATGTCAATGCTCAAGGTTGATAATTAACGTAGCTGGAACGCGCCCGAAGGGTAGGGGTAGGGAAGGGGTATGGTAGAGGTAGGGTAGGGGTAGGGGTAGGGTAGGGGTAGGGTAGAGGTAGGTTAGGGGTAGGGTAGAGGTAGGTTAGGGGTAGGGTAGGGTTAGGGTAGGGTTAGGGTAGGGGTAGTGTAGGGGTAGGTTAGGGGTAGGGGTAGGGTAGGGTTAGGGTAGAGGGGTAGGGTAGAGGTAGGTTAGGGGTAGGGTAGGGGTAGGGTAGGGGTATGGTAGGGGTAGGGTAGAGTAGTGTAGGGGTAGGGTAGGGTAGGGGTAGGCTAGGGTAGGGGTAGATGTAGGACTCCGCATAAGCGAAGTCTCTCCGGGCCAGTTTATTTTATACAAATGTTTAGGTCTTTTATTTATCAATTGAGGCAGTACGAAGTCTGCCGGGTCAGCTAGTACATAGTATAAAACAAAGTCGCTCCCAGCTGTTTGTCTGTGCCCGTGTATGCTTACCTCTTTAAAACACGCAACGGATTTTGATGCGGGTTTTTTTTTAACCGATATTGACTCAAGAGAAAGGTTTATAATTATGTATAATACATCAGCATTACACCCGTGCCGGGGCGGGTCGCATAAGTATATATTGTACACAGTTATACTACAATATATTAACAAATTTAATTTCCTCTCCTCTCAAGTACTAGGTACTTACTTAAGTACTTGTTTTTGCGACCTATATCCTATATACGCAGGTAACTCACAGGTACAAAAATGAAAAAAAAAACACTCTTTAGACAAATACTTACCTAAAATGCGGTAAGCATTTGTAAAATACGGTAACATCGTATTAACAAATTTAATTTCATCTCCTCTCAAGTACTAGGTACTTACGTAAGTACTTATTTTTGCGACTTATATACGAAGGTAACTCACAGGTACAAAAATGAAAAAAAAAAAAACACTCTTTAGACAAATACTTACCTAAAATACGGTAAGTATTTGTCTAAAGAGTGATTTTTTATTACGAAAACATGAGTTAGTTGCGATATTTTTAAAATAATATTTTATGTTTTCTGTACACTGGAGCTTTGCCTTTGTTCCGGAGCCTATTAATAAAAGTCTTGCAAAAGTTCTTGAAGGTATTCCGCGACTTAGTAAACATTTGTGTATAAAACAAAATTTGTCGCCAGGTTCGGTTAGTCATGGGCCGGATTGCTCATGCGTACCCGGCCCCCGCCAACGGCGGATCGCAGGAGTGTCCGGGAGGTTTTAGTGGTGTAGGGTCCTCTCCTCGTGGTATGAGTTAAGCATACCACGCTATGGAGAGGGCGAGTCCCACATATCCCACCGCCAGCGCGCGAATACGCTGCAGCGGCGGTGGTAATGCGTCAATGCATTTAACCCCGGACAACAAAAAAAAAAAAAGCTTCTGTTAGTCATGGAGTCAAAACACTCTACGGTTCTATGAGTAACCTAACCAACAAGCAGCGGTTAAGGTAGTAAACATATATAACATACAAGAAAAATTAAATAAAAAGTAGATATCTTAAATACATAATTAAATAATTTAAATACGTTACATACATAAAGACAGTCACGACATTAAAGAAATGCGGCCGTAGCCCAATGGCTAGGGGCGTCCGACTTGTAATCTTGAGGTCGCCGGTTCGAACCCCACCCATTGCACTAGGTACCGACGTGAACCCACAAGCATTTTAGTTTAGCACGAGGGGTTAACAAAAATACAAGTATAGACAGCAAAACTATGCTAGAAATCAATTAAAAAAAAAAAAGAATCTTTCAATTTGTGGTACGTAGGTAACGTAGGGGGCTAATTACTATGACTTTGATAAAAATGTCTTTGGTACTCAGCGTGTACTTACTGATTATGCACGCAAAGTATATGTTAAATAGGTATGCCAATTTATTAAGTAAATGTAGCTTCAATAATAATAATATATTATCAATGAAGTTCAAAGGAAATATGTTATAGTCCGAGAGCTGGCACAAATTATTGCGTAGGTATTTGGGGCAAGCTGAAAACTTGTCATATTCCTCTCCTACTCAGGGCTGCCACCTTTTTATATTTTTTATATAGTACTTTTTACAAAAAGTTGCTAAATATAAAGTGCTTTTGGGAAATTCAGGAAAAAATGTACACATTTAAGAGTAGGCATGCTGAGCATTTTACATACAGTGCCGGATTAAGATTCGGTCCGGAGGACAGAGGAGTTTTTTTTATGCCTCACCCTGTTGTTAAGTGTCATATAAGTGAATATCGTTATGTAATTTATCCCCAAGGATGCCCCAAATACAAACGTTTGGCTATTAAGTAGGTATCATACTTATCAATAATGCTCCAAAGTTTGTATCTACCTATTTTCATATCTCTTATTCAAAATAAAGACTTGCCAGAACTACTACGTAGGGCTCCACACATAGTAAGCCATTGTTTAAACTTAATTTACCTACTTCATTATCACCATCATTATAACGTCCACTGTAGAGCATGGAACCCGAGGGATGATTTTTGCCATAGATATACGCTTGTTATAAAATGATGTTATAACAATCGGGACCATCGGCTTTACATGCTTTCCGAGGCACAGAAAGTAGTCCCTCAACCAGCCAGACCCGGAAAGAAATCTTAGAATTTACACAAAGATTTCTGGTATGGGGTCGTAGCAGGTCGTGGGTAAAGATGGCTTAACAAACTTTCTGTATGGATTTGAAAACTTGCTGTGTTTACTTGTAGTTTACATACCTATATTTCTTTAAATTTCAAAAACGTGAAATCTCTTTATTTATATAGGATTTTTCAAAGAGTTTTTAAAAATATATTTCAACCCTAGCATCATTACCAACGTCAAACTTTATAAAGTGCTGTAGGTGCGTCGAATATTGATAGGGTATTTTTTAATACCACTTCAAACAAATACTGCACATGAAGGTAAACGTTGCAACGTCAATATTTCGTTACCGTTTGTATATTGTAAACTAGCTGTGCCTCGCGGTTTTACCCGCGTTACTCTGCTCCAGTGAGTCGGAGCGTGATTTTTTGTAGCGCATATGTTAATCGAGCTTATTAACTATCCCCGTGCAAAGTTTCAGCTAAATCCATTCAGTAGTTTTTGCGTGAAAGAGTAAGAAACATACATACAACATACAAACTTTCGCAATTGTAATATTACTCGCGCATTATGTTAAAATTATACATATAAAACTTCTTTTCGAATCACTTAATCTATTTAAAAAGACCGCACCAAAATGCGTTACGTCGTTTTTTTTAAATCTAAGCATACATAGGTACAGACAGACATACAGGGGGAAACAACTTTGTTTAATACTATGTAGTGAGTGAAGTAGGATAGCACTGTTATAGAACTAAAGCATAAAGTGCCTGTTATATAGGTACCTACTCTACGTACCCTGTAGCGTTGATTATCGATGACAATTTGTATTGTTTTATTTATAACAAATTATTAGATATCTGATTATCTTATCTTATACATATGTACGTTACAGGTTTTCTTTTGGAAAATAACAAAACACTTCAATGCAGGTGATGTATACTTATTTACTTTAACATCATTTTATATAAGTAGGTAGATATATTAGGTAAGTAGATGGCTAAATGCTGCTCTTTGCATAGAAATTATATCTACGTACGTAGTCGCGGGCAACAGCTATTAACATTATATTTCACGGTAACAAAATATTGTACACTATACACCGATATGCAGATCCCAGATAGTATTGATCTTTCGAAAATAGGTTACCTACATAAGAGCAGTTCTCCGTATTTTATATTTTAACTAAATAAAGACACTGATTTATAAATCATGTGTCGGTATAGGTACTGTACTACTTACTCAGAGACAACCTCCGTGACACTGTCGTAGTCATGAGTTCGATCCCCACACCGGACAAGAAATCTTTGTGCAAATTCGAAGATTTCTTTTCGGGTCTGGTTAGTTGAGGGACTATCCTCCGTGCCTCGGAAACACGTTAAGCCGTTGACCCCAATTTTGTTAACATCATCTATAAGAAGCGTATACCAGGGAACGGGCAGCAGCGTTTCCTTGTGTATTACAACACAATACTGCGATCACCAAACCACCTGCCAAACGTAAAGACTATAGCAAAAATCCTTCCTCGGGAGGAGGCCCATGTTCAGCAGTGGACGTTATACGGGCTGATGATGATGACTCGGGTAGCTACTGTAATTGTCAAATTTCAGTTTTGATGACCGCGCTTATGCTTCGTATTTGCGGTATGAAATGCTCTCTAATACACAAATAGCTTATTGATTGAACCTAATCCATTTCACCACAATTTTCACAATAAATCGCCAACGCAATTTTAAAGGTCAAAGCATCATAGATGAAATGCGTAGGCACTACTTTGTAGGTACTTACTTACATTATGCAACATTTCAAAGCTGAGTCTAGATTTCACCCAGCTTCCCATCTCCGAAATAGTACTTTCTCCATTGACGTCAGAGACGGAGGCAGACACAGAGGCGCCAGCACCATCGATTGACAGCTCCATTCAATGCTGGCCCCACTCCACCCCGTCTTCAAGGCTTATGACACCAAAACCACGTTGACCTTCCAAATCTCGCCGCGTTTCAGTAGACTGTAATAACAGTGGTTACAAGTAACAATGGTTTAATGAAAGTTAACTTGACTTATGGATTTTACTGTCTTTCTTGTTATTCAAGTAAATATAAGATTAGAGTAGGTAGTAGATAGTTACATGTAAATTTTAAATTCTGTTAATTTTATTTCGCTATTTTATATACATAGATATAATCACGCCTTTCGTGATTATATGTCCTGCTACGATCCTTACACACTCCCTTCGCCTCGTCCACGTTCATTCATCTGGTCATACACGCACGCCGGTTGCGAGTACTACGCACCTGACCTTTCTGGAGAACATCACCTATGAGGTCAGCTATTTTATATACCGTAACTAATTTAAAGGACTATAAAAACATTATACCTTTACCAGACTTTAGTTATTAAATTAATGATCAATATGTTTTGCAACAAATCTATGTTTAGTAGTTCACTGACCGAAGCTTTTCCATTTTTATAATATCGCTTTGTGAGTACCTACATAATATATTGTTATTTTTAAGTTAGGTGCAGATAGAAATAATGTAAAAAGAATCTTCTTAGAATCAATCTTTAGATGATAAGTTGATAACCAAATACCAATCCGTATTGGATTCGTGTAGGGTTGATGGTTATGGCAGTGGTTTCTGAGACCTGTTGTTATGGGTTCGATTCTCACCTGGGACAATTATTTGTGTGTATTACGAATAGTTGTTCTGAGTCGGGTGTGCTATTTGTCCGTCTCCCGTAACACACAATTTTTTACCCTACTTGAAAAAAAAAACTCTACCCTCATCACGCTCTTATTAATAAAATGTTTTGTCCTGACGGATCATCGTACAGCATGAACCGCTGATCGTAGAGTCCTGAAACTTAAAAGTGGTATTTAAATCAAATCATTTATTCTCATAAAAGACAAAAGCCACTTACATGAGAATAGGTATAACATTTTTATAGACATCTTATATTATGTAACCGTCACCGAAAAATATAAATATTATAAAAAATATAGTAAAAAAAGTTTTAATTTTTATACTAAGGTATGTTTAGTCAACAACAGGTAGGTTGGTATGATTAGTTGTAAGAATTTAGGTTAAGTTTTTCGAGAATTTAGTTGGGTAGGTAATGAATGTATGAGTTCTAATGGTTCTAGTTAATAGACATTTAGAGCAAGTTGTAATAGTTTAAGTTTTATGTTAGTTATACTGATTTTGAATAATATGTGTAAATAGCAGGTATTCTATACATTTATGACGTAGACATCGGACAACAATAGATTTTTAAAAGTTTCCACTGCTTAAAGAACGAAACGCCCTTCATCCTTTTAGAGGTGGCACAGTTTGCGAAGTAAAATGGAAACCTACCAAGTCGCGGGCAACAGACTTTTTATGTTACATTGATGTAGTGAATATAACATCATGGACCTTTTCCACGAAGTTTCCGCTCACTAACTTATGCTCCATCGAAATTTATGTTAGACTAGGGTTTTAGAATCACGCTAATCATCAGGTGACAGTCAGTCTGAAAGTCAGCGCATATTGGGATAATCATCAGCTTGATTATAATACCAGCCCAAGTCAAATATCAGTAGGTAAGAGAAAAATATATTTTTTTTTACGATGACCGCGTCTATTCTACTTCCTTTTTCCATTGATTTTGATTGATGAGTCATTATTTTTATGCCTGCACTTTAGTTTCTCTACCCATAAACATAATATAAACTACAGGTAGTTCTACCTTAACTGAAATATATCAATAATTTAATATATAGTTCAGGAAAGTAATAATGAATGATCTCGGAGTTTCTTATAGTCTTTCTTCTCCGGGTGTCACAACGTAAGTAGATAGAGAAAGACTCGTAGGAAGCTAGGATAGGGTCCGGTCGTCCTTGCAAGGCGAGGCTCGCGACGCGTTCCATGCTTCTGACCGAATCCCAGCCCACGCTGGTTGATTCTAATTATATTTATAATACGCGACTATCACATGCCACATTGATAGATTATAATAGATTTAAATTCTATTTAATAACATGACTGTTGAAATGTATACTAATTAATTAGTCAAGATATTTTTTTTTTTACTCTTTTCTATTTTTATCATTGTATTTGACTTATAATAAGTACGATCGATTCGTCTACATTATCAATAAACGTTTTAATTTTCATTTCATTTTCAATATTTAGATTCAATGCAAAAGTGTGGATTAAGCAAACTGCTATTTGTTATTTTAAGTGGCTTCCGGTACTGAGAGTCAATTACACATTGTTGCCATCTCATTGTGACTAACATGAGTAATAAGTGTATGCTATTTAATATTTTTAGGATTCTCTACTATAAGAAGTAAAACTGTATCAACATGATTTCTTTGTAGTTGTTTGTTGTTGCATTTAGTACAGTGCGCGGACCACTCCATTTCATGTTCTTTCAGGGACCACGCCCTGAAAGAACATGAAATGGACCGTAAAGCATTAAGAAAAATATTTTTCAGCAGTAAAAAATTTATTTACTGAAAAGTTGTTGAATAGTGCTGAGTTAAAAGTCCATGGCTAGACATTTATATTTAGTAAAATGGTACTTCGTCGCTTATATGTAAAGAACCTCTGATTTCGGATAAAACAAAATTCTCGCCAATTCGTACCAACTGTAATATTACGATGCAAATCATTACATAGTATAAAACAAAGTCGCTTCCCGCTGTCTGTCTGTACCTATATGCTTAGATCTTTGAAACTACGCAACGGATTATGATGCGTTTTTTTTAGTACGAGTAGATAGAGTGATTCACGAGGAAGGTTTATATGTATAATAGGTAAATCAGCAATACAGCCGTGCGGAGCAGGGGCGGGTTTCTAGTTTAATATAAAGCTTATATACATTACTAGCTGCGCCCCACGGTTTTACTCGCGTAACTTTGCTCCAGTAAGTTAAAGCGTGATGTTTTGTAGCCAATAAACATAATTATAGTATAGTATATAACATATAGTTTACAAGCTTGAGTAACAAACAGATCCAGCTTGTTGACTATTCCCGTGCAAACTTTCAGCCAAATCTGTTCGATAGTTTATGCGATTTTTTTACTCTAAAATTTTCGCGTTTAACATATATTAACAATACAGCGGTAGGTAGGTAGGTACTCATCCTTACTAATGTTTATTAAGGATGAGTACATACCGCTGTATTTTCACTTTTAAATGATATAAAGATAGCAGAAAATGTTGAATATCTCTCTTGTTTTAGATCAAATTAATATCATATCTTCGATATTAATATTAAAAAGTGAGTGGTTTGTGAGTTTTTATGTTCGGGGTATTCTCCGACGCTACTGATCCGATGTTCGAGTTCGAGTCAGATCCGATGTCCGAGTTGGAAAACTTTCGATGGTAAGTTATTAAGGACTAACACTAGCTATGTTATAAGATGATGTTCCAAGGGAAACTTGACCTACAAGGGTAAACTGGGACAGCCATTACTAATAAACCATGTAGGTAATTAATGATTTATTATCATCAAGTTACCTACTCATCCAAATCATAATCATTAGTCTCTCAGCAGCGTAATTTATAGAGCCGTAACAATAAATACGGTACTTCCAAAATATATGCTGTCCCTTTAACGGATGATAGCGTCATATACACTGGTAACTAGTGATAACATTAGTAAAGCAATATGTATGAAATAATGTTGTCAATATATTTTACAATGCAAGAAATAAAGTAATTTTTAAAACATTTTTCTTGTTAATAAACCCATCCCCCAATACCTACTAGCTGTTCTATCTGCACCACCCGAAGAATTGCAGAATAAGAGAAGAATCACCTCGCGCTACTAAAAATAAACTTACGTTCAATTTTTATTAGACAAAGGAGATTGCCCAGGAGCAGTACTCTTGATAAATGACTTGTGTCTTAAAACCTTGAACGGCATGAAATATCTAAAATCAAAATATATTTTTTAAAAAGACTTTAATTGATATTTATATTGGGATAGTTTTTTTAACAATAATTAGTACTTTTATTTTTCCGTCGTTATAGTACGCCATTTTTTACTATCGGCTGTC
This sequence comes from Nycteola revayana, assembly GCA_947037095.2. Lineage (NCBI taxonomy): Eukaryota > Metazoa > Arthropoda > Insecta > Lepidoptera > Nolidae > Nycteola > Nycteola revayana. The sequence continues at coordinate 26,286,692 of OX344842.1, read as the reverse complement.
AATTCTAGGCTAGGGATGTCCATTTTTTCTATTGCGGGTAATGTGCGTACCAACCTACATAAAATAAAATGATATCGATTTTGTATTGATTGTTCAATCTATTATTGTAAAGTAATAACAGAGTTCTATATCACATGTTTTTGCTGGTATTTTTAATATCAGTGGTTGTAAACGGTGGCATCGGTGCCAAGTTGTATTCGTAAAATACCACTGGCTGGTTTACGGAAATCGATCTTTCATCAGTATGGGTGCAACCTTATTTGACATTTATTGAGCGTCTGTCTGTCATATTTTTGCAATACAATACCTACAGTTATTTCTGTTGTTTTTGTTACGTTGTGCTTCGAGTCGAGCCTTTTACCACCTGACAGAGCTAAACCGTTACAGATTTTACACAAATGTGCTTCAAAGACACCAAGCTCACCCGTAAACCAATTCAGACCCTTTTAAATAGTTTTTTTGAACTAATTTTTGGTCGAACATAACCTCAATACTTATAGTAATTTCTTTTTTGTAAATATCTCGAAAATGCCATTGTAGATTGTGTTAAATCTTTTGAGGTAGTATTTAGACATGCCATCGAGTATTTTAAAGATGATTTGATGAAGACACAAAAATGTTGAATTGAGTACATTTGTCCATAGCGCCGTGGGCATTATCCTTTGAAAGTTAGTTTTTTTTTGTACTTAATACTATTTATCGGTAATAGGTGTGAGTATGGAAGATATGTTTTTTAGCCCTGAGGCTTTTGCCACTTCACCGGGCAAATAGACGAGCAGAGCTCCAGCCTAGATGGAAGAGATGTCTAATAGAGAAAAATCGAAGGGGATGGCATATTGCGCCGAACGCAAACAATATGAGCAGGATATATAGGATGATGACATTTTGGTAATATAAAATTAACTAGGTGCTCGCGTGCGGTTTCATCCGCGTATCTCCCATTCCCGTGGTAATCTAGTTGTTTCGGACCAAATTAACCGTAATTTTGGAATCAGTATCACGAAAACTGACGAAGTTTCACATAAACCCTCATTTTATTTGAGAGTACATAATGTAAGTTTGGAATCGATAGCTTTAAAAATAAAGGGTTGTTTAGAAAAATAATTAAGTATCTACATTTTAATTTATAGATATATTATATTTTCTAGTAATATGAAAACTATACTATCAAAACTATAGAAATTTCATACAAACATCGACACCCTTCTTAGTGAGCACCTATGTACTAAAAGGAACCCCTATGCAAAATTTGAGACTCCTCCTTGTAGTTTCTGAGACTTCGTGATGAGTGAGTAAGTGAATGAATGACCTTTCGCTTTTATATATATATATATATATATAGATAGATTATTTTACAGAAATGTATTCAGTAGCGTAATCACTACACATAACATATATTCAGTTGTCAAAGGGATGGTATATATTTTGGAAGCACCTTATATAATTAATTAATGACTGCACTGGTAGCTCTGTAATTACGTTAGCTGTTTCTGAGACTAGAGGGCCTACACAAAGCGCCAATACGGCTACCGTACGTACCATTTTAAAGTGGCTTCCTGTTAGCGTTATTGATATCGAAAAAAAAGGGGCAAAAACATCATTTTTGTTTAATGGGAGCCCCCCTTAAATATTTATTTTATTTTATTTTTAGTAATCGTTGTTATAACGGCAACAAAAATACACCGTTCTTGAAACACAGTCTGGTCACAGACAGACAGACAGCGAAGTCTTAGTATTAGGGACCCGTTTTTACCTTTCGGGTACGGAACCCTAAAAATCACGGGTATTAGTTTGTTGATTCTTCTTCGAAGCGAGCGATTAGATCTTTCGGATTTCGGTATCATAAAAAATGTAAATGTTAAAATATTAACATTCGATTCACTATTTCAAAAGATATGTGCAAATGATTGGAATTCTTTAAACAAACGAAAAAGGATTAATATACCTATACAAAAAGGTCCATAGATGTTCTGATCTGATGATACGTAACTATTACTTAATAAAATAAAATGTCAGATAAAAATTATCAGAGGAGTACATTTTAAATTACAATTACAATTTCATATAAAATTGTCACAGATAATCTTACGTTGACAAGGAATGAATTTAAATAAAAGCAGGATCGCTATTCACAAAGTTTCAGCTTTGAGTCTTTGAATGCAGGCTAATAAAATGAATAGCTCTCGGAAAATTGTATATTACTGGACATTTTTATTTTTTTATTTTTATTAGAAATAGGTTAACGTTTGACTACACCCTGCCTGATGTTAAGCATCGGAATAGCCTAGGATGGAGCACGCTTACCTAGAAGGAACCGGTTTACTCTTGATTTGAAGAGAACAGGCAAGGAGTTTTACATCTTCGCAGTACGTACGAAAAACGTGGACTCGAAGCGCTTCGTACGTATTTTGGGAATATCGACTGATGGTGCCTATCCGAGTGTCTCGTTGTCCGATAGGAGAAAGGTTGTCCGATAAAAAACCGACAAGATGGCAACTCTTCGTCGGTGCTCAAGGCTTTGCAGATGAGACTTGGTCAGAGCTACGAACAGTACTCCATACATGCTCTAACTTGGGCTTTGTATAAAGTGAGCAGCTGATTTGGTGTGAAGTACTTTCTCACCTTCAAGAGGATGCCAAGCTTTTTGGAGGCTTTTTGGGCCTTCGACTCAATATATGAGCCAAAATTTAGAGTCGATGAAAGAGCGACGACTAACAGCTCAAGCTTGTCAGTTAACTGCACGGATACATCTCGGAAAGAAGGAGACAATCGAAACGGCCTCTTCTTTGCGGAGATCAAACACGCCTGGGTTTTACTAGCGTTAAAATGTACCAGGTTGGCATCGCCCCAATCGGAAACTGCCTGCCTTAAGGGACAAGTTTAACCGTTCAACCATGGCCTCTCTGAGCAACTCTATATCCGGCCCGCTGGCCCGCGCATTGGTAGTGTAGCTCTCCACGACCGTGCTGTCGTCTGCATACCCAAAGGTACCGGGCTTCAGCAGATCGTTGATATGCAGCAGGAAAAGCGTCGCAGAGAGTACAGACCCCTGAGGAACACCGGCATTGACAGCCATTTGCTCAGACAAGTAGCCGTCAATGACCACTCGTAATGACCGATCCCTCAGGAAATCTGAAATCCAAGCGCAAAATGCAGCAGGTAGACCGTATGCAAGAAGCTTGCCAATAAGGCTATCGTGCCAAACCCTATCAAAGGCCTTCGAGATGTCCAGAGAAACGGCAAGCACTTCCCCGTGTCTCTCGATGGACTCACTCCAGATGTAGGTAGCGTACGCTAGAAGATCCCCAGTGGACCGGTTTCGGCGGAAACCGTATTGTCGGTCGTTGAGGAGGTTGTTAGCTTCTAGGTACGCCAGAAACCTGGTATTGATAACACGCTCCATGCTTTTGCAGGTCTTTTTATGGAGGTGATGGAGATAGGCCTGTAGTTTGAAGGGTCAGCACGACTACCTTTTGGGCACGGGTTGCACATTTGCTAGTTTCCAAGACTTCGGCACCAGTCCAGTCTCTGGAGAGAGACGAAAAGGCGTGTTAAGACAGTAGTCAACTCGGGTGCGCATGTCCTCAACATTATGGCAGATATACTATCAGGGCCACTGGCTTTATTCACGTCAAGATTACGAAGCGTTTTGCGAACGTCCTTTTGGCGAGTGTGAATGTCATTCATAACTATCTCGCTTCCTGGAACGTTAGGAGGAATCGCTTTTCCAGCATCTAGACGTGAAGATTCCGCAAACAGAGAAGCAAACAAGTTGTCTTTCTCTTCAGCAGTGTGAGCCAGTGTTCCATCAGGCTTCTGCAGTGGAGGCAGTGAGGGGCGGCAGAAGTTCGCTTCGACTGATTTAGCTAGGGACCAAAACGCTTTACTACCCGCGGGGTACGAAGCCAGTTTGGTCCCTATTCGGCTAATATGGTCAAAGCGAGCCTTCTGTAGGGCCTTTTTGCAGGACTTGGCAGCCTTGTTAAAAATTATCTTCTTTGCGTGTATATCCTTTGCCTTGCGCCTACGAGCATCGACCCAAGCCAGGTATGCCTGATGTTTGCGCGCCTCAGCGCGTCCACATTCAGCCCCGAACCATGGGCGATCTCTGCCAGACGACGGTACGTCAATGAACGGAATAAAATATTCCATCTCTCATCATAGCACATCGGTCACAGCATTGGCGCAGGTGATCCTTCCACCAGAAGAGAAGCAGACTGGTTGCCAAGGATAAGATGCAAAGAAGGACCGCATCTCATCCCAATCTGCTGACTTGTATCGTCACATCCGCCATATGTCTTTTGGGCAGGGATCGGGCGGGGAGTAGACAGATACAGATTTCACCAGACAATGGTCGGAACTACCTAAAGGTGAAGAGACCGACACTGAGTAGCGGTCTGGATCAGTTGTCAGCAGAAGGTCCAAGCAATAGGCTGTATGCGAGTCACCGTCTGGTATCCGTGTAGCTCCTTGGACCATCTGGGTAAGATTTAACGCTAGAAAGCTTACGCGTCTCTCTCCCAGCGTGGTCGGTGTCCCGGTATGGGAACAGCCAATCCTGGTGATGGCCATTAAAATCCCCCAGTAAAACCATTTGAGCGGATGGGTACTTATGTTGAGCTACGTCTGCCACCTCACAGAGATATTCAGCCAGCCGAGTTGTCTCCCTAATGTAGGTAATTCAGGAAATATACAAATGGTAACTAACTGCAAAATATATGGGAGTTATTTTCAAGAAAGTGGGCTTTGTTGAGAAAATATAAAATTAAAAATATCTATTAGTAAAAAATATACAAAAAACAAAACAAAATGGCAGATCAGATGTCAATCTATTTATCATATCAATACTCATTTTTAAATTAGGTACCTACTTAGGGCAAATTTTGAACACTTCAGAAACTTCTAATTATTGAAATCAATGTTAAAGCTCTGCGATGTGAGACAAACAAAAGGCGGGAGGGGCGGGGGATGTGACGTCGCACTAAGGACATTGTTTCACTAATATGACCAGGAGGATAATTATGTTACGATATTACTATGTTTTTGAAAAAAATCGTCTCCGCTTGTTTAGCCCCCAGCTATTGCAAAGATCTCAAGGGGCTTAACAATCATGAAATTCGTGTAACGTCCTTTACAGATGGCCAAAACCAATTTCAATTTGCGCTTTGACAGAATTTCTGTACAACAAATGAAATTAAAATGTATTCCTTTATGCATGTCTGATTTGATTTTGCAGCATCTAGCACAGCATGAGTTTATCCTTCACCATACCTTGTATTTAAATTATTATATCACCTTAACAATGCAGTGTATGAAATTCGTTTCCTAGTAAGTAATCATTAATTAACTACAATTGTTGTGTCACTTTTAATTTGTATTTGTGATGTACATTGCGCAATTTCTTGTCCAATTAGTTTACAAGCCTTTTATATTTAGTACTTTAATCAGCTTTTTATTTAAAAAACTGCCCTTCCCACGTATTTTAGTTTTTCGCATGGCATTAACGGGCTTTGTAGGTAGTCAAGGAATCTTATTATAAATAGCTAAAAAAGCCTTAGGTACTAATGTATAAATGAATGATTTATTTCAATATATCGTCTTATATGTTTACTCGCTGCAAACGGAAATACTTATATATTATACTAGCTGCGCCCCGCGGTTTTACCCGCGTTACTCTTATCCAGTGGGTCGGGGCGTGATTTTTAGCCTATATCTTTATTATTATTATTATTTGTGATCAGGCAAGCAGTTGATTCAACTGGTAAGTGCCTGTATCCTGCTCTTCTCCACTAGTTTCTATTGCAGCTGAGATGATTGTCGAGTCTATCTAACTAACTATACCCGTGCTAAGTTTTAGCGAGATCCATTCAGTAGTTTTTGCGTTAAAGACGGACAAACAAACAGACACACACATACACTTTCCCATTTATAATATTAGTAACGATAATATGACTTGATTTAGATTAATTATTTAATAGTTTCGCTATTTTAAATGGCCACGAAAACTAATCGTATTAGGTTAGGTACGTCTATTGACTAGTTTTTGGAGGATCATTAAGTTTCCACTGTACTGCAAAGATTACGGTGAGATGTCTATTCTTTGCTTCTGCGATGACTATCGAAACGAGGGCTCGGCCTCAGGTCAGCAACTAACCGAAATGTAACTAGGTCAGCTAGTGACCTATAGGAGTCCTATATTTAGTAATATACTAATGCCCGAAACCGCGATCGCCAAGCCCTCTAAAGATGCTCAACAAAGACATCGGATGGGTTTTTTTTTCCGACGGACATATTTAATTAGCCCTGAGGATTTTGCTACTTCACCGGGCATAATGGCGAGCAGAGCTCCAGCCTTAATAATTGGCTTAAAAATACAAACCAAGCAACCTGCGCAAGAGGGCTTGGACCTCGGCTCAGGGCGGTCGCTGGCGATGAGATTGAGGGATTATGACTTTTAGTATTTTAGGGGAGTTTTGTGCAACTGTCGCTCTACTGTACAGTTCGCGGGCCTCTCGGACTTCGGGTCCACGAAGGCATCGGATGGTTCTTTGCAAACTAAAGGCCAGGAGGACGAGGGGGGAATGACCCACGATGCCTAGATGAAACACCAAAAACTTCATCAACTTCGGCTTGGAACTTTTACCTTATTTTTTTCGGGAGAAAATTTCTAGTACTAAGCACGCCTACTCGCGACCTTAATAGTTGCAGACATATCAATTATTCATTGAAATTAATCAGTAGATTTTATAAATACATTTGAATAGAGGCCAGCGTATTGCGACGATGGAATCGTCGAGACCTTTCAGGAATATTACAAGACGATACTATAACGACATTCAGAGTTCAAGTTACTTAACCACACTCATTCACAGTCCATTTAAACTGGTTTACTGATTGATCCGATTTCAATATGTACCTACTATGCCTTTAGTGATTCTGTCATGGTACTGTTACAGTTACTTGTTTTAATAATACAGTATAGTTTTTACATAAATGAATATAATGTAAGGACCTAAGTTAATTTTTACTGATTACTTTATATTCCAACTTAAAATACTGGAAAATTGGAGAGAAGTATGCAAGTTCACGAGTAAAAGTCGGCTTAATTCACCTTCCTTCTCGGCATATCATCGCAATTACAACGCAGTATCACGATTTTCGGTAAGAATTTTCGAGACCGAATTTCATACAAAGGCCTATCTGAAACAAGGGAACTAAGAACAAGGTGGTACAAAAATCGTAGTTCGGGGCCTGCGACCCTTGCCTGAAAGTAATTGGACATGCCCATCTGAGTATGTTACGCCGGATCGTATCGATGAGGCCGCGCTGAAACCGGCAGTAGAATAACCCCACTGAGTTTGTTTCGCCGGGTCTTCTCAGTTGGGGCGTATTGGATCCGGTGGTAGCACTAAAGCTACGAGATACTTGTGGTCCGTCTAAATAATAACATACTTAAAGGACAGAACTTAGATTTAATAATCTTTATATATATAATTCTTCTGTGAGTGTGTATGTCACTGAACTTCTCTCAAACGACTGGACCGATTTTGATGAAATTTTTTGTGTGTGTTCAAGGGGATCTGGGAATGGTTTAGATTCACAATTTTGTCCGCTGGACAATGTTTTTTTAATTAATTTTTAATTTATTAGTAGTTGCCTGAAAACCCCTTAAAACAGCCTTTTTCTTTTTCCCATTACTTTTTCTAACTAAAATGTAGAGTCAATTTGAGCTTTATTTTTTTGCTAAGATTTTTTAGGGTAGGTGTAGGGTAGGGTAGGGGTAGATTAGGGGTAGGTGTAGGGTAGGGGTAGGGTAGAGGTAGGGTAGGGGTAGTGTAGGGTAGGGGTAGTGTAGGGTAGGGGTAGTGTAGGGTAGGGGTAGTGTAGGGTGGGGGTAGTGTAGGGTAGGGGTAGTGTAGGGGTAGGAGTACCGCATAAACGAAGTCTCTACGGCCCAGTTTATTTTATACAAATGTTTAGGTCTTTTATGTATCGATTGAGGCAGTACGAAGTCTGACTGGTCAGCTAGTATAGATATAAAAATAATATTGTATTTTCATACCTGACAGCTTTTAGGCTAAAGCTATATTAACTATCATAGAAAGGGGCCGTCCATTAATCACGTGATCTTTTTTAAAGCCTTTTTTGATCCCCCTTCCCCTTTGTGATACATGGTGAGGTTTAAGACTACCCAAACATCACATGTATTTTTAGTATCTAATAAAAGATTAATTTTTTTAGAATATTATTTTTAAAATTATTTCCCGTTGCTTAGTTATAGAATGAGAAGTATCATCACGTGGCCATGAAGAAATGTGTGGCTAGATTTATAATATCCCAAAAATAAATATACACGTGATATCTTACTACACCCCCCTCTCCCCACTTGTGACATTTTGTGATTTTATCAAATCCCTCCCCCCCCTTTCAAGCTTCACGTGATTGATGGACGGCCCCAAAGTAGCAATCATCATTTCAGCCGTTGGACATAGGCCTCCCTCATAGATCTCCAGTTGTTGCGGTTAGAAGCGGCCTGCATCCACCGTGATCCTGCGGCTTTAACCAGATCGTCCGTCCATCTAGTAGGTGGACGTCCTACGCTACGCTTGCCGATCCGCGGTCTCCATTCGAGAACTTTTCGGCTCCAACGGCCATCTGTTCTCCGTGCTATATGGCCTGCCCATTGCCACTTCAACGAACTAATCCGTTGGGCTATGTCGGTAATCAAATAAAATTAATTAATTTAACACAGTAAATTGATAAGCCAAAATATGTTTTGACTATTTACAAATATACCTGTAATAGGTTAAGGTGAAAAAAAATTTTTTTTTTTAATTCTCTCTCTCTCGATACTTTTGATCGGTTGCGACGGTGAGCAGTTCGTATGATTAACGATGACAAAGAAGTCGCTTGTACAACTGCGTCGAGATATTTGGATTCATGTATTTGGACGCTTCTGTCGCTCAACTAAAAATGAAGAATTTTCTTTCTACGGGAATTAATATCTAATTTTGGACAGAACATATACTGAAATATACGTCTACGTTGTAATCAAAAACCAAAGTGTAAGTGCAACGCCAAATACTAACTCAAATATAAAAATAGAATAAAGACATGTACACAGAATGGTCATGTTTTATCCCCTACCGTGCAGCGACGCACGACATGGTAGCTACTGAGAAACTGTTCCGAACAACTTAGAAGATACTAATGCTTTTTTCCAAGATATATTAAAAAAAACAAGTGAAAAGAGCGCGTGGGCGAGAGAGGTCAGAGATTTAAAATTTCCACCTGATAATAATTTAGATTATAAGAGGTGACATTTTTTATTTACCTTTAAACTACAATGGGCGGATTGTTATTAAAGATTGACTCCCAAATTAGATGGATGGATAAGATGTTTTATTTGTATTCCATATTAAATAAAATAAAAAATAATAGATTTTCCGGTTGTTGTCAATTCGTAATCGCATTTTTTTGTGCTTTTCATTACTTCACTTTAAAAATACATATTTATAAAAAAACCTATAGACTATTTGAAATCTTAATACCCTCCATGGCTTCGGTGGGTATCTCGCGATATCTCTCAAATGCGTGGGAAGTCAATAAAAATCCTCAAGAAGAGATGCGATGTAATAACAGCCTTGCAGAAAATATAAAACTTATGATGGAAAATTTCTATCTAGGTAATTTTATACCGAAAACAACATGTTTACTGCAACGAAACCACGCTGGGCTAATCATATATAATCCAGATTATATATGATTATCCCAGCGTGGTTTCGTTGCAGTAAAAAAACAGAACACAAACTTTGAGACTAATCTATATGATATGGCTCATAACCACTTGGTATATTATAATCAGTCATCATTATCAGCCCGTATAACGTCCACTGCTGAACATGGGCCTCCTCCCGAGCAAGAGTTTTTGCTATAGTCAGCCCGCTAGGCACGCGGGTTGGTGACCGCAGTATTATGTTACACAGGGAAACGCTGATGCCCGATCCCTGGTATACGATTATTATTGATAATGGTATAACAATCGCGACCAACGGCTTAACGTGCTTTCCGAGGCACGTCCCTCAGCCAACCAGATCCGGAAAGAAATTTTAGAATCTACAAAGATTTTCTTCTCCGGCGTGAATCTACACAAAGATTTTCTTGTACGCCAGCGTCATTGTCATTATAATCAGTGTTTTGCATTTATTATGACTGTACATATGGTCAGTGTTATGTGATCAATAACTATGTACTTAGATCTTTGTATCCTTTTTTACAAATTCTACAATATCTTCGCATATTATTTGAAAATGCTCTCCATAAGCTTCTGCACCCCGCCTTGGCTAGTTTAGGACATGGCTTCTTATAATAAAGGGTTAAATTAAATACTATACACTAGGCAAGGGGGCGCCCCCTGTGGGACTTGGTCCTTGGCTCAGGGCGGTCGCCGGCGGTGGAATTGAGGAATGATGGCTTTAGATTTTTACTTTAGGGTCATCAATAACTCCTACTACTGTGATGTTCAAACTATGATTTTGCTTTGTTTTTATGTTATTAATGTTTTAAAAATACTATCAAATGGCGGCTCGGATGGTTGCTCTTCATAAGCTTCTGTACCCCGCCCTGGCTACTTTAAGGCCATTAATAACTCCTGCTACTGTGAGTTACAAACTATGATTTTGCTTTGTTTGAATGTGATTGATGTTTTAAAAACTCGGATATACTTATACACGCGGTCACAGCGGCGGCGGCGCCTGGTTAAGGTAGGTACATATCGCAATGACTTCATATGGGATACGAATTAAATTGATAAGAATGTTACGCTTAATTGTGGAAAACTGAGAAAATTATTCCATAGCATGTGCGCTGTGCATCAAATCTTGATGATTGCGCTGATGATCTCTATGAGTCATTTTTAACAAAGCCATTACTCAAAGTGACGCAATAAAGCATATTTAAATAATGATAGCAGTTTGAACTAGCATTGCAAACATGGAATAAATCAGGGCGGTTTTGCAGCAAATTAAAGAGCTCTTTAGCCAAAGTAGGTTATTCTTAGCACATAACCCTACCATGGTCAGACACACAGCAGATCAGCATGTCCAACTTGGACATGCTGATCTGCTGTAATGCTACGTACGTTTGATACTAATGAGAGATAATTGAAGTAATCTAAGGCGGGATCCCTCACAGTAATTCTTTTTTTTACCCAATGACTAATGTCAAAAAAAAGTTAAAACGTTTCCAATGACTGCACCATTAGCTTAGAGTCTCTTGAATATATTAATAAATTCAGTTTATAAATTATTAGAATTAGTATAGTATACAGGTATAGTACTAGTATTGAACATTATTGTTGAAGCCTTCCAATTTAATGGCTGATTGCAAATTATAAGATAGTTCGGAGAAATGTTAAGTTACTCATGCATAATTATGTAAGTACTTATTGAACGCTCATTGTTTATCTTATCTATCATTTATCTTTCTCAAAATCCTCATCATACTATAGTGAGTCATTTTATTGATAAATCATCTTATTTCCGTGCAGATCCTACGATAAACATTGTCATGGCATAAACAAAATAACTCCTCAGCGGCTAAATTAGGCTTGTCATAGCTTATGTATACATTGGTAAGATAACAAAAGATAAAATACCTTTAGACAAAGAAGTTGCGTAGATAAATAGCTAGTAGGTAACAGCACACATAATTTGAAACAAATCTTTCGAAGCCGTTGTAGACCCTCGCAACTTGCATTCTGATCTCCAACTGCCTTCCATCAAGCAGTGGATGAAAGAGGCGTCGAACGCTTCTTTGAATCCGCGGCTCAACATCCAAACCCGTTGGTTGTTGCAGCATCCGACTACAGGCCTTTGCCTACAAAGCGTCGTAAACACCATCGGCCTCGGGGCGTCCTAGACGACCCGGACGACGAGATCACAACTTACCAACTAGCAGTACAGAGACTGCAAGAACCTAGCACCACTACACAGAGACCACTCTATCCGACCCACCGGAGAAAAGTGCACCCGCGAACGCGACGCGTCCCCCCTCACCCTCCTGACCCTTAGTTTGCTAAGAACCTTCCGATGCCCTCGTAGACTCGAAGTCCGAGAGGCCCGCGAACTGTATAGTAGAGCGACAGTTGCACAAAACTCCCCTAAAGAAACTAAAAGCCATAATCCCTCAATCTCCCCGTCAGCGACCGCCCTGAGTCGAGGTCCAAGTCCCACAGGGGACGCCCTCTTGCGCAGGTTGCTTAGTTTGTAGTGTTTAAACCATTTATCTAGGCTGGAGCTCTGCTCGCCTTTATGCCCGGTGAAGTAGCAAAAGCCTCCTGGCTAACAACATATGTCTGTCCGAAAAAAAAAGGTGTAGACCCGAAGTGCGAGTCACCTGCAAACTATAAAGTAGAGAGACAGTTACTTAAAACTCTTTTTAAAACTGTATGTCAGAATTCCTCAAGCGTTTTTTTAAATATAAAAGCACTACTTTTGAAAACGCTTGTATTACTTATACTTTTTACCTACTCATGTTTAAATCCTCCTTAGAGCTTCTTTCTCAGTAATCGGGTCTCTATTGCCCAAAATGCATAATTAACTTTACTTAGGTACGTCACCCAAACTATACCATCCGATTGACGGAATCCTTAAAAACGAAGTAATTATAAAATAATATACGCATTTCTTAACGTTCCTACCACATCAGAACTAACTTTATAGTCTTCATACTATACTATTTCAGAACCTTCCGATGCCCTCATAGACCCGAAGTCCGAGAGTCCCGCGAACTGTAAAGTTTAGTTACTTACCAAATGGAGTAGTTTTTTTTTATCGTACAGACATATTAAGTTACCCCTGAGGCTTTTGCTACTTCACCGGGCATAAAGGCGAGCAGAGCTCTAGCCTAGATAAATGGTTTAAACACTACAAACTAAGCAACCTGCGCAAGAGGGCGTCCCCTGTGGGACTTGGACCTCGGCTCAGGGAGGTAGCTGACGGGGAGATTGAGGGATTGTTTTTTTGTTTTTTAGGGGAGTTTTGTGCAACTGTCGCTCTACTTTACAGTTCGCGGGCTTCTCGGACTTCGGGTCTACGAGGGCATCGGACTCCTTTCGATGCCCCTAGCCATTGAGATTTATGTTTAATAACCATATTATTACCAGTCAATGTGTGTTACCAGTGATGACATATGGATCTGAGACGTGGTCTCTTACTATGTGCCTCATAAGAAAACTCAAAGTCGCTCAGCGAGCTATGGAAAGAGCTATGCTCGGCGTTTCCCTGCGTGATCGAATCAGATATGAAGAGATCCGCAGGAGAACGAAGGTCACTGAAATAGCTCAACTGATTAGCAAGCTGAAGTGGCTGTGAACAGGACACATAACTCGAAGAACTGACGGCCGATGGAGCAAAAAGGTTCTCGAGTGGAGACCACGAACTGGCAAGCGCAGAGCAGGACGACCGCCTGCACGATGGACCGACGACCTCATAAAGGTCGCGGGGAGTCGGTGGATGCAGGCCGCTATCGATCGTTCCCGCTGGAAATCGATGGGGGAGGGCTATGTTTAGCAGTGGACTACAACAGAAAGACTCAAATGTTTTACAAAAACTGGTTATGTTGGTAACTCATCCAAATGAAGAAATAACAATTTAATATAGATAAATTATTTGAAAAAAAGAAACGATTATTACACCAGTTATTCCACCCAAGATCCGATCTTTTCGCATGTTTTTCCTTTATATAAGCGAACTTGCCACAGACAATTTTCAGTTATTTCAGAACTTGGTTTCTGGACAGATCTAGTTTAATCTATTATAACAGTAATGTTTTACCTAGTAGGTACGTCAGAAAACAAGCTTGAATAATGATTGACTGTTTCATTATCACGGCTGAAGTGATAAAAAGGCCCCTCTATTGTTATTGAGATTGTTACACACAAGTGTATCAAAGTACCAATTGTGTGACGATTCAATTAACAACTCCATTTTTTCTTTATGTATTGAACTCTATAAGTAGTCATCAGTAACCAGAATCATCTTGATTAATATTGCGCAGTATAAAACAAGTACGTAAGCACTAATGTAGACTTACAACATACGGTACGACCGGAAATAAATGTCTACTGTGATTATTGTTCATAATTGATGTCTAAATAATTTAAAAAAATCAGGACTAGGTTTAAGGAAATTCACTCACTGGCAACGAAGCGTTGCGTTGGGTGGTAGACTACATGCAGTGCAGTGACGTAGAAGGAGATTTGGCCCGCGCGGTCTATACCGTGTCTCCGCGGCATTATAAGACGGTCCCACAACACTTAACAGTAGATCACCTTACGCACTAAAAACCCATGCAGTACTGCGGAGACATAGCCAACCAACACCCAAACCCGTTGGTTGTTGCAGCATCCGACAAGAGGCCTTTGCCCACAAAGCGTTGTAAACACCGTCGGCCTCGGGGCGTCCTAGATGACCCGGACGATGAGGTAACAGTCTAACAACTAGCAGTATAAAAGACTGCAAGAAATTAGCACATCTACACAGAGACCACTTTATCCGACCCGTCGGAGAAGAGTGCGCCCGCGACGCATCCCCCCTCGTCCTCCCGACCCTTCGTTTGCAAAGAACCATCCGATACCCTCGTAAACCCGAAGTCTGAGAGGCCTGCGAACTTTAGAGCGACAGTTGTACAAAACTCCCTAAAATACTAAAAGTCATAATCCCTCAATCTCAACTCCAGCGACCGCCCTGAGCCGAGGTCCAAGCCTCACAGGGGGCGCCCTCTTGCGCAGGTTTCTTAGTTTGTAGTTTTTAAACCATTTATTAAGGCTGGAGCTCTGCTCGCCTTTATCAGGCCTCCGTCACTTGCTCAAGGTCACGCGTGCCTAAGCCTACCGCTCTGTGTATCCCCGGGTATACATCTGACAGAGGGTCAAACGCCCGCCTGAGCGCTCGTACCGCATAGGTACCTACAATACAACCCTAGCGCATTCTTACGATGACGCGTTAGTACGTGACACGCATGGCGCTCCGGGCAACACAGTCTGGACTCTTTGTGCGCGTACTTAAGGTCCATTTCTGCTCGTTCTGAGCAGCAGGTATTATTATTAAGATTTTGTAGGCTATTATAGCGTAGGTATTATCACTTTTGTATGGGAGTGATGTACCTATCTGTTACATAGTAACTATTTATTAATCTGTGCCTTAATGCCCGGTGTAGTAGCAAAAGCCTCGTGGCTAATGAGATAGGTAAGTCCATCTCAAAAAAAAAACATACAATGTACCTATCTAAAATTACGAGGCGCCGCGGTATGCAACGGAGCACTGTGCAGCGGAAAAACCGCACTATTCCATTTAATTAATTATTTAGAGCCCATTCAAAACTTACCCTCTTTCTATCGGACACTACAATAGCTTTGTTAGGTACAACTAATTAACTAACTTTGCCTTACAATTCAGTGTAGTGGTAATTGTTTTAACATGTGGTGTTTTACTTACCGTTCAATGTTCAGGTTAGTAGTTAAACAGTAAACAGAAACACTCATTGACAAATTTAGAGATACGCAAATAAAAGTTCGATTATGTTTATGATATTCTCCTTACGCACTGGTCACATAAAACAGCATTTTTATGTTATTCAAAGAAACAGATTTTACCGTCTTTTGTTTCAGAGTTTCATTTGTTTTTTTTCTCTACGTGATATGATATGTGTGTTTTAACTTGTAAAATAACAATTAGAGCTTATTGTCGTATTTGAAAAATGTTGTTGTATGTTTTGTTTACAAAAATTATTCATCACGGTGTTACTTAGAGACTTTTTCAAAATATTAAAGTCATAATGCCGGATCTCAGCGTAGCTCAAGTGTCCAAAGCTGTAAGTAACTTTGATCAAACAAGGTTACACTTACAATCGAGTGACTCAAATGTTGCGAGTTTCCAAATCAGATATTTTTCGCAATGTAGAACGATACCGGCAGACAGGCAAATACACGAGACGCAGAGGGCAAGGCAGGAAAAAGGCGACCACAGCAAGGGACGATAGATTTATCGTAAGAAGTATGGTCCGAAATGTAGCAGTTAGCACTAAAACGATAAGTAGAAGACTTAAAGCAGCTGGAATAGGAGCGTTCGTACCTGCCAGAGGGCCTCTTCTTACCACAAGCTATCGTGTAGCTCGAAGTAACTTTGCTCGCGTTCACCGTGGTTGGAATGACAGTGACTGGGGAAGAGTATTGTTCACTGACGAGTCCAGGTTTTGCCTTAAGCCAGATGACGGAGGGTCAAAGTGTGGATACGACCAAGAGAAAGATATGCACAGTGTAACATTGTCGGAAAAGAACCTTACGGTGGAGGGTGATAGTATGGGGCGGCATTACCTTAGGGGGACTTACGGAGCTCCACATCGTAGAAAATGGATCTCTGACAGCGCAGCGGGACGATACGTAACTGAAATTTTAGAAGAAATTGTGATAACTTTTGTCCCATACATAGGAGATAATTTTCTATTGATGCATGATAATGCTCGGACACACACTGCCGCCATAGTTTCGGAATACCTCCACTGGGTCAAAATCAGTGTTTTGGAATAGCCAACCCGCTGACCAGACTTAAACCCGATTGAACATGTCTGGGATAAGCTGGGATGACAAATAAAAAAAAGAATTCCAGCAATAACCAACTTAAGACAACTCAAAATGTCGTTGGTAGAATAATGGGATCAAATGCCACAAAGTTTTATTGATGATTGAATAAAAAGTATGCCCAGACGAATGGAAGCAGTTTTAACAGCGAGAGGAGGTAACACCAACTATTCAATGTGCCTACAAGTGTTCATGTTACCTTACATTACAGAATAAACCAGCCATTTGGTAAATTTTTCCACATTTCGTCAATAAGAGATAGCTTCGGTATTTTACTTTATTATGTTTTTTGTTAAATTGTACATTTCTGTAACCATTAAGTTAATTTAATGAAGGTTATTCAAATTACATTAATAAACCTTTAATTTTTTTTGTAATCTGACCTTTTTTTGCTTTCCCCTAAATTTGTCTAGCAGTGTCTATCGAATAAATAAAATTGAAGATTCTGCTTGAAATGGAAAATAAGATGTTTTTACTAAATCTGTAGGTATGTAGGATTTTATTTAGTCTGTTTCTGTAACGACTTTGGCTTTAATCAATGAAAACTAAGCAAATTTTATAAGGTATAATGTAAGCTTTTTATTTTATCTGTCTGTATGTTGGTTCGTGTATTGTATAAGTGTATGTAGTACCGATTTGAATGGGATTTTATTGGTATTAAGATGATATTATAAGGCGTAACTCAGGCTTTTTTGGTATTTTTTTTCCAAAAGTAATTTTTTTCTTATTTACCTTTTTCTCGTGGAAGAACTTGCGTGCAGCGGCTATAGTTAAATATAATATGACGAAATCTTCAGTGAAGTTAAGTTTATTATTTAAAGTTAATCATATTTATGAGGAAGTATCGTAGTAAAGTTAATCATTGTTTTATCATTGTTGCTATCGTCGCAATAAAAGTTGATTTGTCAGCTCCAAAATTAAAAATGATATATGTAATTATTATTATATATTAGAACAATTAGTTAACTAATAAGGCTGGAACTCAGGTGGCCTTTATACCTTGGCCTTATCGTAAATGTCCGTCCGAATAAAAAATACAATTTGTGGACTTATCTCATTCAAATTATACTTTACTCCTATAAAATTGAACTATCCGAAAATCTTAAAGTTTATTCTAACTAAAAGAAAATTAATAAAAACAAGATTTATTTTTCTTGATTCATAACAGTAACTATCAAGTTGTGAACTACTCTTATATGTATATTGTATTGTTTACTATACCAGAATTTCCGTGGCATAGCGGAATATGCGAAAGCGCATTGTGGTGGTGAAGAAACCAAGAATTTTTTTCCACAAATCTGGCCTTTTTCGTAGAATTTTCTCTCTTTAACGCCGCATAGCGCTCTAATAATATTCTTTATTTACCGTTTGACCTTATGGCAAGAATTCCGAGTGCACAACACCGCGATAGTCAAAGAAAACAGTCAAAATGACTTTGACTTTTGATCGACTTTGGCGTGGTTTTTTCGGTTTCGGTTCAGTTGACGCCACTCCAAAGCTTGTTGACTAGTTTGCATGTCAAACTCGTAAACTCATGTCTCGTCACCAGTAATAATGCGTTTCATGAATGTTGGGTCGGAATTGACTCGTTCAAGCATGTCCTTAGCGACTCTCATGCGATCGAGTTTTTAGAGAAAATTCAGTTATTTTAGGACTAGCCGAGCGGTAACATGTTTTATACCCACATGATTAGTAAAAATGGTTCGGATCGACTCGTGGGTTACAGAAAGTTCGGCGGCTATCTCTCTCAAAGTTGAATGAGGATTTTCAGACACTACTTCCTTCACTTTTGCGATGTTAACTTCAGTTGCAGACGTTGATGGCCTGCCAGAGCGAGGCAAATCTTCCATCACATCTCGACCGCTTTTGAACGCTTTTTACCACTCATAAGCACGTGTTTTTGATAAAGTCGATTCACCGTAAGCCTTCTGTAACATTTTCAGGGACTCCGAACACGAAATTCTATTGGCGATGCAAAATTTAAGACAAACTCTTTGTTTGATGTGTTTGTCCATTATGAAATTCGCAATACACGCTAGATATGATATTACTAAAAACAGCACTGTATTTAATATAAATAACAGATGCAACTCAAACTCCACGCCAAATGGAAAACAGTTGTGCCAATCTAACAACAACAAAAAAACAAAAATTTGGATTTGGAGCATTATTTAGAAGAAAACGTATTTTAAAATATTTCTATATAAGCATAAAAAATATGATTTTTCAGAAATTTCTTTACTTACGTAATCACTTCACGCGACACTACCTCCTGTTAAAGGAAAGACATATATTGTAATAGCCTTATACATATATCTTCAACATCATAAACATAAAATCATTTTATGACAAAGGCTTATAGGTAGACACTATAATGACTGCATGCAAGTTGAATCGAAAATGGCCATTACTTATATCTAATTCGTTTATTTTATTGCAAAATACTCTTAACGTCCATAAAGTAGTGATTAACGACTGGGCGTCATACTCTAACAATACCGTTTTATAGAGTTCATGAAGGATTTCGTAGCGCCGAAATCATATATTGGATTTTTCCATAACTGCCTAGTATGAGTAATTCAGTCGTATTATTGTTATGTATGCGTCCAACTTGTCGTAAATCCTTTTAAGATCGGTCTTTTAATGGATTCACAACAATGCTATCTATAGAACAAATCTTTAAGACTATTTCGGGCTTGCGGTTGCCAATTTTATTGAATCCTCACCATTAACATTCTGGTAGGTAAGCAGGTACTTAAATTTCAGATATTCATTCATTCATATCAACGATAAGATAATTGAATCACGTTGCTAATACGGCTTACTATGCTATATAAAAATATTTACAGTAAAATAAATGTTGTTCAGGTTGTCACATAATTACGGGTTCATTCTAAGACAAGGATCCTGTCCATTGTATTCTGGGATAACCATTAAACAAATAGTTTACCTGCCATTCAGTAAAAGGTTTGTTAGATAAATCAAGGACAATGTTTTCTTTCTACCGTCGATGCACCTTCTGGCTTTTTTTTACTTTAGTTTAACAGACCCATAAAATGGTCGAGAACTTTCGCGAAGGAATAGGATGTTTTACACCGCCAATTGTTAGATAAAATATGAAAAGGATACTTGGAATATTCTTGAATATGTACTTTTTAGTTGCTGTAACAGTCCACTTCCATACAATGGAGTGTTTTCATAGAATATTTTTATCCAAAAATTCTTCTCCAGATTGAATATAAGTAGATATCAATTAGGTATAATAGAAACATACGAGAAATCTCAAATTTAACGTGAATTAAGGTTTGAATTGTTTGAAGTAAGTACTTACTCGCGGCACTCACAAATGTGGACTAGTAAAATGCTTAGTCATTACCGATAAGAATATCTACTTATACGTACGTCAGTCTATACATTTGGTCGTAACTTAAGTGAATAAGTCATATTGGCAATGCATCCGCAAAAAATATTTTATAATACGCTTTAGATTTAAATTAAAAAAAAAAATTTATACCTCTATTTTTCACTTTTATGAACTTAAATTATAATGTTAAATTATGACAAATATTGTTTAAAAACTGGCTTATAGATGATGCTTTTTTCTGGTGTCTCTAAGTTTTCCAGTTTTAACCAGTATTCTATCAGATTTCAGTACTTTACCACGGTTAATGTGTTATCGCTACAAGTGGTTCAACTCGTGGCGATAACACTGAAATCCAACAAGTGTGTAACATAGTAAACCCATTATTAAAATTTCCTATCTCCCTTTAAAATTTCCTATCTCCCTTAAGGCCACGTGTACTAACTTTAATTTGCCTTAATTAGTAGAACTTTGGAATTTCTAATATTTGTCTATGCCTACTGTTTTTTTTTCTTCCATCTTGCTCGCCGCTTCGTCACGTCTGCGTATTTGTCGGACTCTCTTTATTATACTGCATGCTACTCCTACCACGAGGAAGGGGTTCTCTCGCTAAACCTTATATTTGGTCCTCCAAATGCAGTATTCGACACCCAGAACATCAACATGGCACGGCCGATGCCCTCTTGGCGATAATAATTGTCTACAGCCTGCCCATATGTAAATATTACATTTTCATATACCTACTCGATGCCTTATTTTACCGTCTTGAAAATAAAAGGGCGTGATATGTCTATGAAATAGGCATAGTTATTTTATCTTTTTTTTTAATGGCATAGAGTGAAAATCGTAACCGTAAAAATGCGTACCCAAGTAGGTAGTTACGCTAATTCGCTCACTCTTTTCATTCATATTTTGATAGCGCCTAATATTATAGGCACCTATTTTGACTAACGTAACGTAACTACCTAATTAGGTACGTATTTTTATCGTTATGATTTACACTCTATGTCAGTAAAAAGTAAAGCATAAAATAACCATGCCTTAGCCATCTATTTCATATACATATCCCACCCTATTATTTTCAAGACCGTAAATAAATTCACCCAGTATATAACACATTTTCGCTAGATTTATTTATTTGGCAACACCAAACTAACAGTATGAAGAAAACAAATCTCTTACACATTTTCTCTCAGTACTTCTTTCATGCGTAGATAGATATCGTTACGTCACAATTTTCGGCTAGGTATATACCTATTGTAAAGTTCTGCCAAGAATGTATCCCTTATTACACACAAAATTGTGCTCCATAATGCACATACAACAGTTTCTCTGAAGTGTAGTCAACTATAAATGGAGCATGCATGTGTTATTATGAAAGAGGAATCCATTGTTTACAAAATTCTGAGTTATTTCATGACTTCATAAGTCATTGAGTGCCTCATATTTCTCCAATGGTTGTTATAATGATCCCGGAAGATTTCTGCTAGTAGGTACTTATTATATTTATTTAAAGACGTATATCTGGTTTAAAATGTTATTATTGTTTATTATTATTATTCTTTAGTGTTAGGACAGACCATAACTGTATTCCTACACGAGCGAAGAATGAATATTAAAAAAAGAAAGAATATTACCAATTAAATGTGCGAAGTAGTATAGCTGCTTTACTCAATGCTTGCAAGTATCAGAAATATTTATTGTAAACTCGAGACGGCCGGCGACGTATAGTCGAGAAGGTACCCTCAACATGCAAGTTAACCCGCCGGTAAATCGATGCCTCGTTTACTACCGCTGTACATGTTAGTGCATTTTAACTTAAAATTATAATGAAGTCAAAGGTGGACGTGGTGTGCCTCATTATGAATCGATTACGTTATTCACTACTTAGTAATAGCTTACATACTTACAAACAAACCTATATAGCTGGTAGAGATTATAGTTTTTCTGCGACTTACCGATAATACTTCAATAAGCACAACACTTGTACTTGTAATCTCTTTATTGTCAACAATACTTGAGAGTATCTGAATACATGATTAATAAATAATTGTTAGTAGTCTGTTTTGTGACTTCTTCATTAAAAGACCTGTCTTAAGAAGCAGCAAGAACATCAACTTTTATAATGAAAACTGTAGTCAACCAGAAACTTAGGACAAACATATTCACCATCAGCGTGGAGGTGCCTTACGGTTGTATGAAGTAAGTGTTAGTGTATCGCGTTGCTTCAAATAGCACGTATCAGGATAATATGTTCGTGAGTCACGTGTATTGAAGGCTAGGCGTGTCGTATTGGCTGATCTTAAGCTGGGGGCGTGCTTTACCGTCACTACGATTAGACGCAACTCTGAAAATCTGCGTTTGGTTTGGACTGAGGAGTATAACGATTGAAACGCGGCGCTTTTCAGTGGCTGAGTAGACGTGCTTACGTCACTCGGCGCCTCAGCTTCAGCCTCGGCCGCGATCGCGACCCCACAGTCACACACCGTACTAACACTACTCATTCCTTTTAGCGCGTTCCAACGCGCTTCACTCGCTCATTGCCGACTTGACCGCAACACGGGCACGACGTATAGCGTCTTTCTGACGCGTCTTACTAAAATAAAACTTTTTGATCAACTCGGAATTACACCGCCCAAACTCATTCAAACTAGTTTCAGGGCAACGACAATATATTTTTTTACGCATAAAGAAAATATTACTCGGCAAAACATTTAAATTATAACTTTCGCAAATTTTATCGCCGGAGATTTGTAGAGCGCAACTCATTTTCAGTAAACTGAACCTGTAGTACAATTTTTTAATTAAAAATAGTAATAGTGAGGAAGACAATTTTTATCGTCATTGAATTGGACGGGAAAAGTACCGAAAATGTCGAAAAAACATCTTCACAACCAAGCTGCTATACCGTTAGCTCCAGCGGTGTTTAAGGTAAGTGCTCATATTTTACTACCTACCTACGTTGCTTAATTTTGCGAATTTTATTTTATTTATATTTTCTAGGATACTGTTCCGTTCCCCTTTCATTAATTTATGCTTTGCGACAACTATTTCTATGTCTACTTTCAGTTTAATTGCGTTAATAATTACTTAAACCCGTTATAAAATTTATAACAAAATCTCTGTAACATTTCTTATTTCCAATTAGTGTCTAGTCCATTAAAACCCGACACGTATTAAACTGTTAACTACACAAAATATAAACAGCGGAATAGGTAAGTAGGTACTCGCGCGAGTAAACGAACGAAAGTGCGGGGTCGTCAGAACACGACTTTTTTTAAATAGTCTACCTACCGCAAAATTTCGTAAATTTAAATCTGCGGCGTACCTATAACACACAGGGGAATAATGGGTTCGGTGGAACTTAACACTATAATAACATTGTGTTCTAGGAAACGTGTTGTTTGATGCTGAGCGTTTATACCTAATATGGTACTGATTTTACGGCTTAGTGTGGAGGACAAAGTAGAGGGTGGACGGTATTGTAAATGTTTACATTTACCGTCCACCCTCTACTTTGTTCACGTATGTTTATATCGTCTACTAGATTTTGCTCAAATTTAGAGTCTAGGTACTTACACCGAGATTTTTTAATGGTTACTTAATCTTGGTAGAACGATTAAGACTAGACTCACAAATCAAAAAGTAACATATTAATTTTAAAAAACATAGATATTTTTTTGCAAAAACAGCTTCCCTCTACTATACTGCTTTGATAAAACAAGACTTAAAGTGTTCTATTGATTTGCCATACAAGTTAATCTATGTTGTACGAACGGGCAAACCTAACAAGTTTAAACATAAATATTTTTGCTGAATATTCCATTTTCGGTACATGCTAGATATGCATGTACCGAAAATGATATAATCTCTCTCGAATTCTTATAAACTCGAATATCTTTTTAATGTACAAAACCTGAAAAATGGGTATTTTCCATTTTCCAGGTGCAAGGTACTTACTGGTTTAAAAGTGTAAAACCTACGTGTAATCTACAATTTTTTTTAATCTATGGAAGCGGCCATTTTTGCTTTCCATATAAAAATCAAAACTTTATTTTTATTAGCAGAACTTTTGGATATATTGTTATGATTATCAATAAAGTTACCCAAAATTTTTGACATAATTTAATACACCAAAATACGAAATGTATTTATAATCTATCTGGGTTCTATATGATATTTACTGACGCGACGTTCTAATTAATTGCACTTGCCGTAATCAGGTCTGGTGTGTTTTGGCAAACATTTTAGTTTTAGGAATAAATTAACACCTTCTGAAAGATTTTCGCGTTAGTCTTACTATAGGTATTTATATTTTTTTGTTATAATATACTTATTATAAAAAACATATGTAAAAAAGCCTCAATTTATGAAAATTTGTTATTAATTCATCTATGACGTCTTTTTAATAAGTTTTTTATCGAGATAGCACTTTTATTCAGTTTTCATTTTTATTCCTCACTATGCAGAATTCTATACCTACACTACACTGACTGCGTAAGGCTGACTCAGATCTTTCAGTTCGTTTATATATTTTTTTATAAAATTTAATAGTTATTTTATATGTTTACAATTACTGCGTAGGCAATAAAGAAATGTGAAAGTTAACAAAATTCGACCGAACATTATTTTGGCAGTAAAAATGAAACAGTCAGGGGAGGCCTTGAAGTGTTTTTATCTCTGAACTTTCACAAAGACAGAGTATACAGGTATATTAGAAGACTCAATGATATACAAGAAGTAAGTAGGTTAGCTTCTAACACATGTACATGTAAATAGGCATCACAAGTTATAGTATACATTAATAAATAAGTACATTTTATATGCACTTGCCTCCTAATTTATTGTTCTACTTATATCTATTTTAAACAATTCATTTATTTACAATATTTTGTAAACCGATGTAGAATAAAACTTATGAATTGTAAGAATTCTATTGTTTTAGATACCTAAGTAGTTATGAGTTTCATAACATTGAAACGAAAACACAGAACCAAACATAAATTGATTCCAAGCTTATATTGACCATAAATTAATTTGATTATAGAAATTTTGGTAAAATTTATTTATTTAATAATTAAGTAAATTAAACTTAACAAGTTTTACATGTAACTAAGAAGAAATTAAACACATTCAATGACATGCATTCAAAATATATCGTTGTAAACTTTCGCGTGATTTCACGACTGGGCTTTTTTGTAAACCGTAGCGATTCTTCAAAGTTTGGTTGACTGGCCGGGTCTACTCAAACACAGCGCTTAGAATACGAGTCAGCATTGAAAGCACTACAAGGAAAATAAATTATTTTTATTTGAAATACCTATATGATTTTATGCATAACTCGAGATAGTCTTAGAATGTCCGAACGTGATTATTTTGAATTTGATTATCTCCTTTAATCATTAAATAACGTGTTAATTGCTTACAAAATTAACGCATTGCGAGTGCTAATTGCGGAAAGGTGCTAGCAAATGAAATACTTAATTAATTAATGTATTATATACATACAATTTATTCAGTAATTATATAAACATTTCGAATAAGTTCCTAATCTTAATTTCTAATTTATTGTAAGCATTGAATGGATAAATGTATAAATAAATTAAATAATGATAAATAGATATATGCGTATTAATCAGATATTTTAGCTAATATTTTTGCTAAACAATTTATTACAAACTTACTGATAAGAGTTACGAATCTACATTTCTTTTGTTTTAGTACAAGTCATCGTTTTTTTTAAATAGGTATATTCATACAATATACTTACTTACATGTTACGTAAATGTGATCTCACACTAGTTAAATGCTTACGTAAACAAGACCCTATTAACATCTACATAAAGTTCATGGTACATGTATTACTTACTTGAAGATTTCCGGAATTCAGCAAATATGATATAAGTAGGTATCACATTATAGTAGGCATAATGGTGCTAATATAATCAGCATAAAATCACAAATTTGCACGTGAAACTTAGTTATTGTATCGTATATAGTAATTTAATAGATTGCATCGTAATAAATATATTTTTAGATAATAATTTCCACTTGCATCGAAACTATTGAATTGGCGTTAAACATATTAAATTAGACTTAGAATAGACCATACCTGACGAATGGACAGTAGTATATACCATCTCAAGGTTCCTTACCTTTTCCTGCGACTACCATTCCCCCTGGCAAGCGTGGGATTATGGCAACATCCGTCAAGGACCCTGGCTTGCCAAGGTCTGTAAAGAGGAGGCTCACGTTCAGCAGTGGAGGTAAACGGGTTGTAATGATGATATTAAATGCATGCAAAATAATTAACTCACTGAATTACATGCAGTGACCGTTTCACAAAATTATATTGAAACATCATTATGGTATCACGTTGAATGTAGCGGATCAGTTTTATAATTGAGATACTTAATTTAATTTCTTGTTTACCTGTTACATATTAAATTTAACATGAAACGTGAAGCGAACTATAATCCTGGCAACATTATAAAAGCGAAACTTTGTGGAAATTGTGAATGGATGGAATGAATAAAGGCTAAATATTCTTTATAGGCTGTACTTAACTATCATTAAAATGACGACGGTTAAATTGAGTCATATTTATAATTGAAAACTCATAATAGGAAAGAACAATAATATATAAGTTAGTGTAGTTTAGTACAGTTACCTAACTAAATAACTTTGTCACCCGCAAAATATTCCGTTGATGTATCATCATCTTCATAAAATATAATGCCCAGAGAATCAAAAGTCTGACTAAATTAATGTCCGTCGAAAAAAAAAGTCTAAATATATATAAATATTACTCCTGGAGATGAGGAATAATAATGTATGTAAAACAAAAGAGTACATTGCTTTAGGTAAGAACTGAACTGAACCATAAACCAACCAAATAAAAAAATAGTGTAGAGTGTGTCTTCATAATAACTGCTTGATTTTAAGGCTGGAGCTCTGCTTGCCTCTATACCCGGTGAAGTAGCAAAGGCCTAGTAACATATTACAAAATGTCCATCCAAAAAAAAAGTTTGATTCCAAACCGAAAAAAGTACAGGAAAGTTTTCCATTTGACATGTGACGTAATCTATCAAGTGCCTCTGATTTAATACGCAACAATTTTCTTGAGCGTCCCGTCCCCAATAGGCAAGACTGTCACAGCGTTGTTTGATATTATTTTCATTATCTGATGCAATCTAATACTCCATTACATAGAATATGGCATGTACAGTTCATAATTATTCTGAGGAAACCCTAGTTAACTCAGGAGGTATGAAAATTAAAGCGGACTTAATTATAAGTATGTTTTTCCTTAGCATTAGTTTCCTTGTACGTCAACGAGTTATGCAGTATGATTTAATGTTATTTTATTTATTAATAACAGAACCGTTTTGAATCTAAAAAAAGATCGTGAATGTAAACTTTGTTTTATTTATTACGTGGTTTAATTAGTTTTGTTGGGTTGATAAACGATATAAATTTGACTCGCCTAGCAAAAATCTACTAATTTTAACATTAAATCGGTTCAGTCGATATTTTCTTTTGAAACTAAACTAAATAAATACAATATTTACTTTCTGTTTGAATTTCAGATAGAATGTTTAATTTTTGACAAAGCACTTACATAAACTCTGACTTTGCCAAATCTCACGCTTCATGAAGTGCAAATTCCTTTAAAAGAACCGCTGCCAATTTGCCTCATGACATGCACCGTTATAATTTACAAAAATAAAACCTTTTTAAATTTTTCATGTTACCAATAAATCATTGCTAAACACGTGCGTGCAATGACTACTTGCAGTAACTAAAGATATGCTTACCTAGGGTTTTAATAAAGTACTTACTTAGGTAGGTATATTAAATAACTTATCCGCTACATATACGTACGACACGTAATGTCAACGCAACGCTGCCGCAGATTACTGTAACGACTCTACATTCAAATTAACTCACGTTTAAAAAGCGCTTCGTCTAGAAATAGACGTGCCCGTACTGTAGTTCCATTTTCGTCTAATGGAAAATTACCTAACACGGGATGCCTTTAGACAAGGACGGATATATTAAAGTTCGTCTAAGACAGCATAGTTCAATGTAAAATCGATCTTATAGAGTTTCAATAGGGCACCTTTTTGAATCAGTCGAATGTACAGCCTAAGTCTGGTGAATAGCCCCAGAGAGTATGGCCTCTGTGTTACTGAAGCGTGTAACCGAAAGTGCGCGGGCGCAAGCGCACTGCGGCCTTCAAATTGATGTGTATTGAGTATAGAGGAGGCGGAGGCGACCGCGGACCTCTTCAAACCATCTGAATAGAATTCCTACATAAGACTTAAATACATATCATCTAAGCACGTATTATAAATTTAGAGTTTCTAATAAATTATTGATTATTAAAAAATAAAACTAGGTAGGTAGGTAGGTACCTAGAATATGGATTCTTCTTTTTTTATCATCCTACTATTAGGTATATTAATTGCTGTGTTTAAACTGTAGGTACAGCCGGACCATTGGGTCCGGCTGTACCTACAGAAGAATTGTCTTATAGGTACTTAGATTGAAACAGCAGTGTAGGTATTCCAGTTTGTGCTCTCGGTTAAGCGCGCTACACGTAAGTAAGTAATAGCGAGCGCGGTAGTTGCGACGAAAGCAGAGCGGCGGCGGCGCGACGCGGCGGCGCGATGCGGCGCTTGGGCAATGGAAATTTCCAGAGACGCGGTCGCCCTCCCCGCCGCGCCGTCACCTGCCGCACCCCGCGGCCCCGTCTGTATATCGCACCGTTCTCATGGTGTTCGGCACTCTCCCCTTCAACCAATTCAAAGGGGTCGCTCATATAATTCTATACAAACCGCTCAAGCTTGTTCTACGAGTAACTCATTCATTTTCAAATGTATTAGCTATTTGCAAATTCTTTACATTATTTCCTTTCACTTAAGAAAGATGTAAACAGTTAAATGCTTATGACTACTCAGTAATTAGTAAAAGCAGATAAATGTGAAGGTAATTATATGATAAGTGTTGATGGTTAACATTAACTAAGCGCTAAGTAACAAGACAGAATGTTCCATCATTGTTGAATGGTCTGGCGTCCAACTAAAAAGATCAAGCGTGTCAACCGCTAATCGTTTGCGCGGGCGCGCCGTCGCTTCGTCGTCGCCCGCATTTATTATCTCCAACCGAGACGAGTATTTCAATTTGTATAAGCTTTTACATACCTGTTAGTATTCAATAGAATCGATTTAGGCTGGAGCTCTTCTCGCCTTTATGCCCGGTGAATTAGCAAAAGCCTCCTGGCTAACTGCATAATGTCCATCCGACAAAAAAATCAATAGATGCGCAGTTTTAACCTTGGTGTTGTCTGGAAAGTAAACATTATTTTCACAAATCATTTCTAAAACGAACTAACCATTCTTCTAATAAAGTAAAAATCTTTCCATTTACAACAAAAGTATTGTGTAAGCTTAAGAAATATTATTATGCTACAAAATACAAAAAAAGGGTAATTTAAACTTCATAAAATAAAACCAATGAATTAGACGCGAAGCAACAAAAGTTAGATTCAGAGAAAGATTATACTTAACACTTCTATGCGTTTACAGAGTAAAATAATCTTAATAGGTCTATCCATAGAGTTCATATTTCAACAGCACAATCAAAGGGGCAAGTCAGGTTTAAATTTTGATGTACTGCCGCCGATGTTTTGTAAGCTACAGTGGATGTGAATGTGTTGTTGCAGTTATGCGAATTTTCGATCGCTGGTATCGTATTCCCACACATCGGACCAAATAAAAACTTTTTATTTGCTCTGAAATTCACATTTGCATTCGGACAAAAATCGTGATTTGCATAGTTGATCTCGATGATCAATGTTCTAATTTAGTTCAGAAATGTTACTGCCATCCAAGAAGACAATGTTAGAGCATCATCTGTGACATTTCTTCCACCATTTGTGTACCTACAGTCGATTTTATCTTTCTGTATGACATAAATATTCTATGACTGCGTACTGAATATTCGGAACACTTGTTATAGTGCCAAATAAAATTATATTTCAACCGTCATTGTTGTCGACGGAACACAAATGTTCTGTAGATATGTTTTTTATGACAAATGTATTACTCGTATTTGTATTTTTTATATCATTACCATTCCCATGAATTTTCCAGTAACATCATATTTGCCTTTAATTGATAAGTTCAGATGCAAACCCAACTAAAAATAACAAATAAGTCGTTAGAATCGTTCCGTAGCGAAATAGGACAGTCATATAATTTAATAATCCTCATAAATCCACTCTCTGTCAAGGAAAGTGCAGCATTTTATTGGACAACGGATTTAGCAATCTGAATTTACAAATCTATATCATTACTGAAGAGTTTTTTTTTTGCTTGGACGCGCTAATCCCAGGAACTAGTAGTCCGATTAAAATAACTCTTAAGTGTTAGGTTAGACTATATGCTATATTTAATAATGAAGTTCCTACAAGAACGGGAGCTACGTACGGGGAAATGAATATAATGCATCATGTCCTACAATATTATAACATAATAATATACAAAAAGTATAATATAATATTGAACATATACATATAAGAAAGAACCCAATGTAGATATTATTTACCAATTTCAATTATCTTTTGGAAATCATTTCAATTCTGTTAATTTGGTCATTTATATGCATAAGAGTCACTTGAATCACAGTAAAACAAACATATGAATTGCCATACGTAACTACAACTCCGATTATTTTTTTAATGGAAGGCTCCATTAAAAACAATCGTAGGCATCATTATTTATTTTTTATTCATTAAATAATACTGATATCATAAACACATATTATTATACGAACAGGATTTGGAGAAATTTCGCATCATTGCATTTTCATCTAGAATAAAGTGCTAAAGTTCGACACGTTAGAGCGCAAATCTTACGATAGAAAACGAAGGCGTAACTAGAATAAAAAAGCAGTAGTGGTTGTTTTTGCTAAGATATTTTTAGATCGGGTAAATTATTTCTCTTTGGCATGAAATACCTTCAGCTGCGTTTCCAAATATTTATAACTAGTTTTGCCGCGTGATTAACCCCAAATTGGACTGTTACTCTGTACTGTTCCATTCCAATGGGTCTTAGCGTGATGTTTTATCTAATATTGCCTATATGTTAATACAGCTTAAAAACGATGCCTGTGCTTAATATCGGCAAAATCTTTCCAATAAGTAGTTGTTGCGTGAATGAGTAATGTTCACAGTACATTGAAAGGCGTGTTCCTGGAGCATGAATAGCGGATGACGGAGTTGGCGTCTGGGTCCTCCCGACCCTTAGTTTGCAAAGAACCTTCCGATTCTCCCGTAGACCACAAGTACGAGATAACTACAAACTAAACAACTTGCACCAGCAACTGCCCTGAGCCGAGGTCCAAGTCCTAGAGGGGGCGCCCTCTTGCGCAGGTTGCTAGTTTGTAGTTTCTTCATTACAGCTAGAGCTCTGCTCACCTTTATGCCCAATCAAGGAGCAAAAGGCTAAATATATCATGTCGGTATTTCGGCGCTATCGTCGTTTGCGTCGTTCACTCACTCGAGTAACTCGCAGGTCCAATGTGGGGTCAGCCTAACATCAATCCATACAAACTTTCGCGTTCGCGTTTATAATATTAGTACATAGCTCGAAACGTTACAGTCTCTTGAAACTAATACAGCCGTTAGACAATAATGAGTTGTCAAGTCCCCGACTCACCGCAGCCTTATTAGTATGTGTTTCAAGTGCACACAAACAATGGCAGTAGAAAGCAACGTAATCTGAACATTATAGCTAAGCCACCCACATAGGAACCTAGGTCAGTTGATCTTACATACCCACCTACTGCATTTATAGATTTATATTTCGTAGGTTCTCGCGCGTTTTGGGCCCCGCTCCCTTCGAGGCTGACCCATGAGGAGTAGGGACGCCTCTACACTCCGGGCGTCCCTATAATTGGGCAAATGGGCCACTGCAAGTGTGGCCCTGGAGATCCTGCGGTACCATATTGGCCGCGGGTGCCGTCGGGGGGCCGGATTGCTCATGCGTACCCGGCCCCCGCCAACGGCGGATCGAAGGAGTGTCCGGGAGGTTTTAGTGGCGTAGGGTCCTCTCCTCGTGGTATGAGTTAAGCATACCACGCTATGGAGAGGGCGAGTCCCACATATCCCGCCGCCAGCGCGCGAATACGCTGCAGAGGCGGTGGGAATGCGTCAATGCATTTCCCCCCGGACAACAAAAAAAAAAGGTTCCCGCGCGTTTTCAACGGGTGCGCGAACTTTATAATGTTAAGACTTGTGGATATCGTAGCGTTGTAATAGTAGTTTTAAAATCGGTTCTATAGTTTTTTTTCATCTAATTCGGTATATTTTACAAGCATAAAACTAAGAGTAAGAAAAACAAAAATATGTTGTTTTGAAGTACCGTTACAATAGGTTACGTATATTATTTCTATTAAATTTTATATACAATTTAGTATACGGGTTAGTCACTTATTATTATTACAAGGTATGTACCTACTATTCGTTTTTCATAAGTAATGATCCCTAATGCCCATTGATTTTCTTTAACTTTGTTTACTATACAATTTTTTTTAATGAAAATTTAAAATAGATTACTTATTAATAAACAGATAGGTACCGATAGATAAAATCTTTGGAAGTTAGATTTTTTACACTACTCTTATATTTTGCTAGATGCTGCAAATTTACGTCAAACATAAAAAAACAGGTGTTGTAAAAAGATATCTTTATAAATGTATTTTAAAATCATTTTTCAAGTTGACATTAAATTTTATCGTAAACCATGCGTGGTGCGTCCACGTATGTTTTACGATTAAAATTTGGTCGTATAATAGCGATAACATTGAATCAATCAGCAGAAAAAATCTTTACAAAACAGTAAAGTCAACCGTAGTTATAAATAATGTAGAAACATTTTCCACTATTTTTAGGTATTGAGATGGTTTGTTATTCGTTGACCTCGAAAGTGATTGATAGATAATGACCGAAGTTAGGATAGTTGCTTGTCTACGAGAGTCGATTAATACCTAAAGTGTGAACCTATAAATCTCGGAGGTTATTCATCGGTCCCGATTTTTATAACATCGCATAATCTACAACAAGAGTATACCAAGAAACGGGCCTCAGCGTTTCCTCGTGTATTACAACACCGACTGATGACCGTAATATAAGTAATAGGTACTGTAGTCACAGCCGGCCTGCTAAGCGTGGTGACTATGGCAAAAAACCTTCTTCGAGAGGAGGACTAGGTTCAGGAGTGGACGCTATACGGACTGATGACGATGGTGTTTAACATGCATACTTATATGGAACATAAAGCACATAACAAATATATACGATTTGCCTTCCATGCTTTTAAATATGTAGGTCTGTATGTCTTATAATGACAGTATATTGAAATGAAATATTGTTATCATGAACTCTGCCTGCTCTGAAATTACTATTCCATAGTATGACAAAACATTCACACACACACTCCATTTTCGACGCAAAAACATTTTTCTCCACTCTTGTTACATAAAACATTTTATATTTTCAATCCAGATCAAAAATACGCCGAAATACTGTATAAAATAACGGATGTGTTCTACATACCTTTGAGTTCAATCAATTTTAACTTTATATTTCTCTGAAACATGAGTTTCGGAGAAATATAATAAGAGTAAAATTATTTTATATACATTATATATCGCTAAAGTGAAATGTATGAGCATAATATAAAAATATTTTTTTAATTCAAAAGGGAATTATGAATATGGAACCTTCTCCTTCATGTTTGATGATAAATATTACTTTATAATTGCAGCAATTTTTCAGACTACTTTTATATCCCACTGCGTATTAAATATTTAATATTATATAGTTCGTACATAGGTAATTTCCGTTTAAACCTGCTTGTGAAAAGGTATAAATGTATGATCATAAATATTGCCTAAGTTGACTTTCATGAGTCTGGTGTTCATAAACCCAACAATCAAAGAAGTAAATGTACCTCTATTCTCGTCGTATTTTCCGTTTAAATTTAAAAGCGTATATAATACTCGTAATTCAAATGAAATCCGCTGCGCGTTTACCAAGCCATCGATTAGCGACCACGCACCATGGTTTGATAAGATAAGGCAGGATGTCCTTGGCACAAGTTTAATTAACTATTTCTGTACCTGCACATACTACCTTGTTATGGAGGTATTAGTCATGTCTTCCTAGTGCATTCGTTTACTTAAATACTTGAAACTTGTGTGAAAGATTTGAAAATATCTACGTACCTATATCGACACTTTTGGTCATGATGTCATCCTTTCATTATTTAAATATGCATGTTATTATAATATGTAAAATTCTTATAAGCTCTTGAAAGTGACTATCGTTGATCCATGTTAAACGTTTATGGGTTGTGTCGGTTGTGTCACAGAAATGTAGCGTAGGTACTAAATTTAGTTTAATCGGTCAGATGTAAAATATGAATAATACGTAGGCTTCAATTTAATAAATGTTGTTAAAAGAACATAGACACATGAACGTTTACTGAATATATAACACTCGTTTTATATACTAACTCCATTAAAATAGAAGGTTATTGAACTATACCTACATTTGTTGTTTCTAATTTTAATGTTGTGGACGAAGAGGACGTGACAAAAATACATGTAGGTAGGTATATATCTTCACTATACCCATTTTATTTTGTAAATACATAATAAAACAACACATAATTTTATTCACAATTGCGATTAGTTGGATGCTATAAATATATTGTTTAGGTCGTAGAATGAATCAGCTGATAAGCAATTTCAACTGAGTGAGAGCAATTATGTTATAGAAAGACTCAAATACATAGGTATTTCAATACAGGACCGAAGCAAATCAAATTTTACATCTTTCTATATATTTTTTACAGATTTTTCCTTGATAATCCTATAAATTACAATAAAAAGGAATAGGAATTACTTCGTTAGTTGTTGTTTATTTTCATTGATAAGATCAATGAAAATAAACAACAACTAGGTATCTAATAGAAGAATTGTACTACGGGTAGCTGTAAAAAAACCTTATTATCGAGTATTCATATTCATATTATAGACATTCATGTATTCATATTATAGACTAGTTGACTCTTACAAAATTATGTTACAATTACCTAGGTAGTTTCATTCCTGAAAGGATTTGTTAAAAGGAACCCAAACATGAAAACTTCAGTTCATGCAACTAAAAGATGGTACAAATTAATTGTTTTTTTTTAATATATTTCTTTTATCTTTGAAAACGCTATCAGCCATATTGTGACTTCATAGGTATTTTATAATTCGATGTTGTCGGCTATGGCTTCTTTATGCTTTTGAACCCACTTAATTTCTATTTATTAGATGTCTATAATGGTGTATTCCTGCATCCTTGTGGGATACCGATTCGATTGTATGTTATATAATGTGAACATTACTGTACTTATTTGCTTTATTTAAATTATAGTTATTAGAACTAAACATAAGAATATCAATTTTAAGGTGAAACTTTACTGCAACAACGACGTTATAAATTACACAGATCTATAGATTATAGACCAAAATGGCGGTTTTAGCCCAAATAATATATTTTTTCTAGAAAATAGTACTATTCTATATAAAAGCAATTTCATAAAAGTGACAACTAGCCTATTACCTACTGAATCCTTTTACACTACAGTAAATTGTTATTTTAATTGGTTATGAAAATCTTTTGTAAAATCGTAGAACAGCAGTTTTAAGAATTACCATTTGAATATTTACCCAAAGTCAAGTAACGGTTTTTACATCATACCTATTTGAGAGTAGAGTAAAATCTATTAGTACCTACTTACATAGCTACAGTACTGCAATTTCATGGCTTTATCTAAACAATAACCGGTTCGATCCCGAAACATTGTACTACCGACGTGAACCCACTCATAACACCAGAATTTTAGCTTAGCACGAGGAGTTAATAAATACTAATAGTGTGCAAAAACTCTGCTATTAAAAAAGCTGAAAATGATTGTAATCACTTCAGTAGGGAGTTTGTGTATTAAATGTAATAAAATTAAACACAATATATCAAGCAAGGTTAGTAAGTACATAATACATATAGGCCGTATTTAGTTCCCGTACCAAATATTTCCACGGCAGGTCTATTAATTATTTTGATTGCAGAATAAATAAAGGTTCATCCTTGTCGTGTGAGCGGGGCGCGGCGCTATTGGCATTTACGTTAAATGACCGTTTATCACGAAGCTTGACTTTCATACCTACTCAGGGTATCATTCACAACCATTAGCGCTTTAATTTGTATGCCCAGGTTATGAGTTTAAGATAGATATAAATAATTTCTGAAAGTGGCGCCAGTGACAGAGAAATTGAGAGGAAATCAGCATGGTATGGGCACTTTATGCGTAGGGATGTCGCATGTGACGAAAATAATTCTGAATATAAAGATGGAGAGGATGTTGGAAGAGGAAGGCCAAAAAAAATATGGATGGACTGTGTGAAAGATGCCATGTGTAAGAAAGGTGAGTATGGAAGAGACGTCTTATAGGGAACAATCTAATAGGGAAGAGGAAGACATATTGCACCGACCCCAAATAATGGGAGCAAGGCAGTATATAATGCCTGCCCAATGAGGTCGGTGGCGTCGTAGCTCTCTCTAGAACATATAGATATAGCGTCAACCTGTGCTGCGCGTATCTCTTTGTCAATAAATGGGCTATCTAACACTGAAATAATTGTTCAATTCGGACCCGTAGTTCCTGAGATTAAGCAAGCGAACTCTCCAGTTTTATACAATAGTAAAGACTAGCGACCCGCTCCGGCGTGGCTCGGGTGTAATGCTAATGTACATATAAACCTTCCTCTCGAATCACTCAATCTATTGAATAAACCGCATCAAAATCCGTTGCCTAGTTCTAAAGATCTAAGCATACATAGGTACAGACAGACAGCGGGAAGAGACTTTGTTTTATACTATGTAGTCATTTAGTTTCTTTCTTGCTGGAATCCGAAACATAATCAAACAAAATAAAATTGTATTTAAATTTGTAATAGAAAGTTACTGCAATTAATAATACAGTTGCATGAATAATCACAATAGATTTGAATTTAGTTATTAATAGAATTCAATGTCGAGCTACCAAAGTTAAATGTCAATGTAACAATGTTCGAGTAATTTTTATGTAGGTATTCAGAGTGAAAATTAATTAATTTCTCTCTAAATTATTTTATATCTTTCACACCGTTTCAATCGCGTTAATTCACTACATTCCCGTAGAAACCTTAAAATACAACATATTAGCATCATGCGTGCGGTTTCATCCGCGTACATACATCCGGTTCCTGTGGAAACTTCATAATAAAACTCTTTCTCGATAAATGGGCTATCTAACACTGAAATGTTTTTCCAAATCGAACCAGTAGTTCCCGACATTATCACGTTCAAGCAAACAAACAAACTCTTCAGCTTCATATACAGGGTTATTTTTAAAACACCAACAACCTTTTGGGGAATTGAAGTACTCATGATTATGAACAACTTTTACTATGGGAAATCGCGAAAAAAAAAATCAGATGTTCCATACATTTATGTTCACTTACCTCGACAAAATGTGTATGGAACGGCTAATTTTATTTTCGCGATTTCAGTGTTGGTCCCATAGTAAAAGTTGTTTACAATCATCAGTACTTTCACCCTCTAAAAGGTTATTGGTGTTTTAAAAATAACTCTGTATATGAGTATAAGTCGTGGCTTAATGTACCACTCAAATAATGTGGCTTTATATTGTTTAGGCATTAAGAATTAGAAGTAGATCCTGATAATACCCAGTACGAACTCTCAAACCGCTAACTGTACCATTTTTTAATATATATTTTTGTCATTAAATACATGAATTATCCATTTTTTTGTTGCTCGATGCTAAACTAACCCAGTGTCGACTTCATTCAATTGAAAGGTTATGAATGTGATTAGCATTAAGTGGCAATAGTACCTAACACACAAATACATCAATAAATCCTCACCAACTTTCACATTTATAATACTAGGATTATCATTAATAAAACCTATCTAGATAAGGTGATGTATGAAAGTTTTACAATACTGGTTATCGCCGGTTACGTGAAACATTGTTATTTTATCGATTATAGATATTAGATGCCACAAACAGTTTCAAGATGATGGCTCAAACTATTCTGATAACGATAGTGACTGTAATCTATGTATTATAGGAAATTATTTTCATAGATCGTTATTATAATATAAAATGATAATACAAATGGAGGAATGTAAGACTTGGTATTATCTTTATAAGGTGCTTGCAGCCATCTATAGTTATAATAGCATAACTGCCTTAAAAGATACAGTTGCACAAAATCCCCTAAAATACTAAAAGTCATAGTCCCTCAATCTCATTGCTAGCGACCGCCCTGAGCCGAGATCCAAATCCCGCAGCGGGCGCCTTCTTGCGCAGGTTGCTTAGTTTGTAGTTTTTTAAACTATTTATTAAGTCTGGAGTTGTGCTCGCCTTTATGCCCGGTGAAGTAGCAAAAGCCTCGAAGCTGACTACGTATGTACGTCCGAAAAAAAATGCCTTAACAGAAACTAGAAGAACTAACACTTTAATAAATCCGTCAACGACTGCCCCGAGCTGAGATCCTAATTCCACAGGAGGGGTGCTCTTGCGCAGGTTAGATTGTTTATAAACCATATCATAAGGGTCGAGCCCGTCTTTGCTCGCCTTAACGCCTGGTGAAGTACCATAAATCTCGTGGCTGACTAATACAATGTCTGTTAGAAAAGAAAACATCCATCCAAATTAGATATTTTCATATGTAGTGAACTAGTTTATGTGCAATAATAAGTAGGTGATGTTAAAACTTTTCTTTTTTACTTCCTGTCTGCAAAATGGCGCGACTCCGGACTACCATTAATAAATAAATCAATTTACCTAGATTTATTTATATTGACTTTTTAACATAACTTCTAAATACAAACTTATCTTGACGATGACTCATATAAAGCATTATAAAAGTGTGGATAAATACATCATTATATTCAATCAAACCAGAACAGTCCAATAGATCTGGATGAAAATCAGCACAGAGATCGATTGTATAATATCTGAAATGAAATCGTGGTAGGTATAAATTCTACTACGGGCTAAACCGCAGGACATATCATTCACTTCTTCAGTTCAATTAACATACGAGTGCTGTAAACTTTTTCCAGGAAAATGTTAATATGATAACAAAGACTCGAGTCATATGCAGAGGTGTAATTCTTACAGCAAACTTTGTCAATACCTAAATGGGTTGAAACGGAAAATCAAACATTTATATCATTGTTATAGGTTTAACAGCTATTAATAGGTATTCAAATGGACAAACAAAACAGCAGGAAATAAAACAACTATCAATAGTAACATTTTTATACTGATGATAACTTTTATAATGTTCGGTATCATTTCCGAAATGATTTGACAAATTTAAGTGACAGTTAGCTGATGTTATAGGTAAATAAAATACAAATTTTGAATAACATATCGACTTTAAAATATTATGACTAACGATTAAGTTACAGTAGAATACATCAGTAAAAATAATGATATTATGTTCAGATCCTAACCAACCACAAGGTAGGATCACTCACACCCCGTATCATTGATACAACAGGCAGCAGACCCTCTCTTTTCGATGCCCTCGTAAAACCGGAATCCGAGAGCCCGCGATCTGTAACGTAGAGTGTCAGTTGCACAAAACTCCCATAAAAGAGAAAAAGTCATAATTCCTCAAACCACCCCAAGGGACCGCCTTGAGCCGATGTGTAAGTCCCACAGGGGGTCCCCGGAGGTTGCTTAGTTTGTAGTAAATAAACTATGAAATAAAGCTGGAGCCCTGCTCGCTTTTATGCCTGGTGAAGTAGTAGAAGGTAGTTTGAAGTAAAAAAGATCATTGACATGAACATATCGCTCAAAAGAGAATTAGTTAAACTCCACTTGTAATTTAAATCAACAGTTGAAGACCGTGACCGGCTTACTGTACAAACAGAAAACTTTTCTTATTGTAGCTTATTATATGAACAAGCACTTAATAGGATTAGGGAATAATGGGAATTCAACATTGTTTTCACACAATTAAAAAGACTAGAAGGGCAAATGGAATGTTCTCCGTTAGCAGTGAACCAAACTTTTCATGAAGACCTTATTCAATTATGTGGTGGTTCAGAACATAATAGAAATTCAAAAAAAGACAAATGCACTGACTAGCTATTATTTAAATACACAATATTCTGATGTTAACTTCTTAAGCCACAATAAAATGAAAAAAATCATCAAAACTAAGAAATTATTTTAAAAAATACAAAACATTGAATATTTAACGGGATAAAATATAATGACCACCAAAAATATATACTTGACACCAGAAAAATAAAGTCTAAAATTATAATAGTACTAGCTATTTTAGTCACGACTGCACTTCAAATTGTATTCGAACACCAAATGTAGTAAATGATCACCAAATCTTAGCGAGCAAATTATTGCGCTATTTCTACCTTAATAAAATCAATGAAAAATGACAATCGGTTAGGTTAGGTTAGAGCTGCGGCCATACAACGCACGAGCCGAGCGAGCGAAGCGAGCGGTGCCGCGGCAGCGGCCGGCGAGTGCCAGAACCGAATAGTAAATTAGTAAAACATTTAGGTACTTTTGGTGATCATTTACTACTTTTGGGTTAACAATGATTTATTTGGAGTCATTTTGCTTAAATACGATAGCGAAATGTTAAAACTTTGGTTACAATTTTACATTAAAATGCGGGTTTAATTTTGGTGATCATTTTTACTATATCTGATGGTAAGTTAAACATAAGCCATATTAAACATAAATATTTTGTAAAAAGCTTAGGGTGGATTTCTCTGAATAGTGAACGCTGTGCTCTTTTAAATAAATTAAATAATTATGCAATTAAACTTAAGGAGAGTAAGAAAAGGGGAACGCCCAAAAAATGCCTGGTATGAACAGAAACGACTAATAGTCCTAAATTCTAATTAGAATAAAATATGCACAATAAAATAATTCTTAGGTTTGGTTTCCACCGAGGTGTGGAAAATATTATTATGTTGGTACATTTCACTGCCCAAGGGTCCATGTGGTCATTTAAAAGACATTCATGGGGCCGAAGCCAATATTGAAGAGGCCTTTGGTACCTTTTAATATCAAAGATGTACCAATGGACAGTCCTCCACAGATACGAAACTATTGCCGGAAAGGAAGAAACTTGGTTTGGGCTATACGGATGGGATGTTAAATGGACCGGAATACTGGGCTATGGAGTGAGATCGGACATCTGCCTCGAAAACTCTCACATATTTTATATTGGCAGACTCGATCGCTGTCTGACGCTTACCTACGAGTTAGCTTCGGTAGGCCCCCTATCAAAAGCCACATCATGGCGGCCAGGGGGCTACACTATGTAAACAGCAAAGGTTGTCGAGAGGTGAGACTGCGGGGCGCAAGATCCTTATGTAGACAAGTGCCCCCGGCGTTATGACATTTTACACTTCCAACCTGGAGCATAGGTTCCGCTCTTGCAACTTCACTCTGGCCGGCCAGTTAAGACAAGCTCAGAGGCAGGGGATGTGTCACTGTGTGTATGTGTGTGTAGTGTGCATGTCTGTACGTGTCCCCGGGAGATAGGGTCCGTGGGGACGCTAGTTCCCAACAGCTCGCCATAAGCTGCCCTGCGATGACTGTTTGCACTGGAAGAACCAGTGGGCGATGGATCGTCACATCCTGACGCCTTTATTATTATTATTATTAAAAATATTATTATTATTATTACGAACTTTAAAATATTTCACTTGCTATCCGTCTAATTCATTCTGATTTTTTAATGGACGTCTGTGTTTAATCTGGCATGTGCAATCGACATTCAGCCAAGCAAGAATTATCAAATAATCCTTATCGAACTATTTTATAGAATTATTGCACAGTTATCGTTCATTTAGAATAATTCAACCTATGTAAACCGTATACCTAATCAAAGTAATATATTATGCATGTCAATATTATTTAAACTGAAATTATTTTTAAACAAGAAAAGGTATCGTAGGCTGTATGCATCACATGTCCTTTACCTTACTGACAGTTTGATATTGACATTACTAATTATGGTTTTGAATTAATTGATCGATTTACATTTTTCGTTTGCGAATTGAGTAGAAACGACGACTTTGGCCTTTTTTAAGGATTTTAATTTTACTTCTGCACATGTTACCCCTATTTGAACACGACTTAGATTAGAGCCTCAACTTAACCTATATTTAAAAAAAAATGATTTGAACAAGATTTGCCGAGGTTTTTGGCAATTATTGAAAATGATATGGGTTCCCTACGACTAATAGTGTAATTTGGCGTATATTTCATTGTTGTCCATTTTAGGCACTTTTTTGTGTGGCGTCTGGGCATTTCCCTTTATGAATTTGATTCACAAAAGATACTTTTAAATATAAAGAACCTTTAGGCAGACTTAGGGCGTTTATTATAGCGTATATAATAATATATTAAATATAAAGTGTCAAAAAGTAAAATTCAAGATTTAATATTAGAATCAGTTCAACAGAATTGATTCCAAAATATATCTACAAAGAATATTGAAATAAACAATAACCTGCAACTTACCTCAACCAGTGGATAATTGTATAAAATCATTACCAAGCAGCAATAACACCCTACAAAGAAATCTATACTAATATTATAAAGCTGCAGTTTGTTTGTTTGTTTGTTTGTTTGTTTGTTTGTTTGTTTGAACGCGCTAATCTCAGGGACTACTGGTCCGATTTAAAAAATTCTTTCAGTGTTGGATAGTCCATTTATCGAGGAAGGTTATAGGCTATATTTTATTTTCAAAAAAGTTGGGGATCCGTAAGAAAATTGCGTTTTTGTAACCCAAGGTGTAAAAGTGAAAACCTATTTATGCGTGCGCTGCAAAAACTATTGACAATAGAACAAAATGATGTACTACGGGTTTGTAGGTCTTATTAAGATCTACAAAAAAGTCCGCGAGAGCATATATCTAACTATCATAGTTTAGTCACAATAACCGCTTTTATGTTCATAAAAAAATATTAAATCGTCTGAAGAAAGAAACTACGTTAAATGTATATCGTTATATTAATCCTTATCCAAATTAAGCATAATGTTATTAAGGGTATTTATGTAGAAGTAAAATACTTTTTGTTTTATTCCAATCGGACATTTCGTTGAGAAATTATCACGAGTATAAAAACGCAAGGAATTGGTACCTAATAAAGAGTTATTTGCCGTAATAGATAAAGCTGAAGAGTTTGTTTGCTTGAACGCGCTAATCTCAGCAACTCCTGGTCCGATTTGAAAAATTCTTTCAATGTTAGATAGCCCATTTATCGAGGAAGGTTATAAGCTATATTTTATTATAAAGTTTCAACGGGAACGGGAGTTACGCGGGTGAAATCGCGCGCGGAAAGCTAGTAATATCATATTCACAGATAAGACAGGTAAGGGTTTTGGTTCAACCCTAGCTACACACAGAGTAATGTCTGTTTCCCAGGAGCAAACTATAAGGACATAGTATATAGACTAATACATTTTCTTTACTCGTGTCCATCCGTAAAAAAAAGAATACCTACGCCCCATATCCTAACATAAGCAGTTTCATCAAGTGTGTCAAACGGCATTCTTGTAGTTAGTCGCAGTTTATAAATACCAACGATGTTGTCAGAGAATCAGTTATTTAGAAACACTTTCATCATTGTGTGAAGAATTTCTGCATTCAAGGATATGAACAAGTGATAAACCAGGCTCGGTCATAGTTCTTCTCATAGTTGCTACGTAGGAAATGTGTCATTTATGTTAGACACACTTTAAATAACTTGAACTCTATTAATATCAATCGTGAGTGTCATATTTGCTAATTATCTGGTAAAATCCCCGTGGAATAATAACATACTCGATATGACTTACCTGTAGAAAATACATGGTTTTTCCTTTATACTTAATTATCTAGTCATCCAATTTGTGCAAATTCACTCAGCCATTGCAATTATAAGGCAATGACTTTGTTAGCATTCGCCTTTTTTTTGTTATTCATTAATGTGTCCCGTTACATAGCGTAGCCTCCACTTTCTCTAAAATCTATTTGAATCTAGCCGATCTTCAAA
This sequence comes from Nycteola revayana, assembly GCA_947037095.2. Lineage (NCBI taxonomy): Eukaryota > Metazoa > Arthropoda > Insecta > Lepidoptera > Nolidae > Nycteola > Nycteola revayana. The sequence continues at coordinate 26,242,472 of OX344842.1, read as the reverse complement.
CGTCAATGTGCAGTTTGAAAGCTTCGAGATGAAATTTATTATATTTTTTATTCGCAGCAACCAATGTTATAACTTTTTGTAATAATATTCAACTAAAAGTATAATTTAAATGCTGAGCTATCTTAATTTGTTAATTATGATTTATAGCTTATAGGACAAAAAACTAAACTAAACTCTTTGTGTAGTTGTTATATTGTTATAACGATAACAATAATTCTCACACCAAATGTAGTTTAGTTTTAAAGAATCAGAATATAAGAATAGTGACACAATAAAAACATACCCCATACAGAGTACTATATTAGGTTAAATAACTAATAATTCAGAAGTGTATATTAATACCGACATTCGGATCTGTTTCTTATTTTAGAATAATTTACCACAGAACATAAAATAATTATTCGTTATATGAATTGTGGAATATTACTAAAGGAAAATAATGAGTTGGTACTAATATAAACATTAAAGGTCATAATTCCTCAATCCCCCGCCAGCGAAGTCTACGTCCCACTGGGGACGCCCTTTAAGTAGCAAAGCCTCAAAGCTAACTACATTAATCCGTCAGAAAATATTGATGACTTATATTAAATACGAAATTAATTAGTAGGTACTTATCACACTTTGCGTTGAATATTAATAAAGTGATTTAAATGATCATCAAATTTTAACGACCGTTAAGTTATAATATTTATTATTTGTCATATGCAGAACGAAGTTCCTAGCTAACCTAACCAAACATATCGGTCTTCTTAACCGATAAATTAAGGTGACATTTTCGTGTGAGGGAAATAACTAAGTTTGCTCAAGTTACTGCAAGACAACCATGTTCACAAGTAACCGAACATTTTCGATAGATCGTTATTGATGATTGCCGTCCAAGCGCGGCGTCAACACGACCTCTCGCGCTTCGCTAGAGTACTACACACGCGGTTAGCACGTGATGAACGCGTGCGCAACCTTTGTGGCTGCTCTACATAACCGAACAATAAATCATCGGCCGCGGCGAAATATTTATTAAATCAATTATATTTACCCGCTAATATTAACTGATTTTTATGTGTTAACTAGCTGTGCCCGCGATTTAGTCCGTTTATAATAGTGATTTTGAGTACCTAGCAGTTTTAATGAAACTTTCTCAGGCTCTACACTATCTGTGTACCAAATTTCAATAAAATTGGTTCAATACTTTCGGCGTAAAAGGCCGACAGACGGAGACAGAGTTACTATCGCATTACTAATACCTATTATTAAGAATTTAAGAAATGTCGACCATATGATGTCTTAACTGTTAAAGGCTGTTAAAAATATATCAACGCGATCGCAGCGATACAGCGATTGAATATCACTAACTGATGTTACGAGTCCTCAACCGTCAAGTGCTTGATGCCCGCTCATATTGACATTCGGCCATGATTGTCAATCATGTGGTTGTTCGCTTAGTGATTGTGGTGATCGTGAATGTCTGCGCAATTGGACATCATGGCCGATGGTCTACAGCAAATATATCCGATTAGGCTGGGCGTTAAAAGGACCAATATATTTGGACAGTAGTTGTTCGGTTGATAATTCTGTATTTTCACGTACCAACAAAACTCTGGAACCTTCCAGAGTTTCCAATACCCACTTTTAAATTCAATTGAAACGCTCATTCTCACAAAAATGTTTTGATTCTAGAAAAATAAATAAACAAAATGTATTTATATAATTATCATTACATTACATGACCACTTCCGTAGCGTTGCGGTATTTGGATTGCTTTAAATCTCGGAGGTCGTGGGTTCGATCCTCACGCTTGACAGAAAATCTTTTTGTAAATTCTAAAATTTCTTTCTGGGTCTGGTTGGTTGAGGGACTAACCTCCGTGCCTCGGAAAGCACGTTAAGTCGTTGGTCCCGATTGTTATACCATCATCTATAATAATTGTATATCAAGGATCGGCCAGCAGCGATTCCTTGTGTGGTACAACATAATACTGAGGTCACCAACCCGCCTGCCAAGCGTCGTGACTATGGCAAATACTCTCTCTCGGTAGGAGACCCATGTTCAGCAGTGGACGTTATGCGGGCTGATGATGATATATCATTACTAAAAATATAGCTATATAGTAACACTATATATCTTGGACTTTGTGTTACTTTACAACAATTTGTCATCTTTTCGCAGGTTTCAAAACATATATATCGGTAATTATAATTGATTTAATAATAAACTTTTCATGGAGTTTAGTCTTATGAAACGTGTGTTTTCCCGGCCTCTAGACGTGCTACTGTTAGACTGAATACGACCAAGTTGGACAAATGACAATGAATATTTTGAAACGTAGTCCACACTTCGCAATGGTACGGTGACAGCGACACAAACAAACTAATAATAAGTGTATGTCCGCGGCCGAACTCCAGGAACAAGAAGTGAAATTTATTTGTTCATAGCGTCGCCGCTGCGTTGCAGACGTCAATACCTAACGTAGAAAATATAGTTTTATTATGTAATACAGTGATAGCGGTACGTGCATTTATTATGACGTTGTTATATATTATTCACCGCTCATCGTAATAAATGATTGGTTCATTCTTTATTATAGCCATTTTATTGGCTTTAATAAAATATTATTGCCGAAGATTACACATTATGATAACTTGCATAAGTATACTTGCTTACTTCCCTTTATGATGACGAACTTATTCAATAAATAAAAGTACAGATACGTAGTAAATAAATATTATGTGATATGTAATCCTTTCTGAGAAATAATGACGTTTTATATTCAACTGTTAAGACTGCACCTAGTAGTCAAAGATAATACTCTCTTTTGCAACATAGTAATACATAATAATATGTATATTCACATAATATATAGAATTGCTGAATTCTATACTGTTTTTCTATTCTGAAAATACTATAGTCAAACAATTATTGATGCAAAATAAAGTTATGTAAGTTATATGTTCATTTTTAGGGTTACGTAGGTTCGTTTTAAATTTTGAGGTACACAAGGGGTAAAAAGCAGAAATTTATACTAAGACTCGTCTGTCTGTCTATCCCCAGATTATATTCGTTGAACCTGATGAACAGCTGATGTATTTCTATAACAACATATACTAAAAACAGAATACAATAAATATTTAAGTGGGGCTCCCGTAACACAAACGTGATTTTTGCGATTTTTTACATTATAATTACATAGAATCTATACAATGACACCTTTTTCTATACTGTAGATGAGTTCTATACTGAAGGTAAGAAACCCTACGTGCGCAAGTCCTAAGTTTTTTTTAATACCTACTAATTGATACAACGTATATTTTTTTTATATTGAATTGGCCAACGATTTTCTATAACGCTGATATTGCTATATAAGTACAAATAAAAATTGCGATTTCAGCTGAAAATATAAAAGCCACTGAGTTTGTAGTTTGCTTATTAGAAATTGAGGCTATCTTCTATTATAATAATATGTAGGGCTGTCACTTATTTTGTATACTATATTTTAATGTAAACGCACAAATTTATTTGTTGGGTTTTCTTTTGAAACAAATGCATGACTCGCACATAAAGACTTTAATGATCATTTTAAAACAATGTACTTACGTTCTTATAAATAATAAGTATTGTGACTTAGAATAATGACTATTAAGATTGCTTTTCCCCGAACAACGCCTTGAGGATCCAACGAGTCTGATTAATCGTACTTATATGAAAAGTACCTACACGTTGTTTTAAAACCATAACAGCCAACCCTATTTTTGAACAATTAAAAATAGGGTTGGTCTTGTTATACGCTTATGTATACGGGTAATTTTTTCTGCATATATAATATATATCACCATCATCATCATCAGCAGCCCGTTGACGTCCACTGCTGAATATGGGCCTCCTCTTAACAGACCTTGGCAAGCCAGGATCGTAGAGGGATTTTGCCATAATCACCACGCTTGGCAGACGGATTGGTGATCGCAGTAAGATGTAAACCTTGATCTAATAGATGCTGCTGCCCATCCATCAGCCATAAGTCCCTTAGTCGCCTTTTATGACACCCATGGGAAGACATGGGGTTGTCTATTCTAAGCCGGAAACCACACGGTATAATATATATGTTATGCAGAAAATATATTATGCACATAAAATATGCAGAAAAAATTACCCGTACACATTATTTTCTGATAACAAGATGCAATTTAATCGTAGTACGTAACTCATGAAAAGCCGTGTGGATTTCGGCTTAAACTTTACCATTCTATGTCTTTCCATGGGTGTGGTAAAAGGCGCTAAGGTATATGTATACAGCTTTTTACTGCGAACACCATTTCGCCTGCCAAGTGTGGTGATTATGGCAATATACTTCAAAGACACCGGTCTTTCTCTTCTTTGTTTTCTCTTGCTAAGTTCTCAGAGGAGGCCTTGGTTCAGCAGTAGATGCGTTGGTGAAATGCTACAGAAAACGAATCATTTTGGTCGAACAATTGGATCTACCCTACTAGGCTGGCTTATCTTACTTTAATGATTTAAATGTATTCTACAAGACAGTATAAATGAAAACTATATGAATGTATCCATTATTATAGACATATATTAAAGAGGTCAAGGAAGTCCACTTTTTTCTCATACATATTAATTTATTGATAGACTTTTCGAAATAAAATCACCATATATACCTACTTATCACTGTCCGATAAGTAGGTAGGTATAGGTATATGGTATCACATGGTCTGAACATAGAATGAAATTCCTTATTTTAAGTAAAAGAAATACGTGGATTGAAGCTTGTAAATTATGATATCTAATGTTATTTACCGTACCGAACATGAAAGAATTTATTGTCTTTTACTTAAAGATAAATATTAACGACTAAGAATAAATATGGCATATTCGATTTATCTGAAACATTTATTTGATTTACCTATAAAATTGATTACTAAAGGGAAATTAGAATGATAGAAATATATTGATATGTTTGTTATAAATAAACCCAAAAAAAATGGACGGATTTCGATAATTCTTATACCATTAGAATGCTACATTATCCCTGAGTATCATAGGCTATTATATAATAATGAACTGAACCTACTGGAACAGGGCGGGGGCTACACTAGTTGTAGAGAATATAATGAATGCATTCATTCATGAAATTTACAGATGAGATTGGTAATGTAGACAAATAAATCAATTAAGAAAAAAAAGTTTACTTTAGGTGAAGTTTATCGTTTGGTTTTGTACAACGAATTAAACGATATTTATTCAGCACTTAGTTATTTACATTCACTTGTACTTGTCAGTTATACAAAACGAAATATGATTAATATTGTTAAATCCAAAATATCGCAACTGAAATCTACCTATTGCGGATTAGATAATGATCCGTCTGTCTGTCTAGTATCACGTCATATATATAGTTATAACAATAGTTATTTTTTAATAATTAAAATCTTAATATAAATTAGCTCTATAGAAAGAGGCACGTCTTTACACAATAGTTTTACGTATAAAAACACGCCTGATGGCACCCTTAATGGGCTAGGACCACGGCTCAGGGCATAGCTTGTGCAGATAATGATAGATACATATTGGTAGGTATTTAGGATAAGTAACTGTTACTTGAAGTACCGATTCTACTTCCTTGTAAATAACTTTGTACAGTTTTTCACTATCATCAAAATTGAAGGCATTACGTAAAACTCTCAAAAGGTTAAATACTTGTACTTACTGACTCGTCCATTTTTTTCGACATTTTTCTCATTCTATCTAATTCTAGTAAACAAATGTCAGTCTCAAGTAACTCATGAATAAAACATAAGACAAACTACACAAGTAAGTAAATTATGAAATTCGGTAGTAAATTTACACACACAAATAAAATTATAAAGGTGTTTATTATCAATGTAGTAGCTATATTTAAAGGTTAGAGATACATACATCAATCATTTTCATGTTCAATGTCACACAATGCAATGAGCGGCACGTAATTTTGGATGGGGGAGACTTGGATTTGGCGCCAGAGCGGGGCGTGGTGGCGGCGCGGGCGTCCAGACAGTGACGTCACGTGAAAAACACGCTTTTCCCCTAACTATAAGCTCCGAGTGTAATGAAAATAACTGCGACTGCCCTCAACCATGATTGACTTATTAATAAAACTTAAATGAGTTCCGAATAAATCCTTACTTATCGATACTAATATTATAAATGGGAAAGTGTACTAAGTGTGTGTCTGTTTGTTTGTCCGTCTGTCAGGCAAAAACTACTGAATGGATTTGGCTGTAACTTTGCACGGGGATAGTTAATAAGCTCGATTAAGATATAGGCTACAAAAAATCACGCTCCGACCCCGGAGCAGTGTAACGCGGGTAAAACCGCGGGGCGCAGCTAGTAGGTATTACAAAAGGCGAAATTTGTGAGTATGGATGGATGTTAGTTACGCTTTCACGCAAAAACTATAGAACAGATTTGGCTGGAAGTTTGCACGCGGATAGCTTGTTAGCTAGATTAAATAAGCTAAAAACAACACGTTACGATCCATTGGTGCTAAGTAACGCGGGTAATAGGTACCACGGGCGCAGTTAGTACTACATAATTATTAGACCTTATTGGTTTGAAGTTAGACTGAAATTCCTCTTTTCCGACATTTAATTAAAAAGTAACGATAGAGGCTGCAGTTTCAGTTGTTTGATTTCTCTGAAAATTCAAAATGTTGGAATTCGTAGTACTGTAAATAAACGTTTTTGACAATTCCAATATAAAAGCCTTGAAAGCTCATGAAAAACAAACCTTTAAAACTTATTTTACTAATAATTAGGCTACCTCAAACTTTGAAATGAAATAGATATTTTTCGAACCTATTGTACAAAAGCAAAATGATGATGGGTATATCACTATGTAGAGGGGATTCCTAGGTGTTTACTACTACATTTTGTACTGTATATACCAGGGGTGGCCAACTTAACAAGACCTTAGATCGACTTTTCCTGTGTGCGATCGACTATATGGCATACATAACTTTGAATCACGTATCGTATAAGTCAATCGAATGATAAATAGCTATATTTTCAGATTATTATACGAAAAACACTAAGTTTGTACGTCTGTGGCACGAATTTTTAGACTTAAATATCAACCTTTTATTACATAAGTTGATCGCCTGTTATAGCTGCCGGGATCGACCAGTCGATCGCCATCCCTCGTATATACCTATTACTTCATTGTTATTTCTAAGTACATAACTAACTTAGAAAACCACGCATGGATTCATCAAATATTGTTAGTTGCTGTTATATATATCAGTCAAAACTAACGTAACCTAACCTTAATCTACTTTTGAATGATTCTGCTAGTTAAAAGCTCTTTTGACTGGTTAAGAGTTTTGACTGCAACATATTATACCTAAACTTCATCAAATATTATTAGTTGCTGTTATATATGTATCTATACTTACCTACAATTAGTTAACCAATAATTGACATTCAAAGTACCTTTTACGTTAGGGTGGCCAACCACAATTTAAAAAAACAAGGACTTAATGTTGGAATAGCCAGAATAATTCGTTTTAAAAACAGGACGTACTAAGAACACTTCAATTAATATCAAGAAAAAGTAGATGAAGTAAATTTATTTTATGTAATATTGGCGGGTGAATACATGACATTATCTAGGCGATTTTAAAAACCCACCCGCTCCCTTAATACTGTCCAGGACTTCCCAGGACATTAATAAAACTAGGACATGTCCTGGAAAAACAGGACGGTTGGCAACTCTACCATACGTAAACGTGAATGTTGTATACTCTATTCAGGGCCGGATTTAGAAGTCCGGAGCCCCGGGGCAACAAAGGAGAAGAAGCTCCCTTGCCACAAATTCGTTTCCCTCTTATTGTGTAGAAAATTTGAAGTATGTACCTTCTTTTCAGGACGATTTTAATTCTGATATTTAACTGATTGTCTAATTTAAGTGAACTAGTTTAGATGAATAACCGTTATTTCAATATGAAAGAACTATTACATTAATCATGATTCTATAAAGTACTGTTTGTAAAGGTTCAACACCGAAAATATAAATAAAAGAAACCTCGTAGAGTTTACTCGTCAGAATTTGAAAGATTTTAAATCTCTATTGTGGGGGCGCTTCTATTGTGGAGGCCCCGGGGCAGTTACCCTGGATGCTCTCCCTTAAATTCGGCCTTGACTCTATTTAAACAATTGGTCGAAATATTGCTATAAATTTCAATGTCAATATTTGATATGAACGAAAGCAAGCAAATTAGGTAAAAGTGTGTAATAATAAATCGTAGGTAGTAATTTAGTGAATAGGAGTAATGATTTGTCACTGAGTTGAACAAGCTTTTTAATATGATAGAAAACCTTGTGGCGAATCGTACGCACTTTTTTCATGAAATGAGAATTTGACGAAAAATGGTCCAATGTTACCTATATTTATATATTACATACATCATTTGCGAATGTTAAATCTAACATCGGGCCTACTTTCATTAATTACTAAATGTTACTTGCAGCAGCAGTCAAAGAATATCAAATTTTGACGGGAAATATTCACACGGCATTTTATAAGTTTTGACGTAATAACGAATAAACAATCGTCTATTATTGCCTTTTACATTCGCAAAATAAGACATAAGAAAGTCATAATCGATCAAATTATACATTTACTTAGGTATGCATTTTTATATACTTCACTAGCGACCCGCCCTGGCTTCTCACGGATGTAATCCTGATGTAGTACTTATACATATAAACCTTCCCCTTGAATCACTGTATCTATTAAATACCCGCATTAAAATCTGTTGCGCTGTTTTACGGGAAATACAGACTAGTGAAGTGCGAACATTTCTTATACATGAAAGTTAGTACCATAAACTTTAACTATAGTCACTAGAACTGCATAATGTAGTATACAGTTCATCTTTATTTATTATGATAGAGCATTGTATTCGAACATAGAATGTATAATATACTATGGTTAAAGGTTGATAAAGGTTTCACAACCTCGTATTCTCAGTGTAACTTTCCAGTATGCACTAGGTAACTCAATAAATATTTTATGAGGTTTTTATCCTAGATAGGCATAGTCATAATTTCTTTCCTTTATATATACAATAGCAAAAACAAATGAAAAATATTACTACTAGCTTTTAACCCGCGTAGCTTCCGTTCCCGTGGGAACTTCATAGTTATATGTTACTATGTTACTCCTGGATAACTAAGCATTTTAATGGTGAAAGAATTGTTGAAATAGGTCCAGTAGTTCCGGAGCTTATCCAATGCAAAGAAACAAACAAAAATCAAATCTTTCCTCTTTGTTATATTAGTATAGAAAATAGATAATTCTACTGCATTGAAGACAATTTAGTCAAATTGATCGTTATATCGCTTCGTAATTAACTTGCAGAAAGACTTAAGACATAAGTAGATATCGCTCAATAATAGTAGATAAGTATAATATTATAAAAATATTTTTGAAAAGACATACCTACTTACGATAAATTACGAGCCGTCATATATGTTTGAATAAGGTATATTTAGGGTGACTAACTTCAGGAAACAGTAATGTAACCTCGAAACCAATATCAAACAGTCAACAGAGTAACCGACCCATTCAGAACAGGTGCCAAATTATAAATATGCTTCTAATAACTGGAAGAATTGTAATTTTGGCACGACAATTTAACTATGAGATAAGCCAAGTACCTATGTAGCCCTTCAAACGATAATAAACTGAAGCAATAGAAACCTGTTGTTTTTTATTATCTACTAGCTTCCCGCGCGCGGTTTCACCCGCGTAACTCCTGTTCCCGTGGGAAATTCATAATAAAATATAGCCTATGTTCTTTCTCAGGCTCTAGACTATATCTGTACCAAATTTCATTTAAATCGCTTCAGTAGTTAAGGCGTGATTGCGTAACAGACAGACAGAGTTACTTTCACATTTATAATATTAGTAAGGATGTTCTTTCTCAGGCTCTAGACTATATCTGTACCAAATTTCATTTAAATCGCTTCAGTAGTTAAGGCGTGTTTGCGTAGAGACAGACAGAGTTACTTTCACATTTATAATATTAGTAAGGATGTTCTTTCTCAGGTTCTAGACTATATCTGTACCAAATTTCATTTAAATCGCTTCAGTAGTTAAGGAGTGATTGCGTAACAGACAGACAGACAGAGTTACTTTCACATTTATAATATTAGTAAGGATTTGGATATGGATATGCCACAAAATATAATAAAATATTTGAATATATATAAATACCTGAATAATTCATGAATTTTTATTTTGATGTTTCAAATAGTGCAGTCGGTTTTTAAATTGCTGTGGCAAAATACGTAATTTGACTTTATTTTTCCGAGAGCCAAAAACGTGATCGTTTTACGCCTTTTTCAAAGCTATGATTGACGCCGGCGCGTAAATGGCTCACGTGCAGGTGGGTTAAAAATACAAACGAATAACATCAACAAAAATCTCGTCAACTATTGTAAATACAGCAGTCTTAAATAAAAAATATTTATTTTGGTGCCAAAAAGAAAAAAATTATGACCTTCTGTCCTCGCGGTCGCCTTCTTCTAATAAACTAGTGATTAGAAACATCAGAGTCATATTCAATACTCTTTGCAAATAGTCTACTAGTATTTTTCCACAGTGGCGTACATGAATAAGTTTTATAGCAAACGTGGTTATAATTTTTTTTTTATGAAGTATTTAGGAAATCTCGACAACGCATTTGTCTAAGCCAAAAATAGAAATGATAATCAGGCATTTATCTTTTAGACACCAGCAGAGAAGATGCAAATATTGTTTTTGTCTTCACAAAGTGAATGTTTCGATCAATCATGATAATAATAATTAGTTACTTATCTTAATTTTATAAGCGATACTCACCGTCCAAACACATGAATGTCAAGAGTCGGCAGTCGTTTCCATTTTAAATTCCGTTGAATGAAAACAAAATGGCGACGATAATATACTGACTTCGTCCGTGTAAAATAAGGTTTTTCGATCGAACAACCAACAATCTTATAAACTGAGCTACCTACCCGTCAAAGTCCCGTAAAAATCGGTTCAGCAGTTACTGAGATTAGCTAGAAATAAAAAAAAATCGACATATTAAATGACAAAATATATAATATACTGACTTCGTCCGTGAAAAATAAGGTTTTTCGATCGAACAACGAACAATTTTATAAACTGAGCTACCTACCCGTCAGTCGTGTAAAAATCGGTTCAGCAATTACTGAGATTAGCAAGAACTAAAAGACATATAGTTATACATATTAAATGATAAAATATCTTGGCTATGAACAAATATGGTAGCAATTTTATTTTATCACACGCGGATCAAACACTTGAACTATTGCTAAACCGTACAATAGTTATGTCTTTTTTGATAATTTAGAATTGTACAGGTATAACATGCGTTGACATGATTGTTTTTGATGTATCAGCTGCTCATATCACGTGTTTTACTAGGTATACCTAATTATATTTTATATTGAAAGTGGACTGAATATGTTAGAATTTAGTCATGCATTTTTGCATACGTTCTGTTATTTGTGCATTTATAGTACCTAGGTATGTTTTACAGTAATTCTCATAGTTATTAATAGGTAGCTAAGCACTAACAGAAACTTGGATATAAATTAGTTGAATTTTGTAAACAAATTGTTTATTTTTTTTGTAAGCATTTTTTTTGTAAGCATACATTCTTTTTTTTTATAAGCATACATTCTAAGCGTAGCGGTACAAGTCTCGGAAGTCGTGGGTTCGAACCCTCGCCGGACAAGTAATCTTTGTATAAAATCTAAGTTTTCTTTCCGGGTCTGATTGATTAAGGGTATGCCTTCCATGCCTCGGAGAGCCGTTGGCCCAGACTGATTTAACATAATTTATAACAATTGTATACCAAGGAACGGGCAGCAGCGTTTGCCTGAGTATTACGATATAATACTGCGGTCACCGACCCGCCTGCCAAGTGCGGTGACTGTTGCAACACCCTCCTTAGGGAGGTGGACGTAATTCGGGCGGATGATGATGATGTAGATAATATATAACTAACTATAGATCATACTGAATATGTTTGCCCTAAATTTGACCACTAATAAGCGTCAGCCACTTCCGCTGCAAGAACTCAGTCGACGCTTTAAATTGCAATTTAGATCTCGGTATCCATTACATATAATGCGCGTGGTCACACTACCCATGCGAGGCTCACAGTTCACTCGGCGGAACTAATTTGAAAAATCTGTCGCTGGTTTAAGTGCGATCTTCCGGCGGCACAAGGTTAATCCATTCATCCGTGGCCGTCTTTGTATACATACCTATTGTTTCATAGGGCAATTATTTCTAAAAAGTTAAGAGAAGAGGCAAACGAAGTTGCAGAAGTTAGTGCTGGAATAATAATGAAATAATGATAATGAATAAAATAATGAATTTTATTCAGCACTTGGGTACGTATTTACATACACTTGTTCTTGTCAAAACACATGATGATTAATATATCTCTACAAATGATAGAGAATTCTGCACTGATTATCAAAATTTATTTAAATTTGTTGGTAGTTTTGTTGCTTTTAATTGCCTTGTTCTTTTGCATCAACGCTATATGACTTCAGCGGTCATACCGATATACTTACCTTACCACAAGCTTCCCGCGCGCAGTTTCACCCGCGGAACACCTGTTCTCGTAAGAATTTTATAAAGAAATATAGCCTATAGCCTTCGTCGATAAATGAGCTATCTAACACTTTAAGATTTTTCAAATCGGACCCATAGTTTCTCAAAGCAAGTTTATGAAAACAAACTCTTCAGCTTTGTATAGGTACTAGTATAGACAGATAACATAATAGATTGTATGTTAGTATAAATATGCTCCTCACGTGTATTGTCACACTGGTGATCAATGAATCGAACGCTATTCTTCTGACAGGCCAATCTCCGTTAATATCGTAAATAGACACATCGTGTTACATGGAATCTTGACTCAGTTCCAAAGCCAACTCACTTTGCTTCAGTAACCTTAAACCTTATGACGAAAGACACGGCGGTGGGACGTAGCTGTTTTAATTGTAACTGTAATTGCAGTGAGACGAATTTTTTTTTTTTTTATGTTAACGTTGAACTGGTCAGATGAAGATGAACGTGTCGACATCATTAAGTCTGGTGTGGTCTAGTCTAAGCGAGAATCTAAATCTTACCACATTTTATGTATCCGTGTAGATATACATCCACACGGATACATAAAATGAATTCCAGAAATTTTCTTTCTGCTTAGACTTTAGCTCAGAGCATAAATAAACTTAAAATATTTGTAGGTTTGAAAATACACACTGTCTCTTGTATAACGCTGGTTTTCATTTGAGTACACCAATTTGGAACAATTATAAAATCTGAAAAATTAGCTATGTTTACGGAAGCAAAATCACGTGTTATCCAAGTGATGAAACAATAATAGGATATGCTTTGTATTATACTGAATGGTATCACCGGATAATCAGACAATATTAGCGAATGCATGGCGAGTTGACGTCTACAACAATGGTGTGGATATATCCTGCGCATTAATCATTATAACACTGAAAATTGTGAACTGAATGAACATATTTAGACTTTGTTGAAACACTAATTTAACATTTTTACTACGGTTTTTAATGCTAATATATGACTGCTATAATCTTCTTAGGTAACGAATAAATAAATTAGGTAACAAAAATGATTTTTAATTAATTGGTCAGTTCTAATAGGCTGGCGTTGAGAAATCTCTTTGTTTACTTGGCTCAACCTTATCCGTCTTAATAGTGTGGGTTGAACAGTTTCATTAGATAATGTTCAGTTTACCTACGTTGATACACCATCTTGTTCGCTAGAATATAACTATGTATCATAATGTACGAATTAAATGTACAGAAAATTCATTACAAATTAACTAAGCCGTAGCCTAACGTATCATATAATACCTATGATAGCGAAATTATAATATACCCCAAGATCTTATGAAACATATACCTACCTGTCATTTCTAGGTACTTATTTGCACAGTCAGCTAACCTTTGATAATATATATTTACAGTGTATAAGTGGATATATTATTATGTAATTTAAAACAGGGGTAAACATTGTATCATAATTATTATTATCTCTACAAACTATTTGGCCACCTTGAGTGGCCAACGTTTTATCTGTTACCCTATAAATCTACATAAATGCGTTAGCAAACATCTATGATTTATCAGGACACAAACCAAAGGCCCGAGCTCGTGGTTATGTAGGTATATTATGTAGTGCGGTTGTTATATTACTTACTTTATATTTTTTATTTTAATGCCCAATTTTTGTATTCATATTATGCTTACAAATCCAATCCGACATTGTAGTAGGTAAGTATTAATAAAGAATTCGGTACAACTTCGGTTATTGAATAATAAAAACGCTAGTTTTTGAACAATGGCGTATAAACATTTTACTGGTCTATCATATTAAAATGACAACTTCACTAGAATTTACAAAACAATGATGATATAAGTCCGTCCGCAATAACAAGCGTAGCGTGTACAAAAGCATCTATGGGCGTAATCTTGATTGTTAGATGTGACTTTTAATTCCCCTAGTTAAACCGCATCTCACCGAAACAATCTGACCAATAGAGTGAACTACGTCTGTATCATATTGTTTACCTGTTCATAATTGAGAACGAATCCAATCAACATCAGGGAAGTGCTCGGCCCTCGCATCAGTGCACACTCAAGGATACCTTATTGCCCACTGCCTCTTGACTTTGAGCAGTTTTTTACCGTCACACCTCTCCCCTGCAACTCACTGATTATATCAAGTGCTAAATTGTTGGGATCCGGCTCAGTACCTACATAATCAATTTTGCGATTCAATTCAATTGTGGTACAGGACGTTATGTGCAAATCAAGATGACTGACGGGTGTAATTTGTGTCACATCTATTTTTATAGTGGGTACGTATGAGTGTAATAGAACAATTGATAAATTACTAGATCGGTATGAAAACAATAAGGTTAAACGGTTGGTAAACTGTATTTTTGTTTCTAAGTGACTCCTGAATGCATGTTCTTGCAAACGTCATGATTATTGTATATTTCAAATATTTTATGGAAGATATTATTATGAAAAACTTGTACTGTAAAACGATAGATATGTGAGATATTAAACCTTATTTTCCAAAGTTTTACTATGCCTTGATTTTGGTATGAATGACCTACACTTTGCGCCTTGCCTTTTCCTGTTTATGTTCAAATTAATTTTCATACATATTACCATTTAATCGCGTTACGTAAATCCAATTAAAGCATTTATTTTAATAGATGCGAATACAACGAAACATTTACAAACCAAACTGAATGAATTCAAATATGATTACAGGCAATGTAATGTGAATAAACTCTTCTGGTATCTCAAATCTTTTAAAAATTACCATTCTATCAATAAATTATTAATGTTTTTTATTGGTGTATTTAAAATAGTCATGTGAAAATGTTGAGTTCAAAGCCTCTTTACTCTATAGTAAAAAGAAAATCATAGAGTATTCCATTTACAACATTTTGCACTTAATTTTTCTTTATTAACCATGTGATACCTAATACATGTGTGGTTAGTTCGTCAGTCATCAGCTTATCTACTGCGACTTGATTGATGAAGAATTTCCGCATCAACTTTGACATATTTTTATCGTTTTTAATTGGATGATGAAGGTTCTAGAAGAAATATCATTCATTCAAATAGCTTATTATTTCTGTGGACTAGGCTGTGTATTTTTGTTCTTCGTCTTCATACTTGTATATCTAGATCGAGCAATTGACAATTTATTACGAATGAATTGCTGTCAGTGATAACTCATTTAATAATGCCTACTAGTTTAAAATAGTCTTTATTATAAATATTTCATCGATTTATCTGTTATGAACAGAGTGAGGACAACGTATCTATTATAAAAACGTTCATGCTACAATTATCCAATAACTATTAAACTCATTCCTGTTTATACGGACACATTGCTATTGTTATGATTTTATTAAGCAACTGCAAAGTTTTCAGGTCTTTATAGGCTGCAGTCACAATTTACTAACGTATTTGCTATATATATTATCGCAGCTGAAATACGTGGAACCGTACACAGGTCAAATCAGGGCAGGTCAAAGGTTTAATTAAGGTCAATATTGGTGAAAATTGGATATGATCAGTTTTCCGCCCGAATTTTAAAGTACAATTTTTTTAATACATAGATTTAAAACGTAATAGTATTTATATTGTCTCAAGGTGACTTTGCAAGCGGTATCGTTTTGGTAACGTCAAATTTTTTCTAATACTTATTGAAAAAGACAAAGTGATGAAAATGGAGTTTACACATTGTCAGTACTATTTCAGTATTAAACAAATGTTAAAATATGCGTCGTCTTTTTGATACATTGCCAAAACATTTTATGTTTGTAAGAATAAATAACTTTTGAATAGTGTTGCAAAATAAACTTTCGTGGGTGTGGCATGTAAATATTAGGTATACATATATATAATTTTTGACAACATTTGATAATTATAATAATAATCGCATCTGTTGTCAAAGCAAAACTAAATTTTTGTAAATTAAAAAATGTAAGGTTGGTACTTTACTTGGTAGATACAATAAACATTTTATTACAATTACGTAAACCGAGTAAATATAACATAATTTATGCCCTGACTCTAATAAGACGTATTAAGTAAATATTTTACAACAATTATAACTTTGTATCGGCATAAGAAAATAATTTATTGTTTTATAACGGGCTGTTCGACACAGTACATAAATATTGTAAATATATATAGATAGGTAGGTACCTACCTACTCCTCCCGACTGATTTTGGTCGCGGCGGCCATTCTCTATTAACATTATTATGACCCATTTGTGCAGGACATGACAGGAGTGCACAAACACAGATACTTTACTCTCTATTCATTTACTTTCAAAATCCTTTGGGATGGTTTCACCAACAAGAAGAAGTCTTGTTGGTGGAACCCAGCTAATCCCTTATTTTTAGGACAGACTTAATTATGAAAGGACTTTGAATTTTATTACTTCACTGGGCTTATAGGCGAACAGGAACCCAGCATTACCAAAAGGTTTTAAAACTACAAACTAAGCAACAAACTGGGCGTCCCCTGTGAGTTATACCGCCGCGCGGTTTAGATCAGTCGCTGGCGGGGACATTGAGGAATTTTGCCTCCAATTTTTTTTAGGGAGTTTTGTGCAACTGTCGCTGTACAGTTCGCAAGTCTCACGGACTTCGGATCTAGGAGAACATCGAAAGTTACCTTTAGATCCACGAAGCAGTTATATAAGTATAATATAGGATAGATATGTAGGTGTAGGTACTATTAACAAGTATTATATTTTAGAAGCGTGAAATTTATTACTTACTAATCGTGACCGCGGTGGTAGTTAAATTAGTAAAGTATATTTACAGGGTGCGTTAGAAGGTGTGTCTTCTGGCCACTGATACGACCTTCACTAGTAATTTAGTAAGTAATGCGCACAACTTGAATCAAACAATAAGCAATAGTGTCGTCACAGATCATAAGTGTATTTAGGTATTAGAACATCGTGACGCGGTACACAACAGCTTCTATTATTGCGCCTGTGGTCATAATAATTGTCGTGTCTTGCTATTGATATTGATTGTAGGTAGGTATTTGCTACAAATATTTACACGATCACGAGACTTATGACAAAGAACACCCGTGTGTAAATTGTCTGTCATAAGTGAGATGTATTAACTCATCAAAAATGTACTATGTACTAAGATATTATTCTGAAAGCACTAGGTATACCTAAATTACAGGTAGATAATATTTCATCAAAGTTTTTAAATTGCTATTTTAGTTTAAAAAAGGTTTCTCAAACCATTGCGACGTGAACCCACTCGTAACAAGCATTTTAACTTAGCACGACGGGTTAACAAGAATACACTTATTAGAATATAAAACTCTGCTAGTAATATTTTTTTAAAAAACATATACAAAAAACGGATTTTATAAGTAATTGCTATATAACTTACATTGGTACATATTAGAGATGGGCCGACTATAGTATTTGCCGACTAACCGACTAGCCGACTAATCGGTTTTCAAAATGCCGATTAGTCGGCCGACTAATCGGCAATGCCGATCATTCTAATACCTAATTGTCTGAGGTATTCGGGCTTTATCGTCATCACTCGGCTTAGTCATCGCGCGGCCCCCCTCACCCGATCCAAGCAGGAGTGCCACAAGGCTCAGTACTTTCGCCATTCCTGTTCTCGCTTTACACAAGTGAGAAAGCCCATCTGGCTTTCTTCGCGGACGACGCTTTATACTACTCGGGCCGCAGTCCGGCCGCCATTCACGACGCTCTACAATCCGCATCAAATGCCTTAGGCAAATGGTTCAGAAAGTGGAGATCCGACAAAGAGTGCTGCGGTACTCTTCTCGAGATTTAACAGTTCACCGGACATCCCACCGGTCAAGATTTGGCGAACCTTTGGGAACGGCAAGCCAAGTACTTAGGCGTAATCCTGGACCGAAAGCTAAACTTTAGAGCGCATGTAGAAGCCGTTCGTGCACGCGCTTTACTTACGTTCAGTCGACTACACTGTCTTCTAAATTCACGCAGCAAATTATCAATTGATAATAAGGTAAGGATTTACACCACGTGTATACGACCAATGATGACGTAAGCGAGCACAGTATTTGCTCATACCGCATCTAGCAGTTTGTACCGCTTACAAACTGTTTGAAGTAGATTCACTCGACGGGTCACCGGGGCACCGTGGTTCAT
The DNA here is from genome assembly GCA_947037095.2 of Nycteola revayana. Taxonomy (NCBI): domain Eukaryota; kingdom Metazoa; phylum Arthropoda; class Insecta; order Lepidoptera; family Nolidae; genus Nycteola; species Nycteola revayana. Next base: position 26,223,667 of record OX344842.1, on the reverse strand, counting down.
TCGTAATCGCAACTTACATTCTGCCTGCCTGCCACCAAGCAGTGGATGAAAGAGGCGTCGGTACGCTTCTTCGAATCCGCGGTGCAACACCCAAACCCGTTGGTTGTTGCAGCATCCGACTATAGGCCTTTGCCTACAAAGCGTCGTAAACACTGTCGGCCTCGGGGCGTCCTAGATGACCCGGACGACGAGATAACAACTAACCAACTAGCAGTAAAAAGACTGTAAGAAACTTGCACCACTACACAGAGACCACTCTATCCGACCCGCCGCAGAAGAGTGCGTCCGCGAAAGTGACGCGTCCCCCTCGTCTTCCTGACCCTTGGTTTGGAAAGAACCATCCGATGCCCTCATAGACCTCAGTAACGTAGAGCGACAGTTGCAAAAACTCCCCTAAATATACCCTATAGTCTTCCTTGAACCATCCGATACCTTCGTCGACCCGAAGTCCGAGAGGCCCGCAAACTATAAAGTAGAGCGACAGTTGCACAATACTCCCCTAAAATACTAAAGGTCATAATCCCTCAATCTTATCGCCATCGACCGCCCTGAGCCGAGGTCCAAGCCACACAGGGGGCGATCTCTTGCGCAGGTTGCTTAGTTTGTAGTTTTTAATCCATTTATTAAGGCTGGAGCTCTGCTCGTCTTTATGCCCGGTGAAGTAGCAAGAGCCTCATGGCTACCTACGTAAGTCTAACCGGAAAAAAAACATCGCGCGGCCGCTGAGCTTAATTACTGACTGATTAATACGTTCTTATGTTGTAAAGACTGTAGTTTAGATAACTACTCTTAGTAATGTTTAGAAATTATAAAACAAGTACAAATTATTTGTTTTATTTCATTTGTTATGCGCCGATCATAATCGGCATATTTTAACGAATAGTCTACGACTAGTCGCCGACTATAAATGATGCCGAATAGTCGGCTTTCCCGACTAGTCGGCGGCTAGTCGGCCCATCTCTAGTACATATATTTATTTCTTCTAGTGAATTAATTTCATACTTAATAATATGTAATATATAATAATATAATTTTATACATATTTAATTCACCGAGTATTAGTTTAGTAGGTAGGTTCTGTTTATCTAAGCCACTAAGCAGTACATGTTTTTTTTAGGTACAGTTACGCACTATATACCTATAATTAAAAGTAAAACATAACATATTTTATTATGTCGGTTTTTTATACGTTTCGGCCCATATTATTTAAAATCTTACTAATTGTATCGAAACGCAAAGTCTACTGATTTTATTACGTAGGTAGGTATAATAGATTTAATTTTTAATAAATAATAAGAGTAACACGAATAAATACAACCACAGTTTAAAAATAACTCGTTACTAAAGAGGTCGGCTATTGAATAATAGAATAAACGAACACAAAGCGAAGATTAAGAGGGCTCGATCTTAACTTGTTAGTTTCGTGCTCCTAGCGACCGGTTCTTTCCAAATTTTGAAACCAGTTCAATCCAGTTCTTCTCAATCCGTCTTGTCAGCAAACATAATGGTTAGCAACCGCATTTGCGAACTTTCAGCACAGACCTTCTTTGAATCTATATACATACGCTGGGATAAAGTTTAAAATGGCTTGCGAATGGTTTTCTTATTTACTTTAGGTTTCATTTTACTGTATTAGGGTGTCCACCCTAATTTAATATAGTGCAAATGTACCCTATTGACTATGGCCTATTATCAAGTATGAGTCATTTACCAAGCCCACTGAGTTAGCCTAGGTTTTGTGTTGTGTCCTAGATCTCACGCACGATATCAAAAACTTGATTTTTAATTCCAAACACTTGGTTTCAAATTTTTTTGTACTATTTTGAAAAAAAAACTGTTTCGGATTAGGCTCTATGTACACTTACAATATAAAAAACCCAAGATTTACATTACTATTTATTACTCTCACAAATAAGTAAATACTTACCTTACTTTATTTTTTACTTTCTTATTTTGATGCCAAAACTGCCGGTGTTTTTGTGATTCCGTCGGTGATTTTTGTTTTATACTCACACGGCCGACATAGCTATTTATGTCTTCCCGAAATAGCTACAGATCGTGGTCATGTGGTGCCGAACCGAGCCCCTGCTACGAGTACAAGTGACGTCACTATAGCGTCACACACAATGAAACATTTGCACACAATAATAAATAAATTGATACAGAATTCACCTTCAACAAACAATCGGAACAGTATCCTAATAATAATATTATTATAAAGAGTCGAGTCGTCTGCGACTATCAAAATTTTATACGAGTCTTCTTTTTTTTTCAGAAACCACAAATGCGGCCCATGGTAGTAGAATATGATCCCAAGAAAAAAGGAGTCAGAAATGATTTATCAGATCTCGTCATGGTCAAGTAAGTGACTATGTTCTATACACTGCCACGACCACCGTGCCACTAGAGCGACAACATTTGATTCAGCTTTATTAATTTTCTGTATTGTAAATAATAATTACATCAATACTATTATTAAAAAAAAACTTTAGACTGCTTTCTATTTTTAGATATAAACAAACATTAAAGCATGCTTCACAGCTTTCATCATTGTTTTCTGTTCAGCAAACTGATATTTATGATTGTGGAATATCTTGTCAGATTGTCTTAAACCTAATAATATTGACATTTTTGTTCTACAGGATATTGAAAAGAAAATATATTAGATTAGTTACGAAGGTTGCATAGATAGCCTTTAACTAGCAATTTGTTAATAAGTGTGCGCACTCCCGCGCATTGGCAGCGCCGGCACTAGGTATGAGCGCTCGCCACAGATCGATTACTATCATCTCTATTGAAAAATGTTTTGACGTGGTATTTTATATTGTATGTTGACTGTTAAGTAACTCGCTCCTTATAATGAGCTAATATATGCTCGATGCTGTTCGGAGACGATCCGGGAAGACGAGTGCTGCTTCCACGAGATAAATATCGTTCGTCGACTTGATCATCTTGCAATGGACTCATACACCGGTACATCATTCCATTTTATGGTTTCAATTTTGTTTATGTAATTTATTTTGTTTGGTAATGGTAAAATTAAAAAAAATGTAGTTGAGTCCCCGTGCCCGCGGCTGTGGACAGCCGTGGCGTCGAGGACTCGTGCGCCATCTCTGTTCAGGCTCGGGATTGGCTTGCAAACTGGCGATTTGTACAAATTTGATTTAGCTTTATGTCTGATCATACTTGTAATGCTTCTTTCTATTCATATTATATATTTTTTATAGAAATTGATTGTTATAATTATTACAATTATAATTAGTTTCCTCAACTACAATATGAATATTATGAATTACATTTATCTTATCATCATAATGGTTGTCCAATTGCCATCTTTGTCCGTTAAGTTTATAGATTTTATGCTGTGTTTTTTGCTAATAACGTAAAGCTGTATTGAATTTAACGGTTGAGCCATATATTTGTAAATGCCGAGTCTTAACAGAGTGAAACGCACACCAATAATGAATTATGTGCATTGATTTGGAGACCATAATGAATGTATCACACTTTACACCACTACACTCACACAAGTAATACAAATTAATAAATTTGTCAATAATATTTATCATTTGCGTATAGAGTCTAGTCGCCACGTATACATCGCGTAGAATCAGATTGTTCTCAAATTCCGCGACATCACACCTCGTTCGTAGTCGTATCACATACAGCTTGATCCGTGGCGCTTTTTATGTTACCGCTACTATTACTATAGTTGTACTTAAATTCAGTGAATGATTTGAAACTACACTGTCGAACCCACCTCACTTCTAACCTATCTACATCACTTTAATTAGTTTCTAATTATGAAAAGTCAAGACGTTTATTATAACATACTGCGGGAAATGTTTACAGATACAAAGTTGATCCAAATGAGATTCCTGTGGAACAACAGGCGGGCTCGACACTGCCTCTTATGGAGATCCCCGGCCGGGATGTTGAGGCTGATGAGGATTACAATCCATTTGAGCACAGGAAGCTAGCTCATCCTACTTCGTAAGTACATAATATTATTCTTACTTTCTGTATGAATACATCTAAATACAAATTTTAATGGTAATCATGGGAAAAGGTTACCTCTACTTACTTATCTCGTTAAATCAATGACAATCATCAATCAAATACAATAAATATAAATCTATTTACAAAATCTAGCCGTTTATTTCAAATATCAATAAAATATTCATATTATGTTTTTTTAAGTTTTATAATAGAATGATGTTACATAAATTATTGAAAATAAATATCTATTCATATTGAGGTACTTATAAATATCATTTTCAGTAAACAAAATTTTCTTTCTGACAGAGATATGGATACCCTCATCCATTTGCTGAAAGGTTCCCTCGGCAGTGGGATTCTCGCCATGCCAATGGCCTTCAAACATGCGGGTCTATACTTCGGGCTAATAGCAACATTTGCGATTGGGGGCATCTGCACATATTGTGTACATGTATTGGTCAAAACTGCGCATGAACTGTGTAGGCGGATGCAGAAACCGTCCCTTGGATTCGCTGAAACTGCCGAAGCTGCCTTTTTGTCAGGACCACCCTCTGTTCATAAATTCTCACGACTGGCCAAGTAAGTACTAATGTTTTTAAAATATAATTGTTAAGATATTGATTTAAGACCGTTCATTTATTACTTTTGAAACTAGAATCATCATTTTCATTAATTAAACAATGACATTATTTGTTGATATTCATCTTTGTTGATATTCATCTTTGTTGAGATCACAGCCAATAATTGTGAAATACATCAATTTATATAAGTTGAAACTGTTTAATTATTCTGTAGTACTACCTTCTTAGCTAGCAGTGGTATAAGTAAGGCTTTAACTTATAGTTAATTTTTTTATAATTCGGAAAGAACGATACGAAAAAATACTAAAAAAATATTTATCCATTTACTAAATTAACCGCCCGGCTATTTCCAACAGACACTAATTTACATTGTTTGTGATTGTTTCAGAGCTATAATCAACTGGTTCCTTGTGATAGACCTTCTGGGCTGTTGCTGTGTCTACATAGTATTCGTCTCTAAAAACGTTAAACAAGTGGTCGATTTCTACATGGAAGATTCTGAATGGCACGACATCGATGTTCGCATCTACATGGCTGTACTCCTTCCTCTCCTAATCGTCATGAATCTCATCAGAAACCTCAAATATTTGGCACCATTCTCCATGATTGCTAACCTTCTCGTCGGAACCGGAATGGGCATTACATTCTATTATCTCTTCCAAGATATCCCAAGTGTAGCTGACCGTATTCACATGGCTGAAGTTTCACATTTGCCTACTTTCTTTGGCACCGCTATTTTCGCTCTAGAAGGAATCGGCGTCGTAATGCCTTTGGAAAACAACATGAAGACACCAACCCACTTCATCGGCTGTCCCGGCGTGCTTAATTTTGGCATGTTCTTTGTCGTCTCCTTATATGCTTTTGTCGGCTTCTTCGGGTATTTGAAATATGGTGACAACACTGCTAGCAGTATCACTTTGAATCTCCCAGCAAACGAGGTGTAAGTAAAATACTTTTTATGTATTTAAGGAAAGATTTTATTTCATGTAAATAGATTAGACGTAATTAATTTTAGGGCTAATGTAGCAAATTTCGTTAAATAATTTAAAAAAATATTATATAAACGTTGCCTTTATTCGTGCACAAAAAAATTAACCAGTTATTCCCAATCTACATGAACATAAATGCAATTAATTTATGTTAAGTAACCTTTATGTTTTATCTGATGATAGAAACAATCGTAATACTGTATCATTATGTTACATCGGCATCGGTTCCCCATAAGTTATGCTAAAGTAATGAAATTAATTTGTCATTATTTCCGTTTTTATTTCAGCTTGGGGCAGTGCGTCAAGCTTATGATAGCTGTCGCAATATTCTTCACATACAGCCTCCAATTTTACGTGCCAATGGAAATTATCTGGAAGAACGTCCGCCATAGGTTTGGGTCTAAGAAAAACCTTGCCGAATACAGCATTAGGATCGCCATCATCATTGCTACTCTGGGTACAGCCATCGCTATGCCCAACTTAGGTCCTTTCATCTCACTTGTTGGCGCTGTCTGTTTATCCTTCCTTGGCCTAATCTTCCCAGCTATTATTGAAACGGTTGCATTCTGGGACAGGCCCAATGGCCTGGGCCGTTTTAATTGGGTACTATGGAAGAACATGTTTTTGGTATCTTTCGGAATACTCGGCTTCTTAACGGGATCTTACGTTAGCATTTTGGATATTATTGACAATAAGGAATAAACTGACACGCATGACTATCTGAATAGAATAAGGCTCATTTTAAGATAAGATCTATTTTTATGAGTAGGTGTACTGATTTATGTGAGTTTATATGTAACAATCACATTACGCAAAAATATCATTTTTAGAAATTGTATTCCACAAATTCTTAGAATTACCGTAACATAATTTCACTTTTAGTATTTTTATACAACTCGTGGTTTATGCCACTTGAATGTAGGGTATTCTGTTTTGTATTGATGTTGTAATACTTTTATTAAATTGTTTCGTGCTCAAACCCTATGGCTATAGAATGAGATTATTTTGTACTCATATATATACATTATATTCTTGGGTTTTGACTTGAAATTGATTTCCTACGAAAGAGGTTGTGTGTATCCTATTCTTACTTTTATTTAGCCCCGGAACTTTGTAGCCATTTTAGTTTTTAAGCGAAATGTAGATAAATCTACTTTTCAAAACATTGTGAGAATTTGTCTAGTGCATTATCGAATGTGATACATTGTTAGGTTAACTAAATGGCATCATGGTATTGGAAATATAAATAAAATTTAAATGTGGACAATATTACGTAGTCGTTAGCGAAAGAGCACATTGGACCAGGTTTGAAATAACTATAGGTTCAAAAAATTGATTACAATTTTGGGGTCTTAATAGTAGAAAAGATGTTCGTGATAATAATGATGGCATTTCTATTTCCAAAAATATACCTATATTAAAAACTGCTGTAGTATGAATATTGAAAGTTCATATCGATTTTATGTTTTTTTTTTTATATTTGTGAAATTAAGCATTTATATGTAGGTAAAACCTATGGGTGACATTTTTAGATGTATTGTCAACGTTTAATAAAAATAATGTACCTATTTTAGAATTAAAAAAGAAATGGTTCCTGCGTAAAATCTGGCCACAAGTTCGATAATTAAATCTCAATTTTAGATACGAGTACATCCAAAGACTGCCTATAATATTGTATTTTATTTGTCACAAATATGTTGTTCTCAAATTGTCCTTTACTGTGTCAACATTATAATTGTAGGCTTGATAAAGGCCCTGAAACAAACAGTATAAAAAAATATTTCCAGTACAGACGGACTTCTAATCATTGGTAGAAGTCCATCTGTACGTCTATTTTATGTTAGATCGGTGGTCGATTTGACGCAATTGGCAAACAAAATTGACTTTTACCCACTAACAACAACATTATAATTGGATTCTTTTCACGTCCACAGGTAATAAAATATCATGTTAAAGTAATTTAAAATGTATTTGTAATAGCCACTATTGCGATAGCTTTCGTATAATAATATGTTAAATGATTAAAATGTAACTAAATAAGCAATTAGTATACTTAGTACATATACATACTATACCTATTGTGATCAATAACTTTCGATTGTGTTCTCATGAAAAGAGACGCACAAGAGGAAAACTTTCACCTATCATAAATTTAGTCGAATTCATCTAACCTGCCTTGAGAATTTGTCGGTCGTGTAGTGTGTAGTGTCCCTGCAACTTCTTCTGCCACGTTCGTATTAATTTAACTACGTATATACTTGTATGTTTATTTTTAATCATTGACGTATATAAAGTAAAATATACCTACCTTAATTTAGGTATTTACAAAGTAAATTGTATCCTTATGTTCCTCGTACAAGTTTGATTCCGAATATTTATTTAGATACTAACCGAGTGTATGGATTGAAAAAACGAATGGCTATGTTAAGATAAAGATTTTAAATTAAAATAATGAATGTGTGATAGTCATTCTATATGAGTAGGTATATTTATAGTTTTAAGTGTTTAACTCTTATAGTTAGAATGACGACTGACGTCAAAAATTATGATACTTTATGTAGTTTTAATCCATTTTTAAATGTGATGTTTTAGATGGCATTATTATTAAATTTATCATTTATTATTGTTTTTTTTTTAATTTCAGTTTTATTAATACTTGGGAAATGATTCACTGTAGACTAATATGTAATCTCAGTTTTCACTAAATACTTCATAATGGAGATATGTAATGTGACATTTTTGATGCGTCCTTTTCAAAACATAAGTACATTCAATTTCTCCACATAATTACACAAATTTCCTACACAGTTATGTCAATTTTGAATAAATAAATTATATTTTTTCTAAGGCGGTATATTTTTATGTAAAATATTTTGTTTATCTACAAATATCGTAAGACGCATAAAATATTCAAGGGATTATCATTCCTATATATTTTGGTATAAAGTACCAGCCTACCTATTTTAGATACTTAGAAATGGTTGTTTTGTTACAGTATTAAAATAAATAAGATTTAAATAAGAAATATTTGAGTTTTATTTTATTGTGTAAATTTCAGAAAACAAATGACGGCCTTTAACCTTTCACCAAACTAGGTTAGGATTATGATTAAAGTTAAGTTAAGTTATACAGGGTGAGGCTGAAATAATGAATAACCCTGTAACTGCCGGTAGGCCAGATAAAGGTCTATCATATATACCAATTTCAAACTCAGGTGGTCATGCATTTCAAAGTTATTATTATTTATTTTCGAAAATATTGTACCCATTTTTACAAATTCAGCTGCCGTTTCAACATTTAACGGAGTTTTTTTATTCTGTTTTTTGCATTTTTCTTCTGAATGTTTGTGCAATCACACGCATATGAAGATTTTTTGATAAACTCTAAGATGATTTCAGAAAAAACACATCGGGGGGCACGGTAGTGCCCCCGCCAAGTCGAGCGCGAGGCAAACACCGCCATACCATCCTTTACTGGAACCATTTCGCCACATTTTCAGGCCCCTATTTGAGAACCTCTGGATAAGACCAGAACGCAGAAATTTTTGTCATCCAGTAAGCTATAATCACATACTTAAAATCAAAAATTTCAAGTCTGTAGATCATTTTGTTCCGAAGTTAGCGAAAGCAAAGTTTCGCATTTATGACACTCACTCACTCACTCATGATCATCAAAATAGAACTAGTACTTCCCATAAACTCAGAGAGCTGAAATTTGGTACAGAGTTAGGGTTTAATGGCCACATAAAGGGAAAACTATAAAAACTAGGATAATCGAAGATCTGGAGTACCTGGTGACACTGATTAGAAAACACAAGAGCCCAACCAAATGATTAGAGATCAACATACCGCCTTAAAAAAAAATCAACTTGGTGGTGGGCCGCTTCATTTGATGTCAAAAAGAACCCTAAGCTGGTCTCCTAGCTGTATTAGAGATATGGTAATGCTCCCTTCTACTATTGGTACATACAAAAATCGACTGTCATTGCAAATTTCCTGCGTAGTGGGACACATCTTCTAATTTAACTAGCCTATAGCGGCCAACTGCTGGGCGAAAGCCTACCCTTCTGCATATAAAAGGAATAAAAATTTTTTTTTAGGAAAACTGGATAAGACTTGACCGGCTTTTATACTTATTCTTAAAGTTTACAAGACGAAATAGTCGAACGATTAACTTTATTCTACTCGAACATTAATTACAAAATAAATAAACAAATTACACTAAAATATCAATTTTGCTCAAAATTTGATCAAAATATAATGCATTCATGCAGGACAACCTCCGTAGCGTAGCGGTATTTGGCCCGCTTTAAATCTCTGAGGTCGTGGGTTCGATTCCCATGCCTTTGTGTAGATACTAAGATTTCTTTCCGGGTCTGATAGGCTGAGGGACTACCCTCCGTGCCTCGGAAAGCACATTAAGCCGTTGGTCCCGATTGTTATAACATCATCTATAATTATTCTTATGCTCTACTCGAAACAAAAAAAACAACTGACCAACATACTGCACTTATGGCATACTATGCACATGCCCATTCACTGCTAACCTATGGAGTCATACTATGGGGAAATAGCACTGATTCACAGACTATATTTACTCTACAAAAAAAGCTCATACGAATAATTACAAATATTGAACAAACAGAAACATGTAAACCACATTGTCGCAAATTAAAAATACTTACCGTTACCTGTACCTATCTTTGAGGTGTGCAAGTTCGTCCGGAAATATCCTGAATTTTACGAATTATTCCCGATTGTCCCCTCTAGCCATGTCCTCCGGGGTGACATCTGGGAATTGTTTTCCCAGTTGTCACCAGGGTGACAATTTGTGCCGACTGTTCCCTTACTGACTGACTAAAGGGGACAAACGGGAAGTATTATTCTCAGTTGTCACCGGGGGGGGGTGACATTTGCTACGATTGTTTCTTTTTTAGGAAAAAAATGTAATCACCGTACATTTCAGCTTTTTTTATTTCTTATGTTACATAGAATCAAATAAAAAAATAACACAATGTCAACACGCTTACAACATAGGAAAAATATTAACTATTAAGTAAGTAAATATAAATGTCAAAAAAATTATATAGAATCAAATAAAAAATCATCAACATTATGTTTCCGTTAATAGGTACAATCATAGAACTTTAATTAATACTAATCGTATAATCACAGATAATCACTAAAAGGAAATAAACATATGTATGTATACATATGGTTATAGGTATTTTATGTGTAAAACATTTTATATATATTTAAAATTTTAAATGTACAACAAACGCACGTCTTCCTCTCTATCTCTTCTAAACCATGTTGTTGTGCCCGACAGGGTCCATAATTGATACTACCTAACTTGTATAACCTGTACTACATTATGGAATGCAATAAAAACATTAAGTATTGAGTATAACAATTGTATACCAGGAAACGGGCAGCAGCGTTTCCTTGTATGTTACAACATAACACTGCGGTCACCAACCCGCCTGCCAAGCGTGGTGACTGTCGCAAAACCCTCCCACGGGAGGAGACTGATGTTCAGCAGTGGACGTTATACGGGCTGATGATGATGATGACAATGGTTTGGACTAAGAGTTGCGGTGATACCCGCACACGTCGCTAGATGGCACTGACTGTATTTTAAAACGCATTTACGTTTGTTTTTCGGATAACCTTATATGGTGAATTGGCAACCGGCCGCGTTACAGTCGTTTACGACATTCTTCTACTGCGCTTGAAAACGTTTGCTAGGGATTAGGAGGGGTTATTTGCATTTCGTTGATTTCGCTTATTATTTCGTGAGGTTTGCTAAGGTTAATAAGCAACGATCACCGAATACAACCAGCGTAAATACCGCGCCGATCTTTCAGAAATTAAACCGTCTAAAAGAATAAATAATGAACGTGAATGGGCAATACGAAAAACTGTTGCTACCTACTGTACAAGAATCAGAACCGGAAAAAAAGTAAAGAAAGATTTGTAATAATAAAAAAACTATTCCTAAAAAGAAAAAAACTGTGTCAAATAAAAAAATCTAATAATATAAATCAATATCAGAGGCGGCGCAAGGCGTGGGCGACGTGGGCCATCACCCACGGCCTCGCGGTTGGAGGGCCCCGCGCCACGGAATAAATAATAACAGCAGGCTCACTCTTATAAGACCACGAGAAAAGAGGACGAAGTAAAAAAACAGTCAACAAGCGCTAGGGGGCCTCGCAAAATATAATTAGCCCACTTCCAATTATTTAGCTCTTGCGCCGCCGCCGGCATTTTTTCAATTTACGATTTATGACGTATTAAAAAAAAACTACTAACTAAATCTCGTTCAAACCAATTTTCGGTGGAAGTTTGCAATAGTAATGTACATCATATATTTTTTTTAGTTTTATCATCCTCTTATTTTAGAAGTTACACTCATTTTATCACTTTGGAAGTGTCTCTCGCGCAAACTATTCAGTTTAGAAAAAAATGACATTGGGAACCTCAAAATCATTTTTGAATACCTATCTATAGATACACAACAAGTATGGGTTTGATAATAAAATAAAATTTGAGTTTCAGTTCTATGTATGGGGAACCCTAAAATTTATTGTTTTTTTTATATTTTTGTGTGAAAATCTTAATGCGGTTCACAAAATACATCTACTTACCAAGTTTCAACATTATAGTTCTTATAAGTTTCGGAAAAAAGTGGCTACGGACGGACAGACAGACAGACAGACATGACGAATCTATAAGGGTTCCGTTTTTTGCCATTTGGCTACAGAACCCTAAAAATACATGAAAAAAATTCGTTTAGATTTTTCATACAAAACGGCAATTACATAGGTAAATACCTATTATAATAGGTATTAGTATAGATGATACAACTATACTAATATAATAAGGAGCAAAAGTTTGTAGTTTGGTTAGGTCCCTACTGATACCAGTAGGTATCTAACGTTTTAGCCTATATAAAATCCTCTACTTTGTTATAATTTTGGGAGCGTTAATTTTATTTCGTGTTTTTTTCTTCGCATTAGGTCTTCTTCTATAACAGCAACAAGCCAGGTCGCCGCGCGTTTTTCTCGTAGACCCCTTTAAAACTTAGCTGATTTCAGTGGACCCTCCAGTTTTCTATCAATTATACACTTACAACTTGTGAACTTGATGTTTTTTTACGCCTACGAAGACCTCCGTCGCGTCTCTCTTGGACCCCTGGACCACTTTCGGAATCACTGCTGTAGATCATCAACGAATTAAGAGTGATAAAAATAACCGTTGTAGATTATCAATTATTTGGGTTAGGTTGGAAAGGTATTGTCAATATGTGTTTATTTTTCTTGCTATTCAATTTTCCAAGGCGTTTTTAATTCTACTAGGAGAGATTGGTACTGTGGCGAAATCTACAGAAACCGAACAAAAGACTAAAAGACTAGCACCGCCATTTAGCACATAGCCTTTTTTTTTTGTTTTCTGGAGTAAAATTCCTTACGCATCCCCTCGCTGGCGCAAGGATCACTAATGCGTGATCCCTGCGCCAGCGAAGGGTATTAAGGGGACTCTCCCTCTATCGAACGCGATGGAGGGAGGGCGCTGCCGCACCGCAGCTGCGCAGAGAGGACATACCCACTAAAAAGCCCCCGGGTGTTCCTCCTTCCGCCGTTTGGTGTGGTGGACCCAATCACCGGTATAGTCCTTCGGGTATTCTCCCGGCAGAGTTCTACTTAAACTCCGGCCCCGATAAAAGGGCGAGAGGTTTAGTTAAGCACCCGCGATGGGTACCGTCCTACACCTATTTAGCACCTTTTTTTTGTTTACCGGGGTAAAAATGCGTGACGCATCCCCTCGCTGGCGCAAGGATCCCTATTGCGTGATCCCTGCGCCAGCGACTGCGGTGCGCTGTCGCACTGCAGAGAGGACACACCCACTAAAAAATCCCAAAAGAAAATGCCTTGCCTCAAATATAGTTTTGGAAAAACAACTAAAACTATGAAAAAAGTAAGGTCGAGGTCGCCACTCACCAGTCAAGTAGCTCGTCGTAGTGGTGGTAGCTACAAATGTCATACTGGAGCACTCTTCTTTGACGTAGCTAAAGCATTCGACAAAGTCTGGCACAATGGCTTCATTTATAAGCTCTACCAACTCAAAGTGCCGGACCGTCTCGTGCACATCATACGAGACTACCTCTCGGGGAGAACCTTTAGGTATCGTGTAGGAGATTACTCTTCTCCTCACCCGATCCAAGCAGGGGTGGCACAACACTCAGTACTTTCGCTACTCCTGTTCCCGCTTTACACAAGTGACATCCCGAAACCCAAGAAGGCCCAACTGGCACTTTTCGCAGGCCGCAGTCCTACTGCAATTCACGACGCTCTACAATCCGCATCAAAAGCCTTAGGCAAATGGTTCAGAAAGTGGAGAGTCGAAGTCAATCCGACAAAGAGTGCCGCTGTACTCTTCTCGAGATTCAACAGCCCACCGATCATTCCACCGGTCAAGATGTTTGGCGAACCAATCCCTTGGGAACGGTAAGCCAAGTACTTAGGCCAATTCCAATCCTTGACCGAAAGCTAAACTTTACAGCGCATGAAGAAACCGTTCCTGCACGGGCTTCACATACGCTCAGTCGACTACACTGTCTTTAAAATTCACGCAGTAAACTATCACTTGATAACAAGGTTAGGATTTCTACCATATAGTGAGGATTTTTAGCCAACTTTATTGGAGATTCATTATCTACAAATTATCGACATGCAGGGCATGGACATTTATTGTCTGATATAAATTCCACTATTCTCTTTAACCATATTATCTCTCTGGCAGTTTCACTCTGACTTTCAAACACTTCAAATACAATAAAAATGAATACAACAAAGAGTTTGTATTCCTAACATAGCCTTCCGACCCTTAGTTTGCGAATAACCTTCCGATGCCTTTGCGGAGATGAAATCCAAGAGGCCCGCGAACTGTAAAGTGGACCAACAGTTACACACAAAAATCGCTTTCAAAATCTTAACTCATCCCTCTGAAATCTCCCCGCCAGCGATCACTGAGCCGAAGTCCAAGCACCGCCTCCGCCGCCGTCCAAGCATCACCTCCACCGAGGTCCAAGCACCGCCTCCGCCGAGGTCCAAGCACCGCAGGAGGCGCCGGAGATTGATTAGTTTGTATACAGTTACTCAGTGTTCATATGGTCCAGTGATTCCTATATTATAACCTTACTCAGCTACTTAATTGGTGCATATGATTTTTGGTAGCGGCTAGTAGTTCCCTTTATTCCCGTTGTCCCCGTACGCCGTGTCCCTGTCCTACGGGGACCACGGTACTTCAACTTAAATATTTAAAAATATTTCCCGTTATCCCCGTACACTATCAAGTAGATCAATTTACTAGTTAGTTGATAAATTAAATAAATTCGATTCCCGACAATTATTTGTATGAACCACAGATAGTTGTTTGGAATCTGGGTGTGCTTCGTGTCTGTAAAGTCCGGGGAAAGTTACCCCAGTATACTTCAGTACCCCAGTATACTTCAGTACCCCATTGTCGTGGCACTAGGGTAACCTGCCCCGAAAGAGTGGGAGTGAACTAGGTTCTAAGACAAACATTAAAATAAAATGACTTATTTTTGTGTTGATGAATGGTAGGAATTGTACTTTATTACATTAAATACATAATGAAATAGAAAATACATATTTAAATTATTTATGAAAATAGAGTTATATCTATATGAGAATACAGTGTTTAATAATAAACTAGTGAGAGAATAATTTTGAAAAATAAAGCTCAGTATCAGTCGACATTATAACCTAAATTAATATATATAGATAAAGGTATATAATAGTATAAATGATGTTCTTAATAACAAGTGATACAATACTAACAGTTACCACACCAACCAAGCATCATGTGAATAAGTTTCCATGAAATTATAGATGTGTATTGTGCAAATGTGTTAACAATGAATAGAGTTATGACCAAGGTTAATTATTACCAATATATTATTTATGTTTGATTATGAGAATGATTAAATATAGATGGCATTGTTTGACTGTAGATGTTTTGTCTCTAATAAAGTTGGTATGGTAACACCCTACTAAGAATTCATTAATATCACAACATTTAACACTTATTATATTAATGACTAGAATATTACAACAAATTTAATTTACTCAAACATCACTTCTGTAAGTCCGTTAAAATAATAGCTAAAACCAAAAAATTAAGAACTAATATTTTTAATGCAATGTTTTTGAAATGACTAACTCTATGAGAAATAAAATTCATTTTCTCTGCTATATCACTTTAAAATATGCCCAATTTATGTTGTTGATAGTTTCAGTAGATTAAATTTGATGCATTCAAAAACTTAAATATTCAAAACTGGATAGGTACTTTGGCATAGACACATAGGCCTGATAAGTTTCGATTGTTGCCTAAAAACAATTCTAATTTGGCATTTCACTACATTACAATGGTCACATAATTATGTTTACAATTTCATTCCATATTTTGATCAGATCAATGACATTATTAAATTTAGAATCCTGAATAAACTTTATCCAATTTGTGTTTTAAATAATAGGTACATTGATTTTACAATATATAGTTCTAAATACTACACCCACTGATTATAATAGTATAATAATAAATGTGAACTCTTCAACTTCGACCAAGTGTGTTTCCGACTCAGCATCAAAATCTTCTTAGGAATTCGATATTTAATAAATGTCAATCATAAATGATTTTACAGTATATGTGCTAAAACATCTTGTTTGTCTAGATCAACATCCTAATATGGGTCTTGGGGAACCAGTTGATGAGGGCTACTGTTTGCACCAGTAGTTCCTGTTAGACATTGAAGATATAGGCTGATGTGATGACTTGATGATGTCTTGCCATAATTTTGATTTGTTCAATTGACAGCAGCAGACCCTGTTTTCTCCGATGACAAGCTTTTGCTATAAGGTTTATTCTCTAAAGCACATTGTTTTAATTAAAAATGATGTGCTTGCTGTTAATATTAATGTTCTTTTTCTATATTGATTTCTTTCATCATTATTTGTCCAGAACTCATACAATTTGATACTTTTCTAAATTTCTTGAACTAGCCTACAAGATTTATTAGCTGGCTTTCCTTTACTTTCTATATTTTTCTTAGCTCTATAAAGTTAGCACAGCCATAATGGCACAATCTTGCAATAAATGAAACTTATTCAATAAATTGTAAATTATATTGGAATGTCATCTTCTTCATTTATAAAAACGATCAATAACCAGCAACAGGAACAAAATGTTGTGAAATAGTTACTTTACTTCAATGAAATTATCCCAACAATGTTAAATCATATAAACTTAATCAGCATCAATTATAATTCTGATAGAATAAAAAGAAAGCTCACTCTTCATCATCACTTGATACACCACAGGTGCAGCTTGTTAATAGGAGGCAGAGGAAAGCCCCGGGGCATGCACCTGGTAATTCCACTTTCATGCCTAATAAGCCCATTCTTGTTTTGGATTGCGGATCTTCCGGATTTTCCGCGGAGTCTTCGTTAGTTTCCACTGTAGGGACAAGACTCCTTTCTCCAACAATATCTTTCGGCTCCATCGCGGATTCATCTTGTTGTTTGTTATGTTTTTTAGTGCCCGAGAATACTGCACGTATTAGAGAAAACATTTTTAATTTAATTCTCAATAACTTCTGTATTGGATTAAGAGACTAATAACGTATTTGCCGATGTCGAGAGGTGTTTCCTCAGCGGATGCCCTAGCGACACTAGTAATTATAGATGTAAATCTGTTAGTCGAAAATAAATAAACTGGAGCTATGTACTGATATACGGTCCGACCGCAATAACTGTGCGCGATAATAACACTGCCGCTTTTAATTTCAAAACAAATGTAACTGTCAGTTCCAAATTGACAGCTTCCAACGAGAAAATAATAAAATTATAAGACATAGACAATAATTGAGAGACAGAGATAGACAATAATAGAGCAACAGAGAACAAAGAATGATAATGCGTGTTGAATTAGGGACTTTTGGGCTAGACAGCTCTAAAATAAACATTTTAAAACCGACCTGCCATATAAAGACAAAAAGGTGTCAGGCATTTTGGTTTAGATATCATCATGTCATATCGTTGCTGCAGCAAAGAATCTCGTAGAAATTTATAATCTTATCCTGACTTCTTTCTTATAAACATGTTTTTTTGTTTAATTACACCAGAATTATAGTAATAATCACTATCTTACTAATCCTAATAGGCTGCTGGAATAAATTTACTAATTTAACTTATACAGCCAGATGGTTTTATAAGTAATTATTCCAGTTCAGTTTTATGAACAAGAATTATTATATTTAGTTTCCTTGGGACAAATACTTACAGAAATAACCATCATTGTAATGTGTGATATGAATAAATTAGCTAATTGGTCTCTTAATAATCTGTATTGCAATCACTATCACTTATACTATAAACCACTTTACTACCACTGATTGCACAAGTAGACTTGTCCTTTATTTTCAAAACCGGGGAAAGACCGATGGCTTAACGTGATCCCCGAGGCATGTCCCGTGCTTGGACGTTACTAAATAAAAAAGGTTAACACCGCTATCTCTCTGGTAAGAAAAATGTAAGTATATGAAAATGAAAGTAAAGGAAATTGTATGCAAAAAGAAAAAAAACTATCCATCACATTTATCACTTAAATTTATTAGGTTCCTGATAGTAAGTTAAGGACACAAACATTTTTTTTCGGGGTCACTAATTGTAGTGGAACGGTTGGTGTCCTCCACAGAAAATGAAGATCTTCTTTGCTGGGCGAGGTGGTGTGCTCGGCGGCCGACGGCCATTTGTTGATATTTAAAACTTTTATATGTTCTTATTGGCTTGAGAACTTGTATTGCGCGATATAGGTTAGTTGGGATGCTAGGAACTAGATGGCGCCGCTAGTTATGTTGTGGATATTGTGCGACTGCTGTAGATGTCGCTACAGCTAGAAAAACCTACTACTCCAACGCCATGACGTTTCTAATTTGAACACAGACGTTTCTAATATTTCTACACTCATCGAACAATCAATATTTTGTAAATTTCGGCAAATTGAAAAAAAAAACTGTTTTGTTCGAAACTTATCTAAAATGTGCACCTTAACACCTGCAATGAATGAACCGTTGCCATAATTTACCCATTAATTTAAGCTGACTTATATTGACATTTAAGAAATTAAAAGATTGTGATTTGGTATTGCCAAGAATAGAGCAAAATTAAATGCTGCGAGCGAGTCTTCAGATAGATCACATATTTAAAATGGTGAATAAGTATATCCCAATTTTACGGACGGAAAAAATATTCCATTTTATTTCCACAATTCAATTTAAATTTAAGGTCTTCGTTTTGTAGAGGAACGGTTGGTGTATGCCTATTCAGAAAGGTGAAGTAGCCCCCTGGCACACACATTGGTTCCCCTCTAAATGTGTAGAAAATTCTAAGTATGTACCTACTTTTCAGGACGATTTTAATTCCGATATTTTACTGATTGTCTAATTTTAGTGAACAAGAATAACCGTTAATATAATATTTAAAAATTATTACATTTATCATGATTCTACAAAGTACTTGCAAAAGTATAAAACCGAAAAAAAAAAAGAGTTACTCTAATAAAATTTAAATTAATAAAATTTAAAATCTCTGTTGGGGGTAGTGGGGGCCCCTCTATTGTGGAGGCCCCGGGGCAGATGCCCTCCAGGGGCCCCCGTATCCCTCTAGGGGCATCCAGGGCCATCGCTTAAATCCGGCCTTGTGTATAGTTCAAACTAGCTTGCTAGCGACATCAAATGCATCAAGACGCACACTTTTGATACAGGTTAGTCGTTCTATTATGTTCTAGATATCGTTGCTAGTCTTCTATTAATATTAGTGCGAATACTGTAAACGTCAGTAGCGACATTTACAGTAGCCGCACAAATATAATTACTTACAAAACTTACAAATGTTTCATCACTCTTATAAAATATTGTGTTTAAGTTTCAATTTAGATTATTTAACAAATAGAAAGATTATACAAAGTACAATAACATGAAATAAGTAAAATAGAGGGTTAAGCGGTTTTCTTTTTCAGAAATTTTATTTTTATACCTAGTCAGTTTTTTTCTCCAATAACTATAAGTAATTAATTAATTTACGGTTTTAATAAATTGGTTTATTTTTTATAAACAATTACCATCTTATCAGGGATCAAATTAGTGATCACAAAACAAAATTTAATTTAATTCATTTAGGTCACAATTAATTACATTTTGTTACATTAGTCATCTAGTATCTCATCAGTATGTAAATTGTATGTGATTTTGTTGTTATTACAATATTATTATTATGTTGGTACATTTTACTGCCACGGGCCCATGGGGACCCGGTCATTTGAAAGGCATTCATGGGGCCGAAGCCAACATTGAAGAGGCCTTTGGTACCTTTTAATATCAAAGTGAGATGGCTGCATCTATGAATGTCTATCTTTTTTCTATTGATATACCATTGAGATGTACCAATGGACAGTCCTCTACAGATACGAAACTATTGCCGGAAAGGAAGAAACTTGGTAGGGGCTATATGGATGGGATATTAATTATTATTATTAGGTACTGAGCCACAGTGGTAGTTATAAAGAAAATTAAAAGTCCATAAAGCAATAAAAAATATTATATTTTTTTTTCCGGACTGGCTATATTTTTAAGGAGTCTGCCCACTATCTCGTAGCATACCATGACCGTGCTAGGAACATATCGGGCACGGAAAGTAATCCGATGCGCTCTACTATGCCCACTAGAGCATATCAATTACGTATCAAAGCCGTGGGGTGAACGGAGCGTCCGCATATTATCTCCGCATCACCCGCGTGTCATACCCAGATTTTAGTGACGGGAGCGTCCGCATATCATCTCCGTATCATCCTAGTGCTAAATCCGTGCGGTCCCTGTTGTCGTCTTTGTAGTAATTCACCTGATTCCGTGTGAGGCAGACGCGTCAGCAAGAGCTTTCGAGAGTAAGTAAGTATCTGTACGCGGTTATAACCCGCCCTGGCCCGGTTTGGCAACATCGCGTGCCATGCACGGAGCGTTTGCCCACCGGCAAAATATTCTCGCCGACAATTCTTGACGCTCCGTTCATCGGCATAGTCTCATACTTTTCAATACAAAGAATATTTTTTTGGTTGTTACGTTCCTAGCACGGTCATGGTATGCTACGGGTTAGTGGGTAGAGTCCTTTACCCTATATAATATGTACACTTTATAAAGACTCACACTGTACATTACAAGGAATTATTATAGGTAATGATGAAAACACGTGTTATTCTTGTTGGCAGAATGGCTAGTAGAATTCTTGAGAAATTCATATTTTTATGCTAACAATGCTTACGTTGCAGTGTGTATTTTTACTTTTAACCAAATTGGATAATAAATCTATTCCAATATTATTTTATACCGAATCAGTCAACCTATTTTCCTAATAGGGTAATACAGGATAACTTATAGGGTTGGTGGCAACACTTTTTAAAAAACTACACTCACACACATCACTTTTCGTCCGCCATATTGCTCTCCCGTGCGTGCGTCTGATATTGAATCAATCAAGAACTTAGGTAATTATAATCTAATTCCGTTCTATATATAATTTCGTTTCGATCAAACAGTTATATTTAAAATTAAAGTCATATTCGCGGTGAAAATTGTCTTTTTATTGAAAACGTTTGTTAAATTGATAAATCAGTTCTTACTTACTGCCACCTTGACTCTTGGATTGTGTGTTTCTTTTCAATCTGTTGGGAGTCACGTAGTTTGGTGTATAGGGTTACTCGGTGTGTTTTCGTAACAAAGAATGTGTTGGAGGTGCGGAAGAAGTTGTTCCAGCGCGTTGTTTCTGTTGTGATTATATATCAATGGTTGTTGAACTAATCTACGTAGATATCTTACCTACTTGTGTCAACGTTTTTATTCCTTGCCCCATACATTATTGTCGACTAATAAAAATATACAGTGTGCGCGACAATATAGGATTGTACTGACTTTTGATTTACCATCCTTTAATATTGGTTTAAAAAAATAATGGACTATATACCCTCCATATTTGTTATTATGCCAGTTACAATTAATAGAAATAAAGTGTTCATAATTGCTGTTGTTGAATTTTATTAAGTAGAACTGGGTGAAACTACTTAATGTTGATAACAATAAGCAACTAAAGATTTATGATTTGAAAAATAATTTAAATAAGAGATGAAATCATGTGATTTTCATAAAAAATACTGTCTGATTACTAAAAGTTGGTGAATAGTAATGAATATGTACTACAGTAATTAATATGAATATTAAATCACTAAAACAGTTCACTAAGATAATAATAATTCTGATCACTAAAATATTTATCCTAATTATCAATGTAACATTGTGCATTTTCACCAGTAGTATTCCTCTAGCATAACAATTAAAAACTGACATATCAACATGTCTACCCTGTTTTCGAAAGGAAAAATATATTATTTTGCTTCATAAACAAATGATTTAGCAGACAAAATACTGATTTTAAACTAATTATGCATTAAATCAATGGGACAAATTCAAACCAAATATTAAAAGGTTTAATACCTTTTTATAGAGGTTAAAACTTAAAAGGGTAAAAATGGGACCCTATTATTAAGACTCATCTGTCTGCCTGTCTGTTACTGAGAAACATTTCAAATGTTGGAATTTTTACAGGTGACATTATTCTTTTTCATGGTTATTTGTTTATGAACTAACATTATTAATCAAATACAGTGGAATCCATTTATAATGACATTGAAAGGAATTGACAAACACATAAGCAGTCATCATACACAGTGTATTGTGAAAAAAAAAACATTTTTCATATAAATATGTACTTAAGTACTTTAATAGAGAAATATAGTATGTATACATATAAAATCAAAATAAAAATTGCCGAATGACCCAAGCCAAATTCCTTTGCAAGAGAAGAGTTTGATTCTCCATTTTCTCGTCTGCATATTCTTGCACCTTTCTCCTCAACTTTTTCACAGTACAATGAAAAACACAAACAACAAACTAAAAACATTGCATGATTCAAGTGTCAATTACTCACTGAGATTCAATACAAAACCGAGCCACATGCAGAACATCATCGGGAATCAACGAACATTACCAAAGGAAAAATAATCATGTCGGTCATTATAACTGGACATATTTATTAAAAATGGGTCATACTAAGGGACTGTAAGGGAAGTCATTATATCCAACTTTTTTATAAAGAATTTTATATAAAAACTAAACTTCTAGTGTAATTACGTCATAATAATCGGTTGGGCAATATAGGCGGAGTAATAATAAACGGATTCTACTGTATTGCAAATCCTAATATACAATATTCTCAAAAAAAAATTACTCTTATTAGATTTAGTATTTATAACTTGTGAGACAATAATTAGTAACACAGATAATTATGCAAGAATTAGCCAAAATAGTCAGATATCATCAAGTAATGCTACAATACCAATTTGTTTTTGCGTGCATAATAATATGTTATAAACTTAAGATTAGCCGGCTAAACCTAGGTCTAGCCGAACATGTGCGGTTAAATTTAGATCAACCTGAATAAGTCCCTGTTCAACTCCATTGGCTTAGGTTTAGGTTTTTTTTAAACCACCCCCAACACCTTTTTGTGCCCTGTATAGGTATTGTTTAATTTAATTAAAACCTAGAATTTCACGACGTAAACTAACATGTTATCGAACTTTAGCTGCTTCTCAAAGATAAACCTAAGTTTAGCCGGCTAATCTTAAGTTTATGTTCACACCTACCTTTAGCCGTAAGTTATATACAAAAAACTAGGTATGGTGTTATCTGTCAGTGATAATGAGGCTTATTTATATTCTTCCTTTTTATTGAGTTCGGTATGCCAACACAAAAAAAGATGTACATAAGTGGATGATGCTGCAAGAGGACGGGAAACAGCAAATAGTTGTAGAATATTTCATATTTTCATATAGGATTTCACACAATCAATAAGTTATATTTTCATAATAATACATAGTACCTACCTACATATTCATATATATATATATATATAAATGTTACGGGTAATTCTAGAAGATGGAGTATACCTAGGTCTACCCAAGTTTACTTAGTTTGTTTAATACTTAGTATTAAACAAGCTTTTTGGGTAAAGTTCGAATAACATTTAAAATTACATTTCAGTTCGAAGATTATCCATACTCACCTAGGTCTATCCAATTATTTCAATTATTGTTTGTGAACAATTATTGTCACTTGTTTTTTGCTTTTTATGTAAAGTAGGTATGCCAATTGTCATCTGCTAAAAAATAATTTAGGTATCTGGTTGTGCTATGCTTAAGAAAACTAGTATGGTTTTATTCTGTATGTTTCTTTATTAAACAAAAGTTATCATAGTGTTGTTTTGTGCATCACGTCCTAAAAATGACGCAACAGTTAACATTACCCAACTAGAATTGGAAAGACCTATACCCTATTCATCGGGGCTTGAGACAAAGTGTAAACAAAGAAAACATTGTTTCTCAAACCTTTTTTCAATGTTTTTTATTGCTATTTAATTTAATGTAGGGTTTCACATTTGTGTGTCTAGCAGCTCGGGTTAAGATAAGGTACCTAACTATGAAGATAATAAAATCATAAATCACTTTTATTGAATTAATTATTCGGAGAATTGGGAGGATTCTCAAGAACTGTCGCTATCGTGAATAACGAAGCGGTCAACTATATTCAAGTATCAATTATTCCATCAATTTTAAGCATCTTTTGCTCTTCTTTTTCACATTGTCAATGCACTTTTGTCAAGCCTCTACTGTTATATTTTTAATTGCATCGGCTAGTAAAATTTGAACTTCACTTAACTTAAAGATTTTGTTATTCTCAGCAATAAATCCTTTAACTTGGGCCCATATAGAATTAATTCACTATGTCCTTTTAGAACCTGTTTACAGTGGCTTGCGATATTCCCATAATTTCAGTGGTTTAATTAATACCTTTGTACGGATACGAATCCTTCGACCACGTTTCTTCTATGAGTTTTAACACATTAATAACAGCCACCTTATCCGTTGAATGCGTTGGAGTTTTCTTTGATCGCTTTTTCTTTGGCGAAGAAAAAGTGCAAGCGTTGCTTGGTCCAGGTGCACTCATGTTTTAAGCTCGAAAACGTAAATAAGTATAACAAAAACAAAACAACCAACAAATGACTTTGAACTTCATAAAAGATATAAATTCAACGAAAATATCTATAATAATAAATAAGCAGAACTCTCGTATCAACAAGTTGATCTATAGTAAAAATGGCGGATATAATACGACCGATAACCAAACGTCACATTTTTATGTAAAAAGTTCGGGAGTACCTGTGGTCTATAATTTAGTCGTATTAAAATGCATTCGAAGTTTGGGAATCAAGTCTTTTTTGGGTGTTTTTACATGTAAACGATTTAATAAATCATTATACTTCATAAAAGATGACATTTCTAGGGTTGTTAACATTTAAACAAATGTCGATAGTAATTATCGACTTTTCTTACTATTATTGACGATAATGTAACAAATAATTGGAATTAATTTAATTACAAACGTTACTAAATTAAACAAATATTTTAATATAAGATACATTTATACTCTCTGAAATCCAAAGTTTATTTTTATAAATTGGATTTTATTTACTCACTATTATTTTAGATCAAGTACGCGTACATATGTACATTATATTATGATACTAAAATATATAATGACATTTAATAATTAATTTATTTTTAATTAAGTTTTATATAAAAATATCGATAGTTTAAAGTCGATGGCCACGATGATTCATCGCCCATCACTTATTAGGTCGCCATGCCCATAAAATATAACATTGGCAGGTACTGTCTTTCAATACTACTAAATTCAAAACTTCATAGGCGTGATTGTACTGACAGCTGTAATAAAATATATTCACTTCATCAATCGTGACCCTTAAAGTATCCTTTTTATGGTTTGTTTACATTTAATCTCACGCCTCCATGAATACAGTATAGGTGAGTATGGGTAATATCCGAATTGACATGTGTTTTGAATTGTAATTCGGACTATACCCAAAGTAAACTCGGGTAGACCTAGGTATACTCCATCTTCTTGCATTACCTGTAACATATATATTGTACATAGGTATACATAGTGTAACTATATATATATTGTACATAGTTATACACAGGTAACTATATAAATTACAAGTGACAGATATACTGTCAAAGAATGAATTTGATACATTTTTGCACAACACATTCAAATGCCTTAATCAAAGACAAATTACAATATTTTTGTATAATGAATAGCTGCTGTAGGTTTAGCTTAGCTTAGGCCTCGTTTTATTATGTCTTATAAAATGTATAGCTTTATTAATATTGTATTTTGTTATAACAGGAATCAATTTGCGATTTTTATGCTCTGCGAGAATTGTTTTAAATCAAAATAAATTGTGTATGTCACATGTTAGAATTTAATGTTGATGTATTTGAATCAACTTATAGGTTAATAAATATTTTTATTGTATCCAATGTATGGTCCGTAGCTATTATGTATATAGTTTTACTAGCGACCCGCCCCGGCTCCGCACGGGTACAATGCTGATGTATTATACATATAAACCTTCCTCTTGAATCCCTCTATTAAAAAAAACCGCATCAAAATCCGTTGCATAGTTTTAAAGATTAAAGCATACATAGGAATATAGCGACAGAGAAAGCGACTTTGTTTTATACTATGTAGTGATGTTGTGAACTGTACACACATGTACAGTGAGAATATATGACATACTCAGAACAAATAAAAATCCTTTTTATTTGTTCTGAGATGACATGTAGTAGTTGCCAATGATAGAGATCCTTTAGTAAAGGCTTCATCAGATATTACAAGGCTACATACTACTTGGATGATATAATGGAAATTAATAGTGTAGTGTGATTCTCATGTTTATCCAAGTTTCAATATATGACATCCGCACTAAGTAGGTAATAAATTGCAACTTTAGATGTATTCTATCAAAGTTCGTTCTATTCTTCACTAGCCATTAGTGCCCGGCTTCGCCTGTTAATAATATTGTGCATTTCCCATAGATTTTATCAATATTTTCATTTGTAATTGTTTTGTCCTGATAATTAAAAACACATTAAAAAAGAATGAGCCAAATCAGTCTAGTTGTTCTTAAGTTATGAGCATACATACATTTTATTTTGTCTTAATCGATTGTCATATATATTAAACCTACTTATAAGTATTTAACAGTTCATAATGATTATGCTCATATAATTGAAAATAATATACCTAGGTACATAATATTGATAAGTAAAATTTATTCTCATATGAATCAGAAACTAAGAGAGCATAATATAGTATTGCAATATACCACTGAGAGATAGACACACCTACAGTCCTAGTTGCATTTGCTTTATATACAGTGAAACCTGGTTAACCTGGATAATGAGAAACCTCCATTATTGATAACAACAATGAGGTCTCGGCACTTTTTCGTCGATTTACCTCTGTTAATGGGACTTTTCGAACCTGGTTAAGCTTGGGTTATTTCTAGGACTTTTTCATTGTTTACCTCTATAATTGGGACTCTGGAGATCAATTCCCTTTATAAGTGAGGCAAATTAACAGGTTTGGACAGGATTGTTTACAAACATTTGAATTTCTTTCGCACATGCTTTGTTTGTCAGCACGATCTCAAATATTAACCTCTGTAAATGAGACAACTAAATTTCAAACCTGTCTAAATGAAAAACTGGATAAATGAAAACCTCTTTGCGTTTAAAGAATCTTTATTTCTCAAAAAGAATAATGCATTATCTTGCAGAGAAATCAATGTTACATAAAATATCTTAGTGTGCTAAGCGTGGCTTATCTTAAAACTAATATAATTACGCTTAAACTTAAATAAATATTAAGGTATGTCTTATATTTAAGAAAGCATATTCTTATAGTCCTACACACCAAACTATATAAATTACTTACAAAACCATACAAAATCAATACGAAGTGGATAAATCTAAATGTTTTGGATCGTAAATCGTAATGCTCCGGCGCAGCGCAGCGACTCGGCGACTAAACACAAAGCGCATCAACTTGTTTACAATATTTGTTGGCTTTACAATATTTTGTTACCATAGTGCTGATCTGCGCGTGTTAATAAAATAGATATTAATAATATTGTAATTAGTATGCTAGTTTTTTATTTTGTTTATTTGGTTTATATTGATTAAATATGGATATTCATACACACACATACATAATATATTTATTTTTATATATACTTATACATATCTGCATGTATATATATGCAGAAAATAAAAAACCTTTATATTTATTTATTATATATTTATGTATTCAATATCATGAAGCTATTTTAGAGAATGTCTTTTGAAATGTGTTTTTTAGTATGAATTGTTTTTATTTCTTTTATGACTTTAGGTAATTTGTTGTTGAGTTTTGCCCCTTCGTACATAATATTTCATTTGCCGTAATTTGTCGTTGGTGTAATTATATGTTATTTGCTTGTCGTGTTAGAATTCTTTTTGTTTGTATTTTTTTAGTGAATATAATTTGTGAGTGTATGTCTTTACTTATTATTTTTCTTATTAGAATGCAAATGTTGTACTTGTATGTTTGGGTAAGGTTCATTTTAGGAACTATTTTTTTCTGTTGAGGTTAGGTAATAAAAGAATAAAAACTATTTTCCTATACATAGTTTTTATTATTTTATTTTGCGTACTCTGCAGTGACTCTAAGATTGTTTTTGATGTGGAACCCCATACTTCTATTAAGTATTCAATGTTTAACCATGCAATTATAAATTATATACCTAACTTTTTTTTCAATGGTAAAACATCTTTGGTCCCTTGAGATCCCAATTAACCAGGTTTCACTGTAATTATTCCACATTCGATAAGACTGGTCCTATTTTGTATTAGGGGACAAACAACTAATTAGGTATTGTCTAATACCAACATAACTGCGGTGGTTACATTAACGCAAAAATTGATAATTTAAATTAGAACTTATGAGTTTATAATATCGATATATAACATCTGGAACTATCTGCAAATAGTATAATTATGTATTTAGGTATGCAAACTATCTTCTAAAATTATAGCAACAAATAATTACAAAATAAACATTGTTTTAATTTTTATTTTAAATTGTAAATGAGTATTGCATTATATACAATATATATATATTTCTATTTATAAACCAACTATCTAGTAGGTCATTGACTTTATTTCGGTATTCAGGTCAATAGAAATTTCATTTATCGGAATTTATAAATGAAGGTGATTTTTATCTAGAATATGCTATGCGAATGCACATTTTCCTGTATCACAGGTTTTAGTTTTATGTAAATTCAAAGCTTGCCGTATAGCGATATTATTGCGAGCGTGCGTTGCTTTGTGCTATTGTTATTTGGTGCGCCTGGCTATTGCGGATGAAGTTGACGGGTTAATTCTCTCGGGCATTGTTATGTTGTATGCTATAAAGAGGAAATATTTGATTGTATTGAATTGCTCCGAAACCACTTGATTGATTTGAAAAATTCTTTCACCGTTGGAATGCAGGCCTATCCCCGGATGGCATAGGCTATATTTACTTATGAAGTCTGAAGTCTCCACGGGAACGGGAGAGACGCGGGTGAAACATCGCGTGGGGAGCTTAGTTAAAACTTACTTCTGATGTTGTGAACATCACATTATAAAGCAATGATCATTTATAAAAAAAAAACATTTTATTTGCGTATTGACTAACTTAATATTAATTTGACGGCCATGTCCTCTGCGAATTTGAGATCGGACCCGTGCTCCACCTAAGTTCTCCACCTGGGTGAAGCACGGATACCATATAGGGTCCCGTGCTCCACCTGATGCCAAGTACAGTCAAGTAATCAAGAAAAAGACCTTGTAAATAATAGCAAACTATTTTGTGTACCGCAAAGGCAATACTTACAGTATTTAAATTATATAAAATGTATATGTTACGGCTAATAGCCGAAGTGCGGATACACCTAGTTTTAGCCGGCTACAACTAGGTGCAGCCGACAACTTGCGGTTAAACTTAGGTCAACCTTAATAAGTTCCTCTAAGTTAACTCTAAATTAAACAATACCTATGCAAGGGACAAAAAGGTGTTGGGGTGGTTAAAAAAAATAAATAACCTAAACCTAAACCAATGGAGTCGAACAGGGACTTATAAACGCATGTGGCCGACTGCACCTAGTTGTAGCCGGCTAAAACTAGGTGTAGCCGCACTTCGGCTATTAGCCGTAACATATATAAAAAATAATAATTTCATTTTAAGTTACAAAATAAAATTTATTGCATCACTGTACAATAGCGTCATCAGGTGAAGCTTGGGACCCTATATGGTACCCGTGCTTCGCCCAGGTGGAGAACTTAGGTGAAGCACGGGTCCGACCTCGCGAATTTATACATATTAATTAAATCATGGTTACATTAACATCCTTGCGAAATAGACGTACTTATAAACAATGTGATAATTAATAGTAGCTAACTGATAAAGCTGCATTTCTTAAAAAGGATAACTATTATTGAAATCACCCCAAGTATCTAATATACATTAGGTGGGTAGTATCAATGGGCTCTTTTGTACTTTTCAAGGACTGAGTGGCCCTGTGCTTTTGATGTTTCATAGTATGTATGCTAACATTGTAAGCTATTTAAAAACTTTTATTCATTTTAAGTTTTTTTGTTGCAGCTGATTCTGCCCGCTGCTTACTCAGATTCATTCATATTTGATTGGCGATTATAAAAATGGGTGACCGCGAAAACCCCATTAAGTTTGGACCTGAGTGGCTTCGTAATATGTCAAGGGAGCGTAGTGCTGCTCGTATCAACAGTCGGAATTCCTCGGGGGGACCGCCTGGGGGGGCGTCCGGCTCCACCGGGTCACCGGGGGGGCCGACATCAACAGCTAACGCAGCACCAACACCATCATCCACAAACACTTCAAAAATTCATCTAGCCAAACTCAGGTAAATAATTTTGCCTTAATATCTTTATACTATCAAGAATTTACCATTTACCCATTCCCGTGAATGATTATGAATTTTTATACTTAAATATTCTTCGAAATTGGTAAAATAGTTTGTGTTTATGAATGAAAAACACAAAGCATTCCCGTTGTATCACCAAAAATAGTATAACCAATTCTTATAGCACCAAAACTATTATATCACCCTTTATATCACCATTGCCTATTTTCCTTGGTGATAACGCCACAACAGAAATTTTATTCCTTTTGTATCACTTAAACTTATAACTAGGGATGCAATAAATAAAAGGTATCGATAAATATCAAGTTCTTTATTGATCAATGTTTTGATGTAGATTTAATAATAATAATAATAATAATAATTCTTTATTGACATAAATATTTTTACAAAAGTTATGAGGCCCTGAATGATTTATACATAGAATATGTATAATATAATCATACACTCCGTTTATAATGATAATACCATCATATTTATATCTATACGAATATACAGGGTGTCCCAAAAGGTTAAGTAGCTGGGAAAGGGGGTGACAGGGGTGGACACAATGGTCACTAGAAAAATAAAAAAAAAATCCGCTCTGGGTATTTAAAAAAAAATGGCATTTTTTTAAAAACTTAAAATTTTACACCTTGTTATTTTTGATGTTGATGTTGATGACCTTGTTGTTATTGAAGATTACATAACAGCATTTTTTTTAAATACAGCCATATTTGTAGGTACAGTTAGCACAAGGTGTAAAATTTTTAGTCTTTTAAAAAATGCCATTTATTTTTTTAAACACCCAGAGGGAATTTTTTATATTTTTCTGGTGACCCTTGTGACCATCCCTATCACCCCCCTTCCCAGCTACGTAATCTATTGGGACACCCTGTATAAAGCAGAAGAGTTTATTTTTTTGCCTGATCGCGGTAATCTCAAGAACTAATGATCAGATTTGAAAAAATCTTTGAAAGGTATATTTAATTATGAAGAACTTACAAGAACGGTTCTAACATGGGTGAAACCGGACGAGGAATGGAATGGAGGTGGAATTACATCAAAATCTTAATTTCTCTTAGCAATGTCATATAGAAATAACTTCGCCTAGTTGTAAATTGTAGCATTTATTATATTCGAACATCCCAGTTTTGGAAGAAAATCGCCATTATCATTCAATTGCTTTTCTAATTGTTTTAAATGTGAGCTATATTTTTTCCGCTGTTTCTGTAAATTAGGTACGTTAATACCCCGGACTTACGCGATAGGTGGGACCACGGGATAGCTGTGTAAGTCGAATTCGCGTCGGTCGGGGTTCAACTTTCCCTATAAATACATATAATGTTTGTGTAATCGGGACCAGAGTCTAAAAAACCATGTTTAATAATACGTAAAATTATAAATGATCTTTACATTATCACACCATAATTCTTACATGGTTTCCATCTAAGCGATAATACCGTGACGTCTAAATTAAAATAGAAAGATTTTCACTTATTATTTGGTTCGATCAAATATCTCTGCTAATTCCTTTTTAGGGTTCCGTAGCCAAATGGCAAAAAACGGAACCCTTATTGATTCGTCATGTCTGTCTGTCTGTCTGTCTGTCCGTCCGTCCGTATGTCACAGCCACTTTTTTCCGAAACTATATGAACTATAATGGTGAAACTTGGTTAGTAGATGTATTTTGTGAACCGCATTAAGATTTTCACACAAAAATAGAAAAAAAACAATAAATTTTGGAGTTACCCATACATAGAACTGAAACTAAAAAAAAATTTTTCGTCGAACCCATACGTGTCGCATCTATGAATAGGTCTTCAAAAATGATGTTGAGGTTTCTAATGTCATTTTTTTCTAAACTGAATAGTTTGCGCGAGAGACACTTCCAAAGTGGTAAAATGTGTGTCCCCCCCCCTGTATCTTCTAAAATAAGAGAATGATAAAACTAAAAAAAATATATGATGATCGAAAATTGGTTTGAACGAGATCAAGTAAGTAGTTCTTTTTTAATACGTCATAAACCGTAAACCGCAATTTACCTTTCATTCAATCAACTATTATTAACATCGATCAGAGTTACAACGAGCTACAAGAACGTTTATACTATGTTACTTGTTGTATTCTTGATATCAAAAATAGGTAGGCACTTGCAACTAGTAGGTACGGAACCCTCCGTGCGAGAGTCGCACACATTGCAATCGTCAATTTGTGCAATTGACGATTGCAATTTCTTGCTTTTCTTTTTCGGGGGTGTCTTGTCCACACATGAACGCGCCACAAATTATAAAGAACAAAGAACAAATGGAATTAAAAGACGTTTTGCGTTCTATTGCTAATTGCACAGCGTTATATTTGAAATAAAGAAAAAATAATAATAATTCGTTATTTAAGTTTAATAAAAAGAAGAGAAGTGTTTAAAACCACAGAAGAAAGTTAATGTCATTTTTTGATGATTTTTGTTCAAATAATTAATGAATGTTGTTAATTACAGCTTGTTGTTTAAATGTTAAAAATATGTGTACCTACTTATATTTATGATCACAATATTATATTGCCTCTATGATTATATCGATATTCATTTCAATTCACTTGTATTTTTCACCTTTCAGTTACACAATGTATTTATGTATTTATATGTAGTGTGTAGATTATTCTGATTTTGTTTATATGTATTTATGTTTATGCTTAGTTATTTATGTATGTATATCTACCTACACACTTCTAATGTCTTCTATCTTTCGACTTCACCTCTTGCAGGTTTACTAGAAAAGGTTTCTTTAGAAATAAGTAATACTTTTGTACATAGTTGTCTTTTTGTTGTTTCTTTTTTTGTATCTTGTGATATAAAAAAATAAAAAAAAAATAGTTTTGTTATGTTCTGTTACACATAAGTGTAACAGAACAGGACTATTAATTGTCTGACAATAGTTTGTATTCAATCCATTGCGCAACCATATAATCATTGAATTTAACAATCTTCTTAACTACTGCAGTATTTTCACTCATATATAATTTTATACTCCTTCCTTTGCCGTTGGTGGCACATTTATTAGAATAAAACAAAGTGCAACGTGAAAAATACTATTATTTAAGTCAAGATAAATCCTTAGCCTCATTTTAAAAGTGAAAATAGCAACCCTTTATCGGAGTATCAGTAACTCCTTCAAAGTCACTAGTTAAATATTCAAAAAACTAAGTTAAATTTTTGTTGTGGTGGTGTATCACCAAGAAAAATAGGCATTGGTGATATAAAAAGAATAGTTTGGGTAATATAAGAATTGGAAATACTATTTTTGGTGATACAACGGGAATGCTTCACAAACATACAAAAAGTTAGTTTATCTTTCAAATGCATGGCATTACTTTCATTACTTTCTTCAAGGATGAAATACAATGTCTATGCGTGCCATTACACTGTCAATCTGGATCGAGATCCGTGATCTTAATCCAGATTGACTGTGTAATGTGTGTGATTGATGGATCGCGACATCGGATCACAAATTATCTAAATTTTTAGAAATCCATGATCTCGATCCGTTTATCGTAATCCAGATTGAGCGTCTAATGTCCAACATATAATTCGAAAGATACTATTAAAATTACTAGTAGTAATAAGAGAATAAAAAAAAAATTACTACACAACTCAGGCTTTTTTTGTTCAGATCCATTTTGCAATTGGTCATCATCAGCCCGTATAACGTCCACTGCTGAACATGGCCCTCCCGCACAGTGGATCGTCCCCATACAAGGAGGTTGGACATAGAATCAAAAATTGAAAAAGTATTTAATAAAAAAAAAATATATATACAGTTTCATTCCTCTATTGAAGAGCAACAAAAATTGTTACTACGCTTTTTTTATTTGACCTGCACTTTACGAGCAAATTGATGAAAACTGTTATTTTTGTATGGAAACGAACACAAAAATGTCTGTATCTCATGATTCCCTCCTTGTTTCGATTTGCGGTTTTCAATACTGTTATTTACCTACTTTATGCCACATTTTCTTCAAAGACACATGGCGCCCCCCAGAGGCTCCCTTCCGAAATATTTTGCCTATAGCAACTATCTTTGTTATTGTATTACTGGTGGAATAGAGGTACATTTAGTATACTTATTACCGAGAATTAGTTATCACTAAGCAGTTCTTTAAATTACAGGTGCATTAGTGAGTACTTTAATGATTTATTAAGGCATTTGTTGTTAAAAGTGTTTTTAAAAGCGTTAATAAGTCATTAAATAACGACTACCAGTACTAGCTTAATCTAATTAGTTATTGTAATTACTATGTTAACAGCCATTAAGCTATGCATTGTGATTGGCTCATGTCATCGTTAGCTTATCAAATTCATTGCTAGTTGCAAACTTGCTGCCCTTTAAATATTTGTGTGTTTTGCAAATATACTTCAGTTGTAATTACAACCTCTACTAAGTATTGTCATTATGGCTTTCCGTGGCTTTTCGACTTATCTATCTGTCTTTATGTTGCTTTTTGAAATCATAAAGACCTTCTTGACTATGATAATTTATTTAACACATTGAAGTCGAATAGTAACGTCCAGCTGAGTGAAAATGATGTGTCGGATCTTAAGAACTGGTGTCGACGATTTTGCTATCGGATTTACTCCAAATGGGTGCAATCAAGAAGGGCAGTCGACAAGTTCACGAACAAGAACAGAGAGTGGTTAAGTTCCGATATCATTTGGCCAAATTGCTTTAAAGAAAATATTATTCCCACTGAAGAAGCTGAAAATGAGGCAGAAGAGGTAATCAGTCCATCAAAATCAGATGCATCAACTTCAACATATAAGTCTCCTCGCAAACACTTTGAAGATCTATAGAGTAGACAGAAAAGAAGACGTGTTGATGAAAATATTGCTA
The DNA here is from genome assembly GCA_947037095.2 of Nycteola revayana. Lineage (NCBI taxonomy): Eukaryota > Metazoa > Arthropoda > Insecta > Lepidoptera > Nolidae > Nycteola > Nycteola revayana. The sequence goes on along the minus strand of OX344842.1, from coordinate 26,188,137 downwards.
GTTGCAGTCGTCCAAATGAGCTTTTACATACTGTTGAAAGTGCACTTAAGTCTGCCGGAAAAAATGAGGTGGCCAGAATAATGAAACATTTACTGGGAAATCCTGAACACATCTCAACAGTTTTGAATGTTCTGGAAACTAAACAGAATACTTTGTTTCGTGAAGTTCCTACTCACAAAGCCCGTGCTCTTTATGTAAACATGCAGTTATCCAAATGGCGTTACATTACACTTAGGGACTTTAGTTTTAAAGAAGGTCATGCGAAATACCCAAACTATTACATGTTAGTGAAAGAAAAACTTAAGTGTTACCCGGCAAAAGAAGACGTAACTGTGACTGATACTTCCGCAAAGATACGGCTCCAAGCCCTCCTTGATCTCACCGATCAGTTAGGAGGCTGATAAAATCATGGCAAGCAAAAGGTGACGACACGAAAAAAATAGTTAAAGATAAGAAAGAAGCTATTCAAGTAGCGTTCCGAAGAAAGACAGGTGAGAATACTTAGTAGAGGTTGTAATTACAACTGAAGTATATTTGCAAAAAATTACAATAACTTATTAACGCTTTTGTTATAATAATATTACAACAAAAGCCTTAATAATTCATTAAAGTACTCACTAATGCACCTGTTATTTAAGGAACTGCTTAGTGATAACTAATTCTCGGTAATAAGTATACTAAATGTACCTCTATTCCATCAGTAATATAATAACAAAGATAGTTGCTATAGGCAAAATATTTCGGAAGGGGCCCTCTGGGGGCGCCATGTGTCTTTGGAGAAAATGTGGCATAAAGTAGGTAAATAACAGCAATGAAAACTGCAAATCGAAACAAGGAGGGAATCATGAGATAAAGACATTTTTGTGTTCGTTTCCATACAAATATAACAGTTTTCATCGATTTGCTCGTAAAGTGCTGGTCAAATAAAAAAAGCGTTGTAACAATTTTTGTTGCTTTTCAATAGAGGAATGCAAATGTATATACATTTTTTTTTTTATAAATACTTTTTAAATTTTTGGTTCTATGTCCAACATCTTGTATGGGGACGATCCACTGTGTCCCGGGGAGGGTATTCGCCATAGTCACCACGCTTGGCAGGCGGGTTGGTGACCGCAGTATTATGTTGTACCAGACAAGGAAAGGCTGCTGCCCGTTCCTTGATATACGATTATTATAACAATCGGCCAACGTCTCAACGTGCTTTCCGAGGCACGGAGGGTAGTCCCTCAATCAACCAGACCCGAAAGGATATCTTAGAATTTACACAAAGATTTACTGTCCGGCGTGGGAATTGAATCCACGACCTCCTAAATTTAACGCGAGTCAAATACCGCTACGCTACGGAGGCTTTCGCGATTGTGAACACACAATCTTCATATTTTTTTATTTATCGGCAATCAGAATCCCCCCCACATTGATGGTGTAGTGTGGGCCTATGGCATCAATCTGGATCGAGATCCGTGATCGCCGTAGATTGATATAACTTGATTTGGATTGTTGTCACATTACACAGTCAATCCAGATCACGTCAGTCCACTGTTCGCAATGATCACATGAAGACGTGTGCTCAGGGGATTCTGATTGCCAATAAATAAAAAATATGAAGATTGTGTGTTCACAATCGCGAAAGCCTCCGTAGCGTAGCGGTATTTGACTCGCTTTAAATCTAGGAGGTCGTGGATTCGATTCCCATGCCGGACAGTAAATCTTTGTGTAAATTCTAAGATATCCTTCCGGGTCTGGTTGATTGAGGGACTACCCTTCGTGCCTCGTAAAGCGGGTTAAGCCGTTGGCCGATTGTTATAATATCATCTATAATAATCGTATATCAAGGAACGGGCAGCAGCCTTTCTTTCTGTGGTACAACGTAATACTGCGGTCACCAACCCGCCTGCCAAGCGTGATGACAATGGCGAATACCCACCCCGGGAGGAGGCCCTTGTTCAACAGTGGACGTTATACGGGCTGATGATAACGAATTGCAAAATGGATCTGAACAAAAAAAGCCTGTGTAGTAATTTTTTTTTTTTTATTTATTCTCTTATTACTATTTACTAGTAATTTTAATAGTATCTTTCGAATTATATATGTTGGCCATTAGACGCTCAATCTGGATTACGATAAACGGATCGAGATCATGGATTTCTAAAAATTTAGATAATCTGTGATCCGATGTCGCGATCCGTCAATCACACACATTACACAGTCAATCTGGATTAAGATCATTGATCTCGAACCAGATTGATAGTGTAATGTGGGCCATAGGCCGACATTACACGCTCAATCTGGATCGAGATCCGTGATCGCGGTAGATTGATATAAACTGATTTGGATTGTTGTCACATTACACAGTCAATCCAGATCACGTTAGTCCACTGTTCGCAATGATCACATGAAGACGTGTGCTCAGGGGATTCTGATTGCCAATAAATAAAAAAATATGAAGCGTAGCGGTATTTGACTCACTTTAAATCTAGGAGGTCGTGGATTCGATTCCCACGCCGGGCAGTAAATCTTTGTGTAAATTCTAAGATATCCTTCCGGGTCTGGTTGATTGAGGGACTACCCTCCGTGCCTCGGAAAGCACGTTAAGCCGTTGGCCGATTGTTATAAAATCATCTATAATAATCGTATATCAAGGAACGGGCAGCAGCCTTTCCTTGTGTGGTACAACATAATACTGCGGTCATCAACCCGCCTGCCAAGCGTGGTGACTATGGCGAATACCCTCCCCGGGAGGAGGCCCATGTTCAGCAGTGGACGTTATACGGGCTGATGATGACGAATTGTAAAATGGATCTGAACAAAAAAAGCATGTGTAGTAATTAATCTTAATATATTTCTTTTTATTCTCTTATTACTTCTAGTAATTTTAATAGTATCTTTCGAATTACATGTTGCACATTAGATGCTCAATCTGGATTGCGATAAACGGATCAAGATCATGGATTTCAAAATATTTGATAATTTGCGATCCGATGTCGCGATCCGTCAATCACACACATTAAACAGTCAATCTGGATTGAGATCATTGATCTCGATCACGGATCTCAATCCAGATTGAGCGTGTAATGTCGGCCATAGGCTCGCACTACACCATAACTAGATTTGTATTGTTGTTACATTACACAGTCAGTCCAAATCACGCCAGTCAGTCCACTGTTCGCAATGATTACATGAAGACGTTCTCAGCTCTGGAGATTCTGATTGGCAATAAATAAAAAAACAAGAAGATTGTGTATTCACAATCGCAAAAGCCTCGTAGCGTAGCGGTATTTGACTCGCTTTAAATCTCGAGCGAATAATAACACCGGATAATAAATATAAATAATAATCATATACAGGTTTATTATTTCACCGGAGATTAATCGATTAATCTCCGGTGATTTTAACCGATTACTCTTACCGGTTCATCACCGGAGATTCTCCGGTACTCACTGCTCCGGTGCAAACCTCTATTTAGTATGGACAAATTTACTTTGCTTTGCATGGACACAATGTCTAAACTTTAAACTACCTTGGGAAATCACTTATAAGTGAAGAATATGGCTACGCAATGGATTGAATACAGACTATGGTCAGACAAATAGTATATTTATCTTGTACTAGACAGCACACCTACTTTTATTGCATACAAATTCAATAACTAACAACATTGTTATATTAATTAGCTAAATTATACATATTGATAAATAAAATATCACAATATAGGTCAGCTTGTCAGCCTACAACAATTGTTACTCAGTTTGGAAATGTATTCTTCTTTATTATCAATATATGATTATAATTTTATATTTTTTTTTTATTCAGATATGGCAGAGAAGAGATGCTTGCACTATATGATAGAAATGCAGAGGCACCACCGGAGTTAAAGTATATCGAAACATTATATCAGCCACGAGGGAAGCAGCCTGTTGCATTAAACAATACATTTGAAGATGACATAGTAAGTGATACACTTCTTCTTTGTAAGAAAAAAATGGTTTAATCAAGTTATTGGCTTAATATGAGAGGCAATCTTATAATTTAAATTTCAAGCTATAGTTTATTAGTATCAACCTAAATCTATTCTTCTATACTAATAGTATAAAGAGAAAAGATTTCATTGTTTATTTGTTTGCATTGAACTACTGGACTTGATTTCCACAAAATCTCTTTCACCATTAGGAAGCTACAAATCCAGGAGTAACATATGGTATATTTAACCACGAGCGAGAAGCTAGTAGTATAAAAGTAATAGTGGTTTAGACAAATATTAAATAGATCAATATCTGTTCTTGTTACAGAGAGATAGTTTGCGAGGTGCTCCTCCCATGGGGGGTATGACAGGTGCAGATAGATTTGGGATGGGACGGGGAGGCGGCCGGGGCGTTACAACCGAAGGACGCGGCAGGCCCCGTGGTTCTTATGTCCACCGTCCACTAACATCTGGGAGGTGAGAACCATCACATAACACATTTATTTAAATTATCACACAAATATGATACAGTCATAACGTAATGTAGCGTTATGGTAAATAGCATAATTAAACATAAATATGATCAATTATATATGAAGAATATCTATAAAGGCTTATATTATTTCTTTGCTTGTTGCAGAGGAGCAATGTGGCATGTGAGTAATCCAAGGATGCCCGGGTACAGTGGGGGGCCAGATGATGAAGGGGGGCCCGTGAGACCATGGAATAACAACAACCTAAATAATGCATCCAACAGGAACAGCGGCGATCAAACTGACTGGGCAACCAAAATGTTCAGAAAGTATGTATCGTACACAAATATATTAATTCAGTGAAAGCTTAAAATGTACCTATCTAAATAGCAATGTTATATCTTTAGTATCTGGGCGTCAAATGAAATGTATAGAGTTAAACTGAGCGACGCGACATAGCCGCGCGACCTTGCCGCTATGCGACTTAGTTAACTTTAGTCGATAGTTATTGATTGGCGTTATTGATTCCATTCGAAAGAAAATGTAATGGCATATATGTGTGCTAAGAATAACATTATTGTGCAATATGCCCTTGTTTGAGGTACAGGAGCATTTTGGTAGAAGCGTGTTTTTTTGTTACGTCAAATGACTTCAGTCAGCTGTCAGTATCGCTGTCGGCAACACGTATTATTTGATCAGGCTGCTTCAAGTAAAACGCACATTAAATTTGCAATCCGAATATAGTCATATTCGGCGCCCGATAATGGGTCAATCTGTTACAAGTTTACGAGACGGAGAATAAGATAAAAAAATAATTGCAAACAGAGAAATGGTTTCAAATGAATTAAATGTAGATTATCCAGTTCCAACTATTAATGCCTAATATAATATTATACTTTAATACCTCATAATAATGTTAATCATAATAACTTTTTTTTTAATCATATTATTATTCTACGCAATTTTTAAATATTTTGAACACTACGGAATAGTCTACCATATACTATATTTTAAAATTGAGATTAATAAAATTCTGCAGGTGGTGAAATTTTATTAATCTCAATTTTGAAATTATTTTAATTTATTTAATCTATGTACAAATAATACAATTTTAATATTCATTAATATTTGTCACATATCAGCCCCCTTGTACTGCTTCCATACCTCAGGAACAGTCTCATATAAGTTAGACCTCTTTATTCATAACTAGATTTTCCGCGTAGATACCGTTCACGTCTTTGACACTCGCGAATAACAGGGCTTTATATTGCTAAAAGAACGGTTCTGTAGATGCAGAGCCTCCATATATTTCATAATATTAGAATATATGATAAAATATTATTTTATCACATCTATTCAAAAAGAGCTAGTTTATTCCTCGTAAACAGGGACCAAAATAGCGCATTAATCCCTTAGGGACCAAAATTCATTTGAATTTGGAATGTGGATATTGTTAATAATTTTTCAATCGGCAAAGAGGTGAATCATAAACCATGCGGGAACAATGTATTGAATATGTGACTGGCTGAAAAACTGCGAGCGCGCCAAATTTAAAAAAAGTTGATGAAAAATAAACAACGCGCGAAATTAAATGCATTCTGCTTTCGTTCGTAGTTGATTCATATTCAGATTTTCTAATTATAAAAAATGAGTGCGTCTTCCTCAAGTGAAAGTATTATTATGTCTTATGGTTCTTCATTGTACGTAAATAAATTCTTGTTCATAAGTTGCACTTACTTATTTTCTCATAGAGGGTGATAAAAAGTAGAGTGTCCACCTCGGGAGCAACACTATTTTAAACTCGAGTGACATACTTTTAATCCCTCGCTGCGCTCAGGATTCTAGTTAAGAATCCCTCGCTCCGCTCGGGATTCTAATATAGAATCCTTCGCTCCGCTCTGGATTAAAAAAAACACTCGCCTTTAAAATAGTTGTTTGCTCCCTAGATAAACAATCTACTATTAAATGATACAACCTCATATGAATATGTAGTTATATGCAGTATAGGAATCAAACTCATTCTATAGGCTTGTCAGATACACAATGCTATTGTTCAGTGTGTACATATCTAATACTATTTAATGTTTGAGAACATGTTCAATTGAATTGTAGCGATAATTACTGACTATAAAAATGTTATCAGACCAGAATAGAATCATCTTTGTCCTGATAAGTAATAGTGTGGTTTTCGGAATTGTTATTTTACCATCAAGCATCTTATGTATTATTATTGTCGAGGTATTATAATTTTATGTGCCTTAGTAATCATTGAACAGCATTGATTATTCTTGAAAGGTTTTGTAAATAGTCATATTATTTCTCTTCAATTAGATTACATATCAAAAAGTACTCCTAAAAAATGAAATGAAATGTTTAATGAAAATTGATATGTCAATAATAAAAAACCGGCCATGTGCAAGTCGGACTTGCGCACGAAGGGTTCCGTACGGTTGAATAGGTAAACAAAATTACACTGTTTCTCCTGTCCTCGTTGTAATCGGGTAAAAAGCGGCAAAAAAATCACGTTAGTTTTATGAGTGAGAGATAAATAATTATTTTATTTTAATTGTATTATTTTTTATTAAAATAAATATATAACTAAGTATTTTGTGAATTATTCGAATGCCTACCTGTTGCCGTTATTGATATCGATCAAAAAAGTGCAAAAAAAGTCACGTTTGTTGCATGGGAGTCCTCAAATATTCAATTTATTTTGTTTTTAATATAATTTGTTGTTATAGTGGCAACAGAAATACATCATTTGTGAAAATTTCAAATGTCTAGCTGTCGCGATTCTTGAGATACAGACTACTGACAGACAGACAGACAGCGAAGTGTTAGTAATACGGTCCCATTTTTAACCTTTGTGTACGGAACCCTAAAAAATATATATTTTCACTTTGTAACTGTTTCTGCCTGTCATTGACTTATGGGCACTTACGATGCCTGGTATATGTTTCAATATTGCACAAGTATTTTCTTTCTTTATTTGTAATGAAAATAAAAGTATATTATTAAATAAATATCCGATATTTCACCAAATCTACTTTTTTAAATGACCTCATGTCAGGATATTCATTTTTCATTAACATTTTAGCAAAAGACAAGGGCATAATACAAATTGGCGAAGCTCTCAAACACGGGACGAAGGCGAGGAGTGGAGGTCTTCTGAGCATGGCAGGAACCGACAACTTGAAAAATGGGGTAATACACATTCACCTCCATCGTTGAGCTTGTTACTTCTTCCTAGCTCGAGTGACCAGTCTGATTCATAATTCAATCTATCTCACAGATTTCCGTGATTGGGGTGAAAGGCCCAGCGGAGAAAAGAATCAATCGTGGAGCTCTAACCGACGCACATGGGTCGGAGGGGATTCACAGGCCGAAGAAAACTTGCCTGAGTGGTATGTCCTCCTCATGCATTACCAATTATGCCCCCAAGTATTCCGGGCTAATATTTACAGTGATTTTCGATGTTACAGGGCCGCTGAGAGTGCAGAGTGTGGAGGTACGTTTGATTCCTCTGGCGCTTTTCATGGATATAGTAATGACGACACTAATTTACCTAAACATCATCAGGATTCTACATATCGTAAGTGTTGTGTATAATTAATTATTGTTAGACAGTTTAATTAATATTCTCTATCTTAATGTTGAAAATTTGGTTACAGCGCTTACTCGTTCACACACCCATGGCAGTTTCCCAAGACCGAAGGCTGTTGAAGAGGGGTCTGAAGAATGGTGGGCTTCAGAAAAAGCTAAGAAGTTATCACCCAAGCGTTTTGATGCAAGTGAAATTAAATTCAAGAAGGTATACAAATCTTCTTTCTTAAAAGTTCGTTTAACTAGTTTTTTTTTCTTTTATCTTTGGTTATATAATACATTAATATTTACAGCAATCTGGAAGTGGCAATGCTGAAGGGCAGAATTCTCAAAATGCAATGAATAAGCTAAACACGAGTGCGGAAGAGTTAGCGCCGCCCGCCACGCCTGATAAACCCGAACCGCAGCCTGAAACGCCCGAACCACCCGAGTCTAACACTTCGGCACAAAACGAAGATAAATACAACAACAAAAATAAGTACAAATCCAAGTATGGCGAAAGCAAAACCTTTGAAGCGTTAATGAGGTCCGATATTAACATGGAGGAGGCCAGTGACGAAAGGGGCAACTTCCAGTCAGTAATAATCGCAGCCAATAACGGTCTGCGACAAAAACACCAGCATTTGGTCCCAGCAAACGAGAACATCAATAAAACCCTGCAAAATTTGAAACTAGGGAAAAATATTAAATCGGAACTGTAAGTACCACTCTTGGTTCTTCCACTACTTACGTTTTGTTCACAAAGCGGTAAAGCAAATTAAAAACCTGTAAACAGAAGTTACAGTCCATATTTCTGTAATATCTGAATAATTCACATTCCGCGTCGACCGTACGATTCCGAACTACTTCCGCAGGACTTTTCCCCAGAAATATCTAGTGTAATTACTGTTTACTTTTATTTATGTGTTTATTATTTTAGTTTAATTACTTATTTGTTTGCAGCGACCACGGACCGCACAAAACACCAGAAGATTTACTAGTGGACAATATTTTCGGTATGACCATGGATGACAAGGAAATTCTATCAACCTCCTCTGGAAACTCATTAATGAATCGGGCGGGCTTAGGATCGCAAAAGCAAAATCTTAACATGCCAATGGGTCTTTCAAATACAGGAATGCCGAATCACGTCATGCCGAGAGAATTGATGGGTAACCAGAATCTACAAGCGGGTGGTATGCAACAGGGACATCCATCTCAGGGCATGCAGCCTGATGCCTTACAATCGCCGAATATACAGCAAGGTGGAATGCAACCGGGAATGTCTGGAGGAATGCAGTCCAGCATGATGCAATCCGGCAATTATGGCTCAGGATTACAATCAACAGGAATGCAGCAAATTGGGCTACAAAGTCCTAGAATGCCAAATGTTATGCTTCAAGATCCCAGGCTTCAAACGCCAGGCATGCAACCAGTTATGCAGCAAGTTGGAATTACGAACTCTGCTCTTAACGCGTCCCTAGGTCTGCCGATTGGCCCGAACCCTAATATTGGACTCCCGATGCAAGGACTTCCGCCGCAAGTGATGCCAAATGTTTGCATGGCTAACAATATGGCTGCGTCTATGGGCGCGTCTGGAATGATGGGGACGGCATCGATGCAGGGTCCCGGAAATCATCCCACGTTCCAGTCAGCTGGTGGTATACCTGGAATGCCAAATAACATTGGAAATAGCTCGCTGTTTCTTGGACAAAATTCAAACAATCCTTCGGTAGGTATCATTTTACCTTATCTCTTTTTTTGTTATATAGAATATAAATTTTGTAAGCTTTGTGTAGATGCCTTTCCGGTCTTCCTTCGTGGAGGCGCATTACTACTATTTTTCGTATAGTTAGTTGTATGTACTTTTTCAGATGTCATCAAACGACATGCCGATGCCAAATCATGCGGGTCAAAGTAATATGTTTCCGATGCATGGAATGCAACAGCCTGGATCACAGCAGTCATTTGGAAATTCCATTTACAGCAATAACACCGCTAATTTAGCCGATCAATGGTACTACGAAGATCCTGATGTAAGATTATTTTTATATGAAAATGAAGTAATTAGTAATTTGCAGAAATAATTATATTGCGTAGAATCAGGCGTTACTTTGCGGAAATCTATACTAATCTAAATTAAAAAACACAAAATATCTCTAGTGTTAATTCCAAAAATCTGTGTAAATGCTGGGATGCACATTTTGCACCGCCCTCGCCCGCAAAAAATATGCAGGATATGCAGGAAGGACAATAAAAACATACAAAAGGACCCGATCCTTGGTTCTGAGCCTAGGCCGGGTAGACAATATGTGCACATAAATAATAAAAAAAATATTTCAGAGAAACATTCAGGGGCCATTTTCATCTAAAGACATGTACAGCTGGCATAGAGCGGGCTTCTTCAGTCCGAGTTTGATGGTGCGACGAGCCTGCGAAAATATTATGAGACCTCTGGGCACCTATGGGCCTGTAGTGCCATTCGCTCAAATGGTAAGTGGAGTGTTTAAATCTCATTTTTATATTTTAGATCTATGGGCGTCATGGTTTGATTGCAATGTTTACGGAAGTTTGTAACTTCATTGCGCCCGAAATATATTCAATAGTCAGTTCAAATGTAGATTTGTAACAATTTCTTGATATAACAGTTTATTGATATTGGGTTGATGAAAATAATCATAAGTGCCTTATGATTAGGCTTATATGTAGGTATCTTCTGAATTGAAATAGTTGGCTTTCTGTACTTCAGATAACCTATTTTAAACATTAAAGAAAATCCGTGTAAATATAAGACACTAAATGATTTTTGTTTCCTAGGAAATGATGCAAAGTTTTCCGCTATCGGGAGGATTTGAGTCACGGCCACAGGGCCATGAAAACATGTTAAATCAACAATCAACTCTGGCTTTGGATGTAAGTTACTTTGTTCATAATTCTCAAATATTATTAACTTATTACTAAAGTTTGACTTATGTTCTTCGTGGTTGATACTCTATATAAAGTGTACATTAGAACATAATATATACATAATGATCAAATCTCTCTCACACGACACATTCATATCATTACATTCTCCGAAAAACTGATACTAACGATAATATTATTAAGTAATATAAGAAAAGTAAATCGCAATCGAATAAAAAAACAGAGAGAGGATCTATCTACATTAGGTTGGTTTCATCATCAGGTTGGTTTAGGAATACTTATAGTCTAAATGTTACATAATAAAAGTGTTCTGTTTATGATTATTGTCTAAATATTTATAATCCACTATACTACGATTTTAGTATAGGAATACTCTTCAAAAACACTTTCACCACTGGTTAGCTAATTTAGGGGAAGTTAAACCATAAAAATGTATATAGTAGTTGCTTTGTTAATAAAATTTTATAAATTCTAGGTGATGAATATAAATAACATGAATATGTCTGATAAACAACCCATGGTGGATACTTTGCAATTTGGATCTGTGCGTCTCATGGCTAATCCGCCCTTTATCCATCCGCCTCCAATGGTAATATTCATGCCTGAGTTTATATGCAATCCAGTAATTTTCGAGTCTTGTTTGTAGGTCTGTTTGTTTCATTTGTTGATATGGTTTCCAGTAAAGCGGCGCGGTTTTATTTATGTATAGCCTGAGTTGTTACGCTTCTTATTGTAGGTCATTCTTATGTTCATTGTTTTCCAAGATGTTATTGATTTTTCTATTTACATCTGTCATGCCTTGTTTATATAGTTATTATGCACGGTATAGAGAATAAGCAATGTCTTCTAAAAATCACGTTTTTTTTAAATTTAAACTAGTTATCAACCAATACTAATGGCACTGTAGAGTGAGTTCAATGTGCTATCAGGTAGGTACAACAACGGTAAACTATCCACACATATATATAACCACCAATAAACGAGGTGGTACATTTAGATCGGTCATTATACAAAATGCATTGTATTTGATAATCTTTAATTTATGTAGAGGTTTAAAATAAAGTTCAACTCGTTTAGATAACGCAATGCATTTTATTTATTATAAGTATCGTATTTTATAGGATCGTTTACCGCTTATGACCTACATAATCGATATCCAAATAGAAATAATTTGAATTGTTTTAACAAGATTTTTTTAAAGATTTTCTTGTCTATAAAACCGATGACATGGTTCCTAAGAACAGATCTTTGCTTGTCTTATAGTCACCCAATTGCCCATACTGACCGATCTAAATGTACCACTCCTGTCTACCTGGTGACATTAGCTCGGCAAATGCGTACATATGCAATTTAAAGGAGTTTAAGTTAAAATCTGGTAGTACTTAATAAGCATTGAGATTTGTAGTTATAAGACTCGAGTCTTGGTAGTATAATATAAAATAAAAATAAACCAATATGTAAGGTACTAGAACTGAAATGATTGCTGTTGTCAGATATTAATATGTTATTATATTATAGGTGGATTCTCTGTGGGGCCAACCAACCTCGAATGATAGAATGTGGATGCAACAATCAATGGCTGAGAATCGCGCAGGGGTGAATAACCTATCAATGTTCTTCTGGGAGCAACCGGTATGTACTAAATTACATCACAATTTCAGAAGGGTCTTTATCTTATAATAAACCTATACTCTGTTTAAGCTTACTAGTCTTATTAGTAAACAAACAAGGCGGAGAAGATCGTCATAGAGTTTTTGTAGAGCTGGGGAAAATTATAAGTATTGACTATATATTTTTAATGTAACAAAAATAATATTAAAAATAACGCCAGATACAGCTTGGCCAGAAAGAGTAGAAAAAAATTGAGGTCGCCACTATCGTTTATATGGCATCATTTATACTACAACCAAAATGAATTTGATACTTCAAGTATTTTTAATGATAAATCTGAATGTGGAAAATCGTTAAATCAGAAGCTAAATTTCATTTTTTTTAATTTAGTAATTAAAAACCATAGGAGAGTAAAGCATCTTTAATATAGTAACAAAAAAAATTCTTCTTTTGCCACAGCCAACAACTTTCGCAAAGTTGGTGCTATTTTCTGTACGGTGTAAGAAAACTGAATTTTCTGACGAATCGCACAGACACTAAAATCGTCCATCTCTATTTTTGAACGTCCTTTTCTATGCTTGGCTGGTGTTATGAATTTGCCTTCGTTTATTATGCGTCGAACAGTGCTTTCTGATTTTCCTGTAATCAAAATAAAACATTAATGTAGAATGACGTGCGTGACGATCAAAAAATGCAGTCGCTCTATACAAAGTCATTGTGAACCCGATGTAAACATAACCTCTAAAATTATATTAAATCCGTAAAAAACTTCGATGATGTGGTATTTTTTGAAGACCTAACCGACTTTAACTGTAACTTAGATCATGAACTATATAAATTATATAAAATGAGAGTGAATAAATACCTGTCATATCAGCAACTCGTTTGTAAAGGTCATCCAATTCTGTTAGAAGTTTTCCGGCATGATATTCCGCCAAACACCTCTTAAAAACATTGTAAATAACTTCTCTGGCACCACTTTTTATCGTCTTGCCCATTTTCAATAATAATTCACCGACTAATACGTTTAATAGCTACGAAAAATTAAATTATTTCACAATACACTTTTTTGTTTTAATAGTTTGACTGATGTTTGACATTTCTTTCGAGTTGCCATGTGTAGAAAAAATTAGTTCATATTTGTTTAATTTCTACTCTTTCTGGCCAAGCTGTACGTAAGGTTACTTCAAAAATATCTTTTAAAATAAATATATAATTTAATCGCATTAATTTCCATCGACGCATCAACTGATACTTTAAACCTTCGAGTCATAAACAATCTATAAAATCGTAATTTCAAATTTGATGGATCGAATTTACTTGATTTTCGACTTTAATAAAAGTATTATTAAAATTGTGAATTTTGAATTATGACAAGACTTGTCATACAAATTTACTGAATACTACACACTTAGTGTGTTTACAAGAATAGTGTTAAAGGTGCATGACATGGTTTTATTAGCGTATCGTGTTTGTTTACATTTTGAGACAAGTAAGGTTAAACCGACTATACAGTTGGATTATTAATATCATTAATATAATATATATTTATGACCGCAATGCACTATTTATGAAATACCTTTTTGAAAATAGTTTTTAGTGATTATTATTTTCCTATATTTCAATTGATTGAATTTACACAACTTGAGGTACATATAAATTCTTAGATTACACAATTTACGACCACTAATTTTCGTATAATACCGATATCATTTCTATATCTTTGAATACCTTATGCATACTCTTCATCTTTTTAACTATAAACTTTGTATGAGGGTTCTTTTTGTGTATAGTAAATTCTCTCTATTAGAGCCTACATTTACTTAGAAAAGTCGTTCGAATGTCATTTGAGTTTGTATAAATAAAATTTGAAGATCAAAAATTACAAAATTACATATAATTTTTATAGGTACTATATTTTTTTTTTCGTGGGTCATCGTTATATTTTGATGTACCTTATTATATTAGGGAGTATAAAGGGAACCTGTTTACTTTTCAGTTTTTCAGTGTCTCTGTGTGACTAAGCTTATCTTTTCCCGAACGTTTATGACGCATGCATGCCAGGTAGTTTTTAAAAGAGTTTTGTTTCATTGTGTTTGATGTATATTATATATAAAAATATGATTGATATTCTAAAGTAAATAAATTCAATTATAGAAACTTTGATAAGGTTGGAGTTAATTTGAAGAAATTTTAAAAGAAATTCGGAATGTTAATGCGGAGTTTCTGCGGTGATTATAATTATTAAAATAAAATCTTTCCAAACACCTTTGGATTCGATTAAAAATATGATACAAGTATTTCAAATCTGACCATATCTAAATTATCTGCAAAGTGTCTTTGGTATCAATTGGATATAGGATTTTAACTCTGGTCTCTGAAATCATTACATCACCATACCTCCTTTCGGACCGACTGAGATATTGAATTCCAATATTGAGGTCACCGTTATATTACACGCTAATAGGGAGATATTTTCATAATTTAGAAATTTATCTGAACATTATATTATGATTATTTTATTTGGCTTTCGATGTCATCATCACATGATGTACGCAAACACTTTTAGGTAAATCATTCCAAAAAATGTCTCTAAATTGTTAATAGTATGTGATTCAAAATTACCACATCCTGTATTTGACTTCTTCCAATTGTAGTTATTATTTATTACCTACAATTGAAAAAAAAACCCATCTTATTTGCCCAGTTATTTTTTTTATATTATGTGCTTTAAAGGGATTGTCTTATAAGCAGAAAATCAGACGTCTGTAAAATGGTACCGGTTCGCTGAATGAATAAATATAAATACCCATGCGATTTACATTAACAAAATATTAAAAAATATTTATTATTATTTCTGGATTGGAAACAATTAATTGACTCATGCATTTATATTATGACACGTTGTTATATTTACGTAATTATAAAAGAAGCAGGATGTTGCGTGCAAAAGGTCATCGGGGAATTACTTATACTTTATTCATTATTTACGAACATTATTTACGAAATCATTAAAATGTACGACTCTTATAAACAATATTTAATAAGATTTATTATATTTATAGTTTCGCTCTTTGCGCAAGAGACATTAGACTACGTGTGCAATTCATGACATATTAAATTTACGCAGCATTAACTAAAAACTAATTATACAATAAAATACGTAAATGTTTATAAGGAGCAAAAATTGCGGATATAATTATATCAATTTACTTTGTTACGCGACTAAAGAATATTACCTTCTACTTGAGCTGTGTATAAAATGTATGATATTAGTATTTTTATTGATGAAATATCTATGAATTGAATCGGCTGTATTATAATCACTAAATACGGAAACGGTATACTACATTTTTTTATACATCACATGTGCTAAGTTTAGCGATAACATGCTACATTTCCGACACCTTAGTATTCCCACTGTCGCAGTGGCAGAAACAAATTGTTGGCTAGAATGCACTTAACAACACACTCTCTTAGAACATTCTAAATGAGTAATTAAAAGATTTTGTTCATTTACGTTTACCGTAATATCTCAATATTACACAGAAACAAATTATGTCAACGCTAAAAAAGTATTATATTATTAGCATGCGAATATAATATTGTTTAAAATAATATTAATTAAAGCATGAGCATTGCTATATGTACAATCGCATATCTATCTATATAGCAGTCAGTTTAGCTTTCCGAGATACCTACAGCTTTGTCTTGATTCTTCTCATCTATTTTAAGATAAGTAAATGATGTTCTTGGAATATATTTCAAAACAAAACAAAAGAGCACAACAAGCTTTTCTCAAAAGCTAAGTCCATTCCACTCTAGAGATCAATATTATTTATTGATTAAATTAAATCTTATCTTCTATATATTTCTTATTTAATTATACAATTAAAGTCTATCAGTATAATTGTTATTTTTTCACTGTAGACAGTAAAGTTTCTTTGTTTAAGGTATCTCGGGAGCTACTGCACCGACCTTAATTTTATACACCAAAGGAAAATTACATTTCGATGGACTTTAGTATCCTGAGAAACAATGATTACCACGACGCAGTCGACTAGAGTTTATAGAATTTGAAACACTTGAAATAGTGTCATAATTGTATATGCTCCGTTAAGCCCAGGTAATTTAGACTTGAAAATGTATTAAAATTCAATTAATAATTGTTTGACATTAATTACGACAGATATGCATAATATTTGTCGACGTTGGACATAGGGTGAACGTAAAGTCGCCATAAATGTCCGAAGTTCATCTTATTAGCTATGACGTGTATTAGACATAAGTATGGGACACTTGATTTTTAGAAAATGTATTGATGCGAATTTGATAAATATCGCAAATTCAAATTAAGCTGCATTTTCACCTTAAGAATGAAGACATATATGTTTTTTCTCATATCAAAATTAATATAATAAGATAATGTTGGATATGGTCAGTACAAAATATTTATAATAGCATACCAAAGATCGGCAACAATTTTTCAAGCAATATTTATAATGTTTATTTGATGGATTGACATTTATTGTCAGACTACTGAAATATTGTATCAATTTTATTACTACAATATACAATATCAGTATAAATTACGATCCCATTCATCATAAACAAAGCTTCAAAAATGCATTCCAGTTGTCGTATTAACACTAGTTATTCCAAATTTAAAAGCGATAGGTGCAAACCTTTAAACCTATGATTTAACTTATTTTTCTAATGACACATTCACTGTTTTCATTAAATAAATATTATAGTAAATTTGTTAACCAAAATTAACTTAAATCTTTTGGACAAATATATAGGTGAAAACGCAGTTTAGGAATATTCGCTCTAGGTTTACTGTTAATTAGATACATAATTATTTTTGTGCAATGTGATGACGTACACAAATATATTAAAACTATATTAGAAGAAGACTATGTGTGTTACTAAATAAAGTATAAAATTAAATGTTTTATATTAAACTGTATGGTATGTTAAGATATAATCAATCATTCCATTTAATATGTAATATTGCACCAATATATGCTTTGATCATTCCTGCCGTAATACTCTTTAATAACCTCAGTGTGTTTTGCCATTAATATACACTAGTGGAAAAAATGAAGGGATCAAAAAAAAATTCAAATTTTTAGGTGATTTTCAATATGCTGTAAGTTGGATAAAAATCATCGTATAGACATTTTAAAAAAAGCAAATTGTAACCCCAAGTGTCAAGTTAAAGATCATAAAATTTCAATTTTTTTTCAGATAATTTTGAAAAAACCACAGTTAACTAAATTTTGAAAAAAATGCGGTATTTTTTTACCTCTTCGGACTTCAAAATTTTTTTTTACTTAATCGCAATGTCGCCCGAATAACTTCCTTATTCAGCTTCAAATTCGTTTTTTAAAATCCTCGATACGATTATTTTTCGCGGAGTTATCGGACCTTGAATGAAAAAGGATCATTTTGTCTTCGATTATCGATATCTTTGCAACTAAAGATCGCACAGAAAGTTGGAGGTGGGCTCTGAAAACTTGAATAAATTTACAATAAGGACGTTTAAGCCAAGGATTAAAAAAAAAATCTTTTCATGTTTTTGAAAATGCACAAAAAATAGGGCTATTAATGGTTTTTTGGAAAGTAAAGCGCTAAATCGGAAATATTGAGAAAATCCCTAATGTTAAGTGTGCCTTTTACAATTCAATATACCTAAAAAGATCCCACAAAGTTATTTCAAAAATAAAACCATTTTTTTTTCATTTCTTAGGATCAGCTTTTCAGTACGAAAAATGTGATACTTTAATTTTTTTTTAAATTTGGTCGAACACAACAAAGAAACGGCTGGCTGGATAAAATTGAAACTTTGTGGGATTTTTGTGGGTATATTGAACTGTAAAAGGCACACTTAACATTAGGGATTTTCTCAATATTTCCGATTTAGCGCTTTACTTTCCAAAAACCAGCAAAAGCCGTATTTTTGTGCATTTTGAAAAACATGCCAAGAAAAGAAAAAAAAAAAATTTCAAAAACCGTTGGCACATCCTTATCGGAATTTTATTCAAGTTTTCAGAACCCACCTTCAACTTTCTGTGCGATCATTAGTTGCAAAGATATCGATAATCGAAGACAAATGATCAAATGAAAAATGATCCTTTTTCATTCAAGGTTCGATATCTCTGCGAAAAATAATCGTATCAAGGATTTAAAAAAACGAATTTGGAGCTGAAAAAACAGGTAAGGCGGCCGAAATGGTGATAAAGTCAAAAAAAAAATTTGAAGTCCGTAGACGTAAAAAAAATACCGACTAATTTTTCTAAATTTAGTTGTCTGTGGTTTTTTCAATATTACCTGAAAAAAAATTAAAATTAAAAATTTTATGATTTTGGACCCAAAAACTTGACACTTGGAGCTACAATTTGCTTTTTTTAAAATGATGATGATGATTTTTTATCTAAGTTACGGCCTATTGAAAATCACCTAAAAATTTGTTTTTTTTTATCCCTTAATTTTTTTACTAGTTTATATACATAAATGGCATATCTGAAATAGAAGCTTAATATAACTAATTAATGATTTATTATATTTTACTGATATAATATCAATGTAAGCCCCAGTATGTACCTAGGTCTGTTAAAACTTAAGGATTGGTATTTAAAACATTGAATAACTTTCCAACTCTATTGCCAAATTGTATAACGTCTGTGATTTATTGTTATAACAATATTTGTAGTATTTTATTATAACACTTTGAAAGAACGCATCTAAAAGTATTATAATTAGTGTTATTTGCTTATTATAAAAATATGGTCGCGTATTTCAAATATGTTTCTCAGGCTCAAAATCCGCCTCGTTTATTAATCACATTTTAATTACCTATAATGATTTACTCTTAGTATACAACCATTAAAATAAAGTTATACTAGCATTTTACTATAGTATATATTTTGCTGGCATTTTTGTAATACAATTTGTCTACAAAATAATAATATGAAAAATGCAAGTGAGTCTCACATATATTTTTAGAACACTAGGAATGCATTCAAGTTCTTTGAATGAAAAAAATATGAAGATAAGTAAAATATTTTGATACATTTTCGATTGTATCAATTTACTTTAGCATTGTATTACCAATTGAATGTTACTTTTCCGATATATTTTTCATGTAATATTAGATGGTAGCATGGGGTTTTCTATTCGATTAAGTTAATTATGAATTAAATGCAGGGTAGTTTTAAAGTGATGATGTTTAAAATATACATTTTAATTAAAATTAATAGAGTTTATAAACATTATGTATAACATTTCAATGTACTTCTTAATAAGAAGTAACAGTTAAAAGAATAGGTGATTCGGTTCCAATGAGAAAAACAGGTGGTCTTGCGGTGTTAGATAAATAAGTTGTGCATTTTTTGTCTGATTATATATATAACGTGTCCCACGCTATAACATGATCTGCCTGAGGCTTACCGGGAATTTTTCATCACACTTGATACATTTCACTCCATTTTCTGCCTACAATTAGGCATATTTTGCAGTAAATAATTAATTATCCAAATTCCTGTAGTGCAAACAGATGAGGTGCATTCATCACAACATATTAAGTCTGATACCGTAAACACTTCAGTTTATCTAAAAGCTAATTAATATAATCGTAATCTTAGCATTTGATAAAATGCGAAATATTTATTTGATTATAACGAGAATAAAGCTAAAGTAACTTTATTTATGTTACGGCTAAAGGTAGGTGTGAACATAAACTTAAGATTAGCCGGCTAAACCTAGGTCTAGCCGACCACATGCGGTTAAACTTAGATCAACCTCTATAAGTCCCTGTTCAACGCCATTGGTTTAGGTTTAGGTTTTTTTTTTTTACCACCCCATCTCCTTTTTATGCCGTGCATAGGTATTGTTTAAATTTAATTAAAACCTAGAATATCACGACGCAAACTAACATGTTATCGAACTTTAGCTGCTTCTCGAAGATAAACCTAAGTTTAGCCGGCTAATCTTAAGTTTATGTTCACACCGACCATTAGCCGTAATATATATATATTTATGTATTTAAGTGCACACACCATAAACTATTTTTTAACTCCTTAAAAATAACTTGTCAGTTTAAATGCTCTCAGCTAAATATTTTCTAACCAAGGCATTTCCTTATAATTACTATGTTATAAACTGTTTTATTCAGGTGTCTAACTACCGTAACTTGACACGTCCTACAATGACTTCTCGTTTACTACAAAAAGAACTTTTGTTTTTGCACTTTTTCCTAAATTTATTATTGTTATCCATCATGATGTAAGCTCAGGTGTAAGGTGGAACAACTGGTAAGGTGGAAATGGTTGGTAGCTTGAACATTTTATTAATTATTTTTACTGACTTCAACTTAGGTAAATATACATTCTAGACACATAAAATCTTGTAACATTTAATATCATCTACGAATTTACTTCTATTGGCTGTTTAAAATAAAATATTGGAAAGACTGATAAATGAATTATATCTGCAAAGTTGGAAAGTTAAGATTGGTCTGGGAACCGTTAGGGTGTGATAGTTATAATGCAATGAACTTAGTTCTTGATAAGATGTAAATATTCGGTTTGTAATATTATCTGCCGCTTGTCACTAATCAACATACATACTTTTCTTCAGTCATTGATTGACCCTCAAAAATTAAATTGTAGTACATAATTAAACCAAAGATTTGACCAGATACTACAAATTTAAATATAAATATTTATATTACCTAATAATCATTGATTGTATATGCTCCTTAAGCAGTTATTTGACAGAGGTCTTATAAAGACACAGTAGCACCATAACTATATCCTATTATATAGTGTTAATATGTAAGAACTAATAATAATCATATCTGTGTCTCCTTTTATTTCTATTTGTCAATCCTCTATACTTGAGTAGATTACTCATGTTATAAATATTTCAGGATCAGGTATCGATTGTGAAAGTTATTGTATGGATATTTTGACTATTTATACAAATTGCTACAATCTGTATAATTTACGTTTTGATAATGTATAACGTTACCAAGTATTTTTCTAATATAATGTTTGTGACCTACCTATAAGTGTGTTCTTGATTAAGGTAGAGTAGTCACACCGTTAGCTTAAAGGTACGTACGTACCTTGTATCTAATACTAATTATATCTTAGTTGTTTATTTTGTTCTTGTTATCGCGTATCATTTATTAAAAGCTGTGAAAAAATAGCTTTTACGTTTATTTGAGTTTTATTCACCTACCCTTTGTTCATTCGAATGTGTGATGTGAGTGATGATTAAATGTGTATGTCAATATAAATAAATATAAAAACTTGATAAATGAGACATAGAGACATGCAAATTTGTCTTATTTAGGGACAGGGATCTGACAATCTTCAGATAAAAATAAATTGAAATATATTATTAGAAAAATTATCAGAGGTGTAATTTCGACAGATTTTGTGTAGACTTTTTGTGAAAATTCGATTTTATCAGCCCAATATCTCATATAATGTCTCATATACCCAGTTAACCACTACCAGTTAACAACCACCCTGTCATCTCTGTCATTGTGTGGAAGCTGTGAGTAAACTAAGGGACGGCAGCCTTAGTGTTATCCTTATTTCAATAAGTTTAGAATTAAAAGTTTTCGATATTCTAATCTTATTGATATAAGATTAAACATAACTTGATCAGAAATAAAATTCTATGCCGTGTCAGAATCTTCCATTAAATATTATTATAGTATAAAAATGGAAAAAATATTTGCAATAGTCTTAGTACCAGAGGTAATAAATTGTTATTATCTCCGTTACGGTGTTTCAAAACTAGTCAATCGATGTTCGATCGGTGGTAGAATGGATTAGTCGACAATGATGAATCAGTGATTCGTCGACTGGTTAGTCAGAGTTTTTGTGGAACGGTATCCGAAAATTCAAATATATGTAAATATTAGACATAGCACTATGTAAACTAAACAAAGTTTAATCTTTGAACACACAATCGCATGATCAGATTCATCGAACAACTTAATAGGAGGTCAATACCTATAAAATTCAAAGCATGTGATTCAACAAAAAAGTTTCGGTAAAGATTGTTATATGCATTGACTGTGTCATTGATAGTGGTAACTATAACGATAAAATAAATAACAACTGATCCAAGATAAAGATGTTTGTTTTGAACCACTAACAAGGTAATACCAGAACTACAAGTGTCGATACCTCCCTATGAGTTTCAGTTTCTGCTATGCAGGTTAATTCCTCATCAAGGTCACTGTTAATCAAGACTCACTGTATCTTTTTAAAAAGTAGGAAACTTTTGTAAATCTTTTAAATCATGGGCAAGTTTTTTTATTGTACATATTTATCAACTTTCATGTATATATACATTTTTATATAACAATTTTTTTTCAATATCAAAATGATAATCTCTTTAAAATAAAAGATAATAATAATATTAATCTGCTTAAGTGTTTATGATATCGAACGAAACCGCGAACGTTACTCCAGTAGAATCTTGAATAACTTCGCAAACAAAGAAAGGTCTGCGATTGCTCCGCCAAGTAGTCCACACAAAAAAAGAATCGAATCTACAAAATTAAGAAAAAAAAAGTGAAGTTGGCCGCACAAACGTAACGTGTACGATTGCGCAGCTATAGAGTGAAGATTCTTTATTTTTGCATACTACTCGTGTTGTTAACCCCTCGTGCTAAGCTAAAATGTTTGTCTTACGAGTGGGTTCATGTCGGTAGTGCAATGGGGGGGGGGGGGATTGAACCGGCGACCACATGATCGCAAGTCCGACAGCCTAGCCTTGGGCTACAACCGCGTAAAGTTATAGTAAAGTAATACCCGTAATTGGATGAATCCAGAAAAGACTAAGTATAAACATCCTAAGTAAGATTGATATATACGCTACTTGTCAAAATCAGACTAGAATAGTTAGTAAAAAGATTTAAATCATATTTCAGTACCTATTTATATACAATAGAATGAAAATATATTTTATATCGAAGAATTCTTACTAGAAAATTATTTTTTTCATTTAAATCTCAAGATTATCAAAATGACTACCCAATATATTGTTTCTAATACTTTAATATGCTACGCAGGTTTTTTATAAATGTTAAAATATTAAACAAAATATAAATTTATATAGTTCATATTATAGCTTACTATATGAACTTGATCCTACGGTAAAGAATAAATTTAACAATAGTCATGGTTATATTGTTATGCTAAAATATTTTTCTAAAGTACCTACATGAATGACACTCGAACGTCTCCATATAACAAAGGAGTCTCTAATAATAGACTACGATTATCATATTCTGAATAACTATGCAATTGTGCCTATGAATAACATTTATTTCAGCCATCAGCTATTGCTTCTAATGCTCTGCGTCCTGAAGACATAACTAAGGAGATGAAGACGGAAGACCAGATTTTAGCGCAGTTGAGAGCATCTCAGAACATGGGCCCGCCTCCGATGGCGTTTATAAATGATCAGAAGGTGGCGGCTCCGATGCCTGGTACAAAACCAGAAGATCGCTACCCTGCGACGAATGCGACGCCTAATCTGGAAGAATTGCACAAACTTATACAGAAAGATACGCTTACTGGTAACGTTCTTGCGGAACCAGAGAACTTGGAAACACAGGTATTTATTTTTTTGTATCTGAACAGTTAAATGTCCACATGCTTAGTGGCATAGAGGCCATAGAGGCAAGAATAACTAATTAGATTATGTATTTTTCTTATTATTTTGACAGCCATAAAATATTACTGTTACTGTGAGCCTGGATCATCCCACTGTTGGGCAAAGGCCTCTCCCCATGACTTTGATATTATGTGCTATAATTAAAATGCGTTTTAATTTTACAGCAAAAGAACGAAAAGCCCTCAAAATTGAACCATAGTTCCAGTGACACAAGTATAACAAAGACTCAACCCAAGGTGGTGGTCGAAAATAAAGGTTCCAAGCAGATCAAGGAAAATGAGAAGACCGCCAAGAGCAAAGATAATGCCACTAAGAAGAACAAGAAGGCTAAAGAAGAGAAGAAGGATGATAATGTTGATATAAAAACTAAGGAAGATGAAGTTATTAAAGCTGAGGTAGGGGTTTAGAAATAAATTTATTATTCTTATCATGAAAATAAAATAGTACATTACGATACGTGTGACCTAAGTAGCCTATTATTTCACGGCGTGAAGTTAGCGCCCGAGCGTGGCGAGGGTGCTAAACGCCGTACATTAATAGGCTACTTAGGTCACGAGTAGCGTATACTATTTTATAGCAGATGTGACATAAACCCGCCCCGGACTGGCGCAGCTTATTGTACGGCGTGAAGTTAAACGGGGGAGCAGGGGGTTTCCATCCAGCGGGGGGAATTTGAGATTGGCAAACAGTTTTGTAAAATATACACCAATGTACCTAAAAACAAAACAAAAATTATATAAATGTCCTAAAATATCACTATTAAAATATTAAACACTTAAAATGGACTCATTAAATTGACTCATTAACGAAGTCTATGAAGACTGTAGCTTTGATATTTTGGCTTTTAATAGCGACATAAAAAGTTATCCTTAAAGTTTATAAATTGTGCAAGAAGTTTTCCTAAAATTCTTAATTATTATATTTAAATGGGTTTCTATAGTAATCATACATATTTGCTTAGGCATAAAATTAATATTAGAATTCTTTTTAAACTCTACTATAAGTAAAGTGTATACACTAAGTTGGTAGAAAAGCAAGTAGTATAGTAAGTATACACTCTTAAAATATTTGTGCATTTTTTTATTCTACAGAAGAGATCGCAGGAACCATCGCCGTCTAAGAATAAGAAAGAGGAGAAGTCCAAAAAGGAATCGGAAAGAGAAAAGAAGGTAAAGTATAAAATTAGTACATAAAGTCATTTAAAAATAACTTATTAATAATACTTAATTTCATCATCATCATTTCAGCCGTAGGACGTCCACTGCTGGACATAGGCCTCCCTCATAGATCTCCAGTTGTTACGGTTAGAAGCGGCCTGCATCCACCGTGATCCCGCGGCCTTAACCAGATCATCCGTCCATCTAGTAGGTGGACGTCCTACGCAACGCTTTCCGATCCGCGGTCTCCATTCGAGAACTTTTCGGCCCCAACGGCCATCTGTTCTCCGTGCTATATGGCCTGCCCATTGCCACTTCAACGAACTAATCCGTTGGGCTATGTCGGTAACCCGCGTTCTTCTACGTATCTCCTCATTTCTGATTTGATCTCGTAGAGAAACCCCGAGCATAGCCCTCTCAATAGCTCGTTGAGCGATTCTGAGCCTGTTCATACGGCCTATAGTGAAGGACCACGTTTCAGATCCATAGGTCATCACTGGCAACACACACTGGTTAAAGACTTTCGTCTTCACTGAGGTATTTTAGAGGAAAAAACATTGCGAAGTTTCCCGAACGCTGCCCATCCGAGTTGGATTCGGCGATTGACCTCCTTCTCGAAGTTGGACCTACCTAATTGGACTGTTTGTCCTAGGTATACATACGCGTTAACAACTTCAAGAACCGTATTCTCAACCATGATAGGGGTAGGCACAACACAACATGGACATTAGACATGATTTTCGTCTTGTCCATGTTCATTTTAAGACCTACCTGCTGGGAGACTCGGTTGAGGTCTTCGAGCATTGTACTGAGTTCTTCCATCGACTTTGCCATGACCACGATATCATCAGCGAATCGAAGGTGAGTGATGTATTCACCGTTGATGTTGATGCCTAGTCCTTTCCAATTCAGAAGTTTGAAGGTGTCTTCCAAAGTGGTCGTAAACAGTTTCGGAGAAATAACGTCTCCCTGTCTTACGCCCCTTTTTAGTGGAATTGCCTTCGTACTCTGTTCTTGTATTCGGACCGACATAGTGGCGTTTCTATACAAACATTTCAACACTTCGATATACCGATAGTCAATACGGCATCGCTGGAGAGACTCAAGTACGGCCCATGTTTCGACCGAATCAAAGGCTTTCTCGTAGTCCACAAACGCTAAACAGAGAGGCAAGTTATACTCTTCGGTCTTCTGTATTACTTGCCGCAGCGTATGTATGTGGTCTACGGTACTATAACCTTTTCGAAACCCGGGTTATTCGCAATAACCCTGGAGAACAGCTTATAGACATGGCTCAAAAGCGAGATGGGCCTGTAGTTCTTTAGTAAGGTGTTATCCCCTTTCTTAAAGAACAACACCACCTCGCTCTTATTCCATGCTTTAGGCGTGGTGCCTCCGAGCAAAGTGGAATTGAAGAGCTTCTGAAGGACTTTAAGTACCGGTGATCCACCCGCTTTCAGGAGCTCTGATGTGATTCCGTCCTCACCCGGCGCCTTGTTGTTCTTTAGCTGTTTCAGGGTCATGCTTATCTCGTACAGGCTGATGTCCGGGATATCCTCGGTATAGTGTCGGGTCAGTTTGGCTCTTGGGTCTATAGCCGCACTGAAAACAGGCTTGGTGACTGAAGCGTAGAGCTGCCCGTAGAACTTTTCGACTTCCCTTAACACTTCCGCTTTTGTCGACGCAAGACTGCCATCATCCCTCTTCGGATTTGTCATCTGGCTTTGCCCAATAGACATATCTCTTGCAAACACTTTGGAGCCCTGGTTACGCTCTATCGTATCTTTAATACATGAAGTATTAAAACTACGAACATCGTGTCGCAAGGATTTTTTAATTCGTCTATTAAGCTGCCTATGTGACTCAGCATCATCGGGAGATTGCTTTCCTAGCAAGCGTCGTTCAAACATTAGGTTAAGGGTGTCTTCAGAAAGTTTCTGAGTTCTACTGGTACGGCGAGCCTTGAAGAATTGAGACCCTACCGTATGGACAGTCTCTACGAGCCTGTTGTTGATCTCGTCCACTGATGCGTCTTAATCTAGACAATCGAATCGATTTGAGAGCTCGAGTTGAAAGATTTCGGGGTTATCGATCTGAGCGCGAGTAGGTCGGAGCGTAGACTTCATCAAAAGGGACCGTTCAAGTTTAACGTTTATATTCAATGTGCCTCGTACTATTAAATGATCTCTACCGGTTATGATGTCTCTGTGATTCACTACTGTGAATCACGAGAGACATCATTGAAAATCCGTTTCTTGTCGGTCATGATGAAGTCGATCTCATTTCTCGTAAAACCATTGGGACTCAGCCAGGTCCATTTCCTGTGAGGCGGCTTCTGGAAGAAAGAATTCATCATATAGAATCCTTCTTTCTCCAGAAAATCAGCCAGCCTCTGTCCCCTAAGGTTCCGTTGCCCATAATCGACGTTCCCTACTATCAACTCATTATCGTTTCTCTTGCCCAGTTTCGCATTGAAATCCCCCATAACAACATTGAAGTGAGTTTTATGAGTATATATGGCCCTACTAATGTCCTCATACATACACTCAACTTCTTCATCTGGGTGTGCCGAGGTCGGTGCATAGACCTGAACGACCTTCAGCAAGTATCTTTTAGATACTCTGAGTGTTATGTATGCCACCCTGCTAGACACACTGTCGATGGTAATTATGTTGTTAACGAGGGACTTGTGAACGAGAAACCCGACACCACCTTGGGACTGCTGGTCGCTCTCCCGGTAGAAGAGCAGGTTGCCAGATTTCAGGGTTATCGTGTCCTGTCCCTCTCTACGGACTTCAGACAACCCTAGAATATCCCATCTGAGCCTGCTCAATTCTTCTTCCAGCTCAACAATATTTTCCTCGGTCCGTAGAGTGCGCACGTTATGTGTTGCCAGGGCCAGTGTTTGCCTGTAAATTGGTAGCCACTCGTCTCCCGGGGATTCTTAGCACCCCTAGCCCCGCCGATACCATGCCCGCTACCGTAGCCAGGCCTAGCGGGGCCGCCGGGGACTCGGGGCCGTGTGTTATTTAAATTTTCCATAAGGGGGTTTGCCAATACTCGCCACGCTTGGCAGGCGGGTTGGCGAGCGCAGTCTTACGTGTTATAATCCAAGAAGACGCTGCTGCCCATCTTCTGGTGTATTTCCCTTGGCCGGGTCCTACGGCGCCCACGGGAGGAGATGGGGGGCATCATTCTTACGCCGGTGCCCGCGGCTACTATATACTTAATTTAAATATGTAATAATAATTTTAGGCGGGTAATATTGGTATAATGTATGATAAATTATAACCGAAGTATGTTACTGAGTATAAATATGCTTACTTTATATAACTATCTTAAAAATTAAACAGATGATATATTACAGTATCGAATAATGATGTAGATATACCATAAATATAAATAAAACTATTGTATTTGATACACATAATAATTGCGGAAATTTGTGATAAAATTTAAAGCATACAAAATTCATTAGAATACATTTTTACGGCAGGAATGGATAAAGGACGGGTTCACAATTGTAAAGGGCTCCGAGAAGAACGCCACCAAGGACAACAAGAAGAAAGCGGAAGAAGCAAGAGCCGTCGAGGAAGCAGAGCGCAAGAGGTACCACATACTTTTATACCGTTCCATTATACCTTACATTTTATATTTCACTGTTTGAATCTATACTTATATTATAGAGACAATATTTGAAACAGATAAACTCAATAACTACTAGTACTTAACCTATAGATAACTAATATAGGCCTTGATGTTATGAAACTGTTCGTAGAATAATTAGATGAAGGAACATGAGTAATCCAGCTAATTCTGGAGAAATTCATTATTTTGCGAATAGCGATAACAACATGATATCAGTGTAATGAGCTTGATTTGCTTCATTTTAACAGGAAAGATGAAGAGAAAATGGCATTTGAAGAAGACAAAAAACGGAAACATTTTGAGGTGTCGAAAAAACAACAGGTGAGCATAAGAATAGCCATGGAAATGTGATCAGACATTTAAAAAAAACTATAAATCTAACTGTATTGTTTTTAATACACTTCAATTTTAATTATGAAAAAACATGTTAAAATGAATCTAAGAAATATATTGCGTCTTGTTCGTAACCAAAAAATGCTTTTTAATACAAAGAATCGGTAATATTCTAAAATTTTAATATTTCCCTTTTCTTGACTATGTATATTTAATATGTTTAAAATATTCTTTTTTTTAAAGCATAACTATATGACATTCGAATGAATTATTACATTTGATAATAAAATCGGGTTTATTTTAGTCTCAGGAACAACATCTGGCTCAGAAATCAGCTTCAGAATTCGTAGTCAAGAAGGCGCCGTGGTCCGCTGTCGCTAACCAGACGATGCAGGCCATCAACCGCGACGGTCTCACCCTGGCCGAGATACAGCGTCTCGAGAGAGAGAAGAAACTGGAACAAATGAAGGAACAGCAGCAGATGATGCAGATCATTGCACAGCAGCAGGCGGCCGCCCTCGCTAGAGAACAGGTAAATGAGACGGTAGGACCATTTTTTGTCAGATACTAATTGTTTTTTATTTTTATTTTTTTAATATATTTTACATGATCGTTTATATCAAACATCATACGGCTCATCGTCTAAATCGAAATTTTATAATAATAGATAACATAATGTAATAGTAATATTGGTAACCACATATAGGTTTGATAATAAATAAATATTCCCAATATCTAATGCCATACTTTTTTGTCCTCAGGAGATGCAAGCTGGTTTAGGTTGGGCAAAGAAGAAGGGAAATTTAATGCAAACTCACGGACAGAGTTTGGCTGAGATTCAGGTGAATTCTGTTTAAATATACATATGGTAATAATTTATATATTAATAAAAGTTGATTACGTTGATGTAACACACAAAAAATGCTGCTGCTTCTTCCCCCATATACGACCCTTATAAGATTGTTATAAGAATCGTGGCCAACGACTTAAAGTGACTGACAAGCGTACCCAAATATCAAAGTACCAAATACTTATTTGACACAATTAACGTTGTAGGGGGTAATCTCTAGATCTAATGAACCGATTTTGAGAAAGCCACGTCATATGTGAGTGTCATAGGCATAATATTTTAAGTTAAAGTTTCCACGGGAACGGGATGTACACGGGTGAAACCGCGCAGGACAGCTAGTTTTATATATGACCTAAAGACTATTTTCACTAACTAATAATCTGTATGTTACAGGCTGAAGCTCGCAGGCAAGCTGCCGCAGCCGCCGCTGCTGCTCAGGCTCAAGCGCTGGAAGAAGCTCAAGCCAACGCCCCACCGCCAACCAACAACGTGCCATGGGGCAACGCCCAGAACGGTGTGATGGGTAAGTCACAATTTATACTTTTACCTCTCAATTGACGATTCATTTATAAATATTTTAATCTTAAAAATGGTAATGTAATTAATCGGGTACTAACGAGAATTATCTCTTTTATATCGCGCTCTTACTATGGTGGCGAGCAATCTTCTTTTATTTATCATTAATAATATATTATGATAATAGAGCACCCTCGGCCTCGGCTCGGCTTCGCACGGGTAGACTTACATTTTAATGTTGTTTTGGATAGAACATAATATATGGATTGGCTCAAGCTGATCATAAGCTTCAAAATCTTGTAGCCACGATCCGAATCAAAATCGAAAATCTTACAGAAACAAATGTCTTGTGTTAGCTTCACGGCTTTTATCAATATTTTGTTTAGTTTGACATCTTTAACTCATAATATCTTTTGAATGCAATGGCCGATTTAATTCATTCAAAAGTAATCTACAGGTATTGAAACAGTCTTTAATATAAAAATTATAAATTTGGATAAGGTTTATTACGAAGACATGAATAACGTGGTCTCTTAGGCATTGTCTGGTTTTTTAACGTTTCTTTCGAAAAAGTAGTTATAAGTTTTTTTATTGATATAATTATGGTCTTTAATATAGTAGCACACTTTTTGTTCTTTCATTTATAGTTTCTGTAGAGCATGCGATGAAAGACATTTTATGATATTTTTATACATTGGCTTACATTATTGAAGTGTTTCTTTCTAGGCTTTCTATTGCTTAAAGAATTTTCTAAATCGGTTTAGAAGATCCAGAGATTACCCCCTACAACGTCACAAACTTCTTTATAATATTAGTATAAATTACATAAGGCGCTACGATTTAATGAACAAGAATATGTTATTATTTTAACAACGATTTCAAAATGAGATTGAAGCTCTATTCACAAGCCCTCTCAAAAGGAAATATCATGTTGATGACAAAATGTTTGTTAAGTACGCAATGATAAAAAAGTAATTTGCAAAATGATATTCGGTTGTTGAATTATTTAAGGTTGTTTGCTTTATATATTATGAATTCTAGAGCTCAGAAGCTTATAAGGACGGATGTACTTCAGAAGTATTTGGTGGTAGTCGTAGTGCCAGTTTACGATAAAGGTACATACGACGAATGCTTCTGACGTATAATCGCACATCCGACCTTACACACCTTGCACATCAGAGCTCTAGAATTATAGTCGAATTTGGACCGCTGGGGGCACCACACATAATTTTAAAAAATATTAGCATATTGCACTCCTTCTCTACATACACCAAGTGTGTGCGAAATTTCAGACGCCTCCGTTCGCACAATTTTCGTAAAAACGGGTAAAAAGTTCAAGACAACCTCGATCGTGGGTTCGATTTCCACGACGGATAGAAAATCTTAGTGTAAATTCTAAGATTTCTTTCCGGGTCTGGTTGGTTGAGAGACTACCCTCCGTGCCTCGGAAAGCACGTTAAGCCGTTTGTCGCGATTATAACATCATCTATAATAACCGTATATCAAGGAACGGGCAGTAGCGTTTCCTTGTGTGGTACAACATAATACTGCGGTTACCAACCCGCCTGCCAAGCGTGGTGACTATGGCAACTTCCCTCTCGGGAGGAGGCCCATGTTCAGCGGTGGACGTTATACGGGCTGATGATGATGGGTAAAAAGTTATTGGGGGTCATGTTTTCCTTTCATACGCCGGCTGTCTTAGTCAACATAGTCATTTTCTAATAAAATAATCTACAACGTATAATTAAACTAGTTGTTTTTGTTATTAAGGAGGTTTCTGGGACACTCAGCTTCAGATGAATCAGCCTTCAATGCAGGAGAAGGTTCAGGAGCAGCCCAAGCCTGAACTGAAGAAGAAGAAACCAACGCTGGTGATTCCGCCGAAGAAGGAAACTTCACCAGTAGTTGAATTTGAGTCTTGGTGCACAGTCACCCTCTCCTCTTGGAGCTCCAAGATCGACGGTAAGAGCAAAATATTGCTTGCAACGACAACACGATAGAAATTAATTTATATATAATTATAGATAATATTATTGAATGTGTGTAAAGGAGAATTTATCTGTTTTGATTTATGATAATGACTTTACATTTATTTCGAAATAAACTCATTATAATTTCTTATTAGCTAGGTTGGGGAAAAAGTCTTTTCGCATTATAGTATGTATGAACTTGTAATAAAATCTCTTTGGCTATACTATTTGTATCTGGCTGGTTTTGGTATCATTGAAAGTTTACATTTTAAAGAACATAATTCCAAATTCAAATTAGGAAAATGTGTGATTTTCATTTGTTTTTCGTACTGTCAAGATGAATAAATGTAATGAAGAAATTCGATACATTTTAAAAGGGATCCCTTCTTTTCGCATAATGTTTTTTGTCCTAATATACTTCGGCATAACGATTTTGGCACAATTTGTTTTGGCATAATAATACTTTGGCATACTTTTTTTAGGCATACATTTTATGTTGGCATAATCATGTTAAAGACTAATTTGTTTTGGCATAAATTTGATTCCCATAACGTTAGTAGGCCTAATGACTATTATGCAAATGATTTATTATACATAACATTATGTAACTTAAACGATTTTTCGGTGCCGCGGCCGACTTGTAAGCAAATGACAATCGGTTAGGTTAGGTTAGAGCTGCGGCCATACAACGCACGAGCCGAGCGAGCAAAGCGAGCGGTGCCGCGGCAGCGGCCGGCGAGTGGGTTATTCTAAAGCCTTAAAAAAGTTATGCTTTAGAACTTTATGCTTAATAAGTTTATGCTTTAAAATATTATGCCTAATCATTATTATGGTTACAGACATAATGCTTAAAAAAATTATGCATGAGCTGTTATGCGTAATTATATTATGCGAAAATATAATTATGCCAAACAACATTATGCTAAGTTATATTAGGTCTTAAAATTTTATGCTAATGGATAGGGAACCATTTTAAAATTTTACTACAAAAAAGGTAAAAATGCAACGAAGGAGCGAAAAAAATTTGCGATGTTTATGGACCTAGTGCAGTGTCTGTGAGAGTAGCACAAATTTGGTTTAACAGTTTTCAATCCTGAAATTTTGATGTTAAAGATGCACGACGCTCTGGTCGCCCTATTAGGGATGAAATGGATGCCATTTTTGAAAAAGTAGAGCAAGATCGGCATATCCGTAGTTACGACGTAGCTGAAGAACTGGGAATTGACCACAAAACTGTTTTGGCGCATTTGAAAAAAACTGGTAATTCAAAAAAGCTCGATATTTGGGTACCTCACGAGCTCACTGAAAGAAACCTAATGCACCGTGTACTCATTTGTGATTCTTTATTACGACGTATTGAAACCGAACCATTTTTGAAGAAGCTGATAACTAGTGATGACCGTGATCACGTTCGACCAGAATGTGCTAAAAAAGTGGTGATCAAAGGCCGGTCAGGCTTCACAGACTGTGGCGAAACCCGGGTTAACTCTCAACAAGATGATGCTGTGAGTGTGGTGGGATTGGAAGGGCATTATTCATTATGAGCTGTTACCACCAAGCAGGACCATCGATTCTGAAATCTACTGCGAACAACTGATGTGATTAAAGCAAGAAGTATAGAGAAAGCGGCCGGAATTAATCAACAGAAGGGGTGTGGTTTTTCATAATGATAACGCTAGACCTCACACATCTTTAGCCAGCAAAAATTAAGAGAGTTTGGCTGGGAGGTGTTAATGCATCCGCCGTATAGTTCTGACCTTGCACCTTCAGATTTCCACCTGTTTCGGTCTCTTCAGAATTCTTTAGGCAGTGTCAGGTTAACATCACGAGGACTGCCAAAACCACTTGTTGCGGTATTTTGATTAGAGGTGGTCTGTAACAGGTAAAATTAGAAACCTGTTTCACCTATTCCAGTTCCAAGAAAAAAACAATTCGAACAACCTGTTCCAAAATAACAGCCTGTTCCATTGCAACCAAAGACTCTTTGATTGCAACAGTTTTATAATTTAGTACCTAGTTTAGCTATCTCTTTCAATTACAATAAGTCAGAAGAGAAAAGAGCATGTTCCAAACTGTTCCAGACAGGTACTGATTCTATCTCT
This sequence comes from Nycteola revayana, assembly GCA_947037095.2. NCBI lineage: Eukaryota > Metazoa > Arthropoda > Insecta > Lepidoptera > Nolidae > Nycteola > Nycteola revayana. The sequence goes on along the minus strand of OX344842.1, from coordinate 26,153,306 downwards.
TTCTATTACAATAAGTCAGAAGAGAAAAGAGCATGTTCCAAACTGTTTCAGACAGGAACAGATGCTATCTCTTTCTATTACAATAAGTCAGAAGAGAAAAGAGCATGTTCCAAACTGTTTCAGACAGGAACAGATGCTATATCTTATATTACAATAAGTTGGAAGAGAAAAGAGCTTGTTCCGAACTGTTCCAGGTCAGTTTCGGTTGTATCTCTCTCTTTCTAATGTAAATATCCGTAAGCTAGATAGAGAAGACCATTCCTCTCACACCAGTTATGGCAATGTTGGTCTATTGTAGGTTGTGAAACAGGCAGGAACTGTATATTTGGTTTTGCGATACCTGTTCCATGTTGTTACTTTAAAAAACCTGTTTTTTTAAACTGTTCCAATAAATACGCCTCACTCCTAATTTTGATCAGAAGTCTCAAAATTTCTATAGCAATGGGATCATGTCCCTACCTACAAGATGGCAAAAAGTTATCGAATAAAATGGTACCTACATAGTTTAGTTAGATGTACTTAAATAAATGGTACTAAAAAATGTTTTGAATTTTCTTAAAAAATGCGAAGAAACTTTTCCCCAACCTATTATAATAATAAAGTTTATTTACTGATAATAATAAAGTTATATGAAAATTGCAGTGCTAAACAAATAAAAACCTCTGTTGCGTAACTGTATAAGTCTCGTATTTTAGATCACCGGCGCTTTTTAGATCGGATCTTGATCAACTATAAGCTTTATTCTGACAATTTCTTATGTTTATCTAGTACCAACTTTCGTCGGTTTCCTGAAAGACATAGAGTCGCCATACGAAGTGAAAGACTACGTCAAATGCTACTTGGGCGATTCAAGGGAGACTAACGACTTCGCTCGTCAATTCTTGGAGAGAAGGTATATATATAGTTATATTTTAGGTTATTGGTGATATGGCAGATTTAATAATGTCATCAAAACCCATATGCTAAACTTGGTTCGACAAATTTAATAAAATCTACTTAATATATTATTGGTTTAAATAAATACCTAAGCAATAAGTAACTCAGTGACTCTCAATATTTTCATCCTTTTTGAAATGGGTTCTTACGAATGATATTAACGCAGGTCCAAGCTGCTTCGCGTCGGCATGGTAACGCCATCGGATGACTTATGCTCTCCGGCCATAGCCGTCAACCCTCGCACCAACTCAGGCTCAGACTACCAGGAGGTCAAAGGTAAAGGCAAGAAAACCAAAAAAAATAAGATGCTGAAAGTCGACGCGCGCATCCTGGGATTCTCAGTGACCGCTTCGGAAGATCGCATCAACGTTGGCGATATCGACACAGTGTGAATTGTCGCCCTCTCGTGTTCACTATAACTCGCCTTGTGATAACCCATCGGAGATGAAACGCTCATCGCAACTTATATTGGACGCAGTAAGTGTAGGTATAATATTTAATGCTTAAATTCTCAACATATTTTTATGGACTTAAAATCTGTGTCAATTTGTGAAGATTATCAACAGACTCAATAAACGTCTGGTGATAATCTTCACAAATTGTAAGAAGATAACTTTCCAAATTGGGAGTATTTAAGCATTAAACTTCAAACCTAACTTCACACCAACCCATATAAGTTGCGCAAATGTACACTTACCTAATCAATCACTAACGGGTGATTCGGACGCCTAGGGCTCGATGGTATCCATGGGGCCCGATACCGGTTCCGATAACTCGCTTAATGAATACCCATTGAGTAGCACTAGCATAGAACTACTTATATGTAAAACATAATATAGAGAAAGACAGCTTAACATAAATATCTCGCCTTCATCTCTTCTATTAAATTGTGTTTTACGTATGAGAAGGTGAATGTTCAACACCGTATTAAATAAATATCCCGAATCAATGATACACTTTTAACAAAAAAGTAATCAATAGTATTATTGGTTTGGGGTACCATTCACGTGACGTCAATTTGATCATGAATATGTTACCGAATTGTTGTAGAAATAGTATCGAGTGCATTCGCCAGTGTTACAGTATAATCGGCAAACCTTATGTTGTACGATCGTGAGCAGTCTTGATAGTGCATAATAATCACAAACATATTGTGCCTTCTGTGTGTTCTGACCGTGTATGTGAGTGTATTCTTTTAAGCGTTTGTTTTAATATTTAATACTTTTAAATAGCTATATGTTCGTTTTATGCATATTAATTTGATACGACAATACTCTTAGTCAGTTGCGGTTGCTATATTTGGCCAGACAATGAGAAAGTTCTAATAAGTTTTATGTGGTTGGTGTCCGTGCTGGTATCTAAAGTTCAGGGAATGTTACTTCAACTAATAAGCAATACTTACGAACATGCGGATAGATTGGACGCAAAATTAATTAAAGATTTTGATGAAATTAGTTTATCGCACCTGAACTATGAGTAATAACAGCCTTGCAGATTTTCTAGTCAATTTCTACAATAATAATTTATAATGGTGATAATGCAATAATGAGATTAATTTTTTACCGCAAATATAACATAACATGATAGGTTTCAAATCAAAATTTAAATTTCAATAGATTAAACAAAATGTTATTAACAATACAGTGTGGTATCCATCTAAATGATTTTAATAACACGACGTGCAATCAATAATCACAATGGTATTTTATGATTTTTGAGTAATTTAAGTTTTTTCTATTTATTCAATGCTCGAGACACTGCTTAATACATCATTTATCTTATGTAGCTTAAGTTTATTTGAGGTTTACATTTTGCTCATTTATATAGTAATTACTAAATAATCACGTTAATTATTACTACGCATTTTTTTTATTTGGTTACTGCATTGCATTTGTTGATTTTGTTTCAACATATTATGTATTTTCTACAAAGATTTAAATCCCTGTCCTACGAAAGGGGACGTGTCATCCTTAACAAAACATTGCATTATCTGACACTTATTTTTATGTGTTTTTGTCTTTGCTTAACATTTATACATATATTTTAAAAAATATACATCCGAATTTTACAGACTTGACAGTCAAACACTATAAATAATTGAATTGAATTAAAATGATTTTGTTTCATCGTCATTTCATTTCAATATAAATTTCATTTTTTATTCTTACTAATTTGGAAGATTTTCAAAGGAAATATATTTATTTTTGTGAGAGAAATTTAAGGTATACCGAGACAAACTCACATAAGACACATGCCATTGATTGCTTAATATGTGTTTTTATATCAACATGTTAAATAAACAGCTATGGTTAGTCACACGAAGATGCAGTCGAATGTTTATGAGCATTACCGCGCTTTTTGAAGTCTTTTTAGAAATGGAAGTTAGGTTTTGCTTTATTTTCAACCTTCGACGAGACATGCTTAACATGTATGATTTTTTTATGACCACAGCATGCAGTATTTCGTGATTTTGGGATGATCAGTCTATTGACCTATTCGGTTGGTGCCTTCCTATTTTAAATGTAATATAAATTCAATTGTTAATTCATCCTTCAACTGACTAATAAAAAAAACTATCAAGAAATAAAACTAAAAAGCCATTGTTCAAATGAGTCTAGTATTAGTCCAGGAATTTTAGCACCAGAAATCGGTCCGCTGTGCATAACATCCTTCTACGTGATTTTTCGATTGGATTATGTCAGAGGGTGCCCCCTAAGTATAAAACCGAATTTCTGTCGCCCGAAACCGCGAGCGTTAGCCGCCATCTTGGAAACCGTTTTTTTGCATATATCTCGGAAACGGTAAGTTTTACCTTAAAAACAGTGGGATTTTTTTTTGTAGAGGACAAAATTTCCCATCTTTTTTAAATCAAACTTTTCCCCCTATTGTTGATATTTGCCGATATATTTAGGTAAAAAATAAACAATTTTTTTGTTTTTGTATCTCAATAATTTTCAGAGATACGAAAAAAATGTTTGAATTAAAGTTGTAGAGCATAAAATTTTCTACAAATTTTGCATAAACTTTTTCTTGTAACATGATTAGTTACTGAGTTCTAGTGCAATAAAAATTGTCACCTGGAATCGGAAATCAGCGATGAGCGGTAATAAGTTACTCTGGCATGCAAACAAAAAAGTAATCGAAAAATTTTATCATGGAGACGGTAACGATTATATTTATCGTGAAAAGTAGGGAAATGAAAGATTAAAAAGGAAATTTTGCACAATAAAAATATTTTAACGAATTATTGGAAAAAGGAATGAAAATTTATTCATGTATCCAAATTTATTATCATTTTCGCGATATAAGTCGCTGTTTACCAATCAGGATCGCATAATATTAATTTAACAAATTGTATTTACTTTATTAGTCGATGTTAGATTTATAAAAATTTTCGCTGTTTCGAAGGGCGCTTTTGGAAAGTTTGCGAATTATCTTCTTCCAGGTCCATGTCACCTGCATCAGAAAAATGAATGAGAGATTCATTCTGTGTATCCTCTTCGTCGCTGTCGTCCGTGGCAGGAGTGAGTTATCACATGTTTGGCCACTACAATTTGAATGTTGATGATCGAACATCATCAACATCTACCGCAGGCAGCTCCGCAATTCGTTTTGCAATTGCATGATATTGTTTCTAGCAAACTTTGCGGCGCGGGAGCTTTTGCCGTTTTGATCGGTGATAAGCGACCCGCATCGCGCTTCCAACCCCATTCTTCTGGGTCATGATGAACTCAACTATGGTTGCCAAAAAAGTGGCTTGAAATGTTCGATCATTTGTTCAAATTGTAGTGGCCAAACATGTGATAACTCAACTACTGCCGCGGACGACAGCGACGAGGAGGATACACAGAATTAATCTCTGATACATTCTTCTGACGCAGGTGGCATGGACCTGGAAGAAGATAATTCGCAAACCTTCCAAAAGCACCCTTCCGGTTGTAAACAGCGAAAATTTTTATAAATCTAACATCGACTAATAAAATTAATCAAATACAATTTGTTAATTAATATTCTGCGATCCTGATTGGTAAACAGCGACTTATATCGCGCAAATGATAATGAATTTGGATACGAACAAATTTTCATTCCTTTTTCCAATAATTCGTTGAAATATTTTTATTGTGCAAAATGTCCTTTTTAGGGTTCCATAGCCAAATGGCAAAAATCAGAACCCTTATAGATTCGTCATGTCTGTCTGTCTGTCTGTCTATCTGTCTGTCCGTCCGTATGTCACTGCCACTTTTTTCCGAAACTATAAGAACTATAATGTTGAAACTTGGCGAATAGATGTATGTGTGAACCGTATTAAGATATTTACACAAAAATAGAAAAAAAAACAAAAAAAATGGGGTTCCCCAGGCTTAGAACTGAAACTCGAAAAAAATTTTTTCATCAAACCCATACGTGTGGGGTATTTATGGATAGGTCTTGAAAATGATATTGAGGTTTCTAATGTCATTTTTTTCTAAACTGAATAGTTTGCGCGAGAGACCCTGCCAAAGTGGTAAAATGTGTGTCCCCCCCCTGTAACTTCTAAAATAAGAGAATGATAAAACTAAAAAAAATATATGATGTACATAACCATGCAAACTTCCACCGAAAATTGGTTTGAACGAGATCAAGTAAATAGTTTTTTTTTTAATACGTCATAAACCGTAAACCGCAATTTACCTTTCATTCAATAGGTAGGCACTTGCAACTAGTACGGAACCCTTCGTGCGAGAGTCCGACTCGCACTTGGCCGGTTTTAATCTTTCATTTCCCTACTTTTCACGATATATATAATCGTTACCGTCTCCATGATAAAATTTATCAATTATACTTTTTTGTTTGCATGCCAGAGTAACGTATTACCGCTCATCGCTGATTTCCGATTCTAGGTGACAATTTTTATTGCGCTAGAAATCAGCAACTAATGATTTTACAAGAAAAAGTTTTATGCAAAATTTGTAGAAAATTTCATGTTCTACAACTTTAATTCAAACATTATTTTCGTATCTCTGAAAATTATTGAGATACTTTACAAAAACAAAAAAAAATGTTTTTTTTTACCTAAACATATCGGATAATAGGGGAAAAAGTTTGATATAAAAAGATGGGGAATTTTGTCCTCTACAAAAAAGATTCTCATTGTTTTTAACGTAAAACTTACCGTTTCCGAGATATATGCAAAAAAACGGTTTCCAAGATGGCGGCTAACGCTCGCGGTTTCGGGCGATAGAAATTCGGTTTTATACTTTGGGGGCACCCTCCGACATAATCCAATCGAAAAACGTAGAAGGATTTTATGTAGAGCGAAAATCTAAAAATCTTGGACTATATCTTTCGTCGGAAGTTTATTTCGTAACACATTTTGAACGACTATTTATTTGTGTAGCATTTTCTGTCATTATACTGTACATAGGATGACAAACCCGATGGGGTAGTATAATGTTGTGTAAAATTTCGTACCTACTAATAACATATTTTAACAAACAATCTTTTAATACAACTAAATCGAGTTGTCTATCATTTGTTTGGCAGATTATTCTGTCCGATTTTATTTAGTTTAATGTTCGAAGTACACAGTAAGGATTTTAATTATTTATGTATAACATTTTAAAATATTATATAGACGTTTTGTATATACCTACATTGTTTCTTATCGAGTATGTTTTGTAATTTTATTATTTGAACTCTTTACAGTACATTTTGTTGTATTGTTAACTCGCTGGACATCAGCTTACAGAATACGGGACGGACTAGGAATTGCTTTTTAATAAATGATTTAAAACTACAATAACATGTCATGTATCCAACAAATAACTGAATTGTGACCAGTGCGCGCATCTTAGGAAAGTTATTTGTGTGTTAAAGTAATTGAGAATATGCAGATATATTCATTTATATATAATCCCGAACAATGGTAAATGAATGTTACATAAATTTAACTGAAAATAGTATTTAAATAGTTATATACTTCGTATTCGTATTCGATATGGACTTAGATATTACGCTATTACACACCGTATTAGCTAAGTCTGTACGTATACCTCGCGGATTTTAAAACCTTCACACTAATAATGCTTGCTACTTTGTTAATAACTGGTATTATACAAATATATTCATTGATGTTACTTAGAGAGGTATATAAAGTTGTTAAAATACTTTCAAGTCTCTTTTATGCAGTTATTCAATTATATAGTAAGTCATGTTTGTCTGAATAGAAGGTTTTTGATTAACCATAAACAATTTAACTTTGAATGTTGTCCAATAGTAGAGATATATGTTAGTAAAATTAGATATAAGACAAATAATAATTGGAATACATTTGTTTGGCCATTTACGCGCAAGTTAGTATATAAATGATGTTGTTCTTGAAATGAATGTTTATAATCAAGATATAACTACACTTACATGTTTAAAGGTATGAATTCTTTGCATATTCTCATACTAAAACTATTTCCTAGATCGCAGTTCTACAACTATATAGTAACGTTTGGAATGTTATATTGCAATATTTCAATTTACCCAACTGTTTGTATTACGCATAGGATTAATATATTTTCATGTACATAGATACCTATTTCTGTATAATTTATGTGTTTAATAAGTTGAATATGTACTGCATTTTTAAATGTGTTTGTGTGTTTTGCCACCTATATACAACTGTTAAATGTGAATGAAAGATGTTTTGAAAGTTACAGACTTGACAAGTTTTGCAATTTCAATATTTCCCACAACACTGGGTCTCATAAAAGTTTCTATATTTCATACCGACAAACGAGGCAAACACACGAAATACTTTAAATGCTTTTAACACATTGCAATGTATAATAAGTTGCAGGCAATAATTCAGTTCCGTTTTATACAATATTCGATATCCACGTCTTCTTATATTATTATGTGGCATGTAGTGACTCTATGAGACCGTTGTTAAATGTGATGGTTGTTACTTTTCAAAATACAAGTTTTAACCAATAAAATATATGTAAATAAACATTTAATGACCTACATATAGATATACATACATACATTGAATTATATAAATCAATTAAATATTTATGCATGAAATGCATCTGGCTGAATCTATTACTGAGTATTACTTCCTAATATCACTGCGATATATTTCTACTGTGTGGTCTCTGCAATACTCGTTCTATATATGTTTTCAAATCGTACCAACAAAATACGTATAGACATTCAGATATTGCGATCAAAATAAATGCCATTGCCAATATCTTTTTTGTTGGCTATTTAAGTTTCCCTAACCTGCATCATCGGACCCAAAATTAAATTATTGATTGATTTGTGAAAGACTATAATATCATTGTGTTTATCATAGTTTGTAAGTTATACAAGACACGCTGAAAGAATAACTTTATAAACATGTTTAAGGTTTAAATATTATTATGTTCATGTAGGTGTTCAAGCTCCATCAGATAATTATATCAAATACACTTGTAGGGTTTGAAATAAATCTATGCGTTAACGCACCGCCATAAATTAGCTTAGGCTGTTTTCGGAGCGCGCTATTCTTTTCGTTATGCCACTAAGTGGCGGCCACGAGAAAAGCACGTCAAAGACAATGCAATTTATGCTTCATAAACTGGTACGAAAGTGAGTAGCTCTTCGTAGACTGCCAAAGTTCCCTTATCAAACCCCTCAATTTGACCTAACGACCCTGAACCGTCAGGTTACTTTATAATCCGACTTCCACATCGTGTGGAAAAATGCTATATGATTTGTTTTAAAATCGTGGATAGTTTAAATGAACATCTTACGCGTAATATTTATACAATGACACTACTGAATTAAATTCATGAGTTGTTATTATTGAAATTTCTACGAATATTGACTTGGAATCGTACTCACATTGAGGCGTGCATTGTTGGTATTGTCTGATTTCCCTCAAGGAGATACTTTTAAGTTTTGTAGGCTGTATATACATTATTTTTTTAGTAAGGCGGCCGGTACGCTGATACAAGCTTGCAATATGTGTCTTACAACCAGGTGACGATCGCCAGTAGCCGACCCGTGATCAGTTTACTTTTGGCTTTCAGGTTTACACGAGTTATTATAAAATAAATAGCGTGTAACGTTTACGAATATCAAAGTGCTCATTCAATTACTATTAATTATCATATTAATGTATAATCCTAACCCAACAAACGAAATCATAATTTTAATTCTTGATTCGGTAATGTGACTTTAAGATATAACCTGCGCCAATAAAGAAACGAATCTAAAATGGCAGCGGCGATCATGCGCTCTCACTCTAAACTGTTGATATCTTAGTCACACACGGCGCGTACTGCATGCAAAAAGAAATCCGTAAAGAAAGCTAACGGAAAAAAACGACTTACTTGCGAGTGGTTAAGGTAAAAAATGTTAAAGAAAAGTAAGCAAATAAACAGTTCTAATTTTTATGAAAGATTATGTATCTTTTTGTATACGTTACACATTTCAACACATTAAACTAACGATTGTATTTTACCTACATATACAATAAACAAACTTTCTTTCTATCTTTCTTTTTATTTGCTGACCATATCATCTGTCAGTGACATTCAGGGACGCCATTTTAGATTCGTTTCTTTATTGGCGCGGCTTATACTAATTTTGAAGGGTATTTTGAGTTTTTAATGTTGTATGCTATTTATACGTTCTTTTTATTATTTAGTTACATTTAAAACGATACAAAGAAATAGTTGCCATTGAATAAAATTAATAGATTTATTCTTCAAAAAAATTAAATCAAAGGAAATATAAGACTCGGTCTTTGCGTTCCTTGCTGCTGCGGCTGATCGGCCGAATGGAGACCGTCTGCATAATATAGTCAAACTGTCCCATACAGCCTCTGTCTATCTCTATAGGGATGATAATGAAGCAATAAGTGTACTGATGAATGTAATCTTAAATGTTAAATGTTTCAATTTATTATATGGAAGAGTATGTTTTACTATATGGATGTGTAAATATTAAAATAGAATTAAAATAAAATAATGATCACTGATTTAATTAGTTTTATTTATAAAACCAGCTGTTTCGTGTTTGGGCCCGTACAATTTTAATATTTATTTTTCTTCCTTGGCGCTTACCATGGCCTGAGTGCCTTGTGTAACACTATGCACCTTAAGATATAGAATTGGTAATAAGGAAATTCTCTTAAAATAAGGTTCAGGGTAGGGTAGGGGCAACAACTAAAATGATCATTTCGCAGCTTTAATGTGATAGTGACACAAAATAAGGTTATGACTCAACGCAAATTGATCCGTAATATCATGCGACAAAAATTCATTATCGTTAAGTTACACATTTGGTTTTGTGTCACTATTACATTGAAGCAGCGATTTATATGGACACCGTTTCGCCGAAAAAAGTCACGCCTGTGTTTTAGAGGGATTAAACCCAACCCGGTTGACATCACCCCATAAGGAGACAGCCTCCAAGATCGAGTTCACCCATCATCGACTCCCTGAACGACTGGACCTTCGCATCAGACAAGTATCTCACCGAGACTGCTGTCGTCTGCATACCCAAAGATACCGGGAGTATCTAGCAGGTCGTTGATGTGCAGGAAAAATGAGTCACGGAGAGAACAGAACCCTGAGGGACAGCGGCAGTAATACCAAGAAGATCGGACGAGGCGCCATCAATGACGAAATCCTGAATCCAGGTACAAAGTTCGGGAAAAATACTGTAAACCGGAAGCTCACCAATGAGACTTGCTTGCCACACCCTGCCAAAAGCCTTAGAGATATCAAGAGACACGGCAAGAGCCTCACCGTGGTTCTCAATGGCTTCGCTCCAGAGGTGAGTAGCATAAACAAGAAGATCCCCAGTAAACCGGCCTTGACGAAATCCGAATTTACGGTCACTGAGGAGGTCGTTGTCTTCCAGGTATGCTAGGAGACGGTTGCTTAAAACACGCTCCATAACCTTACAGAGTATGGAGGTGATTGCGATTGGTCGGTAGTTGGCAGCCTGGAACATTGGCAATCTTCCAGGATCCTGGAACTTGACCAGTCTTCAAGGATAAGCGATAGAGGCGAGTCAAAACAGGAGACAACTCAGGCGCACATGACCGCAAGACAATGGCCGGAATGCCGTCAGGCCCACTAGCCTTATTCACATTCATTTCTTGAGTGCTGAGTATTTATAGTACCACTTTTTGAATGTGCACCTTAGGCATAGTGGAAGTGCAATGAGGTAGACTGGGTGGACTTTTACCTGCAGCATCTAGTTGTGAATTCTTCGCAAATAGAGACGCAATCAAGTCTGCTTTCTCTTTGGCGGTGTGAGCTAATGAACCGTTCGGTTTCTGTAGTGGCGGCAAAGAGGACGACAGAAATTAACTTCGACCGATTTGGCAAGAGACCAAAAAGCTTTACTCCCAGAGGCGGACGATGTCAGTGCCGGCGCGGCCGCAACTGCCAACATCTCATTCGAAAGATACTTCTTCAGATGAAAATTTTATATAACTCTGGAATCTTTACCAGATTTACGGGACAAGAAGTGCAGTGGCTACATTAATAAGTACAAACGAAGACTGGCCTATAGGGACCTCCTAAAAATCTTTGTGAAAATTAAACCTTATGCAACTTTCGACGACTCAAAAAGAAATAAAATAAGTCTGCGGTCAAATGAGAGATGAGAATAAAAAAAATATTACAATTAAAATTAATTACTACACAGGATTTTTTTTTGTTCACATCCAATTTGCGATTCATCTTCAACAGCCCGTATATCGTCCAATACAAAACATGGGCCTCCTCCCGGGTAGAGTATTCGCCATAGTCACCACGCTAGGTGCCCGTTCCTTGATATACGATTATTATAGATGATATTATTACAATCGGGACCAACGGCTTAACGTGCTTTCCGAGACACGGAGGGTACTAGACTTTAGGGGAGCACCTGGCATAATTTTCAATTTAAGTCTGGTCACAATATTACTACCCTTGAAGACAGTGTTGGAAATGACCGTGAAGGACGGAGGAGTACGAGCCCGAAAAGACAGACGGATGGACATGGCGAAACTATAAGGGTTCCTTGAGGACTACGGAACCCAAAAAATAGACAATTGGGCCTTTTTACCTGATATGTTGAAAAAAAAAATTGTTGTGCCCATTTTTATTGCGCCGGCAATGTGTAATATATTCATCAAAACACGATTGAGCCCTACTACATTAAAAATAAAGGTGACTTTTGTAATGTGTACCGTAATTTTGGATGCTTAGATACCCATGGGGTTCTGGATCTTACGATGCTACCAGCAGCTTGGACGTAACAAAGTATTAAGCGTTGTGAGTGTTCCGGTATATTTTTATACAGTGGATCCAGTGGATGCTCTGAACAATTTGATAACTGTAAATGAGACAGTATTAATGAACATTTTAGATGTCTATATGTAACTGTACCATTTTCGCAATTATCATTTCCTTCAGAATCTTTAGTAAGTTTTTATAAAGACTTAATCACAAAAAAGAGTGTAAGAAGTTCTTCAGGTACAATGGGGCATTTAGTAGGTAAAAATAATTTTAAATTTATTATTTATTATACTTATTTATTGAACAAAAAAAAATACAGGGAGAAATAAAACGAAACAACTGTATTCAAAGGACTTATTTAATCTTAACAGCATTGCTTACCGCATGCTCTGTTCGCCGTATACAGTCAAGTTTCAGTAAAATATTTGTTGTGGCAGTTATCAGTTTTATTACAATACAAACCCATGTTAGTCATATACAAAATATAATTGTGACAATAGTGCGAATAAATGATATGATCGAGTTTGTATAACTGTACTTTGTTCCCAATAAAAATATTTATTCCTTTATATCCATAATCTATGTCAAAGTAAGAGCAGCAGGGGTAAGGATCTCATCCCTTCCTCCTTAGAATCTTAGTCCTACCGTCCTTTTAAATTTATTTCAAAGTTACCCTTATTATGTCAAAGTAAGAGCAGCAGGGGTAAGGATCTCATCCCTTCCTCCTTAGAATCTTAGTCCTACCGTCCTTTTAAATTTATTTCAAAGTTACCCTTATTATAAGCTCCTCCCAAACCAAAATGCTTGATCCGAAACTGTGGATACCAGTATATATGTTGCTGTTTAAATCACAGATTGCGTATAATTAAAGTACCTACCGTATGTAGTTTTAAAATGTCTGTTTAGCAATAAGTTTAAAAAAATAAATCAAATTAATCAATGTTCGTTTCGACGAAATTCGACACTCTCAATTACTACTGTGCTTAACCTAATTATTTTGAACATCTTTGTAGTGTGTTTCGCCAAATAAAACACTGTTAATATACAAGAAGAATAAGGACGTCTGTACTATTATCTTCAGAAGCATTTGGTCTTAACTGTTAGTCTACGACAAAGGCACATACGACGATTGTTTCTAACGTATAATGGCACATAGGACCTTAAGTTTTTGAGCTATAGATACCCATGTAGTATTATTATTATTATAAAATTGTTTGAAGTATAACCTATAGGGGAAGATAATATAGAATATAGAATACGATGCTGAATAACCTAGGTACACGTTATTTAGTATCGTATTCTCAACACAAATACGTAGGTACCTACGTATTTCATGGATAAGGCTTATTTTTTTTTTAGTTTGTAAACTAGTTTCATGAATTTGTTATTTTCGGTTCGGATAACATTATCGTTAATTGCGATGCCATTTCCATCAGATCTCTTTGATAAACACATTTGAAGTATTTACAATTGTAATAACTCGCAATTCTGGCTTCACGACCGCAAACATATCGCGGAGAATATTAAAACCAATTTACAAATATTGAATTAAAAGGCCGACAAAGTACTGTTTAAACAAGACTGTCTGTACCGTAATCTCCATCAAAATATGTGGGAATATCTGGGATTAAATTTCTTATAACAAAAATCTGTATTAAAGTAATGTCATAGAAAAAAGGTGCACAGAAAGTGCACCTACCATGTTTTTCTCTGCATCAACCAATGGTTCACTGGTAGAAAATGCCTTTGGCATTAAGTCCGCCATTGTACAACTTTGTGCAAGTTTTAATAAAATTAAAAATAAATAAAAATTGGCCACATTTTTTATGATATAATTTTCGTTCGAAGCTTAGTTAAATTATTGTTTTAGCGCGCTCGACTAGATACCGCGCTTGCTTAAAACCGTAGTTCCGCAAATGCGCCAACTCAATATTGTTGTGTAAGACTTTGTACTGATGGTATGTGATTCCGATGTCCTTCTTATTTCTTGTATTACTTCGATTATAACCAACATTTTATAAAACTTTCGACACGTATATCGATACGACGATACGATATACGACGTAGTATTTTTTGCCGCATTTGTCATGTACGACGCCGTATCGAGTCGAGCGGGAACGAAACCAATCATTTATTTAAGGTGCGAGGTATTATGGCGTCTATCGTATTTCGAACAAAGCTGCGAGTGCGAGATGGTCGGAGCCGTAGACGCAGTTAGGAAGCTTGCCGAGAACGTTGCACTCTACCACTGTCGGCAATCGCAACCGTTCCAGGAGACGTAACGAGCTACAGCAGCTGAAAAAATACGGTTTCATTTATACCTCTACAATAAAAATTGTATTTAAAACTGGTAGATTTTAATACATCAAAGATATTCATAAAAGAGGTCTTAAAGAGCAGGTGTTTTTCTATTTGTGTTTGATACACAAATGAGCGTATCAAAAAATATATGAGAACGGTTGCGAACTCTTTTATTTATTATCTTATAGTTTTATGTCTTCTTTTTTATATATTGTCAAAATATTTACAAATAGAAATTATTAAAAAAAGAAGATATAAAACTAAAAAGTTTATAAATAAAAGAGTTCGCAACAAGAACTAATTATAATAAAAATATTGTCGTGTTGGAGTTCGTTAGATCGCCATAGCACATATATGGAAGAAATTTAGGGTTTGAGAGGGTATTGTCTTATGGGGCCGACTCCAAATAATGGGAGCAGGACAGGAATACGATGATCATTTAGGTCTGAATCCGGTTCGTGTCGTACAAGCACTAACTGGCCTTGGCCCTCTCTTCCACTAAACATCGTTTCACCAAGTCATTAAATTATACTAGAATCCGTAATATGAAATAAAATGGACTTTTTAATAAGGAAAATCTTGAAAAATCTCACCTAAAATATATATAGTCAACTGTAACCCAGTAATCTTGGAAAGTGGTAGCCTCCCATTGTCCATCGGATTTGAACCTGTTGTAAACCGAGGTAAGTTTGAGCGAGTGCCCCAGTAAACCGCTGTTGAACATTTCACTAAACTGCTGGGGTAGGGCTGCCGATCTGGACTCCGTCGTAGAGCTCTCGCAGTAGTCAGAATTGTATATCTTAGAAGTAAAAAAATATTGTTATTGTAGCATGATTAGCTTAGCACGAGGGGTTAACAAGAATATTGGTAGAACGCAAAACTCTGTTAGGAAACTTACGAAGGGAAAAACAGGACCCTATTACTAAGACTTCGCTGTCTGTCTGTCTGTCACCAGGCTGTATCTTAAGAACCGCGATAGCTAGACAGTTGAAATTTTTACTAATGATGTATTTCCGTTGCCGCTTACAACAAATACTAAAAATAAAATAAACGGCAGCAGGCAGGCACTTGAAAATGGTACGGAACCCTTCGTGCGCGAGTCCGACTCGCACTTGGCCGGTTTTTTAATATTTTAATGTTGCGATTCGACAGTAATATTGATGTTATATCGATTCAAAAACGCTTTATCATTTGTAGATATGATTAAATTATGACATTCAATTAGATAAATATGAGACTAATTTACTGTTCCGTAATGCATTATTATGAATTTAAGTAAATATATATTAGATATTACCGTTATATTTGGTATTTTAAGGTTGTTACGAATAACAAAATGTTTAAAGACTAAAATAAATTGCTTATTTTACACGTTCGCAACTACAAAGGGTATTGTTTCCTAAATTAAAAAAAGCATAGTTCACAATATGATAAATATACCTTTACATGATTGAACTCATTGTTCCCTCCCTCTTGTCTGTTGAGATAAACTGAAAGATGTTGGCAGTTATCCGTCACGCCTATCCGCTGCCAGTCAGAACTATCTCGGAACGAACTCGCACTGAAATATACAAAATATTTCATATCTTACTGTTCATTACTAAACTAAAGGTACAGTAGTTACACAGGCTCATTACTAGCATGCTTAAAACGAGCATACTCTTTACACTGACGCGCTTTTTTTAGCATAGCTAATCTTTAAACCTTTTCTCAATGGAATTAGGTAAGATAGAGCATCCAGCATGCTCAATAAACAAACATGTTCAGACACGCTAAAGGCATTCCCCCATCCACCCGGCAGGGAGCATGCTCAAAAATCGCTATCGATTTCTGAGCTACTCGAAATAAGCATGTCATAATTAGAAATAGTTGTGACACATATGCTACTAAGTAACGATTGCTCAATAGTAGCATGAGATTTATATTTAAGCGACTTTCATCATACTGAATCATCTATAAATTATTTTACCTGACGTGCCCTCGGTCTAACAGCTTAATAACAGCGCTGTCCGGAGTGGAGTTGAAGTCACCCGTCAAAACTATTGGCAAATGACCCGATCTGTTAACAATTAGACAAATTTAATTGTAGTTTATGCATTTAACAAGCAATGTTAATACAATTCTCGGATGTCGTGGGTTCGATCCCCACGTCGGACAAGAAATCTTTGCGTAGATTCTAAGATTTCTTTCCGGGTCTGGTTGTCTGAGGGATTACCCTCCGTGCCTCGAAAAGCACGTTAATTCGTTGGTCCCGATTGTTAAAACATCATCTATAACAATTGTACATCAGGGAATGGGCAGGAGCGTTTCCTTGTATGTTACAACATAATACTGCGGTCACCAACCCGCCTGCTTAGCGTGGAGATTAAGGCAAATACCCTCCCTCGGGAGGAGGCCCTTATTCAGCAGTGGACGTTGTACGGGCTGATGATGTTGATCGCCGCCATATTTTGAACTATACATACTACTATACTATACGTCTACTACATAGTTCAAACTAGGAAACTAATATATATTTGTAAAAGTGCCCATTTAACTTATAAAATCAAATTGTAAAAAAGCGTCTTAACTTACCTCTGCACTCTGTTAAAATTATTATTATCTAGGACGGATGGATGCCCCCCGTAACACAGGATTTTCCTAGATCGGGGGTCATTGATCAAACTGTTAATTTTCGAACCTAACAGATTGTAATGACATGTATGTAAACAACCCTGTACTTCTTTGATGCTAATACATTTATTATTATTATTTTTCCATATTCAAACAATTAAGTTGAAGCGCGACTTTTACACTAAATTCCATGTATGATTTTTTTAAAGTACCCTAAACCAAAGGACATCCATGAGGAGATTAATGAATGTAGAAGCGGTGTAAGTGGTATGTCTAGATCGTAGCAAGTGGAAGAATGTGATCTCATCAAATAGGTGTGTATCATGATCATCCTCCACCCGAAGGAAGGTATTTGCCATAGTCACCACGCTTGGCAGGCAGGTCAGTGACCGCAGTATAATGTTGTACCACAAAAGGAAACGCCGCTGCCCGTTCCTTGATATACGATTATAATAGATGATGTTATAACAATGTAGGTATGTATGTATGATTTTTTTATAGTGTTTTTGTTTTTATACTTACTCCCGCCCATTGTCGTAATAAGCGCAGCGATCAATTTCAGCTAAAAAGAGTTGCATTTGCGCGAGTCTTACGTCCGTCCGCTTGGGGTTGTAGAGCAGGTGCGTGGTCGCAACCACCAGCTCAGGGCCGCCGCGCACTTCCAACTTCACTATCACACCGATGTTGTCGCGGTTCAGGAGCGGCAGTTCCGGCTGATAGAACTCCACCTAACACACAATATAATTAATGTATTAAGTTAAACACTCACTGGGTGCATTAGAAAAAAGTAGATAGATTCGCAATGGTTTTCAATGCTTTAAAAAAATCAATAAGCAATCCTTTTTTAAATAATATACGGAATACACAAACTTTTACGGGCCATAATTATATTCATGTTTAAAGTTTTCTCGTAGACTTAAATAAAATACTAACACTGATATGATCCTTCATTTCAAACAAAGAATGCTTGAAGTATATTGCGCAGCCGTCATGCCGGTGCCCGGTCTTTTGTTTGAAGATGCCACGGTATCCAATCTGCTCAAACTTGGAATAGAAACTGTTAAGATGCGTCGCTTGGACCTCTTGTAGGCATATAATCTGAAAGTTTTTTTTCGTAAGTAGGATGGAAGGTTTTTGTCCACTGGGTAGAGCACCACCATACAGATATAGCAAGAGAATCGGATCGCCGAGCTTCTAAAAATACGGATCTACCAAGCATTACACAGTTCAGCAGATCGGGAAGCTTGGTGAACTTCAATAAAACAAATGACCAAGTGAAGGGATTCACAATCATCAGCATTGAAGAAACGATATGAGGAGAGACGATACTAACATCTGGAGCCATGTTGGTGATTTCGTCATAGAGGCGTCCGGCGCGAACTTTCCAATTAAGATCCCGAGATGAGCACCCTGTGTAGAGATACGGATGTGACTCTAGCAGCAATTGTGCTAGCATGTTGTATGACAGCACTTTGAATGTAAATGTACAACCTGCAACAAACACAAATAATAATAAGCTAAAGGTAGCTTAGAGTCATCATTATCATCATCAGCCCGTATAACGTCCACTGCTGAACATGGACCTCCTTCCGAGGGAAAGTCCGGGGCAAAGTCATCTCGCTTGGCAGGCGGGTTGGATTATGTCGGACTGCAGTATTATGTGTAACATACTAAGAAAGGCTACTGCCCATCCTTTGTATACAAACACTTATTTATGATGCACGGAGAGTAGTCCTTCAACCAAACAGACCGCGAAAGAAATCTTAGATTTTATACGCAGATTTCTGGTACGGCGTTGGGATCGAACCCACGACTTCCGAGACTTACAGTACCGTTCTGTACCGTTATACCACGGAGCTTACCAACGCTTAGAATACTACACCAAATTTTACATTTTACACTCAATGAGCTATTTGACTGGGGAATTACCACCACAGCTAAATAACATTATTGCTCAGCACTGTGTTCCAGCATGTGAGTAAGGTCGTCAGAGGAATCACCTGTGAGAGCGGCTAGGGCTGCAAATCTATTGCAATGGCACTGGCTGTCTTTATATTCGGACCCCTCTCTCTTGTAATATCCGTTGGATACAGGGCATGTGTCTGGACAAGCATGTAAAATAAGAATATATTAACTATACCATCTCTAGAGTCCCTCCAATTGTTTACTGTCTCCCAAATCCTGAAATCTGGTGGGATGGAGCGCGGTACCCGGGTGTCACCTGCGTCTGATGTCGCTGCTTCTCCGACCTCGCGCCGCCATTTCTCGAACGGGTCGTCATTATTTGAACTAATGAACACATCAAAAGTAATACTATACTGAAGATGTTTCAGTTCATACTATTATTAATGTGTAATACCAATATTATAAAGAGGTAGAGTTTGTGACGTTGTAGGGGCTTATCATTGGATCTACTGAACCGATTTTGAAATGTACCAATAGAAAGCCACGTAAATTGTGAGAGTCGTGGGTTTGAGTTAAAAATTACATTCCACGGGAACGGGATCTGCGCGGGTGAAACCGCGCGGAACAGCTAGTTATTGATAATTTCCAAGAGTGAATTTTATTGAATAAAGATTAAAACAATTGAAATTATTATAAATGCTCAAGAATTCGTATTTTTTTCGTTATTAGCTATGATCTATCGATCAGTCTAATATCACGTATATTAGACTGATCGATAGATCATTAGCGGAATATATTTTGGTTGGCATTTTTTGTATTTAATTATATTAATATTATTTCATTGGGCATAATTGACCACTACAAGAAATAAACGAAATAAACGAACGATTGATAAGACAGATATCATTGTTTCTTTCATTATTTTTGTGTGGATTTTACTATTTTTATGGGCAATACCACTGAATATAGATAAGAGAAATTTAAACTCACACTTTAAAGTGTCCTCCATAACAAGCATGATTGTGAGTTGGTTGCAGTGGGTCACTCATTGGCTTGGGTCTCTTACACTCATTGGAATTTAGAGGAGGTATCTTAATCTTCGATCGTTTCTTGCCGTGACCCTTATGTCTTAACTGTGCACTTGAATGGAACTGTGCTTCTAGTTTTGTGCCAGATGACTCTGCACTGCATGTCTTCCGTTTACTATTGATGTGTGAAAATCTTCTCACATGTGCCGTGTAACCCTTCTCACATGTAAATAATAAATATCTGTAAAAACTATTTGTCAATTTCAGCATAGCTTTTTATGAATAGGTATTATTGTACACATTAATTATATTTAAATTAGCCTAGCTACATAATTGTTTACAGTAGTAATATAATTTTTACTATTTGCCATTATTGTGCTGGTTACGTTATATTGTTTAACTATTTTTTTAATTGTTGACATGGAATTTGGTCTGTAGTTTTGTATCCTGAAACAAAATTTTGGTCATTTGTAAAAAATATGATTTTATGCATGTAACACCACAATCCCGCAATCAGTTTTCCATTATCTAATATTGTCTTAGCAATGTTTAAATAGCAATAATACTGTATTTTGAAAAAAAAAAACGAATTAGCATGAGGTGCTAAATTTAATGAATTCAACATGCAAACAATATGAGACATGTGGTTAGCTGAAGTTTGAGATTTTTTTTGTATTATTATTATTGCATCAATAGGAGATATTCAGCAATATGTATAAGAGTAGTCTCTGGTTTGCAATGGTGCCCTTTCACTGTTAGGTATGTTAAATGTATGTCTAAATAATTCAGATAATTGCAATACTTGATATGGGCTCACTTCTAAGTAAAGAGTGCATGAATCATATTGTAATATGCTTTCAAAAGACTTATTTAATATTCTGACATCAATAAGACAGGGAAATCAAATGGTCAGCATTGTTTGTGGCTGTCACTTGATTGGAAACCCCAATTAAGTAAAATTTGTATATTTGATTTTGATTGTAGGTCAAGTTTGTAAACAGACATTGAAAAATTAGTATGATAAACAATTTTTCTTTGATAAATAGCGAACACCACTATATGCCACATTATGGCTATTACATTTTGCCAGGTTTCAAGCAACAATAATTCCAATACTAGAATTCAGAGGATTACCCAAGGGTTTAATTGGGTGAGATTATATAAAAATATAGAGTGTAGATATTGCCGCTGTCCAGAGTGCCAATTGTAAGAAGGTGTAATCCATGATATGGCAACTTAGAGTGAAAATTAATGTTAATACTTTTTTTTATTTCGTTTCTGCTAATAACTATTGTATCTTAGTACCATATCTTTCATCATAATTATCACATTACATGTAATAATTTGGTTGGCAACTTAATTAAAATGTTTATAGTTCATAATTTGTACTTCAATCTTTAGTTTTCTTATACTCTAAGGGGCAGATCCTCTTGCCGTGGTACAATTAGCATATCTTTGCTATGGAAAAGAGAGACCTACATAACCTGCCACTAATTAGGTGGGGATGCCTAATGAGGGTAATGGGCCTCAAAAATGGTTAATATCCACTACAATTTGGAAAAATATTATTAGTAGCCTATGGTCATAATGAAGGAGCCCACTTTGTACATTGTAATTATAGTCATTGATATTTATGCAACAAAGAGCCTGTGAATGTTTTACCTATAAGTATCTTAACATTTACAACTAAGGTAATTTGTAACATTTATAAGTTTAAATTAATGTAAAGTAGTCTGACTGTTGCAGACAAAATAAAAGTTTACTACTAAAAGTCCATAAAATATATCTATTTCAACTAATATTGAACAGTTATAAAAGTTCTAAAGTTTCTTATACAACAAAGAATGCTCCAATTATAATATACTAATATCGCCTCAATTAAATTGCTTGTTAATTCATGAAATGTTATCAAATGTTTTAACTCACTAAATAATATTTTTTCTAAACAAACATTTGAGTAAAAACATAGGTTAATAAGTTTCAATTAATAATAATAATACTTTCAGAGTTGTAATAAAATGACAAGACTAACAAAGAACTTAGGATATAGTTATTTTGATTGGATTTTTTTTATCAATATTTAATAAATAATTCAACAGATATTTTTTAAGTTCAAAATATCTAATCTTTTAAGTACGCTGCAAGGGTAGGTAAGTCTAAGGTACAGAAAATACATAAAAAATTTAAGATAGTGGTTTATAGTTTCAATATCCAACAATACGTACTTGGCTATTATATAACTTGATTTCGACTAATAAACCACAAAAACATTGAAATTGCAACATAACAACGTAGCAAATACACAACAATGTAACCTCAATAGTGTGAACGTAATTAAATGAAATTTGACTCACATGCATACAAACAAAACCATAGTTTATAGCGTTTTAATGGGAAAGAGCAAAAACCATGACGAGTATCTAAATCTACAGTAAAAAATATATTTTACTGACCCATCGACCTTTCGTATCGTCTCGCAATTGTCAATATTGTCACTTGTCAGTCAAGTAAAAACAAATGTCAATTCACAAACCGTAGAAAACAAAATAATCAGAATACATTGTAAATTGAAACTATATACTAATTTAAATCGCGTAATTATATTTTTTAATTGGCAAAATCTGGTCTGGTTGCAGTGGAATTTATATTTAATAAGAAAATTGTCAGCCGAATGAAAAAAGTATACCTGCACCTGTTTTGGTATGGCAGGATAGTTTCAGCTATTTTAAAGAAAAAATAATTTACTAGTAGTATTTACACATTATTTGTCAATAGCCTACAATAGTTGTTGTCTCGCTAGCTGATTAATCATCTATTACTCGATTATTGTATGTTTACAGCAGCCGCCATTCTATTTTAAATTACTCTCTTTGAATTTCATAGATATCGAATTTATGAGAAGAGTGGTAGTGTTTCTCTTTCCAGTCTTCTGTCCTTGCTTGGAAATGTCACTGAAAATATTGAAGTGCGGTGTTTGTTACAAAAAGATTTAAATTGATTGACTAAAATTTATCTGGAATTATGTCCAGCTTTAGCATTCAACTAGCGTCTTCGATAGGAGATAATCGTTGAATCATAAAACTGGAAAGAATTAACAATAAAGCATCGGCAAATTTTCTGTTTATTTATCCACGTAGGTAGTCAACTTTTATTGCTTTTATTTTTTAATGCTTTATCTGATAAGTCGGGGGAGATTACAAAATGATCCGGTACTTTGTATTAATCCACCTTCTTTTGGTGTATTGCTTATATTTGCCACAAAGCTGTACTGTACCTGTAAAGCTGAAAATGCAAAATATCGATTGATTTTATTCAGGCGGCCGCCTACACAATGGTGTCGAACCTTCGATGAAATGTCATATCCGTATTTCAGTCTTCCATAGTTACAGAGTCCTTTTCTTGTTGAAGTCCAGGGGATTTCAAGTTGTTCTTTATATATGAATGCATATGCATATTGAGTCAGATAGTTAGTAGGTAGTACAATATATGTATGTAAACATTATAATGTACATAACTTATATATAATGTTTCCTAGGTATATATTGGATGTGCTCCTACTACTAGTTACTCGATCCAAATCCAATTCTATTGTCTAGTTTATACATCAATAGGATTTTAGATGAGTCTTACCATAGTACCTAGTAGTAGTAGAAAATTATTAAACACATCTTCGTAAATAACAACTGGAGCACAAAGGGTTCTGTATCATTATCTTTGCAATGATGGTAAAAAACATGTTTGTTGTATGGGAGCCACCATAAATATTAATTTTGTTATAGCGGCAACAGAAATACATAATCTGGAAAAATTTCAAATGTTTATTGCTGTTCTTGATATACAGCCTGGTGACAGACAGATAAACAGCAAAATCGTTGTAATAGGGTCCCGTTTATACCCCTGTACAGAACGCTAAAAATAATTAAAATACCTTTATTTGACAGAAAAATGAGTAAATATTAACGGTACATGTACATAATATGTAAATAGAAGTGCGCCACATGCTTTTCTTTCGAGCATACAAATATAATTGTGATCTTGAGGTTGCCGGTTCGAACCCCACCCATTGCACTACCAACATGAACCCAATCGTAACACAAGCATTTTATCTTAGTACGATAGGTTAACAAGAATACTAGTAAAACTACAATAGTCAGCTTAAAACAATATCATTAAAATTGAATAACAATAATATCAAATAAATATTAGTTATAGCACTCACACTTTGATACACAATAAAAATTACAATTTCATCATCTTCTTGCCCTGCTCCCATTAGTTGGGGTTGGCGCAATTTGTCATACTCTTCCAATTTTCCCTATTAGATGTTTCTTCCGTACTCACACCTTTGTGACGGTGTGTTACGGACTGTGTGAAAGATGACATGTCTGAGACATGTCATCTTTCACACTCTCCATCCATCTTTTTTTTGTCCTTCCTCTTGCAACATGTCCTTCCATCTACACATTCAGCATTCTTTTTGCCACATGCATGTCATCTCTATGCATAAAGTGCCCATACCATCCTAAGCGATTTCCTCTCAATTACTCTATAACTGTTTGTTGACGTCAAATCACTGAAATGTTGTATACATTTAGGTTTTATTATTTGCGCCAATGGGTATCTACAATTAGTAAAAATAAAAAAAAAACTATGTTTTTTATTATTTACTTATTACAAATACCTTTTTACCCCTGTCCCTAAAAATAATTAGCGCATACATAACATGTGAGCCGAGTATATATATATATTTATATTCTATATCTATACTTATTTATATTTTATAAGAAGCTCTTCAAAGCCAAATAAATGAACCCAATTTGTAAGAAAAAATAATACATACATTGTGCCATATTTATTTTAAGCATCACTAAATTCCATCCATATTTTTTTTAATCATATGTAAAAAAAGGATATTATGTGAAAACAGTAATTGGTTACCCTTTCTAATCCACTTACCTAAATAATTGCATATTTGTGTGATTTCCATCAGCTTAATAATTGAAAATGGATATTTATAAGAATAGTAACATCAAGTCTTTTATTTGTACTAGTTGAAATTAATTATTGTTACATTATTGTTAAAATAACATCAATAAAACACCCACTGCTTAGGCAAAGAGTATTTTATGGGTATTTTAACCAATATTTTTTACTCCTAAACTCCAAATGAAATATTACCTTTTAGTAGAAAAGGTAAAATTTTATTTAGAGTTGGCCAGCCTATTTAGGGAGTGTCCTTTCCCCTATTTCCTAGTTTATGTGTCAGCAACAAGAAAATAAAGTGTTTAAAACGAATACTTAACCTAAGTGAATAAATTTTGTGGCATTGCAAGCTTGAAAGTGCTATGGCTATGTGGAACCCGCACAAGAGCACATATTATGTTCTTCAGCTCTAATAGGTACTAAAATGTCATGAACTATTGTTTCAAAATAAATCTATAAATCATTCATAGGTATCAAAATGAATATGGTGCATGAGTGTTTGCATAATTATATTGAATATTTTACCTAATGCCTAGAATAACCACTGAGATAATGGAAGGTAAAAGGAAAAAGGGGCATTTTCAAACAAAATAATTGATGTTACTTTAGAGATCATAGTGAAAATATTGAATGAACATTTTGTTCAACAACTGAATTCAAAAACAAACGTAAGAAAATGGGATATGACATTGCTAAATTACGAAAATTGAATGAGATTTAATAATTTGATTGCATGCAACGCAAGTTAATGAAATTACAAGACAGATTGATGTTCTGGATCAAGCAATTGATTGATTGAATTGATTGATGTTCTGGATCAAGCAAAGATCTGAAGCAATTGTTGGAAAACCTTTTGAAAGTGCCTACTAAATAGCATTTTACCATGAAACCGCTAATGGTACTGGGATACAGGGACCATAGTACAAACATCATGTTCTAATAACTTGAAGTGGCTTGTTTAATTAATCGGAGCAGAGTCAGAAGAAAATATTGGGTCCAATAAATAGTATGAAGTAGATATTAACAGTATGAAGCTAGATAATGTGGATCCTTTCCTAATATACGTGGTTTTTCTAAATTGCTTAGGACAACCTTATGAAATCCGAATTAAGCTGTTAAAATACAATAGTGAATAGGACGACTGCCAGATTCAGGAAACACTACATTATCACTAGTTAATAAAAATTACAGATATTGGATTGAAATCTTATACTGATGACAAACTGATCTGACTGGTTGCTAGCACAAACATTAGTATAGGTAAAATATAAGAATATCAGAAAAATATTAGTAACAGATGGTAATCATACAAGTTTTATAAGCCAGAGGTGCTAGGACAAACATCAGTAGAGGTCATGTATAACCAGGTCTAGGAAAACAGGCCCAGTAATATGCATTTAGCCAAATCATCTTGTGTAATGTTTTAAAGGAGTTTTGTCAGTAGTAAGCGAGGATGCAAGGAATTTATTATTGTGATTAAGGAAGATGTCTTAGAGCTCAATGCACACTTAGAATGGGCAAATCATAAAATTTATGTACTAAAGAGTTAATTGGCTCTAAAACACTATCAATTTCCTTGAACACTTGCTTAATTACTGATTACAAAATATATCAATGAAATATCAAAAATCCTTAACTGGATTCTGACTTTCATACAGAAAATATAAATACAGAGTATCCATCAAGTTTTTTAGGACATATTATGGTTAACTAAACAGGAATTATTTCTTTGAACACCAGCACTAACATTAAGGAATTTAATAATTCCTTAATGTTAATTAATGTAAATGAACAAGTCCTAATGGACTTGTTAATTTTACAATCAATTTTCGTCCCATGAAGCAGATTGCAGAGCTATTATATATCTTGCTAGAAAAACCTTAACATTTATGTGGCAGAAAGAGCAGTGATGGGATTATTCTGGTTTACCATGATATGAATAGAAACTCTTGTGATGCATGGTCTTGGGGCTGCCCTTGATAACAAAATTGATGATGCTACATTAAGATAATGTTTGCAACACAAATGCTTAGATTGATTAAGAAGTTGCATCATTTTTGCTTTGAATCCTTGTATCATTTGTAGGCGAAAATTAATAAAGTTCATAGGCTCTTATTAGACATGTTTTAGAGTCGGGAAGCTTATCCAAATCATATTATATCTCCAGCTAAGGTGGTGGTGAATTCAATGAATATGAAGATGATGATATCAGCCATAAGTAAGGAAATACAGATTCATTAAGCTGATGACCTGCAAAAGAGTCAGTCTTACTAATAGAAAACACTTAGACCCTGAATTCACAAGTAGCAAGGTTAATTGAAACATCTGAAATTGAGTGGATGGCCAGTTAAAGTGAAGAAATGTCAATCCATAATAACTGTATTATGAGGCAATAGGGTTGTGGTTCCAGAATAGATGTGCGTTTATTGAAGGTATTACACTGGAAGGTCACTGGAAATAATAGGATGGTATCGAAATATGTAAAAGTAAAAGCTTAGCTAAGCCAGAAGTTATTATTGACAGTTTTCCATGGATAAGATAATTGAAGAAAGTATGTGAGCCAAGGCTACATCGAGTTTACATATCAACCATGGAGGGCTATTTTCCAATTAGCCTGAAGTGAAGATATTGAGTGATCAAAGCAGTGCTACTTTATATGAGGACTATAAGAAATATTTTCATAACAGGGGTGACCCGATTGCCTAGTCAGAACGGAAGAAGACTAATTTGAGGTATGTGACATTATGCAAGTGTTAGTGTGTCCATATCATTTGTCATCGACTGGTCTAGTGGAATGTATTGTACCAACTTGCAGAATAAACTAAAGAAGATGATTTTAGGTACTTGGCACGTCACAGTTAAGAGAAATGCTGTTTGGATTCTCATCTATACTTAACTACTAAGTGAGATGTTTTAATGTTGGACAGTCCCCAATTATGGAAAATGGGCAAGATGTTTCACTTACAATGAGTGGTAGAGAAACGGATTGGAGTGTGTCTGTACTTAGTACCTTCGAACAGAAGATTATTACTCAGGCATATTGATTGAATTAAAAAAGTATAGTGTTCTTTCGAACAAGAAAAATGATCTTGACATAAGCCTAGTAGGTACCTACTTAAGAAAACAGTGATGATGATGAGATAACAGTGACCTCATAAAAAATTGACTAAACTGTAATAAAATAAATAAGAGCACCCATAGTTTAAAGTAAATAATAACGTAATTAGTAAGTGTTAAAAAATAGGGAAAACATTATACCTACCTGTGTGCAGTTAGTGTAAATGGGACACTATAGCGGAAGGCAAGTAACTTATGAAAGTATGGGTACTATTTAAAGCAGTGTGGAGTTGTCATTCTACCTAGTGAGTGTGATTTCCTGTTGTATCCCAGCATATGTGAGTTACAAGATCTGCCACAAGGGTTTTTGGTCATAATGAAAACCTGTCTATAGCAGCTGCGTTATCGTTTCGACACGGCGGCTGGGCCACAATGTTTAAAAAAATAAATGAGGGAGACTTTCATTGAAAAGATTATAACATGTAGAAATATAAATGGTTAAATGATATGAATATGATAACTGAATTGGTATACTTAATAACGTTGATAAAAAATATTTTATTCCAGTAAATGCTGTGGAAATAATGCTGAGATCAAGATCGATAGATTTGGCATGAAAGATGTTTAAAATAGAGTCGTATGTTGCACCAATATTGCTGAGCTATGTTGATAAATATGTTCGGGATTTCAAACCTGCTGATGCACAGGTAGATTTATTAAACATGTTTCTATATTTAGCTGTGTGGTGTCCGGGTCTTGAATAGGCCACTAGGTCTTCCCGTGGATTCCCGACTAAGTGAAATACAGCACATGAATGGGCAGCAGCCTGCAATGATAGATATCAGCGCGAAGATACTCACCATCATACTGCGATCACCAATTCGCCTGCCAAGCGTGGTGATTATGGTAATATCTCTCAACGACCCTGGGGTCGGGGGCCTTGCCAGGGTCTGTTTAAAGGAGGCCCATGTTCAGCATTGGACTTAAACGGGCTGATTCATTACTGTTTTCTATTTTCTGATATATTTATACATGTTTCTTCTTAGTTATTATTTGGAATAGTTAATATTATTAGCAAACCAATATTTTTTTTCCTAATTAATAATGGTTGTGTGTCATTACAGTTGTCACTATGGGGTGGTGGGGTGGCATTACACAATCTGGTGCTCAAAGCAGATGTACTTCAGCAGGAGTTGGCACTCCCTTTCACCCTGGTCTCCGGCAGGATACACGAACTCCTCATACAAGTGCCATGGACCAAGATCATGTCTGAACCCATTGTGGTTACTATTGACACAATAGGTATTTATCAAATATTGTAATTATATTTATGTTAATAATAGCAGATAATGATTTTTAATAGAGTTCTAGGCTAGGCTCGCGACTCACTGCCCCTACTTATTAACTTACTTCGCTAATTTTTGTTTCACATGTTCCATTAAATGAAATGGAACTCCTAAGAATAAAAGCACTAGTTCCATGGAACATGTTTGCTGTGCCAACTAAAATATGAAAAAAGTACGAATTACAATGTTAACTGTGTACCTAGTATGCGACTGCTACTTAAATAATCTCTAATACTAAGTACTGTACATATTTGGTCTAGCTTCCTGCGCGCGACTTCACCCAAATAACCCCGTGCCTGTGGAAAATAGTATATAATTAAATGTTGCTGTTTCTGATATAAGCGCGTTCAAACAAACTCTTCACTATCATATTCATACACCCACTGGTTACCTGCGTAGCTCCCGTTCCCATGGGAATTCCATAATAAAATATAGCTTACTTATAGCCTTCCCTGAAAAGGGGTTATCTAACACTAAAAGTATTTTTCAAATCGGCCCACTTGTTCCTGAGATTAGATCTTCACTTTATATATTATTATATATTGATGCACAGTATTTTATTAATATTCCCCTTAATTAACAAAAACGGAGTATAAATATAAATAAAATATTTTTTTAACAGGTACCTAATGAAATAAACATAATTATATGTTCCTTAAATTAATGGAACTATTTCATCTATTCTTTTCAGAATGTGTTTTAAGTCTAAACCCACCAGCTCCGCCTGATGGCAGCGCGTCGCAGGAAGCATCTAGCAGGTAAATATTGTTTTTTTTTTACTGACGGGTACGCTCGGAGTGAAAAAACAAACTAAGAAATTATACTTATGTTTATGACACACATTGACTTCTAAAATATACGTTTCGTTAGCTTCTATAGCTACACCAAATATTTGTCGGTTTTAAAATGAACCGATTACACATGCGACATTAAGACTCTGTTGCCTTCCCAGCCTGTTTATGTCCACTGCTGAACATGGGCCTCCTCTTAACATACATTGCTAAGCCAGGATCTTTGAGGGATATTGCCATAATTACCATTGGCAGGCGGTAACTAACCTTGAGAGGATAGATGCTGCTGCTTATCCATCAGCTGTATATACCTTATTCACCTCTCACAACACTCATGGAAAGACATGAGTGTGAGGGTGGTAAGAGCCCTACGACCCGTCTTTTCTAAGCCCAAAACAACTCAGCCATCCGTCACTACATTGGTCGTTATGACATACTGGCTGTTTTCGTTATAAGAATTAAGAAGGATTTTTATATTTAAAAAATAACAAATAAACTTCAAGAATGATGTTGATCTAAGTCAGATGTGCTAATTAATAATAGTTTTATAAGAGCGATATAGATTTGTTCTAGCGAAAGTGCAAGAGTTCAGACGAGAGCCTATTGTAATTCTTTGTAAAGTGTTGGTGTTTCAAAATATATTATCTCACAGAATGCCATCTTTTATTTATACCAGTGCTTAGTGTTAGTACCGTCACACGCCCTCTTGGAGGACCAGGAGAGCTTTTTAATTATTTTTTTTTGTTGTGTCGGTGGCGGTGGGATATGTGGGACTCGCCCTCTCCATTACGTGGTATGCTAACTCATTCCACGAGGAGAGGACCCCACACTACTAATACCCCCCGGACACTCCTTCGATCTGCCGTTGGCAGGGGCCGGGTACGCATAAGCAATCCGGTCCCCCGGACCAGGAGGGCACTGCCGAGCTACGACCTCCAGTCGCGAGCTCACACAGTGTAGACGTTACAGTACCTATATTCTGTTTTTTTAGCCGCAAGACCCAAGAGGAGGAGGCTCCACCGGGATATATGCAAGCATTAGTGCGGCGCGTCGTGAGCAATATAAGGCTCCGGGTGCATCACCTCATTGTCAAGTACGTGCAGGATGATGTTGTGATGTCACTCAATGTAAAGCATTTGGCAGTTGACAGCGCTGGACCTAATTGGGAGCCAGCTTTTGCAGGTATAGTAATATTTAAACTCATAATATGTTCTTATACATATAATGTATTCGTGGTGCAACGGTGTTCGATTGAAGTATTTTTTTGATCTTTGTAAGTCAGTGATACGTTAGTTAATCTTCGAGTAACCTGTACAATGCGCTTTTTTACTTATGTATAAACTGTAAGCATTAATATTAGCGGCATCATTTACTCGAAAAACTTCAATTCATAGATAGCTATATCAAAACCATGAAAATATTTTCTTACACAACGTATTTTCGCGATACCCACGCTTTAAAGCATATTTTTTGTGTGAACTCTTAGGTCCTGTCCTATTGTCGCTAGTGCTACGATGCAATAGGATTTCATTAAAGTAAAGATAAACGTAATTTATAAAGTGATTTATTATTCCCGCTGATCTTCTCAAGGAAAAGAAATAAATTTAGATAAATAAAACTCGTAATTTTGATCTGTAATATTTCTTTGTCTACTGGAGTATCAGCACTAAAGAAAACCAGAATTTGTCCAATACATGGCTACAGGTACCGTATAGAAAGCTTTCGACCGATTTATTTTTCTTCCAATACTATAAAACAAAATAATAGTATAATTCGGTTTCGGAGCACAAAAATCAGTATCTTTTTATAGTCAATATTAAAAATTAGTTTCATAGTTTAATTTTGACGATAAAAGAAAAAATAAATTTTATTCTAAGAATAACAAAAGGGTTTTATATGGTCTCTACATCAATCTTGCTAAAAAAAGGAAATACATATATGGGAGGGCCCCCAACTAAAACATTTTTATAGTTGCTTAAAAAGTAGAACCCACGGCGCACTGTCTAAAAAATTACAGAGTGACTTATTGCCTGTTTGTTTTTGGAGTTCCACAAGGTAGCATCTTGAGTCCAACACTGCTTCTACTTTAATTAAGATAATCATGAATGTTCCGTATCAGCTACATTTCCTTATCGCAAAAAAATATCCTTTGCTGCCTCTACTTTTACTACCGGTAAAAGCGCTAAAGTGAAGTCTTTGCATGTGCGCAACAAGGTCTCAATATTGTTATAAAATGGTAAAAATTAATATATGAACACTTCATGAAGATAAGACAAAATATATAGCCACACAATAATTTACTACAACTGACCTGGTTGCAATTAAACATGCAGTTCGTGCCCCTCCCGACCCTTAGTTTGCCAAGAACCTTCCGATGCCCTCGTAGACCCGAAGTCCGAGAGGCCCGCGAACTGTAAAGTAGAGCGACAGTTGCACAAAACTCCCGTAAAGAAACTAAAAGCCATAAACCCTCAATCTCCCCTGACGACGACCGCCCTGAGCCGAGGTCCAAGTCCCACAGGGGACCAGTGTTTAAACCATTTATCTAGGCTGGAGCTCAGCTCGCATATATGCCCGGTCCGAAAAAAAAAAGTGACCTTCGTGCCACGAAATAGAAATGATAGATATAGTAAAGTATTTAGGTGTGCTCATTGACTATAAATTAAGTTTCCATGCAAATATGATATGATATCCGAAAAAAATGAGTGCGATATTAATGTTTAAAAAAAAAAATATGCGGCTTGACAGATTGTTGTTATTAAATAAGAAAAATTGAAAAGCATTTGTTTGATAAAAAAATGCAAACAATTAAATATTACTTTCTTTTATTTACAGATATAGAACAATCAAATCCCGTGATAAGGCGACTGGTACGATTGGACGATCTCACACTATGTCTCGACAAAGCGGACGCAGATGGAAAGATTCGATTCTATCAGGAGCCGCTACTCTACCGTTGTCAGCTTGACCTTAAGTAAGTTTTGTTTATTGATCGAATAGGTACCTAATAATTATTATAATTTTATTCTTCTATTTTATTATTAATCATTATTATTTTATTATGATAAACATAAACCTTTTTATACAGCTCAATTTCATTTCAATTTGTAAGTGTACACTGATTCTATAATCAGTATATGGAGCATGATCACGTGAACCGGACAACCAAAAAAATATGAGGTCTTGAATTTTGTTTATATTGTGGTCAGTTATACTTCTAGTAGACGTGGATGTGTACACACAATTTTTTTTTCGTATGATGTATTTTTTTCTGACTTATGAGCTTTTAAAAAATCACCAAGAGTGAAATCGTGGATTTATGGATGCTTTTTACCTGTATCAATTAATTTCTAGAAATAACTAAAAAGTATTGTTGCATATAGTAAAACAGTTGAAGATTTTAATTTTTTTGTCAAATTCTAAATTTGTTTTTTTTACGTATAGTAAAGTGAAGTGACCGGAAGTGAAAATTTCAAATCAATTTAAAAAAATAAATAAAAAAATGTACTTATTATTCACAAAAAAAATAAAAAAAAACGCGATCGCCAATAGTTTAAGACTTAGAGCACATAGAGTACATACACTTTCTAATCAATCGAGTTTATGCGCTAACAGCGAAACTTTATTTTCATTAATACTGTTTCAATCTCAATTAATAAAACCGCGCTAAGTCAAACTATTGAAGATCACGATTTTTTTCTTTGTAAAGAATGAAAGAAATCGTTTATTTTTCGGTTTCCGGTTTACAACTGCATGCTTTTCTTCCAAACAATGAGGGCTGTACCGATAATTAGTGCTAGGGCAAATAGTAAAATTGTAAATTTTGTATGAAGGAATAAAATATGAATAGTGTAGTATTTCAGCATGTAAGCGCATAAACTCGATTGATTAGAAAGTGCTTATAGCTATGTGTATGTACTCTCTGTGCTCTAAGTCTTAAACTATTGGCGATCACGTTTTAATTTTTTTTGTGAATAATATGTACATTAAAAGCTTTAATTCAAGTAAAAAAAATTAAATAAAAACAGCATAGAAGTTACTTAAAAATTGATTTGAAAATTTCACTTCCGGTTTACAATACGAAAAAAAAAATTTAGAAATTGACAAAAAAATTAAAAACTTCAACTGTTTTACTAGTAGTTTTAGTAGTAGTTACAATACTTTTTAGTTATTTCTACAAATTAATTGATAAAAAGCATCCAAAAATTCACGATTTCATTCTTGGTGATTTTTTAAGTCTCTCATAAGTCAGCAAAAAAGGATCTTACGAAAAAAAAATGGTGTGTACACATCCACGTCTATCAGAAGTATAACTGACCACAATATAAACAAAATTCACGACCTCATATTTTTTTGGTTGTCCACTTCACGTGAAATGCCCCATATAAAAATCTATGCGCGGACTGAGGAGTATGAAATTTCGTACACTTATAGTTTCCATAGAGAAGTAATGCAGAATGCTATTATTTTTGGCAACCACTAGTGAATAGTAATTCGATTATAGAATCCATGACCGAAAATAGAAAACGGTCACGGATTTATTTTTTTAATAATTGAACTAGGCTCTTATTATATATGACAGTTATTACAACAACGGTGTAATAATTACAGGGTGCTTACGCGCCTGGTATCAGCGAACAGTCGTCGCATCTCCAGCATGAGTGTACAACTGCGGTCTACGAAGCTGGCTTGGAGCGTCACCAATGAACAGGTGCTACTGTTACTGCGCTTGATTCAGGAAAGTCCAATTAAAAAGGTTAACATGCCGCCGCCCAAGAAAATTCCGCCTCAGTTCGACACTTTGCGTAAGTGACAAACGAATTAGATTCTTTATAGAAACCCTATGGTTTTAGTCATGAAGTTCAAAGGATTGAAATATAATGTTTTAGTATTACCTAGTTCAGGAGATAGTGTTTTATTTTATTTCTGAACAATAATTTGTGTTTACATAGCTAAGTAATTCATAAATGTTTTAACAAAATTACAAATTTTCAAGTAATTAAATTCAATTGATTAGAGTTGCCATCATCAACCACTTCCGAAACAAATCGTTCTGAGAGCTGGTCAGAGTGGGCGTGGTCCTTTCTACCGGCGTGGAACGAGCCCGGCGTTGTCGAGGAACCAGCAACTCCTGCGCCTTTGCCAATATACTTCAACGCTTACCTCGACGAGGTTTCTCTAGTCTTCAAAGTAAGTCGTTGTTTTTTATTTAGTTGTGACTCAATTATAGCAATTTTTACACGTTTTAAATAGTAATTATTCAGAGAAAAAGTATCAATATGGGCATATTGATACTTTTTGTCTTAATAATTAATCTTAAAATTTTCTAAACATAATAACATAATTATTTTTGCACAAACTTAATGATACATTAGAGCAGCGGTTCCCGAATTATTTTGGCTGCGGAACCCTTTTGATTTTATCATTTTTGTCCGGAACCCGAACTTAAGTAAGAAGTAACTGTAACATTGTTGTATACGTGAAATCACAGCCTTGATCTGATTTTTGCGGAACCCTTGAGAGCCTCTTACGGGTTCCGCGAAACACCATACGGGAACTGCTGCATTAGAGAGTTAGAGTATATGCTGCTCGACTGCGTTATTGCCTTCACATTACTAAATACCACAGCTAAATAACATTATTGATTAAAGTTGTTTTCCTATGTGTAAGTAGGCTCACCTGATATGAAAGGTTGGGATGTAAGGTCAGCAATTCATGAGTATGATTTAGCTAGCGTTATTAACTTATTACCGTTATTAACCACTTAGTACTTATTTAAAATTCGCTTGACTTTTTGAAGAGCCTGATGTTAGTGACACTTCAGTGGAGTCCTCGGTGATGGTTCTAAACCCCATAAGGGTGCCCTCAGGTGTGTGTCACTAAGATATAGTGTGACCACATGCAAATTTTTATGCGGTTTCAATTTATTTTCATAATAATAATAATTGGATAACTAAAATAAATGTCACAGGACAGACGAACGGACTATGTATTCTGTAGATTACATGATTTGCTATTGCCTACTACTGTTAGTTACCTAGTCTGATATTTCATAGAGTAAGAATTATCTGTTAGTTATAGTGTTTTTTAATTAATCTTTTTACATTATTTATTTTCAACTTACGTACGTATATACTTAGGTTGGTTGAATAACAAATATATAAATCTATACATAGAAAGGCATGGTACAAGGGTACTACTACAACATTGTAATTCTAAAAAGTACAAGTGTATGTTAATACGATTCATTTATTTCATCAGTCCAAAATACAATCATGCTGCCGGCACTTTTTCCTTACCTCTCGTGATTCGAACTTACTCGCATGAGTAAGTTCGAATCACACATTGTTGTTTGACTGTGGAAGTAAGGTACGGCGGAAGAACTTCTACAGTCGAGCAAGTCATTATGCATATGTTACATTATATTCTACCTCTATTAAAATATATGATATATTATCGGTATATAATAGGTAATGGAAGTGGAATTGGCAAGGAAGCGAGCCCGAGGCGTCCTGGAGTTGGTCTTTAAGTACATGGCTGTCAAGGGCTCGATGTGCTCGCCCACTATGCTGCGTGTGCAGCTTGGTATTAGAGATGTTACTATGCTCTCCAACGGGAAATGTGTTTGTGGTTACGTGGATTATGACACTGTGAGTATTTTGAGACATTTAAATGACCTTATTAGCCGTAAAATGCTTTACATGAGAGTGAATGAAGCGAAAGATGTGTGTAGGGATCGTACCAAGTGGAGGTCCATTGTCTCTGCCTACCCCCATTATTATAAACTTGCAATCTGCCACGGCTTTGCTCGGGAAAAACATAATTTACTAAAAACATATACCTACATCTTCGTTATGAATCTCGATGGTTTATTCCACTTTAAACACCCAGGTGATATCACTATACTGGGTGACTTTTTTACCGTCTTGAAAATAATAGGGTGTGATACGTATATGAAATACATATCTAAGGCATAGTTATTTTATCTTTTTTTTTTTTACTTACGTAGACTGAAAATCATAACGATAAATATACGTATACCTAATTAGGTAGTTACGTTACGTTACTTAAAATAGGTGCCTATAATACTAGGCCGCAATCAAATATGAATGAAAAGAGTGAGCGAAATAGCGTAACCACTTTTTAGTTACGCATTTTTACGATTACGATTTTAACCCTATGCCAGAGAAAAAAGTTACATAACTGTGCCCTACCACATCTTTTTCATATACATATCACGCCCTATTATTTTAAGATGGTAAAAAAAGTCATCCAGTATATTGGTATACAAAAACACGAAATCCGTTTTAATAGTTTTTTATTTTTTAATAGAGAAGATTAGGTATATAGTGATAATCATTATTTCGGCAGGCACATAGCGGCGGAACCGCAGTATATCTGAAGCGGATTCTTAGTGAACAGACCGTCACCGAATGGCAATGGCCTGAAGACGTTAATAACATCGATATCCAACAAGAAGTGGACGAAGCAAATGACAACGTTGCTACGGTAAAGTAGATCAGTTTAGGTTTTTCAAGTTTTTGAATAATGTAATTTGTCGAAAACGATCGAAATAAAGTGACTATCTGCTATGGTTATATTATAGTGCACAGTAACATAAAACAAAAAGTGTATCTATGTTTATGCACACAGTAAAGGCAGATGCACTCCCTATTTCTATTATCTCTCTACATCTTGATGGGTCGATGTGCTAAAAAGACCGTTGGTGCATTAGGCGCAGAATGATACACCACTATATTCCTGACTTTGAGTTTTCATATTTTCCCCCGTCCAGAATTAATTTCATTAATGCTTAATATTGATTTTAGGAACCTGAAAGTGAATCAAAAGTAACATTAGAAGAGGAGAAGGCAGATATTAAAAAAACAGAGGAAGCTAATACATCTGAAGCATCAAATCCGAAGAAAGAGCCACCCGATTGGTGGGATGAGATGTCCCCAGTGGTATTCATAGATTACACGCATGATCGGTCGCCACCCGATAAACTTACAAACCCATACGAGAATCCGCCGAGGGATTTCGAGTATAGGTAGTTTTATAATTTAATATGGTAACATTTAATTAACATGCTTTTATAGTATTTACTTATCTTATCATAAAACTCAATTTCAGCTCAATCAATTGCATGGTGGTCCGTATGGAATAGGGGTTTTTTAGTTGTTGCTAATATTTAACGAAATGATTTACTTCTGGTAGTACAATCGATCAATGATACTTTTCTAATAGCATAGCAGCATAATAAAATGACTTCAAACTTGTGTTAGGGGCCCAGTTCGTTCAACCTACATTAATTCTAATTGCAAAGTACTAGAGCTCTTTTTAACATCTACACTTATGTTAATGTGAAGTATCGATATAACTATCTAGACAAATGGGAAATCTTGCTCCTAATTAGTTACAACGACTAGAAAATTACAGCGTATAGATGAATTACTTAGTCTTGCCATAAATATTGTTACAAAGAACTTTTGTTTTTCTATTGTACGTAACATTTATTACTATTACAGTGTGTTAGTTTAATACATTAATGCAAAATCATTAAAAATATATAAAGGTTATTCGAAGTGGCTCCATTCTTTGCAATACCATCGGCTGCAATACAATCCTTTAAATGTTGAGGCCAGTTATCAATAGAAGCACGCACTCTTTCCATGGGAATGTTTTAGGAGAGTATAGCTTACTAATTTGAACTAGAACTAACAGCATGCTGGGCTGACTTAGACTAGTGCGACTCGTATTGCTGCAACAACAGGCAGGCTATCATATCTATATATATAAAAGAAAGTCGTGTTTGTTACAACACTTATAACTCGAGAACGGCTGGACCGATTGCCATGGTTTTTGATTTGTTGGATTTGTTTCCGTCCCGAACAGCAGAATACATTTTTAAAACAAAAGAAAGTCGTGTTAGTTACACTATTTATAACTCAAGAACGGCTGAACCGATTTGGCTGAAAATTGGTAGGGAGGTAGCTAAGAACTGGGAGAAGGACATAGGATACTTTTGGGTAGGGGTAGGGTAGGGTAGGGTAGGCTAGGGTAGGGTAGGGTAGGGGTAGGGTAGGGTAGGGGTAGGGTAGGGGTAGGTTAGGGTAGGGTAGGGGTAGGGTAGGGTAGGGGTAGGGTAGGGTAGGTGTAGGGTAGGGGTAGGGTAGGGGTAGGGGTAGGGTAGGGGTAGGGTAGGGTAGGGGTAGGGTAGGGTTAGGGTAGGGGTAGGGTAGGGCAGGGGTAGGGTATAAAAGTCCACCCGTGCGAAGCCGGGGCGGGCCGCTAGTATCATAATATATCTTTGCAGTGACTGGGTAGAAGTCTGCAGCCTGAAGGTGAAGATAGAACCAATGCAGTTTTCCGTATGCATGGGATTGCTACACCGGCTCGGCGCTTTGTATGCTCCCTTTACAGAGCAAGTGGAGATTATAGCAGGTAATGTCACTTATTATCAAGTATCTTTATAGGTTTAAAAATACTTGTAAGTGGCCGTAGTACTTTTTTGGCGTTAAATAAATGGTTATATTCCCGCAGCGGATTGATTGTATATCAGTATTATAACCTATATATGCTATGTTTCATATAACGTATCAATTGAAGATTGCAATTACGAAAAATGTTCTTCATTTTGCTCTGAATATTGGTGAATTGTCTTAATTTTCAACTAAGTGAATGTACTCTTTTTTAAAACACCCATTTTTAAAAAGTTTAACTTTCATGTAGCATCTTATATAAGCTAAGTGTAACTCGTTCTGCGGCGGGAAAATAAGAATTAAAATTTAACGCTTAGTTGAATGATTTATTCAGAGCTAATACTTTTAAGTCCGTGATCCTCCGATTGCGGCCCACTGGCGGCATGTGGCCTGTGGGCGATATTTGCGCGGCTCGCGGTCTATCTATAATGCAACCGCAGCAGCACATCATAAACAATAATAATTTGTCGGCCCGCTTTGATACCCTACAATATTATATATGGCTCTTGAGTATAAAATTGTGACGACCACTGTTCTAAATTAAATTAAATAAAATTATTATTTTTATTTTTTATTTTATTTTTTATAAACTAGCGGACCCGACAGACGTTGTCGTGCATTATTTGAAATTAATATATATTATATATGATTTTTGAATCTAAACCATCCAGGGCGCCACCCAAACGCATACAAAAAAGAAATCATTCAAATCAAATCGGTCCAACCATTTAGGAGGTGTTCAGTGACATACACACGTACAGTAGAATTATATAAAGATGTGATTTATTTATTTACTTGTAGAGCTACCAAAGCGGACGTTAACAGTTGAAGAATGGGACGCTCTGCTAGGCAACTTGCCGCAGCGGCGGATACACGTCGGTTTTCGGAAGCTACTGTTACGGATCTTACCATACGAACACAGGAATAGTCACAAACTGGTACCAGTGTCGGCTGTACTAGATATGCATTCATCGAAAATATCGGTTGACATTATTAGACCTCTGTACCCATATAGGTAAGATTTTCGAACAAGACACATTCATGTGCAATTGTCTGTGTTATTGATAGTCGGTATTAAGTATTGTGCTAACTAATGTGCATATTCGTAATCGCTGTTATATGGTTTTTGGCGATAGTATAGCAAGGAATTTAGCCTCGACGATTTGTGTCGAGGCCATTTCAAAAAGTTAACTTTCCCCAAAGTACTTTTATATGGTTCAAGTCATGAGACAAATATGTTCGTATGTACATTAATTCGGCAATTTCCAACCACTGCCATTAGGCAGAAAGATTTTTTATCATTCAGTGTTTTAATTATATATATATTTTTTATATTGGCAGAGTATGTTCAGCAGCCTGTCAAATGCCGGATAACACTGGCAAGGTGTGTGAAAATGGCCAAATGCACGTAACTACGACAGTCGAAGGGGCCAAGGTTTCAATTTCTTCTTTAACCAACGGCGAATCCCGACCATGTGCACGGGCAGAGATACACTTTGTTTATCACAAACTGCTTCATCCGGAATTACGAATTGAAGAGATAGACTGCAATTTGTGCAGCTATTTTTTGACGTTTAGTAAGTATAGTGACAGTATAAATTTATTAGTATCTTTGCCACGACTGGACAGAACATGATAATAAATGTGTTTGGTATAATATACACCAGGAATTGCCCAATTGTTTTTTACGCTACGATTTCCAAAATCCCGTTTTGTGAAGCTCTGCAAAGGCAAGCACATACCTCTCATAAGTAGCCATTCAAAAAACTACCATAAATATCTCTTATAATGTTGATCCTTGTTTTTGTATAGTTAGAAAAAATAAAAAAGTTACTTGGATTTTTTCTGATAATTCGTTATTAATCTCAAAATGCAACTGAAAAAAATTACAAATCCTAAGGGCGTCCTAAGGTTACACTAAAAATAAGTTTATAAAACTTGTAATATAGTTTTCGGTACAATGCCCAATCGTAGGTACAGTACGTTTCATAATTTTCTGTGTTGTGACACAATATTATATTTTTATTTTAACAATGGTTTATGAGTTACATTGACACTTTTATTTGGTTTGCAGAGGAGCTAAACATATGCGGTTCGTTGGCGCGACTGCAGGTCGCTGTCAATATTCCGTTGTCGTTGTTCAAACAGCGCGCGTGTCCTACTCTAAAGCATACTACGCTCTTTGACGACGCGCTCAACGATGAAGGTAGCATTATAATTACGCTTACGTGTTTTCTAATAAGTAAAGTAATAGTATAGTACCATGGTACTTTGTCTCAATATTTTAAAGTAAATAAAGCATTTAAACTAGTTGCTCTGTGCGTGTGTCTTCAAGCACATAATTTATAAGATGATTGATGAACGCTAACTATAACTATAGACACAAAAATATTTTACTTTAAGATTTAAAACTATTTTGATGATTTATAAATCGAAAATGTAGGAACAATCGTTAATATATTCATGGTTTGACAGGGGCTGTAGCAATAGACATCACACTGGAAGAGCTACACGGGCGTTACCATGTGACCCCCAATGTCAGCTCAGTATTGATTTCGATACAGTCAGCGAGAGCTATGGCGTTCCACGAACCTCGTAAGTGAATTTTTGTTTTAAGATATAGAGTGTTAAATAGAAAACCGCTATTCCGCCAAATCAATATGTATTAATAAAAAAAATAAGACATCAAAATATTAAATTAATATCAACGACTTGCCATTGTGTTTTTTTTTCCTGTGACTACATTTTCACTATGTATCCTGTATACATAAAGGCTTTTACCTATTAAATGGTAGTGAATGAATGAATGAATGAAAGTTCAAAATACGGTGTCTACTATATGTAGACACCGTATTTTGAACTTTGGGTGTTTGCAATAAAATACATTGAAATACATTGAAATGCCCATTAAAGATTTAAAATCCTTTTATATCCACAGAGGGTGGAACACTGAAACAGGCCTGGCTTTTCTCAGCACCCGAAACGCCCTCATCTAGGTAAGTGTACTTATCTCAGACAAATAATGATTAAACATCCACATATTTATAAAAGGTAATTAGTACGTATATATACTTATATTGCACCAATACATTACCTTTATTTGTGAATCCAGCCTTAAAAACGCGCATCGCTCTGCTCGCGAACGAACACAGTCATGAGGATGAGATATGAGATATATATATAATATATCGTTTTTTCTATGCAATATGACCAATTCACGACTAATTATAAGTAGATATCCGGTAGACTCTATGGTTAATATAATAAGTGGCTTTTGTCTGCCAAAAGGTTGCCGACTGCTGACTTAACGTATTTTGTTCCTTTCTATTAAATGAAAATCAGTACAAATGTATATATTTGTTTGTCAGACCATATTGCCGCATGGTGGCGCAGTACTGCGTCATCCCGATGGCACACTCGATAGACTACCTGGGCATGTGGTCGGAACCTACAGCTGCTTCTTTGGACCCGCTACTAATATCCTGGCTGGCGTACAAACCGGCTATAAAATCCACGGGTACATCATAATTTTTTATTGAAAACTTAAAAATAAATGTATAGGTTTTACTTTTATTATTTGATGTTAATTAACTTGTAAAACACAACCTCCGTAGCGTTGCGGTATAAGTTTCGCTTTGAGTCTCGGAGGTCGTGGGTTCGATCCCCACGCCGGACAAGAAATTTTTGTGTGAATTCTAAGATTTCTTTCCGGATCTGGTTGGTTAAGAGACTATCCGGAAGCACCGTAAAGCTATTTGTCTATCTATAAAGCAGCGTTTCCCTCTGTATTACTACATAATACTGCAGTCACCAACCCGCCTGCCAAGCGTGGCGACTATGGCAAAAACCCTCCCTCAGCAGGAGGCCCCAGGATGATGATGATGAACTTGTAAAAACAATCATTAATTTCAGGTCCTAATTTCACCTATATGAGCTCCGACGATCTTAATTACATGCAAGAAAACAACATTAATTAAAAATATTA
Source organism: Nycteola revayana (assembly GCA_947037095.2). Lineage (NCBI taxonomy): Eukaryota > Metazoa > Arthropoda > Insecta > Lepidoptera > Nolidae > Nycteola > Nycteola revayana. The sequence continues at coordinate 26,109,627 of OX344842.1, read as the reverse complement.
CTACTATTACTACGAGCGCGGCTCCGTCCGCGTATGGGTTTTGAATTACCAATACATGCCCACGCCTCCTGCCGATGAACATTCCTGTGTCCCTCCGTTTCTTCGCCCATGTTTGCCCCACTCGTAACTACGAGCATGCCCTGTGTAAAATCAAATATTTCTTTTCGGGTCTGGTTAGTTAAAAGACTCCCACCGTGCCTCGGAAAGCACATTAAGTTGTTGGTCCCGATTATCATAACGTCATCTATGACAATGGTATATTGGAGGCAGTTCAACAGTGGAAATTTTACACGTAATGATGAATTTAATACATAATTACTAGTGAATTCTTTATTGTTCCATTAAGAAACCGATCTATATGTATGGTATTTATACTGGCTACAGGTGGTGAATCAAGCGTTCTAACCACGGCATCAATTAAATCGAACGCTTCTCTAGGAGCGAGCTACATGAGACGGACGGTAAGTACATGACACTAACTCGCGTATGTAAGAACAATATTTGACATCTACATCAATTCTGGAGCTCAGAAGCATAAGGTCGGATGTGCCATTATACGTGAGAAACATTCTTCGTATGTGCTTTTATCGTAAACTGGCACTTACGACCAAATTCTTCTGAAGTATATAATACATCCGTCATTATGCTAATGGGTCTAGAATTAATTTATAGTCATAAGGGATAGTGTTAACTAATAATTATATGTACTGTGTACAGTCGTCGAGCGGGCGTAAGACCGGATCAGGGTCTGAACTAGTACACATGCGGTCGCGGAGTCAAGCGTCTAGCAGCGAGCCTAGCGAAAGAAAAACATCCAGAGTCGTCCCTACACCGGTCAGTATTTTTAAAGTTTTACAGATAACGGTCAGTATCTTACACATATATATTTACACCTTACGTGGTCAGTGTCCCAACCCTAAACAATAAATGTCTAGAACAGGGGTCTCCAAACTTTGAAGCCTTAGGGCCATAACGATGTTTTCAATATGTTCGAAGGGCTACTTGTCTAGAAACAAGAGTAAAAAAATAAATAAAACAAAAAGTTTTTATTTACGAAAACCTATTACAGGTATTTGTAAATAGTCAAAACATAATTATTTTGGCTTATTAAGCTTAGAGTATAGTTAAGGATTAAAAAATTAAAACTAACCAGTTTTAATTTTTCAATTCTTAATTATACCGTTATTTCTAGACTAGTGGCAAAGTGCGCGACCGAGTAATTATAATTTTGTGTTGTCTTTTTAAACTTATCACAGCAATAGTAACAACAATAAGACATTGGATGCGCGGGCTAGATTGATGTCACTAGTCTTTAGCTGTCGCGGGCCGGTTTGTTGGCACTGGCGGGCCGGATTTGGCCCGCGGGACGTAGTTTAGAGACCTCTGGTCTAGAAGATAATAATTATATCTGGTCGTTAAAGTCTAGTAGAAAACAAAAATTGTGTGATTGATATTGGAGAATTCCTACTTTTTTCTGTGACTGTCACATAAAAAAGTAGGAATAATAATAATTATTATTATCAAGTAGACATTTTTTAAATAATGACTTATTTTCCCTATTTCTTTTTTGTGCGATTATTACGCACTAATATTATTTGTTTATATTTAAAAGGTACAGAGGTAAACTTGTTTGATGACTTATAGATATAGCATAGAGTAGAAATGAAGATAATAGGCAAATGATAAAACCGCTTTCGAAGAAAATAGTATTAAGTACGAGTATTAAGAACGAGCATACACTATAACCAATACTCAAGTACTGACATGATAAATACACTAATATGTTGAATAAAAACTGTTCCAAATTTCAAGTTCTTTACAATCAGAATAAATACAGTAGCATTTAATAAGAACCCATAGTTTGGCACAGCGGTATAAGTATCGCTCTTAGTGTCAGTAGTTATGGTTTCGATATTATATTATTGGATAAAATGTTTTGTGACGAGTTGAAGATTTATTCTTCGGTTCGATTTATTACTAAGCCGTTGATCCCGGCATTCGGACACATACTGGGGATCGGACTCTTTTACTTATGTTTTACTATGTGGTCTTCAGCCCATCTTTCAAGCATAATGACAATAATAAAAAAAAAATCCTCGTCGGTCGAGTTTTATAATGGTAGTTCTAAATTTGAAACATTTACAGGAAAAGCCTAAACAAGAGTGTTGGTGGGAAGGCGAACGTTTGCAAACTTTGCACGATCGCCTGCGTGGCTTGCTGTTGAACATTGAGCTAGGAAAGTTCATACTGTACGTGACCACCACGTCGCCATCCGCGCTCGACTGCGCCACCATCATTGACTCTATGGAGCGACACGCCGAGAATCACCCTGTGCTCGTCATGAAGTACTGTTTTGATTGTTTTTTTTTTTAAGTTATAAAGAAAAGTTATAGGTTCCTGACATACTAGTTAAATTTTGGCAGACATTTGAATGTTTGTTTGCTCGCAGCATTTTTTGCATTATTTACACTTCATCATCAACAGCCCGTTTACGTCCACTACTGAACATGGGCCTCCTCTTAACAGACCTTGGCAAGCCAGAATCGTTGAGGGATATTGCCATAATCACCACGCTTGGCAGACGGATTGGTGATCGCATAGATGTTAACCTTGGGCTAATAGACGCTGCTGCCCATCCATCAGCCATATGCCCCTAAGTCGCCTTTTACGACACCCATGGGTAGACACGGGGTGGTATTTACACTTACATGTGTCAATATACACGAAAATAGAAATATATTTTTTTGAAATCATTTATTTCTGTGTCTTAACACAGAAGTATTGTATTCACTTAAACACTATTCATGTAAATATTATTTTAGATTAACTTACAGAGTAGTGTTAGTATTGAATCTCGTATGTAGTTTAATCTATCTGTAAAAAAATATGGCAAACTTTAAATCTTATTTACGTAAAGATTAGGGATAAAACATTTCAGATTTATGTTAGTCTATAAAAGTGAGTCATTTTTGTATTTAAGTGTGCATCATTAAATTATATTAGTATTATATAACGACTGAAATATTTACAGTCTTGGGCGTCTGCAAATTAATTCGCAAGTATCAAAGAGACATCTATGGCAAGAGCTGCGATGCAATGCACCTACTTTCTTTGCTACACGTAAGTCTCATTCGATTTGAAAATGTTTTTACAGTATATAAAGTCTACTATATTTACTTTATAGACAAGCAATAAGATAATAGTTCAAAAACCAATTCAATGTAAGACCTAAGTTTAAATTGAAACTAAAGTGTTTTATTACACTATACCTACTAGAAACTGCTTATCGCTTGATATATTGTTTCTTTATGCATTATTAATTACAGCGCCAAACATGGAATCATTTCCTTGGAAGCTGCATCTTGCTGACATCTCATGCTATACATTAGAGCTACCGCCTAAACCATACACCGAACTTCGAGGCATAACATCCCGTTTGAGACCCAAATATCCCACGCCACAAATAGTGCTAGAACTGGTCGCTACTAACGTTACTTTGTCTGTGGTCACTAAGAACATACAGTACAAGACTCTCGCAATGCAACCCCCACCGCAACCTTCGGAACCGGTGCCTGAAGTTTCACACACTATAGTAAGTTATTTGCTAATTAATAACTTATATATTAAAATAGGTTTCATAGAAGTTTAAACTTACTTAGAAGCATTTGATATGCTAAAAAATATTAATATATTCTAATACAATAAATAAGATTGTTAAATTAATAATAAATTCTAATACAATAAACAGTTTGTATTTATGGATTGATAGATAAATTATGATATATTACAGATATATAATTATGTAGCTGATTCCATAAGCTATTGACTTATGTGTACCTTAATATTTATATTATTTCAGCAACCGAAAGCGAAGTTCTTCTCCTTGGGAATGGACTTTAAACCAAGTTCACTGAAGGAATTTGTACGCGGGCCGAAGTACGTTTTTCTGTTTCACTGTTCAATTTAATATTATTTGAGATTTTATTCCTTATCTAAAGTTCTTACTAATTTATATTTGTATATGCTTAAATAATTGTATAACTAATGGTTTATCATACTATATCGAATGTAAAAAATGCTATGTCAATACTTCTAATTCATTCATTTAAATATTATTTATTTACAGAAATGGAGCTCATTCAGAATCGCCCGTGGTAAGTTTTTTTAATTAAATACCATCTTATCTATACTAATCTATATATATAAAAGAAAGTCGTGTTAGTTACACTATTTATAACTCAAGAACGGCTGAACCGATTTGGCTGAAAATTGGTAGGGAGGTAGCTAAGAACTGGGAGAAGGACATAGGATACTTTTTATGCCGTTCCCGTCGTCCCCGTGTGACGTGACATAAAACGTGGTATAACAAAACGCAACTGACATGGAATAACAAAACAACTCAGTCAAAATATAAGTCAGCGGTTCATTTGTTAAAAATGGTAGGTATACCAAAACGGAAAACTGACAGCTGAGCATATTAAAAAAAAAGTCTTACCGGTTGATGCATTCGTTTAAAGCAAGGAATATAAATATTCTCTGCCGGTTTAAAGTTTCTAATAAAAAGCCACAAAGTAAACTTCAACATCAAAATTGCTAATATTGTATTGCTGTGCCGTTTATCTATCTATATATATATAAATCAATTGCTGTTCGTTAGTCTCGCTAAAACTCGCGAATGGCTGGACCGATTTGGATAAAATTTGGCAATAATTATCGCTTTAACACAGGGAAGGTTTAAACGCAAAGAAAAAAAGGGTAGGTAGGGGTTAAGTAGGTGTAAGGGTAGGTGTAGGGTAGGTGTAAGGGTAGGTGTAGGGTAGGTGTAGGATAGGGGTAGGGTAGGGGTATAGTAGGGATAGGGTAGGGGTAGAGTAGGGTAGGGGTAGGGTAGGGTAGGGGTAGGATAAGGGTAGGGGTAGGGTAGGGTAGGTGTAGGGTATAAAAGTCCACCCGTGCGAAGCCGGGGCGGGCCGCTAGTATTATATAAAGAGGAAACTACTTGGTTGCTTGTATTAAAAAGGCTTCAATGTATATTTCCCACAAGAATGGGAGTGTCACGGGTAAAACCACGCCCGAGAGGCTAGTCATTATTATATTTATTTCTACATTCAATAAGACAACCGAATTAGTAATGGACCCGTAGGCAGTTTCAGGTCGGTGACATATACATATATTTGCTGTACTAGCCGTCCCATTTCGACTACTTTACCATATAATATGACGTGATTGCCCGTATTTCTATAGAAAGAAAAATTACGTATGTTACTTTATAAAAGAAATTGTTTGTACAGCCTGGACCGAAATCGGAGTCGCCGGTCTATACATCAAAATCTCCCGACATTGAGGAGTATGTTTACAAGCCGGGACCAAGGATCTCCTTCGGAGTGCACATACACGCTGACACTTCGCCTATCATAATAACAATGCAGAAAACCCAGGTATTTATTTATTTAATAGGTATAGATTTTTACAACACTCACCATATTTTGATCTATATGTACTTGTAATAGAATTGATAACCAATCAATTCTAAATATACCTGCTACCAGTTAAACGATTAACACATTAAAACCGATAAATGTTATAATTTATCAGGTTGATGATATTGTATATGCATAACGTAAAGCAGCGTTGTAGCTGGGTGCAATGATAATAATATTTTCTTAAGCTCAATGTGCAAATCCCACGGGAAAAACAATGAATGAACAATTATAGATGTCAGAGTAAGTGGTTGAAGTGTGTACTGTAACGCCTGCGAGCCTTGTGTGTGAACTCAAATATAAATCATATCACTTTTACAAAACAGGCACTTGCAAATAGTCAAAACAATCATTTATTATTAATCTATGTATAATTTTAACATTTATAATTTAGCATATTAAGCAGGTATTTTAGTTATTGTTTTTAAAAATGTTTTAGTCTTAACTTTATTATTCAACTTCATATATTGTGTCCAATAGCTTGTTCTGTCTATATTAAATTATATTAAGAACAATTGTCATTATTTGGGCGGACCATGAGTATATAACGACGGACGCACTTTAATGCTACCACCAGATCCAATACGCCCCAACTGAGAAGATCCGGCGAAACAAACTCAGTGGGTTATTCTACTGCCGGTTTTAACACGTCCCACATGAGACGGTCTGGCGAAGTATACTCGAATGGGCAGAGCGTAGGTTTTGGTCCAGTTACTTTAATTTTTTATTTGGCATACACTTTATTTTCCCGAACGGTAGTCTTTGTAATATTTGATTATCTGTTAATATTTTTATACTAATAAAAGTAGATAATTTGAGACAGAACTAGCGGTCTTTTAATGTAACTCATTATACAGATTACAGATAGTTCACAAACATCACACTATTATGCTTACTATTATACTTAGATACAGGGTCTCTAGGAAGTGTAACGCAGGAAGGTTCATGAGACCAAACATATTTATCCTTAATATAGTCCTTAATGCTATAGTAGCCTTAGATACAAGGACACGTTTAATATATGCTTTAAAAGTTATATCAGGCAAATCAGTAACACGACTTGGGAGTTTGTTATAAAACCTAATGCCCATAAATGATTTATTGGTTCTACTTACTCTAAAACCGGGGATGGCAATTTTATGTTTATTTCTTGTGTTAACATTATGAATATCAGTTTTTTTTGCTATATTGATCTATATTTTTTCTAACAAAAATGATATTTTGGTATATGTACTCAGAAGGAGCGGTAAGTATATTTATCTCTTTAAACAGGGTACGCAAGGAGTCGCGACTATCTGGATTCGTCGACTAATGCCACGTTCTAGAAATGTCAGACGAGTTTAAAAAGCCAGATTCTATGAATGCCAAATTCTACAAATGCCAGATTCTACAAATGACAGATTCTTTAAACGCCAGTTTCTAATAATGCCAGATTCTATAAATGCCAAATTCTATTAATGTCACATTTTTGTTATAGTTGCAATATAATCATTTCCTTACGTGCATGTATAAAATTTTCGTTAATTTAAAAAAAAAGTGTTAAAATTTTTGCATTACACACAATTGTAATGCAAAAATTTTAAATGAGCTCTTAGAAAGGGATATTTTTAATTTCTTTCTACGCTTAAAAGCTCTTTCAAAGCCTTCAAATGAGCTCTTAGAAATTTCCATTTCTAAGAGCTCATTTAAATTTTTGTATAACAAAATTGTGTGTATACACTTTTTTAATGCAACAAAACAACAACTAGCAACAACAACTTTAAATTAGCGAAAATTTTATACATGCACGTAAGGAAATGATAATATTGCAACTATAACAAAAATGTTTCATTAATAGAATTTGGCATTTATAGAATCTGGCATTATTAGAAACTGGCGTTTATAGAATCTGTAATTTGTAGAACCTCACTACAGTACATAGATAGGTATGGAAAATAATAAGAATCGTAAGTTGTTACTATAAGTTAGATGATCAACTTTCTAGTTAGTTGTTAAACGGGTACGTAAAAAAATCCTAAACCTAAACAAAATGGGGTTCAACAGGACTCAAGTTGACTTTTTTTTCGTTACAACAATAACATAGTCTAGTTTGGTAAGGTTAGTTCAAGTGTCATCATAACAATTAAGTAAATTATATTAAAATTAAGCGCGTTCAATGAAACTGGTTACTATATTTAACAATATGTTGGAAGTTGATTAACTTACGATTAGTTTTATTTTCCGGTGACATATATAAATCGAAATTAAACTATTATTATTATATTATTGCCGATTACGCCAGGATTACCTGTTTCTTATCATTATTGTATAAAAATAATAAACCGAAAAGCCCCCAGACAACATTTAAAGGTAATTTGCACAAAAACAGTGGCATTCATTGTTTTTCCCAGGCGTGTCTACTCTGTCTTAATATTTATATATTTCCATTACATTTTCAATGCATATAATTTTAACTTTCGAATTGTTTTTTTTTTCGTTTTCTAATAGCACCACACCCTGCACGGGTAGCAGATCATGTTATGACTCAAAAACCTTCCTCCTTATATCCACCGGTGAAAAGTGTATGACAATCCATTCCGTAGTGTCATTAAGTTTATTTCGTTCATACATTAAATAATTATTAACTTTGTTTTATTATATATAAGAAGTTCCTATTATTACTTACTACCATTAACTATGTGTAAAACATTGATATTCCGCAATTTGTTTCAGCTGCACTTGATAACGTCGGCATTGCACGGCATGCAACATCTTTTTACCCTATTATATCGAAAGACCTATTCCGCTCCTAAGGCCAACTTACGTACACCACGATCCCTTATAAGGTATGTTGATCGCATTATCCTTATAGATTTTTAAGGACTCAGTAAACAGTACATTTCTTAGGGAGGGATATACATCGCCTCATATTCTATTTTCTTGGGATGTTAGCCATAAATCCAAGCATGTTCAATATGTTTCTATCTCCCAATGCCTTGAAACTAGCTCCCTCGTTATCATGGGTGACCTAAGTTTGATTTTCGATAAGATTTGTGATGTTTGTTACTAGAACTCAAAAGTTTTCATAAACCAAATATATTGCGTAATGTTGATAATTTAGTCTCATTTCATCCTATAATTCAGGGCACTATACACAAAGGTAATTTTTTGTCGTTGCTAATAATTAGCAGGTCGATTTTCGATACGTATTACTATCGAAACGTAAATTTTTTATTTAAATAGATGATGTTTAAAAAAGAAATTATTAAGGCACAACGTCTGCAATTCAGGTATTTAACGGACAAATTGTCTAAAAAGTGGTAATTTCTTATCTGATATATTTAAAGATTATTTATTTTGCGAAAGTAAGTGGCAATAACAGACCTATGTTAGTCATCATTGGCTCAAAAACACAGAAAAAGCCTTGTAAATATCTGTAATCTAAATTTTATACATTTATCATTGTATTGAAATTTCTTGGTCTGCTGATGCTATTAACTTTTAAGGCTTATTAACAATACACCCGTTGTTGATTTCTTATATTCGCAAAATAAACAATTATTTTAGTACAACAGTTAAAAATGTCATATTCCGACATATTTATCGATAAATTCTTAAAGTGCGAACGTTGCACCTTAATGGGACATTGCACCTTAATGGAGCGTTTCAATAAAAGATAATTTAGATTGAACGAAGTGGAATTGCAAAGACAGGTTCGATGTTGTTTAAATTTGTAATTTTCAATGCAATTGAAAAAGTATAGGTATATACTTATAACCTATACTTTATAAATATACGGCCAAGTCATTAGCTGAGTATTAGCAACGGCTAAAAGCACGTTGTATGTTTAAATCGAGGTTTAAGTGAATGGTATAATTCTAGAGCTCAGAAGCATAAGGTTGGATGTGCCATTATACGTTAGAAGCATTCGTCGTATGTGCCTTTAACGTAACTGGCACTTACGACCAATCGATTCTGAAGTATTTAATACATCCGTCCTTTTATGCTTCTGATGTCTTGAATTGTTTGCTATATTGCGCTTATTTCAACGTTTTCAGATCAGTATCAGAAATGGAGATAACTCATCGTCATTCATCGGAAGATACGGACGATCATGCTAGCGGGTCGCTTCCAGATATGAATATGATATTCGATCGTTCAGAACGTATGACTAACTTTCTACATTAATGCTATAGACTCACGTCCATTAACAGTAAACCGTCTACGAGCGAAAATCTGTGAATCCAACTGAAGTTAGAGATTTAGATTCGTTCATTTTTTTTTTCAAAAGTATATTCACCGATTGTGCGCGTCGTGGTGGTGCATACATACTACAAAAAAATTATGCATTTCTTTGATAACATTAAAAATTGTAGTGGAAAGCCACGATTAATCTCACGGAATTGTTTGTTTAAGGTATTAAGCTTCCAAATAATTTATAAATACAATTGGAAGTGCCTAAAAGTTACGTGGTTCTAGGTACCTAAGCCAAAAGATAGGATGCTGACCCATTTAAGCCATAAAGTAGTATTACTGACACTAACTGGCTTTGTGTTGTCTCAAGGGTTGCTGACTGACTACTGCTGGAGAGCAAGGCAATTGAAAAATATGAATATTAATTAACAAGGTCGATAATATCTTGACATGTCGGCCGTTTGTAATCTGGACATGAATGATACGGCACTATCGTGTGATTAAGAAAGTATTCGAGCTCAGCGCGCCTCGAGTTCATTGTTTTGATTACAATAATAGGATAGTTGACACTTTTTTGAAATTAATTGTATATGGTCACGAATGGTTTAACTAGATCAAGAAAAAAAATATGGCATTTATTTGAGATCTAGAAAGCACTAAAATTAATATTGAGAGAGATTGAGAATATTTGAGACGAAAACGATGTCAGACATGTTGATCTATATAGATTATCTGTGTTCAAGAGGAATGACGTCATGACTCAGAAAGTGTAATAGAAAAGGATCGCGTTCATGTTTATTAACAAGATGTATGACGTCACAAAATGGCTGATAGCGTTTTGCGGAAGTTAAAGACATAGACAAAATAAATAATGTTCATATTGAGTTTATACAAAAATATTCAAGGTTAATGAATATAAATTATTATATTGAGGTTCCATATTATGACAAATAATTTTAGAAATAAACATCACTGTAACATAATTTCATATGGGTCAACTAGCCTATTACTGCAATATGTAATTTAAAATGTACTCTAAATTTATTATAAACCAAATGTGTCAAAACCCTCTCCCTAAATATTCTGGCATTACCTTATTTATTTTTTTAAATTTTGTCCAAATATTAACGAGCAAAACAAAAGCAAAACTGCTCTATTGGACAAGTTGTTTTCAAGTTAGACGCGTACATACAATTCATTTTTATTTATATAAATAGATGTAAAGGTTAAATCAGTATAGTCGGTATAATAATTAGAATGTTTTTTTTAGCTCAACCACCTAAACTTCGTACGTATTTCTGCGTCCAATGGGTGTTGAGCTACGTGTCGCTGGTGGTATCTTCGAACACCGTTAAGTTAGCGTCCAAGATCGACGACATCATATGTACAATTGACATGCAACCACACTACAATCAGATAAAAGTTAAAGTGTCGTCAGCATATGTAAAGTATTATGAAATGTAAGTAGAACATTCAATTTTCCTTTTTTTCCGCTTTAGAAGTAAATATTAGCTGTTCATGTACTTTAATCGTCGCCAATTTTCCAAAATTAAACTTACCTAACATACAAACCTATTCTTTTAATGTGCTGATTCCAATAGGAATCGGACTAGTCGTTTTCTAGTAATGGGCAGAAAAACATTTGTTGCAATTGATTATTATTTATATACGTTGGCAATGGCAATGTGCCATTGTAGTTCTTTTGTAATGCATCAGCAATACAAAATGTATCGGTATTTAATTACTAACGTTTTTTTTTGTATTATACAGGAAAGATGAGGAGTGGGTCCCAGGACCTCTCGGCGGTCGCGTGCTTGAGGCGAAAGAACCCACAAATACCAAAAAAGATAATAACTTTTTTACTGTTACTGTCACACAGGCAGAGTGAGTTCATTTTACAATATTGTCATATTTACATTCATGCAAGGTTATGCTAGATTTCCGGGCCTTTATTTTTCAATTTTGAAATATCATTCTACTGTCTATTTTAAGTTTGATACTGAATGTAGTCAATCAATATAAAACCTATTCTAAAATAGTTACAAACCAAAATAGAAGCATCCAGGGCCCCGAGTCTACTATCGTAATGGCGTGTCCATGAACTGTCAATGACAGTTCAATGGTCGGTATTATTCCCATTTGGTAATCTACTAATCCAAATGACGTCATATTTGTGTCATTATGACGCCACGATGACATTAGTGTAGTTGAATATAATAACAAATGATACATTTATGAGTTTTGAAATCGCCTGAATAAACATTACAATCTCCCTAACCATCTCCCCTGCTACTTCTGTTGCCGGCCTGTTACTGCGGTAGCAACACCGACTGCCATTCCAGCGCCGACACCATAGTGAGATTAGTAGATTACCGTTTGTGGCATTATGATATTATCATGATGGCACTACGGTGGCACAATACTTAAACAAATAGCAGACTCGGCCCCCAGTTATAATGCAAATATATAGCTTGGCAAAAAAGTCGTGAAAATAATAAGGGCACTATCGTTCATGTGGCAACCCTATATACTGCAACAAAAACAATCTTGATACTTTTAACATAATATTTAAGCTATAAGAATTGATTTTTGACGGTTATTCATTCTGACGGCCTCCTTACCCCTTAATCAAATATTATTATCGTCAGAACCCCTGGACCAAGTGTGATATTTTATGTTTGGAAACTATCTAATTTCAGTACCTTTTTGATACTATTTGATACCTTAATTAAATAATTTAGTACCTCTATGAATAGTGAAAAAACATAAAAAGAAAGTGGCCAGACATTCTGATGTCAGGTTGTCTGGACCACATTTTTTTTAAATAGTTAGATACAGTATAACTTAATAATTTCTTTGTAAATATTTAGTACCTTTTTAGTACCTTTCCATACTTTTTTCACAAAACTTTAATCGTTCCAGAAAAAAAATTACAGAGGTATGAAAATTTTATAGGAACAAAATTTATTTGCAGCATACATAATATACTACTGGTAGAACTGGATGAAGATAACTCAGGGTGGGGTTCGTTGGTGAGTTTTGGGAGAGGCCTATGTCCAACTATGAACACTGTACAGGATGATGATCATATTTAAATTATGCAGTTTGGAATATACAGGGTGTTAGTGTAAACACCGTTATCCTTGAAACCAGTGGTTTGGTTTCAATTACAGAACGCAAATTCAATGAAAAAAAAAACGTTCTTTTTATCCAAAATTTAAAAAAAAATCTGTCCGACACCGTCCGTAAATTCATGGATACTATGCGCCCGAGTTACGTAATCACTGTAAAGGGCGCTGACCTGCTGCACTGGCCGTCCGTTTTAACTACCTACATAAGTTTTAACTACCTACATTTCAATAAAAACACAATATTACATATAACCTGTGATGTAACTTTCCCTTCATACTTTTCCTGACTGGACAGGCAAAAATACCTACCTTGTGTTGCGTGACGAGTCCAAATGTAAGTTAGATTTAACAACAAAGAAAAAAAAACAAACGACTGGGTAGGTATTTTAGGCGTATTTAAAAGTTAATCACATTTTTGCCGGCACGGTGAACTAACCTAAACTCGTGTAGGTACGTAACCTTGGAGTAGCCGCCACCATCGTTTCTCGGTTTGGCACAGGTTGTCCAGGGAATAACTCTGCGTACATTCTTCGAGCCTCGTTCAGGTTATCACCAGCCGCGGCATATGCCCGAACCATATCGGTCTACTGTACGTTTGTGTACGACATAATCACGGTCACGATAACGGTGTTTACACTAACACCCTGTATATTCCAAACTGCATAATTTAAATATGATCATCATCCTGTACAGTGTTCATAGTTGGACATAGGCCTCTCCCAAAACTCACCAACGATCCCCACCCTGAGTTATCTTCATCCAGTTCTACCAGTAGTATATTATGTATGCTGCAAATAAATTTTGTACATATAAAATTTTCATACCTCTCTAATTTTTTTTCTGAAACGATTAAAGTTTTGTGAAAAAAGTATTTAAAGGTACTAAAAAGGTACTAAATATTTACAAATAAATTATTAAGTTATACTGTATCTAACTATTTAAAAAAAATGTGGTCCAGACAACCTGACGTCAGAATGTCTTGCCACTTTCTTTTCATGTTTTTCACTATTCATGGAGGTACTAAATAATTTAATTAAGGTACCAAATAGTATCAAAAAGGTACTGAAATTAGATAGTTTCCAAACATAAAATATCACACTTGGTCCAGGGGTTCTGACGATAACCAAATATTATTCACGTTGAATTGACAAATAATACTATTATAGTAATATAATACTAATTTACTCTACTGTTTTGAGGAACTTTACTCATCCTAATATTTTTGCATATAGAAACAAACGAGACATATTTACACCCAGATTACATTTTAATATCCATAAAATTTAATCCGATAACAATAAAAAAGGAATCAGAAAAGATTTTGATTGCTTTTATTATAATTAAAATTTTAATCGGAATCTCGATTGTTTTCGTCCAGATACCATGATTCACTACTGCTGTCATCTTGAAGATTTATAATCTTCAATAACTTCATTATATGTTCGCATCAATTTCGCCAGACATTAAGATATCTGATTTTACCTTCTAGAAGAATTCGCCTTACGGTAATAACGGATTTACCTAAAAACGAATAATACATATAATTGTTTATAAATTAATATGTTAATTGCCATATCAAGTAACAAAAAAATTTACTTTAAAATATTCATTATTATTATGCATTCGCGCTATAGCTACAAATTCCCTTTTTGAAAATGTAATATCATATTCACGAATACGTTTTTCAATTAAAATAATCACTTTTGACCCGTTTATTTGATATATATTTAAATGAACAAAATATTGACGTATTATTGTATAAAAACATATTTTACCAGTAATTTCAGTATCTTTTCTATAAATATCGTTGAGATTAGACAACACTTTTTCGGCTTCGCAATTCACGACGCTCTACAATCCGCATCAAATGCCTTAGGCAAATGGTTCAGAAAGTTGAGAATCAAAGTCAATACGAAAAAGAGTGCCGCTGTATTCTTCTCGAGATTCAGTCCTCCAGTCATCTTACCGATCAAGATGTTCGGCGAACCAATCTCTTGGGAACGGCAAGCCAAGTACTTAGGCGTAATCCTTCACCGAAAGCTAAACTTTAGAGCGCATGTAGAAACCGTTCGTGCACGGGCTTCACTTACGCTCAGTCGACTACACTGTCTTTTAAATTCACGCAGTAAACTATCACTTGACAACAAGGTTAGGATTTATACCACGTGTATACGGCCGATTATGACGTACGCGATCACCGTATTCGCTCATACAGCGTCTAGCAGTTTGTACCGCTTAAAAACTGTCCAAAGTAGATTCACTCGACGTGCCACCGGGGCACCGTGGTTCATTCGTAATCGCAACTTGCATTCTGATCTCCAACTGCCATCCATCAAGCAGTGGATGAAAGAGGCGTCGGAACGCTTCTTCGAATCCGCGGCTCAACACCCAAACCCGTTGGTTGTTGCAGAATCCGACTACAGGCCTTTGCCTACAAAGCGTCGTAAACACCGTCGGCCTAGGGGCGTCTTAGACGACCCGGACGACGAGACCACAACTTACCAACTAGCAGTACAGAGACTGCAAGAAACTAGCACCACTACACAGATACTACTCTATCCGACCCGCCGGAGAAGAGTGCGCCCGCGAACGCGACGCGTCCTCCCTCGCCCTCCCGACCCTTAGTTTGCTAAGAACCTTCCAATGCCCTCGTAGACCCGAAGTCCGAGAGGACTGTGAAGTAGAGCGACAGTTGCACAAAACTCCCCTAAAGAAACTAAAAGCCATAATCCCTCAATCTCCCCGTCAGTGACCGCCCTGAGCCGAGGTCCAAGTCCCACAGGTCTTGCGCAGGTTGCTTAGTTTGTAGTGTTTAAACCATTATCTAGGCTAGAGCTCTGCTCCCGGTGAAGTAGCAAAAGCCTCAGGGCTAACTAAAGAGGCACGTCCGAAAAAAAAAATGTTCGGCTTCTTGTTTTGCCGAAGATTGTTTATAAACTTTAAAAATGATCTCTCTATTGCCACTGCGGATTACAATATTACTCATAATTTTTAGTAGACGCGGGTCTCAATCGCGGTACAAATTTAAGGCAAATAATTACCTTTTTTATAATCCGACGTTTCGACATGGGTTACACCAGTCGTGGTCACGGATAGACTGATGAGTGTCAGCAACGGCGTCTTCGAACAGGGCGGGTTTCGGCAACTACCCCCACTTGGTCGTAATAATTTTTATTTTTGTTAACTCCGGAACTGTCAGTAGTTCGACACACCACACTCACAACGTCAGCACCCGTGGGAACTATATTGGTGTCGCGACGATTACATTTGGCGATTACAGGATTCCAAGCCGTTGATAACCGGTATCCATCTTCCCGGTTGAAATTGGAATATTTTTTTATTTCAACCGCTTCACGTACTATTTTCGAGTAATAGTGACGATCGGTGGAGAGGACTTGTGGTTGATGTAAATTGGCTATCCAATGCCTGGCTCCTGTATCAACGACATGCTAAGTACCTCCTGAACATGTTAACAACTTAAGCGAATCGGATATAGAGGAACTATAGATTACACAAAGAGGAGGGAAAGAAAACCGGATGTAAGCAGAGCACCAGCCTTCTTACCGTATGTTAGAGGAGTAACGGATAAAGTTGGAACAGTACTACGAAAATACTCCATCAAGACTGTATACAGTCCGCCCTCTAAAATTACTAACCATCTGCGTACACCGAAGGACATCACTCCTCTTCAAACACCGGGTGTATATAGATTTGAATGCAATTGTGGCAGGTCCTATATTGGTCAAACGAAAAGATCCATCGCGGAAAGGACGAAGGAACACATTGCGGCAGTGAAAAACCGACAGCTAAACAAATCGGCCATCGCTGAGCATGTCGTTGATACAGGAGCCAGGCATTGGATAGCCAATTTACATCAACCACAAGTCCTCTCCACCGATCGTCACTATTACTCGAGAATAGTACGTGAAGCGGTTGAAATCAAAAAATATTCCAATTTCAACCGGGAAGATGGATACCGGTTATCAACGGCTTGGAATCCTGTAATCGCCAAATGTAATCGTCGCGACACCAATATAGTTCCCACGGGTGCTGACATTGTGAGTGTGGTGTGTCGAACTACCGACAGTTCCGGAGTTAACAAAAATAAAAATTATTACGACCAAGTGGGGGTAGTTGCCGAAACCCGCCCTGTTCGAAGACGCCGTTGCTGACACTCATCAGTCTATCCGTGACCACGACTGGTGTAACCCATGTCGAAACGTCGGATTATTAAAAAGGTAATTATTTGCCTTAAATTTGTACCGCGATTGAGACCCGCGTCTACTAAAAATTATGTGTACAAATCGCGAAAGTTTAAAAACATTTAATATTACTCATTTCACAGCAAATCAACATAACCATAATAACACAAAAAAATCCAATATAAGACTTATATTGCCAACCACTGACAAGCTTTGTCACATTTTGTTGACAACTGACAGAACGAATGTTACCAGCAAAAATATTTTTTAGTTCCGTTTCATGACTTTTTTGCCAAGCTATAAATACATACTACAAGTGTTATTAATAGCTGTATATTTATCTGTCTAGGATAACGGAACTTCCGTCAAGCTGGAAAGAAGAGCTACACCCTAAGGTACTTGAGCAGGTATTGCGTTTATAAAAAATATATAATAATATATCAATGTTAACTGGCCGATACAGCCGTTAACTTACACAACTGAACTTTCGGTACAAAAATGTAGTAGTAGTTTGTAATGCTTATGAATTTGAACGAGGAATGGTACTGTGACAGTTGATATGTAGGAAATTACACTAAAATTGTAAACAATAATTAAAACTTGCTTGTAAGGTATATCACTGTAAGTATAAAGTTTAATTTCGTATAACAATAATGGCAATAACAGCAATAGTGATCACAGTACCATTCCTCCGTTAGTTTCATAGCAAACTAAGGGTCAAAATTCTCACAATAGCTCAGTAGATCGGCCTTGGCCGAAAAGCATGTAAAGTACTCTACTTTTTCTACGACAGTTAACAAAATTTCCCTAAAAAAAATGTAAAAGTGATCTTTTCGCAATCCGACGGGATCTTCTGCGATTGCCATGAACCGAGGTCCAAGCCCTATAGCTTATTAAAAGGAGGAATGTTATTAAATACACTATTCTTTTTGTTACTTAGATAGAAGTAATATGGGAGGTATACGTGAAGCTGGCACCATTGGAAGCAGTCCTTCACCCACAAGTTATAAAGAGTATCGCTAAGTTCAACAGTGAAATAGCGATGAATGCTTTTTGTTCGCTGGAAACTGTAAATACGCCAAGGTAATTATTGCAAATACATCAGACTTTTTTCTTGTTTTTAACTCGGTTATTTCAAATCATGTTCCAATTATTTACTAATAGCTTAATTTTTGTAATAATTAAGGTAAGAAGGAATAATACGTTTTTTTATTTAATTTAATTCGAATGCACAATATTCCAAAACTACAACTATAGATGATTATCTAATTACAAATAAATAACTAATATACTTTTAAATAAAGCAATAACTTAGTTACATGTGACACAAGCTCTCTTAAAAGAAAGTTAGGTTTGTCTAGCTTACTGCAAGGGTATGATAGATATACTTGCTTTTAAATATTGAGTCCCTTTTGAAACAAGATTGTATAATAAAATTTCCGTTTCAATCATAGATTGGTTGTATTAATATTTTATGTTGAAACATAATGCTAGTTTTTTTTTAAAACTGGCATGCTATCTGCACTTATTTATTATTTTGGTACCTATTCAAATATATACGTTTAATTGTTATAGTACCAACCCTATTTTCTACTCTGTTGCATTCTAATTAAGTTCAAAACCAATACTACCTACCTGCTGAGTGTTAATGTATTCAGTTCATCAAATTTATGTTTTTTATTCAGCGTGGAGGCCACAGTCTGGCCGTTTTTCTACTTAAGTGGAGGTGGGCTGCGGTTATTAGTTACTGGAAAAGATCATAAGAATGACGGATCTGACGATACCTTTATTTTCACTGTGAGTACTGGTCCTTTCATGTGACCATTCTTAGATTCTTAAGACAATCGCTCACTTTTCTAATGAATTTAAGTATTACATTAATTATGAGTAGGGTTGCCACCCGTACTATATTATATAGTATCGTACTATATTTCAGTCAAATGAACTATAAATTATATAAAAATAATATAGTACAAAAAGTAAAATTCTTTTTGCTAAATTAAAATTTACCCAATTTTTTTCCATATTTAGCAACTTTTTGTAAAAAGTACTATTAAAACAAAATAAACTCTAGTTTCGTTGATATTAGTATTAGCTATTTTTATTGTTAATGAGTTGATTCTATATTTGAAAATATATAAGATATTCTACCTTCGCAAAAAGATAAGTAATTATAAATATTTTTGTGCCTTTACTATTTGTTTGTTTTTCAGATGGGTAAAGTGAATGTCAATCCACATCCGGAAAATCCCATATGCAGGTGAGTTATTCCTTTTATTTAATTTATATCTAAATTAGCGCATGGAATTCATTAGTTTCTAAGCCTATCGCGAAAAGACAAACAAAATACTTCATATATAAATAAATGGTAAATAACCATTTATATATAAACTATCTACAAACATAAATTTCTTTTGCTTTACTCAAGTATAGGTATATCTTCATAACTAATAAAATTGTTATTTAAAATGTTTGTGTTGCAGACGATCAATAACTGCGGAAAACAACTGGTCTACTCCCGAAAGCGGTTATGAGGGCAGACAGTACGAGGCCAACTTCAAAACTATAAGCCTCCATTCCGCTAACTTGAATGAATTGATTCAAGAGGTATTATTAATTTACTGCTGCTTACTATAGAGATTTTAAACATATACAGATTCCCCACAATAAAATTATATGCTTTATTAATTTTTATTATTATTTTTATACTGCTAATGCTATTTTGCAGGTTACTGAAATCATAGCATGACCAATTTCGCTAAGGGCACAACTTAAATCGACAAGCCATATGAGAACAGCCCTTTTCAGAAATGCATAATCAATACTCAGTCCAAAAAGGGAAGATTATTGACATGACTAAATGACTTTACATAATGATATTTTTAGGAGAATGGTGATGCATATCTGCCGGGCACGACGGGTGAGAACCCGGCATTCAAGTGGAGTCAGAAAGATTCTTACGCGAGCTCGTCATCTTTAACACCCATTCTACACCCGTATGTATTGATTAATCTATTATAAAATATCCTTGTTTCTTTATGTAGTTACTTTGTTGATTACGGTCAAGGTTTCCTTGCCTGGTGAAGTAACAAATGTCTCGTGGCTAACTGCTCATATACGTCCGGAAAACACAACTTTATTCGTTTCGGGGCAATAATAGATGTGATTCACAATATAAGTATACGGAGTCTCAAAGGGTAACTTATATTAACCGAACCTCAAGAAATTTAAAGGAGAATACTATTTATTTATTAATATATGTACTGTTAATATTCGTACTTTTTCATTATCATCATACATTCAAGTAATACAAAAATATACAGAGCGATTGCGGTCAGCTACCACACCAAATACAAGACTCGCGTTACTCTTGAAATTTTACTAGGTATCTTACGTACAAGTTACGTAAAACTAATCTAAACAATAGTTTTACTGTAACATTAACAAAATCACCGAAATTTAGTTCAATGTAAATTTATTTTCAGTGTCGACGTATGCTGTGTGTACGCCCCGCCTCTAGTGACGGGTCAGTCTTTGAAGTGCGGTCCAGCGTTTGAGTTCAACCTGGTGTCTGACTGCTTCATCGAGTTCAGCCCAGAACTAATCACTTTGATGCTTAACGTGGCACAGGAGTTCATTGCGAGCACGTCGGTTATGTATGTTGTCACACTTATTGTATAATAACGAGTAAATATTTCCGCATACAATTTTTTTTATTTTATTTGAATAATAAGGGGTATGTCGGGATATAAATTTTAAATTGAAATTAGTATTCGGAGTGATTCTTTTTATATTAAATTAGAGGCATAAGAAACTCGATCACGACTTTCTAATACATTAGTCATAATGTATCCATGCAATCGCATGTCATACTTATATCACACCATCAATCCCAACTATAGTATAACAATCACCGACTTGATAATAGTTCGAACACTTGGATTCTTGTACTTTACGGTATATATGATGATCACATTTGGTATTGTGTTTGTGTCTGAAATGTGTCTTTCGAACTTGACTAATGAATTCATATCGATTTTTGTTCAGTGACTTTTATAAAATCAGAAGACGTATGGCGGGCGATACAGACGATTTGGTGTGTCCATACCCGTCTATTGTGATGGAGAATGAATCCAAAGAAGTGGACCAACCGTGCGATGAACAAGCCGCTTCGGCTGCACAAGGTATTGAATGTTTATATTCTTATGTTACATGCTCATGGTCCACCCAAATAATGACAATTGTTTTGGCATAATATAGACAGAAAAAGTATTTAGCTCAACTATGTCAATAAATTAAACAATTAATTTCATTATAAATAATTTGAATTACAATATATAAATAAATAAATATTAACAAAAAACATAACAAGTTATTTAAGACTTATGATAGATACTTCCGTAAGTAAAAAAATGATTTCCATTTCATTTTTATGGCAAAATTGTTTGGTATAAATAAATCCTACTGTCACTACAGGTGAAATTGTCGTTTTTGTGTTTAATAAAAATTAGAAAGTTAGTTTTACTACTTATAACAAAAATACTTGATAGTGTTTATTATTATATACTTTTGTTGTTTACTATATTTTTCGTTTTATAGTCATTTTAACCTTATTTTAGCAGCTTTCGACGTGGGCTGCAGTAACATGTGCGACTCAGGCGTCGAAACTATAGGTTCTGCCTCTTCTATCAAAACTGAATTGCCTAAGAAAAAGGTCTCCGTTAGTTTTATACAGGATATGTAAGTTTTTAATTTATTTACTGTATTTTTTAATGGGTTTTATGATTTACAGATACATTACAGATTATCTGTACTAATAAAAACTATAAGTAAATAGGTAAAGTTTGTGAGTGTAGGATTATCTCCAGTTACTATTCCGAGCTATCCAGACCTAACATGGGTTATACTTAAAGACGTGGTTTTGACGGGAACATATTATTATGTATGTGAATTACTGTAGAAAAACGCTATCTATTTGATTAATATTTTGCTTTTTGTATACGTAACAAAAGGCAAATGTTTTTTTGAGGATGTTTTTGACGGGTGACACCGGGCACCGAATGTTCCTTTATAAATCAATTTGTCTCCCTTTAGTCTTTCTTAAAACCTCTCACCCAAAATATTCATCATCATCATCATCATCCCGTTTAACGTCCATTGCAAAAAATAGCCCACCTTCCCAAAGGGAGGGTATTTGCTATTCACCTCGCTTGGCAGGCTGGTTGGTGACCGCAGTTTTATTTTGTAACAGTCGGGACCAATGGCTTCAGGCACTGAGGGTAGTCTCAACGAGCCAGACCCGGAAAGTAATCTTAGAATTTACATAAATATTTCTTGTCCGGTGTGGGGATCGAACCCACGACTTCCGAGACATAAAGCGATACCTACATATACCGCTACGCCACGGAGCGCAAAATATAACGAATAAACTATTAGCAGACACAATTTTTTGTGGTTACACCTACTTATAATATGATGCTCAGGTATGTTATCACTATGTTTTATAAAACAAACCCGCAAACTGCTCGGTCGCTCTTTATGAACGCGAAAACTGATTAACGGCCGAAAATAAAAAAAATACTAATATCTTTTATCGTTCAAATTTGTTTGTCAAACTTCACAATTTCATAAAATAATATCTTATACCTTAAATCAAGGGTCTCCAAACTACGGCCTGCGGGCCGAATCCGGCCCGCCAGTGTCATCAAACTGGCCCGCGACAGCCAATGCCTTATTGTTGTTACTATTGTTAGAAATACGACAATAGATAAGGGCAGATTGTTTTAAATCTGTTTTGGCCCTTGATGCATACTTAAAATATCATTATGGCCCTAAGGCTTCAAAGTATGAAGACCTCTGCCTTAGATCAAATCAAACCCAACTTTGTTAAAAGAAACTGAAGACGTCAATCAATATTTTCACAATGATGTCATGCATGTTTTGTTGATTGTTTAGAGACTGCTTAAATTGATATTTTCAGAGATGATCCTTCCGATTATTTGGAAGTATTCGTGACGATGGGCGTGGTTGAACTGTCGCTCTATGTGGCGGACAGTGATGATCCGCAAGTCGTAGTATTGCGCCCGCATGATTCCGTCAAACCTGAAACCATACAGAAGCCAAAGGCCCAACCCGTGAGTGGAATATTGCTTTCATAAATTAACAACACCTAACATTTTCATATACTTTAGATGTTTATAATAGCTTAAAAGCCTCATGTGGTAAAGGCTGAAAATGTTGTCATTTATAAAACGACCAATCAGAGCAGAGTATGTCACACGTGTCTCGATTGAGGTCTGGGATCTTGAATGTGTTGAGGTGCATAGTGATTTGATAGTGTTGGCATAAGTGTTTTGGCGGTATATTTGGAAAGAACGGCTGATCAAGTTGGATCGTTGTTTGTATTTATTTGTTGGTTAAAGATATGTTGGTGCCCTGAACTTGCTGCTCAGTCCTTAAAGTTTATTTATTTTGATAATATTGTTAACTTAATTATATTGTGCTCCCGTTCTACCCCAATGACACCCACGAAGCCAATGATATCCAATAAAGATGTCGATAGTAATGTTTTTCTCCGACATAATATCAAATGGTAAAAATCATTCGAACGATTAGAATTTAAAAATTTAAAAAATGTTTCTAATGTATATATGCTACGGCTAATAGGCGAAGTGCGGCTACACCTAGTTTTAGCCGGCTACAACTAGGTGCAGTCGGCCGCATGCGTTTATAAGTCCCTGTTCGACTCCATTGGTTTAGGTTTAGGTTATTTTTTTTTTAACCACCCCAACACCTTTTTGTCCCTTGCATAGGTATTGTTTAATTTAGAGTTAACTTAGAGGAACTTATAGGAACTTATTAAGGTTGACCTAAGTTTAACCGCAAGTTGTCGGCTGCACCTAGTTGTAGCCGACTAAAACTAGGTGTAGCCGCACTTCGGCTATTAGCCGTAACATATATATAGCAAAATGAGCTCTAGTGCCATGCCATACAATTTAATCTAGGTTATACGAACGGGCGCCCAAAGGACGGAAATACGGATTAGAAGACATTTTAGAAAAAATATAGATATAGATAGATCTATTTCTATACTTTTTCTTTCTTTTATACTAAAAAATAAATCATTTCGCGGTATATGAATATTAGGAACGACAAAAAAATCACATTGTTTGTAGTGTGTCAAATTTTATCTCAATTCGTTTGCTAGATTTCGCGTGATAAAATACCTAACACCGTATCGTGCGTGTATGTGATTTCAAATTTTATGTACATGTCGGACTGTTATACACACTTTTTAATGGAAGTGTTACCTCATGGAATTCATGGAGGTATTTAACTAACTTAACATCTTAACTTCAGCTTACTTACTTGAATATAAATTTAAAATTCAGTTGCATGATGTTAACTACAGCCAACAAACTAAAATGCTTGTGTTACGAGTGGGTTCACGTCGGTAGTGCAACGGGTAGGGATCCAACCGGCTGACCGCAAGATCACAAGTCCAACGCCCTAGCCATTGGGCTACGGCCGCTTGTAAATGATAATTATATATCCTTCTACATGTACAGAAATACGAAGTAACTCGGAGTCCGTCTAAAGAGGAGCATTTGAGTAGTAATGAGAAGACGTCATATGTGTCTGCTTCAAGAAGCCTGTCTGAAAACGTTCGCGACGCTGACATGGCAGCCATCAAGTTGGAGACCATTGTAAGTGTCCATCCAAAACAGAAGTCCGATGCTATCCACCAATTTAAAATAAAATAATTTAAGAATAATGGCATGCAACTCCCTGTGCCCCCATTTCTAGCGTTCGGTGAAGTACCCGGTTGGTTTTGATAGTTAGACCTCTCCTCGATGAATGATTAGCATAAATATTAGCATAATTTATAGAAGATATAATCAATTAATCATTTCGCAGCGAAGTAGAATCTAATTTTTTGTGTATTTACAGCCTGCGCAGGCGAGACGGTTTGAAGGCAACATTCCTCTAGTCCACTTCTCTATGTGCCAGCCAAATCTTTACTATTCTAGGAGAAAAACACAACAAACCTTACAGGTAACCGTCCATATTTCAGTGCCAATTTTATCTGAATTTTTTAATTCATCAATTCAATTAAAATGCAATATATAATGTTGAAGATGAGTTATAATTAGTCTCAACTAAAGGATCTGCTTAAGTTTAAACTTATTATAACCCATCTTAAATAAGTCGCATCTATCGCAAGTACTTCTTGGTTCCATTCTCTAAAGCCAACATTAATAATAGTTATGGCCAATGCTTAAGCAAAATGATATTGATTAACTTTATTGATGGAATCATCTTCCTTTATAAGTTAGGTAAAGACAAACTGATCACTTAAAACACATAGTAGGTGTTTTAAGTGAAATCAGTTTGGCTTTCACTCTTAAAGGTTTTGGTCAACTTGATCACCTTAACATTTGTGGATACTTTCAGTTGTCTCTATTCAACGTATGGGTAGGGCTCGGATTGGGACCACAAGATCCTCGCTGGCACCAGGTCCTCTTGACCACGGCTAAGGGAGAAGTCGACCTTCATACCGATATAGCACCGGCTTTAGCTACCATGAAGCTCACAGTGCCATATTCCAGTAAGTATAAATCTATATAATTAAAAATGATTGGTTAAAGTGCTTATGAGCGGAAAAGAGAAAGACAGGCCTGATTTGATGAATTGATTTCTTTGTTGTTCTATGTAACTGGCAGGGCAATGTCTTAAAGTGGCTTTTTAATACACGGAGTAAAAAAATGAAAGAGGGTGACGACAGGCACATTTCGCCAGAATTCAATATTTTAAATAAGATATTTCTGCAATAGAAGATTTATGCCGTTGTCGTTCAGTAGAAGTGTATTTGATACACTTTCAACATCAGCTTTAATAACGTACATAGCATAGGCCCTTAAAGGGGTTTGGCCCTGAGTGTGCTGACTTTGGCACCGTTCCTTTGAGCCTATGCTCAGCAATGAATATATACAGGAGCATAACGACTATTTATAAATAATTTCTTTATTGATCTGTCCCATTTCTCTGCGTTTTTTTTTACAAGAATATACCTTATTATTTATAATTTTAAATTTATAGATAACAGATATCTAGGATCAAGTACTAGCGGCAGTCCCCGAGGCTCCCTACAGCTTGACGTGGAGCGGCCCGTTCAAGCTCAAGTATGTGCTGAGAGACTTAAGCGCATTAAAGCGATTGCAAGTTTGGTAAGCCGATATTACTATCTACATTTTATTCCCACCAAACATTAATAGATATTGAATATTATTTGTTGAGAAGTATCTAGAAACGGCTTGAAGATAGGATTTATGCTAATTGAATTCCGACACAACATCTGTGACGGTATGTGGAAATGTGAATCCGTATATATTATAATAGCATACGCCATGTTTTCAGCTAACAAAGCGAATCAGAACTGCTACCTATCAACCAGTTGCTTCTACTTCCACTGAGACAGACGATCCTTCGCCTACTACTCCAATGCTGTACAATTTCCGCAAACGATTACGTAAGTTTATTATACCGCTAAAATCTATTATTATGGTCTCCCTTAAAATAGACGTTAATCTATTTACGAGGTATTGTCAGCTTACGGTATATTATTACTCTTAGGTTAAGCACTCAGTGATATAAATAGAGTAGATTTAGAGTTCCATTTATTGTACGTACGACAGAATGCGGGTGAAAAACCACGCGGAAGCTAGTTGGATATATTTTTACCCTTTTCAATATATGCACTTCATGTAACTCACACTATTTCATTTAGAAAAAGAAAAGTATACTCTAATTTTATAATTAACTAGCTTCCCGTGCGCGGTTTCACCTGCGTAACTCCCGTTCCCGTGGGAACTTCATAATTAAATATAGAATATATTAATCAGTGATAATGAAGCATAGAATTTTTAAAATCGGTCCAGTTCTTTTTGAGCCAATTCGCTACAAACATTATTACATACATATCTTTCCTCATTATAATATTTTATAATTAATTAATAAATATGTTAGTAATTGTAAACTTTTTGTCATGAGAAATTAATCTAATCATTTATTTATAATTTTTCAGTGTCAGACGGCATAGAAACCGTGACTATAATCTTGGGTCAAATTAGCGTATACGGGGCCGAAGGGACCGTAGGATGGGAGTCTGTGACATTAGCGATTTCCACCGGGCAACGACCAGACCGCATCGCTGTACGGTGTCTGGTCACCGCACTGGTCATTGGTGCGGGGCCGGAGGGGAGTGAACGACATATACTGTTGATGCCTGTGACTATGGGGTAACGTCAATAATTATTTTCTTAATATATAATTATTAGTATTTTTACGTGTTTTACAAATTATGACAAATTCTATTTTACACTTGAATTTTTGATCAACGAATTTTTCTTTTAACCTTTTTGGATTTAAGTAAATTTTAATTCCTTTTTAATCATTTACGTAAAATTCTTATGAAGATGGCCTATAATGACAACAGTATACGACACCAACCAATTGTTTGGCAGAGGGATAATACAAGCCCGGTGGGAAGCGTGGCGTCGTGCCGAAGGCGGTCCATATGCTCTAGAACCTTCAGTACGAGTGTGTCTGGACTTGGACTCTGTCGTCTTTGACATTCGCCCTACAGACATGGCAGCTGCCTACAGAATTAGAGACACAGTCCTGCAATTATTGGAGGAAGAAAAGGATGATAAGGACGTATGTATAAACAGTAACCTAAGTAAACCTTTGGTAAAGCATTATTAATAAAAACTGTAATACATTAGTATTTTTTTATTGAATTTTTATAATTAAAGGAAATGTTCCAGAAATATCTGATGATTTGGAGATGATGACTTTCATTATTGTCAAACTATTATATAGTACCACATTTTAATACTATGCTTTATTCGTCTGGCTAGATATTTCGGGAACATTTACTTTAATCATAAAAAAAACAGTTTTTTTTTAAATTGTAAAATGTTTTCTAAAAATATGTAGAGTAGTATTTTTAACATTTTGACGTAATATTTGTATTATCAGATACCTCCGTCGACGAGTACTTCATCGACAAGCACTGGCCCACAATCGTCGGATCAGCCCTGCGACTTTGATTACAGTGACAATTACTACAAAGATGATTTGAGGTACGGACTCGCACATATACCCACAATAAAGTAATATTAAGTTGTATTGAAATGGGATAGAGGCGCGCTGACAACAATACACAAGATTTATTCATAAAACCATAGATATCATGGTAGCAGGTTATTTAGCTTAATCGTTAATATAGTATCATTATTTTTGAGAATAGTACGAATTGCGCGCGTGTCGTTACAAGTATAATCGTTTTCTGGAGTAGCAGGGGAATTAGTTTTATTTTTAATTTTCTTTTTCGTTTAAGAGTCACGACAGAGAAATTCGGTTATTTATATTATGAATAATTGTCAAAAAAAAATCGTAAATATACAATGATACAAACACAGAATATACAGGCTCCCAGAATAACTAGCCATATTTCACACATATACAGAAGCACAATATGATCTGTATCACAGAAGCGAAGCATTCATAACTAGCTCCAAACTACTCTTTCGCAGAGTATCGAATCTATTGTTAATGGAATAATAGTTATGTTAGGCCTATACAGTTTATTTAATGACATATCATTATATAAATTTATGGTATATCAATGAGTTCAAGAAGAAACAAGTTAAAAACGATTACTGGCCTTCAGGCCTTCAGTAACAAATATTCCACTAATAAATATAGTCTTGCTTGGTAAAGATTTATTACCTTTTTTATATCAGCTATCAGCTTTGATTAATAATGTAATAAAAATTGAAATGTTAACAATACTCAGAAGCGGCGCTTTCAAGTTAGAGTCCGGCGATCAAATACCTATGGCGTACCAGGTGGTGATGGGTGACAGCATGATAGCCTGGCGTTATCCTCACCCTCGAGCCATCACTAGAGTTATCGCATTCCCATTACCTGATCAGGTAAAGAAAATATTAACTCACACATCAGTAACTTGTGTTGTAATTTCTTATTTACACAACTGTACAGACTGTCTATTTTGATTTAGTAATATAACAGTTCTAAAATTTACAAAATAAAAAGAAGCAAAATCTATCAAGTCTTTTTTAGTTAATATGCGTGAACAGACATTTTAGAATTATATTATTTCTCGCTCTTCTTTATTTTATATTAATATATGCGAGTTTATTAAATAAAGAAGGTACAATCTTTATTTAATAAACTCGCATATATTAATATTAAATAAAGAAGAGCTATTTAAAATGGTTTGGGCGCAGAACGTCAGAAACTCAAAATGTCAGATTAGCGAATTGTCAGAAACGCGTAATGACAGATTCGCGTAATGACAGATCAATCTCGGATTAAATAAAAATCATCAAATAATGAATATTAACAAAATTCTTTATTATAAGTATGGTTTCAATTAACATTATTCAAATAATCAAATCAACAATAAAATATGGTAAGGGACGTCTCTCTCCCTTTAAAAAAATCATAATCGTCCATACATTATGACTTAATTAACCTTGCGAAAATAGTTTTTTTAATAAATTGTTTTGGAGTAATTTTATCTTGTTTTAATAATTCAGTGTTTTTTATTAAAAGCAATGTCAGAATTACGTCGATTTTTTTTGCAGAATTACAGTAATTTTATTACACTTTATTACACTAAATCACTATTCTTTTATAAATTTTTGTACAAAATGACATACTTGGGAACTAACCTACTTAGGAATACTTTAGCCGTAGTAACAAAAACAACTTCGATTCCTGCTACGTTGATGTCGTTCGCGTACGTCAGCGAGAAATACTGTAGCAACGTACGCGCCGCTGACGTCAGCGTTGCAGTATGGTGCTATATAGAACGCAATGTATACTGGTACGCGCGACCGACGTCAGCGTAGGAGGAATTCCAGCCTAAACCTTTAAAACTGTTGTCTAAAACAGCTGAGCAATATGCACTTTTTAATTATTTAGTTTTGTTTCGTTTCTGACGTTTTTCGCATCTGACATATTGCGAACCTGTCATTTTGCTAATCTGTCTTTTTGCGATTCTGACCATTTGAGACAAAATACTAACACCTGACAATTCGCTAATCAGACATTTTGCGTTTCTGACGTTCTGCGCCCAAACCTTATATCAAATACATGCATGTAAATAAGGAGAGAGGGCTCAACTAGCGCTTGTTTAATTGACCGCCATTGTATGTTAAATAAAAATAAAAACTGGTGAAATTACTTACCAAAAAATTGCTTTTAGGAGAAAGAAATCGAATGTGTATTAGAGCTATACTCAGCGACGTTAAACACATGGTCTCCTCACACTTATTTCTGCATACCGGTAGGAGAGCCGTGCGAGTTGCAACTTGAAGGTGAACCGCCAGGTACTGTTGAATAATATTTGATTAATGCTTTATTTGCAAGGAATTTATAACTTTATTATCATAATATGTCTATTTGAAAAATTTAATGTTTCCTTTCGATAGCAATACTGATGAAAAATCAATTATGAGCAAACGATTATATAAAATCAATGTTTGTTAACAATCAGTTATATTTACCTTTTCTTTGTTTTCTATATAAATTGATTATGACTTAAATTTCAGAAACTGTGTTTTGTTCAACATGGCGTTTCCGAGTATGTGCAGAGTCGGAACCGAGACATCAACAATTCGTATTTTCTATTAATCAATTTCGCCCGATACCGAATCCAACGGTAAATGTTTTAATATATTTATGTCTTTAAAAATATTTATTTCCTCTGACGTAGCGTATTTAACTTACCTAGAAGAAACTGACCTTAAGTTTATAATTCAGTAATATTACGCTTACGCTACCCCGTTTTACGCGAATTCGGAGATACGCGGTTTTTATTTTAAGTTTACTGCAAGAACTTTTGGAGTGTAAACTAAATATTATCATTATAACCTTAAGCCTTGAGAGGACTTTGAATCTAAAATAAAAATTATAATTTAACGTATTATTATTATTTTTAGACTCTGGTCCCGATAACACAAACATTATAATTATATGTATATTTAAAGGGAAAGTTGAACCCCGACTTACGTGAATTCGACTTACACGGCTATCGCTTAAGTCCGGGGTATTACTGTATATTGTGTGGTTTGTTTGAAAAGACTAAGAAATTAATCAACTATAAGAAATCCACTACAACACTTTGCTAAACTGGTGGATCATTGAATTAAACTATGCAAAGACTGCCAATGAATACCGTCAACCTACCTTTAAAATAGACTGGACAATTATCTCAATTGCCTACTGTACTAACTATTAGTTGTAACAACTGGTTTAATGATCTAATTATAGTAAAAAGTATTGTTTCTTGTTCTTCTTCACTAAATGACCAACAGTAAACCGCAGGAATTTTGCTAATGTCAGAGTGCTTAAGATGTTATCAAAAATGATAGGGCTCACAAAATATCACGCCACGTCTTAAAACAAAACATTTTAATTATGCTGAGTAAACAATATTTTCCCAAAAATATTAGTAGGTACTAGTGTGTCTAATTTATCGCAAAGTCATTATTATTATTATTTATTTTAAACTATAAAAATAGTGCTAATTAAAAAACCTGAAATATACACATAATATGCCAGCGGCAGGTCCTGCATCTTTCGAACCTGCATCTTAGGTTTAGCCCCTAATGCCATAACCATTCGGCCACTATGGAAACCTAACCGGTCGTCGAAATTTAACTATATCTTTTACAACACGTCTCTTAGAAGTACGTTAACGGTTCGTATCTTGTCGGTGGTCGATTTTTGTTGATGTTAAAATATGATATCGTTCATTTTTTAACACAGGGGCGAGAATATGAAGACGCTAGACGCAAACCCGCTTGCCACGTGCCAGCGGAACAATTACTAGGCGCACTGCGAGTGGACTCATACTTCGCGCCGCGACTCTACCCGCCGCGGAGGGTCACTGTCCGAGTGTCCGAGTTCGATGTGTATCTGCAGAACTCGATCTGTTATGTTACAAGGTTGGTAATGCTGTAGAACCTACAAAAAAAAAAGTGCACCTACCACATGTCTCTGCAACACCCAATGGTAAATTAGAAAAAAAATGCCTCAGGCATTAAGTCCACTGTGTACTTTCTAAGTTCTAAAGTTATAAATAAAGCATCAGCATACAAAAATATATAAGATTAAGGCAAATTGGTATAAAAAGTATGTACAAAAAAAAAGAATCGTTGGCCTGTGTTATTATAATATTAATTTATATCTATACAGCGACACAGCAGTATTAGAAGGTTACTACGTGACTAAAACGACGCAGCGCTCGCACCGCGTGCTGTGCTTGTCGGCCCGCAACTCGTGCTTGCACCTCAACTACGGCACGCCTGTCGGGATGCTGTTTGTTGCCGATACAAACTTGTCGTGAGTTCCAATCTATTATTAGTAAACACACACATACACTTAAGCACAAATGTGCCCAATTAATTTACCTGTGCACTATGTGAAAATGATCTTTATAAATTTTCTAGGACGGATGGATGGCCCCCGTAACATAGGATTTTCCTAGATCGGGGGTCATTGATCAAACTGTTAAAATTTTCGAACCTAACAGGTTGTAATGACATGTATTGTAAACAACTCGTACTACTTTGATGCCAATAAATTTATTATTATTATTATTTTTAATTCTTAGATAAATGAAAGGGGCGCTCGACTAGAAACCGCCATTGTATTTGACAAATGCGGAAAAAAATTATCCCAGCCAGTCATGGTCTGCCCGAGGAATACGTGTCGAAACTTCTTTAAAATTTTGGTTTTAATTCTAAGCAATGCCAGTATATGTAGTTAACTGTGTAAAACTAACATAATGTGGGTACAGCACCATAAGTATAATATAACATGTGTTATTAACTTAGAAAATGCAATTTTCCCTCAAATTGTCTTTTAAATACCACTTTAAAGTACAGCATTATACGAACAGGCGCCCCAACACACGTTCGAAGCAGTTTAAATGTGTAATTATTAATCCTGTTAAAATAATATTTTACTACCAAGAATAAGTTCCCTGAGTATTAACATTAACCTATAAAAAAATACGGTATTAATGAGTATTTTTCTTCTATCCTTTGGAGTTATGTCTGCTCTATTTTGTGAAGGGTTCAAATCTAAACCTCAGAATCATAAGGACGGATATACTTTATACTTTAGAAGCATTTGGTGCCAGGTTACGATGAAGGCGAAGAATGTTTCTCACATATCTATAATGGCACATCCAACCTTATGCTTCTGAGCTCAAGAAATATTATATTGATTTTCAGCGTTGACATTCTGGATAGTGCCACAGGCGCTATGGAACAGATGTTTCATGAGTTCCGAGTACAAGCTACAGTGGCCTGTGGTGACGAGCCTCGGACGCGACTCATCTCCACGGGTATACATATCGGGCTCAATCTGTGTAGGCTACACACCTTGCACAGCTTGTGGACCGACTGGAAACGGACATCACAACAAGTAATTATTTTTTACTAGTGGTCGCATAGTGGCTGAAATTCGAATACAATAAAAATAAAAATAAATGCTTTTTGGCACTCCTTCTCTATATAAAGTATATGTGTGCAAAATGTCATATTTCTCCAAACGAGCAATTTTCTTAATAATATTATTTATAAATATTCACCACTCTATAGATTAGTAATTGGTTTAGATACTACCCTCAAACAGCACGGTGAGCCGTTTGTCCCGATTTTCATTACATCATCTATGACGAGCATAAGCTCGTGTATAAATCAGGTCACGGGCCGAAGCGCTTACATGTGTATATGCTGTGCGCTTACATGTGTAATAACACCAACCCGCCTGTCAAGCGTGGTGACTGTGGCAATAGTCTTCAAGGGAGGCCCATGTTCAGCAGTAGACGTTACAAGTGCTGATGATAAACTAGGTGTATCGAACTCGTGAGAATTATAAAACCTTTATATTTAGAGACATTTTTGTATAATAATAAACCATGTAAATATTCTGAATTCTTTGTAACACATAGCTTTTATATTATAGTTAATGTTTTTTTTTAATAAGCTTACAATAACTTTTAGAAATGCCTTCTTGTTCTATGCGCAATTGCTTTCATTTTAAACAGCTGTCCTGTTATTTGTTAGTTAATTATTAACAAACTTATAAATTTTTATTCTATTATTATTCATAGTTTCTCACTTTTTATGAACCCACAACTTTCTATAATGTCTTAGATATCGGTGCACCAAGAGTTGAACAGTGAAACTAAAATGGTGTCTGAAGTTGGCGTCCCCCTGGCCGAGGTGACTAAGAAAGTGTCGTCAATGCTAGAGGGACGGATCTCGCTGTGGATACACAATAACTGTACGGTTAGCTTGCGGGTGGGCCAGGAGGGTACTGATGAGATTGTAACGTTAGCACCTGGCTCTAGGCTCGCGTACCGGTTAGTACACTATTTGGATATCGTATATATTGCAACGTTCGTAGCGTAGCGGTGTGAGTCTGGCTTTTAAGTCTTGGAGGTCGTGGGTCCGATCCTCACGACCGACAAGAAATCTTTGTGTCAATTTCTTTCCGGGTTGGCCGTTGGTCCCGTCGTTATAACATCATCTATAACTAGCGTATACCAGGGAACGGGTAGCGTTGTGTTACAACATAATACTACGGTAACCAACCCACTTGCCAAGCGTTGGGACTATGACAAAATTCTCCTTTTGAGAAGAGGTCCATGTTCACCAGTAAACGTTATATGGGCTGATGAAAATATGATGAAATTGTTTAGATTAAAACAAATGTTTCACACACACTATATGTCCATGATTGGGAATACAATAAAAAGAGCCTATAGCAAATTGTTCAAGTGGTTCTCATGTTTTGCTTTTGTTTGATTCTGGATTACTAGAGAGATGATGGGGTGATGATAGTTACCAAGATGAGCTTTGTGAGTAGTTTGTCATGCAAAATATGTTATTAAATTTACATTTTTACTCAGATGGCGGTCTCCGACTGCTGCTAAGAAATTACGGTTGGGGATGGCGTCGCCCTCACAAGAATGGATCTGGTCTACAGGTAGGATATCACATTGTTTACACAATTTATAGTGCCTAGTTAGTATGTAGGTACTATCTACGCGAATCAACATGAAAGCTTAAGAATTTTATTTGGTTTATAAATCATTTAAAAATCGTAAAAACTTAACGAAAATCCTATAATAGTAACACGTTACAACAAACAAATTACTCCGAATTGCATGCATGACTTGCTAATATTACAGCACGATGAGAGAATACAGAATTTTGAATCAGATGTCCTTTTATTTATCACGAGCAATTGGAAGTATTGACAAGAAAATTATTCTTCATTTTCATTTAAATTATTTTAAGATCTTTCCATTACTTTACTAAGAGGCTCGTATAAACGACACCTTCCGTGATCATTAATTGCTTGCATATCCAAGGACATACTAGTACTTAGTATACTAGTAGCTAGCAGGGAGTACGTACTCTGACTCGATGTGTTATCAATTTTATCTTTCAGTATTTGTTGACTGTTACTGTTACTGTAAGCCTGCGTTATCCCACTGCTGGGCAAAGGCCTCTCCCCATGACTTCCAGCTCTTTCGAGGGCTAAAGTAGGCCACTGGTCGTTTGTTTTGTCCAGCTCGTCCCGCCATCTTCTACGGGGTCTGCCGCGACGCCTTCTTACTGTGTCAGGGCTCCACGTGGTGGTTATTTTAGTCCATAGCTTATTGGGCATACGGCAGACGTGGCCAGCCCATTCCCACTTCAGCTTAGCGGCTTTTTTACAACGTCAGTAATCTGTGTTTTGGAGCGCAGTGTGGTGTTGCGAGTATGGTCTGTCAATTTGACGCCTAGAATACTACGCTTCATTGCACTTTGGCAAACCCTAAGTTTGGACTTTTGAATGTTTGTCAAAGACCAAGTTTGGGATCCATAGGTCAGAATGGGAAGGATACACACGTTCATAATCTTTTTCTTGAATGACAAAGGTTTTGTTGACATTTATGTTTCTTACGTTCGTGCGTTTAAATCAGACCTTTCAGATATATGACACTAGAAACATAACGTTTATACAATTAACCCTTTGTGTTTTACTCGTCAAAGGTATACCATTCGTCCCGGGATCGTGTCGCATGCGTCTAGGCGACGCACAATTGTTGTCTAAGAACGCCCCAGGATCGGGTGTGTTCATGCACGTCAAAATAGAACAAATAGGCACCAAGAGATTCATGTACCTGGTCGGAAGACTTGTCGTGGCTAATATGCTGCGGTACAATTTGTTTTACAAGGTTGGTACATTGTTTTAATGGCAATGATAATGTTAATGTTTAATGTAATAGATCTGTCGCAGCCAGCTAATTAAATTAACCTCAATTTCAATGGGATGGGATGGCTAGTCCGTTAATTAAACGCCTACATTCAATGGAATGGCTAAAGGACAACAAGCCTAATCATTGAATATAACATAACGATATGGGTGCAAAACAGATTTCGGGTGGTTGAAAAAAAATCTAAACCTAAACCAATGGAGTTCAACAGGAAGCATAGTCTCGTTTAGGTCGTTGATGTAAAAAAAAAACTACATTTAAATGCCTGATTTTACGTACGTCAGTCAAACTCAAAGGGCTAGTTGTACCACCAACATATTATGTATCTTGGGGAATGAGATCATAGGGTAGGATGAAACTAGTTGCATTGGTATAAATAATGCTTATTTTAGGTCCGTGACAACATGACGGAGACTCAATCTAGCATGGTGTGCTCCGAAGAACTAAAACCTGAATCGGTTGGAAAAAGTGTCCTATGTTCTTCGGAATCGGAGATGTTGCTAAGGTATGTATTACTCTGTTATTCAAATGCGATTCAATATGAATCATTCATGGATATTATTTCTTATAATTATCTATAGTGCAACATAATTGCGTGACGTTGATGAACAGATGTTTTTTAGTCTGTCTTTACTGAATTAAATCTATACTAATATTATAAAGCTGCAGAGTTAGTTTGTTTGTTTGTTTGAACGCTAATCAGGAACTACTGGTCCGATTTCAAAAGATCTTTCAGTGTTGGATAGTCCATTTATCGAGGAAGGTTAAGGCTATATTTTATTACGAAGTTCCCACGGGCACTGGAGCTACGCGAGTGAAACCGCGCGCGGGAAGCTAGTTTAATAATATAAGTGAAACATTATATTATTATGTACAGTCGAATCTTACATGGATAATTAATTAATGTTATATTGTTTCATTTAATTAAAATTCTTGAATATATTTTATGATCATCATCTTTATCTCCTCGAGGGATGGTTTTGCCATAGTCACCACAGTTGGCAGGCGGGTTGGTGGCTCCAGTATAATGTCGTAATACACTGGGTATTACTATTGCCCGTTCCTTGATCAACGGTTACGTGCTATCCGAGGCACGGAGGGTATTCCCTCAACCAATCAGCCCCGGAAAGAAATCTAAGATTTAACACAAAGATTTACTGTCCGTTGTAGGGATCGGACATCGGACTCAGACCTCCGAGAATAAAGACTGGCGATATTTTATAATAATGGGTCTTAAATAGTTTTATTTGGCAATTTTAACAAAATAAACTTTAAATTGTTAGTAGCAATACAACAAGCAATAAATTATTATTTTAAATACTTATAATCTTTTTGTGTAATATGTGACAAAATTTCATGTATGTTTTTATTTCCAGAATAAAATTGGCGGATTACGACATTGGGTGGTCAGGTGATATACCTCTTAAAGAATGTCCTAAAGAAAACGTACCCTGGCTCGTTAAAGGTAAGATTGTGTCAAAGTCAAAGTCAAAGTCAAATATCATTTATTCCGTAAAAATGGTTACATTTATTTGGAATCGTCATATTTTTTCCCCTACCGTGCAGTGCGTGACGTGGAGACTACTGAGAAACACTGCCAAAAAACTCAGTAGAACCCTCTTTTTTTATAATAATATTTTATTAAATTTATACATAATTTTCTATTTTACATTGTAATTGGAGCGACTCAATCCCAAGCATTTTTGTCACTAATATAATCAGATATTTTATAATAAGCCCTGCTACACAATTTGGCTTTTATAGTTGTTTTAAATTTATTTATTGACAATACTCTTATATTATGAGGAAGTTTGTTGTAGAACCGTATACACAGCCCCATAAAAGAGTTACTTATTTTGCAGAGACGACTAGCATGTAGCACAAGATTATTCTTATATCTAGTATTAATGTTGTGTGTATCACTTTTTTTACAAAATAAATCAATATTTTTATGTACATATAATAAATTTTCGAAAATATATTGCGATGCAACGGTTAGAATATTTATTTCTTTAAATTTTTCTTTCAAGCTCTCACGGGGACCAAGCTTATAAATAGCCCTAACGGCTCTCTTTTGCAATATAAAAATGCTGTTAATATCCGCGGAGCTACCCCAAAGAAGAATCCCGTACGACATTATGCTGTGAAAGTAACTGAAATAAACTATTCTAGCCGTATCAACATCAGTGAGTCGTCTAATTGTTTTTACAGCATATGCTGCAGAACTTAATTTTCCTGACAATTTCTCAATGTGTGGTCCCCATTGCAGTTTGGAGTCAATGGTGATACCTAAGAACACAGTGGTTTCCACAGGGTCCAAGCCATTTCCATTAATATTCACATTGGTGGAAACCTGTCTAACATTAGGTGTAGAAAACTTGATCACTTTAGTCTTTTTATCGTTTAAACACAGGTTATTGACACTAAACCAATGAACTACTTTTGAGAGTGCATCATTAACTTCGTCATAATCACGCAATTGTCTATTAATTTTGAACGTCAAGGAAGTGTCATCCGCGAACAATACAATCTCATGTTTATCCCTTACGTAGTAAGGTAAGTCATTAACGTATATTAAAAACAGAAATGGACCCAGGATTGATCCCTGTGGAACTCCCATAACAACTGGTGATCCCGAAGACAATTTACCATTAATATCGACCTTCTGAATTCTATTGCCCAGATAAGAGGTCAGAAGTTCGAGAGCCTTATTCCTAACGCCATAGTGATGTAGTTTCCTGACAAGAGTCTCATGGTTCACGCAATCGAATGCTTTGGACAAATCGCAGAAAATTCCTAAGGCATCCTGCGATTCCTCCCAAGCCGCGAATATACTTTTCAATAAATCTATTCCCGCATCTATAGTTGAGCATCCCTTCGTGAATCCAAATTGCTTCTTGTGAAGCAAATTATGTCTATTAAAATGACTGAGCAACTGGCTAAGCATAATTTTTTCGAATATCTTGCTAATAGTGGGAAGTACAGAAACAGGGCGAAAATTGGAAGGATTTGAACTATCACCTGATTTAAATAATGGAATAATTTTACTGTGTTTCATCAAGTCAGGAAACTCACCAGTTGCAACACAACAATTAAATAAGCTAGCTAGGTGTGGAGCTATCAGCGCAATTATTGATGCGATTGTCTTTACAGATATACCCCATAAATCCTTAGTATTTTTCATGTTTATTGATTTAAAGGCATTTAAAATATCTTTAGGGCTTACTTCTATAAATTCAAAGAAAGTATCACATTCAAGTACACTTTGCTTGAGGAGCAGCTCAGCAGATACAGAAGAAGACGAAAGAGTTCTTGTTGCAATAATAGGAATGTTAGAAAAATATAATTCGAACTCCGTTGCCACATCTATATCTTTTTTAACATCTACATCATTTATTTTCAAATGAAAGTCACGACTACGTACTTTTGCTCTACCAGTCTCACTATTAATCATATTCCAAGTGGACTTAATAATGTTAGTTGAATTTTTAATTTTATTTCTTATATACATGGACCTAGCATTAGAACAGGCTTCTCTGAATAACTTTGAGTAATTTTTAACATGAGCCTGAAAAGTCGGATTATGGTTATAAGTCTTTTCTTCATAAAGTTCATACAATTTGTTCCGACTTTTGTAAATATCAGGTGTTGCCCAATCAC
Source organism: Nycteola revayana (assembly GCA_947037095.2). Classification (NCBI taxonomy): domain Eukaryota; kingdom Metazoa; phylum Arthropoda; class Insecta; order Lepidoptera; family Nolidae; genus Nycteola; species Nycteola revayana. The sequence continues at coordinate 26,069,606 of OX344842.1, read as the reverse complement.
TGAACGTCATACGGTCACTTATAGTTAATTGTTTGGGCGTAAAAATTGATCTAAACTCACTACTTATTAAGTTGAATAGAGAGTTGTACATGTGATCCGGAGTACCGTGATAGGGCAACATAACAATTTTTTCTAACATATTCGCTTTAAATCTTTCCATACGGCTTTCACTAAATGGTACATAATTTATTATTTTTTTCTGTGTAGCTACAAAATTTTCAAAAGAAACCAGTTGACCTGAATGATCTGACTGAATTTTGTTAATAATAGATTTATGTAAAGGTTTTACGGTGCTGAATATATTATCAATACAGGTAGCAGTCGTTGCAGTTACTCTAGTGGGTTCCTTAAAAATATTATGAAAATTGTATGATTTAAATAAATTTAAAAAGTTGATGCTCATTGAGTTATTTTCTAAGATATTTACATTAAAGTCTCCACAAATTACAACTGTTTTATGGTTATTGGATAATTTAGTCAAGGCATCCTCCACTATATCTGAAAAAGCCTCAAATGGCGCGCAAGGAGGTTTGTATAGGCACACAACAACGAATCGCTCCAACTCAATGCATGAAATCTCTATAACTCGCTCAACGGAGAGGCTCGTAATGTCATTTCTCTCTTTGAATTTTAAAGATTTATTTATTAGTATTAAAGAGCCACCATGTATATGCTTTTCTCTGATGAACGAGCTTGCAACCTGGTGATTATTGAAGCTGAAAATGAATTGATGGCGCTTTAGCCAGTGCTCAGTTAAACATAAAATATCAATATTACAACAATTCAAGAACAACTCCAATTCTAACTCTTTTCCCATCAAGCCTTGAATATTCTGATGCACCAGGTTGATACATTTTTTTGTTGATTTATTTTTACGATTTATACTTGATGGGTTAACATTTTTATTCACGCTTTTGTGTACATATGCTAAATCACAATTATTTACTTGTTGATTTGAAGCACTCATCGTAATCATAATGCAAGAGAAGTCCTCTTTTGTCCTATTATTTAATTTAAATAATTATTCTGAGAAATGTCAGTATTTAAATAATTATCTTCAATATTATTAATGTCATGATCAGTAGCAATATTACTGATATTGTATGTGTCAACAGTACATTGCTCAATAGAAGCAACATTTGTAGCCAAATTTTTGGCTAAAATATTAAATAAATAGGATAGCGAACATGCTATCTGTCTTTTTACATATTTAGAAAGATAATAATAATTATCTTTGGTCAAATAAAAAGTTTTACTAACAAGATTGTTAGTGTCAATAATATGGAACTTCTCCTTATTATGAGCACAAATAGTGTGCAAGTTCAAATTTAAATTATATCTAATATTGTTTTCCTCCTGTGACAAACTATTACTATAGGGGAATGTGAACATTACAATTTTTTTTATATTTAAACAATTAAGACCATTAAAATATTCCAATAATAGTTTTTTGTTCATATTGCCCCTATTTCCTATAAAAATTATTAAAGAACTGTTCTCATTATTATATCTGTATTCAATAGCTTTTCTAATGATGTGGCAGTGAGAAGCACCAGGCATACAAAAGTTGACATTTGAATGTCCCATTGTAGTTAATAACGACCCTAAGTTTTTACCAATTTCATCACCGAATATCACAATTTGGGATTTAATATCTATTTTTACAGATTCTTGGCATTCACTAATAGTGTTGTGAGTTTGGTTTATTGTTACACTTTTATTAACCATACTTTTTTCATTAATTTTACATTCATTTAAAGAATTACAAATTTCAAGCGAGGAAGGGTCAAGAGAACGATTACATGATAAACAAGTATTATTGTTTGTAAATGAATTAAACCGTTCATTATTATAATTTCCAATGTCAATTAGCTTGTCCATAGCTAGTATGTACTCCTGAATTTGTTTTTCAGACAATCTATATTTATTTGTTAGGGAACGGAGAGAATTTTGCAGTCGGTCTATTTCATTTTGTTGAGATTCTATTTCAGTTACATGTTTTAAGTATGCATTTTTACTTTTTATAGAATAAAATTTCATTTTTTGTATTAAATCTAACCTTTCCCTATTTTGATTTTCATATTTAAAGAAGAATTTGTGTTTTTTAATCATTTTTTGGGACTTTTTAATAAATTTGCATGTTTTTTTATACTTCTTAATTTTACTTTTGCTACAGCCATTAACTATCAAAGATTTATTTTGAATATCAGTAGAAGGCTTGGTAGTGACAGTGTGTTTGTTATTAGGGGCAACCGCCATCAACTCATCATAAAGGGTTTGGTTCTGCGAGGTCAGCAAAGTATGATTGGATGTTTCCAACTGTGACTTTAAGGATGTTATTTGAATATGTGCATTACAAAGTTCTTGTTCTAACAAATTATTCTTTTTTAGCAGAGAGTCATATTCTAGGTGGCAATCATCAAACCTATTTATAATGTTTTGTAGCTTATCCCTAGACTCAATGGCATCAGTGTATTGGACATATAATTCTGCCATCTGACTTTTTAATAGTTTTACATGATCTATAGACTCTGACAACACTTTTTCGTTCTCTTCCCGTTCACTGTCATACTGATCACACAATTGTTTGGCGGCTTGGAGTTCTTTCAAGACCTTTTGAAGTTTGTCCTCCGCTTGGCGAGCCAAAGCTCCACGGGTAGTAACGCCAGACATAATTATTATTTATAAATATAGTCAGATTGATACAGAAATAATTGTGTGAACAGTCAACTTGAGGTTATGTTTACGTATTAATTCGTGCAACGATATGCAATAAAAACTAGTAAAACACAAATAATACTACAGGCAAAGCAGTATTATTTCAATATTATGATGTTTTGATGTGAAATTATAAGTAAATACAGTGAAATTACCTTTAAAATCCGTTCACGAGTACCGGTTACTAACTGTCAAACACACATGTTATTGAACCTTGAATTTACGAAAATTTCACACTTCAAACACAAATTTAATACGATAAACATACTACATTTACTATTAATCGGTGATTTATTGATATTCGGGTTAATTAAATGTAAAATTTAAATTAATTTCGATAAAAAAATTGGGACAATTCAAAATCAGCTGTGTTCAATAGTGTTGCCACAGGGAGAAAAAAAACCATGTGTTAGTTATCTACAACAGATTGATCTGAAATATTGCATACACAGTTTTAATAGTAATTTTTATTCTAAATTCAAGTATTTTTATAACATAGGTACAGAATTTAATATGTGTAATTGATGTTGTAATTACAATTACTGATGAAGCTACATTGGGTACTTGAGGTGAAATGACATTGATACTTATATATATAATAGCAAAAAGCTAATATTTATTGTAATTTAAAATTATTATAATAAAGTTCATTTCATATAGAAAGGGTATGGTTTTCATAGGAAATTAAACTTTATACAGGGTCCACAACAAAAATCAATTAAGTTTAATTTCTTATAACACCTGGCATAGTACCAATCCTATTTAACCTGACTGCGCCAGAAGAGGATTTTGATTTTCGAGAGAATGGATGTATGTATGTATGTATGTATTATATAATTGTTTAGCACGCTCTGCAGCCTGAAAAGTGTGATGTGTTTAAAAATGAAAAATACAAAAAGCCGGATTTTAAGCGCAAAATTAAAATTTGTTTTTTTTTTTAATTACACAAAAAAGATGTCGGGTTTTTAAGTATTTTAAATTCAGGGTTTTTAAGTACATTAATTACCTTTTATTATTAGAAAGAACATTTATTGAACACAACAACAATAACCATAAAAAAGTAGAACATCAAATATATATGAACGGAAAATAAATAACATATTGTAAGGATAATAGTAGAAACACGGACGCCATACATATAAGCAACAAAAACGAAACATTTTTAGTGGGTATGCCCACTCCGCAACGCGACTAGCAGTGCATACCCTCGACGTACGGCGGATTTCCTTATTTTTGTTGTATATTTGCATTATTATAATTTATAAGTTACCTACTAGCTTTAACCCGCAGTTTCGCTCGCATTAAAGCCAATGTTCCTATGTTACTTCTGATACCTCCAAGAAAATATGTACAAAGTTTCATGATGATCGGTTGGGTAGTTTTCGCGTGAAAGCGTAACAACCAAACGGACATTCACATATTAGGTAGGAATTAATAGGGATAATGTGTTTTATTTACCATCATATTAATGACTGTTTGTCAGTTTATATTAATGAGATATTGAATCGTTTTACGGATTTGTCCAAGGCGAATGAAAAGATTCTGAGGATCTGCATCCTACATGTGGTGTTCAAATAAAAACGAATTGAACCACACAACTTTGTTTATTAACAACTAGCGACCCGCCCCGGCTTCGCACGGGTGCAATGCTAATGTATCATACATATAAACATTGCTCTTGAATCACTCTATCTATTAAAAATAAACCGCATCAAAATCTGTTGCGTAGTTTTAAAGATCTAAGCATACATAGGGACGGATAGAAAGTGGCAAGCGACTTTGTTTTATTCTATGTTAACATCATTGAGTGTACAATCGGTATAGTATAGATTTATAGTGAAAATAAAATATGATATATTTTTTTCAGTACCGAGCGACGGCGATGCTCCGTTTATATCCGTGTGGTGTCGAGTGTCTCGCGCCCGTACTGACGGTCGCATATTGGCGTGCTTTTGGCCCCTCTACCTGCTTTATTCGTATCTGCCACTTGACACTGATGTTAGTACTTGTTTTATTTATTCAATTTGACTAATAATTAAACTGATAGTTTGACATATTTAAGTGGTACCGTTAGATTGTCGGATATTCAGGATTGTCTGGAACCATTAGCTATCCTGTCTTAGAACTGTCCTTGATGGTAAATATTAAAATTTTAGCTTAATTTTTTCTCATTTAAATGTAGTCTTAGTTAATTTATGTTTTAATTTACTTACATAATATTATATTAGTAACACTATTAATTTATTTTAAAAGCTTAAATTAACAAATAAATATTTTTAATCCCGATGTTTGCGTGAATCCTTTGTGTCCGTGATTTAAGTGTTTGTACGTCTGCCGCGACGCAAGAATTAATTTCCCTAGTGGAGAGATGTCTTTAAAATATATATATTTTAGTATACGCAACCTTTCCAGTAATAGTCGACGTAAATAACCACGGTGTCAGTTACCGTAAATCCGATTCATTTCTACTATTTAATATTAGCTATTCTGTTTGTAAATCTGTTTAAAATATATTTGTTTCTTTACCAGGCATTAATACGTACAGTGCCTGGTGAGTCAGACCCAGAACCGTTACCGAATCTACCCCCATTGGTTCAGACGACGCCAGGACGCGGAAGTAGTACACAAATTTTTCCGCCGGGAACTACGCATGCGCGACATACCATCTCATTGCGGTATAGGTAAGCAATCTATATTATATTATATGTGCTAAACAAATATCAATATATGCTAAACAAATATCAATATATGCTATATTAGGGAGATAAGTGGGTGAAACCGTGTGCGGGACGCTAGTATATTTAAACAATAAAAACGGTTTGTATTTTACTTTGTGACTAATCATAACATAGGCTATAATTTATAATGAATTCCTCACGGGAACGGGTGCATCTAAAAATTAACTGAAAATCTAGTATATTTCATAATATTGAATCAAAATTTGTTTTTATAAACCTGTTGACCTTCTGAGTACAATTAGGTAATACCTTGATATATTTCAGAAACGTGGATTGCCCTGTGACCCCCGATGTCATTCCGTTCCACTATGGAGTGACGGAATCGTCAGTGTTCAACCGGCAAGTGACCATCCACGACATTGAGGATGTTATCAAAGAACTTTATGAGTGGTAAGTATTCAGGCTTCTATTTTTTTAATTTCTGAACTACAGCAACACATTTGTATTGAAATGTAATCATAATATACGCATTACATATCAATTATTGGTAAATAAAATTGTGTTTCGCAATAAGATGTGAATGCAACTACTACAAGCTCGCGAAGTAACCCTTCCACTGAAGTTTTATCTAAATAATCTTCAATAAATGTAGTGGAGTGAAATGGTTATTCTATGTAAAAAACCGGTCAACTGCAAGGATTTATTCCCATTATCTATACAACAGTAGACACATAGTGTCTACAGTAACATTGTTTGGTTTTTAGTACTATCAACTGTGTAGCTATCACAGTTCAGTAGATATAACCTGGTTCAGACAGACGGACAGTGGAGTCCTAATAATACGGTCCCGTTTTAGCCTTTAAATGTGGGACCTAAAAATATAGCATTTGCATAAAAACATGCGTGGTTTGTGATATTTTCTAATAAAAAACTTTACATACACTCTCAAACTCTGTGATGGCACACCAAACACATAGTTTCATAACGGTAATCCTTGGTGCACACAAATGGATGTTCCAATTGGGAATCGAAGCCAGTTCTTTAGGCCCTATAGAAACTATCAGCACTGAGATACCAGTGCAGTCAAATTATATTATTAATTAGATGCTTCCCGTGACTTCGTTAATTTCAAAATTTATAATAGTGTGTGTGTTTAATAGTGTCCAACGGACGGTCAAAATAAAAAGTAGCCTATGTACTAACTTAAAAAAATTGCTATCAGCCAGCGAAAGTGTCTCCAAAATAGGTCCAACCGTTACTGAGACTACCCGGAACAAACAGACACTCGGACTTTTATCTTTAATGATGTTGTTGTTATCAGTAGCCTCCTGTTGTTAGTACCAATATTATTAACAATTAATCTATATTTTAGGTTGAATCGCTCGCGACGTGATGCGCCGAACGATTGGCCGTACTCCGTAGTCACGAAGCACTGGCCTGGCCAGTGGGAAGCAGCTTTGTTGCAACCGCGCTCTGACGTCATTGTACGTATATTCTATTCTTCAACTAATTTTAAAGATTTGGGCATCTAGAAATGATGGACGAAAGAAGTATATCGATTGAGTGTGAACGGAGGATGCCCAAAACGCAAATATGTCAACCAAAGTGGCGACATAATAAAAAACATTAAAATATTTGAGTTTGAGTTTGAAAAGACCAAATAAAAAGTAGCTTTTTTTATTAAATATAGGCTTACGTTTGACCATAATCTTGATGAAACGCGAAGATAAGGCCTAAGATGATACACGCTTGCCTAGAAAGTGTCTGTTCACCTATAACCGGGTTGTACCTATAACCGGCGAGCATGCATGAAGAGACTGATGAATGTGAAATAAGCAAAAGAGGTAGATGATGTTCCTTTGTCTCTTCCTACCCCTATGGGAGAAAGGCGTGACGTCAGTGACTTCAACAGTCACGTATCCTTAAGTGATGTATAAGTTTATTTTCGGACGTCAATGTTCAGCAAAGATACCAAGGAGCTCAAAGGTCAAAGAGCCTATTAAATGATTTAAAAACTATAATGTAAGCAACCTGTAAAAGATGATAAGTGTAAAAAAAGCGTGAGTATGAAAGAGCCTGCTAATAGGGAACGATGGAAGAAGATTATAATTACGCCGACCTCAAATAGTGATGGGAGAGGGAGATCCCAGTAATGGGAGAAGAGCAGAAAGATGATGAATGTAAGCAACGTAATAAGATCTCAGTGATTAAGTAACTTTACGGTTAGATAGCTACGGTTTTGTTATCATCACAATTTTAAGTAGTTATAAGATTTGCAGAAAAATCATTGGCTTTTCTTAATTATTTTTATATGAACTCTCTATGAGCTTGACGAAATTGAATAAATTTGTAAACGTGTTCACACGTTTCTAAGTTGGCTTAAGGGCTCAAGCTGAGCGTCATCTATAAATCAGTCAGTCACAGTTATGATTTTATGTTAAGGTATAACATTAGTATAATTTCAAGATGGATTTTATAGATACAATTTTGTCGTATAGATTAATACTAATATTATAAAGAGGTTCCTCTGTTCGAACCCACATATAATTAAAAGAAATAAAATTGTAATACTAACTAATTAAAGTATTGGTCTCGAGCGCTCCACTAGATACCGCGTTAAATTAATACCGTAAATGCGGCAACACAATATTGTAATGCACCGGTGGTATGTGATCCCGATGTCCTTTTTATGTCTTGTAGTGTTATTTTTACTACACAAACCGGCATATTACTTCGATCATAATTGGATCCTCGCACAGCGCGTGATTAGCTCGGATACGCCGTCGGGTAGTATTTTTATTGCAGCATTTGTGATGTCTATCACAAATTCGATTCAATTCGACGAATCATTTATCTAAGACTACTAAGTTATACCTCCGTAGCGTAGCGGTATTTGTTTAGTTCCATAGGTCGCGAGTTCGATCCCCACGCCGGACAGGAAATCTATGTGAAAATTGATTGTTGATTGAGGGACTACCCGTCGTACCTCGGAAAGCACGTTAAGCGTTGGTCCCGATTGTTATGACATCATCTATAAATAATCGTATATCAAGGAACGGGGAGCAGCGTTTCCTTGTATGTTACAACAATACTGCGGTCACCAACACGTCTGCCATACTTGGTGACTATGGCAAATACCCTCCCTCGGGAGGAGGCTCATGTTCAGCAGTGGACGTTATACGGGCTGATGATGATAATGACTAAGTTATTGGTGCATGGGCGTAGGTGCAATACGGCCCGGTGATAGCGGGTGGGGGCTGCAGTCTGGAGTTGCGATTGTGCCCGGCTGTGCTGCTGTGCAACGCGGCGCCAATACCCCTTACACTTAGGGCTCATGACGCCGCGCCACTGTGCAAACTGGAGCCGGGGCATGCTACATCGCCCCCCAAGATTATACTCACGGTTAGTATATAATAATATAACAATCATCTTTTATTTACAGGCATATGTACTGATGTCATTATATTTTTTTCTTACTCCTCCTATTCTCTTTGTGATTACATTTGTTGCGGGTCCCAAGGTAGTTTAACTTTTTCTCGGGACTTGGTGAGCCTCGGTGCTCATTGCTATTACGAACTACGATAACTTCGACTATCATTTTTGACCGGCGGTTGCATTAGTACGACGATTTTGTGAAAACAAACTTATACAAACATATGCCGGCGACCGTACTCCAGGAACGATAATCGAAATTTGTTTGTATCGTTATATTCGCCGTACCAGTACGGCTCCTACCTTAAGATGCTTGCGTAGTGCATTTTACTTTGAGTTTTAATAAAATAATAATGAACAGGCTATCACTTGTTCTATATTGTCACATTTGTAGGTGGTTTACCATATTTTAAATAAAGTTAGAATTTCTGTCTATAATTAATAACATTAAAATTTAGTAAAAGCAGTAGGTAACAAATTGATATCACTTAATAATGACCTTTCTATAATGGCTTAAAAGAAATTAACTTTTGAATATTTCCTTACAGTCAATATCATAATTTAACTCATAATCCATTATTCAATTTATAAGTAATCATTTGTATTTGCAGAATACTTTCTACATATCAATCGAGATAGGCCGCGAGACCTTTGTGAGTAGTGAGCTACAAGTTTCGGAGGTGGAGCCAGGCCGCTACGGCGCTGCGCCTGCCGGCCATATCATATTGGAACACCCCACTGAATTCTCTGTCATGTGTCACCAGAAGGTAAATAAATAATCATATTATTTTTACGCATTAAATATTTTTGTAAATTTTAAAACCTTGCAACTTAAGTTAAAAATATATAAAAATAAAAACCACCACTATCATAGTTCTATCAAGTTTTTGTACCATTACTAACTGTAACCGATAAATGTAATTTCTTGATATAAATAGGTCTTGGATAAATGATTGGTTCTTGATTAGATATCGCCATTGTACTTGAGGCATGTGGTAAAAATTACTACGCTGCAATGTAATAACTTAAAAAAATACGCGTGTAAAATTTTTCCGCCGATTTACGTAGTAAAAATATTTAAAAATAGTTCAAGAAATAAGGACAGCTCATCGGGATCACATTCCATCGGTACACACTGTACCGATTCGGTACAGTGTCTTACACACTACAATATTGAGTTGCCAGTTGCCCCATTTACGGATCTATGGTTCTAAGCTAGCGCGGTATCTATTCGAGTCATTTATCTAAGAAATAAATATTATTATTATAAACCGTGCGTGTGTTGAAATTAATATCTCAGACCATGAAATTATGTTTTTACACATCATATAGAGTAAAAAAAATGCTACGCTTATATAGTATTTTTTTACATATCAACACAGATTTGTTTCCCTTTAAATATAAATGTCGTGACCTGTCGGTCACGACATTTATACATTTATACTTTATTGGGTTCATACTTTGTACCGGTTTTGTCTTTGTAACAACTTATTATACATACGATGTGCAATAAATAAATATTATAATAATATGTATAATATGCAGTGAAACAATTTTTCTTGTCAAATATTTATATTTTTTTACTTTTTGCAGGTGGCTCTACTCTCTATGTACTATGAGATTAACGACGAGATAAACATACTGGGCGTCACGACCACTTATGTGCTCATCAATAGATTGAAGACTGATATTCTGGTAAGCATTTTAATTGAATGAACAACATCGAAAAGTGCACAACTCCAATACGCAAAGATTATGAGATGTGCCCTTTTCGAATATAATTTTTAGTCAAGTATGGGGGATCTTTATGAAATAAATAATGAAATAATGAATTTATTCAGCACTTAGGTATTTACATACACTTGTACTTGTCAGAATCACAATGTTACACAATTATTCTTATTCTATGAATTAAACTAGATACTTAACTAACCTGTAGCAAATTGTAGGATATTACAGACAAAGTAGTCCGTGCGTCAGCTGGTCATTATTCCTCTACTCATAATAAGTTTAAGTTCGCATTCATTATTATAGATTTTAGATTCGAATTTTTATGTGCAAGGCAAGTACTTACTTATAAATATGGGAGAACATGTTCTATAAATGTAATGCAAATTGCTTTGTTTTATGGCTTCGGTAATAATTATTATCGCTATATTTTTTCATATCAGACCTTACAGTTTGGATTGCACCACTAGTTCAGTAGTTATGGCACTGACCTCCTGAGACCTGATGTTCTGTGTTCGATGGTCACCCAGAACAAATATTTGTGCGAGTGTGGGTGTACTGTAATGATCATCATACATAAATAAATAAATAAATCATTCTCAGCCCGTATAACATCCACTGCTGAATGGCTCTTCCCGGGGAGGGTATTTGCCATAGTCACCTCGCTTGGCAGGCGGGTTGGTGATCGCAGAATAATGTTATACCACCTTCCGAGGCACGGAGGGTAGTGCCTCAACCAACCAGACCCGGAAAGAAATCTAAGAATTTACACAAAGATTTCCTCTCCGGTATGGGGATCGAACCCACGACCGCCAAGATGTAAAGCGAGCCAAATATCGCTACGCTACGGAGGTTTTCTACTACAAAGTTGTGTACTAAAAAGTGCCCGTAAATTATATGTATGAAATATACACCGCGGCGAAAAAAAAATGTTTTGCAAAATCAACGTTTGTTTTCATTTGGACCACATTTTTAAAATTTAAATATCAATTTTCGAAATTAAAATGTAATAATATGTTGAATTGTAAAGTAATCGTATAATAATATTTTGGTTTAACTACAGGTGGCACCTATTACATATTACCAAGACTCTGAAGACGACGCTTTACTGAAACCGAAGGCCTACGATGTTATACACCCTTCCAGAAGTGAAAGGTTAGTTCAGTATTCATTCAGCTTCCCGCCGCAGCTTTATCCGTGTAACTCCTGTTCCCACGGGACCCTTCATAACAAAATATTCCCCATAACCTTCCTTGATTAATGAGCTATCTAGCACTATTTTTTTTAAAAAAACTTAAGTTGCATAATATTAGTATAGATTTCGTTTATTTATTATCACGGAACCTACTATCGAAACACTACAAATCTTTAAAATAGTTGTAATTACTAGTAATTGTAAACTTATTGAGTTCTGGAATACAATAGTAATTAATCATAATTATGTTATTTGGCTGTGGTTCGGAAATTGAATTCACATTTCCAAATTACAAAAAACGAGAGAGGGAGATAAGTTCAAATGAAGTACCAAAGTATACACCGATTCGACTGGCTTCTATCAAATTTAGTCCACTGTACTAAATCACTTCGTTAAACACTTGACTTATGTCTTATAACTGCACTAAAAGCAGCACGCATTCTGAAAATGTCAAATGCTATACGGTTACATTAAAAAAAGGTTATATTGTCAAAGGCTCTAAGGTTCCATTAGAAAATTTAATATGGTTTTGTATTATTAAATTTTCAATTTTTTCTCGCAATTTTTATTTTTATTTCTATCATTAGAACCTTCTGCTGACAATAATAAACACAACAAAAAAGATTATTATCCCTTACGCGTGATGCGATCACCAAGGGAAATAGGGATTCATTTTTATATATAAGTAAAAGCAGAGGCAGGATCAGTAGGAACAGGAGCAGGTTGCTCGCTGATTATATGCCTACAGGTGAAATGCAATAGAAACGTGGTGATCCCAGAGACGACGTTACGTATCGACCGTTCAGTTCAACTCCTCAGACCAGAATCTCCGCACCACTGCCCTAACCCTAACTAATTTTTCTTATGTTGACTTTGACCGCTGTCAGGTTATCAACAGCTCCGCAACGCCATCTCTGATTTCGCCCAGACAAAGGTTTTTTTTTTTTGTTCGGGGAGCTATGCATTGATGCCTTCCCACCGCCGCTGCAGCGTATTCGCGCGCTGGCGGTGGGATATGTGGGACTCGCCTTCTCCATAGCGTGGTATGCTAAACTTATATCACGAGGAGAAGACCCTACTACCCGCCGTTGGCAGGGGCCAGGTAAGCAATCCGGCCCAGGCAAGAAATACCTGACGTTTCATAACTTATTTATTGAGCCACAAATCAACTATCGGTGTTAAATAAACTAGATGAAACCACTCTCATGCTAGTAGATGGCGCTCCGACACACACATATATATATATATATATATATATATAGATATACCCATTCGGCAAATGTTGATCAGACGGGTTGTAGCATCAGTTAATTGTTGATCAGTTAGCAATTGTTGATCAAAACAGCTTTTGTTGATCTAATGTATGATTCGGCATACAAATGTGGCTCCAATTTGATCAACAATTGCTGACCCTCTAGCGACACAAATAAGAACTATTCATTGCATTATTTATACAAATCCGCTCCATCTATTGTTGATCTGATTCAAATGGACCAATCAGAGGTAACCTTTGCCATGATTGGTTGGTTTTGTTATGCGCTGTTGCCACTTCGCTTCGCAATCTATAAACTATGATGAAAGCAAGACAGTGTTAAGTTAGGGCATGTAGAATAGGACTTAGGAACTTGGTTCTCCATAAGATTCGACCTGTAATCAAATCTTGCAAGTTAAATTTGACACACTTTCCGGTTTCCGATTGAGTAAAAATTTTACACGCATAATATGTAAATCGCGTGACAATGCAATATTATGATGACATGGAGCTGATCTAATGATGGAGCTGGAAGGTGGCCATAGGAACTCCGTTATAATACGACATAACCCTATCGAGTTTGGGCTCGTATGATTCGTCTCGATGAGTACTTTTTTTTGTAGATGGTATCCAGGGTCTGATGATGGAGCTGGAAGGTGGCCATAGAAAGTCCGTAATAAAACGACACAATCCCATCGAGTTTGGGCTCGTTTGATTAGTCTTGACGAGTACTTTGGTCCTAAATGGTATCCAGGGTCTGATGATGGAGCTGGAAGGTGGCCGTAGGAAGTCCGTAATAAAACGACACAACCCCATCGAGTTTGGGCTCGTTTGATTAGGCTTGACGAGTACTTTCGTCCTAGATAATATCCAAATGCAACTCCATCAGATTTAATAAAATAAGTTCGTTCCATTTGTTATGACTGAATGTAAATTATATTTTATTAGATGGATGACCCAATGCCAAAGTGAGCACGTGCCGAAAGCTGAATGGTATGAGGGTGTATAAACATGTCATAATATCACTAATGTTGCGCCTCAGGGTACCAGGGCGAACCCTGTTGTAGCCCTATTCCCCCTACAATGGACGTAGTTCCCCCCAACTACGCCGTAGTAAATATCTCGACACTTTACAATCTCGCGGGATAGATTATAATTTAACGGAGGATACGTGTCGTCGTTGATACTGCAACACCGTAAGTGACAGTTTCTAATAATTTTTTCTAATATTTTTTCTAATATTTTCTTTACATGATGTGAGTGGAACTGAAAGTGTGCGGGGCGAAATTAAATTCGGCGTTCCAACTGGTTCAGTGTACGGGCCATTGGGATATATTGAGCATGTTAACAGTATGTCCAATGTATTAAAAAAATGTAAAGCATTTATGTATGCTGATGATACTTGCCTGGTATATAGTCATAACAATATTGACCAAATACAGCTAGATATGCAAAACGATTTTGACAGCATAGTTCAGTGGGCACATGACAATGGCATTATAATTAATATTAGTAAAACTAAGTGCATGCTTATTCACTCGCCCTATCATAAAAACAATAATAATTCGTGGACAGTGGGAGTGAAAGGTCATTCGTACGAATGTCTGCATGACAACAAACTGAATTGTCAATGCTCATATTTAGAAACAGTAACTTCGTACAAGTACCTAGGATTAGTCATTGATAACACGTTCACTTGGAATCTGCATGTCAACAACGTTTTCAATAAGTTACGATCCATTTTGGGTAAATTAAAGACACTTAAACATGCTGTCAACAGAAAAGTATTGTATACCTTATATGATGCACTGGCTGACTCAGTGATTGAATATGGGTTGGGTGGATATGGGCTTACGTTCCCTACACATATAAATAAAATCAAAATGTTACAGACACGGCTACTTAAACTACTTGTAGATAAAAAAACAAAAAAAAGCTTGAATAAGAATTATGAAAAACTCTTTAAAATTTGTAAAATACTCCCGGTTAATTTTAAAAGTAACGTAAAAATCTTGACTGAACAATTTAATAATGAACTTTACAAGGAGGAACGTAAACATATGTACCCAACTCGTTTATCTAAAAAGAAGACACTTGTTGTTCCTAAAGTCACTAACTACTTTGGTAAGCGCACAAGAAAATATGTAGTACCATCGTTAGTGAATAAGTTACCCCCACAGTTGATATCGAAAGTCAAATATAAATACCAACTTAAAAAGATTCTTAAAAAACACTACCTGTCATTGTGTCCATAGCCATTTTCAATAACTGTTATTACTGTAAACTCAACTCAACTTCGCTTATTTTTTGTTAGTTATTTTGCAATAAAAATCGAAATTTGTTATAATAATCTTATTGTGAAACGAGAATAACTGCCGACAAACTGTTCTGCAGTTTGGCAGACTTATTATATTTTATTGTTAAACAGATTTTGAATAAATAAATAAAAAAAACATATGTTTTGAACGGCAATCAAATATATTTGCTACATTTGATTTGCAACCTTATTAGCTATTGTCACTTACGCGGTGTTGTATACTTTCATATTATATTTATTGTGAAATGGAACTATCTTTTGTTTCGCTTGCGATGTTGCCGCTCCGCAGCATCGGTGTACATTTCCGCGGCATTTGTTGATCTCCCAACGTTTATATTGATCAACAAAGTCACACAAAGTGTAAAATAAATGGCGGTTATAAAATCAACAATTGCCGTGTGAGTTGGTGACGAGCTAGAGTGTTCGCGGCGTAGTTAGGCACTGGGTCGCAATGAGGGGAATTGTTATATTCGAAGTATGGCACGATATTATCAAAATTATCTAAGCTACAAGCCTCTAAAGGTGGATAAACGTTTAATGCATATTTCGGCCTGATCAACATTTGCCGTAAAGCGGACAATATATATATATATATATATATATATATATATATATATAGATATATTACAAAAGTCGTAGATGATGGTTTGCTAACATTTATGTTATTTTTTCCAGCAGTACTGGAACACCTGTGTGTCAGTTCTGGCTGCACGGTCGCTGGCGAAGCGATGATGCGTCCCAACTACGGTCGTATTTGTGCTTAGCTCTCCCGGACGGCGACCTACCGGCCCACCAACCCGTACCTGTACAATTGGGAGACACTGTACGACGGGCCGTGGCCTTGATTGATGCTCATGGAACATCGGTAAGTTTTGCCATTGATTTATAGTAGTAAATATATACTTTACTGTTTCTTCTGTGATACTCATAGCGCATTATACCCATATTTAGTTAAGCTTGTAGTTATAGTAGGGTTGCTAACTATAACTCCCGGTGTCCCGGCCATCAAGGCAATGGTCCCGGTGGGCGCGCTAACCAAATAAAAACAAGATGCTTTCTTGCATTGCATTGCTTCGTTCGCAATACGCGCTGTTGTTTGTCTTCTCGTCCTGCATGCGCAATGGGAGAACTCCCCTGGGTCTGTATAACGTGTTATTGTTTCAAGTCGATCGACCAACAGATCGGTCAGCGCGGTCAGCGCCGAAACATTTATAGCAACCCTAAATTATAGGCAAAAAAGCTACAATTTATTTTTATACATATTCTACTAATACTGTCTGCAATGGCGGCTCAGTGATGCTAAGTTGCTTCAGAACTGATGTTTTGGCTACAATTGCCATGTAGGACATAATTTTTTTGTAAACCACCGATAGTTCTTTTGAGCCTGGGTGTGCCTTGGGTTCATGAATTTTGCGTTGTGCGCCCACGACACAGTAACGATTTTTAAGCTCATTTTCATTTTCCGCACTAAATAACAGATAATAATGAATGGAGACATTTTGACACCTCATCTACCAACACCTGTCAAATCGCTCGATCTCAATAAATTCATATCTTAATTAGTAAAACAAAGTATTATTGAATATTAGATTACTAAAAGCGATTCGGATCCAATTTAGTATCGAGATAATTTAATTCCCTGACATTATCTCGATATAAAGTATAAACCATACGTTCTCGAGTTTTAAATGGTATACCTATTTAACCCGACTTTGTTTTATATATATACACCTCAAAACATAAGGAGTGATCTTCAGAAGCATTTGGCAAGTGCATATTTACGGTTAACGTGTGCGAATGTTTTTGACGTATAATGGTACATCCGACCTTATGCTTCTGAGCTCTAGATATTATGTTATTATTATAGATTATCTAAACTTTAATGGAACACAGGTACCAGTAGTGGTGTCGCAGATGCGCCACGAGGGCCGCAAGGTGGTGGTGGTCGCGTCAGACCCTTGCCCTCAGTTCCTCGTATACAACCATACGATGTTACCACTGTATGTCGCACAACCTGTCGACTGTATTGACAACAGTTCCACATCTAATACATTGGTAAGTCAAATCAAGTAACAGCTTTTCGGGGTTAAGTACACTTGTATTGGAACTTTATAACTAAAACTTGTTTGATTGTATCTTCAGAACTGTAAAAAATATTTAAAACTTGCAAAGTATTTGTAAGTAACAAATAAACAAAATGACACTACTCTATGGGTCGCGCTAGGTCGTATAGTATTTTAAGTTTATTTTGATAACAAAATAAACTCAGGCGGTACAATAGCACATGTTCTGACGTTCTTGCATGTTTCAAATTTAGAGAGATATTTACAAGGAACGTCGGAACATGTGCTATTGTACCGCCTGATATTTGAATTCGTATACATGTAATAATATTATTTTATATAAGCCTTTATTCATTGACCAAAAAATGTTGACAATTTTACTATAAATTGTTGCTGCTTGATGATTTTTATATTTAAATGATACTCTGTAACATTTAAATACGGCTGAATAACACTTTTTTTTATAAATGTAGATCGACCGTTTGTCCACCCCTGTCATACAAGTTTGTGTAGAAGCGAATTGACAATAACGTATTTGTACAGGGTATGACGGAGTGTTCAGGTGCTCGGTGGTGGTGTTACGTGCCGGCCGGACGCGCCGTACACTACAGCACGCCCAGCCACTGCGCTCGCTATCCGCCGCCCCCCGTACCGTCTACCGTACAAAGCGTGCCCTTCCTGACTTTCGCTAAAGATAAAGGTAATTTTATTATTTGTTTCTGGTTTTTATTTCAAAGCACCAAAACGGCCTTATTTAAGATAACTAATGTGAAGTAGCAGAGGAGGCCAGATAAATCAATCATCAACTGGCCGTTTATGTCCACTGCTGAAAATAGGTCCCCTCTTAAGACCTTGGCAAGCCAGGACCTTTAGGGGATATTGCTAAAATCGCGCTTTGTCGGATTTGTGATCGCAGTTAGATGGTATGGATCCTTGAACTGAAAGATGCTGCTGCCCATCCATCATCTATATGTCCTTTAGTCGCTTCTTACGACACCTGTGTAACAAGTTCTATTGAATGATTGTCTGTATATGTATGTTCTATTGTATATAATAGTAATAGTAATAATTATTATTATAAATAACATGAATTGTCAAAAGAAATCGGCGATCCAATATGGTGTCCGCCGGTGGCAGCGGCCGATGGAGAACAGTTGCTTCAACTACACAACGTCACCATCAAGATGAGAGTACGCACACACCCGCACTCCACACTTATTGAGTTGCAGGATTTCGATACGGTGAGTAATTCACTATCTATAAATATTGATCTAGCGGATAGGATAGGATAGTTCACCCGTAACTAGCGCGGTACTGGGTACGAACCGGGTTCGCGAACCTCGGAAACCACGTTAACCGTTACATACAAGATGTAGCTCCGGTCCTGCGCCTAATCTCTGAACGATTTTTTCTTCCACGAGTAAACGATTAGAAAGTACACTTGCGTTTGCTGATGGACAACCTCTTTAGTGTTTGGCCGCCGTGGCCGAAAACAGTCGGGTGTACTATATATGTATAAGAATCGTAAGTTGATCAACTTTCTAATTAGTTGATAAACTAAAGATGTTTCGAGTGGTGAAAATAAATAAATAACCTAAACCAATGGAGTACTTACGACTTATCGAAGTAGGTTTGATTGGGTTAGGTCAAGTGTCAGAACTCATAATAATTAAGTAAATAACATAATTATTAAGGGCGTTCACTGAAACTGGCAACTAAATTTAACAATATGAGTGGCACGAAAGTTGATTATCCTAAGATTCGTATTATTTTCCGGTGAAATAAATATCTAACAAAGAGATTATGCTTATACGTAGACCAACATTGGTAAATCAAATCGGTACAGACTCACGTGAAATGCGTTTTTTGTAAAGATTTATGAAAATAGCAAAAATCTGATTCAACTTTGACCTCCATATATCAATAGATAGCAAAATGAAGTGAATAGTGATTTTAAAAGCATATATAAAAAATCTAAACAAATTTTGATGTTCAGTACTTAGGATATTGATTGATTCTGTATATTAACAGGATGACATATCAGCGAGTGATATAAGGCGCCGTCTGCTCGGCTCGTTCAAGAATCCAGAGGTGAGTTATATTTTATATATTTAGTTATGTTTAATGTATGACGAACATGAATAAAATACAAAAGTAAAAGTAACTAATTAAAAATAAAACTAACTTGTAAAATACTACTATTCTAAATCTATTCTACTTGGCAAGGTTCCCAGAATGCTGGCAGCATTTTTTTTTTATGTATTACTGTGGGATGTTGTTAGGTATGCTTTTAGTTCTGCAGTATGTATATACAGGGTTATTTTTAAAACACCAATAACCTTTTAGAGGGTGAAAGTACTGATGATTGTAAATTACTTTTACTATGGGACCAACGCTGAAATCGCGAAAATAAAATCAGCTGTTCCATACATTTTGTCGAGGTAAGTAAACATAAATGTATGGAACAGCTGTTTTTTTTTCGCGATTTCAGGGTTGGTCCCATAGTAAAAGTTGTTCATAATCCTATTCCCCAAAAGGTTGTTGGTGTTTTAAAAATAACCCTGTATAAAAACTAGCAAAGCCCAAGTCAGTTGCTCAGCGTGTCCGTTACATATTTACATTGGACACACACATTTACAACCTGGATTACTAGGTTATAAATGTTATGTATGTATGAAATAGTATAATATTCTATACTATTTCATCTAAATTCGTTAATTTTTTGTGGCAGAGTAAAAAACTATTCTCGTCCAAATTTTATACTATCGGTAGAATTACATTTTAAGAAACGATTAAACCAAGCATACATATTCATAGATAGGCAAGTTGATTCGAGGGTATATTTTGTTTTTAAAACCAGTTTGGTAGGTAGGTAATATATAAATACCGGGATGGTATTTCATTCACGGTACTGCGATATATTTATCGGTCCACACACGTTATACACCAAGCAGTCAGAAGGCAAAAAAGGGTAGAAAGCACAAGCACAAGATAGATTTAAATAGGTCCAGCAAATACAGTTCGCAAAATAGAAGTTACAAGCATAGAACGGAAATTATTAAGCACAATATATAAACTGTCGGTAGATTGACACAATCAGTAGGGCAAGCGACATAAGCTTCGCGTCGTAGTCAAGTAATAACTGGTGGACTGGTTATTAATTATTTGTTGCGCGTGCGACGGTTCGCACATAAGCCGTTAGGTTGGGAGCGCTGTCGATAGTGCTGCGGTTAATATCGATAATCACATATCGATATATTTGGTGACCCAACCAACTTATAATTTTTTATTAATAAAATAAATAAAATGTTATATAATAGTGTAGTAGTGTTAAGATATTAACATGAATAATTGTATAATAGGTATAAAATGTTATAAATAAATATTTCTGTGTATAAGTTGATTTAATGTAAATAAATAAATAATATTGTATAAATAAATAAAAATTGTGGTAATGTCGCCACGCCAGTATTCACATTAAATATAATGTTGTTTCTGAATCTAGATAGGAGCGCTACATATTGGGACTGATTGTAAATATCAGCAATTAAAATCATTGTAACAACAAAATATCTAACTTAGTAAGATGTTAGTGATATAACACACTTATAGAAGAATTAATACAAAAGTTTTTTATTGTAATATTTTCAGCAATCACCCACCAATTTGGAGCGTACTAAAGCTGAAAACGAACGTAAGTACATTTATTTTATTCTTCACTAGCTTCCCGCGCGCATTTTCACCCGCGTAACTCCCGTTCCCGTGGGAACTTCATAATTAAATATAGCATATATTAATCAGTGATAAAGTAGCATTCAAATGGTGAAAGAAATTTTTAAAATCTATTAATTTTTAAACTACTTTTTCGCCAGTTCGTTACAAACATACTTACATACAAATTTTTCCTCTTTATAATATTAGTATAGATTTATATGGTTTTTTATATCTAGGACTAAGTTCTATTAGAACTTAATTACTACAAAACCTTAACTTATTATTTTTCGTTGGAATTAATATGGGATATTTAGTTAGTCAAAAGGCTTTTGTTACTTCATTGAACATAGGTCAAGCAGGCTCTAGTTTTATTAACTGATTTAATAACTATAAACAAGGCAACCTTGTAACTGAAGGACGCAGGAACATTGGATAAGGACAATCGTTGGTGGATGTAATTGTTGACTTTCATTATTTGTAGTATGTACTATCTTCCCGCGCGCGGTTTCTCCCGCGTAGCTGCTTCTGCTGTTCTCGTCGGAACCTCATAATTAAATATAGCCTATGTTATACCTGGATAATGTAGCTTACTAATGGAGAAAGAATATTTGAAATCGGTTCAATAGTTCCGGAGTATATTCAATGCAAACAAACAATGAAATCTTTCCTCTTAATAATATTTGTATAGATTAATTCCAGTATCGATTTTTAAATTTTTAATATTTTTTAAAGAGAGCGGCATAACCCGTCCTTTAATTATTTGAAACCTTGATCACAAGAAACCTAACTAACATAAAAATATCAGATGTCTTAACTTTTTTATTTAACAGTATTTGCTGAAGATGATGATTATGACTCGCCGTTAATAGAAGAAGACACTGAGGAACCTCGGGCCGCCAAAGTAAACTGGCCCTCAGAACAAGCCCTACCGTCCGTCGATAAGAAACAGCCTGAAGAATCAACTATGTTACTATACGACTCTGGGGCTTCTATAGGTATTCGTTATTACATATTTATGAAAGTAGCATATTATTTTTGCATTTATTTTAGAGATTAAATGTTCTTGTTGCACTAATCTAGCTTTTAAGTACAAATCTAAATAAAATATACTCCCGGAAGGGCCAATGAGATGCGATCTGGGCCCATGACCTCTAAAGGTTTATTTATTTATTGATTGCTCTCGTTTGTTTGTAATTGTCATTAAGTTAGTTTTCGTATATTCACGATAAGATAAATAAAAAAAATATATGAGCGTGTTGCTCTCAGTGTCATGATTTATCATGAATTAATTGAGAACTCTGATTTCCAGAAGAGAAATTCAGTCACAATTATATCAACCGAGTATCTGAAAAATCGTCTTATTTGCTTGATGACGTTAATACTGGTACGATTTATTTTCTACCATTTACTTTTAATTTATATTTTGACGTAGATCGACTATTTACTGTATTTACCGCTGCAGCTTAAAACCAAACCCCCGAATATATGGCAACTCAATAATGTAATGTGTATAAGACACTGCACCAATGGTATGTGATCCTGATGTCCTTCTTATTTCTTGGAGTTTTATGTTTACACAGTTTTACTACGCAAACTAATGTATCACTTCGGTTTTAATGACAATTTTATAAAACTTTCGATGCGGATTTTTCGTACAGAGCGTGACTGGCGTTTATCAAGTACGAGGGCGGTATCGAAGTAGCCGAGCGCGCGAGACCAATCATTTATCTAAGGAAACCCCTTATTAGTCGTATGATATATATGTTTCGTCCTGTTTACAATTACCGAATTTCTGAATAAATCGTAGATGTTTCATTATTATTTACGCAGTTTTATAGTTGGCAATGTGATATTACACAAAGAAGACTAAAAAATATTAATTGAAAACAACCTTTTAACTGAATGTTTTCAATTAGAACATAGTTAGAATAAAATTTCTCTCCTATAGATTTAGACAAGCCCGATCAGGATTGGGCGGGTGAACGAGCTCGTTGCGTTGTGGCAGGCGTCGTGATAGAAATGGCGGCCCGCGCCGACACACTGCCGCTTATAGCCGTGCACCTCGACCGGACCTCCGTCCTCATGTTATCAGATAAAAAGGTACACTATTATTGCTGTAAAAGAGTCTTATGTTCCGTATCTCATCCTTTTTGATGTATCCAAACGATGTAAGGGGCTTGGACCAGGTCCTTAATACAAGTTATTGCATAGCAAGGGTTCTTGTTGCAACACCTGTCTTGTTATTGCTTTGTTACCGTTCACGCATAATCTAAAAGTTTTTTTATACTAAATTAACATCGTGTGTGCAATTAACAAATAAATATATTATTATTACTATTATCTATATTGTAACTATCTATATTCTATTCTCATCAATTCCGCCCCCACGCCGGTCAAGAATTCCTGTGTAAATTTTTTAAATTATTTTCCGGGTCTGGTTGTCTCCTTGCCTCGGAAACCACGTTTAACCGTTAGTGCCGATTATTGTAACGTCAACTATAACGTACTTCAGAACGCGAGCGTATCCTTGCGTGTTACAATATAATACTGCGGTACTACACCAACCCGCGTGACTTTGTCAAAACTCTCTCTCTCAGGAGGAGGCTCATGTTCATCGGTGGAAGTTATAATGGCTACGGAAACTTAATTATTATTTATTTCAGAGTATAAAAATGCTGGTTTCTGTAGCGGATGTCCAAGTGGACAATCTTCAGTATGAAAGTGGACAATTTGATTTCTCGGTGGTAGCGAGCACGCGCTCCGAGCCTTTACAACAAGATAGGTATGTGCAATTAATTTACAAAATAACCTTTGATAAATGAATGAAACTGTGATAATATAGCCAAAAACAATAATATAAATACCCATCCGAAACAAAAACAAAAAAAAAAATATTTATTGACGTTTATGTAATGAAAACAACTCGAGTCGTTATAATAAAGTATCAATTGTCTTGGTCTATTAACAATCGAAGTTGATGTCGATTACAATCCTATAATTGTCTCCCGTGTGCGACTTCACTTGAGACATAGTCACGGGAATGTCAGGTGTCACTTTGATGATTTCTATTATGAAAGCAATAGGGAGCACGATATTGAGAGACTTCTTACTCAAGTGAATACTTAAAGCGAAGTATTGTTCTTGCGTACCACTGTTAGACTTACGCACAGAACGGTTGCCGACTGCCTCACTTGCGTTTTGTGACCAAACAACATCAAGTTTACACATTATGCTATTTATTATCACAGATGGCCACCACTATGGAACATGTTCTACGAGCGCGACACGTTCGCGACCCGCCAAGAGGACGCCAAGCTATTACTGAAGCTGCAGTACGATAAATGGCGAGTCGTTGGCAATAAATACACAGGTAGGATTATAATCTCCTAGCTTTCACCCGCGGCGTCGCTCGCTTTGAAGCCATTAATAGTACCTACGCTATGTGTACAAAGTTTTATGATGATCGGTTAAGTAGATTCGCATGAAAGCGTAACAAACGAACTCACAATCACATTTATAATATTAGTAGGGATTTTAATAGTTAAAACTGCATTTTATAAATTAGTTACTGCCACAGCTGAAGAGAATGGAACTAAAAAATAATTACCAATATACTTGCAACTTTGTCTGCACTGGTGACTGGGAGTCCTGGTGTGTTCTGGATTCGATTCCCACCGGGGACAGTTATTTGTGTGGACCACAGTTGTTCTGAGTATAGGTGTGCTGTGTCGGTGAATTGAGTGTTTGTAAAGTCCCCCGCGACACAGGGATTAATTTTGCTAGTTCGGAAGTTTTTTAAAAAAACACAATTTTGTAGCAACATTAGTAACTAATAATTTATAATTAAAAGCAGTATTGTAAATTATCATTAACATTTTCATAAAACATAATAATTAGCTAGCTAAGACTATGGTTGATATGAACCCTAAAAATGAAAATATTTTACCCTCCAGAGCTCACAGAAGTGGAACTTCGTGTGGGTACTCTGGCCCTTTTTATTGAAGACGCGTACGTCACAGCGTTAGTGGAAATGTCCCGAATAGCCATGCCGAGTGGGAGCCAGACGGAGGCATCTTTAGCTGAGGAGCGCATGCTACAGAATCCGCTGCGTCTGCGCAAACTGCTAATACACCCGCTGGACTTAACACTCACATTGCATACTGCTGTAAGTACCACACCATATAACAAACTAGCATCCCTTGTGCGCCTTCACCCGTCTATCCACCATTTCCGTGGGAACTTCATAATAAAGTATAGACTTCCTCGATAAATGGCCTATCTAACACTGAAAGAAATTTTCAAATCGAATTAGTGGTTCCTGAGATTAGCACGTTCAAACCAACCAACAAACTCTTCAGTTTCATATATTAGTATAGACATTGATTAATTTGATATCGATCTTTGAAATATGTAACAGTTTGAACGATTTATACAGTCCTTGGGCACTGGTAAAAAAGTATTTACTGGGTGGCTTTCTATACCGTCTTGAAAATAATAGGGCGTGATATGTATATGAAATAGATGTCTAAGGCATAGTCATCTTTTTTTTTTTTTACTTACATAGTCACGATAAAAATACGTACCCAATTAGGTAGTAACGTTACGTTAGTTAAAATACGTCCTACTCACCAAACTATACAAATTACTTACAAAACCATACAAAATCAATACGAAGTGGATAAATCTAAATGTTTTGGATCGTAAATCGTAATGCTCCGGCGCAGCGCAGCGACTCGGCGACACAAAGCGCATCAACTTGTTTACAATATTTGTTTGCTTAGGGTTATACCATAGTGCGATTCTTTTTATTTTGTAGTTTTCTCAATTTGTTTGTTGCCAGGCCATTAGTATGCTAGTTTTTTTTTAATTTTTTAATTACAGTTATTTCTATAAAATTGTTTTATTACCTACACAATATCATAAAATGCTTATATGCATAAAGTTTGGGATAAGTATTTATATTTTTTGTGAAATGAATGTTTGTAAAGTCCCGTATATGATGTATGTATAATCGCACCGGGTTTGCAGGTTCGTATGTACATCGCTCTTGACCAAAGCCCACTGCGCTTGAGTGCGTTCGAGTTACAAGACATGATGACGTCATCGGAGAGACTAACACACGCACTCACCATGCACTATCTATCCGCCGCCATTTTGGGAGCAGGTCTGTATATGTTACAAATAACAATAGTCTAATGCATCGTGACACAGCTGTTACGTTTTTACACTTTTTCTAGAATTTGAAGACGAATATATTACACGTTTAACTGTACGTTGTACACTAGATTTGACTTTTTAAACGTCGTAGTTGGGCGAGCCATAGTGATTATTTCTTAAGTAATATTGTATAGTTTTTTTTCTTTGAATGTACTGCAGATAATTTACCTTTTGCATTTTTTATTAATCTCACGTTGGCTCTTTTACTACTGCTGTCATTCATCATCATCATCATCATCAGCCAGTATAACGTCCACTGCTGAACATTGGCCTCCTCCTGAGTGAGGGTATTTGCCTTAGTCACCACGCTTGACAGGCGGGTTGGTGACCGTAGTATTATGTTGTACCACATAAGGAAAAGTTACTGCCCGTTCCTTGATATACGATTCTTATAGATGATGTTATAACAATCGGGACCCTCGTAGACCCTCAACCAACCAGACCCGGAGAGAAATATTAGAATTTACACAAAGATTTCCAGTCTAGAGTGGGGATCGAACCCACGACCTCCGAGATTTAAAGGGAGCCAAATACCGCTACGCTGCGTATGTTGTCTGACTGCTGTCATTAATGTTGATCATCTACATAGTAGGTCCATCGTTTTCGTGTGCTACGTTCGAACTTGGGGTTTTTCACTGTTTTAATAAATTATCAGAATATAATAAACGCATATAATAAAGGGTCTATGTTAATTCATTCATAAAATTAATTGCAATAGTAGACCAAGGACTTTGACTGCACCGGTGGCTCAGTGGTTACGATAGTTGCTTCTGAGACCTGGTGTTCTGGGTTCGATTCCCACCCGGGACAATTATTTGTGTGAACCACATATAGTTGTTCTGAGTCTGGGTGTTCTTTGTGTCCGTGAAATGAATGTTTGTAAAGTCCCCCGCGACACAGGGATTTATTTCCCAAGTGCGGGAGTTGTCTTTTAAAAAATATAAGAAATATAAATATAAGTTGCCTCTGAGACCTGGTGTTCTGGGTTCGATTCCCACCCGGGACAATTATTTGTGTGAACCACAAATAGTTGTTCTGAGTCTGGGTGTACTTTGTGTCCGTGAAATGAATGTTTGTAAAGTCCCCCGCGACAGGGATTTATTTCCCTAGTGCGGGAGTTGTCTTTTTTAAATCAAATATCAAATCAATCAAAGGAATTTCAATTGACCTAATGATGACTTAACATAGGTATTATATTAGCAAAATAATTAAATTTAAGAGCCATTTTCATTTAAATTGTCTGGCAAATACGAAAAATGCATTCCGACAGACGCGCAATATTTTAATGTTTCACAAAGTGACAATCGTTGCGGGAGATGCAATGCGTTTACCGCACAATAAGTAATGATATGCCATCATTATTGTGCGGCCACGGCCACGGTCACGACGCAAACGTTGTCGTTCAATTAACCCTTAGCCAGGCAGTAGGCATGTTTAGAACTATTGTTTATACACTAATTGTGCAAAAAATAAATTACTTGTGAAGCACATAGAGTTCAGAATATAGTGGTCGCTTGAAGATCATTGCCTGGCTAAGGATTATGGTAGACGCTTGCAAACAGTGGATTAGAATACATTTTGTTTGATATTTAAAATCGCTTACTACTACTCTAATATGCAATGACTGTGCTGTGCATGTATTTAGTTAGTTGCTATTACTATACATTTTGTTTGATCGCAGCGGCAGCGCGGCACATTTTTCGAACGCCATATCATCCGCATGACGCAAAGTGACTCTATACCGTTTCAATCCCAAAATCCATACAATGGGCATCACGAAGCACTTAGGGCGCTAAAAAGATAGCCGTCCCTATACGCGGCAAATGGGCGTAACATCAAACTAACGCCAAAGATTTGAGAGCATTGTACCAGATGCGGCAGCGACAACAAAACCAATTCAAACGGAACTAACTTAAACAGAAAAAGTTGTAAACTGAACTTGAACAATTTGACGCCGATAAGACAACTGTGGCGATTGCACTAAAGAAGGGCATCGTGTCATCTTATCGCGGCACATTAGAGCGGTATAAACTGCGACACTGTGACTGTGACGATTGGGTTAATGGTCAAAAAAAGCTTCTACCGTGGGCGAAAACTGACTACAAAATGACTTTAGTGTCAAACCTTGTGAAGACTTCTTCTATTGCTAAATACGAGCAACTGTGGCTAGGCAAGAAAAACCTGTCTAGCCTTTCCTTAACCTGAGAACTGCGAACTGAGCTGAGAACTGCGGCTGTTGCATTTAAAGCTTGTTTTTGAAGCTGCTGTGCAAGACTGATTGAATAATTTATCGACAAGGCTGAAATGAAGTAATTTGTTTATGGGAATAAGAAATACGAGAAATTGCTATTATAAAAAGATAAACCCATACTTAGATTTTTATGTCAGTCACCTAAGCTCCCTTGAATATTTGTGGAATGGCGTCTGAATGTCGCGTAGTCTAAATAACATTCACCGATTTTTAACTAAAGGCATAATCTCGTTTCGCCGCACCGATTTTGGTTGTAAATTTGGAATTTCCCCAAAGGAATACAAAATGATCTAAATGGCCATTCACATTAAACATCAACTTTTTGATCGCATCGTCCATCACCATCCAAGACGTGGACTTATGTTTAGAAAACATGGGCGACAGCGCCACGTGTCGCTGGTACTTTTGGTCGCGATGGATAAGGAAATATTATATTCCTATTATTCGAGGACAGAATTATGTTTCGGTGGTGGATTCTGCAAAAGACCGTATCTCATGACGACAAAGAGTAAGTGCGACGTTGCCCGGAGCTTGCAACCGTATCGGAATTGTAGCAATGCGAATACGCGCGAACACGTTAAGACGTCCGGTTGCACTTGAGACCTCGACAATCGAACCTAACCTGACGATGTGTCTAATTATTAATATTTTTTTGTAGTGGTGTCTAGCCATCACTAAGGGGGTGGAAAGTAGAGGATGGATTTTACTTTTTTATATAACTTTTGGCGAGCCTTAGTGATTATTTTCATATCTATGATTTTATTTTGCTATTTGATGTTTACATTTTGTTTATTTTTGCTTTGAATGTTCTACAGACAATGTCGCCTTTGCATTTTTATTTATTTTCCGAAAAATAATCACGTTGGCTCGTGGTTACTAAAGTGAAAATATTAGTTTTTCATTGTGGTAACACTAGCGACTGCCATCATCTACAGCTGTTTCCCACAGCAGAATATTTTACCCTAATAGAACTTCTTAACTATAAGGCTATAATCAAAAACACTTTTAGGTTGGGTAGTCGGTGGTCTCGAATTGCTGGGTGCCCCGGGGGCCTTAGCCGCGCGCGTAGGCGGTGCTACGGGTGGTGTACGGGGCGTAGCTTCTGCCGCCGCAGCTGCCCTACTACGTTCACTTAGCGCGTGGGCAGGCTCCCTAGCAAGAAACTTAGATATACTGGCGGGCGATGAGGAACATGCACAAAGAGCGGCCGCGGCACGTAGAAGGCCCCCGCCTAGCTTCGTAGCAGGGCTTGTTGCGGGGATCACGAACTTTGCGATCAATATGTTGGGTAAGATATTCAATCAACTCCAAAGTGCTTGAAATTTTTTAGTTTTATTGTTATGAAACACTTAGTGTATTTTATATTTGGTTGACTACAATAATGTTTTATATCAGGTGCCGTGGGTGGCCTCGCGCATCACCCACTAGTCGGCGTAGCGGTAGGTGAAACCGAGAGTGGAGCGGCGGCGCTACGACGAGGAATAATAGGAGCTCTAACCAAACCTCTCAGCGCTACAGCCGACCTGGTGGCCTACGCGGGCACCGGCTTGCTACGACAGACAGGCTGGGACCCTGTGCTCCAGGTGGTACAATTTAACTTCCAAATAATAAATTCTCATTAAACCTCTAGTCTGGTGTCTACTAGCAAAATAGTTAAATTTGTACAGGGTTTGCTACAGTGAAAATATTTGGATGAAACACACAGCTAATTAATAAATAGTTCTATAAGCAATTAAGTCAAACTAACTGCATGTTTTCATAATTAGTACATACGGGGAACTAAGACAGTAATCTATAATATAAAAATGAATCGCTGAATGTGTTGCTAAGCGCAAATCTCGAGAACAGCTGAACCGATTTTGCTAATTCTTTTTTTTTAATGTTCGTGGAAGTTCAAGGATGGTTTTTACGGCGAGAAAAATTCGAATAATTGCCTGAAAACCCCTTAAAACAGCCTTTTTCTTTTTCCCATACAAACGTTTTCTAACTAAAATGTAGAGTCAATTTGAGCTTTATTTTGTTAATTAAAAACTTGAATTTTTTTGGCAAGATTTTTTAGGGTAGGGGTAGTGTAGGGTAGGGGTAGTGTAGGGTAGGGGTAGTGTAGGGTAGGGGTAGTGTAGGGTAGGGGTAGTGTAGGGTAGGGGTAGTGTAGGGTAGGGGTAGTGTAGGGGTAGGAGTACCGCATAAACGAAGCCTCTACGGCCCAGTTTATTTTATACAAATGTTTAGGTCTTTTATGTATCGATTGTGGCAGTACGAAGTCTGCCGGGTCAGCTAGTTAGATATATAATTAAAAAGCGTACTAGTAGTATACTGATATAATATATAAAAGGAAAAATAGAACATCATACTACAGTTTAACGGAGTTAAAGTAATATTATTACTATTCTACACTAAGGTTGCGGTTTGCTAAAGAAGCTGTCAGTCATAAGTCCGGTGAAGTAATGAAATTGTAAAAATAGTCTCCAACAATATAAAGTTAAAAAAAAATATTAGGTCAAAATTCGCAAAAATAGGCTTTCTTTTTTTTAGTAAAACCGTTTATTTTATGACAAAAATATATAAAAACGTAGATCATGCTATACAAAGCTATATAAAATCATTAGCTAACGATTTCAAGGTGTAAGGTGCAATTTATCATCAGTAAAAACTTAGAGAATGTGTTGTAAAACTATATAAGTTTATTATCAATGATAACAAATTGTTACGTACTTACTGTTTAATTAAATTTCCAGCCGCGTCGTCCGTCACTAACTATTGAAAAGCGTACAAGAAACAGATGGCGTCGCGACTGCGTACGCTGGATGTTCCGCCTATCCGAGTTGAATGCAGTCGCTGGATTTGAAGTACTCGCCGATAACGTGGCGTTCCATATGCTGTTGACGCATAAGGTAACTGCACGATTTATCATTTTATAAATTAAATTAAATAAACAATTCCAGACAAACTACAGATTTTCAATGACCATCGTGGACCATTGATCACTTAGGTGCAGTTGATTTAAAAAAAAGATAATAAAACCGCCTAATCCTTAAACATTTGTTATTTCAAGACTAACACCGATTTTGTCCGTAAAATTTTACTTAATTACAGTTTGCGTGCATTCACATGTGGTTTAGCAAAACTTGATTTTAGATTGATTTTTTAAATGAACCTTTGTTTTTTAAATTAATTTAGTGTTGATTTTTATGCGTTTGTAAATCACAACAAATTGACAATCGCGACGAATGTATGTGGTGATATAAACGTACCTATTTTCAATTACAGTGCATTATTTTGGCCGATCGGGATACGGAGCGGATACTGAAGATGATCGACTATCGATATTGCTCCCTAGGAGCTTACCAGGGACAAATAATTGAGGTAAATTTAAATAATATTCATAAAAAATAGGAAAAACATATTACTATGTACTGAGTATATAATCGGCTGCGATCTGCAGTTTCTCTCGTGTTAGACTGCTTCAGTGATCTACGATAATAATTTTCTTTTTTAAATACATATATGTATAAAAACAAAATATATGTGTATTTCTTTGTTCAAAACAACGAAAATACGTATATTTTTTTTACGTTGTATTATTTTAATTGGGCCTCTAACTCAGTGAAAATAAAATTTTAAAAGTTTCAAATGAAACTTAGCCTCACAATCTTTTTTTTGCAGTTGCGTTTGACTCCCAGAAATATAAGGTCAAAAGTGACTGAGATCAAAACTGACGACGACGAAGGATACTTTGTAAGTACTCAATAATCATGCAACGACCTCAACATCAGAGGTAGCCAACGTAATAAGACCTAAGTAAGATCGACTGTTTAATGTGTGCGATCGACCATAATAATATTATTATGACATACGTAACGTTGAATCATGTTTCGTATTAGTCAATCGTATGATAAATAGGTAATTTTCAGATTATTATACGACAAACACAAACTTAGTGCATCTGTGGCACCTATTTGTATTCTAAAATGGACTGAAATGACACTTTTTATGGATTGTAATAGTTGCCGGGATCGACTGTCGCAGGCAGACACGATCGACCGGTTGGCCACCCCTGCTCTATATCAACCGATATATATTTCTACACGGTGGAAATGTTTGTTTTTATTTTAGAGTTGAAAGTCAAAAAAAATATATTTTTCTACATTGCTATTCCAATTTCTTAAAATTTATTTTACAATCGAAATCTTAAAACCCACGTTGTCTTTCATTCAGGTGAGTGCAGCTGCAATGGCCCGCGTGGCTCGGTATACAAGCGCTCAAGGTGCTGACATGGGGGAAGGGAGAGTGATTCACTTATTACCAGCGCCTTACCGCTCACATGAGTTGTATGCCATACTCTTGGCTGTTCTACATAACTACCACGAATCCCACTTTACACTGCTATAAATACTTAAAAGCTTAACTTCCTTTACGATAATAATTATATTATATTGCAGATTTAAATGTCAACTAAATGGTGTTTAAACCTGTCTAAAATATTACGATGGTTTAACTGTGTAAGGAGCAATCTATCTGTTATCTGTCGATTTTAATATCAGTTGAAACATAGATAATGTGTCTTACTTGTTTACGTATATTAGTCATTTAAAAATTCTATTGTATTTTATTTGTAAAATACTTGGCAATATCACTGTTCAGTAAGGTCTGTGATCTGAAACATTTACTCATATTTTGTTTAAGAAAATATATCGCTGCAATTATTTTGTTACGTATAATAACATAGCTATTTGAAAATGTGTCATTCTTTTTAACAAACAAAATACCTCGTCACTTTCTAATCATATTCTCTCTTAATAATCTATTTATATTTTCGTATATATTTACTATTATCTTGCCAAAGAAAATAATATAATTAACATACACTTTGTAGTATTATCGTAAAGTATTATAATTATTAATATAACTTATGAACTATTCACAGTTCATATTCAATCGGAGATTGACAGAGTAACAAAAATACAGGGGCTTGGATTTGTTTGTAATACAAACGTCGCAAAGTGTATTGACTATTGTATGTGAATCGTAGGTATATTTCGAAAATATAACACATTCCGTAAAGAGAGATCAATTAAGACTGACCCCAAATTGTAACATATTTGATGGAATTGTATTGATGCGGAGCATTTCTAAAGTGGCTAGGGGGTTATTTATTTGATAAGAAAATATTTTACTGGTTTTACTGTATGCCAATGATTAAGTATACGGTTGAATACTTTACTGTATGAAAATAAACTAAATTTACTAGAGTAATGAGTGAAGGACAGCGAATAAATTCGCCTTGTAGGATATAAATACGAATTGAGAAAAGATACTAGAACATGACAAAAGACAAACCACAACTAATCCAGATATTGTTCAATTCGAATTGATAGATTTCTTAAATAAGTCTATCATGATTTTTATGAGACGTTTATTGCAGTCAGCACCATAATACTATAATAAATATTCCATTATAAACGTTGAGACAGCCTGTGGAGGGTATACCAGTGCTCGAATTTTTCCGAAAATATTTGATTGAATACTTTAATTGATGTCTACGTTTACCCAGTCGCCTATACTGACAAACAATATTTATCCATTTCATGTTATAACTTGAATCTTAATGTCGTGATATAACGTAGAAATACTAGTATGTAATATAATAAAGTCTTTGATTATATTATATTTTATAACTTATAAAAAGTATATTATTTTAAAATCTATTTTTTAACGTAATATGCTTTGTGGTAGCCATGGCCAGATTAACATCGGACGTGCATCTGTAAATATTTTGACTTTTTAAATATAATTTATTGATTGTGATTATTATACGTATATTGTCGTATATATATATATATAAAGTTATAGTGATATATATATTTAAGATTATACAAGTAGATTTTGTTGTAAATAGTAAAAATGTTATTAAAAACAAAACTTTTGACTGAAAATATGACGGTGTAACTGGACTAAATTCTCTTTCAGAAAACAAGTTCAAATTATTTGCGTTGTTATTATTTGTACATTTTATTGATGATTTAAGGCTCAAGCACACCGATGCGTATGCGTAGACGTGAACGTACCACTGAGTTGTTATGTATGGAACTGTATGAGCCAGGACACATCGCTTGCGTGTGCACGCGCACGTCTACGT
This sequence comes from Nycteola revayana, assembly GCA_947037095.2. Taxonomy (NCBI): domain Eukaryota; kingdom Metazoa; phylum Arthropoda; class Insecta; order Lepidoptera; family Nolidae; genus Nycteola; species Nycteola revayana. Next base: position 26,034,902 of record OX344842.1, on the reverse strand, counting down.
TCCGCAAGCGGTGTGTCCTGTCTCATACATTACAATTCAGTGGTACGTGCATGACTACGCTTAAGTCTACGCATACGCATCCGGTGTGCTCGAGCCTTTAATCTTATTGTATTTGTTTCTGACGTTCTAAATGTAATTTGCAATTAGATATTATGACAGTATTAAATTTTAATCATGTTCTTAATACATAAATGTTTCCCATATGAGGTCAAATATCCTCACCCATTAGTCCATAGCTGTAGTATAGACACATAAGTGTGAATTGTTTTAATGTTCAAACTATCGGACCGCCACTTAGGCGTGATACATTTATAGGAACAGTAGTATACTAACTTGATGTAGTAGTTTCATTTATGATATTCGTATACGATAATGTATGGTGTTCTATCAAATTAAACATCATTTGTTGATTCTACATACTTTTCGCAGCTTTCTTCTTCATACAAATGTCTTCTGTTGACAATAGTAGGTATTTATTTATATTCCACTCGTTAAATTTTTGTCACTGTTTTTAGTATCGTCTAATATTGTCGAGTTCTACTGAATTTATCTGTCTGTTACTAGAATCAATGTAACCATAGTTTATAAATTTATTCTGAAATTAAATGTCAAATAATAAAACGTATATAAATGTGTTTCATTTCTTATTTTTTCTTACCTTATAGTAGTTTTTTTTATAAATTCATTATAGCATCTTAAGCGGAAAAAAACAAAATCACTATGACTTCGATATAAATTTCTAATTGTAATTGTTACTGTATTATTGAAGCTACAATTCACTTGATAAATTGACACATGAAAACATCAAAGTCATAGTAATATCATTATGTGGGCAGCCTCCAGATATGTCCTACCTATCATTTTGCTCCATCCAATTACCGCATCCGTATCGCAGTAACTCTGACGCGTTTCTTTTACTGATATATTTATTTATTTGATCTTACAAACACGGATTTGTCGTTGATTGGGTCCAAATCCCCAAATAGGCGTTCATGATACGGATTCGGTGATCGGATTTTGCAAGTGATACATATAGTCTAAGAGCCGTGGAAGATCTACCTTCACCCATCTGACAACCAGATGAGACATACTTTGTGTCAAAATATTTCAGTGAAAAATAGCCACGAACACTTTGATAGGCAAGTTATCAAAAGTTATTATATTTGACTAAAAATATGTCTCATCTGGTTATCAGGTGGGTGATGGTTTACCTCCCAAGTCTCCTCTACTAATATTACTTCGGCACTACAGTTATGTATTAACGTGTTTCCCTAGTTGTGCTATCTCATTCTAAAGCAAGAATAAACCCGCAATTTCAACTTGCCAGTCAAGAGTGGCAAAACGCTCGCTCAGGAGGTGGCTCATGTCCAGTGGTGATGGTTATTATACTAGCTAATAATATTATATAATCTACCTTTTAATATTAATACTAATCGTCCTGCCAAATAATAATTACCATTAAAAAAACAGTGCGTATTACATACTTAGTGACATCACACAGCATCTGGTGTCATACTGGGTGCGTTCCACTAAGCGTTCACAACGATCACGCTCACGACCGAAGTTTTTCCCGTTCCACTTGCTTGTGAGCGTTACTGTCGTAAACTCAAGTGGAATGGATTATAGAGCGTTATGAGCGTGGAGGTAAATAATACAAACGGCGAGTTAATAAAAAGAATGCAAAAGATTTAAGAGGTTAGGTTATAATCTGTAAGCCTTGAAAATAAACAATTAATTATTGTTTGAATCGATTTATATTGAAAAAAAAATATAATTTATTATTTTATATTTAATATTAAAACATTCACTTCTACTAAAATATCTCTTTCCGCATGAAATAACGTAAGCTTAACGGTCGCCATTTTTTATGTTTTGAGTTTTGAAAACGCCGCTCATTTTCTCAACGATCACTTCGACCCACCTTTTTAGATGGGTCATCGTGAGCTTCGCGTGAGCGTAAGTCATGACGTCATAAGTGACGTTTTCGCCGCGACCACAACGACCGCGGTCGTTATGTGGAACGACTAAAGGAGCATTTTGATCGTTGTGGGCGCTTAGTGGAACGCACCCACTGGGGTCTTAGTATTGTTTAGCATATATTTAATTTATTCGCCATCATCAGATCATAAACATTTCTATGCGCTACAATTTTTGCCCTATTGTAATGAATAGTGCATAATTATAGACAGTGCCGGCGATAAAGGGGGAGCGTGATGGGGCGACGGCCCGGTGTGCCAAATTTGAGGGGGTGGATTGCTTCCCCCGTCATACTAGAACGCGTGTCGGATGGTGGGGTTAGCTAAACCTTCAGCACAAAATGAATACTTACTCGATTTTGAATTCCATAAGTGGGTGCCATAATATTCTTGCCCTGGGTGTCAGTCTAGCTAACGCCGGCACTGATTATAAAACAATATGAGATGAATATGATTCAGACGGTTTCATATTTTATAATGAAATTCTAGGAAAGCTTTTAATTTGTAATAGATAATATGTGAAAATTACCGAAAAGGTAACGTAGATAAAAATCCAGGAAACCACTAAAATTGTGTAGTTTACTAATTTGATGTAAACAGTCGGTAATTAGTACTAATTACATGTATAACGCTTTGAACGCGATAGTTATAGCCTTGCTACTGTTTCTTCATGGTTAAATTATTTGTGAAAAAGGAGACAAACGAGACAAATATGTTAATTTACTCTTATTACTTACCATATCTATACATATCAGTTAAAGTAGAATATGTAGATAATGAACAAAATCATAAATTTTTATACATAATAAAAAAGTTAGATAATTAGTTTACAACTATTGAGTTATTATTGACAATGTCATGTGTTGATTGAATAACTATAAAGGATACCTAATATCTAATATTCGCTTTCCTGGCCAATATTATTACCTATTGGTATAAATATGTTAGTAATTACCTACTTAGCGCACAAAAATGTATCACTTACGATTACGACACAGTAGGTAGGCTTAGTATTTCTAGTAACTATTTATTATTCTGTGGTATTTCCCCGATGACGTTATTTTACAAAACGTTTGACCTGTGCCTACCTACAGGTCAACTGCATGAGATCGTAAAAATACTTATGCAACGGATATGTTGTACCTACTAGCTGCGCCCGGCGGTTTTACCCGCGTTACTCTGCTTCAATTAATGGGTTGGAGCGTGATGTTTTATAGCCTATATGTTAAACTATATGCGTGCAACCTTTTAGCCAAATCCGTTCAGTAGTTTTTGCGTGAAAGAGTAACAAACATACATCCACACATACAATATTAGTAGGATAAATAGGTACCTACTACCTACAGGAACAATTTAGATTTTTCCGCGTCTAATTAACTCATTGAGTAATTGATTTAACTTTTCATTTGTACAATATATTTACATTGGGGATTTACTTATGTCGCCTGTTGAGATGTCTCTGTTAAATTGTGGTTTAGTTCAGAAATCCAATAATTTTCTTAGCTTCTACACTATCTGTGTACCAAATTTCATTTAAATTGGTTTAGTAGTTTTGGCGTGAAAAGCTGAAAGATAGACAGATCGAGTTACTTTCGCATTAATAATATTAGTTAGGGTAATATACCTACCTATTCTAATTAATGGGAAAGATTTGCGGCTTATGTTTTTATTTTAGACCATAATTAAACCTGATTGTGAATTCCAGTTAATAAAAAGTGTTATTCGTCTTGTCACTGTCTACATATCTACGAGAAAAAAATATGCCTATTATAAATAATAATAATCAGGTATTTATATCACTTTACACTTTACTTTATGCTTTTGTTCTCAAATGATTTTGGACCTGGACTTTTAGATTTGTTGTTGCAAGTTGCTACAGTAGGGTGGCTTAATCACATTTTAGGAATTGAACTGTTATTTCAATGAAAGATTGGAAATTTTACAGTAGTAACTAATCGAATAGGAAAAAAGAGGTAAACGATTTTTCCTAGCCCTTAAGAAAATATACATTATGAATATTATATACATATAATCTTCCATTGTATCTGCCTACCTCGCTGGGAAACAGGCGTGAGAATGAGAAGAAAATATTTATACAAAATTATATACATACATAAGATGTATATAATTTTGTATAAATATTTTCTTAAGGGCTAGCAAAAATCATTTATCTCTACAGAGAAATAAGATCGTACTCAAAAATATTACGAAATTTTACGAAAAATCAACAAATACATCACTTGGTTTAGTATCTATGTAGGTAAAAAAGTACTTACATTAAATAAGAAAATTACTACACCATTGTATGTTTATATGTAAATAGGTAGGTATGTTCTCTGTAGATATGAAAATTGACGCGTGTAGTTGATGGCAGTTCTCAAGTCTATCAGCAATAACACAGGGTTGGCAACTGCGCTATCCTACTCTAAAATACTGTGTCTACCTAATATTATAAGCACGAGAGTTTGTATGGCTGCAATAATCACTGAACCGATTATACCGATGAATTACACAAGTTTAGTTTATGAGCGAGAGTCGCGGCGGTCAGAGTCGGGACACTCTGGCCGTCATTACTATTGCTATCTCGGTAAGGGGTAGGTAACCTGGTGTAGCCACTGGTTACCTATGCGCAAAGATACAGGGGAGGGGCCTAACCATTGCCCCTCCCGAGAGCAGTCTCGACGGTGACGGTGGTCCTGTTCTGTTGTCGATCAGTTCGAGTGCCCGGGACCACTGTCAGATGCGTCTGAGGCAGGCAACCGTGGTGGTTTTAGTGGGTAACCGGATGCCACGGGTAGCTAGCTACATGGAGCCGGGCGAAGGTGAAGGAGTTCCTCACACCCCTACCGTCTTTCCCCAAGGCGGTGGGAAGTCTTTAAAAGATTTCCACCACGTAAAAAGCTAGAATAACATATTATGCTAATATTATAAACGCGAAAGTTTGTATGGATGTTTGATACTTTGTTACGCAACAACTACGCACCGATTTTGTAGATATTTTTCACAGGCATTGTTTATATGCTGGATGAGCATATAGGCAAAATAAGCCACGACCCACTGGAGCACAGCAACAATCCAATGCGGGCAAAAGCGCGGGCGCAGCTAGTGTAATAATTGTTCAGTGATGTAGGAACATTGCCGAACCGATCTTATACAAGCTGCGCCCTGGAGCTGCGGCGGCTGTACCGCTGTACGCTAATAAGCTAATAAGTATAAATTCTCGTTGAAATATAAAATAAAAATATTGTAAAAGTTGCTTAATTATGATTATTGTTTGAGATTGAAGTTTTAATCCGTCAATACATTGATCGATGTGACGTTCTGGCAACTATAATATTAATTACCTATGGGTTTATACATATCAGTGCTTAGTGATAGTGCCCTCGCACACTCTTAGATGACCGAGGAGCCCAGCCGAGCTACGACCTCCAGTCGCGAGCAAATAAGCAGGTCGCAGGCGTGACAGTCCCTACCTATGTAACAAGTACTTTTTACTACTAGGTAAGTACTATACACAAAATATTACTTAGCATTCAAAGTAACACAACATACTATTACACTATGTAGCATATTAATGCTCTTAGTAGGTACCGACTACCCAAGAAAATGTAAGCAACCCTACCTATCAGTGCAGCCTATCAATGTATACCTACAAATAAGTGATTGAGTCCATTGTAGCCGTGATTGGACTCAAGGCGATGCGATGTCGACAACAGGAAGCCGATCATTTGCACCAGCTCCCCGAAGGCCAGGTTTGTTGACCAAAATAAATTCTAATATGAAATAGTGCATTCCGTTCACAAACTTTTCAGGAAAGGAAGGAGTAATTTACCTATTGTTCAATTACTTTTTCGGATCACGCTTTCCTATTTATTTGTTAATACCAATGGTCGACCAGTGTCAACCACACGACACAGCGACCAACTCTATACAAAAAGTGTGCGAAATTTTAAACTCCTCCGTCCGCGCAATTTTCGTAAAAAGGGATACCTACAAGTTTTTCTTCATGTCTATAAAAATATATAATACTGAAGAGTTTGTTTGTTAATCTCAGGAAATCTACAGGTCTGTTTTGAAATATTATTTCAGTGTTAGTTAGCCCATTTATCGAGGAAAACTATAGGCTGTATTTATTTTGAATTACCTACGGGAACGGCAGTCACGGGGGTGAAACCGCGCCCAGGGAGCTAGTATTAATATATAGACTATAATGGTAAAATAAGATTAGTTTAACAGCTTAAACCAAGATATCTTATTTTCTCATAATCGATTACATATTACCTATCTATGAACTAGTTTTCAAATTTAAATATATTTTCAGTTTGTATATTATATTGGCATGAACACGCTAACGCACAAAGAGCGACAGTTGCACAAAACTCCCCTTAAAAAACACAGAAAGTCATAATCCCTCAACCTCATCGTCAGCGACCGCCCTGAGCCGAGGTCCAAGCCCCACAGGGAGCGCCCTTTGCAGGCACCTATATGCTTTGTTTGTAGTTTTTAAGTTATTTATTAAGGCTGGAGCTCTGCATGCTCCTTTACGCCCAGTGAAGTAGCAAAATACTCGTGGCTAACTAAGTATATGTGTCCCGACCGAAAAAAAAACGTCGATTGCCAGTTTATTCGACAATACGTCTTAGCAATTTAAAACAGCATTACAAAAAAAACGGTGTTAAAATATACCTACAAACTGAAATAATATCGCGGCTGAAATAATGCACTAAAAACATTTGTTTTTTTTTTACTACTTTTAATCTTACGTTTGACCATAATCTCGCTTGATGGAAGGCGAAGATAAGGCCTAAGATGATACACGCTTGCCTAGAAAGTGTCTGTTCACTTTAGCCTTAAATATCTCTGTCACATCAGCCTAGGTATGTGTAATAGTCACAACATAAACATATTGATATCGTATAAATGATGTAGCGCCTACATATTATTATAACCTTCCTATTTACCTTGAAGTATAATGAATACTATACAAGATATGGAGCGCCCCTTACAGAATATGTACTGTAAGGGTATTAATAACACCGTGGTGACTTGACCTAAACAACATATTTTGCGATAGTTACTACTATTGGCGATATGTACTTACGGTAGGTACCAAGTTGCAACAAAGATTTCCGGAATCTATATAAGAGAATTATTATTATTTATTTACACTATAGAATCGCCATAGACTTGGTTACAGTCAACACAACAAACAGCAGCGATACTGCACTCTGTAGCTTTTTGAATACATACTGTATTATATTTCCATAGTTAACTGAATGATTTACCTTACTCAATGTCTGAATAAAGCAATATAACTATTTATTGGCTATCTACTACTATCAATGTATGTAGAACGTTTCATCATCATCAATAAGCTTCAGATATTAACGAAACCTCTGTCAATTAGGAATCTTCAAGAGAGGTCGGGTGCCACTGAAAACCAATGATAAATGTTACAATTACTACTACCATTTAGAAAAATGTATAGGATTTAGAAAAGGTGTAATTGATGGCCTACATCATGCATCGTGAATTCTAATCTATTTCTGATGACATGTACCTACGTTTCTTTAGAACCAATCAATTCTCGTACAGTTTTCCACTATTTTCCCTCCACCTTACCAATCCCATCCCATTGTCAAGATAATTAACTAATAGCATGAATAAGACTATTATTAAAGTGAAGTAGGTGTGCAAATACATTCTTTTAATGATAAACTCGCTGTCACTCGGACATACGTTGGCTTGTTGGCCCGCTAGCCTCTATTGCTCGTAGACCTACCGAAACCGACGTAAACCGGCGCGAGTTATTTTTGGCGCCTATTAACGTAGCAGGTGTCCAAATACCTAAAAGTCAACAGTGATTTGTCACGAATGAATCAATTGAGGTGGAATTATATTACTATAGCACATATGCCATATTGTAGAACGTCGAGTTAAATAGAGTACCTACCTACTGTCAATGTGATGGAGGCAAGGAGAGGGCAAGGTTGTTGAAGACATTTTAATAAACATTATCTACTCCACAAAAAACAGTTTGGATTTACGAGGGGTTGCTCAGCCATAGATCGAATCGAATTATTAAAAAGTATATTGGCGGCGTGGAGAGATTCAAGAAAGAAAGAAGAAAGCAAAAAGGTTTCGGCATATTCTGTGACCTGTCAAAGGTGTTTGATTGTTTACACCACAACACTCTAGTCAGGAAATGACATCGTTATGGCATTAGGAACAAAGCGCTCAATCTTCAGACTTCTTACTTCGGCGATAGAACTCAGAAGGTTGAGATGAATGGCTCAAGATCATCAGGATCTGTCGTCACCAAGGGCGTTCTTCAAGGCTCTATATTAGGTCCATTTTTGTTTTTAGTGTATATTAATGACCTCCCTTTATATATAGGAAATCGTCATGAGATTGTATTCTTTGACTTTGAAAATAAGTAGAAAATTACGCAGCTATGACCAAGTTAACAATGCCCTCTCAAAGGTGGTCCAAAACAAAAGGTAAACCTTTTGTTTTGGACCACCTTCAAATAATCTGTTATTAAATGAAAAAAAAACAAGTTGATCGAATTCACCACACCCAATGTAAGACAAGTTGAAACTAATGTATGTACAAATAAATTGTATCAGGTTGGAGCCAGTAGAGTCAACTATTTTCCTGTTGAGTCAAAGCTGCAATGGAGCCCCCCCATATTGAGAAATTGTCAGGAAAGCTTATCTCCGCGCTTATGCTGTCAAAACTATAAGGCTCCTCACCGATACAGCTAAAATGGTATACTTTAGTTACTTTCATAGCATAATGTCCAATGGGATTCTTCTCAGGGGAACGTGTGCGGATATTGACACCATATTTGTACAGCAGAAACGTGATGCAAGGGCCATATATGTATATAAACTTGTTCCGCGAGTTTCCCTACGAAAATTGTTCAAAGAGACAGATATTCTGACAGTCATCGGACGACAGTCACATCACCGTATGTATTTGAAAATCTTATATGTATGTCCATAAGAATAAAGATAATTTTAAGAAAAAAGAGACACTGGCACCATACACACTACAAATAAGGATAATCTGGTTTTATAGGGCAATGTATACGTTTTTCACAACAAACTCTCTTTTAATGTAAGAAATCTATCTGTAAATAAATTTATAGCCTAGTCAAAATCAAACTGTGTAAAAAAGCCTATTATAAAATTTCTGATTATTTAAACGACAAAACGGCTTGGGAGTGATAAGCTTTGATGAAATACTGCTAAACTAATTGTAATATCAAACCATAAAAAAAAAGGATTACTCTGATTTTCTTGTCAGTTCTTCTCAGAGTTGCCCTGTCCAGAACTGGTGGTAGTAAAAAAAAACCTAATAGGACGCATCACAAGGACATTATTTAAAAATATTTTTAAATGTGTCTTTAAATATAGTATCGACAATCTCCAGATTTTTTTTCTGGTAAATAGGTAAGTTTTAAATAAATACGATTGACCGTATATATATACTGTATAGTGTGGATCCAGCTCTGACTGCGAACGAAAAAATGAGGATGATATTTTAATTTTTTAATGGGATCAGACTAACTACAGGGAGGCAATCAGGTAGAATCTAGGGTTAATATCAAAAGTGCAACCCGGCTTAAGTTTATTTTGCCACCTTGTCGCCCTTGCCTGCCAAAAGGATGTCGACCGCTTCTCTGGCACGTATACCATATTTGTTGAACGTCGAGTTAAATAACGTATCTACTATCAATATGATGGAGGCAAGGAGAGAGCCATTTAGTTGTTGAAGATCTCTATATAATACAAACAAACAGACGTATTTACCTACGTCTACAAGACAGCTAGTAGCTTACACCTATACCTGGTGAAAGCCTGGCGAAGTAGCAAAAGAATACTTTTGCTACTTCGCCAGGTATAAAGACCGGCAGCTGGGCGCTGCTGGTCTGTATACCTACCTGGCTTAAATTAAATGTGGAAAAACTACAAACTAAGTAATCAGCGTACCTTTGAGGATTGGATCTTGGTTTAATGTGTGAAAATAAGAAAAGATGATTTGATGAATTTTAGTCTGACTTAAGTAGTTAGTTAAGTAATTTATGTTAAATTATACTTTTGATTTTACAATCAAATATATTTATCACTAAAATTTAGATTAAAATACATCATTCAAAGCGCGAGATCAGGCCTCTCTGACTACATGATACATCTTCACCGGAAGGTGCGTCCAGTATGTATAGGCGTAGGTATATAGTAATAAGGAACCACTTTATTTAGAAAAAACATAAGGCCAAACAGCAGCACCCTTCTCATTAACTAAGTAGTAATTTTCAGGGGTCCATGGAGTTTTTTCAAATTGTGAAAGTGGTCGGTGACTGCTAAAATTTTTAAGAAACCCTGCCCTAATGCCTTACCCTATTTGGCTACGGTGGAACCCCAACCGTTATCGTCGAAATTGATCAATCTCTTTCATAACACGTCTCCAAGGGGAACGTTAGTGCCATAATCTATCAGTAATGATCAGCATTACTTCGAAAAATATCTTCAAAGCTGCATTTGGAATTAAATATTTATTAAGCCGTAAACCTTTCCGTAAAGTATTCAAAAAAATTTAGTTTTAGTTTCAATAAATTACTTTAAGAGGTAGGTATACCTAAACCGTGATGACAAATGATTCTAAATGTACCTATATGGAAAAAACTGCTCTGCTGAGCCATGCAATACAAGTCAATGTAGATAGTAGCTACAAACGGGCAGCCCTGACACAAGTTTGAATTAATTTTAATCTGTAATTTTTAATGCTATGTAAAATAACATATAATATATAAATAGACCGATTGTAGGTACTACCAAAAAGAAATAATTTTGTTGAACATAAGCAACGACTAAAAATCGCGGTGCATATGTATTATATTTAAAGTAAAACAATAACTGTACAGTTTTCTTCTGAACGTATTTATTAAGAACAATCCTCAAAGAATACAAACAGAAGAAACCCGTATTTGAATATTATTTCAATGAATTTTCTTGTATTTTCAGAAAATATTCTGAAAGCCTGCAGTATACCTAATACTGCAGGTATACTGCTCCGATTTTTTTTACTGTGAACCAATTTGCATGAAATTTTGAAATTATCTTTCCCTTAACTTCAAAAATGAAAATTTTCTGAAATTCGCATCCACCCTGGGGGAGGATGCCACCACTTCTCTGTGGTCTAAATTTATTTTTTCAAAATAACCTCGGATATCGATAGAAGGCCTAATTTTAATAAAATAATGTTTTATCAAGTTTTTCAAAGAACCCAACACTTTTCAAGTTATTGGCAATTGAAAATTCGTTTTCAATTGCCAATAACGTTTACGTTTTTCATCGGTTTTTATCTCCAAAAGTGTGCATTTTAACGAAAAAGTTGGGAAAGCATCAGAATTGAAGGACTTATGTTCCACTGGAAAACTAATCGTATTTACTACTTAGTAAACTGAAAATTTCGGAGTGTGAATATTTGGAGCAAAGTAAAAGTACACAGTAATAGAGGCCCAAAACTATTTTCTTATGTATATATTTATATAATAGGTCTTCACTTATGAAATTGCCGTTTTGTATAAAAAAAATTAAAAGAATTTTTTTCATGTATTTGTATTAATGTATTTGTATTTGTATTAATCGAAGTAATCACCCATGCAATCATTGCATCTTTGCCAACACAGTGGCAGTTTATTGATGCCCTTCTTAAAGAAATCAGCTGGACGGGAGGCAACACATTCTTCAAAGGCATTTTGTACTGCCTCTCGGGTATTGAATTTTTTTCCCGCCAAGAAGTTATCCAAATTCTGGAAAAAGTAGTAGTCTGTAGGCGCAAGGTCTCGTGAGTAGGGCGGATGACGGAGAGCTTCCAACCCCAGTTCATGCAACTTGGAGATCGTCTGCTGTGCAGTATGAGGTCGCGCGTTGTCGTGCAGGAGCAGCGGAGACGAGCGATTGACCAATGCTGGTTGGAGATGTGTCAGCAATGATGGAGAAATCATTGTGTTCTGTTCTTCACAGTACACATCTGCAGTAATGCTCACACCGTTTGGTAAGAAGCTGTGATGGATCACACCGGCGCTAGACCATCAAACAGTGACCATCACCTTTCTAGGGGTAAGTTTTCGTTTAGGTGCTGAACCAGGATCCAACCAACTTGCTGAGCGCTTGCGGTTATCAAACAGAATCCATTTTTCATCGCAGGTAACAATGCAGTTCAAAATTTCTTCATTTGTGTGTCCGTTGAGCAGTGCAAGGCACGTCTCGACGCGTACTTCGCGCTGGCGATCATTGACTTCGTGGGGCACCCATTTGTCAAGCTTTTTTACCTTGCCAATTTGACGCAAATGGACCAATATTGTTTTGACGCTAACGTCAAAAGCTGCTGCTAATTCAGCCGTAGATTGTGTATCATCAGCTTCTACAATCGCCTTTAATTCGTCGTTGTCGACCAAAGTCTTCGGACGACCGCGAGGTTCATTTTTCAGGTCGAAATTTCCAGAACGGAAGCGAGCAAACCAATAACAGGTGGTGCGTTAGTTTGTAGTGTTAGCTCCGTAAACGTCGTTGATGTTGCGTGCCGCTTGTGCCGCGTTGCTGCCACGACGGTACTCATATTCCATTATTACTCGAATTTTTAACGTAAGTATCCATGATGACGAAAAAGATTGAAATGCGATGAAAATGTAACACTTATCAATCAACAAATGACTAAGTACTTTTGGAAAAAAAAATCCATGTTTTTAAAATAAAATTAATTTGAAATTAGAATTCTTAGCCAAACAAAAAATTATTTTGATTTGAAATGGCCAGTACCTATGGTTTTTACCTATATTGCAATTTCATAGTTAAAGACCTAATATATTATGGACATATATTTTGGAAACGTAGGCAGACATCTGGTGCAGTTTTAGACAACTTGTAAGTTTATATTTTATTCAATAAATGATTTCTTACTCTATAATTAAATTATTTTAAAATGTATAATCATATTATTTACTGTTTAATTTAGGGGTAGTTTTAAGGGTTGAAAAGCTTGAGAATAATGTTAATCATTTTCGAGAATGTGGAATAACATTTAAACAAGTTTTTATCAAGGGGTAGTTTTTAAGGGTCGAAAGGGGGTTAAAATTCGATAATTAAGATAGAGAACATAAAATATTATTTACTCTATAATTAAATCTTTTTTTGTCATACCAAAGTATTTTTTTGTGATTTTTTCAATTTAGGGGTTGTATGCTAGGGTTGTAAGGTTTTCAAGGGGTTGAAAATGGTTTTATTATGAGGTAATTGTGTTAGAAAACACTTTACAATTTCACCCCTTAATATTAAACACGTTTTCTAGCGATTAAATGGCTCAATGTCAATTTTTCCATGAAGGGGTTGTTTACACCCCTTTAAAATAATAGGCGGAGCTCAGATCATTTTCACTTTTGAAGTTAAGGGTAAGATGAGCCTAATTCCAAAATTTCATGCAAATCTGTTCACAGTAAAAAAAATCGGAGGTAAGACCCAATTTTTCCCTACAATGACTGCACTAGTACCTTACATAGCTCGAACACACAGGCAGATTTTTGCGACAGTTAGTCATAGTTTTTTGAGAGCCTAGCCTTGCAGCCTAATTTGGCTCTCTTTCAGGTAGTAGGGTAGGTACTCAAATCATATACCTAACATTATATCTACACATAGATCAGAGGCGCCCGAACTTCTTTTCTCGTTATTATTATGTCGGTACATTTTACTGCCACGGGCCCATGGGGACCCGGCCATTTGAAAGGCATTCATGGGGCCGAAGCCAACGTTGAAGAGGCCTTTGGTACCCTTTAATATGAAAAGAGAGATGGCTCCGTCTATGAATGTCTATCCATTAATAAACCATTTAGGTATACCAATGGACAGTTTTCCACAGATATAAAAACTATTGCCGGAAAGGAAGAGACTTGGTTTAGGCTATACGGATGGGATGTTAAATGTACTGGAATACTGGGCCAAGGAGTGAGGTCGGACATCTGCTTCTGAGGCAGGGGGTGTGTCACTATGTGTTTGTGTGTGTAGTGTGCATGACTGTATGTCTGTGGGTCCCCGGGAGATAGAATCCGTAGTGTCGCCACTCGCCAACAGCTCGCCACAAGCTGCCCTGCGGTGACTGATAGCACTTCATAAACCAGTGGGCGATGGGGTCGTCACATTCCGACGCCGGTTTATTATTATTATGAGCCCGATGTTGCAGGGTAAAGGCCTCCCTTCTTTCGGCTCGTGATAGGGAAAAATGGAGAGCCATTTTTCGAAAGACATTTCCAAAAGTAGTCATTTGTTGATTGATAAGTGTTACATTTTCATCGCATTTCAATCTTTTTCGTCATCATGGATACTTACGTTAAAAATTCGAGTAATAATGGAATATGAGTACCGTCGTGGCAGCAACGCGGCACAAGCGGCACGCAACATCAACGACGTTTACGGAGCTAACACTACAAACTAACGCACCACCTGTTATTGGTTTGCTCGCTTCCGTTCTGGAAATTTCGACCTGAAAAATGAACCTCGCGGTCGTCCGAAGACTTTGGTCGACAACGACGAATTAAAGGCGATTGTAGAAGCTGATGATACACAATCTACGGCTGAATTAGCAGCAGCTTTTGACGTTAGCGTCAAAACAATATTGGTCCATTTGCGTCAAATTGGCAAGGTAAAAAAGCTTGACAAATGGGTGCCCCACGAAGTCAATGATCGCCAGCGCGAAGTACGCGTCGAGACGTGCCTTGCACTGCTCAACGGACACACAAATGAAGAAATTTTGAACTGCATTGTTACCTGCGATGAAAAATGGATTCTGTTTGATAACCGCAAGCGCTCAGCAAGTTGGTTGGATCCTGGTTCAGCACCTAAACGAAAACTTACCCCTAGAAAGGTGATGGTCACTGTTTGATGGTCTAGCGCCGGTGTGATCCATCACAGCTTCTTACCAAACGGTGTGAGCATTACTGCAGATGTGTACTGTGAAGAACTGAACACAATGATTTCTCCATCATTGCTGACACATCTCCAACCAGCATTGGTCAATCGCTCGTCTCCGCTGCTCCTGCACGACAACGCGCGACCTCATACTGCACAGCAGACGATCTCCAAGTTGCATGAACTGGGGTTGGAAGCTCTCCGTCATCCGCCCTACTCACGAGACCTTGCGCCTACAGACTACTACTTTTTCATCTGCACGTTCCTCTAGGTACGTGAACAAAAGGCCGGATTGCTCATGCGTGCCCGGCCTCCGCCAACGGCGAATCGAAGGAGTGTCCGGGGGTTTTAGTGGTGTACCCTACACCACAAAAACCCCCGGACACTCCTCTCCTCGTGGTATGAATTAGCATACCACGCTATGGAGAGGGCGAGTCCCACATATCCCACCGCCAGCGCGCGAATACGCTGCAGCGGCGCGGCGGTGGGAAAGCGTAAATGCATTTCCCCCCGGACAAAAAAAAAAGGTATGTGAACAAAAAGTGTTGGGTTGGGTTTGTGGATCTAACGTAGAGTGGCAAAGCAGTTAGCTAACAGGTATCAATATGATTAATAGGTATTACCTACCTTATTGTTTTTGTAAACAGACAATTAGGTTTAGGTTTTCGTTACGTGTGCGCTCGTGGCTTGTTCCTTACGCAAGTAAATCAGCTATTTATTATGTCTTTAATTATTACTTTATCAGCTCGTTTACGTCCACAGCTGAAGATGGGCCTCCTCTTTGACAGACCTGGTCGTCGAGGGATATTTCAGTACCTAATCTCCACGATTGGCAATTTTAATAATGATTTAACAAAAAATCAGGGAGAAGGGGTCCTATTCTCCGAGTGTCATCATATAGGGGTTTATATGGCCGCCTATAGCGTTTGATATCCGTCGCGGAAACTGTACACACCTCGCGAAGGCAGCAGACTTATTTCCCACCAGAAAAAAAGCCCAAGTTCCACAAGAGGTGCTCTTTTAACCATGTAATAACGCTGGAGCACTACTCACCTTTATCATCCGTTGAAGCAGCAAAAGCAATTTAGGTAACTGCCAACTAATTAAAAAAAAAAATAAGCATGGTCCATGAAATGTTGATTGACTGACTTTATTATTTAGAACAGACAACCTCCGTAGCGTACCTAGCGGTATTGGGCTCGCTTTAAATCTCAGAGGTCTTGGGTTTGATCCCCACGCCGGACAGGAAATCTTTGTGTAAACTCTATGCTGCCTCTGCTAAATTAAGACACCCACATTGGGCTTGCACGTCCCTCGAGCGTGTGAACGAGACGACGCGCCGAGCTCTCGTCCCCGAAGCGTAACACTTGCTCGAGGAACGCACACTTGCGGGCTCAGGCTTACAATTGTTTATATTTTGTTAACCACTCAAACGTCCGGGCGACTATAGTCGCCTACCCCTTGAACGTCCGAGCGCGAACCGCGAACCGAACCGCGTCGAGCGCTCGTGCCGTTACTGATTCAAAGTGTATTTACTAGCAAACTATTGCAGCTATAGCAAGGTAAAACCTACCAGTATCAAGCTGAATTATTAAGGAATCAAAATATGTACTAATTAAAGTTCAACAATTAATCTGCTATTCATAAAAAAAATAATTAACTTAACAATACGGGTTAAATTTACGTAAAATATTTCTTTTAACAAGTTTTAACGAATCATTTTTTAATTATTCGCAATGTTTTTTAATAATAATTAAACTAGATTAAATAAGCTTTTTTTTGACACCAATATCTTATTACTTAAAATGAACAGTGTAGCCCATTAAACCAAAATAAAAACGCGTTCCTGCAGTAATCTAGATCGACCTAGATTTCGTCTCCGATACCGAAATTACGGCAAGATGGCCGCCCGCCTAAGGATTTTACACACGACTTTAGGATTTGTTTTAAAATAAATTAGGTATTTTTATTCTTAATTTAGGTGATAGTCAATTATTGTAGGTATGTTTTATAATTCTTAAATATATTAATTTAAACTATCAATATCATCAAGGAAAAAGGCAATAATAATGTGCATGATGCATTAATATCGGGGTCAGCAGCCAGTAACTTATAAAAAAACATTCACATTTTAATAGCAGCGTATCTTCAAGCAATACTAAGTATGCACATGGTATAATTATTACAATAATGACATCAATATTAAAAAAATAATATGCACGACACAAATAGGCGTAAATCCGTAAATCAAAATATTAGTGATTTTGATTAAATATGAGAATTAAATTGTTAAAACACCACAAGGGAAATAAAGTGAGGTGAAACCATCAAGCAAATTTAAAAATGATAGCAAAAGTCGACAATCATTAACAAACATAACATTATTATATCAAACAAACAAAGAATCACCACCACACAAAACGAAAAATAATATTGCAAACATATTTTGCCGTTTGTACACATCCTTATTTTGAACCATTTTAGTTCCGTCCGTGGATAGCAATCTATCCATGCCTAAACACCTGAGGAACACAATGACATTTTAAAGGAATCTTCCGTGAATATTGTATATTTCAGTTTTTAAAGTGTATTACTATGTTTATGACGAACTATTACTCTTTGTTTAAACAATATTTTACTGAAAAACTACGTAAAAATAACTAAAATTGGATCAACAACAAGAATGGCCGCTCCTACGCCATTTTTTTCGAAACAGCTACACTTTGAATTCCAAATATGACTCGATTTTACTCTTAAAACTGTGATATGTATACTTAATTATAAAGCACAAATCATCTAGTTTATTTTTATGTATAATAATCTATGAACTAATAAATAAAACTAAAGTACTGACGACATAATCGCTGGAACTTAAAAAACACTTGTTCACTAAACACAAAGCGTAGAGTGGACTGCAGATAAACGTTTGTTTTTATTCGTTGAGGCTTCTTACACTGCCATCTCGTGATTTTTATTGTAAAGTAGTTCGTCAGCAATCGACTACACAACTTAAACACGCAAAAAGTAACGCATATTGTCGATAGATGACGGTTTTATAAAATATGTCGCTATGGATACTAAAGTATCCTTGGACGTACAACGCCCTTTTTTTTTTGGATACTAAAGTATCCCTGGACGTGTGAGTGGCTATTGATACCTTTTGTATTTTCCCGTACACACAAGTAGTAGTAACCAAATAATAGTACATACGTATTTGTTTATACCTATGTCTCGAACTACGCCACGTACCTATTTTGTTTACATCAATAAATATTTACTTCACATAATTGCACGTCATAATGTCTGTATCATCTCAAAAATACGTCATGGGATATGTAATTTTATGAACCTAAGCTTTGCAGTAGGTTATTGTTGTTGAGTGTTGGATGTACCCATGTACCTACTTATAAAAACAAATACGGTTTCTTTCATACTTGCTTAACAATAAGAGAATGTAAAAATATTGTTGGTAGTTAAAAGTTGTGGATAAAAGCTATTGTATCCGTGACACTAGAGGACAAATGTCCCACGGCAAATCCGATTAATTTTTCAAAACAAAAGACAGTACCTACTGGAAGAAATCGGTCATGCTATGCCGACTATTATATGACTGCGCTAGCATCCGCCCCTGAGCTGAGGTCCAAGTTTCACAGAGTAGGCTCGCTTGCGTAGGTTGGTTTGTAGTATAGGTATAAACCATTCAATAAGGCTACAGCCCTCTTCGCCTTTAAGCTTGGTTAAGTAGCAAAAAAATACTAGATGACTGCATGAAAGTCCGTCCAAATAAAATGCTATTTATTTATAATCTAAGTATGGAATAAAGATTTAGCCTCAATAAATGGTTTAAAAACTACAAAGTAAGCATCCTGCGCGAGAGGACCTACGCCACCTGTGGGGCCATGGATCACGGCTCAGGGCGGTCGATGGCGTTGAGATGCTTAGATGCCGTAAATAAGGCAGGTAATATGTGTCGTCACGTGACTTAGGTCTTTTGCACTGGTGCATAAGTTGTGTTTACAAACAGAAATATTTAAGTATCGACACTTATAAAAGACATAAACGATATATTTACGATGCACCACAATCCTTATAACGAAGTTAGTATGTTGTACTGGGATTACGGTATTTACATAATAAAACCAAAAATGTAATTACATTCAGCTTTCAACTAAACACGTTTTAAAGAATACTACACAATATATATATTATGTTTTTCAAAATTTACTTTCGACTCTGCAAGATCAAGGTATTTCCCCTGTGCGGCTGTTTACATTATAAAAGGATAAAGTATTGATTAAGGTAAACGTATCACTTATCAGAAATGTATTTATAATCTATATTATATAAACAGGTAAGAAATTGTTATGTCAGGAAATCTATACCTACTAATAATATAAAGAGGAAAGATTTGTATTTTTATGTGTGTGTGTGTGTGTATGTTTGTAATGAATAAACTCAATAAACAATATGCCGATTTAAAAAAAAACACCATTGGAAAGCTACATTCACCCTGAGTGACATAGGCTATATTATACAAGGCCACAGAGTGGGAGGAAGATCCTTCCGCCCCCCCGCTCCGCAGACGGCGTCTGGGAGTGGAGAACATGGTCCCCGCTCCTAGAGGCCGACCAGTGAGAAGTAGCCCTGTAACTGCGGCGTCTAGTCGCGGGCACGGCCAGATGGTGTCCCAGATAGCTGAATAGTACATGGGCCCCTTACTAACGATGGACAGAGGAGAACCCAGGGATTTTAGTGGATAGGGTCCTCTCCTCGTGGTATGATTAGCGTACCACCGCTATGGAGAGGGCGAGTCCCACATACACCACCGCTGGCGCGAGAACGCCTCAGCGGCGGAGCGGACGAGTAACACTTTCTGTATACCCCGGACCAAAAATATTGATTTATAAATATTGATAAGTAAATGATTTATCAATGTTTATAAATATATACAAACACCAATTGTTTGATATAAATAAGATTGTATTATATGTAGGTAATCTATACTGGCATTGTAGTAATCTTTGGATCTACTGAACCGATTTTGAAAATTCTTATACGAATAGAAAGCCACGTCATTTGTGAGTGTCTGCTTTAATTTAAGTTAAAGTTTGGAATCGGATGCGACCGGATATACGACGGGTTCTACGCCGGTGAAACCGCGCGGGACAGCTAGAATATAATAAAAAATATCAAAAGGAAGTCGAGTTCGGGTAAATAATAATTGAAAGTAAAATCATAAATTATCCCAATTACCTAGACAAGTAATGTCACAGAAGGAGGCCGCGGAGCGGGAGAGGGAAGTAGATTCCTCCGCCCACCCGCTTCGCAGACGGCGTGTTCGCCGTCGGCGGCGGGCCGAAACCCGCCACCTACCGACCTAGGCTCGGCCTCGGGGAGTGGGGGACATCGGCCCCGCTCCCTTCGAGGCTGACCCATGAGGAGTACGGACGCCTATACACTTCGGGCGTCCCTGTAATTGGGCAAATGGGCCACTGTAAGTGTGGTCCCGGAGATCCCGCGGTACCATATTGGCCGTGAGTGTCGTCGGGGGGCCGGATTGCTCATGCGTACCCGGCCCCCGCCAACGGCGGACCGAAGGAGTGTCCGGGAGGTTTTAGTGGTAGTAGGGTCCTCTCCTCGTGGTATGAGTTTAGCATACCACGCTATGGAGAGGGCGAGTCCCATATATCCCACCGCCAGCGCGCGAATACGCGGCGGTGGGAAAGCGTAAATGCATTTCCTCCCGAAAAAAAAAATCCAAATTACATATTCTGCGATTTTGAACTACAATATTCAAAATAACTACGTATTGTTTTTTCGTACATATAGGTTCTTATAACAAGGTTGTTTCAAAGCGATAATGGTACTTTGGAAACAAATTATAATTATAAATATTTGATTTAAGTAGGTATATAATTGACTTCGATAAAAATGTCTTTGATATTTGGAGTTTGGTCGGTAGTAACTAGTAAACACCGCTGTACCCTCAGCTGTACCTGTGTATGCATGCAAAACACATTTGAAGGATACAGGCAAAGAACCGAGAATGACACAATTCATTTTTTCTAGTTTTTATTGGAAACTCTTATCTATCTATGGTAGTTCAATACTCAAACACAAACTTTAAAAAAAAGTAAACAGATGGCGCTGAAACAACGTTTTTGTTTATGACCGAAACGATAATCCCAATAAAAACGACCTACTTCCTAACTTTTGATTGCATTTTTCTCAAAATCTATTTATTTTGACATTTTCCGTACCCTTAATTTGCAAAAAATATATTTACATAATGCCTAAGGTTTCTATAAAATGGAATTATTGTTACAATAACTCAACAAAATTTAGATACCTTATAATTTATGTAAACTTAGCTCCCCAAGTCCCCATACCCAGTTTGACTACATCAATCGATAATGCTATTTAGCTACTGGTCGGTATTTAGGGTCACTTAGCGTCCAAACCATAAGTTTCCTGTCTTTAAATGTGCATTCTGACAGTCCAATTATAATGTGTATAAATTAAAACCATACTAGATCTGCCAAACTAGACTATAAACAATCGCATAATAATAATTACTAATTTTAAAAGTTTATTAATAAACTAGCTGATGCCCGCGACTTTGTCCGCGTGGTGTTGGTTATAACTTTGGGTTTTTAACTATCCCACGGGAACTCATTAATTTTCTGTGATCAAAATTATTTTAAATGTTATCCGTGGATGTGTGGTACCACCATTCAAATTGAAATCGGTGCAACAGTTTCGGAGATTAGCCCGTACAAACAGGGAAACAAAAATATTCAATAAAAACTGAATGTGTTCTATTTTAGTTCTAACATCCCCTTGACTCGGTTTTTAGTGTTTTTTTTTTCTACGTACAGGCATTTGACCTCCCCAGTTTTATTAAAAGTTATGTTCTCCTAATAACTAATGGATTTCTTAGAAGAATATCACCCCAATTAAGGAGTACTAAATTAAAGATAGAAAAAATAACTACTTGCCTACTGAAATTTCAAATTTTAATTGTGTGCGCCAAAATCTTCCATGACCTGTATTCCAGTGATTTTCCGATGTTCCGAGGCCGTTATTAGTTTAATTAGCACCTCTTACAATTTATACCTAATTCCACGATTATCTCGTCTAGTTAACACGTACCGTTGTTAGAGAGAATATTAAAGTATTACCTATGTGTATATTTTTAAAATTGTATTTATGTATAGATATTGTTATTGATTGTACTATATACCTTGTATGACACAGAAATAAACGCAATACAGAAAATAAAACGCAAAAAAATTTCAACTAATTATTTGATGACTTTATCTCTCTAGTATGATAGACTAAGTGTCTTCGGCTTATTAAATTAGTGGCGGAAGAATAACCGACAGTGTACTATACCTAAAAACACGAACATGATACATTTTTCTTGAAGTCATAAGAAGCTTTATGTATCATGTAAATGGAGGAGCCCTGGTGACCCGAAATACAGGCCTTGAGCCTAGTTTAGGCACCAGTTTCCCACAATATAATGTCCGTATATCACCGTAGTAATGAATAAAGCTAGCAATTAAGATTAATATTGTGGAGAAAAAATGAATTTTGTTATTATTATAATGAACACTTTTTTCATCTTGTAATCTTGACTGGTAATATAATACTTGATTGCACCGGTGGTGGCTCGATGTTACGGTGGTTGCTTCTGAGGCCGATCCAGCTTCGATTGCCACCCGGGACGGGTTGATCGTTAAGTTTCTGGGTGTAGGACCGCGGCACAGTGATTTATTTCCCTATTACGGAAATTGTCATAAAAAAGTAGGATCACTTTTTTTTATAGATTACTTACAGACTTTTGCAGTCTACTAGTATTCTGGTTAACCCCTCGTACTGAGCAAAATGCTTGTGTTACGAGTGGGTTCACGTCGGTAGTGCATAATGGGTGGGGTTCGAACCGGTGACCTCCAGATCACATGTCTCTGTACCTAGCGATTGACTATGCCCTGCGTTTTTACGAATATATTAAATAATTAAATCTATATTTGTTGTATCGAAATATGCATAATACGCAATTTGTTCTGTTTTAGTTTTTTTATAAAAAATGGCTTCTTCAATAACAGTTAGCCAGCGATGTACTTTAAATTACGCACTGTAAAAAAGCAAAATCTAGATAGGCGATAAGTTCTATATCAACTCTAATTACTTATCTACATTTTACTTATAAAATTCATTACTTTAAGTTAAAAAATACATGATGATCAATCTTTCTAAATTTACCTATAGAAAATAACACCAACGTACAGATATACCTACTCGTACGTATTTGGATCCAACCTCCTCCAATTTTTTTAACATATCTGAATGTAACTGAACTTGTCTCAGGACTTGCGGTATCCCAACCGGTTTAGTCTAAATTTGTTAAGAACTGCCACAATTATTGCATATAAAGTTCTGCAATTGGTAAGTAATTTATTCATGGAGCTATATGATCCTTCAACTGATAAGTGTATTATTAAATACAGTTGTATGCCTGTACGTACCTACTATGTGGTAATTTGTTATAGTATAAATGTAGAGTATTGCACACATCTCTGGACAGGCGCTCCCAAACAGCAACTTGGCCAACTTGAATCGTTACAGACACAGGCTGTGTGTATCGTCGATGTCTTTGGTTTATGGAAAATGCGGTGTATTACCCGCCCTTTTACGGGCATACTTCGAAGATTTATTTTACTTGGTAACAGCAGGACCATTCTTCCAGCGTAGGTACCACTCGACGCCGAAGCCGGCTTCATACTTACTACATGGAATCATCCCCGTCATGTACGGTAAGTTTCCACATAGGTACCTACATTGTGGAATAATCTTCAGGCTGCAGTGTTTCCCCCGAGCTGTGACATGTCCTGCTTCAAACGAGGCTTTCAGCGAGAACTTCTATCACGGTAAACAAAGCCACCGTGGCAGCGTGGCAAGTCCATAGGCAGCGGTTAACTTACATACCTATGCCGCTTGGTCATCTGCCATTTGCATGGCAATAAATAAAAATCCCCTTACTACATCTTAAATGTTGGCGTTAAGAATCATAACTACAGAAGAAACATCATAAGCTGATTAGCTTGTGATGTTTTACGTATATGACATAGAAAATAATAATTTAATCTAATAACATCTCTTTATTAATATTGACTAAGGTAAATAGGTTTGGATGTATTTATGAGTCGCACAAGGAAAATGTAAACAAATAAATATGACGTAGGGGGTTTATGGGGTACATGAGTTACCGTACAGGTTTCGCACAAATCACAATGTGACGTCACGAACGCATGGTCGTTAAAAATATGCGCGAGCGCAATCGCGCGCTCATTCGCTTCACTGCGCGCACGCTGCGCACCTCGCGTTGCCACAATCACTGTATGTGAAATAACCGCGAACTTTAAATTGTATATTTTTTTGTGTAAAAGACTGTTAAGTGACAAAATGCCGAAGAACATATTAGCTGAAATGGGGTCCCAAGTGGGCCTTACCCCAAGGCAAAATAAAAAGGTAGACTTCATTTATTTATTTTTTATTAGTAATTAGTTATATTAAAATAGTTGATATATTTAAAACACTGCGAATTTATTTTTTTATAATTTATTGTATGCATTAGAGAGTAACTGCCATTGGTATTTGAGATATTTGAGCCATTCATTCGGCTAGCCGAAGCTCACGGCCGGACTAAAATAACCCTACCCGCACGTCATATTTCTAGTACAATGTCAATATCGCTTACCCTAGTAGCGTTTATAAAGAAACGTAAAAGATTTCTCTCTGAAAAACTTTGACTATGTATTTTTATAATATTTACCATTAAAAAGTTAAAGATTGCTAATATATATCAGGATCTGCGTCATGTCATGTGTGTACTATTTCAATGGAACCCTTCATTTATAGTTTTTACATGGATAGAAATCCGTTTATTGGAGTTCAAATTGTGTAGGTACTATTTAATTTAAACTGAGGTACCTTCTAATGTATCTAAAATTGACATCTTGGTCTATTATAAGTTATATATCAAATTAATATTAATTAATAATAATTCCACATTTACATGATAATTACTTTTTATTATTTTTTTCTCTTTCCATAAATGATTAAGACGTTACTACAAATAAGTGTCTTCCATTTAATTATAAAGTAGGTAACTCTACATTTAACGTATTACAGTTTGGGCAAGTTGCCAGCATTATACGTATTTAAAAAATTTCTTCAATGTTATCTAATACTAGTTCCTCTCTATATAGTTAAATAATTGTTATATTGACAAAGTGCCTAAGCCGAGTGATGCTTATACTTTCGCTCCATGGAAACACTGTCGAAATCTTGTATGCTCAATTTAAAGATATTAAATAAATAAAAATGAAAATTAGTAATAATTTAAGGCACCGGCTGAATGTAAAATAAGTCAGTAACAAATTCGAAAGCCGCTTATTCACGAATTTATTATTCTATTTTCACGTTTACTGGTAAAATGTCAAAAAGTAAATTTGTAAAAAAGTATTAACAAAAAATTCAGATTCCTATCAGCTTGAATATGCAAATTATTTTGTTTAATAGTAACGTATTGCGGATAGGCGTATTTAGATCAAATTAAAGTTTCGGCGGCCGTTGGTTAAATTCCCGCGCTGGGATTAAAGCTTTGTGTATGATTAAAGATTTATTTTTGGGTTGGATTGGTTGAGACACTACCCTCAATGTCTTGGACAGTGTTGCTCTTCACAAAACTTTTTCGATAAAAAATATGTTTCTAAGGATCCCATACAGCTTTAACCTGCATTTTAAAACACGATCAACAACCCGCCCGTCAAGCAATGTGACTGGGGCAAAACCCCTTTCGGAAGAAGCCTAGCTATGTTCTGTATTATGCCCGTTAAAGTAGCAAAAGCCTCGTGGCAAAATGATGTTGGGACGAAAAAAAAAACTGTATTGCTCGTTCGACAAACTAATGATTCACTCCTTACATTTAATGTTTATTTCCATAACATTTTTAAAACTCTTTTAGGAATCAATATTTTCGTTATTCAAATATTAGTTAAGCGTTGTATTATGATTATAATTATTACGAGAATTATTATGAACGTTATATCCAATAGTTAACAATGTAGGTAGCTTTAGTAATTAACTTATTACGTATTAAGTAGGTACCCAATGAACTCCACTCAACACTTGTATCTATAAAATGTAAGACTGTTCAGTGAATAAATTAAACACTGTGTTAAATTTGCCAGTATGGATACGATGTCATGGTCATCTAGATCAAGATACGTTTCTGTATACTAATATGATGTTACCTTCAAGCTCTGCATATATTTTGTACAAAGTATTTTAATGTAAATTGGATTTATCTTAAAGGTTAGCTGAATTCCCAGTCAAACCCAATAAAACATTTGAACCGAATGATATCAATAATACATAAGTTAAGCGTCAAAAGCGAGTTAACGTCTGCTATTTAAAGTTTTTGACGTAGATTTCCAGCCTATATCCGTTAATCGCAAATTTTAAGTCCATTTACACATCCACTTAGCCCAGACAATGTCCCAACTCCTAG
Organism: Nycteola revayana; assembly: GCA_947037095.2. Taxonomy (NCBI): domain Eukaryota; kingdom Metazoa; phylum Arthropoda; class Insecta; order Lepidoptera; family Nolidae; genus Nycteola; species Nycteola revayana. The sequence continues at coordinate 26,008,380 of OX344842.1, read as the reverse complement.
CAATTCTTTCGTATCTATGGAGGACCGTTGGTAAATCTCAATATTCCTCCATAGAAGTAGCTATAACATTTTTTATACTATATGATACACAATACTTCTTTAATGTTGAGTAAAGCTACTTGAAATGTTTGAACGAAACATATTGGTATAATGAAGATAACTAAATATCTATTTAAATGCTATTACCCGAAACAAGATGTTAATTGCCAGCAGGTATTTACAACGTACTAGATACAAAGGAAAATTTTATGCATCAATTTTCCCTGTACATAAATATTACACTTATAATATTAAAGTAGGTAACTACATCACGATAATTTTGTGCTAATTTGAATGTTTTGATAGGAGGCAAAGACACAAGCTATTCACATAACGAAATCACGACATGGTCGTTATGAAGAATGAGAAGAATGCTTCATACAGCATCAGATAAGGTGATAATTGTTAGGAGCAAAATGTTGCGTCATTGATGAACCAGGCGTTAAGAATGAGCTCAGGTTTGCTAAACGACATGTCACAATTTTACTACTAGTGCCGATATACCTGAGCACACCTTTTTAATATTCATTATCTATTGTTCTAAAAAACATTTGCGTACCGATCTTAGTGAGATGATTTCAGGTGAACATAGCGTAAATATAATATGTATCTATATTTTTATACGAATAAACAATCAAGGGTCGCGGAAACCTATTTTTTTATTGATTATTGAAGTCGAATGAAACTAAAAGTTATTTGTTTAATGGATTAATTATGTACATTAAATATTTTGTTGCGTCATTTATTTAAGTATCTAAATAATAATTAACAGTAGTCCAGTAATGCATATTTAATGAGACGCTATCCATTATTTCTACAATTAATAAATGATCAATACTTACATCAACATAATGTATTAATTACGAGCCTTCTAGTGCGGTTTCACTCGTGTAGCTCCTGTTCTTTTATCGATAACTTATCAACATATGTCTCAGTTAATTATAATCAAAGCTATATCTTTTAATTTTGACAAAATTTGCGTATAATATCTATAATTTTTTAGTAATTACTTCTCTGATAATTAATTTTATGGAAATAAATCTCTAAGGTATTGCAAAGTTATGGAATATACCTACTACCTATTTCAATAGATCAAATCCGTTGCAAAGAATAAGTCGATGAAGATCGATTATTTTTAAATTGGTGCGCTAGCTTGTTAATTTATTCTACTTGCTTAGGTACCTATATTCTTTTGCCTTATCAAATCATGTTATATGCTATTACTTATAAAATACTACCTTCCGGCGCGCGGTTTCACCAAACAAGCTCCCGAGCAAGTAGAAAATTGATAGTACCTACAATAGGTATGCTATGTTACTTCTGAATAAAGTTGTTTTCTATTGGTGAGAGATTTTTCGAAATCCGGATAGTTTCGGAGCCTGCTCAATGTAAACAAACAATCAAACCCTCTTTGTAATATTATATCAGATATAGGAATTGATAATTATTATAGTTGTGGTGCAACGTTAGCAAACCGTAGGTACCTTATTAAGAAAAAAATGTTTAATGACTGAAGTAAATTGCCAAGTAATAATTGATGTTAAGAACTGCGAAATTGCAGAGAAACCTAGATGTGACGATGAACAAAAGATTGTTTTAAAATGCTATATTATTTTAAGATGATATCTATAAACCGATTTTATGTTACAAACCCAAAGTTGCCTTATTGTTTTTATATTAGACGATAGGGAGTAGGTAAAAAGTGTAAACAAGTAAGGAGTCCAAGAGTTTTTGTTAAAGAAAATCAAAGTATGCTAATGTTAAAAAGAGGAAAAGTTTGTATTATTGTATGCTTGTTTCGAATAAACTCAAAAACTACTGACCTGATTCGATTTCGATAATTCTTTCACCATTAGAATGCTACATTATCCCTGAGTGACGTAGGCTATAAAAGTCCACCCATGCGATGCCGGAGCGGGCCGCTAGGGGAAAATCTTTTTTTTTTGGAAAATGTAAATATTATGTCCTTTTGGCACGGGACGCCGAGCATGCCCGGTGTCCCACGTGATGGCGATCTTGCCCATCGCCCATCCCGTGCAAGTATATGTATAAATAAAAACGAATTACAATAGCAGTAAAAAAAGATAATGATGATCCGAAAATATGACATGATAAAATGCAAATAGGTACTTTCATGTCCTGTGGAATGGAAGCAGCATAAACCGCATATCTCCCATCACTGAGGGCCTAGACAAAATAAATTTACTGCTCAGCGATCATTTACTTACCCGTAGTTATAGCAAACGCTTTGGCGGCTGAATCGTTTTTGGGCTAGCCTTTATGGCTTATCGGCGGTGATACTTCAATACCGCTTAAATTACAATAAGTTACCTAATAGGATGGAATTTCATAAATAAAGACAGTTTTCTTTTAAATATCAATTTGCTTCAGTTGATTTTCGATTTTAATTAGCTATTATTACCTAGCTAGCCCAAAAACGATTCGGCGTTATCGTTCTTTTCCGTTCCATCAATGGTGAAACGGCACTTCCGAAACCGTGACAAATCAAATTAAATTCAAGACATCGATTTACTCCGTCTACCTATCCAAGAACCACACGTAGTCTGGTCTTCCGTGTGCAACACTATTTGAGTTCTGACTGATTTTCAGAGTACCCACGGAAATTATATTAATAATTTCTAATAGAAATAAAAAGAAAACATACATAACTAGTTATTTGTTTCTAAAAACATTAAAATATGTATCCGGGAGCTGCATTGACTCGCTTTGATCTTCATGGAATATCTACTCGTATCCACCTCAGTCCGGCAAATTGCCAAAATGGTTTGCCAAAGAAATATTGCACACATGGGAGTATCGCTTTCAGTTTATGGTCACTGTCCGGTAATAATTAAATGTCAATATAAACACGGGTATGTCCCAATATAGAAACAGCTTTCGAAAGCACTTGAAGGACATATTTTATTATCACTGATGTATTTTAAATATATTATTTTTAAATTTATAACGTTTCTGTAACTACTTAATTCAGAACAATCTATAAGATTTGCAGTAGTATGCCTGTACAGTCATACTATTGCCGCGTTGGTGACCGCAGTAGGTGGTATTAAAGCATAGATCAGGGATCTACAAACTTTAGGGCCATAAAGATTTTTTCAATGTGTTCGAAGGGCCAAAACTGTTTTCATTTTTCTATCCTTAACTATAATCTTATTTCTAGACTAGTGGCAAAGTGCGCGACCGAGTAATTATCATATTGTGTTGTCTTTTTCAACTTATCACAGCAATAGTAACAACAATAAGACATTAGATGCGCGGGCTAGATCGATGACACTAGTCTTTAAGTTGTCGCGGGCTCGATTGTTGGCACTGGCGGACCGGATTTGGCCCGCGGGCCGTAGTTTGGAGACCTCCGGCATAGAACATGGTATGACAGACGGGAACAACGACCTGACGTGTTTCCGTGGGCTTAACCAACCAGAGGGCCTAGAAAAGATCCACTACTGCAAAGTAATCGCTATCAGAAAAACGCTAACGCAAATGAATGTATACTTGACGTGCGTCACGTGAATAAGCCGGCGCGCGGCGCAGGAAAAAATGGCGGCCATTCATTGGTTGATTCTTCTTTGAAACAAGCGATTTGCGTTTGCGATCAATCCGCTTTGGGGGCTATTCCAGTCCAGACCCTCATACCCGGAAAGATATATTTAGTAAGCAATTGACCCAGATGGAACAAAGAGACTTTAATGACATTTATTTACCTGAAATAAATCTCACAGATAAACAGGTAGGTATTTAGCGCGTTTTTAGCCTAGCTAACTCAACTCGACGATAAAATTGTGTTTATATATTTGAAACCGATGACGTACTTATTTAAATCTGTTCAAGCGTTTATAATTCTTTTGCGAGTTAAGAAAATATATTGTGTAACGTGTTAATGGCTTTTTCTTAACTCATTTAAAACGTATTGATGCAGTAGGTACCAAGTGCACAAAAGATGACATAAATACAAACACAATACGAGTATAAGGTGTGTATACCTAAAACAAATAGTTGCAATATTTGTTTTTACAGAGACACAGTTGTAGTGGGCAGTGCTAGACTTGCTAGGTTTATCAGTTCATATCCACTAAGGAAAACTATACAATCAGGGATTAAAAAAATATATATGATAAAAATATAGCGAGTTTTAAAACAACTCTAATAACTATCTCCCGTTCCCGTGGGAACGTCATAATAAAAAATAGCCTATAGCCTTTTTCGATAAATAGGCTATCTAACACTGAATGATTTTTTTTCAAATCAGACCCGTAGGTAGTTTCCGAGATTAGTACACTTAAGCAAACCAATAAAACCTTTAATAACAAAAATCATTGTCGTGCCTAGTTTCAAAACTATCGCATCAAATTACAAAAAAAAAACCCGTTTTCAGGACAATAGGTGACCGAGGAACTTAGGTTTTAGTGGCGAAACTAAGCATAGCGTTGTGGTATCCGAAGAGATTCTCCCACAAATAAAAAGGTAGTAAATAATGTGAAGTTACCGTACTTTGTACCAACGAAAGAGAGTCGGTAGGTAGGTACAATTTACTCGAGCGTGAGACAGATGTGGACGATAGCGGGGGTAGCGGGTGACGGGGCGGCCACCGTATTCGCGTCGTTCGCCCGTTCGTGAAACGCACCCGCCATCTAGTGCAGTCATTGAAGCGCTATTGGTCCGAGTTTTTTTACTGTGAACCGATTTGCATGAAATTTTGGAATTATCTTACTCTTAACTTCAAAAGTGAAAATAATCTGAACTCGGCACCCACCCTGGGAAAGGTTGCCACCCCTTCTCGGTGTAGTATTTTTTTTTCAAAATAACCTCGGATATCGATAGAAAGCTCATTTCAAGAAAAAAAATTTCTATAAAGTTTTTCAAAAAACCCAATACTTTTTAAGTTATAGGCAATTGAAAATTCGGATTTTTCACGTTTTTCATCGGTTTTTTGCAAATATCTCCAAAAATATGCATTTTCACGAAAATTTTATGATGTACAAAAGTGTAGCAGATAAAAAACTGAACAAATCGGTTGTTTACAAAGTGTTCTAAGTGCAATATTAAGCTAAAGTCGTTTTTTATTTTGTCTGAAATTTAATCACTATATTGTAATAAAAAAAGTTGTAGCTCTTTTAATTATATTTAAAATGGTTTTTTATAAGTTGTGATACCATCAGAATTGAAGGAGTTATGGTCCAAAAACGAATCGTTTTCTAGCGATAAAATGGATCAATGTCAACTTTTCCATTAAGGGGTTGTTTACACCCCTTAAAAATAATAAGCGGAGCTCAGATCATTTTCACTTTTGAAGTAAAGGGTAAGATGAGAACAAATTTCAAAATTTGATGCATATCGGTTCACAGTAAAAAAAATCGGAGGTAAGACCCTATTTTTCGCTTTAATTACTGCACTAATCACTTGGGGACAACCTAATTTGGTAGGTACCTACTATATCTTTGCTTTTTCTCGTTTTCAATAAAAAAAACCCATACAGAAACATACGTACCTACATTATTTTGTTTAACAGAAATCGAAAGCTTTTGTATCTTAAATACGTACTCACGTACGTAAGGTATTTTTTAATAAATCATCCAATCCTGAAATTCACATTACATTCAATGATTTCTAATTGTTCTATTTTTCTGGTAAAGTGTCCAATAGTGACGGATATATTTAGTGTCCCCGAGTCTTTTGCTACTTCACCGGGCATATCGGCTTAGCATTGTTTAGTATACAGTAGAATATTTTGTCCGCTAGCGTCATTATTGTGTGTCACACGTGTTTTGAAACCCGTAAGTAATATTGATGAAAGATATTCAAAACGTTTTGTACTTGCTGAAATCATCCTTTATAGTTTTTTTCATGATCAGTTGAGTTAACCTGCTAGCGAATTTGGCCATGGCGAAATTGGCATAGCGAATGTATTGTAATGAAAATTTGGTAACTTTAGTAGACGGACGTCTGATATGTGAATATATATTATGAAGCAGTGTGATGTTATCAACAGCATCCAATACAAAGACCTCGAAAGTTGCTCCCAAACCATAGTTTGCAAAGAACCATCATATATTTTCGTTGACCTTAAGTCCAAGAGACCCAAGTACCTACTTCATTCCCCTAAAGCAGCTCGCCTTTTTCCCGGTGGAGTAGCAAAAGCCTCGTGGCTAACTATATAATGTCTGTCCGGTAATAGAAAAGGTACAATATGCTGCCACGGGTTTGCTCAAATTGGAGTTTCTACTCTTTTTCGTGAGTTCATCAAACATCAATAATCTAAATGCAAGATAAGTATTTCAAAACTGAATGTTATTTTTTGATATTAAAGCATTCTAACTAACTCTACCGTTTCTTTTTATAGAAAACAAATTGATTTAACTATGTAAATAAATATTTCAGTAATAATGAAGATAGTTCTGCTGTTACTATTCGCCAAATAATTTCTTGTTTTTTTAAGGCAACCTGATTCTTTTGAAACACAGCAGAGGCATATTGGATTGAAAATATGCAGAATAGGTCTATTGGAATGAAGAATTCCAATATCAATTCTATATTAATGCGGTACATTCTCCGTAATAAACAATATGTGAGATGCCAAGTTTCATTATAAATCTATTTCACTATTTTCGCTTTAACGTCTTTCAATGTCACCGGCGTAATTTGAACTTTTGTAATTCATTATGACTTTATTTTTTAAAAGTCGTAATGATGAGTCGATGTATATGCAAATCATAACAATTTTGATGAAAAAATTAAACGTTTTTTGTGCAGCCAGTGCACGTTTACCAGCTCAAGATAGTCAATGCTTCATAGAATAGGTACCTATACGTGGCAAACCCATTATTTGATAACGACGAATCAAAAATATTAACCGGGTAAATAATAATAAAAGAGAAATATACCTAGTAGGTAAAAGTTAATAGTACGCGGAATGATTGAGCCCAAAAAAGGAGAAAAAAAAATTTTTTCCTACTAAATCTGACTGTATTAAAATCGACTGGTACTTCCACGACTAATTTTAAATATTTATAATATTTAAGGTAAAACTTTTCCAACCATTTATAACATACTTTAAGTTGAAACGTTTTCGCACTTTAGGCATTTAGAGTACAATTAGATCGAAAATAGGTTTGCGTTTCAAATTAATGAATACATTATTTCTTTTGCCAATTTAAAAGGCAAAAGGAAAAGGCCTTGTGAAATTCTTCTGTCTAAATTGTATATGCAAAATAAACCTGACATAAATAATAAGCCAGATAAAAAAGCTAGCTCCTTCAAATTCAGACCTTTCGCAGCGGCCGCAGCCGAATGGCAAGGGCGTCGGACATTCAAACATGTGGTCGCCGGAACGATCCCCACCCATTGTACCTCTACTACCGACGTGAACATACTCGTAACATAAGCATTTTACCTTAGCACGAGGGGTTAACAAGAATTCTACTTAGTTGTGTGCAAAAACTCGAATGTTGGTATTGTTAACTTAAAAAAAGTCTTAGTTAAATTTCGGCGTCAAAAGGAAGCAAAACCACCCAAATGTCTGTGTCGAAAAACGTTATAATGGGATAACTATACCTACTTACTTAGTACAAATACTTAATCTCATTATAATTTTAACGATAAGCATAAACAATGGCTGTAATATCACAATTGTATTATAAATTCTTATGTATTCTACCTACTGCTGATTAGGAAAATAAAAAAGAATGTTGGTTACCTATATCTATATTTATCGAGATAACATTCTTATTTATATAAGTGTAAGTACCATGCAAAATGCTTTTATTGTATTGAAAGTATGTAATATATTATGGATTTTTTACAAAATTAAATAATATATGACATCTGATTATACAAATATATATATATTTAAAAATATATATTTAAAATACCTATATTATAGAACTATGTATATTAACACTTCGCATACTTACGTAAGTTTATATAGAGAAGGAGTAGGTACAGAATAGTATTTTTTTTTAATCATGGTCAATTGACGACCACTCTGCCACCATTAGTTCATATGATTTTTCAACTTCAGCCCACTGCTGAGCATTGGCCTCGTTTTAAACCGTGGCAAGCCAAGGTCGTTGAGGGATATTGCCATAATGATATGGTCATTGAAACGTATCTAATATAGAAATACGACAAAATTGCTATGCTTTAAAATGCATATTAAAGCATGGAAAATGTTGGCCTTTAATCGCCCATGGGACGAAATTTTTCCATGTGTAGTTTTTTGTACAGTGTTTCTCTGGGGTTTTATCAATAAAAATCAAAACTTTACTAAATTTATAAGACTGATCATCGAACATTACATTCAGTACACATGACATACTCATGTACCTACTTATATCTTTCATATTCCCCTGTTAATTATATTACTAAGAGTCGGTTCGAGTTTGCACTAACCTTGTTAATAACTACGCAATGCTTTTAATGCTATCATTAAATTTCATATTCGTAAGTGATTTTCCTCTATCGTCGAATTCTCAAGCGTACCTATTACTGTTTATTATGGTGAATATGCAAATGACAGCTTACCATAACCTCCGTAGCGTAGCGGTATTTGGTTCGCTTTAAATCTTGGAGGTAGTGGGTTCGATCCCCACGCCGGACAGAAAATCTTTGTGTAAATTCTAAGATTTTTTTCCGGGTCTGGTTGGTTGAGGGACTACCCTCCGTGCCTCGAAAAGCACGTTAAGGCGTTAGTTCCGATTGTTATAACATCATCTATAATAATCGTATATTAAGGAACGGGCAGCAGCGTTTCCTTGTGGGTTACAACTTATTTCTGCGGTCACCAACCCGCCTGCCAAGCGGGGTGACTTTGGAAAATACCCTCCCTCGGGAGGAGGCCCATGTTCAGCAGTGGACGTTATACGGGTTGATGATTAAGCTTACCATAATTATATATTATAATCTTCTACTATTTATTGCAGGAAAAAAATATATACGACCATAATATGGTTGGCTTATTCAAGTTGTAATATCAAATTCGGTTTGTTACCTTTCCACCCTGCATTCCTATTCACCCCAATCGAATTCACTCCTATCATAAAAATATATTTTAGTAAGGTGACTTAGCCATTTCATTAGGTATCTGAAATAACATGCACTTCTATAATTTCAAACAGAAAAATCAAATGTCCTCAAAACTTACCTTTGATTCCTTTATAATTAATCTATAGACCTATCAATTATTTGTTTACTAGATGCAATACCGACGCAACGTTACCTTGAAGTTATCTTACGCATCAATTTAGTCTAATTTATTTGTTATTTTCTGTACGTTCATCGGAATAGCCTTAAGAAATGCGTCACGGGTGCGTTGCAATCAATGTATTTGTGTAATAACGACGTACAATTTGAAGGCAAAGGCAATTTGCATTGCTGTTGACCATAATAACATAGGTCTTGTAGCGTATTGACATCATCATCGTCAACATTTTAAGTATTATAATAGTATGTCACAAATATCTAATTGCCTTTGAAAAACGAAATCAATTTTTACTTAACGCCTTATTGTTCATCTTATCTTGTACTGATATATGAAGCTGAAGTGTTTGTTTGTTTGCTTGAATGTACTTATCTCAGGAACTACTCAGGTACTGGACCGATTTGAAAATCTTTCAGTATTAGATAGCCCATTTATCGAAGAAGGCTATTAGGTATAGGCTATATTTAATTATGATGTTCCCACGGGAACGGGAGTTACGCGGGTGAATCCTTGCGCAGGAATCAAGTATTTGATTAGAACATTTTGTATTTATGATCAAAAAAGTAAAGTAGCTAATTTATGATATGTAATGGATTGGTCGCCTAATTTTACAAATTGGTTTAACATACATTGGTTTATCTACTATGGAAAATTTAGTTAAATAATAGGCTAGTTGACACTGTTCTGATTTTTTTTATATGGTTAAGAATGGTTTTATTAGATCAAGAAAAAAATATGGCATTTATTTGAGATCTAGAAGTATATATTTTATTTATCTATTTTAAAATTGGCTTGACATTTAGACATGAAAACGATGTCAGCCATGTTGGTCTATATACATTATCTGTGTCCTAGATCAATGACGTCATGACTCAGCAAGTGTAATAGTGAAGGATCGCGTTCAGGTTTTTTAACGAGACGTCACAAAATGGCTGATAGCATTTTCGGAAGTTAAAGACATAGATAAAAGAAATAATTTTCATATAGAGTTTATACAAACATATTCAAGTTTTTTGAACAGATATTATTATATTTAGGTTCCATTTCACTAATACTTTTAGAAATAAACATCATTGTAACATAATTTCTTAATAATATGTGTCAACTAGCTTATTGTGTCAGTAATCACTCCTATCAAAGTAAAATGGAGTCACATCCTTGTAATAAAATCCTCAAATTCGATGGTTTTCCTCGAACACAAGCTTATTGATCAAACCGCATCTGCGTATCGGTAAATCCGTTGCTCATATTCTGCGGCTTGACGGTGCTCGGTTTCACTGGTTATAATGTTTAGGGTTGCCATAAATTTATCGGCTGACCAGGAGGGGGGGGGGGTTATGTTCTTATTTAACAACAGAAACCACATCTTACAATTTGAAGAGTAAACATCAATATGAAACAAGCAACAACAGTTATAAATTATTTATTTAATAATTAAACAACCCGCGCGTAAATAAGGGAAAGTAGCTGCAGGTATTTCCAAGTAAGGTTTTAATTAAACTTTATTGTTGTAATTTTTTTTATTTTTTATTTAACCAACTATTAAGGTCATCATCATCATCATCATCGACAGCCCGTTTGCGTCCTCTGCTGAACATGGGCCTCCTCATAACAGACCTTGGCAAACCAGAATCGCAGAGGGATATTGCCATAATCACCACGCTTGGCAGACGGATTGGTGAAAGAAGTAGTAAGATGCAAATGTTGAGCTAATAGATGCTGCTGCCCATCCATCAGCCATATGTCCCTTAGTCACCTTTTACGACAACCATAGGAAGACATGGGGTGGTATATTCTACGCCGGAAACCACACGGCATTAAAACTAAGAGTAAAACTAAAATAAGAGAACATTTTATTTTTCCAATTTTTGTTACTTATCCGGTTTCTCCTTTTTTTTGGATAGCGCGCTCACCGTAATTATTGCCTTGTTAGCCAGGAAGCCAGAAAACCGGAACATGACGGTTAAAACTGGGACGTATGGCAACCTTAGGTATATTAGTTATACCTATATATTAACTAAACACGCGGTCCAGTGCAGGCGCAGTGTAAGTCTGGCCTCACCTCGACTGTCGGCCTTCAGCCGCTCCTTGGTTTGTTGTTACGGATTGCTTCCTCGCCTTTATGCAGAATGTCGATCGAATGGAGCACTCAACAAATGCTTCTATAACTATAAGTAGGTGTTAGTACTTTGTGTAAGACACAGAACTGAGAATGAGTAGGTATCGAGGAACGCATCACTGGTTGTGATCCGATTGATTACATAATGGTCAATGTAGGTAATCTACATACATAGGTACGTATTATTATTTTAATTGAATAGTTTGAGCAGTTAATAAATAAGTATATTTTTGTAATATTTTTTAACCATTCAGCTGTAGAAGTGTATATTTCACCAACCCGCCTGCAAAGCGTGGTGACTTTGGCAAAAACCGTCTCTCGGGAGGAGGCCCATGTTCAGCAGTGGACGTTATACGGACTAATGATGATGATCTGTTTTATTGTGGTATAAACCGATGTATATTAATTCAAATTTAATGCGATTTTAATAAGGATTTCGGGGTATGGTATCTCCTCGGTTACACCTACTGGCTATTGTAATGGTATTTGAAATAAAATAAATGAATTTTATACAGCAGTACAAGTAAAAGATTATATACTAATACTAGCGGCCCGCCCCGGCTTCGCACGGGTAGATTTTATAGCATAAGTTACTCAGGAATAACGTAACATTCTAACGGTGAAAGAATTATCGAAATCCGTTCAGAAGTTTTTGAGTTTATTCGAAACAAACATAAAAACTATTCCTCTTTATATATATATATATATATATATAATGCTGAAGAGTTTGTTGTTTGTTTGTTTACTTGAACGCGCTAATCTCGGGAACTACTGGGCCGATTTGAATAAATATTTCAGTATCAGATAACCCATTTATCTTGATGTTCTTATGGGAACGCGAGCTTCGAATCTATTATAGAACATTATATAACCTAGATTAAGACATAGACAATATAACGTCACACTACAGTATGATTATTCTATAAACTGCCCTTAATATTATTAAGTATTAAGTATTGATTATAAATATTAAGTACAATAATTTAATTATTTTAACAAATCATCAAATGAAATAAATTATTAAATAATATAAAATGTAATAAAAGTAAGGTTTATAATTATTATTGTAAGGTCGGAATCAATTTGGACCAAATGTATACTTGTAACTTGACTTGTAACTATGGAGTTATGAATAATTGATTGTATTGTATCGCGGGTGAAGCTGCAGGCCGTTGCTAGAATTGAATAAAAAATATTTTTTGAAATAGCGAAGTCGGTAAAAAAAAACAAGCCTAATAAGACTGAGTTAAAAAAAAAACACAAAATGGACACGCTCGTAGACGCAAGTGGATGCACGTGTCCAATATTTCTTTCAACACGATATTGCACTACAATTTCATAGGTACTCACGTTATTATTGTCGCAGGATCTTTATTAAACAATACTAGGCACTGGTAATTAAGCCAGTTTTATATCAGAAACACCGACAAAGTTAAGTGTCTAATTATAGTAGTCTTTTATTATTATCTCAGTCAGTAGGCAATTGGATAATAATATGATAAACTAACATGATCGCGGAGGCTTTATCATAAATAAAAAACATTTTATTGTTTTAAACAATCATCAGCCCGTATAACGTCCAGAGCTGAATGTGGGCCTCCTTCCGAGGGAGTTTATTTGCCATAGTCATCACGCTTGGCAGGCGGAATGGTGACTGCAGAATTATGTTGTAACACACAAGGAAGCGCTGCTGCCCGTTCCTTTATATACGATTATTAAAGAAGATGTTATAACAATCGGGACCAACGGCTTAACGTGCTTTCCGCGGCACGGAGGGAAGTCCCTCAACCAACCAGACCCGGAATGAAATCTTCTAAGATTTCTTTTCTTTAAAAATCTTTGTGTAAATTTTAATTTACACAAAGATTTTCTGTCCGGCGTGGGGATCGAACCCAAGACCTCCAAGATTTAAAGAGAGCCAAATACCTCTACGCTACGGAGGTTGTGTTTTTTTTTATACAATAAAATAATAAAATCTAGTCGATGTATTTACCAAAAATAAACATCAATCCGATTTAGACATCTCGTGAACTCCATGATTGGCTTTTGATATCCTTACGAAACCCATTAATCATGGGATCCGTTTGTGGGTTTAATTCGGAACAAACCTTTAGTAGGAATACTGGCTGGGGCTACTGTATTCTTCTATTAAATAAGTATCTTATTTCTATTCGACTCTAAAAATGCTCGACAAATAAAATGAGTTCTCTACGAACGTCGAATCTATCATTTAATTAGTTATATTAATTATGTCAGTCGATGTAGCCGTGATCATGGCGAAACAGTCACCGGTGAGCAATGTAGATAACTGAAGGATAACTTGTTTGATTCCGCGTTCACTTACACATTGTAATGTTTTTGTACAAGAACTTATTATAGCTAAACTTATTATAACGCGTTATGTCGCTCATACCGTATTTAGGTACAAAAATAGCGATTTTATTTACAAATAATTTCAATTAATGTATCTATGGTGGCTAATATAATTGATTTTTATGTTTTGTACCTACATTTTTTGCCACGGGGCCATGGACTATGCCCGGTGAAGTATCAAAAGCTTCCTGGATAAAAGTGGTAGCCATGGAGACCTGGCCATTGCGAAAACATTCATGGGGCCGAAGCCAACATTGATGAGGCATTGATTGCTACGTTTTGATAAAAAAGTATGATGCATCTATAAACTTATATAGGTCCATTAATGTATCATTCCATTCCATCCATTGATATGGACAGTCCAATGGACTAATGGGCAGTCCACAGATTTCAAACTGTTAGCGGAAAGGAAGGGACTTAGTTTAGGCTATATGGATGAGATGTTAAATGGAAAACTGGTCTTAGTATAGATAGATATTGGACATCTGCCTCGAAAACTCTCACATATTTTATATTGACGGACGATGACTCGTCACTAACGCTTGACGTCATCCAATGGGTTAGCTCGGTAGGCCTATCAAAACCACAACATGGCTGCCAAAGGGCTGTTGAGAGGTGAGTCTGCGGGACGCAAGATTCTTTTAATCAATCAAAGCTTTCAATTATGCAATATCAATCTGGCGAGCCGGTTAAGGCAAGCTCAAAGTACATAATAATGGAAAGCTTAGAATAAAAAATTGTAATAATAATATATAAAAAAAATGTTTGTCGACCAGGAGGTTGTTATGTCAGGCGCCAAAATAACTTGAAATGTGTTATATACCAGAACATTAGGTATAAAGATTACAAATTTGATGTTTGATTTATTACTATTTGTGATTATATTTCAAATTGCGTTTTCGGTTTTACAGCCTACATTTTGACCTATTATCTATCTTAATTTCATTTGAATTTTAATCGGACTTTATAGACGTTTCTATGAGCTATTGTCACATAACTGTTTATTACCTATTTATATCTGAAACATTGATTTGATTTGCGTTAGCTTTCTGCGATCTAATACCAGAGATATTCTATTGGATTAGTTTTGGTATTAGAAAGGAATAAATCCATGCGAATAATTATTTCAGTTCAGATTTTATTATGAGCCCGTGATATTACGAAACATGCACATTATAAGTATATTTACTTTTAATTATTTAATAAGATCTAGAAGAGTAAAGACTATTAGTTTGGATGGGTTTCAAATTTAAATACATCCGATATACATTTAATTGACAATAATCGAAGTAAATTAACTTTTGGCATGGAATATGCGAGACATGCCAAGATGCAGTTGGAAGGAACATGCCAATGTTTTTAACAAGTTTATAACGTTATCTTATAGAGTAACCATTGAGTGCAGTCACGTTTTGGCAAATATCTACATACAAAAATAGTTACTTTTTACCATCTATTTAAGTACGTAAAGTTCTAGAAATTCTCGCGTAACGACGCCGTACTTTTATTGAACAAAGAAAACGAATACATATTGTTTAAACACTTTGTTAGAATTTTGTTAGAATGTCTCAAAAATACACTTTTAATACAAAATTACTAAGATACTGAAAATACTACTCGTTACGTTACTACTAATGTAATGTCAGTCTATTCAATTAAATTAATGTCAAAAATAGAGTAATGCATTTTACACAAGAACAAGTGAATCATCATTCAACAGATGTAAAGTTTCAAAAAAGGTCAAATGCTTGGACATAAAATACAGCTGAAGACATTAAATACGCCAATTCTGATAATATTCTTTGTAGGGAGAAGTCCCCTAGTGACGGACACAAGGCATTTTTTAAATAAAAAAATATATGTTCAGAAAACAATGTTGTTCTTTATGGATTACAAAAATTAACAAATTTATTTAAATTGTACCTAATAAATAATCATAAATGCAGTTTCTTCATAAATTTTACTCAAAATTATAGATTAAACTTCTGTGAGGAAAAATGCAGTTTTTGAAAGTGGCACCTACCGGACGGAATTCATCGCAAACCCTGAGTACCGAATATTTAACAACTATCACAAGTTTAACCATTTAATCATTGTGGAATGTCAGGACATGCCTCATGTGCCCACTCTTGGCATATGTAGCACTGCATGCAGTTTTCGTCTTAGTCATCTCATCATAATCATCATCAGCCGTACAACGTCCACTGCTGAACATGGGCTTCCTCCCAAGGGAGGGTATTTGCCATAGTCACCACGCTTGGCAGGCGGGTTGGTGACCGCAGTATTATGTTGTAACACACAAGGAAACGCTGCTGCCCATTCCCTGGTATACAATTGTTTTAGATGATGTTATAACAATCGGGACCAACAGCTTAACGTGCTTTCCAAGGCACGAAGGGTAGTCCCTCAGCCAACCAGACCCGAAAAGAAATCTTAGAATCTAAACAAAGATTTCTTGTCCGGAGTGGGGATCGAACCCACGACCTCCGCGGTGTAAAGCGAGCCAAATACCACTACGCTACGGAGGTTGTCATCTATATGAACTGAATAGGTAGTTTTGCGTGCTTTAGTTGTTTTCTTTGTTTTTTCTCCTTTTTTATATTATGTGTTTTACTGAACTAAACGTTTTCTATAGTTTTGACAATTTCAACTCGTTGCCCTTTCTTTTCTATCTCTTTCACATTTTATAGCTTAATTACGGTCCTCGGTTATACCTGTCAATTTTGTTTTTCAATTTTTTCGTCTATATTCTTTCATCCTCTTTTGTTTCGACAACAACTTTGCATGGAGATGACCCTGATTGCATGATTTACAAAAAATCATGTTATATACTTTTTTGCATATTGCATCGTGTCGCAGCTTTTTGCATACCGAGTTCTCGAAATTTAAGTAATCGCAATTTGTAAATTATTTTCATTTTCATCTCACTTCCCTTTTGTCTTGTCCTTCATTTTTCCCTGAGCGTTCTGATATCTAAAACCTCGTAGGCACAATAAGTACTATGGTAAATTGTAAATACTACCAAATTAAAAAATCATACTCACTCTCCGGCGTTACGGGACTATTTGGTGTCCAGTACTACGGGACAGGACACCATTTCAATTTCATAAATGTACAAAAACTGTTATCATTAAAAGTAAACGAATATCTTAAGTAAAAATAAACTAAACATAGGCAGCTAAACACAAAAACAAGTCCGTAATACTTATCAGAATCTGAAATGATGCAGTATGGTCCCTCCGAAATCTCCAAAAATACGCTCCTGGCATTGCTATGCGCGCCACTGACGATGCGCAAGTGGTGACTTGGCATTAGTACGTAGCCCCGCACCCTTTTAACTTATCTATGTTTCACTTGCGTTATTGGTTATCGAGATAGAACGGGTGTCCGGCACAAGGTGCCGTCCGGCGTTAAGGGACTTCCCCCTATATGGTATTATGAAAGATGGATCCCATGAAGCGTACAATCCCTTCATTCCGCCGGCTTTAAATATATTTTTTTACTTCTGTAAAGTTTTCGAAACTTACAACAAAATATGTTAATAATAATAAGATACCTACTTATCAATTTCGCCAAAGTGATTTAATTACTATTCATTAAGTTAGGATATAGATGAGTCTTCATGCCGACATATTTATAACAAACAATTCTACTGAATGACTGATGTAGATTCCCACTTCACATTAAACTGACAGAATCTGTATAAGTTGATAGTGACACCTGCCGCGACGGGAAGCAGCATTTACGTGGGTAGTTCAACAATTAGAGTGAGACGACCTTGCACGACGCACTCGGGACAGTCAGAACTACATCTCACCTGTTTTACAACTACTTAGTCATTTAGGGTACTTTTATTACAGCTACAGTATATAGCTCTGACATAGTAATATTGTATTTTATGAGTTAGAGTAGGTATATAAAGTAAAACATGAATGTTTTACTTTGCAAATAGTTAGTTCTTTTTAAAAAGTTGGTGCAATATCGGTGGAAGACCATCATCAATCTATATTGTTTTCATTGAAAGTTCTAATCATACTCGTAATATATGAGAAATTCATTGTAAGTTTTTTTTTTATATATGAGAAGGTAGTTCAAAACATTATCAATCTTAGATGATAACTGTATAAGGTGTAAATTCAAATGAAGACATGAATCTCTTCTACCGATATTGCACCAACTTTTTGATGTTACGATGAATTATTTTAAATATACCTAACACAATGAAAGAATATTTTCATAATTGTATCTATATTGGTTATAGGTTATTGGTTTTCTTTTGTATTTAGTCAACCACGTGCACATAAAATTTATTTACAGACGTGATTTGAAAGAAACCTATATACCTATTAGGTACGTACGAACGAATGTAAAATTTGAAAATATATAGTTAACTCGAGTATGTACTCTTCTTAAACGGATGTTATAATTTTAAATCATCGGAATGAGTGGACATTCATAAGGAAACATTCCATCACAGATGAAATCTCTCCAAATACTTAAACATATGCTGTAACTAGGATTACTTAAAGAGGTGCTAAATGATGTTGTAAGAGAGAAAAGCCATTCGTATGGGCGTGTTTTGAAAATCGCTTTGTGCAAAACATATCGTTATTATTTCTTTGACATGAAATAAATAACGAGACTTGGTCGAAAATATTATATCTATATCTATATCTATATCTATATCTATATCTACATCTATCTATATACTTATATAAAAGAAAGTCGTGTTTGTTACAACACTTATAACTCGAGAACGGCTGGACCGATTGCCATGGTTTTTGATTTGTTGGATTTGTTTCCGTCCCGAATAACAGAATACATTTTAAAAACAAAAGAAAGTCGTGTTAGTTACACTATTTATAACTCAAGAACGGCTGAACCGATTTGGCTGAAAATTGGTAGGGAGGTAGCTAAGAACTGGGAGAAGGACATAGGATACTATTGGGTAGGGGTAGGGTAGGGTAGGGTAGGGTAGGGTAGGGTAGGGTAGGGTAGGGTAGGGTAGGGGTAGGGTAGGGTAGGGTAGGGGTAGGGTAGGGGTAGCGTAGGGGTAGGGTAGGGGTAGGGTAGGGGTATTGAGGGGTAGGGTAGGGGTAGGGTAGGGTAGGGGTAGGGTAGGGTAGATGTAGGGTAGGGGTAGGGTAGGGGTAGGGGTAGGGTAGGAGTAGGTGTAGGGTAGGGGTAGGAGTAGGGTAGGGTTAGGGTAGGGGTAGGGTAGGGCAGGGGTAGGGTATAAAAGTCCACCCGTGCGAAGCCGGGGCGGGCCGCTAGTTATTTATAAAATAGTAGGATTTCCGGAGAAAAAAGCTACATACATTTTATAATAAAGAAAATGGTGGGCGGCTAGCATCTAATGGGTCCTTTAACTGCTTTACATCATATAGTTATGTAAAATATTAAAGATTTTGATAAGAGTTTATCATCATCATCATCAACAGCCCGTTTACGTCCACTGCTGAACATGGGCCTCCTCTTAACAGACCTTGGCAAGCCAGCATCGTTGTGGGATATTGCCATAATCACCACGCTTGGCAGACGGATTGGTGATCGCAGTAAGATGTAAACCTTGAGCTAATAGATGCTGCTGCCCATCCATCAGCCATAATTTGTCCCTTAGTCGCCTTTTACGACACCTATGGGAGGACATGGGGTGGTCTATTCTAAGCCGGAAAACACACGGGATTATTATAAGAGTTTATAAGATTGTTTAATTAAGATAAACGTAATATGCATTAATAATAATATTATTGCATATTTATTATAATAATATTTACGTACGTAATAAATTACTTATAAGTATTACGTTTTACAGGCTTCTTACAAATCCGGATGTTTGTGTATACAGTAGATACCTATATTATGTTCACCAACTTTATTTTGTTAACGATTTATTAAGTATACCGTACATGCTATGTTTTTACAACAAAGCTTTTGTATCCAATGTCATCAATCTATATTGTTTTCATTGAAAGTTCTAATCATACCTACTCGTAATAAATGAGAAATTCATTGTAAGATTTTTTTTTATATATGAGAAGGTAATTCAAAACATTATCAATCTTATATGATAACTCTATAAGGTGTAAATTCAAATGAAGACATGAATATTTGCTTACTAAAACTAAAGTACGGAAATAATAAGTTTATTAATAATTATACGAGTGATTGCAGGCATATGTCGTAAATCGTAGCTTACCCAGAAAATGCGTGCGCGTCTCGAGACCGGTCGACGCGCAAGACCGGTATCACGTGGAATTTTCCATGCTTTCCTCTTTGCAATGATAGTGAGAATGACCACATCATTTCAAGTGTGATAGCTCTCGAAGCAAATGCTTTTTGTAAACTTTGTATTTTAAATCTTCGTTTTTCATAGAACTACCTATACTAGGTACTTACCTAATTATGGTAAATAAAAGTTTTTCAATAGCTTGAAAGTTACAAACAAATATACAAATTGTGTTGTTTTACTCATCGCTACGGCGATGAACGGAATATAATCGTTTGCGTCTTTTGTTTATTTATTTCTGGATCAAATGAGATGAAAAATTTTCGAGACTATGATGAACGCGCCACATTGGCAAGCTTTCGCCGACAATTTAAGAATACGTATTTGAGAATTCGCCCAAACTTGAATGGGCAGATGCGCCCAAATTTGATGGTCGCGTGCCAAGTAAGCGGAGGCGCTGCGCTGGCGCCGAGACCGATGGCTTGGCACGCTATTACGCGGAACTGCTCGCTTTGATTAACGCCTCAAGTGCAAGGTCAAACGTAACGGTGCGGCGTGATGAGTTCAACTTGCTACTATTTTTAGGAATCATCTGTAATTTCTGATTGCCAAAAAGGAAATCAATGGTTTAAGGACCAGTTCCATAATTCAGTAGCAATTAGCTACTTTAATAAAACGAAGATTAAAAGGCCGGTATGTAGTTACCAGCTGGTTAAACAATTTAACTAAAACATTGCATTTTTTTTATATAGCCGGTTTAATTCTTATACAAAGGCCTATTGAAAAAAAAAACAAAATCAAATCTCTACAACATTCTAAATTCAAATGTTTCCGAAACTCAAAACTAGTGTGTAACTCTAAAAGGTGTTCATGTCGTATAATTATTTTATTAATAAAGATAAACGTTGACGTTTATCTTATACTTAATTGTATCTTACCTCCAACTTATTTTCTCTTTCCAGATCTTATCGTTATTGTGGTTTTCTAGCAAGGCATTGGGCAGCGTTCACATATTAAAATAGTACCAGGAATCTTGGCTATGTCTGTGATTACTACGCATTTAGGTACACATGCAATATTTCATGTGTCATTTAGTAGAAGTATTGAGCATATGTTCAGTATTTAGATGGATTATTTCGGAGTAATGTACAGTTGGAAATTTGCCGCATTACACGTGAGCCGCCCAAAACACGTGCGAAAACGGTAATTCTTACATATATATATATACTGAGTGTTTACGTAATCGAGTAAAATACTACTGATCGAATTACAGTACCAGATGAAGATCAAAAAACTAATGCGATAATAGCCGCCGCGCGTTGAGCTCGAGCTTATCCGTTCGTGGAGACGACAAAAAATAATAACTATTACTTTTTTTTTCTACAGTACTTACATAGTATTATAGTAATAACCTACCTTAGTGAAGAAATTACTGTAGTTTGTTTTAAACACTTGACGCCACGGCCAATTTAATTCATGTCCATAGTTTAACACAAACCAAATTTTAAAGAAAGGCTGTTTCAAATTTTATCCAAACCTCGAATCTTATCATAGGTATAATCCTTAATGCCTAGACCATTCGTCCTCGATGAATCCCACAACCGGTCATCGTAATTTGTCAATCTCTTTTTAAAAAGTCTTTAGGTGCCATTTATTGGTAAACATTACTCGACGGACTTTGGAGAACCAAAGTTACATTCGGAAATCAATATTTAAACGAAAATATTTTTATACAAAATAACTGTAAAATACGATACAACTATTGAAGCTGATGGTGAAGCATCATTTATGAAGTTATGCAAAAGTTGAAATGAAGAACTTTGCACTGCTACTTTTGCATAAATACCTACCTAATATCCAAAATGTAAGTAAGGTATTTAATTTAAAAAAAAACAGCAGGTTTACTTGCAATATTTTCAACACAATTACAAAATATTATTTTATTAAAGTGGGTAATTACAATTATTTGTAGTGGTGACGATCGCAAAGTAGCTCA
This sequence comes from Nycteola revayana, assembly GCA_947037095.2. Lineage (NCBI taxonomy): Eukaryota > Metazoa > Arthropoda > Insecta > Lepidoptera > Nolidae > Nycteola > Nycteola revayana. The sequence continues at coordinate 25,986,410 of OX344842.1, read as the reverse complement.
ATATACCTACAATCATGTTAATATTTGTCCAGCATTGAGCATTAATAAGTATCTACTATCGATGTGTTATTTGCGGTTACCAATGTTTGTATAAAATTTTCCATATTCTTGGCAGCACTAAATCCTTGAATACGATGCTAAATGAATTTTAAAAGTTAATACGTAGGTAATTATAATTATTATTCTCGGTGTTAACTGAGGTCTGGTGAGATTCTGTATATACCTGTATATTTCTAGAAAGAACTATAAAGCTTAGTACCTACATATGAGATGTATTTTTCTATGTCATATTTGACATAAATTCTTTTGAGTAGAAATATTTTGAGAACAAGTAGACGGACGGTATCAGTAATCCTACAAGCGCCAAGATACCCTTTAGTGGACTTAACATACATAATTTGTCTTATATGAGTAATATATATTTTTATACTAACCATATAAACAGTTCCTGCATTATGACTTGGGTGAGCTTCAAGAATAAACACAATTTCAGTTCAACTTTCGGGACCGAACCCAAAAATCCCGGTTCAAAAACCGGCATTTCCGGAACCTGTTACCAAAATTACGAAATCAGTAATATCTGTGGACATTGTAAACGGGCACAAGACCTTTTTAGATACCCAAAGGGTAAAAACGGTACCTTATTATTAAGACTCCGATGTTCGTCTGTTTGTCTGGACCACCAAATAAAAGAAAACTGAAAAAAAAAAAAAAAAAATTGGCGCCATACACGTATTACTTACTATTTGCTAGATATTAATATCGGAATTGCATATACGCTGGAAATGATTCCTTATTTGAAAATCTAAAACTAATACTGTTGTATAAATAATAGTAAAAAACCCTTCGTCAGCGAGACTTACTCGCACTTGGCCGGTTTTTATATAGTGAATTACTTATAGGTATCTCCGAGTGCTGAATTCAGTTTACGATGTTCTAAGCAATCCGCACGTGTGGGCCCTACCTAATACCTACCTAGTAATAATAAGAGAACCCAAAGGTTCAAAGTTTTCAATCTGCCTTACGTTTCATGAGCTCTCATTATTGGTGTACGCTTTCTGATGCCTCCAAGATATTTTTTTTCGGTCGGACATATGTAGATAGCCCAGACTTTTGCTACTTTACTGGGCATAAAGGCGAGCAGGGCCCCACATCTACTAAAAAAACTACAAACTACGCAAATGCTCAGCTTCGTCCTTGGCATTCTTCGGATTGAGCAATGATGACTATAAGACTTTTATGGGAGATTTGTGCAAATGTCATTCTGCTTTACATCATCCAAGACGTGATAGCGTGATACGCCAAGCAATCAAATAAAAAGCTTGAAAATGAAGCGTTTTATAGGGTAATGCTGTACCTATTAGTCCCTGACACCGATAGCCCAGGATAAAAGACTTTGCATACGTAGAGTAAACCACTTAAACTACCAGCGATTGGCGAGGATCTCCATCATGAACCACCGTTGACCACAAAGTCCAATGCACGGACACCAAGAGCACCAACTTTGTGAAAAATGCTCAACCGTTAAATGTAACAGCCATGCCATGGCAATTGCAGTTAAATTGGCACACACTCAGCAGGGCGATTCTATATATACCCATTAATTTATAAAGACAACAGGACATACCTATTTAGTAAATATAAAATGCTTGTATTAACTATCTAGAAAACTATAACTAAGTGTTGTTTATATTATTCATTTGATCATTTTATATGTTTATTAGTACCTATATTGATTTTGTTATTAGGTTTAATTTGTTTAATCTATAAACGCGAATTCGAGATTAAAAGTAACAAAACATGCTGTATTTTGTTTGCTGCTGTATTTGGAGGTGGTAATTGTAACTAAAATTGTGACTTATATAGACACTGTTTGGTTATAGGATAATCTGCCAATTATTTATTATCTTTATAACAGTCTATAAAATACCAAATTTATTTTTTTAAGTAGTTATAACCATAATACCTACTCTTAATATTTCCATGGCCATGGCCATATAATGAGACGTGCAGACAACCACTCTGTCGAAATAGCCCTAAATATCCTCGACAAACCGAGGTGAAGAGGAAGTCCACCCCTCACATGGTGGACATACATGCGGAAAGAGTAACAGGGCGAGAATCTGGGTGAACAGACAAGCCAGAAAAGAGTTCTCTGGCGCAAATGTACAAGGAGACCCAACCCCAGCTAAACTCGGAAGAGTGGTGGAGGAAGAGACTCTTAATATTTATTTCCGAAATCAAATCTATGCAGTGGAGGTTACTGCTCTTTTAATATTGTTTTGTTGTAGGAAGTAAATTAAATAAAAAATATTTTTAATAATATGTATTGTTTTAGAATACATGGGTATATCTTTAAAGCATTAATGGTAGCTACAAATAATTGTAATTATAGATACATATCGGCGATAAGGAAGTAAATACTGTGTATCACGTACCTACAAGAGGAAAATCGATAATGTATGGTGCTGTCGCTAGATCATAGATACCTACTACTACAAACTTATGTGTGTATCTATCAGTTTGCTATAATAAGGGATTATAGTATGTTCTACATTATCTTATCCTCTTATCCATTTTGTCATGTTTAAGCGGCCGTAGCCCAATGGCTAGGGCGTCGGACATGTGATCTTGAGGTAGCCGGTTCGAACCCCACCCATTGCACTACCGACGTAAACCCACTCGTAACACAACGCATTTTAGCTTAGCACGAGGGGTTTACAAGAATACTAGTAGACTGCAAACCTTTGATAGTAATCATAAAAGTATATTTATGTTTATTTTCTACTCACGCAAGATTCACATTCAAACATAAAAAAGCTTGACAAAGCTATGGAAGTTGGTATTACATTTGATACCATGATGTTTGATCATAATATAGAATTTTACGCGAATGCAGAGAAGTAGTAAAGTGCATGCAGAATCATTTTGTATTTATATATTAAAATACTTCAGTCATTTTACCATAATAGGTAATATGTGTATCATTGAAGTAACACTAATACTAACAGATCCATATATATGTAATGTGCTTGTCATTTGGTATGATAATGTACCTAGTCTTATTTTCCATAATTACATAGACGATATAATTATACCTAAACATGCTAACCTACATTTGATCGACGTTTGCTAACTACAAAAAAAATAAACAAATTACGTCTGAAGTTACAGAATGGCCCGGCAATAAATTGCGCGCTCTCGGTGAAATCCAGTTGTATCTGGTTTGGTCGCCTAAGGGCAACACCGCCAATGTAAACTGTACTAGGGCTGTCAGCGACGCCTCCGAGGTAAAAAGGCATGATAAGTTTATATACTTACAAATAAAAAAAAGGTGTATTTAAAAATATGACAACGTACGAGTAGGTAGGTAGGTATATAAGAGTATAGATTCATCAACCTTTTTATAAACATTTTTTATTTATATTAGGTATATGTTATTTTATATGCATAAAATCAGCCAGTAGCTGCTTCTATTTATACTTTTTAAGTTAGAATATTAAATGAGTAGTGCTCGTATTTATGTGTCGTACTTAAATAAACTGTTAGATTGATAAGCTAATAAGTAGAAGTATAATATCGAGGGGTGAAAGGCTATTTGTTTGAAGCGACATTTTACGAACTTTACAGGAGAGCCATTTAAAGATTCAAAATTTGGAAAAAAAATCTTTACGAAAAAACTAGTGCTCTTTCTATAATGGGGATCGCAAATTTTTATTGAAAAAAAATCCCTGAATGTTTTGGTATAATTTTCAATTAAAAAACAGTTATGAGTATAAGATAAATTGTCGCTTAATACAAAATGATCTGTATCGCCTTATTTTTAGAGTAAAGAAAAATGATTCAACTTCCAACATTGTCACTAATCAGCAGCAGGCAAAATGGTTTAAGTGACTTTACAGTACTTATGCAGGAGAAAGCAAAATGATTGAATCGACGTTACTCAATAATAATAGGAATAGGCTATTTTGTTTTACTACCAATTTGGGTTTGGGTTTTGGGTTTTGTTAACGGTTCAGGAGAGTTGGCTTAAGCAACAATGAACATTCTTAAAGAGTTGTTTGATGTCTCAGATTTTGAAAGGAGTTATATAACTTGGTTGTTCTAAACAGAGTGAAAAACAGTTGTAGCGAAAGGGTTGAACCGACGACATGTCATAATGAATTTGGCTGACGGCAAATTGGTTGAAGCGACATTGCACAGAGTAAGTAGTCGTAAGCAAAATGTTTGAAGGGACTTTTCATCTAAAGATAGCTACATCGAAAAACGATTTATCTGCCATCGAACTAAAATTTTAGGAAGGGAATAACGGCTTATGATCCGATTCTCTGTTTTTGTATACAGCTTAAATGATATACTAAAAAAATATGGCAAATTTGAAGTCTGATCATACATCATGTTTGAGAATTATGCACTAAAATGGCATTGTTTTAAGCGCCATAAAAGTGCTCAGAATTGTACGAAACCTGGCTCAGACGACGCAGAAAAATTCGCTGAATCCGAATATGTATATAACTCCATATCGTCCAAAATGTCGCTTCAAACACTTTCACCCCTCGATATAATAAAGTAGTATAATATATAATAAGTACTTAAAAGTCGGTATTGGTAAAAGAATACATAACACAATATAAGCGTAGGTATTCGTTTTATTAATTCCTAAAATTGTGAGCTAATGGTCTTCACTTACTCGAAACATAATTCTATTTAAACATACCTACTTATTCATTTTATATTTATATTCCTATACCTACTCATTTTTATTTAGGTAGGTCACACATTTCTTTATGTACTTATTTATAACTATAATAAAAAACGAATGATTTGTGTTTAATCTATATATTAATGTAAACTTAAGTATAAATATGGAATGAGTACACAACATTGTGTAACTCATTAATTTTATAGGTTTTGTTCATTAGTGATTAATACTTCCCGTCTTAGTCAATAAATCAATTTACTATTACAAAATGTAGTAACTTGAACTGAGGTAAAATGTCAATTTATTATCACGTTCCTCAGTAAGACGTAAGACATAATCCATACTTACAACTATTTTATACGGAGACACGTTATGGGCACGTGTGTACTTTTCCATACAAATCCTTTGTGTTTTTATGGTCATGAGCCAGTGAGTGTTGTTTTTTGCCCGGTGAAGTAGTAAAAGTCTCCTGACTAACTCCAAAATGTCCGTTCCTAAAAGAATTACATAAACAATAATGCAAGCTTATTAAATGCTGGATCACATTATTTACCATGCGTAAATTTTGAAAATTAAAAAAATATATTATACGATGCATAACGCTGCGACAAAATATTATATGCCTTTCCTTTAGTAGAAGACAGTGCCATGTAAAGTGATAACATTGAAAACGTTTTTTGGTAAAAATAATACAATTTTAAAATACAATCTTGCATCTTCTTAACAAAGTGGTAGGTAAGTACCCCAATAAAGTAGTAAAACTAGCGATACTGGCCGTACCTTGCAGTGTATAGTCGAATGAGAGGAGCCTTAACAAGCGCATTTATCTAATGTAATTTTTTTTTATAATATTTAATATTTCGCCGTAGTTTCTACACGACACATATTTCCATCTACTGTTAAATATTATTATTTTGGTAGCGCCGCCTTTTAGATAATGTTGTATGTCAGATCAATAACTGCAATGTAACTAAACCGATTTTATAGAGAGTTGTGTGGTAGCCCTGGTACACCTGGTATCGTTCCGCCATATGGTACAAGTAGGTTCAACTTGCAGCCTTCCAAAATGTTGATTATAAGAACAAGTATTTTTTATTACCCTTAATTTACAAAACCAGAATACTTACAGCCACTTTATAAATTCAGGTCTTACCAAGTTGTATTTACCGCGAGTAATGTAGGTAAACAATATATTTACGAGGGCCGCAGATAGGTAGGTATATAAAATGTTGGTATATGTATCATATAAAAACTGGACGGTTATAGGTATTACAATAGTAAAATATAGGACTGGTAAGGATAGGCTGTGGTTCCACCGTAGCCTAATTGGTTAAGGCATTAGGGGCTTGACCTAAGATGCAGGTTCGAATCCTGCCGGTGGTAGAATGTTATAAATCTCAATTTTGAAATATAGTAAAATATAGCTTTATGCTTTACCACTATAATTTAATTATATTTTTTTATACCTTTCAAAGCAATAATTAATATCTAACATTATACTATATTCTCCGCAAAATAATTCATATTAAAACAACAAAGCTGACATGTAATTCCCATCGTCATGATAACATTATTATAAGTTCAAAATCGCAAAATTCGATTAGGTTCCATAATACCTTTTTTTGGCAAAAATTTGTTCTTAGTAGGTAACTTTATTTTAGTCATTTTTAATCTTTTCAATTATACGTAAAAGATCTAGGTAGATTCTAGGTAGGTTTTGTGGGGCTTAGCATAAGCTAAGCCCCACAAAACCTACCTAGAATATTATATTAATAATATTATACTAATAATAGTTATACACTAATAATAATAATCCACCTTGTGCACCATGGTGATATCACCCAGGTGAACAAAGTGGAATAAACCGAAGTAAGTTACAAATTAATTATGGTCTACCAATTACTAGTTTATTTAATTAAGCATAGAACATGTATAGCAACTATTTATAGCGTTCCGTACCCGAAGGATAAAAACTATTACTAAGACTTCGCTGTCTGTCTGTCTATTTGTCACCAGGCAGTATCTCAAGAACCGTGATAGCTAGACAGTTGAAATTTTCACAGATGATGTATTTCTAATGCCGCTATAACAATAATTACTTAAGGAGGGCTCCCATTCAACAAACTTTTTCCCCCTTTTTTTGCTCGATGTCAATAACGAAAACAGGTAGGACTTGAAAATGGTACGGAACCCTTCGTGCGCGAGTCCGACTCGCACTTGGTCGGTTATTGTAATCAAATCGTGTCATTTGTCTATGTCTTTTTATTATGTTAATAGATCAGTTACGTTTATAAAGTCATCATACTTATTAAAAACAAGGTTTTTTAATAAGTATGATGACGTTACGTTCACATTTTAATTATCATAACCATTTTTTATATGCGTTCGTAAAATGATATGACATACATTATAAGTTTAACATTGATTGAAGTGTGGCCATTAGGTATAGTTCTCAATACCAAATTACGTATCTTGGTATTAATCAAGTAAACTGATATATTATACAGAAGGGTTATTAAGATGTTTCGAAATTGCATATCCTAGACGAAATGCCACTATAGCAGAGTGATCGCTAACAGAAAATCGCTTACGCAAATGTATGAATACTTGACATTTGTCACGGGATTAGCAGACGTGGCAATAAATGCGATTCGATCTATCAGTTTTCGGTTACATAAATCTTGTAGATAACCTACCTATATTTAAATATCTATCTAGGGTCTGTAATCAAAGCCAACGGCATCCATCAGGTGTATATCCAGGTCCCTCTTCCCCACTGGGCACACTGGGCACGTGCCCAGTGCTCCCTATTTCCCTACTCCAAACAATAACCGATAGCCACTCTAAGGACTAATCGTAGATGCTTAGTGTAGATTACGTTATGTTATCTACTCATCCTATCTAATGTCACCGTAAAAAAGTAAAAATAAAGCTTAAACTTTAGGAAACAATATTCTAGTTTACGATAGTCATAGGGGCCCCATTATCCTAATGTGCCCAGGGCCTGTAATAGGCGAAAGACGGCCCTGTGTATGTCCCTTAGTTGCCTCCTACTACATGCATGAGAAAATAAGGGATCGTCTCCTAAGGCGGAAACCACACGTTATTTATTTATTTTATTGCTTATATTTAATTAGATGATCCAACTTTAATTGATTATTTGTGTCATATTTAAATCTTGACTAAAATATAAACTACCTAATTACCTATCTATCTATATCTAAGTGATACAAAGCTGCATTAGATCGTGTAGGTTTGTTTATATCTAAAGTTCTTACTTTAGGTATAAAAATAATTCAAATACATTTCTTACGTGAAGCAGTTCCACAATGAGTTATTCGCATTACAAAGTTATAAATTATCATTAAACATCTCTGTGGGTAACTATGGTTTGTGTAAATCGTTGTTTAGCACTTGCAAAACACGTTTTATTTGAGGAAAAACTTGCAAGTACTTGCTATCTCTATCGCTAAAGACGAAGCCAACACGCGACCCATTAAAAATACATTATTTAAGAGACGAGATAATAATTATGTTATAATAACTAAATTCTGAACAAATTCAGATAAACATTACATTCGGTAGTTTAATCTAGGTAGGTAAACTTCTAAACCAATATATAGAGCCGAAGATATTGTTTTGATTAAACGCACTAATTTCAGGAACACTGAAACAAGTGTAAAACTATTTCAGTGTTAAACTAAAATATGATTTTCATTTATCCAGAAAGGACAGGCTATACCTATTTAATTATGATATTTTTAAGGGAACGGGAGTTACGCACGGTGAATAGTAGGTACTTTAGCATTGTATTGTTATTTCCAGTTTGAAATATATAGAAATTTTGAATTCCCCAACATGGCATCAATCAATATTCCAAAAAAAAAAAATTTTACCACCAAGCTGATTATCAGAATTGATGATGTTTTACCCGTGTGGAGTAGTGTCGATTTAACCATCCCATCGGATTTTGAGAATAAAGGAAAATATAAGGTAACTATTTTGGCGCTCTTGCGCTCGCGACAGACCACTATAATACCTAAGTCTTGCGCAGATGACCGAACTGTTTTAAGTTAACCGAAAACTATCGAGAGAACTATACATATAAAAACAACATTGACTAACAATGGCGTGTTTTGTAATGACCGTCATTCAACATATTTTCACGTTCACTTTAACGGATCATAAAAAAGATATTAAATAGATACTTAAAAGTATGGCGTTTACGCGCTTTGACAGGTAAATATGTCAATCTTTATGAATAAGTAGTTAAGTGAATAATTTTATGAGCAGTCAACGTTTAAAATTTTCCATTGACATCATAATATGTGCGTATGTGTATTATGGTGTAATAAAAATAACTGCTTATGTATAAAATATTCTTGCGGCATAAAATATTGAGTTTGAAATCCTTATCCTTACTAATATTATAAATGTGAAAGTAACTCTGTCTGTCTGTCTGTCTGTTACGCAATCACGCCTTAACTACTGAAGCGATTTAAATGAAATTTGGTACTTACAGATATAGTCTAGAGCCTGAGAAAGAACATAGGCTATATTTTATTATGAATTTCCCACGGGAACGGGAGTTACGCGGGTGAAACCGCGCGCGGGAAGCTAGTAAATAATAAATTATGTTGGCCGAAGAAATGAAGTTAATTTTAAACATTTTACATCATGAGAAAGTGTAATATGAATGTACCTATTAGGTTTGTATCTAAATCTAGAATCTATACTAACTAATATATAAAGCTGAAGAGTTTGTTTGTTTGAACGCGCTAATCTCAGGATTGATTTAAAAAAATATTTTAGTGTTAGACAGCCTATTTGTCGAGGAAGGATTATATTTGATTACTACGAGATAAGCGGGAGAAACCCTGCCTAGGCAGCTGGAATATAAAATAATGCGAAAGTAAGTACAGAGTTAATAGACAGCTATTACGCTTTCACTCCTCAACCACTTTTGGTGAAATTTGGTAGGAAGAGAGACTAGACCGGGGAAAGGATAAAAGCTGCCTTATCATCATCATCAGCCCGAATAACGTCTACTGCTAAACATGGGCCTCCTCCCGAGGGAGGGTATTTGCCATAGTCACCACGCTTAGCAGGCGGGTTGGTGACCGCAGTATTATGTTGTACCACACAAGGAAACGCTGCTGCCCGTTACTTTGTATACGATTGATATAGATGATGTTATAAGAATCGGGACCAACGGCTTAACGAGCTTTCTGAGGCACGGAGGGTAGTCCTTCAGCCAACCAGACCCGGAAAGAAAATATTAGAATTTACACAAAGATATCTTGTCCGGTGTGGGGATCGAACTCACGACCTCCGAGATGGAAAGCGAGCCAAATACCGCTACGCTACGGAGGTTGTCCTGCCTTTTATTACGAAAAAACAAGTGCCTAAGGAACCTAATCCATGCGGATGAAGTCGTTGGCAAAAGCTTCTTTAGTACAAAACTGCATTACTTGTATAAAAAAACTGGTATTTCGTTGTGACGACAACAACATCGACGTGAATATGTGTAGTATTTTAATATATTATTATTATTTAATTGGAAAGAAAAACCAACAAATTTTGATTTTATAAAATTCTATATAATTTTTAAATATATTTATCATTCATCTGTGCTGTGCCCTCGTTTCTAATTGTTTTATTTGTAATGCTATTCAATGGTTATAAAAATCGAGAATCACTTAGAGCAGCATACGGCATTTAAGAAACGTTCGTAATTGAACGAAAGTAGAATTTTGTATGACAAGTAAGTATTTACTCATTTATTGAAAACTAATTTGAGGCTACTGCCACGGGTAGCCGTGGCATAAGATTGGGTGATTTCTGCGCAGCTCAGACGCACCGATGCCACAAGTACCTACAATCATTCAATCAATTTATTTATTACGAATACAGGTAAGAACATTATTACATTTCTAGTCATACAAATGCTTCATCATCAACAGCCCATTAACGTCCACTGCTGAACATGGGCCTCCTCTTAACAGACCTTGGCAAGCCAGGATCGTAGAGGGATATTGCCATAATCAACACGCTTGGTAGACGTATTGGTGATCGCAGTAAGATTTAAACGTTGAGCTAATAGATGCTGCTGCCAATCTATCAGCCATATGTCCCTTAGTCGCCTTTTACGACACCCATGGGAAGACATGGGGTGGTCTATTCTAAGCTGGAAACTTAATACAAAATAACAATAACAAAATACTGATAAGACTACTATTTTATACAAACTTAGTATGCACCTTAGATAAATATACAAGGGAATAACCGGTTTTATTATGTGTAGTTATAGTCGTATGTTACGCCGATATCTCGAATATTTAAATATAATGGTTTACTAGAAGATCAATCATAGTAATGAAATGCAAATTCCTAACAATGTTTATAGATGTGTGAGGAAAATAACACACAATTTAAAAAAAATCCTAGATTTTTTTTTTTTTTGTTCGACTTATGGATATTGAATTGAATAATAATAGTATCATCAAATTTATTAAGCAATTTTGCTGGATATTAGACACGTAGTTAACATTATATAGTATGTGTTCCGATTGAACTATTTTACGAACCAAGTATGTGTTCCGATTGAACTATTTTACCAACCTACCTTTGTTGAATCACTAAAACTTTAATCTCCTGTGGGATTACGAACTGAAATCCTTGCTCAAATCTTATGTATTTTTGGATGCTGAAACCGTATTAGTTTTTTTAATCACCTACAATTATCACAGAATATGACATCCATTGTTATTTTAAAAATAAGGTGAACATTTATATACCTATAATGAAAAATATATAAAAAATCGGTGGGTGTTACACTTTTTTATTTGATTTTTCGGAATCAGCTCATCGAATTACATAAATTTTAGTTAAAATAATTGAAAAAGTTTTTTCATCGTTGGCCTGTGTTGTTAGAGTAAAACAACAGTTCCGAAATTAAAGTCATGGCGTGCCACTAGTAATCAAGTATTAACACTGGACATATCGCCAATCACTAATCTAAATTGAAAGGTACAGTACAATGAAATACAGCTATATACAAACTACCCATAAAAATAGATACCTAAACTATAATATTACACTCATAAAATTTACTTTTCGTGTCCCATATTAGATCCTCGTGATATCGGCTGCAACAACTCTTTGAAGGTAGACAAGAAAATTAAGAGCACGGTTAACAATAGCTCATCGACCTACGACAAGATGAGGATGTTGAGAATCATGTTGAGTGAGACCTTCTGTACGACAATTGAGTCATCTGCATAGATCAGAAGTAGTGGTGTAGCTATAGGTTAGTAGGGGTGGCAAAATGCCATGTTAGAGAGTCATTTACGATGTATTAAAATATCTACTTCAGATAACAAACTATATAAATAATATTGGATGCTAAAATTTATGTACAGGCATAACTTGAGAACCGATTTTTCTGATTCGATTTTATCATGTCGATATTCACGGGCACGGGAAGTTTCAGAATATTTGACGGGCAGCGAAGGGTACATACAGATAGTTTTTTATAAATATAATAATTTAATATTTAACTACAATACAAACAACTTAATAACACTACTCCGAATAATAGCGCTAGTAACTACATTCATTTTTGTTGAAAATATATTCAATTCGACGATTTTTATCGAGTGATTGTCATATAAAGTCACGGGTTGTAGACGGAATAGTTACGCCACTGATCCGAAGATCAGATCGGCAGGAAGCCGGTCGTTATGAGAGTCTGCATCACTTTTAGGTTCATCATACTGTCCTACACTTCATACATTTTCCAAATTATAACGTTACTATGAATATTTACGTAATAGGTACCTATATAGAAAATTGTATATTTCAATGAAATAATAGGTACCTATGTAGGAACGAAAATATGCTAACCTAGCTTGGCATAATTTTCTATTAGTTCATTTACGAAAAATAACATACTACCTAGTATGTTATTTTTCGCAAATGAACTGTGTGTGCACATGTTATGATATTTGAGCCACACACACATTTGGCGATCATAAAATTATTAACAACTTGAAGTGTTTAACGTAAATTAAAAACGTGAATTAAAGTTTTTAACGTAAATATTATAGTTAATAATACAGGAGGGACAACATAAGTATCTAAGCTACAGTTTTATTCCGAATGCCCATTGTATAGAAATGTTATAGTACCTAATATAGCGCAATGGTACAAAAACGGTGTAATTCAGATGGTTACGAAATATATCTGATAATGATGAGCTTATCAAACTTTATAAAGAAAAAGGATACCTCTGAGATTATTGCGAGTTCTGTTCAGAGTAGCCACGTCCAAAACTGATCATAAAAAAAAGAAAAAGGGTGTATCAGAACATTGTTAATTTTTTTTAATGTGTAAGTTTGTGAATAAAGAAACTACATTGGCTTCACTAAAGTTCATTATCCATTATAATACAATTGATTAGAAGTAGGAGAATCTACGTAATACCAAATTATTTCTAAAATTATGCAAATGTATCTTTTAATACCCGACGTACTTTGGACTATTATTTTCGGCTTGCCTACTAATTGAAAAATGCAGATCACCGTTAGAATATCGCCCACTTACATATGCTTCGATGATTTTCTTCCTTAATATATTTAGGAAAGATTGAATGACTGACTATTTTTATTCATTTTAAGTTTCACTATTGTCAAAATGAAAATGTATTCCTCTGATATTTTTTTTATGTGAAACTTTATGCATCGTTAGTTGTGTAACGCTAAAATTGTTCATAATACAGAAGTGAGAATTGAGAGAGTTATTTTGTTACGTTTTTTATTGATACTAACACATTACGATCTAAAACTTATAAATAGTAGGTACCTATCCTATTTATAAGTTTATGTAGGGTTGGATTGCCAAATGTTTACCAAAAACCTACTAGCTATAATAGTTCGTAGCGCAATTCACCCTTTGGGACCATTCTAAGGCCTAAAACATACACAAGCGACGTAAGGCAGCAGGCGTGGAACAGGCGTGGCGCAGGCATGCGCCGCTTCAAAACGATTTCATACAAAATGTATGCAGGCGACGTTTTTGAATTATACTGAAGCGACGCGGCGCAGACACGCAAACACGAAACGGCGTGTCTGCGCCGCGTCGCTTTATCATTTCCGTATTCTAATACCTTGCTCGCCTTCTGGTCCGGTGAAGTAGCAAAAGCCTTGAAGCGACCTACACAAGTACACATGCCTGTTTGAAAAAAAGTCGAACGGATAAGTATCATAGTATTACTTTATCTACTCCATATCGGATAATTGTTCATTGTCAAAAGGTACTTTTAATTGTGGTTCGCGTGTCTTTCCAATTATGTACGGTGCACAGTACACATTTAAAAACTACAAGATTGTCATTCTATGAACTAATGACTTCATTTCTAGTAATTATAGGTCGGTACATATCAATCTACTCATCGTAAATAGTAATCATCAATGTATGATAGATTATTGTAAATAATAATATGACATCAAAAAGTCTAAGCAATAACTAGCAATGTACCGTTTTTTGAAGTTTTGAACGATTTTTACCATTGTGATTTTATTTTAAATAAATGTGGGTATATCTTTGTACTTGATAAAATGATGCAGTTTCATACTCTTTATTTTTAGTTTGACGTTAAGCTTCCTAAAACGCAATGTTCGATTTTAATTTATGCTGAGTTTAATGAGTGTTTTGACAAGTACAAGTGTATGTAAATACCTAAGTGCTAAATAAATTAATAAATAACTTAATTATTATTTCAAATACTACCCTTTGAGTGAGGAAATGAGTAGCTTACAAAAGGGATTAATGCAGAGGAGGACAAATATATCTCATGGAACTCAGATCCAGTTAGTAGTTATTGCCATATTGCAGAAAATGACCATGAGCGCATAACAACTCGGTTTTAACTGACCCTCGACTTAAAACTTCAGTATTAGACTAGCTGGGTAAGCACGTGCTTTGAAGCCTTTGCTTGGAAGCCAAACGGCGCGCGGCTCTTATCTAGTAAATCATAGAGCGCTTCTAGCTATACCTAGTTTGTTCTTAAAAATATATAGATGCGAAACAGTGTTGCGATGAGTGTTTATAAATGTGATGGTATCATATTTGTCATCTTAATGATATCAACATTAGAACAAGTACACAGCTTTATCATCACAAAGATATGTATCCACTGAATATAATACATTTCTTGGCACGAAGGACGGAAATAGATGATTATAAATATAAGCAAATTGATATAATTAGGTTCCATATTGTTTCATTTCAATTTTGTAGGTATAGTTTTAAAATTTTCTTTGATTTAGAAAAGACTTATGTCTTCCCATAGTTGCCGTGAGAGACGACTAAGGGAAATAAACCTAATTGATGGGCTGGAGCATCTATCAGCTCAAACTATGCTACAGCCATCTCCAATCTGCCTGCCAAGTTTGGTTACAATGCAGTGGTGGATTTACGAGCAGGCTAAATAGGCTGAAGCCTTGGGCGGCAGAATTTAGGGGGCAGCAAATTTGGCCCACTTTTTTTTCTTTTTAAAATACATTCTTAACGTCTAAAATGTTCAATAGTAAAATTTTCAGTAGTTCTATAGTAGGGGCAGCAAAATATAAATAGCCTATTGGCGGCAAATGTGTACGTTTGTTACTGTTACAATGGCAATATCCCTCATATTCCTGGTATGCCAAGATCCCTCCCATGTTCAGTCAAAAAAATATATCTTCGACAACCCGTTCGCGTCTACTACGCGAACGGGTTGTCGAAGATATATTTTTTTCTTTCCTTTAATTAGTTGTCTAATAAAGTTTGAGCCCAACATCTTGATTTATTCAGAAAGTCACAGATAACTAAGCTTTCTTTAGAACGAATGCAATCTTATGTGAATTTTAGCTCTAAATCTTAGAATCGTAATAAGTATCTGAGCAGCCAATTTCTTAAATTGGCTGCAAAAACACACCTTTATTATTGATTTATCTTGTAAACTGTGAGTCTGAATATGTCAGCGGAAGTCATTGGCATTTCGTCTTTTCCTACCTACATTGTGCTAACGGTCATGTTTTGTACTCCGATTGTGTTGGTTTTACTTGTAGCGGTATGACTTATACATATTCATGTATGTATGACTTTGTTATGGTACAGCTACAACACCCAATACAGTTTAATGATATATGTACATATTGGTCAACACGCCAAAATATAAGCGATCTCATAGAAATAAAAAGTTGGAGGACTATGGCCTATTGTGTTTTATAATTGATATATGATTTTCTTGTGAGTTCTCTCCAATTGAAGGTATTATGAGAGAGATGTAAGTGAATCTGACTTTGTAAAAGACGCCAATCATTTCATTACTTTTTTATATAATTTCATATTTTTAACTTATAGGTTTCTATTTTAATATTAGTAAGTTGGTATTTAGCCACTAACGACTGAATAAATAAAAACAATAAATGTTAAATTTAGATTACGATAGAAATTGGACACAAATGGACTAATTCATTTTTCTATAACGTCCACTGCTGAATAGGGTTTCAGGTAGGTATAGTAACTTTTTTACATTGCTGTTTTTTTTTCTAGTTTCTGAATAATTGAAACTTTACCATATAGATATTTGGCGTAAACTCTGTGTGTATAGTGTAGTAGTAGGTATATTCTAAGGCTTACTATAGATCTGGCGACATTTATGTGATCTTTTTAGAGTTTAGTACCAAGGGTACAAACGGGACCCTATTACTGTGACTTCATTGTGTCTGTCTGCCCCCCGCGATAGCTAGACAGTTGTAATTTTCACAGATATTGTATTTCTTTTGTCGCAATAACAACCAATACCAAACACAAAATAAAATAAATATACGTACCCATTCAACAAACGTGATTCTTTGCCGTCTTTTAATCATCATTATATAGGGAATGGTAGGGAATCCTTCATATGCGAGTAATACACGCACTTGGCCGGTTTTTTTAATTAGTAATCTACGTAAGTAGAAACACACAACCTCCTAGCGTATCGGTATTTGGCTCGCTTTAAATATCGGAAGTCGTGGGTTCGATCCCCACACCGTACAGGATCTTTGTGTAAATTCTAAGATTTCTTTCCAGGTCTGGTTGGTTGAGGGACTACCCTCCGTGCTTCGTAAAGCACGTTAAGCCGTTGGTCCCAATTGTTATAACATCAACTATAATAATCGTAAATGAAGGAACGGGCAGCAGCGTTTCCTTGTGTTGTACAACATAATACTGCGGTCAACAACCCACCTGTCAAGCGTGGTGATTATGGCAAATACCCTCTCTCTGGAGGAGGCCCGTGTTCAGCAGTGGACATTATACGGGCTGATGATGATGATGATGATATGTATAAACACAATGAATTATCGATCTAGGAATGTTAATGGATATGTCTAGACTTTTTAATCTGTATCTCAAACATCATACCATCTTGGCTTGGCACCTTCACTCATGTCCGCAATAGTAACATGTCACTAAACATAAATCGATGCTACACCGTCCAACTACGAGTATGTTACATTCAATTGTGTGAACCTTGCGACCAATTTAATGTTTTGTTATTCCATATGTGTGTCTCTGTCATATATAAGGATGTTCTCTCTCAGGGTATAAGGAACTACCTATTGCAAAAACATACCAAGGCTTCTATACAATGCTTCCTTCCGATACCGTTTAGAAATATATTGTTTTTGATGTAATATTAGCAGAATAAGTCTCATTTTCAGCCCGTATAACGTCCAATGAACAAGAGCCTCCTCTTTAGGGAGGGTATTTGGCATAGTCACGACGCTTCGCAGGTTGGTTTGTGACCGCTTTCCAAGGCGCGGGGGGTAGTCCCTCAGCCAACTAGACCTGGAGAAAAAATCTTCACAAAGATTTTTTTTCCAGCGTAGGCATTGAATTCACAACCTCCGATATTTAAAGCAAGGTTCCCGCGCCGTACAGACAATTTGATTAAAATCAAAGATTTATTTTAGGGTTGGTTGGGGCATCCTCCGTTCCGGAATGCATGTAAAACTGTTGGACTTGTTTGGGCTGAAGATTTTGAATGGCAATTCTAACTATTAAATGTGCAATGCGAGATAACTAATGCGTAGCGAATGTTTTCATCATATAAGTTTCGTTCACAAAAACTCAGCGTTACCCAAACACTGTAGGTATTTATTAATATCAATGATGGCCACTTGTTGACAGTGGCCAAATTTAGAAAAAAACCGGCCAAATGCGTATCGGAGTCGCGCACGAATGGTTCCGTACCATTGATTAGGTAAACAAGGTGCCTAACTGTTGCCGTTATTGATATCGAGCAAAAAAGCAGCAAAAATATCATGTTTGTTGAATGGGAGCCTTGCTTTAATATTTATTTTAGTTTGTTGATGAGCGGCGATCATTTGTGAAATTTTCAACTGTCTAGCTATCGCGATCCTTGAGATTTAGCCTGGTGACAAACAGACAGACAGACAGCGAAGGCTTACCGGTACCGTTTTTACCCTTAGGGTACGGAACCCTACAAAGTATCACTGAGCTGCGAATTGCAAATAACACTTAGTACGAAGATAAATAAAGATTTGTGTATGATTCATAATAATATTTGACTTCAAAGAATCGATGGTTTAAAAAACTTGCGATAAAAATAATCATATTTTGGTTCATTGCAAGATAACATATTTGTTAGAAATAAAAAACTACATAGCGCACTAGCAAAGCGACTAGAGAATTTATAAAACGATTTAAGCATTGGCGAATTGATATTTATTGTACAATATTGTTAAGGCGATTGCTTGATCTATTGATCATATTATTTTGAGCTTTATATGCTTGTGATACAGTTCAAAACTAATGAATTCTTAACATATCTAAGTGTTAAAAGAGTTAAGCATAGGTACTAACCTAGGATATAGAATAATAAATTGAATAAATTAAAGGGCTTTTAAAACAAGCTACTACTTATTAGTTACTGCCAGTCAAATACAGCATTATTTAAAGGAATTTCCCACGGATCTTACATTTATAGCCACGAGATGAGTTACATCGGGAAAACTAAGTCATGACAAAATAAAGGTATATCTAGTTATTTTAGCAGGATGGTTTAAAAATAGATATACCTATACGTATTATGTTGACGATAAATGTACATAACGAGATGAGTTCTAGTGCCTTACAATACAATGTAATATAGATTGTATGAACGTGTACCCCTAACAGGCGATTAATGAACGAAGACATTTTATTATGTAATTTTACTATACATCATCATTATCATCATCAGCATCATTATCATCAGCATCATCATCAGCCCGTGCAATGTCCACTGCTGAACATGCGCCTCCTCCCGAGGGAGGGTTTTTGCCATAGTCACCACGCTTGGCAGACGGGTTGGTGCACGCAGTATTATGTTGTAACATTCTAGGAAACGCTGTTGCCTGTTACCTGGTATTCAATTACTACAGATGATGTTACAATAAGCCCCTCAGCCAGACCTGGAATGAAATCTTACAATCTACACAAAGATTTCTTGCCCGGCGCGGCGTGGGGATCGAACCCACCACTTTCGTGACTTAAAGCGAGCCGTATACCGCTACGCTACAAAGGTTTCTATACATTGGTTTTTCGCTGAGTCTCCGTGGTATTAGCAATGATTACAAATACAAAGTTAATATGAATGGCGAAAAGTTACAAATCAGCCGGCGTCAGACACCACATCGTCAGATCTTAGTTTAAAACCTGGAAATCTACTTGTTGTATTTCGGTTATTTTCGAGTTAAGTTCTTCTAAACAATTATATTTTCGATTTTAGGAAGCAGAAGAATGGTCCCGGCGGCGGCAAAGCGGGCCCATGGTCAACCCTTCATTCGAGCCCGACGACTTTCTACCACAAAGGTACTACCAATCATATATTTTTTCAACTGATATTATGTTTGGAGGTATAAATCCTCCGAATACATACAAAACATATAGGTGCACAAGAAAATTGAGATTTTAGGTTAACATAATTTTGTAATACCGATGTTGTCTATTAATTAAGCACTGAAAAATGGAAAGCTCAATAAATCATTGATAATTATTGAAAAAAAAAACATAGTATATTAAAATTGTAACTTATAAAATTTATTAAAACGATTAAAATACGAGCAATGAAACTATGAAATATGATTTTTTCAAATAGATTATTGGTTGGGTTTTTTGGTACAATTTGATTAATTGTAACTGAAAGAGAATTAGAGGAGTCGCAATTTTAATTTTACACAACAAAAGTTTTTTTTGCGACCTACATAATATGTAGTTTGCCCCGCGGCTTTTGCTACTTCACCTAGCATAAAGGCGAGCAGAGCTCCAGCCTAGATAAATGATATAAGCGCTACAAACTAAGCAACGTGCGCAAAAGGGCGTCACCTATGGGACATGGACCTCGGCTCAGGGCGGTAGCTGACTGGGAGATTGACGGGTTATGGCTTTTAGTTTATTTTTAGAAAAGTTTAGTGCAACCGTCGCCCATCAAAACAGTTGAGGCGTCAAAATAAAGAGACGACAGAGAGATTTTGAGTATTGTATTGGGCGACCTTCTTACGTGAAATTAGACATAACTGTCTAGAGTATCTTCAGAAATACATTTAAGCAGTTCAAGGTTATGGTCTAAAGACGTGTTGAATTGGCTGAAATCCAAATCCGATCGGTTTGGAAACCATGCCCACATCTGGATCCTATGACACCTCAACTGACTATTAGTAAATTAACCATTTTGATTAATGTTGATGTAAAACGATTTGCTTTATTTTTAGAGTCGGAACTTGTGCTTTGTAGTAGGTCGCGACTCACGACACCGCTCACTTTTGTTGGCACATCCGTTTTTCCAGTCACAATGTTTTGGATCATTCAACAGTTGTCAGGAAGATATGACTATATTGCGATTGAAAAAAAATTGCATCGATTTTTGGGTAGGTATTTGAGGCAAGCTGTTAATATTTATTTTTGAAAAATATGTTTGCTTGCGTCTGGCAACGTTAAAATCCTGACTAAATCGTCTGGCTTATTCATTTTAAAATCTATAAACATTAAACTATATCATATAAAAAATATGATACTGCCTCAAATATATTTTTAGTATATTTGAACATAAAAAATTAGGTTCCTTAGCCCCGGTACTCATCAGTCAGGTATGCAGTTCCGTGTTGAGGTATAACAGGAGATGAACGTGATAAGCTTTCAGCTTGCCTCAAATACCTACCCAAAAATTAGTACCAGTACTCCTACAAATAAGAACACCGATTGTACCTCCTTCATCCTTCCTTCATCAGTAAAGGCAACAGGTAGACTTAAAAATGGTACGGAACCCTTCGTGAGCGAGTCCGACTCGCACTTAGCCGGGTTTCTTTTATACTCTAGTTGTATGTGTCATGTACTCTATTCTATATTTTATCGGTATTAAAGGTACTAGGTATGTACCTACATGTAAACATATTACAGAACAATCCAGCCGTTGTGGCTTGATTAAAAACTAAACCCACAATTTTAATATTTTCAAGTCATCTACGACGATCGTAACATCGTTTCCGGTGTAGGTATACCTACTATACATTATATTGCGGTCACCAACGCGCATGCCAAGCGTGGTGACTATAGCACTATAGCAAACCCATGTACAGCAGTGTTTATACGATAATACGAAATATTTTTCTTACTATATACTGAATCAATTAGGTACTTAATAAATTAGTTGGCGAGTAAACAACCTTGTACCGAATTCTCGATACTTTCGATATTAGTAACGTTTCCTTCCTTACGTTGCATATTTTATAACGTAAGTGTAACTTACTCAAGCGTCAACGTCGATTTAATGGTTCAAAGACTCAATAACTACCTAATAACGTTTGTTTTAAACACCTAATTTATGTTTAAAATGGGAAATGAAGATTAATTATGAATGTATCTATAATAAGAATCCAAAATATATGCCATCCCTTTAACAATAAAATTTATTACTTTTATATAAATTAAGATATATTAAAATTCCTGTATGTTTCTTTTGCTTAAAGTCGTCTCCTAAGACTTGCTGCGCTGGCAAAGGGACGCGAGGTTGTAAAATGTATTTTATATTCAGTGAAAACATGTTTAGTACAAAGAAATTGTTTTTTTTTTAAACTAATGTAATTACTACACTTTATACTGTCTAAGGGGAGTGTTAAGGGATGGCAAATGTTTTGGAAGCACCTTATATTAATAAAAAATTGTACTAAAAACAAGTCTTGAATTAAGAATATTTAACAATGCCAATTAAAAAAAGAAAAATGTTAAAAGGTTTAAATTTACTTAACAAAAATGAATCGCCAAAATGTAGGTACCTATGAAAGAAAATTTTGGAAACCCTGCGATACATTAAACGAGGTAAATAAACCTAGTGCGGGAGTTAAAGAAAGAAAGAAAAAAAATGTATAAAATGAATTATAATACAAATCTTTCCTCTTTATAATATTAGAAAAGATTCTAGACTAATCTCTCAATTAAAAAAAACTGGTCAAGTGCGAGTTGGACTGGCGCACGAAGGGTTCCGTAGCATTTTGAAGTCTGAGCTTGCCTGCTGCCGTTAAGTGGCAAAAAACTGTTTTTTTTTATGGGGGACCATACAACAAACTTTTTTTTTGCCATTTTTACGGCGAAGTACGAGCCCGGACGGACGGACAGACGGAAGGACATGACGAAACTATAAGGGTTCCTTGTGGACTACGGAACCCTTTAAATGTACCTACATATCAAAAGCACCAATATCACGGCTTGTTAACATTACCAACTTAGAGAAAAAATATTGATCACCCACCTACCAATATATAAAGTAAACATGTCCTGACTGACTGATTCATCAACGCCGAGGCAAAACTACTCAAGCTAGACACGTGATACTTGGACCATGGCTTTCTTTTGTGACGTATATTTTCACCCTAATAGGGTGAAAAAGAGGGGGTATTTCATTGCAAAGCTTCTATGGGAACGAGATTTACGTGGGTGAGACCGCGCGGGGGAACCTAGGGTTCCTATGAAATCAATAAGTAATTACCTGTAACTACATGATCGTTTACGTTTATAAGCGTGTGTTCCACAGTCGTATAAAAATTGCATTCTTGCTTTCCCTACGTTTGCCCATGCTGTTTTATCAAATACTGACAAAAACAGATGATCATCACTAAGAACGAGAACTGATCATTGACGTCAATGTTTAATTACTCATTGTGTTTATTACTCTATGCTGTTAACAAATAACAATACACAATTAAAACCGATTCATAAGAGAACCAAAGTCGTTATATTTATTTATGAATGAGAAGTTTCTTTTCCATCGTCAGCAACATCGTCGCTTACCGTCAGGTGAGATTGTGGCTAAACATCTATCTAGAAAAAAAAAACTTAGTGAGAGATTTAACGGAGCCGAAATATGCCTCCAAAATAGTATATGGTATAAGTATCTTTGGTGTATAGATGGCTTCCATGCCATTATGCGCAAGCGGCTCGCGTCGTTACTGAGCAGAGTCCGGAGTAGCACTAACAGCATCCTTCAGGTCATTGCTCATAAACAGGACTCAAATATCCTGAAAGAATTTATTCGTGTGCAAATTTTATAACTCCCATGTATTATAATTTCTATGGACTTAGTCTGAAATAAAGATTTATTATTATTATTATAAGTGTCTTTAACAGGAGACGTTGTCACGTACACATGTAACCCCCGTTCCCGTTGAAACTTCATAATGAAATATAGACTATAGCATTTCTCGGTAAATAGGCTATCGAACACTGAAATAATTTTTCTAATCGGACCAGTAGTTCCTGAGATTAACGTGACCAAGCAAACAAACACTTTTTTTAGATACCGGAAACAATGTGTCCATGACATTATGTAGTATTCATGACGCAGGCTACTGTTTTAATCAGCCATCAAATTTAATGGCTTTTCAATTAATTGCGCTCGCTTCCAATAGGGGTTGTTGAGTAAGAAAAAAATTAAACAACATGAAAGACATTTTATCCTCAAAAAAAAATATTTTTAGGTAGGTATATAGTTTTATTCAGTACCATGGCAATTTAAGTAGCATTTGGATACTTCTTCATAAAACAGGAACTTTTTTACCTTTCGTACCCACCGTTTCGTTGCTTTAACCGTTAGTAAGTTAGGTATATGGTTGCTACTATGCCCCAATGGAACGTAGCGTTACGTTTTATAGTCTATATGTTAATCTAGTTTATAAATCATGTCTGTGCAAAATTTCGGCAAAATCGGTCCACTAGTTATTGCCTGAAAGTGTTACAAATATACAGACTTTCGTGAATATTATTAGGATAGTTGCTTTTGTGCAGCGCTATACATTAATTATGAATTATTATTATTTAAACATTAATATTAGGAGACATTTGACGTCAAATATTATTCAAGTTCCTACGTCAATACCTATATCAATTCTTTCTGGGTCTGGTTGGTTGAAGGACGACCCTCCGTGCCTCAGAAAGTACTTTAAGATTCTGGTCGCGATTATAACGATCGTTTACCAGGGAACGCGCGTGGTGGTGCGGTCACCAACCCGTCTGCTAGGCGTGGTGATAATGGCACAACCCTCCAACAGGGCAGGCCATTTTTAGCAGTGGACGTTATAGGTACTGGCAATTTAATTGGTAATTTATCAACATGTATGTCAATATAATATATATAATAAACATCCTAAAACATTGAATGTTGTTTAGAAAATAATATAATGATAAAGATCAGTTTTCCTAAATTCAAATAAACCGAAGTTATAATGTTATGTACGATGCTTTATTAATTTAGCCATAACATTGTTTAATATGTATCGGCAATTTAATATTTAATGTTTCATGACACTATGACCTATAGTGTACTAAATCAATACAAGCTATTAGCACTGCATGCATACTGCATTCTACAGAAAGAATTTCAAACAAAGGGCACTAGTGCATAAGCGCAAACTGTTCGGTTTATAACGAGTTATTTTGATAAAATGGAGTGATTCTGTATTAATATATTAAAACAAATAGTTTGATAGCTAATAAAATGTTTAATAATAGTAAATCAATATAAGTACAAACTCAACGGTTACCTAGCAATGCCAAACCGGAGGGGCAATGGAGGGGTACGTTCTAACCTAACTTATCTCACCGTATTTTGTTTATTTATTAAAAATGTACAAGAATTATGGCTTCAGTACATTTTATTTCTATTCGAGTGTAATTAACAGTGTAAGATACATCTGCAATGAAAACTATGGTAACGTATTCTAAATTTGTATTTCATATTCGCGTATTGAAATGTGTTTTAAATACAGTTATGAAACCATTGTGCAAATTAAATGAAAATTTGGAATATTTTCAAATCCTCATAACCTTTAAATTATTTTATTAATAATTGCGGATATATCATTAATGAGCTTAGACACAATTATGTAACGGCATATTCTTTTCCGCAGCCTGTCACCGGTGAAGGATGAAAAGAAGAGGCCAGGGGACAAGGGTATCTTCCTTGTCAACATGAAGGAGAAAGACCTACCCGAGGCGGAAGAGTACGAGCCTTACGACAATAGAGTCGTCGAACATCCAACTACGTAAGTGCATATTTCATTGCTCTTGTTGCTACTAGGAACAGTGGAGAGTAGAGAGATCAAGTAGGTACCTACCTAGAGTGAAAATGTGTCAGCGTTACCATTAGTGTTAATTATTGTGCGTTATGTAACTAAACATAATTAGTGCTGTGTTACAATCTGAAAGGTGTAATATACGAATCAGTTTTTCTTACTTAAAAAAATAAATTCTATACTTACCATTGTACCTTGTAATGTTTGTTGAAAGATAACAAATTATCCTAACTATTAACTATAACCACCTACAACATCTTAGCCAGTCGTGAACAACATGAAATTCTTGACACGATTCTTTTATATTTTAGTCTGATTCACAAGTAACAAGTACCTACCGGTAATAACCCATGAATCACCTTTCCCACAAACTTCCTATCTATATTTTATTATATATTGATTTCCGTAACAACTATTGATACCTTCACATATAGATGATCGTAAGGTCCTTTCCTTGTAAATACGTGCTGTTAAAAATACAATTCCTATCAGTACCTAGGCCTTATTGTGAATTAATGAGAAAACATACTTGACTGATTTAAGCTGTAGATGTCTTGTATAAACCACGTTTACTAATTAAGTATGAAGGTAGGACGGGGTTTATGTAGGTGAGAATGATTATAAAGATTATTTTAGTAATTAACTCTGCCGTAATAGTAAAAAAGGGCACATCTAAAATTGATTCGATTTTGAATATACATATTTTTTGTTGTAGTTTATCATTATTATATTAACGTAATATGAACAAAAGTATATAACATATTTCTAGTTTGATATAATTGAAGGGTTATAGGTATAATGGACACAATAGCAAATAGAATATGTAGGTCACTAGTATTGTTATTGTGGCTTCGTTGTATTACATTTTGGTACTAATATTACATTGTTAAAGACAGACTTCATTGCAATAATTCATAGCAATGCATTTGTCGATATGTGTCTAACCGTACTCAATATTACTTACATAAAGAAGAATGTGTAATAATTTATAATATCATAGAAACCGCACAATACTAGTTCGCACGCCAATTCGAACCAACATTACAAGTTCTTATCGAGAAAGTTGGACCGCAGTCTCCAGACATTCCAGCAATCTAGACTTTTACTATTTAATGGCGATACCCGGAATTGTATTTTGTAAGCGGCCATAGCCCAATGGCTAGGGCGTCGGACTTGGGATCTTGTGGTCGCCGCATCGGCCCATTGCACTACCGACGTGAACCCACTCGTAAAACAAGCATTTTAGCTTAGCACGAGGGATTAACAAGTATACTAGTAGACTGCAAAACTCTGCTAGTAATCTTTATTAAAAAAAAACCTAAATCTTCCTGCCGTTCCTGTATACCAACAATTTGATTTTATCAAGTATTGTTATACCTATACCTTATACCTCACGACTGCTTTCTTCTTAGTTCGACATGGATAGATTGATCATCACTCATTCCCGATAGAAACAAAATAATTTATGACGTTAATTTTATAACTGTGAAGCAGTTTGTATAAATAAATATTTTCCGCAGATGAATGCCAAAATCTATCTGCGCCTTGCCAATCTTAACAACAACTTGCTATTCAAAACAACATTTGATCCTGTATGCTTGGTAGAATATACCTACTTAGGAGTAGGTAGGTATTTTCATTCGTTTTTAATTATGATTTAAGTAAAATAATTATTTCCTTACTTTGATTTTATAAAATTGCCTAAAATAAAATAATATGTATAAAAAAGTTATCCAAGAATGTGTTGCTAAATAAAGCTTAGGCATACAACGGACCAATTTGATACCATACCAATCAATAATCGCCAGTTTTTTTTTTTAATAGTTATTATAAAAAGTCTGATTTCCAAAATAAAAATAAAAAAAAGGACCATGAAATTCTTTTGCTAAATACGACTTTAGCTCTGTAACAACTGCCCTTATGATAAGTTCAAACCAATGGATTTGTGCAAAAATACTTTACAAATTAGAGTTTCCAGGGGCATAATATGCACCTATTAGTTATCACAACACAACAACAATAATATAAACTCGCTGCGCCCCGCGGTTTTACACGCGTTGAACTGCTACTCTGGAGCAGAGTAGCAGTTCAACGCGTATTGTATTGTAGCATATTGTAGCCTATATGTTAATACAGCTTTTAAACTATCCCCGACAAACTTTCGCGTTTATGATATGAGTAAGGAAGTCTACCAACGTCCGCTTAAGACAATTAAGATATCTTGCAAACGTGCATTGCGCGATACAGTTAGTTGGGATGCTAGGTGTTAGATGTCGCTAATGTCGCTACAGTCATATCGTGGCCTTATTGCCTCACTTTTTTACGTCTCTGCCGCGGTGTGGGCTAGCCCTCTTCCTAAACATTGTTATGCAATATATAGAAGTTTTAAATGTAACACACTTATAAATACCTATTTTAAAATGAAAAAACTTCATTAACCGCTTCAATTATGCAATTTTAATCTCGATTTTGGTATGCGTCTTCACTGGGACCCCGACTTAATTCATTTTCGGGAATGTTCCGGGCGGTAACGGTGCCAATATTAAATCTTTAGCCATGTGAGATCAAAAAATTACTAGATAGGACCAGCATTTTTTCTTTTAAGTCCGTTAAGATATGTAACTAAATACACTCTTAAAACATACAAAAGTAGATAATATTTGTCAAAGCAGATATTAGTATACCTAGTACCTACATATCTACCACTAACTCTACACACGTCACCTAGGTAGGTACTTTAGCTACTTTGGTGAGATAATCCTGTAGAAGTGTAGACATTATTTCTAACAGTAATGTCTAAAAAATATATTTTGCTAACTATAATTCGAGAATTCCTACTTCATTAAAAATGATCTTAATTTATTTTACCATAACATTTATAAAATATCAACATTTTATATACCTACCCAAGAATTTTCCTCAATACTTACCTACCGACATACTAATATAAAAAAGTTGACAATGACGTTTAGGTAGGTACTTATGGCAACAAAATATTAGTCTTTTAATTTGGGATGTGCTCTTGAATTCAACATATTCATCATTATTTTAAAAGAGTTTTTTTCCTTGTAAAAAACCCAGCCACAACAAGGTCACAGATTTGAAATAAGCAATTAGATTGTATGGTCCAGCGCCTTTGACAATTATTTATTTATCTCTGTCTACCAACATATTTTTACCCTTAAGAGACCTTGGGCAATATATATTTTATTATTTGTGCGTTTTACGACCGACCTTAATATCTAGCAGCCCGGCAGCGCGACTCGAGTCTACTCTACGGAGGCCGACCAATCATATCGCAGAATCGCACTGTCACGTGACACTTTCTGCAATGTGATTATTCGGCCTCCGTCGAGTAGACTCGAGTCGCGCTGCCTATGCTAGCCGGGCTGGAGGCTAATCACGAAACTATATTACTATACCTACGAAAAAAATGTCTTTATTATTGTATGTGTACAATGTTTAAATAATTATAATGTATACTTACACATTTCCTATGTTATTGTTACAGTATTTTTGAAGCTACATTAACATATATGAAATATTAATAAATTGACATACTTGAAATATTTTTTGCATGTGTAGTAAACGCCGAGTAGAGAGGACATTTTTAATTATCAAAGTAATAGAAATATCGTTATTTGATTAGCCTACAGGTCTTATTACACGCAAAACATCGGTACCTAACTGTAAATAACACAGTCTACTATATTTATTTCAGGTCGATCGAAACATTCCTCCACCTGCTTAAGGGCAGTCTGGGCACTGGCATCCTGGCGATGCCTAAAGCTTTCTACCACTCGGGCTACGTGGTGGGCACAGTGGGCACTATCTTCATCGGTGTCCTCTGCACATATTGTATACATATCCTGCTGGACTCCTGCTACGTATTATGTAAAAGAAGAAAAGTCCCTTCTCTCTCATATACGGCAGCTGCAGAAGCAGCTATGTCTGAAGGTCCTGACTTTTGCAAAGCTCTTGCACCTTACGCGGGGTACGTTAACAAACATTGTTTTTATGACTACATATTGACCACGATCCTCTGTTTCTACAAGCTACTCGCAAATTCTGCAATTAAATTACATCACAAATATTTTAAGGATATGCTTTTACCTTTTTTTGACCAAAAGCCAACGGTACTAATTACTCTTTTTCTTTTTGCTGTTAATAATACTCGCACGAAAAATATACTACCACTTAGTTTTTCTTATGCTATTATTTTTATATTAGTTCTTAATAGAATAAACATTTTTTTTTCTTTACAGGCACGTAGTTAACATTTTCCTCCTCATTTATCAGATCGGAACATGCTGCGTGTACGTCGTGTTTGTATCAGAAAACATTTACCTTGTGTTAGATAATTACTTTGGTATTGGGATCACTGAGTTTCAAGTTATGCTATGTATTCTCCTGCCACTAATCTTGATAAATTGGGTCCGAGATCTAAAGTACCTGGCGCCATTCTCTGCGATTGCCAACATCGTGACCATATGCAGTTTTGGAATTATCCTTTACTTCATATTCAAGGACGTCCCAACCTTTGAAGGAAAGTCCCCAGCGGGCAAGCTCTCTGACTTCCCACTGTTCTTCGGAACAGTGCTATTTGCGTTAGAAGCTATTGGCGTGGTGAGTTCCTACCTAATAATTATTCAAACGTAGCATATAAAAACTAAAACGTAGGTACCTAAACTATTTAGTCCTACCGAGTGTTTGCCACAAAACATATATTACTTTATATACATAAAATAAAAAATAAAAATCATTTTTATTGACGTAAACCTATTACAGGCACTTGCAAATAGTCAAAACAATAATTTATTATTAATCTATGTATAATTTTAACATTTACAAATGAGCATATTAAGCAGGTATTTTAGTTATTGTTTTTAAAAATTTTAGTCTTAACTTTATTATTTTACTATATTGTGTCCAATAGCTTGTTCTGTCTATATTAAATTATATTATTATTAAGAACAATTTTCATTATTTGGGCGGACCATGAGTATATAACGACGGACGCGCTTTAATGCTACCACCGGATCCAATAGGCCCTAACTGAGAAGATCCGGCGGAACAAACTCAGTGGGTTATTCTACTGCCGGTTTTAACACGACCCACATGAGACGGTCCGGCAAAACATTGAGTATGTTTCGCCGAATGGTCAGAGCGTATAACTACACGAGCGTATAACATAACTTTTTTTAATCATACCCTTTCAGTACAAATTTGCGATAGAAGGGCTTTCTCCTACAGGCAGTTATATACATGGTATTCCAATTTTTCCAAATAATCAGAATTGTTTTCAGAATTTTAGTATTTTTTTCATCATCACAAAGTTTTGAAATAGTCAATAGTTTCAGGAGTATCTGGGTTAATAAGAGACATTGACAACCCACCCTTATATTACAGCCGAATCCAATGTATTTTTTTTCAACTGCCACAGATTCTTCCTCTGGAAAATGAGATGAAGAAACCACGTCAGTTTGTCAGCACGTTCGGCGTCCTCAATTGGTCCATGTTGAGCATCATCATCCTATATGTCGGAATGGGACTATTCGGCTACCTCAAGTATGGAGAAGTTGTCAAAGGAAGCATCACCTACAATCTCCCATCCGAGACAGACATGTAAGTGTTTGGACATGATGAGAGATTAGAAAACTGTTATCTTAAGAACGAGTGTTAAGGAAATCAGGTACCTATTGTTTTCCATAGTGAAAAAATAGGTATTGTTTCCATGAAAAACAGAGACTGATCACTTTGGAAAACAATACCTGAGGTCCATACGGATTTAATGAATACGAAAACCGTTGTAATCTCTACTCGATCTAATGAAGCTTATTATGGTCAAAGATTAAAATCAAAATAGTAAAGAACTCATCCAGGGCAAACGAAATTTTGAAATAATTTTAAATACTTAATAAGCAAAGCTATCTCCGTAAGCAAATCTAAGAAGTCAATTTAAGCGGCCCTCTTAAGTGCGTCACGTTCTCCGATTGCTGGTTTTTAGGGTTCCGTACCCGAAGGGTAAACAGGGACCTTATTACTAAGACTTCACTGTCTGTCTGACACCAGGCTGTATCTCAAGAACCGCGATATTTCACCTGTCTAGCGACAGGTGAAATTTTCACAAAAGATGTATCTCTGTTGCCGCTATAACAACAAAAATACTAAAAATAAAATACAATAATTATTTAGTGGGGGCTCCCATACAATAAACTTTATTTTTCTCGACATCAATAACAGCAAAAGGCACTTGAAAATGGGACAAAGCCCTTCGTGCGCGAGTCCGACTCGCACATGGCCGGTTTTTACTTTGCACAGCAGGTAAGCATTGCCATCAACGGGGTAATGCTACCAGCATCCGGGAACCCTGCCAAGTAGAATAGGTTTAGAATAGTAGTATTTTATAATTTAGTTTTATTTTAAATTAGCTTCTTTGAGAATTTGACGTTAAAATTATGATATTTTATTTTATGCATTTTTTCTTTTCCATTTACAGTCTTGCCAACGTGGTTCAATGTCTGCTAGCTTTCGCAATCTTCATTACCCACGGATTGGCTTGCTACGTCGCTATTGACATCTTGTGGGGAGAATACCTCAGCCCACGACTGAGCCACAGCAAGCACAAGATAGTTTGGGAATATATCATTAGAACTATTATTGTTCTACTCACTTGTAAGTGACTAAAATCATAACATCAATATTATGCAATTAAATAAACTTTATAGCACAGTGTGACCTAAACCCGCATTTTAAGCACGCTTTTCCGTGACCTAAATTTCCTTTTACTGCACGGTGCGTAAATTAATCGAGTAACTTCGCACATGCATGAAAAATGAAAGCAAACACTTTTAAATGTCATATCAAGTTTGAAAATTGACAGCGAACAAATGACAGAGAAAAAGTATGAAGAAATGAATAATAAAATGATGACATTAAAAATTGCAATGATTTGAATGTAACTTTTAAATTAATAAATTCACCCCCTGCTCCCCCCACCACCCCCCGAGCACCCTCGCTTCGCTTGGTCGCTAACTTCACGCCGTGCAATAATAGGCTGCTTAGGTCACACGTATCGTAATCCACCACCCCCCGCGAGTCCGGGGCGGGTTTATGTCACATCTGCTATAAAATAGTATCGTAATGTACTATTAGTGTAAAAAAATATTAGATTTTTGGCACACGTCATTTAAGTGAGTTGTTTTGTCTTCAAATTTATAATTTTGTTTTTTTTTTTAGTTGGAATTGCGGCAGCCGTTCCCCAGCTGGACTTATTTATCTCACTATTCGGCGCTTTGTGTCTATCGGCCCTCGGACTGGCTTTTCCGGCCTTCATTCAAAGTTGCACCTACTGGTACTACGTGTCGCGTTCTGAACGCATACGCATGATAATCAAGAACGCCTTCGTTGTGCTCTTTGGCATTTTGGGTTTAGTGGTGGGAACTTGGACATCGCTGGAACGTATTGTGGAAAGATTCGTCGAAACCCCCAATTCAACGCTCACACATAACTGAACGATGACGACCTGAGAGCCGAGGCCTGGGGCGTCGACACACTCGCAACAGTGCCATTTTAACAACCGTCCCGGCATTGCGCAATGCTGCGATATTAGTTAGGAATAAAATGTAGTGTAATAAGTATTTAAGTATTTTTGATGAACGTTTTCCATGCAAACGTTAACATATAGTTTATAAGAGATGTATTATGAATTGTTGACTCATATTATTCGTAAGACAGCTTTATTTTAGTGCTAGTATAGTGTTATGATCGCATATAAATATATAAGTGTTAATAAAATATTACTTCATCATTCTTTGTTTATCTCAGCACAGGTGGCTTGAATAGGAATGCAGTTCAAATTATATAAAATCATTGTTCTATGAGTCATTATTTAGTTTACCACAGCAAACATTTCGCTAAGTTATTAATTACTAAGATCTGCTGCATTAAAAGTAGGTAATTTTTAAACAAGAAAAGGTACTATTTCGTTTCAAAAATGGCCTATAATGGAACCTACTACCTATTAGCTTATTAGGATAAAATGATTATTATAACTTAAGGTTGGTAGCTTTTGATTTATATTAAGATTGTTTTAGTACGCTTGACCCGTTAGTTTTAACTTAGCTCCAATGTGGCCGGTTCGATGCCCATTTATCCAATTATTTACTCTACATTTTAAATATAATTTTATATTCTTTGTTACCACATTTCTGTTTATTTAATCAATATTATATTATATATTTCATCATTTACATATATTTTTCTAACATCTTGCACGCATTTAGTTTGCATAAAAATGTATGATACACGTAGATAATATTAGTGCAAGCATTGAAGTTGTCGGTTTAGAACAACAATGAACGGTTGTAACTAAAAATAGATTAATTTCGGTATTATGTAAGTTTGTCCTATATCAGTGAGATTGAATGTTAGTGAAATGACGGCATTTTGCTAGTGTAACGTAAGTACAATCAGCGTAGGTTTTATTTATATAATATTCTATTGATGTTCCTAGATAAACTGTATCAATTTCGAAATTCTATAAAAATGCATGATTACCTCAAAATTGGTGTCCCACGATGAGATGTAGGTAATGGCCATTGACCTTTTAACGAACAAATCACAATTACAATTTACAAGTTGATGAGACAGATCTGTTTTTTTTTCTGTAACTATTTTCACGATTAAGTCACATTTGCTACGTAACCATACAATCATTATTTAACTGTATGTTTATTTATGAACATCGATGAACTTAATCTAGAGCATCTAAAATAATTTCGTTTAATCCAGTAAAAAGTAATAAAAACTGATATGCCTTATGTGACCTTTAAAAGTAAACTATTTATTTTGGTGATATATTTTTAGTCAGTAACATAGTTAACAGTCAAAAATCTACAGCGCCAATTAATATTTTTTATGTAGAATATTCCGACTAAAGATATATTTATTGTTTGCAATTTTATATTTTGATAAAACAAGTTTTTTAAAACTATTCAGTCATTACTGTATTTATATAGTATATGTAAAATAAGATCCCAGGCCTCTTAAACGAAACTTATTTTCTAAACCAAAATGTGTTGGATATAATAGTGTTCCTACCTTACCTGCTACTAAGACGGCTGATTTATAGGTAGCAATGGAGAAATATAGCAAAAAATAATTTACTATTCTAATCACTCATTTACACAATCAATACAAAGGACTACAACTACTAGACGTACAGATGTATTAATTTTTATCTTTTAGAAAATAGTAAAGACTCCACGGAAAAACGATTGATAGATATCAAATAATTATAAGACAGAGATAAACTTTTTCACAAAAACAGTGTTAAGTCTGGATGTCCTGGGATCTTGGACCAATAGAAGAGGCAAGTATTATTTATTAGATACATTTATTTATTTTAAAACCTCGCTAAAACATTATTTTTATATATATATTATTTATATCTTTTGGTTTATAAGTGACCGGACTTAGTGTATCTTTTGTTTTATTTGCATTGAAGACCAAATCATGTTGTATACTGTTTTAAAAATAAAGTCAAAGATATTTTTTTTGACTTTTTGATAACAAAATTATGATTTGTAAAGATTAACGTGCTTACAAGGTTACATAACACACAAAAAAAATATTTATATATAATTCTGTATAAATCGCTGTTTTATATATTGTGAGCGTAGTTCCTATCCAATATATAAATACAAGTAAGTGCCTCCAAAATAGTTGCCAGCCCTATAACTTGTTATGTAAGTATAGTGATTACGATAGAAAAGAGATGTATGTAAAATTATCTCTATATAAATACGTGAAGGAAAAACTTTTTACAAAACTGCGCGGACGGAGTAGAAATTTCGCACACATATAGTTTATATAGAATGCAGAATCCTAATATATTTCTAATTATGGTTGTCGATTCTCGACTATATCGATAGTCGATTTTCTACTACTACTGTGCGACCACTAGTAAATTTTATTGTTGCTTTTGAATAGACAATATAAGCACACAACATAAGCTGTGCTGGCCGCAGCTTCCGGTGTGTGGCGGGGTGGCAAAATTCTCACTTCATCCTTGTCTTGTGTCTTTTAATATAATTGATTTTTTTTAAACATTTTTCGGGAAAATAATATTTATTATTCCAAAGCAATTGCTCTTCTAACGCAATCAGCACACTGGTACCACCTTCTGTTAAAGCATGGCATATATTTTGGAAGTATCTTATTTATATAAATTGACGTACAAAGAAGCCAAGAGTGTTCCGGTCATTGTTATTGATACAAACTGTGATGTTGATAGTTATAAATATATTTATAGGGTGTATTTACGTCAAATGTTTTGGTTATATGTTTGTTAACTGTGTGTACCACACGACAGTGATATTGTGCTCAGAATGTACTGGGTGATACCCATTGTAATAAAATTATTATAATAAATAAAATAGTTTTAATTGCTCCTGATTTAGACAGAACGCCTATGCACGCATCGGTTGTACCTACTCATTCTTTATTGCACACTTTGAAATACATAACACATATATTATACAAAAATACAATTTGCACGAAAACGAGCGAAATCATTTATGATTTTTTTTAGCAAACCCCTAGTATGAGAAAAGTGTGGCATGAACCGTGTACCGACGAAAAATGTATACAACCAACAAACTACTTACATATACCTATAAGTACCTGATCGGTAAATAAATACACATACTCACTAATACATACTATTATTAAATAAAACACATACATATTTATAATAGACTACTTAAACCATTTATTTATATTTAAACATGAAGTTACAAAGATAGATAATAGGTACTCGTACGTTCTTCTTTTAAAAGCATTTAAAGATAAGGAAAACCGATTAACGGTTCCAGTCTATGGATATAATACGAATAGTTTAAATGTAACCCTTCGATGCCCTCGTAGACCCGAAGTTCGAGAGGCCCGAGAAGTGCAAAGTTGAGCGACAGTTGCACAAAACTCCCCTAAAAAGTCTAAGTCATAATCCCTCCAGCTCATCGCCAGCGACCGCCCTAAGCCTAGGTCGAAGCCCCACGGGGGCGCCCACTTGCGCAGGCTGCTTAGTTTGTAGTTTTTAAACAATTTATTTATTAAGGCTGGAGCTCTAGTTGCTTGTGGCTAATTACGCAAATCCGTCCGAAAAAACAGGTTTAAATTTGGAACTGTTGTAGATTGTGTTCCTTGAACAATATTATATTGCAGCCTGCAAATTAAGAGTGAAAGGTTATTTGTTAGGAAGTGTTTCATCTTAGTCCGCATCGACATATACACCATCATGTGAAATAGACAAAAATGAGGGAAAATGCGGATGACTAAATAAAAAAAATAATTGGATAAGAACTACAGCTAAATAAGAAAAGAGTTGTCGCTACCCACTAAATAAAATTTTACGCTAGACGGAATTAAAACACTTTTTATATTATATGCAGTGAAAGTTTTTTTACGGACGAACATAATCATTTAACTACTACAAGTACTTCGCGCAAGATGGTGCCTCCGAGGGATTTGCGCCTTGGCTCAGGGCGGTCGATGGCAGGAGGAGACGTTTATAGATTTACGGAGGGTAACTGTCGCTCTTAATTTTCAGTTCAGTCATCTCTCGGACTTCGGGTTCACTAGAGCATTTGAAGATTTTTTACAAACTAAAGGCCGGGACGGATGTAGTGAAGCGACAGTCTGTATATGTAAGACATTTTATTCGACAAGCTCTGAGTATGGGTCATCATCAGCCCGTATAACGCCCACTGCTGAACATGGGCCTCCTCCGGAGGGAGGGTTTTTGCCATAGTCACCACGCTTGGCAGGCGGATTGGTGACCTCAGTGTTATGTTGTAATACACAGGGGAAACGCTGCTGCCCGTTCCCTGGTTCGTTTGTTATAGATGATGTTATAACAATCGGGACCAACGACTTAACTTGCTTTCCGAGGCACGGAGAGTAGTCCCTCAACCAACCAGACCCGGAAAGAAATCTTAGAATTTACAAAAAGATTTCTTGTCCGGTGGGGGATCGAGCCCACGACCTCTGAGATTTAAAGCGAGCCAATTACCGCTACGCTACGGAGGTTGAGTATGGGTAAAAGTCAACAATATTAAGTAATAGGGGCCAAATTAAAATGTTACTCGAACATTTTTTTTTTTTTAGAAAAAGTAATAATATTTTCAACATAGATTTATTAATCAAAATCAACCGTTAATTAACTATCTCTAAAATTACAAAAAATAAAAACAAAAGGCCTAAATGCATTTTGGAATAAAAACATTATTACGACACATAATTTAAAAAGCAAGTGGAATGCCATTGTAAATCTATCTAAATGGTAAAATCAACATAACGAAATTATAACCGTGCACTACTCGTAAAATACAAATTGTCAACTAATACTTCAATAAACACATTTACTAGACAAAACCAAATAATACTACTATAAACGAACTATTCGGAACTCAAACATATTAAAGCATAATCTTAATTGAACAATCACTTCCTAAACACATAAGTCTTAAAAACTAGTAAACATGTGCAAGTTAAAAAAATATAGTATTAGTGTAACACTAAAACTAAGGTAAATACTTAATGACTGCATCACCATATACTAATCAAGCATCCTATAATAAAATAATCGATAAAATATCAGTTGGATTATTCGACATTTGTTTGGTATTTCTAAATAAAATGATCAGACATCGCATTAGCAAATGGTGACACAATATATCCTTATGCTTATAAAATTTGTACTTAAAAAAATATTATTTTGGATTCTGTCCTTTAAAGTTATTATTAAAATACATACGGAGTAACAATATTGAGACTATGCATAGTAAGTTTTGGTTATCTCTCCCTAACTTCACTTAATTATAATCTTTGTTAAATACTTTCGCTCTTTCTCTTACCGACGACTGTATTTATAACAAGAAAATACATGTAAATAACATGAACTTAGATAAAATTTACCCATATGGCCGTTCTACTACTACATTTTAGCTAAATTCGCTTATATTTTTATGATGGAATCTATATTGCGATACATGCTATTCTATAAAGTTACAATTTAAAACTCAATTACGGCACTTTATTCAGTATTTACTAACTAAATTGAATAGGCTTTACTTTGTTATTACCTGCGAATAAAATGTTTATTGATATTTAGCCGTATAAGAATGTTTACATAACGAGGTAGCACTTCTCATGAGTATTAAACTCACAGTTTCTAACTTAATTTATGCAAACCTTATGTACAATAATGAATCCTTTAACATAACCTAATATCATTGCATTCTGCTAGAGTAGAGCAGGTACTAAAACTATCAAATGTTGGTCGATTGGTCAAATATAAAAGATAACGACAAGTAATCAACAAATATAAGGTGCAAAGGATACAAGGACAGATTCACGATACATCATATTCGTAAATTAACGAACTATCACGCTAAGTAACAAAGCTTATTATTCACTTTTGGACAGTTAATGAAATTGTAAACATCAAACTTAAGCTGTAAAATACCGTGTCTTAACAAAAGATACTTATACACATATTTGAAGAAATGTTATAACGTAATTAACTAAGCATATACATATATATTGCATTACCTCTGTATCTTTTATAAGAATAATAATGAATACAAGATACTAAGATAAATTATGTTTGCTATTTAATATTGATAAATATAAAAAAGAAAGATTTTACTGAGATAATGCATGTACGCATGACCTCAGTATATTATAAAAGAAAACAAAAATATAAATATATACTTCATGTCATCGTTTAGACATCGTTTGCAGGCGATTATTCCATAACTACTTTTGTTGAACTCTCTCAGTTTGTAGATTTTTGATATATGTAATAGTTACAGAATTATCGCCTGTGCACACTTAACGATCACACTCTCTATATTAGGATTATCTAAAATTACCTAATAGATACACCGTGATCTTTAATCGCTTCTAATAATTGGCAGGACAATTTGATTATAATTTCTTTGACATTGAAATTAGTTTAAGTGAAACGTAACCTTCAAATGTAATTTTCAAAATAAAGGATACGGCAATGATAAATGTACATCGCAAAATGAGCTCTAGTACCTTGCAATACTAGATAATGTAGGTTGTGCGAGGAACATAGATACAATTTTTAATGTTATTCAAAAAGTTTATACAAATGTAGATCGATTGTACTACCAAAAATGAAATCATTTCGATGAGTATTAGCAACAACTAATAAATCACGGTGTATATACGCATTATAAATATATTGCCCCTAATATATATTGCTATAACACAGAGGTCTCCAAACTACGGCCCGCGGGCCAAATCCGGCCCGCGACAGCTTAAGACTAGTCTCATGAATCTGGCCGGCGACACCCAATGTCTTATTGTTGTTACTATTGCTGTGATAAGTTGAAAAAGAAATCACAAAATGATAATTAGTCGGTCGCACACTTTGCGACTGGTCTAAAAATAAAAGTATAGTTAAGGATACAAAAAATAAATCTATTTTGGCCCTTCGAACATATTGAAAAAATCTTTATGGCCCTAAGGCTTCAAAGTTTGGAGACCCCTGCTATAACATAAAGAAAATATACATAAAAGTTAACTTTATACCTAGATATTCATTGCAGATTATTTTGACAAGGACTGTGTTAACTTCCGATAAAGACAAAAGCGAATTATTGAAGAAATTAGTTAATTCGGACGCACATTAATGTAGGTGTGTGGACACGGTACAATATCATAACTTATATGGATTATTTCAGTATATAACGTTTATTTCTTGCCAGCATCATAGCCAGTCATAATACTCCTTAGCGCAGTCTTAAGATTCTCGTTAGGCTCCACCTCATACTTGGCAAGACTCTGTCGGCAACATGGACACTGGGCACCGCCCGATTTGAACGCCAACTTGATACATGCCTGCAAATGAAAAAATAACAGATTAGTTTTATTCTAGATAGAAAGATAGAGATTATTTATTTATACTTTATCCAGAATTTGTTTTTCAAGGATTTCATGAGCTACAAGTTTTTTTATATCGCTCTAGTTACATTCTATAATTAAAAATAATACAAAATATATTCGAATATTTGGTAAAAAAAATGCAAAGTTTCGGGAAATGTCAGCGTTTCTTCGACATTTTTCATATAAAATTGCCAATTCCATACCTTATCTAAATAATACTTTTTATATTTTTCCGATTTAGGTAAATATATCTATAAAATACAGTCCAGTGGTTACGGCAGTTGCTTCTGTGGTGAGCTGGGTTCGACCCAGGCCAACGAATCAGGCCCGGATACAAATCTTTTGATTTTACTCTTCGAAGATCGATTTATTTGCTAATACAAGATCGCGGAATGTTTAAAATATACTGTTTGTATTCTATGAAGGTGACATAACAACTCACCATACAGAAGTTGTGCAAACATGGAGTAGTCACAGGTGATACAGCCACTTCTTGACAAATAATACAAAGGAACATTTGAGATACGTATTCCACAAATTCCTGAAACAAATTGAAATAACATTGTCTAAATTATAGAATAAAAATAAGTTTTTTACAAATCTCAAACTTTTCATTTCTAAAATTTCTTTGATGCTACTTCCAAATCGGTTCGAAAAACTTAAATTTATTAGTTTAGATTTTCGAAGAATAAATTTATCGCTTTCTCTTTATAAAGGTATTATAACAACTTATTATACATTTGGTGTGCAATAAATGAATATGAATAAATCTAGGCAAGCAGAGAAAAGCGTAACAAATGAAATTAAAATGTTATATTAATTAACGAGAAAAATATTAGTATTTTTGTAAATTTGTAATGAATTTTGTCATTATAAAGCTACGTTAACCATAACTAATATAGGCTATATTTTATTGAAAGGTTAATGTATAACCCCGCGTATCCCACGTTCCGTGGGAATGCGGGTAAAACTACGCCAGGAAAACTTTTTTTTTTAATTGTCTTTTCTTTTCTCTCGTACTGCTTGTATTGCAAGTGGGTTCATGTCGGTAGTGCAATGGGTGGGGTTCGAACCGGCGACCTCAAGATCACAAGTCCAACGCCCTAGTCATTGGGCTACGGCCGCTTAAACTAGTATTATATATATATATATATAAAAAAGAATTTTAACTATACCTTCTTTCCCCTAGCATCACAAACGATTAGGCACTCGTCCCACAGCTTAGAATTAAGAGT
Organism: Nycteola revayana; assembly: GCA_947037095.2. NCBI lineage: Eukaryota > Metazoa > Arthropoda > Insecta > Lepidoptera > Nolidae > Nycteola > Nycteola revayana. Next base: position 25,944,840 of record OX344842.1, on the reverse strand, counting down.
GTCTGCTTTAATAGCATCCCTCTCTTCGGCAGTTAGAGTAGTTTCCACATCCCTACTAGGCGAAGATTTCTTAGATTTTGGACTCTTATTAAATATACTCGCTATTTTTGGTGTAGGGCTTTCTTTCGATTTACTTTTTGGCGCTGGAAAAAAATAGTTGGTGGTCATAATTATGTATGATATTAAATGTTTGTAATCAGTGTATTAGTGTATGTTTTGTAAGTTGTAAGAGGTGTGCCAGGATCGACACAGGTTCGTTCCTTGTAGAGACAATCGTCACGGTTTTCTCCTATAGGGGTAGGCAGAGGCCTACCCCTATAGGAGAAAACCGTGACGATATATAATATGTATGTATGTTTTGTAAGTTGTTCTAATTAAGTAAATAAATCACAAATCAATCAAAGAATACGAACAACTACATAAAAAATGAACAACTTGAAATACAATAGGCAAAGTCACATTTGTGTTTAGAATTGTGTATCAATATAATACTACAGCCACATACAAATATATTATAACACCTTATTTTAAGCCACGAGACTCTTGCTACTTTACAGTTCTCGAGCCTAAATAAAATTATTTTACCCGACATGAGATGTTTGCTACTTAAGGTTGCACATATGATCACTCGAGCAACGAGACAAATAAAATATATGAAGGATTCAACTCACTTTGTTTCTGGGCAGTCTTTCGTTTCTTGACGGGTGGAGACGTTTCACTTTCAGATTCAGTGGTTTGGTTGCTTTCACGTAAAGCTCTCTTTTTCTTAGGTTTTGCTTTTAATGATTTACTATTTTTCTCTTTTAAAGCTTTCTTCTGAGCCTCTGCTTCTAAATAACCATCAGGGTACTGAAATCAAGTCATGATAATATTATGAGTTGAGGTATTTATTTCTATCATAAATACTATAAAAAAAATTATTCAAGTTTTATTGACTTTACTTGGCTAACAAACTAATCAGGTATGTTGTTGAAAAATACTACTTTTTAATAAAGTTACTAAGCTCAAACAAATAGAAGTTATAAGTTTTAATTTTGTAAAATTGAGTATACTAACAATGATAGGGTATTCTTTAGCGCCAGGTTCCCACGGTGCCGGACTTGGGTCATCTCGTCTCAATAGATATTTCCACACGCGATATCCAGATAATCCCTTCTCGGGGTAATACTTTACCACTTTATATATACCATCATACCTGGCCAACATAATAATATAAACATGATTACTGATTAGTGTGATACTGAAATATTTTTATTACAGCTGCTACCCGATCCGATTATACTAGCTATTTAACTCAATGAATGTCCTGTCTAAATCGGTACTACCGCTTTAAGCTTAAGTGTAATACACGGAAAATCAAACAGATAGACAAAATGAAAAGTAGCCTATATTATTATAATAAATACCAATATTATAAAGAGGAAAGATTTGTAATTTCATATTTTTGTGTATGTGTGTATGTAGTATGTTTGTAATAAATAAATTAAAAAACTACTGCGCCGATTTCAATAATTATTTCGCCTTTGGAAAACTACATTCACCCTGAGTGACATAGGCTTTATTTCATTACTAAGTTGTTTTTCATTTCATTAATGAACAAATGAAATTCGGGGTCAAAAATGTTAACAAAAAAAGTACGTAGGTATGTAGTAGTTTCTTTTAGGATTTTTTGACAAACTACAAGAACTAAGTTATGGTTTTAAATTAGAAACACTTGTTAATTACTTCTTCGAACTCAATTTCCATTTCTCAATTTAACTAATCATTATATAATATTTCTTTCAACCATAGAACCAGTAAGAAATTACGTAGGTAGGTAACTTAGAAAAAATAAATAATAAAAGGGTGTGCGTTTATTTTGTCACTAGCAGCCCGCCCCGGTTTCGCACGGGTATTAAACAAACATTTCAAGTTATAATTTTTCACACACACACACTCTCCCATACATATGTACTTTCTCGTTTTTTCGTGGGGTAAAATATTTTAGTTGTACAATCAATAGCTATGTTGATAACAAAATAAGGGGTCCGTTTTCCGTCCGTAAAAAGAGTAAAATGAAATAAATTCGAATAATTAGTGAGATAGTGTAGCTTCCCAACAGTGAAAGAATTTTACAAATCGGCCAAGTAGTTTCGGAGCCTATTCAATGCAAACAAACAAAAAAAAACAAATCTTTCCTCTTTATAATTAGTGTAGATAAGTGTACGATGCGGAAAGCGATCCCAACAATCCCAAATTATGCTTCTGAGGTATAGAATTTATTTTCCAATCGGAAATAGACGTAACCCATATTAGGAACAACTATATAAACGATACAGTTAAACTCTTAGTCAGGCAGTAGGTATTTTTAGAATTCATCGTCGATGAACTTTATTACAAGTGCATATAGTCCAAAATTTTACGGTCGCAATGAACTCACCGAATGCCTTCTTTAGGTGCGTACTTAGGAAAGTGTTTTAGCATTTTATATGAGCGCACTACTCTCACTGGTCTACCACTCTTCCAATTCTCCCCTGCGTCACCGCCTTCCTCTGTTATTTGTTTCACAGCACAGTTGCGAGCTAATGCCCTGTTAAAGAAATATATATTGTTATAACTAATAATAAGGTTTCAGTGTAACACGGGAATTACTTTGACTTTTATTAAGGGACCTTTCTTTTCTTAGGAGACACATTAAGCCGTTGTTCACAGTACAAAATCCTAATGACGATTATTGTATCCAAGGGTATGAGTAATGAGTTACCCTGAGTAGTGGATCATTATAAATTCTGCCATAGTTACTCAACCAGTGATTCTCAAAGTGGTCCAGATGGACCTCCAGGGAACCATGGGGGACTCGACAACAGTCTGCGTTAGAGTGAAAAAAGGATAAATATGCAATATGAAAGAAATGTCGAACGAAGCCCTTGAAAATATCAACGGTCTGATAGATTTATAGGAGGATTTAGGGTGGTTAAAATAAATTATTCGGACAATCACATACAAAAGCCCACTCAGGAGGCTAAGTGCGGTTATGGTAGACATGTAGCAGTAGCGGGTCCACTGAGTCCATAAAGCATTTTGTTTGGCTAAGAATTCTAATTTCAAATTAATTTTATTTAAAAAACATGGTTGTTATTTTCCAAAAGTAGTCATTTGTTTATTGATTAGTGTTACATTTTCATCGCATTTCAATCTTTTTCGTCATCATGGATACGTTAAAAATTCGAGTAATTATGGAATATGAGTACCGTCGTGGCAGCAACGCGGCACAAGCGGCACGCAACATCAACGACGTTTACGGAGCTAACACTACAAACCAACGCAACACCTGTTATTGGTTTGCTCGCTTCCGTTCTGGAAATTTCGGCCTGAAAAATGAACCTCGCGGTCGTCCGAAGACTTTGGTCGACAATGGCGAATTAAACGCGATTGTGGAAACTGATATACACAATCTACGGCTGCAAGTTGCAAGAACTGGGGTTGGAAGCTCTCCGTCATCCGCTCTACTCACCAGGCCTTGCGCCCACAGACTACTACTTTTTCCAGAATTTGGATAACTTCTTGGCGGGAAAAAACCCTAGAGGCAGTACAAAATGCCTTTGAAGAATTAGTTGCCTCCCGTCCAGCTGATTTCTTTAAGAAGGGCATCAATAAACTGCCACTGCGTTGGCAAAGATGCATTGATTGCATGAGTGATTACTTCGATTTATACAAATAAAAAATACATGAAAAAAATTCGTTAGGGTAGGGGTAGGAGATATAATATAAAAAAAATCATTCAAATCGGTCCAACCGTTTAGGAGGAGTTCAGTGACATACACACGTACAGTAGAATTATATATATAAAGATTACATACATTATATACAAAATAACTAGAAACCACTACCGATTAAAAAAATCTTAAAGTGTTACTATAATTTTCATTTATGTTAAATTAATTATGTTAGTCCTATATGTTAATCCATCTTATCACTATCCGCGTGCAAACTTTCAGCCAAATCCATTCAGTAGTTTTTGCGTGAAATAGTAACTAACATCCATCCATCCATACATACAAACTTTCGCCTTTTTAATATTAGTAAGGATATGTTTAGTTTTAATATTAAAAAAGTATAATTACTTATTCTCTCTTGTCAGAGTTTGGTCGCAGGATTGTTCTGCAGTGCGTTTGTTACCAGACAAGTCTCGTCCACCACTGCCCGTGTAAGTAAACTCATTGCCGTAATCTACATCATCTTCATAACCACCTGAAGAAATGATAAATAATTGTTATAGTAAGGGACAGAGCTACCAGTAGGCTTTTTAGACTGCAGCCCGGAGCCTTATGGATATAAAGGGCCTCTCACTTCCACATAAATAGATTGTGCTGTGATGTTTCCTAGACAATAGGCAAGAAGAATAAAAATAAAAAAAACAGTCAGTTAGATTACTGTAAAATATTGGACACACATTTTTTTATTTATCAAATCAATATAAATTGACGAAGATACAGAGCAACAACAAACTATAAAGTTCAGGAGAGGGGGGCTTGTGACGTCACTACTAGGTAAAATTGTAGATAGAAGTGACGTCACAGAAAATTTCAACGAGCTGCATTTTTGTTTGAGGAACGAAAAAATAATACCCGTTCAATATTTTTTGGTAATCTAACTGACGGAGTAAATAGATTTTTTATTCTTCATGCCTATTAGTTCGATTAATTAGGTAGACCTCCAACTCATGTTAGACCAGGGCTCTACAAATACTTGGTGCACCTGTGATTTTGGTTATACTCCAATGATGATGTAGGTAAAACACATTCATTAAATAATATAGTGGCACTGTTAAATATAGGTAAGGTTGTGTTATACAAACTGTTAACACATAATAATAAAGTAGCTAATAAGAAATAATTGACTTTCTTGTAATAGAATATTATTTTAATAGTATTGTCAAAGTAGATTTAAAGACGTGAGTGGATGAAGGTGATAAGTCGCATTTTCGAGTTTTGGTGGTTTTTTGCATAGATGAAGGTGATATGTCGATACAATACAACTAAAGATCTTAAACCGTCCATTTAAGGCTTTACGAGACCACTACATTCCTCTTAACAACTAATTTTCAATAGCTAAACTTGCAGAAAAGTTTACTTTTATTTATTGAAAAAGTAGTTATGTCAAGATTTTCTTTTCAAATTATAAAATAAAAAATATAAATTTGTTTGATTGCTTTCATACCATTAATATTTCAGGTAATTTGCACAACTTGATATCATAGTTTAATACAAATATTAGTTGTGTAGCGACTTATCTCAAAAAGTAAAACTTAACCTTGATTTACTCAACATTTTAATAGGCATGAGGCAAGATTTTGACATCCTCTTGCGCAACGTGGGTAGTCATTTTCTAAGTACGAAAAACACAATATTTCGGTAATAAATTTAAATTTAACGAAGTTTAAGCCATATTTCTATTAAATTTTAAATAGCGCGCGAAAAAAGGCCTCAAGTGTCATGGCGTATTGTAAAACATGTCATTGAGTCCGCCAAACCTAACGTAGTGGTTAAATTCTCTTCGATGGTTACAATATCCTGACGTCATGCGCCGTGATTGGTGTTTCAGTCAAAATGGCCGATTGCAGTATTTTAATCTTTTATTTTATTAAAAATCACATTAATCTCAAGGTTATATATAAAAATAAATAAGTGTAATAATTTCTTTTTATATGTACTTTCCCCTAAAAACTTTAAATCTTTAATTTTTTGATACTGTCGTCACGCCTATTATGTGCCTTATCACCTTCATCCACTCACGTCTTGTTCTAACTTTATGAAGCAAGAGTTATGAGATAATTAATTCCTACATTATTGAACAGATTTAATTTGAATGAATAAATCTCTATTAGAAAATAACATAGGCTACTAAAAATGAATACTTACCAGATAACACAATACTGTAGGCACCCTCCACATCTCGACCATGTATACCAGATACTGGAGGCCGATGGACACCGGTCTCGGACAGCTGAACGAAAAAAAGTACGACTTTAAAATCATAACAATTACTACAAACCCATTTGACTTGAAATTAAATTTATAGTTACTATGAAATTAAATTTTGACTGCACCGGTGGCTCAGTGGTTACGGAAGTTGCTTCTGAGACCTGGTGTCCTGGGTTCGATTCCCACCCGGGACAATTATTTGTGTGAACCACAAATAGTTGTTCTGAGTCTGGGTGTTCTTTGTGTCCGTGAAATTAATGTTTGTAAAGTCCCCCGCGACACAGGGATTTATTTCCCTAGTGCGGGAGTTGTCTTTTTTAAAATAAAAGAAAAAGAAATAATAAAAGTTGTTATGCATTGTGGAAATTGTTGTTGATAAGGTAGAGCCCTGTCAATGATTTTAAAACAGCCGAGGAACATTAGAAATGCACATATATATTATATTATAATTTTGTATAATTACCTGTATTCTAAATCGCCAGCACATGCCCACTTCGATACCAGGGATGGGACCAAAGTGATTAGGAGGCATAGCGCAAGTCTTGGTTTTTCCTGTAACGATATAGATAAAAGTTATGTTATATACACAAGTACCCATATAATTTTAAGAAATGGAATTAATTATACTTATACATTAGCAAAAATAGTAGCTTTGTGTAAATTCTACCCTCCGTGCCACGGAAAGCACGTTAAGCCGTTGTTCCCGATTGTTATAACATCTTTAACAAACGTATATCAGGGAACAGGCAGCAGCGTTTCTCTGTGTGTTTCAACATAAAACTGCGGTTACCAATCCGCCTGCCAAGCGTGGTGACTATGGCAAAATCCCTTCCTTAGGAGGAGGCCCTTGTGGCCCAGTGGACGTTATTCGGGCTGATGATGAGCAAAAATAGTCAGCCGACCAGCAGGTCTTCGTCAATGTTACAGTACGAATACAAAAAAAGACCCTAGATAACAAACCTATAAAATTTTAAAGTTAATTAGTTGTGATGTATTGCGTAGAGTTTTAATTAGCTACGTAATATCATTACATAGTATAAAACAAATTCGCTTCCTGTTGTCTGTCTGTTCCTATGTATGCATAGATCTTTAAAACTTCGCCACGGCTTTGATGCGGGTTTTTTTAATAGGTAGAGTGAGTCAAGAGGAAGATATATGTGTATAATACATCAGCATTGCACCTGTGCGAAGCCGGGGTGGGTCGCCAGTAATAAATATATCAAGTTTTCGCTGTCGCTCAAAAATGAACATTTGAATACACATTCGCAAATGCAAGAATATTGTATGCACTATGTCTGGTTTAGAAAATAATTATTCTAATCTATACTAATATAAAATAATTAGAACATTTCTATTTGATTGGTTTCAATCATTGTAAATTTAATCCTGATTTCAATGCAGGTTATTTCTAATATTGTACACTCAAGTAGTTTGTTATTTAGAAAAACGTGAGAGCGGCGCGATTCATTGCTGGTAAAACAATAGTTACATTTTAAGACAAGCATAGAAACATAACTTGTGCATTACTCTGTAATGAAATGAAACTTAACGTGTGTTTACAAATAGCTCACTTTCCAGGACATATACTGGCAACAAAAAAGGTATTCACATTGTGAACACATTTTAAATTTATATGTCACACATTTATGTGTATTTTAGCAGTGAACTCTTTACCCATAAAGAATTACCTACTATCATAGTGACATAAACATATTTCTTTGTTATTCGATTATTTATTTTGAAGTCAAGAGTGAATAAGTCTTCTAGACCTTTGAGATCCAACGTCAGCCACATAGTCGCTTACCATTAGGTGCGATTGTGGCTAAACAAAGGACAATCTAGAACAAAAATAAAAATATAAACTGACGGTGTAAACCTATCTTTTTGTTGACTGTACATGTCACAGATGGCAATATTTATACAACGATTGCAAGAGTTACTATAAGTTAAGGTAAATATCGTCCAGTAACACTTGTTTCAACAAAACGCAGTAGCATATAGCAGAAATAATTCGCATTATAATTATAATATTCGATAAAGCTAAAGACAATAATTATTTACATACAAGTTCTATTTTATTATCAAAAATAATTTCAAAATTTACTTATAATTTTGAAATTATTATTAGGTTAGGTAGTTTATTTTTTTTAATAATCTTTTCTTAAATAGTCTAAATTAGTGGGTTTTTTTAAACCACTAAACATAATGGTGATGTAATATTAACGAAAATAATCAAGCCTTGAAATTCAGGATATCACAATAGCATAGGCTTTTTTTATGTAAAGTTAGTAAATAAAATAACTATTCGTAAAGTTATTGAGCTAGATTTTCTATAATATATTAAACGATAATAATAATTCGTTCGCATAGTTGTACATACAAATAAAAAACAAAGTTCTTTCACTCCGGCTATATGGCTGAGATATTTCAAGTATATTTTGTACATTATTAAACATCTATTGGTTCCGAAATTAACTGAATATAATTCTATTTTTCTGATGAATTTGGTATAAGAAATACAAGAAATAGTTAGTGAAGTGTACTTAATACTACAAAATATTACTCTTAAATGAAAATCATACAAATCATCATCATATACTGACCAACACAAGCCATTCCTCTGCCCCAGTCGCGATTTGTTTTCACAGTCTTCTTAGTTTGTTTACCAGCTCCGGGTGCTATGACGTCATTAGTGTCTCTCTTGCATGATGGACAGTACCAGTCTTCATCAGGTAACTCCGTAAGGGGTGGGGTCAGGCAGTTCATGTGGTAACCATTGTTGCATTCGTCGCACAGCACTATCTGAAATGATGGAATAAAAATGTCACCAATTAACTTTTCGTCGGTGATATTGCAATACCGCGTATGTGACAGTTGCTACTAAGGTGTGATTTCATATGTCAAAATATGTTTTTTCTTTATCTTTAGGGCAAAAAATATAATTTGCTATATTTGATTTCAACCTTATAAGCTATTGTCACTTTGGTATTTGGTTTTGCCAATTATCTTGCTACCTGCTAAAAAAGGTTAGTATGAATTAACTTTTTAAAAGGGTATATCATTCTAATTAGAAGCCGAATAAGGCATTAGCACCACTTGCGGCATTGATGTCTATGGGGCCATGCACCTCTAAGGTCCAACTTACGAACTAGCACTATTACCTATGTCTATCGAAGACTGCTATCTATGCGGCCTGAGTATTTTAGTGCCTTAAATCAACTGAAGTCGAAAAAGCAAAACACCACCAAAGGTCCTTGCAAAATGTATCTCAACACTGCACTGTACATATGAATACAACAAACTTATTTAAAGTTTATGCTAATGGTTTAATTTTTATTTTATTTTATTTATTTTATTAGGTCAACCAACAACTGTTTACACCAATACATTGTACATAAAGTAGTTTTTACAAGTTTAATATAAATCTGTACTCACTTTTTCTGGGAACTCCTTTCCCGAACACAAAAAACAGCCGCAATCTTTGCATGGGGTTTCCTCGTCATCACGACACGTCAGGCAATTCAGTGGCTGAGCTCCTGTAAAAGATAAGGTTTGAAACTTCGTATTCAAATCAAATAGTAAAGTCAAATGTAGTCAAACAAAGAGAACCTTAGGCAAAGGTAATCTACCTTTTTATTATGTTTCTTTCATCACAAATCTTTGTGTAAATTCTTAGAATTCTTTTCGGATCTGGTTGTTTGAGGGACTACCCTCCATGCCTCAAAAAGCCCGTTAAGCCATTGGTCCCGATTGGCATAGCATTATCTATAAGAAGCATGTAACAAGGAACTGGCAGCAGCATTTCCTTGTGCGTTACAATATAATACTGCGGTCACCAACCTGCCTGCCAAGTAGCCTCCTCTGAGGGAGGTTTTTATAGTCACCTGACTATAAAAACCTCCCTCAGAGTAGGTGTATGTTCAGCTAGTGATAGTTTTTTCTAAACTTGGTGCCCTGGGTCTGATTCCCATCCAGAATAATTATGTGTTAATACCCACAGGTAGTTGTTCTGCGTCTTTTGTGTAATCAGTAAGCTACAAATGGATTTATGTCCCTAATATGGAAGTTGTCATATTAAAACAAATATAAAAAAGAAGATGATTATATTATACAACTTATATAAGTACTATCTAATATTTAGAAAACTCACTCTTCTCTATTGGTGTTTCTAACATTTTTTTGTAGTCTTCAGATCTCTGTAGTAAGGGAACAACTTCTTCTATGGCATAAATTTTATCCAGTACTTTCACTTTTGTATCATTTTGTGGTACTGCTTCAGGACCTAAATATAAGGTCCCTATCAACTCATAGTTTACCCTAAGCTTCTTAATTTCTGATACTTTAAAGTCATACCTGTAGAAAAATTACAAGTAAATTAAATAATATCAAATCGAGATAAATAACTTTGATAAATTTTCTATCCCATATAAAATTTTAAGTTTCAAAGTTTCTTTCTCAGGTGCTAGTATTAACTTTGCACAGGATATAAACATTATTCTTCAATGAGGCAATGCTGGTAGCATTCTAGGAATGTAGCCAAGTCGCATATATTCACAATATTTTATATAATAATATTATAAAGAGGAAGTTTGTATTTTTATATTTTTGTATGTAAACTACTGCACGGATTTCGATAATTATTTTACCATTAGAATGCTACATTATTCCTGAGTAACATAGGCTATAAAAGTCCACCCAAGCAAAGCCATGAGGGGCTGCTAATATTTTTTAAGTCAGTTTTAGTTTATTAAACTATTTTTAGTTGTATGCTAAATGCTATAACATTGTTAGGGAATATACTTAACACATTTAAGATAATTTGTACATAAAATGTTTAAAAAAATATTAAATTTCTTACCAAAATCCTCTTTCCAATGGTTCATCTGTGTTATGATTCAGCATAACCTTCTGTCCTACTTTCAGATCTTTGATGTTTATCACAGTTCTGGCTCTAGGCCTTATTTCCTTTAACTTACAATATAAATTTGAGCTTTCTTCACTAAAAACAAATAAAAATAATATCAAATAAAGAAATATAAGCATTTATTATGTCTATAACTCTCACAGAAAGAAAATAAATAGTTGTGTTGTGGTGAACTTTACACACCTACACTCCAAACAAACATCATTTTGAAGCGGCTGTAACCCAATGGCTGGAGTGTCGGACTTGTGATCTTGAGGTCACTGATTCAGACCCCACCCATTGCACTACCGACGTGAACCCACTCATAACACAAGCATTCTAGCTTAACATGAGGGGTTAACAAATACTAGTAGATGGCAAATCTCTGTTAGAAATCTTTATTTTTTATAGAAAAGATAAGATTGGTTCATACATAACATGGTTAAAAAGCACACCCAGTACTCTGGATCTCAGAAGCAACTACCGTAATGATCGACTGTTGCAGTCAGTTTAGTTTACAGGACATTAAAACAATAACTAGTTTCCCATGGGTGGTTCACCCACAAAGCTCCCATTCCTGTCCGTTGTAATTTCATAATAAAATATAGCCTAGGTTTCCTCAATAAATGGGCTATCTGACACTGAAAGAATTTTTCAAACCAGACCAGTCGTTCCTGAGATTACTGAGTTGAAACAAACAAACTCTTCCAGCTTTTTAAATTAGTATAATATATTTCACCAAGGTATAATTTACTTACTCATCTTCAAGTTGCACTTTAAACAACAGTTTTTCATCACTGTTTTCCTTTGATTGAGGGTTTTCACTCCTGCCGACATCTTTATCATTCTGTTTCTTTCTCACTGCCTTTGGTGTTCTACTGAAATACTTAGCAATACCTTTGCTTTTAGCTGGAGTTTCCACTTTTTCTGTTGGTGGTTTGTTTTCTACATCATTCTCTTTGTCAAAACTTTGGTTTTGATCACTGTTGTCAGATGTTTCTATGCTATCCACAGAAATGTCTTTTGCTTCAGTAATGGCAGCTTCAGGATCATACACTATCCTTGAGATTTTGCCTTCAAACCATGCTCCATGTTCTCTGTCTCTCATGTCTATTAAGTCTCCAATGGTAAACAGTGTGCTTTCAGCATCTAGAATTTATATATAATAATAATTTTTATAATTAATATATAAACATAATAAAGAGTTTTCGAGGCAGATGTCTGATCTTCACTCCATACCCCAGTATTCCAGTACATTTAACATCCTATTTGTATAGCCCAAACCAAGTTTCTTCCTATCCGGTAATAGTTTTGTATCTATAGTTGTATCTGAGGATTGTCCATTGGTATATCTCAATGTTATATCAATGGATAGACCTTCATAGATACAGCCATCTCACTTTTGTATTAAAAGGTACCAAAGGCCAATTCAATGTTGGCATCGGCCCCATGAATGCCTTTTGAATTATTGGGTCCCTATGGGCAGTGGCAGTAAAATGTACCAACAAATAATAACAATGTTTATTCAGAAAATTTTAGGACTATATAGACATAATAAATTTAAAATGTCATTCTATTGGTAGGTATAGAAAAGCACTTTTGCCTGAACTATGTAATCCTGTGTTTCAGGCTAGTACTTAAAACTAAATAATTACTTTAGGTCTAAAATTCTCACTAAACTATAAAGATTTCTAATTTTAGAGGTATATTATTAATATAATGTAATAAGAGTATGTAAACTATATTTTGTACAATCTAAAAAGCTGTCATCATAAAATTTATATACTAAGCAAAAATCGGCTACAAGTTCTGATCGTATTACTGCGAAATTGATGACATCATTTTATGCAATTATTTGTGTTACTTAAATTTGACTTTTTGATATTTATAGAGTCAGCTAAAAAAACATTGTTGCTAAGTATATTTTATATTGAATTTATGTTTGGAATTTTTTATATCATTGGAATTTATGTTGATTTATTGTCATAATTGCAAAAACTTGTTAAATTACTAATATTCTATTACAATATAACTGTCAGACCCAGAAAACAAACATGTTTAAATTAGCCCTTTTCCTGGAAAGATCGGCTAGGGGCAGCACCAGTGATGTACCCCCCCACCGGTGCTGCTAGCGGATCTTTTTTAAATCTTTCCAGGAAAAAGGCTAATTAAATTCATGATACTCAAGAGACAATATTGGGAAGTGGACATTTTATTGCATCTTGAGACAAATGGACTGATCGAGTACATTGTGTCAGTGGATATGAAGTGGAGCTCTATGAAAAAAAGACAGAAAAATGTCACCAAAATCCATCGCCTAATCAAGCCTTCGGGACCCGGTGGCATGTGGGAGTGGTAGGGTGGGGGAACACCATGGGACACCTCAAGGTCAAGTGATTCTGGAGGGCATATCAACGTCATTAGAGTGATTATCACATTGTGACTCTAACCAAAACAGATAAGACTGAAAAAAAAATGTTTTGTTTTCCAAACCTTTGTACAGAATTGTGTTTTTTTCATCATCTTCCTTCTCATCTAATTTGTTAGGTTTAGTGTTATTTTCCTCCTTCTCAGTCTCTTCTGGTTGAGCTCTAACCATAAGCTGAATCACATCATTGAGCTTAATATTATAATCATGGAATGTATACCCATTCTCCAGCTGAAACAAAATTACACTTAAATAACAATAGCACATTAAAGTACCAAAGGGTACTTAATAATGAGTTAATTTTAATGAATAATCAAATGAACATTTTGCCTAATGCTGCATATTTAATATCTATTTATTTATACATGGAAGACTTACAGCTGTCCAATCTTAAATATATTACACGTGTAGTTAACTGAAAGCCAATTACAAGTCCTTGCTTATAGTTACAGAAAAGGAAATCAAATGTGAGCACTCAAAGCGCAGTATTCAGAAGTCCAATATCAACGTTTAATCGGCTTCAGCTACCAACGTGACGTCAGATATCCGTTAGATAATTCACTGGAGCTTGGATCGAGAGACAACAAATAACTAAGCAATGTAGGACTATAACAACACTTACCAGTTTACCGCCGTAAAACAAACGTTGCAATTTAGGCGCCACATCAAACTTATCTTTTATTATTCGGCGAAACTGGTCTATTTTAGTCAATTTAGATTCCACGACAACGACGGTGTCCGGTTTACCGAATATACGTATTCTCACATGCATTTTAAAACGAATGAATTTTCAATACAGTTGTTAATTTGTGAGTATCTACCGCATTTGCAATATACGAAAAATATAAATTCAAAGCACATTGATGAAACCGTAAAAACTTCTAATTGCTGACATTCGTTGATAGACAAGAGAAAAACGGCGCGAAATTTACGCTGTCAAGTGTCAACTGTCAAGCAAACGGCATTGCTAATAGACTTCGTTTCAACCATAGACTTTATTTTATAGTTTGAACAAACGCTTTATTTACGGTCGCGTTTTTAATTTCCAATACATATACATAGTAAACAACAAATCATATGAAAAAATATAAAAACAATGCAATTTCGAGTTGCATGGTATGTTATCATCAAATGTGAATTACCTGGACATACCTACATCGATTAATTATGAAAACAAAATTTAAATCAATCGTGATCATTATTATTTTTTGTAAGGAAATAGGTACATAATAATTTCATGTATTTATGGAATATGTCTGTAACTTAAATTGAGTTGTATGCGAATAAAAATAATAAAATAGACTAGTTCAGGGCAGGATCTACTGATCATGCGTCCAGTGGCCCCCAGCTAAGTCAAATAACTAATAGACAATAATGCGAAAAGATCCATAATTTTATTAAATTAAACTTAACATTAGGTTTACAGACCTGTGAATCTTTTGATTAATCAAACCAAACTATATTTACTCGACGCACTACCGGGGCACAGTGCGTCATTCGTAATCGCAACCTACATTCTGATCTTCAACTGCCTTCCATCAAGCAGTAAATGATAGAAGCGTCGGAACGCTTCTTCAAATCCGCGACTTAACATACAAACACTTTGGTTGTTGCAGCATCCAACTACATAGCTTCGCCCACGAAGCGTCGTAAGTACCGTCAGCCTTGAGGCGTCCTAGACGACCCAGACGACAAAATAACAACTAAACTACTAGCAGTACAGAGACTGCAAGGAACTACAACCACTACATCCGACCTGCCGGAAAAGACGGCGCCCGCGAACGCGACATATTATTACGTCCATCCTTATACTCCTGAGGTCTAGCTTTATCTAATTTAAGAAATTTTGATCGCAATCCGCGTTAAAACTATAAAGCCAAACTGACTGTGAGCCCCAGTGTAAACGTGAAAATAAACTGTATTTTTCGTTTACAGTATGCTGACAATACGCTATAGCTTACAATACGCCAATGGTGTGAACAAAACAGTCGGCTTGTATACGTTCACATCGTATGCGTACGCTGAGCGGCCGAACGTTTCAAGACTGGGGACTGGGGTGCTAACTAAATAATGTTCGTAAAGATATTGGTCATTTACGAAGCTCTAAGGAAGATGAAAGGAAAAAGAGAATTTGGTCAATAACATAATGAAACACGTAATGTCTGTTCCGTGCAAAATTCTTGACTGAATAGAGTCCGCCGGCCGAACTGGATTCAATACGCTGACGTTTAGCTACGTAGCCAATCAGCGTCCGCGGAGCGTAGTGACACGCTATATTAATCGGCCGCCGAATGTCAGTGTCTACGCGTAATAACGTATCGTCGGTTAGATGTGAACGAAAAAGTGAATATGTATAGAAATACAATAAACTGCGTAACGTTCGCTCACTTTCGGCGGCTGACCAGTGGCGGATTTACCAGTAGGCTGAGTAGGCTGGAGCCTAGGGCGGCAAATTTGGCCAACAATTCATTTTCTTACAGAAAAAATAAACTTAATGTCTAAAATCTTCAGTTGTTCAATAATAGGGGCGGCAAAATTAGAATAGCCTCCTGGCGGCAAATGTGTAAGTCTGCCACTGCGGCTGACAGTCAGTTTGGTTTGAACACTGCCTTAAACACTGCACAGTATTTTTTTTTATTTTATGTTGTTTCTTCATTATTAAGAAACAGTCGGATCGGTGAAGTCTGTCACGAACAAAGCACGTTCGTACTACACTGCTCGCTCGTGAGTGTCTACTAGACTCGCCCCTCGGCCGGGGCCACTGCACGTACTTACGCTATCGTTTCAGACACGGGGAGTGACACAGGCCTGCGCTCCGTAGAGCTACAGTTGCACAAAACTGCCTTAAAAAACTGAGCGTCATATTCCCTTAATCCTTTCTATTTAATTAAGAACCTAGAATTTGAGTAACAAATTAAAGAATTTGACAAAGAGACGTGCAGAAAGGTTACTTTATAATATATCAATTTATTTACAGTTGTATTTAACAAAGATTATGGCATTATGTATTTTAATATCAATCAAATATTTTACTGACTTTTTTCCTATACTTTGAATAATGAGGTGGTCCCCTAAGTAATATAATCCTAGGGCCCTCTAAACTCACGGGCCACCTTAGACTAGTTGTCTCATATCTCATATCAAACCATCTTACAAAATGCATTTGAATAACCATAGTCACACAACAATAAATAAACTCTGGTTATAGTACACATTAAAAACGAGCATGAACTAAACGTAATATTTTATAATCTGTCACTTCTTGATTCTCCTTGGACTCGAAAATAATTCTTCCATTATTTCCATTATCGTTGTAATCGTTGAGTCAAATATCAAATTCGGACTAAATAAATAGGGTTGCCCGTTGCCGTATTTAAAAAAAAGAGTATTGATGGTGAATTTCACATTCAGAGTTAGGCTTTACGGCAGTTACAGTTAGTTTGTCGTAAAATATTATTCTATCATAGTCATACTAGATTCATAAACATATTATATTCCTGTCCAGATATGGATTTCAAAATGCATGAATACACCCATGCCATAGTAGGAAAAGTTATGCCGGAATCTCAACTTGGAGATGGCATAAATTTTGATGATGTTCGCCGTGAACATGAATGTTACCTGCGTCTCCTCAGGGAGTTGAATGTGGAAGTCATTGAGGTGGATTTAACAGGCACACTGAAAGAAAAAGTATTGCTTGAAGACCTGGCTATTATTTGCCATGGTATCGCTTTGCTACCGAAACAAACGACAACTGTGGAAACTCACAACGTAAGTTTATTTTAATTATAATGTAGCTGTGACATATATTGGACTGCTTTTCTGCTTCGGGGGGTCGCGGCTCTATTTATATAGCGTCTATGTTATGCAGTTTACCAACGATTTCTGTGCAGAATTTCAGAAATCTGTTTAATAGGTTTAAGATAGAGTAACAAATTAAATCTTTGACTACCACAATTTGCACCTGTCTCGTTAATAATTGTTCATTTCATAAGGCTCCTACATTATAGTCAGATAAATTAAGTATGCCCTATATAATGTTCTACACATTATTCATTCTATAAAAATACCAGTTAGTAAATTATTAAGACTATCCACTGACCACAAGCCCCTCTGTAGATAATCAGGGACATAAATGTTTCTAAGTAAAGGTATTATTACTATAGCTTGACCGCAACCACTGGACCGCCCTAGGAATAAGAATATACCTAGGGTGCAGTACAGCGGTTACGGTCAAGCTATAGTTAGTAAGTTTAGCTTTGAGTTGTGTGGCTCCTAAACCACTAGAGGTACATACTGTAATATGGCACAATAAATAATTAAATATCCATATTGGCACTAAAGCTGACTTCAAATGACATTACAAATATTTAATCTAAATTTCTCATGTTGTGATAAACACAGTTTTAAAAGTTTAGTTGAAAAACCACTGTATGGAAAACAATATTTTTTTTATGCGCTTCTGAAGTGATCAAGGACCAGCTGACACACAGTGTCCAATGCGGCACCGTAGACCCAGCGCATTGGCAGTCACACAGTATCCACCGTGGCCCACTGGGTTAAACATAGCTTTTTAGGCTGGCATTCAATGTGTTAATAAAGTTAGGCCCTAAGGTTTGGTTGTGACTCAGTGATTATACAGCTACTGAGTAAAAATTAAACCAATTTTTTTGTATATAGATAATCATACCTATATTATGGTGTTTGGGTATTATCCAATACCTTATTATCCGTGACATGCACTAACAATAATTGAGTAATTGAACAAAGTGGTCAATTGTGTTCATGACTAGATAGTATCTTTGTCCTAGTGCCTAGGGCTTGTAAAAAAAGTTATCAATATTGAAGTGTAGCATGTTAATTTATTTAAGACTTGAGCACTGTTTGCCATTATTCCTGGTGAAGTTTGTGGCTAACTACATATGTATGTCACATATTTAAGGAATAAACACTTTATTATGCTTACAGATCATCTGATAATAAATTAATTTGACCTTACAATGCTTTGCAAATTGACACCTTGTGACCTATTCATTAGGGATTGAATGAAAGAATTAGGTCATTTAGCCATTTGGATGCTTGAGACTACATGTAGGTACTAATTGAAGGTACAGAATTCTCACAATGATAATTTAGATTTCCTCATAATTAGATAAATTATATACCTACCAATTTAAATAAGCAACAAACCAAAATTGAAGTTTTTTTATTTTTTATTTCAGTCAAAAGTATTAAAAGAAATCCTGCAGAAAGACCTTGGGCAAACCATTATTGATCAAGTACATCCAGATGCCCATATTTCTTGTTCTGATGTTCTATTTACAGGTAAATGAAGCTTGCATAGCCATATTGTATAAGTGTGGAGATCGGCGACAAGTGGGTAACATATTATGAATGGCCTTTGTAATATTTCAGGCCGAGAGTTCTTTGTTGGAATATCTGAAAATACAAATGAAGCAGGAGCCAGTGCTGTAGCTGAAGCATTTCCTGAATTTCCATGCACACCTATTAAGGTATGTTTCTATTAGTTAATGTGCAACATTCACACTTAAAGTATTTATCGATGAATATGTCGGAATATGGCATTTTTATACTAAAATAATTGTTTATTCTGTGAATATAAAAATCAAAAATGAGTCTATTGTTAATAAGCCTTAAAAGTTAGTACACCACAGTTTCAATACAATGATAAAAGTATAAAATTTAGATTACGGATATACACAAGGCTATTTCTATGTTTTTGACCTAATGATAACTTAACATAGATCTGTAATTGCCATTAACTTTCGCAAAATAAATAGTCTTTAAATATATCAGATAAGAAATGCCACTTTCCGACAATTTCTCCGTTAACTACCAGAAGTATGAACATTGCGCCTTCAGTAGAAGTGTTATATTAAGCCAAATTTTATATTGTAGACATTATGATGTATAAGTAGAATTAGATATTGTTGAAACTAAAAACCCAGATTATAGAGTGATTTTACTTGTAATTAGAACCTTAAGTGATTTTGTTAAACTTTTTTTACACCTGTCTAAAACATTGAAAAGTTTCTTTTACCATATATTTTTTCCCATTGCCTATTTTTAATTCCTATTTCTACAGAAAGGTCGCAAAGTAGATATTTTTTAATCAAGTAAGTATATGCTGTACAATAAATTGCTGTCGTGTTTTAAAACATGCAATATTAATAGTTTACATTCTGCCCCAAGCTCATTTTATCAAAACCATAAACCAAACCTAATACAAATCTTTATACATACTTTCAATGGACAGGTTTGTTATTTTATAGTTATCATCTTTAAAGAAGCAACTATGAAATGCATGTGTTTCTGTAAAAGATCTAACTAATGTAAATCCTAAGATTTATGAGGAAGTCTTAGGATTTACCAGCATGAGTTGGTAAAAGTAAGGACTTATGAAAGTGGAACGATATTCTCGGGCTTTTAAAACTAGAAATTAGAACATCCTACGTTAGGTTAGGTTATGTTAAGATTTACCGGAAGTCTGTTCGGACTTTTATCATTAACTAGCAGCCCGCCCCGGTTTCGCACAGGTATTAAACAAACATTTCAAAAGTTATCATTTTTCACACACACACACTCTCCCATACATACTTACTTTCTCGTTTTTGTGTGGGGTCATTAAAAAAGAGTATATTTTTTTGTATTTATTATTTTTTATTTATTTTTGTAAAAAGGCTTCTTTTCTTTACTTTACTTTCTCTGCTCCTGAAAATCACTTTATTGAAAATCAGGGCATAGCAGCAAAATAAATTGATTTTCAGGATCTCCGACCCGCGATAGACCAACATAATAATAATAATAAACAGTTGGCCATGAGTAAAACATTCTTTTCGTAGGTCAATCCCTACTAATTCGAAAGTTTGGCCTTGGCACTTGTTGATAATTGAAGCCATTTAAATGGGATTGGCAGATCACTTGGGATCATCGGAATCCTCGGTATATGAGCTAGTTGACCAGCTGCTGGGCCGGTGATAATGGTTTCTACAGTTAAATTGTCCTTCAATTCCTTAATAAGCAGCCTCGTCCCGTCCCGCACATGCTTGAAGGGCTTAAATTCCTCAAAAGCATAATTGGAATTCCAATTTTTAAAGTCAATTCATGTAGTGGCAGTCCAGAGGGGTTTAATGAATTTAAAAACTGGGGATAATGGACTGCTTCGATATTAGTCACGGTGTCTATCGATTTGTATTTTTTTATTTGTCCGGGAATTTTTTGAATAATTAGATTGTTTATTTCATTGACACTATCATTCCTGGGTGATACTATTGCCCTAGAACACAACCAATGAGAGTCCTTTTCTTGCAAATTATCAAAATCAAGGTATACTGCATCTATTAAAATTTCTAAACTTTTTACTATTTGGCCTAGAGACTCACCCAGAAGGATGTTTACTGCTTAAATTTGGAGTGGGAAAAATTCCTTCCCCAAGCTTAAGCCGTTGCTGTGGAAAATCACCATCGGTGATTCCATGAAGATGAGCTCTCATATTCGTCCGTAATTTTATATTTTCAATCGAACTTCATAAGGGCGACTCCATTATGCATGCTTTGATGATATCTGCTCGTGTACCTCTGTTAATGACAGGAAGAGTTTGTCGGAAATCTCCAGCAAATACAAAACTCTAGGTACATGTAAACTCGTAGGAAGCTAGGATAGGGTCCGGTCGTCCTTGCAAGGCGAGGCTCGCGACGCGTTCTATGCTTCTGACCGAATCCCAGCCCACGCTGGTCGATTCTAATTATATTTATAATACGCGACTATAACATGCCACATTGGTAGATTTAAATTCTATTTAATAACATGACTGTTGAAATGTATACTAATTAATTAGTCAAGATTTTTTTTCCTTTTTATATTTGGATCATTGTATTTGACTTATAATAAGTACGATCGATTCGTCTACATTATCAATAAACGTTTTCATTTCATTTCAAAAGTAATCCCGCCCATAAGATGAGCGGCGACCATGCGACATTTTTCAAATAACTTACAATTTTATACTTGTGATATCTTTCGAATGGATTGTCCAAATTGAATAATTCAAAAAGTTATATAATGGTTTTGAAGCAGACTTAAATAATAATATGAAGTCATTTATTTTGATAAGGATTAATTCTAAAGTATAAATAAAAAAGTTTTTATAGCGGCGGCATTTATACAGGGTGTCCAAGAACCTGGCGTCCAACTGGATTCCCACGATGCCCCAAGTTCTAACAGTACTCAGAAAAATATTTTAAAAAATCCACCCCATGTACTTACAGAATTATACTGATTTAAAAAAAAAAGGGGAAATGAGCACCCTGTGACATACTTTTGAATGCTGTGACTGCTAATGCTGATAATTTCGATATTTCTTGGAGGTTTTGTAATCTAGGGTATTGCTGTGTCTAAATAGAATGTAAAAATAAAGTACTTATTGTACCATTTTAAAATAAAATATTATTTTAACTAAAGGTGATATGGAAAACTATTGAATTTCGCAACTTTGACCGACTGTAGTGTAAAAAAAATGTACCAAAATAGTATGGCAAGTGACGTCAAATTTTGACGCGTTTATTCCTCTTTTTAAAAAGGTATAATACGTACACATTAATTTGAAAAAAAAAAATTTGATAATATTTTTACTCAACAACCCAATTTTTACGATGTCTTACAGAATTCTTAGAAAGAAAAATTTACGACGAATTGAATCTAACCTCTAAAGAATTACTATTGTATGCTCATAAAAATAACAACAGGCCTCTCAAAAAACAGGTTAGACCGTAAGGGACGGTATGTGCATGCATCTCACCATAGTGATTCGTTATTACAACAGGAGGGAGCAAGACAGAAACTATCTTTGCGATTTGCTGGTTCTTCTTTATGGTACCCCATTATTCAGGTAAGAGTGAGGGAGAAAAAGGTTAGAGGTGCGAGTGAGATAGATAGTGACGCTATCTGGGATCGTGCTATTTAGGATAACAGTACGGTCAGTACGCGTCACTGCCTCCTGCCGTTACTACGCACCTCTCTCTTATTGTTACCATTGATCACGTACTACGATTTAAAGCTTTGTTTATTGGACTCGATTACTCTTTGTGCTCTGGACTTTGAAACGAACTCTTTACGACGACCTTTGCCTGTGTTTGGACAGTTTGTGTTTTGTGTGTGCTACCATAAAATAAAATAAATAAATAAAATAAAAATCATTTTTATTTACGTAAACCAATTACAGGCACTTGTAAATAGTCAAACATTAATTAGAAAAATTTAATTAATTATATTTGTTATTTATTTATATCTATAAAATTAATAATTTTTATATTATCATATATTTATATGTTATTATTATAATTTATTTATTTATATTGTTCTTAGCGACACAAAATGCTTGTTCTGTCTATATTATGTCAAAACAATTGTCATTATTTGGGTGGACCATGAGCATATAACGACGGACGCGCTTTAATGCTACCACCGGATCCAATGCGCCCCAACTGAGAAGATCCGGCGAAACAAACTCAGTGGGTTACTTTACTACCGGTTTCAACACGGCCCACATGAGACGGTCCGGCGAAACATACTCAAATGGACAAATACGCGGGGTTTTGGTCCAATTATTATCATTTATTTTTAGTAGGCATACACATTTATTGCCCAAACGGTTGTCTTGTTATAATTTATTTTAGTTTTACTCAATAAGATTAAATGATATTGAGACAGAACTAGCGGTATTTATAATTAAAGTACACCATGTATGAAATCAATTACAGACAGTTCACAGAATAAGATACAGTTCTAATTACAACTACTGTACTTGGCTGTATGGTCCTCAGGGAGGTAGGTGCAAGATGGTTCCGATAGCCAAACGTCTTTATCTTCAATATAATCCTGAATACTATAGTAACCTTTCGATATGAGAACAGTTTTAACATGAGTTTTAAATCTAGTATCAGGCAAGTCTGTGACATAACTAGGGAGTTTATTATAGAACCTAATACCATTTCCCATAAATGTCTTATTAGTTTTGCTAACTCTAAATCCTGGAACAGCAAGTTTGTGCTTATTTCTTGTGTTAATATTATGAATGTCACTTTTTTTACTATATTTATCAATATTTTTTCTAATAAAAATTATATTTTGGTAAATATAATTTTATGACCATGGCGACCTACACTCCGCAAGAATACGCAAATATGCACTACATTTATGTAGAATGTAGAGGTAATGGACGAGCTGCAGCGAGACTTTACAGAGAAAGGTATCCGAGGGCTACGCGATATCCCGACCATCGAGTTTTCATTAATGTGCACAGATCACTATGTGACGGGCGGTTCCCCAATCAAGTAGCTGGTGAAGGACGACCCGTAAATGACTTCATACGCAATGAAGTTTTAGAGGCGGTGTCGGCAAATCCAAGCATCTCTGTGCGAGGAATAGAAGCTGATACGGGGATACCGAAGAGCACAGCACACAGTATTCTCCAAAAAGAAGAATATCATCCGTACCACGTACAGCGAGTGCAAAGTCTTTTACCTCGAGACTATCCGAGCCGAGTCGCGTTTTGTGAAACAATCCTGCAAAAACATCGAGAAGACGAAAACTTTATCGACAAAATTTTGTGGTCAGATGAATCAACATTTAAGAAGGATGGCTACATGAACCTACACAACTTGCACGAGTGGCATGTGGAAAATCCGCACTTGATGCGAGAAGATAGATCCCAGTACCGGTTCAAAGTGAACATGTGGACCGGTATTCTCTGTGGGAATATTATTGGTCCATTTGAGATGCCCGAGAATTTGACTGGCGAATCATATTTAAATTTTCTTCAAAATGATTTGCCAAACTTACTAGAAGAGACCCCACCAGATATGTGGTTCCAACACGACGGCTGTCCAGCACATTTTCGCGTATCCGTTAGAGAGTTTTTGGACGAGCAATACCCGAACAGGTGGATTGGGCGATCAGGAACAATCCCGTGGCCAGCCCGCTCACCTGACTTAAATCCGCTGGATTTTTTTTTCTGGGGAACTATGAAGGAGCTCGTTTATGCGAAGCCCATTAATGACATCGCTGACCTTCGTGAGAAGATAACACAAGCAGTGCAGGTGATACGTCAAAAAAGTTACTCGCGAAACATAAAGCGGTCCTTTTTAAGGAGAGTGAGAGCTTGTATTGCCGCGGGTGGTCAACATTTTGAACATTTATTGTAATAAAATATCTTTAAACTAACATTCTTTGCTTTTATTCTACTGGGAACCCATCTACCTGTGTGTATTTCCTTCTTGCTCACTCTTGGAACCGAAGTAAATAATAGTAGTAACATAACAGTTTCTAAGATAAGAAAGGGTCCGACAGTTACCGTTAGTAGGTAGGCACTTCGTAAAAATTGGGTTGTTGAGTAAAAATATTATCAAAAATTTTTTTTTCAAATTAATGTGTAAGTATTATACCTTTTTAAAAAGAGGAATAAACGCGTCAAAATTTGACGTCACTTGCCATACTATTTTGGTACATTTTTTTTACACTACAGTCGGTCAAAGTTACGAAATTCAATAGTTTTCCATATCACCTTTAGTTAAAATAATATTTTATTTTAAAATGGTACAATAAGTACTTTATTTTTACATTCTATTTAGACACAGCAATACCCTAGATTACAAAACCTCCAAGAAATATCTAAATTATCAGCATTAGCAGTCACAGCATTCAAAAGTATGTCACAGGGTGCTCATTTCCCCTTTTTTTTTTAAATCAGTATAATTCTGTAAGTACATGGGGTGGATTTTTTAAAATATTTTTCTGAGTACTGTTAGAACTTGGGGCATCGTGGGAATCCAGTTGGACGCCAGGTTCTTGGACACCCTGTATATATATTTTTAAATGAAAAAGCACTTATTGTGACATAACTATAATAGTTATAAATAATATTATATGTTCTGCAAAGAGCTAGTACATTATTTTGTTCTATAATCAATAGTTTTCGCAGCGCACGCGATGTAAGAAAGTTTTTTGGTAATTTTTTTCACACCTTGGGTTACATTATTGCAGTTTTAGTATGGATCCCTAACTTTTTTGAAAATGTAATATAGCCTATGTTCACCGGAGATAGTGTAGCTTCCCAACAAACAAAAAAACCATCAAATCTTTCCTCTTTATAATATAAGTGTAGATTACTGGAAAATCATAGGATTTACCGTAGTTCAAGCTTTAACAGTAATGCATGTATTAAATATTTACTAAACGTAATACATTTTGTATTTTCTATTTCATGTTGCACCTTTCAGGTATCGAAAGGAACTAAAGAATTGAAGAGGTACATCACTGTAGCTGGTCCAGATATTCTATGCGTCAGTGCCAGCAAAGAGGCAAAGGAATTACTCAAAAGGATTGAGCGGGAAGCCAACTTCTCTTATCAAACGTTGACTGTTCCTGAGGATGAGGCTGCCAACTGTGTCTATATGAATGGCACACTTATTCATCGAGCTATTGAAGAAATTCCAGAAGCATTTAAGGTACTTTATTCTTTTTAAAAAAGATTACTAGCAAAGTTTTTGCTCACTTATTAACCACTCGAGCTAAGCTAAAATGCTTGTGTTTCGAGTAGGTTCACGTCAGTAGTGCAATGGGGGGCCCATCCATTACAACGCCCTAGCCATTGGGCTATGAGCGCTTCGTTAAATGAAAGTATTTGGCATAGCTCTAAAGTAGATTTTTTGGCTATCTATCGCCTGAAGGTAAGTAGTTTTCGTAGCATATGAATGCTCTCGCTCGGGAACACAACATTAATCATAATTTTATTTGGCTGTGAAAAATGTGCACTACCTCAGCCTTTGACAATTTTATAAAATTCTATCAAATCCATTCCGTAATTTTAGGATTGTGAAAGTTTCACATTTATTATATATTTATTTTCTCTTGATATTTTGGACTTATTTATAACAAGTTCCTTAAGCTATGGTAGTTATACTATTTTGTTAAGAAATATATAAATAGACATACTAAGTAGGTAAACATCCTTGATATATGTGTATCAAACATAACAGTTGTATCAAACATAACATATATCTATTATTTATCATAGTACAAACACATATTATAATAAACGCTAACTACTGTTTGTGTTATAGTCACGTTTCAGTTTTAACTCCGTGCCTAGCATTCGTAATATTATCCTTGGCAGTATAACAATAACTGAGGCCAAAAGTAATAATTGAAATTACCACTATTAGTTACAACACGTAAAGTTACAATAGGTCTACTTGACAATATTACATGACATATTTCATGCTTTTTAAATGCGTGAATTAGGTAAATGAAAATTACTCAAATTGTTCGGCGGTTTCTTTTTTCGGATTGACATTCGTAGTTAGCCTAGAGGCTTTTGCTTCTTCACCGGGCATAAAGGCGAGCAGAGCTCTAGCCTTAATAAATGGTTTAAAAACTTCAAACTAGGGCTCAGGGCGGTCGCTGGCGATGAGATTGAGGGATTATGATTTTTAGTATTTTAGGGGAGTTTTGTGCAACTGTCGCTCTAATTTACAGTTCGCGGGCCTCTCGGACTTCAGGTCTACGAGGGCATCTGATGGATCTTTGCAATCTAAGGGTCAGGAGGACGAGGGGAAGGAGGGGGGGAGGGCTTCGCGTTCGCGGTCGCACTTTTCTCCGGCGGGTTGGATAGATTGGTTGTTAGGCGGTATATGTATTATTATGTATAGCTGGATTCGTACATATATATATGGCATATGGATATGCTTTGGTATAAATGTGTTCGTTACATTCGTAACATATCAGTATACAAATTCTTAGTACCAGAGAAATATATAAACTTCGACTTTTAACGTAATTAGGTCTGCTTAATTATTTTTCAGTCTTAAAAAAGTAGTAATAAAACTGACGGATCGATAATCCTATTGCCCTAAATGATCTTATTATCAGTTTAATATAGATTAGACGAGAAACAGGCTTATTGTAAAACATTAGATTAATAGCAAACGTAGTAGATAACGTATTGTTGTCTATGTTGTCCAAATAATTGTTCATGTCGTTTTGCATAAAAGTTACGAACGTCATGTAGAATTATCTTTCGGATGCCCTCGTAGACCCAAAGTTCGAGAGAGAGATTGTAAAATAGAGCGATAGTTGCACAAAATTGCCTCAAAAGTTGTCATGCTGCAGTTCCTTCCGCGATCGAGCCTTAAGCCGAGGTCCAAGTCTCACAGTAACCGTTCTCTTGTGCAGGTTGCTTATTTTTTTCGTTTTTTAACCATTTACGAATTTTGCGTAGCTCCCCTCCCGTAGGAACTATATGTTAGGTACTCAGGCAAAATGTAGCATTCTTATGGAGACAGAATACTCCAGTACTTTTTCAGTTTATACAAAACAAACAGACATACAAAAGTATAAATCTTTAATTTCTAATTAATTATTATTTATTCAATATTTTATTTTAATTTTATTTGTAAGACAATTTTATCCAACATAGTTAAATATATTTGTATTGAAATTTTATAATAAGTAATTGTTTTTGCTCATATTATTATAGTGCATGCAGTGCT
The DNA here is from genome assembly GCA_947037095.2 of Nycteola revayana. Taxonomy (NCBI): domain Eukaryota; kingdom Metazoa; phylum Arthropoda; class Insecta; order Lepidoptera; family Nolidae; genus Nycteola; species Nycteola revayana. The sequence continues at coordinate 25,916,979 of OX344842.1, read as the reverse complement.
CTTCTGTAAGTAGTGAGACATTTAGACTTAAGTTCACATTGTAATTGTTTTTTTAATGTAACAGTGTACTCATTGTTGAAGAGCCAAATAAATAAATAAAATAAATAAATCAATTAGTATAGATATATATACCTACCTATATTGAAATTGTAGTCATCCTTTTGCGTAAGTGTGTATAAATTTATAGTAATAAAATCTTAGAACCAATCTTAATAATCTTAATAATATTTTTTCAGGTTTTCTGCGAGAAAATAGACTTTGCAAGAAGATCAATTTGCTTCTCGGAACTAGCCAAAATGAGGGCTGGTCTTAGCTCGTGCTGTCTGCTTGTACGGAAACCCTAAGTATTAGGTATGAAGTTATGTGTTTAGCTATGTAATGGCAATGCCAATGTGTTCAACCATAAAACCAATGCTTAATCATTTAGTTACAATTACTGTGTTACATATAACACACCCTTTTTGCGAATGTTTTGTGTCATCTTAAATGTTTAATTGAACCAAATATATAATAGCAGTAATATTTTATATAACTATATATTAGAAGTGTTTATTCTTAAACTCTTTTTAACTTATATGTACCTTAGAAACGTGTAATGAAATTCCAAACATGTATAGGATTCTTGATTTATATTGTCGCGTAAACATTAGTACAACATTATTTTGTATTAAGCACCACATTTTTATGGTGTTTTAAAAAAATGTATACTTACTTTAATATAAAGTAAGTACAGCCTGATTGATACAAATTATGTAAAGTCATTGTCACAATAATTTAATATAAGTTGTGAATAATGCGCCTAATGATCATGGTTGGAGTAGCTAAAGCTATTGTAGTTCATTGACCGTAAATATTGATGTTAATAAGGTATGTCCTCCCTTCCCTGGGACCACACCATTGGGATTTAAATAAATAAAAAATGATATCAAGTCATACTTAGAAGGAGAATTAGGTGAGGCTTCTGCTTATATCTTCCCTAAGACCATGAATACCTTTTTGATTGAATTGATGTTCAAAATAACGTACCTACACTATAAGTACGTTATTTAATCCCGGTATATTAGGCACGTCTATATCATTTCCACGTATCGAAAGTACAAAAAAAAAAATAGCTATACCTATTCCGATAACTGATGATAATAGATCACTCTTAGTTGCCCAATGAAAAAATATATTGTACCTACAAAAAACTTTGCATGATAATACGAATGAATTCAGCTATAATGAACTTATTATGCAAATTGTATGTCTTTGCTTTTTGTGTCGAACAGTTTTAATTAGTATCAATAATTAGTCTATTTTGTATTGACAATGAAAGTAGTTCTATTGTTTTTGTTGGAAAATTTGATTCGAAGGCATACAACGTATGTTAGTTGTAATGCGAAAGATGAAGACAAGACTACTACTGCTTAATTAAAATTAAATCCATTGGATTTTATAAAAATGGACTTGGATATAAAAATTGACAATATTAAACAATGTACGTGATTACAAATATGTTCTTAATATTAAATCGATAATATTACCAGGGTTTAAAGGACTAATACAGATTTGTATAATATATAATGACAATATCATAATTATGATGATGATTCCATATATTTTATTGCTAAATAAATGACTTTCAGCTTTTATACATTGAGATTGTATCTCCAAGTTATGATCGTTGTGACGTCATTAAACTGAAAATTTCTTGTAGGAATCATTTATCATGCACCAAAGTTTGTCTATAAGGCCCATGTTCATAAAAAAGTACTTAGTGTAACATTTGTACCATTTGTTCTCATTTAGTAGAAATAGTGTCATCATGGAAATTACAGTTATATTGACACAACACTGCCTTAAAGCCGAGATGAAAATATTTTATAATTTAAAAAAAACTAGTAATATAAAATAAAATGCCTTATTTTTGTGCCGGAAACGAGATTTCCATTTGAGAATATTGAAAACTTTAAATTTACCAATTTTAAAACAGACTATTTGTTTATTCCGGGTGTTCTCCAAAACGGCATAACCGTTTTGGTTGTAATTTTTATTCTACTATGAATAACATAGGCTACTTTCATTTATTTATTTATTTATTCTTTATTGCACACAGTAAAAAAACATAACATAAAGTTTATACAATATACAATGTAATTTTTAGATACTATCGGATTCGCGCATCAAATTTTATATTTTACTAGCTTCCTGGTGTCCGTCAAAATTGCGGGATCAAACCTGGAATCCAGATAATTTTGATACATACATATTCTACCTAATTTCTACTATTTGCTACCTTTGGTGAAATAATTGCTACCTTGATATTTCTAAAGTTATAAGCAAAATTATCTAGTCTCGCCATCTTGATATCAAAATAGCGGGACCAAACTAAACCATTCGCTGATATTAAGTAAATTTGATTTTAATATTTACTACCTACACATAATCTAATAATATAATACTTCAAAGTTACTGTTACAATAATTTTGAAGTTATGAAATATAAATTGTGGTCCCGCCATTTTGTCGATCTGAGTTTATTAAAAGAACAATTAGTCAATATATGTTTTAGTTAATATATGTTTTAATAGTTATACTATCGAATCTACTTTACCGCACAGTCATTGAAATTAATTTATGTCAAGTAGTTTGAATGGTTTAGTTTGGTCCCCCTATTTTGATATCAAGATGGCGAGACCAGATAATTTTGCTTATAACTTTACAAATATCAAGGTATAAATTATTTCACCAAAGGTAGCAAATAGTAGAAATTAGGTAGAATATGTAAGTATCAAAATTATCTGGATTCCAGGTTTGATCCCGCAATTTTGACGGACACGCTTCCTGCGCGCAGTTTTACCCGCGTAACTCCCGTTCCCGTGGAAACTTCATAATTAAATATAGCCTATATTAATCAGTGATAATGTAGCATTCAAATGGTGAAATAATTTTAAAAATCGGTCCAATACTCTTTGAGCCAATTCGTTACAACCATACTTCCATACAAATCTTTCCTCTTTATAATATTAGTATAGATAAACACTTGGTTATAATGAAAAAACCACCGGAATAGTACATAATATAATATGAATCTCATTTTATACAATATTTTATAAGCTGAGGTAAAATCGGTAATTAATAGAAATATTATACACGTTATTAGAAATATGAATCCTATTGGACAATGTGTATTTATATTTATTATAAAAATTGCATTAAAGTAACTACTTAATCAATAGCGTGACCGAAAGACTGGTACAAAACTGATTTTCACCTATGAAATCACAGAGATTTTTTTCTGTAACGCGTTCTAGATTACAGCCTACAATGTCATAATAGTTTACCGAGGTAAAAATAGATTTTTTTTTCATCTTTTATATCAATCATAGTTACTACCTTTGCTAGTCTTGCTAAACTCATGAACAATCCGACACATATGATAATATTATTCCAAATTGGAACGAAAGAAATCGGAAGTCTTACTCTTTTAAAAGCTTTAAGACTAAGTGTTTTTTTTTCTATATATTATATCTAAGGCTCTAAAATCAGAATATAACATTTTGCCTTAATAAATAATTCCTCCTTGTCAAAGCATACAGTCGGTGATAGTGTGATAACGCGTAAGTGACAATGACTAATAATATATAATAATATTTACCTTCATTATTTGTGTAGGGAAGAGCGAAATATTAAATTTCTACATTCGATCTTTAACTTTATTAGCATTGGTCACTTAAGCTTAATCACACTATCAACTACTACTACAACTTGCACCTATCAAGTAATTATTAGAACTCTTTTAAATGTTATATTCCAAACATGAGTTCCTAATATATTTTGTGCATTCCTCCTCCTAGATATAGAATGTTTTTGTTATTTTGTCGATTGAGTGTTCGTCACACAGTGTCTAATTATGTTTTCTCGTTTTAATTGTCTCACCTCATTCCTTTAGGATAATGTATTATTTAAGTTCGTGTTTTTAATTTATTAATATAAAATATGATGAAGCTATGGAAATAATATTTCACGTTTCCACTTTTATGATTACGGCCGATAAGCATTGAAAATATAATTTTGGATTCCTTTCTATTATACCCCTAGATAGACATTATTCTTGAATATGCTATGACGTACAATTGCCAGTTTTAACCAAAAAATCATATAAAGCGGGCTTAATTTTTATTTTGTCATTAATTCTATAATAATTATATGCCGCATATAAACGTAAAAAATATTTTTCGCAATTATAAAATTCTCTACGTACGTGTTTTAAAAGTTTTTCCAAAATATTAAGATTTATTACAATACGCACCTACTCTTTATACTAGTGTTAATTGAATGTAATTTGATGTTAGCATTTTGTCTTCCTGGTCGTTGTAATTAAATAAATCAAAGTATTAATTGTTGATATCCGCCACTTATTAAAGCATGCATGTTGTGTGTAGCACATCAAGAGTATTATGTATGTTTAGGCTTTTTTATTTTGTTGTGACAAAAATGAGATTTCGCTTCATAATAGGAAGCCAATCACGTTACGACACTACTATAACTTTCATAATAATGTGTCCGCTACTCAGCGTTTACTATGCATGAAAAATATGTTAATAATGTCAATATATTAATTTAATGTAGCTTCAATAATACAGTCACAATGACATAGGAAATGCGTTACTATAACCCTACAGTGCCCTCGTAGACCCGAACCCGAGTCAAGTCAACATTTTATTTATATGAATACTACAAGTATACAATGTATATCGATTTACTATGAATATTTACTTTTAAGTATCGATTAACGTTAATTAAGATTATTTATTAATATATTGTTGTTGTTTCATGTATTACGCTTTAAGTATTTATTTATTGATGTTTGTTATTATAATTATTATTACTTAAGCAATAGGATTGCGAAATACATAAATTAAAATAACCGGTGGTCATTTGTACTGTAAAAATTCTGAAGTCTATGGCTATTCTGTTAGATTAATGCCTCCTACGCTCGCGGAACCCAGCTCCCCTGTGATCCAGGTTGAATAGTGGAACAACAGATGCTCTAAGCTTTTAGGTTTTGGTTCGTCCAGAACTACTAAATGTATTGGATCCCGCAACCAATGTAATCAGAATGTATACAGGGGAGATGGGGTACATTGTATTACTAAGTAATGGAAATCCTATCGCGCAATCATTAGAGTAAGTAATATCAGTTCATGGTTGTTTATTACGCACAGCAATAATTTTAATTGTTATGTTGACGCGCTTTATTTATTTACTAAGAAACTTATACACATATCCTTGAATCTCAATGTAATAATATTAATTTTTAATGATTTATGAATTTACAGTATTTTAAGCACAACTATTACTACAATTATTGTACTTTTTCTTCACATTTTATTATACTTAATATTTAAAACGGTTTGAAATATTTTTATTGTACCGTCAACTGTGGCATCTTTACTTTCTTACAGCAACTTTACCTAAGCATACCTTACACTACAGACTATGGAATATTTTTTTATCTCTTGCAGTAAGTGCAAATGTTGACATATTGGTAGATTTAATAATAAATTGTGGTATCACAAAAAGTTTTTTAAGCTGGCAACTTCGTTAACTGTCAAGTAGTGTGACTTTTCATTTCATGTGGTCAATTGTGCTCGCTGCGACAACGATGAAAAATTTATGTTTATTACAGAAAATCGAAGTGCAAGTAAGTGACTTATATTGAATTGTATGGGGTATGTTCTTTTTTGGGTGTATTTCAATGATTCAATCTTATGAAACTCCTTTTTCCCGAGTTATGTGAGGAAGTAATGTTACTCAAGGTTAGGTCAAGTTACCTCGCCTGGCTCGGGGGCAACTTTACCTACTACTAGGGTTGTCAACTTTGCAATAAGCATTTCGATTAAGGTTTTTTTTTATGAGTGTTTTAAATTTGACAAATTATAATCGTTTTAGATGTGATAATAATACATTGATTACATGTTAGCTGTGCACAAATATAATTAGCGCGTTATAAATAACTGTAAAGTATTTATTGTGTTAATATTACAAACCATTACAGGTCTTTTGCCAAGATGCCTCCAAGAAAATGCACCACAAAAAAAAGAAACAGACGTTTGGGAGCGCGCAGTTACAAAATCTATTCTGAAGAAATGCTTTTATTAGCTGTTGACCTAGTAAAAACCTGCTAAGTTATCGCAAAAAAAAAATACTACTGACCAAATTTAGTGTGTTACGATTGGAAAATTGTTTGGACACAAGAATTGAAAACAATTTTTTATGACTAAATATTCATTTACGTTTATGTTTATTTATTTAATTAGAACATAATTTACCAAATAATACGCAGCAAATAGTTCTATTTCCATACCTTATTGCGTTAAAATTTTATGTGACTTTATGTATAGAAAGGTATTAAAAAAACACGCATTTTCTGACTAATTCTCTAACAATTTATTATATTTTTGCTATATTACGATAATTTGTTTAAATTTTATTATTTCGCCATGTAAGTAGGGTGTAATATTAATATAATATTCATTATATTAATATTACACCCTCGGATTTGTGGTAAGAAACTGTAAAAACTTTAAAAATGCATCGACGAAAATAATTATTTATAATAGCATAGTAAGGTCTGGTCTGGAGTACTGCAGTTCGGTATGGTCACCACACTACGAGGTTCATTCTAACAAGGTTGAGCGGGTACAAAAGCGTTTTGTTTATCATCTTGCTTACCAAAGCCAAAAGGCCAAACAACTCACATCCTACAATCGCCGCTTAGATTTTTATCACATGGGTAGTCTTGGGAAGCGAAGAGAATTCCTTGATCAACTATTCTTGTTTAAATTAGGTAATAGTGTGATTGACTGCCCACAACTGCTGACCAAATTACGGTTCAATGTACCTTTTAAACTACCGCGCAAGAATAGATTCCATCTTTTTACTCCTTCACGCTCACGCACCAAACTGGGTCTTAATTCTCCATTGACTAGGATACAAAAGGTTTACAACAGTATGTCTATTAATAAGGGCTGCGATTTGTTTATGCACACTCTTGTTAGATACAAAGCCGGATTAAAAAGAATTGTCTAAATTTATCATATATCCTTTATAATTCTCCAGTTTATTTCTATTGCATAGCTCTAAGATTATTGTGTGTTTACTGTTTATACATTCCAACATCAGCAAGTCTTTATACCCTAAAATTGTTATTGCTTACAATCTACAACTCTGTTCCTTATTTTGTTTCTGCTATGAACACTTGTCTAAGTAGCCGATGTAATAGATTTTAAAATGAATATTTATTGTTTTTGCGCCAACTGATAAGTACTATTTGATACCAACTTAGTTTTAAGTGATTAAGTATATGAAATTAGTTACGTGTTTCTTAAAAAAATATTTCAGTAACATAGTTTGCTAATATACCTTGTTAATTTTAATGCATGTCGTGGCAACTTGTAATTGAAACAGCACTATTGCTTGAGCCACTTATAACATTGTATGATCCTTTCCAGAGTGTATGTTTTGTAAGTTGCCCTATTAATAAATAAATAAATAAATAAATAAATTAGTCTCGTAATATTTTCTTCTATGTTTTTTTTTACGAGATATTAAGATCGGTTTCAATTCAAAAGTACAACTTTTCGCGGCCATACCCAACTGTTAAATGCTTGAGTTTATTTAGATTTTTGGTTTTATTATGTTGAGAAGTGATTTTAGTTTTTTTTTTTAAGTGTAGAAGCAAATTTTATTTTTTACCTTTCCTTAAGGAATTGATTTAAGTTTACCTTCCGTAGGTACCTAGTATTTTGATTGACCGCTAATACATAATAATATGTACGTACCTAATAAAAATAAAATATAAGACAATTGTTTCATTTTATGACGTGTCTAGTGAATTGACAACCCTGGCGACATTCACTTGTTTATAGGATAATCAAAGAAATCTCGGAGCAACTTTACCTAAGTATTGCTAGTGCTAAAATAAATAGTAAGAAGCTTCCATAATAGCAATTTCATTAATTTAGTTCAAGAAACAATGGTAACATTACGTCGCTAGGCCTCTTAACCCTTAACCACCTGCCAGCGGTCATGGTGACCGCAACGACTTTTTGAATTTGAATTTCGTCGAAATCCGTTATCGCGTGTTAGTGTGCGTCTGTGTACCTTTTCTGTTGGCGGTTTAGTGTCGCGTGTGCGCTCGGCAAGGATACACGTGCGCGCGTTTGGCTTGGGTGAATAAAAATATTTTGCTAGCGGTCATGGTGACCGCGTGCAGGTAGTTTATTGTTTTAGCGTAAAAATGGAGGTAAACAATGACAATATTGTGAGATGGTTAGAGGAGGAACTGTCGGAGGTGGAGGATACCCTTGATGAGAGTTGCAGTGATGTAGAACCTGAAGATTTGGAAGTTCCTGTGATTTTAGAAGACTGTGAATCTGATGACTGCCTGCAAGTGTCGTCTTCTGATGAACAAAGTGCCGATGGACAGCCTGAGGGTGGTCTTTCTACGCAGCGCTTTTCTGTGAGTAGGATGTCAGTTGTAGAATCTTCTTCAGAAGACGAAGTACCCTTGTCACAGCTCCAGACTAGAAGTCGAAACTATTTTGGAAATATCGTTTTCGGTGGTCTTGCGTCGTAGCTTACAAAATCAGGCACAGAGAACTGGAACTAGAATTTAAATTTATAAAACAGCTAGCAGAAGAACTGACTAGGCCACACATGAGACGTCGAGAAAAGAACGAGCACACTCCTCGTGACATCAAAACTTCTTCATCTTCAAACAATTCTTCAAACATCTTCTTCCATTCGCCGGATCTTGAAAATAGAAGACGAATTGCCTACTGTTTCTGGAGTTGATCATCTTGAAACACGCAAAACGTGTTCAACTTGCGATCCCAAGAAGAAACGAAAAACATTTCATCTGTGTTTTATTTGTAAAAAACCAATCTGTGTGGAATGTTCTAATAAAATGTGCAAAAATTGTCGTGAAAAATTGTAAAGCTTTACCCCCTGCAATTTTCTCGAAGTTTTGATTTTTTTAATACTTTATTTTGTTTTATGTCATTAGAATATTATTAGATTCTTTAAAGAAATACCAAATTTGAAATAATATTTTGTTCCTATGTTGATAGCTCTCAAAATGTAAGCATAATTATATTTTTAGTTGAAATGTGCCAGCAATTTAATTGTTCACATTTATGAGAAGAACATGTTTTGTTATTGTTTCTTTTTTCACTTAAATAAATAATTTTATATATATTAAAGACTATTATTAATTTATTCTTATAATAAAACCTTAACATCCTAAGAAAACTCATGTGTATCCGATGCGGTCACTGTGACCGCGCGCAGGTGGTTACGTAACTGATATAGGGGTCAGGTGGTTAAGGGTTAAATGCTTATTTCATATTAAACTGTAGACTAGGCAAAGTTGCCAAAAATGTGTCAATTTTACCTATCCCTTAATTATAGATATTATAACGATTCTATGCACAATTTAAATAAATTCGATCGTTTAATCTATAAAAACGCGTCTGCTTTACCCATTAAATCAACAAATATCAAAATAACTAGCTCTGTGTTGGAATATATTGCTAAAATGTCAAAAAATATGGTAATGTTGCCACAGTTGACGGTATTGATGTAGATATATAATAATGTTAAAAACAACTCACAGAGATTTTGTCACAGACATTTGTAATCAAGAATGTTGCCAGAAAAATAATATAAAATATATAAGCTTGAAATTTGTGATAAGTATAACAATTTGCTGTTTTATAATAGTAGGTACTATCAAGATATCAGAATAAAAATAAAAATATATCGAAGGATACAAGGCTAATTGAGCTAAGCGACACCATAAGCGATATTGAATTATATACCTTGTGGTGGGTTTATTAAAATATACAATTCAATATCAATATGATGTCGCTTAGCTCACAAAAATATTTATTGAGATACATTAGGACTTGAAATTCATAAGACGCCATTTGAACGTCACAGCAATTAAAGTAGCGTGCGTTTTTCGCAGTTATAATCTAGAAATATCTGTATTCCTAAAATGTCAGCCTTAGTGTTTTGGACTGATATTGGATAAAATTGTAAAAATAAAATCAATTATTTAATAATTCATTAACTATGTGATTTTGCTGGCAATGTTCTATAGTTGCATTGAAATCTTAAACATTGACATTAACTGAAATTATAATTAAATTAATTAATTTAACAATGTGAAATACTTTTTGGATTGAAAGACAACATGGACAAAATGGACTGATTTAAATTATCTACTGTTATATTTACTGATTTAAATGAAAACTATTATTATTGTACAATCTTCGTCTCTCTCGATTTATCTTTTGGAGCTGTTCTATGTCATTTAACTCAAAGCTTCTAACATTAAATAAAATAAAATAATTCATTCTACCGCCTCTTTTACTTCTTTGAATCTGTCATGCAATTCAAATGTAATTTACGACGTTCAATTGCATTAGCCATGACGATTGGAAGATTCGATTTAGAGCGGTTTCGCACTACGTCCGATCCGAACCCGTGAAAATATGGTCCGTAGTAGCCGTAAAACTATTTCTATGGTAATTTACGCAATAGATCCGATGTCCGTCATCTGATTTCTTTCCAAATTTCTAGACAAATATTTTCACGGGTTCGGATCGGGTTCGGATCGGATTCGGATCGGACGTAGTGCGAAACCGCTCTTAGTCCGTCAGTCAGATTAAGTTTTGGTAATCTAACTGACGAACGTCTAGTTGTCATGCAGCACTAATGTACTATGAAGTTGTGCAAACATTATGCTCATCACTTGGTTCGTAACTTATTATTTCTACATTATTAAAAGGAAACATTCCAATATCTTGAATAAATAAAAAAGAAAATCATTCATGAAGAAACGTAAGAAGCTATTAACTTTTCGTTTTTTTTTCTTCATAAATGTCACCATATTTTTTATGGCCAATACGTGGCAGGATACGTGAGTATAACTATGAAAATTTATATTTACAAGTTTTACGAATACGATAATTCAATTGATAAATGTACATGATAAAATGAGGTCTGGTGTATTGCTATAATGCTATTAAAAATGTAAGTATATGTCATAGGAAAATAATACAAATCGTACGTTGATCACCACTCATATTGTTAAATTTAGTTGCCAGTTTCAGTGAACGCGCATAATTATTATATTGTTTACTTAATTGTTATGACACTTGTCCTAACCTAACCAAATGAGAATGCTATTGTTGTAACAAAACAAAAAAAAATTATTCCGGTTGAGCCTCATTGGTATAGGTTTAGGTTATTTTTTTTAACCACCCGAAACCTATTAATTTTATTAACTAACTAGAAAGTTGATCAACTAACGATTCTTATTTTTTCCGGTGATTTTATTACCAAGAATTAAATATCATTTTGCTGAGTATTAGCAACCATTGCAATATGACAGTTATACACCTTGATGATCTTTACATAACAGAAGCTCTTGTTTCTCTAGGCCAAGGATATGTCCAAATATATTTAAATCCAAGAACAGCTTTGAATTAAGTTATTGAGTTTACGTGTATGTAACTTTATGTCAGGTTTTTTCTAACTAGGCTTTTGATTGTATTCGAAATTGATATTTATATAAATGTCTATATGCGTTACAATGTTTTACCTGAAATGTGTATAAGTGTTGCATGTTAGAAGGAATATAAACAGTTCCACAAGCACCTGTGTATTTTTTTTCTTATAATTAATAAAATTGAAGTTTTAATTCCTAATATCAACATACCGGTTTTTTGTGTGTCAACAGGGCAAGTAACTTATTATCTGTCTAGATACCCTTTGACTGACATATCACTGGTACCTAGAGTTTTGTTGTTATTCTAGAAAAATAATTGTGAGTTCACAACTACTATTTAACTAATTCTCGCCGGCGATGACCGCGAGACCCATAAGGGTGCCCTAAGTTGTGTGTCACTTAGATATAGTGTGACTACTTGCAATTTGGATGCGGTTTTAATTTCTTCTTATAATAAAAATAATGTGAATTGGTTTATCGAAATAAATATCACAGGACCGACGGACGGACAATGTAGTCTGTATATTTGAATGATTTGCCGATTAGGTAACTTACAGTACCTACCTTACCTAGTCGGATAGTTTAAAGAGTAAGAATTATCTGTTAGTTATAGTTTTTTATTAATTTATCTTATTACATTGTAATTCTGACAAGCTTTCATTATATGTAATACAAGTGATGAATAAAATTAAGTATTTAATTTATTTCTAATATTGTTATTGCGCGTTTTTTTTCACTCTGGAAAGCTATTCCGTGATGTAGGAAATTTAATTTTATTAAATTATTTCAATTTAATTAGGAAAATAAAAAGATTACAAGTGTTCCTGCTCACCAAGGCTTCGGACGCTGTACTGTACGGGATCAGCCCGTTTACATCCACTGCTAAACATGGGCCACTTGTTAACGAAATTAAATAACCCAGGGTCTTTGGGGGTTATTGCCATAATCCGCACGTTTGGCAGGCAGATTAGTGATTGCTGTTAGATGGTGAGTATCCTTGAGCTGATAGATGCTGCTGCAAATCCATTTGCTGTATGTCCCTTAGTCATCTCTTACAACACCCATGGGTAGATATGGCATGTGTTTTATTCTCAGCCGGACACCACATATCTAAGCCGGAACCTCATCATCATCATCATTTCAGCCGTAGAACGTCCACTGCTGGTCATAGGCCTCCCTCATCGATCTTCCTCATCAGAACTATAAATATTTCAAAAGTTAAGGGGGGGGTTCTAATTTTAAGTTTGTATTAGGTTATCTCGAGACTGGCGGGTTTGATCTACATAGTTCCAAGGCAGTTTTAGTTGCTTTTCAAGAGACCTTTCTAACGATATCCAACACGATGGAGATAGTAGATTTTTTTTAAATTCACTTTTCGGTGTATAATATGGCGGCTGTTTTTTTATTTTCCATAATTTTAAAAACCAAGTTTTGGATCTTTAATTTACATCTCTCCCCCTATTTTCGTGACAATCGGTGCAGTAACGGCGAAGTACGAGCCCGGATAGGCGGACGGACATGACGAAACGTAGGGTTCCTTTTGGACTACAGAACCCTAAAAACACAGAACCAATTGGATTTTAATTTGACACATACCTAGTTATCTGTTAGTTAGGTAATAAAAAGTTGTAACTAATTTATGCAATAAACGTTTCGGTGCCCTCGTTAACCCTTCACGCCCGTGAATTGTAAAATAGAGCAGACAGTTGCATAAAACACCCAAAAAATGTATATCATCATTCCGCAAACCTCAGCAACCGCCCTTTGTTGGGCAGGTTGTTTAGTGTGCCCCGGACAACAAAAAAATAAAAAACCTAAGCCTCAAGGCTTTTGCTACTTGTTACACGGCTTAAAACTAGTAAACCGTGAAGAGATGAGCTATAATGACTATAATTATTAACATTTTATCAATAGTTGTATTCTTTCAGGTTACTCAGATGAGCTGATGCTGGAAGGCACAAGTTTTAAAGGTAGGTTAGTTGCACAAAATGTTACAAAACAGGAAAATTATGAATAAGGTTTTTAATTAAAAACCAGAAATAAAATAATAATTTTATCATACAGATACCTATGTAGTTAGTGTGTTAAATTGCCAAAAAACAAACAATTAGGTATCTAACCGTTCTAGCTACTACTTACTATATTGGTAATAATTATTAAATAGAATGATGAACCGCCGAATCATCACTAATGCACTTAAGTAAGTACCAAGTAGCTAACTAATGTTTGTTTACATACGTAAACAAACATTACTTGGGTTAGGTTAGGTAACTCATTCGCGAATGCTGTATATACATACAGCATTAGCGAATGAGTTAAATTAACCACAAAATATTTAGATAGTTATGTTAAACTTGATTCTACTATTATCGAAGTATTAGTTAGTTATATTAAAATATTTTTCAATGTTTATTACCTACTCTTATACTATATCACATGATAAAACTGACAACAAACAAAAAAAGTCATGATATGATTAGGCATGTGGATGCGGCAAAATCGCATGGCAAAATGTCTTCGTCTCTTGGATAGAAATTACAGCATCGAACATGACCCAGCACAGCGGGGGTACTTCCGAATGCAGTTTCGGTATCGGTCGTAGTTTCGGCAGGTTTGCCTCCGATTGGCCGGATTGCTCATGCGTACCCGGCCCCCGCCAACGGCGGATCGAAGGAGTGTCCGAGAGGTTTTAGTGGTGTAGGGTCCACTCCTCGTGGTATGAGTTTAGCATACCACGCTATGGAGAGGGCGAGTCCCACATATCCCACCGCCAGCGCGCGAATACAATGCGTCAACGCATTTCCCATCGGACAACAAAAAGAAAAGGTTTGCCGCCGAGACCGAAACTAAACCGAAACTCGTTTTTTAGGCGAACCTTGACTGAAACCGAAACCGAACTTTCGGTCGGACACTAGTCTTTTTGCGTAGGTACTTTCCGCTTAAGTAGTTGTGTCGATTTTACCACTTTTTTATATTATCAGTTAAGAGATTACCAGTGCGTTTCTTATAGGCTGCTAGTCCTAAGGCATCTTTTAAAATGCTCGACATGGTTCTAGAGGCTATCTTCATCTTCCGAAATAAAATCTTTTGATTTCGGACAGGATTTCTTCAAATTCTTTCCCTTACTGCTTTGATCGTCTTTTTTGTACGAACACTACGTGGACGGCGAGATCTTTTTCTGTTACAAACAGAGAAGGTAAGGTAAGGTATTGCCTATCAATAGCCCGGTACACAAATAATGGAGAGTTTTAAAAATGGTATTTGGCTCCATACCTACTTTTTGTAATGCAATCACATAGATTCGGTTCTCCTCTTAATATGACAAATTATTTGCCAATGTAATGGCGCGAAAATAAAAAAATCAATGAACAATTAGTCCATTGAAATGTTACATTTTTTAGAGGACGCAATTTTATTTTTGGGACATGTGTGGGGTGCGATTTGGGGGGTCAATAGAAGCTTAACTCCAAGTTTGTGGGGTTGCCGCCCTTTTCCCCCGGCCGCCATCTTGGGAATAGGGGTGCAAACGATATCTCGGAAACTATGCGTCCTACAAAAAAATCGGTGAGAGGAAGAAATATAAAGTTTTGCAAGCTTCTATTAATTCATATTTGACATAAAATGTAACACCTCTGTTTTTCTAATAGTAACAAATTACAACTTTGTCGTTTTAAACTAGACTTACTAATGAAAACCGCAATAAATAAGAAACTTAATGCATCTTTGGTTTTCCAAAAAACATATTCATTGGTTACTTATTGCGGTTATGACTAGTAAACATTCTTTCCAAATAGTAATAATACTTAATATTATAGTATTTATCAGTTTATTTGCGGGAATAAATGCGGGGCAAACATTTAATATCACGTTATATTCTCTACATTGTTACATGAGACCATCAGCAGTGTCTATGTTAATTGTCAACATATATTTTGCCCCTACCTTTAATATTAAACTTTTAGGTAGTCCATATGTTTGTTGAGTTGACAACCTTTTTTGTTGTTGTCTGGGGGGAAATGCATTGACGCATTCCCACCGCCGCTGCAGCGTATTCGCGCGCTGGCGGTGGGATATGTGGGACTCGCCCTCTCCATAGCGTGGTATGCTAAAGTCATACCACGAGGAGAGGACCCTACACCACTAAAACCTCCCGGACACTCCTTCGATCCGCCGTTGGCGGGAGTCGGGTACGCATGTCAACCTAGAAACAGTTTCTAAGGCTTTCTCCTTCACAGTGACATTTGGTTGTCCTTAGACAGAATCGATTGCTAATGACAAAGCACCTTCACTAGCCATAGTCGAGAGATCTCGACTGTTATGGTCGTCTACTTCTCGGTTGCTAGCGTACAAATTGACAGCGCCTCGAGCATCATCTGGTAATGTAGAATGACTAAAACAACGACTTCTAAACAGTTCTATGTCGTCACTCGTCATGGTTCCACTTGCTAAATTATTTAAAGCCGTAGCAAAGGCAACATCGTCTCTCTGTCGCATTATTTGGTTTAACTCAGTAAGTAGAAATAGATCCCGAATTCCCGAAATTTCTGCAAGAGGATTTCGTGAATTAGGTTGTAACACACAATTATCACCAACTGGTGGTAATTGTCTTAAGTCACCTACAAATATAACTGATATTCCAGCAAATAAAACTGATGTATGAAAAATTTGCTGTAACCTGGGGTTGTTGTTGGGTTTATTTGGTAAAAAGTTCTAGACCCAAGCATTGAAATTTCGTCAATAATTATTAATCGCAATTTTTATAATTTTGTTGCAAGCAATACTTCCTGCTTGTAAAATTCGTAAACCTAGTGCACTGTGAACAGTTTGGCCAGCTCCACCGCCCACAAACAGATAGTAGGAGAAAACGAATTAGATATTTTGTCAGTAACGTGAAACAATATGTCACTTTGGTCAGAATTAAGTTTTCTTGTTAAAGTTAATACCTCATCTTCAGTTAATTGTGGAGGTAAAGCTATATAGTTGCAACTGTCACCGCAAAGCTGTGGTCCTGGTATCATGTCTTCAGCGACGTCTCCTACCTGGGTCTCAAATTCAAAGTCATTAAAAGGATTTTCATTAAGTCCCCTTCCGATAATTTCTTCTTCACATTCTTCAATAAGCTCTGTACTTCTTATAGCTAACAATAAAGTTTCGAATTGCTCTGGTCCTCCTAATTTATTAAATTGAACGCTCTCAAGTTTAATTTTTTCCATCATTTCTATAAATTTGTCCGTTATGTTTAGGTCTGGATTAGTTAATTCTTCTTCTTCGTCTCGCCATGGAATATACAGCATAAGCTGCTCTCTATAAAATTATCTGGATCGTCTCAAAAACTGAAACGTCTGAAACGAATTATCCTCGGTCTTGCTTTTCGTCGTATAAATCCTAGATTGTCTAGTACTGGCCACCAGTTACCAATAATTTCATCTGTTTGGTTTTGAGAACAGTTACTATCTGGGATTTTATTTGGTTGTGTTACTGATATACGTGGGCGACGTTTCGAATAAACAAAATAGGCTGCAAAATAAGCTAAACTAATGTCTTGGTCGTTTAGCATAGTAATCGATGAAACTATTTTGGAAAATGTCAGATGAATCTTCATCCATGTTTCTAATTTCTTGCATACTCTTTAAAATATGTACTCTTTCTTGGGGCAAACTAGTGTTCAAATATATTTCTGCTTCACTAGCTTGTGAGAATGGAAAACCTGACATACAATATATCGCCCCCTGCGCAGAAATTTCACTGGCGTTCAGGAATACATTTGAAATACTACATAGAGGCTCCTTGACACTACTCTTTCCTTTCTTAGCCTCTTCTATAGCATCTCGAAGCAAACGTGACATTCCTTTATCAGCTTTATTTATATAATCTACTATGAATATCCATGTTTGCCTGATGTAACTCTAAGATTTTTTTGGAGAATGAATTAATGAAAACATCTTTTGGAGATCGCTTCAAAAATACTTTCGGCCTTTTCAAAGTACTTCTAATAGCTAAAATGTAATCATCATATGTACCATTACAAACGTCTAAAAACTCTTCAAATGTTTTTATTTCTTCTGGCAAACTTTGTAGAATTAATTGTATATTCTTAGCTAAATCTTTGACTCTTTTATAACAAGCGTCCTCTTTTTGGAGTTCCACTAATACTGTGGCACAATCCATAGGAAAAAATGGAATATCGAAGCGACATGGTCTATCAAGTTATGGTCTGCATGTGTGGGTGTGTTTGTGTGTCTGAAAGCGAAGAAGGTCACCTGTAATCTCGTTACTATCACAGGATTCAATTTCGTCCACAAATTTAACTACATATTTGTATCTAAATCTCCTGGTACAAAAATCGGTGCTTCTTCAAGCTATAACATTATGTGACCATGGGGCGAACCTCTGTGCTGAAATTCAATTCTATAATAAAAATGGCTAATTCTGTTTTTACCAAAAGGACCTTCAGGACAAGACCAGGTTTTTCGAATTTCTCTTAGTTTGGTTTCAAAATATGAAGCACATATAAACGGATCAGATTAAATTAAGCGCGCCTTCGTTTCATATGTAAGTCTTTCAGCATCGGATTTATTTATTTTTTCACCATCGATAATTTCTTTCAGTATTATCAAAAGTTCAGTCCACTGGGCCTCCGCAGCAGACAGAGTCACAAAGAATTCGTTCTTTGTGACTCTGTCTGCTGCGGAGGCCCAGTCAGGCACTCTGAATTGCCTTATCACTCCCAAGAATTTCTTTTTCTCTGCCTCCCAATGAGATGGGGAATTTTTACACCCCGAAGAACACGATATCCGTCGTCATGTTGTACTAAAGTATCTATATAATTAGCATCCAAAACATTACACACCAGAACAGGTGCCCCTTTGACGGTTTTTTTCTCAGGTGGATATGCTATTCTTTACTGTAATCATCTGTTGTTTTCTTAAAGCAGTAAACAGGTAGTCAGGTCACTTTGCTTCGTTGAATAGAATTATTATTTTCCTTTTCCGTTAGCTTCTTCCGTTTATTTCTCCTTATAGAATTGATAGCCATTTTATTTCTCTGTTTTTCTCTTTCGGCGACCTCATTATTAGATCTCGAAATCCTTTTCCTATTGAATTTTTTTCTTTAATCTCTTTTACATCCAGTTTAACTATTTCACTTGTTTCCTCTGCAACATTATTTTCATTATTTTTACATATTGCTACAGCATTTTTTTTCGTACTTCGCTGTCGTTGCTTCTTCTCATTTTTCTTTTTATTTTGCGTTTCTAATTTGAAAGCTATGTTATCAAAAAGATTTACGGGCGGACTTCAAGGAAGAGATCTAGCTGTAGATGGAAAAGGCAAAAAATCGTTGCTCAAAATCATACAGCGGAAATGAGCTCTCATCATTTCTGGTACATAATTGTGTAGAGAGGGATTCATTTTAAGCGCTAAAGAAGTGGCAAAATCTATTGCACAAAGCCCGCAATCTATTGCATTGGGTTGACGTTGCACGCTAGGAAATTGAATATGAAATTCTGCTAGGTATGGAAACAATACATGAATATATGTTTTTGAGTTGGTTTTAAACATTTATAAAGACTATCGTACACGCGTAATATACCATTGATATAATAAATACAAGACCAGTGTCCTATTGAACCCACATCCCCATAACAAAATAATTTTGAGATGGGACTCATTTGGCGGCACAGGCTCAATGAGTTCCGGGAACCCGAACAGACTCACTTTCCGCGGACGGAAAGATGTACGACGAGACAATTTTTCATGAAATTCTCGCACGACGTCATCTTCCAGAACGTTATTTGGGTTTAATACATAGGAGAAAGTATCATCAGCCAAGGAATTCATACTTAAAATAACACTTAAGTTTTATTCTAATATGAGTAGGTATTATCGAAGTAGGTATATTATGTATTTAGATGTGAGGAAATCAACAGAAAATCTCAAAACTTCTATTAGGTTGACGTTTTATAGTAAGTATATACCTATTTCTAGGCAGTTAATGAGTTTAATAGAATAATTTCGATGCAATTGAAATTAATTTTATCCAACAAAAAAGTATCTAATCGTAAACGTATTTCAATGAGAGGAAATGAACAGGAAATATCAAAACTTTTATTAAGTTGATGTTTTATAGTAAGTATTTACCTATTTCTACGCAGTAAAAGAATAATTTCGATGTAATTGAAATTAATTTTATCGAACGAAAACAGTATCAAATCGTAAACGTACAATATTAAGCATTTGCAAATGTGATCGGGAACCTGCCCCCCGCGCGCTCCGCACGCGCTACCAATCGAGCCGCGCCCACCGCGAATTATTGCGACTATAAAAACCTGTCTTGTTGTTAATAAAGCGTTATAAACACCACAATATAAATACATGTATATACAAGGTGTAACGGAAAGGGTATATACATAGAAAGAGCAAGGTTTTTTTGGATGATAACAAACGATATGGCAAGGGTTATTTAATCCTATATCTAAAAGTCCGGAAGTAATGATTTAAAAAAATTCATATCAAGATATCAGAAACCAAATTTTTCAAATTGAAATAAATACATCACTAGCACTCAATCAGCTGATCGATGTCAACGAACTATACCGAAACTACTATAACGAACCTCTTACTCCTGGTATTTCTGAATAAAGGTTTACCCATTTTATTTTTTGTTTTCAAAATAAAAAAATCTTGGAGTATTTTATATTGAGTTGAAACCCTTGCCATATCTTTTGTTATGATCCAAAAAAGCTTTCTATGTATATACCCTTTCCGTTACACCTTGTATATATATTATTATATATATATATATATATAAATATATAGGGTAAGTTTGCCTGTTCGCGTCCATCGCCCAATTCACGTCCATTTTACGGATCTCCCTTTAAAAATCCTCAAAAATAAGTAAACTAACGCAATAATCAAACGAAAAGTCATTACCGCTAATCCCTAAATGCATAAAAGGCACGCACATATGGACAAAAGGTTCGTGCGATAAACCAATCCCGTTTAGATAAATAAAAAGTCTCGGTTGTTCAACAAGGTAGCACGAAAGCGCGGGATTTTTTGAAAAAAAAATAGTGTGCAGCGGCCCATTCGACGGTAAGTTTTTTATTGTTTTATGTAAATTTTAGGATACATAGCTAATTTTAGACTTTTAAAATAAAAAAAAGAATAATATTAATATGATTATGTTTTTTTTATATTTAACGCTTAAAATAAGGTGGGCGCGAATTACTACATCGAATTTACAAAACTTCCACTGTGCGACCGCAATGGACGCAAACTGTACATACAGGGGATAATGATAAACTAAATTGCGTCCACTATTTTCGATAGATACAAACGACTAGCTTGTAAAAATAACTTAAAATGAAAGGCGATAAAACCATGTTGAAGAATTATAAACCCATCACATTGCTGAGCCATGTTTATAAGCTTTTCTCGAGAGTCGTCACAAATCGTCTCGAACACAGGCTCGATGACTTCCAGCTTCCCGAACAAGCCGGCTTCCGAAAAGGCTTTAGTACCATAGATCACATACATACGCTGCGGCAGATTATACAGAAGACCAAGGAGTATAATCAGCCCCTATGCTTGGTGTTTGTGGACTATGAGAAAGCCTTTGATTCGGTCGAAATTTGGGCGGTTCTAAGGTCTCTTGAGCGGTGTCGTATCGACTATCGCTACATTGAAGTTCTGAAGCGCTTGTACAAAAATGCCACAATTTCAGTCCGAGTACAGGGCCAATGTACGAAGGCAATCCCGTTACGAAGAGGCGTAAGACAGGGAGATGTTATATCTCCCATACTTTCTACGGCTGCTCTGGAGGACGCTTTCAAGCTCCTGGTATGGCAAGGACACGGCATCAACATAAATGGCGAGCACATCACTCACCTTCGATTTGCCGACGACATAGTCATTATGGCAGAATCGCTGGAGGACCTTGGACAGATGCTCAATGACTTCGATGGAGTTTCCTTACAAGTTGGGCTTAGAATGAACATGGGCAAGACGACAGTCATGCATAACGCCCATTTAGTGCCCAACTCTATAGCCGTAGGGAACTCCATTCTCGAAGTTGTGACTGACTACGTATACCTAGGTCAAACGACCCAACTAGGTAGGACCAACTTAGAGAAAGAGGTCAATCGTCGAATCCGACTTGGCTGGGTACCGTTTGAGAAGCTTCGGGAAATCTTCTCGTCCAAAATACCTCAGTGCCTGAAGACAAAAGTCTTCAATCAATGTGTGTTACCAGTGATGACATATGGATCTGAGATGGTCTCTTACTGTGTGCCTCATAAGAAAACTTAGTCACTCAGCGAGCTATGGAAAGAGCTATGCGAAATGACCCTATATATATGTATGTCCGCTTTACGGCAAATGTTGATCAGGTCTCTCTTGAGAGGCTAATTTTACGTTGTCCGAAGAAAAAAAGTACCCGTAGTATTTAAATTAGATACCTACCAAAATATATTTTTTATGCCACTATAATGTATGATCTCACTGAGGCACGATAGTTTTGGTGTCTAATTTGGTACTAAATAGTAGAAAAAAAATCCAAAAGGCCGAAATATTGATAGCCCTGGCGCGTCCTTTGCACATTTCGCAAACAACATACCAACAAAACCCTTACTTATGAACGTCAACAAAATAAACAATGCGGTCTAATCGCTTCCAGATTTGTTGTTGCTATATTTTAAAAAATACGCCATGAGTATTTATGATAGTTTTATTAAGAATTATAATATAACGTGCTAAATCTGAACCCTACTATTTTATATCTCGCAAGAAGGTTGTTTCTTTGTTAAAAATGTATTTATTGATTCGTTACAGTTAACTCAATTTGAGCGTTTCCTAGGAATATTCAGATATCTACGCTCCATATGATCTGATGCCGAAGGCTAAGATCGGTCGGACAACAATGCTTAACAAAGTGTGAACTGAACGGGGTTCGTATTTCACTGAAGTTAGATTTCGTTTGTATGAGACCTGTACTGCCTTTATATATTTTGTTTATTTTTAGTACCGTAAGAAGTTTTGGGTTATTAGTTTATACGCATCTAATACGAATCCTTACTCTAATCTATCTAAATATATAAAAATGAATCCTGTTTCTCTTGGTCATGGTATCACGCGTGAACGGCTGCAGCGATTTCGATATTTTTTTGTTGTGTTTGTTATTTTCAGGACAACGTTCTTAGGAACGAAGAAAATAAGACAATTGCGCGGAAAATTAGAAAATAATTTATATTGTAACCTAAGCGCTTTGACTATATAAACTTTTTTAATGTAGGTGCCTAACCTTATGGCGTTGGACATAAAAAATTTTTTAGTACCTACGTACTTATAGCGTCCTTTTAGGTTTGCATCTTATAAATTCACTATCTCATCTACTTATTGGATTCTTGCCAATCCCTGAATAGACTGATTCTCTAGTGGTCAATTGACAACGTTTCACCAAATATGCTCATGAATACATAATCTGGTGAAATAGTTCTAGCATGTAGCAGCAGGCGTTGTATTTGTTAGCCTTTATCGTTTATCGATATTCGTCGAAGTTGGGCTAATACATCTGTAAACATATCTAACCAATTTGCAATACAAGGTTCAATTAATATTGTTAGACATATCTATATACACAAGTTTGCCGCATTGACAACTAAGCGGCAACAGCTTTGTGCCTTCTCAAAGGTATATATATAGAATCAGATATAATATACAAATAAATGCAGTCCGAACATAGCTCCCTAAATATTTTCTCATATTGGGGAATACCTACTGTTATTATAGGTACGCTACTGAGTATATAGTATTGAATTGTGGCCCTCAGTGCGTGTGTTCCGTGTTTGTTTTGGCAATTTATTAGCCTACGTATTCTTACGTTTTAGCTATGGCGACTATCAGTGTATCAGCGCGGTGGCTTTTTTTCAAGCAGCACCTCTCTGAGCTTCTATTTCCAGATTTACCCTTTAAGGGAAAAGGGTTTGTGGTCCTTGGTGGAAACGTAACCGTGACAATGAAGTGGAATGCTGATCAAAAAGACCCAGCTTTGTCCTCTCGGCCACAATTAGAATATATATTTAATTATTTAATTGCACCGGCCTCGAAGGCTCCCCTGTTTGACCCTAGTTTTGTCCTCATCCTTACCCTACCTTACTCTTTCCCTATTTATCCCATCCTTAAGTGTAGTGTGGATGCTGACAGCATTGGTCCGAGAAGTATGTGGCCATAAAAGCTGACGATTTCTATGACATCGTATGTATGGTTACCAATACGTCTTACGGTACTATAAATAAACAAAATATATAATTATACATATAAACCTTCCTCTTTATCTATTAAACCTTTCCCTTTATCTATTAAAAAAACCGCATCAAAATCCGTTGCGTAGTTTTAAAGATTTAAGCATACAGAGAAAGCGACTTTGTTTTATACTATGTAGTGATACCTAATAACGAATACAAAATTATTGTTTTGACTATTTGCAAGTGCATGTAATAGGTTTACGTAAATAAAAATGATATTTATTTATTATTTTATTTTAGATTGTTTAGTGTTCACCAATTGCATCGCCATGCATTTTCGAACACATCGTCAGGCAAATACAAATGTATTATTCTTTGACGTAGCTAAAGCGTTTGACAAAGTCTGACACAAAGACTCAATAAATTATCAACTCAAAGTGACCGTTTCGTGCATATCATACGAGATTAACTCGTGAGAAAAATCTTTTAGTATCGTGTAGATCAATCCCCTGCCAGGAAGGTGGTACCTTCTTGTATGTTTTAATATTTCTAAGAGTAAGTAATACCTAGGTATTAAGTGTAAATTGCTTTTTAGGGTTCCGTACCCGAAGGGTTTAAAAGAAGGGACCCTAAGACTTCGCTGCCTGTCTGTCTGTCTGACACCAGGTAGGTCTGTAGGTATCTCAGGAACCGCGACATTTGAAATTTTCACAAATGATGATTTCTGGTGCCGCTATAACAAAAAAATCAGAAAAAAAATGCCTAGGCCTGTGCCGTAAGTACCTACTTGGCCCGTTTCTTTAATTTCTTAAAGCTTCACGACGATGTTCGGCGATCATCTGAATATTTCTTTGGGAAAAGTACGTTATCTTTGACCGAAAGCTAAACTTACATTATGTGGTATCTATGAAGCAAATATATATTGAGTTGACATACATACGGGTTTCCTATGATAGACTGAGCTTAATTGAGTAAAACGTGCTGGTTCACTCCAGTGAATAAAATGGTAGACATGTATCTTGTGCGAGCACGTATATCGGTAGGTTATGGTGCAAGATTTTCTGAACTGGATTCAATTGATCAGTTTCGATTTTAGTTGAGACCTATAGCTCGGGTATAGGGTTTACCCGCCTAGTTCCCGTTCCCGTTGGTATTTCATTATTCAATATAGCCTATGTTACTCTTAGATAACGAAGCTCTCACACGGTGAAAGGTTTTTTTTAATCGGTTCCATAGTTCCGGAGCCTATTCAATGCAAACAATCAAATCTTTCCTCTCTCTAATATTAGTATGGACTGTATATCGCTGCCTAGCATTGCTAACGCTGTGGTGTCTACAGTACACTAAAAGTTGTATGTGAAAGAATACAAAAAGTACGTCCGTCACGTTGCAGTGTAAAATAGTGGATTTCCACTTATTTCTTCCGCATTCTTCGTATTGTGTGTGGTTTATAAACAACTGCAAATAAAGTACTGAATGTTTTTGATTTTTTTCTCCCTCGCTCACGGTCCGCGAACACTCACAATAGCTGGTTGTTTACAAAGACTGTAATGAATTTAATCATTATGTATGCAGGATTTTCGGAAGTGGCTTATAGTGTCCCTTCTACCATTAACAACTTTATTACGAAATATAAACGTAATAAGTACCTACACATTAATATTATTATGTTAACTTTTTATTGTAGCGCACAGTGTGAAATTTTGCCTTACTTGCGGTCATCCATGTTTTATGAGGTCAATTGTTAGGTATTACTATGATGTCAAACATTGGGGATGTAACAAGTAGTCGTTTTTGCTTAGTTTTGTAAAAAAATCATAAATTAGTAAATATCTCTCAAAATACTGCAGCTATCATTATTTGTTTTTGCATAGAGCTGGACGTTATTGTTCTAGGTCGGCCTGATTACAACATTTTGACTTTATGTTATAATTTTACAAAATATTCTGAAAAAAAAGTTTTAATACAATCAAAATATTATTTTTTTAGAAAACTAAGCAAAAACGACTACTAGTTGCTTCCCCAATGTTTGACATCATAGTAATAACTAACAATTGAGCTCATAAAACATGGATGACCGCAAGTAAGGCAAAATTTCACACTGTTTAGCGGTTCAACTGTATCGGGTGAAAAAAGTGATGAGATTTCTATTAATGGAGGTTATAATATTATACTCCGGAGGCACGAAATAAAATATGTACAGTACGGCACGGTAACTAACTATAGATAGTTAGTCAGTTCTTGATAGAAAGATTTGAATGTTTGAGAGAACACACAAAGTCATTCTATCTCCCGTTTTTAAACTTATTGTACCTTTATACAGGGTTATTTGTAAAACACCGGTAACCTCTCAGGACTATATTACTAACATCATAAACAACAACTTTGGTTCTACGACTTTTTACAAAACATAATACATTTACCAAAAACAAACCTTCAATATTTCGTTGTCCTATCTAACACATTTCAACTCTGTATTCCCCGCTCCCCTCGCTATTGTCGGTACTATCGCTTTCTTTTGCTTCGCATAGACTTCGTAACATTTAGAGCGTTGAATTTAAATATTTTTATTTTTGTGTGTAAATCTGATGAATTAAAATATGATGAATTTTTAAAAGTCATAGAACAAAAGTTGTTGATTATGATGTTAGTAACGTAGTCCTGAGAGGATACCGGTGTTTTACAAATAACCCTGTATAGTGCTCTCGAACGTTTTTAGCCTAGCTGGCCAATCAATAAGGAGATTAGTCATCTGCTCACGATTGGTTATTGTGCACAAGTGTAAGTGCAAATACAGATACACTCTATTTCTTTATCACCGGGTTTGGCGGTGGTGCATTTCTACTGATACGACCGGCGAGAGATAAGGCGGAAGACCTAGGCTTTTTTTTTATTAAGGGTATATCGTCTATCACTTGAAGACTACCACTACAATTCCACAGTGTAATACCACCATTTTTTGCGGTATCCGGTGAAATTATGACGACAAGTATAGACCCATACGTCACTCAAGTTCCCTCAGCGTGACGCTTTCAAGCATTAATGAGGTGGTTGACTCAAAAGCGTGGCCCTGCGCTTGTCACTCCGATACCTACCTAATGAATCAAACTCACCTCGTTACAGTGTCACAAAAATAATTTAGTCCCTTTGGAAATTACGTAAAGCCGTCATATTTGGTATACAATGCGCCTATGTCTGTAAAAAATATGTTAGGGTCCTGTTTTATTAAATCCAAACTGTACAGAAATTCAGGTTTTCATATTTTCCCTAGATTTTCCTTGTCACTTCGTTCAATATTCATGGATATACATCTATATTTAATACCGAATACTAGCTATTAGAGATACTTACTCTATATCTTTAAACACCGTAATTTTTTTGTTCTTGCCCGTAGCTTCTATAGGATATAGATTTATATTTAAAAAAGTAAGAGCACATTTCACGACGCGTTTTACGCCCGCGGCGCGAGTTATTGTTAGCGGGGCCCGCGGCACCGGCGGGCAACTTGTAATATTATAAATGCGAAAGTAGCTCTGTCTGTCTGTATTTCACTCCAAAACTCCTTAACAGATTTACATTTAATTTGGTACACAGATAGTTTAGAACCTGAGAGAGGACAAACTACTTTTTATAGCGAAAAAAGGACTGTATGTGGTTGCAAGAGGAGGGTGAAGATTGTATGGAAGTATCGTTATTTTTAAAGCCAAAATAATTCAGACCGTTTCTCAAAGTCAAAACTCCACGCGGACGAAGTCGCGGGCACAGCTAGTAATCAACAAAGACTAACATGACTTTGAACCTGTGGGCACCTCATCGTTTTTCCTTAAGGTAAGATTATGTTTTTTTATTAGTGTTGGTAGTCCCCTTGAAAAAAGCATATATATAATATATATATTTGAAAATTTATAAAATATGATAATTCATAATAATAATATTATAAAATATGATATTATCTAAATAAAAATTAATACTAAATTATTGTTTTGACTATTTGCAAGTGCCTGTAGGTTTACGTAAATAAAAATAATTTTTATTTATTTATTTATATATATATTTTTTATTTTTTTATTTTTTTTATTTAATAAAATTTTAAACCGTCGCACCAATTTTTAGCAACGCTTAAAAATCCCGGTGTACTTCCAAGTGTATACACTTCAAAAGTGACAAGGGATCAAGTAAATTTTTAACTGTTAAAGTGGTCCAATTTATATTTACCAAATCTTGTCTTCTAAACTGGCGTCTTACTTGAATGTTATGTTATACATATCCCTATATATAATATATACTTATATAAGCTGATGTATGTGTTTATTAACAAATATTTATTGTCTATGGTTTCTTGAAACAACTGCAGCGCCCGATTCAGAGGTATGTATTCTTTGGGGCAACAAAGAAGAACATTATATTATTTATCGTTAAGAAGATCAAGATGATTTGGAATTATGTTATTTTACTGATTGACAGACTGCAGTGTACATGAATCGTGTTTGTCAATAGGTATTTAAGAACAAAAGAGTGAAAACAAGAAAAGTGGCTGTTCAGAATTTGAAAGTTATTTTGCCGAAGTCTGTACCTATTGTAGAGGTTTCAGGGCTGTGCTGCCGGATGTCCTATTTTAGCGACTGATAAGTGAAGAGTTGTACCTAAGGATTTTTAAAGGCATGGTGGTAATCAAGTCACATGTAGCGTAAATAGCTAATTGTCCCATACGGCATAAACGAGTAAATAGATCACTACCTCGGTCGTTATTTAAAAAATATATAAATATGTTTAATGGATGGTTAGGTTTAAAGCTTTCAAACGACATATTTGTTTAAAATATCATTTATATTTTGCGTAAATTCGTGGTAGGTATGCGCAGTTAGTGATTGAGCCGATTTACTCGTAATTGTTCGCAAGTGTCGACTCTGAGGGAAGTCGTTGCTTTAGATTTAGATTATTCACATTGGTTTGAGGGCGTATTCTAAAAACTCTAGTAAAATTATATCTAGTAGTCTCTCCACAAAAGCCATACCTGAAGAACTGAACTGAGTAACAGAATGAGCTACATCAAAACATTCCTAGTATCAAACAAAGTCGCTTCCCGCTGTCTGTCTGTATCTATGTATGCTTAAATCTTTAAAACTACGCCACGGATTTTGATGCGGTTTTTTAATCGATAGAGTTATTTAAGACTCAAGAGAAGGTTATAATGTACAAAACACCAGCTTTGCAACCGTTAGAAGCCGGTTGCTAGTACATAATAATAAGGAATACCAAAAGCGTCAAAGTGATTATTCACTTTGACGTTCGCCGTAGTGATCTTTTTATCAGCTCAAACTCAAACTGTAAGTACTAGCCTGAATGATCGTGTTTGTATAGAAATGAATACCGTAGATTTGTGTAACGGGCGTGCAAATAGCTCTTCACTCTAACGTTGATTAATGTAATTGATAAATTGGTCCTTTAGAGAAATTTAACTAATTCCATAATCGGTTTAGTCGAGATATACGAAGTGGTCATTCAGTCAACAACCAATATAAATATATTTTTTACGTTATACGCTTCTTATTGCCCGGTGTAGTGTAAGAATCTTGGCCACTCTAAGGCTAAGTTCGCACGTATGGCGACAGCGAGCGAAGCGATAGCGACGCTACGAACTAATAAATTGCGCTTGTAATTTCGGCCGTCGTCATATGTTTATACGAGTTTGTTTTCACGAAATCGTCGTCGCTTCGCAGTCGCCGTAAATTGCGTCCATGTCCTAAGGCAGTGAAACGGTAGTTATATCTGGCCAGTAAGACTATTTATGTTTGGTTAATAATATTTCAGTCAATATTTGCCACAACTGTCGTGATTATCACCTGTCTTCTCTAGAACGACTTACATAATATTAAGACTGTAAGCACACCGCGAATTGTGTCGCACATTTAAATTGAACACTTATTCGTGCATGACGTTACCCGTTAAATTATTGCGTCATTTAAAATAGATTTTCTAACATTTTCTTTTATAAGCCTTGAATTCATCATCAAGACCATATCAAACAGTTATCAGCCATATCTGTTAGGTTATTCTTGCGTCCTAACAAAGTGAAACAAGGATTCATCATGTACTAGCTTCCCGCGCGTTGTACAAACGCATTGCTCCCGTTTGCGTGGAATGTTCATAATTAAATATAGCCTAGGCTATTAAATAGGCTATATATATAGGCTCCTGGATAATGTAGCATTCTAGAAAATATTTAGCGAAATCCGTCCGTCTAGTAATTCCTCATATTATCTATACTGTCTTATTATAAAGAGGTAACGATGGAGGATTGTGAGTTTGTAACCTTTTTTTTTTGTTGTCCGGGTGAAATCCTTTTACGCATTCCCACCGCCGCTGCAGCGTATTCGCGCGCTGGCGGTGGGATATGTGGGACTCGCCTTCTCCATAGCGTGGTATGCTAAACTCATACCACGAGGAGAGGACCCTACACCACTAAAATCTCCCGGAAACTCCTTCGATCCGCCGTTGGCGGGGGCCGGGTACGCATGAGCAATCCGGCCTTGTGAGTTTCTGACCGATTTTGAAAATTCTTTTACCAATAGAAAGCCACGTCATTTGTTAGTGTTATAGGCTAAATTTTAAGCTTAAGTTTCCACGGGAACGGGATACTATTATAATTACGTTAGTTTTTAGTCGCTCTATGAAAACTACGTAGCGTACGCTCATCCTTATTCGTCGAGACAACCACATACAGTTTCGCGTTAACGTTCGAGAAACAACTCATGCGGGAATCGATTGCAATACTATAAGTGCTTCTCATAAGCCGGATGATATACGGTTATTTTCGCATCATCGGATCTGACTCGTGTAGGTTCTCAGTTCTATCTTGTCTTGGTACTTAAGTGAACTACTAACGAAATATTACTATTTATATAAAATGTTGCTATGTCTTGAGAAATATTTATTAGAAACTTAAATTACTGATCGAAATGTGTTACATCTTATGTATTGTGAACTACCTAAGTTGTGACAGAGAAGATCGTGTTAGTAGATATTACAATGTGACTTTACAAACAATAGATCGCTCATGTTCCAGTCATCAATAATTGTTACCCGAGAGCGGTATTTACATAAAGGATAGTGAAATTCAGTAGGAAAACAAAAACCAAGTCAATGAGTTACAACTTTACGTTAAATAAATTAACCCTGATTAAATCAGGGTTAATTTATTTAACGTAAAGTTGTAAAGTATGTAATAAAAAATAAAAATGAAATAATCATAAGTCATTGAATCATTTGATAGACTTTCAAGTCTATCAAATATCTTTTGTAAAAATACTAATTACACATCAAACATTATTTGAAGCCCCGATATAGAGCCCGATTCCCATATTAGTGCACTGACACAGTGCACTCTCTATTCCTTTACTCCCAAAATCCGATGGTTCTACCCACACGACCCATGAGAGGTAAGACGATGAGACACCACCAACTTCCTGACTTCAACGTGGTTCTAGTAAAATTTTTAGTTACATAAATTGTTAACCGGCCCGGGGAGCGAACCCGGTACTTTGGCAGTTACCGTCGAACATATTAACGGTAGACACACGGAGGCAAAACCGAATCAGAAAGAAAGAATTAGGCAGAGACACAGAAGGAATCATTAAAGACATTAGTCACATTAAAGAAAACATAAAACTTATGTGTGCCGTATTCTTTTAATTAAAAAAATAAATTTAATGTGCCCTTTTAGTACATTGTGTAAATACATAATACCTAAGATTAACAGTTGTTTACCATTAGTGAGAGATATTTAATAGGTACGAACAGTGTTGAAGTCAATTAGAGCAAAACTTTAGTCAATAAGCTACTCGGCTGTACTTCAAAACGAACTAAACGATATTTATTCAGCACTAGCTGACCTGACAGACTTTGTTCTGTCTTAACTGCTCCGAACTAACCGTGATGTACAAAAAAGCAGCACGCATTCTGTCAATGTTATGTCGAACGCCATAAGATTTCATTAAAAAGTTTATATTGTCAAAACAGCAAATGTTACATTAGACATTTTTGTATGGTGGTTAAGTACAGTAGAATCCGGCTATAACGACGGCCAAGAGACCTATGATATTACGTCCTACAATACATACATACAATTTCATTTTTTTTTACATTATTACTAGCAGAGTTTTGCAGTCTACTAGTATTGTTGTTAAGCTCTCGTGCTAAGCCTTAATGCTTGTGTTACGAGTGGGTTTACGTCGGTAGTGCAATGGGTTGGGTCAAAATTTCTTCTTCATTAAGAAGCTTCTTTTAAAATTTCTGAAATATAAATAGTTTCGGAGTTATTGACAAAAAACGAAATCCTTTTTTTTGTTAATAACTTTGTAATTTTTTTTGAATTTGCGTTTATGTTCTTTAAACTTTCAATGATACCAAAACCAGCCAGATACAAATAGTATAGCCAAAGAGATTTTATTACAAGTTTATACGTACTATAATGCGAAAAGACTTTTTCCCAAACCTAATATGTACATATTTGTTCATTTAAGTCAACTAAATATATTTTTTAATTGAGATATTTCCTAACTAAATATTAAATATGTTAACTCACGCTAAAGTCCTAAACACTAATGTATACTGTTAAGTAATTTAGATGAAATTCACTTGGCACGATTGTGTATAGCTCGGATTATAGCGATAAAAGAGGATTGCTATTGCGTTAAGGCGTGGAAATCGAGGCGTCGTTATTGGTCACAATATCTGTAATATTGTTACCACTTCTGTTGACTCACTGAAAGCTAATCGATGTGACGCGTTATTACATTTTATCGGATCTGCAGAAAGGAAGCAATTTCGATTTAGATTTTGTTTCGAGAGCTCGATGATTTTTTATTAGAATGTAGCGGAAATACCAATTTTGAGAGTCTAACGTACTTTGTTGGGTTATTCAAAATATAAGAGGCATTATCAAAAAGAGGATACCGATCTACTGGAATGGCTTTGACAGGACAATCACAATCTGCATGAAACATGAAATCAAATAATTATAATGGAAAATATAAGGAAGAACTATTTATATTTGGTATGAAGTAAAAAATCTTTAACATGGGTAAATTAAAACAAATCGCTTAAGTAAGGCCCTAAGTGCATACCTATCATTATCTATAGATAAGTAGTTAACAAAATGTTGGTGCCTAATTAGGTACCTTCTAGAGATATTAACTGAAAAAATATGGGCGATGTTGCCGAGAACTTAGATAAAAACAAGGAAATAATAACGATCAACGGATAAAAAGTTTTCCGAAATAAGTTTGGGATTCATGTTTAATGCATGCTACGGTAGGTGCTTTAGAAAATCGTTGGATGACTTTTGAAGTTTTCGACTTCATGTCTTAGGAGTTTTCTTTTTATACAAAAGGTATAAACGACGCAGTTAAGTTTCTTATACGTAGTTTTGAAGTATTACCTACCTACTTCAGAAGTACATTATTATGCGGATCGCTTGCTTCACTTATGTAGACAATAAAATGTGTCTTATACCTACATTTAATACACTTTTATATAATAAAGATATAGAAATTGCATGATTCTTCAGAATTCTTTTTTTTGTCTATTTATTTTATTTAGAATTGATCATATTCAGAAAATTTTAGAAACGTAACTACTTTAATTGTCTTTTCATTATCATGCACAATATAGGATAAGCAACTATTGAAAACCTAACATACACATTTACGGAGAGAACAACCTGTTGTTGGTTTACCTGCTTCTGCTTCCATTCGGGAAATTTAAATCCGAATAATGTGCCTCGTGGTCATCCAAAATCTCTGATCTACAATGGCGATTCAGAGTCTATTATGGGAGCCAGTCAAACTGTATCTACGCCTGAATGAGCAGTAGCCTTTGACGTTTGCATAACAAAACAGTGGTCCGTTGTCAAATGTGCAAATATACTTTTTTACCAACGTACCAATATTTTGTAAAAAGGTAGCTTTGATGACTAAAAAGATGACTTTGTGCTCCACAGGCACACACACCTAACTGGCGACGAAAAATGGATTGTGTTTGAAAATAGCATGCACCCAGTAGTTGGTTAGTGTTGGTTGGTTCTGAATAATGCACGTGGTCCCGAGTGGTAGCGATATGACAGATTTTGGCATTCAAACGCCTTATACGAAGAACATAAACAGGCACTGTCAGGTTTTTCGGTCTGAAGGCCCACAATTCCATACATGTTTTACATTTTATTGCAAATCTGTAATATTTACTGATACACATACATCGGTAACATTTGGATGTCTCTTTTCGATTTGCAAAAGCGATCCGTTAGCGGCAACGTTGTTTTAATTTGAGTACTTTATACTATAGGAATACTTCATCCGAGCTATTTCTTCTCCAGAAGCAAGACGATGCGGTCTCTTATATAATAGGTTGGAGAAAAAGTATCTTCGCATTTTTTCAGAAAATTCAAAACATTTTTTAATATAGTTTATTTACATTCAACTAAAGTATGTAGGTACCATTTTGTTCGATAACTTTGTGCCATCTTGTAAGTAGGGACATGATCCAATTGCTTTAGAAATTTTGAGACTTCTGATCAAAATACCGCGACAAGTGGTTTTGGCAGTCCTCCGGTGATGTTAACCTGACACTGCCTAAAGAATTCTGACGAGACCGAAACAGGTGGAAATCTGAAGGTGTAAGGTCAGGACTATACGGCGCGGCGGCGGATGCATTAACACCTCCCAGCCAAACTCTCTTAATTTTAGCTGAGTGAAAAACCACACCCCATCTGTTGATTAATTCCGGCCGCTTTCTCTCAACTTCTTGCTTTAATCTCATCAGTTGTTCGCAGTAGAGTTTAGAATCGATGGTCCTGCCTGGTGGTAACAGCTCATAATGAATAATGCCCTTCCAATCCCACCACACACACAGCATCACCTTGTTGCGAGTTAAACCGGGTTTCGCCTCAGTCTGTGAAGCCTGACCGGCCTTTGACTACGACCTTTTTCGCACGTTCTTGTCGTAAGTGATCCACTTTTCATCACAAGCTATCAAGCTTCTTCAAAAATGGTTCGGTTTCATAACGTCGTAATAAAAAATCACAAATGAGTACACGGTTCATTAGGTTTCTTTCAGAACTCGTAAGGTACCCAAATAACAAGCTTTTTTGTGTACCGATTTTTTTTTCAAATGCGCCTAATCTGTTTTGTATTCAATTCCTAGTTCTTCAGCTACGTCGTAACTAATGATATGCCGATCTTGCTCCATTTTTTCAAAATTGGCATCCATTTTATCCGTAATAGGGCGACCAGAGCGACGTGCATCTTTGACATCAAAATTTCCGGATTGAAAACGCTTAAACCAAATTTGTGCTACTCTCACAGACACTGCACTAGGTCCATAAACATCGCAATTTTTTTTCGCGGCTTACGTTGTATTTTTACCTATTTTGTAGGAAAATTTGTCGAATTTCTTCATTAGATTCATTCATATTGACAATACGAAAAACAAATGAAAATCACACATTTTGCTAATTTGAATTTGGAATCAAGTTTTTTAAAATTTAAACTTTCAATGATACCAAAACCAGCCAGATACAAATAGTATAGGCAAAGAGATTTTATTACAAGTTCATAAATACTATAATGCGAAAAGACTTTTGCCTCAACCTAATATTTATGATACACAAAATACGAATATTTATCTCCGATATTTACGTGTATTTAAAACAACGACTCATTCGGTATTTAGCCTAATAAAACATTTAATTAAAAACCAAGAATCCCTATTTAATGGAGGGTCACCAATTTAATTTTAGGAGTGACTTCTAACTACTACTACTCCAACTTAATGGATAGTGTGATCCATGACAGTTCAACTAACTCTATATATGACTCTGCTATTTTTAATTTGGATAACTTCGTGCTGCACAAAACAGTCACTCACCATCTATCATATTCATGCATCTGGTTTTCTAATTCAAAGTTTTTCAAACTGAAATTGCACTGAGAACAATATCAACAACTTGTCCGTACATCGTTCGTAGGTAATCTCGATGTTCAAGTTTATTTGTGCTAAGATTAAATAATATTATTACGATGTTCTTGTATGTTATCTAAACAGTTTTCTGATTATGAGCTTATAGAATCAAAATGGTATTTATACTAATATAAGAGTAATCTACTAATTAAAACGGTTAAATATAAAATTTTATATTAATTAACATAAAATTTTATTTTATTATAATTTAAAACAAAAAAAAGTGTTTTCAAAGGGGTAACCAAACCTAATTGCTTAATTGAGGGAATGGTCCATCTTCGGACATTTTGGTAAATTTGTCGCTCACTCATGGCAAACATACCCACCATCCATCTCTCTCATCATTTTGCCTTAAAATTAAGAACCTACCTAGAGCTTGTGCGAATCAAAAACATTTTAACTGAGATAGCAAAAATCGGGTTACTTTTTTACCCTTTTTTATTGTATGGAATAACAAGTATTGTACCATTTTAGAATTCTGATTAAATGCGCCAACTTTTAATGCCACTTGCCAAGGCACACTAGTACATTTTTTTTAAAGAAGGGCCTGTCAAATTCGACGAATCTTGAAAATTTTAAATTCGTAGTTTAACAAGTAGTCTCAATTCTCGGAAACTTGAGGAAATTGTGTCATTATTTTTTATTGGGATTCTACAAATATATTTTTTTTTTCAAAGTTCAAATGAACAAAAATAAAAAAGAATAACCACAATAACCGAAAAATGGTACAGTTTGATCAAATTTCTAGGTTTTTCTTAAAATGCCCATAATTTTCAAACTGCATGGGATAGATTTTTTTTCAGATTTTTCTCGTGATGGTTATGATCAATCCTGTCACCCCGTTTCGTCTCGACGTTGAGTTCTGGGACATCCTGTATACAAGGTAGAAAAAAAAAATCGACGCGCCATGCACAGAGAAGATGTAACGACTACAAAGCATGAAACAATATACAGTGGACTGAGCAGGCACTGAAGCCACCACTGGCG
This sequence comes from Nycteola revayana, assembly GCA_947037095.2. Classification (NCBI taxonomy): domain Eukaryota; kingdom Metazoa; phylum Arthropoda; class Insecta; order Lepidoptera; family Nolidae; genus Nycteola; species Nycteola revayana. The sequence continues at coordinate 25,880,171 of OX344842.1, read as the reverse complement.
GCGGTAGTGTTCTTGATTGAGTGGAGTTAGCTTGAATTGGATATATATGAAGGATGGGACGGGAACAGAGGGGATGTCGTGAATTATCATGACCGGGGAAAAAAACCTATGGGCACACTATTAGTAAAATTATTGTATAACATACAGTATTTTGCTAACTGTATTACCTACCGTAACCTTACCACGGAGCTATTCTGAACATTCCAGGTAAAATAGAGTATCGCCCAAGTTGTCACGTAGCCAGTGTCAAATAAAATAACAGATTATCGAGCAGACGCAAAAGGTTTGTTATTCCACGCACGGGTCGCGTGGAATAACAACCCCCTTAATGGCTCGACGCGATTCTGGCTAAGAAATAATGCTGTTCAATTGGGAAAGGCGACAAAACACGTTGATGCAATATAAGGCTACTGTAAGTTTATAGGAGGTGGAAATAATTTTCAATGTAAATCCAAGTTAAACCTACGTACGATTTTGAAACGGATAAATTAATCTTAGTCTCCGTCTAAGTCTATTGGCCACAAAGTGTCGTAAATACCGTCGTTTTCGGGGCGTCCTAGACGACCCGGACGACGAGATCGCAACTTATCAACTAGCAGTGCAGAGTCTGCAAGAAACTTGAACCACTACACAGAAACCACTCTGTCCGAGCCCCCGGAGAAGAGTGCGCCCGCGTACGCGATGCGGCCCCCCTCGCCCTCCCGACCCTTAGTTTGCTAAGAACCTTGCGATGCTCTCGTAGACCCGAAGTCCGAGATGCCCGCGAACTGTAAAGTAGGGCTGACAGTTGCACAAAACTTCCCTAAAATACAAAAAGTCAAAATCTCAATCTCGACCCAGCGACCGCCCTGAGCCGAGGTCAAAGTGCCACAGGGGACACCCTCTTGCACAAGGTTGCTTAATTTGTAGTGTTTAAACCATTTATATAGGCTGTAGCTCTGCTCGCCTTTATGCCCGGTGAAGTAGAAAAAGTCTCGTGGCTAACTACAGATGTCCGTACTAAAAATAAAAAAACCAAAGCCGTTCCCGGCAGTTAAATACAGTTATACTCCCCCGTTTGCAAATATTCAAATACAAAATGAGCAGGCTAAGCAAACATCAAAAACTGTGACTGTTTACAATGATAGCTTTACATTAATATACGAGTTACCGAAGTGAACTAAAAAGCTGGCACGATTTTTGTGTCTCCTGTTTGTTTCAACTTTTGTACCAACTTTTTATGTTCGAAAATAAAAACCTATTCAATGTGTATTATTTCTACCTGTTCTAAATTCGTTTGATGAAATGTTGATAGTTTGTATGCATTTGTAAATTCAATGTTTTTATAAACTGAAAGCACGAAATATATTTTTAAAATATAACAACTAAGGTCTGAAAGACGAGATTCATATTTTGTAGAACATTTTCTAATATCTAAAAGAAAGTTTGATATTTTTTTACGAAAGTTTGGAAACCTTCCCTATTGTCCAACGTCACGTATTTTCAGACGAAGGAAATGTGGAAGATTGAGTAGTTTTAGTATTTACTAAGAACGCATGCCTACCTGCTAGCTTGCTTAGACGGCCACTTTTCAGATATCAGGTAATCAAGGTAGGGTAGACCGGGGCCAGTTGACTAATTTTTGATATTTTGTAAAACTGTTAATTGGTTATAATACATATAGCTCTATGAGTTTTAATATTTAATTAATAGCACTTTAAACTATATATGTATGTGAAGAAAGTTGAGAATACTTTAATCTACATGATTTTATCAATAATTTTACAACACCTCCTCCTTATGGTCTACCTACCCCTTATCCGGGGTAAATTGACTATACCCTAGGGGCTGGTTGGCCTACCCAGTGATTGACAAGATAAATGTCTTTATTATTTATTTAATGTAAATAAAAAGTAGAAAAATAAATACAAGACGGTTTTATTAAAATATTTATTGTGTTATGAAGCAAAACATCTCTCTACTCCTACAATCATCTAACAAAAAAACCTCCTTTGGTTCAACTTAAACAATTAAACTTTCAATAAAAGTAACAATCAGTCTTAAAATATTAAAAAATATTAATCAGTCTTCAAAGTAATCTTTTCATCAGTCTTCAAAATCAGAATCTTAATCAATCATCACAGTCATTGCAATTTTTGCATTCATAGAACAATGAATCGCCTCTAATACATTTAGAATGTGCCCACATCTTACACATCCTGCACTGAACCCATTCTTCCCCTGGCAAACTATCGGAATAAAGTTCAGTGCATTCTAAACATATTGTCTCATCTTCACTTTGATCAGATATGTCACAATCTTCTTCCTTCTTTTGGTTACTTGACGACTTTCCCTTTCCCTTTCCTTTTCCTTTCCGTTTTATTTTATCTTTATTCTTTTTAGGGTGTTTTTCATTTTTTTTCTTTTTATATGATTCTTTACGTTTCTGCTGCGATTTTAATTCCATTAAATTCTCTTTTTCAGGTGTGTCTGTGTAGATCGTGGTCTTACGTTTCCTGACATTTTTTCTATTTTCTTGACGAGGTCCAGCTTTGGGAAATGGTCTTATAACTTCTGGGGATACATAAGAACAGGAAGGCATGTTTATAAAATCAGAAAATTGCAAAATACGATTCTCGTTATTGCCAGAGTCTAATGGTTGTATAGGTTCTGGAGTTTTTATTTCTGGATAATCTTCAGATTGAGTAAAGTTAGCATCTAGAATCGAAGGTGATTCAGAAGGCGGAATAGGTAGTTCCAATTGGGAATTTGTTGTTTCAACATTGTCGTTTTCGTTAGGCAGAGGAATTGGCCTGTCAGTTACGTAAGATCCGCTGAACTCCGATTCAGGAAAAATGTCTTCATTGAGGGGTGAAATCCCTGTGACGCGAAAACCAGACTGAATGTTATCAATGGTGGCAGCTAGCGGCAATGAAGTCTTTACTAACGCTGGTATATCGTAAATTGAGATTGTTTTTCCTGGGTGACTGGCTAACCAATTATCGCTAGCCCTATTAAAATGTTTCTTTAGTGGTCCATAGACTGATCTATCCAGTGGTTGGAGCTTATGGCTGCAATGAGGAGGGAACGACAAGATAGTGACACCATTAGATTTAAAATAATCCAAAACTTGTATGGACAAGTGAGAGTCGTGATTATCCAACAATAACAGACTAGGTTTTTCCACACTAGGTTTCGTATGTTTAACAAAATGTTTGGCGTACTTAATAAAGTTATCTTCTTTCATCCAGCCTGAAGGGTTGGCGTCACCTTCTGAACCCACTGGTCCTCCAGCTATGAAGTGTTCCTTATAATTCACCCTCGGGAAAACAAAGAAAGGTGGCACCATGTTCCCAATCGCAGACACTGCGACAGCTACTGTGACTAATGTACCCCGTTCGCCAGATGTCATTTTCCCCAAACTTTTCGCACCACGACGGGCAATTATTTTACCAGGATTATGCACGGTGGTAAAACCGGTCTCATCTACGTTCCAAATGTCGCTCGGGCTCAAATTTAGGCGCCTATAAACGACTTTGAGATTATCAAAGAAAGCAAACACATTATTTTTATTAAAAGATGTAGCTCGTGACAAACTTGTCGCCTGCGGTGAACGAATAGATAGAGTAGGATGACGTTTCATAAAATGGCCTAACCAATCCTCACCTGCCATTTCTTTCGACCTCCATACTGCAGGAAAGTTTTTGTCATTTTTAATAGCAAATTGGAATGCAAGCTTTCTTGTCTCAATTGGTGTTAGCCCATAATAAATATCTGCTGCTTTTTTTAAGTAATCCACGAGAGCCTGTTCTTCTTCGTCACTAAAAACTTGTCTGTTTTTCTGGTACCCGACATAATCTAAAGTTAGGTTGTTCCTTGTTAAGTCTGGATATTTTTCTAAAATGGCTTTCATTTTGGTAACATAGCGGTGGAATGTCTTATATGGTATATCAAATTGTTGAGCTACAGAATTCATACTTCTTTCATCGAAAATTACTTCATGACAGGCTCTTTCTATGATGTCCTTCGGTATTTTGGCACGGTTCGTCTTCCTAATGTATGTCCTCATGGCTCTGTAATGAAAAAACAATAGCAATAATAACTAACACTTGCTTTTACTTCCAACTAAAATGAATGGGGTTGGTTGACCAACTAGTCAACTAGCCCCACAGCCAAAAAGTCAACCAACCCCAGACGCCATTTTCATGTTTAAACTTGCACCCACAAAAAAGGAATAATTATTTCCAGAAAAAACACTAATACACACCAAATAGAAGTACAAAAGAATTTGTAACACGCAAATTAAATGTTGTTTTAACTAGACACATGGTATAGGAATGAAAAATATGTGAAATGAAATATTTACTTACGTGGTATGATTTTCGAAAATTCGGCACAGCTCCTGCATTACGTGCAACCGCGACCTTGCGCCACGGGACACTGGCGGGCACGCGGGAGGGGTGTCGCCAACGCGATCGGATGATGCAATAGTCGTACACAGTTAGAATTATTATTCGTTAGTCTACCTACCCCCATAGGCAACCAGCCCCGGTCTGCCCTACATAAAAACATTACATTACAACTTACCTCACGTAAATTCTCCAAGCTGATTTTTTCATACATTTTAGGGATTTGCCTTAAATTAAACCAATAATGTAGGCTGGAGCTCTGCTCGCCTTTATGCTGAAGTATATTGTGAAGTAGCAAAAGCCTTGTGTGGTGCCCTCTAAATATGTCCGTCAGAAAAAAAAACATTGCTAGTAAATTATAATTTTGATAATGACACATAGACCAGTGCCTTTGAAAATGGTTAAAAATGAATTATCTACCCTGGTCTAATAATACAAACACACAATTATATTTCACATATTACATATGCCAGCAAAAAGATAAAGATATTTATTGAGATCACATAGGTAATAATACAGTTTTTCTTACAATCTAATAGGAATAACAATATTAATTAGGTATATTCTATGTAAGTTATGTAAGAAATTTCACAGTTCACTAGACTCCACACTAGAATTCCCTGTGTCGTGGAGACTAGTGTTTTCCCTTCATAAATAAGCAAGCAAGTTAAGATAGTATTGGATTAGGTACTCCAAAATAACAGTACCTATGTATAAAATAACAATCGACTTTGGCGACACAATGGATATTTGGGCTAGGGCGTTGATCAAGTTTGCGTCATAAATATGGCAAGCTCGAATGGAATTCAGTTAACTTAATGGTAACCGCATCCATGATTCTTGAGCTTAATTTTGAATGTCATGGATTAAGAAGTGACCCTTATTCCTTATTAGGTACGTCATTATCGACTTATTAGCTATTGATCGAAAGAAAAATAGATACCTATCTTAGTGTATCTATGTCAATTTGCCTTTTCCATAAACGAATCGGTCGCCAAAGCGTTTGCGATAAAAGCTTATTTTAATATTTGGAACATGTGAACTAGGCCGCGTGCTTGTAAGTTATGCTTTATAGAATAAAAAAGTGGGTCTTGAGCCAAGATGATTCCTTTCTATAGTACCAGATGATCCCCGGGGATCAACAGGCACATATAGATTTTTTATGTATGCAATTTTATAATAACTCAGATTGAAAATATTTCTGGCGGGTGTTACCTAAAAGTTGCAATCCTAACAATTGTAATTAACGAATGTGTTTCTTAAATCAGAAATATGATCAAAGGAGTATTCACATAGATTGGTTATATTGCGACTGTAACCAAATAAAATTGGCCGATTTTCTGGAACCGTCAAAGCTTCGTGTTATGTAGATGGATCTTAATATCAATGCCTGAGTCTGAACCTCAACATTGATATAATAATATCAAGATCCATCTCAGAAAGAGAAACCTGCCAGTCCAGATACGCAGCGGCTGCTCGCTACCAATGTTGGGATTTGGTATTGCCATACAACTCTTTTTGCCATTAATAAATTAATCAGTGCCGCTTCATTGTCGCCAATCCTATTTACTTCTACTGACTACTTTGAAAAACAGAAATATTGTAATGAAACCTCAATTAAGTTCTCGTTCTGAGTATGAGGGAAGTTAGATAGATAAATATACTAATAGTAATCGCCATTATTTTGTGTTTACATTGAAAAACATGCATTTTACAGCGATTCCCGCTTAACTACCGTCCTAGTACACATTTAGTATGCATTGTTTATTTAAGGGCTGGAATTCAAAACGGCTTCCAAGTGTAAAATATAAGAATAAAACAATACATGAACCATTGTCCAAACCTTTATTTAATTGAATGCCAAGATGACCCATATGTCAAGTCGTCTTTATACATCATCATCATCATCATGAGCCCGTATAACGTCCACTGCTGAACAAGGGCCTTCTCCCGAGAGAGGTTAGTTTGCCATAGTCACCACGCTTTGCAGGCGAGTTGGTGACCGCAGTATTATGTTGTACCTCACAAGGAAATGCTGCTGGCCTTTCCTTGATATACGATTATTATGGATGATGTTATAATAATCGAGACCAACAACTTAACGTGCTTTCCGAGGCACGAAGGGTAGTCCCTCAACCAACCAGACCCGGAAAGAAATCTTAGAATTTACATAAAGATTTTCTGTCCGGCGTGGGGATCAAACCCACGACCTCCGAGATTTAAACCGACCAAATACCGCAAAGCTACGGAGGTTGTCTATTTTATTGTGTCTATATACATAGTCACAATAAAATAGTTATAAGCATAAAACCTCAATACACTATACTCTTCCACAATAATCTATGCCTCATATTATGAAAAAACTAAAAATAATTTAACATAATAATTAACTTCTGTGAGAACTTACTTATACACTTATATTTACTTAAGTTCGATAATCCACCTTATTTCTAAGTCGACATTGCCTAATTGGCCAGGGTGACTGGTCAGTCGTAACAGCCGGTGGTTCTTGTGGAAATAAAACATTTGGTTCCCTATTTGAGACAACTTCAGAGTTGCCAGGCTGATCAGACATCTCAGATAATTCCCCCGTCGACTGAACCTTTCCTTGTAGTACGATTAAACTAGGAGGTGACTCCTCAGGAGAATCTGTGCTAGATCGGCTAGGATCTGGAATCTGACATGTCGATGAAACAACAGAACCCCTAGACCTTCTTTTTCTCAACTGATCTATATAACGATGTACTATTTCACCTTCACGTCTCTTGACCTTATAATAAACAAGTAGTTGACCTTGTAGTGTCAATTACTTACCCAGGTACCCATTTTTCTCCCTTCAAAAACTGTCTATACCAAACGTCATCCAATGGCTTAAATTCCCTACAAGCTCCCTGAACTTGTTTTTGCCGCTCTTGAGATGTAAACAGCTTTGATTCTCTATCTAGTTTAAAGATATGTAATCTTGAGCGCAGACGTCTACCCATAAGTAACATAGCAGGACTAGCCCCTGTAGTTGAGTGTTCAGTATTAAAATATGTCAACAGAGCCTTATTCACGTTTTCCGAAACCGCCTTCTTTATCACACGCTTCAAACTTTTAACTGCATTTTCAGCCAATCCGTTTGAAGCCGGATGATAAGTAGTAAAATTTCCAAATTCTATGCTAGAAAAAGGGGGTTCATTATGCTAAACTATCTCCTTAGGGATTCCAAATCGACTAAAAATGTCACAAGCCTTATCAATAACACCAACTGCAGCCCCCCTAGTAGCATAAAAGACCTCAATCCATTTTGACGTAGCATCAACCATAACCATATAAATTTTACCAATCATAGGCCCCGTCGATTAGGCCATTGCCACAAACGAGGCGTCTGTCGCTGCGGTAAATCAGCATGTACCGCACATACCTCGCATTCCTGACACATACACTCTATCGCTTCGTCGATTACAGCCCACCACACGTAGCTCCGAGCCAAAGATTTTGATTTAACAATACCTATGAGTGGTTCATAAATCATTCGAAGCACCTTTTATCTACTCTTTATTTCTGGGACCACAAGCATGTGTCCCCACAACACACGACCCATTTCCTCATACAGTTATTTACTTCTATTATAATACGGTTTCAAACTAGCAATCTCACATTTACGTGGCCACTGGCGTATATAACTCAAAATTATAGATAAAATTGGATCCCGAGATGTTTGACATTTAATCTCATTATAATCTAGAAGTAACACCTCCTGCACGAAATCCTCCTCCTGCAAATCGTTTGCTCAGGTACGGAGTGAGTATCTTGCTTAGCATCGAACAGCGGTAACCGAGACAATCCGTCCACACTATTCTTATCCGAACGAACATACTCTATATCAAATGTATAAGCTGACCAAATAACCGCCCACAGTTGTATTCTACTAGCCACCATAGTAGGTATGCCAGAATGCGGGCCAAATATCGAAACCAACGGTTTATTTTTTATGTTTTTGGGACTAATCCCACCCACACTCCCACCCACACTCCCACCACTGTAATAACTGTAAGCCAGGATCAACAGTGGCACACACTGGAAATGGCAATGAGCACCGAGGTTCACCAAGTCCCGGGAAAAAGTTAAACTGCCTTGGGACCCGCAACGAATTTAATCAGAAAGACAATAGGACCCTCCATTACAAAGCGGAGACAGTACTAAAAACGGAAATATAAATAAGATATAAGTAGTCTTCAGGGGTAATTTACAACTAGAGAAGTCAGTTGTAAAGCACCACGGATGGGAAGAAATTACGGGGCCTTCTCGTGAACCGTTATTTTGATTCCAGTAGTAGGTATGGCAAAAGCGTCTAAAAGCACGGAAATTCTGTTTGGATCCCTCAAGATCCATGTAGTAAACTGTTAAATTAAAGGCGTGTGCGTTGAGTTCAATCGTATATTGGAACTGACATCTCCATTTGACATTTTAGATACCTGTCATCCCAAATAGTATTGCCACTTATCTTATAATAATATGTAACCCCCGAGGAAACTCTCAAGGTATCCAGCAGAATTTTACGCTCCCGATGCCAAAGACTACACTCCCAGATAATATGATGGGCGAATTGTTCATTATTGCAGTTGGAGGTTGAGGATTGACATAACGGTGATGGTACTAATTTGAAAGAGTATAATTTACTTTGGAAATTAGCGTGACCAGTAAGAAATTGTGCGACGCAGTGATCGATTTCCAGCCAGTGCTTGGCTAGCCGTTCGCGAACAGATCGTCGTCCCTTAGTAGAATTTTCCCACCGATCCTGCCATTGGTCTAGGATATAATAACTAACTTTTTTAAGCGGACAGAAAAGCTTAGACATTTTGTGACGATCGCGAGGTGGTAAAAAGTCCGCACTAAAAAGATCTCGCGTGGAATAATACAATGCGGCGCGCCTCTGAACTTTAAGGTCTACCGGGAGTACGCCTGCAAGTACGGGTAACGCTTCCGTGCTAAATGTTCTTTATGCCTTGCATAGAAATATCAAGGCTAAACGCTGAAACTGTAGTAATTTACTTCGCGCAGCACCTATATTAGCCCTGTCAGTCCAGATTGCCGAGCCATAGCAGTTAAAACGTATTGTATGAAAGTCCCCACGTAGACGTCGATACTCCAGTCAAGGCAAAGATGTTACGCTTTGATCTCCATATAAATATTGATGAAACTTGTTTACTGAATAAACAATAGCTAGTGCCTCCCGATGTATTTGCGAATAATTCTTTTCAGCATCATAGTGTGCGTGAAATGTAAGGTAGTGGACGTTCACCTGAGCCGTCGCTGCTAATTTGTGAGAGCACTGCTCCCAAGCCTAACGAACTTGCGTCACACGTCACTATGAGTGGCTTGTTTTGGTCATAATGAACTAGCACAGGTGCATTCGTTAACATTTTTTTATTTCTTTAAAAACTTGTTTACAATCTTTAGACCAAAACCAATCAACACCTCTTTTCAACAAATTATACAAATTAAATAGAATTCCTCACATATTTTTCACAAACTTTGCATAAAATTTCACTAAACCTAAAAAAATATTCCGTAACATTACCCGGCCTAGGAATTTCGGTTATAGCTTTAATTTTACTATCGTCAGTCTTGATACTATCTTTGAAAATGACATGATCTAAATACATATATATAATAATTAGGGTAGGAGTAGGGTAGGGGTAGGGTAGGGCAGGGGTAGGGTATAAAAGTCCACCCGTGCGAAGCCGGGGCGGGCCGCTAGTTGCGTAATAAATCACTCATAATGCGCTGAAAAGTTAAAGCTAATCCTAATACTAACCTATTAAAACAAAATAATCCGCGATGCGTTTTAACAACTGTATATTTTTGTATTGTCAAGCTCTATTTAATTAGATATTAGAAGCCTTGAGATAAATCTATTTTAGAAAAATTGCTCGAATTAGCTAACCGATACCGATCTACAATGAGAGCTGGATTTAACGTCACCTTATAATCGACCCAGATTCTCAAAGATCCATCTGCTGCCTTACCGGTACTAAAGGAGAGGCCCAATTGGAACAATCAACAGGTGCTATGACACCGTTATTCAACATTTTGTCAATCTCTACGTCAACGCGCTCCCGAAGAGCACACGGTAGAGGTCTAGCACGATGAAATACCGGCTCGAACCTACAAAGTGGCTTTACCTCCAGTATAACGTCCCAAATCACCGGTAAAAAGTTATTTATATTATAAAAATAGTTTTTGCAATTCTCCATCAAATCTGCCTGCCTGTCAAAGTAAAACACTTTGTAAACTTAGGTAGCTCTAATTCTAACTCAGCCATCCATTGCCTTCCCAGAAGAGAAGTAGGGCTTTCCATGATAACAAACACTTCTAACTTTTTTAAAGCTTCACCATACTTAACTAAAGGTCTAAATACACCTAAAGGCTTAAGCAAAAACCTGTCATAAAAATTTATACTCAAATTAGTAGGTTCTAACACAAACCGCTTAAAATTATCCTCATAAGTCCGACTACTGATACATGACGCTCGAAGTTGGAGTTCGACACATGTACCGCTGCGTCATGTATCAGTACATGACACAGCGGTACAGGTGTCGACCTCCATCTCAATACTAACTTCGACGCTAATAGGCAACTTCAAAGCTTTGTAATTTTTTAAACATAAGTGCCGCAACTCTTCTTGTTGATAACTACCCGGATCTTCAACAAATAAATCGTCTAGCGCTGACCCGTGGTGTACTTTGGTCTCTCGACTGCGTTTGACCACAGTATCGCGTTCAGTACATACACGACGCAAATAACTACTCTTCTTACATTTGCTACAAACGTAACTACGAAAACGGCACTGATCGTAAGCATGGGTCGTCGCACCACAACCTTCGCAATAAACACAAATGTTTTTTCCTCCAGGTAACGTAGATTTTCCACCATTCTGCGAGGCACCAGCACGACTCTCCGTCGCACTCGTACTTGTAGTAACAATGTTTGGCGGTTCGCTTCATCCTTTACACACAAATTGGTGCCGCAAATTTTCATTAAGAATTCCGCCAAATTTTGCAATACCGGGCCATCTTTTTTAATGCAACAACATAATCAGCAATATTTTCACCATTCCCCTGTCATATTTGCCGGAACCGAAACCGCCCCGCCAAGGCCGATGAAACTGGCTCTAAATGTTCTCCTAATAAAGTACGGCGCCTTCAAAAGTTACTTCTGATGGTTTTTTAGGGCTTGAAAAATCCGCCAACAAGTCATATATTGCAGCTCCCATTACCGCTATCAACGTAGGAAGTTTTCGCTACTCCGTAACGCCATTAGCAAGGAAAATCATTTTCATCCGCTCAACCTAAGATGACCATCCGCCCTCGGCCAAATTAAATTCTTTGATACACACGACTGCCATTGCAATATTTTAACTATTTACGTTTTTAATTTTCTCGTCGCCAGTGGCGAAGGGTGGATATTTTCAGAAGGGAAGCCGGAGTATTAAAAAGTTTACACACCAAATGCCGCTCCAGCATGCAAGAAAAACTGACGACATATGAGTATTCAGTACTCTACAATGTCTTTCAAGTATGATAATGGTGTTTATAATTGATGGTCATATTTGAGTAGCGCGGCCTAATTGCATGACATGTTTTTTGTTTTCAAAACTTAGTTTTGGAAACGAAAATTCGTCTCACAACAGAAAATCTGTTAAACAGCTGTCTATATGGATTAAAGCTATAACTAAACTTCGTACGTGGCCCAACACACAACATACAATATATAATACTTCTCATCTGGTTTACTACACTACACTTGATCAATGATTAAATGATTAAAAAACAATAACAATCTAAAAACGAAAGTTTTACAATAAACATAAACACAACAGCCACACGCCGTCATGTCTAATATCAAGTTTATCGTATAAAAAATTCTACTAAATTTAATGTATTACTGATGACACATCTGTCAAGTCGTATATATACATATACACCATAAAATAGTTATAAGCATAAAACCTCAATATACTACAGTTATACTACAAATATAGAAAATAAATTGTAGTAAAATATATACAAAATAAATATAAGTTAGTATTTCTGACATTATTAGATATTATGTTTCATAGGAACTTAATACTTAGAATTTATAATTCGCAGCCATATCGCAATCATTGAAGTTATTTTATCGCCAATTATTTCAATGAATTGCCTTATTACCACCTGATAATTAGAATGAACTAATTTTAACATAAAGATCTGTTACTTGAGCTAAATTTCATAAACAACCTTTATAAATGTAAATTGTTTTAAAAAGTCAGGAGAGTAGCTTTACTTACCTTACCTTATTCTAATAAAATGTGGAAAAGTTTTTACATTTCCGTATTTCGATTGAAACGACCCTATTTTGGCGAAAATACCGAAAAATCGGTAAGTTTGAAACCACTTGACTGCTTTCCGGATTTTTTAGCTTCTATTTTTATACATATTAATATTCTGTGCTGTAAATGCAACGTTAATTACGTGTTAGGCAGAATGTTACTTTTAAGAAAATGGCGATAGAATTTTAGAAACCTTTTAGGTATATAAACAGCAATGATTATGTTTATAAAGATAATTTTGTCAAGGTCAAACTATTCTATCCAAGGTTCTGCTACTTAGCATAGAGGTTACTTACTTATATTAGGTCTTTACCTATGAAATTGCCGTTCTGCAGTACTGGCCATTTCAAATCAAAATTATTTTAGTTTGGCTAAGAATTCTAATTTCAAATTAATTTTATTTTAAAAACATGGATTTTTTCCCCAAAAGTAGTCATTTGTTTATTGATTAGTGTTACATTATCATCCCATTTCAATCTTTTTCGTCATCATGGATACGTTAAAAATTCAAGTAATTATGGAATATGAGAACCGTTGTGGCAGCAACGCGGCACAAGCGGCACGCAACATCAACGACGTTTACGGAGCTAACACTAAAAACCAACGCACCACCTGTTATTGGTTTGCTCGCTTCCGTTCTGGAAATTTTGACCTGAAAAATGAACCTCGCGGTCGTCCGAAGACTTTGGTCGAAAATGACGAATTAAAGGCGATTGTGGAAGCTGATGATACACAATCTACGGCTGAATTAGCCTTCGACGTTAGCGTCAAAATAATATTGGTCCATTTGCGTCAAATTGGCAAGGTAAAAAAGCTTGACAAATGGGTGCCCCACGAACTCAATGATCGCCAGCGCGAAGTACGCGTCGAGACGTGCCTTGCACTGCTCAACAGACACACAAATGAAGGAATTTCGAACCGCATTGTTACCTGCCATGAAAAATGGATTCTGTTTGATAACCGCAAGCGCTCAGCAAGTTGGTTGGATCCTGGTTCAGCACCTTAACAATGCCCTAAACGAAAACTTACCCCTAGAAAAGTGATGGTCACTGTTTGGTGGTCTAGTGCCGGTGTGATTCATCACAGCTTCTTACCAAACAGGATGAGCATTACTGCAGATGTGTACTGTGAAGAACTGAACACAATGATGGAGAAGCTGGCACATCTCCAACCAGCATTGGTCAATCGCTCGTCTCCGCTGCTCCTGCACGACAACGCGCGACCTCATACTGCACAGCAAACGGTCTCCAAGTTGCAAGAACTGGGGTTGGAAGCTCTCCGTCATCCGCCCTACTCACCAGACTACTACTTTTTCCAGAATTTGGATAACTTCTTGGCGGGAAAAAAATTCAATACCCGAGAGGCAGTACAAAATGCCTTTGAAGAATGTGTTGCCTCCCGTCCAGCTGATTTATTTAAGAAGGGCATCAATAAACTGCCACTGCGTTGGCAAAGATGCATTGATTGCATGGGTGATTTTGATTACTCCAAAACCAACAACGATGTAGTCTTACGAAATAGATAATCCTTAGACAAAAAATCCTTACAAAAAAGAATGATTTTTATTCTACGGACATTGTTAGCCGGCCTTGGCAAATTCAACGGGCACAAAGACGAGCGTACTTAAAAAAACTATAAGCCACTATAACACTATAACACTAAGCCACCTGCGTCAGAGGTTACTCTTTGTGGGGCTTAACCCTCGGCTCAGGACGGGAGCCGGAGGGGGGATTGAGTAATGGAGACTAAGTTCTTTAGGGGAGCTTGCAAAACTGTAGTCTACTTTATAGTTAACGAGCCGTCGAATGTCTTCATTGACCAAAGTCAGAGAGACTTTGGTCAACGAGCACATGGGACGGTCCTTGGCAAAAACGGCCTGCCGCAGGCCAATCGCCTGCGGCAGGCCAAACATTTTTTTTTTTGCGAAAGCGATATTCTTTAACGTTTCTTGATTAATCTGCGTTTGGCGATTAATTTACGTAATTGCTCAGCGGCAATAGTACCTTCTCTTCTATGTAATACCTGTTTATCTTATCGGTATCGGTCTTTCTCTATCTATCTCTTAAATTAAAGCACGGCCTCACAATGTCTGGATCAGCTACTCTAAAATTTATTCTTTGTTTCATGTTTATTCTTGTCCGCTGGATGAGATGTAAAAAAAGAATTATTATAAGTCTTTCATGGTTTGATAGTAAGGATTTTAGTAGGTACCTACTGCGTTTTGCTATGACTAATACCCGGTTTCTCAAATGTCAACCAAAACAACATTTAACTAACATAGATACATATTACATAGTAACATGTTACATAGGTACATGTGTACATTAAATAACTACCCCCCCAGCGACGCCTTGAACTGAGATCCATCCAAACCTCATACGCTCTCTCGCGCTGTTTGCCTAGTTTGTAGTTTTAAGACATTTAATTAGGTTAGAACGCAGCTTTATAAAACGTGATACGTTACTAGCCACAACAAAAAAAATATATTTTAGCTAGATATTTGGATAATTACATTTTCAGACGCAGGTTTGTGATTAGTTTACAAATTATTTTACTAATCTAGTCGCAACACTTACAAAAACCCAATTATTATTCAACGGCATTACGTTACTAGAACCGGATCAGATTCCACTCGATCCATAAACTTGGAGAATTAATTTCTAAGTAATTTTAGAAGTCAGCTGGTTAGTGTTTTGTACTTATTGTTAGAGGCAGTTAGCCTGTAACCATGTAGGAAAGCAGGAATTAAAAAGAACCTAATACTACCCAATTTAATAACCAATCGGTTTCAAGAATGACAGCTGAAATTTAATAAGCGACTATTCAATACATAGTCTCAAATCTAAATTCTTGAAATAAAATAGTCATAAGTAGGTACCTAATTTCCAATGTAGGTGTTTAAATAATAACTCGATTATCAGTATGAATAAATGTCAACTAGCGTGATTACATGCATAGTATTTATTGCAATCGACAGCAAATGTTTGGCAGTGATGTTAATACACATCTGTTTTGAATTCTGTATGAAGCTATGGGCACAAATACTGCGTTTTGCGGACGGCAGCGGCAATGCGGCACGAGCAATGAGTGGAGTATTCCACATTCAGCCATGAAACCTATACTGAAACAAGAATAATTTTTGTGCTGAAAAAAATTGGTACTGAAAGGCGAATACTCGCAATGACCGCTAGTCTAACATTGTCTGCGCCGCGCCGCCGCCGCCGTCCCGCTTATCGCCGAGTTTGTGGCTGCGTTTTTTATGTTAACATCTACGTTCAAATAATTTTCCGCGGCGCAGCATTTAAAATCAAAGGAACTTTGATACACGTATTTGTTGGACTTTATGATAATAATTACCTTTTACTTCTGACGTATGTATAAGCATATAACGTGAAGAGTTAGATATACAATTTAAGGACTATTTTGTATACATTTAATTATAGCCTTAGGAACCAATAATTTAATTAATTCTTGAGGAAATGCAGACGGAACTTAGGCACTAAACTTATAACCCGAGCTGCGAAAATGAGACTAAACACCGTTTATTTTAATATCACAAGCCAATAATGTATTATTTGGCTACAGTAACCGCTAAGACCAAGTTAACTATTACCGGCTCCCTACCGAAATGACACACCTAACTTACTGAGCATACTAACGGTGGGCTCAATCTCTCTTAATAGTTTAATATATAAAGAATACCCTTTACATTTTGTCCCAATAAATGATACTAAAAATTATATCATTTGACAACATACATTTACTTAGATTCAAAAACGTGTTCACATTCATTCGTTCAAATCACTGCGTTGTATTAAATATACAACGCATCTGGACTCGAAAGCCGTAGGCATTCGAGTAGAGTGGACGTGTTTCAATACCTAAGTTTCAATTCTATTTCTATTTCTATTTAATTACAAAATTAGCGGTAAATATACGCCGAAGGCGCTTACCAAACGCCGCAATAAATTGCAAGATTAATAACATTAAAATTACTTTTGTATATTAGGTTAATCTATGACGTAACACCGAGTGCGGCATACTTGGTCATTCCAACCAAAGAGTATGCTTAGACCTTGGCCGGATTCTTGAAAGTTAATTTTGTACCTGTTACCTCTAAGGCATCTTACAATAATGTGTGTTTGTCATAGGTATATCGCACAACAGACAGACAGACGGATTATAAAATCTGTAAGATCAAATAATGTAAACCTTGTTTTTAGCTACTTAATAGTCCGGTCAATCTTGACATTTGAAGGTACAGAAATTCCCAACAAGCTGAAAGTGAGTAAAATTGTTCAAAACATAATTAAAAACAACATTTAAAAATTTCCCATCGTTCCGGTACATGGAAAAAATACTCGAGGTCAAAGGTAAAAAAAACCGGCCAAGTGCGAGTCGGAGTCGCGCACTAAGCGTTCCGTACCATTTTCAAGTACCTGTTGCTGTTATTAATATCGAGCAAAAAATAATAATAGGTTTATTGTATAAGAGCCTTCCTTAAATATTAATTTTATTTAAGTTTCTGAGTTTAACGATTAAAAATGATAAGCACACGTTTCCATGCCACCTCTGGGGTAGTTTTATAAACGTGGTTTCTAAAAAATAATGAAATAAAAATGTTTTTGATAATGTAGACGAATCGATCGTACTTATTATAAGTCAAATACAATGATAAAAATATACAAAGAAAAAAAAAACTTGACTAATTAATTAGTATACATTTCAACAGTAATGTTATTAAATAGAATTTAAATCTACCAATGTGGCAAGTGATAGTCGCGTATTATAAATATAATTAGAATGAACCAGCGCGGGCTGGGATTAGGTCAGAAGCATAGAACGCGTCGCGAGCCTCTCCTTGCAAGGACGACCGGACTATTCTAAATTAATAAATCTACAGACGTCTAGGACGGTTGAACAGTAGAAAATCACTCTTTCAAATTAATAAACAGCACACTGAGCCTAAAATACTAATTACCTAAATGTCTATTTACTTGAAATGTTTGTCAGTTGTTGGAATTAATGCCCCAGGGCCTCGACTGCCATTGCAATTGTAACTGCGAGATCAATTGTTTTTAGTTTTGGTAATTTACTTTAAAAAATGCGATGCGTTGACATAGTTATATTAGGTATATTATACTAGTCTAAACGCGCGGTTTCACCCATCTAGCTATCGTACCCGCGAGACTATATAATTATAATTATGCTAGTGATAATTATGTTGCTTATGTATATTAAAGCATATGTATACATACATACAAACAAATAAATAAAATAACCGCTTTTTAATATATACATAGGAATGTTTATACGGTTTATTCCACTTTGAACACCCAGCGGGGCATATACCAAATTTTTTAACCATTTTTGCCTGTCTGTTTGTTCCGGCTAATCTCTGGAACGGCTGGAACGATTTGACGGGACCTGCCCTGGCAGATAGCAGATATGATAAGAAGTAACTTAAATAACTTTTTTTGTTAAATTAAACGCCGATGAAGTCGCGGGCACTGCTAGTAATTTATAAATTTCACGTCTGTTAACAATAATATAGAACCAAAGACAAATGTTAATGATTAAGTTTATAGGTACCTAATAAAGAATTTTTAATTTCAATATCTTTGAATCTACACTGAATGTACAGATTTAATTCAGAACTATTAAAAAAAATATATAGAAAGTCTTAAAACGTCACGTCTCTATACTTTTACATATACCTATTTTTCATGGAATAATTACCAAGGTGTCTAACATCGAACACACTGCCACTATGGCAAACCCACGGCACTAATATTTTGGACACACTAGGAAGTATTAGGCTTACATTGATCCTACCTACGCTTTACATGTATTATTAAATATACTCAAATGAAATGTATACTAGTAAGCAAATGCACTAAATTTTGTGATGAGAAAAATAAATGCATATTCTATTCTATTCTATTCTATTAATGTCCAATTTGTGCCGTGTGATTCCGGCTTAGAATAGATCACCCCATATCTTCCCATGGGTGTCGTAAGATGCGACTAAGAGGCTTACAGAGGATGGTTATGCAGCAGCATCTAGAAGCTCAATAATACTCACCATCTTGCTGCGATCACAAAACCGCCTGCAATATCCCTTAACTATCCGGATTTGGCTGATTTGTTTTGAGGAGGCCCATGTTCAGCACTGGATGTTATTAGGCTGGTGAAAGAAATAAAATATAATGTCTAATCATTACAAAGTCAAAATAATTTGATTTATTTATTTTATTGTATTTGATGGCATGTCTATGTCAATTTTAATTTTTTTTTGAATAATTGGCACATATTATGTGCTTTATGTCATGCCTCTCCCGCATTATGGCATAGAAGTGATCCTTCGATTGTAAACTAAATCATTATCAAACTATAACTATTTGAACTTCATCTTAAAGTTAATTCGTTAGTACCGCGTAAAACCCTTAGGCATTTGTTTCCTGTATTCGACCTTCAGCAAAAATTTCCTCGCTGTGCGCAGGTGGTGTTCTTTGTAAATTACCTATTCACTCAAAAAAGAGGTCCTTTTACCGAAAATTCTCTTTCTCTGGTTTATGGCTGTAATATATACACGTGCGCTGAAATAGCTGAAATTACCGACTACTTTGTATATTACTTGAACCGATGCTACATTTATTTAATTTGTATTAGTTATCAAGTGGCCAAAATTTACTGAGTTTAATTATTGGACCTTTGTTTTTACTAAATTTATCGTCTACCTCGATTTGGGACATAATCATCTAATCCATTTTGTGTATATCATATGCACTGTGGTCTAACTGTTTGAAATTGTTACTTTAGTTCGTCTATACCAATATTATAAAGAGGTAAAGTTTGTGATGTTGTAAGTGGGGGTAATCTCTGCTGCCCCTCCCTCGAACTGTGATTCTGTGCCAGCGATCACTACCACTTCGTAAATCTACTATTCACTCCAGTGGCACCCTGAGCGTTGGTCCTAACCCCATAAGGGTGCCCTCAGGCGGATGTCGCTTAGACCTTAGCCGGATTTTTAATCCGGATGTTAATTTTGTACCTGTTACCTTTAAGGCATCCTACAAGATGTACAATTGTCAATTATCGCACGTCAGACGGATTAATAAATCGGTAAGATCTAATAATGTTAACATTGTTAGCTACTTAAGTGATTCGATTTTGTTTGATTTAGTCTTACACAGTGTAATTTTGACAAGTAGGTACAAGTGTATGTTTATACCTAAGTGCTGAATAAATTTCTCTATTTCTCTGGATCTATGGAAACGATTTTGCAAATTGGTTTACCAACAGAAAGCCACAATATTTGTGAGTGTCATAGGGTATATTTTGAGTCAAGGTTTCTACGGGAACATGATCTACGCGAATAAATTCTTTCTTTTTAAATAACAATACGCACGAGACATCTAGTCAATTATAATTTCATTTTAAATTGCAGATAATTATAAAACGAGTAAAACCAATTTCGTCACAGCTCTTAAGATATTAAATTCCACTTTACTTTATGACTCAACATTATGCAGCTTAGTTCAAAAGTTTAAGCTGATCATTATTAAAATCTTGTGGACGTCACAACGGCGTAAATTAGTAGGTACCTACTTAAAACAAAAAGGTCAGAAACTTTTTGGAAGTTTCATAGACTTTTGTAGGTACGTGTAAAGTTCCAACATTGTTATTTAAAAAGAAAGAATTTATGTTAAGGTCGTTCCTGTTTATTTAAAGAATAAATTTTCCAGTTGCCTGGCGCATGCGGGTTCGGATATGTTTCAAGATCAAAACGTGACCGGATATTTGTCCAAACCCGATTATAATCGTTATCGTCTCTCGTCCAAATTAAGATAATTTTCTACCGAGAAAATTATCTCGTTTATAGAATATTCTATAGAATAGAATATAGAAGAGTCTTCTTTGTCTTTCTGAATTTTTAATAATCTAAGCAATACAATAAATATATTTGTTTTGCTTTTTTATGATTAAAAAAGTAATTTGTAGCTGTTTTAATTTAACCTTGCTATACAGAAGTAGGTACGAACGAGACCTACTATTTTTTAGGGTTACGTACCCAAAGGGTAAAAACGAGACCCTATTGCTAAGACTTCGCTGTCTGTCTGTCTGTCACCAGGCTGTATCTCAAGAACCGCGATACCTAGACAGGTGAAATTTTCACAAATGATGTATTTCTATTACAAGTTAGATAATTTTCTCGGTAGAAAATTATCTTAATTTGGACGAGAGACGATAAAAATGCCACCAGCACGTTTCTATTTCAGCTATTGGTGGTGAGAAAATGTCGAGTAAATGATCTGTGCACGTTCTCTCAACGCGATTTGGACGCACTTTCTCTGCTTTAAGTGATGTAAATATCGTAAGATTATCGTCTAAATAGCCAAATAGTCGAAAGAATATAGAGTAATCGCAATTCGAAAGTTAATAGTATCATATTAATCATCAGTATGCCATTTTTCAACATATTAGCTTTTCCCAAGTCGGTAGAAGCGCTTTCATTCGACAAATTTATTGTAATATAGCAGTGCGGTTGCAATCACTCGACTCTTTTTTTGTTCGTGTGAATGCAACCAAGCAGCATTCATAGACCATTTTATTTCTTCAATTACCGGAGCTGTTTGTGAAAAGAAATATTTTATTTTATTTAATATAAGTATTAAATTTTGCCATATTATTTGTGCCATACAATTTTACAGTCATATTGACAATTCGTGACCTGAAGTTAGCTCAAAGGTGTTTACTTTCCTATGCGGGGTTAAATTTTTCGTCTACATTCTTTACATTTTACTTAATATTTTCATGGGCCGTAAGATTTCTTAGTAAATAATTAATTACAAATAATATTAATTTAAAAGTTTATCTAATTCGCCATTAATAGCAAATCACTTATCATCACAAAGCATTCACTCGGCTTTTAGCTCAGAAATAGACATGAGGTTTCAACTTTACGACTTTTAGGACCGCCATTGCAGTTAGTTTGGGGTTCCTTAGCGCAAAATGTTAAATCCTCAATATTATATCAAAATACTGTTATGAATACTCCAGAGGAATTAAAAAAATGAAACATAAACAAAAAAAAATATTATATGAGTGACTTTTTCAAATTATTTTAGTGGCAATTTAAATGGTTGACCACCATTAGTTTAACTATATAGTACAGTGCTGTAAAAGATTTTATTCAACTTTCATACCACAACTATGCTGTAAGACGGCTTTCAAATGATGTTTAGAGCACCTTTGGGGCTGTAATAAATAATTTTTAAGCGTTTACTCAACATTTTTATTTTTTTATTTTACTACATATAGGCTTACGTTTGACCTTAATCTCGCTTGATGGAAGGCGAAGATAAGGCCTAAGATGATACACGCTTGCCTAGAAAGTGTTTGTTCACTTTAGCCTTAAAGATGTCCAGATTATAGCGTTCCGGAAAAACTGACGCCGGCAGAGAATTCCACTCCTTAGCCGTCCGCATTATGAAAGAAGAAGCAAATCGCTTCGTCCGTATTGAAGGAATGTCTACAACAAAAGGGTGAAACCGCTCGCCGCGCCTAGTCGTCCGGTGATGGAAGGGTGAAGGGGGTATCAGGTTATGTAGAACCTCCGCACACTCCCCGAAATGCAACCGATAAAAAACTGATAGGCAGGCCACTCGTCTACGGTGTTCATTTAAGCGGAATGAACGCCTTGTAAAAAGTTATTATATGACATTAAGTGCCGTTATAGTAATTGAGATGCTATTTTATCAAATAAACAGCGTTTTCTCTATAATTATGCTGTAATAAATACATGTCGAAAGAAAGTGCTATAAAAGCTAGTTTTTCGACAAATTAGCTATTCAGTTGCTTTCAAAGAGCTGTCATAGGACTTGCGGTTGCATGAAGGTTATCGAGAGATATCTTTATATAATTATCGAGTAAACGCAATATGAATTCGTCGAGTACACGTTTACTAGACATGTTTATAGAGCCAAAAAGCGTTGAAAGCTAAAATATCTAGACAGCTGCTTTTAAACGGCTTTTTGAAATAATAGGATCTTTCATACGAGTGTTTTTCGATTCATAGTCATGAGAGTAATTGCTTATACGATCTCTTTGCTAGTTGGGATGCATGTGATACCTAGTGGGAGTCAGTCGTAATCCTGTAACCTGCAGAATTGCTCCTGCGATTTAACTAGATTAAAAATTACTATTAATACGTGGTGTACGGCAACGTTAATCGATTTAACCGATCTTCAGGGACTGGAAATCTATAGCCTTCCAGGGCACAAGATTTTGGAACCCAGGATAGAATGACTGACAGAATGAATGGTTAAAGTTTAAAGAATTCTTTTAACTTTACATTATAAAGAAGAAACGCAAACATAAAATTGCTCACCTGGTCAAGCCTAAGCAAGTTAGTATACATTGTTTTCCGTTCCGAAGTACAATTCTAGTTTATTGATATGAAATAACAAGCTTACAAAAATAAGGGCTGATTAGAAATATACCTTGAAATAAAATTTAACAAAACCAGCATTGAAGGCTTGATATTACCTACCTATGTTTATGTTATATTTGCATTTATAATATATATTATTATATTGTTTAATTCCAAATATTTTATATTTATCAACTATGCGTTTTGTTAGCTTAGCCACGAGATTTGTTATCGCAAGGCCAAATAGACAGAATAGGCACCAGCGTTCTAAGTAATTGGTGGATAATTGTATGTTTATACATTTCAATAATTTAAAAACTCCCTAAAATAAAGTTTAAATGATTTGTTCACTAATAATGACCATCTTAGTCTGAAAGCATGAACAGGAATATTTGCTTGTTACCCTTAAAATCCACAGATCCCTTTGTTGCGGAGATCCCCGGCCCGGCTCATAATAACTGTCTGTGGTCCACACAAATAGTTGTAATGTGTGCTAATCAAAGCCCGATCATCTGACTTTTCCTAAAGAAGGTAACCATTGAGCCATCAATATACCAAAGCAATCCTTAATACGTACCCATTGGTAGATTTTTTTTTGGTTTACTAGCTGAGTTTTTGCAGTGAACTAGTATTCTTGTTAACCCCTCGTGCTAAGCTAAAATGCTTGTGTTAAGAGTGGGTTCACGTCAGTAGTGCAATGTGTGGGGATCGAATCGGCGACCACGAGATCACAAGTCCGACTTCTAGCTATTGGGCTACGGCCGTTATTAAATGTATGTTATAATTAAATGTGTGTGTATTAGATACCTTAATCGCACGTTGAGTCCATCGTACACACTCAGTACGTATAACAAACTTCCACAGTGAGTTAGACGTACTCATCGCTACATTCCAACGACAATGTACTCGATCGGACGCTCACCCAGTTTTAGTACCTACATAAAGCTGCGTTGACACTCGACAAGCTGACTCGGTCGTAGTCTCCTTTTTATATCATACTTAGCTCCCGTTCCCGTGGGAACTTCTAATTTAATAAGCGGCCGTAGCCCAATGGCTAGGGCGTCGGACTTGTGATCTTGAGGTCGGCGGTTCGAACCCCACCCATTGCACTACACGACGTGAACCCACTCGTAACACAAGCATTTAGCTTAGTACGAGGGGTTAACAAGAATACTAATAGATTGCAAAAGTACCGCTAGTAATCTTTAAAAATAATGTATATATATATTATAATATATATATTATAATATATATATATTATAATGTATATATATATATTTTTTTTACTTTATATAGGCTTACGTTTGACCACAATCTGGCTTGATGGAAGGCGAAGATAAGGCCTAAGATGATACACACTTGCCTAGAAAGTGTCTGTTCACTTTAGCCTTAAAGATGTCCAGATTATAGCGTTCCGGAAAAACTGACCCCGGCAGAGATTTCCACTCCTTTTTATGAAAGAAGAAGCAAATCGCTTCGTGCGTATTGAAGGAATGCCTACAACAAAAGGGTGAAACCGCTCGCCACGCCTAGTCGTCCGGTGATGGAAGGGTGAAGGGGGTATCAGGTTATGTAGAACCTCCGCACACTCTCCGAAATGTAACCGATAAAAAACCGATAGGCAGGCTACTCGGCTACGGTGTTCGAGGCTCTGAAGACTTGCCTCCACCAGTGAGTTATTGCCTATGACTCTCTTCGCTCGGCGCTCCGATGAGTCCAGAGCATCCAGCTGATATCTAGCAGACCCATACCAAAGATGAGAACTGTATTCCATGGAGGAGCGAACTTGAGCTCTGTAAAGACTTAAGAGCTGCTCCGATGTGAAGTACCGCCTCACCTTGGAGAGAATGCCAAGTTTTTTGGCTGCAGTGTTTGCAATGGACTCGATATAGTGACCGAAGTTTAGATTAGAAGAGAGGTCAAGCCCTAAGAGCTCAAGATGGTCGCTGATCGGAACGGAGACATTCCGGAAAGTCGGAGTCAGTTGGAATGGACTCCCTTTCGCCGAAAAAAGACACGCCAGTGTTTTTGAGGGGTTAAACCCAAACAGGTTGGCATCACCCCATAAGGAGACAGCTTCCAAGATCGAGTTCACCCCCTCAATCATCGACTCCCTGAACGACTGGACCTTTGACCCAGACTTCGCATCAGACAAGTATCTCACCGAGACTGTGCTGTCGTCTGCATACCCAAAGATACCGGGAGTAACTAGCAGGTCGTTTATGTGCAGCAAAAAAAGAGTCGCGGAGAGAACAGATCCCTGAGGGACACCGGCATTAATACTAAGAAGATCGGACGAGGCGCCATCAATGACAACTCGAATCGACCTTCCCCTCAAAAAATCCTGAATCCAGGTACAAAGTTCGGGAGCAATACCGTAAACCAGAAGCTCACTAATAAGACTTACGTGCCAAACCCTGCCAAAAGCCTTAGAGATATCAAGAGACACGGCAAGAGCCTCACCGTGTCTCTCGATGGCTTCGCTCCAGAAGTGAGTAGCATAAACAAGAAGATCCCCAGTAGACCGGCCTCGACGGAATCCGAATTGACGGTCACTGAGGAGGTCGTTGTCTTCCAGGTATGCTAGGAGACGGTTGTTTAAAACACGCTCGAGGTGATTGCGATTGGTCGGTAGTTGACAGGGTCGGCACGACTACCTTTCTTGGGAACCGGTTGAACATTGGCAATCTTCCAGGATACTGGAACTCGACCAGTCGTCAGGGACAAGCGATAGAGGCGAGTCAAAACAGGAGACAACTCAGGCGCACCTGACCGCAAGACAATGGCAGGAATGCCGTCAGGCCCACTAGCCTTATTCACATCTAGAGTGCTAAGAATTTTAAGTACCACCTTTTGCCGAATGTGCACCTCAGGCATAGAGGAAGTGCAATGAGGTAGCCTGGGTGGACTTTTACCAGCAGCGTCTAGTTGTAAATTCTTCGCAAATAGAGATGCAAACAAGTCTGCTTTCTCTTTGTCGGTGTGAGCTAATGAACCGTTCGGCTTCTGCAGTGGCGGCAAAGAGGACCGACAGAAATTGGCTTCCACCGATTTGGCAAGAGACCAAAAAGCTTTACTCCCAGATGGGTAAGATGCTAGTCTGGCTCCAATGCGGCCAATATGGTCAAAGCGGGCCTTGCGTAGGGCACGTTTGCAAGACTTGGCAGCACTATTGAAGGCTCTCTTCAGTTTCCGAACATTTAGCGCTTTGCGGGCTCGAGCCTAAATAAGCTATATAACACTGACATATTTTTTAAATCAGAGTAGTAGTTCCTGAGATTTGCGCGTTCAAGGAAACAAACAAATTCTTCAGCTTTATATATTAGTAGAGAATAGTTATTAATCGGTTAACGCAGACAATGACAGCTCGCATATTACTCATTCACACAATCCCCAATGTGAACATAAGAGCTCTTATGGTGATATTATTCACAGGCATTAACAAAACAAACAATAATTTTATTAATAACTTAATTAGGCCGTGGTATTTTCTTCGGTGGATATAAAAGCTACCTATTTATTTAATAACATCATTATTAAATAAATAGGTAGCTTTAATAACACAATACACAACGATAACATTGACTTTACGGATAATATGTCAAAAATTATAACCGTTTTTTGTCACATCTCTAAAAATAATAACATGTCATAGCAGATTTTGGTTTGACAATGACGATATATTAAAATGTAGTAGCATTTTTGTATAATATTAATTGACAACATTTCAAAATTCGTAACTCCCTAAAAACAAAAATACCGTTTCTTTATTTTAAAATTCTGATCTATGAAAAAAACTATTACTTGCCGGTTATTTTTTGAGAAAACAAAATAAAAACTGAAATATGGATGATGACGTCATCGTTACGGTGAATTGAAATATTACCTTTCCAATTTAAAACTAATAAACCTTTTTAATTTGGCAACTCTAATCACAAGCGTTTGAAATTAGCTAATGTCAGTTTTAAGGGTTCCGTAGTCCACAAGGAACCCTTATAGTTTCGTCATATCCGTCCGTCTATCTGGGCTCGTACTCCGCCGTTACTGCACCGATTGTTACAAAAATTGGTGGAGAGATGCAAATTGAAGATCAAAAATTTTGGTTGTTTTTTGTAAGAAAAATAGTATTAATAATCGAACGCAAAAAAAACATTGAACGTTGAACAGGAAATAACAATAACAAATAACAACTGCACGGTTACCATGGTAATGAGTTATTTCAAATAGGCAACGGGAAGAAAATTAAAACAAAAAAAGACTAAATTTAAACTGTCACTAATTGTGAGCAGTCTGAAATATGTATCTTTCCGTCCCAAGGGAAGAAAATTAAACTTTCGGCCTCGGGTGGGTAGTCTGAAAAATGCATCTTTCTTCCCGCAAACAAGGGAAGAAAGTCAAACTTTCTGCCTCGGGATGATGAAAAATATTTTTCAGGCACATACAACGAAAAGTGAATTAAATTCGACTATACCCATCGTGTATGGTATCGTTGGAAATGCAACAAAAACTGCCTTGGAACTGTGTAGATCAAACCCCCCAGGCTCGAGATAACCTAATATAAAGTTAAAATTAGAGCGCTCCCCCCCCTTAACTTTTGAATAATTATTAAGTAATTCTGAAAAAAATGTGATATGTACCTCTTAGTAAGTACTTTCTACTTAAACTATAGCGGACTCGCTATCATAGATAATTATTTTTATAATACTCGACCAACTTATTTAGTAGTAGCAAAATGAAACTTAACTTTTATTAATTTAAAAATAGGCATTTTAGATATGCATGGCGACGGAAGATTTTCATGTGCGTGCCCGACACGTTCATTTACGTGACCAAGAAATTTCCTCAAACAACCGTATATAATATATATCCGGCGCTTACATCTATTTAGAACGAGCTACTCCAGCAAGGAAGTCCTCATCCAGCTCGACATCGACAACCGACAACCATTAATCTACTAGCTTCCTGAACATCGAATCCGGTTGCAGCACCAGGGCACCTACGTACACGACTTCACAAGCACCGGTCTACGCACCACTTCCAACTTCACATGCCGCACGCAGCCTCGCAGCCACAACGGTGCAAAACCACAAATGCCACCAACCGTTCCTCTACAGGTACTTACTAATTTGATAGTTACAACTAGTAGGTATCCTGATACACTCGTTTAAAAATAAATAATACAGTTCGCTCGAACCGAGTGAGCTAGTATCGTGTCAACGCAGCTCTACTGCGGGTAGACTACACAAATTGTTACTTGTTAAGACCAACTTCTATCAATACCTACTGACATTCGCTTGAGTTATGTTTGGATTTCAATTGTGGCAATGGAGTTAATAGTGCACTAAAGTGTAAGAAAAAAAGCACGCATTGCAAATAGAAATGAATTATTTTTAAAAGCAAAATTAGATTGTAGTTTAACAATATTTTCTTTGTATAAAAAACTTCTATGAAAAGTGTGATAAGTAGGTATATCAGGTTAATGTAATCAGTTTAAAGTCATTAATGAGCCAGAATGAGCATCTATTTATTTAGTTTCTAGTTCAAAATGAAGCAAAATTTTAGTTATAAATTCGCAATAAGCCAATATACTTAATTCTTTTTCCTATACCTATTCTATCCGACCCGCCGGAGAAGAGTGCGCCCGCGAACGCGACGCGTCGCCCCTCGTCCTCCTGAACCTTAGTTTGCAAAGAACCACCCGATGCCCTCGTAGACCTGAAGTCCGAGAGGCCCGTGAACTGTAAAGTAGAGCGACAGTTGCACAAAACTCCCCTAAAATACTAAAAGTCATAATCCCTCAATCTCATCACCAGCGACCGCCCTGAGCCGAGGTCCAAGCCCCACAGGGGGCGCCCTCTTGCGCAGGTTGCTTAGTTTGTAGTTTTTAAACCATTTATTAAGGCTGGAGCTCTGCACGCCTTTATGCCCGGTGAAGTGGCAAAAGCCTCGTGGCAATTTACGCAAGTCAAATCGAAAAAAAAAAAAAAAAACTATTCCTATAGTGTTAAGTGAAACGTAATACAAGGACCAGAAGTAGTATCTAAAGAATCGACCTCCCTGGTGTATCGTGGAGTGAGAAGGACGACAGACAGACAGCGGGGAGTGACTTTGTTTCATACTATAATAGTTTATTTCTCTCTTAAAGGTACATACATCCTCGTGGTATGCTAATCATACCACGAGGAGAGGACCCAACACCAATAAAACCCTTTGGACACTCCTCCGTCTGCCGTTGGTGAGGGCGGGGTATGCTAGGCAATCCAGACCCCCGGCGGCAACCGCGGCCAAACTGGCGATGCGGGCAGTTACAGGGACGCCCGTAGTGCAGAGGCGTCCCTACTCCTCATGGGTCGTAGGTCTTAGGCCTCGAAGGGAGCGAGGCCCATGTGCCCCACTACCCGAGGCCAAGTCTAGGGTGGTAGGCGGCGTGTCTCAGCCCGCCGCCGTCGGCTGACACGCCGTCTGCGGCCAGAGGATCTTCACGCTCCAATTCTGAGACATGTCCTGCCCACAGAAGGAGGCCATTGCCCACGCCCACGACTACTCGCTTTAGACCATCTTTGAGCTGATATTCCCCCAGTGAAAGGTCATCTCCCACCACCCCAGCGAGCTAAACTCGCTCGCTGGATCACGCTGAATACTCCACCACCGTGTGCTGCGCCGTATTGCAGGCAGCATCAAACGCGACCGTGCGGTAGGCGCGGGTCGCCCTGATGGCCATGACCCACTGCGGACGTCGCAATTTTATTTATTTATTTAATAATAGTGCCCGGAGGTACCTGGCCACCCCTTGATGCCTGAGGCCCCCCTATATGCATGTCCAGGGGAGGGTGTTGAAGGCATTGCGGATGTCCAACGACACTGCCAACAACACTTCTCCCCGACTGGTCGCCTCCTGCGAGAGTTCCCGCACCCTCGCGTGTCTATGGTCGACCGACCCTTTTTTTTTTTTTTTTGTTGTCCGGGGGGAAATGCCTTGACGCATTCCCACCACCGTTGCAGCGTATTTGCGCGCTGGCGGTGGGATATGTGGGACTCGCCCTCTCCATAGCGTGGTATGCTAAAGTCATACCACGAGGAGAGGACCCTACACCACTAAAACCTCCCGGACACTCCTTCGATCCGCCGTTGGCGGGGGTCGGGTACGCATGAGCAATCCGGCCCCCCGACGGCACCCGCGGCCAATATGGTACCGCGGGATCTCCAGAATGGTCGACCGACCCTGGCGAAACCCATATTGGTCCGCGTACAGGTCCGGACTGACCTCACCAAGCTGGACTGAGAGCTGACGACCGAAACGGCCAGGTAATTTGATCATTCATAAAAATGATTTACAACTAAAACAGCTGGCGTTCCGGAAACTTTCGGCTCTTTCCGCTCAACGAGTGCAACGAGGACAGCCAGGCGCGTTCGGTTTACCGAACATGAACGACGCGCCGAAAGAGCACGGACGCCGTCGTCGCGTGTATCCCCTCCACGCGCTCGTTTTCATGCCCCTTAGCTTCTTCTCGAGCAAAATACAAGATTTTCAATAATTTTTTTCGACATGTTCCCACCACTTTTATTGGCTGGCTTTTTTTCCTTGCCTCTGGGAATAATAAACTTTAAGCACAAAAAAAGCCAGCCTTGCTCTTATTACCTAAAAATAATAATTTTTTTCCTCACTATAATTGCTAAAAGCCTGGCGATACCTTTCCACCAACCAAATGACGCCAGATTTTTTTGTGTGCTTGGGGCGGTAGGCAAACCGTTTGGCATAAAAAGTAATCCTGACCATATTACCTTTTTTTTCCCACCCCATAACACCCACATCCACCACGCAAATCCTGCCAGGTCGACGTTTTTATTCTTAGAGTGCTCCAGGTAAGTTGATAAATCGTTTTTATGAATGATCAAATTAGCTGGCCGTTTCGGTCGTCAGCTCTCAGTCCATGAGGCGAGACGCGATCAACCTCTCAATCAACATGCCCAACACGTTCAAGAGAACGATTGGGCGGTAAACCGATGGAGACTCCGCTGGTCGCCCGTCCTTTCAGAGAAGGACGAGTCGACCGGGCTTACAGGGTGCGGGAAAGCGACCCTGCCGAAGGCATGCAGAAAAGTGGGCGAGCACCTTAGGCTCTCCATAGCGAGTGCCCAGACACGTCCAGACACTTCGTCCGGCCCGGCGGCGGCATTTTTGGCAGCCATAGAACACTGATAGAAAGTTTATTAACAATTTTGAAATGATAATGATGCATATAAATGTGTTCAAATTAAATATTCTGACTGTAGGAAAATCTAAATATTTAATTCCGACAAATTCATCAACAAGTCACAGAACACGGTATACTTTTATTTTATACATACATGCAGTATAAAATACTCATGGAAATTAAATTCATCAGTGTACCAGTGTACCAGTGTATCAGTGTATCAGTGTACCAGTGTACCAGAGTCACGTTCGGCTTTAAGCGTTTTCTTTTTTCACGGGAACGTTACCTTTCCTATTTAGAACAAAGCTATAATATACCAAGCAAAAATAAAAATGTAAGTAGGTCTAGTACCTACTTACATTTCTATTTTTGATTTTTGCACAGTAAGTATCAGTCTGACGCTGACGTAAACCACCCACTTTCCCTCAAGCAATATGCAAATAACTTTGCCAAAAGAAAGAAGATTATAATTTCAGACACGTTCTTTAAATTTACCTTTTAACAGCCTCTTGATATTTTTACTACGTGTCGCTTTAAAATTGTACAGGTTATGTAAGAAAATAAGATAAAAGAAATGAGAAAAGTCGAAAAGTTTATTTGCGTTTATTGATGCAGGTCACGACATGAATTTATCACAAGTCTACCTTTGGTACTTCAGTGGTAATTGAGTGGAACAGAGGGCCGTCGGCTTAAAGTTGCAGAGCTCAAGGCTGATGATTCATCTCGCTCGCACCCGTTTTCGGAATATCATGAGAATTCATTCTTATTCACCGCCCAGCTTATTAAGAACTTTATGCGGGTCACATCACTTGTAATGTCGAAAAATTAACAAACAGATTGAAAGTAAAATTCATCCCAATCATTGTAATTAGCGGTGGAACTGCTGCGCGGCAATAATTATCTGCATTCACTGCGCTCGATCGCTTTAATCGTAGTACATTTGTCATAGGAAATAGCATTACGATGACTGGACTACACACCGCATGCTCTATTATGTACGTATTATTATAATTATTGTTCAATAAGCTTTATTGCAATTATGACTTCGTAATTAAATTAATTTATTGATTTAAAGGGATCTGTTTATTCGCTGAACCATTTTATGAACATTATATGTTTTTTTTATGTTATATTTTATGAACATTTTTATAGTATAAAAATAATAATCAATAGCCGTCACGTCGTGTACTTTTTGTAAGTGTTGCAGATATTTTTTACGAGAAGTCTGTTTTATGTCGGTGTAGTATCTTTCAGTTTACAGGGCGAGCACGCAGTCGGAGGAAGTTGCTAGCGTAAAGATTGGTATGTTGTTTGTAAAGTGATCATGTTATTTATACGTTTTGTTCTTGTTTATAGTGTCCCATATGTCTGCTTGAATTTTGGTACACCCTTCATGTAAAAAGTATGAAATTTGGTCAACAAAAATGTATATA
Organism: Nycteola revayana; assembly: GCA_947037095.2. Classification (NCBI taxonomy): domain Eukaryota; kingdom Metazoa; phylum Arthropoda; class Insecta; order Lepidoptera; family Nolidae; genus Nycteola; species Nycteola revayana. The sequence continues at coordinate 25,847,361 of OX344842.1, read as the reverse complement.
GCTCGATAAATATATTTTATGATATTCGGTTAGGTGGCAATTCTCGGAAAAAGTTAGTACTACAAACTTCACAGGATCTGAAGGGACTTTTAATGTACGCCACTCTCCCAATTTACCATCCTGTATTATTTATTAATTTATCATATCGGTTACTGTTACAATTATACGTAAAACAAACTATATAACCTTTATCTTTAAAACCATTCTTTATTACCTTCCTTAATTAACTCTGTTAAAAACGACAAGCATAACGTTATGTTATGCTTGTCGTTTTTAACAGAGTTGAATACAAATATTGAATTTAAGAATACCGGAAGAATTCAAACATGCATCTTTGATAAAGTTACTAATAGCTGGAGAGCTGCTTAACCCTCCGAGTAACGGTCTTCCTGTAAGGCTAGACATTTGTAGAATGAGGAGTCATAGCACGCTAAGGGATGATAACCATGACCCAGCAGACATCAGCCCTCCACATCATCATCCCTTTTGATTTTTAAAGTGTAATAAAATGTATAATAAAATTGTTTCTGTAAATTTAATATGATTTAGTTGTTTTTACTGTAAATTATGAAAAGTGTAAAATAAATAAGAAAAAAACTTGTTTCTGAGATGTTTGTATGAGTTCACGTTGAACTAGCGGTATAAACTTGTCTTTAGAAACTGTAGAAAGTTTTCATCTGGTCTTTCAATGCAGACGAGTTTATTAGTGCTGTACAGTCTAGAACTCTGATTTGGCAGAGTAAACACAGGCATAATATGAACAGACAACACGTCACACTCGCGCAAACGTCTGGCGGCCAATGTCAAACACGAACTGGCCACGTCTCTGCGCTGCCACCGCGCCCGCGCCTTTTTTACCTGAACAAGTACTTAGGGAAACATGGTCTAAATTTATTTATCTCAATTTGAAAACTAGTACGCGTGCGGTAAACTTTTTTATAAAGTTTTCATCAATTTTAAAAATAACGTAATTATTACATGCGTATTTTCTTTCCTTAAAATATTTTTATTACAATAGTTTTTAATGGAAATATTACCCCTATGAATGTCCTACATATGTACTAAATTCTTTGGAAATTAAATCGTTTAATGTTAAAACCAGAACTCAAATGTTCAACCGTCTGTATTTCTGTATCAGCCCATTTACATCTACTGCTGCACAAAGGCCTCCTCTTAACAAATCTAGTGAAATCAGGGTCTTTGAGCGATATTGACATAATCACCACGCTTGGCAGGCGGATCGCAGTAATATGCTAATTGTGCTTAAGCTGATAGATGCTGCTGCCCATCCATGAGTTGTATGTTCCTTAGTCGCCAGTTACGGCACCCATGGGAAGCCATGGCGTGGTGTATTTTAAGCCGGACACCACACACCATCACTTAATCCAAATAATTAATTCATTAGTTCTGTTACACAACATTTGTTAATCGAAAATGGCAACCAGTGGTGTGTTCCAATGAAATTGACACTTAATAACCATGATGCACTATGCATTTAATGCTTGGCTCAATCAATACTATTCTAAACATACCCAGAGGTCGTATGGCCTAGTGGACAGCTTCAATGAATAACTAATGCGTCCAGGACGTGCCTGGGTTTCCATTACTTGATAAATTCATTAGCATTTTAGCACAAACTCAACAAACATAGCGGCAGGATCATGCGGTCAATGATATCAATGAACGATAATTATATTGTTTAGATGTTACTTCCGCTGAGATGTTATATCGTGTTGTTATAAGCTTGTTGCCTTGTAATGAGATCTAGAGAACTATTATGGATAAATAATCTCATTTTCGTAGGACATGTGTTAAGAATAGCATTTTAAGAGAATAATGGGTGCTTTTTATAATAATAATAACGAAATAATGAAACTTTACTTCTTAACTTGTAGTCCGATTTATTTATTCGATCTGTAGAAAAAATGCAGTCTATGAATTGTTTAGTAAAGTTTAAAAGACCTTGGTGTTGTAGTTAAAAAATAATAATTATAAGAAATCTTAATATGATTGCACTAAAATTCGGCACATATATAGATATTATGATGAAGACATCGGCTATGATGCTGCGCTATTTCATTCTTTTCTTTCTTTTTTTTTTTTTTTTTTTTTTTACTTCATATATGCTTACGTTTGACCATAATCTCGCTTGATGGAAGGCGAAGATAAGGCCTAAGATGATACACGCTTGCCTAGCTTTCTATGACGATTCTTCAAAAATCACTCCCTGATGTAATAAAACGGGGCTTACAAGATTTTTTGATGAAATTTAAAACTACGCGGATGAGATGGTGGGCAATAGCGGGCTATATTATTATAAAATATCCATATCCAACTAATAGATTACAGCCTCCGAGGCGTAGCGGTAGGTTAGTCTCGCTTTAAGTCTTGGAGGTCGTCGGTTTGACCGTCACGCCGGACAAGAAACCTTGGGGTAAAATTTAATGTTATACGGGTTGATAATGATGATGGTTGTTTAAAAAAAACATCTGATAAGACATTTTTTTGTAGTCACTTACAGCTTTGGTGTACAGATACAAAATGACCGAAGATTTAAATGATGTTAAGTAGAGTTAAAAAGTTTCTCAATTATGAAATACTAAAACATATTGAAAGAAAAAACACTCGATTCATCGTAAGTCGTAAATTCATTTGCTTTCCGACAAGGAATAAAAGCTATTGCAAAGTTTTCCTGCATTCGAATTGAGGCTGGAAGGCTTTTCAATTCAAGTTTTGTAAAGAACAATTCGCGGTAGAACGACTACTGCCGCGGATAATAGCAATATTTTAGTTTTCTTTTACATTGCAGTCATTGCGAGACCAAAATCAGATTATATCAGTTTGTAAGCTGTTTTGTTAGAAACTTCTATTTTTATTTTAAAGCACGTGTACGAAGCTGTAGCAATGGCATCCAATCATCTATTGGACGATAGATTCGGCGAGTGCGTACCACCACTCACTTACATACTCGTAAAGCTACTATAGCTCGTAAACCGTTTGAATTCATTCAAGTGCTGTTTTAAGCCGTATTGATATCACGGGTTATAAACGAATGCGTCTTTTATATCTCATCTATGTTCCAGCCTGATCTCCTAAGTCAGTTGAAGTTATATTAGCCCTGTTGAAATACGTTTAATTATCAAGTATAAGTTGAATTGAAATAATTGAGCTCATCGTAATGCGCCGTACTCTTTTTTGAAAGGTCGCTGCCCGCATACAGGTTATGGCATAATTTGGAACGCTCTATGTAAGTTAAAAACGAAATAACTAATATTTGGGTATTTCTAAAAAAAGGCATTTTCGATGTCTTATCTAAAAATAAATGAAAAAAATTTTAAAAGCTCATTATTATATCATAAGTAGGTAATATTATTTTGCCTATTTCTGCTGGTAAAAATTATATTCCTAACACTATATCTATTCAACTAGCAACCTTACAGGAACCTGCAGTGTACGCACTCCGGTCCTTCGACTGGCTTTCAAGTATAATGTGATTTATTTACTACAATAATGGAGCCATAATCTAAGCAAGATATAAAAGTTTATTATTTTCCCTTGACCGGGAGACACGTCATAATTATCATGAAAATATATTAAAAAACTTTTTATAGAATTTTGTCTACCGGGTTTTATATTAGAAACCTGTTCAATGTCAAATAGCAAATATTTAATTTTAGCTTTTAGCCTATTTATTGTGCGACGTTGTCATTTAGATGTTCAATTAAACACACAATATGAATGAATGCCTCAAATTCTCAGGAATTAGAAGAACTATAAAAAAGCATAGTTTTTAATAAAATTTGTTGAAATAAAGCAAATCTAAATGAGATGCAGCCTAGTGAAAGAGAGAGTGGAGTCTTAGTAATAGGGTCCCTAAAAATATGATACAGATGTAAAAATGAAGAAAGCAACTATATACCTCAGAAATATAAGGACGGATTTAATAATAGGTCTTACCTATGAAACTGCCGTTTTGTATAAAAAAATTTAAACGATTTTTTTTCATGTATTTTTTATTTGTATTAATCGAAGTAATCACCCTTGCAATCAATGCATCTTTGCCAACGCAGTGGCAGTTTATTGATGCCCTTCTTAAATAAATCAGTTAGACGGGAGGCAACCAATTCTTCAAAGGCATTTTGTACTGCCTCTCAGGTATTGAATTTTCTTCCCGCCAAGAAGTTATCCAAATTCTGGAAAAAGTAGTAGTCTGGTGAGTAGGGCGGATGATGGAGAGCTTCCAACCCCAGTTCTTGCAACTTGGAGACCGTCTGCTGTGCAGTATGAGGTCGCGCGTTGTCGTGCAGGAGCATCGGAGACGAGCGATTGACCAATGCTGGTTGGAGATGTGCCAGCTTCTCCATCTTTGTGTTCAGTTCTTCACAGTACACATCTGCAGTAATGCTCACCCCGTTTGGTAAGAAGCTGTGATGATACACAGCGGCGCTAGACCACCAGACAGTGACCATCACTTTTCTAGGGGTAATTTTTCGTTTAGGGCATTGTTAAGGTGCTGAACCAGGATCAAACCAACTTGCTGAGCGCTTGCGGTTATCAAACAGAATCCATTTTTCATGGCAGGTAACAATGCGGTTCGAAATTCCTTCATTTGTGTGTCTGTTGAGCAGTGCAAGGCACGTCTCGACGCGTACTTCGCGCTGGCGATCATTGAGTTCGTGGGGCACCCATTTGTCAAGCTTTTTTACCTTGCCAATTTGACGCAATTGGAACAATATTGTTTTGACGCTAACGTCGAAAGCTGCTGCTAATTCAGCCGTTGCTGCCACGACGGTACTCATACTCATACGAAACAAATTGAAATGCATATGAGAATATAACACTAATCAATAAACAAATGACTAATTTTGGAAAAAAAATCCATGTTTTTAAAATAAAATTAATTTGAAATTAGAATTCTTAGCCAAACAAAAATGATTTTGGTTTGAAATGGTCAGTACTGCAGAACGGCAATTTCATACGTAATGACCTAATATTATACTTCAGAAGAATTTTACGATAAAGGCACATATTACGAATGTTTCTGATGTATAATTGCATGTCCGACCTTATGCCTCTGAGCTCTAGAACTCATTCTGCCGTCACCTAATAATTAAAGTATGTGCGTGTAAGTAAAATACAGTCTATTCTTGAAATTTAACTGTATTTAACAACAGAAAGTCATTTACGATTTACGATTTAAGATTTAACACACAAAGAATTAAACTCATTTTTTTGTTCTTAGTTTGTAAAACAACCCATTTATTATTTCGCGACCGTGAAAGAGATTTCAAGCTGTTATAATCAAGCCATTTCTCTATGAAACTAAACACTTAATAGAGTTTATGAAGAAGTTTGTAACTGTCGTGCAACAGTTACCTACTGAAAGAGGGAAGAGGAAGTTTTCACGCTCGGTTACAAGAATTTTCAATTTAGCGATAAAATTATCATAACAGCCTTTGAAGAAATATTGATGTGTGAAACAGTAATTAAATAAGCAACGACGTTGCGGTTTGAGTATAGTTTTAAGTTTCGGAGGTTGTGGGTTCGGATCCCACGCTAGAAATTAAATCTTTACTATTTCTACTACACTCTTCCTACCATCCAGGTCGAAGAAAGCACGTTTAGTTTTTGATCCCGATATTTACTGCGGTCCCCAACCCGCCTGCCAAGCTTGGTCATTATACAAACCCTTCCATCGGCTGGAGGCCCATGTTCATCTGATGGCTAATGATGACGATGATGACGAAATAAACAATTCACGTATTTATGAATTATTAAATAATGACGTAAAAGGAGCTGTTCCCACTGGCATATTCAACCGTAACTGTTTATTTTGAAAGACGGTAAAAGGTCATATTTGGACAGTTTTTTAAATTCCAAATGCGGACACATACTAAGGGATTAAAAAATAAATATATCATTTATTCTCTCTTCACAAAGCAGACATAAGTTTAGTGTATACGATCATGTTTCAGCTGTATTCTATCTTTGTGAGAGACTGGTGCCTGATATAGGTTTTTGAAAAAAACCTGTGTCACAGGTCACCAGGCCCTCACCCTACAATGGCTAGAATCAACTTATACAGAAATACCGTGCAAGAGTCGATGTTAAACAGTATGCAAAACAGAAATACGGCTAAGTAGGACATATGTTAGGTGTTTAACACATATTTTAAAAGAAGGAGGAATAACAGGAAAAATTAAAAGAAAAAATAAAATAAAATTAACGTAACGATATAAATACACTTTGCAGAAGTTATGGGTTATGTGAGGTAATGTGTGTGTGAGTGTTTATCTTGCATGGAGTATTAGATTTTTAGGTGTAAATGTATGGAGTTGAGGTGTGAGTGTGTGAGTGAAGAAACGTTTGTTTTTCAAGGAGGGTTTTTTTTATTTTTGTTTTTCAGGGAAAATATGCGGAACTGCCAAGGCGAAAGTTAAAAGTCAATTTTATTTCAGAACGGTCAAACGATTCACAGTTTTGTTACAGTCTAGTGTTTTTAAGTATTTTTTTATATCATTAATACAGGATGATCGAGGTTTTGGATAAATGTTTATGGATTTATTTATTTTATTGTAGAAAAAATACCCTAAGAAACCATAAAATCTATTCGGAAATGTAGATTTGAATTGAGTAGGAGGACATACTCTCCCTTTGCGTCGGTTGTCTTTGAGTAGCTCAGTGTCAAACTGCATTTCAGAATGTTTTCGAAGTAAAGATTTTAGTATGAACGTTTGTCTGACCGTGAGAGTGTCCCATTCTTTGTATAGGTCAGTAGTCGGGAAACGAAAAGGGAGACCAGCTCCAACCTTGAGTATGGAGCGCTGTGCCCTTTCAACTTTAATTAATGAGATGTGATTTTGCTGCACCTCCCCATGATGTGATACAATAATCAATGAGAGATTGGCATAATGCATAGTAGACCATCGTAATCGTCTTTTTACCGGCCAAGTGTCTTAGGGATCTAAAAAAATTCCTTTCGTAATATAGCAATGATTTTGATAAAACTTCAGATTCATCTTTAAAACTTAACGTGTTTAATGGTTTATTGGAATTCGCCACCTAAGGGTGCAAAATAGGGATTGAAAAATTCTATGGAAAATATGTAAAAGCTGCTACAATTTCTGTGAAATTTATTATCCCAGCTCCTAATTAAAACTTACAGAACCAGGGTTTTCCGTTTCTATTAAAAATATCCACAAGGTAGTTAAATAGGGGATCCTAGTCTGTAGGGACAATATTAAAAAAATGATTGTTTGCATTGAATAGGCGCGAAACTACAGACGCAATTTGAAAAAATCTTTCATCATTAGAAAGCTACTTCATTCAGGAGTAATTTAAGCTATATTTAATTATGAAGTTTCTACGGGAACGGGAGATACGTGAGTAAAACCGCGCGCGGAAATCTGGTAATGTATAAAATGGCGGCTCTATTATTTATATCCCGCCTAATAAATTTTCTAACTCGTGAGTTGGTTAGCTTTGGGTTATTTAGTCTAGTGTTATAAAAAAAACAAATATTTCACAAATGAAATTATTAATTTAACACCCAATACCAATACCAAAAATAGGCCAGTAACTAAAGTAATAAACGAAGTTTGCCTTTGTATAAAAACAAACATAAAATTGGAGCAATAACCACTATAGAATTGTGGACGCAGACTTTATCGTCAAAGAAAATGTCATTACGAACCCAGAGCCGGGTTCTTAATAAGGTGGGTCATTCGAATTAGGCGGGGCCCTATTACATTCCTTTACGAAAAATTATTATTTTTCATTTAGAGTGTTTTAGCATATCGTGTTTCACTTTTTATAAAGCAAGAAATAAGTGCCTAATACCTACATCGTCGTGGACAAAAAATGTGCAAGATGTTAAGGTTTAACAAGGACAATTTGAATCATTTGTCAAGCTAAGTTTAATAAATTGGCGAACTAAAATTCGTAAAAAATATTTGTCAAATACTACAACCGACACTTAATCAGATATACTTATTTTCAGAAAGTAAATAAAAGTAGTATTTTATGCTATTGTATTATTAAAACTACATTAACTCAATCAATTGACATATTTAAAATGATTTTGTATGCATACCCATCACTGAGTAGCGAAGACTGAGTCTTTTATCAAAATCATTTTAATATCGTTACGAGATCGGTATATTGGTTGGCAGTGAGATAATAGTTCACTGGATATGGGGCTCCGCGTAAACCGTCTGCTGTACTATACCTTAAACTGGTGCTGTGCTGGTCCAATGTAATAAAACACAGTTGCGACCTAACATTTTAAAAATAAACTACTAGAGTTTCATCTGGGCATCCGTGTGTACGAGTGTAAGAGTTTGGAGTAATTAATTTTAAATTTCAGCAACTGCGACTACGCCCTTGCATCCCGTATGAATCAAATAGTTGTTTGTTTTTACATTACGATACTTTGAGAAATTAGGCTTCAATAAAATCAAGCTTTATGGTCATTATAACTTCTCACTTATTTTTTAGTCAAGAGGATTATTAACACGTAGAACCTAGAAGTGCCGTTAAATTCTTTGGGAAACTGTTATATGTTAGTTATACTATTTTACAATAGCAGTGACATGTGTTGTACTTATTTAATGTCAACCTAGTCAGCACAGAGATTTTTTTTAACAAAAATTCGATCAATTTTAAATAGCTGCCAGAGCTAGCCGACGTTCAACAAATAAATTTTTAATAGATATTAATAATTTCTTTAATTTTGTAGAACATTTTGCTCTATCATTCATAGTTTCCGCAGCTCATGCGATGAAAGACATTTTATGGCATTTTTTTTCATACCTTGGTTTATATTATTGAAGTTTTAGTAGGGATCCCTAATTTTTTTCTCGAAGAAAATATAGCCTATGTTACTCATAATGTAACATTCTAATGGTGAAAGAATTATGATAAATCCTTTCAGTACTTTTTTAGTTTATGCAAAACTAACATACAAAAATACGAACTTGTTGAGTATGTATAGCTAGCTTTGGGCTAGCTCCCCGCACGCTGTTAAAACCGCGTAATTCTCTTTCCTGTGGCAACCTCATAATAAAGCCTTCCTCAAAAAATGGGGTATCTAAGACTGAAAGATTTTTTCAAATCCGACTTAATATTTTCTGATATTAGCGCGTTCAAGGAAACAAACAAATATAAATAAATTATCATTGGTTTTATAATATAAGAATTCAGAAAAACCACGCATCAGCCCTCGTTAATCCAGCACGTTCCCAAAGTGCTGGTATAATATAGTTTACACAGCAGCTAAGCATTGACGTTGAACGGGTCAATGCTGCCAACATTCTGGGAACCTTGCCAAGTAATAACTATAGATTTAGAATTGTTTCGTATTTGATATGGTGATTTTAATTTAAATCAGCTACTTTTGGTTGTATATATGTATTATATATCCTTGTTTACTTTATATCATAAAACAAATTTATATTAATTTTCCACTAGGTATACCTACGATCATATTCGTACTATCGAACAAGTAATCTGCTATAAAAGCAACAAGGTTTACATAAGTTTTCATACAATTAAGCATTGGTATGATGTAGAATACCTACGCAGAAACGGTACAGTTAATAAAAATGCCGTAGGTAAACAATGCTTCATCACGCACGAAAAAATTAAGAATAACCAATTTAACAGAGATTTTTACTTTCTGTATTTTTGGATTTCAAATGTTGAAAAATGTACTGTTGGAACAAAATATTTCATTTAAATTCGAGAAAATTGTCTGACAGGCTACTGTAGGCGTTTTTCATGGTGTGTTAAATTTCGGAAGATATGGGGAAAAAATCTCAAAAGCTTCGTCAAGCACACCTTTGCACAATATAAGTTATAATCCTCCTTTGAACGGGGCGACATGTCGCTAAAAATATTTCTAGAATTTGTTATTTACTTTGATTATTGCGACTTTCGCAGGACAAAGTTACTGCACAATTGTGTTGTTTGCACACTATCGATTAATGATCACGATGTTTCGTGGGATGACAGACGAGGTCGTAGAATTCGTAGAGTTAGAAGAGTCTGGCGAGTTTGCGGGACAAATGTCGCGCACTGAGGACTTAAATCACATAAATGACAAAGGCTTACGGCTGTTTGTTGAAATAGTTTTATAGTAAAGAACATGGGTGGTATACTTTACTTAACATAATAAAACCTGTCCGTAAAGCGCTAAGTTGTAAACATTGCATGATTATTTTAAGGGCGGAGGTAAGAGTCAGGGTTGTCGTTCGCCCAAATTCTTAGAAATTTGGGAGGATTTTCTAAGTTTGATCGTGTTAAAATCTTGACATAATATTTTAATGTAAGTAAAGTAACCTACAAAGGCGCTTTAAATGTAAGTTCATTTTTACATATAACAAAACTAGGGAGGTCAAATTCTGTACTTTGAGGACTTTTATCAATACGCAACACCAAAACCAGTTGGTGGCATCCGACTTTAGGCCTTTTCCCACAAAGCGTCGTAAACATTGTCAGCCTTGGGGCGTCCTAGACGACCCGGCAGAACTTACCAGCAGTACACAGACTGCAAGAAATTTGCACCACTACACAGAGACCTGTCTCTCCGACCAGACGGAGAAGAGTGCGCTCGCGAACGCGACGAGTCCCCCTTCGTCCTCCCGACCCTTAGTTTGCAAAGAACTCTCTGATGCCCTCGTAGACCTGATGTCCGTGAGGTGCGCGAACTGTAAAGTAGAGCGACAGTTGCTCAAAACTCCCCTAAAAAAATCTAAAACTCATAATCCCTCAATCTAATCGCCAGCGACCGCCCTGAGCCGAGTTCCAAGTCCCACAGGGGATGCCCTCTTGCGCGGGTTGCTTAGTTTGTAGTTTTTAAACCATTTATAAAGGCTGGAGCTCTGCTTGCCTTTATGCCCGGTGAAGTAGCAAAAGCTTCGTGGCTAACTTAGAATGTCAACAAATGAAATTAGATATGATTCAAAATATAATTAGTAGGAAAGTCAAAATGTTAACCAAGTTATAACTCTTTAACGCGTACTTTCATTTCATTCATTTTTGAGTAGTTTATGTAGTGATGTAATAATTATTAAGTAACTTAGTACCTACCTACTTACAACGTCGTTGGTTTTGATACTTTATAATTTCAACATTTTATTTATCTATCTCATCTATATAGGGTGACTGGTAATTAGTGACCGATACCTAAACACATCATTGTGCTCATGATAACAAACAACTTTTACTATGGCACCAATCCCGAAATCGCGAAAAAAAAAATCAGCTGCTCCCTACCATGTTGACTAGTTATGTGAACATAAATGTATGGAACAGCTGATTTTTTTTCGCGATTTCAGCGTTGGTGCCATAGTAAAAGTTGTTTGTTATCATGAGCACAATCATGTGTTTAGATATCGGTCACTAATTACCAGTCACCCTATATATAAAAAAATGAATGTTTGCCTGTATGTCCTTTATAAAATCATAAACGGCTGGACCGATTTCAATGAAATTTTTGTGTGCGTTTGGGTGGCAGGACAACGTCGGTCGGGTCAGCCAGTATATAAATAAAAATGAATCGCCAAAATGTATGTACGCGCATAATTTGATAACAACTTTACCAATTTGGTTAATTCATTTTTTTATTGAATTTATTTTTTTAGTTTTTATTATTATATTATTGAATTAATATTTTTGAATATCTGCGTGAAATGTCGACGCCGGGCATGAATAGCTAGTCTTTATATAATTGTAAAATGTACTGTTTATATAAATGTTTTTACTAAATACTAGCTGTTGCGGTGAATTCGCCCCCAGAGAATTTCTTCTATTGCATATTCTCTATTCAATTTCTCCATACAACCTTAAAGTCCCCGATTCATATTTATAGAATTTTCTCTTATTGAATGGCATAGCATCCTCTTAAACTAAAAATCAAATAGAAGAGCATTAATTTCTGGTGAAAAAAGAGGGATAACGCTACTACTAACCTGATTCGTGGAAACGAAGGTGTCAACCCTACTAAGGGTCGTCATCTGTGACGATGCTTTCATCTTGATTGCGTGGCCGCGACCTCATAAATTTTCAGCTTTAATATTGGATTAAACCTGAAAACTCATACTTTGTGTAATTATTGAGTTGGTGACATAAAATTGCTTTGTTAAAAACTTATAGGTACAACAAGAGTAACATAAATTGCGTACGTAATATTTTATGAAAGGGGTATCGTTCTGACGTGGGACATAGTTATTTGTTTAATGTAATAATAATACATTCATCCAATAATCCATTTTCTGTAATTTCGATATGATTATCATGTTTATTAAATAAGACAATACTCGTGTCGACATGGACCGTGACTTTTTAATCTCAACAATATGCAATGTGCAATATACAATATGCCATCTTCATCATCATCATCAGCCCGTATATCGTCCACTGCTGAACATGGCCCATGTTCAGCAGTGGACGATATCCTCTCAAGGGAGGATATTTGCCATAGTCCCCACGCTTGGCAGACGGGTTGGTGACCGCAGTATTGTTGTGCCACACAAGGAAACGGTGCTGCCCGTTCCTTGATATATGATTATTATAGATAATGTTATAACAATCGAGACCAATGGCTTAACGTGCTTTCCGAGGCACGAAGGGTAGTCCCTCAATCAACCAGACCCGGAATTAAATCTTAGAATTTACACAAAGATTTTCTGTCCGGCATGGGGCTCGAACCCACCACCTCCGAGATTTAAAGTGAGCCAAATACCGCTACGCTACGGAGGTAGTCAGGAGGTTTTTTACAAATTCATAATATCCGAGCTTTCTCATATTAGATAATTATTATAATGACGCTGAGAGGCGTCAGTAGTAGGTAGTAAGTATTTAATGAGGTAAAAAATGTCTTAGTGAAGTTCCACGAATAACGATGTCGCTTAATAAAAACCGGCCAAGTGCGAGTCGGACTCGCGCACGAAGGGTTGCGTACCATTTTCAAGTGCTTACCTATTGCCGTTATTGATATCGAGCAAAAAAGAGTAAAATAAAAATATATGTTTTATGGGAGTCCCCCTTAAATATTTATTTTATTGTTTAGTATTTGTTGTTATAGCGGCAACAGAAATACATCATTTGTGAAAATTTCAACTGTCTAGCTTTCGCGGTTCTTGCGATACAAAGTGCAACAGGCACTTGAAAATGGTACGTAACCCTTCGTGCGCAAGTCCGACACTCAATTGGCCGTTTTTCTATGTACAGACATTCGACCTCTACAGTTTTATCTTATGTACAGATTATATGTATAGATAACAGAGCTAACTTAGCCATTAACAGATTCTAAGCTAAGCCGCTTAGTTAGACAGAACACGGTCATGGCGGAGCTACTAATAAATGTAAACCTTGTTAAGTCTGCAGAACCCTAATATAAATTTATGTCGTAGCATATGATTTTTTAATTTATTAAGTTAGTAAGACATATATTACGTTGTATAGGTACTGGGTGACTTTTTTACCGTCTTGAAAACAATATGTATATTATTATGAAATAGATGTCTAAGGCATAGTTATTTTATCTTTTTTTTTTTACTGACGTAGACTTAAAATCTTAACGATAAAAATACGTACCTAAGTCGGTAGTTACGTACCGTTAGTTAAAATAAGTGCCTATAATCACATATGAATTTCACTTTTCACTCAATGTCAGTAAAAAAATGCCTTAGACTTCTATTTCATATACCTACATTTTACGCCCTATTATTTTCAAGACGGTAAAAAATGTCACCCAGTATATGATACAATATTTTTTAGTCGTATTTAGTAATAGAGATACCTATATGAGCCATTTTCAATTTTATTAATAACATTTTAGAATAATGAATAAAATACATGTATACAACTTAAAAGTAGCTAATTTAAAATTAAACAATATTGCAAGTAATATTTTTAAGGTTGCCTTCTGCGCCTTCGGCTCAGCGGATGGAAGGAGAGATCATTCGTTCGGGACTTAACATGTCCGCAAAAAAAAGCCACAGTTTCCCAAAATCTTTACTTTTCGACAAACTTGGAAACAATAGTTGGCAGCGAAAAGTCGAGATCCTTCAGTACGGTGATCTCGTCTCACTCCACTATCATCCGACATTCCTCTACTTTGCACTGACTCGTTTGGTAGGCGCAGTGATGACACCGTGTGTCCTGTTCTCAAATCGGAACGTCCTACAGTCTGCCCCAGACTCAATTTCACTAATTTAAAGTTAAAATATATTTCAAAAGTTTAGGCCAGATTGCCTTGACAGTAGTCTCAAGAGAGGCGTGAAACTGTTTTGCTGAAAAATAACAAGATTTACTTTATGTCTATCACTATCCATGCAGGAATACCACATTTCACAACTAGGCCTTCATAAACAAACGCAATTAAGCAGTTCGGTTGCGTAATCACATTTAAAGGACCACACAATAAAATAACTTAAGAGTTACGGTACGTTTGTAACTACAGACCATCTCGCACTTAGCTGGTTTTCTTATAATGTTTATCGCGAACAAACCCTTAGGTAATGACCGTTAGTGGTTGACCACACAATGTTGCTTTTAAACGAATTCGTTTACATCCTTTAGGTATATACCTACTTATACTTTTTACGCTAGAAATGGCCACTACATTGTTTTACGTAATCAAGTTAGGCTCAATTTGTGGATGCAAAAATTATGACGAAATTCAAATGCGAGGTTAATCCAAAGAATGGAAAGTTGGCTTTGTATTATGGCTAATTTTATGCATTTTTAATTTCTAACAGATTTTTTTGAATACCTGAATTAAAATCTTGAACCCCTTTTTTATTTAAAAAAATAGTTATGTCTTTTCTGGTAACTTTTTTATGTTTTAGTCCCTTCTCCACGTTCGTGTCATTATTTTTAATAAGATTTTCCATTTTTTTTAAATTATCCTAGCTACATTTTGCAGTCTACTAGTATTCTTGTTAACGCCTCGTGCTAAGCTAAAACGCTTGTGTTACGAGTGGGTTCACGTCGGTAGTGCAATGGGTGGGGTTCGAACCGGTGACTTTAATATCACAAGTCCGACGCCCAAGCCATTGGTTTACGGCCGCTTTAATAATTATGTAATCGAGTGATATAATAATTATAATTCACAGGATAATTTTAAGTAAAAACAAGATAATAGAAGTTAGTCAAGTTAGCCAGTGTATTTAAAGCACTAAATATAAGCCTTTGCATATACACGTGTCTTATCTTACTCTTTTTTACTTTTTTCTTACCAGAATTACCATTATCTATCTACCTTAAATATCATATAAAAAATTATAACTAAAACAATAAACTCTAGGACAAAATACTCAATATTTTTCAGGCTTATCCTTTCTAAAGAAAACAAAGGGTGACCTTTTCAAAGGAAATATTGTGTAAATAAGATTGCGAGGAAACTACATACAAACATTATTAACCACAGTTTCGTTATTGATGGTTATATATTTAGTAGAGTTAGCCAAAAATAACCATACTTAAATTTTGGATCTTGGATTAGGCATGATATTTCGTTTGATCATTTTACGAGAAACTTTAAATTAGATTTGTTGGAAAGTGCAAGTAATGGTCTTATTATGTTTCATAACAAAATTTAAAACCGATCTAACATAGGCATTCTTTGTCTGATATCATCATCAGCCCGTATAACGGTCCACTGCTGAACATGGGCCTCCTCCCGAAAGACGGGAAGTTGCCATAGTCACCACGCTTGGCAGGCAGGGTTGGTGACCGCAGTATTATGTTGTAACACACAAGGAAATGCTGCTGCCCGTTCCTTGGTATATGATTATTTTAGATGCTGTTATAACAATCGGGACCAACGGCTTAATGTGCTTTCCGAAGCACGGAGTGTAGCCCAACCAACCAGACCCGGAAAGAAATCTTAGAATTAACACAAAGATTTTCGTACTATCTAATCTATACTAATATACAAATCTATATAGTTTGTTTGTTTTAAAAGAGAGAGTTTAGATTTTTTCAAATCAGGCCTTAGGTTAGCACGGTCAAGCAACCGTGCTAATCTGATTTGAAAAATTCTTACAATGTTAGATAGCCCATTTGCCGAAAAAGGCTACAGGCTATATTTATATTTCGGCCGAATTGCCGCATACCCGGCCCTCACTAACGGCGGATGGAGAAGTTTTAGTGATGTTAGGTTCTCTCTTCGTGGTGTGGCTATAGCATACCATACTCCATAGTAAGGTACGCCCTCTCCATAGAGGGCGGGTCCACAAACCCCGCATACCCCTTCACTGGCGCAGGAAGGCTGCAGCGGCGGAGGAGATGAGTCAATTTATTTCCCCTCAGACAGCAAAAAGAAAGGCTTTATTTATACTTGAAGTTTCTACGGGAACGGCAAATACGCGGGTGAAACCGCGCGCGGGAATCTAGTAACGTTATAAAGTAATAAATTTTAGTAATACTTAAGGTATATGCTATATAGGTACGTATAGGCTTTATAGGCTTCTTTTGTATGAATATCATCATCTTCAGGCAGGTGTTCTGCAAAGCCCATTACTGCGTGTGGCAATGGCTTCATCTGGCGAAGATGTTTGTTAGTGAAAAGCTATAAAGTATCATATCGTATTAGGTCTTTACCTATGAAATTGCCGTTCTGCAGTACTGGCCATTTCAAATCAAAATAATTTTTGTTCGGATAAGAATTCTAATTGCAAATTAATTTTATTTTAAAAACATGGATTTTTTTTCCAAAAGTAGTCATTTGTTTATTGATTAGTGTTACATTTTCATCGCATTTCAATCTTTTTCGTCATCATAGATACGTTAAAAATTCCAGTAATTATGGAATATGAGTACCGTCGTGGCAGCAACGCGGCACGCAACATCAACGACGTATACGGAGCTAACACTACAAACCAAAGCACCACCTGTTATTGGTTTGCTCGCTTCCGTTCTGGATATTTCGACCTAAAAAATGAACATCGCGGTCGTCCGAAAACTTTGGTCGACAATGACGAATTAAAGGCGACTGTGGAAGCTACGGCTGAATTAGCAGCAGCCTTCGACGTTAGAGTCCAAACAATATTGGTCCATTTGCGTCAAATTGGCAAGGTAAAACCCCCACAAGCCCCACGAACTCAATGATCAAGCGAAGTACGCGTCGAGACGTGCCTTGCACTGCTCAACAGACACACAAATGAAGGAATTTTGAACCGCATTGTTACCTGCGATGAAAAATACCAGATTCTGTTTCATAACCGCAAGCGCTCAGCAAGTTGGTTGGATCCTGGTTCAGCACCTAAACAATGCCCTAAACGCCCCCTAGAAAAGTGATGGTCACTGTTTGGTGGTCTAGCGCCGCTGTGTATCATCACAGCTTCTTGCCAAACGGGATGAGCATTACTGCAGATGTGTACTGTGAAGAACTGAACACAAAGATGGAGAAGCTGGCACATTTCCAACCAGTATTGGGCAATCGCTCGTCTCCGCTGCTCCTGCAGGACAACGCGCGACCTCATAATGCACAACAGACGGTTTCCAAGTTGCAAGAACTGGGGTTGGAAGCTCTCCATCATCCGCCCTACTCACCAGACCTTGCGCCTACAGACTACTACTTTTACCAGAATTTGGATAATTTCTTGGCGGGAAAAAATTCAATACCCGAGAGGCAGTACAAAATGCCTTTGAAGAATTTGTTGCCTCCCGTCCAGCTGATTTCTTTAAGAAGGGCATCAATAAACTGCCACTGCGTTGGCAAAGATGAATTGATTGCATGGGATTACTTCGATTAATACAAAAAAAATACCAGAAAAAAATCGTTCAAAACGGCAATTTCATAGGTAAAGACCTATTATTAACGTGATCGCTTTTGAGTTTGTAGAAATTTTCTATTTAGCAAATCCTAAAGTACCAGCTTGAAGTCTGGAAATTGTTTGTGTTTCACTTGTGACTTGAAGAGCACGTTAAGTCACACCGAGAGATTATGTGTACCTTATGAGTACCTTCCGCGCGCCATTTTATCCGCATCGTTCCCATATCCGTGAGAACTGCATAATAAGAAAAACCCTTCTCGATAATTAGCTATCTAACACTTTTCACTTTTAAATCAGTCCAGTAGTTTCTGAGATGAGCACGTTGAAGCAAACAAACAAACTCTTCAGCTTTTTTATATTATTATAGATAATAAGATAATGGCAACAGCCACGCATGGAATTATTTTTACTTGTAAAGGGGACGTAGGTAGTCCATAAAAGGTTGGGAAGCTTTGCCCTAGAACAATGAGGCAGTCATACGCCTACCTACATGTTAAAGGGTTTTATGACGGTTGGCAATGAAGGACAATATAAACAAGGTCTGGCCTGTGTAATAAAAACATCAACATTTATAAATATTCCAGAGAAAAATAAGAGCAAAACATTGTTTCATCAAATTTAGGATTAACAAAATTAGCAGGTAACGTCAATATTTATGTTTGTCCGATCCTGTATTCGAAAGTTTGCTTATCGAATATTGTAATAATATTTGCCACCAATAGTTAATCCATAATGATGATTCAATCTAACAAAATAATAGCTAAGGGTTATTACGAAATAGTAAGATCCTCCACAGTCAGACTTTTTTTTTAGACTGTGGTGTCACGAAATTTTTGCTACTCGACTTGGTATAAAGGCGAGAACAGAAATTTCCATATTGTGATATTTCCAGCGCAAAAATAAATGAACTTTCAGCCGGATTCTTATTTAATGGAATAAAAACTAAAAAATGTGAAACCCAATGTATCGAATCGAAACTATTGTAACATTGTATATTCTAAGTTTTATTGTACCTGTCATATTTTTACCTTTTAAGCGTAAAAATATGACGTACTTTTTGTAGGGCAGATTTTTCCTCCGATTCTTGTGACAAGTGCCCTAACAAGTGCAAGCGGCTGACTATCGGTGAGCAGTGTGCGTTAACGCATACACTTTCGGACAATCCATTCACCAAAAATCGAATAGGTCGGCATGCACCGATTTAATTTCAGACCGACTTTCAGCAGGACTTGTGCGTTATACTATTGCAATCAGTACGTTCTATTTTGCTTCTACAAAAAGCCGGTCACCGATTGTCGGACGTGGGCGGGCACCCTTATCATTGTCAAAGAAAGTAGAAGCCATAGCGTAACTAAGGCCAGCACCTTTTTATTTCGATATTATATCAGTGCGTAACACCCAACAAACAGCAAGGGTGGTTTGAAGTAACGGCGGTTATCAGAAGGTTCAATGCTACGGGTCAGTTCGGTACACGTGCATCTCAGGTTAGCCGCAAAGTCAGCCATTCATTAAATCAAAAATGGATTCGTTCTAAGGAAAGCAAAGTTAAAGTTTATCATGAAAACGAACTATTTAAATTTTAAATTATATTGCTCATTGCTCAAATATGGGCTATGGATCTTTAGCACAGAGCCATATTGTTTTTTAATTCTTGCAATGTTTTCTAATATGGGTAAGTTTTAGTGTTCAATAAATAGTCCTTTTTGTATAACAGTAATTAGTAAGTTGTATGATAGCAAGACTATGCTGTTATAAACTATATACTGGGTGACTTTTTTACAGTCTTGAAAATAATAGGGCGTGATAATAATATGTATATGAAATTGATCTCTAAGGCATAGTTATTTTATCTTTTTTTTACTGAAATAGAGTGAAAATCGTAACTAATAAAAATATGTACCTAATTAGGTAGCCAGTAAAACAAAAAGATAAAATAATTATGCCTAGACATCTATTTCATGTACATATCACGCCCTATTATTTTCAAGACGGTAAAAAAGTCACCCAGTATAGTACTTACTTAATCAGCCTATTAACATCCACTGCTGAACATGGTCCTCCTCCTAAACAAGTCTTCGCAAGTCCAATTGCTAGGGCGTCGGACTTGATATCTTGAGGTCGCCGGTTCGAACCCCACCCATTGCACTACCGACGTGAACCCACTCGTAACACAAGCATTTTAGCTTAGCACGAGGGGTTAACAAAAATACTAGTAGACAGCAAAACTCTGCTAGTTATTCTTTTAACAAAAAAATAAAATAAATTGATGCTGCTGCTCATCCATCAGCTGTATGTCCCTTTGTCGTCTCGTACGATACCCATGGGAAAGGTATGGGGTGGTCTATCCTAAGCCCGAAACCACACGGTTGTAGTATTATAACGATCAGTTTATATTTACGTCTTTTACTGATAGGATTTTATTCCAATTTTGATTTTGTGATAATCACGTGTTGTTTATTTGTAAATCACGGCTTACTGTCGTAGTACGTTTCATTTTTTGGTCAATAAGTCCGGGGCATCAGATCATTGCTCATTTAATCGTTACGCGTCATGTGAAACTTTTAAACAGTTAATCAGTAACAATTGTATTAGACCATTAAATTGTTTTCATCATCAACAGCCCGTTTATGTCCACTGCTGAACATGGGCCTCTTCTTAACAGACCTTGGCAAGCCAGGATCGTAGAGGGATATTGCCATAATCACCACGCTTGGCAGACGGATTGGTGATCGCAGTAAGATGAAAACCTTGAGCTAATAGATGCTGCTGCCCCTCCATCAGCCATATGTCCCTAGTCGCCTTTTACGACACCCATGGGAAGACATGGGGTGGTCTATTCTAAGCCGGAAACCACACGGGCTACTTGTTTTATTACGCAGTTTTTATAAGAGAGCTCTCGTAACAAAATGCAGATTCTTATACCTGAGAGCATAAAGCATAAACTACAATTTGGAACTAGCACATAATTATCGCCCAACGAATGTACTACATCGGCGAGCTAGCATTTCTACTTCGCAACTGAGTTCACTGTTTACAGAATGATCAAGTATCATTCGTAGAATTACGGTTCATTGGTAATTAATTGGAGCGTTCAGCTATGCCTTCACAGGAGGCCGAGCGTTGACTAACGGGTAAGTAGATACTGAGAGATACTTGGTACGAAATACGGTATATACAGGGTGTCCCAAAAGATTACGTAGCTGGGAAGGGGGGTGATAGGGATGGTCACAAGGGTCACCAGAAAAATATAAAAAAATCCCTCTGGGTGTTTAAAAAATAAATGGCATTTTTTAAAAGACTAAAAATTTTACATCTTGTGCTAACTGTACCTACAGATATGGCTGTATTTAAAAAAAATGCTGTCATGTAATCTTCAATAACAACAAGGTCATCAACATCAACATCAAAAATAACAAGGTGTAAAATTTTAAGTTTTTAAAAAAATGCAATTTTTTTTTAAATACCCAGAGCGGATTTATTTTATATTTTTCTAGTGACCATTGTGACCACCCCTGTCACCCCCTTTTCCAGCTTCTTAACCTTTTGGGACACCCTGTGTACTAATATTATCAATGTTCAAGTTTGGATGTATGTAATTATGGGTGTAACATGGATAGTCAATCGCGCTAGCATGATTGAGTAAAATTTGGCTCATAGATAGAGATAGTATCTGAACTAGTTCCCGGTAAAAGGTAATACATACTAATCAAATGAAACTCAGTCATTTACGATTGTTTATGGATAAAGTGAGCGTCCATTCACAATCAATCATCATCATCAGCCCGTATAACGTCCACTGCTAACATAGCTTCCTCTCCATGGAAGGTTTCTGCTATTTCTGCTACAAGCTTGGCAGGCGAGTCGATGACCCCAGTATTGTGTAATTGACACACACAAAAAAACACTACTATCCCTTCCCGGGTAAACGATTGTTATAGATGATGTTATAAAAATCGGGACCAACGGCTTAACGTACTTGCCGAGGCAGAGAGGTAGATTAATCATCCAACTAACTAGATCTGAAAATAATTTTAAAAAGATTTTTTGACCGGCGCGGCGTGAGTTTCTCGGCCCATGACTTCCGAGATTAATCCCTTACGCCACTGAGGTGGTCATTGTATCACTATTTACACCCGATAGTTTGTTTGTAACAAATAAACTCCAAAAATAATTGATATTTTATACTGTATACCATTTTAATTCACCATTAATATGTACCATATTAATGGTGAATTAAAATGGTTGCATTGCATTAAATACATTTAAATAATTATTCTGATTGTCAAAGTGAACGAAATTGAATCAAGAGGTTTTGTGAATTAGGTGTATTAACGAGATACTTAATTCAACAGGTAATAATGGTTTTGTTAACAACTGAAACATACATCTTAAACTACTAATGACATGGAAATTAAGTGTATTAAGTAGAGAATCATGTCATATGTATGCCAACAACAAAAGTAACACGAAATCTTTTATGATGAAAGCCTGTGTGTGCCACTTTATAGTTATTTTAATACATAGTACAAACAAAGTAATATAACATTTTTTATTTTATTATGATCCCCTGTGGCTGTCACGCTCATAAAGTTTATATAATATAATCATTGTATATGTATAACATTAACGATCAATTCGGCTACATTAGAATATTTCAAATTAAGGAATCATTTTTTATTCCTTTTAATTAACACTCAAAGAAGTTTAGAAACTGTGTGGCAGCACTTTTAGAAAATGTGTGGCGTTGTGTCGGAAAATAATCTTAAAATATAGTTTACACCTACATATAGTTTAGAATAGATAGAAAGACCATCTATCTATTCTAAACTATCATTAGGTATGTCATACAAAATAGTTTACTTTCAAGAAAGCCATGTTCCATAATATTTCCAAAAACGAATTTGTTATGATTTGAAACAGGTAATGACAAAATGACGCCGCACCTTCAGTAGTCGACGCGACGACAGTGTAAACATTTTCAACTGCATCCAGTATTTGATGATAAAGCCGTCAGACCGCTTTATAGAAACCTCTATGCAATACCCAAACTATAGTAGGTGGTACTTCCGATTATAGGCCTTTACGCCTACGCACGTGAACACCGTCGGTCTCTCTATTCTTGTCGTTTCGGATGACGAGTTCACATCTAACCAACCAGTAGTACAGAGACTGCAAGAACTTAGCAATATTATAGAAAGCTATTGTCCGTTGTATACAATCTGGATCTTAGTTTGCAATGAACCTCTTAGACTCAAAGTCCGAGGGTTCTGTGTGAATTTTACAGTACAGCGACAGCAGCGTCACTCTACTGTATAGTGATCACGTTATCGTGATCACGAGGCAGCCTCAATTCTGTACCAGTTGCTTAATTTATATTTTAAAACAAAGGAGAGCTATCGTTGATTTGTTTATTCGTATGCCGTATGCTCGGTATGTATTAATAACGGAGATGGTAAGCTAAGATTTTTTATTAAATTATAGGCCTTTGTATCGTATGTCATTTATATTTATGAAATTTAACTACCCAATTTAGTAAAATTATTAAAGTAAAAAGTTAAAGTAAATCATTATTATAATATGGATGTTGTTTGTCAGTTGTACATGGATAAAAAAACTGTACGGTGTCTTAAGCAAAACATTTTGTAACCGGGCATTTTAAAAGTTTCATAAAGTTTACACCTTATCTTCTATGTAGTTTTTAAATATAAATTAATAAATCTATAATTTTTTGTACTGCGCAAAGTTTACCCTAAATAACTCTAGTTGTTGATTGTAACGCCTTAATTAAAATATAAACTGATAAATATAAAACAAAAAAAACAATTGCTATTATTAATAGCGAATGTAATGGCCGCGTAATGTGTCAGAAATTCAGCAATCAATTTTTTTTAATAAAAAAAAATGTATTTGGAAATATATACTTTTATATCAGGTAGAAAACTACTTGCTCAGATAAACGAGGAATTCATTGAAACTCTTTTACAAACTCCCCCCTCTGAATTAAATCTAAAACAGTCGTTTAGTCATTTAAATGAAAAGGAATGGAACAATCATAATTGGGTTGATTCTATGAAAAGTTATCGGTCGATTTATAGAAATAAAGACAAATTTTGAATGTGTCAAACTGATTTAAGGCTAAGGACAAGTTGGTAGCGGACGACATGAGGCAGCAGCGGACGACGTGTCGTCGCTTCATGTCGCCATGACACGTCGTCGTTGCGTCCTGTCGCTAGTCATGATTTCGAACCCGACGGCAACAGCAGTTGGAATCCAGTTGGTTCGAGTCGAGCGGAACACTCATCACACATGAAACAAGATGTCTGACGTGTTCGAGGATAGTGATCGCATTTTTTATATATTTTAATAGAAGAGATGATAACTTGATTTGTTATACCTATAGAAAAAGACGAGAAGCCACAAAAAGAAGAACTTAAATGTAGAACAAGTGAGGGAACTTATTCAATATTGCTCAAAACCATTTGAAAAGCGATATTAAATAATTCAGAGAGTATTGTTGTTTAAATAAAAACGGTTCGATTTTAGATTAACTTAAAAAAACACATTTTGAAAAGGAACTCACTTGACGTGTCGTTGCTCCGGCGTCAGCGTTAGCGGCACTACTGGGCCCCGAGTCTACTATCGTAATGGCGTGTCCATGAACTGTCAATGACAGTTCAATGGTCGGTTTTTTGTCCATTTGGTAATCTACTATTCCAAATGACGTCATAATGGTGTCACTATGAAGCCACGATGACATTAGCGTAGTTGAGTATAATAACAAATGATACATTTATAATTTTTGAAATAGCCTCAATAAACATTACAATCTCCCTAACCATCTCCCCTGCTACTTCTGTTGACGGCCTTTTCTGTGGTAGCAACACCGACTGCCATTCCAGCGCTGACACCATAGTGAGATTAGTAGATTACCGTTTTTGGCATAATGATATCATGATGGCACTACGTTGGCACAATACTTAAAAAAATAGCAGAATCGGCCCCCTGATCTGTGGTCGGGCGACACTGGCGTCTGCCGCTCGACGACGCGTCGCTAACTACGAAGGGAATTTCATAGAAATACATAGAAACCAGTAGTGTCGCTGTGACACGTTGTTTGCTGCAGCTTCATGTCGTCCGCTACCATTTTTAACGGACGATGAAGGAATAATAATTCAAAGTTAAAATCACTGTTTCCTTATGTCACCTGTGAACTTCAAACGATCTTATCGTTGTTAATTTAAACTACTAAACCAGCTAATTTTACTGAAATCTTATAAATCATTCGTTAGGGCTAGTAAACACATTTATTCTGTGGACACAGATTCATTTCGTAAAATTTTCAATGTTAGGCTGTTTAAGAAAAAGCTCTTCGAAACATGTTACATGGTGCAATGAAATAACCGGGTACTCTAAATGGTATTAGTAGAGGAGACGTGGAAGACAAACCTCCAACCATCAGATAACCAGATGAGCCATACTTTTTGTCAAATATTATTCATTAACAAACACACCTATGATAACTTGCCTATCAAAAAGTGTTCATGGCTATTTTGCACCGAGTTATTTTTAATCAACTTTCTTTCATCACCTTTAGTCTTTTGATAACCAAATGAATTGAATCTCAATATATAAATAAGATGTTATGTGATAATACAAAAAGTGTAACAGAAGTAAGAATTATACTCAGAAGGTTCAAAATTACTGTTGTGGAAATCAATGCTCTTTTTCACTAAAATCAAATGTAAAATGCACACTCGGTTAGGCAGAGTGCAGCTGGTATGTTGTGTCTGTTCTATCACACGAACGTTCGACACTCTACTTTCTCTAAATTGATTAAATGAAAATTGGCCATGAACTCTTTCTGATGGGCAAGTTATCATAACCATGTTTGTTAATGAATAATATTTGACAAAAAGTATGTCTCATCTGGTTATCAGATGGGTGAAGGTTGATCTTCCACGGCTCTTAGACTATATTGTATAAGTTTTATCAAAACTCTTTTTGATGTTTTTATTTTTGTTTTAAATTTTCGTCACTGTATGTTTAATAGCAATGTGCGCTATGATTTTATCAAACTGCAAAAACAATATTGGGTGGGACGCAAACAGTAGAAACAGTTTATCGGAACGCTCCCCTTAGATTAGTGATGGATTTGGCTTCTTCAACCTTTACGGTTGACTGCACCTTTCAGAAAGAGACTAACGTATATAGAAATGTTGGACTATAAATCACAGCCACAAATAACTTCCCTATCTGTGAACTCATCTGTCGCCGATCTACCGCGTCTGATTCACCCCTCGAATCACTCTCGTTATTATCCATTACTACCCCAGTGAATGATCTCTTAAAATGGGCTCTTGACCTAAATTTTTTTGTACAGTTTTTATCTTTATACTTTTTTAAGTTCATAGCTGTATATGCTACTGAAGTAAACCAATTCATAATTAACAGGAATTAATACTGACGGACGTAAGACGTAAGTCGTTGTCGTTGGCGGGTACTGACAACAATGGCTTTGACGGACAGTGTTGATTAATGTCTGAAAACCAATCACATTTGGTCAAGATTATTGAGGATGCTAGTATTGTGTATGCTCGTAGCGTATGTAAGACCCGGTAAGACACAGGACTATAGAATTCCTTTGTCTAATATGGCATTAAAGCCATATATAGGTAAGAAATTCGAAAGTCGTGTGTCTGAGGGGTGTAACGTAACTATACCATATCGTATAGCTTCAGCTAATATCTCAAAGTTCCCTCCGTTCGCACAAAGGAAATAAGAATTATTTTCTTTTATTTAAATTTTTAATTACGTTTTCATGGATTGCCTTCATGCGATATTAATTGAATGAAAACAGAAAATGTGATAAAAAGGAGATTTTGTCTTGCAGTGAAAAAATGTGTTTGATTTATATTTATATCATAATTAAATTAAATATTTAATACTTTAAATTTAATTATAATTCAAAAGCAAAATTTAAAACATAAGGAAATAAAATCGTACAAATCAGTTGTGTTGTTTTAAATTACTGATTGTCAAACAGTTATCCCTTTGGAGTCTTTATATAATTCTGCGGTTACTATGATTTTGTAAGAGCATCCGGGGAGTTTATTGGGTAGATCCTTACCTCGTTATATGAATAGCACACCATCGCTGTGGAGAGAGGACCCTACAGTGCCCCACGCTGCTGTGGCAGATGATAGTGCGGGAAAACCGTTTCAAAATGGCTATGGTAATGTTGTGTTCGCTCCGGTTGGATGAGATGATGTACTTCTCGTTGCGCCGCGCCAAGAGGTAAAACAATACCTCAATAGAGCAAATTAAACCGGTCTCTTTAGATTTTCACCAGCAACGGTTCGTAGTGTTTTAAACAAGTGAGCACAAGTTTCCGCATTTCGTTGGTGAGAATCTATGAGAGTAGAGATAGGTACATTGAATTACCAAAGAATAAAGTGTATAGCCCACTGGAACAAATGTACGTCTTCGTATCACATTATTGGCCACCCAATGGCCTTTGTTCTTTGATTAACATCAAATTTATAGCCGCACTGGCATGGTACATACGAGCGAATTATCAAGATCGATAGCCGAATAAGCAAAGAGCAAACAACTTTCATTCTGCAGTCATACTTTTATTGTGTAACTTAAGTCTCTTACGGACGTAAGAGACTTAAGTTTTCACTCATATTCTTTTTCACTTAATACTTTATTGCGTTTCATTCGTTTACAGATAATAATATGATATTATTATTGAACTATGTTGAGCGAGTTAAGTATAACAGACCCCGAGAAATTACCAGGAATTTATTAAAACGTCGTTTAATTTCTAATTTTTTTCAGTCAAAATCTTTTTGTTCTTATTTCAGTATCGGTAAATAATATGTCCTTGCGCTGTATGAGTAAAAATATATTAATTTCCGCTGGCGCCCAACGAAAGTTGTTGTTGAATAAATAAACAAGCAAAAGGATAACGTAGTAGTACAAAATGAGGTCGTTTCTCATACTTTATTTGTGGACGGGAGTGTCTGGGTAGGTAAATTGAAAGACTACTTTTTTTTATATCTATTAAAACTTTTGTGTCGCCTCTCAAAACGCTCATATCATTTCATGCAATTCGTGTGTGTAAACTGTTGGCTAGGCATTCGGCTTTCTCGTCGTCGTCAAACTACGAGGCGAATGATAGGGCGCAAAGAGGAGCTGGATATGGATTTGAGTTTCTTGAAAAGCTCCCAAAAGGCCGGACGTGCCGGAGTCCGGCTACTCAACATCATTGGTATAATCTCTTACAACGCGCTGAAGAGGTGATCTCTTCTGCTGTAGTGTGCTGTACTGTATCAGCCTGATTAAGTCCACTGCTGCACATGAGCCTCCTCTTAGCAGACCGTTGCTATCCAAGTTCATTGAGGGATATTGACATAATTGCTACGCTTGGCGGGCGGGTGGGAGATGATCACAGTAAGATGATGAGTAGGTATTCTTGAGCTGATAGATACTGCTGCCCATCCAACAGGTGCATGTGTCTTAGTCGCCTCTAATGACACATTATGGTAAGAGGTTATAAAGTCAAGATATTCTGATTATATCCAGTTGGCTATACTATTTGTATCTGGCTGGTTTTGGTATCATTGAAAGTTTAAATTTCAAAGAACTTAATTCCAAATTCAAATAAGGAAAATGTGAGATTTTCATTTGATTTTCGTACTGTCAAGATGATTGAATCTAATGAACAAATTCGATACATTTTAAAATTTTACAACAAAAAAGGTAAAATGCAAGGCGAGCCGTGAAAAAAATTTGCGATATTTATGGACCTTGTGCAGTGACTGTGAGAGAAGTACAAATTTGGTTTAAGCGTTTTCAATCCGGAAATTTTGATGTCAAAGATGCACGTCCCTCTGGTCGCCCTATTACGCATAAAATGGATGCCATTTTTGAAAAAGTGAAGCAATATCGGCATATCTTTAGTTACGACGTAGCTGAAGAACTGGGAATTGACCACAAAACTGAAAGAAACCTAATGAACCGTGTACTCATTTGCGATTCTTTATCGTAATGAAACCGAACCATTTTTGAAGAAGCTGATAACTGGTGATGAAAAGTTGATCACGTACGACAAGAACGTGCGAAAAATGTCGTGGTCAAGGGCCAGTCAGGCGTCACAGACTGTGGCGAAACCCGGTGATGCTGTGTGTGTGGTGGGATTGGAAAGGCATTATTAATTATGAGCTGTTACCACCAGGCAGGACCTGAACGATTCGATTCTGAACTCTACTGCGAACAGCAGATGAGATTAAAGCAAGAAGTTGAGAGAAAGCGGCCGGAATTAATCAACAGATGGGGTGTGGTTTTTCATCATGATAACGCTAGACCTCACTCATCTTTAGCCACTCAGCAAAAATGAGTTTGGTTGGGGGGTGTTAATGCATCCGCCGTATAGTCCTGACCTTGCACCTTCAGATTTCCACCTGTTTTGGTCTCTCCAGAATTCTTTAGGCAGTGTTAGGTTAACATCACGAGATACTGCTTAAAGCACTTGTCGCGGTATTTTGATCAGAAGTCTCAAAATTTCTATAGCAATGGGATCATGTCCCTATATACAAGATGGCAAAAAGTTATTGTACAAAATGGTACCTACATACTTTAGTTAAATGTAAATAAACTATATTTAAAATGTTTAGAATTTTCTAAAAAATGAGAAGAAACTTTTTCCCCAACCTATTATATAAAAAGGAATTCCTATGTCTCTTGGTAATCGCATCACGCGTGAACGGATGGACCGATTTCGGTAATTCTTTTTTTGGTGTGTTTGTTATAGGGGCTTCCCCCTATGTCCCCTAGTGACGGACACATAAGATTTTTTTTAAATAAAAAAATATTTGTTCAGAAAACGATGTTGTTCTTTATGGATTACCAGTAATAAATAATCAAAAATGCAGTTTCTTCATAAATTTTACTCAAAATTATAGATTAAACTTCTGTGAGGAAAAACGCAGTTTTTGAAAGTGGCACCTAGTACAGGACGGAATTCATCGCGAACCCTGAGTACCGAATATTTAACAACTATCACAAGTTTAACCATTTAATCATTGTGGAAAGTCAGGACAGGCCTCATGTGCCCACTCTTGGCATATGTAGCACTGCATGCAGTCTTCGTCTTGGTCATCTAAATGAACTAAATAGGAGGTAGTTTTGCGTGCTTTAGTTGTTTTCTTTGATTTTTCTCCTTTTTCATATTTTGTGTTTTACTGAACTAAACGTTTTCTATAGTTTTGACAATTTCAACTCGTTGCCCTTTCTTTTCTATCTCTTTCCCATTTTATAGCTTAATCAATTTTTTTTTTCAATTTTTTCGTCTATTTTATTTTCATCCTCTTTTGTTTCGACAACAACTTTGTATGGAGATGACCCTGATTACATGATTTACAAAAAATCATGTTATATACTTTTCAGCATATTGCATTGTGTCGCACCTTCTTGCATACCGAGTTCTCGAAATTTAAAAAATCGCAATTTGTAAATTATTTTCATCTCACTTCCCTTTTTTCTAGTCCTTCATTTTTCCCTGAGCGTACTGATATCTAAAACCTCGTAGGCACAATAGGTACTATGGTAATTGTAAATATTACCAAATTTAAAAAATCATACTCACTGTCCGGCGTTACGTGACTATTTGGTGTCCGGTACTACGGGACAGGACACCGTTACAATTGTTTTTTACAAACCTAAACTATTTCATAAATGTACAAAAACTGTTATCATTAAAAGTAAACGAATAATATCTTAAATAAATATCTATGATTTTTTTTTATATTTTTGCAGATATTCCGAGGTTGCAGACTCGAGACTTGATCTTTTTCCAGTCAGTTACAGACTACTGGGCGACAGTAGTTTAATGATATCGTGCCTTCGGTGCGAGAATAGCTCATGGTGCACAGAAGATAGACGTAAGTTTATATTTTATAAATGAAGATTTCGAGATTGTTTTTTTCTTTGACTGTGGTGGCCAACTAACACGAGTAATAGTGTTAGGGTCGTCATATTTGTATTTTCAAGGTTGATTGGATTTCTCTAACAAATGACAGGTTATAGTTATCTGATATTATTTTATTAAGTTTATGGAAACAAACCTTTAATTAATTTTGATTTATTTAATTAATTTTGATTAAAACAACAAAACTTTAATTAATTTTGATTTCTTCAGTAGAACTGACTGAGAATAAACATAAATTTATAAAGTCGGTGAAAAGTGGCTTAATGGTAGGCCATCGTCCTACCTACCTATTCGCATTTTTTTCGTTTATCATCGTAGTCGGAAAAGCGATACACGATTCAGTTTTTGCGGCACATTTCTCTGAATATTCAACAATACGAGAACTCTCTTAAAGCCAATTTAAAGTTGTTACGATAAACATAACATGATCTTTTCTTTTTAAAGTAACTTTTTAGCTATTGTTGAGGTAGACATCACTTAAAAATTAGCGGAAGACAGTGTATGACCATGACAAAAAAATTGCAAATGCATGCATGACAAAAAAAAAATTGTATCAAATAAGTGTGAAGCAACTCACATAACTGATAAAATATACACAGGATAATAACCCTCTGTTGTTTTTATCTTAAAACAATAATAGTTTCCAAGAAAATTACCCTTAAAAATACTTTTTATCCAAACAAATAATATAAATAAGAAATTGCTTAGCGCAGTCTTAAATAATGTGGCTAGGCAGCCAGGTAATAAGAGTACTCTAATTAAGTACCCTAATGCGGAACTCTTTAAAAACTCAAAGACGGGCCCCGTATCAAAACTTGTTGGAGAGGCCCTCTGCCACACTTCCGGGGCCCGTATTACACGGCTGTACCGACGCCTCTGATTAATAATGAAGTAAATATAAATCGCCAAATTGTACGTACGTCTTTCTAATTGTCAGGACAAGGTTTGTGTAAATAAAAAAATTAATAAAATTCACGAGAAATGTCAGATGTAATTGACGGGATGACGGGCGAAGCCGATTGCAAATAACTAATTAAATAGATAATGCATGTCAAACGACTGAAAATTACTTTTAAATATAAAATAACTAGCTTTTACCCGCGGCTTCGGTCGCATTGAGACAATGTCCCTATGTTTCTTCTAATACCTCTAAGAATATGTGTACTTCATGATAATCGGTTAAGCGTAACAAATAAACTTACATTCACACTTATGATATTAAGTAGTAGGGATAATTATTATTATAAATAAAATGTTTTTGATGTGTTACTAATTTTCAGAACGTATGACATTTTAAACCAGCACTAGTGTTGCTAAGGGCTGGTTTAAAATGACATCCCTAATATTAGTCACCCGTCAAATACTATTTTGTTCTGGGGACGCGGCAAAGAACATCGGGCGTTTTTTACCCGATTTTTTAAAAGTCGCGAACATAAACCAAAACATTTTTAAATGATAGTGTTTGCAATCATATTTAATATTGTGTAGTTATTTTGATTCACAATAATGGGAAAATGGAAATAATTAGTAAAATGAAAAACATATTTTATGTTGACTATTTTTCCTAATTACTAAACGACCGCTCAGTAAGTTAAAATATCACTCCGTGGTATTTTTGTAAACCCAATCAGACTAAATCCGTCAAGTTGATGTGCATGTTTCGTTCTCACTCTCGCCCATAGTCCTAAAACTGGTTTATGTTGCGCTCGCGCAGGTAGCTAGCTTATCTTACTACATCGCAGTCCTTTGTCATCCGTCGTAGCGATCTGTGTTTTACTGTGTTCCCATTGTGGTCTGAGTCAACTAATTACCTACTGCTTGTTTACTGGATTTCGTTTGCTTTCGAGTTCGATTTTGTTGTGAAATGGAACGACAAAATAGTTGTGTGTCGTGTGAGCGATCTGTTCTACGTCGTAGAAGACACCGTCTTACTCAAATGTTTTTCGAAAGATATCGTGACTATGCAGTACTATTATTACAAGAAATAATCCACGGGAGGTGAGTTAATTATATTATAGAACATTAATTATATGTAAATACTAGAGTTTGTTCAACTTTTGCGCAGCAACAGAGCTTCTATTTATTCTCCTAGATATAGTTTTATATCGTTTTATATAGTTGACGTCATCATAGGACTCCTTTTCAACCATTGAAACTGTTCGTTTCCTTGGTCATAGTGTATTACGTTGTGACATTTATTATTATGATTATCAATAAATAACAGTAAAATAAACTTGTTACAGATTGTTTTTGATGGTACACTATCAATATGCAATCCTTGCTGGCTGAGATTTTATCGCGCATTGCAAGCCCGGCCAGTAGATGATCCATTACCCCAGCAAGTTCAAGAACCATTACATCAGCAAGTACAAGAAGAACCATTACCCCAGCAAGTACAAGAAGAGGAAGTCCAAGAAATAGTAGTTAACGTTCAACAACAACAAAACATTGGCATTATGACTATTCCTGGATATTTGCGTGTATCTAATACTGCTCGACGCTGTGTTTTTCAAAACTGCAGAAATGTACCAGCAAATGCTGTGCCAAAATATGTTAGGTTACATTTATTTCGTATGAATAAGCTATTCATACCAAAACTTGCTCGAGTTTGCCAACCCCATATGGTAAGCAATGAATGGGAAGATCTACTTAATGTGCAAATACCTCTACATGAACACTTTAACAGTGCTCATGTTCTCGATATTATCGAGCTGTATGAATGGAAATTGGAACGAGGAACTCAGTTGGACTTCGAAAATATTGAGGAGATAGATGACAATGAACTACATTTTTATACAGGTATGGATAAAATTCAATTTAATAGAATTTTGAATCAAACATCTCTTCGTGACAGAACCAACAGTTCTGCTACTGTTTTAGGACTGTATTTAGTTAAAATAAGAACGGGTGAACCAGACGAACGTGTAGCTTCTATGTTCAATATGTCGAGAAGAACATTGGAGCGAAAATTAAAAATAGCTCGAGAATGTTTATCTGAAGAGTTTGTTCCCCGACATCTGGGTCTGGATCACATGACGAGAGAAGATGTAGTAGCTCGCAACTTAACCATCCCGAGTCATATTTTTGGAGGTAACCAGAATGAACCTGCAGCCATTCTTGTGTGTGATGGAACATATATATACGTGCAAAAAAGCTCCAACTTCCTTTTTCAGAGGAAAACATATAGTCTGCACAAATTCCGCAACCTAGTAAAACCCTTTTTAATTGTATGCTCAGACGGCTATATTGTAGATGTATTAGGCCCGTACCCAGCCATTACTACGGATGCCGAAATAATGAGTCACATGATGCAGGACGCCGCTTGGCATTGGTTTCTGAACGCGAACGACATTTTTATATTGGACCGCGGCTTTAGAGACTCTATTCCTGCCATGGAAGAGCATGGATATGATGCGCATATGCCACCAACAAGAGCAAGAGGAGAGCAGTTAAGCACAGTAGATGCAAATAAATCACGGCTAATAACTATGTGTCGTTGGGTGGTTGAAACGATTAATGGTCGCTTTAAAAAGGACTTCAAGATATTCCGCCATGTTTATTTTAATGTAGCGTTGACAAATATGATGACCGATTTTAAAATAACTGCAGCACTCATCAATGCCACTCATCGACCATATAGAGATAACGCTCATGCCGCACAGTTTATAAATATAATAAATGAGAACATAAATAGAGAAAACGAATTGGCTGATTACGTGATTCGAAACAATTTAAACAGACAAAGAGTCGCATTCATGCCGCTAGATGCAAACAATCCCGAATTAAGAGATTTCCCACAATTGACTTACGACGAGCTACTTTTATTTACCTTGGGAATATACCATTTGAAACTGGCCAAATCTTATTGCCACGAACACATGCGGCCAAACGGAGTGTATATAATGGAATTATACCATCGCAGAGAGTTGGTCGAAAATAAAATATTAATACGAGGCAGAATACAGTCCCGTCACATAAGAGCAAAACGCTATTATACATATCTACTAATAAATCCGGCATTGCAGGGAAGACAAAGCCTCGAGGGCTATTACTGTTCCTGTATACACGGCCGCCGCACTGTTGGGAGTTGCGCGCACATCGCCAGTGTGGTATACTTTTTATCTTGGGCTGTATATCAAGACGAATTTCACACACCTGCGGCGTTTTTAGACGAAACTATTTTAGATTTAGATGCAGCAGAATAAAAGTTAACAGAAAAATATGTTGTTTTAATTATTTTTGATTCCCTTTTTCCTCTTCAATTATTTCCCAAAAACATTTATAAATATTTTTTAAATGTCCATTTTCTCCTTATTGCCACGACCCACAGATATGGTAACTATACCATTGTAAACTAGATTTAATTGCCTATCCACCGTACCTAATTTTATTTTTGTTCGCCGTAGGTAAGTGTCCCATACAAAAATGCCCGATGTTCTTTGTCTGTAAGATCTTTGACAGAATTGACCTAGCCAGCGGTTTCATACACACAGCGCTAGTTTCCATGGGATCGTCGTCAACAACATTTTACTAGTGAACTTGATATCTCCCAGAAGTGACACCAAAAATCCATAAATGGGATGTAGCTAAAGTTGCCTCTTGCATATCAAATTTATCGATAGAGCTCTAAGCAATGCAACCTTATCTAAATCAATACTTTTCATGTTACTTAATCAAGTTCCAGAACATCGCAGAACTCTGTTTCACCGATAATATAACCTCACTACCCTTATAAATCCAGTGCAATATCTTATTTATATTTGTTTTTATTTATTTATTTAACACACCAGCAGTACAATTACAGAATATAATTATAAAATAAATTATAACTATGTAATATGTTAGAAATCATAAAGATAAACATGGCATTAAACTTTGTTGTTAAAAATCTTCCAATAAAGTATCATAACAAAATTTCAACCATACAATAATAATCATCATCATCAGCCCGTACGACGTCCACTGCTGAACTGGAGCCTCCTCCCGAGAGATGGTATTTGCCATAGTCACCACGCTTGGCAGGCGGGTTGGTGACCGCAGTATTATGTTGTACCACACAAGTAAACGCTGCTACCCGTAATAATAGAAGTTTACAAAAAATGGCCAAGATTAAATGACATATGGTCAAATGGTTTATTACTATTAAATTATTGGGATCCACACAAAATATAACCACTATTCTATTTTCATTCAACATCGTTAATATTCGTTAAATGTAACACAATATTTTGGTAAAAATTATTTTGCTTTTCAAGTAAAACGACCTTAATTTCAATACAAAAACGTGGCTTAAGTACGGAAGGTCCCTAAAATTCTAAGATGTTTTCGTTCTTAATTTGAAGCTTGAAATTTGAATTTTTCTAAAGAATTATTATTTGAAAACGACGTCCCCAAAAGTGAGGGCAATAATAATTCTTAGTTAGAACATGGCAATAATAGTAGGTCAACACCATCTGCCGCCTTCTGATTTATGACATTTGGGGAAAAAACCCTCTCCGGCGACTTTACTTCGTTTCTTGCCTTACAAATGACGAAAAAATATTTGAGCACATTTTAGCTGAACTTAGCGGCTCAAATGCGACACCGTGATGTAGTGGTGAGTGAGTTAGTTATTGTCTTACATAATTGGTTAAAGACATTCTATTTATCAATTTTGTCCGTTTGACTACAAATAATGAATATATAAAAATAGGGCAGGCATCAAAATAGGGCTTTTTTCCGAGTAATATATACACAGTAGGTATTGCCAATGCGGATATATTATTGGTTGTTATTTATTAAAATTCTGTTATTTTATTCATATTTTAAATGTAGTCATAGCGTTGAATCAAATACTACTGCTATATCAGTTTAACTTTCTGGTATTATATAGGTAAAGATATAAGAACATTTTTAACATAGTGGCAAGTGCAAGTGTATAATACCCAAGTATCTATTTTATTTAAAACCAGCTGTGTCCCGTGGTTTTATTTGGACGTTGGACTGCTACTCTAACCCAGTGGGTCGTATTGTAGCCTATATGTTAATACAGTTTATAAACTATCTCCGTGTGCAACATTTCTGCAAAATCCGATTAGTAGTTTTTGTTTGTAAGAGTGATAATGATAATGATAATGAAATGTATTCAGTACTTAGGTATTTACATACACTTGTACTTGTCAAAATTACACTGTATAAGACTAAATCTAACAAAAGTATCACTTAAGTAGGTAGCTAAAAACATTGTTATAATTATTTGATCTTACAGAATTTTTAATCAGTCTGTCCGTTTGTCGAGCGATAAATGACAAAAGTACACATTAGGTATAGTAAGATGCCTTAAAGGTAACAGGTCTAAAATTAAAATTAACTTCCAAGAATCCGGCCAAAGTCTAAGCGACCTCCACTTGAGGGCACCCTTAAGGGGTTAGGACCAACGCTCAGGGTGCCACTGGAGTAAAGAGTAGATTTACGAACAGTGGTGATGATCGCTGGCACGAGATCACAGTTCGGGGAATAAGCAACAACGCGGTTCTCGCCGTCGAGGATCCTACCCTAGCTAACCTGCAACCTTTCACTAGCTAACTAAGTGGACGACCCAGAGATGAAAGGAAAAAAGAAACTCCGAGATTATTTTTTTTGCTCTGTTTCTTTTTTTTATGTCAAGTTTTTTATCACAATCATGTAATATTGTACAATGTATATATGATGTAAGCGAATGCACGCACAGTACCATTTATTACCTGGTCAATTTATACCAACCAGGTGTTCGATAAGACAAGAAAAAATAATAATACAGTAATTACAATAGCAAGAATGAATTAACAAAATATAAAATAAAAATTAACATAACATATCCCCGACAGCCGACCAGTCACCACAAGCAGCACCCGTTCACGAGTATGACGTGTGACGCAGCCATCGCCTCCCTCGCCATATTAGAGGGAATGTGTCGACCCGCCCCACACCGCCACCGCAAGAAATGACAGACAATGGGAGCATGACGAACTAAAGTGGGGATATCTACAAGTCTATTAATATTAAACCTTTAGTTGAACAATGTTTAAACTGTTTCAATAACTGAGTTTACAATGTTGTCTGTGTTTCACTGATCAACCAAGCGTTATTGTCGTTTAAATAGTCGTTTACTGAATAATATTTTATTAGAATCCTCTTAACAGTTGACTTGAATCTATCATAAGGTAACTCTTGTAGGTGTACAGGTATTCTGTTATACATACGGACTCCTAATCCTACAAAAAATGAGTGTACTTTTTGTAGGCGATGGTATTCGGCGCAAAGTTTATGCTTATATCTAATGTTTATTGTGTGTATGTCCATCTATCCAGCCATCCACAGTAAGGATTCAACCAGACACAGGCCTGTAATATACCAATGAAATGATATTTTATAGTAGGTATAATATGGTAGATCACTTCCATCCAGATATTATCAACGTCATTGTTCGAGCGACCATAAGATTCATTTATCAGATCAACATTCCCGATGAGAAACGATTTAATAAATGGCGCTAGTTAATCGAGTAGATTGATCTGATCCCCTAGTTATCTGCCTCTGCCTATTAAGATTGTGTAATCCTACTGATAATACTTTAAAATGATTGATCCTACTGTAAAAGTTTAGAAGTAAAGCACAATATTTGTTAGTTCGTCACCCCAGAGCGACTATAAATATATTTTATCAATAATATCCACCGTGGCCGAATGGTTAAGCCATGAGGGGCTAAACCAGAGAGTCAGGTTCGAGTCCTGCCGGTGGTCTAATTTAAGTAATCTCAAATTTGAAATTTAATATATCAATTT
Source organism: Nycteola revayana (assembly GCA_947037095.2). NCBI lineage: Eukaryota > Metazoa > Arthropoda > Insecta > Lepidoptera > Nolidae > Nycteola > Nycteola revayana. The sequence goes on along the minus strand of OX344842.1, from coordinate 25,808,785 downwards.
AATTTAGTTCAATTTATTGCATTCCATGTGAACTTAGGTATATCAATAGTCTGAATAAAGAAAACAGGGTTCTTTTTATTCCGTAAAAATGTATGATATGTTTATGTGGTTTATAAAATAAACTGACGACTCGGGATGTTCCAATTATATAGGTCGCTGCACGTGATTCCACTCCTTGTTTTAGGTATATATTTACCAGCGAACAATTATATAATTTACATAGAAAAATTAAATGTTTTGTTAAAAAAATTACATGTGTGAATAGTTTCACTGATTTCGGTCTACTAGGTGATTTACGATTAACCTCTTCTCTAAATTGGACCGTCGTATACGAATCGGATGGGCAGCATTCAAGAAACTTAGAGATATCTTCTCGTTCAAAATACCTACACGTGCCTTAGGAACTTAACAGTCTTTAAATAATGTCCGTTGCTAGTGACGACACATGGATGTCGTTCGCGGTCTCTTATTATGTGCCCATAAGAAAGCTCAAAGTCGCTCAGCAAACTATGGAAAGCTCTGCTCGGCATTGCCCACCCTCATTGAATCAGAAATGAAGAGATCCGCAGAAAACGAAGGTGGCTAACATAGCTCAACAGATAAGCAATCTGAAATAGCAATGGGAAGGGCACATAGCTCGAAGAACTGACGGCTGATGGTACTAAAAGTTATTTGAGTGGATACCACGAAGCACTGGCAAGCGTGGCGCCTGTACTATTGATCGACTTAATAAAGGGTGTTGGGAGAGTTTGTACTGTTTGTACTCGGGATCTTTTGAACTTGAAAAGTTTATTACAGTTATATATCGTGTCGGTTTAATTATCTTGCTTGTGCATTTGTGGAGCCGCAGAGTAACAACGCTGTTCTAGTCAAAAGTATTTTATATAAAAGCTGCTAGTCATACTGCGTGTATACTAGTAAGAAATGAGAACATAATCTTTTGAAATCTCAATAAAAGGTTTAAAAGAATTAAATAGGAGTAGGAAGGTAGAGTTTAACTACTTGACAAAGGTGAATTTTAAGTTTACGTTTATAGGTAATTATAATTGTACCAAATGATGTCGCGAAGGTGGTGAGTACAGTGAAGCATCCCCGTTGTATCACCAATTCTTATATCACCAATGCTTATATTTCTTGGTGATACTACGCCACAACAAAAATAAATTAAATTTATTCGCTTTTTCCACCAACGTTTAGGGATGAGGTTGAATATAAATCATATCGATAAAATATTGTTTTTATAATGAACATCAAAATAAACCTACAAAGGAAATGTTCGACTGTTTTTGAAGAATACTTTTTTTTATTTCGAAACTTACTTTATCGGGACAATGTTAATGCAATTGAACGCGTATTTGCAAAATGCCTTGAAGATGTCAAAATGTGAGTGTGTTTAGTCGCTAACAAAAAATATATGACTCTAGTACAAAATTGAACACTGAAAAGTCCAGGCTTACTTTTATGGCGCAGGCTGAAAATATAAGTCAAATGCGCACTAAATTTGTTTCCATTCTTAAAAATTTAAATAGTTTATCGCTAAAATGAAAACCTGATTACACTGTTAATTATTAACCCTTGACGCATTTGACGATCTTAGTTGTGAAATTAAAATTGTATTAAATTAAGACTCCGCAACGGAAACTAGTCCCATCGCATCATAACCTATACCAAGGATTGAGCTTCCGTCTTTCTATGGTGACATACAGGACTTCCCATTTTTTTATGAAACTTTTATAAGTACACGGTCATGGGTTCAGAATCGGTTATGTCTGAGTTGGTATCAACTCAGACATAACCGATTCTGACCCCATCCGCTGCCTATTAAGTCACCTTAAGGAAAGGGCGAAAAGTATTGCAGATGGAGTAGTTCCATCCGCTGATAATTATCACTCTATCTGGGATGCACTTGTCGCTAAATATCACGACAGTCGCGCTTTAGGCATTAATTACCTTAATCAATTATTTTCACTAAAATCCGCTGGATCGTCGCTTGTTCACATTTAAAAGGCGTTCAACAAATTTAACGCTATAATTTCTGGTACATAACAATTACAATTATTTTTTTTTAATGAATTTACATTTATATATATATGGGTGTTAAATTACTATAGTCTAGTCAACAAGTTCAAATTGGTGAAAAATAGTGATAAAGCTCCTAAAAATATGAGTGATCCCTCATTAGATTCGGAATGACGTCTAGAAAAATGTTTTCGAAGGAATAATTAGCAAGCAAAAAATTACAAAAGTTATTAACAAATTAAATTGCAAAAAAAAAGGATTCCATTGTTTGTCAATAACTCCGAAACTATTCATATTTAAGATTTTTTCAAAAAAGCATCTTAAAGAGGAAGAAATTTCCAATAAAAGAGTCCTACTCCTGGATTTCTATCTCCATTATTTATCATTTTAATTTAACGCTGAAAATAGGACTCCGAGCGGCCGCTACGGCATGCGCGCACCACCTCAAAAGTGAGTACCCCACAGAAAATATAATTTTTTATAGTATTAAATATCAATTAAAAATTTTGAATACTAATAATTTTTTTTATTGAAGTGTTTAAAATACACCATAATTAATTCAAATTTTTAATTGATATTTAATACTACAAAAAAAAATACTGTGGGGTACCCGCTTTTAAGGTGGCGTGCGCATGCCGTAGCGGCCGCGCGGAGTCCTATTTTCTGCGTTAAATTAAAATTATAAATAATGGAGATAGAACTCCGGGGGTAGGATTTTTTATTGGAAATTTCTTCTTCTTTAATATGCTTTTTTAAAAAATCTTAAATATGAATACTTTCGGAGTTATTGACAAGCAATGGAATCCTTTATTTTTTGCAATTTAATTTGTTAATAACTTTTGTAATTTTTTGCGTGCTAATTATTCCTTCGAAAACATTTTTCTAGACGTCATTCCGAATCCAATGAGGTATCACTCATATTTTTAGGAGCTTTATCACTATTTTTCACCAATTTGAACTTGTTGACTAGACTACTAGACACTTAAGTTACTTAGGAACTGCCGCCCCTAAATGTATTTTATGCAGTTTATCGCACTCACATGTATTTCATTGACACGCTTTAATGTAAAAGAGAGTTTTCAATTTATAAAAACTACTTAGGTAATAACTTTTTTGTTAAATTTCTCAGTAATCAACATACGATAATTAAATGTAAATCTATTGCTACGTGCAAACAATGCTCCGGTAATAATAAGCTATACTTAATGCCATAGCTTATAACATTTTAATCATTCGCTTTCTTCACCGCAACAATGCCCTTCGCATTATCTTAGAGCCGATCATATAACTTTCGCACCCGTGACTGACAATTCAGTCAACGCATCTAGTTCCGAGCCGCAGTCGATATGTATGCATTCGTCATCAGCCGTTACTCCTTTGACTCCTAATACAGAAGTCCTAGCCACTGCGAAAGTATTAGTTACCGATTCAAATGAGAAAGAAGTATTGGTTTGCAGTCTTCTGGACCCTGGGTCTCAGAAAAATTATATCACCACACGTTCGCGGTTTAATAGCCAACCTAAATACAAAATTAACGCATTTGTATCACAATAACGGACCAGCTTCCGTTACATCCAATTGATACCACAACATTAAATAATATTAATTTTCCTTCATTGGCTGATGATCTTGGGGTTTGCCTGGTGACATAGATATGTTAATCGGGGTACAATTGTTCGCGAGATTATTAAATCCAGAGCACGTGACCTCCGTTCCAGGATATCCCAGTCGTAACGTTTTTAATTCCCGCTGAGTCTGAGACATTATTAGGATTGCCTGTTAAACGTTTTATTCTTATTGATTATTTGGATGTTTGTATTTTTCATTAAACATTCTCTTTGATTAAATAACCGCATTCTCTTATTGAAATTGCTAACAAAGTTTTACACACTTTGAAAGTCATTCATAGGACATTTTCGCAACTGAGTAAGGTTGCAATAAATATAATATATTGCAGAGTGCAGCAGTGTGCCCGCTGCCAACGCGTTTAATTAAGTGTTTTACTTAAATTATAATATTTTAATTTTAATTTTATTCAATTTACTTTCACATTATTTCGCCTTTTTATTTTTATCGCATCATTATTAGAATATTTAGCTTTAGTTATTCATATAACTGTTCCTATTTTGCATTATTCTCACGTCCTGTCTTTATATTTTAAGTTATGTCATTATTGTCATTTTCGCGTCATCATACTTTAAATTTGTTGTAAATTTTCTCCGTGTTTTAAGAGTGGGATCTCATAAGCCATACTGTCCATCATCCGATGGACAGTATCGTTTAAATTTTTTAAATAATAATAAAAATATATTTCACATTGCTTGCAATTGCAATGAGCCTTCATATGCGCTCGCAGTACAGGATTCTGAGAGAACTGTCAATAGAGCGACTGTTGTACGAATCTAAAATTCATAATTCCTCAATAACGACTCATCAACGATCTGAGCTGAGGTCTAAGCCACCCAGTACAATATCTTGCGAAGATTTAAACAACCTTCGCAAGAGATTGTCGTGTGTGGTTTGAAGTATTTTAGCCGTTGCATAAGGTTGGAGCCCTGTCCTCCTTTACGTCCGATGACGTAGTAAAATCTTCGTAGCTATTTACATATTATTATGCTCCTCGGAATAGGATGTAATGAGATGCATTAATCCAATTTTTTATTTTGATGGGATATTTAAGGTAATCCGCCTGCCAAGGCAAATACCCTCCCCAGGAGGAGGCCCATAGTCAGCACTGGACGTGGTACAAGCTGATGATGATGATGACTTATGGTTTACTAGTCAATTATGCTGGGTAGTTTGATATATAAAAAGTAATTAAAGTAATAGATTTACAAAAAAGTGTCCGGCACACGCATATAGTCCCATGGGTGTCGTTAAAGACGACTAAGGGATCCACCTGATAGATGGACAGCAGCATCTATCAACTCAAAGATACAAACCACCTTATTGCGATCACTAAACCGTCAGACATGCTTGATGATCATGACAATATACCTCAATGACCCTGGCTTGCTCAGGTCTGTTTAGTGCAGGTGCATGTACGGCAGTGGACGTAATGGACAGGTACATCTGAGTTTCTATCTATCTATTGAAAAGTATCTGAAAAAATAATACAATAACCTCGCTTTATCCAAGTTTCCTCCACTTAAGTGATCCCTACTAATAAAAGCTTTTACAATTGCTGCATTAAATGAAGAGCACTTCATTTTGTAATTAACTATCTCAATAACACTTTGAAGATTTCCAGGAAAAATAATCAACAAAAGAAATCAAACAAATTATCGACTCTCCCGGGAGATGTTTCCAATTCTTGCTTCTTCCTATCGTTCTTCCATTCTTACTGTTATTGTAGATACTATGTAACTTTTTATTCGAATACAATAAAATACAAACCGTGATTTTTCAATAACATTAAATGTATTGACTAAAACGACTTAGAGACCTCTAGAGATTATTTTGTATTGCAAGGTACTAGAGCAAATTTTGCCAAGTAGGTACATTTATCATTGTCGCCTCTATAAGGAAAACTTTGTTTTTGTATTCAACATTATATCTATTTTAAATTTATAATGGCTTTCCCCAGCCTCGCACGGGTGGACTTTTATCGTAAACATTTTAGGATAAACATGGAATAGGCACACCCTGATCATACTCTTAAAAATCTTGTCAGCCACGAAAACGAAACCAAAAACAGTTACAGAACGAAATCAAAAAACCCAAAATCAAAAATCTTGCAGAAAAAATGTCTTCTATTGCAGTGTCACGGCTCATAGTAATATTTTATTTAGATTGACATCTTTAGCTCGTAATATCGTTGAATGCAATCGCCGAATTTAATAATTCCAAAGGTACTAAAACAGTCTTGAATAAGAAATAATTTATTTGGATAAGGATTAATACGAAGACACAAATAACGTGTACTATTTTGTTAACGTTTCTTTCAAAAAAGTAGTTATAGTGTCATAACGACTACAGTCAGACAGATTGTACCGCAAACTTTTTTTGTAGATATTGATATGTTCTTCAATATTGTAGAATATTTTTTTGTTCTATTATTCAAAGTTTCCACAGCGCATGCGATGAAAGATAATTTATGCTTACATTTCTAAAGTTTTAGGAAGGATCCCTAATCCTACCTAAAAGGTATGTTACTCAAGGATTATGTAGCATTCTAATGGTGAAATAATTATCGAAATCCGTTACATAGTTTTTGAGTTTATTCGAAACTTACATACAAAAATAAAGCTTTTCCTCTTTGTAGTATTAGTATAGATATAAACATAGAAGTATAATAAAATTAATACAATCAGGCATCACTTTGCCAATATCCATATTAATCTATATTAAAAAGACAAAATATATAGTATTAATTCCGCTAAAAAATGTGTCTATATGCTATAATGCTATTTTTGCACTATTTAGTTGACACTATGAAAATATTTATTTCAGGCAACACCGAAAATGCGTTTCGGTAAATCGTAACTGAGTTTGTAGTTAATGAAATTATGTGTTGCATTGTGCTTGCGATATTTTTAATTTGAATTACTAAAGATATTTTTCCGTATCCGGGACGTAAACGTCGTCTTATCCATACTAAGATTTTGACCTGCCTCGAAAATATCCGATCACTGATACTGACTGAACGAGTAGGTTATAACCTCCTAGTATTACTTATTTTTTATAATTTCAGACGCAATTTGAAAGGGATTTTTTTTCACGGGTATATAAGCAAGAAAAGGTCCAGCATTATTTGAAAAAGATGTTATGTACTATGTCGACTATAGTCATGGATTCTCTTTTATTTTATTGTTACAATCGAAATATTCTGAGGTTTAGATTTAGATTCTGGGAATATTCGTTTTATGATAGAATACATGAGACAGATTACTTTTCAATAATTCACTGCAATATATATTTCTATAAGCCATTCTACGAGTAATCTGTACCATACAGGACCGTATTTAGAGGTCTGGAGGGCTCGGGGTAGCAAATGATTGGAGGGCTTAGGGTCCACAAATAATTTTCCCTCAGGATGAGCAGTAAATATCAGTATCAAGTACTTATCAGGATTTGGAATTTTGATATTTATTTTGACTATAATCAGGCAACCTGAAGCCTGATTTGAGTGAACAAATATAGATGACTCGTATTTGTCAATATTTAAGAACAATATAATCATGTTTCTACAAACAAGTGTAGGAAAAGGTAAAACAGCAAAAATACAATAAAAAATACGTTGTTTACGAATCTTTTTTCGTGGTAATTTGAAACACGATATTGTGGGGCCCCACAATATCGTGCCTATGGAGGAGGCCCCAGGGGTGTAGCCCCGGATGCCCTGGCTTAATCCTACCCTGAGACCAGATTTGAACAATAGAACTATTATTCTTTGAATAATAATGGCAAAGCATTTGATGTATATAACGTATTTATCGGGCTGTAACGCTTGACTGAGTGGCACAAGATAACGTCGATGTGGCCAATCATATATTTTATCTAATTGAATAACACGGAACATTTCCTTCGATATCATTTGATTTACGAATTAATCGTTAAATTTAGGGTACCATGAAATTTGCCGTCTATCTCTCCAAGAGATAAATGCTAAGGATTTTCATTTGTTTATAAAGTGGCTTATTGGCGGAGATGTATTATTATCTTTCCAAGAAAGACTAATATCCAGTTTCTAGAAGGATGCAGAACGTTAAATTTAACTAATCAGTTGTTATATCTCTTGTTTCGAAATATGATGAATGACGTACGATGAATAACTATTTAGTTTGTATGTTTTCTTAATATATGTTTCAGAAACTGACTTTGATTTGACAGCGATGCTATGTTGCATTCAACTAATTATTGATTTAAATTCAATTTTCCAAACTGGGTGTTCTTTTACTTGGTGGGTTTATGATTTAAATCTTTAACATAGCAGTGGTTATCGCCTTTTAAAGTATAAGGCCCATTCTGATTAAAAAATTGGGAATGTATCGAGTTATATGGGGTTCTAGTTGTTAATTATATCTATAATATAAAAATGAATCGCAAAATGTGTTGGTAAGCGCATAACTCTACAAAGCCTGGACCAATTTGGCCAATTCTTTTTTTTTAATGTTCGTGGAAGTTCAAGGATGGTTTTTACGGCGAGAAAAAATCGAACAATTGCCTGAAAACCCCTTAAAACAGCCTTTTTCTTTTTCCCATACAAACGTTTTCTAACTAAAATGTAGAGTCAATTTGAGCTTTATTTTGTTAATTAAAAACTTGATTTTTTTGCCAAGATTTTTTAGGGTAGGTGTAGGGTAGGGTAGGGGTAGATTAGGGGTAGGTGTAGTGTAGGGTAGGGGTAGTGTAGGGTAGGGGTAGTGTAGGGTAGGGGTAGTGTAGGGTAGGGGTAGTGTAGGGTAGGGGTAGTGTAGGGTAGGGGTAGTGTAGGGTAGGGGTAGTGTAGGGTAGTTGTAGTGTAGGGTAGTTGTAGTGTAGGGTAGGGGTAGTGTAGGGTAGGGGTAGTGTAGGGTAGGGGTAGTGTAGGGTAGGGGTAGTATAGGGTAGGAGTAGGGTAGGGGTAGTGTAGGGTAGGGGTAGTGTAGGGTAGGGGTAGTGTAGGGTAGGGGTAGTGTAGGGTAGGGGTAGTGTAGGGTAGGGGTAGTGTAGGGTAGGGGTAGTGTAGGGTAGGGGTAGTGTAGGGTAGGGGTAGTGTAGGGTAGGGGTAGTGTAGGGTAGGGGTAGTGTAGGGTAGTTGTAGTGTAGGGTAGGGGTAGTGTAGGGTAGGGGTAGTGTAGGGTAGGGGTAGTATAGGGTAGGGGTAGGAGTACCGCATAAACGAAGTCTCTACGGCCCAGTTTATTTTATACAAATGTTTAGGTCTTTTATGTATCGATTGAGGCAGTACGAAGTCTGCCGGGTCAGCTAGTATATAATAAAACTATGTTTATCTTTGCACTACTGTTTAGTACTAAGTTTGAACTGTAATCGTTATTGTAATTACTGTAATCGTAATTTATTAGTTGTAATTTCGGACAAAACATAGAGTAAGTAGTATTACATTTTGCATAACATGGCCAATAGAATATCGTCGTTGGACTTAAAAATGTTACAGAAGGTTTATAGGTTACAGCTTTACTGTACAAACCTTGCAAAGGCAATTAATATGTGACGAACGATTTGAGTCGCTTTAATGTTAAATTCATTTGAAGACATTTATGGCCATCAAAGTTGAAGTTGAAGTCGAAAAAGTAATAGAAATAGTGTCTCAAAATTCTTATTTAAAATTGAGAGACCTATCCGATGCAAATTGTGTGCCTCATAAGTCGTTCCGTAGGAATTTAAATAATCAATTTTTTATGCTCAGGGTTGCATATAAGAAAATTTAAATGACCAAATGTTTTATTTAGAAAAAAAATAAAATCCCAATGTATGTGACATCAAATGAACGACTGATCAAAAGTTGATTGATGTAACGGACGACTTGCATACAGATTATTAATACTGTAAAGTTGCCTAAATAGCGTAGTTGGAGCCATGCTTTGCGGGGCTTAGGGCTTAGGGCCTTAGGGAAGTGGAACTCGCCGGCCGCTGCCGCGGCACCGCTCGCTTCGCTCGCTCTGCTACTAACATAACCTAACCTATTTCACCCAGTTCAAAATGATGAATCATATAATCTGCCTGCTACTAGATAATTAAAATAGGTGAAAACATTTCTGCGGGATTATGATTCGTCATTTTGAAATGGGTAAAATAGGTTAGGTTATGTTAGAACTGCCACCAACCACGCGCTAGCCGAGCGAGCGTAGCGAGCGTCGCCGCGGTAGCGCCCAGCGAGCGCTACTTCCCTAAGGCCCTAAGCCCCGCAAAGCATGGCTCCGATAACGCTATTTAGGCAACTTTACAGTATTAATAATCTGTAGGCGAGTCGTCCATTAGCTATTTCGTACATAGTGGAAATATCCAATATCTTTAAAAAGCATTAGATTAATCGTTCGTTAGTGCTATTAATTTTAGTCTAATCAAAATTCGGCCAATATGCATTATCAACATATGTAAATCAACCGTAGTAATATTATTTTTACCTTTTTTAGTTAATCCATTTGATAATTAATAATTTATCGAGTAATCCATTTTGACCTTTAAACGATTTGGTCAATAGTGTAATAAATAATTTAAACATTGATATTCCAGACTTTGGTCAGCTGAACTTTTGATCAAATGACCATCGTTATTTTAAACGTTGTTGATTTGTACGTTGTTCTTTTGAAATTTGCTCAGGAAAGTTTTTACTGTCTAATATGCAACCATGCTCAGCTAGTCCAGTAAAACCTGAATTTCTACAAAGACTTAATCGCGTAAGAGTTGCTCATGCTACAACGAGTCAATTCCGATCCAACATTCATGAGGCGCATTGTTACTGATAACGTGACGTGAGTTTACAAGTTTGACCGGTAAACTAGTCAGCAATCTCCGGAGTGACGCCTTACAACCGAACCAAACCCGAGAAAGCCACGCTAGAGTCGATGAAAAGACAAAGTCATGTTGTTTTCTTTGACTTTGCGGTGTTATGCACTCGAAATTCTTGCTGAAAGGTCGGACGGGATTAAAGAGTATTATTTAAGCGTTTTGCGGATAATTCCAGGAAAAGGCTTACAGCCGCCCAAACTTTAGTACACGGGCTGTAGGTATGTGGCTCGCAGGTCATAGTTTAACTATCACAGACCTATACAGAAACTAATACAGAGCATGTGTAATTATAAAAAAATTACATAGGAACAGAATAATTATTACTTAGCGTTTCATTACACTGTGTTAGTTAAGATATAGTATTTATTTTAATTATAGATGAGAAATTTAACTTTAATCTCACATTCTAAATAGGCAGTCCATACTTGATTATCGTTATGACGCAAATACTAATCACTCTACCCATGCCGATATACTTACTATCTTGATGTGCGTAATCATAGGATGATCATGCATCTTCAGTTGCCGCAGTTGCCGGTAGCTCTAATACTGGGTTCAGAAGAGCATCTGAGGAATATTTCTAAACCTTTCCTTGTAGATAACCATATCGTCTCTATAGAGGGGAACTAACACAGGGAACTAACATATGCCTTTGAATGTTTCCCCTGAATAAAAAGGTAACATTTGTGTGGTACAAACCACCACAAGAATGTTAGCTCAGAACATCATGTGTGATAGTTGCACGCTTTCCGTTATTAAATAAAATATTACTGCAGTCGGGCAAATTCCATATTGTCCCTTGTGCAGTTTATTACGAGCCGTTTATAGCCCGAGTTAAACATGGGCCTTCCATAGGTTTTGCCATAGTCACTGCGCTTGCCAAGCGGGATATGGATCGAAGTATTATGTGTAGTATACACACAGATAAATGCTGCTGCCTCTATGTGATAATGTGTTTTCTAAGACCCAGGGAATAGTGCCAATACACAAACTGTTTTGACAAACTAAGATCTCTGAGATTCACGGCAAGGCGTACTATACCGCGTTGCTACAGCGGTTACGAAAACCGCTGTTTACAATTATTGATTTTGAGAGAATTATTTTTAGGTATTTTCTGCGGTTATTCCGTAAGCTAGTTAGAAAGGACTTTTAAAGAGCTTGTAAATGGGGACTAGGTGGGATTGTTGAAATAAAACACCATTTTATATTTTATTTATTTATTATAACAAACATTCATGTGAGATAGTCTTCACATATGAATAAGTATGTTAGACAACATTATGTGGTTATGATTTAATTAATTATATTTGGAATGGCGACACTTAAGTATAATGTCAAGTAAGTAACTTATGTATAACGAATTGTCTAAGAAAAATAAAGGATTACAAATACCCCTAATTTTACAATACTTCAAATACTTTTATGATCTTTGATGGATGATCAGGCGCCGCAACTGGATTCCTGATCGCAGTAACATGGTAAATGATCTTGAGTTGAGAGATACTGCTGCCATCCATCAGGTGCACGTCCCTTAGGAACGACACTCCCTCTTACGACACCCATAGAAAGACAAAGGTTGGTTCTATTCTTAGCCGGAAACCACACGGCTTAAATGAAATGTCGACTTATAAAACACCTAAGTTAGCAACGCTTTATTAATCTAACTTAACCCAACTGATTCAATGTCAGTTGCGTTATGCTAGGTAAGAACAGTGACCATTAACTAACCGAGCCAAGCTAGTATGTTGCCGCAGCGAAGTGCCAGGCCGTCTTTTGTTGCAAACTTGCGTATTTTAACCATTATAAATTGCCGTAAGAAGTTCGTATATCAGCATTTTAAGATAGATATTTATATTTTAGCCGCACCCATAATTATACAATGAAGCGATTAAATAAGTTAACCAAGTTCATTATCGACTCAAATAATGGTTTAATTAATGTTATTAATGAAAAACAAAATTAACAAAAAAAAAAAAAAAAAAATTGTCTGTAAAAGGGTGAGCTGGTATTACTTTTTGTTTCCTACGACATTACACTTCAGAGTAGCCTAAGAACTTATGACAAGTTGAACGAACATCAGTATTACTTTATACTTAAGTGACATTTAATTATTATAACTTAAAATTATTGGTGACCACTTATAGCCGTCTGAGTATTTCAGAGCTTAAGTTGCTTCTTCATTATATCATGAGTAGTACTTATCATTTTTAGAATAGATATAGGAACCAGTAAGTATGGTCTTTGCTCTTGAATTTTATTGTGATATTCAGTATGTAGTGTTACTGATAGTAACATAGGTAACCGGATTAAATAGGTCACTTAATGTACAATGATCACCAACGATATTAAGTTTTCACAAACAAATATTGTTATAAGATCAGACATTGGTTTACTTTAACGATTAACACAGTAAAATATACCTTACATCTAAACTACGTTTAATGAAACGATTATGTAAATCAGTCATTTGAAGAATACTATTATATAATATAATATATACTCAATATAACTAGGAATAGATTTTTTTAGGCATCAAGATACAAAAATGTAAAAATTAGCTAAAAGATTATAATAAGAGAATTGTGTGATGCGAACGTAGTAGCGTCAAAAAGAGTTGTGATGGTGCATCTATTCAGTGTGTAGATATTATGATGAAAACCGACTGCCGTTAGCTGAAAATGGTGAATATTTTTCCATTTATTTTTAATTAAAAGCGTTTTGCACCGCGCCCGGTGTTGAGTTTAACTTTTCACAGACGGATGGATGTAACCGCGCATTTTATTTAATTTGTTTTACAATTAATGCTGTGGATATATATTAGCGTCGTAATTTATTGAAATCTACATACCTAGCGGTTATAGTGGAACTACGGAAGGGGTTAAGCTATATATATTTTGTGTATAGTAATATATATTTCTATACTATTAGAATAGCTTTAGGACGGAAGCGCAATTAATTTAAGAAGCTATTAATTAAATCAGATGATAAATATCTAGAAAACAAAATAAAACTGATATAAGTTCGAAAGTTAATGACTTCGAAGAGCTACTTAATAGTTCCATTGATATGAATCCTTACATCGTGCCTTTGGCATGTATTTATCCTAATTTACAACATTAATATTCCATCAAATAATGACAAATTCTAAATAGTACAATATGGCTTCTTCTAACAAAGTATGTGGAATTAACCATTAGCTGGAAATAAGTATGATAAAGAGCCCAGTTTAAATGATAATAACTACTTATAATGATAAGACCAACTTCAGACACAGTAAGAGGGAAAAACTAAAAATGATTTGATAACCTTAATTATTATTACATCCAGATATTAATAAAGAGATCATTTTAATTTTGATTCTATTTTCCTAATGATAACATTATCACACAGCAACTTATACTAAGTTTCACATAATTGGAATTACACATATTGATTTAATTATTTAAACTGCTTATGATATAGACGCTGATGTATATCTACGTTTACAATGAAAGTTGAATGTTTGATTAGATATTTCACTAAGTATTATATAGCGCTTATTATTAAAACATTTAACTATTTCTTCTTATGACATAGGTGAATAAATGTTAATAAAATGGACAATATTGAAACTGCATTGACTTCTACAATCTTATAAATTATATGATCTTAAAATGTAACCCAGTGAATGAAGCTTAGTCATAAATAAATTTATCATTATCTTCTGAGGAATTGAAGGGATAACAGACTTGAATGTCAGTTATTTTAAAGGAATGTAGATTAATTTCAGTCAATTTTCTCTAATTCTATAATATAGGAGTACATAATTATCGGTGCTTTATAAATTACGCGGTTAAAATAAAAATAAATGTCTACTTATTGTGTCGGATCGTGGAGTAGGAACTTCATGCGTGGTTAGCAACGCAATGAACCATCTCGTGTCGGGTTTTAACTTTCAATGTGTACGATTGAAATAAAATTGTGTAAGTTAGCGTATTGGCAAGTTAATTGCGAATATTTGTTTTATTTTTTGGTCGAATAGCGTCGATAACTACGCATAGCATCAAGTTATTAAAAGTGCCTTGAAACCGCTAACTTTTCCACGATTAACGTTTATTTTTATCTATCTGTTACAGTTTTTATAATTACTGAATTTTAAATTATGTAACCTAATTAAAAAGATTTACTTACTAAACACGTAATAGTAAGACCCTGATATTCTTCTACTTAGAGTACATCAAGCATTTAAGAAGATAACTTTAAGTGCTTTTCCGTTTTAAATTAAAAGTTTGAGTCATTTTACGTCTGTCAAATTAAGAGCGTAATTTTATTTTTTATTGGAACAAAAATGAGCATCGTAACAGATATTTTCGAGACTTTATATCTTTTCCATAACGCTTATTAAGTACTGAAGTGTTACTGTGCGTTTGTCTTGTTATATTCAACCGCAATTAACCTGCTCTTAGGGTTAAAATCACGGTTAGAATCAATAAAAGTGGTTTAAAAAAAAAACATTGTATGAGGTCGGTTCTACGAAACTTAGCAAAACAATTAATGAATTCAGGCAAATTGAAGTTTATCGCCAGTTTGAGGTTGCATACAATGTATTTAAAGTAGGTTTAAACTGAAAAGGGAATTAATTAGGTACTACGACTTTTACTATAATTAGGTATAGATGTCATTGACTAGTATAGAATCACTGAGTTATTATTACATTACAATTTACACAGGTGACATTTTGCGGCGATACAATAGCAAATGGATTATGATCTATTGAACTGACAGTGCAATTATTAACATCAATCAGACTTGTGTTTACACACATCACATTGTCATTATATCAGTGCAAATTGTCACTATTGTAAGTTGAATTACACATAAACACGCTATATGTTTCCATAGAGTTATATTAGATCTACGTTATATATTGATAATCGTAATTGTATGATCGGTACAGTCCGGTGATCTGCTGTTGTCGGTGTAAGTATCGATATCAGTAACGGTCAGTGTTTAGAGTTGGTAGAGGTCTACGTTGCTAGACACACGCTTGCAGTGGGAGGCCCGGCGTAGGGTAGCCGTCTCCCGGGCCGCGGATCAAACTTGTGTGAAAGAGGCATGCATTGCAGTCTCCTCTTGACCGATCTGGTTGGCCGACGTGTAGTACTAAGGGCAAAAAACTATATACTATATCTACATATTTATTTTAGAAATCGATCATGTTATTTTAATAATTTTCTTCAATTAAAAGTTGTGAATTAAAAAGTAAAATCTTGATACACTGAGTTTTGTAACTACGGCGTAGCAGTCGTAGCATTTCTACGTAGCTACGAGCAGAGTAAATGAACGGAGGTCATTATTTCTAAATTTGAAAATGGACCCTGAATTAATTGCACGTAAATGAACAGAGATAAATAAAAACTTTAAGGCTAACTGCCAATCAAACTTTTCACGAATATACGGTCAGGTTGTCGGACTAGTGCAAAATACTATCTAGATATTTGGGGTATTGGGATTCCGCAGAGAGAGACACAGTGGAGCATAAAAACTTAAAAGAAGAAACAAAAATCCTTTTAGCCACGTGAAATGTGAGAATAGGTCGTAGCACATTCAACACGAATTTTAGTGTCGGACATGAAGTTTTATATACAAGTCATAAGATGCCTTTTGTTGCCACGGTTTTTTTATTTCATTCTTGAAATGCTATGAAAAAAAATCTATTGGATACCGGATATAAAATAGTAATAAATTTAGTAATCAAATTATCTTATTATAATTGTTAATATAAAACTGTAGTTTGTTTGTTTGCTTGAGCGCGCTAATCTCAGGAAGTACTGAACCGATTTGAAAAATTCTTTCCGTTTTAGATAGTCCATTTATCGAGAGAGGCTATAGGCTATATTTAGTAGAAGTTCCTTCAAGAACGGGAATTACGCGGGTGAAACCGCGCGCGAGAAGCTAGTTGGTAATTAAATTAAATGATAAAAAATAATTGTCACTCACTCCTGTGAAGGCTCCTCCATTCCATCCGTGGCGGTCATTTTCGCGTTGTTGAGTGCGTTGCGGGGGAGTCTTCCTTTCAACACGAGTGGCCGTACCAGCCTTAGCGGTGAGGGCAGCACGTAAGGGCACATTAGCACGAGCAGCTTCGGCACGTCCATATTGACAAAATTCGATCAGAGCCACAGTCAGAGCTAGTGCCAAGCCCCCAACGAGCACGTAGAACAAACCTGCCACTTGGTCTAAGGTCAGTTCCGATCCGTGTGCCTCCTACAATATACAAATTGTTAAGATCATTTATGTTGTGGGTATCGCAAAATATAAGTATGACTTTAGTTTAAAGCATTTAAGCTTTAGCTCACTATAATTACATATATCATAATTTCCATAAAAATCAGTTCAAAGAGATTTTTTAGTACATTTTATAACTTGTACGGGTCTTGGTTTAAAGCTCTAACAATACTTTTGTGGAACATATTTAATATAATATAATAAACCATAATTATTAAATAATAACATAATTATTTAATGATGTACTATAATTGTGTACTACCAGTAGCTATATTTTAATATATATTAATCATCAAATGTGTTCCGGGAAAAGTTTAATTGATTGAAATAAATTATATTCAGTGCATTTAAATTAATAATGTATTGAACATTTAACAGCTATTCATATTTGTTTTGTCAGTTATAATGTTTTCCTTTTGTCTGATTTTCAGTGGTGTATTTGTTAAAGTTATTCCTGTTAGTTGTTTGATTATTTTAATTGTGCATTTTGTCTACGTGAATAATATTTATGTTACGAGCAAACTTCTCTCATACGTTTTAGAAGTCAAACAATTTTTTTTTTAACCTAGCGCTATCTAGTTTAGTCTCAATATTTTGGTATAGGCCAAACTATTCAATCAGTCATAATTAATCAAATTAACTTCTCGCTAAAGTAAAAAAAGCCTCGTGACAAATTAATATGTGTAAATATGTTCATCTGAAAACTAAAGAAATGTATTTTTTTATAATTACACAGGTAAAGTATTCTATTTTTATTATCTACAGTTATTTGAGGAATAATCAAAGTAATAAATGGCACAATTGCCGATTTCAAAAATTACTTTAAAAAGACTTAGACTGTCTTTGACCTAAATCAAACCAGATAATCACAAAAATCTCTTCGAACATACTAATTTGACCTGAAGCATTTGTGGTAGAGAAGTCTGGGTACGGAAACTAATCGATCCAAATGGAATTCGATATCAACTGGAAGTTTTTGCAGCCAACTCAATATTCTTTTCCTTTATATAAATCCATATCAATTAAATGTATTTGATTAAATTCCCAATAAACTTCATTATTGATGACATCTTTTAAGAAATGTTGGTTATATATTAGTAGGAAATTACTTTTTAGTCAACACACACACATTTACATGTTTTAAATGTTAATTTTGATTCAACTATCTATCATGGTAAATAATAAAGTATGTTAAATATAAATAAAACATAAAACTAGTTAAAAATTTACTTTAAGTGAAGAATATTTTAGATGAGTGTCGTAGTCGGTCCGTAATGAATACATCATTTAATTGAACTGATACTCATTTCATAATTTAAATAATAAAAGCAGTCAAAAATGCTATTCTGTGAGATTTACTTACAGGGCCGGTAAAATCGCAATGAGATTTTGTAAACCATTTTCGCATGAGTTTTGGCAGTTCACCCTCGTTCTTCAACGATTGCAAAGCCATATTGACGCCATCCCTAAAAAATATTCTCTGTAATTTATCTGGAACTCTTTCAAGAATTAGAAAATAATATATTCGCCGTCCATTCGCAATAACAATTCGGTTTATAACAATCGCTATTGCTATTTTCGCAAATGGCTAAAAAGGAATATTTGAATATGCTGACCTGAGTTGCGATCCTTTTGGTAGTCCGATAGCAAAGTCTTTAGCTCCAGCGTTGCCCAGAGAGACAAGCATCTCGCAATTTTTGGTAGTTGTAGGTGTGTTTTGTTTAGCGGCAGAACGGTCCACAAGGAAAGATAGCCATCCATGTTCATCAACAGCTGAGTCTTGTGGGAATTTAACTGAATGTGGGCCTTGAGCGGTATCCTGCAAAACAAAATATTCCATAATAATAAAACTACAAAAAAAAGCACACACTTTTTGTGGTACTCCACAAAAAGTGTGTGCTTTTTTTTATTACAGTAGTAGTTTTAGTTTATTACAGTATATTCTCTTTTTCAGAATTAGCTAGACAAGGTATTCGGGTACCCAAATACAAACATTGGTCAGGAACGTCAAATATTTTAAGACAAGTATTTAATATTTTGGCCTCACAAGTTTGAAACTAAATGTTTTGGACAAAACTCACCTCCGGGCACGTAGCAATTTTACTGAACGTCTGGGTTGGTTCCGTAATACGAGCCAGTGTTAGATATGAGGCCAGATTAGCGGTGTACGATGATACCACTATGAGAGCGAAAAACCACCACACGGAGCCAACAATTCTACCTGATACGGATCTAAAATAAAAGAATAACAATATATCTAGATACTCGTAACGTATATAAAATAAAGTATTTAAGAATACTGTTAACAATTTAGAGTAGACAGCAGCTAGACAGAATGCAATTATTTGGGCTTCGTACGCTAGGAGACTTAAGGGTCGAGTGTGGCGAAAATGAAATCGCTTCTCCGTAAACACTCTATAACTCAATATCATCATATGTCGCGGGTCGCACCGCCCAGGGTCGGATTGCTTATGCGTACCCGGTCCCCGCCAACGGCGGGTAGTAGGGTCTTCTCCTCGTGTTATGAATTTAGCATACCACGCTATGGAGAGGGCGAGTCCCACATATCCCACCGCCATTCCCACCGCCGCTGCGCGGATACGCTGCAGCGGCGGTGGGAATGCGTAAAAGCATTTCCCCCCGGAAAAAATAAAAAGTGTCGCACACCACCCAACGCCACGTGCGGCGACCGCGTCTTATGAGGCTTTGGGATTAAACGCTTATAAATCACAAATTGATAAAAAGACTCTCCTTACATTCTACAAACATCTGCAATCGTGTCTATAGCTGTTGGCTGAGGAGCAATTGTTTTTGATCTAAATCATTTTGAAATAATTGTTATTTTAAAAGTGAAAGGAATTATTCCTATTTCTCTTTGATATTTCTACCAAACATTGTATCGATTAATGAGGTCACCATTGAAATTGTATACAATTATTATTTGTCACAAAAAATACATTAGATTGATTAAGTCATACATGCACTCTCATCTCATTTAATTTACTGGTTCACCACTAGATAATAAAGTTAGTATACAAAAGTTTACAAAATATTTAGTCAGAAGATAAGATTATTTTGCAATGTTACATTTTATTGGTTTTCTTATTATTGACAAAAAAATTTACTTTAATTTATTTGTTCTTATAAATAATATTATATCAAAAACAAGCGGCAAAATAAATATTAATTTATCAGGAAGCGTATAAACTAACCTTGGAGTAATATCGCTGCCTTGTTGCATGAAAGAGCCAAGAGAGAACCATATTGAGTTCCAAAAGCTGAACTCGTTGATGATAGTGGTCTGCAATAATAAGTGTTTATTATATAATATATATACATAACTTATTTATGGTCTAAGTAATATAACTGTATTATAAATTCCATTAAATAAATATAACACTACAGAAACGACCGCACGGAATATGAATTTTCGGAGATTTTATGTGTACAAATACCTGATTTAAATAGGTATTTTTTATATACAAGGTGTAACGGAAAGGGTATATACATAGAAAGAGCAAGGCTTCTTTGGATCATAACAAACGACATGGCAAGAGTTCAAATCAAAATAAAATACTCAAAGAATTTTTAATTTTGCAATCAAAAAAAAAAAGCGGAACCCTTTAGTCAAAAATACCAGGAGTAAGAGGTTTATTTTTACTTGCAAATAGATCGTTGACATCGATCAGCTGATTGAGTGCTAGTGATGTATTTATTTCAATTTGAAAAGTTTGGTTTCTGGTATCTATGAATTTAAAAAAATAATTACTTTCGGACTTGTAGAGATAGGATAAAATAACTCTTGCCATATCGTTTGTTATGATCCAAAGAAGCCTTGCTCTTTCTATGTATATACCCTTTCCGTAACACCTTGTATATAAATAGGTACCGCTGCTTGGAACCTATGTACGTAAATAAATAATACCTATTTAAATATGGTATTTGTTTGAAAATCTATACATCACTTACAAAATATTATAGTTATTTCCACCACACCGATTAGAGAGTCCCACACACCCCCACCATTCTTCCTCAAGGCGGTGGAAAGTCTTTAAGTTTCGGTAAACTGACTTATCGATTTACAGTAACATCAGACACAAAAGTAATCGTTAAAATAAAAATTTAACTGAATATTTAATGTAATGCTTCGAAGCATTACGCGGACTTTGATTTATGCACGATGTATTACCATAGTTAATTATCATTCTAATTTATAGTATGCTAAGCTATTAGCTGCCGTATGATGAAAGCATGTTCATTATCCGAAGCAATTATTAATAGAGGAAATTTAACACGTAGCCAGGTTTGTCTTTTTACTGAAATTCATTTTATGGCTGTCCAGCTTCGTGTCTATTGAAAAAAACAAAAAGACAACTATTATCTTCATACTCTTAACTTATAAGTATATGAACGTTATGTAACATTGTAAAAAAGTAATCTATAATGTAGGTGCATTTTATTTGTGTAAGAAAGGATATAGACAGAATGCTTTTTTTATGTCAAGTGTAAGTGTAGGTAGTAGGCGTCCCCTCCGCCATTACGGGTAGTTAGTCTGCGATAGCTACATGATATGTGGTCCTGTCTTTCATGACGGTTGTATACTAGTCGTGCTATGGGGCAGGTTAAATTGACTTAAATGGGAGGAGTAATCGGGCGTTTCAGTGCGTATCATTGTTTATTGCTGTTAGCCCAAGACCTTATTAACGTGGTATTTCCCAAACGATGGCTGGTTGTTACCCATTATAAAGACACGCAGCGGAACCAGTGCGTCTTCATTTTACATAGGAGGAGGAAAAATACACTGCTTCTTAATTGGGGAGTAAGCGATAGATTGCTAAGCAAAATCAATATTAGTACAAAAAAACAAAAAACGCAATTTAAACCCGCATTTCTTGTTGTTGATGAGGATCAGTCGCAATTTAGAGTACTGCGGTTCACGAGTCTTTTGTAACTATTCCTTTACAAAATGGCAGTACAATTTGCTTTAAAATCATGTACCTATTGTTTAATATTCGATGGCAATAGGAATAAACAAGAAAAGTAAGCCAGTTATTCAAAAAGCGCGGGCATCATATCTTCAAAATACGTCATATGTCAGAAATAGTGACTTTCCAGGACCAAAAATGACTGAACATTGATGTTAGAACTGCAATGATACATTGATGTTATTCAGCACTAATACTTATGCTGTATATATTTTTTATTTAAAACCCAATAAAATCTTAAATTATTTTCTTAATCCGTCCGACACGAGCAATCAAACGTATTCAAATACGGTAAGTATTCGATTGAGCTCGTCGCAGTAATAATAATTAAATATGTGGGAAAAATAAAAGCGAAAATAAATAATACTGTCCCATATTCATAAAAACCGCTTTGTCTATCTTAGGTCTTAGGTACTTATCTTCATTATCGCCAAATAGTATCGAATAATGTTATCAGTCAACTTTTTTGTTATTATTAAGTTAGTGCCTACTTCTTGTTATGTTACTTATCGATTGAGATAAAAACATTTTTCTATTATGCCCCATACAGACTAGAGAGGCGCCTCCTAGACGCGCTTGGCGCGAGTCTTGACGAGTGGAGGCTGCAGAAGGGCTAGCAATCCACACTCTCGATTTATTCAATTGCCTGCTAAGTCTACTACAAGATGAAGAAATGACACGGGGCGAAGTAAGTACATTAGTTATAGACCGGGAGATACTGACACAAAATATTGGGTAATTTGTATCAGTATGGCGGTTCTTCAGGGGCCTTATTACGTAATGACAAAAAGAAAATTGACGGTCATAGCGCTGGTACCGGCGGCCCAATCGCGTGGGCGTAAGTCGAACTCGTCGGATAAATTACGAGTGTCAGACGATTTGTTCCACAAAAAAAAAATAGAATTTTCCGATAGTCCATAAAAAAGAAGTTGGCGGTAGTGTCATGCCTTACTTCTCCGGTGTGATTTACAGCCCGCCATACCGACGCGAATACATTTATTAAAAAAACACAATTCAACCATTTGTACCAGGCTAATTTTTGCACAGTTAATCATCGTCGTGCAGCCATTTACGAACATCACCATGCCATACTTTTCGGACGGTTCCAAATGGCCGCCATACCGCCGAAAATGAGCATTATTTTTTTGCTAGACTATTTTGTTCATAAATAGAAGCTTAATAATGCCTGTGGGAGGTGGCGAATGTGTATAATTTCTTTTTTTTTTTTAATTTTTTATTCGTCTTTCGAACGATTTGTACCAGTATGGCCCGATTTTTTTTGTGTAAGTTTGAGGTTTAACGAATATAAATACGAAATTTCAAAGATCTAGGTGGCGGCAATCGTGTCTTATAACAGATGTTATATTGTATAATATTGAAGGGCTACCACCGCTCGAACGATTTTTCGAATTGTAGAGATCACGACTCATCGTGTTGTGAGACACAATGTTAGGCAGTTATACGAAAATACCGAAAACAATGATGCCATACTGTAACAAATGATTTTATGTCTTGTACCTTGAAAACCCGACGAAAAATCATTTTTTTCAAGTATGTCGCCCCTTTTTCCTTTATTAGAAGTATGGTCAATATAATAATGGTCACAATGCATAATATTATTTCCAAAAATGCAAATGCAATACTGGTACAAATCGTTAAAACTTTTTTTTTACGTCTTGGCGTAATTTTCACAGTCATTCGTCCCATGGTTACAAACTGTGATATTTTTTTGTAGGTAGAATTGTATCCAAACAAACAGTGTGATATATTTTTTTTAATGAGCTCATGATGTAAAAAAAATATTTTACGTATTTTACAGGCATATTTTTGAAACGTGTAGAATAAATAAGTTTTTCAAGTATGGCAGCACTTTTCCCCCCTACTAGAAGTATGGCAAATATAATGACAGGCACTTTTTACCAAACACTTTCCAAAAATCCAAATGCAATAGAGTTACAAAGAGTTTGGCAAAAAAAAAAATTGCGGCCATTTGGAACCGTCCGAAAAGTGTGAAAAGTGATGTTCGTAAATGGCTGCACGACGATGATTAACTGTGCAAAAATTAGCCTGGTACAAATGGTTGAATTGTTTTTTTTAATTAACTTATTCGCGTCGGTATGTCATGCCATACTTGTTTTTTATGGACTATCGGAAAATACTAAAAAAAATGTGGAACAAATTGTTGACAAATTTATTCGACGAGTTTGACTAACGCCCACGCGATTGGGCCGCCGGTACCAGCGCTATGACCATCATTTTTCTTTTTGTAATTACGTAATAAGACCCCTGAAGAACCGCCATACTGGTACAAATGACCAAATATTTTGTGACAGTATCTCCCGGTCTATTAGTTTGAATTTGATGAAAATAATATTCCGTTATTATAGAACCTGTTTATTTGGATTCCAAATTATTGGTACTATAGTTACAAAATAAAATCGAATAGTAGTTAATAAATATATCAGTAGAAATAAAAACATTTTCATGGAAGAAAAGTACAAAAAAAACGAATAATATAAATTAATAGGTATAGATTTTATCAATCTGAAAAATACTTACCTTAGTCGAACCGACATCGGCGTGGTCCGAGGTCTGGGCGTCGGTAAACGAAACTACACGCCACTCATACGGTGAGAATCTTGACACGAGGAATAAAACCACACTCACGGCAAACACACTAAAGGCTATGCAAAGCTGAAACATTTTACTAGCATGAATAACCTAATATTATGAATGACTTTTTTCATAAGTTATTCATAATACTGTTGTTACCTGTATATAAATTACATAGATAAACCTTTATCTATGTAATTTATAAAAAAAAAATCAGCGGAATAAATTGTTCATTTAGTAATTCTGCTTAAATTCAAATTCGTGCCAGTGATCATTTTTATCTGCGGTTTAAAAAATTACCCCTATGTAATTTAACTTTTATTTGATGTGATGTTTGATGACAAATTTTAAGTGAATAACTAAACATTATGAATGTGCATACGTGCGCACTATTTCGTAACAAAATTGTCAACCTTAATAAAAAAAGGTGGGCCACGTTTTACGTTTGTTTTATTTATTATATGAACTCACCCAAATTTCCCTGGATAGTGGGTTAAGGAAGCCGAACATAGATCCGGTGTCATTCTCCAAAGTTTTGGACGGTTTGACATCAAACGATAAGAATGGCTTGCTGAAGTCGACTACTGCCTCTCGTTCCGAAGTCACGGTTAAGGGACCAATCGCAAAATCAGCCTCCTAAAAATTTACAAATCATTATCTTAACGAAAACGAAACTCAGGCCAAAATATATTTTTTTGGCCGAAACTGGCTGAAATCGAACTTACAATAATTATTAAACATTATACGAAATATTTCCGATTTTGTGAGGTTGTAGTGTAGGCGATTGATCTGGGAATCTTCTGATCCGATTTTGAATTTGAAGAAAACCACATTGTGTGAGTGCCATAGGCTATATTTTAAGATGCGGGTAAAACCGCGTTTACTTATAAAAAGGAAACAAAACAACACTAAACGAAACTTTTTATAAGTACACCAGCTGCTTGGGTGCAGTTACACCCGCGTAAATTCCGTTCCTGTGAAAATCTAGTCGTTTCGGACCCAATTTACAATATTTTTTGAATCGCTATCACTATAACTGACAAAGTTTCACATAAACTTGCACCTCCTATTTTCCCACTTAATAAGGTTAGTTTCTAAATATTACAAAATATCCCTCAAAAATTTAATAAAAAATATATTATGTGAGTTTGAAGCTTTAAATATAAAGGATTTCCCATTCAAACTTTCACCCCTCATTTCACCCCTTTATAAGGTTTGCTTAGAAAAATAATTAAATACATTTTAATTTCTTAAAATAGGGGTCGAATTTTACAAAATCCCGTCTTAGTGAGCACCTATGTTCTAGAAAGAGCCCACCATAATATGAGACTTCTAGCATTTGTACTTTCTGAGATTTCGAGATGAGTGCGTGAGTGAATGACCTTTCGCTTTTATGTATATGATACTAGCTGTATTCCAGGTTCTGGTGTAAATAGTTCTAAAATGTACCGTGCATTTTTCTATATATTTTTTTAAATATATACTTAGTCGTTATAATTATAAACACAATAAAAAAGAGACAGATTGTTCCCGTAATATATGAATATATTATTTGTTTGGAATAA
The DNA here is from genome assembly GCA_947037095.2 of Nycteola revayana. Taxonomy (NCBI): domain Eukaryota; kingdom Metazoa; phylum Arthropoda; class Insecta; order Lepidoptera; family Nolidae; genus Nycteola; species Nycteola revayana. Next base: position 25,782,882 of record OX344842.1, on the reverse strand, counting down.
TCATTGAAATTTCCCCGAAAGTTCAAATACCATGAACAATTATTCAAATGCTAATTAATGCTAATTATGTTCTATTGTATAAAATATACAATAAAACATAGAGTATGGCGGGTTATTTGAAACTATCATGGGCCGATTAGTATTTATTGTAATGTCGACCCTATCAAAATATTGTCTGTACCAATGATTCACAATAAATTATTCCTTTTTTTTTTGTCCGGGGGGAAATGCATTGACGCATTCCCACCACCGCTGCAGCGTATTCGCGCACTGGCGGTGGGATATGTGGGACTCGCCCTCTCCATAGCGTGGTATGCTAAAGTCATACCACGAGGAGAGGACCCTACACCACTAAAACCTCCCGGACACTCCTTCGATCCGCCGTTTACGGGGGTCGGGTACGCATGAGCAATCCGGCCCACAATAAATTATTCCTGCGTACCACTTGAAACATACCTTATAGTTGAGTAGAAATACGCAACATTCCAGTATTAGATAAAGTTATGAAAACTCAAAAATAATCTAGTTTTATTATTAATAATCACGATTTTCTAACATTAACTGAAAATAAATTAGTTATTGTTGCTTCTGTAATCGCTTACTGATAAAGTTAGTTACGAGATTTCCTCGGTACCTTGTTGTGCCCCTGAGGGTACGCGTAGCACTAATTGGGAAACACTGGTCCATACAACATTTACGATTTCAGGATAATTTTATACATACTCTGTATAGTGAATACCTATTGTTGTTTCTGTGGAAAGTGTATAGCAGATAAGGTACAAATGTATTGAATTTAAACTGGTGAAATGTTGACAATATTGGATTATAGATTTATATTATTTACGTTTCAATTCAAACAATTTTATTTGTTTGATTCACAAACCAATTTATACTACAGTCATCGATAATCCAATTATTGTACTCGTAAACTCTACCGAACTATTTTAAAATATAGTTTATTTGACATATTACCTATTCACCTTAATCACACACAAAAAAATCAGTAGTTTTATAATCGGTTGTCAGTTCAGTATATCCAAATTCGAAACTATGTACGAAGAATCTTAATCATTAATTCATTCTAAAATTATGTTGAAACTCATAAATTAAGAATTACGAATTGATATATGATAGTTTGTAGTTAGATTGTTTGTTGCAACAATGACATAATTATTTCAATTCAATAATAGCACTACCTGCTCTATATTTGTAATATATAATTAAAAACAATATCTGGGATGGAGGCCTGGTGTCCTGAAATACAGGCTAACGCCCCTTTTAGGCACCAGTCTCCCAGAAAAGCTATGCCCTGTAATACTTACTAATTTATTTTTGTTATTGTAAATTGTGGTAAGAAAATAAATGATATCTTATCTATCTTATCTTATTATTCATCGAATGACGTACGATAGGCAGATTGGAATAATTTAGATTTAGAATAGTAGTATTTTATAAGTTGGTTTTATTTTAAATTAGCTACTTTTAGTTGTATATATGTATTTCATTAATGTAATGTACTTTACGATAGGTTGATAAACCTCAATTGACATATAAAATTTCAAAATTATTTTAGTATCAAACTCCACGCAGGTACGTGGAGATTGATAGATAAAAACCAACCAAATTCAAGTTAAGCATTCAACTTCACAACATTTGTTTTTGTTTAATATTGTTTGCTATTTATAATACTAGATTGGTATTTAGTTAAAAAGGCTTTTCCTACTTTACCGGCTAAATGACCGCAAGAAAATGCGCCAGAACACTTTTTTGTGGTGTGAATAGAAACGGTACCTAAAGTTATTCCAATTTCATATAGCCATTTTATTATTGGCTCGCCGTTCCAGTGAAACACAATAGGTTCACAACCACCTCAGCTTCTAACTTCCAATAAAATTCAAGAGCATTCATGACAGTTGAACTGAACTTGAGTAGAATTGTTATTGCGCTGTTGGTTTAACCGTTAAAGCATGTGTTCCAATAAATGACCTCAGTGAGTTCGCAATTTATTTAGAAAATTGGAAATAACAGGCCTTTGTATAACATGGCACGTAAGCTCGGATTTAAGAAATAAAACATAGCGTATTATGCCTGAATAGCATGAGCTATACGCGAGGTAGTTCGAGTTCTAAAGGAATTTAAACTGTAAAATCTATCAAACATTTAACGTAATAAAATGTTAAATCAAGTCTGTTCAAACAGTATTAGTTAGCGCTGACGACGTTTGAAATTTTTTTCACAGCAACGCAATTACAGACTTTTAAAATCAAGAAATCAAAATGATTATTTATTCATAGTTGCACTCCAGCTGCTGGAACGCAATGGAAATGGAAGTAAATGTTGTTACTTGAAATTGAAATATTGTAACGAGATACAAATCGTATATATTAAAGACGTTAATCTTAATAAAATGATGAAGTGATGAAGGTAATATTTTCTAATAAAGTAAATGTATGTTACCTACAAATTTATGAATGCTAATTTTTGGGTGTAACATTTAAAATATGTCATTTGTGAGCAAGAAATAAAAATTTTAGTGATAAAATAAATATTATTTATAAAATCAAAGTAACGCGTATATGATAACTTTGCTTTCAAAAATAAGTTAACTTGCTATAGGTATATTTCTTATGTAAAAGATGTTCAGAATAAAACAATTTCGGCCTCGGCCAATTCTGAATATAGGCATTTTCAGAATATATTCTATGTGTCCAGTGTCTACTGTCCATATGTCATAAATCTACAGGCTACATTTATTGGCACACTAGATTACGTTGCGGAGGATAAGCGTAAGAGAGATGAGATTTTAGCATAACTACATAAATTTGACACACTCACTTTTTTAGGGACTTAGCTATCTAACATTTCAATTGCTAGATCCGGAACACAGAAATGTCCAGAAATATAATTGAACTAAAAATTGGATAATCATTTCCTTTTTTTTTATAAAGAGGTTCTCAACATGAGCTTGGTTTTGAAAATCAAAAACAAAGCTTAGATGAATTATAATTTTTGTATTATATTAAAAAAGTTAGGTTTGGCATGAATCATACATGAAAAATTATATTATTATGTTATAAATGTTTACCACGACCACGGTTACAGACATCGATTCTTTCATCAAAATGTTGCCAAAAAGTTCTACCGTTTGATAAAATGGTGGACCGTCTACTTAGCAGCTACATACTCTGGCGACATGTTATATTATGATAAACATTAGAACAGTAACAGGCAAAATGATATATGTCAACGGAAAATAACAAGAATCGTAAGTTGATCAATTTTCTAGTTTGGTGACAAATAAAAAAAAATCTAAACCTAAACTAATGGGGTTCAACAGGACTTATTGAAGTTCACGTTTTTTTGTTTTGTTACAACAGTAACATAGTACCGTTTGGTTAGGTTAGGTCAAGTTTCATAACAATTAAGTAAATAATATTATAATATTTTTGCGTATTCACTGATACTGGCAACTAAATAAATTTAACAATATCAGTGGCACGGAAGTTGATCAACTTACGATTCGTATTGACAGGGTATATATGTTTCCGATGACATATATACCCTGTCAATTTTGAACATATTTATTGATTTTCATATCGTGTAAGCTAAATTTATGTAAGCAAAGTCTAAATCAGCTGTTATGTTAAGCTCGTTAAACATCGAAGGAAACAAGCAATGGAGGCTAATTAAAAAGTTTTTCTGCGCTCAATAGACGCCGCAGCGGGTTTTGTGCAAAGTGTAAATAAGTCAATCGAAAGAAATTGTTTGGGTACTTGTTTGGATATTTATATTATTTTAAAGCTTGTGTTTAAATATCTGAAGACATTTTAAAGAGGCGCAAGTACAAGTTATTTGAGAGAATTATCTGGAAATGTTTATATGATTGTTTAATAATTAAGCTATATAAGTAAACTAGATGTTTTTTACTATATTTTAATAAATTGTGTGAAAAAAAAATTCTGTTCGTTGTTGAGGTACCTACTACGAATATTTGATTTATGTAAAACTGTTACATAAAGTATTATATGTAAAGTAGTAATATTGCATATATATTTTTAATAATAAATAAGGAAAAAAAAACACTTAATTGTAAACATTACCTTGCGCACCAATTCACCGATCATCCCGTCCCAGCCGCCAACGATCTTCGGATTCTCATTGCCGTATTTACCGTCGGGAACAATTCTCAGCACATCTGTCAAAAATAATTATAAGTCAAAAGATGGAATAATAGAATATAGTAAAATTTTATTTTTTGTAATAAAAAAATTAATATTTATTTCATTTTCCGACTAAATAATAGTTATATAGGTAACCTATACCAATAAAAGTCTCGTCTAAATCGATATGACTGTTTTGGAGATTTGGCAGAATACAGGGACAAAAAAAACACACAGACAAATAAAACATTAGATATCAACGAGTGAAAGTGCAGTCAAAATATTTATCTTAATAAGCTAAAACAAATAGAGACAAAAAGACACATATTAAATTTCAAATAAAACGATATAAAAAAACTATCGTACGACGATTAAAGAGTGGATCAGTTTTCACAGTATTGTCTGCTTTTAACAATATAATATGATCATTGAACAATAATAATAAATACTTCCACAGTAATATATAATGAGTGAACATAAATTATCCGATAATCACGTTAGCTTTCGAAAATGTTAAATGTGGTAAAGAGTAATTTAATTATGACTCGCGCTGGAGTCCGAATACAAACAATGTTTGTGAAATATAAAATTCAGTGTTCACTTACATTTGATTTCCAACTTATCGGATATAATTCGGGCAAGGTCAACACAAAATCCCCTGTATGGTTCGTTAGCTCTGTATTCGGGATATTCAGGAGTATTACGCATTATGTACGGTGGTTCCTCAATGGTAGTTATAATGTAGGTCTTGTTGCGGTTATATGAGCCAATAGCGGTCATCGGCGGTAGTTTTGGAACGACTGGAATGAGCCCCTTGCTATCGTACCATGTTGCAACCTGTTTGTATAAACATTATAATATATTAAGCTTTTAAAAATTACTCTGTTTATATGAAAAGTAAAAATAAATAAACCTTTGCGCAATTTTGCCAAAAGTAAATATAGTTTTTAATAAAAATGCAACCTGAAAATTGTTTCAATAATTGTATCGAATTAGTGAAGCGCATTTTTATTTTGTATTGTTTACTCAGAACATCGTACCAAAATAAATGTTCACAAGTAGCAAAACTTGAAACCCTTTTTTTATTGTATCCGTATCCCAGATAGCCCGTCGATAAAATTTTTACCTATCCATTAATATCGACTGTCAGAACAATTTAGTTTAGTTGAGATTTCTTTCGTATAATAATTTGCTTACCTTCACCATATCTCCTTCGACGGTCAGCTCCACCACTTGAAGACTAAAATTCTTGCGATGTCCCGCCTCATTGAACCTGAGACTGCCCGTCAACCCTTCTACCTCCGTCTGAAGCAAACACATGACTCTTGCGTTTCAAATTAATATCAGCAACGAACTCGTATCAAATATTTCGCATAAAAATAGGATAGTTAGAGAAGCTTTTTTTTGTTATTTTGCTTTAAATATACCTACTTTATTAATTAGCCATACGAACGCCAGATGTTTATTTTATCATCACATCGCATCCTCTTTTAGGTTAAAAGACCCGTGTCAAACCTGTGCTTCAGTTATTCCACTAAATTCAAATTGAATGCTAACAAATTAACTATAAATTACGCTCGAGTAGCCTCAATAAAACTCGCATTCACAAGAAATATCATAAAATGTAAAATATGTCGAGAGCAGTTGCCGAATTTGATACGGGGGTAGTGTTATAAGTACCTACCGGCCGTGTCATCTTGGGCCTGTCTCGCTCCCCGTGCTCATCTTGAAGAAATAAAACTTCCGTCTACGTAGATCGACGATGCAACTTGACTCGTCCCTTCACAATTTATGCTTTCACAAAGAGAGAAGATACTTGTCGTATAAGCGAAATGCCATTTCACCTGGCGTTCCGGCTTACTCGGTTTTATTTACTTTCCACTACCGGAAAGATCAACAATTTTATTGAAGTCCGACCAAAGGTACACAAGCGCTCTACGCTGTTGGTTGCTTCAAAGGTGACTTTGATTTATTTAACTATACGCTTTGTTGATAGTTTACCGCTTTATTGACAGTAAGTGGTATAGTCCAAGGAATGCATGTATACAAACTTCATTAATATTTAAATGAGATTATCTGGAGCTTAAGAGCAGAAAAAAAATGAAGTAAGTGAAATATAGCCTGAAATATTTTATTTCCTAAACAAGTTATATCACAATTTAATGTATATTTTTCATATGTATTTACCATTAATCTATCCAATAATTACATCAAAAGTTTTATTGGAAATCAGTAATTTAAAATCATATAGATTTGTATGCGGTTTAATTAAAAGTGGATTTAATGTGCAATGTTAATAATATAATTCTCATTTAAAACATTATCGTTGGTGATAATGCACCTCAATGCATAAAATAAACGAAACATTCGCTCGGAATCGTAATTGAAAATATGAATTGGTATCAATCAATCGCTAGGGCAAATGGGAATTTAAAATGATTCAGCTGCGATAGGTATATAGAGACAATATTATTTATTCAGTCAATTTAACAACGGACCGCAGACAAGGCATGATTTTAATATTTATTATGAGTTGGGTAGCAAGATAGTTTAAAAAGCTAATTTAAATCTCTTTGTCTTTGCTTCATTGAAGAGATTAGTTGGTTTACATACCTTCTTAATCATCCTGGATATCTTGTCACCATGTTCATACGGAGTTAGCTTTCCTCTAGGGTTACAATCCATCGGTTTGCTTGCGTTTGCGTTAGCATTGCGTCGAACGCTTGGACGTAATAGGTCAGGTTTCTTGTGCATCATTCGAAGAATCCCATCAACCAAGATTTGGACAGCATCGTACATAAGAGCAGCTTGAGCCTGTATACAATTTTAATTTAGGTGTAAAATATTTTTAAAACGATCTCATATCAAATGATTTTTTCATAAAAATCAGATAGATTGATGATGTGTCTTCTTCAAAAAAAAAATATTTTACTCTTAAAATCTTCTTTAATCTTACTCTTATGAATTATAGAAAACTACTAATTAGGTCCTAAAACTCTTGTTAAGTGCCAATAAGTTTCCGAAAGCATGAATAACTTAGAAAATTAGTATCTTCAGAATATAGTTATTCTATGATTAAAATTATTCCTAAGAATGGAATGACGACTGTGATTTAGCAAGTTTTTCTTCGTTTTTGTTTTAGAAAATAAATTTGATTTGATCGCGCAGTTCTGTTAGTAGATTGATTGTTTGATTGACGTTTTGTTAGGAATTTATTTATTAGTGGGCATGAATTCCGTCTGGTCTAGTCTTCTCTCTACGTAAAATGTGAATCACTGAACACTTTTTATGTTGTATTGCAAATATGCAAGATCAACACATGAGACTGCTAGAGGTCACTTTAATGTTAGCATAATAATATTACCAGATTTGGAAAAAAATATTATTATATATTGTAGTTAAATTGTTCCGATTAGCTTGCCTAAAAGAAATTATATTGCAATTTTAGTGCATTAAAACGTTAATATACAAGTGCTTCGTCCTAGTACCATATTAGGTACTACAATAATTGGTTTATACATCTCATGTAGTCAACGTATCTATATTTTTATTAGATTAAACATTTTGAAAACCTAAACTTATTTAGGTAGACACAATAGCAATGGAGATTTTATAAAATACAATCCAATTGGAGTAAATCTTAATTTCACCAAAATATAAACCATGCAAGAAATCATTTCTGTAGTAAGTGACTTTTACATTGTAAATAACTACAAGTGAAATAGCTCTACGAAGCTGCATTGAATTACATAATATGGGTGGTAAATTGCCAATTCCACTCGATATATTTTAGTGCACGAGTGTAGTCAGGGAGCCAATTGCTTGTAAGTCGAATACACTGCTTCTCATTCCGAGTACAAGAAAAATCCGCATTTAGGCTACCAGTCTACGGAGCGAAGCTAGTTATCGGGGCGAAGATTAGAGATATTATTAAAGAGTAGCGATATAATGCAGAATACTGGTATATTTTCACAAGCGGGGGCCTCGGCAGGCGCACTCTGCGGGTTCCCGCTTAGTACCTAGTCGGTGGCACCTCCATCACTGTCGGGGATACGATGCGCTATTTGGGCTTTGTCCTCCCACTCGGGGGCATTCGTGTTCACCGCGTTCGCTAGAGAAAGAGTCCCCCATACCCTTCGTTGGCGCAGGGATCAGAAATAGTGAGCCTTGCGCCAGCGAGGAGATGCGTAATGCACTTTACCAGGGAAAACAAAAAACGGTGTAGCTGCACCTTACCTCAAATTTGAGAGTATCATCTCGAATAAATGAATATTCGAGTCTAATAACATGATAAGTTTTCCTTATATGGGTTTCCATTTAATTTTATATTATGTATTTCACTCAGCTTTGCTTGAGTTGTAAAACTATAATAAAATAAAGAAAGTTTGGTTTCAAACAAGTTTTTGCAGTGAGGTGTCTTCGTGAAGCTACAAGTTAACATTTATTAACATTTTAGATTTTGTCTCGTGTCTAATTTTAATAGTTTTGCAATATTAGTAAAATATATCTTCGTTTGTCACTCCTGAATTGGTTAAACTAACTTCTTGTTTCTGAAAATATCAGGTGTAAAACCCTTAGTGTCATTTACTATGATAATAATAATTCTTTATTAATACTCACAATTTAAAACAAAATTAATATAACAAAATCAAGAAACAATATTTTTGGTTATAATGAAAGCATGATGAATATCGTTTTAGGTATGCTTATCTACCCATAAATCTCTTTATTATTATTATTATAGCCATTACACGACACTGGCAGAAATTTCTGGAGATTTCGGCAGATTTTTATATATTATTATATAAAAATGGAAGTTTTCATTTAAGTTAGAAAAACACTATGTAACTGTGTGCGTACCTAAAATTATCTACATATAAAAATCTTCAAACCATATCATCCGTGTCGCCTATCACCTAGATCTGCAATTTTTTACCATTTTACTATAGATATTTATTAATCTAATATCATTCGGATGATTAAAACATAGTTTTTTATAATATTATATTTGTATTTATCGGAATTATATACAAGACTTAACATCAAAATGTTATAATATATTAAAATAATATGCGCGTTTTTGCGCTAAAACTTCTCTTAGCTACATAAACATTTCGTTTTAGATAAAGATATTTTAAACATTTCCATGTAATACTACCGCCAATTTTTAAAATAAAAAATCTCTTCCAGATTTCTGATCTTCAAAGGAAATGGAACCCTAACTAAGATTAATTCGTCATGTCGCCCTACACAAGATGACTTCCGCGGCGGTCCTTCCGTCAGTTAAAGAGATTTTTATCGATAACTAAGTCAACTAGACACATTTATCGTCCCCACTTTTTCAATAATAATAATAACAAACTTCACAGTCGTAGGTTAATAAGGCTATACCCCTTCTCCCCTTTCTGCATTAAATATACTTAATATATTTGATAAGTGAAGTATCAAAAGCCACGTGGCTGAGGACATAAATATCCGTCAGAAAAAAAGCGGGTCAAAGGAAATACGTTAAATATATATAGAAATACAATAAAAATTCTTTTGTTTCTGCCTCATTTAGTTGTTTTTTCTTTTTTGTTAAGGGTTTTATCGCACAGCGATAATGTCACCCCATAAAGTAACCAAATACATATTATTTTCATTACATTTAAACCTTCTACAACTAGCTTTTACAATAGCCTCGCTTTATTACTTAAAGGAGAAGCTAATCTCGTTTTACAAATGTGGGTATATTATAACTATCTAAAACATAATTCCGACTTCTCGTTTCGGACACACTCCATCAAAATATGTTGTAGATCTTCAATAACAACGAAATCAACACTGTTCGGACTCGCAGTTTATTTATTCATTAAACATGCAATTTTTTTATGGGATGTGTCCAAAATAGATTGATTATTGAAGAATTGTGACATGTAATCAAACTTGAGTACAAAATTCAGGTATTGGTCGTCTTAATTTGTAAGCAAAATGGATTTGCTAACTAACTATGGTTCTTCCAATGCTCCATCAAGTCAATATCGGTAATTTACTTAAACTGACCTGAGTTTATTGAAGCATAGTTTAACTTGACTCTATACTCAAACTTATTTTCAATTCGAAGGGAATTTCTCTCGGTGTTAGATATTAGCTTCATTAAGTATAGTTGACTATTCTCCCCAAATATTTCTTGGTTAATTAAACCATTTGTGTTACTACTCAGGCATTCGAATAAATAGAACTTTTGTACAAAGTTTCGACGAGTAATACTTTTCGGGAAATAAAATAGGTAACCTTATATTAAAAACGATTGCCTACACTGTGTTATCTACTGACTAAGTTCTAAAATATAAGAAATGTAGTTATTTTAAGTCCTACCTACAAGCTATTTTAATTCAGTTCATAATATCATATATGGAATGCAACTATTTCAGATATATTGAATTACAATTGATTTTGGCCCGCGGTGTTGTGTTTGAGAAAAATATATAAGTCAAATTGCTTTTACTCACTGTCACCGATTCCCTCTTCCAAAAGTCGAGAAAATCACGTACTACTTTACGTGAAAAATCCAATACTCTAAATCCAGTTATGTTAATAGCTCCAAATTCTAAGACCTCCTTCTCCCAGCGATCGTCCATCACCTGGATCAATACAAACATTTTCACACACTAAATTCCAATCGAATAAGTTACCTACCTGACAAAGATTGCGTCTATCTAGTTCTTAGATCGCGTATTAATAACTTCAGTTAACTTTAAGCTTAGAAACCGTATTGATGCATTTCTTTAAGCTATATAAATTAAAACGAAACGTTTTAATGAGGAATTTATGTATAATCTAACTATAATTATACATACTATGTTCATTGTCTAGACTGTGTCTGTTATAATGACAGCAAATATTTTAAAAACATTACCCACTCTTATCTTATTTAGCAATACTACTTCCATGCATAATATAATTATAAACCTAGTAGTTTTCATTTACGTAGCTCCGAGCTTAAAGTCCGTTAATGTCATTAACACTCTGCATATTGTTACACAAACTCGCGAAGTTGGGATCTTGAGATTCCGCAATTAGCTTCGTAACAAGGAGTTGGGATTACTCACCAGTCCGCTTAAGAAATAATGGTAGTTCCTCCGGCCGAGTTGAACGTCACGTACGTGCAAAATTAGTGAATCCTTCGCCAGTTGTGTAGTAGAATCAAGTACAACGTATTTGTTACTCCATCTGTCCAGCTTTTCTATGGCACGGAGGAAGTGAACCACGTCGGTTCCATTCACAACCCGCTTCACATTCGAAATGCGGAACGATGCGTTCCCTGGCTGCAAACTCTGGTACAACTGCTGCAGTCGTAGCAATCCTACAAATTGGACGAGGCAATTACGGTACAACATTTTGTTAGACATGTGGGCAAAGGGCATAGAGATTAAAAAAAACATTTGAAACACTATTTCCTAAAAGGTAAGTCACTATTAAATTTTACTTTGCAAATTGGAAACAGTTTTATTAAGTAATAACTTATTCATAAATAATTCTCAAGGGTCATGCTAACTGTAAAGTTACGGGTGTACGAAAGGTATGATAGTCCTAAATTAAAAGTATTATGAAGTTATAATATAGGTACTTATATATCATTCTCCGTCTTAAAACTTAACCAAGTAGCACAAGTCCATTAGATTACTTTACTGATAATTTTGTTCGACACCAACTGACACTCATCCCTATATGCACTAGAAAATAATCAAACCAAGTCTTGTATCGTACGAGATAATACTTCGTAACTTTAAAACAGCATTGAAGTATCGAAGAATATTATTTATAATACAGTGTGAAGAATATCATTAATAATTTGAAATACGATAAACAGTTATAAAGTAACTATAGCTGAACTAGCTTTGTTCATTTTTTTTCCTTGTCCATACTCTCCTACTGCTGGGCAACGGCCTCCCCCAAATTCTGCCATGTATCCTTTTCCAACGCCACCTTGGATGCGCGTCGAGGTCATCTCGCAAACTCTTTCTGGGCCTAATTTTATAGTTTATGAAATTAAAAGGCTTAGTGTAGCGAGTGGCTTAAGGGAGATCAATACTTTAACATAAAACTAGCTTAAATTACCAAACTGTGACAGATCAAACAATCCTAAAAACTCGTTTGATGACCTGTTTGATTGACAACAGCTGTCGTGCCATTACAAAAGATCAAAACTCGACTTACAGTGTTTGAGCTTAACAACGCCCAATCAGTTTATAAACATTTTTTTGTTTAATATGGTCTCCAAATGTTTTTGTGTTTGGATTGGCAGGGCAGCGTTTATAACATTCTCTACGTAATATGTCCGTAGTAGACATAAAATTAATGTGACTTTCTAACGTGAGAATATACGTCTCATTAAATAAGCAAAGGCAAAGGAAGTGCGCAAAGACGGTATCAAGTGGGAATCCTCACTTGGGAATAAGACGAGAGTCAATTTATATACGTGAAGTGAACGTTTTCAATTATAATTTTTGCGATGTTGCGTTGTATAAAGTCTACATTGTTTATATTGATTATATATTCAACGGATAAGAATAACAACGAGGTAATTCCCGTAACACGGCTACATCAACGCTGATCCTGATTGAGAAACCTAATAGGTGAGTTTTTATATATATAGATAAGAGAATAGATAATAACAATTAATATTTAACACTTAAGAATAGTAGTAATCACTAATAGTATATGTGATTAAACATGTTTATTAAACTCCATTAAAATATTTTTTAAATCCTTAAGACTATTAAAAGCTTAGACTTTAATTAAGTGTTTTAGTAAAAATAAAGAGTAATTATTTTACTACCTCACAAAACTTTTTTGGACGGACATATAAATATGATGTCACCAAATCCTGCAGCAGAGCCAACTTTATTAAATGGTTTAAAAACTAAGGAACTCTGGAAGACCCAGCGACGGTGGCGCAGTTGATCTTCTAGTCGACGAGGCCATCAGACAGTCCAAAAGTAGGTATTCATTTAAAGACACATTTATTTTTCCCTGTCCGAGGCTTCGTTGCTGGCTATACTAAATTATATCCAAGCACCCGTTGGGAATAATTTATTTTAATTACTTTAAAATGTCGTGAATCCGTTGGGAAAGAGCCCCGTTGTACCGTTGACATAGGTAAAAACACTACGGCTTGTTCTCTCTTTTCGGAGACAGACAGGGTATTCTCTAAAATAACCAGTTCTATGAACGTTCTAAGATAAAAACCAAGTCTCATACTGCTAGGCCCTGGTTGCCAGTGTATTCAGACCTAATGAAAACTTTTTTTTAACAGATAAGGTACTAGCAGAGTTTTAACATTCTTGTAAGCCCCGCGTGCTAAGTATAAAATCGTATAAAAATTTAATAAAACGAATAGGTTACTAGATTCCCGCACGCGGTTTTACGCGCATACTCACCGGTGAGCCTTCCCTTACTGCATGCACCATTCAGGCTCACCCGTGAGCCGTATGTGAGATTCAACGAAAATGCTTTCCACAAGCCAAATACTGCAGCTATCAAACAAAACGGACATGGAAGTGAGTCGTGTATCTATAGTATAACCGGACCGCGTGGTTTTCGAAATCAATAGAAATTTCTAAGTTTGTCAAAGGTAAATGTAACGGCAGTAGAGTAATTGTCCTTAACATTACAGGAGATGTTATTATTTACTAACATTATTTTATTTTTTTATACGTTATTCATAAAATCTTTTAATATTTTCTTTTATGCAGTTAACAAAACCAATAAAATAAAATAAAATTCGGGAAGAGCCCGGGATCAAAATGTCAACTTCATAAAAATGACCGATTTCATGATTTTGGCTTGGCCCAAATGGAAAATACGCTAGGCGCACCGGAGACGTTCAACGTGTTAAAAATAGGCTATGATACTCCTGGATAGCTTTCTAATACTGAAATATTTTTTAAAAATAAAAAACAATGTAAGAACAAACAACAAACAAACAATCAAATCTTTATTTTTTTAAATATTAGTAAGCATAGATAAAATAGCAAACTCGGATAAATGTAAAAAAAAACCTACATGAATGTTTCTAGCTGACATGGGTTTGGATGAAATTTAGCATATCGAATAACTGCTTAGTGGATTTGATAAAATGAATTTACGAACACAAATATAATATAACTTGCTGTTGTTCACGACTTCGTCCATGTAGACTTCTATTTCTTTGTACTTACTTTTTTTAATAGTCTTGTCTTATCGTTGTAGGCTGTTAATAAGCTGTCTATGAATTCATCTCTGCTCTTGTTAAATAGATAAAAAATCTTATCAGATTGTCTATGCTTCCCTTTTTCAATCAATGAGAATCCACCTGGAGCGCAAATTCCCGCGCTGTCACTGTCATAGGTGGCAAACGTCATAGCGGGTTTACCACCATCATAGTTTACATAGCAACACTGTGCCATAAACCAAATACATTCATCATTATCATCCACTGCTGAACGTGGGCCTACTCCCGAACTCCAGGCAGGCGGGTTGGTGACCGCAGTATTATGTACCACACAAGGAAACGCTGCTGCCCGTTACTTGATATACGATTATTATAGATGATGTTATAACAATCGGGACCAACGGCTTAACTTGCTTTCCGAGGCACGGAGGGTAATCCCCGAACCAAGCAGACCCGGAAAGAAATCTAAGGATTTACACAGAGATTTCTTGTCCGGCGTGGGGATCGAACCCGAAAAAAACGAACGATCGAACGAAAAAAAAAAAAAAAAAAATACCGCTACGCTACCAATATATGAAACATATTTTATTGTAATGAACAACATCTATATTATGTTTTTCCTAGACACAGTGTTAGGTGAAGACGTTTATTGAAACCTATTTTATTCATACACAAGTATAAAAATAATTTAAAGACTTAAATAAAATGTGTTTAAGGAAAAAATGCAAACTAACGCTAAAAAATACCCATACTGTAGGTACACCGATTTCCGTATGGTTATTTATCTGAGCGCTTTCCAGCAATTCAAAGGCTACAACTTTTTCTAGGTTTCACTCCGAGCTTTTGTAATACGAAACCACGCTTTTTTGTCCCTTTTTATTTCCTTTTTGTAACCAAAATCACTCGTACAATTCAATATCATATGAATGTTATATTAGACTAACGTATTGCGGTATTATATATTAAAGCATAGTAATCTCTTTATAGAGCATCATCATCATCAGCCCGTATAAAGTCCACTGCTGAACATGGGCCTCCTCCCGAGCTAGGGTATTTGCCATGGTCACCACGGCAGGTGGATTGGTGACCGCAGTGTTATGTTGTAATACACAGGAGAAACGCTGCTGCCCGTTGTTCCTTGGTTCTTTTGTTATAGATGATGTAATAACAATCAGGACCAACGGTTTAACGTGGTTTCCGAGGCACGGAGGGTAGTCCCTCAACCAACCAGACCCGGAAAGAAATCTTAGAATTTACACAAAGATTTCTTGTCCGGTGTGTGGATCAAACCCACGACCTCCGAGATTTAAAGTGAGCCAATTACCGCTACGCTACGGAGGTTGTCAATTTCTTTATACATATACATACTTTGAATCCCGATTTAGTCGTTTTAGGGTATGGTTTTTGAGGAATCGTCTTATCTTAGCATACGTCATAAGTATTCGCATTCGTAGCGAAGACATTATTATGAAAGTCATAAGTAATATCTATACGTGTTAAGCCTCCAGTAGTAAGTCCGTTCAGCAAGTTGTGTCGCCTGTCAAGCATGGTGATTATGGTAAGATATTACGGCCAGCTGGCTAAGGTCTGTTAGAGGAGGCTCATGTTCAGCTGTGGACGTAAACGGACTGATACCAATACATTATGTGAATAACTTTTATATGTACAACTGGCATGTACGAAATATCTTGGGTATCATTAAAATGAATAATATAGGTATGAGTACTCTTACTGTGAATAGAGCGTCGAGTGGTCAGTCAGACAGATCTAAAGTTTGTGTAAGTGTAATGTTGATTTAGCCGGTGTTGGCACTCAAAATGGTAGGCTATATTTGTAGATACAATTATGAAAGCGGATTTAAATATATAAATTATGATTGTTAGTTTTATTTTTTAATTTCCAAATTAAGGCCCGCTTAACCTCTCGTTTTTATTTACATACTATTTATTTACTAGCTGGCCCGGCAAACTTCGTACCGCCTCAAAATCTACGCGGTGTCCTACATCTACCCTCCCCTACCTCTACTCTACCTCTACCCTACCCTACCCCTACCCTACCCCTAACCTACCCCTAACCTACCCCTACCTACCCCTACCCTACCCCTACCCTACCCCTACCCTAACCCTACCCCTACCCTAACCCTACCCTACCCCTACCCTCACCCTACCCTACCCTACCTAAAAAGTATCCTATGTCCTTCTCCCAGTTCTTAGCTACCTCCTTACCAATTTTCAGCCAAATCGGTCAAGCCGTTTTCATGTTATGTCGTGACAACGGAAAACGGGTTTCATTTTTATATATGTAGATAGAGAAAAGGAGACTTTCAGTGCTTATTTTTCAGCACTGCTGAGAAGGTGTAAGATCTAAATAACTAATTAATTTATTCATTATACATTCATACATGTTACATAAAAATATAAATTAAAAACGGAAAACTAGCATTGGAAACTTTTAATATTTCTAATTTATATTTTACCTTGTCCTGAAAACATGAAGATAAATAATATAATAAAGCCAGACTGAATCTTTGAAGCACAAGTCAGACAATTCTTGTAAATAAATTATTTCATTAAAATACACCGTTCCTAAACAAAGAGATCATAATAATGCTTGAACAGACTATCTACCCTTTCTCTAAAATAAATATCTCGTAAAGAAATAATTTGAATAGAATTTATGATGAAAATCATTCTGACGGCTTCAGATAAGTCATACATATCTTAAGCTTTCAATACCTACATTCATTCATACTATGTATATCTATATACTAGAAGTTATAAAGACTAAATAACTATGTATTTTGTAGACTTTGAAACCATCCAAGGTGGTTTTAATCCACATACGCCTGGGATTCGGTAGAATTAATAATAATATATAAATTTTTAGAGTGGCTTTTCCGCGGCGGAATCATTAACTGGAAGTATAAAATAGCTATATTTCAATGAAAATTACAATGTTTTACATTAATTATAACAATACATAAGATTATTCTACTGATGTATAGCCTTCAAACTTATTAATAGAAAGTCGGCCTTACAAGTTCTACCATGAAGTCGAATTCTTGAATACATTTTCCAAATACCTACATATGCATTTTGAACCATGCAATACAAATGTGATCCATATTGAAACTGGCTGAATGTAGTAAAGAGCACTTAGTTTAGTTTCAATTCTGAGCTGAGATGAAAGCATAACACTAGAAAACTGTCGCGCGGTGTAACTTAAATATCGGAATACAAGTAATCTCTGAGTCCTAGTATTTATGTAACATATCGAGGACTATAAGGCTAATTGAAATAAGAGAAACCGTGGGCAATGTGGAATTGAATATCCTCTGAACTGCACGCAAAATGACGATTTTAGCGTGGGGTAAAGATTAAGTGCTTACGCATACGGCCCCCGAGGGTGCCTGCACACAGAAACACAAAAACAATAAATGTGTGTGCCTACTTAAATATAAATTAAAATAACTAGACCTAAACCCCGCGTAATTGCCCATTTGAGTATGTTTCGCCGGACCGCTTCATTTGGGCCGTGTTGAAACCGGTGGTAGAGTAACCCACTGAGTTCGTTTCGCCGGATCTTCTCAGTTGGGGCGCATTGGATCCGGTGGTAGCATTAAAGCGCGTCCGTCGTTATATGCTCATGGTCCACCCAAATAATGACAATTGTTTTGGCATAACATAGACAGAACAAGCATTTTGCGTCTCTAGCGACAATATTCATTAATTATAATAATTAATTTCATTATCAATAAGTAATTTTAATAGGTTCATAAATAAACAACAAATGTAATTTAAGATAAATAATAATTAATTTTCAAATAATGTTTGACGATTTTTATTTATTTTATTTTATTTATAGAAAGAAATAGGGGCAGCTGACTTTTGTGGCCCCGATAGGGCCAGAGAACACATTTTTATTATAATATCCTATATGAAGATTTGCTCTGACAGTCATTAGGATACCGTAGTCTCTACCATGTACATGGCAAAATGAATGCCTCACAAATACCAAAATTAATATCATGTAGATTGTATTTCAAATTAAAAAATAACTTTTATACTATTTGCAATTAAGTTGAAAATGAAGCTCAATACTTTTCCATACAACGTAAATCATTAACACAATTACAACGAGCTTTATTAAATTGTCGATGAAAAAAATCCAAGTAATATTAGTTTTGTCAATCGAAGGACAGCATTTTGACGAAAACGATACCTACTTCATTATAATTTACTTGCATAATTCAAGTCAAAAGCCATTTGAACCAATATTTTTACAAAATGTCAATGGACGATGAAATACACCATTCATCACTAGCGAACTTATTTGCATTGCCCGACTGATGCTTTTGTCATAATTTAAGTGTAATATCTGAGAAAAGATTGACCCGGTGACGAAGACTCGCTACGAAGAGGGTTGACATATGGGTAATGAAGGCGTTATCGTAAGATTTGTCGGGCCTCCCACTCCCGCATACCCTCATTGCAATTTCATATCGCGTCATAACGCTCCTTTTCTATTTTGTACCGTTCAACATGTTCGTAAATTTATGAAGGGTACTATGGAACAAAGTTAAGTAGTTTTATCAAGGAATTCACTACAAAACAGTTTTTTTTCATCAATAAATTATTGATTGATACACCGGATATTCTTGATGACCCAGAGACCAGAACTGAATATAGGCAAAATTCATTCCTCGTTAGAGTATATCGATTGATTAACAGTGAGTGTCAGAAAACAAACCTAGATTTGTTAGCGACCAGCTTACATAAGTTAAAGAAACTAATGTGTGAAAACTTCTTCGATGTCGAGTAGCATGTATATACTTATAGTTTGTCTTTGTAAGTAAAGGTAAACTTAGTCGGGCCATAAATACTGTAACAATTAAAAATAAACAAATTATTATATTTGAATTTGGAATCTGTCATTTTTATATGATTGTTCATTGTGTTTTTTTCATTTTGGCGCCATTACATTGTCAAACAATTTGTGATATTAAAATGGACTGGGGTGATAGCTGTGATTGCATTACACAAATGAGAGAAGGAGTCAAATACAATTTTTAAAACTCTCCATACGCTTGGTATTATTCAAATGTTTGTTTACCGGGCTATTGATAGTGGGCTCCTCTGTTTGTGACAGAAAAAGATATGGCCGTCCACGTAGTGTCCGTACAAAGAGGCGATCAAAACAGTAAGGGGAAGAACTGGAAGAAATCCTGTCCGAAAGCAAAAGATTTTATCTCAGAAGATGAAGATAGCATCTAGAACCATGTCGCGTATTTTAAAAGATGACTTTATTGTCATTTCTTAACTGTTAATTTAAAAACAGAATAGGTTACCATCCTATTCTTTTTTAAATTAACAGTTAAGATAACAACTTAAGCGGTACGCAAAAGGAAGCCACAGTAAAATGTTGTTTACGCATGAGATTTCTTTTACAATAAAGCTCTAAAGAAGCTTCCTAATTAGTCAACAGAGTACAATGCCTGCCACAATTGTTATTAGCTACAGCTAATATCAATTGTGACAGGCATAAGGTTTCCTAAAACAATAAAATAAATTGCTGATTTATATTATTTTAAAAGTATTCAATGTAAATTTTGATATTTTAAATGCTGTGTAAGATACATTTGTACTACATATTTTGCGTGCCGTTAAACACGCTTGGGCTTAATTTATTATGATTAAAAAAAACTTAGTGAACTGATCAAAACAAACTCTTATAATTGTTATTTTAATAATAATCATTGTACTTGAGGTAAATAATAGCAAGCGTTCTATTTATAAATTTAATAAATCTCCAATTTTTCTAAAATTTTTAACGTAGAAGATTTTTCTTTGTTGGAAGGCCATTCTATTTGTAATTTTGAAACAAATAATGTAATTTATTATTTTTGTCGGTTTCGTCAGTTAATGTGTGTGCTTCTTTGAATGTGTATAACGCAGATAAACTTTTATGGAATGAAATAAGTAAATAAATGTAAATCAAAATAGTCATCGTGATCAAATGTATTGTGCAACACATACAATTCTTTCATCAAATACTGCACCAGTCCGCAAAGCTGTACCTCAGCGCTCCATATTAGGACCGTCTTTGTTTTAAGCCTATAGTAAAATCTATACATAATGGCCAGTATCATATATATACACTGATGACCACTCAGACATCTCGTTTAATCCAGCTGAATACTATATTGCAGTTAAGCTAGGAATTAATGAGGACTTAAATATTTTTTATTACTTCTTATTACTGTTCAAAACTTACACAAACTTTAATTATTATATGTTACACATTAACAAAGTCTCACAAAGAATAGAATGAGTAATGAGGCTTGCAATTTAGGGCTATTAATGGATTGGTCCCTACGCTACAAAAAACATAGTGCGTTATTTGTGGGCAGCTGTTTCTATCGACCGAAATATTGTACATTTTGTACAATATTTTCTGACTGATGACTAATGACAGCAGCTACGCATACAATTAGTGGAATCAATTGTTATTTCGAAATTAAACTATTGCGATACTGTTTATGGCCTACGGCTTTTAGCTCGCACTGAACGTCTAATTTAAAGAGTTGCAAAATGCGTGTTCACGATTTTTTGTCCTACTAGGCACCTAGGAGGCATATAAGGTACCCATTATTACAACAGACACGTTCATGTGTCTCACTTGGGTTACCAACTGAAAACCAACCCTGGTTATCTGCCTAGCCAATGCAGAGGCAATGAGAGGAACCTTTTTGGCAGAACATGCAGTTTAATTGTTGTTGTTTTTTTATATTTATATTTCATTTCAATTTTATATAATCTTGTGTGTTGTGCTGAATTAAATGTATTTACTTTCTTCGTTCTTTGTTTCAAATCCGATTAAGTTAAACTTTTTTTTGAGAAAGTAGTGGTCTATGAATTATTTAGTAAAACACACAACGTCGCACATCGAGAATTTGTAGTTTTTAAATTTTAACAATTACCAATCTTTATTCGGCTTGGTAATAATTTGGCACGCAGATTATAATTATAAAGTAGATATTAACTAAGAAAAGATACTTCGAAAATCACTCCCTATTGGAATAAAACGGCAGTCCAAAGTTTGTAAGAAGTAATCGAAAAGTACACGGACGAAGTCGCAAGCAACCGCGTATACGTGAATTTCATCAACGTTCGTTCGTTTGGTTGAGCGAACCAAAAACACCTGACTGCAGAGGCAAAAAAGAGATTACAAGCCAAGGCGCTGGAAATGATATTACTGATACTTTTGTCATAACAAACCTGAGATTCATCTCTACTATATTATGACAATAGGTAGGTAGGTACTGAATCAGTTTCAGTAAAGGACAGCTCAGCCGTCCCTTTTCCTCTCTTAATGCACCTTTGGTGTTAATTAGCCTCTTATAAACACTTGCTTGGAAACACACCGGAGATTTGGTGTTGCAATAATGCTCCACGAGTGATGAAAGTTTGATAGCTTGTGGATTACTCTTACAGTATTACTGTAAGATATTATCATAACTGTTTGTAGTATTTAAGACCATAAATTTAGACAAAACAATACATTTTAGAATATATTTTTTTGTATTTTGTATGCAATAACTGAATTTGTTTCTTTCCTTACATAATAGTTTTAATCGTTCGGTAATAAGGACTGGGTATCTACGTTCATTCTGAACTAGACTAACTTTTCGAACGTCTTTTTGCAGCATCTGTCGAATTGGATCGCAAAGTTTTTCTTTATCTTAAAAAGTCCAACTTAGTAACGATTCAAGCTTATCCACCCGCTCTGGCCCGAGAATCAGCTAAGGATCTCTGCGAATGTTTTATAATTTTATCTTGCTGTAATCTATAATATAAAAATGAATCGCAAAATGTGTTGGTAAGCGCATAACTCTACAAAGCCTGGACCAATTTGGCCAATTCTTTTTTTTTAATGTTCGTGGAAGTTCAAGGATGGTTTTTACGGCGAGAAAAATTCGAATAACTGCCTGACAACCCCTTAAAACAGCCTTTTTCTTTTTCCCATACAAACGTTTTCTAACTAAAATGTAGAGTCAATTTGAGCTTTATTTTGTTAATTAAAAACTTGAATTTTTTTGCCAAGATTTTTTAGGGTAGGGGTAGTGTAGGGTAGAGGTAGTGTAGGGTAGGGGTAGTGTAGGGTAGGGGTAGTGTAGGGTAGGGGTAGTGTAGGGTAGGGGTAGTGTAGGGTAGGGGTAGTGTAGGGTAGGGGTAGTGTAGGGTAGGGGTAGTGTAGGGTAGGGGTAGTGTAGGGTAGGGGTAGTGTAGGGTAGGGGTAGAGTAGGGTAGGGGTAGTGTAGGGTAGGGGTAGTGTAGGGTAGGGTAAGTGTAGGGGTAGGAGTACCGCATAAACGAAGTCTCTACGGCCCAGTTTATTTTATACAAATGTTTAGGTCTTTTATGCATCGATTGAGGCAGTACGAAGTCTGCCGGGTCAGCTAGTCTAATATAAATCATAAGTAACGTTGAAGGACTGTTAATATTTTAAGCAAAACCAAAGTATAATGTGAACAACTTGGCTAAGAAATAAATTACTTATAGGTATGTTATTTTAGAAAGCTGAATTTCGCACCAGGCAATTTTGTGACTTTAAAAACATCAATAATTCACGTGCATTACGGTGTCCATACACAAATCACACCAAGAGTCATAACACCCAACTACCTATCCGTTGTCCATACAAAAACGTGTTTCAAGTCAGCATCGAACCCAGAAGCCAAGGTTTCAGAAACAAGTACTATCACTACAGCGCCACTGGCATAATCAATGTCACTATTACGATGATTGAAAATATTAATATGTTTAATAAATTACAGTATAACAATACCTACCTATAACAAGTACAAACAAATATATTAACCGTCATGCTTCAACTCACTGAATTCCAAAACAATAATTTTGTGTGTAAACAAAGTTGTTCTCTTAAATAAGTTTCAAAGTCGTAACAATGAAAACTGGAAAAAGCATTTGATTGTGCCAACTCTAATTTTAAAAATACTGTAAGAAAAAAATCAGTTTCATCTTACAAAGAAAATTATCTTGAACGAAGACTAGGGCATGTCGGAGCAGACGGAATTCCGGCGTTGGCGCTCGTCGGACGTGATTCCTCTCCAGACATGATTGCGTCTTTCTTTATTGTGTGACATGAATGAGGCCCGTGATGCTGGCCAAGAAGTCAATTGCTCGAGTTCGTGACTCATAGTAAGAAACGCGCCGCTGTCAATCTACGATCTTACTATATGTATTGATAAAGTCAAGTCGACAAATGGTGAACTTTTTATCGGTATCATTTACTTTTAACGCCTTTTTTAATTTAAGAAACAAACTAGTTACGATCGCTTTCAATACCATTACAATTAAATAGATGAACTAGGTTAAAATATCATATTTCTTAATTAATTTTGAAATGTTATTCAAAATGACGCAGTAATAGTAGGTTTATTTATTATTTGTCACTTTGAAATTCTTGGCGTATGCCCGTCAATATTATTAACGAGTGCCACGGGATAAAGGGCTTATATTGGTTGGTTTTAACAATTCGAATCAATAAGCCGATACTACCAATAAGCCTATGGTTTTCACCAATATAGTCAACGGTTTTCTTTTCGATTAATACTTCATCTAATATGTGTCAATTCTTTTCATTTTGTTTGAATCAAAACATACATTTGCTAAATGAAATATGGTGCTAGGTACCTTTTCTACAGTTTGAATTTAAGATATATTATATTTATTAAATAAGCTTCTAGTTCTCCAATTTTATGGCACTAAAATTAAAGAATTGTGATAGTAACCAACCGTCCAAAGTCTCGAAGATAAGTCTAAAATTAAATCTACAAGGATATTATCATAGACATAAAGCCCATCAAGACTTAGAACAATAATAATTATCAGAATCTGTTATTTCCATAGTTGCCTGTGTATCGAATTCAGAACACCATGTGTCTGTAGCAACTAGCTAATAGTTGTTTGTGATCACATCACAAATTCACACACATTCACTGTTTCAACAGAGCAATAAAGATGTTATGAATATCACCTCAAAAGCCCGTTTACATTTAATATCTTACCTCCTCTTCCAGACTTTGGCTAGTCAGAGTCGTTGAGAGATATTGCTGTAATTACCACTATTGGCATCAACACCTTTGGGACACCTTCAGCTGATAGATAGGTGCTGCTCAATCCATCAGGTGTATGTCTCGTAATCTCCTCTTACGACACCTATAGCAACACATTGGGTGGTCTATTCTAAGCCGGAAACCAACGGCTGTTATGAATATATTGTTTTTAATTTATTAACATTACCCTTTCTTAGTAGGTAACATTTTTGGAAGCAAAGGCGAGGTGTCATGGTAGGAACAGAAGAAATACTGTATACTAAAACTTTCCCGGTTATTGTATGAGTTCGTGGAGAAATAAAAAAACTGTTTATTTTTTTATTTTCTTCTTTTTCTCAAGAAAGTTTCCAGTTAATAGAGTCCACATTAAAGTTTGACTTACTGACTAGCTCTTTTGAGAAATGAAAAGCTATGTTTCATTTCCTTTGAAGTGTTCCTGTTTCCTTTGATTTGTATGGAATTCTAAGTTGAAAACTGTTTTAGTTAAAATGAATATCAATTATAATTCATTCCGTACTCAAATTACACATAAGGTTTGGCCTTCAAGCTAAAGAACTACATGATTCGTGAACTTCGCATAAAGTCCTATGCATTATAAAATTAGGTATACCAGATATTTTTTTACATACAACCTCAATTGACCTGAGTATGAAATAATAGTAACGTCTGTAAATGACAATGGATTAAGGTTAATTTCACATAATTTTCTTATGACAATTGGCAATTTTTTTGATGATGTATATACATATACTTCTACCCTAAATATCTTCGCGAACGCTTTGAGTATTTAATACCTAGAGACAAAACCTGTCGTACTGCCTCTTCTTTCCTTTTAAAAAAACCCTTCTTATGTCTCTAAAAAATATGACCATACTTACACCGTCCGTACAGTGCGTTTATGGAATTCCCTTACACATCCGCGCTTACCAGTGTCTTGATGCTTTCAAAAAAAGAAAAAAGGAGTACTTTTTCTCTCAGTAATTTATTATGTAACTAGCTGACCCGACAGACGTTGTACTGTCTTAGCTAAAACTCTAAATTAAATTGAACTTTTAATATAAGGCGTGATAGCACTGAACTAACCGTGATGTGCACGGTGCACTAAGAGAAGCACGCATTCTGTCAATGTTATGTCAAACGCCATAAGATTACAATAAAAAGAAAAAATTACTCTATTCATGATCGATGATATGCCAATGATTTTTAATAACTAATTTTAAGTAGGGTGATACAAAGTTTTTCATAACTAATGTTAAAGTTATTAAAGTTCATCGGGTCATCTAGATGACCCGATGAACTTCGTATGACCTACCTACTATTAGTTATGAAAAAAATAAAATCATATATCATTGCGATACACTTCAAATATTGTTGTATTTTAATCTTCAAAAAAGAAAAGAGGGAGGGTGATCCAGAAACGTAATGTCATCGGTCATCACTGCGACAGCACATGGCGCATTGATGCCAGGAGTTTCCGGCTTGGGCGGTGGAGCGAGAGTGATGGGATCCGTCCTCTTGCTACCGACCATTGCCCATTAAGTAGAAGTCTGCGGAGTGTTTTCGGGAGAAAGATCTCTCCTACCCATTTCACCGAAGGCGCACAGACAGCAGGCTGTCCCCCGAGTTTCAGCTTCGAAGAGTAGGGAACGTAGTCATCATTTCTTTTAGAGGCCGACCCATGATTCTTAGCGTTGTAGTTGTGCTCCGTTCGCCCCTAAAAGGTGCATCGAATGGACCCAGGCGAGTCCATGACTGCTAGGTCATATGAATCGGCACGGTACCGGATGTATATGAATTAGTTATTCCTGGTGCTCAATTTACTGGCATTTAGAGGAACATCCTGTGTTTAAGTAGGTAAACCATCTTCTAGTGATATAATAAGCATATCATCGCTATAAACAGGGGAGTTCTACATACTCCGTGGCCACTGTGGCCGAGGATGCCTAATGCATTTTCAACCGGGAAAAAAATGGACATTGAACGACAGCGACGAATTTCTAGTAGCAAAATTGTTTTACGTTTTGACGAATTCAAAGCCATAACTGCAGCAGTTTTTATTTTGTTTAAAATGTGGTCACAGTTCACGTCGAACAAAAAAAAAGTGAATAAACCAAAAACAATTCACACACAAATAAGAATTATAACTTCGTAATTTCATTAACGGTTTCGATTATGGATAGAATAAGTTTTCTAGATTTCAATATCACCGCGAAAGAGTTTAAGCAATTGGAAATGACCGAAAGAAGCGAGAAGCAAAACATGAATGGTGTAGTCGTAAGTATATCGTTACTCTTTTCAAAATGTCTGAACCCATCTATAAATATTTGATAATGGTGACAAATCTACTTTCGTCTGAAAATGTACTTCTTCTGATATTAAAAATTAAAATCATTTATTTGTACATTGATTTTAAACTTGTCTTACATTTGGTGTGGTGATTTTTTTGTGGTTTGCGTGAAAGAGTTCCTAACAAACATACATCTATATTCTTACAAATTTTCGCTTTTATAAAATTAAATAGTTTTTAACTATTAATGAACACTGACCCGTTTTTTTTTTCGGACATAGGTACATATGTTGTTAGTCCTGAGATTTTTGATACTTCACCGGGCATAAAACACTGACCCGATTTGTTTTTAAATACATACCAATTCCTTGCTAGCCATAGATTAAAGCTCAAATTTTCACGATATATTCTTAAGTTACCCAAAATGAGCACTATGCTTAAGTTAATTTTTATTTGACATTGAAGATCGAAGTTTGTATCAAATAATGTAAGTGATCGATGATGATTCATGGAAGAAATTGAGGTATCAAGGCTAGCTATTTCAAAAATACAATAATGAAAAGTTCTTCAAATACATATTTTATACGTTCAATATATATTATAGAAGTACCTACACTCGCACACAAATATGCTATCGCAATATTATTACGTAGTGTAAAGATGTTCCCCAATATTATCGGGTTGCCGGTTATTTTTATTGTATTAGTATAACATGATATTGTTTTGGCTCTCCGGGCTATATTGAACGTATCCTTTATCGAATTCAAGAAAATTTGCGTGAGCTTTTTATTTTCTAACATATTTTAAGTTATATAGTAGGTACGCGTCTCTAATCTTATAGTATCTATCTATGTAAATTTGAATTAAGACTCAGTCTTAAACAAAACACTTATTTACACTTACATATTTTGTTTTTTTAATTTTTGAGCAGAATAATGATACTTAACCACTAAGTACCAGAGGGCTCCAAATAAAAGGACCGCTATTGCCTTAATTAATCCATACAATCATCATAAAGAGCTTTGTGGCTTGATTTTTAAACGGAAAATGCAATAGAAGATGCAGGCGCCTCGATTACTATAAGAACCGATGTCGCCATAACGCACACAATCAAATAATTACCTACAAATAAATATTGAATGTGATTGCTGATAGCATTTCAATAAAAAAATGCACAACTTCTAATTTATGTATAACGGCCCGCCCCGGCTTCGGACGGGTGCATATTTTTAGTAAAAAGCCTATGTTACTCAGGGATAATGTAGCATTCTAATGGTGAAAGAATTATCGAAATCCGTTCAGTAGTTTTTGAGTTTATTCGAAAATACAAACTTTTCCTATTTATAATATTATGAATAAATAACCTTTTTAGCTAAGTGACAGTGTCTAATTTAATATAATTTTGAATCTTCTTCATCGAAACTAACGAGCTTGTACTGTTGTTGATATTAGTTAAATTGCTTAGAACTCCGTGTAATAGCGTCACACACAACGCCTACTTAGCACTTGTACTATATTTTTTGTTCTTTAGTAGGTACCTACATTTGGCAAAACCCAGAAACGGACTGTGTCATACATACCAAATGAATATTTAACTTTATAATCTTAAATCTTATGCGGTAAGCCGCGATACGTTGATAACTAACAATATTTACAAATAGAAATGAAATTATTAATAAATATACATTATATACATTAATAAATTGTTAAAGTACGTATTGAGAAACAAAACTGTACCAATATTTTTATGTGAATAAATAACATATTTGTAGTATACTAAAATAACAAGCTAATTTCAAGGGGAATATTAGGTACTACTTTATTCAGAATGATTCATTAACCGAATGATAAAAAAGATGCTATAAGCCTTCTGGGCTTTTAGTATTGTAGCAGGATTAGTGGAGCAGAATTTAAGTGGGTGAACAAGGTTTAGCACATAATAGAAACGGTCTCCTCTGTGGTCTCGCCTAGGTGATTTGTTTTCCAGGTGATCAGAGGACACCAATTTAGTCTCCTTGAATCACCTGGGTGATGCTAGCTGGGTGATTTGATTCGTAGTTGATTTGCAGACACCGGTTCCTTCCACCTTAAACACCAAGGTGATATCACCTGGGTGTTCAAATTGGAATATTAAAAAAGTATAATTCCCGCGCAATATTAACATGGAAAGCATTCTTTCCGCGTATATTCTTTCCGCGTCCCTCTCTTCACTAACATCGCTGTCAATGTAAACATCTATTACAACGCATCGCATGTTTTACCGCCGTTTTTGAGAAAGTAATATCAAGTAATCGCAATATTCAGACAACAATACACATATGTAGTTATGTACTACGTCTGTGTATTGTGGATGATTGTGCAACGAGACGGATCCTGTTAACAGCGTGAACTGGCGCCAGGAAAGCAGCAGAGGAATGAAAAGGGTAGGTACTCATTGCTGAATGAATATTGGTTTTTCAAGGTACGTGAGCTTCTTTTCTATTGGGCTGCCATTTATATGCATTGTGATATTGAAACCAGCGCCTCATTCGCATCGCGGTGGCGGTATCATCATTATAATTTTATTTTAATAGATATTTATTATTAATTTAAAGCCTCTCGATTTATAATCCTAGCTGCCGAATTGTGGTATTAAAAAACATTTATTTATTATTTATACACACCCTTCACTAACACTCTCTCACACATACTAAAACCCACCCACGCACCCTACCAAATACTTACTCACACACCTACTCATACATATAATGTAAATCATGCGAGACATTCATTCATAAATTGACTTTTATTTTGTATATAATGTCCATAAAATCGTAAAACTGGAAGGTGCTTGAAGGCTTATAGCACAAGTTTTCCTATTTTAAGCATAAACCGCATAATATATAGTACCCACAATACCAAAATGAATGTACCCCAAAATTATGTATATTGCAATCTTGTTTTAATTTATGTGTATCTTTGATGAATAAAGTATTATTATTATTATTTAGTAGTTAGGTTACAAATACGGAGTTTTGCAATTTAAATTTAGCTCTAATTCTAAAACCAGGTAACTAAGAACTAAATTAAATTAAAACTATCAATTTTGAGCTTTAAATTACCAATACTACGGCCGTACCGTATTTTTACGATGGTAACTACAAAATGTCACGACAACAAAATAAGTCGACAGACAAGTAAAGCCAGGATTTGCAGTCAATCAACAGCCTCGGGGCTTACAAAAGCGTACTAGGTACCTACGTACTTTAGCTTCGGATCAGAAAAGGTTTTTCTCATGACATATTAGTTTTACACGTATCTACTACTATCGTCTTAAACGTGAGATATTTTTAATAACTTAGCGTTGTTTATCTAGGTGTAATTTGTAGTATAGTTCATCCATTAAATTGATATAAGATACTTGAGAAATATTTACCTACTTGCAATATTATAATTAAATGAAAACTATGAACCGTTATTACTTAACTTTTTTAATTAATCATGCTTTCGCCTCGAAACAATACTAGGTAAATTAGAAAAAAAATACGACTAATTAAGACCTCATATAGAAAACCTAATTATTCATAACGAAATTAATATTTCTATGTAAATCTACTTTATAAATTAGAATGAATTATGTTATTCAGATAAAACAAGCTATAATAATATACTTTGTATTCTAACGGTACTAGATCCCAAGCCATAGTCAATTATTTATGTTAATGGAAATTATAACTATGCATAATTGAATAACGCTAACTCAGGCACTTTAATCGTATGATCTTATCATAACGTTATCTATTAGTATTCGATATCATATGAATATAGCGAATATATTTAGAATATATTATTACATCCCACAAGTGAATGTTAGTGAGCACGCGTTTTACATAATAATATAAAGATACGTATATAGGCAGTCTCGTAAGATTAAATTACCAGATGGACATAACGATTTCACACATAAATTACGCTAGATTTATACAGGCGCCTATTATGGTATGATATTAACACTATAATGTCTATAGAACTATATGCTCCTTCCTATCAGCGCGGAACTAACATTCATGGTACCTACATAAAACTAGGATATAAAACACGAATAGTTACTAAATTTTTTGCACCCTTAAATTAATAACGAATATATAATGAATTAAAACTTAACTTTATCAAGTAGCCCGTCTCTGGTTGCTCCTGGCGCAAATGTGCCAAGAGCAATCAACTTTTGTAACAAAAATGACCCGGAGCAGAATTCAGCACTCACGTAGTTTGCTCTGCGTTTTAACTCGTGGAAAAAGTAATTTGTATCGGTACCCCAACTGGCCATAGTCACCACCGTGATGGGCGCAAAGAGGTATCAATGCTCTGAGGGAGCATAAGTACAATAGTCTCTTCCGCACAGTACGGAGAACTGGTGGCAAATTAAGCACAGCCAAATTAAGAATTTATCATTCTCCCTAAAGTGAAAGGTAATATGAAGTGAAGGCACAGACACCGACTTCAACTTCAACAATCAATTGAAAATAATAAAAAGATATAACAAAACAACAAACTTAATAAAATGTGGAAGAATTTAAGAATTTTGTATTTCAATGTGCTTGGGGCACCTAGGCATCACTCCCCTAAAACGAAGAGTTCCTTTAGGCTTCCCAATGAATACATTATTAATGTATAATTTTTTACGCAATTTTAAACTGAAATTAAGATACAAGTTCAATTTATTATGTTTTCCTAAAAGGGAATACAACCAAAAAGAATTAGCTAAGTCGATTACTTTATACGTCGTTCGTAATTACCTAGACCATAGGCGTCAGGTCATCGCACTTCTTTTAACAATAACAGCCATTGGTTTCGACTGTACCACTACAGCACTGTTATTTTCCTACATTCCACAAATATACGTCCTATGTGCAGGACTACTATTCGAGGAATGTTAACCACGCACCAATATGCCCGCCGTTTTATTTGAACCTATTATTATTTAACAGCGATAGCCATATCTAACACAGCTCAAAACGAATGAATAATAACTCCTATTATGCTTAAATTACAACAAGAATGTTTGGAACGTTAGAACCAAAAACCGTTATTTCGTATACTTATTTTTTATAAATAAGACAAGTTTCTGCGCTTGGTTACCCACGTAACTACCGTTATTTCATTATTACCATCCTTATATTATTGCTGACCTAGACAAAACATCATTACTGTT
The DNA here is from genome assembly GCA_947037095.2 of Nycteola revayana. Lineage (NCBI taxonomy): Eukaryota > Metazoa > Arthropoda > Insecta > Lepidoptera > Nolidae > Nycteola > Nycteola revayana. The sequence goes on along the minus strand of OX344842.1, from coordinate 25,750,911 downwards.
GAGTAACCGCTTCCCTAATGTAAATCATTTTGCGGTCGAATCGTTTTTGGACACCATAGGTCTTTCATTAATAGATTTCAATTTTCGAAATAAGTTCAGTTGTTCCGGATCCTATTCAATATTGCAAACGCCCAAGATAATGTCTGTTCGTGTATTTCGTGATGGGAAAAAAGTCAGGAGATGTTTTTGAGACTGTTATTTCGGTAGAATGTCTGAATATTGTCTTTGATATTTTTATTAAAATTATACAAATTATGAAGAATAAAAAATATCGAAAGTAAATTAGGTATTGGATGTTATACAACTGATTGGGAACTTTGTTACCGTTAATTTTTAAGTACCTACCACGATGCATATTTCTAATTATTTTATTAGTTAATTTTAAATATAATAGAAACTATATTTCTCAAAAAAAAAACGATCCAATCTTATGTGACATATCACCCACTAGCTTTCATCCTACTTCACTTTGTTCTTTTTTGCCTGTCACATAATTTTCTGCGACATTATTGTCAAAGTCAATAATTTCTTCAATCAAGACACAATAAAAAAAAACACTCCGAGAAGAACGGGGAAAAAACTCAGCGGAATCCTTTTTTAAATAATCAATTAATCATTATTTATACAATATTGTTAAGCAGTAGTGTCAGTCCAGAGCAAGTTACTGTAAGCCATTCTGTAAATTACCTAGTCTGATGTTTTATAATATGCCTTTTTACATAATTTAGCTTTGACAACGGCTTTTAAGGCCTTGGAAAGCACATTAAGCCGTTGATCCCGATTATTATAACATTATCTATATTAGTCGTATATCAAGGAACGGGCAGCAGCGTTTCCTTGTGTGGTACAACATAATACTGCGGTTACTAAACCGCCTGCCAAGCGTGGTGACTATGGCACATATCCTCCCTCGGGAGGAGCTGGGCTGATGATGATGAATGGCTGTAAATAAATTAACAGATAGTTCTCTAATATTATTTGGGAGTTTGTTATAAAATCAAATACATTCCCCCGTGCTGCTTATTCTAACATAACAAGATGTGTTTTAAACATAATTGATTAATGTTCATAAAAAAAACACCTGAAATGAATGTACATAGTTCAGTCTAGCTATCCTTAATCTTAAAAGTTAGTTTAAAATTCTGTAGGTGCCGTAATAAAACAGCCTCGTATTTATTCGTCATCGTGTCTTTGAATAAGTCTGCCAAAATTATGTAAATATACTTAAGTATGTACTTCTTTCAGTTTAGTTGAAGTTAATTTTGTTTTCTGTACATATTCATACGAATGCGACTAAGTATTAGTTTTAAAATCTTGTAAAAGTGTACGTGTTTAACTTTTTAGAAAAGAGTTTAAAGCACACATGCTTTGCTATTGAGGAGGATTAGTTGTAAGTCGGTACGTAGAAAAGTAATGTAACACAGGATCACATAGGGTTCTTTTTCAAGAGTAAAATTAGAACTTTACTAATGCTAACAAAAAAAATACTTTGTTACTAATTCAAAGGATAAAATACGGTAAAATCCTAACCATTTCAGTGAATACGCTATCAGGGTTCAAAGTATCAAAGGGAAAGCCTTTTATCTGGCGACATCGTCACAAAATCAGTACTGCCAATGTTTGCTTACTTGGTTCCTAATTTCGAATGGTATCAAAATTTCTTTCTAAAATTTTTACCCACCCTTCGTGGATTATGTAAACATTTTAGATTCAAATCTTGAGTGTAATTTGAATATTTCATAAATGCTTCTGATTTTGGTATTAGCAAGTGTATTCCCTAATCACATCATCATCAGCTTGTATAACGTCCACTGCTGGACGACCTCGTGGGAGAGTTTTGGCAGGCAGGTTTCTTTCCGGAGCGGGAATCGAATACTCGATCCTCGATAGTTAAGGCGAGTCTTATACCGCTCCGTCACGTATATATGAGTATGAGTATTATGCTAATCTGCTTAATACTATTACGTTTTTAAAGGTATTAAGTTTGAGCGTTTGTAAAATCAAAGATAAGACTAAATAAAGTAAAACAATAGTGTATGTCTGCCTCAACAATCAACCAGTGATTTTCAGTAAGGAATGCTAAAAAGTAAATTTGGTACAAATATGCGAACTTTATATTAATATTTCACGGTTAGACTTCAAACATTATTAATACGAAATTTAATTGCGTGATAACTAAGTCGAATAGTTATAATATGAAAGCCATAAAATTCATTATATCTCCTCGAGCAAGGATCCCGGCCCGAACGCGGTTAGAGGCAGGAAATCCGAGGGTTTTATACATTAAATTCGCTGAATAAATTGGAAGTCGATAGAACCATTTCTATCTTGAAGCCACATTGGACCTTCTGGGTATTTTAAAATATCTTCCGATATATTCTGTATTTAGATGAGATAATAATATGTAAATGCAAAGTTTTGATTGTAAAATGTAATACATTTGTAGTGGAAAAGAATAAAGTCGCTGTGCATTCGTTGAGGATTTAATGGAAGTTAATATTTTAATTAAATTTGTTTAATTCTATGTGTCAATGTCAAGAGATAAATAAAAAAGATAGATATACATCAACATCCAAATAAAACTAATAAGTATTACAACCTACCATGTTTGCTCTGTTGGCAATTAGTATTATAGTTAATAATTCGAGGGAAACGGCACTGATAACCGAAATACAGGCACTGCCTAGTTCGGTTACGGTAGCTATATCAATTTTGTTTGAAATTAATATTGCCAAAATATATGTAACATAGTACTAAGTTTTTTGGGAAATAAAATTATTATTATTATACTATTATATAGCTATTAAAATATATGCCATTACATAGAAGATACTGCCATGTAATAGTGATTACATTAGTAAAGAAATTTATGTAAAAAAATACATAGGTACTTGTTATTTTTACATTTTAAAATAAAATTATAATAATTGCATGTTTCTTTTCAATGATGTCTTTCTCTAAACGCGATTTGGTGGCACCTCCCAGATGCATACTTAGAGGAAACTCAGATCGTAATGTTTCTTGTAATTTTATAAGAAGTAAAAAAAAAATACAAAAAATTTAAGTCCGTGGAGGTATAAATTACGTATTAAATGTCGAAAGTGGGTTTGAGCCAATGTTTTATTTTTTTCAGAGTGGGGACTCTAAAAAATAAATGTTTGGGTATATTCTTAGATTTCGTTCCGAATTTGGTTGGTTGAGGAACTACCCCCCGTGCCCCACAAAGCGCGTTAAGCCATTGGTCCGATTGTGATGGGTATACCAGGGTACGGGCAGCAGTGTTTTCTTGTGTGTTACACAACATAATAATGCGGTCACCAAATTTTTTGTTTTGTCCGGGGGAAATGCATTTACTTATCCCCTCCGCTGCGGTCACCAACCTGCCTCCCAAGTATGGTGACTATGGCAAAAACCCTGGGGGCGGCCCATATCCAGCTCGTTTGGTTCAGGACGGGCTGATAATGGTAAAATTACATCTATTATTTCTAATAAATGCCTTCACTTACATGATTACTTTGACTATAAGTTAGGGGATGGTATATAGACAAAGTATAGCATACTCATCAAATTATTGTGAAGTTGTTGGTATATATATATATTATAGTAAAGCTGTAAATCCGTTTGCAGAAGGATCCCCGACAATGTTTGTCGGTGAAATATTCTTACCGTTTCCGTGACATCTTTATACAAGGCTCAAAAGTTCTTTTGCATTTGGCCGCAAGCACTCATGCATATGATTAAAAAGGCTTTACTTGACTATCCTAGCTTGTTTTATTCAAACTCTTGGTAAATCCTTCTTATTCTACTACCAACAATACGTCAAGATCTCGGGCCTATTGTTGGTTGTATCGAGTCGACTATTAGGCGGTTTCAATAATACACCATGACTTTCATATAATATGTTTATTATCCATTTAATGTATACGAAGTACGAAGACTATGCTCTAAGTTCTTGTTTGTAGTAGATAACATTATGGGGACACGAAAGTGACCGAGACCACATTTCCAATTTATCATACGAAGACTCCACGTATAAGCCTTGTAGTAACACTATTATGTGGTTCCTGTAGTGTCATTTACTAGAAACAGGGTTAATATTGAGTCAAGATAATAGGTACTGTTAAGGACCATAGCAACAACGGTATAAATCAGGAGGGGACGCCTCGAAACTTCGAAACATAACAAAATTACTCTAACGGGAGATTGAAGTTTAACAACCTACCCACTAATTCCTGCCAAACATTGGCCATATCTATTAGAAACTAGTGCAGTGAGCATTAATTTGATAATATAATTATTCATAATGATAATATATCATTATGCAATGCACGTGGTAAAATCATCTATTAAATGGTAATTTTCCTAGTACATTATCATAAATTACTAGTTAAGTGCGCAAGTATAAATACTTCCTTCTTTGTCTAGTGGTATAAAATGGACCCCGAGTGGTATTTTTCTGCGGTGTAAGAATAGGTACGAGGCAGCCGTCATTACCGTGGGAAGAGAGCACACGATAAATAGGCAAATAGGCATTGAGCTAGACGGCAGCGGAGATGGCGTTATTGCTTTCTGAACGGCCATTGTCGTCGGTAGAGACTTCGCCTGTTTTGCATTCGTATACTAAAAATGAATGAATTTCATTTTGTAAAAGTAAAAAAATATACCTACATAATATGGTATCACATACATCAGTTTTTCTCAATCAGGAGTTCTTGCGTAGGTACTACTGCAAAAAAAATTAACATGCGAAGGGGTAAGCATTCTACGCATGATGGAGTTCTATTGTGTCTCATTATGTAAAAATTATTTTATAACGTCTTACTTACACTGATCTAATACCACTGAGAGTTATTTTCATTTCAAAAAAGTTTAGTCAAGGGATTATTGCGGTATCCCTTTCTTCAACATGGCATGCCTGCCCTAGGATTTGGCGCACGACTAATCGAAAAACACTGACAATGGGTTAGAACAACACAACGTAAATAATTAAAAAGATCACGTTAAAAGTGACTTTAAAAACGATTCTGCCATAATATCGAATAAAATAGATCATCCGAATTTTGTATATAAATTGCTTAAAACTAGGTTCATCATCATCAACCCATATAACGTCCTGAACATGGGCCTGCACCTGAGGGAAGGTATTTGCCATAGTTTCCACGCTTGGCAGGCGGGTTGGTGACCGCAGTATTATGTTGTACCACTCACGCCCGTTCATTGATATACGATATCATAGATGATGTTATAATGATCGAAACCAATGGCTTAACGTGCTTTCCGAGGCACGGAGGGTAATCCCTCAACCAACCAAACCCGGAAAGAAATCTTAGAATTTACACAAATATTTCCTATGCGGCGTGGGGATCGAATACTTACGACCTCTAAGATTTAAAGCAAGCCAAATACCGCTACGCTTCGGAGGTTGTCGGAAAAACTAGGATAAAGTGACCGGAATTCCTCTGTAAGTCCGACTACACACAGCCTTGTCCTACCTTAGAGCATGAATTATACAAAACGACGTAAGGCGCATACGTGGCTCTGACGCCTGACAAACGTAGCAGAGACGCGACAGTATAAGGCATGGACGCCTTGTGTGTAATTCACAACTCAACTCAATAAGGCCACAGCACACATATCAACTTGGAAAGGGATCGTCACCGTATCGCCTTTCGCCTCGCCGTCAACCAGGCGTCAACCTAAAGTATACACGTAACCAAAGCGTATCAGCAGCTTCTGTACGGCAACTCGACTACGGCTAGGCGACACCGCGCTTACGGATCGCCGACAGACACGAATGGAAGTTACCTTGCGAATGGCAATGTCGCGGGACAGGGGACAGGGGCAAGGGTGGACGAAGAGACGTGAGCTCGGGTACAGAGAGACGTAAGCGCGGGGACGACGAGCCGTAAGCGCGGAAACTGCAAGTTGACCACGCACCGCGTCGCGGTTCGGAGCCTGTTTCGAGGCGAGGCGATACCGATTAGTGTGCGTGGCAGTGTGGAGTTTCATACAAACAATACTGAACGGCTCGAGGCGATACGGTGACGATCCCTTTCCGAGTTGATATGTAATTAGTCTAGTGACTAATTTTACAGAACCGTGTATGACGGAAACACTGTATATTTTCATCATACACTAATCTACGAATATTTGAATTAAAATGCATATATTCAGCAGTCGACAATAAGATTTTATTTAATATTCTTCGAAAAGTAATTTTTACAATAATAAAGGGATCAGACAAATGTAATACGTACTTACTTACTTGAAAAATAATAAAAATAACAAAGTTCATTTTTATTTTGTCATAAGTAGTCACTTATAGCCAACTTACGAATATAATTAGGAAAACATTCGCAGGAATACCAATTTAGCAAAAAACTTGAACAACACGAAGGAGGTAGCTACTCATAAATATTTATCATTTTTCGTTGTATAATATTTAAGTATTGTTAAGTATAGTTTGACGAAAATCTAAGAACTCTTTCCGTGTCTGGTTGGCTGAGGACCACCCTCCATGCCTCAAAAAGCACTTTAAGCCGTTGGTAATCACTGTACACCTAGAGACGAGCTGCAGCGTTTCCCTATGTAGGTATTACGATATAATTCGGTCGCCAACCCGTGTGCCCAGCGGTGTGTGGCAAAATTCAGGCCCATGTTCATCAGTAGCCATTATAGGGGCTGATGATGATGATCTACTTTTACTGTTATTATTTCGCTAAAAAGCTATCTCAAAGTTTCTACGGGAACAGACAGAGGCGCGTGAACTGGGTTAAGCCAGTATATTTAAATTAGTGTCGTACAAGGATCAACTTCAATGTGACATGAGTTCTGAGAAGGGTGCTGTGCGGATATTGGAAAGATCCGTGTTCCGTATAAGGTGTCAAATCTACTCTTACCTTAAAAAAGCCAATTTCAGTATCTTATCAAATATATTTTTATGTTATATTTACAGTAGTATAGTACACGTTTGTGTTTCTTGTTGTAAAACAATAAATTAGTATTTGTAATAGGATAACTTCTCATCCTATTACAAAAGTGGATCGTATACACTCTTTTCAATACTAAAATAGCTACCCGGCTATAACCACGTAGCTGCTGTTTCCGTAGGAACTTCATTATTAAATATAGCCTATGCTAGTAGCAATGTAGTATTCGAAGGGTGAAAGAATGATTGAAAACTGTCTAGTAGTTTTTGATTTATTCATAACAAACATACGCACAAAAAATGATAATCTTTCCTCTTTATAATATAAGTATATATATAGGTATATCTATAATAATAATAATACATTATTATTAAGTTATTATTATTATGTTGGTACAATTTACTGCCACGGGCCCATGGGGTCTCTTCAATGTTGGCACACGCCAACATTGAAGAGTCCTTTGGTACCTTTTAATATCAAAGTGAGATGGCTGCATCTATGAAGGTCTATCCATTGATATAACATTGAGATATATCAATGGACAGTCCTCCACAGAAAGGAAGAAACTTGGTTTGGGCTATACGGGGTAATGGGATATTAAATGTACTTATATTAAGATTATAATTAAATGTACTGGAATACTTGGCTATGGAGTGAGATCGGACATCTGCCTCGAAATCTCTCACATATTTTATATTGGTAGACGGTGACGCGCTGTCTGACGCTAACCTACGAGTTAGCTTCGGTGGGCCCCCTATCAAAAGCCACAACATGGTGGCCAGGGGGCAACACTATGTAAACAGCTAAGATTGTCGAGAGGCGAGAATGCGGGGCGCAAGATCCTTGTACATTCAAGTTCCCCCGGCGTTATAACATTTTACACTTCCAACTAGAGCATAGGTTCCGCTCTTGCAACTCCACTCTGGCCGGCCAGTTAAGGCAAGCTCAGTGGCAGGGGACGTGTCACTGTGTGTATAGTGTGCATGACTGTATGTGTCCCCGGGAGATAGGGTCCGTGGTGTCGCCACTCACCAACAGCACCCCTAGCCCCGCCGATACCATGACCGCTACCGTAGCCAGGCCTAGCGGGGCCGCCGAGGACTCGGGGCCGTGTGTTTTTTAGAATTTTCATGAAGGGGATTTTGCCAATACTCGCCACGCTTGGCAGGCGGGTTGGCGAGCGCAGAATTCGTTTTTTTTTAGTCTAAGAAGATGCTGCTGCCCATCTTCTGAATTTCCCTTGGCCGGGTCGTACGGCGCCCACGGGAGGAGATGTGGGGCAACATTCTTACCCCGGTGCCCGCAGCAGATAACGTTCTCACAGGCACGGAAACTTCGCGGATAAAAACGCGTGGAAATACATATTATGAATTTACTATGAAATAAAATATTCAATTGTTTTGTACAAAAATAAAATAAAATTTAAAATATGTGTTTCTCTTTAATAAAATCGCCCCTAATACCTACTAAGTGTGAATCCGCATCTCCTGGGCTACTGGACCTCTTGGACTATGGGCATGGAATAATATTACGAAGTGAGAAGCCTCATCTGACGTTTGTATTTAAATGTCAATTTATTTTTACACAAAGTATTTACCGCAGTGTTACTTCTACCTTGTTAAAATAATGATTGGATGTCAGTTCTGGATTGGGCAAGAATTGATTGGAATGACAAATATATACCACGGATATACCTACATATATTTATTAATGAAGCAGGAGAGCTCGATAGTACAATTTTTACAATATTACGTTTATCAAAACCTTTTAGTGTTCGTGTTTTACAAAAATGTAGTATGCTGATAAAAAAATCTGGTTTTTATAATGTGCCTCTTTAGCATCTGTGAAGCATCCGGTACAGTGGCGGAAGCCTAACATCCGCACTTACTTTTAACGTCCTTCTCATTTTTATTCATCCTCAGAGGGCTCGTTTTATAGTAAAGTTTCGCTATTATGACTCTAGTTTGCTGTTATTGTACGCTTTACTTTCCTAGCCACAGAAAAAAATCTAAGGCCACGAATCACAAGCGCAATAATTTAAAGTTGATTGTAGGTAAACCGATTTTTTCATTGTTAAATTACTCTGTCTCATTTAGAGCACTTTATCAATATGTGTGTATATAGGGTAAGTCCAAGATAGGTGGCCTACTTTTCGAAGTAGCTCGGTAACTTAGTAATTAAATATCTTTGAGCATTAATCCACTAATGTCTGAGAACATTGATCTTTTATTTATACCCTAATTACGATAATACGGTTATAATTATATAGGTTTGATATAGAGGATTAGAGAAAAAAAAAATGCTACCCCTTGTAAACATGATAGACGCCTCGTGTACGGGATAGAAGACTCACTGTAAAAATCCCACGAAAGATTATTTAATTACAAAAAAAGATATTTCAATTCTAAGGAATTATTTGATTTCGAACTTCAGATGGCACATATCGTCCTGGGGCAAGTATCCTGAAATTACCCTTTATATCGTAATTTAAGTAAGAAGAATATAAATACTTTTGTTTCCACAATAAGATGCTGACGGGCATGGAACAATATTGGAATAACGGGGACCTTTCGATATTCTCTTACGGACAGAAATTGAATAAACTCTTTTAATACGTTGAAAGGCATGTGACGGACAAATATTATTTTTAGTATTGACTCAAGAGTCCTCGACCTGGAATCCCTTATTTCTGTGGTGGTAATATTTTACTTCGTTGTTTGGTTGTTTCTACGAGTAAGTAATAAATTTATATCTAGATTTTTTAAGCATTCATTGTTATTTTATTACCAGCCAAGTCAAGATGTTGGTGGTGTTTCATCCGGGTCTTAGAAAGCACGTTAAGAGCATGTCGGTATTACTGTCCAATCGGATTTTGAGAGTAAAGAAATATACTGTGCACTTGTGTTTGCGCGCACACACAAGTGCACGTCCATATAACTTGCGTAGATGGATAATTTCCTCAGAGATTCTTTAGATTTACACTACTTATATATATACGGAATAGCATAATTAGTTCTTTAATAACTTCTGCTTGAATTAGTCACCAATTCCTTGGAAATATGTAAAATTGACATATTATTATTTAGTATAACGATTAACGAATTAGCGATTGAACATAAGTTGGTTTCTGATGAGCTTAAAGGTTTACTTTTAAATCAAGAATTCTCAAGTCGTAAGTACTTATTCAAAAAATATAACTTCTGAGATAAATGCACTATGACAGCTCATTTATACCCCAGTCAGAATGTAACGCGATGATATAACGTATGGCTAAATTATCTGTCCGTGTCATGAATACTGAGTCAACTCATTATTGTAAATACTGCACTCATTATTTAAAGGCGAGGCTTGAAAATATTTTACCCCCGCTTCGAATTAGCATTCACAACGCGACTTTAAAAATTTCGCTTTCTTTCGTTCAGAAATAAAGGCGTTACATTACCCTTTTAATGTTTTCTACGGCTAAGAATACTAAGAAGAACAAATTACACGAACAAAGCTATAAAAAACGAATACTCCATTTTATTATCTGTAGAAACTGATTCATTTATTATAGGTACTCTGTTTTTCGATAAATTTGCATATTAGTCGCGGATTAATTACTGTAAACTGGTTTTAGACAACAAAATTAAGTGAATCACGTTACGGTACATTATAAATACAGCATTATTGACGTACTGCGTTAAGTGAGTAGTAGATTTTCAATTTCAGAAAAGTTGCAAACAATCTATGAATAGATTATAGGCAATTTAATTTTTTGGGCGGGGATGAAACATAAGTATTGGTGTGATGATACTATAGACCATTTCGGACAAGATTGGTCACAACATTCTATCGACATGGATCCTTGGAAGGAATTGTTGTAGACTTTAACCTAGCAGTGGGACAACTTGGGTTGAAAAAAAAAATCTTTTAAACTTACCAAATTACTAGCAAAAATACTTATAAGTGTTTGTGACATATTATTATGCCTCGATTACTATAAGAACCGATGTCGCCAAAACTCAAACAATTAAATAATTATATTATATCTACAAAGAAATCTTGACCGTGATTGATCATAGCATTTCAACAAAAATTACTACCAATGTAAGCCTGCTAAACTCCAAAACAGATTGACAGTGTCTAAATTAATATTAGTTTTAATCGTACACATCGGAACGAAAGTACTCGTACTGTTTTGTAGATATTAGTTAAACTGCGCCGAACTTCGTTTAGTAGTGACACATGAGCACCGCCCATTTAGCACTTTTACTATATTGTTTTGTACAGGACCCTTGAGATTATTTATGGTATTACTTTCGAATATCTATGACGATATAATATGAATATACAACATAAAAAGTATCAATAAAACTCACCATCATGAGAGTCGTAGATGTAGATGACGTTCTTCCATCCGTAGAAAGTGATGGTATCAATGACAGCGCGATGGTAGTCCGGCCGCACGCTCACGGCATAATCAACAAGTCCGGAAGACGGCGGGATAACCTAATATAGATACAAAGTTATTAAATTTATTAAAAAAAGTTCCAAGTTATTTTTGAAATGTTCGTAGGGATACAATGTCATAAGAGTTTAAGGTACAAGTTGGTAGCGGACGACATGAAGCTGCAGCAAACGACGTGTCGCAGCGACACTACTGGTTTCTATGTATTTCTATAAAATTCCCTTCGTAGCGTCGCTAGCTTCATGTCGCTAACTACGAAGGGAATATCAGGGCTCAGATGACAAGCACTCAACGCGCGTTTACAACATTTTATTTAGGCCTTACAAATGCTAACTTTCGATTATATAAGTATCTATATAATTATGTCACCGGAAAATAATAAGAATCGTAAGTTGATCGAACTTTCGTGCCACACATAGGTATTGTTAAATTTAGTTGCCAGTTTCTATTTATATTCTGATTTCCGTTTCTATTTCAGTGAACGCGCATAATTATTATGTTATTTATTTAATTATTATAACACTTGACCGAACCTAACTAAACGAGACTATGCTATTGTTGTAACAAAACGATAAGACTTCAACTTCAATAAGTCCTGTTTAGGTTGTTTTTTTTTACCACCCGAAACCTCGTTACTTAATCATTTAACTAGTAAGTTGATCAACTTACGATTTTTATTATTTTCCGGTGACAATACAATAGATATATAACTCATTCCATCGGCTAAATATATAAAAGATATATTTTTGCAGGAGGAAAATGTGAAGATTTTATGGAGATATTGAACAGTTTATTATTAATTTAGTTAGGACGCAGATAACAATTAAATTTGAAACTTTTCATACCAATAACGTACTACATAGATTACATTTCATATTTCAGTGAGTTCCACTCTTCATGACTTCTATAAAATTCCATTTACAACATTATAAATAAGTTAGTTTATTATACTTTTTCACAAAGATTCTATTCGTTCGGAGGAAATGTCCTGTACAATCGATTGAACAAATTAATCTCTATAGGAAATTCTCGTAAGACAGAGTGTAAAAAAGTAATATATAAATATCTAACCAACTTAAATTACACGGAAACCGAAAAAAAATAGAATTAGTAGAGTAACTTCTTAACGAAACTTTGTGATGTAGACGGTTGGAGGGATGGTAGTAAAACGATGATAATCTCGTCTGTATTGTTTCTTTATTAGTCGTACAACATGAGGTTTTAAACGTATTATTACGTGACGATAAAGCTAATAATTATATCTATCTTACGTGCTAGAATGTGTCTAATTCTTATGACTACGTGATGTGCGTGACCTCTCACCACATCACCCTTCCTAGAGGAAAAAAAAAAATATATGAAAAATATTTTTTTTTTTTTCTTAATTATTATAGTATAACTTAGTCCTATTTTTATGTACTATATCAATCTTATTTTTACATTGTATGACAACATTTGGGGATTCATCTTTAATAACTACAAAAGGTCCATCATAAATACAATCCAATTTACTTCCAGTTTCATTTTTTATTAACACTAAATCTCCCTCTTTGTAGCTTATTGGATTACTGCTTTTGTCATAACACTCTTTCCTTTTAATTTTACTTAACATTACATTTTTTCTTGCATCAGCTTGTGCTCTTTGTAATCGGTACTTAAATTCTAATGGAAAATTATCAAAATTATACAACGGTTCAACATTTTCACCTTGTAAATTACTTGGTAATCTGCATATCTTACCGAAAACTAACTCATACGGTGTATACTTGGTTACGGTATTTACTGATGTATTATATGAAAAACACCAATACGGAATCCAAGAACTCCATGTCGATGTATTGTTATTTGTTTGTATCCTCAAGTATGCACCTAACGTCTTATGAACGTTTTCTAATGACCCTATACTTTCGTGATGATATGCTGTTGATGTTGTTTTACTAATCCCTAAGATACTACAAAGCTCTACCATAACTTTTGAAATAAATTCTGAACCCCTATCCGTAGCTATACTTTTAGGTATCCCATATCTTAAAATAAAATTTTCTGCCAACGCCTTTGCTACCTCATTTGCAGATTTATTTTTTAACGGGTAAGCTTCCACAAACTTTGTAAGCTCACATTGCAAAGTTAATATGTATACGTTTCCACATTCGTCCTTATCAAAAGGTCCTACCACATCTAAATATATTTTCTCAAAAGATGATGATGCTGTGCTTGTTATTGTCATTGGTTCCTTTACATTTCTATGATACTTTTGTTTTTGACATTTCTCACACCTATGGACATATTTAACTACATCTTGTTCCATAGATGGCCAATAGAAATACTTTTTTATATTATTTATCATTCTACGTATTCCCGTATGCCCACTCGTGGGTAAAATATGAAAATCATTCATAATAACCTTCCTTTCATCATTTTCTTCCACTCTCCGTACATCTGGTACTATACAAATTTTTAAATCCTTACACATTGACTTACCGTTCCCTTTTAGGTACTCTGTCATTTCTTTTATAATGCCACTGTTGCAACTATTTTTCATAATAACTATCTCTTTTATGCCGTTTTCTATACAAAACGAAACTAGATCTTTCGACAACTCGTCTCGCGATGATGTCGATAAAGATTCATAGTTTATATAAATACTCGAGTTTTCTGGCATATACATTAATTTGCGCGACTTAGATATTATTTTCGTACAAGAGCTCTTGTTCCTTAACAACTTTTCCCATTTATTTACACCTACTTGAAGTACTTCAATATCATTCTCCCGTTTCTTAAGAACTTCTACGATACCAGGGTGATCAGTCCTGTTAATCGCAAAGTCTTTACTATGTATATCTAAATCATTTAACCGTTTACACTGTGCTCTGGTCATTACAGCTATAGCTTTTTCACGCATGGATTTTAATTCTTCACATGAAATCACAATTCTAGACAACGCATCGGCTAACACATTTTCCTTTCCTTTCACATATTCGACCTCAAAGTCGTATTCTTCCAAACACAAACGAAACTTAGTTAATCTACTTGAAGGATCCGTCATATTAAACAAATACAAAAGTGGTCGATGATCCGTTTTCACAACGAACTTTCTCCCATATAAATATGGTCTAAAATATTTTACTGACCAAACAATAGCCAATAGCTCCTTCTCTATTATAGGATAATTTAATTCGCTCTTTCCCAATGCCCTACTAGCATATGCAACTGGTTTTCCATTCCCATTGCACAAGACACTACCCACAGCAAACCCCGAACTATCGGTCTGTAATGTAAAAGTGTTGCTATCGGAAAAATCTGGATAATCCAACACTGGTGGGTTTACCAATGCTTTCTTCAGTAACAAAAATGATTCTTCGCATTCATTCGTCCAATCAAACACTACATCTCTTTTACACAACTTATTCATTGGAACAACCATCCTAGCAAAGTTAGGAATGAATTTTCTATAATAATTTGCAAACGCTACAAAACGCTTTACTTCATCACTAGTTGTAGGACGTGGATACTTTTTTATCACTGAAACCTTCTCTGGATCCGGTGAAATGCCTTCTGATGAAATAACGTGTCCTAAATAAAGTATTTGCTTTTTCAAAAACTCACACTTTGATGGATTTAACTTTAAATTAACTTTCCTTAACCGTGAAAATACTGACATTAGATTCCTATTATGTTCATCCAAATTCCTTCCAAATATTATCAAATCATCCAAATAAATCAAACACCTATCATAATTCAACCCGGACATAGCCACTGTCATCATCCTACTAAACGAACTTGGGCTTATTTTTAATCCCATTGGTAGCCTACACATTTGATACTGTCCTTTATCTGTAGTAAACGCCGTATACTTCCTACTATCCTCATTCAAACTACACTGATAATACGATTGAGATAAATCGCAATGACTGAAATACATTGCACCCGATAACGAATCTAAAATTTCTGTTATATTCGGCAAAGGAAACTTATCATCTTGTATTCTCTCATTTAACTGCCTATAGTCTACAACAACACGCCATTTTCTTTCGCCACTACGGTCCGCTTTTTTGGGTACAATTAACACAGGACTGGACCACTCACTAACTGACTCTTCAATTATACCATTCTTTAGCATTTCCTTCACCTGCTTATCAACCTCCTTTTTCTGTGCATATGGTATTTTATATTGCCTCCTATAGACTGGAGTAACATTGTCCTTCAATCTTATAGATTGTTTATACACGTTCGTGATAGCTAATTTATCTCCTGGTATATGAAATATATCCGGATACTTGGCACATATCTGTTCAATGCTCAACCGCTCTTCATCATTCAAATAGTCCAGTTTAAGTAAAGAAAATATTTCCTTAACTCGTCTTACGCTTTTCTCCGACTCCGTAAAATAACAATAATCATAATCGACTAACGGATTCACCTCTACGTCACTCAAACTACAAACAACTTCCTCAGACGTTGTATTCAGTATCCTAATGGGTATCATACCATTCATTGGCCTAGCTATTACATTAGCTAAGAAAACACCCTTCTGTAACTCTTTCCTAAACACTACGCAATCGTCCGCTCTATTAACAGGAAAATACCGTATCACTTCACAACGCGGAGAAATATTTAACGAATACTTATAAAACTCAAGAGGTATCGAAACCATTCTATTACACTCCCTAAGAGTTAATCGGTTCTCTGAGAAATCTATAATACCATTATACTTTTGTAAAAAATCCTGGCCTACTATGCCTATTGACTTACACGGCAAATCTTCAAAAATATAGAACTTATGCAGGAATAAATGTTCGCCGTATTTTAAACTTAAATAAACATAACCGACAGACTTTAAATTACCACCTACGCCATTAATAACTAACTCGTCCTTAATAATCTTACAACGCACCTCATTATCCTTTAAAAAATCATTTTTGATGGCTGACAACGATGCCCCCGTGTCAACCAACCACTCAGTATGTATATTACCTACTTTGAAATTAACCCAGTTAATACTATTACACGCTAAAATATGCTTAGTCTCGAAAAAACTGATTTCTATTCGAGTGTTCACTATTACTGAGCTGCGACCTTGACATTGCGCCTGAGTCACGGTCATCCGTCATCTGTTCATAATATGCTATATGCGCACGCCTCCGGTTTTGCTGACTATGATATGTAGTATTCCTCGCGCCCCGACCTTGCGTACTATTGTTTTTATTATTTACGTAAGCATTATTGCTCCTCCAATGTGTACGCGCGCCAGCTGATTTTTGTTGTTCGCGATTATTCCGAACATTGTGGCCGTAAGTACTACCGCTACCTCTATTATGACTTTTCGGATGATTATTTGGTCTAGACTGGCGCTGAAAATTCATAATTTGTCCCGACGACGCACAATTTTCGTCTTCCGCCACTCTAACCGCATCTTTCAATGAAGTTAAATTTCTCGCCGTAATAATGGTTCCCAGTCGGTGATTACGTAGCCCGTCCGCGAATTTCCTAACCGCGTACTTCTCATTCAAAGGCTGCAAAACCTTATATGCTTCCTGACTATCCCCAGTTTGTGAAATAGTCAAGTCTACCATTAACCTCTCTATTTCAGCCCCGAACTGTTCAATAGATCTATTTTCTTGTTTAACCCGAGCTAACTTAGCCTGTATAGCGACGTCCGATTTTACAGTTAAAAGGTGTTTCTTCATATCCGCTAGAAGACTATCCACCGTGTCATAACGTGAAGACAACCGCATCTTAGCACCCTGAGTTAACCGTGTGGTAAGCACGAATTTTATTAAAAGCTGACTACCTAGTTCTCCTATCATGGAACTATATAAATCTATGGCCTCTATTAAATCTTGGGTGACACGCTCATCACCGTTCATCTTCGGAAGCAAACTAACCGCCGTTTTTAAACAAAATCTCTCTGAATTTCCCGATTCCATTTTGCTCTCGCTTTCAAAACTAATTGTTCTTACGTATAAATCTTTTATTTTACTAATTAACTGCGTTAACTCTTCAGAGAAATTAGACACGCCTGATATTATTATTTTAAACTTATTATATAGAGCCTTTGCTTCAGCAATCTTAGTGTTAAAATTATTTCCAACCCGTCTGCTAGGTCCTAATTTAACTATGGACTCTCTTATTGACTTTAGGTGAACATAAATTGCAGTTAGCTCCACTTCCATTTATAAAATTAATCTATACTTATTGTCTCTACATTACTTTAGGTAATAGATACACGCGCACATAACTTATCACAACATTTAACCACTTGCCTTCTATATGTACTCCGTCAAGCTGTCTGCACCGCACGCTGTACCTCTCTTCGGTTCATCTCCTGTTGAATCCACCCGTGATGGCACCTTCTATATAGGTAGAGTGCTCCGCCAATGATGACGATGCCCATGCATGCCGCCATAAACATAACCGCCGTATTGATAGCAGATACTTGTTCCTGCACCACCGAAGCGCTGTTTGATCCTCCTGAGGCCACTTGCGCGATGACCACCTCTTCCTTTGATGTGGTACTGCCCATATCTTCCACACAAACTGCCCATGAACTATGCACACCGTGGAGTAACCGTGGCAAGGTGGTGAATTTCGACGTCACACGATTTCAGCCAGCAGCTCCCAGTAGCTTACGCCATTCGTTCGAACAGCAGGGTCGCCATGTGATGTAGACGGTTGGAGGGATGGTAGTAAAACGATGATAATCTCGTCTGTATTGTTTCTTTATTAGTCGTACAACATGAGGTTTTAAACGTATTATTACGTGACGATAAAGCTAATAATTATATCTATCTTACGTGCTAGAATGTGTCTAATTCTTATGACTACGTGATGTGCGTGACCTCTCGCCACAACTTAACAATATACAGTTAATATGTATTGTACAATATTAACACACACCAATATACATAAATACATATACACATCATACACATACACACGACACACATAAACAGCACACATTACTAACTCTCATCGACTGATACATATTTGCTATGTTGACTAAACACACTACTAGTCGGAGTTTATTTTAGTCTTTCTTCTCCGGGTGTCACAACGTAGGTAAATGGAGAAAGACTCTTAGGAAGCTAGGATAGGGTCCGGTCGTCCTTGCAAAGCGAGGCTCGCGACGAGTTCTTTGCTAACGATCCCAGCCCGCGCTGGTTGATTCTAATTATATTTATAATACGCGACTATAACATGCCACATTGTTGAAATGTATACTAGTTAATTAGACAAGTTTATTTTTTCTTTGTATCTTTTATCATTGTATTTGACTTATAATAAGTACCATCGGTTCGTCTGCATTATCAATAAACGTTTTCATTTCATTTTCATTTCACCTTGATAATGTAATGGGGGGTCTGGAGCCCTACGATAGAGGCTTTGGCTTAATTTAGACTCCAGATCTCCCACAAATTACTATCTATGAGGCCAAATGTTTCTGTCAATTTGTGTATTTTCATGTGTTATGTGTGGAGATAAATAAATAAGGGAATAGTACTAATTATAAACTTGGAAACAAATATTGGATATCGAGAAATATACGAAAGTAACAAAAACGTTTCCATAATCAAGATAAAATGGACACTTAAGGAAAATAATCAAAGTAAAATACATCCATATTTTTGTATAGTTTTTATTGATATTAATTAGCAGTTTTGTGGGGCATTAAAATGAGTTTTAAGAAATTTAAAGTGAAGTAAAGCGTTCATTCATTCATTCATATGTTTGTAAACTTTCATCCATAAAATATTTTAATTTAATCTGTGGTTTTTGCTTTATCTTGCATGGCCGTAAAGTATATATCAGATAGGTGTTATAAAAATATACAGTCAAATTAAGTTTTACCTACTGCCGGCTGTACTGTGTGCCATGCTAAAGGATATTGCAAACTAAATGAATATCCGATTGCATAGCATTTGTTTGCTAAACACCTCAGATCCGGTATTCATACACCTAGAGATGTAAAGAACTCGAGTCTTTTGAGTCCTAAATTTTAGGCTCAGCTGACAAATTGCACAGCTCGACTCGTCACAACAAAACCCCCAGACTAGAACACTTAAGTCTACATAGAGACTCGAGCGCAACATGGCGCTCAGGTCTTGATTCGAGCTCGAGTCGTTTCACGCGACGAGTCGCGCTCAAGTTCTTTTCCATTTGGAGTTCCTTTATAAATAAATAGGGAATAAAATATAAGTCGGAATAAAAATAATATAGGAAGTCGCGGGAAATAGCTAGTAGTGTCAAATAATCTTTCCTATTAAAATAAAATTGGTAAATATAAGAAAAAATATTTTACTCATCATGAAACATGATTCTAAACATAAACAAATCACATTAAGTACCTAATTACTTAATATACCAATATTTTTTATTATATAAACGTTTAATCAAAAAAGTCACAAATCAACCTTGATACGCTGAAGACTCGATACACTTGAGCTCTTTTTAAGACTCGAGTTCTTTTTGAGACGTGAGCTTGTTTTTAAGACTCGAGCTCTTTTTGAAATACGAGTTCTATTTTGGCGCTCGAGTTTTCGAGAAAGGACTGCAGATCGGCTCGACTCAAGGCTCTGAGTTTAGTTAGTACACCGAGTCTTGTAAAATTGAGCCGAGTCTATCGAATTAAGACTCAAAGACTCGAGTTCTATACATCTCTACATACACCCGTCAAGCAGGACATTATCACATAGCCTACGGATTAATTGTAAATAACCTACCGTAAACTTATGAAAAAAAATATAATTAATCCATAGATTAATACGGTAAGCAAAAACTATGTATCCTTTTTACGAAAATTGCGCGGACAGATGAGTATGAATTTTCGCACTTTCGCACACTAATAGTTTATATAGAGTAGTGCAGAATGATAATATATATTTTAATTAATATTAAAGTAAAAAAGTATTAATAATAAAGCTAAAAAGTTTTATTCTTATATCGCAGTCAATTGGCCATTTTTCTTAAGTACCTATCTTTATTTTATCGCTAAGTTATTCACAACATCAAGCAAAGCCGTTGAAGTACATCAAAATGTTACGGACTGGTTTAATTCGATCGAATCGAAGTCTAGACGTTGTATTTATTTATTTAAATTACGCTCAGCCACTCGGAGAAAAATAAGGCGCTTGATAAAAACGTTCAATTTTACTTATTGAAAGTATAAACACTCAGCATTTTTTAAATATTAGGTTCTCAAATAAAATGTATAGAAAAAAAGTGACGAATAACGAATAAGCTAAACGTCAACTGGCCGTAACACAAAACAACCCGTTTGTTTTAAAACGGTTGTCCATAATGTAATATGCCAAATCATATCAGCGACTCGTACGCGACTCATGCCTCCTTTATATGTAGGTAGTAGAAGTGTATGCGAGAATAGACCGACACGAAATGATGCTTGAATTTGTCGCATTCATATTTTTTCACCAAGATGCTTAAGTATACTGAACCGTTGACAACCCGCTTGGGAAGAAAATTTAATACATAACTGACTTATGAATGCCTACCTACATTACGTTGTAACGCGAGTATGAAACAAGAAAACAAAAGGAAGTAGGTGTTCTGTAAGCGAGTTACGTTGAAAATAAGTGCGTATCAGATCGCAAGATGAAGAGTTGTGTTGCTCTCCGTAAATAAGATGAGCCTTTTTGTTTTTTTAATCAACCAATTGATCTAAGTATATTTAGTGGAATTTCTATTAATGTTGTGGTCTGATTAGTCACTCATTGTTATAATAAGTGAAGTGAACTGAGGGAAAAATAATTAAGGTCAAATAATGCAGCGATAATTATAAGTCAGAGATAAACTAATTTTTATGAAATGAAAACGTTTACTGATAATGTTGCCGAATTGATCGTACTTATTATAAGTACTAATACAAAAATTATTTTGACTAATAAATTAGTTTACCTTTCAAAAATAATATTATTTATTCAACTTTTCAATATTGTTATGGCTTAGGATAGTAATAATGTCGAGTATCATAAAGAATTAGAATCGACCAGCAGCGCGGGCTGGGATCGGGTCTCGGCATAAAACGCGTTGCGAGCCTCGCCTCACGAGGACTACCGTACTATCCTAGCTTCCTTCGAGTCTTTCTCTATTACGTACGTAGTTACTCCCGGAGAAGAAAGGCTTTTGATTCATCATTTTATATATTTTTTTAAATCATATTTAGTATCTAGGTCAGTGATCCCCATACATCGATATGTACTCGTAGCTCGAAAGTGTGACGGAAACAATGATAAGTAGCCATCGAGTATAGGCGCGATTATCTAGATTTACATTTTTTTTAACTACTGCAGTGTTGTCTTGCGTATAATTTAAGATTTTACAAAGTACATAGCATAGACTTTTAATTGAATTGCCAATTTGGTGTGATAGTTAAAGGGTGCCAGTCTGATGCAATTTAACTGATGGATTCATCCGCCTTACATCTACATCATCCATATATTACTGTTAGAGAGATGACATATATTTTGGATAAACCTTGTCCTGTCCTCAACTGTGGATACTCAAAATGATGATTTTATGTCGAGCGCATACGTGTTGTCTCCCGCGGGGACCAGCCCACAGAAGCGGAATCTGACATTGTAGCCCTGGCGAGGGAAAATCTACAGTTGACATATTATATATTAGAATTATTATTTACCTTCTCTGGAAACCACGGAGCCACGAAGGGCATTTGGAAAGTATTCGTGTACGAATGCAAAGTGTCAAACGAGTCCGGTGTCACAGAACCAAGCATGGCTATTACACCACGGCTAAATTGGTTGCAAACTGAAACAAAGAAAACATATTATTATAAAATTATTACAGCAATATTATTATGGTGGTATGAGATTCGCTTTAAGTCTTGGAAATCGTAGAGTCCCTACGACGGACAAGAAATCTTTATAAAAAAAATCGGCATCTAGTAGGTTGAGGAACTACCCTGCGTATGAAAATGAAAGCAAGTTAAGCTGTTGGTGCCGATTGTTATAACATCTTAACAATCTTGAAGCAGGAAAAGGGCAGCAGCAATTACCTGTTAGTTACAATAAAACTGTGGTTATCAATCCGACCAAGCGTGGCAACTATGGCAAAAAAAAACATAGTTACATATTAAATAAATATTATGAAACAACAAATTTGTTTTCTGATTCTTTTCTTTAACAAGAGTGGTAGAGTATAATAGGGTTAGTACGCTCTATGAGTTGCTAGGCTGAAAAAGTAGGTCCACTTTAAAGAGTAGGAAGGGGGTGGGGGAGCAGCATATCCCTGTATCTGGACCCCTATGATACTTAACATCAGATGGATTGAGGCACTTTGCCTAGTCAGGAATTTAAAAAAAACTTCTACATTACGTAATGTACAGTTAACAAAAGATATACTGACAAGCATTTGCAATTCGTATGTACACGTTTATGAGAAGAATTTAAGAATTACCGGCTATCGTAGTGACAAGAACATATTTATTTACATTTCCTACATGATATTGACAATGTAATCCTTTCAAAGCGGCCATAGCCCAATGGCTAGGGCGTCGGACTTGTGATCTGGAGGTCGCCAGTTCGAACCCTACCCAGTGCACTATCGACGTGTACCCACTCGTAATACAAACAATTTAGCTATTTAACTTAGCACGAGGGGTTTAGCAAGAATACAAGTAGACTGCAAAAATTCTGCTAGTAAAAAAAATCCTTGCTCTTTTGTTGACTGTACCTATTTAAAGATAACTATTTATAATTTCATTTCATTCTAAGCATTGAATTAATGTTCTACTATTAAGTTGCATTTATAGAGTTTATATGCTAGCTAAAGGTACATTCATGCATCCATATTATTAGCTATTGTTCTTCGGTGTTGGGTTACAAGAACTCGGCAGAATACTAATGCAACAATTGGAGTGGAATATTAACCGAGCAATTCTACCATGTTTGTTAGTTAATATACTGGTATTCATAACAAAACACTGGATTAATATAAACTGCTTAGGGTTTAATAAACGATATGAGGTTGGTATTAAGGTTAATAATATTAATTTATTTTTGAATGTTGATGGGAAAACTACGTATAAACAACTAGAGGAAAATTAATAAACCGATCGCAGTTATCCCGAATATCATTAACCATCCATTACATTTAAATGGTATTACTTGATTCCATTCTACTGAACCTGCACGATATTAATATTATTTTAAGGTTGACTCAATTTGTATTATGCAACATAATTTTGACCACGATATGATACGATGATATGTTTACATGTTGTAACTCCCTTTTACCTTTATTTTGTTTTCGCCTATAAATACTTAACTATACAATGTATGATTAGCATTGTAGCGACATCTAAAGTAGCCGCACAATACTACAAGAAGACAAGCAGCGCCATCTACCACCTAGCATCCCAACTAACCTGTATCATGCAATACAAGTTCGCAAGCAAATTCGAACATATACAAGTTCCGAACAGTAACAAATGGCCGTCGGTCGCCGGGCACACCACCTCGCCCGGCTAAGGAGATCTTCATTTTCTGTGGAGGAACACCTCCAACCGTTCCTCTACAGCATATATATATATATATTATTATCATAGATTTCTTCAGATATAATAAAACTGTAAAGGGCGAATGTCTGTACATAGAATAAAAACGCTACAAACCCAGTCAGGGGTCTGTTAGAAGTAGAAAGAACACATCCATTTTTTTTCCTAGTGTGTTCGTACGGGCCGATATCTCCGAAACTCCGAAAAGCACTGATTTAAATGTAATTATGCAGAGTGGTAACACTTTAAATACTTTTAATTGCAGGAAATTAATAACAAACACCACGCGGACAAACTCGCGGGTATCAGCTAGTTAATAAATGAAGGTTAAAAACATCTTAACAGATTTAAAACATATTACTCTATTAACCGTTACGTTATAAAAGAAACATAGCTTATAAACTGATGATGGCTATGAACTTCATCATAAAGAGGTTCCCACAAGAACACCTTTTTTTTTTGTTGTTGTCCGGCGGGAAATGCATTGACGCATTCCCACCACCGTTGCAGCGTATTTGCGCGCTGGCGGTGGGATATGTGGGACTCGCCCTCTCCATAGCGTGGTATGCTAAAGTCATACCACGAGGAGAGGACCCTACACCACTAAAACCTCCCGGACACTCCTTCGATCCGCCGTTGGCGGGGGTCGGGTACGCATGAGCCCCACAAGAACACCTAGGCGCGTCAAAACGCGTCATGTCATCTTTCTAAATTGACAGTTCATATCACGCACGCTGTGAAGTACGACTCACATGCGGACAAGTTAGGACTTGTAGAAATGTATAAAATGTAAATAAATATGATTTGATAAAATGTAACCGCGAGCGCACGCAAACCACCACCGATTGCGGGCGGCTCGCGGAGGTATAAATAAGATAGGTCGATTTTATTGTATTTTTATTCTGATTTGGAGAGCTGTAATAAACGAACGTCTTGAAGAAACAACCAAGAGTTTAATTTCAAACCTATAATACAGTCCACACCCTACAAATATAAACACTTACAAAGCGGCAAATAAAGCGAGCAAACACATTCCGAAAAATCGGCGTGTCACGAATATAGAATAGAGCCTTCGATATCACCTTTCTTACCACGCACACATTAGTGTTTTCAGTACTTTCAAATATTGTTGGCAGTATTCGTGTTGAAATATGGATGCGGTAATAAAAAAAAGCAAATATCGCCCGGTCTGCCCACTGGGACCAGTCGAAATGCGGATCACGTCGAGTTGTGTGGCATCAGATGACACTGCGGGATGCGACACATACACTTTCGACTAGATGCTATGCTTTTATTCTTGCTTTCATTTTAGAATCTACACTTTTAGTGTTTGGGTGCTTAAGTATTACCATTATTACTTATATTATGTTTTATTTTAGAAGTCTTGCGTTTTGGATTGGTGATTTGTTAACATTGTAACGCTGTGGACACTGTGGACGCTGAAGTTGTAGTGTGCGAAGACATATTAATTGACATTTTTCTAATATATACTAACATGGTTTCACCCGCGTAGCTCCCGGTCCCGTTGGAACATTATAATTAAAGAAAGACTAGCTTCCGCTAGCGGTTTCACCCGCGTAACTCCCGTTCCCGTAGAAACTTATAATAAAATACTTCCTCGATAAATGGGCTATCTAAAACTGAAAGATTTTTTCAAATCGGTACAGTAGTTGCTGAGATTAGCACATTCAAGCAAACAATCTCTTCAGTTTTATCTATTATGGCAAATAACTCATTATTAGGTACTAATTCTATGCGTTTTTTGTTGGAATAAAACAAAAAGTATTTTACTTTTACATAAATACCCTTGAATTAAGCATTATGTTAATGCTTAATTTGGATAAGGACTAATATTACGATACACATTTAACGTAGTTTCTTTCTTCAGACGATTTAATATTTTTTATGAACATAAAAGCGGTTATTGAGACCAAAGTAAGATAGTTAGATATGATCCTATCCCCAATTTTTTAGGATCCCTAATTTTTTAAAATAAAATATAGCTTAAAACGTTCCTCGATAAATGGACTATCCAACACTGAAAGAATTTTTGAAATCGGATCAGTAGTTCCTGAGATTAGCGCGTTCAAATAAACGAACAAACAAACTCTGCAGCTTTATAATATTAGTATAGATTATAATAATATAACTTCTGGATAACGTAGCTTTCTGATAATGAAAGGATTTTAAAATCAGTTTATTAGTTTGGAAGCCTATTCAATGCAAACAAACCGACAAGCAAAACTTTACTCTTCATAAAATTAGTACAGATCAGTCGAAAGGTCACAGTTTGACCATAGTTTGACCTTTTCTGTGTTTTTATTTTCTTTATTCGTCTGCAGTTATCGGCTAGATATTCAGTTCGTCCTTCCTAATGATGAGTCTGCTCACGTTACGGTCGGCGGCCGCTATGAGTATCTACAATATTTTTTTAAAATGTTACCGGTTAGTGAAACCAAGTGGGTTGCTAATTGCCACTCTACTAGATAATTGTGTGAGCAACGTCGGTATCTCGTTTTATTCTGCGGGGTAAATCCGTATCATTCGATTTTATTATGTCAAGCTTGCTGTACAAAGCTCAAGAACGACTCTGAGTCCATTTATGAAGTCATTTATTTGAATCTACATTTCATTGTCTAAGTCATAACGTCATAACATTACAATTTGATCGTATTTTAATTTCGTTAAACGTAAATTGAACTCGAGTAGTTTTTCCGTCTGAGCAGTAATGTTAAATTAACTTCCAACCGCATATTAATAAGAAAATATGACCAATAAAAACGTGGTGTTGGTTCGATGGCAATGTGAATTGGATGCACTACGTTGGCACTAAAATTGTGGTTAAGAATACGATAAAAAGTTTTATTGCTTCTCATCCTGGCGTTATATTTTTATGGATGTCATATTCCTATTTTACAGGCTAATAATAATAACAGGTAGTTTCTTATGTAAGGTTGATATGAAGTACATTGAAATCATTTATCAAATGTAAAGACTGAATTTGGGTGTGTGTCAGGATGGCGTGAGAGATGTATGAATAGTCACAAAATGTGCACCAAATAACTGTACCTACACTGTACTAAACTGTAACTTTGTGGAAAAAAACTGTACCTCAAGCAATCACATATTAAATAGATAGTTAATATGGTTGAAAAATAAATGTTTTAATTCTTGTTTTATGTTCAAGCTTTGAGAGAGTTTGCTAATTACACACAAATATAATGTTTGATAAGAGTTTGACCAATGTTTAAAATGAATACATTCTTATAAAATAAATTAGCAGTAAAAAAAAATGTGTTGTTTGTTTGACAGATATCACGTGTGATTTAATTATTTTTATAGACATTTTTATGAGGTATTTTGGTACAGTTTATTGATATATGTTCCAGAACATAGTTCCCACACGTTGGGGCGATACACGACTATGCGCGCCAAGCTGACGTCAGAACGGCGTGTCTATATCACTATCTATTTAATATGTAATTGCTTGGGGTACAGTTTTTTTCCACATAGGTACAGTTTAGGTACAGTTATTTGGTGCACATTTTGTGACTATTCAGACATCTCTCACGCCATCCTGACACACACCGTGTCTTCCCATACTCTAGTTAATGTCATCTGAATGTAAAAATCAACACAAAAAGACTTACAAAGTGTTAAAATTAAATGTACGATATGGAATATTTTCTGCGAAACAAAATGCAATGAAACATATATTGGCGACTGAAGGGCCATTGAAATACATACATCCATTTTAGTCAAGATACTTTTACACAAATTTTAATTATAATGTTTAAACTGGAGACTTGGAGACTGATTGCGTTTAAGACGTGCAAAGAGAGTAAATTTTGTCTTCTAAACTATTAAGCAATTATGGAATTAATTAGATTGGTCAGTAAGTTATTTATGAATTAGGGCGGCAATAATGACTTAGTGGAGTGGTGTGACAATGGAGAAATAACGACCCTTTTACCCAAGTTAGTTTAATTACAGTTCCGTTGAGTGATTACCCATTTTCCGCACACAATGGTGTTTGGCATTAAAAGCCTGGGGCGAAATAGTGAGTAGCAACGTAGGTAGTTAGATCATCATAAGAGTCCTGTATCACAAACTTTCTAACAATGTATAATTACGTACGAGTATTTCTATAACCATAAACACGCACGTTTTTGCTTTGGGAATCTACAGAATCCTTACAGATATATTATATCTTTTATAATTATGATTTCTTTCCGGGTCTGGTTGGTTGAGGGACTACCCTCCATGCCTCGGAAAGCACGTTAAGCCGTTGGTCCCGATTGCTATAACATCATCTATAATACCAGGGAACGGGCAGCAGCGTTTCCCTATGTATTAGAACATAATACTGCGGTCACCAATCCGCCTGCCAAGCGTGGTGACTATGGCAAAATCCTGCCTCGGGAGGAGGCCCATGTTCAGCAGTGAACGCTGTGCGGGCTGATGATGATGGTTGATAGAAAGCCACTTTATTTGTGAGTGTCATAGACTGCATTTTAACACGAGTCTCCCATGGGAACGGGATCTGCGCGGGTGAACCGCGCGGGACAGCTAGTTGCTTATATATTTTTAAGTTTACGAAAGATAGAACAATGTAAAATACTAATAACAAATTAATAGAACGCAATTTGATTTAGTTTGTTCCTAGAATTATTTGCGTCTTATCAAAACATCATTCTAATAAATAATAGCTTGGATTTTGATGATGTTGAATATCAAACGGATCTGAAATTCTACTTTGTTATTCGGGAAATAACAATAACAAAAGATGATTTTACCACACAAATATTTTGATGAAAATTATTAATTATTTTTGGCCAATCTATATAAAATTATAGCGTAAAACAACCTTAAACTCTTTTATTGCCATTAACGAGAGGCTAAAAGTGCAAATTTCAAACGAAATACGTACAACTAAATCAAAAACTGTCCCAATCAGTTATTTGTCTCATTAATTGACGGTGTAATAAGTAAATATATTAAACGAGAATAGTTGCAGACACGCTTCAATTTGCACCCCCTCGAAATAAAATGAAGTCCAGTTTATTTCGAGGGGGTGCAATTCGTGCGTTTACACCCGTATTACTGCCGTTCTCGTGAAAAGTTAATATAATATAGCCTAATTTATTCCGGAATAATGATTGTTTATAATGGTTAAAGAATTTTTGAAATCACCCCAGTAGTTTCGAAGCCTATTCAATGCAAACAATCGAATCTTTCCTTTTTATAATATTAGTAACAAATCTAAGCACCACATTGAAGATAGTAAGGCATGAGCAACCTTTTGGTTTATAAGTACTTGGGAAGTCCTATTTGTCATGTCTGGTGTTAATAGCTTGTCATTGTGATTACTAACTAGGAACAGAACCAGTATTAAGACGTGGTGCGGTTTACGTTAAACCAGCCGTTAGAATTACATAATTATATTAATTTTGTATGGAAAATACATTGTAAGCCCGATGAATCTAACAATTTATAGCTTCTTCGTTAAATTTGATGAAACATATCTAATTAATTTACTTGATATTGTAAATTTTGTTTGCCGTCTAGTTTTCATGTCACAACTTCTATATGACATGTGCTTTGAAGTTAACTTCATAACAACTAATCTTAGAAAATCCTCTATTGTAAGCACAAACAAAGCTTGTTAGTGCCTACATGGGTCTTGACGTAATTAGTAGCCGGATACTTGGAGCATTGGCGTTTGAGGAGTACGGCGCGTGACGTACAGAGTTTTACCACAGTTGTGGCGTCTGTATATCGCAATCGTAAAATTAAAGTGTTAAAATTAAAACCCCTCTCTGGTACTAAACAACATTCTAGAAAAAATCCAAGGTCCAAAAACGTTTTGTTTCTAATCATGGAATTTTCTCATCACTAAATCGGCGGCCCATTATTTTTTTATTTGTTTTCGTTTTGTGACTTTGGGAAAGTTCTCAAAATTCCATTTCTTTATACACTCGGTATATATTATGTCTCTACATCGTTTTGCCTGTACAAGAGCAAAATTGATTGATTGTCAATGTTTGGTGCCCCTGCAACTCGACTCAGATATCGATATAATCAAAGGTCTTCCCGTAATCCACATACGCCTCGCACAAATACCGATTATAGCCTGGGGATAATAACCCCTTCGGGGAAAAACAGTAATTCAGCAAATGTGTATTGGTATCGACAATCGTGATTCGTTGATTTTTGAATACCCATTTTCATTTTTCATGAAATTGCTTGGGTATTATGGAATGATAAAATTGTTCATTTTTAATACAGTAGTGTGGTCAAACGTTATAGAATAGAATTTAAACTTAAGACTAGCTAGCTGCATATTTTTAAACTGCATAGAGTGAATACAGTGGTAATAAATTACTGACCGGTATGAAAAAAATATATTGTAATAGTTTATTTGCATAAAATGTGGTACTAAAAAGTGTAACAGTTTTATAAATTTATAGACACATTAGCTGTTATACAATAGCATGCAAATTCATCAAATATTTTTATTTATCACATTGTTTATTAAATATTTTATGTCCAGTTATTTATTAAAATATCCAAATATCCTAAAATGAAAATGGAACGCATTCATAATTTTTTGACAAAGTCATCTTTGGAATAGATTCCATTTTTATACTAACCATTTACGCAGACTTATATGCAAAATTTACTTTAGGGTAAATCTAATAAATGTTTGTGTAACAAATTAAAGAAAAGTTGCGCCATATAGATACATGGACAATTAAATAACATTTAAAGTTGAGATTTCGCCAACTTTTATCGTGTTTGAGTGACTTTTCGTTTGCTTATATTATTTTTAAATTCAAATAAAGAAAAATTTCCTCCTACTAGTTTGGCTATTTCATATATTAGGTATTTACATTTATTATAATTAACAAACATGAATAAAATACAAACTAAAAGTAACTAATTAAAATAAAACTAACTTATATACAACTATTCTAAATCTATACTACTTGGCAAGGTTCCCAGAATGCTGGCAGCATTACCACGTTGAATGGCAATGCTTACCTGCTGTGCAAAGTAGAAACCTTTTCATATATTATGTACAGGTCAGGAACAGTTAACAACCCCTCAATTAAAAAAATGGGTTTACACGATTTTTGCCATTTCAAATTAAATATAGCGCGAAGACATTTTTTTTTGTGTTGAAACATCCGCATTTTTTCATTTGAGTTACCCCAAATTGCTAATTCATTGCCAATTACAAATGCCACTTATGCTTGGTATACCAATTATTGAAGTTTTTTTGATGAATTCTCCTTTAAGGCCTTTCTTACTTATTTGATCATGCCATTTATCATGCTTTCCATGTCAAGTGCTCATTAACTATAAATAATACCTATAAATTTTCTTTGCCTATAAAAAAATATTGCTTTAAAAAAAAAAAGAATTTGCAGATAGCGGCGATACAGTTTAATTTAATTATTACTGCTTAGTTCTTTTATCGAAACATCAATATTGTATATAGGTACTTATATTACAAAGCTAATGAGTTTGTTTGCAAGAATGCGCTAAAGACAGGAAATAGGGGTCCGATTAAAAAAAATCTTTCATAATTTAATTATGAAAGATTTTTTGGCTAAATTATTTAATTCTTACATTAACGTGATAATAATTTAGCCAAAAATAATATGGAATGTATTTATTTAAGCAATGGTAAGAGAAATAGTTTGGACATTAAAATACTTCGCATTTATATCCACCGGAAGAGTGCCCAGAAGGCTGGCAGCAATCCCATGTTGGATAGGCAATAATTGTTTTGAAACTAGTGCTTACTGTTTTATAACGTAAAATGTATAACCGACGACGACAACATATAAAAATGTTACTTGTTTTATTTATTGTATAAAGATAAAGAGATAGCCTAGATAGATTTGCCGTGTGGTTTCCGGCTTAGAATAGACCACCCCATGTCCTCCCATGGGTGTCGTAAAAGGCGACTAATGGACATATGGCTGATGGATGGGCAGCAGCATCTATTAGCTCAAGGTTTACATGTTACTGCGATCACCAATCCGTCTGCCAAGCGTGGTGATTATGGCAATATCCCTCTACGATCCTGGCTTGCCAAGGTCTGTTCAGAGGAGGCCCATGTTCAGCAGTGGACGTAAACGGGCTGTTGATGATGAAAGAGATAGTAACGTTTAAAGGCGTTGGCATTTTTGGTTCTTTTAAACTTTTTAACAGTTATTAACATCTACCCTACGTTCAAGTTTGTGAATAAATCTTATTGTTTATGTAATTTGCGAATGAATTTTCCGTTACATTTTTTTTTACATATTCTCTAATCAATATATTTTAGTAATTATATCGCTCGATATTTATTTTTTCAATATTGTTTAAGAATTAACTCCTTATTGGTTAGCCTTGGTTATCACCGCTAGTTAATATATAATTTAGTAAATCGTTTAAAAAACGTCTACATACTTTACCAAAAATTATGTAGGTACACCGTAATTTTGAGTCGTTTATAATACTCAGAGAAATTATTTATTTTTGGTAGTAGGTACAATCGATCTATGTGTAGACTTTGTCAATAGCATTAAAAATTACAGAATAAAATGCCTTCGAACCTGTCACGGGCGCTGTTCTTACAACCTAGGTTATTTTATATTGAAAGGCTCTTTAGCTCATTTTTAGTTATTCATTTGTCATTGACCTCGAATGAAACATTTTTTGTGAAAAACATGTAAAATCTATTACAATCTCATTTTTAAATTTAAATGTTACGTTTTATTAAAATCGTGTTGGCCAATCGTCGTGCAGCATTACTATTTCAAATTTAGAACTATATACTTTTTCTTCCAAAGCAAAAAGTATTACCTTTAGTATAAATTAGTGATAAAGTAAGTGAATAAATTACTATAACATTTATTATTTTTAATAATAGCAATAGGCAACCAATCTAAAAGATAGACTAAGCGATTCATATAACAAAAATTGTAGCGCAAAGCTCCAATTAAAACCTAGTTCACAATGCTTACAGCCTGAATGTGTTCCGGTTACATTTTATGAAATGTAAACATAAAAGATTTCCTGAAGTGAACCGACTTTTGTGGAGTATTTGTTTTAGCAATGAAGTCACAGTCTGACATAATATGTGTGTTTTGTGCTCGAAACACCAACACCAACTTCTGTGAAGAGGCACAACTCCGCTGTTGAAGAATACCAAAACAAATGAGTATTATTTGCTGCAAAAGTTTTAAATTTTAGCTGTAGTCTAATTAGATTATGTTGATAAATAAGCGCCTTATATTTAGGACATTCTGCTTAAATATTAACTAGGTGCTTTCAGTACCAAAATTAGGTTAAATAATTGCACCTCATGGACTGATTTATTTATTGTTGTAAATTACCGTAAATTATACAAAATGAGATGAAATATCATAGTAATACATGAAGAGTCTGTTTGTTTGCTTGAACGCGCTATTATTATTTACTAGAAACAAAAATACTATTTTTTTATGGTATACAATTATGAAACAATATTCTTTTTAAATAATATTGTTATAATAAAATGTAGGAAGTTTAAATTTAGTACAATATTTAAGTAACATAATATATAATGCGGTCGCCAATCCGAATTCCAAGCGTGGTGTATATTCAACATTAGTCGTATATGATGACAATTTATCTCATACATCACTGCCTCCTTTTACGAAGCAAATTTTACTTTTTAACGTTATTTATTTGTTTATTGATTTTAATATATGTCAAGATTGAAATCTTGAAATATATTATAATCTATATATCTATAACGGTTATTTTATAATAACATACATATCGTCAGGCAAAGGAAAGCCACCTGCCACGATCCTCGTATACCCCTTTTGCTTATTGCACATTCGTCAGTCTCTTAATGCATGCTCACCGCTTGTAGGTACTTTTTATTTCGTCGCCATTTTGGTCGACATATTTGCGCCTTGGGCGTCTTCTTTCAGCGTTTCCGTTCACACTGATTTGATATACTTCTTTCGTAACTCTTCTTTCATCTATCCTTTCTACATGCCCAAACTATCGCAACAATCCCTTCCAAATCTTTGTCACTATGTCTTCTTTCAACCCACATTTCTCCTTAATCACGGTGTTTTTTACCGTATCTATCAATTTTACTCCACACATACTTCTCTGTGCTCCGCATCTCTACAACGTTAATCTTACTTTCTGCCATATCTATATTTTGTTTGCATGCATCATAGTTGGTGCAAGAAGATCCTGCAGTATGGCAAGTCAAGCTTGGCTCGGTATTAAATTGCTTGCTATGACGGAGTGTAAAGCACCATTAACACAATTTCTCGCTTTTTACTCTCCTTTCAATATCTTCATTTTTCATTATGGTAATTTCCAAGAATAATTTTATACTTTTTTGTAAGCTATGTTCTGACACATTTCAATACTCAGAGCGCTCATGCACATATGAAATAAATTCAAAAGATTCAAAAGAACTAAAGCCAGATGCCAGTCAATGGGGTTTCATTCATAAAACAGGCTGAATAATATCATATTAGTTTCAATGTATATCGATAAAATATTCCTCCAAGTGGTTATTGTTTAGGTAGGTTAGTTTAGGTTATTGCTATGCTACTTTAGATAAGTTAATTAAATTAGAACAACATTTATTATATCACATATTATACAATCATTATTTTTAAAATAACGCTAGTTTTGTTGAGTTTTCATGGCTTACTTACTTCTTACTAATAGGAATTGCATCAATTAATTTATATATATTTTTGTGTTAACCTGGAGGCCCAGGTTAACACAAAAATATATATAAATTAATTTAACATTAACTAGGCAGTTACGTGTATAACTAAATTATTGATTAGTACAAAATATAGGGTATTTAGACTAACTTTTTAAATAAAAACTATTCTATGTCTATTCAATTAGTTAAAAATATTGACTTATACATCTAGTGTATAACACAAAAAATATATCTTAATATGAACGCGACACTATATATATATCTACTTATAATATCATCCAGCATCATATACTAATAACCAAAGTAAGAACGGCTAAGTTTAGAACACTTGTGTACCGTGGGCCCTAACGAGCAACTCACTCAAGGTTTTAGGCAGGCACTGATTTATTTGTCACTACCACCATCTGCTACACAAGCGGAGTCTAAATGATACTTTGAAGTTGTCAAATCAACGCGTTCGTTTCATTTATAATTGGGTTTCAAGGTTTTCTATTGTCTTAAAATTACAAAAAAATTGTTTGAAACAGATTTACTAACCTACTAGCAATCATATGTTCAGCGAAACATACATTTAATAGACCTCTCATCACAATATAAAGTATGAAAACATTTGAAATATAAAAAGTTTAAATATAAACTGTCAGCATTAAGGTATAAATATATTTAAATAAATTGGTTAATCCGTAACCAGCATGTTTTGTTCTCAAATTTAACATCATAGAAATGAAATGAAATATTTAGTTTATTGGTAACGTAAATTCGCGCTTGTTATACGTCATATACAATGCATAACACATTAAAGTGTGTATTTTTTAATACTTAATTAAGAAAAATATTTTTAACATTATATACAGATCTTCAGTAAATGGTATAACTTAACTGTATGCTCACTTATGGAGAACTACAATTTTAAAGCACTCTTCTACTTTAACATTTACAATTACATTGTTTGTTTATTCATTTATTTTTATGAGCTCAGTGTGACAATCAGATCGCGCCAGCCTGCCTCAGTGCAAAAGGACACGGAGTCTTCCGCCAAACATCTCCATCGTCCATGTATTCTTGTATATTATAGAAGCCCTTGCTCATAAGAATCTGCTTTATATATGTTTTAAATTTATACTCTGTTTGAAGTTTATTATAAAATCTAATGCAGTTTCCCAGAAATTATTTTTTTGTCTTACTCACTCTACACAACTGTGTTGTAAGCTTATCCATATTTCTTGTATTATAATAATGGACATTCTGCACAAATTTTATGAAACAAACTGCTATACATTTCATTTGGATTTCCAGAGTTATATTAAAATTAATGTAGTGCAATATTTACATTATTTCTGAATTTATCTAGATTACTCAAAGGTCTAATTTGTAATTTTCAGTTTTTTTTGGATACAGAATTACTTAACTTTGGCATCTATAATCAGAGAGAATAAATGAATTACTAATAGGCAGCTGACATATTTATCATTAACAGTAATGCAATAAAGCATGTAAGAAATGAGTACATTGTGACGTTAAAACAGATTAATAATTCACATGTCGTCATCAAATTCGTCAACCCTTTTCACATTCACTGATGAAAAAAGGACTACTTACCTTGGAGGGGGATTTGCCATAGTCGCCAGGCTAGGCGGGCGGTATGGTAAACGCGGTATTATTTACAGCTGCTGTAGCGTTACCTATTATACTATTTTGATAAATGATGTATAATGATTATAATCGAGGCCAGCGGCTTTACGTTCTTTCCGAGGCACGGAGGGTAGTTCCTCCTCCAACGAGACCCAAAATAAATGATTGATTTAAAAAATCGTTTTTCTTTTTATATTATAGAAAATATATCTATTAGGTAGTTATTATATAATTAATATAATATAATTCAATAAGCTTCACATACTCAAAGTTTCCAACAGCAAAATTCACTAATCTTCACAGACAAATAAGCTCTTCGGTCAGGTTCTTAAAGTTTTAAGACAATGGAACACTCTCTGAATGTCTTTTATGTTATGAAACCTCAATCCTCATATCCAGTGACTGCAAATCACAAACTATTATAGTAGAACCTACAATAGCGTAGCGATATGCTACTTATTCTTTCTATGTCTATTCTTACAGTACGTATCTTAATAAATATATAAAAAATATAAAATCTTTAATAAAATATGTATTATTCCGAATAATTTATAATCAGTTTGTTATCTATCAAATAAAAATACTAGGTAAATTGTTTTTGATTTACAGTAGAAAGAAAATGATTTCCCAGATTTAACGCTAGGCAATTCTATGCTCTGGGCCGTTAATAAAATTGTAGCTCAACTACTTATTTTTTGATCCTATCAAATTTAAATAACAAAATAGGTACTTAGATTGAATGAATGAGTGAGTCATCGTGCGTCGGAGATCACTTTAAGCCGTTGATACCGATTGTTATAACATCATCTATAACAATCTTATAGCTACCAGGGAACGGGCAGCAGCGTTTCGTTGTGTGTTACAACGTAATACTGCGGTCACCAACCCGCCTGCCGTGGTGAATATGGCAAACCCCTCCATCGGGAGGAGGTCTACGTTCAGAAGTGCACGTTATGCGGGCTGATGATGATGATAAAGATTGAATGTTTCACCAAGAGAAAGTCGACTTGCTGCGAACAACAAATCAAAATAAATATTAATACTATGTAAATGACGAACACTTAAGGATAATATAAATAATTTTTTTAACTAGCTGTAAGTGCCCGTTTTCCTAAACTTTTTGAAAAAGTTCAGTTATGCAACCCTCTTCCATGATTTCGAACACAATTCAAAAGAATTATAGTATAGAATTTAGTCGCTGATTTTTAAATTTGAACTACACGTTAATGCCCCATTATTCGAAACGACTCTAGGTCGTACCATTTCCAGTGTTTGCACTGAAAGGTGTTTTACCTTTCAGTGCAAACACTGGAAACGGTACTTTATGTATTTGCAAGTATAGCGTACACTTGAACATTTTAGATTTCAATTTATACGTATTACTTGAGGGATGCCGGTGGCCCATGAGCCATACCTATATCTGAATTTCAACCAAATGAATTGGCCAACTTTTGCTTCTTTTAAAATACTGGCATCTGGTTTTTGAAACATCAATGAAATCAACAATCAATTTACATAGTTTCTATAGGAGAATCAAACCGACGGAGTGTGTTTACTTTTGTATGATGAGTGTTGCCTAGATAGTTAGTTCATATTGTAAGAATAATCTATAATGGTGCCCGCCTACGTATGATTTTGACGAGTGCAGAATAAAATTCTTCAAATGAATTATATTAGTTAATGGTATTAACTTTACTTCACTGTCAAATTTGGTTGACAAGTTAAAAAATGCAATAGGTTCGCCGGTGTATAACTTAATTCGTTAATTTCAAAATTGATGATCCATTCAGAAGCTATTTCTACGTATAGTAAATTAATGAAATAAATAATAATGAAATAAAGAAAATCATTCAGCTTATTTATTAACCTTTTGATTTATCGATATCTATCTTCGTAGACTATAATTACGCTAATACACACTCAAGCCTCTTTAATCAGAATCGACTTACAGTAAATTATACGTAATTCTCAAGCAAACCAAGCAACCAGCAAATTTACAAACCACATGCCCATTTAACAGAGGCTGCATCCAAGAATATTGTATTAACGTAGAATGCACACTCCGATTTTATTTTTATAAATAGATATATAGTGTATGACTAATTAAATTAATAAACTGTTATGCAAAACGCAAAATGCGTTTGCAATTTTATTCATTATAAAGGTGTAAGCCACAAGATATTCAGCGGAGTGCACACGATAAGGATTTAATTCCATGAGTAGCTCGGGGAAGTGTGGGCGCAGCGGAGAGCTGGTAGGGGAGAAGTGACCACAACGGAAAGCTCAGTACAAAGATTAAATTGAACCTGGCAGCTTGCCATATTCACCCTACCTAAAATTACAAAATATTATGCTGATTTTATAGCCTGCCTCAAAAACTGCTTTTATCCGCGCTTCGAATGATGTTCGTTTGAATTATGAATGAATTTTGTTGAATTAATTCTAAAGACATAAAATATTATATTAATATTGTCAACGCGACAGTTTGTATTGATGGAAGTATACACGTACGTAACTTCACTAAGTACAGAACCGAATTGACAAACATTTTGCAAATTAATAATTTATAAGCTGGATGGACACATGACTCACAGGAGCAGCGTAGTACCCCAACGCGGGTAAAACTGCGGGGCGCAGTCAGTATAACTCTTAAATGTAGTATAAACGACTTTGAATTTCACCCGTATGTAAATTTATTACTACAGAACTCGAATTCTAAGTATGAAGTATAAGTGTCCAATGTGCAAATGTTTGTAAAAGTATTGAAAATGTTGGAAAATGTTATCAAATGTATGCAACATTTGATAACATTTTCCATCAAAATTTGTATTTATGTTAAGCTTGGAATACAATTAAATTATTTCTTAAATTTGATGACTCCACTACGATATTTTACTCGTTACATGTTGTTGTTATTAGCAGTGATGGGATATTATTTCAAATTACAAATTTCACCCAAAACACATTAATAATAATAATACATTAACTACAAATTCAGTTACGATTTACGATATTGGGAATGTATGTATATATGTGACAACCTCCGTAGTTAAATTAAAATGTTATGTATAAATTCATGTGTTAAAGTAAAATGCATGGAGTAACGTTTGCACGGGAATAGGGTTTTATCTATACCTCCTATTAGGTAGACTCTCTGTAGTATTTCCAATTCTTCACTAATTAGCTTACAATATATTAATATTAACAGCGTTACTTCTCTCTTCTATAACATTTTCTTATGCTGCTAGTATTTCTTATCTAATATTCTTCGCTTCAATCATCTTTTCTGATCTTTCAGCTTCTCTTCTATCTAGGTTACCTATTATTTTATTGTTACCTTTTAAAATATAAAATTGATTGTATAAAGGAACAGTTTCTTTATTGTGGCGTTGTAAAATATGTTTGTAGAAGTCTGTATTTAGGCTTTACCTAGGTGTTAATGAGATTATTTATACAGGGTTGATACGACAGAGGGGCTTTCCTTTAAACTGCCTATACTAGGTACCATTTCCAAGCTCTGTAACAAAAATCAATTAAATAGGAGCAGTAGTTTAGTCGCAAATGATTTTTTAAGTTTTTGCGTCGTTTGAACACGATGTTATTGCCGCTCTGACGCAAATCATTGCAAAACATCCCGCACCGGCGCGCGCGCTACGTTGCCGCTTTGCTAGGTCAGTGAAATTTATTTACAAAGGGTGGTTACGTTTTACTCTGATTTGTAAGCTATTTAGTTTGTTTGAAAGAAAAAAAATCTCAATTTGGTTGCTTTTTATTTTTATACCGTATCGGATTAATAAAAAAACACGTATAGTAAACGTAGCGTAATTTAATGCCCCTCTGTCGTATCAACCCTGTATAAACTTTATTACTTAGATGCTTCTTGGATCTTTGCTATTGTGTTATTCTTAAGCCATTTTCCAATTTTGCATTTCGATAAGTCTAGTTTTTTATACGACTTTAATTCTGTAACTTGGTGATTTGTAAGTGTCTTTTACTTAGCGTAAATTTAATATTTCACCAAAGCAAAGACCGTGGTATTAAATCTGATTTATGAACTATTTCCACCAATGCCGGTTATTAATGTTAGAGTAAGTATGTAACCAATTTAATTGGTTGCAGCCATCAATATATCTCATTGTTTAAAGTTGAAACATTCAGAAAACAGGAAGGAAGAAAAAAAACCTAAATGAAATGTTGCGTTTAAAAAGTGTTATTTGCGGTATTTGGCTCGCTTGAAATCTCGGAGGTCGTGGGTTAAATAATAAAAATATAGGTATCTAATAATACATTTTTTGTGTCAATTCTAAGATTTTCATTCCGGGTCTGATTGTTTGAGGGTCTACCCTTAATGCCTCGGAAAGCCGTTAGTCCCGATTATTACAAAATCATCTATAATAATCATATCAAGGACAACATAATACTGCGGTCACCAACCCGTCTGCTACGCGTGGTGACTATGGCAAATACACTCCTTCGGGCGGAGGTCCATGTCCAGCAGTGGACGTTATACGGGCTGATGATGATGTTGTCTGTGAAAATAACATCAAAATTAACCAAAAAAAAAAACTCGGGGACTGCGGGGTGAAGCTGCTTTACATTTATAACGCGGTAGAGTTAATATCAGTCATCAGTTATATGTATTATTTCTTACTTAAGTTGGGGGGGGGGGGGGGGAGGGCACTGCCGTGACCCCAGATATGACCAGGTGGTTTATCTAGTGGAAGCAGCATCCACATGCTACTTCCACTAGATCCACATGACCACTCACGTCGTCACATATCTCATAGAAATAAAAAAATACATGGGTGAATTACGTAGTGAGTTAAATTTAGATTATTCAAGTCACTTTCTCAGCTCTTGGTAGACATCACAAAAACCAGATACTAGATGTCGCATGATATGTCTAGTCAGAAAGACGCTGGAGCAAATTTCCACGTAATCCGAGATGACTGATGTCGCACGAAGATTTGTAATTGTGTGTTTGTAAAGAAAGAATTCAACTCTCTGTAAGTACAGGGTTATTGAACCTTTTTATTTTTTCGTACCGTATTCAATCTAATATTTGGCGATCGAATGTCCCCTGCAGATGAAATGGATTTTTCGGGGAAATATTGTACAATATTATAATTATTTGTACAATCAGACATGTATGTAGAACGGATTTCTTTTTGTATTATCAACATAAAGAGCAGAGCATAAGAAGCATAGAAAAAAGTGCAACTGTCACTTTACGATCGAATTGTAGGTCGCTGAACTCAAAAATACAAATAATAAAGCTTTTGCCGTCAAATCAAATTAGGGGGTAAGAAGGAGTGTCAATGTTTGTATGACATTTCTGTAGCTTTTAAGTATTTTCTAGTCATTTTCAAATGACTAGAAAATACTTCTTATTAAGGAAAAAAAAACAAACAAACAAAATCCCTTTAATAAGGGGCGAGCTAAGCCTTTTAAGCGGCCGTAGCCCAATGGCTAGGGCGTCGGACTTGTGATCTTGAGGTCGCTGGTTCGAACCCCACCCATTACACTACCGACGTGAACCCACTCGGAACACAAGCATTTTAGCTTAGCACGAGGGGTTAACAAGAATACTAGTAGAATGCAAAACTCTGCTAGTAATCTTTTTTTTATAAAATAAACAAAACAAGGGGTGTAAGTTTGTATTGAAAATCATTTCTTTTTAAAGCTATCGGGAGTTACGTGGATGAAGCCGCGTGCAAGCAGCTTGTGTCATTATAAAACTATGTTGTCTTATGAATTATTTTTATGGTATTAATAACAGTATTAAACTGTGTTTCAAAATTAAGATTAATAATATTCGACCACCGGCAGGACTCCAACCTGCTTCTTAGAGACGTGTTATACAAGAGATTGATAAATTTCGACGACCGGTAGGGTTCCATCGTAGCCTAATTGGTTAAGGCATTAGGGGCTTAACCTAAGAAGCAGGTTCGAGTTCTGCTGGGGTCTAATTTTATTATTCTCTACTTTGAAACATAGTATATTGTAAACTTTTTCGTAAAGTATTCAAAAACATTTCAAAAAGTAATAAACTGGTTCTTACGACATAATTAATACCAACTTGAATCAAATATACTGCATTGTTTTCTTTTTAACTTAGTGTTCCAAAAACATCACTGGCATGTCCTATATGCTAAACAAAATAAGGTTTTGTCTA
The DNA here is from genome assembly GCA_947037095.2 of Nycteola revayana. Lineage (NCBI taxonomy): Eukaryota > Metazoa > Arthropoda > Insecta > Lepidoptera > Nolidae > Nycteola > Nycteola revayana. The sequence continues at coordinate 25,708,452 of OX344842.1, read as the reverse complement.
TTCTAGGACAAAATTGCATAATAACTGTATTGAGTAGGTACGTAATACTGAAATCGAATTTGGTAATAACATTTTCGCATCAGAACAATATTATTATTCATGTCATTTGATATTGTCTTGTTCAAATCCGGCTGGGCGTAGATAATTAGATATGTGTGTTTTTACAACATTATCACCACGCTTTGTTTTGGTAATCGCATTATTATGTTCTCAAATAATAACATACCAAAATGTTATATTACAAATTATTTGTAGGTACGGTACGTATTACATTTATAAGAAAGAAATATACAATCATGAGTTGCAAATAACATTTAAAAACAAGTGATGGTAATTATTTACAATAAAGGAAGAATGTTGACATTGTGACATTCAAAGAGCAATTTAGTACTTATTTCGCTCTGTAGCTAAGCAAAATTAATTAAGCACTAAAGACATGCTTAGAAAGGGCAGGCCATAAACCATAAACGTAAACTGCACAAATTCAGCAACGCAAGTTTTACTGTATTCATAGATTTAAAAAGATACATTTGTTGACTTTGCTTATTCGACTCGGTAAGTTCATTCCAACGTTGGGCACGGAAAAAAATGCGGATTTGCCGAATTTTCTTTTCATAATACATTTCGTGCCAGCAGATATTTACATAAAAATTAATTAGTAATGATTTATTTTTTAAATCTATATATATATAAGTAATGAAGAAAAAGACGAGTAAACCTTTTTGAAATCAAAGCAATCATCAAAAATAAAAATAAAGACCAACCATAAGCTTACTCAACTTTCATATTTCTTACGAGTAGTCGTTTTTTTAGGTCGTAATGAGTTTGTCCCATGAGGAACCAACCAAATTTCTAAACATTTTATATCAAGATCCACGAACTTCGATTATAATATTCTTATAGCTTATAAAGTGTTGTTTAGGTTTATGGGGTTAAGTTGAGAGTATACTTAAAACTATTGGTGTATAGTATCGATTGTAAGCAGGTGTGATATAGGGCATGGCGCTTTTATAGTGAAAATTAATATTAATATAATATATTTAGTGTTCTACGAATCCCCATACGACATCGATAATTCCATCATAAGTATCACACGCGCGCGGTTTTACTCGCGTATTTCCTATGTTACTACTGGATAACGTAGCTTTCTACTTGGTTTTTGGAATCGCTTTTGTGATTCCGGAGCCTATTCGATGCAAACAAACAATCGAAATTTCCGTACAAACTATAAACCCCTATTTCACAACCCATGGAAATGTTTTGAAAAACGGAGAGCACTTGTTCTGTTACTTGGATGGAATTTAGGAGCTTAGATATTAAATTTTAATTGAAATTGGATTAGATTTGACCGCTGGCGCTAAAGATGGACTTACGTAATAATTTACTTTTTGGAATTATCTTACAAATACGCGGTGAATTGCATTAGCTTTGTCCTTTTTCCGATGAAGCAAGTTAAGGAATAAAATAAATATTCATCGAAAACGTTACAACCTTTCCCTTGTTGGTTTCATATATTGATCTTCATTATGAAAACAATATTTTAAATTTTATCGATATGTTTTATATTCATACCTAAACTTTGTGATATAAAAGGAATAAAATGTAATTTATTTTTGTTGCGGCGTTGTATCACCAAGAACAATAGACAGGTGATATAAAGGGAATAGTTTTGGTGTTATAAGAATTTGTGATACTATTTTTGGTGATTTGGGAATGCATTATTCAGTCGTATTATTTGTGAGTGTCTAGGTTATATATGCCCGGTGAAGTAGTAAAAGCTAGGTGGCTACCCAGGTAGGTCCATCCGAAAAAAAAAACTTGATTATATTTTAAGACGACTTTTCTTCTGAAACGGAATATATGCGGGTGAAAAAAGTAGTCTATTCTTATAATATAAAGAGGAAAGATTTAATTGTTTGTTTGTTAATGTTGAATAGGCTTCGAAACTACTTGAACATTTGAAAACACCGTTGGGAAGCTACACTATCCCCATATGATAGGCTATATTTAATTATGAAGCTCCTATGGGAACTGAAGCTACCGCGGAAGTGAAACCGTGTGCGGGAAGCTATTCGTTAATAAAAGCACTTGATTTGATTTTGTGTCATCGTAATAAGGAAAATAACACAATGATAAATATTTTAGTCCGACTAAATATAATTCATTCCATTTAAAATGCTCGTCAATTCCAAATTTAGTGAATTTAATATCAAACTTTATTTGCATAAGGCCAATTAAAACCGAACCATAATACATAATTCTACGGAAGCTAATATTAACGCACAATAAACTGTACCGGAACAGACAATGCCTTGTTGTTTTTTAATATTATTAGTAATTTATGTATGAATGAATGCATTTATTTTCAGGATTGCAGTAGTATACTTTAGATCTTAACTCAACAATTCGTTATTAAACAATACGCTGTACATAGCATGCAAATTTCAATTGTAAGCTTAAAGTTATAACTAAAGCACAGAGAAATATCTGAGATTATACTAATATATTCATAAATGTGCTGTTATAATCATATCCGCAAACTACACTCTAAATTATTGTATCTATGAGTTTTATGCAAAATCATAGTTACTTTATAGCCTACTATGTTTTTGCATCTTTTATTACTTCTTACAATATTGTATACAATCATTGAGGTAAGTATTTTAATTTACTTTAATTAATAACTTAATATTTATATAAATGTATCTTATTTTGAAACGGGAAAGAAGTATTAATATTGTTAGTACTGTAAGCACTAACAATATTAATAGGTAGGTAAGAGCAGCGAAAGCAAAAATACAAACTCACACCTTTTAATTTACATACTTAATTTGTAACATTACAAAATTTATAAGATCCAAACAATGAATAGAGAATATACGAAATGAGCTGTATACATTTTTTGTATATACTGTGTAGTTTTTGTTTTGATTAATGTATTAACATGTTGTAACAAATCAAAACAATTGGGACACTTTTAACTGAGGCTTTGTATAATATTGCCTTTAAGACACCGTAACATTGCGAACTTTTTAATTATTACCTACCTTATCAACCATTTTTATTAGAAAAAGTAGGTAAAAATAACCTAAGCACCTTGTTCAAACAATGAATGAAGTTCCAAAATCTCACAAAAGCTTTTAACAGAGATTCTGTATTCTTTGTATTTTAATAACATTAAAAAAGGAAAGCTAAATACATAAAATCTTTTCGGTACCTCGGCAGTTTGAACGTTTAAACTTTTTATAGCGGCTTTTAGAATGAAAATTCAACGGATATCTGTGAACAAATAGTAGTCCCTAAAGAACGGAAACTGCCATAAAAATTCGCGTCGTCGTCATTAGTCTCAGACGTGTTTTGATCAGGGACCGTACTATGAAGTGTTAGAGCTATCATTGTTCTGTGGAGAGAAAAAGAAAGCCGTACACAACGTATATAGCGGCATCCCTTTTGCTCGCGTAGGATAATAACCTAAATGATACTTTGTAGTAAGGCACCAGGTCGCAGTCCCGCCTCTTTTTATCTTGAACTCGCAATTTTAAATGAGGCTTCGTGAACAAACTCTGTCTTAGAAAGAACTGGAATTGAAATGTAATAAAATGGGAAAGGATCCTTTACATTTTTGGTAGATATAAGACATTCAAGTGCGTAATATCTTAAATGCATAGATTAGGTACTTGAAAATAAGAATGGTGGTGGTAAATGGTTTTAATTTTAGTATTTTGATATAATATATTTATTACTCTAAAATAATAATGATAATAAATAGATCGGTTACTTACGTATTATACCTACATTACGATGAGTAGAATGGTTTGGTATTATGCATGTTGTATGATGTTTAGTACATTATTTATTTATTCTTTATTGTATGTACACACGAAAATAAGTTATGAAAGTACAACAATTAAAGATGACGTACAAATGGCGAGCTTAACTAATTTATGAGTTTTCTTCCAGCAAACCATAATCAGAGTGAGATTTGTGATAAACGGACAAGTGTACACAACAGATTTTAGATGAAATAGTAATATTTTTTAAGTAAACTGTATATTTAACTAATGTTACATATACATAATGATAAATACGAATACAATACATATGGTGTGGTATGTCCCCCAGACAATGGCGCACCTCCTATTCTGCTCTGCGTGCCCCAACACCTGTACACGCGAGGACCTGTGCAACGCCACTGATAATGCTGTGCCAGTGGCCGAGTAATGGTCTTCTCAAATTTAAACGCCAGGTCGACACGAAAAGAAGAATACAATACATACATACTTAATAAAAATAAACTAATACATATTACTATAAACTAATAATATTTACTATACTACTTACTAACTATAAACTGATAAAACATAATGTTTCCAAAAACGTCGATAAATGAACTGGCACGAATGGAGTGGGCAAGAGAGTTTCAAAGACGTTCTGCCCATATGGTGAAAGAGCCTGATGGCTCAGCTATGATTAGCGGAAGTGTGTGTTGGCATTCGGAGTAGAAGAGAAGTACGAGGGATCGTTTTTATACTCGCGGAATGGGGGACAAGGGGTCCTTTTCAAAATATTCACCTAGAAGACAAAAACATTTTTCAGATCTTTGAATTAATTTATTTATACCGTGATAAAAAAATGTTTTACCTTTAGCGTCAAAATACCCCAAAACTGTCTCCTTGACTTCATCATAGGTAGAATTTTTTTTACCCCGCAGCTGTTTTTTCAATTTTGGAAACATGTAATCACTCGGGGCCAGGTCTGAGCTATAGGGTGGGTGATCCAAAATATGAAAGCTCACCTTATGCAGGGCAGCCAACGCAACGCGGCTCTTGTGGACGGGCGCGTTGTCGTGCAAAAACAGCACACCTTTCGTAATTTTTCCCCTTCTTTTTTCTTTAATAGCTACTTTTAGTCGCTCATATATTGAAGCGTAGTGTTCTCCGGTTATACAAACACCTTTATCTTTGTAATGGACCAATTATATTCCTCCCGAGTCCCAAAAGACCGTCGCCATGAGTTTCCCAGCTGATTCTGACGTCTTAAACTTCTTGGGAGCTACTGTGCTCTTTTTATGCAACTGCATGGAGTCTTGTTTGGACTCAGGTTCATAATGATGAACTCAAGTTTTGTCTCCAGTAACAATTCGACTCACACCATCCTTGTCTTCATAACAGAGGTGCAAAAATGCACATGAACACTCTACGCGATGTTGTTTTTGAGGCGACGCGGCGAGAGCAATCTCGGCACCCATACCTTGCACTGACCATAGCCATGCCAAGATGATGGTGCAACTTAAAAAGGCAGCCTCGTAGCTGTACGTATATTAAATAAAATTGACTATTATAATTTGGTATTTTTATTTGTATAATTTACTATTTTGTGAAACAAATCAAAAGTAGCAGTTATTTCATCATACAACTTTTTAATGCACAAATTATAACAGTTTCGGTAATTGGATAAAAAAATAAAAACTAACCCCAAACAGCTTTACAATAATAGGAATTAGTCCGTACCAAGAAACCCAAACGGTCCCTGACGATATAAATACTTAACAAACTTTTAAACAATCTTCAATAGCGTTTTGCCCAAAGAATCCAGAAATTTTAAATATTAATAAGTAGGTAAGATGATTCTAAATTGGGTTTCATACTTATTCTTAATAGCCTTGGGGTTGAAAAAAAAACCAGATTTAGTTCTCTTTTTGTCTTTAAATTATAAGTCCAGTTATTTACATTTGAAGAACTAAGTATTAACGGTTTAATTTTCATAAAAAATGTCTGAGAATTAAAGTTCAAATTTGACTGATTTTGATGCAAATGCTATTCATTTTCACGATTGAAAATTTAGCCCTTAGTAGTAGATATTATTTTCACATCGCCAACCAGAGCAAACTTTTTAAATTTTAGAAACGCTTTCTTTAGCCACTCAGCCATAGCACATTTGTATGACAAAAGATAATTAATAAAAATAAAATACAGTGCAGTCTTATTCAATTATGATTTGGAAGGTTGATTTTTGATTGATTTCCTCTCGGATATCTGGTCTACGAAGGCATCGGAGGGTTCTTTGTAAACTAAGGGATGGGTGGGCGATGGACGACGCGTCGCGTTCGTAGGCGCACTCTTCTCTGGCGGGTTGGATAGTGGTGCTAGTTTCGTGCAATCTTTGTTCTGCTAGTTGTTTAGTTGTTATCTCGGCGTCTGGGTCGTCTAGGACGCCCCGAGGCCGACGGTTTTTACGATGCTTTGTAGGCAAAAGCCAATAGTCTGATGCTGCAACAACAATAAATGAGTTTGGGTGTTGCGCCGCGGATTCGAATAAGCGTCTCGACGCCTCTTTCATCTACTGCTTGATGAAAGGCAGTCGGAGATCAGAATGCATGTTGCGAGTACGAATGAACCACGGTGCCCCGGTGGCCCGTTGAGTGAATCTACTTAGAACTGTTTGTAAGCGGTACAAACTGCGGTATGAGCGGTACGCGGTATGAGCAAATACAGTGCTCGCGTACGTCATAATCGGTCGTACACACGTGTTGTAAATCCTAAACTTGTTATCAAGTGCTGTTTGCTGAGTGAATTTAGAAGACAATGTACTCGACTGAACGTTAGTAAAGCCCGTGCACGAACGGTTCCCACATGCGCTCTGAAGTTTCATTTTCGGTCAAGGATTATACAAAGGATGATTGCCAATAGACTTTAGACGCCTTATAACTATAATACCTTGACAATTAATTATATAGCGCTACAAGCTTAAGAATGAAAAGTAAAAAAAAAAATACAGTTTTTTAAACAAGCTTTTATTAAAAAATAACGTGTACAAAATGGTAAAAAATAAATTCTTTTTGAGAGAATTAAATTTATTTCAATTCCTTTTCTAATATCAAAATATATAAATTATAAAAGCTCGAGGCGTTCTTCTTTGTACAGTATAATTATTTCAGTGCCTCAAGATATTATTATTTAAATATTTTGATATTTGAAATTGAATTGAAATTAAATTTGATTCTGTCAAATTAAATTTATTTTTTACTTTTTAGTACACGTTACTTTTTAATAAAATCTTGTTTTAAAAATGTTTTTTTACTTTTTATTTTATTAAAATATTAGATGTCTTGTTTTGACGGGACGGGTGGGATAGTCGTTTCACGAGTGAAAGAGATTTCAAACAAATATATATTCTCTCATCTTATATTTTGGTATTTTTTTAAAATACTTTTTAATTATATATATATAGTTTTTTTGGCGGTCCATTATGTACCCCCATATTCTTCCTACGAACTGTCGTCGGTCGTCCACGTGATCCTCCTGAGGAGATGGAAATTTTTGATAAACAAAATACTCTAAACGCTCCGAAGTGCTGTGGTGCCAATGTAGCGGAAGGTGCTGTGGCCAAAAAACTTGACGTTGATAGCACGGTTCCTTCTGTGCAACATGCCTACTTTTACAAGCTCTAAATATGATAATGGTACTAGAGAATATACCTACTAATCAAGATAAAGGCCCTTTTAATATTCAAGTATCTCGCACATCACCTGATCCGTCCGTGGGCACTTTGATCCGTCCAAACAGGGTTGGGCAATTTTCAAAACCCCACAAAAACTTAAACACTTGTCGTGCAGGTGTAAAACGCATGAGAATAAATAAAATTACAATTAAATTTACATCTGCCATTGATACCAATAATTTCCTATCTAATTCTATATTATCTGTCAATAAATAATGTGGCTTCTGTGCCCATTTATAACATCACAAAATTGGGTTTAGTTCGCCGTGTCCCTCTTGATCTTTCTAGTTATGAGTTTCTATCATCTCTTGTCATCGAAGGTACGCCTAGTTGGGCTCCAACGCAAACTGTGGTTTATTACTATTCAGTGCAACAAATGCTGTCGCTTTGGTCACGTCAAAGCTCAGTGCCATTCTGACCCACGTTGCTATTGTTGCTCTAATACGTTGCTATTGTGGTGATGATTGTGTAATATATAATAAATTGGTTCTGTTTGCCTCTAATTGAAGAAGAACAAGACAGTCGCTAGTCGTTTAAAATCTTACTTTGTTGCTTACGGGTAGTGTACTTGTGAATTATATTCGTTGTAAAGGACAAGAAATCTATTTTCACTTATGTATGTCTAATGGCACGAGCTTTCTTAAGGGAATTCGTAATACCGTGATTACTTAGTAATGATAATTGTTTTTAGTAAACAATGTATCTTCAATAATAATATAATTATAGCTCCGTCATTAAAGCACACTATTTTGTGTACGAATAAATAATGAATGAATATAAGTGTACATTATCAGCCCATACAACGTCCACTGCTCAACAAGGGTCTCCTCCCAGGGGAGGGTTTCTGCCATAGTATCACTATGCTTAGCAAGCGGGTTGATGACCGCAGTTTGGAGTTGTAACGTTGCTGCCCATTCCCTAGTACACAATTGTTATAGATGATGTTATAACAATCGGGACCAAATGCTTAACGTACTTTCCGAGTCACGGGGGATAGTCCCTCAGCCAACCAGACCCGGAAATAAATTTTAGAATCTACACAAAGATTTCTTCTCCGGCATGAGGATCGAACCCACGACCTTCGAGATTTAAAGCAAACCAAATACCGCTACGCTACGGAGCGGGAGGTTGTTATACAATAAAATGTATACATATTTAAAATGATTAAATTTTAATACTATACTATAACAACAATTTTCAAGTAAATCTCGCTGAAACTTCTTTGAACAAAAAGATTATGCGGGAGATATTGCGCAGTAAAGCTATAAAATTAAAAACAGAATAATATAATTTACATTACATTAACTTTAGTGATATTTTAGTTTTTTATTGCTTGTTAACACTACCTCAATGTTGCTATCTTTGGTGGATAACTCCAACTCGGTTATAGATTAGTTATCATCCATTTGCCTACGCCCAATGGATTCAAATTCCTGTAGTACATCACACGAGCCAATATTGCGAAGTTCAGTGGTCTCTGCACATCTCTATGAATAATGAACATTCAATGTGTTAGGTGAAACCAATATACTTAGCTTCAGTTCACCAGCACGTTTATGTCCACTGCTGAACATGGGCCTCTCTTAACAGACCTTGGCAAGGCAGGGTCTTTGAGGGATATTGTGATGATCACTACGCTTGGCAGGCGGATTGGTGATCGCAGTAAGATGGAATATTCCATCCAAGAAATCCCTTAGTCGCCTTTTACAACACCTATAGGAAGACCTGGGGTGGCCAATTCTAAGCCGTCAACCACACGGCTTCACCAATTAGTCATAGAAAGTAGTTCGGATTTTAGGGAACTTCTCTAGATGAATAATACTTAGTTCCCTCAACCACCGACGTGTCATTTTGTTGCCTTACCACTGACGTACGAATAGCATACGTACGTTACTTTAAAGACCTTCTGATGCATCAATAGAGTGTAACTTTGATGATTATTGCAATTTATTTATTCAGACAGATTCAAATAAAATAGAAATAATAAAAAAAAAAAACACTAATTATAATCATAGAAAAATATATATTTATCAAAATTAAAAAGTCTTATTAAAAAAATATACTCAATTTTTTTTCTAAAAATAGGAACTTCCTTTTTTGGTTTTATTAATTACAATGGACGGTTTTAGTAAAAAAAAAATCACAATTGCTAAAAATCTCAATACAAGGCACTTTTTAACAACAATTATTACAGGTCGGCTTGGAGCACTGCAAGCAGACAGATTTGCGACAAGCTTGACAGCCATATAGGGTTTTGCGACGTTTCAGTTTGAAACATATATAAATGACAATTCTTCATGGTGTCAAATTTGAGAAATTCGCTACTTGGTTGACCAATTTCATTATCCTTGTCCTTGCCTAAAAAACGACCAATGAGCGATGAGAGCTCATGTGAAAGTTGCGGCGTTCTGTACCTTTGCTCTAGGTGCGTTACTACACGGGCGTATAGTGGCGTTACTATAATTTTCCCAATGGTTTTCATGAACATTAGACGATCCTCAGGATCATAATTTGACATTATAAAAGAATTGGCATCAGCAATATCTGGAATCCTATAAAATATGACCAATGGCCATCGCCCAGACCTTCTTGCACAGCTGTAATTTGCACACTTTTCATCTAAAGAATCGACACCTCCTTACGTCATTGTTGACACTTCTCACTTGAATACGAGCTATTTTAGATGTAGATGGCATACAAACAGAATTTAGCCGGTTAACGGTTCATTTTATTTGTCGACAAACATAAAAAAAAAAAACTCACACTCACACCACATACGTCGGGTAGTCAAACTCACCTGCTTAGGAACATGGAAAGCGTCCGCTCCCCACCTCCGCACACGCGTCATTGGCGACTAGGAAATTACCAAAAAAAGACGAGCGGGAATTCCCGCCCAAACTGAATTTTTGAACGAAAAACCGTTTGGGTGCGTCTTTGCTTAAGGGTTAAATGATTGGCCTCACGCGCTCGACTAGATACCGCCGTGGCAATAAAATTGGATGCTGAAATCAGCGTACCCGAGTCAGGCGTATGTCGAAAGTTTTATAAAATGGTGGTTATATTCAAAGTAATATGCCAGTTTGGGTAGATCAGTAGGGCCATACATACTCATAAAACTAACTTCAATGTTGTTATAGACACTTCAATGGGATTTCAATGCGAAACTGGGCAAGAGAAACGATGAGGACGAGTTGATAGTGGGGAACTTCGGTTATGGGCAACGGAACCTTAGGGGACAGAGGCTGGCTGATTTTCTGGAGAAAGAAGGATTGTTTATGATGAATTCTTTCTTCCAGAATCCGCCTCACAGGAAATGGACCTGGCTGATTCCCAATGGTTCCACGAGAAATGAGATCGACTTTATCATGACCGACAAGAAACGGATTTTTTATGATGTCTCTGTGATTCATAGGGTGAAAACCGGTAGTGATCATTTAATAGTAAGAGGCACATTGAATATAAATGTTAAACTTGAACGGTCCTATTTCATGAAGTCTACGCTCCGACCTACTCGCACTCAGATCGATAACCCCGAGAGCTTTCAACTCGAGCTCTTAAGTATATCGATTCGATTGTTTAGGTGAAGACGCATCAGTGGACGAGATCAATAACAGGCTCAGTTCTTCAACGCTCGCCGTGCCAGTAGAACTCAGAAAATTTCTTAAGACACCCTTAACCTATTGGTTGAACGACGCTCGCTATCAGATGCTCACTCTCATTAGCAGATGCTAAGTCACATTAGCAGCTTAATAGACGAATAAAAAAATATTGCGACACGATATTCGTAGTTTTAATACTGCCCGTATTAAAAATACTATAGAGCGTAACCAGGGCTCCAAAGTGTTTGCAAGAGATATGTCTATTGGGCAAAGCCAGATGACAAAGCTTAAGAGGGATGATGGCAGTCTTGCGTCGACAAAAACGGAAGTGTTAAGGGAAGTCGAAAAGTTCTAGGGGCAGCTCTAAGCTTCAGTCACCAAGCCCTGAAACAGCGAAAGAACGACAAGTCGCCGGGTGAGGACGGAATTACATCACAGCTCCTGGCTGGCCAGGCTGGCCAGGCTGGTGGATTACCGGTACTTAAAATCCTTCAGAAGCTCTTCAATTCCACCTTATGAACAGGCTCAGAGTCACTCAACGAGCTATGGAGAGGGCTACGCTCGGGGTTTCTCTACGAGATCGAATCAGAAATGAGGAGATACTTAGAAGAACGCGGGTTACCGACATAGCCCAACGGATTAGTTCATTGAAGTGGCAATGGGCAGGCCATATAGCACGGAGAACAGATGGCCGTTAGGGCCGAAAAGTTCTCGAATGGAGACCGCGTATTGGCAAGCGTAGCGTAGGACGTCAACCTACTAGATGGACGGATGATCTGGTTAAGGCCGCGAGATCACGGTGGATGCAGGCCGCTTCTAGCCGCAATAACTGGAGTTCTATGAGGGAGGCCTTTGTCCAGCAGTGGACGTCCTACGGCTGAAATGATGATTACAATTTAGTTAATTTTTCACATTTCCCACTGCGGCGCTAGTAGTCACCAAAACAAATATGGCCAAACAGCTCGCACTGTGTTGATATTTTTTCGATTAAATTTGCTTTATTTGTGAGAATTAGGGCTTTGTTACTTAGTGTTCTTGTTGGTTACGATAGGTTGGTTAGGTTAGGTTAGACTATGACAAACAACGTGCCAGAAGCGAATCACTTTTGCAAAAGGAAACATTTACTTCGCTAAATGATGTTCAGTCAAGACGTTGAACGTTACATTCAACGACTTGACGAATTGTTCTTTAGACATTCAATTAAATGTCGTCATTCAATGATCGCGCTTTTCATTCAATCGAATAGCAGATTCAACCAGATGACTGCGCCATATACATACTACAATATTGAGTTGCCGCATTTACGGAGCTTTGGTTTTAAGCGAGGCCGCAATCTAGTCGAGCGTTAGAGACCAATCATTTAATTAAGGAGCAGTGCAACTTATATGATATCATCATTACAAATACAGTCAACCGGGAACACTTGATAATTCAAGGTAACTTAGACAGTGGCGATGCAACGGTATTTGATGACAAGGGAACTCTTTACTAACATCACCAGCTTAAGTTCTTGCTGCACATTTCATCATGCGATTTTATCGTTTTATCTCCTTCAAATGTTGGTTCACCACTATGGTCGAACTTATCCTGAATGCTCAAGTAGGTGTTACTTGGACATTTGGCTGGCGGTAGTAGATTTGATTGAGATTTTAGTGATTGTTGTAGTAGTTGGCAGTCACTAATCAAGGTTCACCGCTATACAGTCACTGCCCTTTTCTTGTTATATAATGGATATGACCACAGTTTCCAAAATGTGCTTTATGAGCCTCAATCTAGTTAAACCTCCTGGGATTTTGATTTTACACACTTATTTTTAGCGCGTTTGTTTATTTAGTAAGTTTTTGTGATATAAAATATTTCTGTGTCTAATTTCATGACTCAGATTATATCAACAGATTATACGCTATAAGTATAATGCTTTGACCATAATTTAAGCTCCATATTTTTGTTTTATTACTATTTATAGCATATAAAGAAGTACGTTCACTGCTTAAGTACGATCACCGCTTAAGTTGTTTTATATACTTTGGGCGTACAATGTATTTTCTTTGATCCAAAGCATAATATATGCGCATAATTTTGAACAGGTATCCACTTAACACTTTATTAAAGAACCATTTTCACTAGCGGCTTCCTGACTGACATTATTTATCGGAAGCTTCCTGGAAATTATTTTGTATAATCCGTCAGGTAAGTAAACCTAGAGTATGATGTTATTAAATTTATGTTTTGTTATTGAGACGTACTGGTTAAGTCGGGGCGTTGTTCTCAAATAAACATCGTCAATCTAATATTGAGATTAAGAAGAACGAAAGGTTTAAACATAAAGGAAATGTAATCGAGTTTATTTCAGAGTAAAGTCATGTAAATCTGCGTCTTGAGTTATTTTATATAGGAGTGAATAGAGAGGTAAATTTAGAAAGATAAATACGAACTTTTTGACGATGCGTTTTACGTGGGTATTTATATGATTAGAAATCACATAAAATCTACTCGTGCAGTTACTTAAATTAACATGATAATTATTAAAATTGTCCAAGAACAATGTATGTCTCCTTTGTTTTTCATTTCTGAAAAACTTGAAAATCAAAAGAAAATCAGAGTTTCGGATGCGATTGAATTGGCTGCCTTTTTGACGGCGTCGGTACTGTCATATCTTGTCTCTTCTGTTCTCTATTCTTCAGAATCCCAATGCCCCTACATATCTTCGCGAACGCTTCGAGTATTTGATACCTAGGAGACAAACCCTGTCGTACCGCCACTTCTCTTCTTTTAAAGAACCCTCCTCATGTCTCTAGTAAATATGACCACTCATTTACCGTCAGCGGTTATGGAATTCCCTTCCACAACTCATTCGCGCTTGTTGTTCTCTCAACGCATTTAAAAGAAGAATAAAGGAGTATTTTCTGACTCAGTAACTATATAATTCCAAAATTTGGACATATAAGTTAGTATATGTAGTATATTATAATTAACATATATGTATATAGGTTTAAATATTAGCATAATAATATAAATATATATAAATATATATGTATATTTATTTATATTATTTATTATATTATATTTATATTTATTAGTGTGTATGTTTATTGATATGTACCAATTTGGTATAAATTAATTAAAAGATTCGTCCGTTGTACACTAGCTATGCACTTTTAATCAAATGTTCTTTCATAAAGGTTTGCTGGAAGAAAATTCATTATTGAATTAAGCTCGCCTTTGTACATGTTGTTTCCGTTGTATAAACTTTATATAAAGCCATAACTTTAATGTGTGCAATAAAGAAAAAATAAAAATAAATAAATAAAAAGCTCAGAGAACATTATATTTATAATTGTTATTAAATATTGACGATTTGATGATTTTTTGAATAGAAGTAATACCTAAATTATTTAATGTGTCTAAAAATATTTTCAGTACCAAGAGCAGCCTGTTTAGATCCACAGCTGAACATGGGTCTCCTATAAAAGCTTAGCAAGCAGATTGGTGATCGCAGTTAGAAGGGAGCAGGAGAATCTTTGAGCTGATAAAAGGTGCTGGCCCTTAGTTATTCGCCTCTTACGACACCCATTGCATTCTAAGCCGGAAACTACACGGCTAAAACTCGGGTAAAATAAAAATCTATATTTAATTGAAACAATACAAAATTAAATGATTGGTGCAAAATTTAAGGCTTGCTTGCTTCAAAGCTAAGTAATATTATAATAATACTAGCTGTGCCCGCGACTTCGTTCGCGTGGAATAGTGACTATGAGCAGCGTTTTTAAATATATACTTATTTTTATTTTGGATCATAATCACAGTCATTTTGGGTAGCTAAAAAACCTACTTTACTGTAATGCTTCTCTATATACAATATTAGACGTATGGCCATCGGGGGTGAAAGCATACAGGCTGCTGGGATTGCTAACACGGGACAGAGCCACATACAATTGACCGTGCGAAAAACAGCTGATACTTAGATCTACACCCACAACTTTTAGAGTCTGACCTTGAGATTTATTAATTGTCATGGTGAAACATAGGCTCACTGGAAACTGAATTCGTTTAAAACTAAACGGAAAATTGTTTGGAATGAGAGGAATCCGAGGAATAAAAACACTATCACCTTTTCCGCACCCTGTTAAATTCTCTGCTTCTATCAGATTTCGTTGTAAATTTGTTACTTTTAATCTAGTACCGTTGCAAAGTTTTGGTGGGCTTAAATTTCTAAGGAGCATTATGGGTACGCCGATTTTTAATTTTATTTTGTGAGCTGGTAGTCCAGGAGCACTAAGAGATTCTAAAAATTCTACTGGGTAGCTGGTAGATTCTCCTTCTTCCATAACTCTGTTAATAGAGATATACTCTACATTATCCCCCGAAACTAAGCTCAAAATTTCAGCGTTTATTGCTGCTGCTTGGTCGTTTCGTGGAGTCAAAATTGCTCTTTCGCAAAGCCAGGAATTTTCGCAGGTTAGTATTTGCGTTGGGTTTCCATACACCTTTGAAATGAGGTCTCGTATTGATGAAACTTTGCTGCATAAGTTTTCATTGAGAACAACTTTTCCTTGTTCTTGCGGATACACACCGTTACCGATCTCCAGTAATAACTCTGAAAACTCTTGAGCATTTTGATTGCCTCCGATTTGCGCTCGCATATTTAAAATCAAATGCAAAGGGATAATGTAATGCCACAGATGAGAACTCTTTAGACAGGCTCTAACTTCATCAGCCCTTGTTCCGCGTGGTATTACAGGGAGAGTCTGACGAAAATTGCTCAAAAAAGTACAGTAATGCCACCCATAGGTTGGTTATTTTGTTTGATATCACGCAACGTTCTGTCTACTGCTTCAACTGCTTTTCTGTTTGCCATTGTGCACTCATCCCATATAATAAGGCTGCAATCACGAAGAACCTTAGCTTTATCGCTGTTTCTTGAAATATTACAAACAGGGTTTTCTGTGCGGTCTAAGTCGATCGGAATTTTGAACATTGTATGTGCAGTTTTCCCTCCTGGTAATAAAGTGGTTGCTATGCCCGATGAAGCGACAGCAAGCGCAATTTTACTTTGGCTTCGTACCTTCGCCAAAATCACTTTTGTAAGAAATGTCTTGCCCGTTCCACCGGGAGCATCTACAAACAGCATTTCCCCCAAAGCACTGTCTACGCTGCGACACACCCGGTCGAATATTGAACGCTGTTCTTCAGTTAGTCTCGATACATCAGTTTGTAAAATGTCTGCCAGATCTACTGGATCATAGTTAATTTCCATCGCGTAATCTCTATTAATACGTTCACCGTCAAATGATGGCTCGGGCATGCCATATTGAGAAATTGCTTCAGACAAAGCATCATCCCAGTGTTGATCCCCATCCAGTAAGTGACGTGCCCGGCAAGCCGCTTGATATGTAGGGTGTACGATATTATCAACCTTTCGGAGCTCGGCAAAGGAAGTAGGCCCTCGAACAACATGTAGAAGTAGGCGTAGGTAAAAGCATTCGGAGTTATTCGGATGCACCGTATAAACCCTACCAATGACGTGTTCTTTAAAAATACCCGGTTCACCTACTACTGCTGTTCCACGTCTTCTGCGGTTAACTATTAATGATTGTAATTTACCTATCTAGTAACAATGATCGACGTCGTTCGTTGACCGGAACAGGCGTTAAAAAAACAATAAACTACCGATTCCCATGGGAAACGGATGTTTTCCCGCGGTAAAAAGTAGTCTTTATGTTGCGCCAGGCTCTAAAATATGTCGGTACAAAATTTCAACCAAATCCGTCAAATAGTTGCGGAGATTAATGGTGCCTATGTATAAGCATAGAATAGTGTTCGACGTGATTCTTTAATTTGACATAACTTTTTTATTTATGAACCGATTGACATGAAACAAACACTAAAGCATAACTGAAGCATACCACAAAATATTCGTGAAAACCGCATCCAACTCGGATCAGCCGTTTCTGAGATTAGCGTGAACAGACAAACAGACAAAAAAAAAGTTAATTACATTTTTGGGTTCGACATCGACATAACAATAACCCCTGCTATTTTTTTTTATTTTTATTTTCAATGTACAGACAGCACTTTTCTACAATTTTATTATATGTATAGATAGATAGATTATTGACAAACTGCTGTGTGTTTGTTTGTTTGGGCCGTACCTAAATTAATAATAATTGTTTGTTTTTATTTTATGTTAGTTTAGTTTGATGAATGAAATTTTAATGTGTTATTTTATTTATTTATTGTATGTTCAAATGATTAATCATAATAATTTAATTAATTGGAAAATACAAGTTTTCAATGTTGCCACAAAATTTATAGTGGCAGGTGAAATACGAATAATAATAAAAAATAAAGTAATATTAGCTCATATATCACGGGGTCTTGGACAAAATAGGAAATTTCCAATAAGACTGCCGCAATTATAAAGTGTTCCCTGAACAGAAGATCCGCACCGTCTCACACCACATGTACTTTATAGAACCACGACGAAATATATATGTACTTTCACCGTTGATCGAATAGTAAAATCACAATGTTTCATTTTGTGCAAAAATTATACACCCACATAGCTCCCGTGTTTGTGGTAAATTTATAATAAAATACAGCTTATAGCGTCGATAAATGAGCTATGTTCTTAAGATTAGCGCGTTAAAGCAAACAAACAAAGTCTTCTGCTTTATATATTAGTATAGATTCCTAAGACTATCTAATAAATTATCTTATACCATTATTGAAATCCGGTGATAGTACTGATCCCTCGAATTTCCGACCTGTTTCTATATTGCCCAATCTAAACAAAATTATGAAAAATTAATTCTTATCCAGTTGCTCAGACACTAATAGATTTAATGTATTACATAAAAAGCAGTTTGGGTTTACGAGGGGTTGCTCAACCATAGATGCGGGAACTGAATTCTTAACCACTATATCCGCGGCCAGGGAAGATTCGCAGGAATCCTTAGGTATATTCTGTGTCTAAGGCATTTGATTGCGTTCACCATGACACTCTGGTCAGGAAATAACACCGGTATGGCATTAGGAACCAGGCTCTCAATCTTCTGATTTCTTACAGGGGCAATAGAATTCAGAAGGTTGATATATACGGAAAAATATCAACAGGCTCTTATGTATCCATGCGCGTCCCGCAATGCTCAATCCTGGGGCCGTTTTAGTTTTTGGTGTATATAAACGGCTTACCTTACCTTACTATGTAGGAAATAATCATGAGATAGTATTGTTTGCTGACGATACATTCTTGTCATTTAAAATAAATAGTCAGTTACGCAACTATGACGAAGTAAACAATGCAATCTCGAAGGTAGTCCATTGTTTTAATATTAATAAATCTACTTTTAAATGAACATAAAACCAAAGTCATTAAATTTTCTACACCTAACGTGAAACAAATTGATACGAATATGCAAATAAATGGTATTCCGTTGAAGCCAGTTAAGTCAACTGTTTTGTCTTTTGTCTGTTTTGGGAATATCTATCGACTCTAAATTGCAATGGGGTCCACATATTGCGAAACTATCAGGAAAACTTAGCTCTGCGGCCTATGCTATTTAAATTATGAGACGACTCACTGATGTGGATACTGCTAGAATGGTGAACTTAATTATTTTCATAGTGTTCTCTTATGGGATTCTTCTCTGGGAAAACAGTGCGGACATTGACACCATTTTTGTACTACAGAATCGAGCTGTAAGGACCATATATAAACTTGATCCGCGAGTTTCCCTACGGGAAAAATTCAAAGTGACTAGACTAATATTCTTACAGTCGCATCACAATATGTCTATGAAACCCTTTTATATGTTCAAAAAAATATTGCTAGTTTTAAGAAAAATAGCGAAACTCATCATGTTAATACTAGAACTAAGCATAATCTTGTTTTACGTGCTACACGTCTCCACAAAATAAGCAATTATTTTATAGGGCAATGTATACGCTTCTACAACAAATTTCCTAATTATTTAAAAGATCTTTCTACGAATAAGTTTAAACGATATGTCGAATATAAATTATGTAAAAATGCTTATATAAATTTCTTATTATGTCAATGACAAAACTGCTTGGGAGTGAGTTGGTCTGAAACAATACTGCTTTATAATAATTGTAACATAAAACTTATTTAAAAAAGAATTCCTCTGAGTCTCTCGCAGTTCCTCTCAGAGTGTGGCAACTCTGGTCCAGAACTGGTGGTAGTAAAAGAAAAAGGCGCATCATAAGAACATGATTTAAAATATTTTAAATGTGTCTATATGAATATTTTTTTTTTAACTTTGACTTTGATTTATATGATGAAAAGTTTTAAAGTTTCCTGATTTTTATTGGTTGTTGATATACATTACATTTTTCGAGATAGTTATTTTTTAATCTCCGGCACATTGTCCAATAAATAACAGTAAATTTTCCAAACGGCTGAACTTAAAATTCCAATTAATCGTTAACTGCAAACCATTATTTCAGTTATTTTATTAAAACCCGAAACTTTCTGTGATGAAATTTCACCATCCACCGAATGTAAAATAAATCTATAGACCTTCCAAACATTCAACTTATGGCAAACAATCTACTGTTACTTCTAACTAATAGTTCTCTCATTTGTTTTGAAAACTTTCAACTTGGTGAAACTTTTATTAGCTGCTCTAGTAAAAGAGTACTTGCCGATGAAAAATTCAATTATTGCACTTACGAAGTTTGACTGCTCTCATGTTTAGTTCCCGTCAAAACTGATTTATGTAACATATCGTAGATTTTCGTCATTACGTAATTTGTGATGAAAAATTGATAGATATTAGAGTATAATGGAGTGTTTTATTTTACAATATTTACTAGATTAAATTAGATATTTATTAGTTTTTATCATTTTTATATTCAATCTTCAACAGCCCGTTTCCGTTCATTGCAGGGTAAACTTGGGCCTCCTCTTAACATACAAGGTCTGTTAAGAGGAGGCCCAAGTTTAAAGCCATATGCCCGGTCAAGTAGCAAAAGCCTCAGGGATAATTACATATGTCCGCCCGAAAAAAAAGGTAGAGGGATATAGCCTTAATCATTTCGTTTGACAGGCGAATTGGTTTTCGCAGTAAGACAGTAACTTACCTTGGGCTGATAGATGCTGCTGCCCATCCACCAGCTGTATATCTCTTAATCGCCTTAGGACACCCATGAAAAGACATAAGATGTCTATTCTATACCAGAAACCACAAGGTAATCATTTCTATTAGCTTAAAATGTTTTAGGAATTAATAGTTTCAGTATGATTTGCACTTGATAAGGTCTTTTGTTTTTCGCACAGACATACGTAGTTAGCCACGAGATTTTTGCTACTTCGTCAGGTATAATCATAAGGTGTATTTATTTAGAATTAGCCGACAACAATGTTGTAAAATAATAAATTCAATAGTTTCTCAACCGTCGAATTTTTCTAATATAAGTAAAAAGTACAACTAAACTATGCTCTCTCTAATATAACTCTATGGAACAATTTGATGGTATACCTACTACACGGAACACGGAATGACAGTTTGCTAAAATTACAGCTCAATGCTTACACACCTGTTGTCAACCCGTATTGGCCGTTACAATTATATTAGACTATAAACGTGTTGATGCATACCGTCAGTAAATTCTTGCGGTGCTCTCAAATTTGGCTATAGATTACAGACTGATTCAATTGTTGTGTCTTACACCGATCGTCACCGACCACCGTCGATCGATCGAGTTTTTGTTGACACGGGGGGTACAGAATACTAATATTTTTTTAAATTGTGGGCGATTTTTACACTTGCCGATCACGCGTTCAAATACGCGTGAAGGTAGGCTAAGATTGCCTCTAACCAAAACAGCGAATTCCAATAAAACGTATTAATTACTAAGATATTATTATACTATCTACTCGTTATGCCACTAATAATGTTTGAAAATATGAATAAAGGGCTTTTGTAAATGTTTATCTTATATTACAAATTTACAAGTTAAAGTTAGTTAATCATATAGTATTGAAATTAATTAATTCGTACAGTTAATCTTAAGTTTTCCTACTCATGACAATCGGTGTGACTAACTTGCAGAAGTTTCGGAGTACACAGCACAGAACTTCTGAAACTCAGTCAAAACGAGCTTAACTGAAGTTCACAAGGACTAAGGTTAGTAGCGTACATAATCGATTCCAGTGTATAAGTGATAAATACGAATGATTTAATACATGTTACTGCCATTTAACGTGAGTTGGATTGGGGACATGTGCCTGCTCCTATATAAAAAACAAAACGACAAAAACAAGTCTCACTTACTAAGTCTGGAGAGCTTGAAAGCGTCAGCCGTGTTAATGATGTCGACGTACAATTGGAAGTCAATGCGACTTCGGTTAGGGTTCGAGTGCTGGGTCATTGCGTATTTGAAAGCATTTTGAATCTCATCAGTGTGTTGATCGAAGATGACACCTGAAAAAGAAGTGTTACGTTAATTATTTTGTAGTAGATCAATGTATAGTTGGCTGAATGTTCGGGCTCTTGGGAAGTGTTTTGAGGTGAAGAGAGCAGAAGTTTTCTTTCGTAGATGGGAGCTTAAAATAGTTTCACATTGAATTATGTTAATATTTAAAATTTCCTAAGGATTAAAAACTATACATTTACTGCTTCAATACCTTTTTTAATAATTATAACTTAGATTGTATTCAAATGGGGGTACTGATAACGGTAGATACAAGTAGACCGGAGAGCCTACTACTACTAGATTCCTGGTGCAGTAAATAATTTACCAAAAACAAAATATCGGTCGGAGTTAACTTGGGGGGTTTTAGTGAGCTTTTCCGCATGCCGTGAGCATTTTATTATTATGGAGAGAGAAGTTCTATATAACCCACTGCTGTGATGGTTTAATTGCCCTTTTCGCTTTAACATACCGTCCCATTTACGTCCACAGCTGGGGAATATTTCCATAATCACCAAGCTTGGCAGCTGAATTTGGGCATTTTGAAGGAAATTAAAAACTCTTGACCTGAAAATATGTGAATAATTAAATTATAAAATCTGTAAATACTGCTGGTACTAAATGAAGTCTTTTTGTAGGTAGTTGTTATACTTTTGACCTCGGGCGCAAATCAAATATTTGTAATAAATTTTCCTCAATGAGGAAAATTATAAAGCATTGTTATAATTAAATAGCTTTCTATATAACTGTTATTAGTACATTTTGTGTGGCCGGTGGGCGTTATTAACAATTAGTTTCATAAAACTTGTTTTATAAACTTAATTCGTTTATAATGTGGGCAAGCTTGATGTAAATTTTTCAGTGCGTACAGTAAATAGTTCCCTACAATATTACGCAAATTCAATTATTGTGGTCTGTAATTTGGTTGTTTGTTTTGGCAGTCGCCGTTCAGCTCATTTCCTTTATCTTAAAGCCGTTGGGGAGACCGTAGATCGTGACTATATGGGCAGGTTGACTAACTATCAAAACCTCTTCCGACTCAATAGCTTTAAGCGAACCAGTTAGACACGATATTCCGTCACCTCTCCCCACTCTGTCACCAGGAAAGTGGCCTTGGGCAAGAATGTCGTTTGAGAGAAGAAACGCAAAATTGAAAAACAATGTACGTTCGTTATTATTGCCGTTTTTATGTTATCTATAATTATGCCTATTTATTCATGGCTACTAGTTGTCATAGCATTTATAGCGAATATTTAATTGATGTTTTTCCTTTTATGTATTATTCTATTTGATTTCGTCGCAGTTTTAAGCTTATGGAACGTGGTTAAAAGTGTGGCAGAAGACTAATCTACAGTGGGGCTGATTGACCTGGTCGAAAGTCATAAATTAAAGTCGGTATTTTTCAATTTTATCCAAAAAGTTTTAGGACCATGCACAGTTAAAAAAGAAGACTAAGGATATGTTCATCCAGAGATGTAATAGATGTCAACAAGTTATCTTTGACAAAAAGGTAATATTAATTCTTTTTTTGTCAATAAGTACCGTATACACTACGTCATAAATATGACAAAAATTGAATGTAATCCCGCATTTTTGAAATCCGATTCAAACATAGACAGCTAGCTACAAAAGAATTGAACCATATTTAATTCAACACTTACATGAATGTAAACCATTCCAAGAAATTATTTTACTATAAGTATTGTCAGTTTTAATGCAAAGCTAATGTTTATTTTTCACGGGGTTGAACTATTTATCTTTACACGAGAAAAGGTAAAAGGGTAATTAATTATCGCAAACTTTTTCACGGTCCTTTACAAAAGTTTACAGAGCATTAACCTGTAGCTTTAGTTTTCATCGGAATCTCTTGATAAACTTACAACAACTCATATTAGTATTTACCTAGTTTTCCGTCATATATTATTTTAAAATAGAAAGAATATATAATTTTAATCGTTCATACGGTTGAGATTTTTAAGTTAACTACGTTAATCTATCACAAATGGAAATCACACGGCTGAAATTTGCTTATACAGAAAAATATTGTTTTTTTATAAACGGTTAATTTATTGGTTATTGAAAGTTTTGGAATGTGTTTATCATCATCCGTCAGTATAAAGTTTTCTGCTGAACATGGGCTTCACCCCAAGAAAGGTTTTTTTGCCACAGACACCACGCTTGGCAGGTGGATTGGTGACAACAGTATGTTGTAACACTCAAGGAAGCACTGCTGCCCGTTCCCTGGTATACGCTTCTTATAGATGATGCTATAACAATCGGGACCAACGGCTTAACGACGAGTCTCAACCAACCAGACCCAGGAAGAAATCTTAGAATTTACACACAGATTTTCTTGAATGGCGTGGGGATCGCACCCACGATCTCCGAGACTGGCACCACCAAACTACTACATAAGATTTATCTATACTAATATTATAAAGTGCTAAATTTTGTGAATTGTTTGTGAGGTTGTAGGGTGTAATCTCAGGAACTACTGGACCGACTTGAATCCGATTTGAAGTTCCTATGGAAACGGGAGATACGCGGATGAACTGCATGCGGGAAACTAGTTAAACATTTTTTGGATGATTACTTCAAGAGTAGCTATGCCGGCCCTAATGTATTATTTATTATCAATATAACATCACAAAACTGTTACAATAATGCAATAGCAATTGAAATTCAAATCGCTCTACGGCCGTTTACCATTACTGTAATGAGGACGGAGAGATAGAATTACTATGCTTCCAAATACTAATGATTTAATAAAACCCTTGGTCGTTCATTGGTTTATGAATATGACAAGAGTGTGGTGCAGGCATTCACAATTTATTGTTTTGCAAGCATACGCGGGTATAAAATTTATAGCTGTAGTCTCGCTGGAGAAAAATATGGATTTATTGGTTGAGCTTTGCTACAAATCGTTATTGCTTTTAGGGATCCGATATTCCATACTCGATAAAATGTTAACATTGTTTGGTAGTTTTCATAGGTCAGTATTATGTTATTGTAACCGTTTACTTCATTACATATTTATTATGTACTGTAACGCCTGCGACTGCTTATCAGCTCAGCAGCTCTCCTGGTCCTCAAAGACGATGTGTGATGCCACTATAACTAAGCACTGGTCTAAATATATAATAAAAGCGGCCGTAGCCCAATGGCTCGGGGCGTCGGACTTGTCATCTTGTGGTCGCCGGTTTGATCCTCACCCATTGCACAACCGACGTGAACCCTCTCGTAACACAGGCATTTTAGCTTAGCACGAGGGGTTAACAGGAATATGTTAGTAATCTTTAAAAAGAAAAGATAAGAATAGAGAATTTTTGAGATAGAATATTATGAAACACCAACACTTTTTATATAAGAAATTACAACGGGCTTTCGTCTAAACTCTTGCGCCTTCGCTAGAACGAACATAACTGGTGAAATATAAATATTATTAACATTATTTTCAAAATTCAAATTAAATTTTGAATATATTTTGAATAGAAATAGAAATTAATATTTTAGTTGCCACAACGTCACATCGGTCAATGTAATGAGGGAACCGCGTAGATCACGTTCCCGTGGGGACAAATAAAGAAATACAACTGGGTGATTCCGTCGTTTCGTGCAAATGGCGACGATCCGCGGAATAAAAAAAAAGTTAGATTTAACTTAACATTTTTTTTATTTTAATTCGAGTTAAAATCGTCGTCGCATTCTTAAAAAGTGGAAGGCACTTTTTTATATTATTTACTTACGGCTAGCTGAAAATCAACAACAGGATGGTAATTAAAACTGTATGGATTTTTATGAACTAGGTTGAGATGGTAGCCGATCTTTAGCCATTTTTTCTTCTCTTGTCAACATTTTACGAGTTTTACCCATGAAATTTTAAAAATAAATACTTAGTTTATTATACGAAAGACAGGTCTCATGTAGATAATACTATACTTACTGGAACACAATTATTTTAAAATAAAAACAAGAATGCTTCATTTCCTTCCAGAACTGTTCATTACCTACCTACCCTCAAAAAAATGGATGGAACTGATGGTAATGCAGAGGAGATGAATGAAAAATATCACCATTTTTATTGATAACTTCGATGTAGTAATTTTAAAACAGGACTAATATGGCTTTAAGAGATGAACATATTACGTACCTATTTATAATAATTTACTTATTACGGTACCTTGTGAAATCGAAGGAAGATGATGAGTTGATTTATGGATGAAACACTGGTTACAATTCGAAGATCGTAAATAATTTTATCCATATTTCACTCATAATTACATGAAAACTTAAAATTTCAAATATTTATCAACTGTTGTCATAGAATTACTTGTTTGTTTATTTTAAAGGTTCCTTCTTAACCTTTTTAAGGATAAATAGCTTCTTTTGGTTTGCCAGCAACCACAAGACTGGACACCAAATTCGGATAGTCGATCTGATGACATGATCATTCTATACATAAGCCAGCATTATTATACACATCTTCTATATAGCAATTAAAGATAAGATCTGAAATGTGAGACTACATAAGGCCCTTCATGGGCGTAATGTAGTCTAACATTTCAGTACTTATCTCTTATTGATTTCGCTTTTTCGACAGTGACATAAAGACAAACGAGGAACAAAGTGTCCCTATTCGAAAAAAAGTAAATTTTATGTAAAACATGATATCGTTATTTATATTTATAAATAAGATTTATGATCATTTCGATTGTTTTAAGAATAAATAAATAATTTTATATGTTTTTGCTAACGCTATTTATTACAGAATTTAACTTCACATTCTGCTTGATTTTTATTCACAACAATCTTTCTAATATCTTACTAATATTTTCCATAATTTGTTAGCTGACGCTCTTTCTCACGCAGCAGCCTGATGTCAATTTGACATACGTTTTTGTCTCGCTCACACTATCGTCAAAACAAATCGGGTTGTCCCTGTCATTTAATACCGTACAACGTTATAAAGAATCACAGTAGTGTGAGCGTACACTCACGCTACTGTGATTACTACATAGTTGTGCATCATGCCCGTTTTCAGTTGTCAAATATAGGACGAGGCATATCTTCCGTGCTTTTGTTTATATCTATGTTTTTACGTATTATATTGCAATATATTGAAAATTAAAAAACATAAATTGTAGTTCAGGCCTTTAGCTATAATATTGCGTATAAGTTAAAGTTATAATTTCGAATGTAGACAAATAAACATCGAAAGACCTGCCGAAGTCCCTAGTTGGAAACGGAGAGGAATGATTTTACAGACATTTTACATGTTTTATTTTTAATAATTAATAAAAAAATATGTAATATTAGCGATACTACTTTGAAAGTTATTATGTCTTTATGCTTTAAGCAAAAATCAGTTCACTTTTTCTAATAAATTCATAAGTAAATTCGTCTGGAATTGCTTTTTGCACGAAACCACGGAATGACCAAACTATGTTACTGGATAAGGAAGCTTTCTAATGGTGTTTTTTTTAATCGGTCTTGTAGTTCCGGAGCCTATTCAATACAAACAAACAATCAAATCTTAATTTTTTATAATATTAATAAATACATACCTATATTTGAATCTATATATCTATATATATAAAAGAAAGTCGTGTTTGTTACAACACTTATAACTCGAGAACGGCTGGACCGATTGCCATGGTTTTTGATTTGTTGGATTTGTTTCCGTCCCGAATAGCAGAATACATTTTAAAAACAAAAGAAAGTCGTGTTAGTTACACTATTTATAACTCAAGAACGGCTGAACCGATTTGGCTGAAAATTGGTAGGGAGGTAGCTAAGAACTGGGAGAAGGACATAGGATACTTTTGGGTAGGGGTAGGGTAGGGTAGGGTAGGGTAGGGTAGGGTAGGGTAGGGTAGGGGTAGGGTAGGGTAGGGTAGGGGTAGGGTAGGGGTAGGGTAGGGGTAGGGTAGGGGTATGGTAGGGGTAGGGTAGGGGTAGGGTAGGGTAGGGGTATTGAAGGTAGGTGTAGGGTAGGGGTAGGGTAGGGGTAGGGGTAGGGTAGGGGTAGGGGTAGGGTAGGGGTAGGGTAGGGCAGGGGTAGGGTATAAAAGTCCACCCGTGCGAAGCCGGGGCGGGCCGCTAGTTTATTATATAAAAATCAATTGCTGTTCGTTAGTCTCGCTAAAACTCGAGAACGGCTGAGCCATTTTAGCTGATTTTGGTTTCGAAATGTTTTCCGTGGTCCAGGGAAGGTTTAAACGGTGAAAAAATATGGAAAAATTGAGATAGAAATACTAAAAATGATAATTTTATTTTCCCATACAAATCATTATAACTGTCAAACGTTACAGTTTTGTCCCGTCATAGATTGATTGAGCAACCAAAAAGTGACAGATACTTAGTCGATCATCATCAGCCCATATAACGTCCACTGCTGAACATAGGCCACCTCCCGAGCTAGGGTATTTGCCATACTCACCACGCTTGGCAGGCGGGTTGGTGACCGCAGTAATATGTTGTACCACACAAGGAAACGCTGCTGCTACTTAGTCGATAGTATTTTAAAATCAGAAGAAGTACATTTTCAGACGAAAGTTGACCTATCACCATTGTCAAATATTTATAGGTGGGTTCAGAACTTTATTTTGAAAAGAGTAACGATATACTAAGGAGTACACCGTTCATGTTGTGCTCCTGGCTTCTTTCAGTCATTTCCAATTGCTTAAGCTCTTTCGCTGTGATATTGAAATCTAAAAAACTAGCTTTATCCATAATCGATGGCGTTAATGAAATAACGAATTTATAAATCCAATTTGTGTGTGAATTGTTTTTTTGTTTTTTTAACTTTTTTGTTCGGCGTGAACTGTGACCACATTATGAAAAAAATAAAAACTGCTGCAGTTATGGCTTTGAATTCGTCAAAACGTAAAACAATTTTGCTACTATAAGAAATTCGTCGCTGTCGTTCAATGTCCATTTTTTTCCCGGTTGAAAATGCATTAGGCATCCACGGCCACAGTGGCGGGGTATGTAGAACTCCTGTGTTTATAGCGATGATATGCTTATTATATCACTAGAAGATGGTTTACCCACTAAAACCCAGGATGTTCCTCTAAATGCCAGTAAATTGAGCACCGGGAATAGCTAATGCATATACATCGGGTACCGTGGCGATGCCTACGACCTCGTCATGTACTCTCCTGGGTCCATTCAATGCACCTTTTGGGGGCGCAAGAAGCACAACTACAACTCTACGCATTATGGGTCGGCCTCTAAAAGAAATAAGGACTACGTTCCCTACTCCTCGAAGCCGAGGCTCGGGGGACAGCCTGCTGTCGGTGAAATGGGTAGGAGAGATCTTTCTCCTGAAAACATTCCGCGGACTTCTACTAAATGGGCAATGGTCGGTAGCAAGAGGACGGATCTCATCACTCTCGCTCCACCGCCCAAGCCGGAAACTCCTCGCACCAATGTGCCGTGTGCTGTCGCAGTGATGACTGATGACATTAAGTTTCCGGATCACCCTCCCTCTTTTCTTTCAGAACATTCTAGCATGTTGGGCTAGATTGCTTGAACCAGTTTTTGAAGATTAAAATACAAAAATATTTGAAGAGTATCACATTGATATTTTAAAATGTTTTTTTTTTTCATAACTAATAGTAGGTAGGTGATACGCATTAGTTATTAAAAATCATTGGCATATCATCGATCATGGATTGAGTAAATGTGTTTATCTTTTTTATTGTAATCTCATGGCGTTTGACATAACATTGACAGAATGCGTGCTACTCTTAGTGCACATCACGGTTAGTTCAGTGCTATCACGCCTTATATTAAAAGTTCAATTTAATTTAGAGTTTTAGATAAGACAGTAAAATTCTGTCGAGTCAGCTACATTGATCCAATCTTCAAAAACTGGAAAATCCCAAAATAATGGAATCTCCTATTCTCTCTCAATTTCATCAGTCATCAGGCGGCAGCACACTGCACACTGGTCGAGGACTGTCCGGTTTGTGCAGTTGAGCGAGAGTCATGGTATCAGTCCTCTTGCTACCGACCATTGTCCAGTTTGTAGAAGACCCCGGAGCGTGTTCAGGAGAAATATCTTTCCTACCCATTTCACCGAAGGCGCAGAAATCGCAGGCTATCCCCCGAGCCCCGGCCTTGAGGAGTGGGGAACATAGCCCCACTTTCTTTTAGAGCCCGACCCGTGATGTGTAGAGACGTAGTGGTGCTCAATGCGCCCCAAAAGATGCATTTAATGAACCCTAAATTAAAAGTCTCTTAAGAGTCCATGACAGCTAGGCCATAGGCATCGGACGGTAACGGATATACCGTGTATGGATTAGCTATTACCGGTACTCCATTTACTGGCATTTAGGGGAACACCCTGGGTTCAAGTGGGTAAACCATCTTATCGTGACATAATTGGCATATCATCAATCATGGATAGAGTATTTTTTTTAATTTTATTCATTGTAATCTTATGACGTTTGACATAACATTGACAGAATGCATGCTACTCTTAGTGCACATCACGGTTAGTTCAGTGCTATCACGCTTTATATTAAAATTTCAATTTTATTTAGAGTTTTAGCTAAGACAGTACAACGTCTGTCGGGTTAGCTTAGTCATATATATATATTAGAAATTAGGGTTTATTGATCTTACAATTAATTTATACTTGCTCAAAATACTGAATGACAGATTCGACATGTCATTATGTAAAAATACAAAAAAATAAAGAGAAAATCATATAGTATATCCGCATATTTGTATAATCTTATAATATACACGCGGCTATCTCCACTTTCGCCCCTATATCCGGTGCCGCAATTGCATCCCGTGTTTGTGATCCGAAATTGTAAAATGTTTGAAGACTGCTATTCAAAGCATTCAATTCAAACCGCTACAGTAACTTCAATTGGCAAACATTCAGAATCAAAAGCATTCTACAGTGCTAATAATAAACATAGTTACCGCTTTGTCTTTCTACGTTTTACGATTTGCTTCAGAAGATGCTTACGAGTATCATAATAATATAATAGTTATTACGTTAGTAACAAATCGCTGCGAGAAAATGCATACATTTGGCATAAACTTATATTTTAATAGGTTTCCGTGCATCCGCGCTACTCTAGTGTTAAATATCCTCGATAAATGACTCTGTTTTATTTTTTAAATTGGACTAGTAGTTCAAGAAAATGAATAAACAAATAAACTCTTCAGCTTTATATATTAGTATAGAAGGAACAAGTGAGCACTGGACATTATACACAATTTCTGAGCAATTTTCAAATTGACCAAAACAATTAATTGAAATTGTTCAATTCAAATATTTGAAATGTAAATTGCATAATGCATCTACAAATACGCCTAATAGGTTTCTTTTATTTAAAACATATAAAAATAAATGCTAAACATAAGTTTCAAAGAGGCTTGAGTAATAAAATACAATTTCTTGCTTTGTTTGAAAAGCATTTTGTGAAGGAAGACGAAAGTTAAGTAAAAAAGTAAAAATATCTTTTTCAAAATTTTAATTATGTCGTAACAAGATAACTTTTGACGTTAATTCTTTCTAAGTGCCAATTATTGAAAATGTAACGCCTCTTTTCTTTGTTATGTGGTTTTATTTTGTGAATACATAAAAAGTCACGTTCTGCTTTTATTACTTTTTACCGTTTTAATTTTCAAATGAAATGTGTTTACAAACATTTCAAACGCTGGACCAATCGTTAAACAGTTAATTTAACCATTGAATATTGAATCATCCCATTTTAACCATTCATTTCAAATATCATTAGTAAAGCTAAGAAAATAAACCAAGTTTACTCTCAAAAAGGACAAAATACTGTAGTAAATTGTTGAAAAATTGACTCCATTTTAGCTAATACGCGACATGCATTTAGATGGCAGAAATGTCAACATTCCGAAACCTCTTTTGTTACTTCTAAACCGATGTTGTGCTGAAAGATCACGTAGTATATAAATTGTGATAGATTGCCAGGCAATCGGGTGCCCACATCGACCTAATTCCTTTAGTACACAACTAGCGATCGACCAACAAACACCATTTCGACATTTTAAATGGATTATCATCAAATATCGTTTGCTATGAGTGGTTTTAGACATGTTATTTTATTTCCTCTATTAAACTTGTGTTTTAGGTGATCGTATGGTCAGGCGTTATCCTTATTATCTATGTGTATAAAATAAAAATGGATGGACGCGCATCAATTAACAACAATTTGGCTAACTTATTGTATGGGGACAAGGTTTGTACAAAGCAAAACTTTGGGAAATCCACGGAAAATGTCGGTATGACGGAAAAGGGCGAAACCTGCCTAAAACCCCTTTTTATATTTTTAATAGTAATCGAGTTATTTGTAGTAAGATCTTTGATTTATAGTAACAAGATGTTATTTTACCTGAAAGAAAAATATTTAAGCTTTTATCATGACTTGTAAAGACATCACCATCTTTGGTTATACTTAATTATTAACGCTATTCTCGCTTTAAGTCTCGGCTGCGCTTACCCTGGCCTTAGCCGGGAAACTTTTGTGTCAAATCTTCCGTGCCTCAGAAACTGCGTGCACTTTATGCTGTTGGACCCAATTGTTATAAGGTAAATTGTATTCCAAGGAACGGGCCACCAACTTTCCTGCCATGAGTGGTGACTATGGCAAAATCCATCCCTCGGGAGGATCTCCCTCTATCTTCAGCAGTGTACCTACATTATATGGGCTGTTGACGAGGATGAAAAATATTTAGAATCATATATGATTATTGTTAGATATTTTAATTATCAAAGATCTTTTAAACAATGTACCTATGTGTAATGTACATCACATCGTTTTAACTCCACTAAGGGTTTAAATATCCAAATCGATAACCTAAACAATTAATTTTATACTACCTACTTTGATGTCTGGTGAAATTTAAAGGGTTCATTAAGTGCTTAATTATAAATTAACAATGTAACTGAATTAAATATTTATGAGATTTACCACCAAAAAAATCATAAAATGTAAAAGTAAGAAGAATATTATATGTAGAAATTCATAAATTGTGTCAGCAAAACTATGCCACCCGATTTTTAAGAGTAAGGGAATAGAGAGTGTACATGTTCCTGATACTACTACCGAGCAAGTAAGCCAATCAACCAACTTAGAATAAAAAATAAATGTTTTAATGTAAACTAAGACTGTTTGTGGCTAAGTCAAACCCAAGACTTAAACAATATATAATTTGTCAATATTGATTTTCATCCATCAAGCTGGCCGAAATATTAAAATAAGTTCTACCTTTAAGAGTCTCGGTATATTGAGGTTTCGTTTACAACCTAAACATTCCTTTCCTATAGGATAAATGATATATTCTCATATAGTTAATATTAAATAAGGATGTATCATTTTTAACCTAACGACGCATAACTTTAATATCTAATCCACACACATTAGCCTTCAAAGATCATCATTTCATTTTTTTTTTCATATTTATGTTCATCCCATAACAAAAAAAAGTTATTATTCCGTAAATTTCTATATACCTGTACAATTGACGTCAACAATACTTATAGGTACCACAATGAAAGGGGTTGATTCACTTTAGAATTGCCGTTGGCTTCAAAGTTATCGTGAAAATTAATAAAGAGTTATTTGAATGGTCTTATTACTTCCTTATATTTTAATAAGAGAGCCAAAATTGAGAAGTTTTATTGCTTAAGAATTAAATTAATCAGCCTTCAGAGAGAGTTACAAAATAATGAGTTTATGAAAGTAGATACTTATTATAACGAGAATTTTGTAAATATATTATTTATTATCTTTACGATTTTGTATCTGGGGCCTAAGACTTTTGCCGTATTTGCTACTTGACTGATAAAAAAGTTATGCTAAAAAAGTAGATCTACTAATTTCACGATGATCTCGTGCTGCAATGATGCTGGATCGAAATTCGATATTGCTACCGCTCAAATAAGCTAATGTAGCTGGGGAAATAGTTAGGGAATTTTAATGCTAATTTAGGCATACATAGGCGGTACATACGGGACCGTCCTTAGGGCTGGTAGTTATATTGAAAAGGTAAGTCAATTAAAAACATAAAATATGTAGTATAAATTCTGCTTAATAAACACTACTTATAGATATTTCCTATGTACTTACGCTTGATTCTTTTATGTATTAAGTAAATTTCAGAATCAATATTCAAGATTAAATAAATACAACTGATAAGCTGAACCAAAAAATAGCGCATCCTTTGTGTGTACAAAACATCTTGACAATTTGAGTAAAAAGTATTGTCACCTAAGTAAATCTACAAAAATCAAAACATGAGTGTATGAAACATTAGTATATTTCATATTTTATATTAGTATATTAATTTTAGAATATTTCAATAGGTACTTGCTTGTATAACCTATGATTGCCCTAGGTTGTGATTTTATTCTTATTCCAATATTATTTATCGTGTTTCTTGGAAGTTTTATTAGGAGTTATTATGAATATCTCTTAATTGAGCTAAAATATGCCTCATTTAACATAATTATAATTTTACGAGCTTTAATTTTATTAGGTTCTGAAATAATTTAAAATATTTTTATTTAACATTTGAACGAAAAAGGATGAGTTATAAATTATGTCCTATTTTTGTAATATACTTCAAAACTAGTTCTGTAACAGAACATTAAAATTTGTATTAGCACAGGATTTGGATATAAATTATTTTTATATAGAAGTAGATATGAAAGAGCAAATATTATCACAAAATATATGTAGTCATGGAATCGTTCGTTTTGATAATAGGTTTGAAATTCACTTCTATTGGTTATTCATTGGTACCAATGTGTTAAAAGAACATTAATAGAAGTGTACATTAAAGGAAATTAAGAACAAGCTTTTTCTGAAGTTTGATTTGAGTCTAGCAGTTCATTTTACATAGGTACCTACTCTTGTAGTAGTAGTTCCTTACTGATGTTTTATTTCGTAAATAACAAACTGTAAATCTGAAAAAAATATACAAGCGCGTGTAAAATTATATGATTCGATTTTCTTTTTGTTTATATCTAATGATAGATTCATTGGAATTTCATTATAAAATATAGATAGTAAAGATTTTTTAATTCAGACCATTATATTCCTGAGGCAAGTATACTCACTTTTTACAAAAGAAATTGAGAAGATATTTTTTGTATTTAGTTGGTTTGATTTGAGTATATAAGAAATATAAACATTTTGCTTCTACGTATGAATTCAAATTATTTGTTTATATATTTTGACTTCTGGTTATATAACACATAAATCGAATACTGTCTCTGTATTCTGTTAGTCCGTAGTAGATATGATGTACTTTTTGCAGTACATAAATAAAGATTAAGTGTACTTTTATTGTTGAAGTATAATGGTAGTAGGTACCTAACAATAACAACACTTCAAATATTTTTTGTTCAAAATTCAAAGTTTTACACACAAAAAAATATATTTTAGTTTGGCTCATTCTAAATAGACGTAAGCGCCGGATGACGTCAATGTTACAGTTGTTTGAGGAAATTTTTGTCAGGTCAGAGTTAAAAAAAAAACTGACTTAGCTAATGTCAAACGCTTGTGATTAGAGTTGCCAAATTGAGAATGTTTTAATACTTATTCATTTTAAATAGGCAAAGATAAATAATGCAGTCCCTAATAGTCCGACCGTAATGATTACGCCATGACGCTCTTACAGATTTTTTTCCTAAATAAATAGCTTGCAACAAAAAAAAAAATGTTTTGGCTTCAGAATTCGAAAATAAAGAAACGGTATTTCTCTTTTAGGGTGTTACGAATTTTGAAATGTTGTCAATTATGCTAGGATCCAACCATAGCATAAATATCTATATATCGTTACGTTAAAGAACTTATATGAATAAGGTTGACCTTTCGTTTCATCATCAGCCCGTATAACGTCCACTGCTGAACTCCTCCCGAGGGAGGGCATTGCCATAGTCACCACGCTTGGCAGGCGGGTTGGTGACCGCAGTATTATTTTGTAACACACAAGGTAACGCTGCTGCCCGTTCCTTGATATACGATTATTATAGATGATGTTATAACAATCGGGACCAACGGCTTAACGTGCTTTCCGAGGCACGGAGGGTAGTCCCTCAACCAACCAGACCCGGAAAGAAATCTAAGAATTTACACAAAGATTTCTTGTCCGGTGTGGGAATCGAACCCCCGACCTCCGAGATTTAAAGCGAGCCAATTACCGCTACGCTACGGAGGTTGTCCTTGTGACCTTTCGTTTAATTTATATAATTTGTTTGCTTCGTATTACTCCCACTCTCCGCCTTTATAGCTACGAGTATACGCTTATTCAAGTTTCATTTTCTTCAAAAGCAGTCGAAGAGCTAAATTAATTATTTTGAGTTATAAAATTCCGATTTAACGATTTTCTTAATTTGATGGTAGACCCGTCGACATTAAAATATATAATGTAAAGGCGGGTGTTTCATAGTGCGGTCCACAAACCATCTGCCAAGGGTATGCACTTTCTTGCAATGTGTTTTTCAAACCAAAGAAATCATAGAAAATTATCTTCCCGTTACCGTAGGAACTTCATAATTAAATATAGCCTATAACAAAGGCTCTCAAAATATTTTTCTCGTGGACCCCTTAAAAACTGAACTAGTTGTGGTGGACTCCATGCTGCTCCATTTCTATCATGTTACACACTTACATCTTGCGGTCCCGATTTTATTTAACGCCAAAGACACCTTTAAATCCCCGCGATGACCGCCGGGGGTCCACCAGCACCACTTTAGCTATCATTGGTCTATAAAGCGTTACTCGATAAATGGGCTATCTAACACTGAAAGTATTTTTCAAATCGGACCAATAGTTCCGGAGATAAGCACGATCAAGCAAACAAATAAACACAAAAATTTTCTCGGTCAAATTTATCTAAAACATTCTCAAAATTTTACCCCAAATTAAGCCCAAGGCTCGATAAGTATGCTTTTTTATTTTCGTATTACGATCATTAAGGGTTTATTAGCAAAGCGACGATTCACCACGATGAATCCGTCTTCGCAATTGTATGGTGATATGATTGAGAATGGTTGGGTAGCAGTGTATATGTGTCGCATGACATGGAATTAATCTGCGTCTTGTAAATAAATGTGGGGAATATATCAACGTGCGGAGTCGAGGCGGGCGCGGCGGCGGCGTCTTGCTTTACAAGATACGTTCCTTCTTAACAGATTGGGATATATCTACTTACTTCATACTCACCCACTGTGTGTAACGCTCTTGCCAAATTATTCTTAATTATTCTTTATTCACAAACCGAAACAAAGCCTTCATCATCTCCTGTAATAAATGCCAGTAAATCCACCTTGGAAATTGAAAATTATACGGCGATGAGTATATTTTAACGACAACCGGGGTATGAGATACTAGGGGGATGAGAAATAAGGGGTAATGTAAGAAAGGGTCTCCGTTATAACACATCGTTTGTTAATCCTTGTATCTGTATAGCTATCTTGGATAAACCGAATTGCCTTCACTTTTCAGCGCATGACCAATAAATTCGCTTCATCATCATCATCATCATCGTCATCAGCGAGCAGCCTGACTGTGACTTATTATTGTAAAAAACAAAAACAAATAAAGCTATCCATTTGCTTATTGGATTGCCAATATTTTTATGCAAAATAAAATCTGATAGTACACAATAATATTTGCTCAGGCGATGCAATATCGTAGATTTGATATCTGGTTATGAATCAGTTTTATATAAGTGTATTTGAAAATATTTATATGTATACTAGCGACCCGCACTGGCTTCGCACGGGTGCAGTGCTGATACATCAGCACTGCACTTCTACATATAAACCTTCCTCTTGAATCACTCTATCATTTTTTATATTATAAAGACCAGTTTCGTTGTTTTAAAGATCTAAGCATAAATAGGGGAAAGAAACAGACAGGCAGCGGGAAGCGACTTTGTTTTATTCTATGTAGTCATTAAAATAATGTTATTTTATTGTTAAAAAAACAATCAGAGCGTAGCCTTGCAACGTTTCAAAAGCATTTACGTTTGTCGAAGTATTTTCACCGTTGAGATCGGACTCAACTTGTCAATTTTTTTAAACTTTCCCTTTGTTTTGTGTGTGTGTTTTTTTATTAATTTATAATTCACCTGCCACTTCAAATTTGTGGCAACATTGATAACTAATCATTTGTACATCATAGCATTATTATTATTAATCATTAACACAGTTTTGTGTATTTGAGTTACAAACAACTAATCTTTCACATTTATAGTAATAATTAGTATTTAAAATAGCCAGTGTTATTGATTGTTAATAAAAACCCTAAAACAACGGGCAAAAAAGCTGTATCATTAGAATGGCAGTATATAAACATTGTTTTAGAATTCGCAATCAATGCATTTAAATAACTTATTTGTC
The DNA here is from genome assembly GCA_947037095.2 of Nycteola revayana. Lineage (NCBI taxonomy): Eukaryota > Metazoa > Arthropoda > Insecta > Lepidoptera > Nolidae > Nycteola > Nycteola revayana. Next base: position 25,670,508 of record OX344842.1, on the reverse strand, counting down.
GTAGCGTATATGTCTCATCTATAACAATCGTCTCCCAGGGAACGGGCAGCAGGGTTAACTTGTGTGTCACAATATAATGTTGTGGTCACCAACCCGCCTGCAAGCGTGGCGAAGGCCTTCGGGAGAAGGCGCATATTCAGCAGAGGACGTTATACAGGCTTATAATGATGATGATGCATTAAAATAATTTTATTTTTCAACTCGTTAGCTCATACTGGTTGTCCGAAAGTATTGATAAATGAATTCAATTATTATTGTCATTACAAACGATGGAGTCAAGTGGGAGCACGTAGTTACCAATTTTAAAGCCATACCAAAATCTCGATTCGCTTGTTCCATTAATTCGCGGCGTAATTTATTTAATCAGTCATTGTCAATGCAGCTAGCGTTACGTTTACGCATTAAAGGGATTATTTTGCGCTATCGCTTGGTAATATTATCACATGTGTCGCCTCGGACCGCACGGACTGCGAGCGTAGATTTTAAAGTGGAAATGTAAACGCTTATGTTTACGTTCATATTAAATACGCACAGCCATCTACAGCAGTTCAAATAATGTTATAATTGTAGTGTGCCTTTATATTTTACTACAATAGCACGAATGTATAGTAATATTTTATAACGTTATCCTGTTAGGATATTGGGTAAAAATATCCAGTAATTGTGGGCTAAGTGTGAGGATGAAAAACATTTTAAAATGCGTATTTATTTATTCATCTTTATAATAATAGAGTCAATAAACAATGGAGTTTTACTTATAAAATGGCCCAGGTTTTGTTATAGTTTATTGTAATATGAAGAATAGAAGCTAGGGTTCCGGTCAACCCCCATGAGGAGTAGGGACGCCTCTACACTCCGGGCGTCCCTATAATTGGGCAAATGGGCCACTGTAAGTGTGGCCCTGGAGATCCCGCGGTACCATATTGGCCGCGGGTGCCGTCGGGGGGCCGGATTGCTCATGCGTACCCGACCCCCGCCAACGGCGGATCGAAGGAGTGTCCGGGGGGTTTTAGTGGTGTAGGGTCCTCTCCTCGTGGTATGACTTTAGCATACCACGCTATGGAGAGGGCGAGTCCCACATATCCCACCGCCAGCGCGCAAATACGCTGCAACGGTGGTGGGAATGCGTCAATGCATTTCCCCCCGGACAACAAAAAAAAAAAAAAAAAAAAAAAAAAAGGGTTCCGGTCAACCGGGGTTTCTTTGACATTCATGGTAACATTGGCCGTGTAAATGTACTCGTATTTGATGGTAGGAGGATTTCTTTACTAAATTCAACAGCTTTCGTTTCACACACCACCATCACTGTCAAAGTTACCCAGAATGTCAAATTAACTCCGGTCTACGGTTATAGATTTTACTTTTTGGTAATTAAGGTCTTTGATAATCAGAAAAATAAAATCATTGAGACATGTGCATATTTTACTATCATAATTTTAATATTAGAGAAAGTTTAGTTAAGTTAATAAGTTATTCTAATTGCAGATTCTAATAATAACTGAATAGTTATTATTAGAATCTGCAATTAGAAAAACTATTTTCTTTATTGCTGCTTCATACATACTTCGTACGTTTAAAACAAAACAAAAAAAAATAGATATACCTACTTAGATACTTAAGGTAAGTATAACAACATTAAAAATTAACTATGCAATATTTTTCGTATTGGCCGTGTGGTTTCCGGCTTAGAATAGACCACCCCATGTCTTCCCATGGGTGTCGTATAAGGCGACTAAGGGACATATGGCTGATAGATGGGCAGCAGCATCTATTAGCTCAAAGTTTACATCTTACTGCGATCACCAATCCGTCTGCCAAGCGTGGTGATTATGGCAATATCCCTCTACGATCCTGGCTTGACAAGATCCGTTAAGAGGAGGCCCATGTTCAGCACCCTGGAGATCCCGCGGTACCATATTGGCCGCGGGTGCCGTCGGGGGGCCGGATTGCTCATGCGTACCCGACCCCCGCCAACGGCGGATCGAAGGAGTGTCCGGGAGGTTTTAGTGGTGTAGGGTCCTCTCCTCGTGGTATGACTTTAGCATACCACGCTATGGAGAGGGCGAGTCCCACATATCCCACCGCCAGCGCGCAAATACGCTGCAACGGTGGTGGGAATGCGTCAATGCATTTCCCCCCGGACAACAAAAAAAAAAAAAAAAAAAAAAAAAAAAAAAAAAAAAAAAAAAAAAAAAAAAAAGGCCCATGTTCAGCAGTGGACGTAAACGGGCTGTTGATGATGATGATGATGATGATTTTTCGTATAGCAGAACCAACGTATTAAGAATGCTAATTTGTTGATGATTACTGTTCAGGTATGATAAAATTTGCAAACGTTTTATTACATGTGTAACGAGTCAAATCTGTATGAAATATTTCTTCTACATTTTTATTTGTCATACATCTATTTATTTGGAAATTTTAATATATTTATTTTATCGAAGGTGTACTATCAGATAGTAAAAACCAGCTACGCAAGCGAAACGGCTTGCGGGTCGGTTAGTACCTAACCATATTATTATTATAAATAAAAGTAACTAAATCCAACATCAGTTTTTTATCGGTTGCATTTCGGGGAGTGTGCGGAGGTTCTACATAACCTGATACCCCCTTCACCCTTCCATCACCGGACGACTAGGCGCGGCGAGCGGTTTCACCCTTTTGTTGTAGACATTCCTTCAATACGCACGAAGCGATTTGCTTCTTCTTACATAATGCGGACGGCTAAGGAGTGGAATTCTCTGCCGGCGTCAGTTTTTCCGGAACGCTATAATCTGGACATCTTTAAGGCTAAAGTGAACAGACACTTTCTAGGCAAGCGTGTATCATCTTAGGCCTTATCTACGCCTTCCATCAAGCGAGATTAAGGTCAAACGTAAGCCTATAAGTAGTAAAAAAAAAAAAAAAAAAACATAGATAAAAGTGTTACAAATTTGTGAAATCAATACAAATCTTGCATCATTTTGTATTGATTGAGAGGTTCATTATAAATCATGATTTCAGTAGCTTTTCTTGTTATAGGAATAAAGATTCGTTCAATTATAAGTTAAGTTGCATACAGTGTATGGTCCCTCTTTGCGGTTTACCTGATGACTAAGCTTTGTTTGTGTTACCTAAATAATAAACCTACCATGAGTCAGCTTTATCTTAATTATGAAAACATTTTATTCATATGAAGGGCCGCTTGAAAGTTATGAACTTTAGAAACTTGAAGTTGAGGTAACAATACATAATTAGAACCCGAAAATATTTTTACTTCATCAAATGAGTTCAATTGTAGACAAAAATACTTGCATCTAATGAGTGGGTTTGTCAACACAAAAATAAGCGTTGAGTTATAATATAATATGATGGGTCCATAAAATAATAAAGGATAGAAAAAGGAAAATATAATCAAAACGAATTACTGAAGAAAATTATGCATCGGGTTAACTGATACTCAAATTATTCCATAATTTGCTTAAAACAACTAGTTTTGTGAATAAAGCACTAAGAGAATATAAATTTAAAAATATGTTAGCTTCCAGGTAGTTCAAGCAAACAAACAAACTCTTCAGCTTTATAAAAATTACAAATAAAATTAGAATTTTAGCGTGCAAAAACCTGACGGGCCGGATTGCTTAGTTTGTTTCGATCGATCGATCGATCCCCGCCAACGGCGGATCCAAGGAGAGTTTTAGTGGTGTAGAGGAGTGCTCTCCTCGTGGTATGAGTTAGCACACCACGCTATCAAGAGGCCGAGTCCAACATATCAAAGCGTAAACGCAATTACCCAATGACAACAAAAAAAGGCAAAAACATGATAAAACTTAGAGCGACCTAAAAATCAAAATAGAGTAGAATTGTATTTAAAACAATATCTTTTAGTATTTTTGAATCTTAGCATATGAATTGTATTTTTTTTTCTAAGAAGTTAGTTACCCACGCTGAACAAGAAATCTTTGTGAAAAATGTAACATGGTTATGGTTGGTAGAGGGACTACCTTAAGTACCAAAAACCGGAAAGCATAATTTACATCAATTGTTATAACGTCGTGTCCAACAATCGTGTATACCAGGGAATGGGCCGCAGCGTGTCCCTGTGTCTTACAACATCTTAATTACAACAAGTTTATACTGTTCCTTTTTTGTAAATTTAGACTTATTCCATCTGAACAAATGTAGTATTAACCAACTTTCCGCATACAGTTTAACCCACATATCTCTCGTTCTCGAAGGAACTTCATAATGAAATAGAGCCTAAAGCCTTCCTTGATAAATAAGCTATCTAACACTTAAGAATTTTTAAAATCAGTCTAATAGTTCCTAATAGAAGCGCGTTAAAGTAAAATAATGAACTCTTCAGCTTTATATAAATTAGTTTAAGATACCCTACCATAATTTTTTATTCCTTTTTTGTCCGGTTGTAAATGCATTTACGCGTCCCCTCCGCCACTGTAGCGTTCCCGCGTCGGCGATGAGGTAGGTGGGACACGCCCTCTCCATAGCGTGGTAAAGCTAGTTATAGTAACCTACCTACCAAACCCTCAAAAAACCCTCTTCGAACGAGGCTATTGTTCAACAACGTTTGGACTTTATACAATTTTAGTTAAAAGTAAACTTACTCGGAATAGGAAAGTCATATTTAGACTAGAAAGATTTCGACATTTTTCGAGTAGTAAACGATGGAAATCCATCTGAATATGATATTTTTACCATAGGTATACATACAAATGCACAGAAAAGAAAATAATACAGACGCAGCGAATATTCCATATGTGTAATGGAATCTTTTCTGCGTTTAAAAGCCTCTCAGAACATAGCCCTGACTTTCAGTTGTTCGTGCATAAATTGAAGTTCCGGTTTTTCCATTTTTATTTAGTTTGAGAAGTAATAATAAGAAATTTGTAATTTTTTAGTTTCTTGCAAGACGCTCTCCGAAGGTGCCTATGGCACACTATTGCGGACTATTGCCTGGGGTATAATCTTGCGTGCCGCATGCCCGCTGTTCATTCTGCTTATAAATTACATGTTATCATCCGTTGAGAACATGCATTGCTATGCAATTTAAACATAGGTGATATGCGGTATTCCTGCCATTAGAATATTCGGCCTCTTGGTTTACAGGGTTGTGTGTATAATGGACTGTCACAGATATAGATATACCTAGGTGACACAAGTATCACGATCTGTATGAAAACCAAGCGTGCCATTTTTTAAATGCCTATTATGACGTCACAAGCACTATTTAGTGATGGGAAGACGCCGCCTTACGCGGCGGCGGCGGCGGTTAGCGGTTTGAATCGATTCGAGTTCGCCTTTGTATATACCATTTCTCAATTACTATACGAATACTATTTATTGCACGGATATACATTTATTGAGTAATTATTGTGTACAGTAAAGAATTATTAAGAATCGTTCAAATCGATTTATGTATGATTTTATGACAGAGTAATGAGATAGACACAGGAATGAGATAAACAGAGGAAAATAAAATTTGTGATCGGCTTATAAGGCTGTTAGGAATATATATTTTTTACAAAATTGTTAGTATTTCGTAATGCTGGTGTATACTTCGACGTACTGACTATAACTGTCTGTGGCTGTTTTTGTTGTTCAACTGTCCAAAATAAATTTATTAAGTTGTAACGTTGGTTGTTTTAAGCACATTACTTGTTCATCATTGGGAATACTAAAAAAGTCACGAAATGGTACGATTATTTATTAAAATTCTCTACATAATAAGTACTTATATAATACAAAATCATTCGTCTGTTTCCTTAAATCGATTCTCTAAAATCGATTTGTGTTGCATATGATGAACAGCACTAAACGCTAAAATTGACAAAATACTACAAAACCAAAGCGATATACGATAGTATCGCTTGTTTCGATATTCATCACTTGTTAAAACAAAACCTCTCATCAACCGCTCCAAGTAAAAGCCGCAATGTAATATGAAAGTTTTGTTCTTTTCAGATTTAGTATTATCAGGTATTACTGAGGGTATTAGACTAAAAATTGCTAAAAATAATTGTTTTTTAAATTCATTACGCATAATTTTAATCAAAAAATGACTTACCGATGGAAGGAAACGTTTACTTTATTTTTTTTCCCTCGCATTTGTACAGTTTTTACACTTGATAACAGCACAATTTACCATTTTAATATTTTTAACTGATAACCTACTAGCGCTATACACCGATGAAGGCTGAGCGCGAAAGTGGCCACTTACGATTTTTGTACATAAGCTAAGCACGCAAATTAGTTGCTCTTGTGTTATCTAGGTATATCTAAATCCGTGTGGACTGTCAAGAACTTACATCAGTTTCCCCCATTAAGACATGAGTGAGTGTGTTCACTACAAAGATGGACTTATGTTTTATATCGTAGCAATTCCTACGAGTCTCAATCCATGGTCCGTGTGTCTGATAGCATTGGGATTCTTGGCGTCGATGTTACCAATTCTGACTAACTTGGAAAACATTTGGCAGCAAATGCCAAAATGTCGAGCGATAAGGTAGATAAACTAAACAGAGGAAGGAGGTACTTTAGTGCTATAATAAGCTCACCATTAGGATTATTTCTTCTGGGATTAATTTCCGAATATGTGAGACTCCCCTCCTACGTAATGGCAAAATTTATCTGCATAGTATACAATGTACTTGTGACGCCACTAATGGAGCTGCGGGCTAAAAGAATATGCCGTGCACACATATTTGTGTCCTGTAATATATTCGGTGCTTTAAAACATAGGTAATAGATAGACTATAAGAAATAAGTAATCCTCTTAAGTAAAACTGTTCTAAAACACTTGAGAATTACGCTACATTCTCTACGAAAACCTCCTATATATTCATCTGGGATCTTATGTTAGATAGAAGGGAATAGCAGATTATTAACCGAGGAGATGACATCATTTGAGATAGATATTATAGCGAGTAGCGTACCGAGCAAAGCAAATACATATTCTAGTGCGAAATTGTGTTTTACTTCTATTCGAAACAAGAGGGAAATAAATAATATCTAGTGACATTGCAGCATATATATTTTTATTGTTTTATATTGTTTGATATAAGATGTATTTTCTACCAGCTTCCGCCCGCGGTTAACCCCCGTAACCCCCGTTCCCGCAAAAACTGCATAATTAAGTATAGCCTTCTTCGATAAATGAAAAAAAAAACAAATCGGAATAATAGTTAAAGATAAGAACGTTCAAGCAAATAAGCAAATTTCAGCTTTATTTATATATACCGTATAGATTTGATATGAATAATATTCCATTCAAAAAATGTTTTTATATTTACGTAAATCTATTACAGGTATATTTAAATAGTCAAAACATATGTGGTTTATTAATATAATATGTTATTTTTTAATTTAGTTATTATAATAGTTGGTACAGCTTTAGCGTAAAATCTGTCAGATTATGAAAATACAATTTTATTTTTTATATATGATTTAAATGTCCTTTAGTATGTTATTATTTAGAAGGGCCATAAGTATATGGACGGACGCTGTAGAAACTAAACAATATTATTATTTTAAAAAATATTATCTTTGATAAATAGGCCTAAGGAAGTAAAAGTTTGTGAGGGTATATTGGGTAAACTCGAATTTCAAACTCGATTTTGACAGCCTCATTGTTTGTGAGAATCTGGCTAAATGAGAATATGGGGTTTCCACGGGTATGAGATTTAAGCGCAGGCTATACTGCCAGTGGGCGGGCGAAGCGAGAGAAGGAAACTATACAAACTATGTGCAATATTGGCGAGCTTATCTATGGTTTTCCTAACCTAACCAACGTGGTGACCGAGTAGCTGCGTTGGAATCGTTGGATATTTCGTTAGCTTCGCTCGCATCGCTGACGTAGGTTAATCGGTGTGAACCAAAGTATGTAAAAGAGGTAAAACGATGTTCGCCCGCCTAGCTCGCTCACCTGCCCGCTGGCGGTGTAGCCTGCGCTCTACCCAAGTAAAAATATGGTATCATCATAATGAGCTACGAGAAATTATTCAAAACTTAGTTTCTCAAGAAACTAAAGAATATTGGTTAATGGAGACGGTCTTCCGTATAAATCGTAAAGTGTACTGAAAATGGAGGTCTCAAACTTTCTAAGAAGCTTATATTACTTTCAATAAATAAAATATGATAGTATTATCTTAATTACCTGTTAAATATATATGTCACAACAATAAGTTGAATGTTATTATGTTAAAGTACTGTAGGTATGATATATCTATTTTCATCATCATCACCAGCCCGTTTACGTCCACTGCTGAACATGGGCCTCCTCTTAACAGACCTTGGCAAGCCAGGATCGTAGAGGGATATTGCTATAATCACCACGCTTGGCAGACGGATTGGTGATCGCAGTAAGATGTAAACCTTTAGCTAATAGATGCTGCAGCCCATCCATCAGCCATAATAATATGTCTCTTAGTCGCCTTATACGACACCCATGGGAAGACATGGGGTGGTCTATTCTAAGCCGGAAACCACACGGTAAGTATTGTTTTCAATGGGGGCTAATAAATTACCCGCGCTGCCTTTAAAACCATAGCTCAGTAAATGCGCGAACTCAATATTGTAGTGTGCATAAGACTCTGTATCGATGCTATTTGATCCCCATGCTCTTCTTATTTCTTGTAGTGTTACTATAACACAGTTGACTACGCAAACTGGCACATAACTTCGATTATAGCCAAAATTTAATAAAACTTTCGACACGTATCTAGTAGAGAGCGCGAGATTTTACTAAGCATATATTAATTCGTTTGGCATTGATTTAAGTAATTGTAATTACTATAGGTACAGAAGAAAAGTCTTAAACATCTATAATAATTATTTAATATAGCAATATTGTATTTACTGTGATAATAACTAACACTTCCTCAATTATCTTTTTTTGCTCGAATGAACACAAACTTTTAAGAAGAAATTTGAGAATTGGACAAGCGTACTCGTTAATAGTAAACACTAGCGCAAATTGCCCGACCGCCTCACACTACTCGTTAGAATTTTCGCTTCAATGATTATACCCGTAGAAAAGAGACTTTGAACCGGATACACCTTTATAGTTATGAAGCAGTATCACTATCTATATATATAAAACAAAGACGGGTTTGTTACAACACTTATAACTCGAGATCGGCTGGATCAATTTTCATGGTTTTTGTTTCGTTGGATTTTTCTCCGCCCTGAATAGCAGAATACATTTTAAAAACAAAAGAAAGTCGTGTTAGTTACACTATTTATAACTCAAGAACGGCTGAACCGATTTGGCTGAAAATTGCTAGGAGGTAGCTAAGAACTGGGAGAAGGACATAGGATACTTTTGGGTAGGGGTAGGGTAGGGTAGGGGTAGGGTAGGGGTAGGGTAGGGGTAGGGTAGGGGTAGAGTACTGTCGGAGGGATACCCGAAGGACTATACCGGTACTTGGGTCCCTCACTACAAACGACAGAAGGAGGAACACCCGGGGGATTTTTTAGTGGGTATGGCCTCTATGCGGTGCGACAGCGCACCGCGTTCTACAGAGGAGGAGTCCCACATGCCCCTCGCTGGGGCGGGAATCACATGATAGGGATTCCTGCGTCAGAGAGGTAGTGCGGTCACGCATTTTTACCCCGGTAAACAAAAAAAAAAAAAAAAAAGGGTAGGGGTAGAGTAGGGGTAGGGTAGGGGTAGGGTAGGGTAGGGGTAGAGTAGGGGTAGGGTAGGGGTAGGGGTAGGGTAGGGTTAGGGTAGGGGTAGGGTAGGGCAGGGGTAGGGTATAAAAGTCCACCCGTGCGAAGCCGGGGCGGGCCGCTATCTACACTAATATAATAAAGAGGAAAGATTTGTACCTATTTTTGTATGTTTGTAATGAATAGGCTCAAAAAGTACTGGGCCGATTTAAAAAATTCTTTCACCAATAGAATGCTACATTTTTCCAAATTGACATAGGCTACACTTCATTTTGAAAAAAATTAGGGATCCTTGGTAAGATTTGAACAATGTAACCGAAGGTGTAGAAAAATGAGTCTTAAAATGTCTTTCGTCGAATGCGCTGCCGAAACTATTAGCGATAGAACAAAATAATGTACAACAATATTGAAGAACATCATAATGTCTACAAAAAACTTCGCGGTAGCATATGTCCAACTATTGTAGTTATGTCACTACAACAACTTTCTTCATTTCAAACATTAATGAAAATGCTAACCAAATTCAAACCATGCTATTTATGTGTTTATATTAATCCTTATCCAAATAAATTATTTTATGGTCAAGACCATTTAACTACCTATAAAATAGTTTTTAATCTTCTATATATATAAAACAAAGACGGGTTTGTTACAATACTTATAACTCGAGATCGGCTGGATCAATTTTCATGGTTTCTGTTTCGTTGGATTTGTCTCCGCCCTGAATAGCAGAATACATTTTAAAAACAAAAGAAAGTCGTGTTAGTTACACTATTTATAACTCAAGATCGGCTGAACCGATTTGGCTGAAAATTGGTAGGGAGGTAGCTAAGAACTGGGAGAAGGACATAGGATACTTTTGGGTAGGGGTAGGGTAGGGTAGGGTAGGGTAGGGTAGGGGTAGGGTAGGGTAGGGGTAGGGTAGGGGTAGGGTAGGGGTAGAGTAGGGGTAGGGTAGGGGTAGGGTAGGGTAGGGGTAGAGTAGGGGTAGGGTAGGGGTAGGGGTAGGGTAGGGTTAGGGTAGGGGTAGGATAGGGCAGGGGTAGGGTATAAAAGTCCACCCGTGCGAAGCCGGGGCGGGCCGCTAGTATAGTATAAAACAAAGTCGCTTTCTCTGTCCCTATATCTCTACGTATGCTTAAATCTTTAGAACTATTCAACGGATTTTGATGTGGTTTTTTTAATAGATAGAGGGATTCAAGAGGAAGATTTATATGTATAATACATCAGCATTGTACCCGTGCGGAGCCGGGGCGGGTCGCTAGTACTCAATAAATTTATATCTGTTCAATAGTGTTACGTATGCTTAGCGAATAGCAAACTGATCGCATTTTGTTCCACCTGGGAAGATTTTCAGAAAAATGAGTGGAGCATACAAAATACACATTAAAATCTTTCAACTCAACTCGCCAAAAATACTTACAAATTAAGCAATTTTAAAATTCACTGCTCATTATAGTAAGTTATAGAAGATAAATTATGATAATATTTAAATTACGTAAAAAAAAATTGAGCCATATGCACACATTATTATATACATATATATATTAGTTAAAATTACGTTTATACTAATATTATAAAGAGGAAATATTTTATTGTTTGTATTGAATAGTCTCCGAAACTACTGGACCGATTTGAAAAATTATTACCGCTGGAAAGCTACACTATACCCGGATGACATATGCTTTATTTAATTATGAAGTTCCCTCGGTGACGGGAGTTACGTTGGAGAAACAATAATGTAATATTTTTAGATTTCAATTTTCTTTCTTCTACTTCAATTAGAAGACTAACAGAAAACATAAATTTATACATAGCTTCATAGCTAGCTTTTAGATTCATGGAAGTATTCATTATTAACATTGGAGCATTAAAATATAATTTAGTTATTCTCGAGAATAATTATTGGTTTTAATTATGTTTCCTGTTGTACTACATAATATTAAACACATTAATAATTTAATGAGGGTGAAGTTAATACCGTGGCTTCACTATACAATAGCCTAGTAGCTCTGGAATTAAATAGATTTTGTAATTATGTATGAGTTTTTTAGATTAATCGTTATAAACAGAAATACAAATATTTCTCAGCGACACCATGAGCGATATCTATCTACCTATACTAAAATATATCTAAAGCTGAAGAGTTTATTTGTTTGTCTGTTTGCTTGAACGTGCGAGTCTCAGGAACTACTGGTCCAATATGAAAAATAGTTCAAATATTTGCCGAGAGAGGCTACGGGCATTATTTCATTATGAAGTCCCTACGGGAAGGGAAGTTACACGGTTGTAGGTAGTAAGTATACTTTATGAAGGGATTACATAAAATATAAAATTTTGTATTGTCCATGGTGTCTTTTAATCGTCGATATTATAATAGGTATAATGTAAGTTACAATGTAAGTTAAGACTAGTCATTATGTAAAATAGCAATTTATTCACAATGACTGTAACATATATACAGTTAAGACAAAAAGACCGACTGAAAAACACTTCGCTGTTAATAAGCTGTCCGTAAAACACATTATTAAAAAAATATAAGCAATGTCCGATTGAAATGACTAAGTACGAAATTTTATTAAGAATGACTTTGGTAGTTTAGTTTTTAGTTGGTATTAAAAATGGATAACAGAACTTAACAAACGCATTTCCATTCGACGGGGCAATGCTTTTAGTATAAACTTTGATCATTAGTCAGGCCTGTCTCACTCGCCGGATTGCTTATCCACCCGGCCCCCATCAACGGCGGATCGAAGGAGTGTCCGGGGGGTTTAAGTGGTGTTGAGTCCTCTCCTCGTGGTATACGTTAGCATACCACGCTATAGAGAAGGCGAGTCCCACATATCCCACCGCCAGTGCGCGAATACGCTGCAGCGGCGGTAGGAATGCGTAAATGCATTTCCACCCAGACAAAAAAAAAAACAAAGGCCTGTCTCACTCACCATGTAGGTTTCGAAAACGTTAATACGTGTAGTGGCCCCGGCCTAGAGGCTATATCTAGTAGGCAAGAGCCAGCAATGACGCACGCACAAGCTTTGTCAGGCGCTTCACCGATCCGACTGTTTGTTAAAAATAGAGAAACATTAAAATAGGCAAAAATATTTTGGGCATTGTTTAATTGTTTGAACACGAACACTGTACTTGGACTAATGTGACTTTGTTCCCTATTCATTTATTAGTTTGATATATTAGGGTGTCCCGAAATCTATTTTTTTTCAATTTTTGTTACACAAGTCCCCTCAAAAGTTGCGTAATAAGTTGTAGATTACCGTAAAAATTATATCAAAAAGTTTCTTGAGGTTTCTACCGGAACTTTTATTTTTCAATAAATCACTTAAGTAACCCTTCAGTGGTCTATTCTAGTTTTTTTATTCTAGTCTACTCTAGACTCTCAATGAAACATTAAAGGCAAAAAAATAGTGACGTGCTTGTTAATGAAAATCCTTTTACTTCACTGAATCGAAATTCAATGACATCCGCTTCCCCATTTGTACTAAAACAATATTCAGGACCAGTTAACTGTGTGTGACAGTAAGCCTCTAGCGTCTCTTTGTGCAGTGGCTGACTATTCGCGCGAATCACCTGATAATATAATGAAAGAAGGAACTAAGTACTGCTGTTGTAGCGACATCACAGTAACCACCAAAAAGAACTGATTCCAGTGAGTAGGATTCGATATGGGTCCCAGTGAGTCGGGACCGTTGTGACTGTGACTGCGTGCGGCGAAGCTGGCAGAGCTGCGCAGACCGGTGCATGTGAGGTCGTGTACCGTGGTGATGTAGTCACCAGTTGTAGAGGAACGGTTGGTAGTGTTGGTACAGAAATGAAGATCTTCTTTGCCGGGCGAGGTGGTGTGCCCGGCGGCCTACGGTCATCAGTTACTGTTCGGAACTTGTATATGTTTGAATTGGCAAGCAAACTTGTATTGAGCAATACAGCTTACGTGAAAAACTACAAGTAGTCGATTAGCGCCATCTACCAGCTAGCATCTCACCTTAGCTGTATACAGACCATATTCGCAAGCTTGCAGAGAAGCAAAACAGAGTAACTCTCCCAGACAATTTAAAGCACCAAAGCTTAACGTGTATGCACAATATTACATCGATGTGATATTGTGGCAAGAGTGTGAGATATTAGCTGCATTGATTCTGCAACACGTCTCCAACTATAAACTTAAAAAGATGTGTGAAATTAGTGACTGAGGCTTCTCAAAGCGTCATGCTACAGTTCGAGATGGTCTCATTAGGAACAAATTAAAATCGCAGAAATATCGCCTTATTTTGGACAAGAAAACCAGTTCCCTTTTCATAGTATTTATTGATTTATTTGGCTTTCAACTATTTTGCGACTCTTTATTGTGCCCCAAAATTTAATAAAAAAAATTTAAATGATATTTTAAACTAGCTGCGCCCCGTGGTTTTACCCGCGCTACTCTGCTCCAGTGAGTCGGAGCGTGATGTTTTGTGTATACAGCCAATTCCGTTCAGTAGTTTTGGCGTGAAAGAATAACAAACATCCATCCATCCATCCATCCATACTTACAAACTTTGGCTTTTATAATATTAGCAGGAGAATTTATGATGATGATGGTTTGTCTCTAAAAATTGCATATTTGAATAACTTCAAGGACCGGTAGAGCCTTTAAGATGACAGATTTATAAATATCTTTGTGATAATCGTCTTTTATATGTTACAACGCAACTTTTGATACCTCTTGCGTAGCCATACATTGACGGGACACCCTAATATATATATATACTGGGTGACTTTTTTAACGTCTTGAGAATAATAGGGCGTGATACGTATAGGCAATAATCTAAGGCATAGTTATTTTATCTTTTTTTTACGGGCATAGAGTTACCTTTACCGAAAAAATGCGGACCTAATTAGGTAGTTACGCTATTTTGCTCACTCTTTTCATTTATATTTGATTGCGGCCTTAGTATTCTATGCACCTATTTTAACTATCGTAACGTAACTACCTAATTGGGTAATGATTTTATTATTAATAATTTTCACTATATGTCAGTAAAAAAAAAAAGATAAAATAACTATCATAACCCTATTATTTTCAAGACGGTGAAAAATGTCACCCAGTATATATGACCAAATTTTGAATGAAAGTTTTATTTTATTTACCTTCTGTGAACATTAAACCCATAACTATAGCCATTACGTTAACACATATTGTAAGTACGTGTAACCACAAAGTGTCTAATATGTTATATTGGGCACAAATTATTTCCAATAACCTAAGGCGTTCAACTAAGCAATCTAAATTAAGTACTATTGGATACATATTCGTATGTGTTGTGTGTAGTAAGTATTTAGGTTTGCCACGTCGGTAATAGTAATAAACTTGCTTGGCAGTTCTTGTTCACGATTATTATCAAAATCATAATCATATTAGTGTTACTCATGAATCGCTTGTAGAATTTATAATTGAAATAATGTATTATTATCATTTTCAATCGTCGTAAGATATGTTCCAGAAAAACTTAAAGGCGGAAACATATTGTTAAAGCATGACGCGACCCAATGGAACGCGACGCGTGTTGAGTCGAATCAAATGTATTGTTTTCTATAGACCAGAATCACACTATGAACACCCGACGCGACCCGACGCGACGTGTTTATAGTGTGTATTTTTTTTAACAACATGTTTTAACAATATGTTTCCGTGGTACTTAATTCTGTGGTAGTTTCTGTTGAGGTGTGTAGATATGTAGAAATTGTTAGGGACTTAAGTTTGATATCGGAAGTCCAATTACGTGACTATATAACTATGACTTTGATAACATGTCTATATCATTATAAGGTTATTGTAAAACATTTCCATTATTGTTTTTATTGTATTACTAGCTGCCCGCACAGTTTCACCCTTTTTCCCTATGACACTCATAAATAATAAGGCTTTCTGTAAATCTTTGACAGTTATTTTAAACAACTGATGGACATGTTAATTTAATTAGAAAAATAATATTTCAGTTAAGATTTCATAAAATTTCTCATGTTCCGCTCTTTTTTTTTTCATTGTTTCGAAACCTTCTGACAAAAAAAGAATAAGCGAAAGTGGTCAATCCGTTCACGCGTGATGCGATGACCAAGGGATATAGGGATTTATTTAAACATATAGAAAGATAAGATAAGAAACATATAGGCCGTGGGGTGCCGGCATAGAATGTTACCTCCCCATCTCTACTCGTGGGTGTCGTAAAAGGCGACTAAGAGAAATTCCAGGGAACGGGCAGCAGCGTTTCCTGTGATGATCAAATCAAAAGAACTCCACTGCGCTCGCCAACCCGCCTGCCAAGCGTGGCGAGTATTGGCAAAACACCCCTCATGGTGACACATACCAGGATCAGGCCCCTAGTCCCCGGCCGCTCCGCTAGTCCTGGCCACGGTACCAGCCATGGTAACGGCGGAGCAGGGGGTGCTAAGAATCTCCGGAAGAGATCCGGGTACCACCCCACACGACAACTGGCCCTGGTAACACACAACACACGCACTCTGAGGACAGACGAGAAGATCGTAGAGCTGGAAGAGGAATTGGACAAGTTGCGCTGGGATATAGTGGGTTTGTCAGAAGTCCGAAGAGTGGGACAGGACACGATGACCCTGAATTCCGGCAACTTGTTCTTCTACCGGGAGGGCGAACAGCGGTCCCAAGGTGGTGTAGGGTTTATCGTCCGCAAGTCCCTCATTAACAATTTGGTGGCCGTCGACAGTGTGTCGAGCAGGGTAGCGTACCTTATACTCAGAATATCGAAAAGATATTCCATGAAGGTTATACAGGTTTACGCACCGACCTCAACACACTCAGACGAAGAAGTGGAAGCTATGTATGAGGATATTAGTAAAGCCATACATAGCTCCAAGACCCACTACACCGTTGTTATGGGGGATTTCAACGCTAAACTGGGTAAACGAGGCGATGATGAGATGAGAGTGGGGTTGCATGGATATGGGCAACGGAACCGAAGGGGTCAGAGGTTGGCTGATTTCCTGGAGAAAGAGGGACTCTATATGATGAACTCTTTCTTCCAGAAGCCACCTCACAGGAAATGGACCTGGATGGGCCCTGATGGTTCCACAAAAAATGAGATTGACTTCATCATGACAACCAAAAGACAAATATTTAATGATGTCTCTGTGATTCACAGGGTTAAAACCGGAAGTGATCACCGAATAGTTAGAGGCACGTTAAATATTAATGTCAAATTGGAACGATCCCGTCTGATGAAGTCTACGCTCCGACCTTCAAACGCACACATCCAAAACCCCGAGAGCTTTCAGATCGAACTAAGTAATCGCTTCGAATGTCTAGACAGCTGCGAATCTGTGGACGATATCAGCAGCGGGCTAGTAGACACTGTGCATACGGTGGGGCTTAAATATTTTAAACCCCACCCTAGAAATAGACCTCAGAAACTATCCACTAATACCCGGGACCTCATGGCTAAACGACGTACGATGATGCTCCAGACTCCAGACGATGCGGAGTCATTTAGGCAGCTCAATAGACATATCTTAACGTCATTGCGTCACGACATTCGCTCCTATAATACAAAATGTATTAAGGAGACGATAGAGCGAAACCAAGGCTCCAAAGTGTTCGCAAAAGACACCTCTATTGGGCAAAGCCAGTTGACAAAGCTGAAGAAGGAAGATGGGGTAGTGACGTCGAGTAAGCCAGAGGTTTTACGGGAGATAGAGAGGTTCTATAATCAGCTGTATGCCTCAACAGTCAAGCCCGCTAACAGCCAAGCCAAAGACCCCAGAGCAAGGCTCACCCGACACAATACCGAAGATCTCCCGGACATCAGCCTATACGAGATTATGATGGCCCTTAAACAGCTTAAAAACAACAAGGCGCCAGGTGATGACGGAATCACATCTGAGCTTCTGAATGCGGGTGGAACACCGATACTTAAAGTCCTTCAGAAGCTCTTTAACTCCGTCTTACTCGAGGGACAAACGCCAGAATCATGGAGCAGAGGTGTGGTGGTTCTGTTCTTCAAAAAAGGTGACAAAACCATGTTGAAGAATTACAGACCCATCACATTGCTGAGCCATGTTTATAAGCTGTTCTCGAGGGTCGTCACAAATCGTCTCGAACACAGGCTCGATGACTTCCAGCCTCCCGAACAAGCCGGCTTCCGAAAAGGCTTTAGTACCATAGACCACATACATACGCTGCGGCAGATTATACAGAAGACCGAGGAGTATAATCAGCCCCTATGTTTGGCGTTTGTGGACTATGAAAAAGCCTTTGATTCGGTCGAAATTTGGGCGGTTCTAAGGTCTCTTCAGCGGTGTCGTATCGACTATCGGTACATTGAAGTGCTGAAGTGCTTGTACAAAAACGCCACCATGTCGGTCCGAGTACAGGGCCAATGTACGAAGGCAATCCCGCTACGGAGAGGCGTAAGACAGGGAGATGTTATATCTCCCAAACTTTTTACGGCTGCTCTGGAGGACGCCTTCAAGCTCCTGGAATGGCAAGGACACGGCATCAACATAAATGGCGAGTACATCACTCACCTTCGATTTGCCGACGACATAGTGATCATGGCAGAATCGCTGGAGGACCTTGGACAGATGCTCAATGACCTCGATGGAGTTTCTCAACAAGTTGGGCTTAGAATGAACATGGGCAAGACGAAAGTCATGCATAACGCCCATGTAGTGCCCAACTCTATAGCCGTTGGAAACTCCATTCTCGAAGTTGTGACCGAATACATATATCTAGGTCAAACGATCCAACTAGGTAGGACCAACTTTGAGAAAGAGGTCAATCGTCGAATCCGACTCGGCTGGGCAGCGTTTGGGAAGCTTCGAGAGATCTTCTCGTCCAAAATACCTCAGTGCCTGAAGACCAAAGTCTTCAATCAATGTGTGTTACCAGTGATGACATATGGATCTGAGACGTGGTCTCTTACTGTGTGCCTCATAAGAAAGCTCAAAGTCGCTCAGCGAGCTATGGAAAGAGCTATGCTCGGCGTTTCTCTGCGTGATCGAATCAGAAATGAAGAGATCCGCAGGAGAACGAAGGTCACTGACATAGCTCAACGGATAAGCAAGCTGAAGTGGCAATGGGCAGGACACATAGCTCGAAGAACTGACGGCCGATGGAGCAAAAAGGTTCTCGAGTGGAGACCACGTACTGGCAAGCGCAGCGTAGGACGACCGCCTGCACGATGGACCGACGACCTCATAAAGGTCGCAGGAAGTCGGTGGATGCAGGCCGCTAGCGATCGTTCCCGCTGGAAATCGATGGGGGAGGCCTATGTTCAGCAGTGGACTACAACAGGCTGGTGATGATGATAGAAAGATATATAAGCTACATTCAGTTAATGGCATATTTGGAATATTTTTGTATGCCTAGTAAACCTTCAATAGCACTGTCATATGCACTGCACTATGCTCTGGAGGCTGAATTCCTTAGAGTTAGGTTGGATTATACAAAAAGCCTCCAGTCACAATCATATAAGTCGACTTTTAGGTACATTAAGCTGATTTGCTGATACCAATATACACTAAAGATATATATATGTAGATAATTCCATTTTAAATAAAATGGATTCATCAACAGCCCGTTGACGTCCATTGCTGAACATGGGCCTCCTCTTAACAGACCTTGGCAAGCTAGGATCGTAGAGGGATATTGCCATAATCACCACGCTTGGCAGACGGATTGGTGATCGCAGTAAGATGTAAACCTTGGGCTAATAGTTGCTGCTGCCCATCTATCAGCCATATGTCCCTTAGTCGCCTTTTACGACACCCATAGGAAGACATGGGGTGGTCTATTCTAAGCCGGAAACCACACGGCAAAATGGATTACAAATTCTTATTTTGGTTAAATCTAGTATATAACTTACAATCTTGCATATATTCCGTAAATGTAGCCTGACTTTCAAGGCAATACTCATCATTTCAAATATATTTGTCCTCGGGTATAAAATTAAAGAACACCTTGTGAGTTATAATAACATTTGCGACTACTTCCTGGCCCATCTTTCCATTTCGTGATACAGACGCTGACAAATTTTGTTATTGGTAAGATATTGTAATATTAGCACATTTTTATTTTGCTTCCAATTTCTACTTTTAGTAAGGAAATCGAATAATATTAAGTTAATATTTATTTAAATATCGTACTGTTGCTATATAAGGTTTTTTGTACGCTTATAGCTTGAAGCAACTGTAACACACAGTTGGAAAACAATTGTAGTGTAGACGAGGTTTTTACTGTATTCATAAGAAAACTGTATGGTCTGCTATAAGAAATTCAATTACTACAGAATCTTTACGTCCTGCTGTCACTGAATCAACATTTTTGTAAGACAAGCGATCCATGTGAAGGTAAGGGCCAGACAACGTGCTAGCATAACGTTTAAAACACCGTTAGAGACTACCTAATGGAGTAGGTAGCCCGCGCCCGTCAGACACAAAGCGTTCACGCTATAAGCCAGACAAACTTTTTTGAGGAACCTTAAATATCAAAAGGAGCACGCCACTCCAATCCATCTCTGGTTAAGTTCCAAATGTGTCCTAATGCTAGTGATTAGTTAGCAGATGTACTATATACGCTGCACTCTTATTGTGGGCCTGTCCTAATACTCTCCCATACGAGCACTGCGATGTTAGTTATGGTACATACATAGTAGGTACCTACATACTACTCCAATCACTACACTACTTCATTTATGAAATCTAGTACTGCGTTAATTTAATACATTAGAGCCTATGTTATGTTTAATCACATTAATTCCATTTAACAACATAGAGCTTAATTACTAAGTTTGAAGTATAGCCTATAATGTAGGCTTATTATACATAAATATTTGAATATGGAAGAAAAGACAACCTCCATAGCGTAGCGGTATTTGGCTCGCCTTGAATCTCGGAGATCGTGGGTTCGATCCCCACACTGGACTGAAAATCTTTGTGTAAATTCTAAGATTTATTTCCGGGTCTGGTTGGTTGAGGGACTACCCTCCGTGCCTCGGAAAGCACGTTAAGCCGTTGGTCCCGATTGTTATAACATCATCTATAATAATCGTTTGTCAAGGAACGGGCAGCAGCGTCCTTGTGTGGTACAACATAATACTGCGGTCACCAGCCCGCCTGCCAAGCGTTGTGACTATGGCAAATACCCTCCCTCTCGGGTGGAGGCCCATGTTCAGCAGTGGACGTTATAAGGGCTGATGATGATATGAATATGACCCAACCTATATAATTTATAGATACTTACACCCAGGCTCTAATATAGAACATTACTACTATTGAACTAATATATCTATATTAGTTCTAATAATAGTTCTAAAAGTTAAGATTCTGAATTTAGAAAAAAAAGAAGTAGCATTCGAAATTTGATTATTCTATTATTCGCTTATGATTACCCATTCATATTATTATATTAATCCTAATTAACATAATAATCAAATCAAATAAGTTGCTTTTAGGAACTTATTACAGTTTTGAAAGATGTTAATTTTGGCGACAAACTGGTGGTATATAAAATATATAAGTCATTTAAGAAATAATAATTAAAAGTATCTGTCTAACAAAATTAACATACAACTTTAGCTAATTACAAATGTAGCTAAACATTTTTAAGTAACCAGATTAATAGTAAACATTTATGTAGCGCCATAAGAGGCGGTGTTAGGGTAGGGCGGGTTAGTCGACTGCCCAGGGTGCCAAATATAAGCCCTTTCTTTATATTTGATAGTGGGGAGTGGAGGTTTTCGAATGTTTATGACATTGAATTGCTGTTAGGGGCCGCCGAAAAACTCTCGTCCAGGGCGCTGGTAGTGCTAAAACCGGCACTGAGCGCCTGTTACGAAAGACACACAGAAAGCTAGATATTTACTAGTAAACGAAGTACCAATATTGCGCAGTAAGGTCTTCCAAGCAACATCAGCTCAGAATCAATCGGGTACTATATTCTATTTTTATAAATCGGAAAAAATAGATATCTAATATAAATTAATTAAAATACAGTTTATTTAGAATCGGATACCCAAGGGTCGAAGCGGCATAAACTGTTGTAAATGTTAAAATGAATAAAATTAAGACAAAATAAACATTGTTTTTTTCTACGCTCAAAACGTGTGAGCATTAATATACTTAGATAAAAGAAATGATCTAAAAACTGATTTTGTAGGATTCACATAAACATCCTTATTCATTAATCTTGAAAGTAATTTGATTAGTAGGTTGGTATTCTTTTAACAACATAAAATTAAAAATAATAAGACAAACAACTAAGCATGTTGGTTCAAATTATATATATTCCAATGTTTCTCTCATTATTAATTTATCACTGAATCTCTTGTACATCCTATATCAGGAAGAGATGTATAATTATATAATGAAGTGCTGATATGTTTGTTTCAAAAAGAACTACACACGTATAGCACAGTACACTCTCTTAACAAAGATATCTGGAGTAATTGCACAAGTTTAGGCTATGTTAGTTATCCAGCAGTTGCAATAAGTAGTTCATCTTGTAAAACTGATAAATAACACACACACGTGTGTTTTTTTATCAGTTTTAGTAGGTTAAAATTTAAACTTTTCTCATAAACAAAACTTGTAAATCATATCTGGCATATTTAATATTTACTACTTCGGCGTTAGGGTACCAACTGGACATGTAAAGTGCTACCTCCCTTCTGGTACTGCGAATATAGAGGATTACGGACCCATTTTTTTTAATATTTGCTAGATTGTGACAAAAATATTAATTATATAATTTTTAACATTTTTGTAACGTCCGTCCCAATTTTTGCATCGGGCATGTATGGTATCCAAAAGAGAGAATCTATAAACTTTTTGGGATCCGTATAAAAACGTATTTTATTTCAGTATTTCTGGTGTACTATTTGTGCATCAACGCCACTTGCACTTGGCCGGTTTTAGTACAATGCCGTTGATAAAAGCCACGCTCGACTGAGTTTAATACTACCAGACTAACTGTGTGACCATTTGTCCTTCACTATTACGGGTCAGCTGTTAACACAAATAGCACACAAAAAATATCAAATACGTAGTGTGAGTTAACTGAAAAGTGCGAAATCCGGCATTGTGTGCAATGCCTAGCAAATGTAGTAACATTTATAAAATTGTTGTATAGGTATTTCATAATAAAAGGTACTAGTTGTTATACCGAGAAAAAATGTATGTACCTATAGGTAGATTATATTTGGGACATCAGAATGTATAGCAGGGTAGGTTAGTTTCCCTAAAGTTTAATTTATTTTTTCAATTATTAGTAACCTTATCCAAGTATGCCATGTGGTTTCCGGCTTAGAAAAGACCACCCCATATCTTTCCATAGGCGTAGGAAGAGGTGACTTAGGGACATACTGCTAATGGATAGGAGGCAGCATCTATCAGCTTAAAGTTACCAACCATCTTATCGCGATGACATACTTAGTTGCCAATCAATTGGTCTAGGCCAAAATAGATGAATCGTTGCAAACAAAAAAGGGACGGACCAACGCCAAGTATTACGTGGTCTAATGCTGAGGTTCCTTTTTGGCAGATCATTCTTATTGTTATTAGGTTGAAATATATATCAATATTGATAAAGCTTGTTAAGAGATTGAGCCGTAGCGAAGCTTCAGCCTTAGTGGTTATTTTTAAAAATACCCAAAAGAGGTAATTTGATTCCGTCGTCAAAGTTAATTAAATTTTACTCTTTTGTTTTATTTTGATTAACTCTTTCTACAGATTGACAAGATTAGTGCAGGATTCCTGCGCAAGACTGGAGTATTAGAATAGATTATGGATGAAAAACTCAAATAAAATAAAACCAGTTTAGCTTAGGCCTAATCAAACTGACAGATTCTGATTCGAACAAGTTTGTCGTAAAAAAATAAAGAAGGAAGAATAGATTGGATAAGTATCCTGATATTCGTAGACACAATCAAGTTAGACCTGAAATCTGTTTTGGTCTGTAAGAAAATGTGGGTTTTAATCAATCGTTACATAATTATAAAAAAACAAAACTAATAGCTTAAAAATTGCACAGATTTACTGGAAATTACATGCAATTCGTATTCTTCATAAATTTCCGATAACATATGGAATTCTGTAGGTATTCTAAGTGATTTTTTCAATATAGATTTTTACTGGGTTTTTAATTTTTAAATGCATTTGCATCTTACTTGTATGCCATTCCTTTTAAAAAATCCTGCCAATACCAGCTTGAATCGCATTTGAGGTTCCGAAACTACAACTTTAAGACTTAGCTACCTTTAAATAAATTCTTTGAGAAATTCAATACAGCTTTTAGTCTGATCCACTAGAATCTAAGCCGAATGATTCTTTGCAACATCGTAGCTAGTATCCGATTGAATGACATATTCTAAATTTCAATTACTTTTACTACCATATAAAATTGAACCCAAGGAAGCTGTGCAGCACGTAACGAAAATAATAAATTTTGGGATTTTTTCCTATATTTTTGCTATAATACCACAAAATTTGCAAAAGCAAAACAGAGACAAAAGGTCAATAGAAAATCAAAATATATAAATATTAAAATCAAAATACATATAATTATCCTATATATACCTACCTACAGGTCTTAATCAAGCTTTTTAGCTAAAGCTATTTCCTTTGATCTTTATTTTTATCTTTAGAGATTTGTGAAAGAAATCTTATTTCTTTTACGCGAGTATTTTAATACGTAAAAGTTCACATTGTAAAGCGACAAAGCAGTTTTGTTCCAAGTAAAATGTGTTATTTCCTCCGAAACCTTTCTATTTACTACATATTACAATACTTATACCTAGTCATAAAATTCTTAAGAGAGAAAAACGTGCATTACTTAGTTTTATACCTTAAATCTACTGCACCTAACATTGTAAGGACTTTAGGGCAAAGCTATGTTCTCAACTACAATGTTACCTAAACTTATGCTTATTTCAAAACACGAACTACCCTAAAATAACAATATTGGAGCTGAGGAATACGTACACGTACGGTAACGTCTAATCAAGCAATGACTTCTGTGGCATGCACTCAGGTCAGTACTGATTTCTTAGTGAATACCTACCTATTCACTGGCATGAAGGTAGGTATAACATGGGTACATTCGCCTGGGAATTGGTGTCACTAACGCGTCGGTCATAGTTGACAGGAAACTAACCTCACGTCACGTTCCACAAACACTGTGGTATATTTATACGAATGAATACATGTTTAACTAGCATGCTAAGGGGAAACAACCATTAAAGGCTTGAAGCCAAAGATTTGAAATTTAGTAGCTGTAGTTGAAAACGTCTTGGACAAAGGCTCTCAAACATTTTTTTCTTTGCAGTCCTATTTTAAAGCTTTAATGGTTTTGGTAGACCCCCTTTTTAGCCACATTTGTTTATACTAATAACAAGTTGACACGTAGTGCCACTTACAACGGGTGTACTACGCCGAATCGAATGCCAAATAATCGAATATCAATTGATCGACCACTATAAATCGAACGACTAAAGTAAGTGATCAAAATATCGAATGATTGTTTGATCGAGCGTTCAACGCATCGCATATTCATTCTATCCAAAGATAAATACAAATATTTTTTAAGAATACAAAAAAAAACTAAATTTTAATTGCATTAACATCTCTTTTGCCTCTTTTTTGTG
The DNA here is from genome assembly GCA_947037095.2 of Nycteola revayana. Classification (NCBI taxonomy): domain Eukaryota; kingdom Metazoa; phylum Arthropoda; class Insecta; order Lepidoptera; family Nolidae; genus Nycteola; species Nycteola revayana. Next base: position 25,645,180 of record OX344842.1, on the reverse strand, counting down.
AAGAAGGTCTTCCCAATCTTGCGTTTGCCTTTTCAATGCAATTAAAATTTAGTTTTTTTTTGTATTCTTAAAAAATATTTGTATTGATCTTTGCATAGAATGAATATGCGATGCGTTGAACGCTCGATCAAACAATCATTCGATATTTTGATCACTCGATCAAACAAACATTCGATATTTTGATCACTCGATGTATTGAATGTTCGATTTAATAACCATACGATGTTATGAACGTTCGAGTATTTAGTCGTTCGATTTTTAGTGGTCGATCAATTGATATTCGATTATTTGGCATTCGATTCGGCGTAGTACACCCACTTACAACTATTGGGTTTGTGTGTGGCACTTTACATTCAACTTTATCGTACTTATTTTAGAATTAATATAAAAATAATGCTCACTCTCTATATAATTATGAATTTAGAATAGAAACAAAATTAAATATTCGATTCGACAATGTTTTGGACGATATGACTATGGTTTCAATATTCTCTTCATTGCTCTTAATGCTGTTCCTAGTTATATTATTGTAACTACATTATTGAAGCTACATTTACCTACTTAATAAACTGTCATTTTTAAAATATTTTTTCCATGCATAGTAAAAGCTAAGTTAAATTGCAAGTGGGGTTGGTAGCAAATTTATTAATTACAGATTAAGGAGTGCACTCGTCCGTTCATAGTGCGATGCGTCGCGTAGGTATATCCTTTTTATTCATTCTAACATATTCTTTTGTAGAGTGGCTCGTGAATCCCTGGAGGTCCACCTGAGCCGCAGTTGGCGGAGTACGTGCACGGACGGCCGGACAGACATGACGAAACTATAAGGGTTCCTTGTGCACTACGGACCTAAAAACCATAAATACCTTTTCATGTACTCAAAAGTTGCAATTAGAGCAAAATTTAAAGGCAGTGAAGCAAAAAGAAATTCCGTCAATAGTAATTGTACTAGTTGCTCAGTGGTTTCGGTTCTTACTTCTGAGATCTGATGTTTTGGATTGGCTTACCCGGGACAATTATTTGTGTGAACAGATAATTGTTCTGAGTTAGGGTGTGCTTTATGTCATGCATTCAGTGTTTGTACAGTACCCCGACCTAAGTCCCTGCAACACATGGATTAATACTCATAATGCGTGAGTTGTCCTAGATAAAATAACTCTTGGGACACGAAAAATACTAGGTACTATATAGTTCAACCAAGTATAAATTCCGCACAATAGCATGTGAAGTAGATACTTACTTTTCATTTCAGCTTGTAATTTATTGTGCTTTGTGAATTTTTATTGCGTGTTCCAAGTCCGCCATTTGTATCATGACATTTTGTTAGAAGTTCTAGCGTCATTTTTTTAAAAAGTTCACTCAAGCCGAATGTCATTTCTCTCCGAAATGAAATACAGGAAAACAAAACAATAGAGTGGCTTAGAATGGCAGCAACTGAGATTAATTTTGTTGGAAAATACAGTGACGCTAAGAACTCACGGAACGGTTTGCACCCGCGCCCGCCGCGGTCGTGGAACTGCGGTTTTATTTCTATACTCATGAGACTGGTGATTTGCGCGGTCACGGTTAAGATCATCGCCCGCAAACTTGGCAGGCCATGATCGCAAGACCGGGTACCCACCGCCGGTGCCGCGGGACCCGCTATAAAACGCGCGCGCCGTGGGTCTAAAATGCGTCGTGAAATGTGCTCTTAATTTTTGAATATAAATCTACATCCTACAGAAGCTGCGGGCCCGCAATCGCGGCGGGCGCGCGTGAAAACCGCTCCGTGAGTTCTTGGCCTAAGTGAAATGGTACTTTTATAAAGCGACAATCATACTTACAAATTTTGACCACTTAATAACATTATCTGTACTACCTAATATATGAAAATGAAGACTTTGTTTTTTTATTTGCTTGAACGCTTTAATCTCACAAAACTAGCCCCACAAATAGATAATTTTAATTGAAAATCCCACATATCATTCGGCATTTACTTTGACCTTTTAAGTTTGTCTCATATTGAGTAATATGTCATCATGTTGCAGTTTGCTTTAAGTAAAATTGAGGTTTTGTTTGACATTTCTTATACCTATACAAAATTCTATCAAAGTCTTAGTAATAGGTTAGGCCGAAAACAGTCGGGAGGACTATATCAGTAGATACTGAAATTGTTGAATTATAACCGTCGGCGCAAAATTTTTGTTTCTTCCATTCTATCCTGTCACCCGTCACACTATCACTATGTCCTTTTTCTTTCATATCACTCTTCACACAATCCATCCATTCCATTTCTTTGGCCTTCCTCTTCCTCTCTATCCATCTACATGTATACTTAAAACTCTTTTAGTAACATGCGTTCATTCATCTTCATTCATATACCTAGATAAATTATACGCGATAGACATAACCACCATATCAGCTATAGAAGCCATAGTCGCTTGGAAAGTGGATTGCCGACCGCAGCAGCTATGTGTAGGTAGTATATACACCAGTAAACGCTACTGTCCATTATCTGGTATATGATTGTTATAGGTGCTGTTATAACAATCGAGGTTTATGCTTAACGTGCATTCCGAGAGCAAAATCCACACAGAAAATATTTTTCATTTTCATTTTCCAGTGCGAGAATCGAAACCAACTCCACCAAGATTTAAGGCGAGACTTATGAAATGCTAACGGACAACCTCCGTAGCGTAGCGGTATTTGGCTCGCATTGAATCTCGGAGGTCGTCGGTTCGATGCCTACACTGGACAGGAAATCTTTGTGTAAATTCTAAGATTTCTTTCCGGGTCTGGTTGGTTGAGGGAGGGTACCCTCCGTGCCTCAGAAAGCACATTAAGCCGTTGGTCCCGATTGTTATAGCATCATCTATAATAATCGTATATCAAGGAACGGGCAGCAGCGTTTTCTTGTGTGGTACAACATAATACTGCGGTCACCAACCCGCGTGCCAAGCGTGGTGACTATGGCAAATACCCTCCCTCTCGGGTGGTCGCCGATGTTCAGTAGTGGACATTATACGGGCTGATGATGATGATAATGAAATGCGAGTTTAAAGTAGGGAAAACATTAGTTATGCTCAAACTCTAATGTGAAAACAACAGGGTTCATAAAACGAGTGCATTACATCTCTAAGACAAGCTAATGTCATGATATTATCTGCTTAGTTGAAGGCTCTAAAGCCTTTTCCGCCGTATAACAGTACTCAGCAATGATAGAGAAAGAAGCTTTGTTATATAATTTATTTTTTTGTTAGGTTATTACATTACCTATAAGATACTCCACTTATTTCAATATTTCTTTAACATTTTTGTTAAACAAAGTAACTTAAATATTAACATTAGGGTTATGCCTTAGCTAAGAAATGACTTCTTAATAAATACGGATGAGCTCACACAAATTCAAACTCTCACAAATTATTGTAATAATAGAAGTATTTGTGTGAGTTACAAATATATCTTTTTTTTTAATATAAGACTTCAATCATCTCAAATTTGAAGAAAAATAATATGTAAATTAGTATTGCTTTGTTCTACTTGACACAATAAGTAATAATATAATGATTGATGTCACGGCAAATGTCAAATTGTATCCGAATACAAAAATAAATAGCTTAAATAGAGGGAATAAAAGGATTTTTTAAAAGGTTTCGTTACAAAAGTTAAATTGGATTTTTTGAACTTTTATATTGAAACTATTGCTTGTAATAATAATATACAATTACTGTTAAGTGTTAACTTTTGATACATTTTAACTTTTTGACCAATCATATAGGTATTTTCAGGTAGAACTTTATAATATTTAATTAAGTAACCTGCTTTTTATAATTGTATATAACTTTAACAAAATATGCAATTGTATACGGGCAAATAACAATTAAAAAAAGTAGATGTTTGTATTAAAAAAGAAATATGGACCAAAATAAATATCCCGAAGGCAAATTGTGCTCGGGCACGAAGGCTTCCAAACATGTCAAAATATTGGACATTTGGACGTCATATTTCATAAATACGACGTCCAAATTTGTTTTATGTCAAAATGTTATAAAAATAAATACATTAAATCAACACACGATAAAAGTAAATCAAAGTTTTTTACGTTATTTACGAAGAGCCAATTTTACTTTAACCATTATTACGAAAATATCTTTACTTTCATAACATGGACCAAATACATCTGCTTCAATGCTCAAACTTCCATTTTATTTATATTTACCCAAGGAACATATCTTAGTATCGCTCAAAGAGACTCAATAAGGAGTGAAAGTTTCGATACTTCGAAACTAGTTTAAATGCTAATGTCATTAGGTTTAGCAGGTACATGTTTAATTCACATAAGCTCAACGTGATATGCATTTTCCCGTTTAATAGTATTGTTGCACCTATAGATATGAAATTCGTTAACATTTGTCAAATTTGACTTTTATGTCGGTAGTTGGTCTTTTTTGTTTTAATAACGTACACAATTCAAAAAGAAGCAATAAGAAAAAGGTAATGTTTAATGTTAATATCGAAATGTAAACGATAGCAATACATACGCACTAAACTAGAGGTGCTTCATGCATCTCGAATAAAGAGCTTTTGTATTATAATGTTGTTGACTACGAACTATCTACCCACAATCCATATAGGTACGTTACAGGTGCTAATTAATGTATTTATTTCACACTATGTAGATGAGTGATTTTATTAATGCATAAAATAATGTGATGTCGCTCAGTGCTGTCATATATTCAGGCTGCCTCATTGTATAACGGTAATGTTGAAATGTATTTGTTTTACATTAATATAATATGTATGCCAATATTCAACTAAAAATGAACATACTTAATACTTTAATAATTTGAATCTTTGACTTTAAATATTTGATCGGCCGTAAAAGAATTGTGATATACTACTAAGTAAGAATCGGCATTCAAGATTATTTGGCTAAGAATACGGAATTAAAAATACTATTATTTTTCTTACCACGAATTATTTACTTGGCATGTAACATTTGATGTCTTCAGTCTGCGATGCTGTAAAAATATTTTATTTGAACTTATCATCTTTCAAAGCATTTTAGTTTACGAGATTGTTTGTATGATATCGTTGACAAATCTCTATGACTTTCCTGTAGTAGGTGAATATAAAACGATAACAATACCTTAAGGACGTCGGAGGTCATAAAACTCCGGATACGCTTATGTCACAGCAAACTGCGACGTAAAAATTGAAGGTGCGTGAAAAAAAAATATATTGCTTGTCGTGACACAATATTCAAAATCAGGTTCGTAACTTGACGAATTATTTATTAACAACATTACTATGGCTTTATTACGGAAATTGTTTAATAATATTATATATGTCACTGGAAAAGAATAAGAATCGTAAGATGATCAACTTATCTATAGTTAGTGATAGATGATAAAAAAACGAGGTAAAAAAAATAAAAATTGCCTAAACCTAAACCAATGGAGTTGAACAAGACTTATGAAGTTGAAGTTTTTTTGTTTTGTTACCTCAGTAGCATAGTCTCGTTTGGTTAAGTCAAGTCAAATAATGTAATAATAATGCGCGTTCATTGAAACTGGCAACTAAATTTAACAATATGAGAGGCACGAAAGTTGATCAACTTACGATTCGTATTATTTTCCGGTGACATATACATTATCATTTCATTATATTACATTTTATTTCCAGCATAAGACCTCGCAAAGACCAGGGGCTATCAATTAATTTATAGAGTAAAAGAAAAATCATTGCATAACAGACAACATTTTTGACATCGTAACTAACATTACTTGATTTATTAACTTTTGCACTATTGGGACTTATGGGTATTGGACCATTATAAATTTATTCTGGATTCATAACATCTTAGTAGTTTTACTTTTAGTCAAAAAACACACACATTTTGGAAGTGTGGTGTTAGAGAAGAGGTTCGCATTAAATGTAAGAAGCCATAGGATCGATTGCCGCTGTTTTTTATAGAATCAAATATTTTTCTCCAGGTCTGGTTGGTTGAGTGACCATCAACCGTACCTCGGAAAACTCGCTAAGCCGTAATTAATTATGATAAATTTGTATTTAATATATGTGACAAAACATACTGAGCATAATCCTAGTGTGATTAAAATAGTTAATATATTTTATAACTGTGACGAAATTTTACGATGAAAAAGGTATTTTCCTTACTCAGGCATTGCAAGTGAAACCACCCTAGTTCAATTCTCTTTAAGTATCATCAAAAACTAAAAACCGCAACTGAATATTTTGCGTAGTTCAGAAGTATTTAGTTTAGTTAAGGTAAAAAATAGCGATATAGAGAATATAATATTGTTTTATTCTATTTGCTATGAATTTTGTTTAGCTATGATCTAACAATAACATTCTGTGTCACTTGAATAACAGTAACAGTAATAACAGTAGCTTATCTAAGCGGGACCCTCAATTAAAGTTAGAGAGCTGTGACTGGACTTGACACAGTCTTTAATGTATCCTCAATATTAATAATATTTTAGACGCTATTATATCATACGAGTGGTCGCACAGTGGTTGAAATTCAAGCTTAATTTTTAAAAATGAGCATTCTGCACTCTCTCCTTAAGTTTGCAAAATATCCTCCACGCCATTATCGTAAAAAGGAGTACAAAGTTTTTGCTTTACGTATGATTATCACTACATAGTATAAAAAAAGTGGCTTTCTCTGTCCCTATACCCCTATATCCCTATATCCCAATGTCCCTATGTATGCTTTAATCTTTAAAACTACGCAACGGATTTTGATGCGGTTTTTTTAATAGATAGAGGGATTCAAGAGGAAGGTTTATATGTATAATACATTAGCATTGCACCCGTGCGAAGCCGGGGCAGGTCGCTAGTATTAAATAAAGTAATCGGATTCAGAATTATGCATAATCCTAGATAAGTTTTATTTTGTCGCTGGAAGAAATTAACTTTGCTGTACAATATCAACTGCTGAACATGGGCCTCTTAACAGACCTTGTGCGTCAAGCCAGGGTCGTTGTGGGTTATTGACATAATCACCACGCTTGAAAGGTGGATTGGTGATTGCAGTAAGATGGTGAGTACCCTTGAGCTGATAGATGCTGCTGCCCATCCATAAGCTTTAGGTATATCCCTTTGTCACCTCTTACGACAGTCATGGAAAGAAATGGGATGGTCTTTTCTAAGCCAGACACCTACTTATCTATACAGTCATTTAATATCATCTATAGACTGTATACCTATACAGTCTATAGATGCAAACCATGTTTTCTGAGGCATAAAAAAACATTATCATCATCAGCCCGTATAACGTCCACTGCGGAACATGGGCCTACTCCTGAGGGAGGGTAGCTGCCATAGTCACCACGCTTGGCAGACAGGTTGGTGACCGCAGTATTTTGTTGTGTCACACAAGGAAACGCTGCTGCCCGTTCCTTGATATACGATTATTATAGATGATGTTATAACAATCCGGACCAACGGCTTAACGTGTTTTCCAAGGCACGGAGGGTAGTCCCTCAACCAACCAGACCCGGAAATAAATCTTAGAATTTACACAAAGATTTCCTGTCCGGCGTTGGCATCAAACCCACGACCTCCAAGATTTAAAGCGAGCCAAACACCGCTACGCTACGGACGCTGTAAAAAAACCATCAACCAACTAAATCCACAATCATCAATCTTTGATTCGTAAAAGACATGAGTCAGTTACATTACACCCCTGAAGAATGTTCTATGATATCAACGGTTTTTTTTTTTATTATTAGATGGAACTCTTGCACTCGTGAAATATATCCATGTGTCGCGTGGAACTTTGCAAACACATAATTCACGGACAAGAACACACCCGGACTTAGAACAACTGTTCGTTATTCACCGAAAATGTTGCAGTGCGGGGTTTGAAACCTGTACTACACATCTATACTCTATACTAATATTATAAAGAGGAAAAAATTTGATTGCTTGTATTGAATAGGCTCCGAAACTACGGGACCGATTTGAAACTATTTTACCGTTGGAAAGCTACTGTATCCCCGTATGACATAGGATAGGCTATATTTAATTATGAAGTTCCTACGGGAACGGGAGTTACGGGGGTGAAAGCGCGCGTGGGACGCTAGTATTATAGAAGTGTACAAAAGCAAACCTTTTAAATGGGTCTAATTTAAGTAACACCACATTGGTTAATAACATTAAATTGATGGTCATTTAATGGTCTTTAATCAAATTCGGACGCCAATAGGTTTTACCTGGGCATAGACATCCTACTAATATCATAAACACGAAAGTTTGTATGAACGGAACGATGTTTGATACTCTTTCTCGTAAAAATTGTTAAACGGATTTGGCTGAAATTTTAGTCAAGGATAGTTAATGAGCTGGATAAACATATAGGCTATAAAAAAAATTACAGCAGGGCACACTGGAGCAGAGTAGCAGTCAGTAGTAGTCAGGCAGTATAACTGAGGTATGTATAGGTACGCAGCTAGTAAACAATAAATCATAACTTAAATCTCGTTCGAAGAAGCTGAATTAACTAAGGACGGAATTTAATAAAATGAATCCCTATTTTCTTAAGTCACGGCATCGCGGTTGAACGGCCGGACCGATTTGACTTTTTTTTTTTGTTGAGTTGGCTCTATAGTCAGGAGATGGTTCTTATGAAATAATTATTAAGATAATGGCGCGGAAACTGGAAAATTTTAGAATTTAAGACGTTAAACTTTCCCTTTAGGCCAAGTCAAAATCACTGTGCCGTCCTGTACTAGAGGGCCACGCGGGTCTATGAATATCAGATTTAGTTTACCAGTACTGCCCTACGGTCCTGATTGAAAACACTCAGTACTCACCGACGCGGCCCAAACGGAAAGTCTAGTGGTCGACCATCACTGACTGACACGGCCAGAACGGGAAGATGCATTTTTTTCCTTGGTGTTAGACGTGTTAACCACCATATTAAGGATTTTCTAATGTAACACAATATAAACTTTTTTAATATAACCTTTACCTTTACCGTTTGACATAACATTGATAGAACGCGTGCTGGTTTTATTGCACATCACGGTTAGTTCAGAGCTATCACATCTAATATTAAAAATTCAATTTAATATAGAGTTTAAGTTAAGACAGGACAACGCTATGAATAAAACCTTATCGCCTTCCAGTCATGGATAAAATGCAATTCAATAAACAAGTTAAACAATTGAAAGTTTTCGAGAGGAATAAACTCTTAGCTCCATCATCAGCCCGTATAACGTCCACTGCTGAACATGGGCCTCCCAAGGGAGGGTATTTGCTATAGTCACTACGCTTGGCAGGCGGGTTGGTGACCGCAGTATTATGTTGTAACACACACGGAAACGCTGCTGCCCGTTCCTTGATATACGATTATTATAAATGATGTTATAAAAATAGGGACCAACGGCTAAACTTGCTTTCCGAGGGCAGTCCCTCAACCAAGCAGACCCGGAAAGAAATCTAAGAATTTACACCAAGATTTCTCGTCCGGCGTGGGGATCGAACCCACCATTTACTTCCGAGATTTAAAGCGAGCCAAATACCGCTACGCTACGGCGGTTGTCTCTTAGCTTCAAAACGTTTTAAATCAAGCCTCGCGTTTTAGTCTTCATCTCCATCTGTTAGTACATTTATCGCACCTACGTTTAAAATGCAATATTACGAATGTAATATATTGACTTCTTACAACATTATTCACGGTCGGATCACTTCACAACAAATAAATAATTAAATAATTATACTATAATAAATATTTTCATTCATAAAATACAAATTATAATATAACTAATCCAGCCTAGAGCTGAGTTAAATAAACCCACCGATAATAATAATATTGAAATAAACATGTTAAATAATTTCAAAGCATTTTTTTTATGTTATCTTGAAAATTTACAAAACAATTTATATATAGACGCACGCACATACATACACATACAAATAATATATATTTAATCATATTATATACTATAACTTAAAATAGTAATAATAATTAATATTTTTCGCAATTAATGATTCGACGTGTCTTGGAAAATAATTTAATATGTTGCTGTGCCCGACAGTCTTCATAACTAGTACAACTTTAGGTAATGTTAAAACACCTGTAAACACGTTGTAAAACGCAATAAAATATTGAGTATTGAGTATCTCGCATACTACTATATACTATACTATACTATATATACTATATAAAAATATCATAAGCGTCGTTATGAGAATTCCCTTGACGAATGCATTTTATTTCTTCATATTATCGCGAAAATATGTGATATGAGGAAATTTCGTATCGGAGAAGTTTATACTTCGTCATTACTACAACATTTTATTTATTTATAGGAACTTGCCTCGGAAAGCATGTTAAGCCGTTGGTCCCGATTGATATAACATCATCTATAACAATCGTATACCAGGGAACGGGCAGCACCGTTTCGTGGTGACTATGGCAAACCAATCCCTTGGAAGGAGGCCCAAGTTTAGCAATGGACGATATACGGGCTGATAATGATGATGACTTTATGTTTTAATGTATTTATTTGTATGAATTATCTGGAATGTATACTAAAAGAAGAAGAAAAAGAAGTACCTTCACTTAATTGCAAATATAACATTCTTAATACAGAAATCATAACGTCGTTTATTGTGCAATACCGTGTAAGTAACAAATTATACTAATGTATATTATTATAATGTATAAAACTGAAGAGTTTGTTTGTTTGCTTGAACTACTATCTCAAAAACTACTATTCCGATTTTAACTATTCTTTCAGTATTAGACAGCTCATTTATTGAGAAACGCTTTATTTACTATAAAGTTCCCACGGGAACGGCAGCTACGTGGGTGAAACCGGGCGCGGGAAGGTAGTAACTAATAAGGTTGAAGTTCACATGTAGGTATTTGTTAACAACCAACGTAAGGCGCGAATTATATAGAAACGGCGTAAGGTGAAGACGCGGTGCAGGAATCTTGCCGCTTCAACACGTTTCAATACAAAATGTAGGTAGGCGACATGATGTGAATTATACACAAGCGGCGTGGTGCAGGCACGTCGTTTCGTCGCCTGTTCCGCGTCGCTAGCAGTCGTCACTAGAGTGGCACGACTTTTGTTTAAACAGTGGGTGCAGAAAAATGCGTAGAAATCAATAATCTTTCTTCAGGATAGACCGGTTCTCTCCAATTTGTATGTATTTTCTGAAGACCGTGTTTTACTTTCGACAACATAATGTGGAAACATTCTAGTGACATTTTATACACAGAAGAAAACGATCAGGATATTTGCATAATTTTTCGATGACTTGAAAATATCTATGCTCTTGTTATATTTTTCACACAGCGTGCACCCAATATCTTCGGTGTACATTAAGGAGTTGCAGCAAAGCAAGCGCACCTTCGAGGTCTGAAGAGGAAGACATGCTATCACGATACGTAAGATTGTTCTGGTGTTATGGGTTTGATTCCCACTCGGATTATTTGTGTGAGCCACAGATAATTGTTCTGAGTGTGTGCTTTATGACTATGAATTGAGTACAAATGCTATGTCATCATTCCAGATATTTCTAGTAATACCTATCCATAGTGTTCACTTATTTTATTACAATTAAATGACACATGACATAAATGAGAAATGAGTATATTAGAGGGAGTTAGAAAATGGCGCCAGTGACTGAAAAGTTGAAAGGAAATCGTTTATCTTGGTATGGTCATGTGAAGAGGAGGGATGAAACGCATGTAACTAAAAGAGTTTTAAGTATATATGTAGATGGATGGTGAGGGAGAGGAAGGCCAAAGAAAAGATGGATGGATTGTGTGAAGAGTGATATGAAAGAAAAAGGATTTAGTGATAGTGTGACGGGTGAAAGGACAGAATGGAAGAAACAAACGTGTTGCGCCGACCCCAAGTAATATGGGATAAGGGCCGGAAGAAGAAGAAATGACACATGACTATACTATATATGTAAACACTGGCTTGTGCCCGCGACTTCGTCCGCGTAGATTACTTTGGGCTATCTCCAAATTTGAAATATTACTCACTAGATTCCTGCGCGCGGTATAACACGCGTTACTCCTATTTCCGTGGGAACTCCATAATTAACCCTAGAAGCCTAATCTATTTCAGAAGTACACAAAGCCTTAACATACGTCTCAGAGACGTACACATATAAATTACTATCTGTACGCAAAAATAGACCTATTTTAGAAATATTATTTAGCAGGAATTTAAATTTAAAGTATAAACTAGAAATAAAACAACACTGTTAAGAATTTTAACTATAATCGCAGTTATTTATTACAACGATAAAATAATATGCATAGATTGGAACCAAAAAAATATAACTTCTACAAAATCAACGTAAAAAAATTTTTTTATAGGAAATTTCATTGTTTTTTTGACTATAATTAGTTATATTTGAAGCAATAATTAAAACTAATAGGATTTTAAAAAAATAACTCAACTTAAAGAGCAATCTACACACATATCAACTATGTGATCGCCACACACATATTTTTTACGTTTATCTCACACAAATTTTAACATTCTTCCATTTTATAAAATCAAAAGGCGCAGTATTAACGTACTTTAACATGACTGAAATTTGTAGTCATCTTCGCTTTGAACGTCGTCGATAATAATTGGTCATCCTTAAATACGGAATCTCAATCTTCCAAAGAAGGATTATTTTCCTCCTTATTATATTTCCACATTATCTAAATGTAATCCCAATGTTTAAAATGCCTAAAATAGTCTCTTCGTGTAATAGTTTAGAATATACCTGTAACCACGCCAAAAAAAGACATCAAATATAAGAAAAACAAACAAAAGTAAAATCCCACAAACTTAGTTAAAAGTTACACAAAGCCTAAACATACGTCTCGGAGGCGTGCTATACTTCAATAAATCAAAAATGGCGGGACTTACTTTTATGATATAGGCATCATGCGCTAGCTTCTGCCGGCCACTGAGTTGGCGAAATAGTACGACACGTTATACAAACGAAATTCGATTTCGTGTACGCCTCGCAGACGTAGATTAGGCTTCTAGGGTTAAATATAGCTTATATCACTCAAGATGAATGTAGCTTTCCAATGGTGAAACAATTTTTGAAATCGGTACAGTCGTTTTTAGTTTATTCATTACAAAGTTACAGTAGTTTCTGACATTAATGCGTTAAACAAACAATCTCTTCAGCTTCATATATAAGTAAGATTAACTTAACAGGACAAAAACAGTTTTATTTTACCTGTCACAAGTTATTTTATAACAAACGTTGGTAAAGTAAATCTGAAAACAAACGAGACCAATTCTTTTAATTAGTCATTTAATAGAGTTTATCCATCCATTGTCTGTTATTGTGTGGCAAAATGTAATGAGAGAGTTGGCATACGCTTCCAGAGTACAAAAACAACAAGGACACACTATTTCAAGGCTCTCAACTGAACAATGTCGCAAATTACATTCAATAAATTTGCAGAGAGGAAGAGCACTACTCCCATTACGCGGTTTATCAACTTCATTGTACAATTGTTTTTACGCAAATTTTCGCCGTTTACGGTTTAAATATGGTCCTAATTTTACGAACGTGAAAGCTTACATGTTTGATAATAACGTCCGTCATCAGCCTGTATAACACCCACTGCCATAGTAACCATGCTTGTATGGCGGATTGGTAACTCAAGAATAACAGCGCTAGAATACCAATGTATGCATATAGCATAAAGCTAAAGTTTGTACCTATTTATGGTCCACACAATAGATGTTTTGATTAATTATTATTTACATATTTTTTTTACAACAATCATTGCATTAGAAATAAATGTTTTTATTTCTTTCTTTCAATGAGAAACCATTTCTTGTCGGGCGAGGGAATTAAATCTACGACCTCCGAGAAATAAAGTGAGCGGAGGCTGTTAAACCAGTCATGAGTCAAATAGACTTAATTCAAACTTGGCGCACCGATAGCTCACAAGTCTGCAACGGTTTTCCCCTTTCAGTTTTGATTTCAGTTGCAGGCTACGGTAAAGCTATTTAAAAAAATCCATAACTTCGGGTTTTAAGTTTTAGGTAGGTAGTTGTAGTTGCTTAAAATTAAAACTATATTATTTTCATTTGAACTAACACAAATACTATAAAACTTAAATCAGTGACAACTTATTATGTAATTTAAACTTTTTTGTATATATTATACGTTCAAATGTTAATCTAATATTTTATTACTTATTTTTATATTAAATTAAGTTACTATAATGCTGAATTTATCAATAAGTCCGAACTACGAAGTAACTAGGACAGGTATGAGCAGAAATTTTATTAGAAAATCCCGTGTGACTCGCACAAATATCTATGAAAAGGTTGTGCCTATTAAGCATGTCACATGTCGTCACATTTTTCTGCACACAGGGTCAAATAAAGGAAATAGGTCAGATATCCGTCAATAAGCAATGAGATTGCAACGTGTAACATACGCCATTGCAATTTTCAAAATCTTCCTTTGTTGTCGTCTGGTATTGAGACTTGCATAGAATATGTAAGCAGAAGATGTGACATTCAACTTTTATAGTTTTTCTTTACAACTTTATCATGTCTCCTACAGTTTTAGAGTATTCATGTTACGTTTGGAACTGCACACTGCACACTTTTTTTCCCGCAAACCAAGATCCAGACTATAGTGCATGATACAGCATGATTGTTATTTATATCTTAATATTTTAAGCAGAAAAGGTTTGTATCTGAGCTCTTCCAAGGCAACGGCATTTCTAGTAAACAGATCAGAACTATCCCAGAAATATATATGCCTCAATATTACCGGTCATTACATCATCCGGTCTCTTTTGCCTGAACCAAAATATGATTACAAACAAAACAATATTATAGGATACAAAAATGAAATAGACATTATACAGGTACCGCTAATGAAAGTAGTTTTAAAATAATTTGGTCTATTATAACAGGTTATCTGATCTCTATTTTGTTTCTAATAAAGTTAAGGCTTAAGTTTTGTAAATATCTGAATTTTATAAGTTATTTTTTATAAAATTCTGATAATTATATTTATATAATTACATATTATCAACATTGCAATGTGCGAAATTGTGAATATGCAATGTTATAATAGACTACATTTAATGAAAGAGTTCTTACAGAAATATCAGTCACGCCGACGACGGTAAACCCGACCGGGAGCTAATGTCAAATAAATATAATTAAAATCTACGAGTGATGTAGTGTACAAGTACTTAGTTGTTCATTACAATGTAGGTGTTGGGACATAAAAATAAACGAACTTAACGAATGAACGGAAATTATGTGTAGTAAACAAATACAATACATGTGTAACTTGAGTACTTACATGAATAATTTCAATGACTCAACCCAAGAATTTACTTTGAAAATGTAAAATGGAGAGCGCTACCGATTGTGACTTTGTAAAGGGATGTTATTTCACTCCATACTCAAATACGATACCTTCATTGTGCCATTTGATAAACATAAAAGTTACGTAGTTGTTATTTCGAGTTTCCATTATTAGTCAAAATGTTATTATGACATACCTACGTTACATGAGGTAACTTCAACGGGTCAATTAGCCAAAAAGTAAGGTTCAAATACCTCAATATTTCCAAAAAATATCAGTTTCTGTTTTATTCCGTATGAAGAAATTTAAAATACATTTATCAGGCAAACCATAACTTTTAGATAAAAAAGTTTAATGCCAATTATTTATTATCATAAAAAGAATAGACAAGCATTTTTGAAAGGTGTCCGGATTGCTCATGCGTACTCGGCCCCGGCCAACGGCGGATCGAAGGAGTGTCCGGGAGGTTTTAGTGGTTAGTAGGGTCCTCTCCTCGTGGTAGTTTAGCATACCTCGCTATGGAGAGGGCGATTGGCGCTGGGATGGAACTTGGCGGTGGGATATGTGGGTCCTACCGCCAGCGCGCGAATACGCTGCAGCGGCGGTGGGAATGCGTAAATGCATTTCCCAATTTAACACAAAAAAAGGCATTTTTGAAAGGAGGAATACCTATTTAACAGAAGTACTTATATCACTCATACAACAGTTTGACGCACCGTGTGAAGGCATTCCCCTACGGTTACGGTACGGTGTTAAATAAAATAATTTCACTGTGAAGAAGTGCCAATAACAAAAAAACTATTTTTAGATAGATTTATTAGATCTTCTAATTTAAATTATCCCGCGTTGTGGGATAAAAAACATTCCTTTGGTCCTTGGTCCACGTTACCCTTACCCGATATGATAGTTGGCCAAAACTTGCATAAAAACTTTATATTCATCATTCCTCAGTTCCCCTAACCATCGAAGGTATTTGGTCGAGGCCCCAGCTCCGCTAGGGGCGCACTCTTGCACAGGTTGCTATTAGTTGAGCTTTATTTGTGCTCGCTTTAATGCGTCCAGTCAATTAGCAAACGCCTCGTCGTTAAATATCTGCTTGAAAATAGAAAAACTGATTTTTTTTTCTAATGAAATAAAATATATTGGTTGTATATATATAATATATTGCAAAAGAATTACTTTATTTAATATGGTTTTAAACTCAATAATAAATTAAGAGAAATCTAAAGAGTAAATGAAAATGTGTGGCAGTTTAATTCATTTAGACATTAAGTCTGCGCTAGCTTTCTGGATGTAAAATTCAATGACATACGATTCCTGTTTTAAACAAGAACGAGATTGTGTTTCTGGAATGAGGAAAATGTTTTTGTTATTTTAAGGCTGTGTTGCTTTTGTAAAGTGAATGGTATAAAGCAGTTTTCTTGTTTCAGGTAAATAACGAAAGGAATTGAATTTCATTCAGGGTTCGTTTCAATCAAGTGCATTCGAAAATTCTATTTGTAGAATATAATTATGCATCAGTTAAAAAAAAGTTGACATGTTGTTTTAATCCGCCGACGTAAACAGAGCGGTGTTATTTTGACGTGTTTGTCTCTGTGTGTGTCATCGTAACTCCCGTAAAGGTTATTCAATTTTAATTTGTTTGTTTTTTCGTTTGAAAGGTAAATTGATTGCGAATTTTCTTAGCCATGTTAGATAAAATCGGTTCAGCTGTTTATAAGATATAGAGGATGATAGTGGGATTAAACAACTGGATTCCAAATATGGCCAAGTGGGGTATCAAACAAAAGAAGATGATTCGTACATTACAAACTCTGACCTTAAAACATTAAAATAATAATGTGTTATATTATGGGGGGTGAAAATAAGGGGTGAATAACCTAATATTTTATATTCTTTTAAATTAAAGAATTTATTTTTGGGTCGAAGTTTTTTATGGTGTCAATCATATTATTAAAACTATTTAAGCCTAAATCTCGTTATATTTAAGAAAAAAATTAAATATGATGTTTAAAAGATCTGGGAAACAAATCAAGTGTCGACGATCTGGAATATAAAAATCATAAGTAAACAAAATCATTCTCCTGCCCTTACCCAAATTTATTTGGGGTCGGCATAACATGTAATTATAATAAATAATATAATAATAAGTTTATTCATAATCACTTCTTACATTAAACACATTCATATTGCTTTAGTTTAACTTAAATTATATTTTAAACCAAAATTACACGATGAGATATATCTAAATACATATTATATGGTCCTTATTAGGTATATCGTACATAAGAACAAACTCCTAAAATATAGTTTGAAGATTGCAGCTAGTCTGACCTAGGTATGACCAGTGCTTCAGACGGTTATTCAACTACTGTGTTCTTCTGTATCGAGGAGATTGTTTCAATAAAATATTTCCATATAACTAAAATATATATTATAATCGTAAATTTCTCCTTATATTTACTTAAGTACTTAGGATTTCTATTAAATCTTTTGTGTCTGAGTAATTGAGCTTACTCGGTTATTCTAGGTATTCGGTTACTATAGTTATTAAATTTTATATGACATAGGCTATGGAAACTTAGTAACTTATTTAGCTTGTTGTATAATGTACTAATTATAATAATTGATACATTATTTTGGTAAAAAACGTACAATTATTTATGCACCTAAGTATGTAGACGTATAAATTTCTATTAATGTATTTCAAATTAAGATCGATTTAAAAAATATATATTTTTGTATATTCTGCTTCGTGGACAGAATTTAAGTAGCTTATAAAATGTTATACGTTCTCGCGAAGCAACTAGACAAGAATTTTCAAACATAGAAAACGTATTTAACGTATAAACCTACGTGTAATAATAAAATTCTTCTAATAAGAATTTTATATACAGATACGATAAATGAAGTATAGAATTCATGAAGACGAGAAGTATTCCTGTATTTTTCATTTTTTTTTAGTATCAAATGTTAAGATTAGGATGTGTGGGTTCGATCCCCACACCGGACAAGAAAACTTAGTGTAAATTCTTAGATTTCTTTCCGGGTCTGGTTGCTTTAGGGCTACTCTCCGTGCCTTGGAAAGCACGTTAAGCCGTTGGTCCCGATTGTTATATCACCATCTATAACAAGCATATACTAGGGAACGGGAAGCTGCGTTTCCCTGTGTATTACAACATAACACTGCGGTCACCAATCCGCCTGCCAAGCGTGGTGACCATGGCAAAACCCTCTCTCGGTAGGAGGCCCATGTTCAGCAAGTGTGCGATGTACGAGCTGATGATGATGACAAAATGAAACCACTAGAACTCATGTTTATTCTGTAAAATAATTTATTGACACATACAACAGTGGCAATATTTGTTGTCTATGTTATTTAGATAAAGAAAATCTTTAAAATAGATACAGTAAACAATCTTGACCTAAATATATATAGGTAATAGCAATACATAACCATTTACCTATTGTAAATTACTATAATATATTATTATCATGTACCAACATGTTTCATAGATACTCTTACAGATGTGTTTCCTTTTCTCAACAGTAGTTAGGTAATCAATGTCTGCCAAGTAACATGTTCTGTTGTTAAATGGATGGTATTAGCGTAGGGACAGACTATTGTATATGGTATGCAATACTAGATTGATGGCTGTAGAAGCATTGTTTAATTGCCAGCTTGATTTGATCGAGTTGGAGAATCAATCGCACTTACGCATTGTCTGGTTTACAAATAACTTATATATAATTAAAAAGATTTTTAACCACGACTATCCTACTTTACTACCTACTTTTGCTGTATTGTATCCGGCTTATTAAATAAAATAAAAATCATTTTTATTTACGTAAACCTATTACAGGCACTTGCAAATAGTCAAAACAATAATTTTATAATTTTTCAATTTAAAAAAGTATTTAAGTTATTATTTTAATTATATTTTAGTCTTAGCGTCTTAGTTTATTATTTAACTATATTGTGTCAAATAGCTTGTTCTGTCTATATTAGGTTAGAACAATTGTCATTATTTAGGTGGACCATGCGTATATAACGACGGACGCGCTTTAATGCTACCACCGGATCCAATACGCCCCAACTGAGAAGATCCGGCGAAACAAACTCAGTGGGTTATTCTACTGCCAGTTTTAACACGACCCACATGAGACGGTCCGGCGAAACATACTCAAATGGGCAGAACGTAGGTTTTGGTCCAGTTAAATAGACCACCCTATGTCTTCCCATCGGTGTCGTAAGAGGTGACTAAGGACATAGAACTGATGGATGGGCAGTAGCATCTTTCATTTCAAGGATACTCATACTTACCATCTTACTGGCGAACACCAATCTGCCTGCCAATTTTGGCAATTTCCCTCAATCAGCCTTGTTTTCCATTAAGAGGACGCCCATGTTAACCTTCCGATGCCCTCGTAGACTCGAAGTCCGAGAGGCCCGCGAACTGTAAAGTAGAGCGACAGTTGCACAAAACTCCCCTAAAGAAACCAAAAGCCATAATATCTCAATCTCCCCGTCAGCGACCACCCTGAGCCGAGGTCCAAGTCCCACAGGGGACGCCCTCTTGCGCAGGTTGCTTAGTTTGTAGTGTTTAAAACATTTATCTAGGCTCGCCTTTATGGTGAAGTAGCTAAAGCCTCAGGGCTTAATATATGTCAGTCAGGAAAAAAAAAGTAATAAAAAAAGGCCCATGTTAATGTAAATGGGCTGATACAGTACAGTACAGTATACTCTACTTTATTCCAGCTAATATTAGCTTACAAGTAGGTAAAGCTAATAACTTTATATTGGGTCCCATACTTTAAATTTTTACATTCACAATGGAATAAGCTCGATAACCTCAGTTCAATAGTAGTGCAAAAATGTAAAGTTAAGAAAATTTAATGCCGGAAAGAAATGTCTTCCCAACACTTTTTAATTACCAAATTGTCTCGTTATCAAATGATAGTGGCAAATGTTGTTATTGAATTCAGGAGCTCAGGAGGAATGTAGAGTTCCTATTATGAATAGCCGTTGGGCTAAGAAAAAGAGAAGGGAACAAAAATACTTTTTGTTCAAAGAATGTGTAACCGATATCGATTGTAATATTATATAATTTAAACACTATTTATTAATTAGCAATGGCACTATTTATTAAAAAAACTATCCTAATGAATATCAAAAACATAACATCACTAAATTTCAGAATATTATACATCAGAAAGAAAAGAAAGTAGCAAAAAATATAAAATTAATAGACCATCCATAACATCGTTTTTTTAATGATGCATCTAAAAATTTCATCGTCATCATCATCATCAGCCCGTATAACGTCCACTGCTGAACATGGGCCTCCTCCCGAGGGAGGGTATTTTGCCATAGTCACCACGCTTGGTAGACGGGTTGGTGACCGCAGTATTATGTTGTGCCACACATGCCACGTTCCTTGATAAACGATCATTATAGATGCTGTTATAATAATCGGGACTAACGGCTTAACGTGCTTTCCGAAGCACGGAGGGTAGTCCCTGAACCAACCAGACCCGGAAAGAAATCTAAGAATTTACACAAAGATTTCCTGTCCGGAGTGGGGATCGAACCCACGACCTCCGAGATTTAAAAGCGAGCCATATATCTAAAAATGTGCTGGGATTTATATCTGATATCGGGAATATAGTGTTACAAAATACAATGTTTTCTTTAGAAGCAGGATTATCTTATAAAAATTGTACCTATCACCCAGCCTCATAGGAGGACTAGTGAATTACAGAGCTTAAACCCGCATTAGAGACAAGTGAATTCCATTTTTTTTAAATATTATTTTACAGAGCTGTTTCTTCCGTCCTACAAAAGGGAGCTTTGAAAATACAATAGGCTTATGTTATACTTGGACATTTATCAAAACCTAAGAACATGATGCACTAAGCTGACTATAGCAGCAAAGATTTTATATTTATCTATTGTACCTATGGAGTATTATGTTCCACTACAGAAATCAGACGAGTTCTGAAAGTACTGGCGGCTTATCATTTTAAGATATTACAGAGGTTTTGATAAAAATGTCTTCTCTACTCAACTATACATGTAAGAAATATGTTAAATATACTATATGTCACTTTATTAGGTAAATGCAGCTTCACTAATATAGTAAAAATAGCATATGAAAGGCGTAAAATAACCCAACAGTAATTAAGATATTTTTATCGACAAATCGTTACGTGATTGGCCCTCTTATATTTCTATAATAATATGACAAAAAATAAGAATTGTTGTAAAAAGGTAAACATTATTTTATTCAATGTTAGCTAACAATACCACCGGTACATCACAAATGACTCAATACGGTTAATTTAAAATAAGATCAAAGGTATGGGCTTAATGGAGGGTACCAGTATAAGTAACTGCCATATTTATCAGTTACGTGCCTACAACACGCGGTTCGTTATAATATTATTATATTTTCTAATTGTGTCTTGTATCTTGTAGATAACATTTGGATAAAAGGGGTCAAGGATTTATTATAAAAGTAACTTAATCCGCTCCGGTGTGGGTTTGTCTGCTATTAGATAAATACTTTTATGTTTTAGGATCGATTATTAGCATTGTTGTTGTTACAAAAATAAACGCGTTTTAGTTATCTCTATAAAATGATACAAGAAAACTTAATCTGATAGCTTTTCCCATGTAATAATACATACCATGATTATTTTATCGTTGCAAATACTCAGCAAAATTCTTTGTTTTTGGTATAAATTTTAACATATACCGCATACCTATTATTTTTATAAGTGATAGTTAATTAGTTATTAGTTAGTTAGTTATTTTACTATGTACAAATGACATATTTGTATCCTTAAAGGAAAATTTTGTTAGTAAAGAATATAATAATATGTCTATTTTAAAATATTCGGTTACGTTTCGATAGTATAATACTGATAACAAATCGTCCTAACAATTATTATTAGCGAATAGCTGCACCCCGCGGTTTTACCTGCGTTACTCTGCTCCAGTGTAGTACTCTAATCAAGCTTATTAGCTATCCCTGTGCAAAGTTTCAGCCAAATCCATTCAGTAGTTTTTGCGTGAAAGACGGACCAACAAACATACACACATACACTTTCCCATTTAGAATATTAGTATGGATATGGATATGGATTACTCCCGATTAAAAATCCCGATGTAAATTGTAATAAAGATAACCAATTAATATTACCTATTTCAAGATAGCATGAAAATGCATGTAATACAACACTTTCCTTTGTTGCTATATAGTAAGCATTGAATCTTCTTTTTTTAATCAATGTTATGTATACATTTGAATAGCCAATCTAGGACAAATCTATAATGTATATGTACGCCACTGTCGTAATGTTTACAACCAGTGTTGTATGTATGTGATGTGGCAATTTTAATAACTTATAATAAACAAATAATAATAATAACACAAAACAATATATCTATTAGACAAATATAAAGAACAATAATAAATTAACGAAGAAATAAAAATAAAAGTGAAGTTTAGTTCTAAGATTCGAGGACGTAACATAAAATTAGGTAGCTATGTCGTGAAATTACATTGCCAATACCTTAAGTAATTTCTTAAAAGCAACTCGTAAAGTCGCAGTAAAACAATTGGACGAATACTGTTAAGGAAAAATAAACAATAAATGGTCGCTTTATTAAGATAGATCTGTTGTAAAAAATAGACGCGCATTTTCGTATGTCTTTCCATTTGCTTATTAATTTAATTCAATTTATTAAAGAAACAGAACAAAATAAGTCGTTTTGGTAGATAATGCATTTGGTATGGCTTATTATTTTCCTCATCAGGTACTTAATTTTGAAATTTAAGCACTAGTTGAGATTGGCACAGCATGTCTTCTTCTTTCACTCATCTCTAAAAGCTGGCCTTTCAATACTCATTCCATTCACAAACATAGCCTTTTTTTTAAGCTATCGATCCACACCTTGGATCTTTCCTTACCGATAAATGACATATTCCTCCCTTCTCATAAAAGTTGCGCCACGAGGAGCTCGCTGTACCGTTGCACCCCATCAGTCGCTAACCTATTACTTCTCATAATTTCCGTGACCCGCTACTTTCAAGCTTGCTCTTATATCATCATCAGCCCGTATAACGTCCACTGCTGAACATGGGCCTCCTTACGAGGGAGGGTATTTGCCATAGTAACCACGCTTGGCAGGCGGGTTGGTGACCGCAGTATTATAATGTACCACACAAGGAAACGCTGCTGCCCGTTCCTTGATATATGATTATGATACATGATGTTATAATAATCGTGACCAATGGCTTAAAGTGCTTTCCGAGGCACGGAGGGTAGTCCCTCAACAACCAGACCCGGAAACAAAACTTAGAATTTACACAAATATTTTCTGTCCGGAGTGCGGACCGAACCCACGACCTCCTAATCTTGTCCATTCTAGTCACACCACACATCCATCTTAACAGTCGCATCTTTGCCACATGGGTACACTTTTCTTTAATACCTCGTTTTGGTTCCCCAACACTCCATACAGCATGACAGGTCTAATGATTGCTTTATAAATTTTCCTTTTGAGCTTTAAGGGCATTCGTGGGGTCACATGTGGTCCCTGAGGCCTGTCGACATTTATCTATTAATATCACCGTAGTTTTGGATCAATGAGTCGGATTCTAAAAATAAATATAGCAACTGCGTGAGTTACTGTAACTGAAATAGGTGTTGGTCAGCGATACATACATACATAAGCTCACGCCTGTTTCCCAGCGGGGTAGGCAAAGACAATGAATGGACCTCCAGTAGCTACGATCCCTCCACACATCTTTCGCTTCATTCACAGGTCAGCTATTTCAGTTACAGTAACAGCACAACTATTTAAAAAAATACTACTACTCCTAACTAAAACTTTAACTCCACCTACATTCCGTTAGTCATATATTTGATATTACAAAAAGAGGATGTTTGCTACATTCAAGGCATATTATTTACGTCAGATACCTAAGATTCAGATGTCACTATTGTCTAAGCCTCAGCAGTGAAAGTACCGCAATATGGCGGGAATCATTTATTTCATTGTATTATCTGTGTTACTTCGGATAGTACCAGTAAGTAGACTAATTTAAAAAAGTATTTCCTGGTTTTATTTGTGATTTTCTTTGGAGCGGAATTGCTATTTTGTTACTAGCTGATGTTGGCAATCATAGACATAATTTTATTTCACTTTAATAATTAAACGATGAGATTTGATTTTATGTCACAGATATTTTAGAATACGGTTATAATGAAAATCTTTTGATGGCTTTTTATGGCTTAATTAAATACAATCCCATGACATGTAAATAGATTTAATTAAATTTGAAGACAACGCCGGAAGAACAAAGAATGACCGTTAGTAGTTTTTTCGAAGCATTTCATTTCCATAGTTTGAATTCTTTATCTTTTTGTTCACAAGTCGGGAAAATATATATTTCGGTATATTTTTTATCTTTTTTTGTTACAAAAAATTGTAATTAATATGTTATTGCATAATATTTTTGCTTCTAACATTACTTGTTCCTTACAAGTAATGTTAGAAGCAAAAATATTGTATGAATTGTTTTAAAATAAACGTACGAAATTAGGTAATAACACGTATTAATCTTTATTTTAATCAAAATTATTATTATAACAAAAAGTAAATGGTTAGTTTTAAAATCAAAATTGTCTTTTTTGTTTTTCATCGTCATTCATCATCATTCTCCTGCCCTTATCCCAATTTATTTGGGGTCGGCGCAACATCTCTTCCTCTTCCACACTCCTCTATTAGCCGCCATCTCGACAGTCTAACCATATTTTTTTTGTTTTTATTACATATAATTGAATCTACTTAATAAAAAATTACTACTATAATACTAACTTAATTAATTATTTACTTACTTAATTTAACTTAACTTAATGAATTATTTACTAATACTAACTTAATTAATTATTTGGTACTAGATACAATCTACCAAATAATTCATTTAGTTATAAGTTTAATGCAATGTTTATTATTATAAATATAATAATATAAGTTTGAATCTATAAGGTGCTACCAAAACATATGCCATGCCTTTCACAGACAATGCTTCGTGTAATCTGATTTACACTAGTAAAGGAATTTCAGTGACATAAATTATATTTTTCATTAAAAATATTAAAAAAATTAATTCTTCCTATTTTTTGCCATCCCCAATACTTACTAGATGTGTTGGCTAGACGATATGTCATAAATTGAGGAAAGCCATTCCTCGCGCTTGTATTAGATATTTTAATGTACGATTTTAGTTAATATTCTATTTTTTTACGTTTTTTCACTGACATAGTAAGTACCTATACCTACATGACAATATCTCCCGTTCTAGGGGTGACATTTATTTTTAAGCACCTTATACAAATTTACCCGTTACGGTACTAAAACTTTTCAGTTTACATAACAATAAAGTCAGGAACGCATAACAGAATAAAAAAATATATATTTTAAATTTGCCATTGCTTGCTAACTTAAAAATTATTTTCATTGTTAATACACATTCATGAGGTAGACTGTCAGACCAAAATTGTAGCTCAATAAAGAAATTGTCTTCAGAATTCGAAGGTCTGCATTGATATCAAATGAAGATGCGTTTATTGCTGATTGCGTTCGAACATTCCGTTTAGTAAAATGCGAACTGTCATTGACTAGTCGTGTTACTGCGATAAACGAAGAAGAAGTCCAAATTTTTTTGCCAAACTGTAGAGTATTATTCAAAAAAGTATCTCAGCAGATACTTTTTTGAATAATACTGACATTCATTTATCTTCCCGCATGGTCGTCGATTACCTTACAACTAATTTTAATTTACATTAACACTGGATAAATTATATTTTTGTACTATGCGAATTAGCATCTTATTATTCGGGTTTTAAGCAGAATAGAAAACATAATTAACTAAACAATTTACATTTTTGTTTGTACAACGCAAACACGTTATTCTTGGTAGCGGTTCTGAGAGTGCAATGCGACGAATCCTCGTGTTTTCATACCATTACAGAACGTTTACAGTCAGACTTGTGTTTAACATGTTTTAGAAACGTAGTTTAGATAACAATTTACATATATATTTTATTTTTATTGTCTTTTCCTAGTGAAATACATTTTATTAACTTATTACATAAATAAACGGGCATAAAATAGCATGTCATCAAACATTTCGTCCATAAATAAAAATATCAATACTGCGCCATCACTTACACTATAAAAAAGTAATAAAGTCTAAACTACCATAGAAAAAATTTGCATTAGAAAATATAAAAATACGGCCAAGTGCAAGTCGGACTCGCGCACGAAAGGTTCCGTACCATTTTCAAGTGCCTACCTGTTGACGTTATTGACATCAAGCAAAAAAGGGCAAAAAAAGGGTTTGTTGTATGGGAGCCCCCCCGGCGGCAATTGAAATACATCATCTGTGAAAATTTCAACTGTCTAGCTATCGCGGTTCTTGTGATACAGCCTGGTGACAGACAGCGAAGTCTTAATAGGGTCCCGTTATGACCCTTCGGGTACGGAACCCTAAAAAGAAATGTAACATTTTACGTTCTTTGTCTGTATTCTACAAATGTGATAAAGTTAGAAATGTTGAAATTAATAGTTTAATCATTTAGGATTTAGTTTCTGCTTTTAAGTAGATAAATATATAATACTAAATTTGTTGGAAGAATTGTAATATTCTTATATAGCAATAGCCTGCAGACATAACCCACGTAATTCGGTTCTCATGGGAATCGTTTAATAATTTGAAGATTATTTCCTTTCAAACCTACGATCATTATTTACTTCTTCAAATTAATTATAAACGTATAGATTCTTCATGTATAAAAGTACAAGAGCGTTCTTTCCCTCAAAATTCAACAAAAACTCAATCGAGGCTATCGCTATCGGGTAAACTCTAGGAAATATAAATAAGAAGATAGTAAATAAGAAAATGAAATTGTGTTGGCTTCTGAATAACTTCTTTGCAAAGAAGTTATTCAGAAGTTTAATATGCAAAATATCATCAAACAGTGAACATCAAAGATACCCAGCAATACTAAATTCATAATAAACTGATTTTCCATAGATGGTGTATTACATTTTGACAAACGGTTTTCGTTAATATTAATATTTTGTACTGGCTCTATTTTAACTCTTTTACTCTCAATTTTTTAAGCATAAAAAAGAAATAAAATTCGATTTTTGAATTGACTACTGAACTTGTTTTGTGCGAAGTAATACAATTTTACCTTTTACAGGGTGACAATCATCCAGAGAGGTATGATAGAAAAACATTAGATGGAATGATCCTAAAGATGCTTTGGACTAAAGTGTATCATGGTTATGACGCCGCAGCAAAAGAAGCAGCAATAAAGCAATTGAGAAAATCGGGCGATTACGACAAGATGATAAACCATTTATTAAAAGTGAAGAAAGCAAAAATGCAACGCTTACTAAACTTATTGGCGGACATAATGCTGATTTATATGAATTAAAAGATTTTATTTATACAATCCATGTATTTTCATTAAACGATATTTATTGACCACTTAAGTATTAAAATACACTTGTACTTGTCAATTATACACAGTGAAATAATATTTATATATTTAAATTCCAAATATTGCAACTAAAATATATACATAACTATTGCGAATTAGCTAATTATGTGTCTAGTATCACGTCATAGGTCATAATAATTAATTATAAAATTTAAATCTTAATTTAGCTTAGCTCTGTAGAAAGGCGGCAAGTTTTTAAACCATATTTTTACGTATATGTAACACACGCCTGTGGGCACCTTTGATGGGTTAAGACCACGACTCAGGGCATCGCTAATGCTATGAGAAATATTACTTTAATAATATTTATATAAAAAAGAGGGAGTGTTCACTGGCACGGACTACAGGCACTGATTCATCGCATCGCAGGGGGCCAACGCGGTCCTCGGTGTGTCCGTCGAGGACTCTAGCCTCGCACAACCTACCGTTTTTTATAACATAAGTGGACGGCCTTGAGAAGAAAATTCGGTTTTTTACGTCTTTCACTTGTTTTTTTTTTGTCTATATTAATTAATTTATTTTTTTATAAAAAGGAGTAGGCTGGTCTTGCTCACGACTGCTAGTAACTTAATATGTAAATCATAGTAAGTTATTCTACTCAACATAATAGGAAAATCTTTTAAATACTAAATTAATAAAATAACGGCAAGACTAAAGAGGCTATTCGAAATCAGCCAAGACGACAACAATGCAAAACAAAATTAAACAAAAACAAATACCCCCAGTTACAAGCCGATCCTTTTCCGCAAGCAGCACTCGTTCACATGAGTATGACGTGTGATGCAGTCACCGTCTCCCTCGCCATATAAGAGGGAAGGAAGCGTCCCGCAAGCGTATAAATAAATAATAAAACGATTTTACCATGAAGTTTCTCATTATTTATTTACAGAGTATTTTGGTGGAGAAGAACAGAAATGTCACCTATATTTAGATCAAACGTAAAACATTTTATGTAATGTGTTATTACTTACATAAAATGTTTTACGCATTAGTATATTGTTATCACTTTGCTCCAGAACTACGCTAAAAATTAAAACAATAATAAATTAAAGCAACGGCTAAGACTTTGAATGGATGAAAAATCAAATTACTAAAAAAATACACCACTTTCATTATAATCGAATCGCCGTTATTTAATAATCTCTGATAAACACTGAAATGGCACCTTCTTAATATTTATTTCAACTGCCATTACCGTCTTGAATATTTTCCTGCGTTCAAAAATTTACTTTCGCAGCGAGCAGCCCTTAGTTTGTTAGTACAGTAGTGCTTGGATTCGCGAAAAAGGGAAACCTCGCAGCAAAGTACCTACTAAGAACATTTAGTAAGGAAAATGTGTTGATCTATATAAAATGATCACCAAAATGCTGTGATTTCTGAGCTATCACATATTCATACAGAATGCTTGAAAAAAAGCAGATCAAAATTAGTCATGCTTAAGATCCGACCTGAATCCCATAAACAAGGTGCTCAAATGCTTAAATTTGAGCATTTGAGCATATATGTAGAAATGTGAAGTAAAGTAATACGCCATGTAATCAAAGTTTCTAAGGGTAAATGAAACAATGAATATGACTGGATGTTTATGTGTTGTTGATGTTTTAAAACTAATCAAAGCGCAGCACACTGAAGCTAAATTCTCCACAATTAAAACAAGGTTTCACGAAATTTTTTATGGTTTCACTCGCAGTCATGCGTTTTTACATTGAATAGTGATAGAGGAGCTGTTGTTGGAACTCCATTGAGGCTTTGGTTCTTATGTTTCGTGAGGTCGCTCTTAATCCGCTTGTACCTACTCGATCGAGTGAATTCGATAGTCGAGTTTTTAAATTGTAGAAAATAAAATCGTTTCTCTATAGAATTAAGGATGAATTTGCTATGTTAAATTGAAACGTTAGCCCTAGAAAGATAATCTGCGTAAATATTACACATACCTTTCAGAAATATTGCTATAGTATTAATCGACTCTGCATGTAACATTTTAGTGTTCCGTGAATAAATACATCATCACTAAATAATCAGTACAACTACTATTGTATCTGACCACCTGCAAACTGATTAATTTTTTATCGTTATGTTTGCAATTAATTTTTATTAAAAATAAGAAAGAAATTACCCATTATAAACATTCAATCGAAATGCAAAAAGTGAATAAATTAGAGTTAAATTATTTCTTAATAAGGTAACTGTTCATTTAATATCTTAGCATTCTAAGAAATATTCACTGTTTAATATTCATTTTCTTGGAAATAAAAGTTTTTATTATAATTAGATCCGTATTTTTATTATTTCTCATAAAACAACTTAATAAAAGAAAATGCTCCAACTAATCATGTTACTGCGAACAACATTTTCAAACGGATTTTAATTCATCATTAAAATATTTACTACAAATAGTGCACTCCATAATTTTAGAACTATGTCTCAGTTTATCCATAACATTTGTCCCTGATAGTTCATGTGATATTACAATACTTATGATAAATAACTTTCATCGTTATAATATCGATTATTCGTTCTTTTGCTAACTTACTGTTTACGCAAAGGGGAAAAATGTTTAACCAATAATTTTCCAATAGCTCGAAACAATATTGTTTAAATATTTTCCCCTGAAGCAATTTATAGTTTAAAGGCACGGGTATGATGGATAAGATAATGATCACTGTGCTCTGTATTTACATTACTACAGTGGCGGATTAAACGTTAAGAGCTCCGTAGGAAAGCATCACATCGGTCCCCTATTTTATAAAAAAAATATTAACTAGTACTAGTAAACATTAGATCACTGTATTTGGCGTTACTACATGTGTAATAGAAGTTACTCCAATTTTGAGTTGGCATTTCTTTATTCCGTTCCGTTCCGTTGGCATTACTTGTAGTAATAATAATAATAAAAATAATAAATTCTTTAGTGACATAAATATTTTTTACAAAAGTAGCAAGGCCCTGACTTCTGCGCTAGGTATAATACCTGTGTTACAGGAGCCAGTGTCTTCTCCCAGTAAATATGAGTCGAGTTTTATGCAATAAAAATTACACGGTTATAAAAATTAAAGTAAAAGGTGAAAATAGAAGAGAAAAATATAAACATGCAATGAGAAACATTTTCAACGTGGAGTAATTTAAAAGAGTGTTAGTTGTGTAGTGTATGAATATGTCGTATAGTGTTTGTGGTGTGTGAATGTGTAATGTAGGTTTGTGGTGTGTGATGTTATCAAGACTATTTTAAAATGAGTTCGGTTTGTTTATAGTCGTGCGCAAGTAGCCATGATTTAACCTTACTTTTAGCTTCCTTAATAGTGAGAGGATTTATTTTAAGCTCTTTGTTCGTCTTATTATATAAATGTATAGTATAAAATAAATAAATAAATAAATAATAGTATAATAGTTTACGCCCGTAAAAATATGAATAAATTCAGCAAGAGGAAGGACGTACATAATTGAGCTTATCTTTGTTTCTAGTATTAAATACTAGAAACAAAGATAAGCTCATTACACCTTTTTACAGAGTATCTAAGACAAGTAAATCGTTTCTTGGAAATTGTATAAGATTCTATAATAAACTTCCTCTAAATGTAACAGCTTTGCCGGATCATAAATTCAAAAAATATGTTAAAAAGGTCCTTATGACTCGCGGTTATTACAATATCAAGGAATACATGAAGGATGGAGATGTTTGGCGGATGAGTCCATCGGTTACATTGCGGCAGACTGGCACCTTTTAGCTATCACACCGAATTTGCAACTAAATTAAAAGTCTATTCTATGTAATTTATAAATTAGTAATTGTTAATCTATATGTAAGACAACTGATCAGTCTGTAGGTATGTTCCAATTGTAAAAAAAAAAAAGAAATGTAAATCTGGAGGAGCGCTCCCTATACTCGATACTTACTTAAAGGTTTCATGATTTCCGTCACAATATCCTGCTGCGAGTACCTACATATCGATGTATGGGGATCACTAACCTAGATACTAAAATGTTTTTAAAGATGTACAAATGATTAATCAAAGACTTTAAAAGATGACAAAAGAATGATCTCGGAGTTTCTTATAGTCTTTCTTCTCCGGGTGTCACAACGTAGGTAGATAGAGAAAGACTCGTAGGAAGCTAGGATAGGGTCCGGTCGTCCTTGCAAGGCGAGGCTCGCGACGCGTTCTATGCTTCTGAAGTTCTGACCGAATCCCAGCCCACGCTGGTTGATTCTGATTATATTTATAGTACGCGACTATCACATGCCACATTGGTAGATTTAAATTATATTTAATAACATGACTGTTGAAATGTATACTAATGAATTAGTCAAGATTTTTTTTTTTTCTCTTTTTATATTTGTATCATTGTATTTGACTTATAATAAGTACGATCGATTCGTCTACATTATCAATAAACGTTTTCATTTCATTTTCATTTCATTTCATTTCAATGAATAGACATATATTTATGTTGATTTTCAGCTGATGCAGTTCGACATTTAATTTTGATTGATGAACAGATGTTATCTGTTGTGTGTAAGAACACTGTTATCGTAAGGCGTCATAAGGTGCTGTTTGATGACGATATCTAAAAAATACATTTGTCGTACCCATAGATATAAACAAAAAAAGGAAGATATGCCACATCCTTATATTCGTCAAACGAAAAACGGGAATGATGCACAACTACATGCATGCACACTCACACTGCTGTGATTCTTTATAATGTTGTACGGCATTGAAAGACAAAGACCAATCGATTCGTTTTGACGATAATCATACACTTATGACGATGAGCAAAATTTTATCACAAAATAGGACACGCTGGAACAAAAAAGTTGGAACTCAAATGATATAATTCATGCATTAAATTACTGTTAAATTATTAATAGTCAATATTCATCACTGAAAAGCTTTCAAAGTACTATTATGTTTAGAATAAAATAAGGATTCTAAAGTGGCTTAACATGCTGAAATAGGGGACTCTTACCTTATAGGTAAGCAACCCAAAATGGCGATCAAAACATTAAATAAATATCTGAAATTTAAATTGTTCACGTAACTATGAGTAAAATATGATTCCGTGAGTTGTTTTTTTTTTGTACGTCGCATAAAAGCAACCGAAGGCATTTTGGTAACCATTATCCTCGATGGATCCTCTATCTTAACATGAGATGAATTCAACTTATTTCCACAGTGCTTTTTGTTAAACTTGCGGACATTTTGTAAAATGTTCTCCTTGGTTTTCGTGTTGTTTAAGTCTAAAATGATTGTTGATACTCCTTCTTTTTTAGTTACCCGGAATACATCTTTGATGTCTTGTCGTTGTAAAGGAATTTCAGGAACAATGGCGGCCTCTGTTACTAATTTGCATAGCTCTTCCTTAGTTTCACCTTGCTTTTTTGGAATATTACGGATTTCTACTTTTGATAGATTAATCATTTTCTCCAGATTTTCAACTCTGTCCTCAAGTTGATTAATGTAAGTATGGTCAACCTTTCGGTCTGCTTCTAAATTTTCCGTTCTTAAAACCATGTCATCGTATTGCTTCGTAGTAAATTGAATATTTTCTTTTATTTCGGCATTCTGTACTATAATTTCAGCCATCACTTTTTGTAGCGCCTCCAATTTGCTATCTGTCTGAACTGTATTGGTTTTTTATTAACGCACTCATTTTTTCCAAACTCTCATCATGCCTTTTGCGCTTCCGAGTTGTTATATTATCAGTGTCGGCAATAGTCAAGTTTGGTGTGGATTCAGCTTTTGAGGAAAAAAGCAAGCTCTGAGCGTCTCCAGCCTCTGAAGTAATCTTTGGTGGCGTACGGTTAAGCGGCATAATGTTTTTTAAATGTATATATTTCGTTAAATATAAAATGTAATATATGCGAATACAAAATCCTAAACACTCCAAAATTAAAATTTAATCGGAGTAACTTTATGCACGTCTGTCTGCGAGTGCGCGCGGGAGTCGAGCCTCAACACAATTAATGTGATGCATTATAACGTCACAATATTAATAATTTGTTTTCTTTTAAAATATAAGTTTATGTTTAAACGAATTGAACTAAAATTTCTCCGTAGTAGTTACGAGAGCCTATGTGCCCCAAAGGGCTACAAATCACCACCTAACTGCACTAACTCACATGATGAGGTTTTGTAATGAATGTTCTACGTACTATTGTTGTTTCTCTGTAACGTAAGCATGGATGTAACACAGATATTGTGTTTTAAGCATTATATTTAATTCGGACTCAAAAGGCAGTATTTCTTATACTTTAAAAATAATATTTAATATATTATTTTTAAAGTACTGTGTATTACATTATTCTCTATATAAAATACCTATGTAAAGTAATGTGTTTATTTATTCCTGTGTACATATTGGCAGACTGAAATATTCATAGTACTTGACTTCATCTATGATGGTATGACATAGAAACTACGACGCTGTCTGAACTCGGGTTAAAAAATATTGAATTTAACAACGGTATCTATGTGTTAAACCTACATATGCCTACTAAGAATAGACCACCCCCTGTAAGATGATGGCAGAAGCATCTATCAGCCCTCAGGATCTATCATCTTAATGCGGTCACCAATCCGCCTGCCAGGCGTGGTGATTATGGCAATATCCCTCAACTTATAAAGCTATGTGTAACAGGATGATGAAGTGAAGTGATTAGTTTAATACTTTATACTTGGTATAATAATATAACCAACCATTTCTTACAATATAACCAAGCATCTTTTTAATAAACAACGATGTGTATGAGTAATAAATGTTTCTTTTTAAATTCTAAAACAGTAAAATAAAATTAAAATAAAGTGCATTTATGAAAAAATATCATATACTGACCACTGCTTTTTTAATAGAGATTAAGCCGTCAAGATATCATGTCGTCATTTATTTTCTTCGTGTTTGATTATCCATATCAAAATGACTATGAAATTAATATTAGGGTCATTACCACAAAAGCAAAAAAAAATATCCCAATGTCTGTCTACATCTACAACTGTGAAAAAAATTCTACCTTAACTGTTAGAAATTTGGAATGCCTTTTCATTTTTGTTACTCAAAAACTTTTTATATGTACCTTGTCATGTAACAAAGACTTCATGTGAACATGTGTTTTTAGGGTTCCGTAGTCCACAAGGAACCCTTATAGTTTTGTCATGTCTGTCCGTCCGTCCGTCCGGGCTCGTGCTCCGCCGTTACTGCACCGATTGTTATGAAAATCGGTGGAGAGATGTGTTTTGAAGATCCAAAACTTTGTTTTTAAAATTATGGAAAAATATGTTTTTTCAGTCCCAAGCAACAATGAGTAAATTTAAAAAAAAAACAACAAACTCAATCGTGTAGGATATCGTTGGAAAGGTCTATTAAATGCAGCAAAAACTTCATTAGAACTATCTAGATCAAACCCCCCAGTCTCGAGATAACCTAATACAAAGTTAAAATGAGAGGGTCCACCTCCTTAAGTTTTGAAATATTACTAAAATAATTCTGAAAGAAATGTGATACCTACCTCTAGGAAAGTACTTTTAAATAAAACTATAGCAGACTCCGTATCATAGATAATTATTTTTATACAACTCGACCAACTTGTAGTTATAGTTGCCCTAACAACTGTATGGAGTCAACCGCAAAATGAAATTTAACTTTATTAATTTAAAAACAGGAATTTTAGATAAACGTGCCCAAAATGCACTAGGCCAGTTTTTTAAATTAAAAATCGCTTTGCTATTATGTCAATAGTTCAAGAAATATTTTTTATTTGCTTTTACGTCCTACACTCGTATATATTAAGAAGCTGCTATTAGGTTTTCAAACTAGTAATCTATTGTTAGGACTTGACGGGTAGATCGCACATTTTTTGTTTCTATGAATTTGCTTCTTGTCTCGTCACTGAAGGTAGTTAAATAGCTCTTCTGGCGAACCTACGGCCGGCGCGCGAGCGGTCTGAGTTCTGATATGATATAATATAATATACGATGTTATAATGAGTCTCGTTCGCGCCCCGCCCCGCACCTCGCTACCTACTACTGTTGTTAATGTTTATTGTGTATGTATTATTGTATTTTTTTTCCCTATGTCTTTATCCATGTTCGTGTTTTATATGTATGGCGTCCAGGCCTCAAGTGTTGTCCTTACCTATGTACTTCTTTTATTTATTTTTTATTTTGATATGACTGTAATTACTATTTTGTATTCGTTTTGTGGGTTCATTAAATGTTTTTCTTTCTTTCTTTCTATGTACTTATGGTCAGTAGTGCACTGACCAGAAGTACATAGAAAGAAAGAAAGAAAGAAAGAAAAACATTTCAGCCAAAGCTATGATGCTACTTTAAGTAATTAAAACTATATTGTATCCTTCCTTTGAGATAGGAACTAACCTACTATATACCCTACTATTAGAAGTAGTATACGTAGGAGATAGCAATACCACTTAGGTGGTTGAATATTAAATGTAGCAAATTATTATTTTGCCAAATAAAGCTTAAATACGAAGAAATTATTATGGTTGCATGCATTTCCTATATTGGATAGATAAATGAACCTTTGTATCTGTCTTTAAGAATTTAACATATATTAAATTCTTAACAATCCATTTGTTGAATAAAGTCAGGTTTGATTATGTTATAACTAATTTTAAATTATAGTATTAACCAAATATCACCTATCTCTTCGCAGTACCTTCAAACATATGAATCGTAATGCATTTCAGATTTATATTTATTAATGTATACATTGCGTATGAAAAGTGAATTTAATATAACGAAACATTAATGTAAAATATTTACTATTTAGGTACTACATAAATAAAAAATAAACGTAGCACGACTTCACGCAAAAATCGAAAAGGTAGGTTTATAAAACGAGCCACTAGGAATATGCGCTTCAACTGCGGGAGACTAGCTGACAAGTGGGCTCAAGTGGCCACATCGCCCCTCACTGAATAAATATGGATAGGTCTGCCACCAAAACGTCGACATAAAATAATATAACAAAACGAATCCCTCCCTTTCCCCTGAAGCTTACGTAAAGCTCTTGAATTCAAGTACGCGAAAGAATGCTTTAAACTTACCCCTTTATGTTCACGTAAAATAGAACGAAGTTGCGAATCTATATCAAATGTATTAAGTGATAACATGAGGTATTTTTAAATGCGTTCTCTAAACATACTTTAAACTTTACAGGGTTCAAAAATAAAAAAAACGGTTACTCAAATCAAATATGTTATTATTTTTTTACATAGAACTTAACAGACATCTATAAAGTTTTACAACCAAGGTACAAACCCAATAGGATTACGTATGTCAAGAATATTAAAATACACATGTATAAAGTTGATACGTGCACTTATTTATAAAACTCGTTTCACATTGGCTGCTTGCATCTTGCATTAGGTATACGAACACATTGCACGTAATCGGCTTTCGAGCAAAAATGTGAATCAGTCTACGCCTAGAGGAGCAGGTTTAGTTCCAGTAGGTACGCATATTTATTACATAGCTCCCGTTTTAGTCGGAACTTCCCAATTAAATATAGCCTATGTCATTTGGGCATAGTGTAGCTTCCCGACGTTGAAAGAATTGTTCAAATCTGTCAAGAAGTTCGGAGTCTTTTCAATAAAAACAAACAATCAAATCTTTCCTCTTTATAGTATAAGTTTAGATTATGGTAATCTATATATTAGGTACTAGCGGCCCGCCCCGGCTTCGCACGGGTGGACTTTTATACCCTACCCCGGCCCTACCCTACCCCTGCCCTACCCTACCACGGCCCTACCCTACCCCTGCCCTACCCTACCCCTACCCTAACCCTACCCTACTCCTACCCTACCCCTAACCTACCCCTACCCCTACCCTACCCTACCCCTACCCTACCCCTACCCCTACCCCTACCCTACCCCTACCCCTACCCTACCCTACCCCTACCATACCCCTACCCTACCCTACCCCTACCCTACCCTACCCTACCCTACCCTACCCTACCCCTACCCAAAAGTATCCTATGTCCTTCTCCCAGTTCTTAGCTACCTCCCTACCAATTTTCAGCCAAATCGGTTCAGCCGTTCTTGAGTTATAAATAGTGTAACTAACACGACTTTCTTTTGTTTTTAAAATGTATTCTGCTATTCGGGACGGAAACAAATCCAACAAATCAAAAACCATGGCAATCGGTCAAGCCGTTCTCGAGTTATAAGTGTTGTAACAAACACGACTTTCTTTTATATATATCTATAATATAAAAATGAATCGCAAAATGTGTTGGTAAGCGCATAACTCTATAAAGCCTGGACCAATTTGGCCAATTCTTTTTTTTTAATGTTCGTGCAAGTTCAAGGATGGTTTTTACGGCGAGAAAAATTCGAATAATTGCCTGAAAACCCCTTAAAACAGCCTTTTTCTTTTTCCCATACAAACGTTTTCTAACTAAAATGTAGAGTCAATTTGAGCTTTATTTTGTTAATTAAAAACTTGAATTTTTTGCCAAGATTTTTTAGGGTAGGGGTAGTGTAGGGTAGGGGTAGTGTAGGGTAGGGGTAGTGTAGGGTAGGGGTAGTGTAGGGTAGGGGTAGTGTAGGGTAGGGGTAGTGTAGGGTAGGGGTAGTGTAGGGTAGGGGTAGTGTAGGGTAGGGGTAGTGTAGGGTAGGGGTAGTGTAGGGTAGGGGTAGTGTAGGGTAGGGGTAGTGTAGGGTAGGGGTAGTTTAGGGTAGGGGTAGTGTAGGGTAGGGGTAGTGTAGAGTAGGGGTAGTGTAGGGGTAGGAGTACCGCATAAACGAAGTCTCTACGGCCCAGTTTATTTTATACAAATGT
This sequence comes from Nycteola revayana, assembly GCA_947037095.2. Taxonomy (NCBI): domain Eukaryota; kingdom Metazoa; phylum Arthropoda; class Insecta; order Lepidoptera; family Nolidae; genus Nycteola; species Nycteola revayana. The sequence goes on along the minus strand of OX344842.1, from coordinate 25,606,463 downwards.
TTAGGTCTTTTATGTATCGATTGAGGCAGTACGAAGTCTGCCGGGTCAGCTAGTAGATGTATAAAAATGAATCCCTATTTCTCTTGGTCACGGCATAACGCGTGAACGGGTGGACTGATTTCACTAATTCTTTTTTTGTTGAGTTTGTTATTGTCAGGAGAAGGTTTTTATGCGAAAAAAAGAAAATTGCGCGGGAAATTTAAGAATACTTAACCAACCTATTTCATTTTTACTGTAAACTTCGCGTTGTTGACAATATAAACTTTTAATCTTATGGGTTTTGATATAACATTGACAGAATGCGTGCTGCTCTTAGTGCACATATCACGGTTAGTTCAGAGCTATCACGTCTATTATTAAAAGTTTAATTGATTATAGAGTTTTAGTTAAGACAGTACAAGGTAGTCGGGTCAGCTAGTAACAAATAAAAATCTATAAATAAGACCGATGCCATCGTAGACCCGAAGTCCAAGTGGCCTGCTAACTGCCGTAAAAAAAAAAACCATCGCTCCATATAAATCTATAGTAGTGCAAGTCCCACAGGAGACGCCATCTTGCGCAGGTTGCTTAGTTTGTAGTGTTTAAGCCATTTATCTAGGCTGGAGCTCTCCTCGCCTTTATGCCCGGTACTAACAGCATATGTCCGTCCGAAAAAAAAATACTATAAATAAGAAGATGTTAAGTTATTGAGATTGTTTCGCTGCGATATGATTATGAAAGATACTTTGCGAATAAAATTTGGAAACATATTTTATGAGAAATGTTGTTTGCAAGAGTTTTTATAGTGGAATGTAACATATATAATTTGTTTTTCTCAACTTTTGGTAGGGTATACCCAATGTATTTGAGCTTCAAGTATCTAGTTATTTAGATATCAGATATAAAGTCACAAGACAAGTGGACACGGCTCTACATAGAGTAAAGGTAACCCTCCGTTGTATGTCCATTTTGTCCGTTCGTCCAAATTTTGACCCTTTATTTAGTACCCATAAAGAACATTAAAAAAAATCAGTTGATTTGAAAAAAAAAATGACTCTAACATTAGTTCTTGGTTTTGGTGTTAGTAAGTTAGTAAGACAGCTTGCTTCAATTTTCTAATACATCACAGTAGAATGAGTTCGTATTAAGTATCGTTGGATCTAGACAAATTGCTCAATAACCTGGTTTTTATATGGAAAAACGAGACAAACTCATTAGTAAAAAAGTAATAATATTACAATATCAAAAATAATTTAATGATTATCCTAAAGGTAATAAATATTTTCATGAATAGTACAAACACAATTGAAATAAATAAGTTAAAAGCTATATAAGTGAAAATGTAATAATATTATAATATTTAACTAAGAATAATAATAATAATAAATATTTTTTGCAATTAATAGTTATCCGTGTCTTTTAATATAAGTAGCCTCCTCTCTCCTGTGATGTTCATTAAGATTGTATTAAAGTATGATGCTGTGCCCGACACGGTTCATAATTGATACAAGTTAATATAATGTTAGAACACATGTAAACATTGTGAAATGCGAAAAAAAAAAACTCTTCGTCGTGCGGGGTTGGAACGCCGCCGCTCTCGCTCCGCGGTCTCCTTCTGGAGTATGATCGCTTCACAGAAGGAGAGCACAGCTCTCCAAGAGTCTCTCACCGCCAGCATGGCCATGGAAACGGCTTGCGGTGGTACGCGGCAGTGGTTTCTCTCCCTATTCTGTTCAGATACTCCCCGAGGCAATCGTGTCCGGTGAGTATCTGAATTACCTGGAAGGTGACGCCGACGTTTTTTTTTTGCCGGCCAGGCCTCGATGCTTGGCGGTATCACAATGACGACGAGCTGGCGCGGGCAGCGTGGCAGTTCGAGCCACTCGGCACACAGCTTGAGCGCTCGCCTGTGCGCCTCGAGCGAGTTGATGAGTTTTGAATTCAGTCGTAGAACACTGTGTCCATCCCCGCCAAGATGTTGTGCCAGGGTGGTCGCCGCGTCGAACGATATGGGTTGGTATCCCCTCGCGATCCGTATTGCCACCACGCGCTGCAGACTATTGAGCAACTGTCTCCAGCGCCCTTATCCGATCCAACCAAACGGGCGCCCCATAGAGGGCCATGGATTGCAGGACACCACCATAGAGGCGGCGGATCTCCTCCCGATGTCCCCCGAGATTGGACAGCAGCCTCGAGACCAATCGCTTGAAGTGGGCCTTGGAGGCCCAGCGACCGGCCAGAATAGTAGTTTAATTAGGCCGGCGTTGGCCCAATTTGCACCGCAGCGTCACCGAACCTCAGTTGCATTCTGGCTGGCTCCCCCCGAAGCCTATGGAACCACAGTGCTTCGGCATTTTGAGGAGTCAGACCCTCGATGTGGCCCACCACACATGCCACACCCAATTCGGCAAGCCGCAAGGTTTCTTGGAAGCCCTTCTCCCTGGTTATGACGAAGTTGTCACCTGCATAGCAGATAACATCTTTGCCAGGGGGTAATCTGGTCCTTAATACAGTGTCGTAGGCGAAGTTCCAAAGCAGGGGGCCAAGAACCGACCCCTGCGGAACCCAACAGCTGATCTTCCTCGTTAGTTCATCCCTGTTCCGATCAGTGAACACGATGGATGGTAAGTATACTTATAAGTCTCGATATAGTCAACGCCCTCCCATGGCAGGCGATTAGGGAAGCACTACCCCATCACAACGCGCCCTATCTGCGCGATATTGTCGGGGCATACTTGCTCGACAGGTCCATCGTGTCGTGATAGGCCCAGGAGCGGGGGAGTGGCGTTCGCTAAAACCAACGCCACTCCCCTCTCCTGGACAGCGGCTTCCGCCAAGGAACGGACGCGCCGAATTGCGTCTACCGTTGATCTTTCCTGACGAAAGCCATACTGGCAAAAGGTCAGGGCCAATTGTACGGAACAAAGACGGCAAATCAGCAGCCCGTCAAGTCGGAAGCAGTCCCGTCTGGTCCTTCTGTTGATGCCTATGAAGCCGGTAGGGCTTCAAAAGAAGGACCAGACGGGACTCCTTCCTCCGTAGCGGAAGCAGCTGGTGAAGAGCTGCCGGAGCTTGTCCCCCAGCACCGCCAGATTCAACACCCACGCTCTTCCCGAAATCCCATCACCTAACGGCTCTGTCTAGCTTCTTCTTCGTCACACCGAGATTGTCCGACCAGCTAGAATGGTCCGACCGCCACAGAATGGAGGTCTTGGCCTGCGATCCCGCAAATGGACGGCAATCACTCCGTATATTCATTAATATATAACACGTAGGTACTATGTGTAAATTTTGCATAGAATTGAAAAGGAATAAAAATTATGTTAATATTTTGATGAAATTGTAAATGCATCGCAGGAAACCTGATCCGCAACATTCAGTGTTAATATAATTAAATAGAGTAGGTAAGTACTAATATAAATGAAGAGGTAAGTTTGAATGTTCGGGGTAATCTCCGGTATGTAGATACCGATAAATATTAAATAATTTTCTAAATCAGATCCGATTTAGAAAATTATTTAACCTTTCGACAGCTACTTCATGCAAAACTAACAACGGGTGGAAACGCGCGGAACAGCTTGAATAAACATAAGTTTTCTTCAGTAAAATATCTATATTCACGTTCATATAAAACCATGCTTATATAAGCATTGCAAGCTTTCAAGAATTTTCATTAAATAAAGTATATTCTCATACACTATTTTCTCTTCATCTACTCAAAGACATATAATGTGAAGGAAAGTCCCTTATTTTTAATACTTCATATCAAAGTTACTTTACTTGACTTTTTTTTCTTTTATATGCACCCAGCACCTGTGAGCTTAGCAGATACTGCCTATTATATAATGCGAAAATGTGTAAAGCTGAGCTTGCTTTTGTACGGGAACTTTAATTCCTCTACGTTAATATTTATGTATTTTTTATTTAAATAACGTGTAAATTCTAGCTATTCTGTTTTATCACACATAATGTTTTAGTCTTGTTTAACTTCTACATGCTTATATTATTTATAGGTTTTATAAATGTTTGTATAGCATAAACTCGCTTTAAGTCTCAGAGGTGGTTCTAATCCTCATGTCGGATATGAAATCTTTGAAAAGTTAGTTGAGAGACTCCGTGCATTGGAGAGTATGCGTAGCTGTTGGCCCCAATTGTTATACATCATCTATAACAACTGCATACCATGGAACGGACAGCAGCGTTACCGTGTTATGCTACAACATAATCACAACTGCGGTCACCAGGTTGGTGTTGGATAGTCTGACAAGCATGGTGACTATGGCAAAGTCCCCAAGGAGGCTGGGGGGGGCAATATTCAGCATTTATGTTAGTGGATTCAGGAGTAACATACAATATCAAGAGAAAATTCGTATTTTTGTGGTTTTACTTACGTAGCTCATGTTCCTATCGGAGCCCCGTCATACAATAGAATCAATATTACACTAAATCATTTAGCTTTGTGAATTTTTGAATGATATACAATATTATTATAACTAGCCTGTACTGTCCCACTGTGCCGGTGCCGTGTGGTTTCCGGCTTAGAATAGACCACCCCGTGTCTACCCATGGGTGTCGTAAAAGGCGACTAATGGACATATAGCTGATGGATGGGCAGCAGCGTCTATTAGCCCAAGGTTAACATCTTACTGCGATCACCAATCCGTCTGCCAAGCGTGGTGATTATGGCAATATCCCTCAACGGTCCTGGCTTGCCAAGGTCTGTTAAGAGGAGGCCCATGTTTAGCAGTGGACGTAAACGGGTTGATGATGATGATGACTGTCCCACTGCTGGGAAAAGGACTACCTCCATTCCTTCCATTTCTCGCGATTTTGCGCTACGTCTTGCTAATTCTCGAGGAAGCCCACCAAGTCGCAAACAACAAAACACAACAAATAAACAATAACACAAGATAAAATATTCATAATATCAAGTCAGTACTGCTTGCTGTACTACAAATTACGTTTTATTAAATTAGTTCGTGAGAACTAAATGTTCATAATGCAATAAAAAGTATTTCAGGGTGATAAAATGAAGCACAATTAGTTTAATTTTCTCGCTGGCGCTTCAAGTTCTAGGTGCAAGATGAACGTAACAGTAAGTAAAAGCTAAACTTCAAAAGTTATGCGTATATATTAAAGTAGCACTTCTTGACGTAATTCACAAAGTTAGAAATAGACACATTGTAATGATTAATTATAATTAAAGCCCAGGATATAAGAACTAATAATGAAACCCAAAATCATATTATTCAGCCAACTTGATAGAAAATGAAATTTTATCATACCTATAACCTACTCAATTTCAGTAAGTTTTCTTTTTCAGTTTTCAGTTTTACACAAACTACGCAAAAAATACACACAAAACATTAAATTTTCTGGCTAGCCTGCTTTTTTCATCTACATGTTAATTTAAGTATAAGTGGGTTTAACATAAAAATAAATAAATAGGTACTATAGTTACTAAATATAGAGATATAATCAAAATAAATGTACGTCGGGTTGTCAATAAAATCTGATATATTTTGTGGATGGAGGCTGCGGTGTCTTTACTGAACTAAAAAAATAATGTAAAAGCGTTTCACGCCGAAATTACTACATTTATTTTAACAAATCTTGGTGTAATATGAAAGTGCATAACACTGGAGTAGGACTTTCTAACAATTTCTCTCACATTTTGGTATACATAGTTAGAAGAGACGCTGACAGTTATAGTTGTAATAGTGCAGTCATTGAAGCGTTATAGGTTTTTTTTTTACAAAATAACGTCGGATATCAATAGAAGGCCAAATTTCAAGAAAAAAAATTCTATAATGGCAATTGAAAATTCGGAATAGTTTAGTTTTTCATCGGTTTTTTGCAAATATCTCCAAAAATATGCATTTTCGCGAAAATTTTATAATATACGAAATGTAGCAGGTAAAAAACTGAACAAATCGGTTATTTTTAAAGTGTTCTAAGTGCAATATTAAATTAGATATTAAAGAGCAAAGCCGTTTTTATTTTGTCTGAAATTTAATCGATGTATTCAATGCCCCCTAGCGGCTAGCAGCTATTTTATGCATTTTAATGAAATAGGGTTTTGTAGTTCTTGAAATACCTAACTTTTAAAATGAGCACTGTTAAAAGTCTTTTGCACGTTAAATGAGTGAGCTGTAATGCAAATAAGAGGAACATCTAATGGTTTTTTCTTTTAAATCAATGGGTTTAAGTGCCATTTCCACCTAAATTAAAATTAATCGTATTCCATCTATAATTAACTTTAATATAAAGAGTTTGATGGATTCTACCAGTTTGGCTGCTTTAGGACAGATATTTTTCAAAAAAATCAAGATATTAAGAAAATCAATATTTTCGAATTTTTACAAAACCACCTTTTTTTCTTAATATCTCAAAAATGATGAATGATATGTATCAAAGTATGCTGTATTATTGTTTGTAAAGTATTGTTTAAAGAGCGCGCGGCAGCGCAATCACAGTCTCACTCGAGCCCTTTGACCCTTCACTGTTTTAAAATAAAAGGTTTTTCACTATATATTGTAATCTAAAGTTGTAGCTCTTTTAATTAACCTTTAAAATGTTTTTTTATAAGTTGTGATAGCATCAGAATTGAAGTTATGGTCCAAAAAGTAATCGTATTCTAGCGATAAAATGGCTCAATGTAATTTTTTCCATTAAGGGGTTGTTTACACCCCTTAAAAATAATAGGCGGAGCTTAGATCATTTTCACTTTTTAAGTTAAGGGTAAGATGGATCATCATTCCAAAAATTTCATGCAAATCGGTTCACAGTAAAAAAATTCGGAGGTAAGACGTAATTTTTAGCTTCAATGACTGCACTATAACTACTTAACGCGTTGTCAGATTTCAGAAAAGCATTATACGGATAATTTAGTAAAACGATAAATAAAGAGAACCTCCGTAGCATAGCGGTATTTGGCTCGCATTCAATATCGGAGATCGTGAATTCGATCCTCACATCGAAAAGGGAAATCTTTTTGTAAATTCTAAGCTTTCTTTCCGGGTCATATTTCGAAGCACGGAGGGTAGTCCTTCAACCAACCAGTGGTTGAGAGACTACCCCCTGTCTACTCAGGTAAAATTAAAGATTCAACGTTTTAGTTGAATCTCGACATCTGTAAATACTGTCCTGCTTATTGTACTTGCAGTAATCGTCATTTTTGGGATTTTCACGTGAAACATTACATGTGTTTGCACAAAAATGCCAAGTACAGCGTATCTCGTTAAATAAAAAACATGTTTCTAATAAAAAATATATGATTTAAATTTTTTATATATAGATTAGGGTCCCAAAATATCATTTTCCCAAAAAACTGAACATCCCACAAATGTCGATTACTGCAAGTACAAAAAGCAGGGCAAAATAGTAATGCTTTGCTAGTCAATTGGACCACAGAGGTGGAAACAGAATAAAATGTACTGACACTTATGCAACCGCTTGTCCACTAAAAATAGATTCATGCGTAGATGACCGTGCATTACAGGAGGAATATAGTACATTACGCATGGCCACAGCCGCAGCCGTGCATTTGGTGATTACTCTTTTCGTCGCGACAGTAGGTATGCGAATCACGAAGAGAGGGATTGACCTACTAAAACCTGCCGATTACTCCTAGAAATGCCTTCTTTGCCGTCACCATGAAATCCAAAGAGTTTTTGTTTTTATTTTTTTTGTCCGGGGGGATATACATTTGCGCATTCCCACCGCCGCTGCAGCGAATTCGCGCGCTGGCGGTGGAATATTTGGGACTCGTCCTCTCCATAGCGTGGTATGCTAAACTGATAGAATAGAGAACACGGAGAAATACAGAGTAACACGTTGACAGTTCTATTTTTTAGACGCGAGAGACAGATAAAATAAAAGCAACACGATTGCAGTATCATTGCTATAATAAAAACGTTAGGCGTTCCTATTTTCATCATGCTCCCCTGAACGCAAACGTTTTTTAACTAGACCCATTGATGCAGCAAATTCTTCAAGCTTTGGTTTATGAAGTCCCTTCGTCAGAGCGTCGGCAACCATGTCCTTGGTGCAGCAATATCGCACAACTATTTGTTCGGCCGAAATTTTTTCTCGTATAAAGTGGTATCGGACGTCTATGTGCTTGCTGCGTGCGTGATACATGTTGTTTCCTGAAATACTAATTGCACTTTGATTATCGCAATGAATAATTGTAGGTATACCTTTCAGATTAGGCCAAAACTCTTCTTCCATCTGTTTTAACCAGAGTGCTTCTTGAATTGCAGAAGATAAGGACATGTACTCTGCCTCTGTGCTAGACAATGCAATGGTTTGCTGTTTTTTTGAGTTCCAGCTAATAGCAGCACCCTGAAACATGAAAATGTATCCTGTACAGGATCTTCTGTCTTCTATGTCATTTGCCCAGTCTGCATCACAATAACCATACAAATTTTCTTCCGTTTTTTTTTTGTAAGTAAGTTTCATGTCAGATGTACCCTTCAAGTATCTCAACACTCTTTTCACAGCTGACCAATGTTCAGTCGTAGGTTGATTATTATATCTACTTAGGGAATTGACTATAAAAGTTATGTCAGGTCTTGTCCCTTGGGACAAGTACAACAAGCAACCAATCACTTCTTGATATGGTATATTTTTTAAAATAGCTTCTTGATTTTCAGCCTTTTTGAGCTTTAGATTTGGATCACACGGTGTACATACTGGTTTACAGTTTTGCATATCAAAACGAGTAAGTATAATTTCGATGTATAGTGATTGATCTATAGAAATCTCATCTTTTGTCTGTGTTATTCTCAATCCGATGCATTGTCTTGCAATCCCAAAGTCATTCATGCAAAATTTTTCTTTCAATTTGGATTTTATACAATAGGCTGTTTTTTCATTATTAAACAAAAATAATAAATCATCAACATAAACTGCAATGAAAAGAATATCATTTTCATTTGATATTTGATAATATATGCATGGATCTATCTTTGACCGAGTCATTCCAATGTCCAACATTGCAGTATTCAATTTTTTATTCCATTGTCTGCTTGATTGTTTTAATCCATATTTAGTTTCAACACTTTGTCTTTCTCTTCATAACCAGGTGGTGATGTCATATAAATCTCTTCTACAATTTCACCCTGTAAAAAAGCGGTTACAGCATCCATTTGATGAATCTGAAGATTATATTTTGCCGCTAGACTCATTAGATATCGTATTGAACAATAACGAACTACAGGGGCATATGTTTCGTGGTAATCAATACCCTTCACTTGTCTGTACCCTTTTACAACAAGTCTTGCTTTATAACGTGTTATAATTCCATTTTCATTCGTCTTCGTTTTAAAAACCCATTTGCAGGGAATTGCGACTTTGCCTTCAGGTAAAGAAACTGCTTTCCATGTGTTATTTCTTAACAATGACTGATACTCCTCATCCATAGCTTTTTGCCATTCATTAGCTTTCTCACTGCTTAAAGCTTCCTTTAAGCTTTGTGGATCTTTATTAAGTAAACTTACTGTTAATTCACCATTCATACATATAAAAGATGTAGGAGACTGCTCACTTTCATGAATTTCTGCTCGACGACGTGATCTTAATTGCATATTATGCCTGATCGGAGAGTTAGATGTTTCATCTGGTATGTATGTGTCATCATGGACATCTACAAATTCTTCAGAGTCATCTGAAAAGAAATCACTACAAGGCGGGTTAGGTATATTTGACATCACATTATTATTTTCTTTTTCAGGTTCAACATTTTCTTCAAATAAAGGTAAGTTTATTTTATTTATTTTACTTTCTTCATTTTCATTATTTTTTATAGAACTTTCTTTTATCTGTTCACTAATTTTTGTCTCTTTTTCAGATACACCATCAACTTTGTTTTTGTGTATTGTTTCTTCTAGAAATACAACATCTCGACTTACAACTACATTCTTTGTTGCAGGATCTATGAATCTGTATCCTTTGGAACAATCACTGTATCCAACAAAAATCAATTGACGAGATTTTGCATCAAGTTTTGTTCTATTTTGTTTTGGAATATGAACCATGGCCTTGCATCCAAAAATCTTCATATGATTTAAATTAGGTTTTTGTCCAGTCCATACTTCATGTGGTGTTATGTCAGAGAGAGCTCGAGTTGGTGACCGATTTATGATATATGCAGCCGTGGCCACTGCCTCAGCCCAAAATACATCCTGTAAATCAGCATTTAATATCATGCATTTGGCTCTTTCTATTAGTGTTCTATTCATTCTCTCACTGAGACCATTCTGTTCAGGGGTATACGGAGTGGATTTCTGATGCAAAATACCATGCATTTTCAGATACATGTCAAACTTTTTATTTTTATATTCTGTACCGTTGTCTGTTCTTAACATTTTAATTTTCTTGTTAAGTTCATTCTCCACTCGGCTTTTAAATTCCATTAATTTTTCAAAAACTTCAGCTTTTGTTTTAATAAAATATACATGAACTCTTCTTGAAAAATCATCAATGAAGGTGACAAAATACCGAGTACCTCCAATGGACATGTGATTCATTGGCCCACACACATCACTATGTATAAGCTGTAACAAGTCAGTTGCCCGGGAGCCATCTTGAGGAAAGGATTGTCTTGTCTGCTTGCCCTCGAGACATGTAATACAAATACACTTATTTATTTTCTGTGTTAATGTCACTCCTTCGGTACAGTTAGGCAATTTATGAATGTTGGTGAAGTTCAAGTGACCCATTCTTTGATGCCACAGATACACATCATCATGGGTATTGGCTCTCATTGCATACATTTCTAAATCCTTGCAAAAATTTAACTGGTAGGTGTCACTAATCAGCTTCGCATTTGCAACCAATTTATTATCATTGTTATATATCTGACATCCATTTTCATCAAATTTAACTTTATAACCACTTTTAATAATTTTTCCAACAGATAATAAATTTGTTTTTAGTTCTGGTACATACAAAACTTCTCTTACCTGTATAGTTTCTGTGCTGCCATCTGTTGCAATTGTTTTTAATATTACATTGCCACATCCTTCAACTATTAATGATTTATTATCAGCAATTCTAATACTCGGTACAGGTGGAGGTCTGATTTCACTGAGCCACTCCCGGTGCATCGTCATGTGCATGGAGGCACCAGAGTCTACATACCAATTCATTGAGTCACTAACTGTGGTTGCAGAAAAAGCTGCTGCAAAGCCAGTGTTTTTGTCTGATTTTCCTTTACTTTTTTTGTGCCAACAGTTCTTACTTAGATGGCCGTACTTGTTGCAGGTAAAACATCTTGGACCCTTTTTAGTACTTTGCTGGCTATTTTTAGAATAATTATTTTTGGTATAGAATGCGGTAGTGTCTGATTCTGTTGATTTTACTTCTTGCAACAACTTATTTTTCACTAGATCAGCACTAATTTTCATACTTGAGCTTTCTAAGCCCATAATCATCGGCTTGTATGTGTCAGGCAAGCCAGCCAGCATCAGAGTACCTAGCCACTCATCGTCTACACTGAATTTAATATTTCTCAATTTATGTGCTGCTGTCATGATTTTATTCACATAATCCTCGACCGATAAACTGGTTTCCAAGTTTGTGTTAACTAGTTCTCTTAATAATCCAACTTTTCGGGCTAATCCACTGTCTTCAAATGACTTAGCTAAGTTTTGCCACACTTGCATTGCATTTTCAGCATCTTGTATGTGTACGTACAGTATTGGGTCAATTAATAATATTAACTTAGACTTGGCCTTGATGTCTTGCTTCACTGATTTCGGGTCATTAGCATCTGGTGCAGTCAATACACAATCATACAGTTCTTCATGTTGAAGGTATGCCTTGACAGCGAAACTCCAAGTTGCCCAATTGTCTCGACCCGTTAATTTAGGAATTGACATCATCGCATTATTACTAGACATTTTTTTTCAACCTGAAAATAGCTGAAAAAACAAAAAACACTCGCGAGCCGGTACCGTTCGAAAGTGGGGTTATATTCGCGATTGATTTCGTACTTTTCGTAAAATACTGCTTTTTTGGCAAAGATAACGTTACACAACAGTTATGAAGCGGCCCATAACCTGATAGAATAGAGAACACGGAGAAATACTTGTAAATCAATTTATTACGAATAATTATTACAGAGTAACACGTTGACAGTTCTATTTTTTAGACGCGAGAGACAGATAAAATAAAAGCAACACGATTGCAGTATCATTGCTATAATAAAAACGTTAGGCGTTCCTATTTTCATCATAAACTTATACCACGAGGAGAGGATCCTATATATCACTAAAATCCCCCGGATACGCCGTTGGCGGGGGCCGGGTACGCATAAGCAATCCGGCCCAAATCCAAAGTCCCTACTATGGCTGCGACTGGTTACTGCCGCGGGCATTTCTGGCTACTTTATTTGTCACCGGGAGCTGCATTAGCTAGAAATTCAGTGCCCTGCGATGGCTGCGATGTCTTATTACCCCAGGCTCTATTAGCCTGTTGTTTCGGACCCGTTTAGGGACACAGAACACCAGTGACACAAAGATAAATAACTATTAACTTTAGATTTTAAATCAAATAAGTAATTGTTCCCCTATAAACACTGATATATAAATTACATAACTATATACCTTCAAGTTAAACTCTAATAAGAGTTCAAAATGTATATAATAATGTATGATTAGTTATCAAGTGTGTGGAGTTAGTTACGTATTGTTGAAGGAACTATTGAGTTCTTAGTTAGTTTAGCCCCAAGTCTTAGTATTAACGTCAGAACACAAACTACAAGTGTGAGAGATAATATTCAGTGTCGAATATAGATTTTATTGAGTATCTATAAAACGTAAATAAATCAGATATTAATCTTACTCTCTTTGTTCATTGTAGTTTTAACAGTAGGTTTTTTTTTTCTAAACGTTACATCACAAATTAATAAATAGTGAAAATAACAACATTATCAAATTCTGTAGAAGTATTTTATTTTGCGATCAAATTCTATTAAGTTATTTGGGTAATACAAATCAGTCTGACTGTATCAAAAATATTTATTCAAATACATTCCTGTGCATTAATAAACATGATTGAAATTCCAGCTTGCACCAGAAACTGCATAAAAATAAACGTTTATTTTTCAAATACACCCAGAAATGCGCCAGAAGGAGGGTTATTTATCGTTGCTAATATTTGGCAGGGCGATTTGCTATTAGTATTATTATCGACTATCGTGTGGTGTCCGCCTTTTCTTACTATGGGTATTGTAAGAGGCTACTAAGGGACATGCACTTGATGGATCGATAGCTGCATTTATCGGCTCAAAGATACCCCCGTCTTACTCCCATCACCAATCTACTTGACAAGCATGGTGCAATATCTCTCAATCGTCCTGATTTGCCAAGGGTTGTTGAAGAGGACACCCAACAGGAGGTTCAGCAAAGGACGTATAAAAACTAGTAATTAGATGCTGCCAAAAAATATTACTTATTAATATTGTTACAAGAAAATAAAAAGCCTCTCAAGGATTTGGTAATGATAAATATATCTACTGTAGGCGACGCATTCTATTGTTTGTTTGTATTTCTATTTTTTATGTTTTATACACTTTTATGTAGGTAAACCCATTTTTATGTAGGTAATATGCGTTTTGATACTGTATTCGTGGACATTTTTAATAAAGCGCGTTGGACGTGTGCGAATGAATGAGGGAACGGGCGAGTGGCGAAAACCAATCAGAAGCTTTTATTCATTCCGCTCGGTCCCCGACGTGCCGCCATCTTCTCGTTCGCCGTCTCTCGAGCCCATGTTCACGCGCACCAACGTTCCGTAATTTATTTTTCGATCACTTGTTTTACTAACCAAGCTTCCCATCACCGAAACCTACCAACATGGCAAAATGCTCAATTGTCTTGCAATCCAACATATTGTTACTGTGTACACAGTAACAATATGTTGGATTATCACATTACTAAAAAGCAAATTACGTTTTACAAACGGGTACTCCTAACACAGGTTCAATGTCATTTCAATCTTTAACTTTGTAATCAATTAAAAATTTTTAGGTAAACATAAATCGAAGGTACTATCAAATATAAAAATAAATATAAAACTACTACACTTAGTACTAGCAAAGACTAAAAAATCACATGTAGCTATATGTCCTAAGACTGAGACAATGATATCAACTAAGATATTTCGTTAATATTATTCAGAATAGGCACTTACACCTAGATTGCTTAGAGCATTATTTACTTATAATCGGACTACTGGGTCGGCTAGTAATGCCAGTAAAGTCTTCAACCGTCGTTTGATTACTTTGATTAAAACAAAGTTTATAACATGACCACTGCAGTTTTTGTTTGTGGTGTGCGGAAATATTCCTGTTCGCATTAATCAAATGTTCTAAGCTTAAAACCCGACTATTTGTCTGCACAGTGCAACTCCAGTCTAATTTGTCACACATGAACACGTGTCAGTGAGCACTATGCACCTAATTTTACAAACGACAGAGTAACCATAGAACCGCATAGTTCACATATCTGCCGATAAAATAGGTTAGTTGTTGGTTGCTTCCATTAAGTAGTAACGCGAGTATCGTAACGCAGATTATAATAATGAAACGCTTTACCCAGAATGAATGATTGAATATGTAAAAATAATGTTTTAAATTATATACACAGACCTACCACAATGAAATAAATAATTTACTGAAGTTTAGAAGAATTGTTATGGTTTTTTTTTTGGAATGTTTTTTTTTTACTAAACTTATAGGTTTAAGTGGCGATCTATTCTCTCTTCTATTTGATAGATAGCGTTTGTAAAGCAAGGAAAAATACTTTATTATTATGGTGAAACAATTTTCTCATTTAGGTACTGTACTAAGTGAAAAAGCATAAAAAAAGATATTAAATTAATTGATAGTCATAGACACTATCCGCCATTGCTCACGCAACGTTGACAATCAAAACATAATTCTAGTATTTTCATTCTCAAAAATAAATGCCTATAAATGCATTCTCCGTGATTTTGTATTTTAACCAGGATACAATATGGACCAGTTAAAATTGTACTTACTCAATTTTATTTTCAATTCACTTAACCACATTTTGTGTAGACTTTGTTGCCAACTTTTTTTTTATTTTAAGAAAATACAATTTATAGTTTTTTAATTTAATCATACGATAGATATTTAAAAATATAAGGTTTTTAGCACAAAAGCGCTTACGGTTAATAATATTCGGTATACGCTTCTATGATATTACCCTGTGAACTACAAAGAGTAGCTCATTTTGTTAAGACGAGCGTCTTTAATATGATTATTTTGATTAACATGATTACTTACTCGAGATAAAAATGATTTATAGTGTGTAGTATTGGTATTATAAAATAACCTTAGGTAGAATGTCAGTCAAAATCAACAGTAATATTGTGAAGAAAGAAAACTTGTGATCGTCCATCCATAATTTAGTGTTGTTAGTGTTGACCATTAGTTGGTGTTATCTTTTCTGTAAGCAATTAAGTAAGCAATAAAAAAAACTGTCAGCGTGACATATGGGTGAACTGCTGATTAATTTTATTGTTGCATCAACTCAGCATGTTAAAACGTGTGGCTCTTTACTAAACGTTAAAGCTAAGTAAACCTAAAGGTAAGTAATTCAAGATAATATATTCAAGTTAATTATAATAATATTCGAATCAAATAACAATTAATATAAATAAAATTTATTGAGATTGGTACTTTGAAAATATATAAAGATAATTATTTCATTAAAAAGTCATGGTCATATGACTGAAATGTTCATGTTCAACATCTCATATTCCGCTTGTTTTGTTAGCATGAGCTGTTTAATTCTATTTTTAAATAAACTAATTTTTTAGTATACGCTTGTATACTCTTCACCCCAGGGTGAAGCGTTATAACATTGTCTATAACAAGCGTATACCAGTATACGCTTGTTATAGATGATGTTATAACAATCGGGACCAACGGCTTAACATGC
This sequence comes from Nycteola revayana, assembly GCA_947037095.2. Taxonomy (NCBI): domain Eukaryota; kingdom Metazoa; phylum Arthropoda; class Insecta; order Lepidoptera; family Nolidae; genus Nycteola; species Nycteola revayana. Next base: position 25,590,510 of record OX344842.1, on the reverse strand, counting down.
TTTCCGAGGCACGGAGGGTAGTCCCTCAACCAACCAGACCCGGAAAGAAGTCTTAGAATTTACACAAAGATTTCTTGTCCGGTGTGGGGATCGAACCCACGACCTCCGAGACTAAAAGCGGGCCAAATACCGCTATGCTACGGAGGTTGTCCATTATACGAATACACACAATAATTACTGTACCTATCACAATAAATCTTATACTATTAGAAATCTAAGCTAATTAAAAATAATGAAGCTCTCGCGACAACGGGAGCTATGCAGTATGCGGGTGAAACTGATAAAAACTTGCATTTTATTGTTTCCCAACTATTAAAGTAAGTATCGTATAATATTATCACACACTTGGGCAGCCGAGCTTTGAAGCCATAATAAGTTTGTTATCTAATCTCTTTTATTTAATCATAGGGTCAGCAAACAACCGTACGGCACACCTCTTGTAGCCAAACGCTTGCAGTACAAGAGGTATTAATCATGCATGGTGAACTTTGCTACATGATAAAGCTGTTTTAAAATATTGAAATATATATTCGTATAAATATACAAGTAAATGTATATTTGGATTATAGTCACTTACTGAAGGGATGAAGCATAACCAAATACGTTTAATAATATACCTAATCATTAGTATATATTAGTCCAACAAAAATATTTTTGTTTAGGCTCAGGCGTTATAATAAATATAACATCAATTCACATATTAGATTGATGCCGATACACTAATACCGAACGGAAATTCCTTGTCAGTAGAGTAGGTACAAGAACTTTTATAATTATACAAACAGTAAATAGCAGCCGCAAGACTTATAACTACCATAATTGACCTTATAAATATTAATTTATCAAATATCAGGCTACGAACTTTGTACTCAATAAAAGCTGATCTTAGAACCTATATTGATTCTGAGTATAATCTGCTGAATCTTCCAAGATAAATTATGAGTTCACTCAGTTATAGACCAAACTAGTACTACCGCCCCTGGACGCCATTAAGTAGAACCTCGAAGTTTACATTAAATTTTACTAAGTTTATTGCTGACACCCTTTCTATAGTTCTGTATACTTGGTAGTTTCGCTATGTACAGTCAACAAAGGAAATGGAAACCCATCTCTTTACTTACTGAAACGCATTTTATATTTATACGTTTATGAGAAGAGTTTACTATTATGAGCAATTGAATACAGCTAGCAGCGAACTCTTCACTCCTAAAGAATTACCGGATGTTGTAGTGACATAAACTTATTTATTTACTTTATTTGATACTGGTAGAATAAAGCTATCTCTTTTGTTGACTGTTCATAATAATTAATGGATAGAAACATATTATGTTGTAAGCAATCGGAAATTCACAACCAATCAGTAACAAAAATATATCTATGATTAAAAAAAAATTAAAAAGTCAGTGTGGGTATCGATACCCCTCACAGGACTTCAGTGGCTGCAAGGCTTCAGAGATTGTGGTATCCTATATGTGATGTATAGGGATATTACTCAGTATACCTTTTGTACAAACTGGCACGTTCGTACTCCTCATGCAAGGCACGTTTACACCGAACGAGCATTTGGCTCGCACGGCATTCTCACGAGGACGCTCGCTAACTCATTACACCTTAAGGCGTAAATATATCACAATGCTGAGCTACAGCGATATTTGAGAGATCAAATATAAAAAAAAAAATATAACTATTTAAAATTCTGGGAAAATAAAGTGAAGTTATTGATACTTGGCGTCACGGAAGTAAAAGTAAATTTTGTTTGCACATGATGGGCAACGGCCAGTTTGAGTTTCAAGCGCACATAGTTTGATCCAATGTACCATACCCAATGAAATTTCCAGGTCTCATAATTATAAGATCAGGAGAGCCCGCAGTGCCAATTTGGCTGCGGGTGCCTCTGGAGGGCCGGATCGCCGAGCGTATCTGGCCCTCACCAACGGCGGACGGAGGAGTGTCCGGAGGGTTTTAGTGGTTTAGGGTCCTTTCCTCGTGGTATGATTAGCCTACCACCGCTATGGAGAGGGCGAGTCCCACATACCCGCGGGAGCGCTGCAGGGAAGCGTAAAATTTTTTCCCCCGGACAGCAAAATTATCATACCTATAAGATTTCCTGAAGCATACCTACGCATATGTGAAATAATAGCGTTAGGGTAATCAAATGAGTGCATACAGAAAAAGTTGGCGCAGTGACTATTCCTTACTTTCTTGTTACCGAGGCGTAAAATCAACCACCGCAACAGTTATGTAAAATCGAATCTTCTTTTACTCGTTTATGGTCCCCACTGTCTTTCCTTTCAGTAGCATTAAGAGCAAGGAGGCATGAAAAAATTCATTCCCAAGCCAAAACGTTTCTTTAATTAAGTGGGTTCGCTCATTTTTAACTTAATGACCAGGCCAGTGCTAGTTACTTGATAATTAGAAGTTAGTTATTGTCGTCTCAAGTCAGTTCTTGATTATATTGTTTACGAGCAATATTATGTGCCCCGCGTTACCAGTCGATTTTTTTTAAATTTTCCGTAGTTTCTTTGAACATATATATTACTACATACAACATTTTTTCTTAGATTTATCCAAAAAAATGAAAATTAGGTATGGTCAAGTTTGAGGAGATTTATTTAAACCACCTGTTCCACACGGTGTGGCCTACAATAGTGTATTGAATTACAGATGCATTCCCACATCTATTGCCTACGTCCATAGTAGTGATGTGCCGGATATCCGTATCCGTATCCGTATCCGCGGATATCCGAGGCAGAAGAAAGATCCGTATCCGTTACTTTTTGGCGGATCTTTTACGGATCTATTTATCTTTTTAATTATAAATTTATAGATACAATTCTTTGTGGCGCACTAGCGACGTGGTCCACAATTATTTAATATAGATCCGGTTTACTAGCTAAAAATTTAAAGCAATTGGCGTCGCTAGTGTGGCTTACTTTTCGCCTTAAATAGGTGGTTAGGTAGCAATAAAAACTATTAAATTCAATACATATATTATTTTATTTCTTAAAATCAAATGTTTGGCTCCTTTATGTTGCAAACTTTGCCGTAGTTAGTTGTCATACCAATAGTTATAACTCCAAGATTCTAATGCTAAATCAACTAGCTTTTTAATTAGATCAATATTATAAAAAGTTATAAGACCATTTGTTATTAAGAAAACAAAATTTAGATCTTCGTAATATTTTAAATTCAAATTAAATTATTTTTTAATCAAGTAAACTAGTACTGCGTGACACCTACAGTGTTAAGGGCCTAGTCTTCTAGTGCAGAATATAAGAATCGCGTTCGGCCAGTCCACGCACCGAGCGTCTGTACCCGGACTCCCCGCAGTCCCCGCATTCATCCTACCTAGCGTAATATTATTTAATAATTTTAACACGGTCGGAAAGTTGCTCTACTAAGTATTATTCAATATTAGTTTATGAAACTGCATAATGAAGGGTATTAATATGGCTCGGTTTTTAACCGACTTCTAAAAAAGGAGGAGGTTCTCAATTCGGATGTTTGTTTTTTTTATGTTTGTTCGGGCATAACTTCGTCCCTTGTCAACCAATTTGAAAAATTATTTTTTCGTTGGAAAGGATATACTTTCCTAATGGTCATGGGACCATTAGGAAAGTATATCCTTTCCAACGAAAAAATAATTTTTCACCAAGTCAAGGATTTTCCATCCACCCGCATTCTCCAGTCAACCCGCGATCATGGCGCTTGCAACAGCGTCGAAATATCGGGAGCTCAAAATAATGAACAATCACGGAAGATATCCCGTAAGTGACAGTATAAGTTTAGTTGTAAACCGTGAAAGCTTAAAACTGATTCGGTTGCGATGCGCGGTCGAATACGGTCGCGTTTGCGCTGCTCCATGTAAATATTACATTCGCGAATTGTGCGGCTTTAGCCGCTGCCCGGATTCCGCTATGAGTACTCAAACTCTCATAGCCAATGAAGTTCTGGCATTTATTAAACATGCCATCGACTACATGGACGAGGTCAGCATCTTGCAGATCTGCAAGTCATCTTTTAAGGAGGATGAGATTAGCAGTGCCAAGTTGCTGCTGTTCACGACGCTCGGCAAACTCAGCCAGATGCCGTCTCGGCGAAGGGATGGCACCGAGAAGAGTATCCAGGACATCGTTACGCTGATGAAGGAGACCGATCCGGACGACGTGCCTGAATTTGTGGCGAAGGATCTGCACAAGCTGCCTCCCGTCACGCTCGACCACGTAGATGTCACCAGGCTGCTGAAGGATATCACACTCCTGAAGCAAAGCCAGGTCGAGATGCAGCATCAGCTGGAGGTGTCCAACAACACCATCAGTGAACTACTGGCAGTGGTAGTGTTATTGCGCAATGCAATTTCTGCAAGTAGGTCACCTATCGACGCCGCAAAAGTGAACACGCGTCGCGGAGCACAAAACGCGGGTCGGCGGGCTCGAATGCGTCACCAGCTGCCGAGAATGCATGCGTTGCAACGTGTGCCGCGGCCGTCCCTGCCTCGACACCGGTGGAGACGACGACATGTGTAGGTTCAGCGACCCCGAAACGAGCCTATGCAGCAATAGTAGCCGCCGCTAAAAAGCCTATTGAGCCACTAAACTCACAGGTTAAAATAGCGGACAGAGTGAAAGGGGGTAAACGGAGCCTGCCAAAACCAAAACAGGTTCTGAAAAGGCAGGCTCCAGTGAAGGACACGGGCGACAGCGATGGTTTCATCAAGGTGGAGAAGAGGAAGAAGAAGAAGCCTCCTTGTCGGAACCAGTGTGGTACTGCGCAGGCAGGACCCAACACGCTGTTGCGTCCAGCCGTACCGACAACGCTGATGTACGTGTCAAGACTGCATCATTCCACGAAAGTTGAAGAGGTCGTGGAGTACATGCGGGTGAAGACCAACTGGACTTTGAGGGTCGAGATGTTAGAGCCGCGTCACAAAGCGAACTTCAAGTCGTTCGTGGTGCGTGTTCCGACGCAGTATCTCGAGAAGTGCCTCAAAGAAGAGTTTTGGCCGAAGGGTGTTATGTTCCGCCGGTTTCGTGGCCAGCTACGTGACACCAGTCAGCAAAACACGACGCCGACACTTCGTGCACATTAGTATTAAGTTTTTGTTTATTAAAATATGTATTAGTTTATTACTGTTTAAGATTATTGTATGTATTTTATTCTATGGGCCTCCGATGCCTGAAATAAAATTATTATTATTTTCGAGCGTGTTCTTTTTCTCAGCTAGCGTAGGCTGGTTTTAGCTACATTTACGGGCCAAAGCCAAGTAAATGCAGCGTGTGGTGTGTATTTAAGATGAGTGTGTATTTTCTTCCTCTAATTGCATGAATTTCCTAACTATTCTACAGGTGTTTAAGATGGCTGCTTTCTGTAAGTTAATATAAACAGATTCTTCTAAATCTATTAATTTTAGGCTACGGAGAAGATGTCTGGGGATGACGATTACTTATTATTATTATTAAAACATAATATACTATTATAAGATTATTTTGTTAGAAAAAAAAGTGTTATAATATTATTCTATTTTTAAATTTCGGTGTTGTGTTCTTATAATATGTCAATATAAACTCGATTTGAAGTTCATAATTTGAATTTTACGGTATGAGAGTAGATAATATAGATGTCTGGGTGTTAGCTATCCGTGTTTTTGTGTGTTCTGTAACCCCCCGACATAGAAAACTATAGTGGAGGGAGCCTATGAATGTGAGTGCGAAGCGTTATTTTTAAGGTTAAAAGAATACATACGCCATATTTTTATGTAAAGCAAGTTTATTATAATGCTCTAAGAAGTAGTTACTACACAAATATTTAAAAACACTCGAAAAATTATATACATAAAATAATAAAGTAGAGCCACTTTCGATTCACAACGGTGCGCAACCTACGCTACGTTAGAGCGAGAGGGAACAATCTAAATTCGTCGTGGACCACACGTCTAAACGCTCCGGCCGTGCAGTGGCCACTAAGGAATTTTCCTTGCAATTCTTGTTTTTATACTCGTTTTTTGTAGGTCTTTTGAGATTATTGTTATTGTTAGAGTAACGTGATTTAGGTGCATTTTTTTTTGTATTTGCTTTATTGAACCCTTGACATCAAAATAATCTAATTATTACATACTTACGATACAAAGTTTTTATGAAATAACCCGTTTATTAAGAGATAAAAACAGAGAATTTTGATGAAATTGTGACCTCTGAATTAAGAAAATGAAAGATAATTAGAAAAAACTAATCAGCGCATTTCGAAGACGATAATGTTGAGCTTATTATGCGCTGAACAGATTTGTAAATTCATTCTTTATTGCCATAAACTAAGCGCACAAACACAACTCGAAATGATGTTGGGCACGAAAGAGTTGTATTTATCGCTTGATTTACCTAACATAATCCACTTAAATGAACTTAAAAAAAATAACTAGCTATTACTTATATTATAGTTATTTATGTGCAATAATAATATTTCGTGTTATTTCATTAGTTTGTCTAAAAAAAATATACAAAGTGACGCAAATAATTCGCAGCGAGTGAATTTTGCAAGACTGCAGCCTTAATGTTATATTAAAATCACAATGACACCGATTATGTAAGAAAGTTAAGATCCATATCCGTATCCGTATCTGCGGATCTTGACACCAATTATCCGTATCCGAATCCGCGGATCTATATTTTTGACGATCCGGCACATCACTAGTCCATAGTTACGTCATCTACCACCTTCGGGGGGAAATGTCTATGACTATTTGAAACCGACAAGTACTTTCGGAACCTATTCATTGCCAATACAAACAAACATACTAAATTTTCCTCCTTTTTTCAGTCTCGGGGTAGTCGCCATCAAAAAGCTTTGTCAACTAACATCGTGCTCATTAATAAAACTCTCGCGGCTTTTTACTAAAAAATATTTACGTAATAATCTAAATTATTTATTTGTAGCCATGTTTCGACTTGTAAAGGGGTCGCGAAATCAAAAAGATTGAAAAGCACTGGTATAGACTAAGTGCAGCAAACGTCATATACACAGTTGTACCTACAATATATAAAAAAACATGTTGTATGTCCTCTGATGCACAAGACAATAACCTCAGCGTAGGTACGCAGATTTTTCCGTAAGTAATCTTATTAAGATGTAATATTTGATTATGATACTGTTCTAAGTTTAACCTGGAGGCGAAACATCAACTTGAAGTCCTCAATTGCGCCATAGCCTTTGTGGTTACATGTATGTATTATAGAACCATGATCATGTTTGTCAGTACTTGAGAATATACCAACTTAAACTTTGAAGGAGACTATTAATAGGTAATTAGTAGCTAAAATACTTTCGTTTCAATTAGATTTTATATCTGGCAGGTGCTATTGCTTAAACAAGGCGATCGTGTTTGTATACTGCTACCGAGCGATAAATCCCGAAACGTCGCTTTTTTGCATAAGGACACTACGAGTCATTTAAATTGAAATCTATACGTCGGAAAACAAATTAGTATGCCGTTTTATAGAATTACCACGGAGTCGTTTACTTTTCTATAACAACAATAAGCAGTAGTTGCCGATAAATCTATCAAGCATGGTGGCTATACCCCATCCGATGCCCTCGTAGACTCGAAGTCCGAGAGGTCCGCGAACTATAAAGTAGAGCGACAGTTGCACAAAACTGCCCTAAAATACTAAAAGTCATGATCCCTCTATTTCATCGCCAGCGGCCGCCCTGAGCCGAGGTCCAAGCCCTACAGGGGGCGCCCTCTTGCGCAGGTTGCTTAGTTTGTAGTTTTAAACTATTTATTAAGGCTGGAGCTCTGCTCGCCTTTATGCTCGGTAAAGGAGCAAAAGCCTCGTGGCTAGCTACGTAACGTCCATCCGATTTTTTTTTTCGGATGGATATAGCAATACCCCTTCTAAGAAGGATGTTCAAAAGTGGATTGAATAGACAATAACCCCTACTCTACAAAATAAAAATTAATATATAGTCGTTTTTACAGCGTGACACCTACTGATGTTATGGAAATAAATACAAGCAAGTAAAATATAAATTTAAAACAAAATCTTTAATTAAATTACTAAGTATTGGCTTAAAAGTTTACCTTCTATTGATTATTTTAATTGAAAACTATAAATATTTAAGTGTATTGTTAGCGACATTTTCAACTTTTGAATGTCTACAAGCTTATCATATTCTGACTTTTGATACCGTTTTTATTTCATTTTTATTTATATTTAATTATTTTTATTTAATCTGTTCTATTAGTCACGCACATTTATTAATAATATTATTTGGTTGTAGCTGTGGTTGTAGAATTCTTAAGGTTGTGCAATTCTTGAGCGTAGTTTTAAATACTATAAGTAGTAGTAGTTAAAACATATTTTTATTACATATTTTACTTTATTTGAAATAATGCTAGAAAAACATATTGTTATAAACCACCCTTTTTACTCCTAAATAGACACCAAGGTATTAAATTAGCCTGGCCGACCTTTTTATATAATTAAAAGGTTAAGAGTTAATTGAATAAATCAAGTGGTGCTAATGGCAACGACCTGCAAACGCCAAATGCTTTCAATAAAAATATGAAGGTACTGCGACAAATAAAAAGTACCCAATTTTGCGAAACGATTACTTTTTTGTAAGAGTATTACGGTATTGTTTATGTTAATATTAACAAATTTCTTATATATAGAAAAAAAATATGGAAAAAACGGTAAAAAAAAACTGAACCCAAACTAACAATTTCTTACTTTAATATCTAATTTCTGTAAGGATAATTAATGTTTAATCTACCTTCATCGTCACTATCAGCCCGTACTCCCTAGGGAAGCTTTAACTATAGTCACCACGCTTGGACCAATGCTGCCGCCTGATATACGCACGTTATAACAAATAAACGTGATTTACGAGGCACGGCCGGTAGTCCCATAACCAAACAGACCCCGGAAAGAAATATTTTAATTTACATTTAGATTTTTTGTATGCCATGGGATCGAATCCACGACTTCTAAGACTTAAAGCGAGACTTATACCGTTATGCCACATGTAAATTGCCACTGATAATAAACTAACAATTATCAAATCTAACAATCAACTAAAATATTTCTAATACTGTTAAAAGCATTCGCAGTTTACATTGGAATAACAACTCAATATAAGATATACCATACGAAAGGTTGAGTTTAACTGTCTTTACTTTTGCAAGGGTCTAAAACGGTTATACCGTCGGGCCATAAATCTTTCAACAGACAGTAACAATGTGTAACTGGCCTGACGTCGGACCTTTCGTGCCAACGCGCCACGCTAAAAACCATCACAGTCGTTGTAATGGATTTTTTTGATACGATAATCTGGCCCACACTAGTAATATATTATTTAATGTGTTGCTGTAAATCCAAAATATATCGCACTTCACATTTGTTTTACAGTAGACCGACTTATTATAATTTTCACGATTTATGCCTTGCGAAATATATTAAGCATATGTCTACCGATGTTTTTTTATTTATATATAAATGTGACTTCTGGTCTAGGTAGCCTCGGTTACCGTGTACTTTGGCAATGTAACTTCGCATTCAAGAGCGGTCCGGTTGGCTATTACTCCTGCGAGCAATTGCTTGGGTAATTTAGTAAATGGGTTTCATTTGGGTTGGGTTAAAAACAGACCCCAGCTAAAATAGAACAGAGCTATTAATATTTTCATAAATGACCAGTGACCACATAGTTCTGATGTTTTTATGTCACATTAATTCTCAAAATAATATTTTTATTTATTTATTTTGCTTAATTTTTACTTCCTATATTTTATCTCTAAGTCATGTCGTTAATGCAACAACGATTGTATAGTTTATACACCAAAATACTAAATGAGAAAACCACATGTTTGAAATTAATATTGATAAATAAATTACAATAAAACCATTACCATTTAACCAACCATTACATAGATAGTAGTGAAATATTTTTTGTACAAAGGCCTTAAGTACTAAAAATAAGAGGCCTCACAAAATAAATGCAATACTACGCACACATTTATCATAAGACTTTACAACGAAGTAAACGGAGCGTATCTACAACTTGCACAATATTTTACGTAGTTTAAAGTTATTTTATCAAGAACATTATTTCGAATTAAAGTTAAGGAGCCAACCGTTTCTGTTTTCGGCAACACTGCGTTTGTAGTTACGATAAATCTTCATAAATACAGATAACACTCGAGAGTGCTTTGGTAGCGTAATGCATAATAATTATCTCTTATTAGTTAGCATTGTTCGTGATAGTAATATATTAGTACATTTCTATCAACACTTTGTAATAAAACTGAGATCGTAAACCGGAGTGTTGTACTTACACTCAGCTTCTAGAATGTTCTTCTTTCTAATAGCAGTATGCCGGGTGAAGACAATTCTGCCAATGTCATTATCGTGAATAGAAAACATCACATATCAATTTACTTCTTGAAAAAGAATCCCAAGAACTACTTCTGGTGCGATGGTTTGTACATACTAAAATATTGATCAATGTTAAAAAAAACTAATTACAGCTAATTACTTGTCAAAAGTCTTGTCAACTTTTGAGTCTTAAAAATTTATTCATAAACAGTAAGTGTGATAGTAGAGAAAAAAACAATTAATAGAAAATGTATAATAGATTTCAATAATTAGTTGTTGCGCTGGTCGTATAAGTCTAAATTTATAGCAACATTAGCAAGTTCTATAATATTATATCGTCTCGAGTTTTTGCATAAAGCATAACGGCTAAAGAAAATATAGGGCGTAAAACGATCTATCCAACTATCGTAGACTATCTTGGTCTCTCTCAAAGCCCCGCAAATCATGGTGGGCTTTTCTTTTAACTCCTGTGAAAGTTTATTTATAACTTAGAAGTATGTTTATCCAAATACAGGAGTATTCATCGGACATGAAAGGTACTGTGCATATGTTTATATAATTCCTGCCCATCGGGGCAGAAATTATATATATAGCTTTAAACTTAAATGTTATTCTGTAAATATTTTGTTATGTCTCCCAATTATACCATGAGCATTTAAGCATGAGCGTATACAATTAGTATTTCATTTTTAATTATAGCACAGTACTTAAATATCAATAAAGTATTAATTGAGCATAGAGTTACCTATATATATTTATCTGAAGTTCAAATTTTACAACAGTTAGTGAGGTGGAGTGCTCTTATTGAGTGATTCGAGAAATATCGTTAGTACTGAAGCCAAGGACTCCTTTTTTGCAGATACTTTTTTATAACCATTACAAAGAATGTAAAAGCTTTTTGAATTCTATCTTTAAATATGTAAGCGTTCAGCAACTTTAGTTCATTTCTTTTGTTTTATTTAAAAATACCATCATATAACCTTACGTTGTCTCTGAAATGTTATAAGGTATTTTTGTGACAAATTGGTGCTTATTGCTTTATAGACTGATATTTACGTTAATTTGTATTTAATATACAGAAGACTGTGTGGAAGGGTTTCCATATTAAATAACAATCGGTAAAAATACAATTTACCTTTACTATAATCACCGAACCAATATTGAGTGATACATTTCATGTAATCTATAGGAATTTGTAGATTTTTAAATCTAGTTTTTAGACGATTAATTACTTGAACGCATCATTGGCATTTATTGACGCACTCTTTTAGGTTTTAGTTGGGAGGTTAAGTGGGAAGACTTGGAGTATGACTTTCATACCAACAAAGCTGTAAAGAGGGGATAGCTACATATCCCTTCACTGTGGCGGTCAGGATGTCTAATGCATGTCCCGCGTCGAAAAAAAAACCGAAATAATAGGTCATTAACAAAACGTGTAATAAATAATTAATTTGAATAGCCGTTAATAATTCAGCGTGAATGGTCAAACGTTATAAGCTGTACGCTGTACCAATAATCTGTAATATTGAAATTTAAATATTTATGGTAGTCTTATTATGCCAAATAGCAAATTAATAGATGAATGACTTTTTGAAAACCTTCGTGAAAGTATCTTTAGGATTACACCTGCTGGCAAGCGATTGCCATGGATGGTCCTGATATTTGTAAGCAAAGTACAGGTACAATTAAACTCTGCTAGTATTCTTTAAAAAAAAGAAAAGAAGAAGAATTAGCTTCACCGTTGTCATGGCCAAACAAGTCTCTGCCAAACATTATCTTCCAATTCTGGCTTAGTGCTAGTAAATAGGATTAAATCGTTCAATCATTTCGCTTCCTGCTTCATTGAGGGTTGCAATTTCAGTGTAAAATTATGTCTACAAGCCGACTCGAAAACAAAATACGTGAAAGATTCTAGCGTGTAAACGAAAGCAAGTAGGTACATATTATGAAGTTACGAGAAAAAAAAATATCATCATCATCATCATCAGCCCGTATAACGTCCACTGCGGAACATGGGCCTCCTCTCGAGGGAGGGAATTTGCCACTGGCACCACGCTTGGCAGGCGAGTTGGTGACCGCAGTATTATGTTGTAATATAAAAGGAAATGCTGCTGCCCTTTCCTTGATATACGATTATTACAGATGATGTACCTAATTTTCTTATTTCTAATCCTAATTCAATTTTGAGTCATGTCAGCCATAGGTCGGTAATCATTTAACATGGGAAATAATAAAATACAATTCAAACAAAACACACACCTTTACCGATAATTTATGGCATTCTGATTTTAATATCATTGTTGGGTGTCAATAGGTCGTAATTATTTTAGTCACTTTTTTTCAAAAACGTCATTTACATTATATATTTACTTATTTAATTATATACTTATCATATTTACAAATGACAATAAAAAAACAACACCTAAAGAGTTGGCAACAGGAAGTGTTTTTCATTAGATAGATTAAAAAAATCTTCGTTCTCAAACCATGATGCCAAACACGACTTTGGTTCCTAAATAAAAATATATATAAATTAATCAAACTTGGTAATGGGTATTTATTGAATTATACTAGCTTCCCGCCCGCGGTTTTACCCGCGTAACTTCCGTTCCCGTGGGAACTTCATAATTAAATATAGCCTATGTCATCTGCGGATAAGGCAGCTTTCCAACGGCGAAAGAATTTTTTTAAATCGGTCTATAAGTTTCGGAGCCTATTCAATACAAACAAACAATCAAATCCTTCCTCTTTATAATATTATTAAATTATTTTATACATTCAGTACTGAGCAAAAGATATTATGCTTCGTTCCAGTAAATATCTATTTATATCTATATAAATAAATCTAGACTTTGTAATGGAAAAAAACAGATGTTTACTAACGCTATTTAAAAACAAGTGGTCTGGCTGTTTGTTCGTTCCGGTTAATCTCAGTAACGGCGGTAGGTACTGATATTGTCGGCACTTTCACTGGTAGATAGGGTAGATAGCTAATTTTATAAGATATAATATGAATTTCCTTATGTCTGGCTTTGATGGTCCGTGTATTCCGTCTAATCTTCGAAACTGTTTTAGGTTCATTGCTTATAAAATATATGACACATTTCAAGAATAGAACTTGCACGGTATTAACATGAATTTAATATTCCATAGTTAGAGTAAATATGGTTAAATTTTTGCTTTTCATAAAAATAAAACGAGAAAGAAATAGGGTGTTTATGTAGCAATGCTTATGTTACCAAAGAAACACTTATAAAACCATGTAGACTTGATTGCTTTTTCTCTAGTGCTTCGTTTTATAAAGTAATAATATTTCATTGAAAAAAATTTAGGTAACTCATAACAATTAACAAGCAATCTCAAAAATAAATCAACTGTCGCTCCGTTTTACAATACAAATAACAAAAAGTGATTCCAAATAATTAAATAATTGTTCACGGTTTCAAAAGTAAGATTTTAATTTTTAATTTGGTACTGAACAAATACTATCATACTCTATTACTTTTTCAACTTAATTTTATTTAAATACGTCAAGACTCAACGCTAACTTAAAAAACAAAAATAGGTAAATTAGAAGACGAGTAAAAATATTTACTTCACGCACAGTAGACCGCATACATAATGAATATGATTTAAAATTTCTTATGTCAATGTTTAATAATTTACTCTTGTTTGTATTTGTACACAGCTAACAGCAAACAGCAAACTCTTCAGTCATAAGGAATACCCGACTGTAGGTAATACTGACATAAACATATTAATGTATGTACCTACATTATTTAATACAGATAGGTTCAAATTTTAAACCTGAATGCTGCTGAATAATATTAAAATGTATTATTATGAAGGTATATTATTATGATTATTCAATGATTTCTAATGATATATTCTCGGTAGTAAAATTTGTGTATTTAGGTATATTATACCTACATTTTGGTTGCTATGGAGAGGGCTATTTCTCTAAGAGATCGAATCAAAAATGAAGAGATACGAAGAACGCGGGTTACCGACATAGCCCAACGGATTAGTTTGTTGAAGTGGCAATGGGCAGGCCATATAGCACGGAGAACAGATAGCCGTTGAGGCCGAAAAGTTCTCGATTGAAAATTGCCGATCGGCAACAGACCTTGCGCCTACAGACTACTGCTTATTCCAGAATTTGGATAACTTCTTGGCGGGAAAAAAATTCAATACCCGAGAGGCCGTACAAAATGCCTTTGAGGAATTTGTTGCCTCCCGTCCAGCTGATTTCTTTAAGAAGGGCGTCAATAAACTGCCACTGCGTTGGTAAAGATGCATTGATTGCATGGGTGATTACTTCGATTGATACAAATAAAAAATACATGAAACAAATTCGTTCAAACTTTTTCATACAAAACGGCAATTAATTCCGAGTTTCACCAACTCGACACACTCATGTCCAGTCTCGTATTTCCAGATAGTGACTAATTCCGATCAACATACTTTCCTAACTATAGTTATAAACATCATAATGGCGGGACCAATTCTTGTAATTGAACGATTCTACCACGCATCCATTTAGTTCTATATTGAAACTGTCCTAAAAAATTTGTACCTACTTATTACATTATTATATTTTTAGCTTGCGAACCTCATCTATCTCAACATTCATAAGACTGTAAACTTCGACATATTGAGTTTATTGATTGCACCAACTAACATTATTTCCGTTTTACCTGGCTCCTATTGCTTTGACCATTAGTTGCAATATTATATTCACGTTGGACGCAAATTGAAGGCAATATAGACACTGAGTAAGTAGGTGTTGAAACTTGCTTGGTAGATAGGTATTATACTTATTACTTATATAGGTATTCTTTGTCAATGTGCTTTAGACATCTATTATCAAAGATCAATTTTCTTTGAAAGCAGTGATATGTTATAAAAGTAATAATAATTTCGTATAATTTGGTTTTGTTTGGTTGAGGTATAAATCTTAATGCGCATGACTTTGACTTAGCTAGGCTAGACAAAAAGGCTGCACTATGGTCATCCTTTACTGTATTAATTAGACCCAATTAATGTCACAGCTAAATTATGAAACTCATTATTAAAATATGTGGAGTTATATTAGCGAATTAATTGCAACAATTTGTTTATGTTTTATAATTAAAAAGCAATTTTGTAAAAATTATAATGCTCGCGTTTGGTTCGTTGAAATATTTTCAGATAATAGATACTGGTGTTTTAATGTGCCCTTGTAATAATTAAATAAATATAAGCGCTTCGGTTACTAATTCGTAGAAAAACTGCTAGATGAATTATCTGAAATGGTAAATAAAATCAATAATATAATTATGTACTTAGGTACATAATTATATTATTGAATTTATATAAAATATAAAACTGAAGAGTGTGTTTGTTGGTTTGAACGCGCTAATCTTAGATAGCCCATTTATCGGGGAAGGCTAAAGACTATATTTTATTATGAACTTCCCTGTGATTATGATGAACTGTGCGCGAGAAGCTAGTGTAATATTTAATTTAAATGATTTACTTACACATAATACTTAGAGAACCCAAAATGTGTACAAGAAATGAAACAGTAATTTTCACTAAACGGGTTATACTAAAATTCATCAACTACACAAAAGCAATGAAAATGGTTGGCAGCGAGCAGATAAGTTGACCTGATGCACACAATTTCGTTGTTGAAAGGGCATAACGACATTTATAATGTTTTTATTTAAATTTTTGTGAGCACACACTACTCGTTTATTGTCACTATTTCATGAAATCAAAAACTTATCTGTATATCAGTTACCGTATAGTCAAAACGATGCTGACGTTCCTTAGTATACAAATGTTTTACAGAATGTTGTAACAATCAATCAACCGCTTAACGAAGCTGTTGATTGATTGTTAACAACCAAACCCACAAATAAAGATTTCTTGTCCGGCGTGGGGATGGAACGACAACTCCAAGATCTAAAGGGAGACTAATATCGCTGCTTCATAGAGGCTGTAATAAAGGAGGTATTTATAAAGTTCACCCGTGAAATATACATACAGGGTGTGGCGTAAGTAGTGATCCACCATTCAGGATTCGATGAACCAGATAATTAACTATAACAATTAAACATTTTAACCATTTTTACCCAAGGGTTCCGAAAATATTTCCTTTTTGTTTTTTATTTACGAAATTTCTACCTTTTATTACAAATTTGTTTGCAGTTTCAACAAAAACCATTATTTTTTTATTTTGATTTCTGTTAAATACTGCTGAATACTAGAGCTATCATGATAAATTATGATTTTTTATGTAAACTCACCTCTTTTCAAGAAAAAGTTAGTTCTTCTCTCATTTTAACCCGAATTTTTAACATACCATCCAAGTTCAAGGGCGATCTTTGTAAAAAAAACGTACTACACTGTCAGTGCCCATTTATTTAATAATATGCTTACTAAATACCAATTTCAAAATGGTATCACTCTATCAAATCCTATAATTTAACAAAAAGATATTCAATTTTAATTGAAGCAAAGAAGATTTTCATTAAACTACTTTTTTAAACTTTATTGCGTAAATACTATTACAAAACGTATTAAAACTTAAAAAACTGATACAATGTAATTTTTTACATTTCAAATGTGATTTGTTTTTAAGGACAAACATGTCAGGTAAAAAAACCCTGACCCTTTTTTTATCTGAGACATGTTTGTTAACAAAAACCCGTTGAAGCTCTCGCAGTCGAGTTACGCACAATAGGAGTGATAAGGAAAAGATATGATAGGGTATTGCTATCTCCTTCATTACTAACGTTGAAATCTCCAGATATCTCGAAATGATTTAGTACGATCTCGTCACTCGTGTCGTGCGTCGTATGCGTTTTGTTTTTATTCTGCCTGTGTTTACCAATTTAAAATAAACCTTTGGACCGGAATCATTAACGGACACATAATCGGTCCACACGAGCTGCCAGAAACATTAAATGCAGAAAGATATTTAAGTTTTTTGCGAATCGACTTGCCCTTGGTTCTGGAAGGTGTCGTTCCTGAAGTCCAAGAAGACATGTGGCTGCAGAACGATGGCTGTCCCGCTCACTATGCTGTTAGAGTACGAGAGCACCTTGATACAGCGTATCCAAATAGATGGATTGGGCGCTTAGGTCCAATATTGTGGCCACCACGCTCGCCCGATCTAAATCCCCTAGATTATTTTATTGGTGTTGCCTAAAAGAAAAAGTCTATAGCAAAGAAATCACAAGTATTGACCAATTGAGGACTAGAATCCAGGCAGCAGCTAGAGAAATCAGCGAAAGCGGGTTTGCCCGACGACTAAAACGGTCGTTTATAAGACATTGCAGAGCGTGTATAGCTGCGAATGGGGGCCATTTTGAACATTTCGTTTAATTTTAATGATTGTAATCATGACAAAGATTTATAATAAATGAAAAATTATGTCATTTGTTTTTTTTTTTCATTCTTTGTTCAAATACCTAAAGTAACAAGTTAGGTCTAGATAACTCTGCAATAGAAGTTTTTTTTAACAAATTGGCACTGACACTGTAGTGCATTTTTTTGCAAATATCGTAAGTATTAACGCAATAAAGCTTAAAAAAGTAGTTTAATGAAAATCTTCTTTGCTTCAATTAAAATTGAATATCTTTTTGTTAAATAATAGTATCTGTTATAATGATACCATTTTGAAATCGGTATTTAGTAAGCATATTATTAAATAAATGGGCACTGACAGTGTCGTAAGTTTTTTTTACAAAAATCGCCTTTGAACTTGGATGGTATGTTAAAAATTCGGGTTAAAATTAGAGAAGAACTAACTTTTTCTTCAAAAGAGGTGAATTAACATAAAAAATCATAATTTATCGTGATAGCTCTAGTATTCAGCAGTAATTAACAGAAATCAAAATGAAAAAATTATGGTTTTTGTTGAAACTACAAACAAATTTGTAATAAAAGGTAGAAATTTCGTAAATAAAAGACAAAAAGGAAATATTTTCGGAACCCTTGGGTAAAAATGGTTAAAAAATTTAATTGTTATAGTTAATTATCTGGTTCATCGAATCCTGAACGGTGGACCACTACTTAC
The DNA here is from genome assembly GCA_947037095.2 of Nycteola revayana. Classification (NCBI taxonomy): domain Eukaryota; kingdom Metazoa; phylum Arthropoda; class Insecta; order Lepidoptera; family Nolidae; genus Nycteola; species Nycteola revayana. Next base: position 25,572,075 of record OX344842.1, on the reverse strand, counting down.
GCCACACCCTGTATATAGTTAGTGCAAAAAAACACGCCTAGCTGTTACTTGCGTCGTCCACACATTAGTCTGTCTACATAATTATCAATTCGTAGAATCATCTTCATCTAGTTTATAATATAGTCGAAAACAGCTTTTTTTTATATATATTACGGTTATCAAACAGTTGTACAATAAAATATTGTCTTGATTACATAACAGATTGTACAATAATTAATTGTACAACCAGCACTGACAACCACAGTTCACTATACTAAAATATTTATAAATTTTAATTACATTAAAACAAAGGCGTTAAAAGAACAACAAATAGATTAAAAAATATTTTATAAACTTAATGATAATAAAAACGAAGAGCGAAGTAACATTATGAAGAATTCCAAAAATCTAATCTTTCTAATGCTTTGGTAAGCCTTTTTTGACAACACCTGCATTTACAAACATAATATCAATATCACTGAAGTAAGCATTAAAAGATTTATTTAAGGGCTCGCCTTGGTGTCGCGTAATTATTTAACTGTAAAATGTAATAGACAATCCTGCAGTCACCTATAAACGTTCTTATCATTTAACGAAGTTTAAGCAAATATAGAACTAGTCTTATCTGTAAGATGCACTGTCACACAATATAGGTAGGACTTGAATAGACCAGCAATTTTTTTTTGTGACTTACTAGCACTATTTTGCCATCTACTAGTATTCTTGTTAACCCCTCGTGCTAAGCTAAAATACTTGTGTTACGAGTGGGTTCACGTCGGTATTGCAATGGGTGGGGTTCGAACCGACGACCTCAAGATCACAAGTCCGACGCCCTAGCCATTGGGCTACGGCCGCTTGGTATACATAGCGTATAAATCAATAATGTGGTTGTAAATATCATAAGCGCTTGAAGGTCTTGGTAGTGTGTTAGAAATACGTTTATCATAAATTTTATCTATTTATTATAGACTAGGTGTCCTGCGTGGTTTTAGATGACGTTCTCGTGAGAAACGTCTCTTAAAATAGAGTCTAGGTTAGTTCTGGAAAAGGTAACTTGTTAATGGTGGGAGAATTTTCATCATCCAAGCTTATTAACTTTAGTTAGAGTATACCGCGCAGTTTCATCTGCGTATTTATTTAGAATGTTTCGTGCGAAACCCTAATTCTAACATCTATCCCCGTTTAACATCAAAATAGTAGCTATGAATTGTAATTTAAGATATGTCCAAGTGAAATTCTTGTCAAAATTCAATTTCAAAACAACTATCTGTGAATTGGTGAAAATTTTGATGACTATATAATAATAAATCAAAAATGTAGGTTCATCGCGCTTTTCACCTCGTATTTCCGTCCCTTAGGTCCTTTTCAGTTAGAGGTCTATAATCTGTCTATATTGGTGTTTTTTAATCAGATTCAGGTTCTGTTTAGTATTTGTAATAAAACAAAAATACTACTGTTGTTCTGTAATTGTCAAGAGAGGCAGAGCATAGCGTTTATACGTTCAGTGAGCTGTTCATTTGAGATTAAATCTCCATCTTATAGAAAACCAGAAATAATTAACATTATTGATTTATGTTGTATTTCTGTGCATAAGTATTATTGCTAGATCACATGGGTTATTGCACTGGCACTGCTGAATATGGGCCTACTCTTTAACATACCTCTTAAAGCCAGGGTTATTGAGGGATATTGCCATAATTACGCTTGGCAAGCGGATTGGTGATCGCAGTAAGACGGAAGTTTCCATGAGTTGATAGATGCTGTTGCCCATCGGTCAACCTTAGTCACCTCTTACGACATCCATAGAAAGTGTTAACCATACTGTGCACTGCCACTTGCTGTCTTTTTGTTCCGACTCCTCTACCACTCTCCACGGTTATTTTTAAAACACCAATAACCTTTTAGAGGGTGAAAGTACTGATGATTGTAAACAACTTTTAATATGGGACCAACCCTGAAATCGCGAAAATAAAATTAGGAAGATACGAGGTTGCCTAGAATAAAATAACATTACCTACCTTATTCAGTTTCTTCACGTTAAAATTGCCTCAGTTTCTAACAGGAACAGCAAGAAGCTGCGAGTGCTACTTACCTGAAAAAAAAAACATATAATGATATTTATTGTAGTGTAGCTCTGTTAGCTATAGTACCTATACTGATACAAATAATTATACTATCTATAGGTGTCAATTTCAAAAAAAAAGTTTATCGCAGATTAAATAAATTCAATCTATTTTTAAACAGAGAATACCAAATAAAAATAGATAAATAATTAAAACTCAACTCCACATAAAAAAAGCTTTTCTAAACTGATGGTATTTTGAATTCTGTAAATTGAACAAGTGTTACATGCTTACTATAAGTATCTAGAAAATTTTAAGCAGGAATTGATTTGTTTACTGGTTGACAACTTTCAACAAACTAATAAAAGTCAATAAAATATTTAAAGAATCAATGCATGTTAGTAAATTTTTACGATTTATTAGATCTTTATTTTTTATTATATAAATGTTATTATTTTCTCAGAAACCATTATAAATAAACGAACAAATTCCACCTCAAAAGCTAAAAGATGTTCACTACTAATAAAAATAGTAATTACATTTGCAATAAGAAAAACGATTGGCAAAGCTGAAAGAAAGTTCATAGCAAATATATTTTGCAGTATCTACTTCTGGTGAACCCACTCGTAACACAAGCATTTGAGCTTAGCACGAGGTTTTAAAAAGAATACGAGAGTGCCAACAAAATCTCTTATAAAAGCTACAAAATTGTATACCTACCAGGGGACGCGCAGCAGCGTTTCGCTGTGTGTACCTATAATACTGTGGTCACCAAACCAGCTGTCAAGCATGGTGACTATGACAAAAACCCTTCCCCTCCCTCGTTCAGAAGCGGCCGTTATACGAGCTGCTGATGAAGTTGCTCCTCTAAACAAATAAACGTCATAATCCCTAAATTCCTTCGTCAGGAACCGGCCTGAGCCGAGGTCCAAGTCCCACTGGGGACGCCCTGATGCGCTGGTCGTTTAATTTATAGTTTGTAAATCATTTAATAAGGCTAAAGGTCTGCTTGTCTTCATGCCCAGTTAAGTAGTAAAGGCCTCGTGGCTAAATACATAAATGTTCGTGAATTAACTATTGAAAGTAACTATTTTTAACCGGTTGAACGCCACGTGAAAAAGTAAGTACCTACCTATTTCTACATAGTCCACAGGACTCACCAGATAGCCTTCCCTTACTGAACCATCGAAGCCACGTGGCTCACCCGTGAGCCCTATTTGAGATGCAACCATAATACTTTCCACGAGCCAAATGCTGCAGCAGTTGAATAAATCGCACAGGGAAGTGACCCGAGTGACCCTAAAGCGTAACCGGACGGCGTGGTTTTCGAATTGAACGTAAATTTGTTAGGTTTTTTAATTGTTACGATACTAGAGTAAATGAAGTAGCTATTTCAATAGTATGATCCGATCCACGCAGGAAATCGTGCAAAAAGGATCGGGTGTTGTTAATACAGCCACTGTACCGTACTAATAGCAATCAGATTATAGATAGTCGAGGCTATTATCAGTCAAATTAATTCTTAATTTATTAAACATCAATTTGGTGGTTACGAAAAAAAATCACGGGCAAGAGCTTGTCACTAATAGTTTTACAGATAATTAGCTATTCGCGCGTGGTTACACCCGTTTCATATCCGTTGCCGTAGGAAATTCATAATAAAATATACTTAGCCTAAAGATTTTCAAATCCGATCATCAGTTCCTCTGATTGGCCTGTTTAGGCGACAAACTCTTCAGCTATTATTATAATTATATTATTATATGTTGTATACATATATATATATATATATATAATTTTGTAACAGAATAAATGGAATAAGTTATATATGTGTATTATTATATGTGTAGCGACATCTACAGTAGACGCACAAAAACAACAACATATCTAGCAGCGCCATCTAGCACCTAGCATCCCAACTAACCTGTATCGCGCAATACAAGTTCTCAAGCCAATTAGAACATATACAAGTTCTGAATATTAATAATTGGCCATTAGTCGCCGGGCATGCCACCTCGCCCGGCAAAGAAGATCTTCATTTTCTGTGGAGGAACACCACCAACTGTTCCTCTGCATATATTCACGAATACACGGCGTGTCCTTTTACGCTAAAAAGGATTTAAAAAATTGTTTTCGAAGTCTAAAATTATTTAAGAGGAATCAGTTGATTGGTTTCAAAGTCTATAAAATTTATAATCAAAGTCAAAGGTATACTTTATTCAACGGGCCATTACAATTATTATAATAAAAGTGCATCAAAGATTTTTAAGCAAACTTATTATGAACTCGAGTAAGTACTTTCAATTGATCACTAAAACAGTTCCAATATCATTTTTCGAACTTTACACAGAAGCTACTTCACGTTTTACAAATAGTTTCTCGTCATTTCCACGATAACCTAGTTAAAAAATAAAGAAAGAAAAAATGAGTTCAGCTTTAGTCTCTACGAATATTTTTAAAGCAATTTGGAGTATCTTTGGAAACTGTATGTGCTGAATGCTGATCTACACTTCAAAAAGTAAAAGAACATTTTTTAAAGCAAGCTTTTATTAAAAGAGAACGTGAAGGTACTAAAAGTTAAAAAATAAATTTAATTTGACGGAATGAAATTTTATTTCAATTCAATATCAGATATCAAAATATATAAATTACTAGCTGACCCGGCAAATAGATGTTGGCCGATTCTCAGACCTACTCAATATGCTCACAAAATTTCATGAGAATCGGTCAAGGCGTTTTGGAGGAGTACGGGAACGAACATTGTGACACGAGAATTTTATATATAAGATAATAGCTTGAGGCACTGAAATATAATGTAGGAAGAAGAACGACTCAAGAGTGTTTAAAAAAAAAAACTTTTTATTTATTTTATACTTTTTAGTCATAAGCTTTTTAACTTAAAAATGACAAACTACATTGTTATCCGTACAAGAAAAATAATAAAATAATAAAGTAAATAATTAATTTAATTTTTCTTTATTTTATTTTTTAAGCTACACTATGTTTTTCATGAATGATTAAAACACCTACATTAATAAAACTTAAAGTAGCCAATTTAAAAGAAAACTAACTTATAAAATACTAACTATTATAAATCTATAGTACCTATTTGGGAAGGTCTCCAGAATAATATTTATATAATTACCTATAAATATATTTATATGTAATAGTATTACACTTAGTTAAGTAATTACATTTAAATTCCTTTCATATTCACAGTGAACGTATCGCACGTAGGTAAATTCGTTCAATTATGCAACATACACGTTCAAATCTAACAAACGAATTCTTCCACTTCATTTCATACAATTATGCTGAACTACGTAGAATACCTGAAGGTATCTTTTTAATAGCTTTTGCAAAGTTTCCATTTTTTGTTTCAAAGTCAGAGAAAACTCAGACAATATCAACTTTAGCTTTAACAACGTTTATTGTGAAACTTTAAAAGTGCCTTGTCTAAATAAATTGCAGGAGTATCATCGTCGGCCGCCATCTTGGATATATTGGACCGTCAAATCCTGTAACGGATTATTTGTATAAACTTTGTATATAATTGGCTTTAACCTGAAACTTTGTGTCAACAACCGTAGTCCTTTTTCGTGTTTCACATTGGGAGCGAGCCAGTTTGATAACTTTGTGATAGGTGATTACTACTCTATGGTAAGAATAGTGGAGCCTTTTTTGTGGTGCTATTTTATTTTGTTTACAGTAAAAAATACATTGTTTGCAATGTCTCTGGCGGTTCGAAACTTATTTATGATATAAGTAAGCTAATATTTAAATTTCCTTTGCATTATTGAATATCAGATGAATACAAGCGAATAGTGTTATTATTTATCAATAATAATAATATATAAGCTTAAGACTTTGTTGGTTTGTTCAATTATTTGTTTGCTTGCACGCGCTAATTGCAGGGACTATTGGACCGATTTAAAAAATCTTTATACGTTAGAGTGTCCATTTATTGAGGAAGGCTATATATAGTCACGCCAAGACGAATAGCAGCAGTACCAATGAATAATGTTTCGAAATCGGGGCTAGCCCAAAGTAACTATTCCACGTGGACTAATTCGCGGGCGCATGCTAGTTTGTTATATTATTTGCGTTTCGGTTTTATACGGTTATTATTATTTTTTTTGGATTATCGTAAAATAAAGCAAAACTGTAATAATTAAATTAATTAATTTCTTCATTGTACTTATAGGTTATTAGATATTACTAATACGCGTGGTGTTAGAACTTAAGATACGATAAGCATGTCATCGATGATTCTGCAATATCGCGTTAGTTTCAATACCTAATAAGGTTGAAAATTTAACGTCGCATTTTTTTTTTTGCTATTTTCAAGTAATATTAAGAAAATGTTTGTTGACAGATGAAATTACTTTTTACTAGCCTCTGTGATATCTGACTAAAACAAAATTACTATGCTAAAGCTCCAAATTTCAATAAAACTTTTAAAAAGTTTTGTATAAACATAAAGCTTTGTTTTACATCAACATAGTTAATCTGGAACGTGATCAAAATGAAAAATAAGGCATTAAATTGATGGATCTGGAAAGTCATCATAAGCTTTCCCAAAATATATATATCAGTTAAGGTAAAATAGTATTGTTGTGTTTCACATAAATTGTGTAAATAATTATATTTATATTTAAAAGTCGATGTCAAGTCAGCCGAAAATAATACGAATAATAAGTTGATAAACTTCCGTGCCACTCATATTGTTAAATTTAGTGGCCAGTTTTAGTGAACGCATATAATTATTATAATATTTACTTAATCCTTATGACATTTAACCTAACCTTACCAAAGGATACTATGCTACTGTTGTAAGAAAACAAAAAAAACTTCAACTTCAATACAATATGACTCTGTTGGTTCCATTGGTTTAGGTTTTTTTTTAACTACCCGAAAGTTACTTAGTTAGTTTATCAACTTACTAGAAAGTTGATCAGTTTACGATTATATTTTACGTTGCCATATTCATTTTTAACACGTAACATTGGAAATAATGTCGATAGCAGTCAAAATTAAATTGGTAAAAATGTAATTCTTACCTATTCTACGAAAAGTTAAATAAAACGAGACTAGAAAAAAATATTTTATTACAGCAATTTTTTTAATAAAAATACAAATTAATATAAACAATTAAACAGACCACAACTTTTGAATAGCTAAATTTGATTCAAACTTTGTTTAACAAATTAAGCACTGCAACTGTTGCTCGTTTGCGAGGTGATGATTTTTAGGTGTTTTAGGGAGTTTTGTGCTACTATAACGATCCTTAGAAAGATGGTCTACAAGTTCTAAATTTCATTTCTACGTTAAACCACCAATTAAATCTAGTAAGCTTATTTTCTGTGAACCCTTGTTATTTATCGGTAACAAATGATTTGCGGCTTCATATCTCTGCGGTCATACATTACCTACATACTGGGCAACGAGGATGCGTCTAACCTCCGGCTTACTCGTATGGCCGAGACGGTGTTAGCTCATAAATAATAACTTCATGCATAAACAATGCGCGCCATCTCATACCCGGCGACTTTACATGTGAACATAACACTTAGTCGGAGGAAAATAATTATGCTATGGCAATTGAGATGAACTTTTACATGAGTAGTGGAGGTAATATTAAATAAAAGACACTTATTAATTACTGCTAATGTTAGTAATATTTAAGGATCGATTTAAAAACTAGACAAGAAATCTTTGTGCATGTTTTAGGATTTCTTTTCTGGTCTCGTTGATTACCCTCCGTGCCTCGGAAAGCACGTTGAGCCGGTGGTACCGATCGTTACCTATATCATTATCTAAAACAAGTAGGTGTAATACTAGGGATCTGTCAGTAGCGTGTCTTTATGAGTTACAACATAATATAATTATGGTCTCTGCAATTGCATTGCGGATTTCCTCAGCCGCCACGGGGAGGCACATAGTATCTCCGCTCCGGCAGGGTGATATGTAAGACTAGCCCTCTCTTTAAGCAACGGTATGCTAGTCACGAAGATATGGCCTACCCATTAAAACCTTCCTGGTGCTCCTGCGAGTCCGCCGGCTAGTGAGGGCACTAAGTACCTACTGCCTACGCACTGTTCTGGTGTCTTCCAGCGATGCCCGCGACCAATATGCTGTAAGCTATCTACCGTCTCCTACCAAGACGAAGTGTGCCTCGGGATCGATTTCCCATAACCGCTCCGCAGCCTCCTTCTTTAAAAAGCACGTCCATAGAAAAATAATGCATCTAGATGATGATGGTCGAGAGCCAGAAGTCGGATTTACTTAGGCGACAAGCGCCTCCTGCGTTCTGGGCTGTATCATCGACGCAGACATAGTGGTGACATCGAGTTTCTGGCTCCCTCCACGATAAATAGCATACCCAAAGTAGCTATTCCATGCAAATAAAATGGATAAAAGCTAGTCTAAGCTCATAATAATTTGAATTTCTAATGAGTTTTGAGTTTCAATCTTTGTTGCTCGTATACCTTCAAATATTAAAGTGCGCTTTCGTTTCTGAACATCGTTTATATTAATTTATGAGTAGATTAATTAAGATAATACCATATTGCTATAAAGCCCTTGTCTGAAATATAGATAAGATAACAACTTTTGTGTGGTTTCCGGATTAGAATAGACCACTCCATAACTTCCTATGGGTGTCGTAAGAGGCAACTGAGGGACACACTTGATATGTAGGAAGCATCTATCAGCTCAAAGATACATCTTTCTCACTCTGATACAAATCTGTGTTTGTTAAAGAGGGGCTCATGTTTAGCAGCAGACGTTAAGGAGCTGATAAAGAAAGTGAAGTAAAAAACTGTTGTAAGAAATGTATAACTTCAGTAGGTAGAGACTCTGGAATAAAACCACACCATGTTATCAATGACAACCTCCGTAGCGTAGCGGTAATTGGCTCGCTTTAAATCTCGGAGGTCGTGGGTCCGAATCCCACACTGGGCAAGAAATCTTTGTGTTAATTCTAAGATTTCTTTCCGGGTCTGGTTGGTAGAGGGACTACCCGCCGTGCCTCGAAAAGCACGTTAAGTCGTTGGTCCCGATTGATATAACATCATCTATAATAATCGTATATCAAGGAACGGGCAGCAACGTTTCCTTGTGTTCCTACAACATAATAATGCGGTCACCAACCCGCCTGCCAAGCGTGGTGACTATGGCAATACCCTCCCTCGGATGGCGGCCCATGTTCAGCAGTGGACGTTTTACGGGCTGATGATGATGATGTTATCAATATAGCAATAGTACAACAGTTACCTATATATTGTATAACCAATTATAAAATAAGTAACAATTGCAACAGCTTAATAACAAATCTAGTTAACTTCCGTGACACACTATTCCAAATATTATCATGAACGAAATGAAATTTATACATGCATGAAATACCAGAGAGCTGAAGCCGAACTAAGACAAGTAAATTATCAACTGTTTACTAAGTGACTCCAACATTCGGTAACACAATTGTTTTGCAAGTAACTCAACCACCGTTCAGTTCCATTTATGATGTATGGAATAAAAGCTTCTCGACTCTGTTCCACACGTACGTGAAGTACGAATAACAAATGGCGGTTACGGGCTGATTGAGATCTAATTTATTGGGTCACATTCTGAGAACAGCCGCATTCTAAATCACAATAATGGCATACGGGCATCGTTCTAGCTCAAGCCTACAGATTATGTATATTGTTTAAGGTGTCTCCTTACCCATTATACGTACGGTGTAATTCAAGTTAATTAAGGACCTCGGCGCCGCGTATCGTATTATTGAAACGTCAATAGGATCTTACTATGTATGTTTCATGCAAAATATAAAGGATGATGGGCAGAATGTATGGAGTCTGGTACCCACTCCAATAGAAACATGTTATACATCATTGAAAAGGTATTTTTGTGTAGAATAATGTAAACTTGAGCGCTTGTCTCAAATATTAGTATTTAAGGAGTTAGAGCGATTTTTGTGTCATGCGTTTTTGCTTGAACATGCGGGTGTGAGTAGTCACTAAGAATAAAAATACTTACACGTTTATTTTTTTAAATCAGGCACGTATGACAAAAACGCATGACTCAAAGTCATTATACGCTCAAGTTAGTTATTTACTTATTTGAGTATTAGATTAGAATAAAGTAGTAGACAGTAGCGTAACGTAGTCTCACGAACGGAACGAACCAGTGACTGACTGATAATTGGAGATGTATCAGCCGATCACGCGCACCCCCCACTCCGCTCCCGATATATCCCGTGGTGCCTCCTAGGTTGGTATCAGTAAATCAAGTTTTCAGTTGTATCGCTTAAGTTTTTAATATGACACTTATATTGTTATGGTGAACAAATGAAACATATTCATATATCAATATCTCTGAAGATACTAACATTCAGGTTTCGTCACCATACAATTTTTTTCTCCTATAGGTTAGACCAATTCAATAATACAATAATTATTGTTATTGGACCGGGTACCAAAATGTCTCATCATCCTTTGTAAATATGTTTAATAGAAATTACATTAATAATTTTAAATTGAGGTATAAGGTTTGCAATTTCAGTAGGTGAGTTAAATTAAATTATTTTTGTAAATTTAATAAAATATTTCCGGACCTGGTTTGTTAAGGGACTACTAGTCCAAGATTTTTAGCTCTACATTTAGCTCTTCGCTCTACATAAAATCCTTCTACGTGATTTTTCGATTGGATTATGTCGGAGGGTGCCCGAAACTGCGAGCCGAGATAATTTACAAAAACAAAAAAAAAAAAATACTAAATATATCGGAAAATATCAACAATAGGGGGAAAAGTTTGGATAAAAAATATGGGAAATTTTGTCCTCTACAAAAAAGATTTCCACTGTTATTAACATAAAACTTACCGTTTCCGAGATATATGCAAAATAACGGTTTACAAGATGGCGGGTGACGCTCGCGGTTTCGGGCGACAGAAACTCAGTTTTATGCTTAGGGGGCACCCTCCGACATAATCCAATCGAAAAATCACGTAGAAGGATTTTATGCAGAGCGGACCGATTTTTGGTGCTAAAATTCCTGGACTTTACTCTCAAGGAAAGCACGTAAAGCCATTGGTCCCGATTGTTTTAAAATCATCAATGACAATCGTATACCGTAGGTACATAATACGAACATAATACTGTGGTCACCAACCCGCATGCCAAGCGTGATAATTATGGGTGTTGCCGTAGTTATTACCTCTCCCTTTGGAGGGAGGCCCATGTTCAGTTGACGACTTTATTTGTAGTGCGTTAAGGATTCCGGCAGTTTTACTGTTAATACTTCAATATCGTTTTGTGAGATCAATTTTACTACCAATTTAAAAATAATCTCGAATGACATTTTTTTTTATCTTTGTGTACACCGTCATTTTATAATAATAAGTAACTCGTTGAATCGAACTCGTCGAATAAAAATGAGTTGATTGAAATGAGTTATTTTAAAAAAATGTGTCTATAATGGTTCTTTAATTTTTAATTAAATTGAATATAACATAAAATGGATTCGATTTTTCGTATTCATAAACATTATTTGAAATTTTAAATAAAATAAATTTAGAATAACGTTGTTTAATTAATGGCAAGAATATATCGTCATGGCTGAGCAATATTATATTTGTTATATACAACATGAATCCATATTTCTGTTTATCATGCTATAACTTGCCTTACTTTATGGTTTTAATATGTACCTAGATATTTACAAGTTCAAGAACAAAAAATTGTATTCAAGGAAAGAAAGAAATAAAGTGAAATGTTCTGAGCCAAAAAATAATATTTAAGGAAAGAAAGAAAGAAAGGAAGAAGGAAAGCAAACTGTTCTGAGCCAAAGCAGCTATCAGTTTGATCTAGTATCTATTATTGTTTTAAAAACAAAAAAATTGATACCAAATAAAAATATCCTTTAATACAAAACTACGAAAAGTAAAAACTACTTTCTAAATATATTTTAATCCCCCTCTCTCCCTTCCAATAGCAAACATTTTCGTTTCGGCTCCATTAGGTACAGCTTAATCTGCGTAGGTGCCTACGTCCTCACATTACCGCGAAGGAAACTGTGAAAATGAAACATCAGGTGCGTATTAACCACACGATGTAAGTACTTCACTTATAACTCACTATATTATTTAGCTAAATTTCTATTTCAGCGCTAAATTTCTTGGAAACAAATGTTTCCTTGGTAAATACAATTTATGACACATTCACATGCGGTAGAATTGTTAAATGGTGTATTTTATTTATAATGCGAAAGGGAATTATTATAAAGTGTATCCCACCAAAAACATTAATGTAAAAAAGGAAAGCCAAGTTCTATACAAAAATTAAGCTTGCCTGTGGGCTTCGCCGCAAAAAGAATGGAGATCTGAATACCAAGTTCTATGCAAAATCGAAATATGTATTTATAGGAACAAAATAACATTTTTTTTTTTTTTTTTTTTTTTTTTTTTAATAAAGATTACTAGCAGAGTTTTTAAATCTACTAGTATTCTTGTTAACCCCTCGTGCTAAGCTAAAATGCTTGTGTTACAAGTGGGTTCACGTCAGTAGTGCAATGGGTGGGGTTCGAACCGGCGACCTCGAGATCACAAGTCCGACGCCCTTAGCCATTGGGCTACGGCCGCTTGACATTATGAACAAGTATTAAATTCTAATTCTTTGCTTTAATGGATACCTATAACAATTGCTGTTATTTAAAAATGTGAGATCTTAAAGTAGGTTAGATTTGAATTGGCCAGTTTTCATTACATCAGTCATTTTATAAAGTTATTCATCATTTGAATACTGATAAAAACTGGCCAAGTCAGATCTAACCTACTTTAAGGTCTCACATTTTTAGTTCTTTAAAAAAAACAATGTTCGACATTTTCCACCACCATAGGTAGGTATGACGTTATTTTTTTTTGAGACTTATTTCCGGGAAACAAGGGATATATGATTTTTACTAATTAATTTATTTATTTTATCAGTCCTTAGTGGATTAGGCCTAAAGGTGAGACCACTACTTTAAAAAAAACGCGCCTAGTTCTTAACCTTTATGTTGTTTTGGAATAGAGAACAAAATTTGAAATTGCGACCAAATCGCAGAAAATCGCAACCCGAGAATAGGCGCTAAAATAGGACAAATATACGTACTATGCACACGTAGAGTCAATTCTTTGAGAAAATTTGAGAATTTCGAGATTTTCATATTTTTTCTTTTGCTTCATACGAAAATTACTTTGGATATTTATAACTCCGAAAATACTAAGTTATCTGAATGACCCTCATAGAAATAATTACTTATAATCGATAGATAAATCCAATACAATATTTAAAATTTCAGAAAAAGAAACTTTTTTTTTTAATGCTAATGCCATTACCGGCCCGTTTCAGCCCACTGTGCGCCGCTAACAGCATACTTTGGTTCGTTCGCATTTTAAGTGGTATAGCGCTTGTGAGCCTCGCGGGCATCGGGCGCGCGTACAAGTGCAAGGCGCGAGCGAGTTCAACCAGCATTCTTAAATTAGTCAATACATACATACCTATATCGGTAACAATAACACATCGCTATTGCCTTGACCTTGGTATACATACACATTGGACTTTCTTTTAAGTTACAAAGAGTTCGAACTAACAAATTTATACCTTAAAATATTATTTATTAAATATTAAAAAATATTATGTATTAAATATTATTATGACGTCAGTATAGCGTTTTCTCACTGGAACTAGAACTGAGTGAGTGAGACAACGCTAAACGCGTGACAGTTGACAGCAGCATACTTATAGCGAACGGGTTGTAGGTATAAATAAAGTATTTATTTATTCATTGAATCTCATCTATGTACTCTTTTATACTGTTATTGGTTTAGGCACGAAGAACGTTTGTGGTTATAGTATGACAATCATTTCATTCACCGTTGAGAAAGAAGCAAGCAGCAGTGGTGCCGCGCGCCGCCGACGACACACCGTTGGTCGTTTTTTTAGAGCGTATTAAAAGTTTTTTCTATGGGGACAACACTTTTTTTTTTTACTTTTTTTGATTTTTTGATTTTTTCCTGGGCTTACACACAATTACTGAGCTGGATTCCAAATTTCATCTTTCTAGGTCATCTGGAAGTAGGTTAGAATTAGGTACTATATGTCAGTCAGTCAGTCAGTGCTAAAATTTACGACTTTTTGACCTTCATATCTTTATAACCGTTTAAGCTAGCTTCATGAAATTTGGGCTTCTACATGTCCTTATAGATATAATTAAACACACGTAGTTTTATTTGTTTACGTTAAAGAGGTTTTGAGTTATAGAAGGGTCAAAAGTGGCACCAAGTGGTTCGTGTAATATTACACTTGGCGCTGGCTAGCCAGTTCTTTGCTTGAACTTGGCTTTGACACGCTGCCGCGTGTCTAGATTTTTACCCACTTCGGGTTTTGTTGAAACTTTTTCATAAATTTATTAATTTGAACTAGGTATATATTTTAATTTTGGAATACTCTTCGGAAAATTTTACCACATACTAAATTTAAAAATCCCGAGACGTTTGGAGATTGATAATATTAGATGATCGATTGAGATTCACCGTAGCCGAATGGTCTAGGCTATTAGACTTAAAAGATAGAATTGAATCCTGCCCGTGATATAAATTTTGAACTATATTTATTTGTTAATTCTACTACTATTTATACAAAAAATATTTTTCACTGCCCAGGCATAGGGAATAGTCACTATTTATTAAATAAATAAAAAAATGTGATATGGATATAGTAACTACATATAAAAGGTTGTTAGTTAACTAATTAAACAATTTTAAAAGTTATCAATTTATAAAAAGTCGGTTGGAAAGCTGCTGCATTGATATACTGAATAAACAGTGTTAGTTTATTTGATTTCAAATCATTTTACGGCAAAATTATTGCGTTGAGACTTGTACATTTATTAAAAAAAATGTTTTTAATGGGATCTAATTTATTTTTGTAGCCGTTCCTCATCCTTTAGAGATAATACCCTTAGAGGGTATTACCTCTTGTGCCTCACATGCGGACTTTCTTAAGTCCAATGTTTGTCTTTGTGGGCTTTTCTTCATAGAAAAGCCCACAAATGTTTGGCTTTGATATACTGATTTTTGACAACTCTAGTCGGTAAATGTATCTTTCTAATGTATATCTAAAATATATTCAGAAATTACAGATTGCTGCGCCTTATTTGATATTGATTAGATGTAAACTGCCTAGACTTGTATCTCTCCAAAGTGCCACATCTGCTTGATCGCTGTAAAAACCGAAATCCCAGGGTCCATCAATGCACTATTAAGTATTCACTCTTATATATCCTAATGGGATAAGCAATACATACTGGAAATCGTTCACGATGAACGTAAGTTTTTCTACCTGCAAAACAACACGCCCCCTTAACACAAATAGTGTAATAAAACAATAATTATATTAATAGCAACAGTGCGTGGCTTCAATCAAACAGCTCCTTTTTTAGAAACTAGTGATTCATTTTAGCCTGTCAATTTCTTCTCTTCTATATTTATCGCCAAATATACGAAAAAAATATTTTTATGTCGACCGTTTCATAAATCTGCGCTCTTAAACTAATTTTTCATGCTTCAATCATTATGTAGAACAGGTTTAGGTGTATTTGTTGCATATAAAAAGTTAAAAATGTAAGAAAACAATAATACGATTAGATACTTAATCGTAAGACATATCTAGAAACGTAGACAATTTGGAATGTCAGATATTTTCCTGAGTTTATGTGATATAAACAACTGTCTAAGAAGTCTATAGCTTAGAATTTTGTTGATCGGTGAGTCAATCAGTCAGTGCCCAAATAAAGGATTTTTTACCTATACTATCATTAATTTTGTATTAATGATATTTTGCTATGTGTTATGTGTTTATAATATTTCACATTGCCGTACCACAAACCATCCATCTCTCTAAGCTATTATCGACCTCCTGAAATGTTGTTGTTAAAAAACTAGAAGTCGTAGTGACTTCTAGTTTTTTCAACAAATCGTCTTTCTTCGGTTCTGTTTTAATGGTAATAATATTATTTATGTATAAAGCCTCTGAGAATAGGATGGTGTATGGTATGGCCGTGTAAAATTTAACTTTATATTAATTATGTATTGGAGATAGCGGCCATTTTTAGTTGTCCAATAATTACTTTGTCAAAAACATTTTAATTAGGGTTAGGAATTGGAAATAAAGAGCATTTTACATGGACATTGAATAGGATTCCGATTCCCAGAACTTTGAAAAAATGAGTCGTAGGACTATGTTTCTCAGAAGTAATGGTTTTTATAGTCAAGGTAACCCAATTCTGAAATGAATATCGGAAATTTATGGAAAAAACAGATACACATTTTGGTCGATGTTGAAATGTGCCATGCTCCAGAATATGAAGACCGGATAAAAAAAAGAAATGTCAACATTTTTCCTTGCTTTATAGCGTAAAAGTACTTCGATTAGTGAAGAATTTGAATGATCGACGAGATATTGTGTCTAGGCCACTGACAACATAGGCATCTAGATCTTTCCACTAAGAATATTAAGTTATAGGGGCCGAAAATGGTCCTAATGGTTTTGAGAAAAGATTTTTACGGACGTGCTTGACTTAGCGTGGGCACTACCGTGCCTCCAGATACCACTGAAGAATTATTCAAATTCAAATTTAAGATGCTTGTACAAATTCAACTATAAACCCATAATACAACATATTATACGTTCATACTGAACCGACCAATGTACCTTACTAAATCAATTGATAAGCGTTTATTAAAACTTAAAACGTAACAATGTACTCAAGTAAGTACCTACTATTGAGCTCATAGGTAATTCAATACTGATTACGGACGTCGCAGGTTGTAAACGGTATTTTGTTACTCTCTATATATCCGTCCTGTGGGACACATACTACGCGAAAGCGAAGAGGATCTTCGTGAGTCGATAGGATTATCGGGGCAGCACGAGATCTTAATAGCCATGGGCGTAACGAGAAGGAACAGGTGAGGGCAACGATCCCCCTTAGAACACTGGTCCACCAACTACTTCCTATTTCCATAGATAATCACATAGTTTCAGATTGGTCTGAATAGTAAAATTTCTGTTTTATCTCCCCACCTCGAGCAAAAAGTTTAGTTTTGCCCCCCGTATACCAACATTTGAATACGCCGATTATAGCCACAGTTATGTAACGGGGGTCGATCCTAACTAATACATAAGAGGAACATTGTCTGTGCCTGTTTGTCGGCAAATCACTCCCAAATGGTTGTACTGTAGTATAGGTCCCAACACTTTGATAAAATTGACTTTCGTTTAAGCGTCCGTATTCTTCTATGGGGATATATTGTTCTCCTTATTTGTCGCTGTTTTTGTTGACTAGGTATTTATAAGGATTACCTCCTTTTTGTTGCGAGATGCTATTAGTAAAGATGGTAGAAACAAATAAAACAATTGTATATTGGTAGGACAACCTCCGTGGCGTAGCGGTATTTGGCTCGCTTTAAATCTCGGAGATCGTGGGTTCGATCCCCACGCCGGACAGAAAATGTTTGTGTAAATTCTAAGATTTCTTTCCGGGTCTGGTTGGTTGAGGGATTATACTCCGTGAATGAGAAAGCACGTTAAGCCGTTGGTCTCGATTGTATAACATCATCTATAATAATTTAATATCAAGGAACGGGAAGCAGCGTTTCCTTGTGTGGTACAACATAATACTGCGGTCACCAACCCGCCTGCCAACCGTGGAGACTATGGCAACTATCCTCTCTCGGGAAGAGGCCCATGTTTAGCAGTGGACGTTACAGTCTTTTTAGTCAGTTACAGTCTGATGATGATGATGATATCGGTAGGTATATTGGTATTTTAGTAACGTATGATGATATGATTTTCATGGGTTCCGTACCCGAAGGGTAAAATACGGGACCCCGTTTACTAAGACTTCGCTGTCTGTCTGTCTCTCACTAGGCTGTATCTCAAGAACCGCGATAGCTGGACTGTTGAAATTTTCACAAATTATGTATTTCCGTTGCCGCTATAATAATGAATACTAAAAATAAAATAAATATTAAAATTTATTTCCATGCAACAAGCTTTTTTTTGCCATTTTTTGCTCGTTATTAATAACGGCAGCAGGCAGGCACTTGACAATGTACGGAACCCTTCGTGCGAGAGTCCGACTCGCACATGACCGGTTATTTATTTTAAGATAACTACCGCACTAGTGAATTTATCATTCAAACACTAAATTCGCGGACACAAAGCATACCCAGACTCAAAACAACTATATGTAGTTCTCAAAAATAATTGCCCTGGCTAAAAATCTAATCCAGTAAACCAGGTATCTGAAGCAACTACTGTAACCACTGAGCCACCGCACCGGTGCTGTCAAACCTATAAGACTGCTTTATTTAAAACTTTTAATAATAACTGAAAATACTAGAATAAAGTTAAGGTGTTCCGTGGTTTCATCCACATTTTTTTTTAAAGGACGGACTTACTTATATTCTTCTCTATTCGACTAGCTCTAGGCGAGCAATGCCCAGCCTTAATAAATGGTTCAAAAACTACAAACTAAGCAGCCTGTGCTAGAGGAAGACCCCTGTGTGTGACTTAAACCATCGCTGGTAAGGGAATTGTAATGAAGACTCTTAGATTTTTAGTGAAGTTTTGTGCTACGGTCGCTGTACCTATATTAAATTTCGTTGCCGTCTCGGACTTCCAGTCTACAAGGGCATCGAAAGATTCTTTCCCAACTTGTATATATATTATGAATTATATTAATCGCAGCATTGAAAATTTTATAAAAAACTCCAGCGTTAAAATATTACCTACATACAAAAACAAACAAATGTACGTTATTGCATTTTTATATACTGAAACTGCATATTTTACATTTTAATTAACTTTTCTGCAAAAAGGTGACATCTACTAAACTAACTTAACTTTTTGACTGTACCGTTCGGAATTTAAAATGAAAAAGGCTATCACTAGCAAAGAGTATCTGCTCTTTTCTTATCCCTCAACTAACCAGACTCGGAAAGAAATCTTAGAATTTAAACAAAGATTTGCTGTACGGCGCGCGGCGCAGCGTGGGGATTGAACCCACGACCTCCGAGATTAAAAGCGAGCCAAATACCGCTACGTCACGGAGGTTGTCTGTATGTATGCTTGTTACAAATAAATTCAAAATCTACCGGACGATTTTCGATAATTCATTTCACCACTAGAATTCTACATTATTCCTGTAGTTTAGTTTGAACCATATCACAATTATTATATGTCAATAAAATTTATTGTAAACTTCGAGATATTAAACTTTAAATTGTCGCAATAAAACTAAGGTGAAGTGAGATGGATCTTGTTAACAGTTTTAATACTAGTCTTATACTAACTTACAGAACTTAAGAGTTTGTTTGCTTGAATGCGCTAATTTTTGTAACTACTGGTCCGATTGGAAATTATTTCAGTGTTAGATAACCCATTTATCAAGGTAGACTATAGGCTATTTTATTATGAAGTTGTCACGGAAACATGAGCTACGCGGGTGAAACCGCGTGCGGGAATCTAGTATACTAATAAAACTACATCTCGATTTGACTTCTCTTAATTGCCTCGTTAGTCTATTGGTAATATGTTCGACCATAAATAAGAAGGTCCCGGGTTCTATCCTTGGGTAAAAAAATGTGTCTGGAAATCGGTAATGTTTTACGGTAGGGATTTGAAAAGTCTGAATTTACATAAACGCCTTTTTATACTGTTATATTATTGGTATCTGTTTTAAAACAAATCCCGCACTAGCAAATTTATTCCAGTGTTGCTTTACAAGCTTTATTCACAGACACAAAGCATCAGAAATCTATTTAAGTTTCACAAAAATACTTCAGTTCAGTTCTTTTGTTGTGGACTTTGTGGAGAGACTTCTACAATTTTGCCAATGTCAGAGTTTAAGATAGAACGTCAAACGATGGAGATTTTGCGGGTAAAATGTGTATAATTTAGATCTTGAGCATGATGGGTTCCATAGAATCTAAAGTTACGAATCTATAGCGACTATCCAAAACAGAACAAATAAATATCAAGTTACAGAAGTAGACAATAATATAAAAATATGGAAGATTGTAAAATATGGAATATTATTATTTTATTTTATTTATTCTAATAAATTTACTTAATAAATAAACAAATGGAGTGAATATGAGCGAAATAAGGCATTTAGAAGAGAAATAACAAGATACCCATTGGAGGATATAGGTTGATGCTATTCTTTGCGTCCGGACACCACACGAAATCGAAAGCGAATCCTACGACGAGAAATAAAGAGGTAGTAAAGAATTTTGAACAATAGGGTTAGGGAGACAAGAAAACTGCAAAAATACGTTGAGAAGGTAAGGATGCAACGTGCAGGCACGAACACCTTGACCATTAAAAAGTAAGGATAATTCACTAAGCTTATAAGAAGAGGATGTTCAGAATATTGAGAAAGTTTGAAGAAAAATCGACTGGGAAGAAATTGTCTACGGAGAGATAGGGGAGTATCACCACACTCAACTTGCATAGCATTGATAGGAGAAGATTTCATAGCCTCAATAAAATATGTAGACATTTGGATTGAATTTTATCAAGCTTTTGAAGACAATTTTATTTAGAGGGTTCTAAAAGGAACGTACCATTATGCAAGTGGCTACGAATTATGGCACTATAGACAAGTTTCTGAGCAAGTGGATGAGCTCGCCACCAGGTACCTGATAAAGAACGGAGAATATTTAAGTGTGATGTGTTCCAGAAACTTTGGAATCTAATCAAACTCCTAGAAGTTTTACTTTATTATCCTGAAGGATGGTGTCATTATTAATTTTAATGTTAACGGGACGGACCATTCTTTAATTTGTAAAAACAACAGAAAAACACTTAGAGGTTGAAAGAGATAGGAATTCGATCAGTTAACAGCATTATTTAAAGACTTTTTCAGAAGTATAAAGAGCGATATCATCAGCATATTGTAAAATATGACAAAACAAGAAAACGTTTGTTCTAGGTCATAAGTGTACAAACTATATAATAAAGGACTTAGGACCGAACCCTGTGGAAGTCCTTTCCAAACAGTCCTGGGATAAAGAAATATACCTTTGCAAGTGCATATTGCGTAAAAAACGGACCAACTTCTCAGCTTGTGAATAAGCTTATTGCTTAGAATTGGCATAAGAAAATTGTCGTAAGCTGAAGAAATATCTAAAAAAGTAACAATTTAGTTTTCTTTTATTTTTAATTTTAGAAGGAAGGGATTTTCCGTGAAATGTTATAACCACAGTTTAGGTTAGAACCCAATTAGGCGTATCTTCGGTGAAAATTTTTCTGCTCAAAAGGCGAACTTCACCGCAGCCAGATGGAAGAACAATATATAAAACAATCTCATCTATAGACAGATCAAAAGAGGCATGGCGAACAAAACCCATTTGTGTGATGTTATATTTTATGTGGGAATAGAAGCCACATATTTATTTTCAGATAGTATAGAATTAAATAAAAACTTATTGGCATCAATGGCAGTTGTAAATTCAATTGTAATTTTATTTCTTCCCACGCGTTTTACTCCTCTACGACAAATGTTTGAGATTTTGTAGATTGATAAAAATTGCCCAAACTTATATGGACGGATCATAGTTCCCGCGGCGGTTCAGGTGATGATGATGACGATGAAAAGTATGTTGTACAGAAGGAACCGTGTTATTTACTTCAAGTTTTTTGGCCGCAACACCATCCGCTACATTGGCACCACGACGCTTTGAAGCATTAAGAATATTTTGATTATCAAAAATGTCAATCTCCTCCGGGGGATCCGGTGGACGAGTAGGAAGAGGATGGTCCATAATGGACCGCCCAATAAACTATGAAAGCTACTAGAATTAAACTAAAAACTATCTACAAACTATATACATTATCTATTGCACCCTTCTTTACAAAAATAAAATCTACCGCAATCACTGACCCACGAGTGCAGTCAAAACAATTAAACTTAACTTGAAACATTTAAGAACGAAACGCTCTTACGTAAATATTTCAATTTCTTCGTATGTAGTCACTTGAAAGATAAAGTTATAACTAAAATAAGTTTGTATATGTCATAGCAATTTTCTTCCCGCCTGACATATTTTCCACTATATACTTTGGATAGAAAAACAATGGATGTACTTATACGGTTTATTGATAATTCCGTAAATAACTTACTTTGTTGGGAAAAAATTATCTTGACTCAAATATGTTTTGGGTAAATTTTCTTGCCTTCGCCGCTTTGATGAAAAAGTAAAATGTTGTTCTCTATAGTCCATATTTTATACGAAGACGTTATTATATAAAGTAGTTATTTTATACGAGGATGGCCCAAAATACAAAAGAATGTGTTAAGTCGTAGGTATACATGAGTCTGACTTTAGTATGAACTATCTAAACTAATATAATAATATAAAGGAATGATTTGTATTTTTATATGTACGTTTGTTCCAAATATACTCAAAAACTACTGTATGGATTTTGATAATTCTTTCACTTTTACTTTTTATTAGAATGCTACGTAATCCGTGTATTATAACTTAGTAGTAGGGCAAAACGGCGCGCGGGAGTCTGTTATTTTATATTTTACTATATGACTGCATCATTTAATTTATTTGTATTCCTTTTCCCATATTGAATGCGATAATGGCTCAGGGATACCATTCGTTGTTTTTTAGACCTCGTGTTCTAGGTTCAAAATTTTTAAAATCCAGTAAAAATACAAGAATTAATTTCGCTAGTGCGGAATGGTATCTAAAAACATAATCAACATAAAAATAACGGAGTAAATGTGCATATTATGTACCTCTAGTTTGTATACGTTCCTTGAGTGCTCGGGATACATGAGAGTAGCTTAATCTATTTAACAAAGTTTCGGGCATGCTAAGATCCGGCTTAATGTTAATTGTGAATGTGGAAGAGTTAGCAAATGGCATATGTTCAGTTACGAAGAGTTTAATAAGTTTTTCATGTGCCAAAAAAAAGTTAGATTTAGAACGTTTTTTTAGCTGGTATTAATCTACACCATAATACACCTGTTGCATTATTAAAATGAACAGGAGAAAAATAAAACGGCAGAAAAAGTGACGACCCCTTAAATATTTATTTTATTCTATTTTTAGTATTCTTTGTACGATGTACACATGAGTTGTGTTGTTGTTGTGAGTACAAATAGGAAAGTGATTCACTTGTTATAATAACAGGTGATAATGGTTTATTTACGTATTAACTACATTTACATATAACAATAATGGCGGTAGTTGTCTTTACCAGATCGCTTCACGCGTGTAAACGTATTCGCGCTGAATATTGTATTACTTTTGTATTTTATAATGAAGCGCGATTGAAGGATCGCACTGTCGTCATGAAATACTAAATAATGCACAGTATTATTTTGTACATTCTTATAGCGGCAATAGAAATTCTTAATCTGTGAAAATTTTAACTATATACAGCTATGTGATATAGGTTTCACCCGCGATATTCCCGTTTCAGCTAGAACCTAATACTTAATTAAATAGTAGGTACTTATAGCCTTCCTTACTAAAAGAG
This sequence comes from Nycteola revayana, assembly GCA_947037095.2. Taxonomy (NCBI): domain Eukaryota; kingdom Metazoa; phylum Arthropoda; class Insecta; order Lepidoptera; family Nolidae; genus Nycteola; species Nycteola revayana. The sequence goes on along the minus strand of OX344842.1, from coordinate 25,548,426 downwards.
CTATAATATAACATTGAAATATTTTTTCAAATCGCGAGATTAGCGCGTTCCAGCAAACAAACAAACAAACTCTTTAGCTTTATATATTATGATAAGATGAAGTTTCTAACAATATATGAGAAGCTAGTAACATCATCGTCATTATCATCAGCCTCCATAACGTCCACTGCTGGACATGGGCCTCCCCCCAAGGGAGGGTAACTTGCCGTAGTCACCATGCTTGGCAGGCGGGTTGGTGAACGCAGTATTATGTTGCATTAGCAGCGTTTCCTTGTGTTGTAACACAAGGAAACGCTGCTGCCCGTTCCTTGATATACGATTATTAAAATTATAGATGATGTTATACCAACGGCTTTACGTTCTTTCCGATGCACGGAGGGTAGTCCTTCAACCAACCAGATCTGGAAAGAAATCTTAGAATTTACACAAAGATTTCCTATCCGGCGTGGGGATCGAACCCACGACCTCCGAGATTTAAAGCGATCCAAATACCGCTACGGAGGTTCTCTATGTCAGTATAGTACCTAGTATCATATATTTCTAGAAGTGCAGTCAGCATTTTTAAAAATACATATATGATACTATAACTCAAATCCCTATATATATAAGAAACCGGCCAAGTGCGAAAAAGACTCGCGCACGAAGGGTTCCGTACCATTCCGTAATTGATATCGATTAAAATAGGGCAAAAAAAATCACGTTTGATGTCTGGGAGCCACTTTAAATATTTAATTCATTTGTGAAAATCTGTCTAACTATCGCGGTTTTTGAGATACAGCCTAGTGACAGACAGACCGACAGACGGCAAAGTCTAAATAATAGGGATCCGTTATTACCCTTCGGGTACGGAACCCCAAAGAAAGAAAACACGGTACAGTTCCCGCGTTGCTGTAAAATAAAATCGGGTCCGAATTATCTAGACCAACACATAAACATTCGTACTGGCCGTTAGTGCTCATTTTGCTTTGTTTGTTTAGTTTCCAAGGCATTTTAAAAAGCGAACGTATTTTGAAATACAAAATTTAGGTCAGTGTGAATAAATGAACCCTTAAGTACTGCCGATCCCAAGGGGTAGGTAGGTACTATGTTCAATAGTATTAGCGGCCGTAGCTAGGGCGTCGCACTTGTGATACCGACGTGAACCCACTCGTAACACAAATATTTTAGCTTAACACGAAGGGTTAACAAGAATACTAGTAGAATGCAAAACTCTGCTAGTAAAATAAAATAAAATACAACGTTATTATAATTCAAAATACATAATATATAAAAAAAGGTAAAAGGCTATGTCGGGCTAGCCGGCTAAGAATACCTACTAGTAAACTGCAAAACTCGGCTATTAATCTTAAAAAAAACTAGTGACCTTTATGTCTGGTGAAGGAGCCTCATGACTACATAGGTGAGTCCAAAAACAAAAAAGCAATGTAAACTAGCAGTCCTGAGTTGAGTTTCAACTCTTCTGGCACACTATGCCGTGCCACATTTATAATCAGCTCGTATAACGTTCACTGCTGAACATGGGCCTCCTTGGAACAATAATATGTTGTAGCACACAAGGAAACGCTGTTGCCCGTTCCCTGGTATACGCTTGTGATAGATGATGCCTTAGCAATCGGAACCAACGGCTTGACGTGCTTTCGGAGACACGGAACCTCAACCACAACCTACCAGATCCAGATAAAAGTCTTAGAATGTATACAAAGATTTCTTGTCTGTGATACTTAAAGCTAGACTTAAACCACTACGCCACCAAGGTTGTATTGGGATTTATATTTAGAAATTATTTCTAGAATTCCTAGTAGATGTTCCATGAGTTTCGATAAAGTACCTGAGCTGCGAATTGTGTAACAGAAGTTATTGATGTTAAAAGCAAAGTTAAACAATGGTTCCGAGTTGGACTGGCAATTTTCTGTATATCAACCCCTAAGATTTGTTGAATGCTTTTTGGAACTACAAGCACTTCAAGTGCAAGCCTTTAATACTAGGTCTGCAGTCAATGTATTTGTCTTAAGCCAACAACTACGAAAATATTATGGAGATTTACAAATTAACAGCACTATATCAAATATTATTTACGGTAAAAGTACTTGTAGAGGCTATGATTGTACTTAATTTTAATTATTTTGTTAAATTAAGTAGTTTTAATTATGTTCATATCTTAATTGAAGTGCCAGCTAAAACATTATTTTTAATGGTACCAACCCATTCAAATGTGATTTTTTATTTTTATTTGGAAATAAATGTCAAATTTTGGGCTAATATAGAAAAACCCTTAAAATTCAAATATCTCCAAAACTATCGAATTTCGGCCATACATATGGAGGGTTCAATTTGATGCATTTTGGCCCCCCTATCAGCCCCAGACGGATATACGTCGAATTACCAGTAACCCTGAATATATCAATCATTAGTCGTACATTACACCTTATTATTTACAAGGGCCCTCAAATTACAAGTGCAGAAAAATAATTTCTGTAGTACGCCGTAATCCTGAACTAAGGAACTATTCCAAAGTACTTGCGCTAATAGAATCCACTGGCCGTTGAGAAACAAGTGAACACCCAACTTTTTCCGCTTCATTAATCTTTTCCCGCTCATTTATCGTTTGCACGTGTCGCTCTTAGTAGAAATCCTGTATGGTCAGCGTAACAGCTGATTACAACGGCTGTCACAACCACACGATACTTTCTTGGAAAGAACAAATCTTTGGTACGGACGGGTGGTTTTGAGTAGTCACATAGCTAAGGGACAACATATTTAGGTTAGTAATATAGGTATGTTTGTATAGGGATTTAAATATACTGCGGTTTGAAACATAGAAGTTAGCTAAACTCAAAGAACAACATCGCGTGTGAGTAGTACTTATTTGGTACGCAAACCATTAGAGAAAATTGATAGCGAATGTACAAGTATGTCAAGCAGTTAACTTTTGTTCAATGTTAGTAAGTGCTTGTATTTTGTTGATCAATGCAAAATGGGCAAGAAAATTAATATTTAAAGTAACATAATATAAAGATATTATGTTCTTTAAATCATTATTTTGGAAAAAAAAGGATACCTACTTTTTTAAATTGAGAGTTTTCGAGAGCCTAATTAAGTGGAAAACTTAATTAATTTTGTTTGTCACGATTTTGGAAGTGAGCATTATTAGGGAGTTTTTAAGCTATTGATCGAATATACAAGCCCGAAAATACTTATATCATATGTAAACGCCAACCTCCGTAGCGTAGCGGTATTTGGCCCGCTTTTAATCTCTGAGGTCTTGGTTCGATCCCCACGCCGGACAAGAAATCTTTGTGTAAATTCCATGATTTCTTTCCGGGTCTGGTTGGTTGAGGGATTATCTTCCGTGTCCGGAAAGCACTTTAAGCCGTTGGTCCTGATTATTATAACATCATCTATAATAATCGTATATCAAGGAACGGGCAGCAGCGTTTCCTTGTGTGGTACATCAAAAAACATCAACCCGCCTGCTAAGCGTGGTGGCTTACTTGGAAACGGCCGCCAAAACGTTCACGTTAGCGATTGCTTTACAGTTATGTCGTTTTTTCTTGTCCCCCTGATCGGTTTATTTGGTCTATTTTCATTACAATTGTAATCTCATTTTTTTTTAGTACTTTAAGACATCAATTAAATTTGGTGTATAGCACCTTTTTACTTAATTTCGGTGTAAAACCGAAGAAGGATATTTCTTTGGTAACATAAAAATGTGATGATCCCAAACAGGATTTTAGTAAGATACTGGTTTTAATGATAGTCACAGTCGCTTAGTTCTTTGAGGAGTGCAAAGTAACTCTGGTCTGAGGGTTCTGAATATTGGATTTCGAAGACTGTTTGTCGTGAAATGTATCGCGCACCATTGAAAACGAAATACGGGTTTGAACTCAGACGATGTTCTTCTTGTTTTCAAGTAATTCTGTATATATTTAATACATATCTACTGATTCCTGGTTATGTAGCAAAGCATCTGGACTAACTGCCAATACATAAATATACCTACGTCCGAAGAAAAACTGGAGCTCTGCTCGCCTTTATCCCCGATGTATAGTATTATTTTGCAAACAAAATAATACTGACTTGCTCTTTCTATGTATATACCCTTTCCGTTACACCTTGTATATATTTTTTATATCATCTCGACGTTTAATGTTTTATTTAATACTAGCTTCGCGAGCGTAGTTTCACTCGCGTAGCTTTCGTTCCCGCGGGACCTTCATAATTAAGCCTGTGTTACTTTTAGATAACGTAGCTTTCAGTGGTGAAATAATTTTTGAAATCAGTCCAGTAGTTCCAAAACTTAAGCAATGCAAACAAACAAACAAATATTTCCTGTTTCCTTTGCCCAGAAGTAGGACATAAATGGTAACTTTAAAAAAAAAACTTTGACTATGCGTTATTCACCAATATAATATTTCCGAGTGGGAATCGAACCCACAACTAAAGATCTCAGTAGTAAATACCGTCACCACTGAATCACAGTCACTGTGCAAACGATATGTGCGTAGGTATAAATTTGGGCTATTTCTAGTTTCTACCTACGCAGTTTAGGTTAAACTGCCTAAACTGCACTTATAGCTTTGGGTTAATCTGCGCTTTAGGCAAGCTACAAGTGCCTGTTTTTGTACTACTAACTAACTAAAAGTAGAAAAAGCACTGGTAAAACAATCGCTACTCGTAGCTTGCAGTGTAAACTACATAGCATGTTTTAAATCTCTCCATTATGTTCAAAGACTTTCAATATTTTCCGGGTTCTGGGCGCGAAAAGCCGTGACATACGTAAACGCCAATGATGCTGCATTTCCCAATTCAGCGACGAATATAAAAACATTTCACAAGTAAAAGCTTGGTACAGAATTTATGAAACAAAAAAAATTGCTCTTTTAACCTTTGAATAAATTTTTGAATCCTTAGAAATAAGTTAACCATATTACTGTATATTTTTAGCACGCTTTTATTAGCTTGGGTTGTATGTAACGGAATCTTTGAACTTAACTTTCATCAGTTTCCAGAAGCCTGATTAATTTGAAATACTTTGCATACGTATCAAGAACCGATGACAATGCAATAATTTGATAACAGTTTCCCATTATCCTAAAAATTAAAAAATAAATAATAGTTTAAAAAAAATAAAAAACACGCTTTTATAGCTAACCGAACTAAAAAATAGAAAATAATTTTCACCTCAAAATAAAATTATAATAAAGTTTAAATTATTCACAGAATAATTCAATTCAGAGTAAAATGCGTGGGGTGCATTTTACCACTTTTCATAACTCTCCTCTCATAGATAGTTGCCAATAGAATGATTGTGACATTTACTTTATCAAGCACCCCACGCTTTTCACTCTGAATTGAATTATTCTGAGAATAATTTAAACTTTATTATAATTTTATTTTGAGGTGAAAATTATTTTCTATTTTTTAGTTCGGTTAGCTATAAAAGCGTGTTTTTTATTTTTTTTTAACTTTTATTAATTTTCTTAATGTCACAAAAGTAAACTCTTCATTAATTACGAAATTTTTCATCGGTTTTAATTGTATTTTATATACAATCGCAAGTACTCTGCCCAATTGTAATTGAAGTCGTTAAAATAATTGGAACTAATAACAATATTACCAATATGCAAACATTTTAAATAGGTATCTTAATTAATTATTTTATTTAAAGACGATTGGAGGCTAATTCTTAAACGCATAATTCAAGGACCGAAAGCACATCCAGAGCCGTGATTTACACAAATGATTAATAATTATCTCTGAGGCAAATGCCAGCCAATACCATTATGAATTTATTCAGCACTTAGGGCGTGGACCCATGTCTACGGTGCGGCGCCGTTTGCCGTGCAACGGTACGGCACCGCCGCCGGTAGATAGCGGCACGGCGTCGTGTACCGGCACGTACTCACTATTGTGTTGTCAGTTGCATAGTGCGCACGTGGTAATTTTTTGCATAAAATGGCGGACGATTTAGATTTAGACTTTGATTTCACTAGTGGAAGCACGTCTGCGCGTCCCGTTCTCTGGGTCAAGTCAAAGGAGGATTATACGATGCCGTGGCGCGGCAAGGTGCTGCGCAATCCGCCGGCGGCGGTGCCGTACCGTTGCACGGCAAACGGCGCCGCACCGTAGACATGGGTCCACGCCCTTAGGTACACTTGTACTTGCCAAAATTACAATGTAAAAGATCTATAATTCATAATGACTGCACCGGTGGCTCAGTGGTTACGATAGTTGCCTCTGAGACCTGGTGTTCTGGGCTCGATTCCCACCCGGGACAATTATTTGTGTGAACCACAAATAGTTGTTCTGGGTGTTCTGTGTGTCCGTGAAATACGAATGTTTGTAAAGTCCCCCGCGACACAGGGATTTATTTCCATAGTGCGGGAGTTGCGATAAAAAAAAAAAAATAGGTTGTTACTCTATTCTATGTATTTAACTAGGTAACTAACAGGTACTACCTGAGAACACTGCTAATTGTAGGATGTTACAGACAATGTACTGAGTCGGTCCGTATGTCATTAATTTCTTAAGAAGTTTATATATTTGCATTAATTTATATAGGTTTTAATTATAGGTTTTTATTGAAAATTTGATAAAAGCGTACAATTAAGAGACACACACCTGGAGGTACCTTTAAGGGGTTAGGTGTACAACCTTTTAGAGTTACTTATTGCATAGGTTATGTTTAACAGCCCGCCGACAGCCGCCATAGAGCGGGCTCTTGGGGAGCAGAGAACATAAACTATGCTCCACTTTAAGGCCTAACTCATGAGTAGGTTCGATATGTGTTTGCTTGCCCCTGTAGGTGTAGGTTTGTGCCCCTCAAGAGCCTGGCGGGGAAAGACTCCCACCATTGTCTGTGAAGACACAAACATGTCTATTCTAAGCAGGGCTCCACGCAGTGTGTATAGTGTATAGTAATATACACCTTGTGTAGGTAGTAATTATCTACACGTCTGTATTCATTTAGGTTGCGACGAAAATCTGATGAGTTCGCATAATAAGATTTTAGGAAAATTTTATGCTCTCTATTGAATTTATTAAGTAATTATACTTAGTAATTATACTAAAGTATACGGAGTTCGAAAACTAGTAAATTCAAAATAATGTAAAATAGTTTAATTTATATAATAATTTGTGTAATCAAGTATAAGACCAACCTACCGAAGGCTTATTATGAATATACATATAAAGGATCATCATCATCATCAACAGCCCGTTGACGTCCACTGCTGAACATGGCCCCTCTTAACAGATCTTGGCAAGCCAGGATCGTAGAGGGATTTTGCCATAATCACCACGCTTGGCAGACGGATTGGTGATCGCAGTAAGATGTAAACCTTGAGCTAATAGATGCTGCTGCCCATCCATCAGCCATATGTCCCTTAGTCGCCTTTTACGACACCCATGGGAGGACATGGGGTGGTCTATTCTAAGCCGGAAACCACACGACATAGCCGGAAACCACACGGCATGAGCACGACACGGCAGAATTACTAACGCATTGACCATCCATATTAACTTTATGACTAATTAATAAACGGCGGAATGAAATTTAATCAATATAATATTATAATTGACTGATAATACTGCATACTCCCAGTAACTCCTAAACAACAAATCATATATATTAAGCAAAAACCTCAAGCTACCTCCGCTTATTAATTTTCCCTTATTTATACACTAATATGAACAAGCCAATTCCATACCCCATTTTGAGCACATTGCGCATACGTAGTAGATTTGGTACAGTTAAATGTTTATATTTAATGCAGTAGCAGTGCAGAAGGCTTTCCTTAAATTTGAACTGCAGTGTCAAGTTGTAATTAAATTAAAAAATAACATTCATATTATTCTTCGTACACAGAAATAAAGCTTCTGTTTAACGTTTTATGTGTATATAAATATGTTGTTGCGGCTCTAGTTAGTTCACCATGTAACTATGAAGCTTGCAATTATTGACAATGGCATAATGCATAAGATAGACATATTTGCACTTACGACAACCTCCGTAGCGTAGCGGTATTTGGCTCGCCTTGAATCTCGGAGGTCGTGGGTTCGATCCCCACACCGGACAGAAAATCTTTGTGTAAATTATAAGATTTCTTTCCGGGTCTGGTTGGTTGAGGGACTACCTTCCGTGCCTCGGAAAGCACGTTAAGCCGTTGGTCCCGATTGTTATAACATCATCTATAATAATCGTATGTCAAGGAACTGGCAGCAGCGTTTCCTTGTGTGGTACAACATAATACTGCGGTCACCAACCCGCCTGCAAATACCCTCCCTCTCGGGAGGAGGCCCATGTTCAGCAGTGGACGTTATACGGGCTGATGATGGTTTGCACTTAGTTTTAGCCAACGATTCCGTTACACGTAAAATTTATTAAATAAAAAACCCGTTATATCTAGGATTCTTATATCGTATCAACTGTTGTTGTATACGCCTTGATTTCGTCAACAATAATGCTGTTACTCCGACGGTTAACTAGGTATAGCCGACGATATTCGGCTACCCTTTGTTACGTCGCAAGGAAATAACGTAGGTGTTTGTGGCTTAGACAATAATAATACTTACTGTTAAACCTAAATTTAATTAGCTTACTGGCTACTTCAAGGTTTAGCCGATGATAATTTGACGACACGCGCCATTTAACATTTCCGAATAAAATTTAAAAATGATTTGTTATTTTTGGTAAGATTTTATTATAATTTATTTGTTTGAATAAAAGACAGACATTGATTTTGAATTTAAGCAAATTACATAATCTATATTACTTTTCCTATAACTTTCAAAATATATTACAAATTATTGACATTAAAAAAGGAACGGAGGAACGACATTTGAAGTCATAACCGTAATTTTAAATACCTCATATGTATTTTCATATACCTTTACAATATTGATTTAAAGTAAATAAATATTTATGTATTTTTGTGTGTTCAGCTTCACCCAGGATAAATTTTGTAGCATTTTTTCAAACTTGGCTAGTGGAAAAAGTTATCTACAAAATTGCATTTTAAAAATAAAACTTTACGTTGAAAATAGCTTTAACTGAAACATTTAACTGTAATCGTTAGTTCATCAAAGTAAAAATCTGTAAAAATGCCAGCTAAAATACAATTTATTGTTTTTCAATATTGGTTTGAAATGAACGTTGAATGTGAATATAATTTGGCTAGCATAACAGCTAAGCACTGTTAAGGTCTTACAAAAATAAACTCTTCCTGTCTTGCTCTGCTACCACGAATCGTGTCGTAAGTACAGTACATCTTCAAGATAGGTAGCATGAGAAGTGAAAAAGAAGAAGCGTGCATTTCAAGTTATTATCGTCTGACTATATGAGTGTCTACGTGTGATTTTAAGGGTAAATCTAGAGGGCAAAGTACTTCACAATCAGTGTGAAGTCTTTAATTAATAAAATGCAGATTTTTTATGTGGAAATGGCTGTTTTGCCGGTAATTTTGATATTGAAGAAAATGTTGTTCAAGAATTCATAGTTTACAGCAGGATGGTGAGAGTTATGACAATTTATATGGCCTGGTGTCTCATTCGAAGTCAGGGTATTTATAAGGCAACATAAATGCAAATGTGATAAACATAAACTAGAAAAGAAAGCGTAAGTAATCGGGCGTAAGTAATAATACAACGGACCTAATACAAATGATATCGAATGATAATTCAATTAATATCGATCACACTTATTTTGTAGTTGTAAAATATTTTTTTAGGTGACCGATCGAAACTTTTTTTGGCGAATTGGTTTGAATAAGACAATCAACTATCATTTGTGATGAAATAGTACCATAACTTTTTTTAAACTGCAGATCATAAGATTGGCACACAAGTGACAGCCCACTCGATGGTAAAAGTTAACATTTTGCATCGTTTTCTATACAATGATACTTAAGATTTCTATTCTCAATTCTTTGGAAATAGAAAAATACGATTATGGAGAATAGAATGACTTAGTTATACCGGCTAGATCAAGTGATAGTAGCTAATCTTCAATTCATTTCAACAGCCCGTTTAGTCCAATGCTGAACAAAGAACTTGTCTTTATAGACCTCAGCAAGCTATGGCGTTGAGGGAATTTGCCTTATTCCCCACGCGTGGCGGATTGGTGATCAAAGTAAGATGGTAAGCCAAACTGATAGATGCTGCTGACATGAGCTGTATACCCAAACGATTAAGTTCAATATTCAACTTTAAATTTAATACCTAAATCTATATAAATGTAAAACCAAAAAGATCTTATCGCACCGATTCGACGCGACGATGGTCAATGTAACTTGATCGAAACATAGGCGAAGTAACAAAGGTGCACAAAACAAATGTAGTCGAGTTAATTTGCGACATTTTATCTCATTGTTACTCGAAAATAGCACGATCAATTTGACTAATTATTTTATGTATGTGTTTGTAATTATTGTTGAAATAAGACATCTTATAATAAAAATTCAATTTTATTATGTTGATAATTCCGAAGACAAGGTTTGTGTGAAAAAAAAATTATAAAGATCACGGGATGTCAGAATATTTTCTCTTCTCTGCTTATCTTAATTCTCTGCTTTTCTATTTCTTAATTTTTTTATGTACTTTTATTCAAATTAATATTTTAAGTGCCTATACTCAGTCAATACGCTTTAATCACTGAATTTATTTTGTTGATATTCCATAGGAATAAAGACGATAATATAGGTTACCTTTTATTGAGAAAATGAACTAAACCGTTCTTACTATTACTGGGACTTCGTTAGTAATGATCTTCTATATGGTATGCTTCCTACCGCTTGACTAACGTTTTTATAATTATGAAGTATTACAATTTAGGCGCACCTACTGTCTTTTGGGTTATTGAGGAGCTCTGCTCGCCTTTATGTCCGGTGAAGTAGCAAAAGCCTCCTGGCAAACTAAATAAGATAAATCCGAAAAAAAAAACTGTATTATGGGTCTATCATGACGGTTAATCCATCGCGTAATTAAAAATTTATTATGTTATAAGAATCGCAAGTGACCGATTTTAAATAGGTTGTTAGCTTGTTCTTTATTTAGTCTTTTATTTTACTAGGGATTTTACGTCTGTATTGGTGATTCAGAGGTATTTGCCTGTGAAACTTGGCGTTCTTTGTTCTATTTTCAACCGGGATAATGAAGTTATTACAACCAAAAATAATTATTCTGAGTCTGAGCTTATGTCCGCGAATTATATGCTAGTACCTAAAGTGCCACGTGACACAGAAATTTATTTTTAATAAGGCAAAATGTGTTGATGCGACTTTGACTGCCCACGATAACAGTCAATTAAACTTAACTTTAACTTACAAGGTGAAATAATAAAGGTAAATGTAGTTAATACCCTAATTTAAAATAAGTTATGATAATAGATTTTAACTTATTGTGAATATGACACGCGTAAGTCTTACAGTAAATCATCATCATCATCAGCGCTTATAACGTTCGATGGCGAACATGTGCCCTGTCCCGAGAGGAGGTTTTTGCCATTATCACCAAGCAAGCGACCGCAGTATTTATGTTGCAACACACAATTTAACGCTGCAGTCCGTTGGTATAGATAATGTTACAATATTCGAGTCCAAATGCTTAACGTGTTTTCCAAGACACAGAAGGTAGTTCCTCAACCAACCAGACCCGGGTGTGGTTGGTTGAGGAAAAATCTTAGTATTTACACAAAGATATATTGTCCAGCTTGGGGATCGAACGCATGACTTCCACGACTTAAAGGGAAACCTACTGCTACGCTTCGGAGGTTGTAAAAGTATACAGTCATTTATTGCCTAGTACGGCTATTATATAGTCTTCTATACTAGTATTATAGAGAGGAAAGATTTGATTGTTTATTTGTTTGTATTGAATAGTCTCCGAAACAACTGGAACGATTTGAAAAATTCTTTAACCGTTAGAAAGCTACACTATCCCCGGATGACATAGGCTATATTTAATTATGAAGTTCGCACGGGAACGAGTGTTACGCGGGTGAAACCGCCGCGAGAAACTAGTTTATTTTAATTTAAAAAAACAATGAGTCAATAAAAAACTATGAATTCTTAACGAAAGAATGTTATTAGATTCGTCCGTAGTACACTAGCTATGCACTTTTGCTATAAGAGAATTCATTATTGAATTACGCTCGCCTTTGTACATGTTGTTTCCGTTGTAAAAACTTCATTTCATGTATTTACTGAGTGCAATAACAATAAGTAAATAAATAAAATAATGTAAACTGTTATAATAGAAAACGCAAATTATAGTTTAAACTCTTGATACATAGTGGAAAGCGTCAAAAGACCACAATGGTAAAGAACATGTAAGTAGCAATCGCATCGCTTTACTGCCATTGACAACTTGAATTTTTTTTTTCGATAAATCAATTTTTTATAAAAAAATCACACTACATTTTTTAGATTTAATAATATACTACATACTTTATTAAAACGAAAAGCAAAATCTTTTTACGAAACATGCGCGGACGGTAGTTTTGCACATTTTTTTTATATAGAATAGAGAGGGAGTGCAGAATGCTATATTTATTAAAATATAGCGGTGGTCAAATTAGGCCACGATGCGACCACAAGTAAATTTTAATTATTGTCTACTACTGTGCTCTCTTGAGTAAAATTTGCGACGGTTTCCTAACGGTTGGTGTTGTTTAGCAGTAAAAGGGTTTTTTTTTAAGTCGGAAGACCACACATAGTTCTTATGTTTCTGGAGTGTGTGTCTCATATGGATGACAATGGGGGTCCGCGTCGTTCACACGCTTGCGGAACGCGAGCACAATGTTTGGCCAGCCCATGACTTATAATAATAATCGTGCGTCAAGGCGATCGTTTCGTTTCTTGATGTTTTTTCATGTGCATATCAGCGACAACCTTTGAGGCGTAGCAGGAAATCGCTTTTAATATCGGGGCTCGTATGTTTGATCCCAACGCCAAACAAAAATCTTTACAAATATTTCTTTCCGGGTCAGGTTGGTTGAGAGACTATCGTCCGTGCCTCAGAATGCGTGTTAACCTGATTTTAACATCATCTATACATATAATAAAACTGTACAGGTCCAATGTCTGTACATAGAAAGAAAACGTTAAAAATCGAGTCAGGAGGATGTTAGAAGTAAAATAAAACATAGGTATCTAGATTTTCTCTGTCTGTTTGTACTGGCTAAGCTCCGAAACTGTTGCACCGATTTAAATGAAACTTTGCATGGTGGCACCTTAAATATTTAATCACAGAAAATTAATGGGTTCCCCTGGGATAGTTAAACACACCGAAGGAATGACAACCACCACGCGGACAAAGTCGCGGGCATCAGATAGTATAGTAGAAACGAGCTGAAAGCTACGTGTTACAATATAATCACAACTGTGGTCAGCACCCGCCGTGCCCGGCCAAGCGTGATGATGTGAAGAATGATAAGCAGTAGACGTTATACGGACCAAGATCACTGACAACCTCCGTAGCGTAGCGGTATTTGGCTCGCTTTAAGTCTCGGAGGTCGTGGGTTCGATCCCCCCGCCGGACAAGAAATCTTTGTGTAAATTCTAAGATTTCTTTCCGGGTCTGGTTGATTGAGGGACTACCCTCCGTGCCTCGGAAAGCACGTTAAGCCGTTGGTCCCGATTGCTATAACATCATCTATAACAAGCGTATACCAGGGAACGGGCAACAGCGTTTCCCTGTGTATTACAATATAATACTGCAGTCACCAATCCACCTGCCAAGCGTTGTGACTATGGCAAAACCCTCCCCCCAGAGGAGGCTCATGTTCAGCAGTGGACGTTGTACGGGCTGATGATTATGTTCTACGAACCAAGACGGGTTATACGACCGGCTACAAGTTGATCACCATCAGCTCAACTCGTAGCCGGTCGTAGTACTATATTTTTAATATTGAATACTATGCGAGCAGTGCGGAAGTGAATAAGGAGCCTAAACTTCGTTTTCTTATGCAAATATTGTGTGCGCATTATGTAACTTCAAATTAAGAAGAAATCGAATAGCCATAAACCCCATTACTTGTACTAGATTTAGTCGGTTATTTGGTAAGTACCTAGTAGGTACTAGCGCGTTATTGGCCTATTCCGCATAGATCCGCAAAAATCACACACATACTCATATATTCTTTTTTTTTTACAACTCTTGTTCTAGAGAAAATCATCTGCGTCGCGGGGACAAAGAGAACACCCTGACTCAAAAGAAGGATCCGTGGTTCCCGTCGTTATCTGTTATTGACCCGGTTGGAAATCAAACCCAGATCATCAGTTTTCCGAAGCAAGTACTGAGCCACTGGTATATATATATTTTATGTTCGAACATCATAGTACTTCTGAATTTACTTATAAATAAAACATTTATAAAGAATAATTTTCTATTGTTTCGGTTATCGCATTAAAAAAGAAGATAAATTTATTTATGGCAAACTAACTTTTGCCCGCGACTTATTTGCAATTTATATTTCGCGTACAAAGATAGTTTATTTCCATTTATAAACTTAATTCTATCCCTTTATCAAATTCCATTAAATTTCGTACTTAGAAACCGTAATAGACAGCCAAACATATACACTTTCGTATTTTAATTATTAGCAGTTAATATGATTTATTAAATTTACATGCATATATTGTTTTAATTAATTTAATAAACAAAAGTGAAAGATGCATTTTTAAAATGAGTTCCACCAATTGGATTGCAGTTGGAAACTAATTAATAGTTGTTAAGTTCTCACGGAATTTGATGGCTCAATGAGGCTTGACTATCTTAAAGGTGTTGAACTTAATTCGTCTGAATAGAATTTTAAAAATGCTCAGCTTAGCTATTGAACATAATATGAAGTACACAAATAAAATAAAATGTCATCAATTCAAAAAAATAATACACCCAAATAAAACAACAAAATACAAAAAAAATATAAAAAAAATATAATCATCAATTTAATCAATTATATCTAAGCAAAAAAAATATCTGAAATAAAATCCTATACAATTAAAATATTCGAAAACATGATTTATGAACGTATGAACTTAGGTACTTAAAAAATAAATAAAAGCTTAATTAATTAAGCTTTTATGTCAAATATGATTACGTAGCAAACAAAAGTGAATATTGTTTTTATTTTAAAATCATGAATTACAATAACCTTATAAATAGCACTTACCAATAGGTATTTTCTCACTGCCAGCTTGGGCCTCTACTAGGTTATCAAAGTATAAATTAACAAGAAAAATGTACGAAACAACTTTCAAAGTATTATAAACTAATTTATAGAGCAACATGTTGCCAAAATTCCTCAGTCCTTTGACATACGTAATTCACATATTTTCATCCAAAACACAAATACAAATGCTCGCGCTGCACGGAAACGCGACCAACAGAGTTGAGTAGGGAAAAGTTGAGAGTGCCGATGCGCGACGTGCAATCTACTGAAGCGTTGGGCTGCGACTGGGCGCTTGTCCGCGGAAGCTCCCTTCCCTACCCTCCCTTTAGCGGCCTCAACATCTCCTTTTCTACACGATACGCACGACTTGTTTTATTACTTTTATTTTTCTTTAATAATCTTGCTTAATGGTCTATTTCGTAGCTCGATGAAACTTCTTAAATTTCCTTTAAGAATGTTACTCGCGTTCGTAATAAGTCACTATTTCTTAATGTCGCTGTTTTTTGGTTAGAGTTTCGTTAGAATTATCATCGTTTCTATTTACATTTATAATAGAAATTATATTCGTCTTAAATTTAATGACTTATTCAACGAGTTAAAATTATTTCATTTGTAGGTATTTACCTACCGGTTAATATTCAATTTGAGAGACACCGCATATTTTATCATAATAGGGTAAAGTTTCCAAAAGGCTTTAGCTTTCAAAGTGCCCTTCCGGGTACATACAAATGATGTAGGTAGGCACTTAAGAGTGTCTGATTACTTGTTCTACATACATTTATAGATCGGAAGACATGGTTACCATACAAATGCGGGTCTTTTATCCGTATACGTATTAAATGAAATCATACTCATATGTTTCGATATTATGTTTAATTACGACTTTTTATATACATTTCTCATTGATTATGCCTGCAGTGTAATAAAATAATATACATTTTAATAATAAATATTTTATACTACAAGTAGTTACTTAGATGTTTTTGTGAGAAAAAGAAATGACATGTTTCGAGTTGCAGTAAAACTTGAATGTTTTAGATAATTTTACAACATATTTGTAGAATTCAAACTGGCTGACAAAATCAGCATTGTTATTTAATTTGAGAGGAAGAAGAAAATATGCTTCAGCTTACGAATAAAAGCTTTTTTGTTTCATTAGCAGGCTTAGTAGGTACATGTCAACAATTACAAGTCAATTTTAATAAACGTACGATGCAAGTGTTCCCCCCAAAACCGAAAGCGAGGTCTGTACGATAAGACCTCGCTATTACGTCTAAAATCTCAAAAATCCGCATTTCGATTGGATTCCGTATCCGTTCTTTACTATTGGTCCTGACTGAATGGAAAAGAGACAACATGCTCGATTGTAAACACATAAACCCCACATGTTAGTGTGTCCCCTACCACTTGTTATTGCTATTATATATTAGTATTTTTCAATGCGGTAAAGGTAACTGAAACATTTAATCGTGTTCTTATTTCTGTCGTGGAGTCCGTCGGGAGCCGTTTGCAGCCGTACGGAGCCGTGCGGCCGTCGCAAAATTTGAACGCGACGGATATTGAACTATGTAATTCAATAGTAAAATTTCGAGAAAATCCCGCCAGCCCAGGCCGTAATTGTCACCAGTATCTAGTCTAGTATGAAACCCCCTCTACCCAGTACAGATATGTTTCAGCAAATATATATCTAGATCTTAGAACCATAAGGACGGATGCACTATAATACTTTAGAAGCATTTGCGTGGCATGATTATGTGGCACATACGACGAATTTTTCTGACGTATAATGGCTCATCTGACCTTATGCTTCTAAACTCTACGTAATTATGTTGTATTTAAAATTAACAATTTGTGTATTTACCAACATTCGCTATTTGAATTATACAGAGCGACCGCATCGCGTCCGAATCCACGACACGAAATATAACGTTAACAAACTTTTCGTTGACATAGTGTATATAACTATTAGTGTGTATGTTTATGTAATGTATTTACTCATTTGGTAAAAAAAATAATTTAAATTTAATCTGCTGTACACTTGCTATGCACTCATTATCATGCATCTCTTTCCTAAAGGTTTGCTGGAAGAGAATTCATAATTGAATAAAGCTCGCATTTGTACACGTTGTTTCCAATTTATCCTTACTAGTCCTTACTAATATAGTCTGTCTGTCTGTCCGTCTGTCTGTCTGTTACGCAATCACGCCTTAACTACTGAAGCGATTTAAATGAAATTTGGTACTTACAGATATAGTCTAGAGCCTGAGAAAGAACATAGGCTATATTTTATTATGAATTTGCCACGGGAACGGGAGTTACGCGGGTGAAACCGCGCGCGGAAAGCTAGTATTTTATAATTTTCTGTATAATAAATAAGTTATTAATAAATAAATAGATCTATGTTGGGTAAATATTAGCTAAAATAACCAACATTTTTAATTGTGTAAATAAAATAAAACGGGCGCAAAGTGATATCCACTATTACTGATATTGGAGGTTGAACAATATATCACACTTGAAATTCAACATGTTGTTTACTAAAAATAATCAGCAAAGTGTTCATTTTAGATGAATAGGTTTAAATATTAAATTTAAGTACTTATGTATAAATTGGACTAGCAGAAGATGTTGATTCTAAAATTGTGCGAATTGTAAATAAATAGTATTTAAAAAACATAATAAGTCGGAGGAAGTTCTGCTATATACACCACGCTCAGAAAGCGGGTTAGTGACCGTACCTATATTATGTTGTAACAGACAAGCTACCTTTGATAGTCCGTTTTTCAGAAATAATTGGTGTAGAATAAATATGATGTTATAATAATTGGGAACAGCTGCTAATGGCATGGAGGGTAATTTCTCAAACGTGCATACACTATATTGTGCGACGTGGAAGTCGAACCCACGATCTCGTAGACTTAAGGCAAGAAAAATACTAACCGCTGCACTACGAAGGTCGTCAGTTCCGCGTAAACATGTTTACGCAGTTATAACAAAAATCTAGCTCGTAGATATGGTTTTGCAATTCGAATGTCGTCGTTAGATATTTTAAAATTATTATAATAAAACTCGGAACATTAAAAAATAATGAATAAATGAATATTTAAATTTCATTAAACGAAAAGTTATCACAAAATTACCGGCGTCACAGAAACCATCGTAAATAGTGGGCTCCTGCTCTATTTAAATCTATACTAATATTATAAAGAGGTAAAGTTTGTGAGTTTGTAACGTTGTAGGAGGAAATCTCCAGATCTAATAAACCGATTTTTTAAATTCTTTTACCAAGAGAAAGTCACGTCAGTTAGGAGTGTCATATTAGTCATATTTTAAGTTATAGTTTCCATAGGAACGGATTCTACGCAGTTGGAACTGAACACTAGAAGGAACTACATTATAATTTTAAAAAAATATACCTATATTAAACTATTAACATCCCTTTGCAATTGCATTAAAGGTTAAAAGGAATGAGATAAACAACCCCGCCATTCTTAACAGGCGTCTCCATTCTCGTTTCGTCGCCGACAACGACTAACTCGTCAAGTGCAGAAATACCAATTACCGTTTGATATAAATTTGAAAT
This sequence comes from Nycteola revayana, assembly GCA_947037095.2. Taxonomy (NCBI): domain Eukaryota; kingdom Metazoa; phylum Arthropoda; class Insecta; order Lepidoptera; family Nolidae; genus Nycteola; species Nycteola revayana. Next base: position 25,529,674 of record OX344842.1, on the reverse strand, counting down.
TCGTTTATATTTTCGTTATTTATATTTCGTTTATATATATATATATTTATAGTTTACTCAACGACATCATGAGACCTTGAACCTCAAAACCTTTTACTTTGGTAGGTATGGTTTGGCTTAGCATACCACTGCTAAGGAGAGGGCGAGTCCCACATATCCCGCGGCAAGCGCGCGGATACGCTGCAGCGGTGGTGGGAAGGCACTTCCAGCCGGACAACAAAAAAAAAATGGTTTGTCTTATTGACCAAGTAAGATATAAACCTAAAAAAGATTTTCTAAGATAATTTTTGAGTGTGAATACAATAAAATCTGTACTTTTCACATACAAGTAGTTACTAAATTAAAATTCGCTCCGTGCAGCTTTCAATTATACCTATTATTAGTTAAAGTGAATGTAAATAAAATAATAATTAGCTATCTTCAAAAGTATAACTACCACGGTTATATTTTCATACAAAAAGGATAATTATACAGTTTAAAACAAAAAGAAAATATATTTTACAGTTAGTCGTATATGGTCCGTTCATCGAGTGTGCCACTATTTAGTAGCACTATAAGTAAAATAGCGTTAATGTATTCATGATAGCCTCTATTCTTATCGCTGTATATTATACCACCTATATCATCATCATCATCATCAGCCCGTACAACGTCCACTGCTGAACATGAGACTCCTTCCGAGTGAGGATTTTTGCCATAGTCACCACGCTTGACAGGCGGATTGGTGACCGCAGTAACACACAAATATTTCTTTTCCGGTGTGGGGATCGAGCCCACGATCTCCGAGACTTAAAGCGAGGCAAATATCGCTACGCTACGGAGGTTTTCAATTCTTACCTGCATAACAATAGATAGTTTAAAAAAACTAGAGTATAGGAGTACATATTCCTGTTTCTTTTTTATTGTTGAGCACTAAATCCATGTCTTTATTATTAGCTTGTTGGAATAAAATGAAAACTATATATCTCACTCAACACCAACAGTACGAAATTTTCTATTCGGTAAACTACCTACTCTATCGTGCGTGAATGAGAAGTACAATTTTGAAGTTAGTTGTATAGCTCAAATTGAAGCCGAAAAAGGATTCACTTTGGTGCTCAATCCATCGGTGGGTAAAAAAATTATGAGGAAAGAGGAATACTCCATAGTTTAATCCCCGTTTGACATATAGCTCAAATTGAAGCTGAAAAAGGAATAACTTCGGTGCTCAATCCATCATAGTAAAAAAATGGTGAGGAAACAGGAAGATTCCATATTTTAATCCGCGTTTGATTCCGTTCTCAGTATTTTTTATCACACTGTGTATCAAATTTAAGTACTTTATGGTTAATATAGTAAGAAACACATTTACCTACTCATAAATGATCACAAATTTATGTTTGTTAATATTAAAACAACCTCCGTAGCGTAGCGGTATTTGGCTTGCTTTAAGTCTCGGAGGTCGTGGGTTCGATCCCCACACCGGACAAGAAATCTTTGTGTATATTCTAAGATTTCGTTCCGGGTCTGGTGGGTTGAGGGACTAGGTACCCTCCGCACGTTAAGCCATTGGTCCCGATTATTATAACATCATCTATAATAATAATCGTATATCAAGGCACGGGCAGCAGCGTTTCCTTGTGTGGTACAACATAATACTGCGGTCACCATCCCGCCTGCCAAGCGTGGTGACTATGGCAAATAACCTCCCCGGGAGGAGGTACATGTTCATAAATAAAAAAAATAAAATAAATGAAAAAGTTTATTTACGTAAACCTATTACAGGCATTTGCTTATAGTCAAAACATATTTGGCTCATTAATATAATATATTTAATTAATTAATTTAGTTTAGTTATAAAAGTTATAATAATAATGAATAGTTTGTATTAGATTTTTTTTATAGCTTTAGCGTAAAAGCTGTCAGGTATGATGCTGTCAGATGGCACAGTTAATATATTTGTATCTTTACATAAGGTTCGCAAAGAATCGCGGCTACCTTGCCCATAAATAGCTCTGACCGGCAGTGGACATTAAACGGGCTGATGATGATGATTGCTTAAATATAATTATGTTACAATCAACAAGACATAAGCATATAAACCACGAGCTTGGATTTAACTAAGTATCCCTGCATGTGTATCATATAGGCAGGGTATCACACATCACTTGCTTTATGCACAATAGCATAATTGTCGCTAACTGTACCATAACCAACAAGCTTCAGGCGATATATATAATCGAGGTGAATGTAACAGATTTGTAAAGGTGTTGTTATAGGATTTGCGAAGGGAGGCATTGACTCTTGTATGTAGTTTATCCATTACGATAATATTGGGAATTGATTATGCTACAGAATTGTTGATAGGCAGCTGGCTTATAGAAGTGATTATGCACACAATAATTTATAGCTATTTTAAGCACAATAATAATTAGGGATATTCAAATGTGTTGTTCTGCGCAGAACTGTAGAACAGTGCTATTTGAGATTTTTGTTTTATGTAAAGAAATTCGGCGTACGGATGGGAAGAAAAAAACGGTCAAGTCCGAGTTAGACGATACAACTTCTTCTTCTTCGTCGTGTCGATGATTCCTTTAAATTAAATATGTTTCGACCAAAAGTCTGCCACATTTACGGCGTTGGTGGTGGCCTCGAAAAACATCTGTGTGCTCCTCAGATATCTCCCTCCGAAACACTACATTGAGCCTGCAGAACAGCTTCCAGCAGGCCACGAACTGCCATGGCCCACTTGGAAGACCTTAAACCGCTTGCGAAGCCAGGTTGGTCGCTGCAAATACAACATGGTCAGGTGGTACTCTGATGAAGAAAGGTGCGACTGCGGAGCCCCATCACAAACGATGGCCCACCGCCTCACTTGTACTCTGTGTAACTCCACCTGCACTCTAAGGGAACTGTCCGAGGTCATCACTATACAACTAAAATTTAAACGGCAAATAATCACGTTGATTGTAAGGAAGCCTCACTTAAACATTCATTATTTTTGCTGTTATAGCTGTTACATAAATACATAATATGTAAAAATTTCCCCTGTCCTTCACCTAGCTATCACTGTTCACGGGTTTAAATAACATGGTCCCGTTTTTACTCTTTGGGTACTATAATATAAATTGTGTCAGAAATAGTAATACCTAACTCAAAAATAGTAGTAACTTATTTAACCATTTTAGGATAATTAACATAAACTACTTTTATTTTAGAAAAATAAGTAGTAGGTATTTCAAGTGAAAATAAAAAAACACGTATTTTTTAAATAAAAAAAAGAAGCTTGGTAGGTCTAAAACAACTACCTATAATTTCTCAACGACAACTTTTGGCTCAATACTTTAGGGTTCCATACCCGGAGGGTAAAAACGGGACCCTATTACTAAGACTTACCTGTCTGTCTGTCCTTTATCGCGGTTCTTGAGACAGGTACTTTACAGCTAGGCAGATGAAAATTTCCCAAATGATGTATTTCTGTTGCCGTTATACATAGCTGATAAAGCAAAAATATAAAGTGCATAGCTATCGCGCCTACTTTCATTAATGAAATAAACCAGCCAAGTGCGAGTCTTGAGACAGGTATACTTTACAGGAAGGCAGATGAAAATTTCCAAAATGATGTATTTCTGTTGCCGTTATAGTTGATCATCATTTCAGCTGCAGGACGTCCACTGCTGGACATAGGCCTCCCTCATAGATCTCCAGTTGTTGCGGTCAGAGGCAGCCTGCATCCACCGTGATCCCGCGACCTTAACCAGATCATCCACCCATATAATAGGTGGACGTCCTACGCTACGCTTGCCGGTCTCCATTCGAGAACTCTTTATCTTGTCTCCGTGCTATATGGCCTGCCCATTGCCACTTCCATTACCATTGCAACCCGAAGGGTAAAATCGGGTCCCGTTTTTACCAAAAACCGTGCGGAACCTTAACAAAAACCACCGAAATAAATAAACGGGCCCAAATTCCTAATATTATAATATACAGGGTGTTTGGAGGGTGAGTAGCCATAGGAAAATGGTTGATAGGTGATGCTGTTGGCTACTTGTTGCGCCTAATTAAATAAATTTTTGCCCAAAGTCCAAAGTGTAATAATTTTTTTGCTATTTTTCTAGAAAATACCCATTTTTTCTGTTAAAACCTTTTTTTTTAATTAATTAATACTCGAGGTGCCAATAAAATGATTTATTTTTTTAGTCTAGTGTTGTCTTATTCAGATTTAATCATAATTTCATACAAACATCTTGAAATAAACCTAACAGCGTCCAATCAAACATCCATAAATGAAAAAGAAAAAATGTTATGTCCATTTTACAATGTAAAATAAAAAAAAATCACAAAGTGTGGGATTTTAAAGTGTTATTAAAAACTTCTCCAGTTTATACTCTTCGCAACGGTATGCAACATGCACCATTAATAATCAGATAACTCAACAAAAAACCGGTTTGTCTTCAAGGATGCCTTAAAAGGGTGACGACAAAACTATTACATTGAGCAGGTAAAATCTTTTGTCTCCGATACTGTAATGAAAAAATGCAATAGGTTTAGCCGTGTCTATGTTAAATTAATTAACACAGCTCAACAAATTGCACTTTTTGTACAACTACGGGCTGATTAAAAAAGAATTAAATCATTTATTTTAAATCTTGTTCAAATTGGTGTCCATTATTTCTAATACATGCGTGACATCTCTTTCTTATTTCCGTTGTGGTATGGTTTAGTCTAATTTCTTGCTTCATTATCGCAAATGCATTGTCTATTTTTTCTATTAATTGCTCTCTTGTGTCAATCGTTTCCGTATACACTAGATCTTTAGCACGGCCCCAGACATAAAAATCAAGCGGTGTCAAGTCCAGCGATCTTGCAGGCCATCGCTCCATTCAAATTGTCTGGTAGATAATGTGGACCAATTAGCGTGTTGCCAATTAGCCCTGCCCAAACGTTTACTGAAAACTTCCGTTGAAATGTCATCGCTCTTTTCTTTTTTGGGTTTCGATCCTTTGGGGCCCAATGATGCAGATTATGAAAATTCACAATGCCTTCCCTTGAAAATTTTGATTCATCCGTCCACAGGATACTTTTTAAGAAGTCGCGATTATCAATATCCATATTTAGCAAGAGGCGGCAAAACTGAACGCGTCTTTGGTAATCGTTTTCTTCAAGACCTTGCACGGGAGTGTAATGAAACGGATGCTTTCCATTGGCACGAAGAACAGACCACACTTTCCATACGCTTAGATTTAGCGTTGCAGCTACATTGCGGATATTTGTTGTGGGATCTTCATCAAAAGCTTCGAGAATACGTTCGTCATCAGCAAAATTACGTTGTCTGGCAACTCCAGGTTCACGGCGAGTTAAATTACCAGTTTCCCTTAAGCGTCTAAAGGTCGTCTCAAAAGTATGACGATTAGGTTGACGTCTATTGGGAAAACGCTCTTCGTAAATTCTTTTTGCTTCTCGTCCATTTCCATCAGCTTTGCCGTATGCCATCAACATATCGGCGTATTCTTCGTTAGTAAAAGCAGCCATTAAAATAGCAGTAACAACAAAATAACGAAACTTAACAAAACAGAACGATAACAAAAACAATGCGCGGAGCGGTGGTAAAAACACGTGAAGTAGCAGAGAATAACAAATCTCGACTAAATAAATGCATGACACGGCAGGCGAGGGCCGTTAGGAGTATTGTCAACCGATGAAAGAGATAGCACGCTATTTTTAGCTGTGTTAGAATGAGCCAAAAGATTTTACCTGCTCAATGTAATAGTTTTGTCGTCACCCTTTTAAGGCATCCTTGAAGACAAACCGATTTTTTGTTGAGTTATCTGATTATTAATGGTGCATGTTGCATACCGTTGCAAAGAGTATAAACTGGAGAAGTTTTTAATAACACTTTAAAATCCCACACTTTGTGATTTTTTTTTATTTTACATTGTAAAATGGACATAACATTTTTTCTTTTTGATTTATGGATGTTTTTTTGGACGCTGTTAGGTTTATTTCAAGATGTTTGTATGAAATTATGATTAAATCTGAATAATACAACACTAGACTAAAAAAATAAATCATTTTATTGGCACCTCGAGCATTAATTAATTAAAAAAAAGGTTTTAACAAAAAAAATGGGTATTTTCTAGAAAAATAGCAAAAAAATTATTACACTTTGGACATTGGGCAAAAATTTATTTAATTAGGCGCAACATGTAGCCAACAGCATCACCTATCAACCATTTTCCTATGGCTACTCACCCTCCAAACACCCTGTATATATATTATAGCAAAGTAGCATTACGGAATCCAAAAAAAGTAACTGATTTATTTTAGCAACATGTCGATTGTCACAATATTTGTTTTCATAAAGTAATCCTTCATTTCGGTAATAAATATTTAGTATTAAACGCAGTCCAAATAAATATTGGATAATAATTTAATAAATCTTTTTGACTCGTGTTTCTGACATCCTTGTATAAATAATTTAAAATGTTAAATCTCTTCTATAGAACGTAAGCTAACTTCAAACAAAACAGCGTAATCGTGCGGGACAGATATTCATCAATACATTTCATAATCCTTTTTATTTTAAAAAAGCTTGCTACGCGCGGTTTCCGCAGCGATATTTCCGTCCCTGTGGGAACTACATAATTAAAAATAGTTTATAGCTTTCCTCGATACATTGGCTTTCTAATACTGAAATATTTTTTCTAATCGACAGTTGCACAAAACTCTAATAAAATACTAAAAGTCATAATCCCTCAATCTCAACGCTAGCGACCGCCATGAGCCGAGGTCCAAGCCCCCCAGGGGGCGCCCTCTTGCGCATGTTGCTTAGTTTGTAGTTTTTAAACCATTTATTAAGGCTGGAGCTCTGCTCGTCTTTATGCCCAGTGAAGTAGCAAAAGCCTCGTGGCTAGCTAGGTATGTCCATCAGAAAAAAAAATAGCCGTGAGCGCTTGATTACAACCGCGTTGCTCCCGTTTCCTTGGGAACTTCATACTTAAATATGTTCACCGGAGATAGTGTAGCTACGCACGGTAAATAATTTTTCAAATCCGTCATGTAGTTTCGGAGCCTACTTCATTCAAACAAACCAACAAACAATCAAATCTTTCCTCTTTATAATATTATTAGTATAGACATCAAATAATGAAAGTGATCTTGAAGTTGCCGGTTCAAACCCCACCCATTGCACTACCCACGTGAACCCACTCGTAACACAAGCCATTTAGGTTAGCACGAGGGGTTAACAAGAATAATAGTAAAATGCAAAAGTCTGCCAGTCAGATTAAAAAAAATATAATATATCTTAATTATAATTCAAATACATATCGATGAGAAAAAGGCTATGTCGGGCTAGCGTGTACCTTATTAATCCCTTTATAAGGTTTATACTTTAATATCGTTCATGGTGTGGAAGACTTTACGTTTTAGTGACATATAAATAACACCCAGTGTATCATATGTCAAAGCGACAATTATTTCTAGACCTCAGAAGCATAAGGTTGGATGTCCATTATACTTCAGAAGCATTCGTAAGTGATAGTTTACGATAAAGGCACATACGACTAACGTATCTGACGTATAATGGCACGTCCGACCTTCTGCTTCTGAGCTATCGATTTATTCAATTCATATCAAGAATATTCCTCATTGCTTTACTTTTAGATATTTGACACTTTTACATTTGACATTTAACAAGAGTGTGACAGCTCTGATCATTGTTTCGGAAACTGGCTGTAAATGTGTTAAGAGTTTAAAGCAAGGAGTTGTGGGAATAGGGATGCCCTATGAATAGATAACGTTTCGTATGTGGGTTAATAAGATCAGTCAGATAACAGTTTAGATGCGGAAACTGCCAAGATGTGATTCAACCGCAAACATAGCGGATTTAATACTAGTTTGAATACTATGTTGTTACTAAATAATATAGCCATGTTTTGAAATGTGTTGTATTCATCATTTGAATATCATTTATCCATTAAGATCGTACCGCGTGAATTTTTATAAAGATTTATTATTGAAAGTGTACGTATCAAATACGGTGAAAATATACCATGCCAGAAAAATGGTAAACCTTATGTTTTTTTAGTATCAGTTATGGCTTTTACACGGCTTGTTTCGAGATCATAATTTATTTTGTTGAATGTAGATATGAAATTTACTTAGTTAAAAATAATATTTGCTTTTAGTACGTACAGCCGTTAAAAATGAAAATTTACCGTCTATAAAACGTTAAAAATGACTATATACTCCATAAAATTAGTTATATTTAACTCTTTTCAATATGTGTACTTTATGAAGACTCATAATGTCTACTGCTGAACATGGGCCTCCTCTTCACAGAACTTGGCAAACCAGGATCATTGAGGGATATTGCCATAATCAACACGCTTGACAGACGGATTGGTGATGGTTTTTTTCGGTTTGACTTACGTAGGTAGCCACGAGGCTTTTGATACTTCACCGGGCATAAACGGATTGGTGATGGCAGTAAGATGTAAACCTTGAGCTAATAGATGCTGCTGCCCATCCATCAGCCACATGTCCCTTAGTTGCCTTTTACGATACCCGTGGGAGGACATAGGGTGGTCTTTTCTAAGCCGGAGACAACACAGAAGTATCTGGTTTAAGATCTTTATTTCTCAATAAGAATAAAATTCACTTACATGAGAAACGAATATCACAAGCATAAAGTATCTTTTTACATGCTAATCGGGCGGTTACAGTAGGTACTTAAATAACATGTTTTAAGCAATTTTATTGTTAATTCCAATAATATCTCAAACAATCGCAAGTCATTATTTAAACCGAGTTCACAACATTCGAAAAAGCAAAACAGAAACATAGCACACAGTATAGGTATGTATAAATCAGAAACCCTGATACATTACATATTAATAGTCCAACACAGTGAAATATCAATAAAAATCCGTACAGCTGTTCGAAGATTACCCGAAACAAACAACCAGACAGACAAACAGACATACATTTTGAACATTGTTGCTTTATCATTGGTATCGCATACACTTTCACATTATAATATGTACACACACCCACACGTTTATACTTACACATATAATAGATATATCAAAATCATCAGCCCGCACAAAGTCATATATAAGCGTGAATTAATTGATACCTATAACGAATTCGTCGATTGGCTTTCTTTTACATTTTAAGGAACCCTAAAATTTTGATGAGTAATAATGGCCGTGTAGATATAATGTTTTAGGTTTAATTTGAATTTTTGAGTGCGATATAAACCTTAAATAAGATTACTGTACTTATATTGTTCTGATAAAGCACTTATAAGTCATGGTTGGTCGTAATGGCGATATTTTAATATTAATTCAGGAAATAATTGAAATAATTTATAATATAAGTTACATTTTTGACAAGGCCCGTGAAAATATTGTGATTCAAATTTCAAAATAATCGATAAAAACTACTTCGCAACAAATACATGACAAAGAAACTAGAAATTTTGTAGAAAAGTGAAATCAAATATAATACTTAGGTTTTTGATGCGTGTTTTTTTTTAAGTTTTGAAATCACTTCGCGATTTGTAAATTTATACTCTTACTGAAACATCGCAAAGAGGACTACTAGCGATATTACATTTAAAACAGCATTAGTAAGAGCAATTTAAGGTTGTTTGCCCTTAAAGCATGCTATTGCAAGTCAAGTGTGTTTGTCATTATAACAGTATCAGGAAAGAGTTTTGTAAGATTGAAATTACTCTTCGCGAGACCCTTACAAGTCAATTGCAAGGGTGAATATACTTATAAAGTGCGCCCAAATCCACACTTGTAACTGCCTATAAGTATGATATAAGATTGAAAAAAATATGGTCTTAGGATATTTGTAAGACTATTTTTTGCTAGTTGGGATGGGCCTGCTCCCAAGGGAGGGTTTTTGCCATAGTCTCCACTTTTGGCAGGCGAGTTGGTGACCGCAGTATTAAGTTGTAAAACACAAGGAAACGCTGCTGCTCGTGCCCTGGTATACGATTGATATCGATGATATTATAACAATCGTGACCAACGGCTTCACGTGCTTTCCAGACCTGAGAATTTACACTTCTTGAAAAGACTTCTTATGCGGGATCGAACCCACGACCTCAGATTTAAAGCGAGCCAAATACGACTACGCTACGGAGTTTGTCGGGTGTGGTGTTTATTTTTTATACCTATTGAATACTAGAAGTTTAAATAAATTATACCGTATAGTATTATTGAAACGTAAAACAGTATACCCCAAATATTTGTCACAATAGCAATGAAACATGCGTTACCCGCCTTAAACGGTGCTTCCACTCACTAGAAATTATCGCGCTTTTCCGGGCCGCGATGCTTGCCAAATATCTGCCCATAAATTATTACTGTTTGACGCATTACGGCAAAATCTATTACAACGCGTTATTTAGGTACATTACGTGCTAAGTTATATGAAGGGTTATTTATTGTCTAACAATATATTCAAGTTACAGTAATATAGGTTACGCAGTTTCTAAATCGTTGGAAACTGCGTGATGTTAATAAAGTATATAGTTAGCTTGTTGTGTGTAAGTTGATACCGATTATTTTGTATTAATAAGTACTAGCTTTATTGTTTTTTGTAGCTCATTTTCCCGTGGAAGTTCCCTAAAATATAACATAATATGTATAAATTTCTAATCGTATTTTTTTCAATATGTAGTTGGTTTTTTAGTTTAGGTATATCTTACAAACAAAATTACAATTTTTGTCGTTTTTGGGGTTCTATTACTAAGACTGTGACTGCTGACAGACAGCGATGTCTGTCTGTCTGTATCTGCGTCCATCTTTCTGTCTGTCTGTCACCAGGCTGTATTTCAAGAACCGCGGTAGCTGGACAGGTGAAATTTACAAAAATATGTTGCCACTATATCAACAAATATTTAAGGGTGGCTCCCATACAACCAATTTTTCTTTTTTCCTTTTTGCTCGGTGTCAATAACGGTAACAAATAATCACTTGAAAATGGTACGGAACCCTTCGTGCGCAAGTCTAACTCGCACTTGGCCGGTTTCAATATTACTACAAAGAGAAATCTAGAACAAATATAACGCTACAGTGTTCAGTAATGTAGACTTTTACATATTTTACTTTGGTCAGTCACTTACAGTAACATAGTGACTTCATACACTTCGTTACTACATTTCTCGTTGAACTCGTCTATATTGTGTCCTCTATTTTCATAGACAAAGGCACAACTACCTATTGCCGTGTCAATTTTCATTCGTTTCAAACGTAGGGTGGGAATGTTCGGCACACAGCGGGTGACATTTTATTATTGAACTTGATCTCCAAAAAGGGACCTCTCTCGATGTTACTTTGCGATACAATAGCTATTGAAGAATGCACGGAGAAATAGCCGCAACTTCTATAAATTACTCCGAAGTACTTTTTTAACAACTTATGATAGTGAATTGGTAGTAAGTAGGTATGAAGACTGAACCTTATTCTTCACAGGATGAGATTGACAATTTGAAAGTATTTTTTAATGACATTCGAAATGTAAGAGGAATTGCTACCAATAGATACACGGCGGTCGTCTAGGGAGCTAGCCGATATATTTTATGTCATATATTAATCGAAAGAAATGCTCAACAAAAGACGAGACCCAAAAGGACCTTTAGTTACCGTTTTTTTAAAATGTGTTATACTTGTGTGTAATTAATTACTTATACACTTTATGTAGTAAGATAAGATAGTAGTTATCATTGATAATTAAAATTACAGAATGTATAATTATTAGTATTTCTCTGCTTTAAATTACCAAGAAACATACGACATTATTTGAAAAAAAGATACTTATTATAAATCTACTGCCTAAATCTGTTTTTTTTTATTATGCCTACAACATAAAAGGCTCGTTTACTCGTTTATTACTAAAGTCTGTAAACATTTTGATTTTTTATAGGTAACCGAAACATCATTTTTTTAACGTTTAAGGACCTCTTTGATATCTCTTAGAATATCAAGCACAATTTCTAGTATATTCCACCATATTCACCCTCGAACAGCAACTCAGATAGTCCTCTTTAACCCTGATGCATACCTTAGGTACTTGTTCAAGACTTCATTTGTCATAGCTGTTGAAACTTCCTAAGCAATTTTATGCTAGAAATACTAAACTGAACATAATGTATAATTATGATTCAACGTTTTATTTTAAGTAATTCGTTATAATTACTTGCCTCACTCTGCGCGGTGCGGTGGTTCACATGACCCTTGATTTAAGTTAATATAAACAAAGTTGTTTAACTTTTAAATTGAAATTATGATCACAGGGCAAAAGTTTCGGGAACCAGTGGCCATCCTGTGAGGAACTGAAGTAGGTAGTTGTATAATCCCGCCTCGCTCGAACTTTTAAGTCTTGTTGAGGTAAGTTTAATATTAATAGGTAAAACCGCATATTTATTTTTATAGGTGTTGGTACAACACTGTTTATGGGTGTTTTTTTTTTAAATTTGTATATGAGACCAAAACAATCCTTCATTATCAATTTAATTAAAATCATAAAGTTGGCAAAGAATGGACTAAATATACCTATATTTTACACATATTTACTACAAGGCACAAGAAATAATATAATTGAAGTATGTGTATTTTAACTTCGTCAGTTCATTTTTTTTCCTTTATCTTTCTTTCTGATTTAAAAACCAACAAAAAATTTGTAAGTTTTTAAACTGACATGGATAATGAAGTGACATTCCAAGTTGAACATGATAAATTGTAACTGTTCACAGAAAATCTTCACTAACGTACAACCATTTGAGTTGTAACACAAATAAAAAGACAATTTAAAATTACTCATCCTTTTTTTTGTCCTTTGGGAAATGCATTTACGCATTCCTACCGCCGCTGCAGCGTATTCGCGCGCTGGCGGTGGGATATGTGGGGCTCTCCATAGCGTGGTATGCTAAACTCATACCACGAGGTGAGGATCCTACTAACCACTAAAACCCCCCGGACACTCCATCGATCCGCCGTTGGCGGGGGCCGGGTACGCATAAGCAATCCGGCCCAAGATTACTTATCCTAAGTTTACTTAAAACTATTAAAATTATATAAATTGTGAGTGTTTAGGTACTGAAAATTTCTACAAGTTTCACAATTTTACATATTATTAACGTTCATAACATCAATAATAAGTATTGGAGAATAACAGTGAGCAGAGAGAAAAAAGATAAGCTAAGATTATGCTTATTCACAGATTTTGTTGTATTAAAGCAAACTTTCAACTTTTCATTTCCAAGTTCCAATTTAACCTATCTCATTATCACCAATAATTATTATAATAATTAAAAGTGTAAATCAACTATTCTCACTAACTGTTCAAAAGCCACGGAGGAACTTTAACTTATTAACAGCCTAACCTTTCGCATAAGTTCAGACAAACCTCTAAAATATTAGGGCTAATTAACATAAAGTCATGTCAACAGAAGAAAAAACTAATTTTGAGTAACAGTCGGGATCCAACGCAGCAGCTGTGTCATTTTAGAAATTTGATCTGAATTAAGGAAACAAAAGCCAAAAGTTTTATTAAATTGGAATATTGCTCGTGGTTTCTTCCGTACAGTAATGAATACTTCCAAAGATCAAGCATAATTAGATTCTAAAGTAACCAGTGTACAGCGGTTGAATGCTAAAACTAAAATGCTTTATTCATCAATTTCGCTAATGTCAAATTAAATTAAATTTTGTAATAGACGTTAATCTGTTCTGTGATGCAAGTTATATTTGCCGTTAGATGAGGGAATATTACGTAACTTTACACCCTTTAAAACGTAATACTCCTTCTTTGGTCCTACTAAAGAAGGAATTATTATAGGCTATTTAAGTGAAAAATAATCATAAAATAACAATAAAACTTCCGTAGCGTATTAGCGGTATTTGGCTCGCTTTAAATCTCGGACGTCGTGGGTTCGATCCCCATTCCGGACAGGAAATCTTTGTATAAATTTAAATTCTAAGATTTCTTTCCGGGTCTGGTTGGTTGAGGGACTACCACGAAAGTACATTAAGCCGTTGGTCCCGATCATTATAACATCATCTATAATAATCGCTTATCATGGAACGGGCAGCAGCGTTTCCTTGTGTGGCAAAACATTATTCTGCGGTCACCAACCGGTCTGCCAAGCGTGGTGACTATGGCAAATACCCTACCGCGGGAGGAAGCCCATTTTCAGCAGTGGACGTTATTTACGGGCTGATGACGAATAAGAGAAAAAAAAATCGTGCTCTTTAAATAACATGGTGGTTTTACTTTAATAAGTATATTATTATTTCTTTGAATTTACTAATATCAGTAATGTTTTATATGTTGTTAGATAGCGACATAACTCACGATTGTAATTTGCTTCAACGATACCAATAATAGATAATAAAACTAAATTTAGGTAATAAAATGTTTATGGAACATACCTAGACAACTGAAAAGAAGAAATGTATCACCAATTTTAGGTTATTATATTTAATCTGTAAAACTGAACGAATAAACAGCAAGCATTTGTAGCGTAAAAAATATACGTTCAATGTTAGGACTAAGTAGATTCTGCTGAAATCTCTTTATGTCAGAGAAGTCCTAATATATAACTTGGGGCTGTTTACTACTTATCTTCCTACTACAGGAAGTCAAAGAGAACTGAAAGGAACACAATTCAATCACATTTATTAAGTCCATTGTGTCCATATGGCATGGATTCTAGAATTAAGATGTATATTAAAAAATGTTTTAACTAAGTTTATCCAGCAAATGACATACTGGATAATTTTTAAGCGACAAAATCGATGTTATATTCTGTCATAAAAATAAAAAGTAAGTAAATTCCTATTTTATAAGTAGAAATCCCATATTTGATTGCGACATCGCTTGTAGATATATTATGCCCGGTGTAGTAGCAAATGCCTCGGGGCTAAATAGAAAAAAAAAGCTTGTGGATAATACTGTAACAACTTTTAATTTACCATATTTGCAAATGAGTGTTATTTGTCATGTTTTAATTTGAAACACATTTCTTTAACTGTTACTGAAAATAAAATAGTCAACAAATAACTGGTATAATGTGGTTTTATACACGAATACATAAATACAAACACTATTCTGATTTCGATAAAAGGAAATGTGGCTTACACTTTAATTTAACCTCAAAATATAATAGTTTGATGTGACATCATTTTACTGTAAGTAATCAATGTTCGAATATCCATTTGAAAATTAAAATGAAAACGTACTGATAATGTAGACGAATCGTTCGTACTTATTATAAGTACGAATTGTATTATCATTGTATTAAAATGATAATGATAATGCCAAAATAAAACAGTTAACATTTTAATGTTGTTATGGCATAATATAATTGGGCATTATAAATATCATAAAAAACAAACAGTGCGGGCTGGGATCGGGTCTGATTATTATTAAAAAACATAGTAACTATCGTATCGTAGATTATTATATATAATATTGTATGTATTTAGACACGCGGCAGCGTGTCAAGCCAAGTTCAAGCAAAGGAACTGGCTAGCCAGCGCCGAATGTAATATTACACGAACCACTTGGTGCCACTTTTGACCCTTCTATAACTCAAAACCTCTTTAACGTAAACAAATAAAACTACGTGTGTTTAAGAGGTAGCTAAGAACTGGGAGAAGGATATAGGATACTTTTGGGTAGGGGTAGGGTAGGGTAGGGTAGGGTAGGGGTAGGGGTAGGATAGGGTCGGGGTAGGGCAGGGGTAGGGTAGGAGTAGGGTAGGGGTAGGGTAGGGTTAGGGTAGGGGTAGGGTAGGGCAGGGGTAGGGTATAAAAGTCCACCCGTGCAAAGCCGGGGCGGGCCGCTAGTAAATAATAAAATTAAATTAAAAAAGCCTTTATTTCCAGAACCTTAAATTTTAACATTTCAAATGTGGTGTTTGTTTGTTAGTGTTTAGTTAGTTTATTGCTTATTGTCTAATTGTTAGTAAGAGTTAGTTTTTTTTGTTGGATATGGACCCCTCCTCGGGTGAAGGCCTCTTCCAGTCCTTTCCACTCATCTCTATTCTTGCCAATAGTTTGCCAATCCTTCCCAGTAAATTCCGTAATGTCGTCGGCTCATCGTCTTTTCGGTCTCCCTGCCTTTCTTTTGCCGATTGGCCCTTTCCACCTTGTAGTACGGATTGTCCACCTCTTGTCTGTATATCTCGATACGTGACCTGTCCACTGCCATTTAAATTTTATAGCTTGTGTGAGGGCGTCTGTTAACTTTGTTTTCTGTCTGATTACTTTGCTCCTGACTTTTTGTATTTTTCTTATGTTTAGGATACTTCCCTCCATAGCTCTTTGTGTTGTTGTGATTCTTTGTTTTGCTTTTGTCATGTATACCCAAGTTTGGCAGCCATACAGTAGACAAGGCAGTACTGACATATAGTACCGAAATCTAACCTACTTCCAGATGACTTAGAAGGATGAAATTTGGAATCCAGCTCGGTAATTGTGTGTAAGCATTGGAAAAAATCAAAAAATAATTGGTGTCCCCATACAAAAAACTTGTAATACGCGCTAAACAACCCACCAACGGTGTGTCGTCGGCGGCACGCGGCTCCACATAATTATACACAGAACAGAAGTAAATCTACATAAAAGCGCTCCCGAGTAACACATAAACATAGGCACCGCTTACGAATACCGTTTTAATAATTTATTGTTACCGATTTAGTAATTTATTACATATTTATATTCATCCTGCTTCTTTCTCAACGATGAATTATATGATTGTCATATTATAGCCACAAACGTTATTCGTGCCTAAACCAATAACAGTATAAAAGTGATTGTACATAGATGACATTCAATGAATAAATAAAATCTTTACAAAAAGTAATGATATCAAAAACATAAATGTAAAAAGGAGAGCCAAGTTCAATACAAAAACTATGCTTGGCTGTGGGCTTCACCGCAAAAAGAATGGAGATCTGCATACGTGCCAAGTTGTATGCAAAATCGAAATATGTATTTATAGGAACAAAATAACATTACTATGTATATATTACTTGGATGCCACTGAGGAGCTAATAAATAAGCTTGAGCGCTTGCAAAATCTTTGTATTCGGTTTATATTCAACCTTCGAAAATTTGATCATGTCTCACAGTTTCGCAAGGATCTCAAGTGGCTCCCTATCCACCTTCACAGAAATACTCGGATATTATGTCTCCTTTTTAACATCCTGCACAATCCTACTTATCCGTCCTACCTACGTGACCGTTTCTCCTTTCTACATACTCCTGACGCTCAATGTAGGTCTCATCTTAAGTCTATCCTCAGATTTCCCTCCCACAAATCCGATTTTTATTCCTACTCCTTTACAGTACATGCAGTCAGATTGTGGAATTCGCTGCCCGCTTATATCCGTAGATGCTTTCAATGTTTAATCATTCAAAATTAAATTAAAAGAACACTATCTCTCCTCTTCGTAACATCATATATATGAATATAAGTATGTATTCATATACCTATAGTATGTAGTTTATGATTATATTAGGTTAGAAATTTAGGACTCCTAATGGATCAATCTCTACGATTCGAAAAACATATTGCAAACTGTGTGCAGAACTGTTTTTACCGGCTAAAAATTTAATATAAAATGCGCCCATACATTAGTCAACAGTTGCGAATACAATTAGTGGAATCTATAGTTTTATCAAAATTAAATTATTGCGATACAGTCTATGGTCCACGGCTCCTAGCTCGCACTGAACGGCTGATTCAAAGAGTACAAAATGCGTGCGCTCGGTTTTGTTTCGCCCCCCTTCTACAACAAACATTTTATTCTTATAATGAAATTAAGAAGAAAGTTGCACTTAGCTTGCCTTATTTTTGGAGTGATTACTGCCGGGCACCCGTCGTACCTATACTCGAAACTCTCGTGGCTAAGCAATCACCGTCAGCGCCAAAGCAGACGATGCGCGCAGCAACTAGCCAGTCCTCAGCATAGATCGACATCGTTTCGTGGCAGTTTTCGGTATGCGGCTTCCAAGATTTGGAATAATATTCCACCACCAATACGCGAACTAAAAAATATCAATTAATTTAGAAATAAAATTAAACAGCTTATGCTTACAAAACAAGCAGACTATGAGATGTTGAACATGAACGTTTCAGTGATATGACCGTGACTTTTTAATTTAATTTTTTAATCTTTATATATTTTCAAAGTATCAATCTCAATAAATTTATTTGTGTTATTAAATAATTAAATATATGTAGGTAGTTGTAATAATTGTTATTTGATTCGAATTGTAATATAATAATTAACTTGAATTTCTTGAATTACTTATCTTTAGGATTACTTAGGTTTAGCTTTAACAATTATAATAAGTAAAGAGCCACACGTTTAAACATGCTGAGTTGACAATAAAATTAATCGGCAGTTCACCAATATGTCACAGCTGACAGTTGCACCGGAAGTAGCCGTAATTTTTATTGTGTAATTTTGGAATATGCAGTATCATTATAGCATTAGTTAAAGTTTATTAATTTATTTAAAATATATATATTTTTTACCAAATATGTATTTATGTTTAATAAGGACAAATACTTAATATATATTTATTCTCGTTTGACGTTAAGCTATGTATATATATATAATACGTATTCCATTCATTTATTACTTTTTTTTTATTTAGTTTGCCCTATAAATATGCATGAATTGTATCTATACTGTTTAAGTGTACCATACCTTGTCCGTGGGTCACTACTCGAGTTGCCAACTGAAAACCAGCGCTAGGTATCGCCTAGCCTATGCTGTGGTGGCGACTTTTCGGCAGAACATGCAAGGCGTCTCATTGTTTTGTACATTTACATGATATATGTAATATCTTGTGTGTTGCGCTGAATTAAATGTATTTTCTTTCTTTCTTTCTATATTGTATGTATGTATTTATGTATATATGTAGTTATTGTATGTATGTGTATCTACCTACACGCTTTTAAATATTTCTACTTATGACTTCTCCTCTCGCAGGTCTACTGGAAGAGATTTCTTAAGAAATAAGTAGTACCTTTGTACATTGCTGTTTGTCTGTCTTGTTGTATCTATATCTTCTGTGTGTATGTGTACATAAATAAATAACATTATGAACAAGTATTAAACTCTATTTCTTTGCTTTATTGGATTAAAAATGTGAGATCTTAAAGTAGGTTAGATTTGACTTGGCTACTGTCAGGTTAAACTAAATTATTTTAATTGGCAGTACATTGACTCATATAATATCATCATTACCTGTGAGATAATGATATTATAAGATACATTATATCGTTATCTCACATGATTATGCAATTTTAAGGTTCCGTAGTCCACAAGGATCCCTTATAGTTTCGTAATATCGGCTCGTCCGGACTCGTACTCCGCCGTCACTTTACTGATTGCCACAAAAATTGTTGGAGGACCAAGTATTTCATCTTCAATGTACATCTTACATTGAAGATGCAATACTTGGTTTAAAAAAAAATTATATACATGGGCCTTATATCCAGCCTTATATTACTAAAATAAGGAGTAGTAGTAGTAGTATTACTAAGCAAGAAGCAACATAAAAAAATGTGTAATTATTAGATTTTTCTTTTTTTTACATTGAACTACTTATAAAAACCTCATAACCACCGCCAAATACAAAATACGAATATTAGTTATGATCCTCAGCCACGCCCACAGTGAACCGCTGATCTTTTCCTATCTAAAGACCGTTTGTAGAATATTATTGTTACTGTCTTCAAATGTTTTTTTTTTCGGATAGTCTTATGTCTACTACATAATTTGCTACATTTATCAGCAAGTAAAGTAAGTCGAGTAAGGTTCCAGCCTAAATAAATGGCTTAAAAACCTGTTTTTGTCTCTAACATACACATGCAATTTAAATTTTTGCATGGAACATACTTCCGTGATGCAGCTTTATTTTTTTTATTTACATCCCATGTGGTTTCTGCCTTAATTTTTTTTTGGGCTACTATCCGTCTTTGCCTTCTACTAGTATTCTTGTTAACCCCTCGTGCTAAGCTAAAGTTCTTGTGTTACGAGTCGGTTCACGTCGGTAGTAAATAATGGGTGGGGATCGAACCGGCGGCCATAAGATCACAAGTCCGACGCTCTAGTCATTGGGCTACGGCCGCTTAAAATCGACCACCCCATGTCTTCTCATAGGTACCGTAAGAGGCGAATAAAGCAGGTGTCTCCAAACTTTGAAGCCTTAGGGCCATAACGATTTTTTCAATATGTTCGAAGGGCCAAAACAGTTTTAATTTTTCTATCCTTAACTCTACTCTTCTTTCTAGACTAGTCGCAAGGTGTCGACCGAGTAGTTACCATTTTGTGTTTTCTTTTTTAATTTATTACAGCAATAGTAACAAAAATAAGACTTTGGGTGTCGCGGGCTAGATTGATAACACTAGTCTTAAGCTGTCGCGGGCCAGATTGTTGGCACTGGCGGGCTGAATTTGGCCCGCGAGCCGTAGTTTAGAGACCTCTGGCCTAAAGGATGGATAGGCAGCAGCATCTATTAGCTCAAGGTTACTTACCATCCGCCTGCCAAATGTGGTGATTATGGTATTATCCTTCAACGACCAATGACCATGGCTTGCCAAGGCCTGTTAAGAGGAGACCTATTTTCAACTGTAGACCTAAACGGGCTATTGGACACAGTTGAGTGTATTTTTTCTTATGAGTTTGAATAATGTGATTACACGTAACTGATCAAAGTTACAGCTTTCAATTAACAGACATGGTGAAACTATGTATAAGGGTTCATGACATGGTTTCCTTAAGCTGGATTAGTCCCAAAGCTTTTAATGTTTGAAGGTTTAACATTTTGACCCAATTAATAGAAAATACGATAGCGAGTTAATTATTAAATAATAATCATTTCAATTAGATAATTAGACCAGTCCATCAGTTAGTCCGTTGGTAGGTAGGTACTATTTAGGGTTTGTTTTTAGGAAAGGTTCGTATTATTCAGTTATTGTTTTATGTAAAGTATACTTAAAAGCCTCGGACGGTTTAGTTACATTAATTAGTCATTGAATACAATAATAACTTAATATACCCTCGTCATAACAAGAGTCGTGTAAATACTAAACAAAGAAATCGAAAGTTGTGAAGCAATATTTCACTATAAACTTGTAACTGTAAATATTTTTATTTATGATTATAAAAAAAATACGAAAGGAAATAATTTGATGATTAATCGGAATTAAAATTACAATATATATAAAAGTACTTTTTCGTCAAAACCGTATTATATTCACATGGTATTTGGTGTGAAGTCTGTTTCGATTCATTCCCTTTAATCGCTCTTTTCAGGCAGCATCACTATGAAGCTACAACTGAAAATTTTCATTTGTAATCTATTAAAGTGCCAGACTATAATCTTATTTTGCTATAGGCAACAGGTGCTGCTTTTTTCTTTGCACAGCAGGTAAGCATTGCCATTCAATTCATTCAACGGGGTAAGCCCAGATTCGAGGAACCTTGCAAAGTAGAATAGATTTAGAATAGAAGTGTTTTATAAGTTAGTTTTATTTTAAATTAGCTACTTTTAGTTGTTATAATTATGTGTTTTATTCATGTAAATAAATATCGGCAACATAAAATAATCAGTTCATATTTAACCTACAAAGTACCTACCATGTTTTGAAACTTAAATGTTGTTTCTTATAAAAGGGTCAAAAAATGAGCTTGAAATTTTTTTGTATAATAAAGAAAATTAAACAATTGCAATTAAGCAATTTGCAGTCTGTTGTTTAGTTTATAAATCACGAATCAATTCATGTAACAAGATTTTGAAATACATTTACCTATGTATAACTGTCCAATGTCATAACTCAAACACATGAACGGGTCATGTGTCTAATTTATTTGAAAGCAATTTAATGATTATGAGTCATTAGTTTGTGTTATATAATAAAAAAAAATAGTGAGTAAACTTTACGACTGTATAAATAATTGCTTATAACTTCCTAGTATTATTTTAATGTCACAATAGTAGGAAGTTGAATAAAGTTTTGAAAAAAGTAAGCTTTATGAGCATACTCTATGCCCGGCTAAACTAGCATTTACTATGGATAACATCTTCCTGATGAGCAATTTGGCTTTCGAGCCAACACTCCTGTGTTCACCAAGTGCATCGCATTGTCGAACACATCCTTGTTAAATCAGGTAAATCAAAATATTAACACGTTGTCTGTCCGTGCATTATATATAATGCATTTTGGCTGCTGCTATGACGTCCGTGCATTATTTGTAATGCACGGTATTCTAGCTGTCACGTCCGTGCATTTACAATAATGCAATGCTGAAATTCAGTAAATTCAGTAGTATTATTGAAAATCATTTGTTTATACTAGGTAAGTATAAATAAAAAGAAACAGTTTGGTCGAAAAAAAAATTGGACGTCATGACAACCTTATCTAAAATACTCTGGACAGGCAACGTGTTAATAAGTCATAATTCCTAAATCTCATCGCCAGCGACCGTCCTGAGCCGAGTTCCAAGCCCCACAGGGGCACCCTCTTGCGCAGGGTGCTTAGTTTGTAGTTTTTTAAACCATTTATTAAGTCTGGAGCTCTGATCGCCTTTATGCCCGGTGAAGTAGCAAAAGCCTTGTGGCTACCTACGTATGTCCCTCCGAAAAAAATACTACCTTCCCAGTGAAGCGGTAAATATTAAAACCAATTTTTGTTTGATCAAAGATATCCATCCGGGTCTCATTTATTAACTTTCTCTGTGCCTTGGAAAGCACGTTAAACAATTGGTTTTGATTGTCTTTAACCATCTATGACAATTATCTATATCCCAGCCAAAAGTAGAGTTTACTTACGATCGTCCAACCCCCGCCAGGAGTGCTGACTATTTCAAAACCTACTTAGGGGGTACCCCATGTTCATCAGTTTAACTTATACGGGTTCATAAAAACATGTTTTGTGTAAACCGTCGAACACGTCGAACAAATGTATGAAGGCTTAGAAAAGTGGTTTATGGTCCATCAATGATTGTATAGCGATAACTACGGAAAACAAAGGGCTTAAAGCAAAACCTTTTCAATACTTTTATTATTCGTGCATCCGATTATAATCCAGCGTTCATGAAAAATGTATCCATTCAGTATTATTCGCACGTTGCGTATGCTATAGTACGATTAGAAGTGAAGCATGGCGATGAATAACACTAAATCCAAATAACATTAAAGAAACATTTTACACAGTGACGCATTAAAGTTACAGTGACAGATTAAAGTCACATTAATTAATAATATGACGACGTATTTCGTGTCATAAAATAAGCCATCTGCTCAGGACATATTATACTGCCACATTATCTAGTATCATTAGGTCAATAAAATTTTAATAAGGTACATAGTTCCCACGATACCGGAATCTACTCGGTTGTAACGGCGCGCGGCCTCGCTAAGTAGAAAGACAACGCAAAAATGCTGCCACCATTTTGGAACCTTTTTCCAGTAGCATAGATTCATAATAGGGTATATTTTAATATAGTATTAGTCTATATTAGCAATTTTAAATTGAATAAATGACTAGCTTCCCGTGCGCGGTTTCACCCGTGTATCTCCCATTTCCGTATGAACTTAATAATTAAAATACATTACCTTTACCTAGCCTTCCCTGATAAATGGGCTAACTAACACTAAATCCTAACACTACATTAGCAAACAAACAAACCCTTTAGATTTAATATTCATATAGGTATGTATATTATAATATATATGTCGTTTTTTATATTTATAAATACCCAGGTAGAAGTAAACATAGCAATCAAATAGATTCAATAAATATAGGATTTGTGATAAACAGGCATGATATACTAAGTGAATTTAAATTAATTTAAGGTAGCGGCCCGCCCCGGCTGCGCACGGGTAGACTTTTATAGCCTACTAGCTGACCCGGCAGACTTCGTACTGCCTCAATCGATACATACCCTACACTACCCCTACCCTACCCCCACCCTACACTACCCCTACCCTACACTACCCCTACCCTACACTACCCCTACGCTACACTACCCCTACCCTACACTACCCCTATCCTACACTACCCCTACCCTACACTACCCCTACCCTACACTACCCCTACCCTACACTACCCCTACCCTACACTACCCCTACCCTACACTACCCCTACCCTACACTACCCCTACCCTACACTACCCCTACCCTACCTCTACCCTACCCCTACCCTACACCTACCCCTACCCTACACCTACCTCTAATCTACCCCTAACTTTGTCTGAAAAATAAAAATAAAAATTTAGGGGTGGACTACCCCTAACATTTAGGGGGATGAAAAATAGATGTTGGCCGATTCTCATAGATACCGGATAAGCACAAAAAATTTCATCAATATCGGTTAAGCCGTTTCGGAGGAGTATGGCAACGAAAACTGTGACACGAGAATTTTATATATTAGATGTTACTCAGGGATAATGTAGCATTCTAATGGTGAAAGAATTATCGAAATCTGTTCAGTAGTTTTGAGTTTATTCAAAACAAACATACAAAAATACAAACTTTACCTCTTTATAATATTAGTATAGATAAAATGCAAAGAGTTTAACGCAATCAGAGGCTGTCTCGTATTCTGGTTTTATCGATCATTACTGTGCTTGGTATCCATGTACTTTTGAAACGATACCTAAAATAATTATACATTTCAATTATATATTTCAATTATTCATCACACAGTTATATCATCAGAAATATTTATTAGAAAAATTAATTTAAGTATAAAATATACAATTTTAGCCACATATTTCACATTAAATGAGTTCACCGTTCACACACTGTACACAGTTCTGAGCATTTTTTTTTCCATAAAATTGAGTAAATACGGAGTTTCAAACTGTCAGTCCGATCCTACTCCCACAATTTGGATTTATACAAAGACAGTAAGCACTTGAGTTAAACTTGGCAAGTTGCTGCGTAGTAGGTACGTTACACCCTTCTTGGTGCGATACCTACCATAATTACCATTTACGTACATACGTACATTGACGCCTCTTTTCCAAAGGGGTAGGCAGAGACTTCTTCCTTTTAATTGCTACTATCTTGACATACCACTTACGCCTCTTCTTCCTTCTCTTCCTCTTCTTCTTTTAATAATAATAATACTAAGGTTGAAAATGTTGGTAACAAAGAAAAAACTGACTCCAAAAAGTATACAACGTAAAATGTTTGCTACTAGAGTTGCATTAAAAAAATTGTCTATGTATTTTGTAGCATATGAGAAATTTCATATAAATAACATTAAAAGATAAAAGAGAGCCAAGTAAATTTATGAAAACCTCTTTAGTGCGGCACGTTCCTCGCCTCGTGTGCTGGTATTTACTTTGCACAGCAGGCAAGCATTACCATTCAATGGGACAATGCTACGAGCATCGTGGTAACTAGTAGTATATAAATAGAATAGTCGTATTTTAAAAGTAAGTTTTATTTTAAATTTGCTAATTTTAGCTGTATTTTATTAATTATTATAAATAAACTAGCTGACCCGGCAGACTTCGTACTGCCTCAATCGATACATACCCCTACCCTACACTACCCCTACCCTACACTACCCCTACACTACCCCTACCCTACACTACCCCTACCCTACACTACCCCTACGCTACACTACCCCTACCCTACACTACCCCTACCCTACACTACCCTACACTACCCCTATCCTACACTACCCCTACCCTACACTACCCCTACCCTACACCTACCTCTAATCTACCCCTAACTTTGTCTGAAAAATAAAAATATAAATTTAGGGGTGGACTACCCCTAACATTTAGGGGGATGAAAAATAGATGTTGGCCGATTCTCATAGATACCGGATAAGCACAAAAAATTTCATCAAAATCGGTTAAGCCGTTTCGGAGGAGTATGGCAACGAAAACTGTGACACGAGAATTTTATATATTAGATACTAAATCTATATACAGGGTGTCCGGTAATTAATGGATAACCTTAAAATGGGTCATGGTAAAACTAATGGCCATTCAGAAAAAAAATACAAATAAAAAAAAAATACAGTTGGTACCAAAGATATTATTTTTTTAATAATAATCGGTGTTTTTTGTTACCATATTTCACATTTTTATACACCACGGCCACAAATTAAGGAATTCTATCGGTTTTTTTTTGTTATAGTAATTTACGTTAACTAAGCTGATAGATAGGCAATAAATAGTATGACTATTATTACACAGTTTTTTTTTTAAACAATTTGAATGTTTGTTCTGAGGAAAATTTGTGAAAAATATTCAATTTGACAAAGTTTGAGCAACCGTAACTTTAAAAAAAAGTATCCAGACACAAGTGACCAATTATTTTAAAATATTAAGTGCTTCAAGCCAATTTCAAAATGGTATCATTCATTATTGTATCTAATGTAAATTCTGAATTATTGCTATTAGTGTAGAAAATGTGTGAATTTTGGATAAACAACAAAATTTGCAATATTGGAATATTTATTTACATTGAATGTACCTGACCATTCGGGGTTAATAAAAACATTAATAGGCGTAAGTAATGAATAGTAATAATTAAATAAAGTCTCTTTAAAACCAGAAATATTTTAACAAATACAAATTGGCTTTGCAATAAATGTCGTGTGTGTAAGTCGTGTGACCGCCATACTAGCTACCTGCGCGCACCCTGCACCACCCGTCTTTTGTTCATGTTAGACAAAGAGGATATGAGTTGGATGAGTGCGAGCGAGATAGTAAATGTAAAAAAACCGGTAGGGGACTAACAGAACTTACAGGAACAGGGACTTAGACTTAGTGCGTCACTCGACTTGCTCGACTTCGCATGTGTTTATTTCGTTTCCGGTTGCAATTGTTGCTAGTTACTGTGAATCAGTGTTAAAACGACGACCTGGCTATTTTACTGGACTATTCGTTTTGTTTACCGATTTGGACTTGTTTCGTGTGGTGATATTTGCGACGACTTGGCTTGTAACTGGATTGTTTATTTTGTGAATCAACATGCCACGTGTTGAGTATACGCCACAAGAATATGCAAACATGCATTTTATTTATGGGGTATGCAGAGGCAATGGAAACGCAGCCGCAGCTCTTTATAGGGAAAGATACCCTAATGCGCGTCATCCAGATTACCGCGTATTTATAAGAGTCCACGGTTGTTACTCAGAAGGAAGAATCCCTGGTACTGGTGTTGGTGGTACTAGTGGTGGAAGAAGCGCTCGTGCTGATGTAGAAGACGTGGTACTTGAGGAAATTGCGCAAG
Source organism: Nycteola revayana (assembly GCA_947037095.2). Classification (NCBI taxonomy): domain Eukaryota; kingdom Metazoa; phylum Arthropoda; class Insecta; order Lepidoptera; family Nolidae; genus Nycteola; species Nycteola revayana. Next base: position 25,502,390 of record OX344842.1, on the reverse strand, counting down.
ATCCTTCAATTTCTACGCGATCAATAGCTCGACGCACGGGTATAGGGAAATCGACTGTGCATGATATCTTAAAAAAGAACAAATTTCACCCGTTCCACGTTACGCGCGTGCAGACCCTTCAACCAAGAGATTATAATGCAAGATTGCGTTTCTGTCGAAAAATGCTGGGGAAGATGGAAGCAGACCCGCAGTTTTTTAATAAAATTCTATGGAGTGATGAATCAACATTGAAAAGAGATGGCTACATGAATTTACACAATCTCCATAGCTGGCAACTAACGAACCCTCGTGCTATGCGTGAAGACAGGTCACAGTACCAATTTAAAATAAATTATTGGACTGGAATATTAAACGGAAAAATAATAGGCCCATTTGAATTACCGGGGAACCTAACTGGCCAAAGTTATTTAGAATTCCTTGAAAATGATCTTCCAAACTTATTGCAAGAGGTGCCCGAGGTGGAGAGAGAATCATATTGGTTGCAAAATGACGGCTGTCCTGCGCATTATGCTGTATCTGTTCGTGCATACTTAAATAGAACATACCCAAACAGATGGATTGGCCGCCTGGGGCCAATTTTGTGGCCCCCACGTTCACCAGATCTAAATCCACTTGATTTTTTTTACTGGGGCTGTCTTAAGGAAGAAGTTTACGCAAAGCCGATCCGTTCCTTGGAAGATTTACGTAGCCGTGTCCGGGCAGCCGCATCGAAAATAAGCGATCGACGCTATACGCGACTGCTCAGGAGAGCATTCATTCGTAGATGTAGAGCCTGTATCAGAGTGGGTGGCAGACAATTTGAACATTTATTGTAATTAATAACGAATACAGTTTTACTAATGTCAAATGTTGTTTTTTATTAAACTCCAATGGTCAGGTACATTCAATGTAAATAAATATTCCAATATTGCAAATTTTGATGTTTATCCAAAATTCACACCTTTTCTACACAAATAGCCATAATTCAGAATTTACATTAGATACAATAATGAATGATACCATTTTGAAATTGGCTTGAAGCACATAATATTTTAAAATAATTGGTCACTTGTGTCTGGATACTTTTTTTTTAAGTTACGGTTGCTCAAACTTTGTCAAATTGAATATTTTTCACAAATTTTCCCCAGAACAAACATTCAAGTTGTTTAAAAAAAAAACCGTGTAATAGTTGTCATACTATTTATTAGCTATCTATCAGCTCAGTTAACGTAAATTACTATAACAAAAAAAAACCGATAGAATTCCTTAATTTGTGGCCGTGGTGTATAAAAATGTTAAATAAGGTAACAAAAAACACCGATTATTATTAAAAAAATCATATCTTTGGTACCAACTGTATTTTTTTTTATTTGTATTTTTTTTCTGAATGGTCATTAGTTTTACCATTACCCATTTTAAGGTTATCCATTAATTACCGGACACCCTGTATATAAAAGAAAGTCGTGTTTGTTACAACACTTATAACTCGAGAACGGCTGAACAGATTTGGCTGAAAATTGGTAGGGAGGTAGCTAAGAACTGGGAGAAGAACATAGGATACTTTTGGGTAGGGGTAGGGTAGGGTAGGGTAGGGGTAGGGTAGGGTAGGGTAGGGGTAGGGTAGGGGTAGGGTAGGGGTAGGGTAGGGGTAGGGTAGGGGTAGGGTAGGGGTAGGGTAGGGTTAGGGTAGGGGTAGGGTAGGGGTAGGGGTAGGGTAGGGGTAGGGGTAGGGGTAGGGTAGGGGTAGGGTAGGGGTAGGGTAGTGGTAGGGTAGGGGTAGGGTAGGGGTAGGGTAGGGGTAGGGTAGGGGTAGGGTAGGGCAGGGGTAGGGTATAAAAGTCCACCCGTGCGAAGCCGGGGCGGGCCGCTAGTAAATAATAAAACTAAATTATTAATACAAATAAATATTTTGTAACAACATAAAAAAAAATCACAAAAGCTTATTATTTTTTGTAATTGTTTACTTCTTAAATAATAGTTTTGTAGTAGAAAAATAAAATTCATAAATTTTTATATATCTATTCATTAATTTCATATGTTGGTATATAAAATATATTTTTAATTGTGAAGTGCTCACGATTATATGAACTATGCAGGTTAAACCGCGCGCAGATGTCGTTTCCACGGGGACGTTATCCATATAATATATGGATAACTAAATTTGGTATTATTATATTATAATAATACCAAATTTAGTTTTTTATTGGTAAAAGAATTTTCAAAATCAGTTCAGTACGTCAAGAAATTACTTGTCTAACTTTACCTCTTTATTACTACAAAGAGAAGCATGATTTGAAGCAGGGTTTCTATATCGTCCATTTCTTTTCCTATAAGACCTCTGTTAATGTCCAAAATCACTGCACCGTCTTTTTGAAATGCCTAGTACCCATATTCAATTGGCAATCTCTCAAAATCTGAGGGTAATTAGGTAGGTACGTAACTTTGATACGTACCTATTACCCTCAGAATATCATGATATTAAAATTTAAGGGTTATCGTGATACGTTTCCTATGTTATTGTTTCTGCACTGTGAAAGCTCATTATCTCATTAAATACTTTATTTAAAATAAATTTTTATAAATAGCAAATATGTTTTTATTAAAATCAGAACGAAATACCTATTACCACCTCAAGTACTAGAGCCTTCATTATGTCAAAAATTGTTAGGATGCTAAAATAATATACGTGTATAAAACTACTATTTCTAGAAGAGCAACCCTAAAATAATAATATTTTTAAGTATCCAAATTAAACGTCATAATTCACAGTCGGAAGTTACAGCTAAATAATTAAGCTACGGAGTGAATAAGAGATATTGTTAATTGCGAGGTTGGTTTTGACTTTAAAAAAATGTGGCTGCATTTATTTCGCTCGTCAGAATTTTTTAGGTCTTTACAATTCAAAAATAAAAAATCAGCGCAGCTAAATAAGTGTAGGTAATAAACAGTTTGTTTTAGCGTGCTCGAGACATACCTACTCAAAATGGCGGCAGTGGCGTTGAGTGTAAGCACTCAACTTGAAAAGGCAATTAATACCAAGGCCGCGCATTCTGCTGTTGAATAGTTCAAATCCTTTACTTTAATAAGTACCTACATATACGGCTCAAATGGAAGTATATGTGTGTTAATGAAATGTCGAGTATGAATAGCTAGCGATGTGGTAGTAAACGTTGTGCATGACGTTGAATAAATAATGAATCTTCTTACATCAATTAGTACATGCTGTTTGTATAGATAACAAATTTAGGTTGCCTATTTACTTAAATTACACATATTTTTTATGGAATACTAGATTTCCGCGCGCGGTATCAATTGCGTAGCTCCCTTCCCGAGGTAACTTTATAATAAAATATAGCCTATAGCGTTCCTCGATAAATGGGCGATAAATTCACAGAAATATTAAAAAACAAAAAATCAGGACCATTCGTTCCTCAGACTAGCACGTTCAAGCAAACAAACAAACAAGCTTTATATTAGTATAGATACTTTATTGTTTTTTTTTTTATAAACGGAATTGAATAATATATTTTATTTTAATTTACGAAAAGATAAATGCGCTCCCCTGGAGCAGAAAGTTGACAGTTCATACAACACGTGCAACGTCCGCCATCGCATCGCTGGACTATAACTATGATAATAATTTTAAAAAGGGTAGGTAGCTAGTACTTTGATCGTGTTTTTTTACTTAAGATTACGGCTAACTTTTAAGGGCTAGTGTTGTTAATAAACCTAACTTATATCTACAAGTCAACATAAGGCAGCAAAAATAGTAACTAAATTGAGAACAACAACGAGATACGCGGTCGTGCGATTGGGTTCGTGCAACATGATGCAACTGCAAAGTCTAAGAATCAACTGTAGACACATGTTAAAGCAAAATGTCGCACGTACGAAGTTTTATTTCAATGTTATGTCATGTATTGTCATGAAGCGGCCGTAGTCCAATGGCTAGGGCGTCGGACTTGTGATCTTGTAGTCGCCGGTTCGATCTCCACCCATTGCACTACCGACGTGAACCCACTCGTAACCCATTTTAGCTTAGCAGGAGAGGTTAATAAGAATACCAGTAGACTGCAAAATTTTGCTAGTAACATTAAAAAAAAATCTTATGTTATTTTAATGTTAACACAAACAATATATTTTACCGGAAAATGGTGGTCTCAAGGAAAAGATTTATATGATCAAAGAAGTGTAGAATGCGCCCATTTCAGATACCTACGTCATTTTGATTTTGTTTGAAACTAACAAACTTTTATAACGAAAATGATTAATATTGTACGTCACTTCTACCAAACGTGCTCATTTTTATGTAAAATATTTTCATGATACATTATGTACCGTAAATGTTAAACATTTTACGTGAAAATAGTTTCATGAGAAATCATTTACCTATAACCATATCGGCTTACATAAAATTTAACCTTAGCAGTTTATCACGGTGAATTTTCTGCTTTCTTCAAAAGTTATCGCTGTCGGCCCTCGGGACTACATATCGCCTGCCTCCCCGGCCAATCTATTTCACCCTCCGATGTAATGGCGGCCGACTTTATAACCAAGTGGGTTTAAATTTCACAACAGTTCACATAATATCTTCTCCTCACCGCCAGACCATCATCTAAGTGAAATATAAGTCCATGATTACAATAGGCTAGTTGACTTATGTTCAGTAATGTTTATATCTGATAATAGGTATCCGTCGGGATCATAAATATAATATTTTCAGTTCATAAAACTTGAAGACAGTATAAATAAAATTTGCAATTTCTTTTTTTTTTGGTTTATACCTTTCGTCGCCATAAATGCTAGAAGGCATTTTGTGACGTCATAGGTCTTGTATGAAAAAATAACTCGTTCGCTGTTTTCGCTTCAAGAGGCTTTTGAGCCCGAGTATTTTTATTTATCAGAGGTCTGTATTCTTGCAATCTCATTGGAATCTTAAGTTATAACTTCTGTATTTCTTGTTTAATATAAAAAAATGCATGGTTTTAAGTTCCTAGTGTAAAAATATAAATTTGTACGTAATGACGTCAGGACACAAATAATAATATATACCTATATGTGTAAAAAAAAAGATTGTTGTTTTTCTTTAAGATTGTATTTCGCGCATTACGCTGTCTATGGTTCTTTAGTTTTTATTGTGATTGACTTAGAGATATCAAATATTAATATTCACAGTCATGTTCAATTTATTAATTATAAAAATATGAATATATAAAATAGTCACACAAAATTTTGAAGGAACGGACAATAAACATTTAATATCGTTTCTTTGATTTCAGAGCAACACATTAGTTTAATTTGGGTCCATATTTACATAAAAATATGGATAAAATAAAATTTTTAATCATATTTTTTTTCTTACTACCGCTTTGTGTTCATAATCATTACTCTTCATAATTTTATTTTTCATACTTTTTTTATTCATACATTTTTATTAATATCATCGGAACTCATAACCGTTAGTGATCATATATTTTTTATTCAGAACTTTTTCTTCATAACATTCTATTATCATATTGCTTTCTAACAAAGATTAGTTTCTAGCGCTTCGCCGGCCGCTGCCGCGGCACGCTCGCTTCGCTCGCTCGGCTCACGGGTTGTTGTGGTTATAGTTCTAACCTAACCTAACCTACTTGTCTGGTAGCATCTTGTTTCTGGTACCAATTAGATTTTCACTGGAGTCTCACGTTTACGATTATCATTGTTATGTATTCGAATTATTATGAATTTCGATTATTAGTATAAACAAAATTATGAAAACAAAAAAAATTTAAATGATTATGTTTTGTAATCTTTAGTTGTTATATTTTTTATGAATAACGATCATTATAGCTTGAAATGGTACGAGAAAAATTTTCGGACTTCCGATTTCCGTTTAATTTACCTTCATGATTTGAGATATAATACGTGCAGACTTACATATATGTATCAAAATGGGTGACACCGATGTTTTATCCAATTTAAAATACATATTTATTCGAGAGCTTTCTAGCTCTCAAAAATACCATATTTTCAACTTAGTCTAAAACGATTTGAAGCAATGTTAATAAGTGTCAGCTAGCCTATATTCCTCAATTAAATGAAAGCATCTACCGGTAAAATAAAAAACCGGCCAAGTGCGAGTCGGACTCGCGCACGAAGGGTTCCGTATCAGTTACAAGTGCGTACCTATCTACACTAATATTATAAAGAGGAAAGATTTGTACCTATTTTTGTATGTTTGTATGTTTGTAATGAATAGGCTCAAAAAGTATTGGGCCGATGTAAAAAATTCTTTCACCATTCGAAAGCTACATTATCCACGAGTAACATAGGCTAAATTTTATTTTGGAAAAAAATAGGGTTCCGTAAGATATTTGGGTTTTTCTGACACAAGGTGTAAAAAATCAACCAGAAAACTTACTTATTTTGCGTACGCTGCCTAAATTATAAAAGATAGAACCATAAAATGTTCTAATTAATTATAGATCTTATAAATATCTACAAAAAAGTCCGCGACACACTATACCTATCTATGTCGAGTGAGGCACAACGACCATTTTTTTATTTAGAAATCTTGAATTTTTTTTGGACTACATTTAAACGCGTTTATTTTACTCATGCTATTAATCCTTATCAAAATACATTATTTCATCACTAAGTACAGTTTATGTAGATAATATTTGGTCTTTGAATGATTAAAATTGGACGTTTGGTTTTGAAGTTATGGCGAAATTAAAATATTACGATTTCTGCTGCACGGCCCGTTGCGAAGTCTAATAATTTTCGTGCGATTTTTTTTAGATTTCGTTCTTAAAACTACACCTACGCAAAAGTTCTTCTCAGAGCTAATCAACAGTTCTTCTCAGAGCTAAACAACAGTTCTTTTCAGAGCTTTGAAAATGCCTAAAATGCCTAATCCCTAAAATGCCTATTAATTACATCATTAATTATATTTTCATCATTAACAACTTTAACATCCACAGAAATACAATCTGTGCAGCCTGCGGATAATGACTGCGTTGTCGATGTTTATGTCGGTGTCTGTGAATTGACCTGGGAATCATTTTGCTGACCGTGTCTTTCCTGAGTAGGCTTTTTGCAGCGGTAACCGACATCCGCACGGAGCCGCGGGCGACCGCTATCACTACATCACTTCATATTATAAACAAAGTCCCCTGCCGCGTCTGTCTGTCTGTTCGTGATAAACTCAAAAACTACTACATTGATTTTCAGAACGAGAACGATTCTTCCGGAAGGTTTACGTATATGATTTGTTTAGTTTATGTGTACATTTGACTAATATAGATATTTGTCAGAGGTATCGGAAAAAATTAAGCCATTTGGGAGCTTTCAACGAAAACGCTGCCTAAACCCTATGAGATATAATAAAACAATGTATGGTGGCAAATATTCTTCTCTTTTAGATCTACAAAAAAGTCTGCGATAGCATATGTCTATCTTTCAAGGTTAACTTGCTATATCCATTATATCTTAGAAAAATGATAATTTCTAATGCGGTAATTGTAAAGCTAATCAGACGGATTCAGTATTTATCCTTATCATTTTAAATGAGTTAATATTCTTAAGCATTTCATGCAGATTATTTTACCCCTACACAATATACTTTTAATGAATAACTTAGAAGTTATCGCAAAATAACAGCGCGTGTTTTAGGTAGGCCTAATGCGATTATGCGCGCTCGATCCTTAAGAATTATAGGGCAAATTTTTTGTTTTGTGTTCGTTGTAACTATGATGGATAGATACTTGAATACCTATTTATTTAGTGTTTGTTGTATTGTTAGTCCTGAAGAGTATAGGTATTTCATACGATAAAAGTAAACCCACCTACTTATTTCACTGAGTTTTAGTAGGTCATCATCATCATCAGCACGTATATCGTCCACTGCTGAACATGGGCCTCCTCCCGAGGGAGGGTATTGCCATAGTCACCACGTTTGGCAGGCAGGCGGGTTGGTGACCGCAGAATTATGTTGTAACACACAAGGAAACGCTGCTGCCCCTTCCTTGATATACGATTATTATAGATGATGTTATAACAATCGGGACCAACGGCTTAACGTGCTTTCCGAGGCACGGAGGGTAGTCCCTCAACCAACCAGACCCGGAAAGAAATCTTAGAATTTACACAAAGATTTCATGTCCGGTGTGGGGATCAAACCCACGACCTCCGAGATTTAAAGCGAGCCAATTACCGCTACGCTACGGAGGTAGGCCGAATGCGATTATGCGCGCTCGATCCTTAAGAATTATAGGGCAAATTTTTTGTTTTGTGTTCGTTATAACTATGATGGATAGATACTTGAATACCTATTTATTTAGTGTTTGGTGTATTGTTAGTCCTGAAGAGTATAGGTATTTCATACGATAAAAGTATACCCACCTACTTATTTCACTGAGTTTTAGTACGTACCTATATTAATTTGTTTCTGTTTGTTTTGACCAAATTTCGCCCGTTTGTTAGAGGTTTAAAGACATTATGTAGTATAATTATCAGTATTGTACCCGTGCGAAGCCGGGGCGGGTCGCTAGTTTTTGATATAAAGAATAAAAAAGCGTATGTTTATGAAATGAAATGTTATTTTATATTTTTATATTCGAGTTGATTGAATTAAAGGTAAATTGCGGTTTACGATTTATGACGTATTAAAAAAAACTACTTACAAGATCTCGTTCAAACCAATTTTCGGTGGAAGTTTGCATGGTAATGTACATCATATATTTTTTTTAGATTTATCATTCTCTTATTTTAGAAGTTACAGGGGGGGGGGGGACCCACATTTTACCACTTTGGAAGTGTCTTTCGCGCAAACTATTCAGTTTAGAAAAAAATTACATTAGAAACCTCAACATCATTTTTGTAGACCTATTCATAGATACATGGGTAAGATGAAAAAATTTTTTTTGATTTTCAGTTCTATGTATGGGGAACCCCAAAATTTATTGTTTTTTTTTCTATTTTTGTGTGAAAATCTTAATGCGGTTCACAACATACATCTACTTGCCCAGTTTCAACATTATAGTTCTTATAGTTTCGGAAAAAAGTGGCTGTGACATACGGACGGACAGACAGACAGACAGACATGACGAATCTATAAGGGTTCCGTTTTTTGCCATTTGGCTACGGAACCCTAAAAATGGCATTTATAAAACTCTCAATAAGTAAACTGAAATATTTTCAACTGGGAATACAACAAAGTGCTTTGTTTCAAAGCAATCAACTATGTTGTTTATTTAGAATGCTGCTTGTAGAAACTTCAAAAGTCTTACGTCAATTTTCCCGGTGCAAAACCTACCGTAGAAGAAAAATGTCAAGTTTCAAGAGGGCGTGATAAATTTTGTTCAATCTTCAACAATTTTCTGCATGCCACTCTGGTTAGGTCAGGAACATGCAGAATAATAGCAGTTGAAGAGAAAAATATTCTACAATGCGTGTAAATAAATATATTGATAACGCACATTTTATCATAATTATCACAAATTAACTTCCGGGTTTCATTTCACCCGCATAACTCTCGTTCCCGTGGGAACTTCATAATTAACCTTCCTCGATAAATGGCCTTAGCCACAGGCCCACACTGATATCAGTGCGTTCATGCAAACAAACTCTCTTCTGATCTTAAGATCTAATATCATCACTAATATATAATCAATACTTATGTATGTAGATATAAGTATTAATTATTTGTTAGTATAGATAATATGAAATGATCGCCGACTACGATCACTATAATTTTGGTCACGACAGAACGGCTTTGTCCTTCCAGTGCTTATAGTTGATACTAAGACGCGCAAATAGATTGCTTGATTTACCCACTCTAACTAAAGGTGCAAGTTTGTAGTGACTGTCTTTTTAAATCAATAAAATAAAAATTTGCCTCGTTATGAATCTATTTAGCAGTACAGTAATAATATTTCATTAAAAAAGAATAATGAATGTGTAAGTACGTCAGTTTATGTAAAGATAACGTTATTAAGCTACAACTTTAAAATATTGAACAACCTTATTCACAATACAAAACACCTTATTCACCTCACAAAGTGACCGTACACCGTACAAGTGAAAATTACAAATGTATACGCTTATAAAACCTTTGTCTTCCTTTCCTCTATTCAAAAAATTAAATAAACGCACACATTTTGCATATAAGCGAAACAGTTTGTAAAATGTTTCTCATCGCATTGCAGACGCAATCTTGTGTGGTTAGTTTTTCTATGTTGGTGTTTTTAACAGTCGTGAACGGTAGCACGGCTGTAAAGTTTCCTACTAGTTTCTTTATGATGGCACTTGTCGTAACAAAATGATTGCGCACCAAGCTTTCTACAATAAAAGTAATATATCAAGAAGAAACGCTCGTGACATAAATGTGTTGAAATTGAAAATTGTTAAAGAAATAAGAAGCATTGTTTCATTGTTGTTGCAGAAAGTTAGTTGTTATGCGATTAACTGTCCATTTTTTTACGGTACCTATACTAATTTTAACGTTTATATTAGTAAGTTTTAATAATTACTGGTTGGTTTTAAATTAAAGCCAAAGATAATCGTAATCGACTATATTTCTCGAAAAGTTTAGAAGGTTATGCTATAATTACCTATTATTAATTGGTCCGTCCGTTTAAAAAATAAAATCAATAATGGAAATGCCTTATTTCATGCTTTGTGGATGACAAGAGTGCATTGATGCCATAACTCAGAAGCAAGATAGCCGACTGGGTTCATTCACTGGCATGTAGCCAACATGTGTAGAACAAAATGTTAAGAATTTGAATAACCCCGTTTAACATTTGGATGAAACCGAATTATCCTGGAAATGCAGATACTGTCATAAGTTGTAAGTTGCTGTCTGTATTATTATACTATTAGTAACTGAGTAAAATAGCTACTAAAGAAAGTATGCAACAGTCGGCTGTAAAGAATTTCCGTGGAGCAAGCATGATTTCCAATTTCAATTCAATTCATATATTTAAAATTAAAAAGTATTCGTACAGTTCTGGTTTTATTACATTATATCCTTATAATCTATTGAGCCTCCTTAGGCATTTGAATATTATTATTTAATATAACATTCATGTTTACAATGATAAAATGTAATATCGTTTTCAACACACACTAAAATGAAACAGATATTAAAATTTAAATAAATTAAATTGTGAAATGACCATACACCATTCTTTTACAATTGAAATAAAATAATATTAAAGAAAACTGATGTCAGGATACACACAAAGATTAATTAAATAAAATGGACGTCACATTTCATTTATATGTTTTTTTATTTGAAACCACTTGTGAACAGAATAAATTGTATAAAGCAACTTACGTAACTCTTTTTACGTAACTTTTTAAATTTGATATGCCAATTATTTTATCTTTGGCGGGAGTCAATTGCAAATTTTTACGCACATGGAATAGCAGTTCTTTTCAAACAGAGTAGTGTTTCTGAAACTGATTGGTTTGAACACTTACCAAAATGATGTTCAAAGTAAAATTATCTTGTGTAATTGTATACAAGTCAATTTGTTAAAAGGACACTTGCGATAACGTGAGTAGGTATGGCTTGTTACTTGGCAGTCCACTGACCCTCTGTGCGCAAAAAGGAGAACAAATAAAAGCCTTTTCCTCAATTAAGCAATTTGTGTGAACATAAATTCTACGAGTGTATGGCGCTCACCGGTTGCCTGTGTTACAGTTTTATTAGTTGAGCGTCCGTTTATTTTGTACTAAATGTACATACATTCGTAGACCTAAAGTTAATAATTACATTTTATATATTAAGAGTGTGCCGAAAGTAAAATAAATAAATAAATTTAGGAATAAAAATACTTAAAGTTCAAATATAGTAATATGTTGAACAATTACTTTGGTTTTTTTATGTCCTTCTAAATTTTAATCTTTCAAAAAAGAAATGTCTTTTTGTTTGGTATTATTTTAAGTTATAAAAATAATAGAAAGAGACTTCTCTGTTTATTGTTTTGCATGTCCTACTCTAATATGTTAAAGAGTGTCAATACTGATTATAAGAATGGCATATCTTAGTTACAGCCATAATTGAAAAGAGCTATGACTATGCACTATTACAACAAGCAACGTTCTTTATTAAACAATGCCGACATAATCCTAACTATACGAGCTTAGTTCGTATCAATGTTTGACCAAATAGTAAAAGTCACGCAGTTCTTATTAGCTAGGTCAAGCGACCTTTCTTCTCTTATTCACCTATTCACACCAATATTTTATTCAAACAAAAACTTTGAGAGAATCTAGTTAGTAAGAAGATTGTCGCTGAAATCAATCTTAAACTGTAAGTTTTCCTTGCGGTGGCAGTTGGTAGCACGCGAATAATGGGGCTCTGAATATCAAATGAACTTCTTCACCTTTGAAAACCTACTAACTTCGTCAATTCAAATTATTTCAATCCTCGATATCATTCACTTTTGTAATTACGTGTTTTGGGTCCCATTGAGTTTCGCTCTAAATAACTTATGTGAGTAATACGTATACGAGCAATTTCATTGCCAACGTAAAATATGAATATTATTAGGTATTATTTATAATTTTCCTGCAAGTAAAATTTCATTGCAAAGTAATTAACAGAAATTACAACTGGTGAATAATTCATAAGTTAGGTATACGTGCTCCTTCGCTTCTGTCATAATTTGATTATTTACGATACATCGAACGTTCGTTTTATTAAAATAAGTACAATTAAACTGTTGAAGGTAGTAAGAATTTAAGAATATTATTATTGACATAACAACTTCCAAATTCTAAGTTTTCTTTCCGGGTCTGGTTGGTTGAGGGACTATACCCTCCTTGCCTAAAGCACGTTAAGCCGTTGGTCCCGATTATTATAACATCATCTATAATAATCGTATATCAAGGAACGGGCAGCAGCGTTTCCTTGTGTGGCACAACATAATACTGCGGTCACCAACCCGTCTACTATGCGTGGTGACTATGGCAAATATCTGCACAGTGTACTTTAGCAGTGGGCGTCATGTGTGCTGATAATGAGGATGAATCTGATACTTATAAATCCAGAGCGGTAAATAATAGGCACAATGCAAATGCTCTCTCTCAGGCTCAAAATGAGATTTAACTACAATTAGGTGAAGGTAAAGTATGTAAGTCTGTTTATGTAATTAACTATTTAGCTTTGCTGTACCAATGTACAACAAAGCTAAATAGTTAATTACATAAACAGACTTACTTGGAGTTTAGTTCTAAAGTGTAATTGTATGACTTTCAAGATGAACTTAATCATTCGTTACAGAATTTAAATAAGTAATAAGGTGGAACATTAGTTTTTAAAATTACGAATATTTTGTTAAAATTGCAATATTATGTAGTGTATAGGCTATGCCACTTTATGCACGCGTCTGGATTGAGGGCCCAAGTTATTTAATCATAACAGTTTTAATTCACGTTTAATAAATTCATGGCCCTATGTTTTACTATTTTTAACGAATTTACCTGTAAGTCTTATTTCGTTTCGCAAGGGTTCAAAAAATGGGCCCTCAATCCAGATGCACATACTTCCTCCATTTTTCGCTATTTAACGTCTCTTCTATACTTACACCTTTCTTCCACACAGTCCATCCATCTTCATATTCAGCATTCTTTTCATTACATGCATATCATCCCTATGAGTAACGTGCCCATACCACGCTAAACGATTTCCGCAAAATTTTTAAGATGTTGTATTTAAATTGTAGAACAATTATACATTGTCATAGGTACATTTTTTTTTTTGTTTTTTTATATCTATGTATACAGGGTGTCCCAAAAGGTTAAGTAGCTGGGAAAGGGGGTGACAGGGGTGGACACAATGGTCACTAGAAAAATAAAAAAAAAATCCGCTCTGGGTATTTAAAAAAAAAATGGCATTTTTTTAAAAACTTAAAATTTTACACCTTGTTATTTTTGATGTTGATGTTGATGACCTTGTTGTTATTGAAGTTTAAATACAGCCATATTTGTAGGTACAGTTAGCACAAGGTGTAAAATTTTTAGTCTTTTAAAAAATGCCATTTATTTTTTTAAACACCCAGAGGGAATTTTTTATATTTTTCTGGTGACCCTTGTGACCATCCCTATCACCCCCCTTCCCAGCTACGTAATCTTTTGGGACACCCTGTATACCTACCTACTGTAACTGCTTAAACCTTCTTTCCGTGTAGTGATGGAACAAGAATACATAATGTCACTACCCCATTTCATTCCGAGGGTGTCGTAAAAGGCGATTGAGGAAGTAAGTTTAAGCAGACGAGATCACTGCCAGAAAAGGAAAATTCGAAACTTAACCCTATCCTAATCCGTCTGGCCAGCGTGGTGTATAGTAGGCTAATTTCCCTCCACTATTTTGGAGGAGACCCGTACCCAGAAGTGGGACGTTTATGGGTTGTGTCAGAATACCTACCTACTACGTACGTAGTAATAGCGCTTAGGTCTCGAAATATAAGTCATCTGCGCAGGTATATTATAGTGCAGAAGTTTTTTTTTTTCGGACGGACTTAAATGTAGTAGTACTGTAGTAAGTTCGGAGCCGTTTGCTACTTCACCGGGCATAAAGGCGAGCAGAGGTCCAGCCTATATAAATGGTTTAAAAACTACAAACTAATGAACCTGCGCAATACTCCCGCAGAAGTGCTTCTGGACTTCAGAAGTGCAGAAGTGTATGCTCAAACAAGGTGCAAAATTCTATTCCTTAACTCTCAAAATCCATTAGGATCGTTCTATCGACATGACTGGTTGTGTATGAAGTCAGGACGCAGGACCGACCAGTTAACCCGCTCTCTGAGAAACTGGTGAAACACTACCAGCTTCGAGAGTTTGGACCGGTACTTCAATTGTTCTAAATAGGATATTTCTAGCTGCGCATTTTGTTGTTTTGCCTGAGGACGTTTGAAAACGTTACCACAAAATCAACGAGGCAGTCAGTTTGAAACTAGTTAGGTTTTAACCTAGAAGATGACAGTGATCGTAATTTATGTAAAACTACACAAACTGTTTACATTGCAAACATACATTACAACACCTCAAAACATGCTAATTTCTATTTTAGTAATATTTTCCTTGGAATTAACAAATATACTTTGCTATATAACAATTACTTTGTAGATAATTGTTAAAGGATGTCAATTTACTATTTAAAGTTATGAACAACGATTGTTTTTAATTGTTACCCTTAGTAGTTGTTATTACTCGAATTTTGAGAAACGCTAATGTCACTGAGAACACCAATCCCAAAAACCACTTTACATATAGGTATATCTTGCTCATAATATATTTACACCCTTTTTTGCTACAAAATCAAAATCATTTATTCATTTGATAAATTTTAATATAGGTTAAATGTATGGTGTTATAAATATAATTGTATTGGTTCACTATGTTTTGCCAATAATGACGTACAAATATGTAATGCACATTTCAACATTAACATTATTTATTATTAAAACGTATTATAAAAGTATGACAGTTTTTAATTTAAAATTACAAGTAGGAAATAAATAAATTAAGGAAACAAACAAATCGAATATATAAAATTCTCGTGTCACGGTGTTTATATTTGAACTCTTCGAAATTGCTCGACTCGTGAAAATTTGTGTGCATATCGGTTAGGTCTGCGAATAGGACAACATCTATTTTTCATCCCCCTAAATGTTAAGGATGGTCCAACCTTAAATTTATTTTTTTAATTTTTAGCCAAATTTTTATGTTTTTATTTTTTTATGATACAGCATACAAAAATACATACAACCCTTACTTTTTATCCCTCTAAGATAAACCCCTATTTTTTATTTGTTTATTATAAAATCTAATTTATTTGGCAAGTTCCATCGCGATATTTTTTTTTTAATTGTACCACACAAATCTGCAATAGGTTTGCAAGGTTGTAATGGAATATTATAATAATTGTAGTACGATAAATTCTTATTCAGAGTTTATATATTTCAATTTCAATTTCCTTTAATTATGATTTTTTTCTCAATTCAATTCGATCTCCCGCCCTTGCCGGTCGATAACTGATGAACTATCAATCGATCAGTTATCCCCACCAGATGTCTACCGTTGTCACCACTCGTCCAGCAAACATCACGAAGTAGGGGTGAGGACAAGAAGCGCACTTCGAGCACCTGGTACACCGAGCCCGCAAAGCGGCAGGCGCTCTTCAAAGGCTGCTGCCCAACCTCGAGGCTCGTAAAAGATTGGTTCTACACGTGTATGTACACGCGGTGAGGTTACGTTTTTTACCTTTTAAGGTATGAAACTCCGCCATGCTCTGAAAATGACAGCTCATGTCACACTCGCTTCAAGCAAGCTAGCAACCATTTTCATTCAGCTAAAAGCTAAAAAGCTAGTCTAAAAATAAAAGCTTAACAAGTTATATTCATAATGACTACTAAAGTAGGTAAGTAAAATACCTACTACTACCTAAACACTAATTATATACATAATATGTAGGAGAACTACTTTGTATTAAAAGTTTTAAGTGATAATGTAGGAACATAATTACCATAATATTGGCAATTAATTATTATTTTACCGTCCAGTTAGGGGATAATTATTAGAGCCGGATTGCTCATGCGTACCCGACCCCCGCCAACGGCGGATCGAATGAGTGTCCGGGAGGTTTTAGTGGTGTAGGGTCCTCTCCTCGTGGTATGACTTTAGCATACCACGCTATGGAGAGGGCGAGTCCCACATATCCCTCCGCCAGCGCGCGAATACGCTGCAGGCTGCAGTGGTGGTGGGAATGCGTCGATGCATTTCCCCCGGACAAAAAAAAGAAAAAAAAGGGGATTATTATTAATTAAATAAATTACTAACCCGTCGAGCGTGTCGGACTCGAAAATAAAAATATGCCTCTAGCGATTGGCTAATTTTTGAGTTCAATTTCGGGTGTCGACTCAGTCGATAACAATTTAAAATGTGGTTTATATTTACTTTAGATTTAAAAGTTTTAAATGTAATTATAAACCTATTTAGATAGGCTATTCAGCTTTATTAATATATTTTCGTACCATTTTACTCAATAACCAGAAATCAGAGTTATTAGCGAAGATTTCACAATTTTTTCACGTAGTATGGTAATACTGTCATTGAAGTACTAATTTTATAAAAAGAAACGAATGTTCGCCCATTTTAAAATATAATTACCAAAAGCACACTTTAATATAATCATAAAATATTTACTTTTTACTATAAAAATAACCGCTTTCGTCATTAACGACGATGACGTTATAGAGCGTAATGGCTATCAGAAACGATTGCGCGGATTCGGGATTTTTTTAGCCGCAACTATAGATATTGCATCGAAAGTTAGGTGAATCTTGTAGCTTAGAATTGAACCCGCCATTGGTGACGTATATGTCTGTGAGACCTGGTGGTTAAAAAAAATCGAATTACTTTTTGAACCGCCATCAATGCGCGTTGCAATGTCGAGTAGCTTGCTATTGGTACACCCCGCGAGATCATCGCGGTCTTCCGTTCTAAGGTTTTGGCTCCAACCCAATCCGTTATTACCTATTGGTAAACTTAAGTAAATTATTCAAAGTTGAATTTGCATTGTTTTTATTTAATTTATAAAATTAGGAAACTTTCGTGCTCCTTTTATTGTTATAATCATCATAGTATTATTCAGTCCATTAATAAATCAGCTCTTTGTATAATTCTATTAGTATTTTACAAAAATAAGTAATTCATGCTTATATTTCGTGTCGGAATGTATTACGGTCAATGTCAGCTCGAAGCGTCTCTACGAGATGCCATTTCGTCTGATGAATATTTTTCACAGGTATTATTGGATACCAAATCTGAAAGCGACGTAGAACCGAAACATAAGCACCAGATCAACATTCAGAGATTAGGACTTGAGTAACCTAGAATGTTTAGGTCTCCCTTTTATTTAGGAATGGACAATTGTATCAAATGGAGCTAATAATCTAATCACTTACCCGTTCGCATTAGAAGCCACAATGTAATAACGCAGTTACTGAGACCTAAGCAGTTATCGAAGGTGAAAAGAACCCTCTTGGCATTTGGAGTACCTAGTGGCACCTAGAGTGTTGAGACTAATGCTCTTAGATATTTTCTAGATCGACAACAGGCCTGGGACTAATGGTCTTTTACAAAACGGCCATGACTGAGGGTGGCGAAAATATAGAAAAACCAATTATTATTGTCAAAAATGCAAGAAATATTTGTGTCTTGAGCACGTAATGCCTTGTTCCAGTTTTGCACTATTTCGATGGTATAAAACTAGTTTCCAAGAAAGTATTTATTTAATTTTGTAATAAAGCAGTTATATTTTTGTTTATTTTACAAGAGGTCACATGACTAACAAAGGCTGATTTAGGTCATAAATGTCTAAGATTGTTATAAGTTTTAAATTGTATGAAACATAAATGTAAAAAAGCATGTTGATTTTTAATGTCCCAAATATAATATTTGAGTTGTAGTTTACAAAATTCGTTTATTTTATTGTCAATACATAAGGCATGTAAGATTAAAACCAAACTGTCTATACGTTATCTAATTAATTATTTGTTGGAAAAAGCTTTGGTCAAAAAAGGTGTAAGTCAAATTGACGTCACCAATGGTGGACTTAAGGTTGGATTGGATTCATTTGGTCGCACGAGGGAACTAATCGAAGGAGGGAATGTTGCCTCAAAAATGTGACAAGATACGTCCAACAATTGAAAAAAGTTGCCTCATTTTTGGTGGGACGGGTTAATGAAATAAACTAATAAATAATTTAACCCCAGTCGAAATTAAAAATATGCAATTGAGCTCACGAATACTAGGTATACTAGGTATAGGTCTTGTATTAGGTATAGCAAATACCTAAATCGATGCTACTTATCATTAGAGAACAAGCAGTTTCTTTTTTCTATGGGTCCATACCTACATAAGATAAATCTGGAAATATTATCAATCGTAACCATAACATCCTTAGTCATATTTCTAAATAACCACTAAATTACACACATAACCTTTTCGACCTCAAATAAATGTAAATATGGAAAGTTGAAAATTATTCAAGGGCTTATGTTTTTGCAACGTTGATGATTGGTTTAATAAAAGACACTGAACAGTTTGCAACACTGTTCTTTTACTCGGTAAAAGAAAAGAAAAATATTGGTTCCATTTTAAACAATAATACGACGTCGTCTTTCATCGGGTTTCTTCAAAGTAGCGATCAAAATCAAAGTTACTCTCAATTTGCAATGGAAATATCTTTTTATTTCCCCTTTACGCTTTCAAGGCTCAAAAGGACCCGAGTCGTCAACTGCTTAAGGATATTAAACTTCCTAGTCGTCGTAGTTTGAATAAGTTTGGATTTGATAATTCAGTGGACAATATATAAAATATACTAACGGTATCTTTACGTTGATAGAATAGGAATGCATAATGACAGTTAGATAATAAAATATGATCAAACATAAACCAATTTTTGATACCTACAATTTTTATTATATCGACTAGCAAATAACTGCTAATAGGTATGTGTGTAGGTAATTATAATATTATTGGAATAACCTAAAGCACGAAATTAATCATTAAATTTAATTGATTTTTTTTTCTAAAATACACTAACACTAATTGGATAAAATTTGAGTTCGAGAAAGCGTTGAATTCGTGCCTTGGGAAATGGTGCCCAGAAGGCTGGCCGCATAGCTACGGTGGTTGGCATTATTTATGAAAAAATGTTCGCAATTTTTATTGTTTTATTTTTATGAAAATCTTTTATTGGGAGACTGGCCAGTCCTCCGACAACTCAAGTCGACTAATTTATATCTATACCTACTAATATTATAAAGCGGAGAGATTTGTATTATTGTTACAATAAACTCAAAAACTACTTGACGGATTGTAACAGTTATTTCATTATTAACTAACTGTTACAATCCGAATTGTATAAAATTATAAATCAAAGACTTTAAAAGAAGACAAAAAGAATGATCTTGGAGTTTCTTATAGTCTTTCTTCTCCGAGTGTCACACCGTAGGTAGATAGAGGAAGACTTGTAGGAAGCTAGGATAGGGTCCGGTCTTCCTCGCAAGGCGAGGCCCGCGACGCCTTCTATGCTTCAGAGACCCGATTCCAGCCCGCGCTGGTTGATCTTAATTATATTTTATAATAAGCGATTAATTACGAACATGTTATTTAATAACATTATTGTTGAAATGTAAACTAATTTATTAGTTAAGATGGTTTTTTTTCTTTCATTATCATTGTATTTGACGTATAATAAGTACGATCGATTCGTCTACATTATCAATAAACGTTTTCATTTTCATTTTTTTCAAATCTGTAAATTATTAGAATGCTACGTTATCCCTGAGTAACAAAGGCTATATAACTGGCTTCCCGCACGCGGGTTAAACCGGGTGCGAAAGGTCAGTTGTTTTTACATTTGCTAAAATAAATAAGGCGCGGGCTGCTGAAGCCGACGGACCGATGATGTTGCCACCTCTGAAAACGAAAGCTGAGTGATAGGGAGTACAAACGATACTATGATAGGCAATATAGACAAATCGATAGATGAAAGTATTATAGATTTATACGTTTATAGATTTATTTAAAAGAAAACGAATAGCGACTTATGACTGTACACATGATGTAAACTAGTATATAATGCCCATAAAAGACCAAATTATAAGTCAACAAGAAATCTTTAGCAATATATAAAGCTGAAAATTTGGTTTGCTTGAACGCGCTTATATTAGGAACTACCGAACCGATTTGAAAATTTATTTCAGTGTTATACAGCCTATTTATCAAGGAAGGCTATAGGCTATATTTAACTATGAAGTTCCCACGAGAACATATGTAACGATGGGGAAACGGCGCACGGAGAACTAGTCACATAATATATTATATGTGGTCGCATTAAAACTCAAAGGAGTTAAAATTATTTAAGACTAGGTGTGCCCGCGACTCCGTCCGCGTGCAACTCGTTGTGTATTATTACGTTAATAAATTGGAAACACAGTTTAAATGACGGTGACATGACGCCGAAGTATAGAAAGTAAAGCTCAGCTCAGTGTAAAGCTTCCGGATAAACTATATTGAAAGTTGACCCTTCCGGCACGTGAACATAAAGATTTCTAGAACTGCTCACCCGGGAAAGAGCGACGTACAACTGACCATGTGAGAAACAACTGACACCGAGATCTACTCCAGCAACGCGGAAAGTCTGACCCTGAGCCTTATTAATTGTCATTGCATAACACACCGATACAGGGTATTGCGTTCTTTTAAACTGGAATGGAAAATTGTTTGGTATTATGGGAATTCTGGGAATAAAGACGATTTCTCCTGCACCGCAACCAGTTAAAATCTGAGCCTCTCTTATATTTTGTTGTAACTGAATTACTTTTAGCCGGGTGCCATTGCAAAGTTGAGGTGGTCTTAAATTTCGGGGCAGAATAATCGGTATGCCAATTTTTAAACAAATTTCAATAGAAGTTAGTCCGGGCATATTTAAAGAATTTAAAAATTCTATCGGATAATTAGTGGCTTCTTGTTCATCATCCATTCTGTTAATTGAATAATATACTTTGCTTTCTCCTTGTATATTTGACAGTATTTTATTATTAATCTCAGATGCCTGGTCATTGCGAGGGGTTAATATGGATATATCGCATAGCCAAGAATTGTACCTATTTAATATATTAGTTAGGTCACCGTAAACCGACGATATAAGGTGGTGTTGTGATTGCACTTAGCAACATAACTCAGGTGTCAGAATAAGTTTTCCTTGGTGTGATTGTGACCTTCACCAATTTTTAATAATGTATTAGAAAATTGATGATCATCCGGGTTATCTCCAGTTCTCACTCGCATGTTTATTGTCAAATGCACCGATTGTATGTCTAGCTTTTCAGGTAAGCCCTAACCTCATCAGCTCTTCCCCGTGGTATTACCGGCAAGGTTTGTTGGAAATCACCACAAAATAAAACTGTGACACCGCCCATTTGTCCATCATTTTTTTCTTATATCTCCTTAGAGTTTTATCAACCGCTTCTACTCCTTTTCGGTGGGCCATCGTACATTCATCCCATATGATTAAATTACACTCACGTAACACCTTAGCATTGTCACTATTTCTAGAAATACTACAGGTTGGGCTCTCCGTCCGATCTAAATCAATGGGTATTTTAAACATTGTATGAGCAAATGTTTTTAAACTTTCGCGATTTTTACACATAATTTTTAGTAGACGTGGGTCTCAATAATTTTTAATAGACCACGACTGGTGTAACCCATGTCGAAACGTCGGATTATTAAAAAGGTAATTATTTGCCTTAAATTTGTACCGCGATTGAGACCCGCGTCTACTAAAAATTATATTGTATGAGCAGTTTTACCCCCTGGTAACAATGTTGCAGCAATACCCGATGACGCCACAGCAAGAGCAATTTTACGCTGATTCCGGACATAAGCTAATATTAATTTAGTCAAAAAGGATTTACCAGTTCCTCCAGTTGCATCTAAAAACCATATTGTTCCTAAATTATTCTGAATGCTCTCACACATCAAAGACTGAACGTTGTTCTGCTGTCATCATTGGGACACCGTTTTCTAAAATTGCCAGCATTTCAAATGAGCTATAACCAACCTCAGCGGAATATTCCCTATTGGTAACATCCCCAACTGAGGTTGGTATAGGCAAACCATATTCACTTAGTGATTTACCGCCTACTGCTATTAAGTCTTCTTGAAGAGCTAATAAGCACTGATTTAAGGCAAGATCACGGGAATTGTATCATTATGAGATATAATCCGAAGAAAATCTTCTGCAAACTTTTCTTTGTATTTTTCCCATAATTGTACAGTATCTGATAAATTACAAAATGCCAGTAAAGTAACAAATAAATGGCGTAAGCGTCGTGGATTATCACTCATACCGGATTCTGCTAAAGCATCATCCCAATGCTGATCATTTTCTAGTAAATGACGCGCTTGGAAAGCTGCATGATAAGTAGCATAAGCAACACCGTCGACTTTTCTGAAATCTATAAATGATGTTGGTCCTCGCACTGTGTGTAATAATAATCGCAAAAAAAAACATTCTACCAAGGACGTGTCCTTTGAAAATACCTGACTCGCCATCTACAGGCCTGCCACGGCGTCTACGATTAAATACACCTCGTTGCTTATCGTAAGTATAATAGTACAAAAGAGTTTTTGCAAAATTATCAGTTTGGCAAAGTCGAAAGTATGCTAATAAAGTTGTTTGCCTAGGGTTCTCTAAACGTTCTGTAATATTTTCGGTGCTAAAATATATGCGTTGACCGCCTTCAAGATGAGCCACAGGTGGATATCTTTCGTGAATGTTGAAACTCAAAATCCGCCATACAGCTTCTGAAGAGCTAATCTACCTGCCTGACTGAAATCTTGTAATTTCATCGTGTTCATTTCTCAAAGCAAATGTAGCTTGGTCACTGGCCTTATAATGTACTTACAAATATATTTTATTGACTCTACACTATTACACATTTCAACATTTATGTGAGCTTGAAATGCTCTGGATAAAACTGGCGAATACGGAACGACCCACCTATTATCTAACGTAACCGGTTAACCAGACACTCGCTTTTCAACCGTAAAACCACCATTAGCTCTTAAACGGCGACGATATAATGGGTATCCATTATGCCCTGTCACAGTTTGATCCACTAAGGCTTTTGGATATCTTTTAGTGCAACGACCGTTTTGCATGCAAGGAGCATTCGCATTTATTGCACCACATGGACCATGCATCATATGAGTTTTAACAATGTCATATAACATGGGATCTGCAATCGGATCTGGAATTTCAGCACTGATTAAACTATCTACATCATTAGGCTGAATCTTATCTTTCAACCAAAGTAGGATATGTGCGTGAGGTAAGCCACGTTTTTGCCACTCAAAATTGTACATAAAACACAATACTTCTCCAAAAATGTTATCTTTGGTAAGTAGATCGATCATTAACTTTAATGAAAAACTCTTGCGATAATGTCATGGCGGTCATGCGACGCTTGACCTTCAAGAAGCTCCTGAGTGATTTCATCCCACTTGGGATTAGTAGTTACAGTAATAAATAAGTCGGGACGACCATATTTTCTTACGTAACAAAAAGCATCTTGAGTACGGTCGTGCATATAGCGCGCACCACCAGTAAAAGAGGAGGGTAAAATAACTAAACGGCTCATATTCACCGTATCATTATCTTGCTGCATGGCGTCGCGAAGGTGTGCGTATTCTTCAGCGCGCAGCTGCCTCTGATTAGACCTATATAAACTAATCTTTCAGTTTCAATTTTTGCATACATGTCAACAATAAATTGATTGAATAAGGCACGAAAACGTTGAAAGTATAAAAATTGACTCCGTCTCACTTGCAAGAGGTAACAATAAAATTCAAGGTGTTGCGGACCGACCAACTTCTTTTATAAAATAATTTTGTACCGGCCTTTTGCATATAGTTTTTTATTATTCTTGAAATCGGAATTTGATAAGTTTGTATATATACTTTTTCTCGGAGATGAAGTTGTGAATTTGTTGAATATAATATCGTGATAGTGTTTTACGCGTCTTTTACTGGTGAATTCCCTCCTCCTGCTCGTATCCTGTACAGAAGGCATGACATTTTTTATTGTAATTAGGTGCGCCAAAAAAATGGATCAGTTTGATATAACGCAAAATTGTAACCATCTTCCCCACGACAGTATATCAAAGGATATTGCAAACTGTCGTAAGCCCTGTGGGTTTTGTAAATACGTTGCAATCGATTGTCTGTGGAACGGATAACGATATCACGCCTGTCACATTCCTAGTCGACCAATACTACAGCAACTTCATTTGTTGATGGAGCGTTATAACGCCCAGGGTGTTCTTGAGTTGGACGCCTATCAGCATTTATAACAATTTTATAATTGTTGTCATGTTCTTGGGGAATAGCTTCTAATGTCGATTTGAAACTACATACATATGAATTAACCTGATGCAACATGTTCTGAAGTTGTGAAATAAGTTCAGTATTTAAATTCGGGAAATATTGATTTCTTACTTTCGACTGTTCGTTGTAGTCGGATACAAAATATATTTGAAGAAACTTAGGTTGGTCTTCAGGCAAAAGGGATTCTATTAAATGGTGAACCTGACCTTGTATTTTAAAGGAAGGTATGAAAGGACCTTCTGATATTTGTTGAGCACCAAATGATGTCATTTGAAATGCACTATTATAAGTGCGAGTATTTTCTAAGAAATGTTTTGATTGCGCATGTTCTCCTAATAGTTGTGATTTCAAAGGTTTTGGTGGGTCTTCAAATGAAGGCAAGTTTATTTTACCTCCAGAACAACAAAAACCAGCCGACTCCTTACTCCACTTTGAAGCATTACAAAAAGAACATACTACTTTCATATTGCCTATTTTAGAAGATGATCTGTAATCAATTGTGAGGTTATAAGCGAACCCACTTTTATATTTGTTGGACCACGTCAACAAATTTGTAGATTGATCTAAATCTTCTATGTGTACATCTAAGTCATCAAGAGTATGTCGAAACCTGTCCGCAGTAAGACGGGCCTCTCGCTGTTCGTCCGTTGCAAGCGAACGAATATTTTCAATTCTTTGTCTTTCACATGACAAACTTATTATTCGTTCTTGTCTCAAAGAATTGTAATACTCGCGGCCTGACGCTAATTGTTGTTCATGCTCATATTCGTCTTCTGTAGATCGATTTATCGCATGGTGCATGCTATCACTTGTCAAACTGTCTTGGTATTGAGTATAAGTCTCAGATTCTCGAAAATATGCTGTTCGCGATCAGCTGCGAGCCGTAATTCTCTCTCAGTGAAGGTTTCGGACTCACGGGATAGAACATGCCGTTCGCGATCAGCTGTGAGCCGTAATTCTCTCTCAGTGAAGGTTTCGGACTCACGGGATAGAACATGCCGTTCGCGATCTGCTGTGAGCCGTAAATCTCTCTCAGTGAAGGTTTCGGACTCACGGGATAGAACATGCCGTTCGCGATCTGCTATGAGCCGTAATTCCCTCTCAGTAAAGGTTTCGGACTCACGTGGCAATGTATGCCATTCGCGGTCAGCTGTGAGCCGCAATTCTTGTTGAGAAGAACTTTGAGATGCTCGTGATGTAGCTCGTCTAGCCCTGTCAGCTTCTATTCTCATCTCTCCCTCTAGAGTGCTTTCATTGACTCGAGAAGTTGAGGCGTAACTCTCATAGAATTCAACCGATGCGCTCTTTCCTCTGCTGATTCCTGAGAAAACGCATATCTCATTCTTTTAGCATCTCTCGTATTTCGAGATAATGATAATCGTAAGTGCCTATATCTTAACTACCTACGTCTATTAGTTAAGTTTCTTAACTTAAAGTAACTATACCTAAAAATACTATAACAAAATGAAAATAAAAGAGCTAAAACGCTTACCTATCCAATAGGTAATAACTTAATTATGCTTACTAAGTGTACTGCAACTAAAAATAAATTCCTATAATACCTAAATTATAATTATAATTATTTTAAACCTACCTATCTATTGATACCATAACAAAATAAAAATAAAAGAGCTAAAACGCCTACCAATCCATCAGGTAGGTACCTACTTAATTATGCTTACTAATTTCTTTTTTTTTTTTTTTTTTTCTTTAAAAAAGACAACTCCCGCACTAGGGAAATAAATCCCTGTGTCGCGGGGGACTTTACAAACATTCATTTTACGGACACAAAGAACATCCAGACTCAGAACAACTATTTGTGGTTCACACAAATAATTGTCCCGGGCGGGAATCGAACCCAGAACACCAGGTCTCAGAAGCAACTTCCGTAACCACTGAGCCACCGGTGCAGTCCGTTGTAATTGCAGTAATTGTGAGCGTTACACAAAAATAATCCTTAGCGCGTTAACTTATTTAGCGTATTTCATGTATCCTATAACTTCTGTGTTTCTTTACCGAATTCTATGATCCTTTTTTTATTAGGTATTAATGTAAAAAAAATTTTATGTAATGAGTGAGAGTTTTATGAGTGTAAGAGTAGTTAGATAAAGAGAATCTTAAAAGTCCGAAATTCTTAGCAATTAGGAATTAAATGTGTTATTGTGAATCAACCTTAAAAGTTAGACATATTATTATGCTGTCGATGGATGTTTTTATATCATTTTAAGGAGAACAATTTCCTTTATACATGATTTTCATGTAACTTTAACCGTTCAGGCTGCGTACGTAACGGAAACTTACAATCTATATTATATTAATATTATAAAGCTGCAAAGTTTCTTTGTTTGTTTGAACGCGCTAATCTCAGGAACTACTGATCCGATTTCAACAATTATTTCAGTGTTGGATAGTCCATTTATCGAGGAAGGTTATAGGCTATATTTAATTTTTTTTTTAAATTTAACGCAATGTGTAAAATCGAAAACCTATTTATGCGTGCGCTGCAAAAACTATTGACAATAGAACAAAATAATGTACTACGGGTTTATAGGTCTTATTAAGAACTACAAAAAAGTCCATGATATCTAACTATCATATTTGAGTCACAATACCCGCTTTAATGTTCATTAGTATGAAATATTTTACCAGTTTTTATGACATTTTTCATTGCTACTCCGCTCCTATTGACCGTAGCGTGATGAAAAGTATACCTACTATAACCTGCCCAGGAGAATCAACTATATTTGTGCCAAATTTCATTAAAATCCATTCCGTAGTTTTTAATTCTATAGCGAACATACAGACAGACAGACAAAATTTTTACTGATTGCATTTTTGGCATCAGGATCGACTACCAATCACCCCCTGATAGTTATTTTGGAAAAATATTCAATGTACAGAATTGACCTCGCTACAGATTTATTATAAGTATAGATATCTGCATCCAAATTTGGAAATGGACCAAAGATTGCACGATATTAGTGCATAAAAAAGGATTGAAGTACTGATACCTAATGCAAACAAACAAAGGATAACATGAGAATATGGTGTTGAAGAAAATTGAACTATTTTTTGTGATCACCCTTACACTGCTAAATATGAATGATATTCAAAATAATAAGCTTATTAAAAACAAACGAAGTTTATTATGCCCAGCCTAACTGGTCTATTGTGTTTCACACTGTGCAACAATGTCCTTTATTAGGTACGTAACTATAAGCGCTTATATATACCTATAGTTTCGCAGGAATCAAGTATAATTAGCAAGTCAATTAACCATTTAAGCGGTTAATTAAACGACGATGCTTGTGCCAAATTCTGACTACGCATATATTGCAATGTTATTATACTGATCAGATTTAAATATAATCTTTTATATTATTATAATTTTTTCGAAATATGATCAGAAACTGAATACAGATTATGTATGGAAAATCTGTTTCTTAAAATTATCTTTATTCTATGTGATTATCATTTTTTCGTGTAATCTTACTTATATCAGACTACGTGTCCCCGCGCAGTTTCTCTTGCAATCTGCTTTTTTCTGTGCGTAACCCAAATTCTTTAATTTTATAGAATAGTTTGTTTAATGCCGCTGGAATTTTGCATGCCATGAACTGTCATATTTCGCACCCTTAGAACATAAATGGCACTAAACGAAAATGTTAATTTTACAGTATGGCCGTTTTAAGATTTTTAAAGAATTGAATGGGTGATATGGAACTAAAAAAATAGAAATAAAGCTTTGCGATCGGCTTAAAATAACAGTTTAACTAACGCTGTTTCAGTATCCAGTGGGATACAATAAAATCATTGATTATTTATCAATGGAGAAGCATTTCAAAAAAAAGTTTAGCATTGTGTCGGTTATAGTTTTCTAGTTATTCAAAACTTTTTGCTTAATGACCTCTAAATTGTTATTTTACCTACATTGTAATGATAAAAAAGAGAGAAATAAAACAATGTAACTACTAAAATAACAAAGAATTATATTTATTTGGCACATGCTCACAGTTTTCGGTCAAAATTACCACACATATTCATAATTAACAAATCTGTTTAAATCTAGATAAAAGTATTATCAAAATAACAGAATTTGGCGCATTAGAACTACCGGGGTCTTTGCATTAGGCGCGTTTCGTTTTATGCGTTTTGACTGTATACTTAACTAAAAAATGTAATTTTTTGTATAGTGCCACTTATGTTTTAAGAGTGCGATTTGAAAAATTGATGTAGGGCTTTAAACATAGGTATTTGTATATACGTAAAAAAATATTAAAGTTAAATTGATATCAAAAAATCCCTCGAACCGGTAATGCGACACGGCAATTCCTCATGTTTTTTGTCGTTCAACGGGGCAGTGCGGCTAGTATTCTGAGAACGTTGTTGAAATTTTTGTAAAGATGTTAAGCAGCTTGGTTTATGTTTAAATAAGATAATTTTGCACATATTATGCATTCTATTTAAAGCCATTAAAAGAATATACAGTAAAAGCTTTCTTATTGCGTAAAGTAAGTTTTGTGATTGGTGAAAATAAAGAAAAACACAAATCCTCTTTCTGAAATTGTCAATAAAAATCTCTGTTTATAAAATTAATATGTTTCTGTAAACGTTAATGCCTACAGTTTATTAAATGGTACATAAGGTAAGCTTGAAAAAATGTTTTATAACTCAAATTTAAATTATTTTTTTTGTTTCTTAGTTATTTATTCACTAACGTTACTTTAGTGAAATGTACATAACACTATTAATAAAAATAAAATATTGTTGTGTATTTTAAATAACTATTGAAAATTAATCTCAAAATCTTATTTATGTCTTATAGACTCAAAAGTTTCTACTTGTACACAATAAACGTAGGCTATTAGAATATAATGTATATTAATATATAAATTTTCAGGAAATTTAATGAAAATTTAACAAAAATCGACTGAAATCTTGAAATAAATGTAGTCGTAGAGTACATAAAAATATATGTGTTATTAAACTAAATTGCTAATTGGTAGTGTTTAATGAAAGATTTTGTTATATTTCCATTAAATAGAAGGTGTGGTTAAATATTTATAAAATATAATAAATTATGAAATTAAAATATAGTTGGTTTAAATAAACATTTATTTTTCGCAACCAATAGACCAACTTGTGTTTTAAAATAATTGCCATTAGTTAGCCGTTCACCGCTTTTGGCACTAAAGGGCCCTAGACGCCAATTTATTTACCCAATTATTAACATTAAAACCTCTTTGCATAACAAGATATTCCGTTAAAATATTGTTGTTCTAAAATAAATAATGCAAAACTTTATTTATGATAGTTAAATTTTGCACGCCATTGCTTCACTTTATTATTACAACAATCTGTGTAAAATTATTATGACAGGTTAGGTGTGAAGGAACATCATTTATGTGAACTGTGGTTAATGCGAGGGTGGTGATCGCGCAACGACGGAGAGGGCGGGGGGCACCCTTATCTCCAAAGCGACGCGCGCACCGCTCAGCTTCTCTACCTACTACTTTTCTAAGTTTCCTATATGAAAAATCTAACACTTAGAACCAATTCAAGCCAATTTTAGAAAAAAAACTTAAAGACAAATATTTAAAGGAGTTTCATGTTAAGACACTTATTGGCTACATAACCTTAAATCTCTAAATTAGTCAATAAATATACCTAATATTAAATTTAAACAAAAATCTTAATCATAAAATTCTTACATAAAAACTTAACGAACAACACCGTCGTAACAAAAATATAATCATAAAAATAAGATTGAGTGTGAAAATATTTATTATAAGTAAATATTATGAAATAAGATACTCAGTATCGGAATACGTGTTAAGCGAGTAAGTGAGAGCGCGCTTCGCTTGTGGGAGGGGCCCCCGAGTCCCATGCCACACTCGCTTGCCATCAGTCGCCCCCAAGTCTCTGGTTTGCACACAGCATCCCTACCGTTTATCGCCTTTATTTTCACATAATAATATTCTTGTAATAAAAAGATATAAAGCTATGTAAATTTTCTTATAAAGTCAGCAGAACATAATAATTTTTTGAGCCAAAAATGGTGGTCAAACGTAGCTATGCTACGCGGTGTACCGGCTTGTTATTGTTAAATGTAGTGATACTGTCAGCACAGCCTTTCGCGGTGGAGAAAATAGTTGTCGGTAAGTTTTATACTGCATGTGTATTCGTAACAGTAGCTTCGTAATAGTACACACTATTTTTTTTTTCACTTTTAAAGAGTTTTGGTTATATTTCATTATTAAAATGCACCATTTAATTCTACAAATCTTTAATTTAACTTCACATACATAAAGTAAAATAAATTTTAGTTGGTATTTGTTATTTTGAGTAAATTTAAATGTGTTTTGCTTTCATCTCCCTCCAACGCGCAGTGTTTCTCGTGTTGTAATTACCATGTCAAAGAATCGATTTTCTCTTTCAGACATACGTTTGTCTCTGTCGCACGCTCGTGAAGCCACGTTAGGCAGGGGCGAATGGGTTCCCGACTGCTTTTTAAAATAACTTCGTTTTGTCTCGATACAGTGACGCGTCAATCTTTCTAACTCAATATGCGAAGGAGACCGATGAAGGCTTTTATGTTTTATTTACACGATATTTACTTGGGACATATATTACAGCATACCGTTAATATATAAGATGCTCCCAAAATATATGCCATCCCTGTTCTGTTCAGATAGTATCATGTATACCGATAACGCTATTGAATACATTTCTATGAAAAGTTAAATTTTATTTCAGCGAAAAACAATAAACAAAATATGTATTTAAATACATTAAAATATAAATAATACAAGCGCACAGTGAGATTTCTCTTTCTGCGTTATTTACCGGGAGGTGCGGCCATTTATTCAATTTTTTTTTTTACAATTATAATGTTTGTAATGGGAAGATAAAATTTTATGTTTCACAGTAATTTATTCACTAACGTAACAAGTACTAATTACGTTAATTAAACATAACAATATTAATAAAAATTAAATATTGCAGTGTATTTTAATTATTATTGGAAATTAATAAAACTGTAAAGTAGCGTATTCTATGAGATAATTATAGTTATCGCATAGTTTGCAGTTTTCAATTAAATCAAAATAATTAATCAAAAAGTATCTTAATTGAGTCTAATAGACTCAAACGCTTCTACTTGTATACAATAAATTACATATTAATACATAATCTAAATATCTACATAAGAAAAACTATATACTATATGATACAATACAGTATGTATTACAATAAAAAAATGTCGTACTATAAGCCTCTTTTCAGTGATCAGACTTTTTTTTTCGGACGGACTTATGTATTTAACCACGAGGCTTTTGCTACTTCACCGGGCATAAAGGCGAGCAGAGTCCCAGCCTAGATGGTGCTCAGGCTACGTAGAAACTGTGATACGCTGATAGCTGGACTGATTTTTTTTTTACGGCAGATATCTGATATTAGGTATAGAATAACGTAATGTATCAGCCTCTTGTCGTCCACTGCTGAACATGGGCCTCCTCTTAACAGATCTTGGCAAGCCAGGGTTTTTAAGAGATTTTGCTATAATTACCACACTTATGGCAGGTGGATTGGTGATTGCAATAAGATGGTAACTAACCTCAAGCTGATAGATGCTACTTCCTAGTCTCCTCTTAAGACACCCATGGCAAGACATGGGGTGGTCTATTCTAAGCCGGAAACCACACAGCTAATAACAAATACGTAGGCTACTTTATATCAAAAAACCCCAGACCTTTAAACAATATGTCGTCGATCAACCCGGCAATAAATAGCTAATTGAGGGAATAATATTGCACGGGATGAATAATTTTATTATTCATCCTCTAACATTTAAAATCATTTCTTAGTTAGTTAGTTAGGCAAAAGGATTTCCTCACTTAGCCTCCTGAGTGGTCCTTTGTAATCAGCCTATAAATAATTTCTTATCGCATGTCTACGTCTGATGGAGAAGTCACTTCAAGTTTCAGTTTTCTACAATCAGTGGGTTCGGCTTTGTGTTAATCCGTCAGTTATATGAATAACATCAATCTTTATTAATAAAATGCTTTATTTGAATGATCAAATAAAGCATTTTATTAATAGAGATTGATAAATATAGGACTACATATATAAATAACCATAATAGTAAGTAGTAGTAATTTTTGATTTCTTGTGTTTTAAGTGTGAGACAAGTCTGTTTTTAAACTGGTTGGTGTTCTTTGTTACCACAACATGCTCAGCTAATGAGTTCCAGGCGTAGTTGTCCTGAATCTGGTTGTGTTTTGTATCCGTGAGTTCGACATAGTGCTTCATTTCTACAATGCGGTATCAGCATCATCATCATCCCATTTAACGTCCACTGTTGAACGTGGGCCTCTGCCCGAAGGAGGGTTTTGCCATAGCCATCACGCTTGGCAGGTAGGTTGGTGACCGCAGTATTATTTAGGAAAACACACATGAAAGCGCTGCTGCCCGTTCTCTGTTATACGATTATTATAGAGTAGCGGCCCGCCCCGGCTTCGCACGGGTAGACTTTTACAGCCTATGTTACTCAGGGATAACGTAGGATTCTCATGATGAAAGAATTATCAAAAGCAGTAGTTGTTGAGTTTATTCAAAACAAACATACAAAAATACAAACTTTTCCTCTTTATAATATTAGTGCAACGGCTTATATGATTATTGTGTTTAAATTGACATCTTTAACTCGTAATATGTTATGACTGCAAATCTGATTTAAAAAATTCCAAAAGTAATCAGGTACTGAAACCGTCTTAGTTAAGAAATAATTTATTGGATAAGGATTACTATGAAGACATGAATAATGTGCTCTTTTAGGAATGGTCTTGTTTCTAATAACATTTAAAAAAGAAATTAATTATAGTGACATAACGCCTATATTTAGACAGATGGTACCGCAAGGTTTTTTGCAGATATTGATACGTTCTTTAATATTTTGGAACATTTTTTAGTTCATGTCAGTAGTTTAGCAATGAAAGACATTTTATGGCATTTTGTTCATACCTTGGCTTACATTATTGAAATTTTAGTAGGGGTCCCTTATTTTTTCTAGTAAAACTTACTTTTATTCCAAAGGGATAATGGAGCATTCTAATTGTGAAAGAATTATCGAAATACGTCCAGTAGTTGTTAAGTTTATTCGAAACAAACATACCAATATACAAAAATACAAACTTTTGTTCTTTATAATATGTATTAGTATAGTTAAACATAAAAATCGGAATCAATAGCTTTACTTGTTTTCCGAGGCACAGAGGGTCTCTCAACCTACCAGACTAAAAATCTTTGATTATGCACAAAGATTTTTTTTCGGAGCCGGATTCGAACCCACGACCTCTGAGATTTAAGGCAAGCTTCATACTGCTACGCCACAGAAGTTGCATCAGACTACCACCCCCACCCAATCGTATCATAGGTACATGTTTATTACATTTCCCGTCTACACCCCTAGACCAAAAGCTTCGTAAGCTTCTCAATACATTGTAAAACTTCACTTCCTACCAACGTAAAGTGGTAGACGGTAATAGGAAAACGACATAAAAAGACGATCGCTTTTCAACGGAAATATTTACAAATAAATAGTCTACTTAACTTCGAAGTGTTAAATAAATAATAAGGAAATACTAACTAAACCTAGGTGTAAAATATAAACTTGTTACAGTAATTAGAGCAACGTATGAGAAAATAAAAAGTTTCGTATAAATGCGGTTAAAGATTTACTAGACGCAGAGGTTGTACCTATATTCGTTTCCTGCTCCAGACAAAATGTAGATACTTTTTGTGTAAAATCAAAGATTTATTTTCGGGTTTGGTTGGTTGGGAGACTATCATCCGTGCCACGTTCAACTTCAGAACCAATGTCCTGATTAACATAAAATCATTCATGTATCGTATTTCACATAACATGTTTATATATCTACCGACTACAATGTTATTCTGCGGTCACTAACTCGGCCGCTAAGTAACAATACCAATTGTGGTAACACTTATGTATTTTGTACATTATTATCTCGTTCAAATGTGGTCAATATTTAGAAATTTACGTTATATGGGCCGATATACAGTACATATACCATTTATAATATTTATGTAAACAAACAAAGTGCTTACTTATGATTTATTTTATTAGATACTAGCATCCCGCACGCGGTTTCACCAGCGTAAACTTCATAATAAAATATAGTCTTCCTTGATGAAAATATTTTACTGTTAGAGTGCCCACTCTCTACCACTAAAATATTTTTTTCAAATCTGACCATATTATTTCGTGAGATTAGAGCGTTCAAGCAAACAAACAAACTCTTCAGTTTTATATATTACTATAGAATGGTACCTAATATTATTCTCGTATTTATTGAATGTCAAAAATTACACGGTCAAAAAATGCAATTTATCATTTATTGATTATTTTATACTGTTTAATATAAGATTTTACAGATAAATTAATGTTGGTTGATAAAATTCATTTTGTTAAACGACACACGCAGATTGCCTTGTTAAAGGAATAACATAATATCCTGTGACATACATGGTGTGAACTGTTAAGGCGGAAACATATTATTATTACTAAAACGCCACGCCACCCGACAATACGCCACGCGTGTTGAGTCGAATCAAATGTATTGTTTTCTATAGACCAGAATCACACTATGAACACCCGACACGACGCCACGCGCGCACTGATGCACAGGTGTTGACACGTGGCGTGACGTTGCGTTTTAATAATGTGTTTTCGCCTCGCCAAGGGAACTAGGCGTCTATACATCACTGAAAAGGCAATAAAACAAGACCAATATACGTGTTTCTCAGTAGTCGCCACGTCAAGCACTGCACGGTATGGGAAAAAATATGACGATTCCATTTGTTTGGAACCATTTTTACGGAATAAATGAATTTTGAATTTGAATTTGAATTTGAGAGCTCTCACAACAACAGAAACATAGATTAGCTTAGCCGCATGGTCGGAATGGTAGAACAACAAATGGTTTTCAGTTGATAACAAGTAAATATTAATGTATGTTTTTTATATAAAAAAACTAGATTAAAACACCAGGACTCAGAAGCAATTACCTTTACTACTGAGCCACTGGTGCAGTCAGAATCAGTCAGAGGACCTAGCTGAAGACATATTATCCTAAATCTAAGAACCGCCATACATGGACTGCTTGAAGCATTCAGGATCGACGGCTTGAAGCTACGACTGCATAGTGAACTACGGACTTCTACGTACGTACATTCAAGAACCGCTTAAGCAGTTGCAATTGCTTCGGGGCACTTGGCAGTGAAATTTCATCATGTGGTCAAGCAGTCGCCAGGCATACTCTGACTACTCGATCTGTCGACTGCTCTTGCGCAGTTACCTTAGCCCGCGCTCTTCATTCCACGTCGCGCATGTTTGTTCAGTGCTCGAGCAGTTAAACTAATTTCTCGAGCAGTTATCAATGGCAGCTTCAAGCTGTTGACTCGACTGCAAGAGCGGTGCGTGTATGTTGATCAATGGCTAACTGCTCGAGCAGTTTTTAATGGCAGCCTCAAGCTATTGACTCTTGACTGCAAGAGCGGTCCGTGTATGTTGATCAATGGCTAACTGCTCGAGCAGTTTTTAGTGGCAGCCTCAAGCTATTGACTCTTGACTGCAAGAGCGGTCCGTGTATGTTGATCAATGGCTAAGTGCTCGAGCGGTCCGTGTATGGCCGACCTAATAGGAGATAATTAAATTGAAGGTGAACAATTATACAGTCTATTAACACTTTATCTTAAATTCTCTGTTAAAATTATATAGGAACTTACTTATGTTAATGTGTATATATCATTAAAGTAGCACCAGCTGCTGCCTGATCATTGAGGCAGTATAGAGCACTGAGTTTAACTGTCCTGTATGCATTATTGTGAAATATCAACACCAGTTAATGACATGGAATAATTTATGTCGCGCACAGCTCCAATAACTGCCTTGTCGATTCCGACTGGCAGGCTACCGAGCCACGATCCTACGTGAGGTAAGGGAAATCGTCGCTATTGTAGTAAAACATGTTTTTCCTCGTTTTTACGCTTTACGCTGTAGTTTCGGCTATTAAAAGACAATTTAATTACGGGTTTTGGAAACCACGGCACAATATTTCCCAAAACGCTCTTATAGACTTAAACTCAGTTACAAAATGCGATCACTTTGCTTTCAGG
This sequence comes from Nycteola revayana, assembly GCA_947037095.2. Classification (NCBI taxonomy): domain Eukaryota; kingdom Metazoa; phylum Arthropoda; class Insecta; order Lepidoptera; family Nolidae; genus Nycteola; species Nycteola revayana. Next base: position 25,465,253 of record OX344842.1, on the reverse strand, counting down.
AATTATAGTTTTACTACAACAGAAAAATTTCGTACCCATCGCTGTAGAAGAAATTCGATATTGTTTAATAATTTTAGAAGCATTCGTTTCAAGCTTCCAAAGATCCGTACAGTAACTGTATGGACGCATACGAATGGGATAAGATTGCTTATATCCATATGTAAAAAATAGCAGTCTGGCAGACCAATTACTTAAAAAAGCGAAAATAAAAAGCAATCAAGAAGATCAATCGCAAAACGTCAAAAAATGTATTATCATGGCAATATAATATTTTTATGGCAATGTCAAAAAAATTTACATGTAAAACCACCGCTTGACTTTTTTATTTCGATTTGCGATTGATCGCTTGTTAAATACTTCTTAATCGCTGTCGCCTTACACCACCTTACCTTACGCCTTACGCCTGACACCTTACGCCTGAACCCACGGGCCTTACACATCTACAATCACTTCATTTCACGAAAAATCTTATTTATTTAAACTTTATGCACAACATAATATAGAGGCGGACTTAATGCCAAAGGCATTTTCTACCAGTTAAACTTAGGGTGATGCAAAGAAAAACATGGAAGGTGAACTTGAGAAGACCATAAATGACATAACTTAAAGTAGTTATAAGAAGTTGCATAATAAAGTTTCAAATACTTAAATAAAAATAAATAAAATAAAAATCATTTTTATTTACGTAAACCAATTACAGGCACTTGTAAATCGTCAAACATTATTTGAAAATTAATTATTATTTATCTTAAATTACATTTGCTGTTTATTTATAAACCTATTCAAATTACTTATTTATAATTAAATTAATTATTATAATTAATGTATATTGTCGCTAGGAGGCAAAATGCTTATTCTGTCTATATTATGCCAAAACAATTGTCATTATTTGGGTGGACCATGAGCATATAACGACGGACGCGCTTTAATGCTGCCACCGGATCCAATGCGCCCCAACTGAGAAGATCCGGCGAAACAAACTAACAAACTAACTTCATTAACAATCTGCTATAAATGAGATAGTTAATGTTTTTTCGTTAAATGTATAGCCATATACACAATACAATAATAACGTGGAGATTTCATTTAGCAAATATTTGCTAAAATATTTATGTCTACACAAGGTGAATTAAGTTGTCATTACTACAGACGGAACGAAAAGAGGATACAATATGCAGTTATTTATTTAGTTCTAGTTTCTGCAACGTTATTCACTTGTTTGTTTGACTGTACAGTTTTAATTGCTCTAACTAATTATGGCCAACTCTCCAATAAACGTGAATTAGTATGCGGGCACAAGTTGATGACAATGCACTTTGTTGATATATAGAACCTATTGCAGCATTCGTATTTTATGCGGACGAATAACGGTAATTATAGAAGACTATTTCATTGATATGTCGCAAATTATCTATCTTTATAATAATATAAAAGCGAATGATCACTCACTCACTCATAATCATAATCAAAAACTCTCAAATTTTGCATGGGGTTCCTTTTAGGACAAAGATGCTCAAAGACTGGAATTTGCAAAATCCCCCCCACCCCTAAAGGGGAATAAGAAGGGGTGTCGATAACTGTATGAAAATTGTAAAATTAGTAGAAAATACTTCTTATTTAAAGAAATTACAATTTAGTTAATTATTTTTCTTAACAACCCTTACAAAGAGGTGAAATAAGGGGATTAAGTTTGTATGGAAAATGATTTATTTTAAAAGCTATCGACTCTAAACTCATATAATATACTGTTCAATAAAATTTATGAAGGATTATTTGTAATATTTGGAAACTACCCTTATTAAGTGGGAAAATAGGGGTTACAAGTTTATGTGAAACTTCGTCAATTTTAGTGATAGCGATTCCATAATTACGGTTAATTGGGTCCGCAATGACTAGATACCTACGGGAACGGGAGTTACGCGGGTGTAACCAATATATTTATAGGAAACAAGGTCTAGCTTATTGATAGAGCGAATAAAACCAATTTGAACGAATTTTGTGTTTGTATATTATCTCTAAAATGTATATACTTGAACTCTTGAGTAGGTACCTATTGTACCTACTCAATTATTATTAGGAAGGTTTTGTGTGAAAATAGTTTGCAGTGTATAATAAAAGCGCTCGCAAGAACATAAATTCGGACCATACATTGTCCTTACTGGGTGACTAATGATATCCCGCTTGTTTTCAACGATAACGGGCCCGCTTCACTTCCTGGACTGCACTCTAATGTTGCGTGGTATATAAGCTTCCTTTAAGAATCTATGTATGTAGTTATATATGATACTAATTTGCGCCTACTACGACAATTATATAATCTTATAGCTATCATAACATTAAGAAAACAACTTAACATATAACAGGTTTTGGTTTGGAAATTAATGATAAGCACCTTATGGATTTTTAATACCTCATAATCGGTAATAAAAGTCCCTTAAAACTTTAATTTTGCATTCCTTCCTTCCAGTGAGTCCAGGTCTAAACCCTACAGACGGCGTCCTCTTGCGCAGGTTACTTTGTTTGTAGTATTTAAACTTGGCACAGTCCGTTGTGTTTTTAAATTTTTAAGTACGATGAAGGCCCTGCTTGCCTTTATGTCCGGTTAAGAATACAATAGGTCCATCTGAAAAATACCCACTTTATTGTGTGTTCTCGACATAGATTGCATAGTTATAAGAAAATAAACATCTGTGTATCTTCATAATATAATTGTCTTTATGTTAGTATGAACTGCTATGTATTTAAAGCGCTCAATTTTCAGCTTATAGAAAGATAGGAATGATAGCACAGTTTTCAATTAATATTGCCTCACGTAAAAATATGAAATACCAACTTCGAAATCTGAAATGGGTACATTGATCTCGACATACAAAAGCGGAACATTAATTGCTAATGTCAAATATACAAAAGCTTGTGGTCAACGATTAAACAAAATAGATTGAAGCCAACAGTTTTCAGAGCGTTATTTTATTGATATGACTGAAAACAATCGACTGACCTTTCCAGTGCAATTTGTTAGAATGGTCTTAACCACCATTTCTCCAATACTAGACTCATGGATTGTCTTGACGCGTCTTAACTTTCAACCATTTCAGTTTTCGTCGATTTATTCAGCAAAGGCCAAAAAGATTTTCCTTGCCACCAAATCCAACTCAGTTGGGTGTGATAGTATCAGCAGACGCATCATTATTGTCATACTCTATGTGCTACTTCCTGTTATAACCCACATGATCAACTTCTCCCTTGAATCTTGATCTTTTGCTTCCTAAGGTATCAAATTCTTTAATACCTACTCATTACCATCCGATATGTATCCTTCCCTTCGTTTCAAAAGTAATAGCGTATGCTGTTCAGTACATGTCAACAGCTCTCAGCTCTTGACATGTACTAAATAGTACCACCTTCTTAAAATGACTGGCAATACTACGGCTAGCATGTATGACACCATGCAATCTTACAGTGTTTGTATTGGTGGACTTTTCTAATGACTTTAATAACGTTAGTCGCGATATCCTCTTAGCTATCATCTCCCATCTAATGGTCACTGATGAATCACGTACTGATTGAATGAATCCAGATCTATACATTTTGTATGAATAGAACTAATAAGTAATGAATAAAAATACTTAAATATCATAACTACTATTTTTCTAATCACTACGTAAATGATAATGGAAAGCATTAGAATCTTTTAAAAATATTGAACGAGGAGCGACTTTCAACCACTAAACGGTCACTAGTTAAAATAAATCACCCTTCCTCCTTTTCTGCATCGTTAATGACCGTGTCACTTGGCAGCATCAACCGGTTTCTTAGCGGGGTGACGTCAAGGAAAGTGATGAACCATATCAAACAGAATAGACATTTAATAAAATAATTTGTTAAGTGTTTTTCTTAAAATGTTAATGTGAATTTGAAAATTCTTGATGAAGAAGTAATTTGGAAAACAATATCATTTAATATAATTATGACTAGTATTTTGCAAGCTTTCTGTCGCTTCAATAACTTTATACCCTCTTAAACAAATTTGGCAGGCTTATGTTTTCTATAATTGACTATGGTGGCTGCAAATGTCACCATAGTCAATTTTGGGTAAACTATAACTAAATGCAGATCACTTCAATAGGTGGGACCTGCTTCTGAATAAATGAATTAACGAATTAAAATAATAAAGCACAAATTGGAGGTAAAGAAATTCGGGTTAGTTACTATCTGAAAATACGAGACTGGACATGAGTGTGTCCAGTTAGTGAAACTCGAAATTAGGATCACTTATTATTTCGTCATCTAGACAAGCCAATATTTATAGGTGTGTCCACTTAGTAAAACTGAAATTAAATCTTTTTATGTTTTCGTCAACTGGACATACCTAGTTATTTTGCGAAAAAGAAGCACAGTTGGGTTAATAATCGTTTTCGTTTTATGAGAGATTTTTTTTGAAATAAAAAAAAATGTGTAACTATCAAACATTTATGAACTACTTGGATGATTTATTAATATAAATACAAGCAATTTACTTTACATGGTTCTCGCAACCATTTAAATTTATTAGAATCTCGTTGTTAATTTTCTGAAATTGTTGTTTTTAATATAATGGTGTTATTGAAATTTAATTTGATTACAGCTTGACAAGTTAACTTTTTCGAACAACGCCACATTGAAGATTTATCTTTATTTGTCCTTAGGTGATATGTTTGTATCCATCTTTTAATAAAAGTAGACGATTTTTTTGTGAATTGATAAATGAAAATGTATTTATGTTAGCCATTGACGGGCCTACGACTTCTTCTATAGATATATTTGTCCTTACATGAAACAATGAATATTTTTTTTTTTATAAAAATTAAATATATTGGCATTGATAAAAGAAAAAAAACAGTACTAAATCTTGAACTGACTGAGTACTTACCTATATTAAATTTCACGTCACTTTTAAATGGCACAAATACTACACTTAATGCACACACAAAATAAAGTAAACTGATAACTTATATGACCAAAGGGTTACCGGGTTGGGACTTATTACTTGTGTCAACCAATTAGAGCATACTAAGACATTTTTAGTCACCGGCCACCTCGGCAATACACAAGAGTGTAATAAAACTAGTTCCGCGATGACGATTTTAGACAAGCATAGTGACTTTTGATCACTATCGGTTTAATATCATAGCAAATTCGCAAATTGTGAATAATTTTACCATGACATACAAAATGATCCGTGCCTTATGGAGACCAATGAGGAATGTGATTAAAAAAACATTTCTGCGTGAATAAGTAAGTAAGTAATAAGTAAATATCTTTGTCATGAATTAGTGTAAAATGTGAGTGTGTGTCCAGTTGACAAAAACATAAAAAGATTTTATTTAGGTTTCACTAAGTGGACACACATATAAATATTGGCGTGTCCAGATGACGAAATAATAAGTGATCCTAATTCCGAGTTTCATCAACTGGACACACTCATGTCCATTGTCTCCAGATCTCTCGTGTTTCCAGATAGTGACTAACCCAGAAATTCTGCCTAACGTATCGATGTTATTAAAGTTTACTCATACACTTGAGTATGATAAAAGTTTTAACCGCCAATCAACTAATCTAGAGAAAGAAGTCAGGTAACTTTGATAATATCGTCTTCAAAAATACCAGACTAAGCGCAAAAGATATCTACTTCATTGCTAACGTGTTAATTAAATCCAAGAAGCCATTTTCTTGTTGAAAGTTTAATTATACCTGTCTGAGAAGAATCTGCCAAGATTGTAATTAGTTTAAAAGCAGTAAAGAAAATCGAAAAATATATATTAGGGATCTAGCCTTATTTAATGTTTTTGTTAAGAACATCTCAACTTAATAATATAATACCTACGACCTTTTTTTTCGGACGGACGTTATGTAGTTAGCGGGGAGGCTTTTGCTACCCAGACGTAAAGGCGAACAGAGCTCCACCCTCAATAACCACTCAAACGTCCGGGCCGCTAAAGCGGCCGAAAACACATATAGCGTTGTACGTCCGGGCCGCTATAGCGGCCGCTTCGACTCGACTCCGACTTGTAACCTTTAAACGCGTTTTTATCTTTGGAACGTTTCTAAAAGCTTCATAAGTGTTACACTAGATGTCTCTATATTAAATAACGTGTCGAACCAATACAACACTTAGTATGTCACAGTAAGAATTTAAAAAGAAAAAAATTGTTTACATTAAGCGCGGTGTCAAGTGTCTCAAGTGTTTTGAAGTGCTGAGTGATCCACTTTTGAAATGTGAGTTACGATTTGTTTATTCATCCAATGTGTTGAGTGTTATATGTTTTTAGAATCGTGAATGTTTATACTTTGAGATCATATAGCAATTTTAAACATCCGCAGTGTAATAGGATGTTTTTACATGTGTTAAAGTCGACAGACCAAAACTTAGCGCCTGAGTGTGCCGGTTTTTCGGTAAGTTTTTGTATGATATTATACATATATTAGTAAAATACGTCTTGTAATTAGATAAACAGGTCATTATTCATATTTAAGTAAACCTACGTAAAGTATTTCGACGAAAATAATTAGGATTTCACGTTTTTATATTTTCGTTCCCGCGATTTAGGTATGGGCAACCAAGGCCGTCCGTAACGGTTATAAAATAAGGGCGTTTACAAACGAAAAATCATGAGTGTATTTTATATGATTTTTCGTTGCTGCTTTATTATTTTATTAAGCTAAATTCAGGAACTACTGGTTCGATTTCAAAAAATCTTTCAGTGTTGGATAGTCCATTTATCGAGGAAGGTTATAGGCGATATTTTATTTTCAAAAAAATTAGGAATCCGTACGATAATTGCAATTTTGTAACCCAAGGTGTAAAATTGATAACCTATTTATGCGTGCGCTGCAAAAACTATTGACAATAGAACAAAATGATGTACTACGGGTTTGTAGGTCTTATTAAGATCTACAAAAAACTTCGCGAGAGCACATATCTAACTATCATAGTTTAGTCACAATAACCGCTTTTATGTTAATAAAAAACATTAAATCGTCTGAAGAAAGAAACTACGTAAAATATGTATCGTAATATTAATCCTTATCCAAATTAATCATTATTTTATCAAGGGTATTTATGTAGAAGTAAAATACTTTTTGTTTTATTCCAATCGGACATTTAGTTTAGATATTATCACGAGTATAATAACGCCTACCTGCAAAATAACATTATAAAAAAAAAAAAAAAACTTTTTATTATTTTATATTACTTATTTAAGAATTATAAAACATACCTACAATAATTGACTATCACCTAAATTTAGAATAAAAATAATTTATTTTAAAACAAATCCTAAAGTCGTGTGTAAAATCCTTAGGCGGGCGGCCATCTTGCCGTAATTTCGTTATCGGAGACGAAATCTAGGTCGACCTAGTTTACTTCAGGAACGCGTTTTTTATTTTGGTTTAATGGGCTACACTGTTCATTTTAAGTAATAAGATATTGGTGTCAAAAAAAAGCTTATTTAATCTAGTTTAATTATTATTAAAAAACATTGCGAATAATTAAAAAATGATTCGTTAAAACTTGTTAAAAGAAATATTTTGCGTAAATTTAACCCGTATTGTTAAGTTAATTATTTTTTTGTGAATAGCAGATTAATTGTTGAACTTTAATTAGTACATATTTTGATTCCTTAATAATTCAGCTTGATACTGGTAGGTTTTACTTTGCTATAGCTGCAATAGTTTGCTAGTAAATACACTTTGAATCAGTAACGGCGCGAACGCTCGACGCGGTTCGCTTCGCGGTTCGCGCTCGGACGTTCAAGGGGTAGGCCACTATAGTCGCCCGGACGTTTGAGTGGATAAATTATTTAAATACTACAAACTAAGCAACATGCGCAAGTGGCCTCTGCGTAAGTAGCCTCTGTGGGACTTGGACCTCGGTTCAGGGCGGTCGCTGGCGGGAGGATTAAGGACCGTTGACTTAAGATTGTAAGGGGTTTTTTTTTGCAACTGTCCCTCTTTTTTACAGCACGCAGACTTCTCGGACTTCGGGTCTACGAGTGCATCGAAAGGTTATATAATACGAACATCTCAGACCATCGCCACAAGATTCCACTCCTAGTCTGAATTCAAATGCCAGGGGTCATCAGCACGGGAATATATTTCCGTAGATAAATTATAATATTTGCGCGAACGCCCACTTTCTCGACCAGTCCAGATAAACGGTGGATCGGATGCCACCGATTAGTAATATCAGTAATATGCAATATTTGACCAGTTTTCACGATGACGCAATATAAAGCTTATTCCTATGATGTCGCTGCTGCTTAGTATCCGATATTTAGATACCTCAGTCGTCTCATACGACATACATGGGAGGAGAGATTGATATATTATGCTAGGCTAGACATAGTGGGTGAAGGAAAGGAATAACAACAATAGTATTCGGCTTTTACTATAACCGCTCTTCGAAACTGACGGATTTAATTAAAAAATAATTTTCTTAAACTGCTATTTCGAATTTTTTTTTTTCAAAAACTGCAACGTATGGCTAGGCATGATATTTTAGTAAAATATATTATATTTAGAAAACTTCGTTAAAGATGCCGCTCTTTCCTAGTTTAAATTCCATTAGTCTTTTATTTTATGAATAATATAAATAAAATTGGGTGTCTCTCGCTTAAGCTTTTAGAGATTTATCAAATTCGAGGTAGCTACTATACTTACCAAAGTAAGTTGGCGTAAATGGATTAAAGCAATAAGCATTTAAATACATTTTCGGAATTGGAAATCTTTTCATATGAATTGAGTTTAAGTCAATTAATAATGTTCGTAATTTGCTTTTAAAATATATGGTCTTTTTTTAAAATTAGAATATGGAGTTACTATATTATTGAATTCTTCATTTTATTTAACCAAAAACTAATGTTCGTAAAAATAAACTTTTATTAGGCACATAAGACACCCACTTTTCACTAGAGATGGGTTGGATTAGTTAAAAATGATACCTAATCCACCTAATCCTAGTATTTTAAAATACCTGTTCCTTTTACCTAATCCTAATATTTATTCGATATAGCTGGCCTGTTACCAATATTATGTAGGTATCATATGTGGATTACGTAGGAAATATTCAGCATGATCGTTCCTGTTAAGTAATCGGGAAGTTGGCATATGAAAAGTTTATAATATGTTTTCAGTCGTACTAATCATAAATTATGGTTGAAATTGAAGTACTTTCGAAATTAAATTTATAACAATTAATATTCTAGGTAGATTTTTATTAATTATTCCATTCATGGTAGAATTGAGAATTAGTCGAATAGAATATTGTAATTCACTTTTATTTTACTAACTTTGATATCGATACTAACTTAGATATATGTCATATTAGTTACGCCTCTAGCAATTTCAGAGTATTAAAAAAAAATAAGGAATGTAAATTGTACTATATGTAACGAATATTTTGTACCATACCTAATCCTCGACGCTTTTGATTAGGTACGGATTCGGATCGAAAAATACCTAATACACTAACCTATTCTAATATTTATGCCTCACGTCTACTTTTCACTCAGCTATCTACCGACAGTTGCTGCCAGCATAGTCAGTCTTGGGTATGACTTTTTTTGATGGCAATATGTAGCCAATTTAATATTTTTTAATATCAAAAAATGAAAAAAAAAAATATATATTTCCTTATTATAAATATAAATTTCTTCAATAACATAATCAGTACCACTATGTTAAAGGAGTGGTTGGCAGGTTACTATTTTAGAAGTACCATAATTATATTATTATAAGTACCTACTCATATTAGACAGAACTCAATTCACAGTATGTATATACAAAATAAACTTTATTATGATTTTATCCAAACTCTTTCTTCTTCTCTAAATAGATTTAACAAACATTCAAATAAGAAAAAATATCTTCTAATTGTAAAGAATAACATAAAATGAAAGCGTTTAAAATACAATGCTATAAAATCAAACCACGAGGAGACTAATGTTTTCTAAATAAAGTCACTGAAATAAATTCACTCCAGTAGCTGAAAAAACCATCTAAGCCTCCAAACCTTTTTAATACAACTTACACGCATTTGAATAAATTTCTTTATTTTAGCAGAACAAATTCCGAACACATTGTTTAGTACCTACAACTTTCTAGTATGTTTGGATACGTGGGCCTATTTCTTTCTCTTCTTATTTGCCCGTAGTCCTAATTTTGGTGGAAATGTCGTTTATGATAAACGCCCCTTATAAATTTGATGTTAATCAAAGTACTAGTACTAATAATATTAGTTTACCATGTAAGGTGAAAAAATCTGGTATTTCAATCTGAATTTATTTTTATTTAATTTGGTACCATTGTAAAAGTAGCATATTGAGAAAATGGATGTACAAGCAACATTGCCACATTCATTAAGGCTCGAGCACACCGAATGCGTATTCGTGACTACCATATAATAAAACTGGAGCTCAACTCGCCATGATGCCCGGTTAATTAGCAAAAGCTTCGTGGTTCATAGCTAAATAAATGTCGATCCGAAAAAAGGGCTCTGTTTATTCAAATGGTAGTAACTCCTACCTACCTACCTTACAGTATTAGTAACCTACCTTTAGAATTTATTAAATAAATTCTAAAGGTATAAATAATTAAGAGAGGAGATATTCACAAGGCCCTTTGCAAACTATTGACGATTTAACATTGTCTGCAATGCATTGCAGTAATATTGCCTTTTTACATTTGCAAAATAAATAAATTGAATGCATAAAAAATACCATATTCGTTCAAAGTTTCCATTAAATACGTAAAAGCGAACGTTCCCGACCCAGCTGTGCCGTGAAGTGTTAACTATTGATAGATGCATGTTTGCCATTGCATTTGTTTCATCCACTTACTTTACTACACTATTATAGTTAGTCAACGTGGAGCCCGCTACATTTTGCCCTAGTTGTACTTAACTGAGTACAAACATAAAGTTACCATTTGCATACGTGAATGTTTGTGAATGCAAATAAATATCTATACACTGAATGCATTTGGTGCCGGTTTGTAACAATAAATAATGCTGAACGAGATTTCCTTTATTTTTTGACAATTTTTTTCTAGTTCGTTATACTCAATGATGAAGTTACTGTGTTTTTAATGGCGTGGAATATACACTGCCTGTTTGGTTTGGAAAGGAAAATTGATTCGACCATGTTAATGGGAACTACGTTCCTTCTTTTGTTTTAGTTTAAGTAATTAAATAATAATGTAATTCATTTCGCACTTAGGCAACTTGTATTTGTCAGAATCACAATGTGTCACACTAAATCTAACTTAAGTATCACTTAAGTTAAAAACTTATAAATTGCTGCACTTATAACATAAATTACTCGTACAAAGTCACTGATGAACGTACTCTAGGCGGTCAAACCAGTAAGTCAAATTTGAACACAATATTCTTCCGTTGTTAGACTTTGTATTTCACCTATTATAATTGCTGTACATTCTAAACTCATATGTGTCGAAGTAGTAATTCTTCAAACAAAATGTAAACCTACCATGAATAAAATTATTCTTACCAATTATATTACTTGCCATAAGAACACGACTGCAGATATTTTACCTTAAAATAAAAAAAAAACATCGTGTTAAATCAAGTAAACTGGTCGTCAGCTATAGCTGCAAATTAAGTTGCTGGTAAAATAATTTCGCATCGCTATGACAATGTGTATTTTTTAACGTTTTGCAATGATTTTGCAAAATGACCACTGTCATATTATTTACGTAATAGGTCTGCGGGCTTCTTTGGTTGCGATTACGATTTATATGTTCTGCCGAGTGGCGGCGCAGCGGCAGCGGTGCGTTTTAATGCATAGTTTTGAAAAACTGGGCACAAACATATGGCATCCCAGTCGAGTTTTTGTAGTTTATAAGCCGCTAGCTTCCCGCGCACGGTATCCCGTTATGCCATGTTCGTGGGAACTTCATAATCGCCTTTAGCCTTCCTCGGTAAATGGGCTATCTAACACTGAAAGAATTTTTGAAATCAGACCTGTAGTTCCTGAGTTTAGCGCATTCTAGAAAACAAACAAACAAACTCTTCAGCTTTTTATTTATTAGTATTAAAGTATTGATTTAAAAAGGTTGGAGCTCTGCTCGCCTTTATGGCCGGTCAAATATAAAAAGACTCGTGACTAACTACGTATGTCCGTCCGAAAAAGAAAAAATCATCCGTTCTGGCTTCGTGCGTGGGTGTACCACGCCGCGCCCGCCTCGAGAACACTTTGTACTCACGATATACATATTCCATTACCAGCTCAAAACTTACCTGCTAATTAGTGAACTATACATATCAGATTTTAACACCAGTAAACTACGGAAGAAACTTTTAACGATACAAAACATAGTAATTGTAGGCGATGTTGTTTATAAACTTACATTTTCTCGTGTGAATTTATATCTAACAAGAATAACACATGTTACGAAGTCACACGTAGGGAGTTTTCCTTTATACGAGGCATGCCTTTTAAGGTTTGTCGTTTGAAAAAAAAAACCACAACTAGAACATTATACTACTTTTTATTGTTTTTCAAAGTACTCACCACGTAGTTACTATTCCATTCGCTCAAACCAGTTATCATAACATTTATTCCACTCTATAGTGGAGGTGTTCAAAATGGCCGACTTGAAAGCGTCGGCTGCTTCTTCACCGGACTGGAAACTTTGACCACGAAGACTTTTCTTAATTTTAGGAAATGTAAAGAAATCGTTAGGGCTTGGTCAACAATTTCTACTTTTTCTGCTTCAAATGCTCAATCGTTTGACGAGCGCTATGTGAGCTTGCGTTGTCGTGGTGCAGGATGATGCGTCGCTTTGAGTTAGATTTTCGAAGTTCGGCGATGATTTGGGGTAAACAAACTGTGGTATACCACTCTCTCGTGCAAGAGTCGCAACATGGCCGGTTCTTCCAACGAACGTGGCCACCATCTTCTTTGAAGTGCTTCGATAACGAACAACTTTAGTCGGCTTTGACTCGTCTTGAAAGACCTAGATTGTAGATTGTTGACTGAAATCAGGATCGTAGGCATAACTCCTCGGTTGAACCTTTGCAAAGTTTTCTTACACCATCTGGCGCGGGCCGCCTTGTGATAGTCGGAAAGCAGATGCGGTATCCAACGGCCAACTAGCTTTTTCACAACATGCGCTTCATGCAAGATCTTCTGAATGGTTGTCCCTGAGATGCCTTATAGAGCCTCTACCTCTCGATACGTCACATGACGATCTTCGAGAATTAGTTGTCTCACAGCAATTATGTTATCTTCAGTGAAGGCAGATTTTGGGCGTCCCTCACGAGATTTGTCACTAACACTAGTATGTCCACGCTGGAATTCTCAATACCAGCGTACTACAGTCCGCAGACATGGGGCTTCATCACTGAACACAGATGTTAGCTCTTCAAAACACTGAAGCCGTGTCAGGCCTCTTCTTCAGTTGTAGAAAATAATTGCACGAACATTTTCCTTTGAAAGATTCATGTTCGTATGTAACCATGTGACTAAACAATAGCATTAATCCTAAAACTTTCAACTGTTTTGAGATTCAAAATTTAAACACATTCAAATATAGAAAAGTTCCAAATTCAAAATTGCCGGGAAATATGGAAACGACAGAACTTAAAAGTTACTTACACTGTTTGACTAAGTAATGTAGCTTTATTAGAGAGTATGTTCCCAATTTAAAAAAAAAAATCTATGATAATATTCTAGGTTGAATATATTATTATAACGGTTAGAATTGGTGTCTCAAAAGAATTATTAAACCAGAGTAGGTTTAATAAGCACAAAGATTTAAGGACTATGTTATAAGTTTATTTTTATACATACAAAGGTATGTATTATTTGACTATTAAATCTATACTAATATTATAAAGAGGACAGATTTGATTCTTTGTTTGTTTGTATAGAATAGGCTCCGAAACTACTGAACCGATTTGAAAAATTCTTTCACCGTTGGAAAGCTACATCCCAGATAACATAGGCTATATTTAATAATGAAGTTCCCACGGGAACAGGAGTTACGTGGGCTTAGTAATTTAATTTAAAAAGATTTTTTACTGCAAGCCAGTATCGTTTTGAAATGTTTAGTCTAAATAATCTATATTGTTATGACTGCGGTTTTATGCTAGACACGAACTTGCCCATTACAATTCCAATTAATTCAATAATCAAATTTTAAAACGCACTGGAATATAAATTGAAATATCTATTTTTATTAAAGTAATTCTAACTGTATTTTTCTCGCACTATTTTCTTATGACTCAATTTTGATTATTCATGAACCCTAATGCTTAACAACATAGCATGCTAGCAAGCATAAGTTATGCAGTAGGTATTGTTCCTGACATGGCGTTGCGAGGCTCCGGAGAGACGAGATAAGAGGGAGAACATAAGCTGCCGAACTTATGTTCTCTGTCTCACCTTGTCTTTCCGCTCCAATGTGAGTAAAGATAGTGAAACAAATAAGTTATGTTAAATTTGACATATTTTGTACGTTTATGCTGCCAAAATTTAAAATTTTATTCTTTTGATAATTTTTATCTGAGGGTCGAAAATTATGCTTTTACACGATAATTTAACTAAACTTAATGTTAAAATTTATACCTATTTAAATTTTAAGACATTGAACATTAGTGGTCTTGAAAATGCAGTATTTTAACGTTTAAGAGAAACTATAAAATGCGAAATAATATTAACTTAGCCTAACTAAGGCTAAATAATAATTCTCCTAGAGGCGTTTAGGCTACAAACATTCGGCTAAATGAATTAACAAATATTTTTACGTAAGTTAGGATATCCAACTGACGGACACATTTAAAGAGTTTTTTTAAATATTTCTAGCAGAGTTTATTGCACTTTTCTTGTTAACCCCTCGTGCTAAGCTAAATTGCTTGTGTTACGAGTCGATAGTGCAATGGGTGGGGATCGAACCGTGTGTCGGAGGATTCCGGCGACTGGGACCGCAATTAACTAGGACCGCGGTCCCAGTCGCCGGATCCGTAAAAATTAAATAATTTTCTTCCGGCGACTGGGACCACTCATAAATGATAACTGAAATCAAAAAATGTACAGTCAAACGAATAGTAAATTACGATACGTGTGACCTAAGTAGCCTATTATTGCACGGCGTGAAGTCAGCGCCCGAGCATAGCGAAGGTGCTAAACGCCGTGCATTAATAGGCTACTAGCAGATGTGACATAAACCTGCCCCGGACTCGCGGGGGGTGGTGGATTACGATACGTGTGACCTAAGCAGCCTATTATTGCACGGCGCGGTGGGGGGCGGTGGGGGGGGGGGGGAGTAGGGCTTTGCAGGGGGGGCCCAGCCCTTTCCCGCTAGATGACTTTATTAATTTAAAAGTCACATTCAAATCATTGAATTTTTAATGCCATCATTTTATTATTCATTTCTTCATACTTTTTCTCTGTCATTTGTTCGCAGTGATTTTTCAAACTTCGAATGACATTTAAAAGTGTTTGATTTCATTTTTCATGCATGTGTAAAGTTCGTCGATTAATTAATGCACCGTGCAGAAATAGGCAACTTAGGTCACGGAAAAGCGTGCGTAAAAAGCGGGTTTAGAGCACACTGTGATATAAAAAAATTTAGATTAAAAAACATAAATTATTGTAATATAAAAACAGCCTTTGACTACAGTTCTGTTATTTAAAACTTTCGTAGTAAAAACATACACATAAATCATGCTAACAATAATAAACAAAAAAATTCACATCAATCGTGCTTATAATAATAATTAACAATTTTAAAACAGTTAGCAATCAGAAAGTAATTATTTATCACAAAATCAGACTTTATGTTTTTATTGTCGCGTTGCAAACACTTTTTCTTGCACATCGCCAGAGTTTTGAGCCATCTTTGTTTATTCTTTTAAGAATATATTCATAGCCACGTCCTCTTTGTGTGACATCAATATAAAACGACTGTTCATCACTTGAAGTTGAAGGACTATTTTCATCCATATTGATAATTATAAAATCGAAAAAATATGTACTATCAAATAATCTTAACAGATGACATTTTTTTTTGTGATATTTAAAAGTCTCATCAAAGATGAGAAGCGCTCTAAAGAAAAAATATTTGTAACCATGTCGTGTAACCCCCTTATTAGCTTGTTTTGTTTATAAATAAGGTAATAAAAAATGGTTTTACATATCTGAAGACTATTGAATAAAGTCACTACACAACCACTCACATCACACAATTTGGAACAAACATTCAACGCAGTATCTTACAAAGATCTAATATGACACTGTCTGATGCAAAACTTGACTTGAAAGATTTTTTTCGTTTGACTGTACCGATTTTGGCTTGAATAATAGAATTTTTTAACTCATCTATGAGTGGTCCCAGTCGCTGGAAGAAAAATATTTAATTTTTACACATCCGGCGACTGGGACCGCGGTCCCTGTTATTTGCGGTCCCAGTAGCCGGAAACCTCGTGTGTCGCACCTATTTATTTATTTATGTACACACACAAGATACAAAAAAGAAACAACAAAAAGATAACTATGTACAAAGGTACTACTTATTTCTAAAGAAATCTCTTCCAGTAGACCTGCAAGAGGAGAAGTCGAAAGATAGAAGAATTTAGAAGTGTGTAGGTAGATATACATACATACATACAATAACTAAACATATACATAAATAAATATATATAAAATAAGAATAAACTACATACTAAATATAAATACATACTTACACGTACATTATGATGAAGAAGAGAGATAAAATTCTTTCACCTTTCTCTTAAATGACAAAAGAGAATTGCAATTGCGGATGTGAGCGGGCAACGAATTCCATAATCTAACCCCATGCACGGAAAAGGAGTAGGAATAAAAATCGGATTTGTGAGGGGGAAAACTGAGGAGAGACTTAAGGTGAGACCTGCATTGATCGTCAGAAGAATGCAAAAAGGAAAATCGATCACGTAAATAGGAAGGGTATGTAGGATTGTGTAGGATGTTGAAGAGGAGACATAATATCCGAGTGTTCCTGCGAAGGCGGATTGGGAGCCACTTGAGATCCTTGCGAAATTGAGAGACATGATCGAATTTACGAAGGTTAAATATAAAACGAATACAGAGATTTTGCAAGCGCTCAAGCTTATTTAATAGCTCCTTTGTGGCATCCAAGTAGCAGATATCAGCATAGTCCAAAATGGGTTGAATAAGAGACTGAGCTAGGATAATCTTGGTTTGTAACGGCAAGAAATGCTGGAGGCACTTAAGTGTATGGAAAGTGAAGTGTACCCTTTTACTGACTTCATTTATGTGAGCTTTCCATGATAGGTTACGATCAATAAGGATCCCTAGGTTTTTAGCAACATCAGTATAGGGTATGTTTGCTCCACCTAGCAGAATCTGTGGAAAAGTTGCTGCATCTAGTCCATTGCGAAATTGTCTGCTACCAATTAATATAGCCTGCGATTTGGCAGGGTTAATACGAAGTCCGTATGATTGGGCCCAGTCGTAAATTTTGCTAAGGTCATAATTAATTGCAGCGATGGCGTTTCTGGCCTCGTTTATAGAGAAATGACGATAAAGCTGTAAATCATCTGCATAGAGATGGAAATTAGAGGAAATGACTCCAGATACAGAGTTGATGAAAATGGAGAATAGTAAAGAAGATAGCACGCCACCTTGAGGTACGCCTGCTACTAGTGAACACCATTCAGAGTAAGACTCTTTATGGCGAACACGTTGAGAGCGACCTCGAATATATGAACTGAACCAGGCCACAGCTTCCGAGGAGACATTGTGTGATTTAAGAATTTCAAGGAGAATATCAAAATCCACGGAGTTAAAGGCATTACTAAAGTCAAGAAGCACCAAAACAGTGAGCGACTTTTGCTCCATGGCCCAGCGTATGTCCTCAGTGACCTTAAGTAATGCCGTCACCGTACTGTGACCTGGTCTAAAGCCTGATTGAAAGGGGCTGAGGATACTGTTCTGAGACAAGTATGCAGAAAGTTGGCGATGAACTATATGCTCCAGAACTTTTGATAGGAATGGGAGTATGGAAATGGGTCGGAAATGGGACACAAGAGAAGGATTAGCTATTTTTGGTATGGGGATTATATTTGCTAGTTTCCAGACATTTGGAAAGCAGCAGGAAAACAAAGAGAAATTGAAGATGTGCGTAAGGATAGGTAGTCAAATATAAAGTAGTGGAATAAGCATTCTGAAGCACAATTTATCAGTACCAACAGCCGCAGAAGAAATCGACATGATAGATTTTCTGACCTCGTCTTCATTCACTGCTGTGAATTTAAACTGAGGGACCATTGTGGAACCGGCATGGAGGAGAGTAAGCGCAATGTAGTGGTCTTGGCACGAGGATCAGCTAGAACGGGAGACGAGGAGAAATGCTGATTAAGACCACTCAAATCCAGACCACTCACATTTGAAGGGGATTTGCCGATACCGTTAGCTTTAAGAAATTTCCATAATTTGGAGGAATCACGATTATCAAGAGATTTGTGAAAGTGGCGGCGTTTAGCATCTCTACACAGAAAATTACAGCGATTACGCAACCTTTTAAAATTATTATAATTTATTTCATTCGGATTACGTTTGTATCTGCGTTTGGCGTTATCGCGACGTAACATAGCGTCCTTAATAGCAGGGGTAATCCACACAGCTGGAAGGTGCTTAAGCTTGATACGTCGTTCCGGGGCATGTCGATCAAACAAATCTAAAATGGTTTTGTTAAACGCCGTTACCATTACATCTACAGAGCCAGAATTCAAAATAGATGTCCAGTCGATATTTGCAGCGTCACCCTTGAGTGCCTCCAGATCCAAGCCATTAAAATTCCGAAGCATAGCGTACTCAGACTTACGCTTAGGAGATCTAATAGTGTAAGAAAGAAATATCAAGTCATGATAAGAGAAACAAGCAGAAAGTTGACCATGATTGGCAACAAGCTCAGGCTTAGAGACAATCATTAAATCAAGAAGAGATGGAGTACAGTTTGGAAAATTATGTGTCGGAGAAAGAGGCAATATGTGAAGGTTTAGAGCGGAAAGAAGATACTGAAGAGAATGAGCACGGTGATCATTTTTAATCAAACACGTATTGAAATCACCCATCAGGACTACGTGATCATATAGAGGACAGAGGTCATTTAGAAGGGACTCGAATGTATTAAAATAGTCAATACGGAGACTAGGACTATAAAATATACCAAGTAGTATATCGGTGTTGCGTACTCTGATTTCAATGAAAAGATGCTCTGCCGATTCATTGTAGTGTGAAGGGGAAGAGCTTATCACTTTGTACGGAATATTAGCACGCAGGTATATTGCTACACCCCCGCCTCCCTTTCCGGTCCTGTCATTTCGAACTAATACAAAACCAGGTAGTGCAAAATGAGGAGAAAGAAGTGAAGGCTTTAAAAATTATTCCGAAATCAACAGGGCGTCTAAGTTGTCACTGCTAAAGGATGCCAAAAGATCAGTATGGTGGCGAGGAATACTCTGAACGTTAATGTGGGCGATGTTGAGGTGCTTTGAATTGTTGGAAAGGATAGAGGGTAGTTGATCAGACAATGTCCGCTGCGAAGGCTCACTATCCACACTTACAAAACTGGAGTCAGTGGAAGAACAAGAGAAATAATCATCATCAATAATATATACATCATCCATAAATATGTACTAACTAAATATGTATATAAAAATATAAATATATTAATAAAATAAATACTTGAACCATAAAATATTTAAGATTAAATAGAAATATAAGCAGTTGCTAACCTCCCTGCTTCGCTAGTGGAAGAAATTTTAAATGACATACATATATAACAACAACATCAAAGACATGCACCGATATAAACATTATAATAGCAATAAAAAAAATAAAAAAAACAATTAAAAATACACTTTCAGTCACAATATATAAAAACCGTCCTAAGGTTACAACAAATGACACTTAAAAATTAAATAAAACGGAACGCATCGGATTTTGTTATGACAGGTAGAAACTGTGACAGGTAACGTTTGCTATGGAGATAACCTAGTACCGGCATTAAAATTAAATAAAATAAAGATTTAAAGGGGTAGCTACTAGTTATAAAGTCAATAACGGTGTACCTTCACTTTACCAGTGCATGTCTAAAGTACGATACGACGAAAAACAGTAGTCACAACAAAGTTCAAGCAAACAAACGATTGGTGACTCGTGCGCATTATCGGCGCCGGCTCCTCACCATACGGGAATCCTGCTTTGAAGACCCTGCTACTGGCTTGTCAGGTGGTGTGGACTTAGGCGTGGACTTCTTGGCGGCGTCGATATCAGTTGTACTGGGAAAACTAGTGATCAGTGCCTGAAGTTCACTCATGGCCTCTATGTTGTGACGTGCTTTGTCAGGAGTAACCACGATAATTTTTCCTAAGGAAGACCAGCAATTTCGTATCCCAAAGTGCTTACGTGCAGCAGTGAAAGTACGATGTCTAGCTTGTGTGAGAAACTCTGATATGGTGTACCCGGTGCCTTTTAAACCAGTTTTACTGTCCCAGACTAGTTGGCGATGTTCTATGTCGCGGAACCTAATTAAAATAGGACGGCTTTTGACCTGGGCAGATCCAAGGCGATGACAAACCTCAAATATGTTTGTGTTTATATCGGTCAACTTCATTTATTTGGTTAATACCTCGATAACCACTTCATGCAGCTTCTCATTGGGCCTCTCAGAAACTCCATGCAACAAAAGGACCTAGCCATTGGGCTTCGGCCAGTTACACAGATTTCTTTCATAATATAATAATATTAGTACGCAAGCTAACGCAATCCTTACTGCTTTAAATAACCTAAGCCTATGGGGTTCAACAGGACTTATATATTAGTTGAAGCTACCATATTTGCAAACATTCGAATGTATACCCACAAAGACAGACAAACACGTCAAACTTATAACCTTCCTCTTTTAGTATCGGGGGTAAAAAATGGGCTTTATAATATCCTAACTGTGTCACAATATGTCGCAGTAAGCTAAACTTTTCTTCTCAAATCACGAATCGAAAACGCAGAGTTGTAAAATTTTAATACGCGTCCGCCATTAAGGGAACAAAGGAGTAAAAGAAACGCCTGACCTGGCATTCGCTACAGGGTACATACTTTGTGAATGCAATCAACATGAAAGCCTTCAACTTCTTCATGATTTATGGTTTCAATGTACTTAGCCGTAAATTAAATGTTTCAATTGTGTTGAAATCCATTGCAGATTCAAAACGTAATCATAAATGTTTGTGTAAATGGGCGGAAATTTTATTTCGCTTCCGACGTTTATTTATTTATGATATCTTTACTAATATTTTAAAGAAGATTTAAATTGTTTGTTTAAATAGAATTGGCTCCGGAACTACTAAACCGATTTCAAAGTCATTTCACCATTTGAAGGCTGCATAATACACTATTTAAATATATATTATTTTTTACGTTGTCTTCCCTTATTCGTATAGTACTACAGTATTTTAACTATTCCCGCAATAAGGATGTGCCTGTGTCACTGAGGACTTAAAAATACTTACGAACGTAAACCACACCCATACTCAGAATCTGTGGTTCACACAAATAATTTGTAATTATTCCAGAACATCAAGTCTCAGACGCAACTACCTTAGCCACTGCGTCACCGGAGCAATTCGTTATTTCACGCCATTCTTCTATTGTCCCATTACGTATTAATCTAAATTAAAAAAAAAAACAAAAATATCTAGTGTTAATTCCGCAAAAAAATGTGTCTGTATGCTGTAATGCTATTTTAGCAAGCCGAAGATACAACACGTGTTGCGCTCCTCCACAGAGCATCGTGAGGTTAATGTAGAAGACTTGAACGCTACTGCGCAAAAAAAAATAACACGTGTCGGGTCTTCGGGTGGTGATTGTATTTTTGCATATTGTGCATAATTTTGGCGGGCGGGAGGGTGGTGCAAAAGTTGCATTACAGCATATGGACACATTCTTAAGCAGAATTAGCACTAGATATTTTTTGTCTTTTTAATTTAGATTAATATGGATTTCCGCAATGTAACGCCTGATTCTATTAATTATATTAATTCAATTACGTATTGTCTACTTAGTCCGTTCTTGCATCCACTGAAGAAGGCTATTCTTCATTATATCCAAAGGTTGTCTGGTACATATCGTTATCTGCGATTTTCTTACATTGCGTATATGCTTACAGTATCTCTTGTAATTATGCAAGTTGTAATTTCACCGCGTTTAATTATATCAATAATAATTATCCCGTACTCAGACCACCATATCATGTAAATTATTACTGGACGATCGATTACTCGTTAATTGTGGCGGTGATAAACTCATTATCGTTTCAATTCGTTGGGAAATCTAACCTATTATCCCGCTAAGTTTATTAAAGATTATATTATTTAAAGCAGAAAAATTTAAAATCACATTGCCTTTTTTTACTTTTTACGCATTTGTAAAATTATCACTGTAGGTACGTATTAAGGCCTTTTCAAAACCGAATGAGTTTCATACTCTATTATTCCTCGACGGTTAAAATTATGAATTTATTACAACTAAGAATTTAAAGGTCATCGTTGTTATTATTTGTCTAGGTTCTATTGGTTGTCTATTGGCAATAAATAAAAATGTAACAATTATTATTTCATTTCGGAACAGGTATAAACTACTAACGTTGCCTGTAATGCTTTATTTTGTCAGTTAAAAAGGATTTGTGCTTTGTTCTTAAAACATATTACTTTAACTTGAAACAATTTTTAACTTACTATAAATCCAACAAGATACTATTAAACTATATTGTAAAATTGGCATTGATGTTCTTTATCATTAACATTTGTTTTTGATCACATTTTATCTTTTCCGATGTTCTAAAACATTTCCATTCCTTATTAAATTTTCAGTTTGAAACTTCACCGCAAGAGGCCACAGATTCAAAAGATTTTCTCAGCAGCATAAATAAAAATATTACTATCATAGTAATATTGCAAGTTGTTTTATACTTATTATCATTACATAAAAACCCCAGCAACTATAACGTGGCTCGCCCGAGGTTTAGAACACTTTTATAGCGATGAAAAAGTTTCTTTTAATCTTCTTTTAATGAAGTTACACCAGCTAACCAGGTAAGGCATTCTGGAGCGCAAACAAATCCTGTTATAAACTGCGAATTTAAAAAGCTGTACAGGTAAGCAGTATATAAAGTTATTAACTTTGAAACACATGGATCGCTAATTGGTGTTATATAGGCTTTTAGCAGCCAATTTTCAATACGGTGACTGAACTAAAAAGTTTTTTTTTAATGTAGGTATATGACAAATATATAATACGTTTCAGACGAACATGTGTGCTTGATCACTAATTAGACTTTAGCCAATTCACCAGGGATGAAATAAAGGCGTTAATGTAACTTTTATTCGTATTTAAAAAAAAAATAATTAAGGATCTTAAGTTTCCTTATAAATAACACATACTTGCGTAATCTTGTTAAGGTAAGGTAAGTACTCCGTCATTTCGCGAGTTTATCACTCAAATTTTCTATTTCTATACCGAAAATAAAAACCTGCTTTATTTAAATAAAAATAATAAGATTTAAATTCAAAATAAGAAGGTATAAGACACAAATACATAAAAAGATAATAATATCTTTAAGAAAGTGTAAGGTTCCGAAACTAATAGACTATCTCACTCTATGAACATTCGACATACTATAGAACGAAATGACGTTGCAAATGGAAGAAATATTGCTAAAATGGAGCCTCAAAATGGCTCTTAGGACATAATGTCCGACCGGCGGGAGTGAAAAAAGACAGAGCGATAGTATGCGGGCACGTAAAGCAAGGCGAGCTTGCGTGTTCAGAGAGTATTAGAGGATCTGGCGAGCTGTGGCTTCAGTGATTCAGATAAACGATTTGGTCAGCATCCATATATCAAGGGGATGACGTTTTCAGAATACGGGTGATTTCGCCTTTTCATTATGGCCGATAAAGATGTCCAATGAAGTGTTCCGCCTCTTGTTTGTGGTAGTTTTCAGCGGAATAAAGTTTTCTCGGTTCACAGATATTTGAATTTGCTGTTTGTTTAGTAGTTTAACCTAGTCTTGATTTTAAAGCACCATTTTAAAGATATTATTTACATCATTGGTTACTATCATTTAAATTTATTAGGTGTATTAAAGAAAATATCTATTATTAATTTATATTCATACATAGTATAGGTACAAACTATTTCACATTTTATTTTCTATGGAATTAGAGACAAGTTTTCACGAAAATATGAATGTACACATGTCTATTATTAGGATGCGTAATTAAAATAAAACGAGCCATACTTTATATTAAATACGAGTAGGTATACCTGGAATTAAATATCGAAAAAAATATTTTTGTCGTCCAATCATCTGAAACCGTTCCATGTATTTCTTTTTATATCCTGATCAGCGTGAAATAACATAAAATGTACATTATTTATCGCAGTACTGTAGCGCGACACGTTCGCAATAAAATCAAACGTGTGCAATACTTTAGGGACGACGATTGGTAGCGCCACCTGTCACGTTAGCCATAAACTAACGATACTGCTACAATAAGGATTTTATTGGAAAAAAAAAGAAAATAAAATCAAAATACATACAGAATCAAAACTAGGATGAACGTTTTATGCTGCGATTACATTTTGTTTTGTTAGAATGTTAAAAGAGAGTATGTAATAGTTTAGATAAACCTTTTAGATAGGTAAATAGGTAAAAGTTAACCTAGTCTAACCTTGTACATAGTCGTATTATATTATTAGCTTTTGCTCGCAATTTTACATTTTGAGTTTTAACTCTGTGCAGGTTACTTTATTCGGCCAAGTAGTTTAGGCGTAAAACTGAGACACTGTAACAGGAAGATTTACTTTTACGCTTAGAGATAGTCGGATAAATATAGTCGAGTTAGTTACACCATTTACCATTACCATCACTCAAGAACGGCTAGACAATTTAAATTATCTCAAATAATTTTATTTTGTCTGCCTTCGGAATAACATATAATAACTATACAGGATTATTTTTAAAACACCAACAACCTTTCAGGGGGTGAAAGTACTGATGATAATAAACAACTTTTACTATGGGACCAACCTTGAAATCGCGAAAAAATAATCAGCTATTCCATACATTTATGTTCACTTACCTCGACAAAATGTATGGAATATCTAATTGTTGGTATTTTAAAAATAACCCTTTATATACAGGGTATAAAATATATATATGTTTAACAAATGGAATCATATTATGATACTAAGATAGGTTAATTTTTACTTACAAATATGAGTCATTTGTTACTTGAAATAAACGTTATATTATATACCAAACAATTGATAATAACAGATACCTATAACTACCCAGTACGATTGCTACATAGCTGAGCAGTAGCGTACAAAAGAATCATTGAACGGCGTATAAAATAAATCAGTAGATTTGTGTTAAATAATAATATACAGTATTGTATATTTTTGTAACATTTATTTACCTACGGATGTTATAGATATTTATAGAAACAATATAAACATTAGATACACCGTCTCTTCCGCTATTAGTAGGTACTTGTTACGTTTCTTAGGTAGTATATTGTTTGACCTCGAAATTACTTCTCATCGATAGTAATATTTCCTACTGGATTTTTTTTCAGGTTTCGGTTTTTAAAATGTGAAAGTTTATCTTTTGACCTTCTAAGGGAATTGGTTTTTTTCATCGACTCTTAAGAATTATATAAAAAGTCAAATCATTTTTTTCCCATTGTCGTCATAATCAATTAAAAACTTATAAAAGCTTGTATTTAAATTTCTCTGAAATCTCGTCCCAGCGTAAGAATCACCTTATGAATACTCGAGGTCGAGGTCGTGTGTCGAGGCGTTCGTGTCAGATTCTCATTTCCAAATTATTCAATTTGTTTCCACCGTAAGTCTTAATACTTCTACTGGTGTTACCATCATTACTTTCAAAATGCTGCTAGCGAGATCTTTATTCATTAGAAAAAATCCTTTCTCATCCGATCTACCCTAACCGGGAATAGCGGGACTGCTGAGAACTGGGGGCACTTGCATTTAATATTGGTTGTGTATTCCGAATAAAAAGCAAATAACCACTGTTTCCTAAATTTATACAACACTATTTGTTTTGACCAGACAGTTGTTTAATATCCTGGGATTTTATTTAAACGAATGCGACAATGTCAACAGGCCAATATAAATACTTCTAAAAGCGAGAGCTTTAAATACTTAAAGTTTAACTAGACTTGTTAATCATGAAACCAAATAATGTTACTGTTTACCAATAATTTACAAGAACAAGGCATATACGTCTATTTAAAGGAATTCATGAATATTTATTTCCTTAAGTTTAAAAATTGGCCATATATTTTACCTTACTGTAATATTTTAACTATTTGGGCCAATAATCATATTTGAAGATCATCTTGAACTAAAGCATCATACTCACAATCGGTGTTCGTTTTTAAGTTTAATTGAGAATTAGTAACTGCCAACTGTTAGGTACGAGTAATTGTGATTTAGATTCAGCGCCGGTAATTAAAAATAAATATAGTGCATTTCCATGTAAAACTCGTGCAGGCAGTTTGACAGACTGAATTTTCAAAACGTACCTAAAAATGTTAATTATCATATTACTAAAATTCGTCATATCACTGTCTCATTATTACACACGCGATATTTTTCTTAAAGGTGCAATTATATTTTAATACTAGCTTTTCGCGGGCGGTATCGCCCATGTAACTTCCATTCCCGTAGGAACTTCATAATTAAATAAATACCTTGTCGAGAAATAGACACACTGAAAGAATTTTGCCCTGAAGTTCGATTGTTTTTTCCGGCGGGAAATGTTGTATATTATTATGTCGCATCCCCTCTGCATGTGGAGTCCACATCCTCTCTATAGCGATAGTGGAGAGGACTCTACCCCCTAAAAACCCCCGGGTATATAACCGTTTCACGTACCTCCTTTTTCAGTAGGGCTTAAAATTACCAGTTTAAAATTCTGGGAACCTGTATTATGGGCACCCGTTTGTAGGAACAAAAAAGATTATCTTGTATTGCAAGGCAGGCATTCCCCTTTACTATTTTCCTTTTTCCTTCTTCCTTAAATATCTTACTTTTAATTGTAAAAAAATATCTATTTTTTAAATTTTTATGTTGCGTTGTGATAATAATACTGATGGCATATCGTGGTGCCTATCGTATTGCCCAATTATTAGCAACTATTAAAAAGTCACAGTGTATAAGGAAGCTACTAATTTTGATAATATAATTGTTCTTCTAGGTATCATTACTTAGTTTACGTCTCACAATGAAGTCGTCATCAATTGTGAGTATGGTTTAATTTGTTATTTTGTTTTCAGGTGCTATATTCGACCAAAATACTGAGGAGATCCAGAATGTCTTCAAGTATGCCATGACCATCCACAACCAGAACATTAGCAGCCGCCGCTTGGAACTACAGGCTTACGTCGACGTCATCAATACAGCTGATGCATTCAAGCTTTCACGCCTGAGTGAGTAATCACTATATTTAAATATAATATGTTTTCATACATCACTATCACTAAATATGTTACTAGTTTAAGGCTAGTGCTTGTCTTTATGCCCGGTGAAGTAGCAAAAGCCTAAGATTAGAAGAAGTGAAGGAAGAAAACGCGTTTTTCCTTAAGCACGAAAGGTGCAGCTTACAAAACTGTATATTTTTCCGTTCTCAATTTTATAAGTTCTGCCGATTTTTGCAGTCTGCTGTCCAAATAAATATCTGTCCGAAGACACAAAAACTTGTTTATTTTAGAAACACCTTAGGTACATGTACCTATATTTTTAGATTGAGAGTGAGTGTCAGCTTACTTAAAAAAAATTGTGGAACAGTTCATTGTGTAGTTAGGTATATGAATACTTCCATTTATATAAGAAGATTAAGCTTTAACCACCATCGACCCAATAATCTGTCGTCATGACATAGTGAGAACAAGCCCACAGTTACTTACTACGCCACTCGAGAGCTTTATTTTGCTTTTATCATATAGGTATTAAAATAACATACCACAAACTATATTGTTATAGACTTTGAAACTATCCTACTACTGTGCCCAAAAACTGGTTTATTAAATAGAAAAGTAATATTGCAAATATAGTTTTAGCCTACGCATACCGTCTCTGATAGTATGGCGAGAAAAATGTTTAGCATATTTTTAGAAACATTCATTTTAAAACTACATCAGGTGCTACAGTTTTTGTTTTATCCCGTTATTATGATAACTAACATTATTATTAGAATGCAGGTAAATTAATAACTTAAACCAAGTATAAACATGTAGTTACTGGTATTAATGCGTTACATAACCGAGATTTGCAAAGTAAATTTATCTTGCAGTGGAATTTCTATATTATTGTTCCAACCCATTTACAAATACAATGAACTAACAGAACCCGTAGTTTCCTTGTTAGACTTAAAATACATATTATATTTTATCCATTAGACTTATAATTATGATCCTCACTTGAGATTTAGTTCTTCCTTGATTAGACCCTTTTTGCCTCGATTTATCTAATGATTGCGCCAGTAAGATACTTAATCTATACTTTTAAGGCGTAAGCCAGTTTTTGGACGGACATGCTTATTAGCCACGAGTCTATGTCGGTGATACTGCACTACCGCGTTAGTGGCAATTGCTAATAAGGTGCATTTACATCTGTCAAGTTTTTTCATAAACATATTATTGAAAAAAGCCTCGTTAAAATGAAAAAAAAACACAAGATTTTCATTCTTATAATTTTTTTCACTCACGCGGTATTGCATAGCCGCTAACAGTCTGCTTCATCGAGTTAAAAAATAGCTTTATAAATAGCATTTGAAGGTTTTAAAATACTTAGAGAACGTCACCTGGAAAATATTGTCTTTTGCGGGTAGATTGCGGGATGCTGACTTATTCTTATGTAACTATACTTTGCTTTACTCTAGAGTTCGTGGGCCTCTACGCAGGAGTGGATGAATACCTAATGACAGTTTAAACACTTAACGTAAAGGGAAAATTTAATAATATGACGATGTCATAGACTTAATTAATTCCGTTAATTGCTTCCGTTGTATAAATGTATGTATGTTATGTATTTACTGTGTGAAAATTTTTATTTATGTACAAACACACAAAAGAAACAAAAAGAAAAATTTATACATAAGGAAAGAAATTATACAAAGGTACCTACTGCTTATTTCAAAAGAAATATCTTCCAGCTGACCCGCAAGAGGAAATGTGAAAAAGAAAAGACGAATTATTATTATTTATTTATTATTATTACATAATAGTGCTTAACCTTAGTGTAATATATAGGTCCACAAAACTGTTCTAAACAGTTTGTCTGTGGACTCAGGTGAGTCTTTTATATTTTAATAGTGTGCGTAGGTCTCAAATAAACATACATACTAATATTTACATATATACTTAGATACATACATTTACAGATAAATATAAACTACATAATTATATAAACTTAGGATGAGATAGAGATATAGTACTCCTTGACTCGTTTTTTAAAGGAAACACTTGTGTTACAACTTTGTATTTCGATTGGTAGGGCGTTCCATAGCCTGACCGCTTAAACAGTGAAGGATCGGGAATAGAAAATTGTTTTATGGAGAGGAGTGGAGAGGTTGTAGCGGAGAGATGTGATCTGCAGGAGGAGCCAGGTGGATGAGTGTAGGAAAAGCGCTCTCGCAGATAAGAAGGGTAGGAAGGATTGTTAAGGATATTACATAGCAAACATACGATGCGAGCATTCCTTCGGAAACGGATAGGGAGCCACTTGAGATGTTTGCGAAACTTTGAAACATGATCATACTTTTTAAGATTATAAACAAATCGAATACATACATTTGCAAACGCTCAAGTTTGTCTAATAGCTCCTCGGTGGCATCCAAATAGCAACCAACTATCGGCGTAATCAAGAATAGGTTGTAGGAGCGTATTTAATCTCTACGTATAATCGACACGTATTTTCTTCAGCAACTATATAAGATATAAAATATATAAAAGTTCTACAATACTACCAAATTTAAGAAAACTTACTATAAATAACTAACTGTTCTAAAACGTTTCACTCGCGTAGCTCTACTTCATACGAGGATGGCAAAATTATAATGAAACCCTGCTTTACGTCATAACTATTATAACCAAATACTGTTTTACGTCTATTCCAAAATACGATGTTTGTGAAATGAAATTATACTTGCAAGACGGAGCCTCGCTGTTTCAGCAAGGGAGGTAGTCTTTAAGAGCACTGCCATCAGCATGCCACGTGCTCGGAATAATGCACTACGTTGTGCGCTACACTTGATCGATTCTTCGTAAAATAAATGTTAACGAAAACCTATGTTTGAAGAAGATTGCGTGCTATGAGGTATGGATGCCGCCATATTTTGAAATCTTTGGAATTGACCTTATAAGCATGAGCGTGGGCACGAGAGGAGTAACGGTCGTAGCTGTGATTGTTGTAACATAATCTGAAATAATCATAAATCTGGGAATAGGTAGAATTGTATTCCATTTTGCAGCTCTTTACAACATAATTATGTACTTTAACTTTTAATGATCTTAACTTACGTGTCTCTACAGACATTTTTTTGCAAAATAAAAATTAAATTTAAAGCCTCTGCGAAAAAATATTATACAGGTGAAACTTGCGTGGGATTTATATATTATATAACAGAATGCAAGCTACAAGTCACAGTTAGTTTTTATGCACTCGAGCTGTTTTTCTCCTGAATTGGCCACTCTCTTCTTTCAAATCAGTTGCTGTAGTGCAGTCATTGTCAGCGTTATTGGTCCGAAATTTTTTACTGTGAACCTTTATGATGAACAAATTGTCGCAGGTAAAAAAATGAACCAATCAGTTTTTTATAAAGTGTTCTAAGTGCAAAATTAAGCTAGATATTAAAGATCAAAGCCGCTTTTTATTTTGTCTAAAATTTAATTGATGTATTCAAAGCCATCTAGCGGCGAGCAGATACATTTTATGCATTCTAATTTAATAGGGTTTTGTAGTGCTTGAAATAAGCTAAAATGAGCACTGTTATATGTCTTTTGCACGTAAAATGAGTGAGCTGTAATGCAAATAAGAGAAACATCTATCTAATGGTTTTTTCTTAAAAATCAATGGGTATTCTGATGGTAATTCTAATGCTATCACAACTTATAAAAAAACATTTTAATGGTAATTAAAAGAGAAACTTAGATTACAATATATAGTGAAAAACCTTTTATTTTAAAACGGTGAAGGATCAAAGGGCTCGAGAGAGACTGTGATTGCGCAGCCGCGCGCTCTTTAAACAAGCATATCTCCGTCAATTTTTGTGTTACAGAAAAAATAAAAAATATTTTTGTTTTGGCAGAAAATGAGTTACATTTTTTATCGTATACGATAAAAAATGCGTATCGATACGTATCATTCATCATTTTTGAGATATTATGAAAAGGAGGTGGTTTTTGTCAAAGTTCGAAAATTTTTGAAAAATTTGTATTATAAAGCAATATATGTCTATGTATATATAATATTTAAGTTAATTCTAGACGGATTACGATTAATTTTAATTTTGGTGGAAATGGCACTGATTTAAAAAAAAAGACCATTAGATGTTCCTCTTATTTGAATTACAGCTCACTCATTTTACGTGCAAAAGACTTTTAACAGTGCTCATTTTAAAGCTTATATCAAGCACTACAAAACTCAATTTCATTAGAATGCAAAAAATGTATCTGCTCGCCGCTAGATGGCATTGAATACATCGATTAAATTTCAGCCAAATTAAAAACGGCTTTGATCTTAAATATCTAGCTTAATATTGCACTTAGAACACTTTATAAAAAACTGATTGGTTCCGTTCCGTACCTGCTACAATTTGTTCATCATAAAATTTTCGTTAAAATGAGTATTTGCAAAAATTTTGGAGATATTTGCAAAAAACCGATGAATAACGTGAAAAATTCAGAATTTTCAATTGCCAATAACTTGAAAAGTATTGGGTTTTTTGAAAAACTTTATGGAACATTTTATTTTTGAAATTAGCCCTTCTATCGATATCCAAGGTTATTTTGAAAAAAAAAAATACACCAACGTGAAGGGGTAGTAACCTCTCTCAGGGTGTGTGCGGAGTTCAGATCATTTTCACTTTTGAAGTTAAGGGTAAGATGAGCCTAATTCCAAAATTTCATGCAAATCGGTTCACAGTAAAAAAAATCGGACGTGTTTCACCCTGTTTATCTATTATATAGTATTTTTAAATAATTTGCCCACCCAGACTAAAGATTCAGTTTTATTTCTCCTCCAATCAGCATAATAAAATAAACATATTATTATTATGTATTAACATATGCAATAAGGACATTTATAAAGGGTTAAAGAAGTTTTCTCATTATCCAGACCGTATGATAGACGTGTCCTTTAATTCAACCCTAAATCGGACACCATCTGTCAGTAATAAATGACAGCTGATTCTCGATTTTACGATTTAATAATTAACCTTAACAGAAATACAGTAACCTAAACTTTGAAAATATGTTATTATAAAGCTTTCACATTGTTAGTTAAGTTTAGGTGGACACTCTAGGCTTCAGGCTAAAGTATAATACGAATTCTGCCAGTGTTATGTCAAAAGCCATAAGATTATATAGATAAAAAATATCGTCAATAGCGCTAAGGTAAAAATATATACTTAAAGCGTGGTTATGTCACGGGCGTAAATGAGAACGCAGGCGGCCAAAGGACTTTGGGCCGGATTGCTCATGTGTACCCGACCCCCGCCAACGGCGGGGTCCGGTGGGTTTTTGTAGTGTAGGGTCCTCTCCTCGTGGTATGAGTATAGACTACCACGCTATGGAAAGGGGGGAGTCCCACATATCCCTTCGTTAGTACGCGAATACGATGCAGCGGCGGTGAGAATGAGTAAAAGAATTTCCCACCGAAAAACAAAAAAAAAAAAAAGGCGGCCAAAGGACTTAGGCTTTATTGACTTTGATGACAGATACAAATACCATATATTAAACGCAGATCCTAGAGGGAGGTCGTGCAGCTGACTGTGGATGCCATTATTGTACAACACGCCTCAACTCAGGGTACAGGGAGCGACGTTGAGTTGATGCGAAGCGCAAAAAAAGTAGCTCACTTCAGCTAGTAGAATAATAATAATTGTTATTTATTTTCAATAAATATTAAAAGTAATTATAGCTTACAACTTAAGAATAAAAATCGTTAAAATTTGTATTTTGTACGCTATTTGAGTCATCTGTGTCTGAACTAGATAAGAAATATCTCTGTATCAGACATCAGCACTCTCCACAATGTATGTTACAGGAAGATACAAGGCCTCTTACTTATCGAAACGCATAAGTCATTAATGCACTTGAAATAAAATAATGCAAAAATAAAGATAATAAAAAAATTGTGCAGTGTAAAATGAATATGGCCAACGTTCAAAATGTTTAAACTGAATGGTTTTGAAAAAACGCGGTGTTATGCATTTGGAATTTTAGCTGGACCGTCAAAAGAAACGTCGCATAACTTTCATAAGTTGCGGCTCATAATAGAGCAAATTCGATTTATGGAAAATTCTTTGAGTTCAACACGATAATCCTTATCTCAAGGCCATTATTGCGAAAGAGAAACCACCTTATTAATCAAATATGGCTCCAACCAACATCTTTCTGTTTCTTAAATTCAAAGATGTAAAGGAAATTTTACGGCAAGAACTGAACACAATTCCGAAATAATTTAAAAAATGTTAAGAATTATAAAAACACTTACTTAATATCTTTTCTCAGTACTTTGTTGAAACAGAAATAAGGGTTTATTGGCAATAGTAATACTACATTATATCTGAATATTATATATATCTTAATATTATTAATGGAATTTTGAATTAAACATTTTTATTAAAAAATATTATTTCACTAATAACAGCAATCTGAAGTAAACACTATTGTACCTTTTTGAAATAAAAAATATCTATAAAGAGGAAAGATTTGATTGTTTGTATTGAATAGGCTCCGAATCTACTAGACCGATTTGAAAAATTCTTTCGCCGTTGGAAATCTACACAATCCCCAGATGACATAAGCTATATTTAATTATGCAGTTCCCACGGGTTCCTATCGCGCGTGGGCAGCTAGTTAATTATAAAGCTACGGAATCCTCTGTCTATCTTTTCTGCCAAAACGGGAAAATGTCAAGCTATTATTGTAATGATATTTGTAAAGGCTTATAATAAACAATCGATGCCTAGCTTGACTGAGCCGGGCCGTGCTTAAATATAAAGAAATAACAAAAACTTACGATAGGACGATTAACGATTTAAAAGGAGGATAATTATTTAAGGGGTCGTAAAATAATGTCGTCTATCGATTGATAATTGATAATGGTGGTACCGTTTTTTGTGAAAGTTGTTATGTAATAATGAAATAATTCATTGGCGTGGAAAATTTAAATAATAAAGAATGCTTAATTACCTAATGAGATGTTTTAATGTAAACTTAGCGCTTATGACAATTTAAACTCTTCTAATGTAGTCTTATTGCGTTTGACAAAACATTGACATAATGCTTGCTGTGCTTAGTGCACATCACGTTTAGTTTTTTTTTTTTTTTTTTTCGCTTTAATAAGTCAACTCCTGCACTAGGGAAATAAATCCCTGTGTTGCGGGGGACTTTACAAACATTCATTTCACGGACACACAATACACCCAGACTCAGAACAACTATTTGTGGTTCGCACAAATAATTGTCCCGGGTGGGAATCGAACCCAGAACACCAGGTCTCAGAGGCAACTATCGTAACCACTGAGCCACCGGTGCAGTCAAAGTTCAAAGTTCAGAGCTATCATGCCTAAAAAGTTAAAAAAGTTCTATTTAATAAAGTGTTTTAGTTAAAATAGGACAACGTCTACGTCCGCTAGTGATTAAAAAATATTAATTTTATGCAGCAAAAAGGTGCTCACATTTAGTTGAATATAAAAAAAGTATTAAAAACTTGCTGTTGGAAAAATATAATAGTGCTATAGTTGCTTTAAAACAAATAAATAATGGTCTTGAGTTATTACCGACCATGCACTTCTATTTGGTTTATAGGATGTGCATATAGTTGGTTTACAGTTTGGAATTGCTGTGGAAAGGTGTAGTGTTTTTTTTATAAAAAGGGTACGTTAATCCAATACATTTGATGTTAAAAAAACCATATGTATACAAGCTACAGATTTAAAGCTGACCCATATCGATCTGGGCGTTCTGAGTTCAACGCGTGCGCTGCGTGATTTCACTGTCAGGAACGCACAGGACTGTCACTTTTCAAGACTGTAGATACAATAACATCAATGAGAAATAGTGGGATAACAGTCTTCAAAATTTACGGTGTCGCACGGGTCTGCACTATTAGTTCGTAGTAGTACTACGAAAAAGATAGTGATACGCTTCACTCACTTCTTCGTAGTACTACTACGAACTACTACGACTCATCGTGAATATTTTTTAATAAGAATAAAAATGACTAATTGCGTCTTTGAAATAGAATTTTATTTTTCCTATATAAATCTCTGAAAGGAAATACAAGTTTTTTTTGTTGGGGTAGTACGAGTACACAGTTACGTCAGTTAATACGGCCAGCCTGTCAGTTTGCCAAGCGCTCTAATAAAAATGTTAAAAGCAGTTAAGAGCCGGGAAGAGTAGAATGACTAGGATCCTTTGTTTTACACACAGGATACTAATTCAGTTAATGTTGAGTTTTCACTGAGAAAAGATTTTTCTTCAATAGAAAAACCGACTTCAAATGGGCACTTTGAATAGTGCGCATTTGAAGTCGATGAATGATGAATGTTGTTTATAAAAGTAACTACTTCTATGTATGATCCCATTATCGCTTTGTGAAGATCACCTTATGTTCCGATATTAGACCAAAATAAATCTCATATTATCATTACATACAAATAAATACTCTCTTTAGTCTTTTCTAATATCAAATATTTACCATGAGATGGGACGCTATATAAAAAATAATCATTTGCATTTTTGTTTACAAACAAATTCGTGTTCATGTTATATCTTCGTTGAAAGTTATTACCCAGCGTACCCGGCCCTCACCGGCAGACAGAAGAGTGTCCAGGGGGTTTTAGTGGTGTAGGGTCCTCTCCTCGTGGTATGACAAGCATACCACGCTAGAGTCCCACATATCCCTTCGCAGGCGTGGGGACGCTGCAGAGGCGGAGGGGATGCGCAAATGCATTTACCCCCGTGGGAGTTCAATTCCCTCCGCGGGAGCTGAAGGCGAAAGCGTTGGCCGGAAGGGCATTGCACGGTGGCGGACTGAAGTCTGACTGACTGAAGACAGAGGCGATCCGGCCCAATTTTCAAAGCTACTAAACTAAACTAAAAATATTTATGTAAAGTTGGTTTCTTAGACTAGAGCGCCCATGAGACAACAACCACTTTTTCTCATTAATAGTACGACTTCCATACTAAAGGACACATCATTGACGGACACAAAGAAACCAATAGTGGTATGTGAGAACAATACTCTTGGCTTTAAACAATCACTTGAGTATGCACTGTCTCATTGTCGTGATGTCTATTGCTACAGTAATAGAAATAATCAAAGTGACGCCTAACACTCCAAAGTCACAAGTGTTGTTCTTATACAAATTCAGAATAACTTTTTGTCATTTACGCAAATAGTTGTCCCGAAGGGGAATTTAGCCCAGAAGACCAAGCCGCAAATGCTAGTTCTGTGAGCGCCAGCCCTTTGACGTGACTAAAAACTCTATAACTTTATAAAAACATACGTCTTTCTTGGTCCTCCTAATCTCTTTCTGGTTAAATTCGATGGGGTCCTAAGGCAGTTTAACTTTTTCCGTGAGCGTCATTGCCATTACTAGTGTGTGCCACTGTTGATCATAGCTTACAGGAGTTGCATTGGTAAGCTGTATAAAAGCATAATGTTAGTGGAATGACTACCAAAATATGTTGTTACCTTTACAAATTAGCATTATCATGGCAGAGGTCATGACGTTTACAAAATATGCTAAAACGCACTTAAACTTTGGGGGCCGGTCTTAACGAAGGCACTTCAGCAAGTGCCCAAGATTGTACAATGAACCATGACAGTTATTTTTGTCATACTCCTTCTTTCAATAGGTTCCATTCCTAAAAATGGTTATAAAGCATTTGTTTGTATATTGTATAACAAAACATATATTATTTGAAGTGGTTTTTAAAACTTCTTTTTTTAACCTATACAACATATTAAAAAAAGTCATGATACAATAGCCATTACTATTAATATTGCTTGCCCAGTGCCCGAAATTTGATATATTTTTTTAAATATATATCATTCTGCACTCAATTTCTATATAAACTGCGAGTGTGCAAAAAATGAGTAACAACGTTTTTGCTTCACGTATTGAAGAATATTGTGCAAACTAAACTTTAAAACATATTCATCAAAGAATTTAAAACTAATCAATTTACGTTGCACAAACGGTTCTACATACAATGGTTTCAAGCCTAGTCAATTGACTTATAAGCAATCCATCAAATCTATCTATGTACTAACCATTCAATAATACTTAATGCCAACATGTGAGGTGCACCACACACAGAATAATAGTTGCTACCCACTACTTCAATAAAGGTGTGGTAGTTTTCCTAGAAGCTTTAAATTTTATTATGACATAATAACCTATTGTTCGTAAAGTTATTATTTCAGTATTTCATTTCGTTATCCTTTTCCAATTATGATAGTCTGATTTCAATGTAGTAGATAGTCAACGAAATATTATTTTACAATGTAATTGAAAGGTGAGAGAAAGTATTTACTTACTAACAAAAACTCTATGTATATAAGATAAAAACAATCAATACTAATGTTTTCATCATCATTTTATCATAAAAAATGTAACAACATTGTTTAAATATTACAAGAATGATTAGTAATTGTTGAATGTTAATTTTTGTAGTTGAGTTTGGTATATATACTTATATTTATAACGTTACTTTTTTCGAGACTTGAATATTTGATAACTAAACACTATGAGTATTTAACTTTTTTAGGATTACAATGTACCAAAATACAGATAATCTAAAACAATAAAGGCTATGTAGCATAAATTAGTGAAAATATAACTACGTTCAGCTTGACATCTTCAACAACCCGTTAACGTCCACTACTGGACATCGGCCTTCTTCCTGGCCGCATTGTTTCCTGCTTGTCTTCCCATAGGTGTCGTAAGGTGATGTTTTGTAGCTTATATGTTAATCCATTTTATAAACTATCCGCAGGCAAACATGGATTATTTATGAAAATATATTTAGTAGTTTTTGCGTGAAAGAGTAACAAGTTAAAGTTGAAAGAATGTAAGGATTCCATCATCATCATCAGCCTGTTGTAGCCAACTGCTGAACATAGGCCTCCCCCATCGATTTCCAGCGGAAACGATTGCTAGCGGCCTGCATACACTGACTCCCTGCGACCTTTGTGGGGTCGTCGGTCCAACGTGCAGGCGGTTGTCCGACGCTGCGCTTGCCAGTTCGTGATCTTCACTCGAAAACATTTCTGCTCCATTGGCTGTCAGTTCTTAGAGCTTTGGTCTTTCCCATTGCCATTTCAGCTTACTAATCCGGTGATCTATGTCAGCGACCTTTGTTCTCCTGCGGATCTTTCATTTCTTTTTGTGAATATTCAAAAATTGATTCGATCACGCAGAGAAACGCCGAGCATAGCTCTTTCCATAGCTCGCTGAGCGACTTTGAGCTTTCTATGAGGCACACAGTAAGAGACCACGTCTCAGATCCATATGTCATTACTAGTAACACAAATTGATTGAAGACTTTTGTGTTCAGGCTCTGAGGTATTTTGGACGAGAATATCTCCCTAAGGTTCCCAAACGCTGCCCAGCTGAGTCGGATTCGACGATTAACCTCTTTCACTAATTTGGTCCTACCTAGTTGGATCATTTAAACTTGTCCGGGGGGAAATGCATATACGCATTCCCACCGCCGCTGCACCTTATTCGCGGGCTGGCGGTGGGATATGTGGGATTCGCCCTCTCCATAGCGTGGTATGCTAACTCATACCACGTGGAGGGGACCCTACACCACTAAAACTCCCCGGACACTCCTTCGATCCACCGTTGGTGGGGGCCGGGCACGCATAAGCAATCCGGAGGTATACGTATTCAGTCACAACTTCAAGAATTGAGTTCCTAGCGGCTATAGAGTTGGCGGTAGACTACATGGGCGTTATGCATGACTTTCGTGTTGGCCATGGTAATTCTAAGCTCAACTGGTTGGGAAACTCCATTCATCATGGTCAATGAATATCTGTCCAATTGATGATTGTGCCGTGATCACTATGTCGTCGGCAAATTGAAGGTGAGATTCCACAGATTCGCACCTATCTAGACATTCGAAGCGATTACTTAGTTCGACCTGAAAGCTCTCGGGGTTTTGGATGTGTGCATTTGAAGGTCGGATCGTAGACTTCATCAGACGGGATCGTTCCAATTTGTCATTAATATTTAACGTGCCTCTAACTATCTTCGGTGATCACTTCCGGTTTTAACCCTGTGAATCACAGAGACATCATTAAATATTTGTCTTTTGGTTGTCATGATGAAGTCAATCTCATTTTTCGTGAAACCATCAGGGTTTATTCAGGTCCATTTCCTGTGAGGTGGCATCTTGAAGAAAGAGTTCATCATATAGAGTCCCTTTTTCTCCAGGAAATCAGCCAAACTCTGACCCCTTCAGTTCCGTTGCCCATATCCATGCAACCACACTCTCATCTCATCATCGCCTCGTTTGCCCACTTTAACGTTGAAATCCCCTATAAAAACGGTGTATTGGGTCTTGTATCTATGTATGGCTTAACTAATAGCCTCATACATAGCTTCCACTTCTTCGTCTGAGTGTGTTGAGGTCGTTGCGTAAACCTGGATAATCTTCATGGAATATCTTTTTAATATTCTGAGTATTAGATACGCTACCATGCTCTACACACTGTTGACGGTCACCAAATTGTTAATGAGGGACTTGCGGACGATTAACCTTACACCACCTTGGCACCGCCATTCGTTCTCCCGGTAAAAGAACAAGTTGTTGGAATTCAGGATCATCGTGTCCTGTCCCGTTCGTCGGACTTCTGACAAACCCACTATACCCCAGCGCAACTTGTTAAATTCCTCTTTCAGTTCTACGATCTTCTCGTCTGTCCTCAGAGTGCGTGTGCTGTGCGTTACCAGGGCTATTTGTCGTGTGGGCTTGTACTCGGATCTTTTCCGGAGATTCTTAGCACCCTCTGCCCCGCCGTTATCATGGCTGGTACCGTGGCTAGGACATGTATCATCCATGTACATATGGATATACATCCATACATTCATACAAACTTTTGCGTTTATCATAATTATTAGTAGAATAGCAATAAGCAGCCTATTTTATATATAACTAGCGGCCCGTGCACATTTAGTGAAAAAATGTAGCTTATATTACTAAGGGATAAAGCAGCATTCTAATGGTGAGAATTATCGAAATCCGTTCAGTAGTTCT
The DNA here is from genome assembly GCA_947037095.2 of Nycteola revayana. Lineage (NCBI taxonomy): Eukaryota > Metazoa > Arthropoda > Insecta > Lepidoptera > Nolidae > Nycteola > Nycteola revayana. Next base: position 25,424,611 of record OX344842.1, on the reverse strand, counting down.
TGAGTTTATTCGAAACAAACATACAAAAACACAAAAATATAAAAATACAAAATTTTCCTCTTAATAATATTAGTATAGATAAAAAAAATGTTTCATTTAGAGTAAAAAACATTGTATAAAATTTGGTATTATGTGTCAAAGTTCTTTTTGTTATAATTTCCAATGTAATAAGTATTGGTTGTCCTAAAATTTAGGACCTAAATAAATTAAATATAAAATAAAATTTATAATTTAAACTTTTATTTGAAGGTCCAATATGAATTTATAGACTGAACAATTAACAGAGTATCTGCGATGGTTATTCACCCGATGCGCATATTGATTTGAAAATTTGATTATGATTATTGAAAATCGATTGCTTTGTTGAGGCCAAATCGTATGGAACCATTTCTTAATTAAATTTGTGGTATGATATAGTATCGCCGCTTATATGAATTAAATGTAATTACGTTACTTTATATAGTAACAGTATTGTAAGTACCACATTCTACAATACAACTATTTCGTATTACACATTTTTGCTCGCTCGTTATAATATCAGCATCACTGTATACCTTTTGCATACTTAAGAAATTTACTCAGTCGTTCTAGACTTTTCGTAAATGTCAACATTATTTTATTCTTTTTGTGCACTCAATACATTTTAAAGTGCAGTGTTGCATATTTTTATAAATGTTATGAACATTTCAATGAGCAATGTTTATCTAGAAGTTGAACACAAGGAAAATTTAATTCTCATACAGCTGTTTAACTATAGGTACAGGTTAGGTACAAAATTTAAAAGGGACATTATTAAATTGAACATATATTTATCTAATACCAACTGTTTATGGCCGGCGTCGCCATTTCGTGAATATTCCAAAATTTTCTTTCATACAAACATTGTTGCCATAGTAAAAAAAAAACAATAAAAAAATAATCAGCCTGCTTGGTCAATTACGTAATTCTCAAGTGTATCCATTTTGTAGATTTATTTTCTATACTAACATTATATAGAGGTAAAGTTTGTGACAATATTTGGATCTAATGAACCGATTTTGCAAATTATTATGGTAATAGAAAACCACATTATATGCGAGTGTCATATGCATCCTGTTCCCGAGGAAATATTGTAAGTCAAGGTTTGCACGGGAACGGGATCTACGCGGGTAAAACCGCGCGGGACAGCTAGTTATTTATTTATATAAAAGATTTATGAAATGAAAACACAAATTTCACGAACATAAACAGAAATCAAATAAAATGGTAATAATAATCATTTTCTCATACTATTGTAAACAGATGGCCAAAATGTAAAAAAATACATAATAACCTTTCCTCTGAATACACGTACGTACTTATTCAAGACAAGTTTTCAAATGATTTTATCTACTTTGATGTGATATATTATGTTGTACTAAAACCTTAATCGAGCTTTTAGGATTACCTTCAGTGCAGATTTTAATCTGACACCGCGGGAATAATCCTCATGTCTGCGTTGTCGTTTATATTACTATCAAAGGCAATCTAAGAACGTTTGATCTAATCATTTCTAACCTTCATCATCATATTATATCATACTACCAGACTACCCGTGTGAAATTCATAATTAACTATAGTCCATGTTACTCAGGTATAGGCATTTGAGTCATAACAGTCATTAGCGAGTTGATATTCCAATCATTTCTTTATCGAATTAGTAAGTAGAAGTAGATTTTATCACAAGTTGGAGAATATCACCTTGAATTTTAAATATGAGTATAAATGTACGTAGGTACGTAATATACTTACCGAATACCTAAATATATAATATATCTACCTACCTAAATATAATAGTTATTTTTATCCTTATTTATTAAGGAGGTTTTTGTCACTATGTGACGATGTCAACCTCATAGTAATCCAAATACAAAATTCTTAATTTCTATTACAAATAGCTAATTTTGCTACATTATACAGTGACCTTGCTTCCTCAGACAAAGGAACTGAGAGCATACTATTACATATCTCAACATTAAAATCTTTTACAATAAATTTATTTCTTTCATCCTCGTTCCGGACACACTCCATGTGTGTCCGGAACAAGGATGAAAGAAATAAATTTAAACATGGTAAACATTTTCAGTTTTACCGCACACTAAGTAATTGGACTTGAAACTTTGTCCATTAAAAAAGCAACACTGTTTAATGAAATATGTCCGGAACGAAGTCTAAAAGCTATCACTATTTCTGACCTGCTCATATTGGCCCGATCGATCCAAGGATATTTTTAAAATGTGAGGCTGTATGGTTTTGTACCATATACCTTTATCTAGCAACTTCTGTTCAAAATACTCTATCCACAACACATAGCACTGGTCCTTAATAATATCTAAAAGTTTAGAAACAAAAAAAAAAACAAAACATAAACGTCCACGAAAAAATGTACTCTTAGTTACTAAAAAAAGACTACTATTTTTTTCCGTGGAATTGGTGTGGCAAGTAAACAACAATATTAAACCGACACATTCAAACGTTTGAAACTCAACCACATATAAAAAATCCTCACCTAATATATAAATATCGATAATGTCTCAAAGATTATGAGATTACTATTATTAATAGACACTCAGCAAGTCGGCATACCTTTTGCCGTTGTAATTGCACTCTAACGCAATTACCTTAAAAGCCTGTCAGAGAGGCTAAATTTAATGAACTTGTGAAATAAAGTGAATCGTCTTATTTAATCCGTTTTCTCTCTTTGTCCGTCGCATGATGGTAAAATTAAAACTTAAGACACGAACCTTTTCGTTTCGGGGGTATCTTTTATTTTATGTTTTGCTAATGAATATATATTATAGAATAATTTGATTGGGCGTAACATTTTTTTCCTGTAAATGAAATTTAATGTAATGACTAAAATAATTATTTTGTAAATTGTAGGGTCGTTCATAATGCTTTTCATGTTATTTTCTTATGTTCATGTATTATTTTGAGAATTATTTTACGTTCAGTCGGCTCGGTGTAGAATATTTATTTCAATAAGATGGTTGTATGAATATCAACTTTAATACCTTCTTGTTAAGGTTTCACTGATTGTTTAGCCAAATAACGGAACTAATAATTGACCTTACTTTTAATAGCGACAATTCATATTATTTATATCCATTAATACTACAGGGGTTGTAGTTAGTGCACTTGAATTAACTTATTAACCAACCTTATTTATTACTACCTACTTGCATAGTAGCACAAAATAAATACTGGTATACTTTACCTAAGTTAATGTACCTCTGTGATAATAACACCGTAGCGTAGCGGTATATGGCTATTTTTAAATCTCGGAGGTCGTGGGTTCGATCCCCACGCTGGATAGGAAATCTTTGTGTAAATTCTAAGATTTATTTCCGGGTTTGGTTGGTTGAGGGACAACGCTCCGTGCCTCGGAAAGTACGTTAAGCCGTTAGTCCCGATTGTGATAACATCATCTTTAATAATCGTATATCAAGGAACGGGCAGCAGCGTTTCCTTGTGTGGTACAAAATAATACTGCAGTCACCAATCCGCCTGCCAAGCGTGGTGTCTTTGGCAAATTCCCTCCTCCGGGAGGAGGCTCATGTTCAGCAGTGGATGATACACAGGCTGATCATGATGATGACCATACCTCTTTTTCTCATAAGTCCAAACTAATGTGACGTTAAACACATTTTTGAGCGAAATTGACGCTCGATATTTGTCATTTTATTTGTAGACAATAAATATAATCTTATAATTGAAATGAATAAATATATTTATATTGTAAGAAAAAAAAAAGTTTAAAGGCAAGGCAATAACTTAAGAATAACACAATAATCTTTTCACAGTTTGTAACCAGTTCGCTCGAGGCGTGTTCGCGATGCTGGGCGCCGTAACACCCGAGTCTTTTGACACCCTCCATTCCTATACGAATACATTTCAAATGCCTTTCGTCACTCCGTGGTTTCCGGAAAAGGTATGTATCTTTTGTCTTCTCGCATTCTTGCATCATTTTGTTTCCTTCTTGTCTCCTTGTATTTGTAGCTATTGCTGTTAAAAATATTGTGTATAATAAATAAATATGTTTTTCGATTGCAGCTTTTGAAAAACAGACAACATTTTAAAGATATATTACTGATGAATTCAGTCATACAAGATTTATTAACTTTTCTCCATAAAATAATATAATTGAATATTTAGCAAGTCACTATTACACAATTGCAGTTGTTAAGTTAAATGACTTTAAACTTTATTTCTGGTAATATAGATGTAAATCGATTGACAGGTCATCCCGCCGTCGTCTGGTTTAATAGACCACGCAGTGAGCATGCGACCAGATTACCATAAAGCTATCGTGGACACTATCTTGCATTATGGATGGAAGGAAATCATATACATGTATGATTCACATGACGGTGAGTAATTGTTATTGTTTTATTAATGTTTCAGTAGATGGTCTAACACAGCTTATCCTAGGATATATAATTGAACGGTGACGAGATATGCAATGATGCATCAGAGTCTGGATAATTTATTCCATGGTATAACATTATAAATAAGTACAAATAAACATACTTATGTCTAACGATGTAAACTATAAAACCATTCAAATAATCCAAGATACTATTAATATTAAGAAATAATCCAATATTTTATTAAAGTTGGAAAATTTTATTGCATGCATAGTTTCTTACCAACTAAATAAAATAAATCTACTTGTCTTCGGCTGTTGATACAGTTATTGTGTAAATAACGTTCTATTTTAACCCAAAATACTTCAAGTACCTATATTCTTATTTACTTATCTCTAAATTAACCAACCAAATTTCTAGTCGTCTCTTATACAGATTTGGGCATCAATGGTGACTCTTTTTATTTTGTATTGTTTCTATCTACACATTTATAACCTGGTTACCACTTTTTTTTATATTTTCGTTTGACAATAACAACAGAAAGAAAATTTGAAACAACCTTTCTAGAGATAACAGAACTGAGAATGTAACTTGAGACGGTGTTGTTTTTTCGGATTAACTTTTTAATATCAGTGAATATTAAGATAAAAAGGGGACAAGGCGCAGGTCGAGCTTACCAAGCTGGGGCTTACCATCCTCTTTATCGTGTTTGCGTTACAACAGAAAATGGCGGTTTTATAAATCGTAAATTGTACCGCTCACAGCGGATTACTACAGAGCTGGGTTTGCTGATTGTAAAATGTCGATAGTATAGATTGCGATGAAAAGTCTGGCGAATAATACTATAACTTATAGACTGCCTTTTTACCAAAGAAAATATATTTTTGGGAAATAATATTCAAACAAAACATGGAAATATGTACTTTATGTGTAGTATTTTGTATTGCTTTTTGTAAACGTATTATTTTAGAGAACTCTTAGATGATGGTAAAATAGATATAATGTGGCTGTACGATTATAAATTATTAGCTATTCCGCGCGGATTAACCCGCTTGGATCCCGTGCCCCTTGGAATCTCGTCCAAAAATACAACCATTGATACGCACAAATAATGTGGTTTTGTGTCAATATTTGACAGTTATTTCAAAAAATTACAGAAATGTCAACTTTATTAAAAACATAATAAGTTAAGTTAAGTTTTCTTTAAACCTTCTAATGTTCTGATCATTTTTTTTATATTTTTGCATTGATATGCACATTCTACTAGCAATTATAAACACAAAAAAAATAATTCGTGAAAATAAAGGAGTAATTCAGGCTGAGTTTAATACTCAGTCTATGTTTATCGTAATAAAAAAATCAGTAACTACCCACTGATTTTGCCTCTAGTTATTTCCTCTGACTCATTTCAATAATATTTATACACAAACATCGAAAGTTAGTTTTCATTCTCGGGACACGAAAGCCTACTAACATATTATTATCTTTTAGCTATTTTCCCTCCCATTTCAAATTTTCTGAGCTCGCTTGTGAGAATAAAAATAATATAGATGCAAAAGCCTTATATTACTTGCGGCGTGTTATAAAACTTTGTCGGATTTATAAGCAAAGAGTTGGCCAACTAGCGATGCAGCTATTGCGAAACGATTAACTTTCGCCTAGGTTATGTGCTTCGAAAATATTTCTTTTTCGAAGAATTTTCATTGTACCCTACGCTATATGTGGAGAATTAGAGTGTTTTTACGACAAAACACATACTACAACAGATTATATTGTAGTGAAGTATTTTATACTTGTGTCTTATAAAGGGAAACTCGTAGACCCTCCAAGATCCAAGGTGATTTAGGGTTTGCAATATTATAGCGGAACGTAATAAATTTGTTATGACTCTGTTATCACATTCAATATTTAAGACATCCTTATCCTTTGCAGTAATAAATATTAATATTGATTTAATAGATTCAGTATATTGATGTTATTGTAAGATTATTATATTAAAAGTGAAAAAATATTACATATATTAAAGATAATGTAAGTTTTCATATTTGAAGTCGAGATAAATGATTTTTTCTCCGTACTTGACCAACTTTACTTCCGTAATAACGTCTAAAGCGGTGATCCCTAAAATATAAATAAATAAATTTAATAGATTCGGTATATTGATGTTATTGTAAGATTATTATATTAAAAGTGAAAAAATATTACATATATTAAAGATAATGTAAGTTTTCATATTTGAAGTCGAGATAAATGAATTTTTCTCCGTACTTGACCAACTTTACTTCCGTAATAACGTCTAAAGCGGTGATCCCTAAAATATAAATAAATAAATTTATATATTGTGACCCCTATGTCATATAAGGAAAACAGATTATAACCTTAGGTACGTGTTATCAACACAAACAATACAAGCAAATACATATTATTAGGTTCTAAATTATCCTTACATAAAAGCCGATTTACACCCGCGGGAGTAATTACCCCAAGGTCGATCCACGGTTCTAAAGCCTAGTGGTCTTGCATATAATTTCGGACCCACTGGGTTCCGTTTGCGCGCCGGACAGTAAGAAGTATTTTTAGAATTACAGACCTTTTGTGATATTGGTTGTTGGTAGAGGGACAAAACTAACAGTAACACTCCTTGCCACGGAGAGCACGTTAAGCAATTAGTTCCCATTACATGATACTGTGGTCGCCAACCCGCGGGCCAAAGATGGAGGCTATGACTAAAACCCTTCGAGGGAAGGCCTAATTAGAAAATTAGGTAAACGATGTACGGTATTATTATGAATCACCTTTTAGTTCGACGCACTCCGCGTGTTTGCCTTTTCATGTCCAACTGGCGACACCAGTCTCGCGAAATCCACACGCTTTTGTATTACTACACAATTCAACCAACCCGTGCTCAACTTGCGTCAACTGAGTACTGAGTCAACGTTAAATGAGGTTTTACAAAAAGTGTGCAATTGAATTGAACACGGTTTTTTAACTGGTTTGTTCGAAACAAATCCGTGCTGATTTAACGCGTTATACCTAAGACTAACCGTAAAATAACATATATTTAAAATTTAAAAATAACATACCGTCCCGGTAAACGGGCGAGCCTTTTCCCCCCCTTGGTCCCATCGCGACTGTTAAGCATCCGCGATGGGTTCTGTCCTACTCCTACGGCCAGCCTACACTCGGCCAGCGTGTGCTGCGCCTTATCATCGACGCAATCACAATGATGGCAACGAGTGTCCGGCTCTCTCCTTGCCACCTTGCACAGGTAATGACTGAATCATCCGTGCCTCGTCATAATCTGCGCAAGGCGGAAGGTAACCTCCTCACCCTTGTAGACTGAGAGCTGACGACGGAAACGGCCAGGTAATTTGATCATTCATAAAAATGATTTATCAACTTACCTGGAGCACTCTAAGAGTAAAAACATCGAACTGGCAGGATTCGCGTGGTGGATGTGGGATGTGTGTTATGGGGTGAGAAAAAAAAGAAGGTAATATGATCAGGATTACTTTTTATACCAAATGGGCTGCCTACCTCCCCAAAGCACACAAAAAAAATCTGGCGTCATTTGGTTGGTGGAAAGGTATCGCCAGGCTTATTATAGTGAGGAAAAAAATAATTATTTTTAGGTAATAAGAACACGGCTGGCTTTTTTTATGCTTAAAGTTTATTATTCCCAGAGGCTAGGAAAAAAAAGCCCGCCAATAATAGTGGTGGGAATATGTCGAAAAAAATAATTGAAAATCTTGTATTTTGCTTAAGAAAGAGCTAAGGCGCATGAAAAAGAGCGCTTGGAGGGGATACACGCGACGACGGCGCCCGTGCTCTTTCGGCGCGTCGTTCATGTTCGGTAAACCGAACGCGCCTGGCTGTCCTCATCGCACTCGTTGAGCGGAAAGAGCCGAAAGTTTCCGGCAGCAGTTCATTGCGTCCGGCCCACTCAAGCAAGTGAGGCCGGATCGCATCCACCTTGCGCGATCCGCTCAATGGCGGGTCGGCTTCCAGCCGGTCTTTCCATTTCTGGAGAACACGACGTCGCCATGACCTTCGGAAACAGAACACGGCCGTTCTGCACCCCATCGTACCTCCGCCGGTATGCCGCGGCCAGCTCCTCCGCCTCGAGTTTCCACTGAGGGGAACAAGAGAGGAGGCAGGCCGCGTCGAAAGATACCGTGTGGTAGGTTCGGGCCACCCTGGCGTCGCAGTCCTTACCTAACCTAACCTATTTCACCCAGTTCAAAATGATGAATCATACAATCTGCCTGTGACTAGATAATTAGACAATGGTGAAAACATTTCTGCTAATCCCAGGACCGACGGGTCTGATTTGAAAAATTATGTCATTGATAAAACACAAGCATTAAAATTTTAGCTTAGCATGAGGGGTTAACAAAAAGAAATATCTGGTTCGATTCCCAACCGGATCAACTATTTATGGACTTACCTACTTAAGTTACTAAATGTTTATTTTATCAAGTTTTATTTAAATGTTTCATATTGCTTATAATTCTGCAAACGTACTTATATATATATAAACTGTACAATTTTAAAGAGTATATAACGGTACATCGTGTATAGTACCATAAAATAATAATGAATTTAATAGAGTTGAATCGAAAACGGATACCGACAAGTCAGCCGATTTAAGGGAATTAATACTTAATTTTGATGACTGTGCGGTAAAAAACGTTTACAGATAATGAATTTTATCCAGATTCGTAGATTAGATAAATTATTTTTAACTTTAAGGCTTTAATTTGAATAATTCATAACTTTAGATATCACTGGGCCTATCAACGCCTACATAACATTTCCGTTAAATAGCTAAAATGAACGTATCAAGTGTGATATTAAATATTATATTATTCGAAACATTTCATGCAACCTCAATTTATGTAAAGAGATTTTTCTTTCCTGAACATCACGTGAACTAACTCTTGTTTTGCAATGATATTGTCATATAATAAAGTATGTACTACTCTATATTTATTCATTATTTTTCTTTAATAAGTAAAGTGGCGTCCATCTATGGCCTTGAGGTTGCCATACTTGCATTGAAAATTATTATCATTATTATATTTCACTATTCTCGGTAAAGCAATATTGCATTTAAACCAAAGTAGCGAGGGACATGATGGCAAAGTCTTTCCCTTCCTCTAGCTCAATCGAGTTAACTTCCCGAGTACCTCAGATATTGACATGGCAGGAATATTACTTGTCTTTTATTCGGGGTTCAAGTAAAAATGTTCAGCATTTTCTTAATGTAACGGATAGAGGTTTAGTTTTATAAATTGCTTTTGAGAATAAATAAACTTTCTAACAAGTTTTTACTTCAATATATTTTGCTTAACAAAAACCAAAGATTTATTGTCTGATATGGGCATCGAACCAACGACCCCCGAGAGATGCTCTTGCACGGTTTTTATTTTTTAAGGCTTTCACATTGCATATAGAAATCTAAAATTGCGCAGCGGTGTAAACCTCGCTTTAAGTTTCGGAGGTCGTTCTATCCCTACTACGGAAAATACATCTTTGATTTTTTGTTTTGATTTTATGTTGTTTGGGGTCTTGCGTTTATTAACAACAGGCAACACATAGTGTTTTGCCTGCAAAGGCACTTCACGCCACGTTTTTTCAAGCGCCGCCACGCCTTGGACGCCTGTTTCACGCAACGCGCTGCGAACGTGTTCATACAATGTCTACTACCGATGGTTTATGAAAGAGCTCTAAGCCAGTCTGTCCCGTCACTGTACGTACGGTTATTTTATTAAGGAAGAATAATATTTATACTTAGTAACATCATCTTCATGCCCTGCTCCCATTATTTGTGGTCGGCGCAATGTCATCTTCTTCCATTTTTCCCTATTAGACGTCTCTTCCATACTCACACCTTTCACATACATATCATCTTTTACACAGTCCATCCATCTTTTTTTGGCCGTCCTCTTTCAACATATTCCTCCATCTTCATATTCAGCATTCTTTTCGTCACATGCATACGTCATCCCTACGCATACCATGCCCATACCTCTCAGTTTTCTGACACTGATGCCAATTTCAGACTTCCTCGATACTCCATCTCAACACTCGCATCTCCGTCGCATGCAGTCTTCTTTCATCCGTCCCCTTTACTATACTTAGTATACATAAAGATATTATATTAATGTCGACATTGATTACTTTGTCCCCAAGGACTGACCCTTAAGGTCGGTGGACTGTAATTCGTCCTTAAATTTGTTAAGTTAGCCACTTCGATCATTCGTTAATTGGGTTTTATCTCTTAATTTATAAATAATAATGGAATAGGTTTATAGATACTATACGTTAAGTTAGTTACAGTACACACAGAATAAATCTCTATTTGATTTCCACTGCGTAGCACTTTTTAGTATCACTGGATAATTATACAGGGTATAGATATATACCAATAATAGATTTGTGACTGTAATCAATAGAATGGTTATCTAGGATTACGTTTAAAAAAAATGGGAAGTTTGTGACTACAGAACTTAAGAAGGTCTGAGGGGTCAATTTTCAACATTTTCAAAAATATACCTACTACCACTTAACCAAGTGAGATAGATTTTTATTTTGCTAGAATTGGTTTACCCTAGCATATCAACTAGTACCCGCTTAACGTTGAGTTTCGGGACACCCTGTATAGTCTACAGTACTCGTATATATATAACTAGCTGTGGCTGCGGCTTTGATCGCATGGAATAGTGTACCTTGAGTAGCAGTTTTAACTCTTTTAAATATACCCTTTTTTCGCTATAAAAAATAGCCTAATTTTTACTGTACCAACTTTCATTAACTCGGTTCAGTACTTTTGGCATGAAAGGCCGTCAGACACAGTTACTTTCGCATTTATTATATTAGTAGGGAAAAGGATGTAGCTTTCTAATGGTAAATATCCATGCATAGTAGTTAATGAGTTATCACTTTAAAACATACGAAGTATCAAATAGTCCTTACCCTTGCACGTAAATGACGCGAAGCGATATGTCTAGCTAGTCTTACATATCCCTTCGCCGAGACAGTGTTTGCAACATCTTATTCCATAGTAGTATGTACTATAATCATACCAAATTTGTTAAAAATCCCATTCATCCCATCCCGGCCGCTTCTCTTTTTTTCTTGAATAAGTATATTCAATTCAAAATATTTTCAATGTACATAATTCAACGATAAATCAAATTTAATAACATTTTAGTCAAAATCGGGAAAACTTTTTATAGAACTTCATTTCATAAATTTTCATCTAAATAATAACTATTCTATTATGTATTCCATTTGTTTTTAATTAAATAAACAGCAGAACTTAATTCAATATTCCGACATCAAATAAATTGACCACAGTATCCTAACACAAAAATTTAACGTGAAGGTAATGGAAATCCTTTCACCGGAAGTTGTTTCATATCGCAATATTAAAATTCAAACCCAGAAGATCAAATCTTCAACTAGCTAGTGAACTGAGCACTGCGGTTCCAAATGTTTATTCATTTTATTCAAGTCAGTTTCAATGGCGTTCAAGGAGTTCGAAATGTTTGGATGTCACTGACAATACATTTCGTTTTCGTTTTTGGTACGCTTTTTGAAAGGGCACTGTTTTCGTTTGTTTTGCTAGCCGCACTATGAGTAAGCATTTTAGTAGAAGCGCAGCTACTGCTGTGTCAGCCGCATCAAAGATTGATGGGCTCCCAAAGTGTGTGATATACAGCTCAAACAAGCTTTGACACGGTTCCCGTCTAGTTCTCGTTCCACCACTGCATTTTTAGTGTACGAACTTATGTTTATGGAGTAAGGGTCCATTTACAATAGTAGGTAAGTACTTCACAGTACTTCGTAGGAATAAGGCGAAAACACAAACCACTTCAATGCTTACTTCTTTGACATATAAGAAAGTAAAAAAATAAGAATTTTACCTAGAACGAAATACAGAAAGTACTTAATAATTATTATGGTAGCAGTTTCTTTTTAGGGTTCCGTAGCCAAATGGCAAAAAACGGAACCCTTATAGATTCGTCATGTCTGTCTGTCTGTCTGTCTGTCTGTCTGTCTGTCCGTCCGTATGTCACAGCCACTTTTTTCCGAAACTATAAGAACTATAATGTTGAAACTTGGCAAGTAGATGTATGTTGTGAACCGCATTAAGATTTTCACACAAAAATAGAAAAAAAACAATAATTTTTTGGGGTTCCCCATACATAGAACTGAAACTCAAAATTTTTTTTTTCATCGAACCCATACGTGTAGGGTATCTATGAATAGGTCTTCAAAAATGATGTTGAGGTTTCTAGTGTAATTTTTTTCTAAACTGAATAGTTTGCGCGAGAGACACTTCCAAAGTGGTATAATGTGTGTCCCCCCCCCTGTAACTTCTAAAATAAGAGAATGATAAATCTAAAAAAAATATATGATGTACATTACCATGTAAACTTCCACCGAAAATTGGTTTGAACGAGATCTTGTAAGTAGTTTTTTTTTAATACGTCAAAAATCGTAAACCGCAATTTAGCTTTCATTCAATCAACTCGAATATAAAAATATAAAATAACATTTCATTTCATAAACATACGCTTTTTTATTTATTCTTGATATCAAAAATAGGTACGCACTTGTAACTGAAACGGAACCCTTCGTGCGCGAGTCCAACTCGCACTTGGCCGGTTTTTTTTTACTGTCGAAGTCATGAAGTTTTATAAAATGTTTTAAAATTACCTACGGTTATTTCGTTCTAGGTAAAATTCTTATTTTTTTACTTTCTTATATGTCAAAGAAGTAAGCATTGAAGTGGTTTGTGTTTTCGCCTTATTCCTACGAAGTACTGTGAAGTACTTACCTACTATTGTAAATGGACCCTTACTAAACAAAGAACGAGAGGCAAAGATACAAACTAGCTGAAGCCATTTTCCCCGGCAACCTTAGATGTATTACTGACCCCTTAGAAGAAATTTCTTTATTCTATATGTAAAGTAAATATTATGTTACCAACTGAATTTGAGGGTTGGGTGGTCTAATACATGATGCGATGTTTGTTAACATCGTGAATATCAAATTTTACAAGGTATCTTTTAATTAGGTTGTTCAATGTTAATTAATTCGTCGAGTAAAACTCATTTTAACTTTTACATCACATATTCTAACAATTTTTGCAAAAGCCATGTGAAATTGAAAATGCAGGGTAATGAAATGATTTAGAAGGGAGTTTTTAATTATTTTTCATTCCAATTTTAAGCGATATTATGTCAGTAGACACATATTCGTTTGAGTCTATAAAACCTCGTTAAATATAAATTGGGAAATGATTTTACAGGACTAAACTAACTAGTAGAAAGAAATCGACTTATCGTACAATGGTTTGGCTTATTACTTAATGAACTGTAGATGGCACCATAAGACTAATTAATTATCTAAAAACCGATATTTACTTGTCAAACGAATTAGCAATATATGAAACGTGACATTGCCACGGTAAATTATGTTATGCACTTTGCCAGAACAGTGAATAAAAGTGGCGTAATATAATATCCTGAAACCGCTACGCTACGGAGGTTGAGGGGCCCAGGTAACAAGATGGGACGGGGACGGGAATTCCGTTCAATAGATTGCTATTAAAGTATCTAATGTTCAAAATATATACAAGCACTCTGAAAACGCGTACCGTTAACAAGATTTAGTTCCCTGTCCTCACGGCCCCAGTCTTACGAGCTCAAGAGGCACATCTATGTAACTACTATCGAAAATATATTATACTTGCATCTTTGCGCTCATAGTGTATCACACTAAAAGCCGTCCCATCTTGTTACCTGGGCCCCTTGTTATAATCTTGAATCCGTAGACTCTTATTATTGCATTCAGTTTATTAGTTTCTACAACCTCCGTGGCATAGCAGTACTCAGCTCTCTTTAAATCTCAGAGGTCGTGGGTTCGATCACCGGAAAAAAAAAATCTTTGTGTAAATTCTAAGATTTCTTTCCGGGTATGATTGGTTGAGGGACTACCCTCTGTGCCTCAGAAAGCTCGTTAAGCCTTTGGTCTCGATTGGAACGGACAACAGCGTTTCCTTGAGTATAACAACATATTATTGCGGTCAGGCGTGGTGACTATGGAAAAATGGATTTGTTCAGCAGTATACGTTATACCGGCTGATGATGGTGTATTCGTTTCTAAAAGTAAGGATGTGAGTTTTTTCACGCCTTAACCGGTAACCGTAATTATTGCCTAGCTTCACATAATCTAATATAGAATACAAGAGATTTTGGAACACAGCAGTCACGGGGTACAAGAAAAACGTTACATACGTTTTTCTTGTAAGCTGTGACTGCTGTGTTTCCTCCAAATTATTTATTTAAACCACACTAAAGAACACAAACAAGATACAACTGATAATTAAAAGAGTAAACTGTACGACCTATAGATTAAAAGTAATTTGGCACTAAGCTTTTCTAGGAAATGGTTCTAAAGAACGTGTTTGTCTCCGCTAGGCGGTCATTAGCGGCTCGGAGGAAGAATTAATTTTCATTTCTTTAAATAAAATTTGCAGCAGACATTAAAATGTCTTATAAATTTGAAGTTAGGATCACAATAGGCGTTGAAGTTTAATGTTACTTTAAAAAAAGAAAAATACGGAATACTGGAACCCTACATTAAACGATATACCATGAAAAAAAATCTTATGTCTTATGCCTTGTTTTGATCTATACGCCAATATGATGATTTCTGGACACCATTATTAACTTATACACAAGTATTTCTTGTCCAATATAGAGGTCAAACTCAAAACCTCTGAGAATCAATATTAATAATTGTCAGAACAATTTGCCATTACTATCGAAAACTATATAAAAAATAAATAATTTTGCTAAGATTAGCAGTATAATATCATCAGCCCTTATTACGTCCACTGTTGGACGTCGGGGTTCTCACTAGGGCGCGATTACTATAGTCACCACGCTTGGTAGGCAGGTTGGCCGCAGCATTATTATTTAGCAACTACAAAAAGATCACAGTGTTACAATCGGGTTTGAATTTAAAGAAGAACCAACTTTGAAATGGTTTTAATGGAAACACTGAACAGACTTAACTTGTTTCCATGTGCTCCACAATTTAACTTTGACACAAGCTTTAAACTTATTTACAGATAGTTAGTACTGTAACAAATTTGCCTTTAAAGTAATTGATTATTGTGTTGTAGCCAGAGACACGTGTAACCAGTGCAGCAAGATTGTTGCGGTCTGGAATGATATCATATTATCAAGTTTTGCTTTTTAGAGAAAAAGATTGACTGATATGTCAAGGTAACTTTATGAATCTTATTACAAGGACTACCATTAGAAACCGGTAACAGTGGTTGAATTGAAACTTCGAAATCAAGACAACAATAAACAAGACTTTGAAATTAACACCTATTTCAAATTTATTATTTTGTATGTTTTGTCTCTGTTTGTGTATTTTTATTCTTTCAGTTGCATTCTTTTGTTGTGTTCCCTGACAAATAAAGATAATTGACTATGGTTAGATGTGGAAATCTTATTTTTCTTAATATACTCCACCGATTTGAAGGACGATACATTATTTAGAAACAAAAATACAATGTCGTTGGTTTTATAGATTTATTTTTTTATTATTTAACTCTAATTTGCGTACTATACTAGCCGACTCATACCAATAACTGAACGATTTCGCTAAAATTTGGCATGCAGATAGCTATTATTATTATATATTTCTCTAACTTACTGAAATGATTAAACTAGGATCGGGGAAAAAGTTTTATAAAAAATAAAGAAAATAACTTTTTAAATAGTTAACAGTTTCTTAGTGTTTTGACAGCATTCATTTTTTCAAACAATTTATTTCGAATTAGGCATATCAGTGCAACATAAAATTATAATATTTACGTGATTTAATATAGTAATAACTAGAAGCGTCGATTTATTATAATAGAACACTTTATTCCCGTTGTCCCCGTATGGCACATCCTCGTCACGGGGACAGCGGGACGTGATTAAATTTAATTCCCGCTGTCCCCATAACGTTCATTCCGCTAACTGGGACAACGGGAATTAAACGTTAAATTTACAACTTTGGTTGAACTACATTGGTTTAGGTTTAGGTTTTTTTTTTAACCACCCGAATTATCATTAGTTTATCATCTAACTAGTAAGTTGATCTACTTGACAGTGTACGTGGACAACGGGAAGTGTTTTTAAATATTTAATTGAAGTACCGTATACGGTGTACGGGGACAACGGGAATATAGCAATAGAACATACCTTGGTTTGTAGCATAAGGTGCTTTATATCAGATTGCCTTAGAAACTAACATAAAACTAATATCGGCTAACTAACTAAACGAGAACTTTATTTATACTTGACACAATGTTTCTTTATTTCGTCATCATGATCAACCCGTATGATGTCGTAGAGGTTTTGCCATCACGCTTAACAGGCGGGTTGGTGACCGAAGTATTATGTTGTAACACACAAAACGCTGCTACCCGGTCCCTTGTTATAGATTATGTAATAACAATCGCAACCAACGGATTACGTACTTTTCGAGGCACGGAGTGGTACCTTGACCCACTAGATCTGGACAAAAATTTACACAAAGATTTCTCGTGGGGATCGAATCCACGACATCAGAGACTTAAACCGCGACTTATACTGCTACATCACGGAGGTTGCTATATTTTTTTTTTATATTTTACACTTATATATCTTTATGTATGTTATATTTTATAACTTTTTCAGATGTCACTTAAACTCATTCGAGCTATGGGTTGTTTACGAGTCACTCTGAAATATTTTCCAATTAGACCGCGACCACTAGTAATAAAACTGAAAGTACCTAACATACATTTAATACCATTTTTATGCCAAAAATATATTTGCCTAATTTCAATTAGCCGAACCTATAGAATTTCTGTAAAGTAAAATTATTTAATATCATAAAATTTACTACAGCTTGAAAATATTATATATACAAATATATAAGGTTGAAGAGTTTGTTTGTTTGTTTGCTTATACGCGGAACTACTGCTCCGATATGGAAAATTATTTTAGTGTTAGATAGCCCAGTAAGAAGGCTTTTTAATTGTGAAGTTCCGAAAGGAACGGGACCTACGAGGGTAAAACCGCGCGTTAAGTTACTGTTAAATATACCATTTAACCGAAATTGATGAAAATTAACTTAGAACTTTTAATAGCAGTAGCTCTAAAAGCGATATTCAATTCTATTAGTCCCTTTTCCGGGGCGTTAATTGGTTTCCGACCAAAATTACTTCAAATTACTACCAATTGTTAAGTGAATCTTTATCAAAGACTTTCGTTTAGAAATATCTGTAAAGCATTCATACGTGATACTGCAAACGAATTGGACTCACACTGGATTAAGATAAAATTTTAAGTGGCAATTAATAAAAAACTGGCCACGTGCTAGTCAGGCTAGTATACAACGGATTCCGTACCATTAGGTAGTTATGTATACAATTATGGCTAAAACGGTACAAAAATTAAATTATATTTATTTATTTCCGTGTTTTCTGTGTTCAAGAAATACAGTCTAATAAAATACATACAGATAGATAGACAGTGAAGCCTTAGTATCGTAGTAATGTTATCTATTACGCTTTTGGTACGTAAAAGATACTAATAAATATTCAGATAACTGTATCTAATGTACGTACTGACGTACAGCAGTAAATTTAAATATAAAACTTATTGTCGTCTGCGTTGTCATTACTTGAGTAATGAACAGCTAGTGTAAGAATATTAACCGCTATTCTTTGCGAACCGTATTTAAAGATTGAAATATATTAACTGTGCCGTCTGAGTACAATCATCAGCCCGTATAATGTCCACTGCTGAACATGGGCGAGGGTATTTGCCATAGTCACCATTCTTGGCAAGCAGGTTGGTGACCGCAGTACTATGTTGTACCACACAAAGAAACGCTGCTGCCTGTTCCTTGATATACGATTATTATAGATGATGTTATAACAATCGGGACCAACGGCTTAACGTGCTTTCCGAGGCACGAAGGAGAAGTCTCTCAACCAACCATACCGGAAAGTATTACAATTTACACAAAGATTTTTGTCCGGCGCGGCCACAACCTCCGAGATTTAAGCCAAATACGAGAGCGAGAGGTTGCCGTCTGAGTATATCTACAAGAATATTTTAATTGTTCGAAAAAACTTAGATACATTTTGTCAAAAAAGTGACTTTCACATTATAAATACTAAGAATAAGGATAAACTAGCTATGCCGTGATTTAGGGTTAGCAAAGGAAGTAAGTCATTCATGGGAAATTGCATTCGATTTTATAACCTTCTTAGATAAGACGCATTTTAAACGAATCCTAATGACTAGAGGCTATTATAGTATTAAAGAGTAGGTATGTCTTTTTTCGGACGGACACGAGGCTTACCTATACTACTTCAGCGGGCATAAATGAAAGAGTATATAGATGATAAAGATGTATGGAAAGTTATACCTTCTTGCACTCGATCGGATACCCTATAGCTGATGAAGCATTGAAAGACCATGGTAGTGTATTCTGTGTACTATCTGTAATAATAAAAATAAAACTAACTCATACAAATTATGTTCTGTCTTAAAATAAATGCTTGTATCTGTTATTTAATGAAAACTTAAATAAAATTTGTATGAGGACAACCAATTGGTAAATTGTGAATGCCAACTAAATAATAAAAGTAACTGGACCATAGCTTCTTGGACATGCTCATCTGAGAATGTTTCGCCGGATCGTCTCGATGAGGCCACGCGGTAGTATAACCACACTGAGTTTGTGTCGCCGGGTCTTGGGGGTATTGGATCCTGTGGTAGCACTAAAACGCGTTCGTCGACATACTTATATCATATCATATACTTATTGTATCAAATACGAGTAATATACTTAAAGGATAGAACTTAAACTATTCAGTCATAGGTATAAAATAATCAAATCATTACTTTATTTAACATAGTAAATGGATAAGCCAAAGTATCTTTTGACTATTTACAAAAACTTGTAATAGGTTCACGTGAATAATCACAGAAGTTGTCTTCCAATGGCTATTAGAATGTACAACAAATTGCCAGGGAACGTAAAAAATCTAACAGTAAATCAATTCAAAAGTACTCTACGTCAATGGCTAATTAAAAAGTGCTTTTACTATCAGGACGAATATTTTGAGTGTAAGGAAAGCGGGTAGATAAGCTTAGTAAATTAAATAATATATATGTATAATAGACATTTAATATAGATTTGTGGACATTGTTAATAGAATTTAATATGTTTTTCAATTTATAAAATGTAATATGGATACATTTTAATAATCTAGCAATTTCTGGTATATTGGCATTATTGTTTAAATTCTTAATTATAAAATTTTGCATGCTATTATATAGTGAATTGTACAGCACTTCATATCAATGTAACATCTATCATCTATACTAAAATTCCGCAAAATAAATCATTCATTCATTCATAAAAACTTTATTTGTTTATTTATTTATGGATATCGCTTACCTACTTGTCGCAATCGTTTTAGCCGCCAATATGTTTTTGGGGTATTGCAAACAACTAATACTAAACGATCGCTTTTTCTATTCGATTGATTGCTATAAATAACGGTACCTAATTACTTAAAAATGGTATGTCATTTGACTTTCCTCTGCCTCTTGGCATTTTTAGAACAGTTGTTATTTCTCCGTCTTCTAAAAATTTGTGAAATTAGTGTAAAAGTCATGTTTGGTATTCATATATTTTTTACTAGCTGACCCGACAGACATTGTTCTGTCTTAACTAAAACTAAATAAGGCGTGAGAGCTCTGAACAACCGTGACGTGCACTAAAAGCAGCACGTATTCTGACAATGTGATGTCAAACCATGCCATTAAATAAAGTTCATATTGTTGAAAGCGTTAAGGTCACATCTGAAAATTGAATTAAGTAATCTTTAATTTAAATTTTTTCCGCTCAATTCTTGTATTTTTTTCTTTCATAAAAACTTTCTCCTAATAAAAAACACAACAAAAATAAAATGCCGTGACCATGGGACGTTTCATTTTTATAAATATAGATTAGTGTTTTTCATCGTCCGTCATTGTCGATTTTGACAATCGAAACTTAAGGAATTATCTCATCGTCACTAACATTTATATGCCCGCGCGCTATTTCACCCACATAGCTCCCGTTTTCTTGGAAACTGTATCACTAAATATAGCCTATGTTTCTTATAATGGAAGTTTTTTTTTAATTAGTTGTGTAGTTCTGGAGTCCTATACTGCGGAACTACACAACTAATTAAAAAACTCTTCTAAAGGCTAAAATATCAACAGTCTAGCTATTGGTTCTTTAGGCTCCACGCAAACGGGCCACCGACCACGGCCACTGGTGGCCAGCGACAGCCACTTAACATACTTTTTCATAAAGTAGCGAGTGGCCACCACCGGCTACACGTGTGCGGCGCGTCTATACAAAATATATGAAAAAGTATGCTAAGTGGCTGTCGCTGACCACCAGTGGCCGTGGTCGGTGGCCCGTTTGCGCGCAGCCTTAAAAACAGCCTGGTGACAGACAGACAGCGAAGTCTTAGTAATAAGGTCTCATTTTTACCCTTCCTAAATCTCTTTTCTTTATCTAATATAATTATAAAGCTGAAGAGTTTGTTTGTTTGCTAAAGGAAGGCTGGAAGGCTAAAGGCTTTATTTAATTATGAAGTTCCTACGGGAACGGTAGTGACGCGGGTGAAACCTTGTTTAGTAAGTTAAGTAATATTAATTTAAATAATATCCAAAACTCTAACCAAAAAAATTAAACTCAAAAGTAATAAACTCCTTTCGATCGAAAATCGACTTTAATAACATATAGTTGTAGTTACCCAACCCAGGCCGTGTGGTTTCCGGCTTAGAATAGACCATCCTATGTCTTCCCGTGGGTGTCGTAAAAGGCGACTAAGGGACATATGGCTAATGGATGGGCAGCAGCGTCTATTAGCTCAAGGTTAACATCTTACTGCGATCACCAATCCGTCTGCCAAGCGTGGTGATTATGGCAATATCCCTCTACGATCCTGGCTTGCCAAGGTCTGTTAAGAGGAGGCCCATGTTCAGCAGTGGACGTAAACGGGTTGTTGATGATGTAGTTACCCAAAATACGTTCGATTTCAGTAAATATTTCAGATTAAGTAACTATTTGTATTGTTATAACAATTTGAAATTTTGCCCACATTCCACATTACCTAAACATGTTAAGATAAAAGCGTAATGTCAGAAGTTAATATTTAATTGGAAGATCTCCAACTGCCTAGGTATACTTTAAAGCGGGTTTTCCGTAACGAACTCGGAAAGTATGTCCCGCTCCAGCCAGAAATTCCTTTGCTTCCTGATATCTTTATAAAGTTAAACATGAACTTGAGTTGATTTCATTATAACAGCTCGTTTAACTTTGCACTTTGTCATCGATCCACCATTTGAATTTTAGTATTAATTAGCTGCTACTCGCGACTTCGTTCGCTTAGATTAACCCCATACAGCCGTTTAGACAATGTAACATAAATCAAGAGCTCTTTCGTCTCAAAAAGGAACCTCCATACAGAATTTGAAAATCGTAGCAATTAGTTTTATAATATTTATAGATATTTGCCTTAAGCTTTTCACCTTCCATTCTGAGATATAACAGAATTGATTGATTATAAATTATATTATTATTGATTATATTATATTATTGCTACTGAATAATGTTTAATTATCTTTTAAATAATCCTTCTAATATTATAAACGCGAAATTTTGTAAGTATGGATGGATGGATGTTTGTTACCCCTTCGAGCTAAAACTTCTCAATGAATTTGGCTGAAAGTTTGCACGGGGATAGTTAATAAGCTGGATTAACATAATAATATAGGCTACAAAATCAAAACAAAAACCGCGGGAGGCACCTAGTTTAACAATAGTTCTTTCCTCGTAACTCTTTTTACATTAAAAAATGACTGTTTATGTTTATAGTTTTGTTTGGATACACTAAAAAGAGTGTATTCTACAGTTTTCATTATATGGCTCATAAGTATAAGATATAACTGTATAAGTATATATCTTATCATTATCGTAAGTACCGAGGGCCGGGCGAGGCAATGCACCGGGGCACCCGAGCTCAGAGGGCCCCCAAAAAGTTTTTAGCAATACTATTATTGACTTGTCATAATAATAATGTATATATAAGTATATTGATAAAACGTACACAGTTTAGGGGCACTTGTCTTTTGCCCCAGGGCCCTTGATCACCTAGCTACGCCGTTGTATCTTATAAGTTGCAGGTATATGAAAGTTTATGCATCCGCATAACGCATACCAACATTCCTTAATATAACTAACTATAATAGACAAATTCTACTCTTATAGTATATAGCACTAACTTAAGTATTATACGGGTTAGATGACCCGTTATGGTATTTAAACGATTTGTTTTGTTTTATTTTATTTAAATACCAAACTAAGTATATTGTATTATTTAGTTTCTACGAAAATGATAATATTGGCTTATAGGTACTATAATTAAATAAGCTCTCTCTCTCTCTAGTATTTAACATACTTATTACGAATTGAACCTCTTTTTTAGGAACATTTTTACTTTTCTATTTGTCATTTTTATATGATTTGTAATGTCAGTTTTTTTGCTATCAAATATACACATCATCACAATCCAACAAAATCCAGCGCCTTGTCATATTAATTAAACCAAATTTATATCAGTACAGAAGAAAGTCAGTCATTTATTAGTGCTTAACAATGCTCGTGCTCTTGTGAGAGTACATACAAAAGACAAAAGCGCTTTAGGTAAATTTTTTTTTCAAGCTTTAAAAGCACGTAACCGCTTCGTTCGGTGGGAAATTGAATTGACATCGCTCAACGCCTATACAACTTTTTTATTGTAACATGCCTCTCGATAACATTGTTATACGGGGACGTTTGATTTAGTTTTTGCGACAGTTGGCTAATATCTTTGGTTTCTATGCAGTTTAGTCATTTATTTGTAATTTATAACACGGCTGCACGCAGTTTACCGACGCCGCCCAATGGGTTCGTTCGTTAAAGTGGCAATGGTTAATAATAATTCTTCTATGAGAACAAATGGCCGTTGGGGCTGAAAAGTTCTCGAATAGAGACCGCGGATCGGCAAGCGTAGCTCAGGACGTCCACCAACTAGATGGATGGATGACCTGGTAAAGACCGCGGGATCACGGTGGATGCAGGCAGCCTCCAACCGCAGTAACTGGAAATCTGTGAGGGAGGCCTATGTCCAACAGTAAACGTCCTACGGTTGAAATAATGATGATGATGAAGACAGCTGCATGATGAGATGTCTAAGTTAATGCTGCAATAGGTAATTTAATTCAAGCCAACGCTTTAATTTTTAATCGCATTTTAATATACGACGCATAAGTTTCAAATTCAACTTATATGATGGGTACTGGGTAGCAATTGTGAATATTTTTTTTACTTTGTTACTGTCATCATCATCATCATCTTCAGTTGTTACTTGACATCGACATATTGAACACGTATCTAAACGTATATACATAGGAAGTTTGTGAAGTTTAGGGGATAATTTCTGGCGTCTATCGAAGTAATGTTAAAAATTGTTTTACCAATAGGAACCGACATTAATTATACTATACTGTATAGTTGATGTATCATACACATTAACAATCACTCTATCTATTAAAAAACCACATCAAAGTCCATTACGAGTTTTAAAGATCTAAGCATACAACATACAGCATAAATGAGAAGCGACTTTGTTTTATACTATGTGGTGAGGTTCCCAATGAAACAGGATCTATGCAGGCAAAACCGCACAGGGTAGCTAGTTGATTATATTCTCCTCAATGTATACTAGTTTGTGGTTACGGCTTCCTATGGGTTTTGAAAAAGGCGACTAAGGGAAATAAGTACACCTGATGGATGGCCATCTTACTATCAGCAGCATCTCTAAGCTCAAATATACGCCCTTACTGCGATCACCAATCCATCTGCCAAGCGGGGTTATTACGACAATATCCCAACGACCTGTGTTACCCAAAGAGACCCTGGACAGTCAGCGCTGAAAAAATATAAAAGTTTGAATCATAAATATTAAACAATATAGTCTATGTTTTAATTATAAACAGGTTGTTATCTAAATAAAAATACCTAGTTATTTTAAAAATATCATAGCTGCCCTTTTTAGTTCTTAGAAATATATTTCTAAGGCGAAACGCCTGGCTTTAATTAGCCGGTTATTGGAACAATCTATTTAAAGCGATTGGCGGATAATCTATTCGCGGATGCGGCGCGACATATAAAGAGTAGGTCTAGGTGTTCCAATCTCACATTGCATATCAATGGCAGCCATACAATGAAGGAAGCTCAAGTACCTTGGAAAACCAACATTCATCCAGCAATTAGTACCCGCGCTTTCCTCCACTGCTTTACTGGCGCCAGTTCACGAGGTTAACAGGATCCGACTCGTCGCACAATCCTCCACAGTACACAGACGTAGTTATATATGCGATTTCTTAAAAAGGGCGGTAAAATATGCGATGCATTGTTATAGATGTTTACAGTAAGAGCAATGTTAGCGAAGAGCGCGACGCGAATGGAATATACGCGGAAAAAATACATTCCATGTTCAAATTGCGCTGGAATTATGCCTTCTTAATATTGTCATTACAATTCACGCGCGCCGCCTATTCCATCAGACTGACCATAGATAAGCAATGTAAAATATTTGTTACTATTATCTCTGCTATTATTATTTGAAACTAGATGACCCGTCAGATATTGTCCTGTCTTAACTTAAACTAAATTCGGCGTGATAGCTCAGAACTAACCGTGACGTGCACTAACAGCAGCACGTATTCTGTCAAAGTTATGTCAAACGCCTTAAGATTAAATTGAAATAAAATCTATATATATAAAAGAAAGTCGTGTTTGTTACAACACTTATAACTCGAGAACGGCTGGACCAATTGCCATGGTTTTTTATTTGTTGGATTTGTTTCCGTCCCGAATAGCAGAATACATTTTAAAAACAAAAGAAAGTCGTGTTAGTTACACTATTTATAACTCAAGAACGGCTGAACCGATTTGGCTGAAAATTGGTAGGGAGGTAGCTAAGAACTGGGAGAAGGACTTACTTACTTTTGGGTAGGGGTAGGGTAGGGTAGGGTAGGGTAGGGTAGGGTAGGGTAGGGTAGGGGTAGGGTAGGGTAGGGGTAGGGTAGGGGTAGGGTAGGGGTAGGGTAGGGTAGGGGTAGGGTAGGGGTAGGGTAGGGGTAGGGTAGGGTAGGGGTAGGGTAGGGTAGGGATACGGTAGGGGTAGGGTAGGGGTAGGGTAGGGTAGGGGTAGGGGTAGTGTAGGGGTAGGGTAGGAGTAGGGTAGGGTTAGGGTAGGGGTAGGGTAGGGCAGGGGTAGGGTATAAAAGTCCACCCGTGCGAAGCCGGGGCGGGCCGCTAGTATATAATAAAATATGTTTTATTTTTATTTAGGTAACATTAGAAAATTTAATACGGTAGTTAAGGTTAATTCTTAAATTTTCTATTTTATCGCGTAATTTTCTTATTTTTTTCTTCATTATAAACTTGTCCTGATAATAAAAAACACAACAAAAAAAGAATTACCGAAATCGGTCCAGTCGTTCAAGTGTGATGCCGTGACCAAGGGAAATAGGGATTCATTTTTATATAGGTATATAGACATAAACGATACTGTCCAGCGATACTGAATAAATTAAATTGCAAATCGACGACGCTTCGAGAAACTGTGAAGAACTGTATAAAATCACTGTGCAAAAAATTGATGAATATATTTTTTTAACATTAAGTACTCGGAATGTTGATCCAGAACTGTTGTCTAAATAAACTGCAAGTCAACACACTTATGAAGAATGAATCAAAAACTAATTTCGAATGCTAAGCAGTTAACATAGCACTGGCTGAAGGGATGTCATAGAAGAAATCATTTGACATACCTACAACCTCCAATACACAGGACCGTGCTAATTCCGACCAAAAGACAAGCGGAAAATTCTTTTAGGTACTAATGGGTATCCTTCATTAACATACAAGTGTTTAGAGGAAAACCCTTTTCCTTTTCTACTGAGTGGCTTGCATAGAACAAACACGCTGCCATGTCTAGCCTTATCTAATGTAAATTAATGATTTGTTATATTGAGGTAGTGGATATAAACTGGGAGTCGCTTAGCAGGAGGCTATTCACGTAACGATATGACTTTGATAAAAAAGGAAAAAACAGTACTCGGCGCGATGCATGCAAAAAATATTTTAAATGTGTAAATTGATGAAGTTATTTTAACTTCAATAATAGCACATAATTTAAAATTTTAACAACACAAATAATATTATCATTACAGTATGATATAACACCCTTTTGAATATTTTTAGTTTATTTAGCAATTACTTTTACTTTTTCTTTTTTGTGTGTTACAAGTAATTTTAGTGACTGCTGCGTTGTTGTTTGTTTTGTTGTTATAAAAAAGAGGTGGAATTGGCTGGGATTCTACCTTGAAACTTCTTTTTATAAACATTATTATGCACTTTTTGCATTTCCCTGCTAAAACTATTCATATATTCACCAGACGAATAGTCTCCGGTTGGTAATTGTAGTCTGGGTGGTGTATGTATGTTTTTGTATGTGTTTTTATTGTCTTTCTTGCATATTGTGCACAATTTTTGCGGGGGAAAGATGGAAGATGGATTTTTGCGGGCGGGGAGGGTGCAAAAGATTTAGACACACTTTTGAGCGAAATTAACACTAGATATTTTGATTTTATTAAGGATTAGTTTAGATTTCCGAAAAGTAAACCCCTGATTCTTTTGAATATATTATTACTTATCATAAAAAAATACATTAAATTCATTATTTCATATATGCATTCAAATTGAAAGAGGAATAATTTTAATGACATTAATAATGCTCTCGCACATGTCACCGATTGGTTTACGGTTAATAATTTTGTTCTCAATGCCAAGAAAACCAAATGTATCAAATTTGTAATGCCTAATGTAAGTTTTGTAGAGCCAAAATTAATAATGGGTAATGTTAATCTAGAAACTGTGGACTCGACCCTCTTTCTAGGCTTGACACTAGACAAGAAACTTCAATGGAGTCCCCATATTTCTTGTCTCGCTGGAAAATTGAGCTCAGCTGCTTACGCGGTTAGAAAAGTACGGGAACTCACTAATGTAGAAACTGCACGTTTAGTCTACTTTAGTTATTTTCACAGTATTATGTCCTGTGGCATTCTGCTTTGGGGTAAAGCTGCTGATATTCAAAGCATTTTTATACTACAAAAACGTGCAGTTCGTTCTATTTATCCACTAAGTACGAGATTCTCCTTAAGAGACTTTTTTAAGGACATAGATATACTAACAGTCGCTTCGCAATACATTTATGCCAATATAATCTATGTCCGGCAAAATATTAACCTTTTTAAGAAAAGAAGTGACATACACACAATAAACACTAGATATAAGCATAAACTTTGCACCGAATACCATCGCCTACAAAAAGTACACTCATCTTTTGTGGGATTAGGAGTCCGTATGTATAACAGAATACCTGTACACCTACAAGAGTTGCCTCATGATAGATTCAAGTCAACTGTTAAGAGGATTCTAATAAAAAGGGCTTATTATTCAGTAAACGACTATTTAAACGACAATAACGCTTGGTTGATCAGTGAAACACAGACAACATTATAAACTCAGTTATTGAAACAGTTTAAACATTGTTCAACTAAAGGTTTAATATTAATAGACTTGTAGATATCCCCACTTTAGTTCGTCATGCTCCCGTTGTCTGTCATTGCTTGCGGTGGCGGTGTGGGGCGGGTCGCCACCTTCCCTCTAATATGGCGAGGGAGGCGATGGCTGCGTCACACGTCATACTCGTGAACGGGTGCTGCTTGTGGTTACTGGTCGGCTGTTGTCGGGGTTATGTTATGTTATTTTTATTTTTATATTTTGTTAATTCATTCTTGCTATTGTTTATAATTATTATTATAGGTATATCCTTTGGTTGAACTTGTGTAAATTGTCATATTGTAAATGTATGTGAATGCAACCGCCATTAGGTTTCTTTGTAGGAGATTGTTTGTGCCTGAGTAAACTTTAATATCTACATTATAGTATTTACTGTATAATTTTTTTTTTCTTGTCTTATTGAGCTCCTGGTCGGTATAAATTGACCAGGCAATAAATGGTACTGTGCTTGCATTCGCTTACATCATATATACATTGTACAATATTACATGATTGTGATAAAAGACTTGACATAAAAAAAAAGAAACAGAGCAAAAGAGACAAAAAAAATAATCTCGGAGTTTCTTTCTTCCTTTCTTCTCCGGGTCGTCCACTTAGGTAGCTAGTGAAAGGTTGCAGGTTAGCTAGGGTAGGATCCTCGACGGCATGGCCGAGGACCGCGTTGTTGCTTATTCCCCGAACTGTGATCTCGTGCCAGCGATCATCACCACTGTTCGTAAATCTACTCTTTACTCCAGTGGCACCCTGAGCGTTGGTCCTAACCCCTTAAGGGTGCCCTCAGGTGGATGTCGCTTAAATTTTGGCCGGATTCTTTGAAGTTAATTTTAATTTTAGACCTGTTACCTTTAAGGCATCTTACTATACCTAATGTGTACATTTGTCATTTATCGCTCGACAGACGGACAGACTGATTAAAAATTCTGTAAGATCAAATAATTATAACAATGTTTTTAGCTACTCACGTGATACTTTAGTGATTTAGTCTTATACAGTGTAATTTTGACAAGTATAAGTGTATGTAAATACCTAAGTGCTGAATAAATTTCATTATTTCATTATTTCATTCATTATTGAATTTAATTTCCAATGCACCGCTTCATAACAATTACGCTATACCAGTTCATAAAAAATGCGTTTTAAACTTTATAAACAATATACGATTGAGCCCATAAGCAATATAAATAAAAAAAAACCAAATTATATTGCAACGTTACCGTACCGTAATAAAACATTGCCATATTATGATGTTATAAATTATCTTTTTGTGTTTAGTAGCCTCACAATCATTTAGGTGAAACGGAATCAGCGTGCATCAGATAACCAAAGAGTGTAAATAAAATAACAAAAGTTTTATACTTCTTTGTATTTTTTTAAGTTTATACTAACAATATTCTATATATTTTTGAGTACTGAAACCCTGTTGTGTTGGCGCATTGTTATTGCGATATTGTATTATTCAATGTGTATTGTAAAAAATATAGCAAAATATCAACGGTTAAAGGAAATAACGCAACTTTAATATAATAATATAGGTATATATATGTAAATATAAGGAAAACACACCATATTGAGTTGCTTTGCCAATTGTCATTACGGTAAACACTGTGGAACATAGTACAGGTACAAATACCTTCCCGTCCGCTCCCTCGCACTATGAATTTAGATGAGATACCGTACCTATTTCTATACCAATTTAGACCAACAATAAAAAAAGGAAGCCGAAAAGACAAAGGTCCCATCAAACAAAATTGGTGAAGATGAAAAGCGAACCACGTGACCCTACCCATACTATAGACTGAATGATCCATCAATAGTGACAAAAGGGTTTTCTTAAACAAGTTTGACCTGCTAAACCGTAGTTTGCTAAAGTAAAGTTAAAGTTAATCTCATTTGTTTATATAACTTTCTTTTTATAAGAACTGTGTTCATATTATCGTTGTGAAAACTTCAAATTAAGCGATGATGTACTCGTACCATAATGCTCACTATTGTCTTTTACCTTCTTGAAAATACCTATTTAACTATAGCCAGGAAACGTGTTTAAAATGAATCAAATATTTGAATATACCGTATAACGTCTTGTATTACGTAGTTTCAAATCTATGTTTCCGAACTCATTACTAGAATCTAACTCCTACTCAGGCCAAACATGTTAGATGCGAAGAAATCAAATTTCCTCAGTCTGTAGACAAATCTGTTGAATTTTCGTATATTATTCACATTATCTAAATTCAAATAAATAGGGTCGTCTCGTGTTGTGCACCAAGTAGATGAGACGAGCCTATCTAGTTACGTTACAGATACCTACACAAAAGTATATTATTATTTCAGTTGGATTTTACTTACTTCTTCGTAAGTAAAAAAAATGTTCTTAATCATTTAACTCATATTAATAAGCTTGAACAAAAGAACAACACCATGTCTTAATTGCAGTTGTGTGAGTTATTACGCTGTTCATTTCCATGGTAGAAGCATTTACATATAAGACTAAAACTTTGTTTGATATCACGTTCAGTACTAAGCATTCATTACACACATTCAACATGTGTACAATGACGGATTTTGGTTTAGTTGAATTATTGCGTGCAATTTGCAAATGGAGGGATACCAAAGTGGAAAAGTTGGAAATATTATTCAAAGTAAAGAAGTTTACCCAACAAGGTAGATGTCTATTAACATTGTTCATAATCGCTACGTTCAGTGGGGACTCGAGAGTTTCGTAACAATTTTCGCAAAA
Organism: Nycteola revayana; assembly: GCA_947037095.2. Taxonomy (NCBI): domain Eukaryota; kingdom Metazoa; phylum Arthropoda; class Insecta; order Lepidoptera; family Nolidae; genus Nycteola; species Nycteola revayana. Next base: position 25,393,654 of record OX344842.1, on the reverse strand, counting down.
GGTTAACAAAGCCACAAAGCCATCGTCGGGGTGACGATTGAGAAGTTTAAAATTCCGACATTTCACACTACGATTATAACGTGAACTTTGTCGCTTCAGGAAATATTCTGCCGTTTTCGAGTATCAAAAGCATTTAGAGATAGAATATTTAGTATATTGAATTTTCGTGTTATTAAACTAAACATAAATTAGTGAGTCTTTATTTATCTAGATTGTATACTATTGCGGTGATTTTATTTATTTGTAACCTTATTAATTTATTAGTGTGAAATAAAATACTGATTAGAGATTTTAATGGCAGCATTGGTTTTAAGTGCCTTTGTTAGGGTACCTATTAGAATTTCGAAAATTGGAATATGGTAAAATGTCACTAATCAAAACATCGAAAACTTAAATATCGAATGCCCATAAAACCTAAAATTAAAATAACGAAAGTTTCTAATTTCGATTTGTCAGATAACCTACGTCCAATATATCGAAAATCTAAATCTACAGAAGTGACATCGAAATATCTAAATATCGAAAGTACAGTAGTGAGATTAATTTATTGTTATAATAAAATGTGTTGTATGTTTGTGTGTTAAGTCAATAATACAAAGTTATAAAGTTTACCATCTTTCATTTATAAAAGAGTGATAGTGTATAGCGTTCGTACCCCTCACACACCCTCTTCGAGGACCAACAGCAGTGAGCCCTGCTGAGCTACGCACCTCAGGCGTTACAGTACCGCGTTTCGAATGTCGTAAATATCGAAGTACAATGTATCGAATGTCCCAAATATCAATATTTATTTATTATGTATGTCACAGAGTAAAGTGACAGAAATGAATCGATGCAAAACCAACACCACGTACTCTTTATGCCCTACCCCTAGAGGGTAATTTATGCAAGCAACTTGGACGTAGCGGTTGGTCATACGCGGTTGGACACAGTTCTACCATAACCTAACCTATTTCACCCAGTGCAAAATGATGAACCATTAGAACTGTGACCAATCGTAACCCATTTCAACCAGTGCAAAATGATGAACCATTAGAACTGTGACCAATCGTCGCAGCGAGCGGTGCCGCGGCCTTCATTTTTTTTATATTTTAACGAGTAGGTATTTTTGACGTAAATATAATGAACTTAGGTGTATTAAATGTTGGCATGTTGAACTTAGGTAAAATGACTATCGATATTTTTAAATCAGTTGATATTTGAATCACTCGGCATTTCAATCTAAGACATTTTAAGCTTAGGTATAGGTAACAATTTTAGATATTTTGATACAATCGATATTAAAATTTTCGATGTATTGATCAGTGACATACTCGTAAGTATTTTAATGTTCGAAATTCTAATAGGTGCCTACCCCTTTGTTAATTTACAAAAGAATGTACTACATTGGGCTTTCCACACAATGTGCGCCAAACATATGCTTATCTGTAGGATACTTTTCGAATTGAATAGATAAACTTATCATAACATTGGTTTGAAGTACCTTCGCTAATTTACTATATATTTAATAGCCCATCGTTCAAAAGTACCGTATGATCAAAAGTTACTTTGCTATAGTTCTAGTTCCAAAATAATTATTTTAGATTAGTTTATTTAGCGTAGTAGTTGATGTACTATTGAAATCAACAGGCCTATTTCTAGATATCGTTCGAAAAGTTCTTAATACGTTTGAACATGCAGCTGACGTCACTAGCCATTAGTCGGCTGCCGACAGTGGAAAACCTCTAGGGTCACGAGTTGAGATGCGACATATGGTGAGAATAGCCCGGGTGCGGAACAAACTTTCACCGCAATTCTACCCGCACATTTATCTCTCAATATTGAAACTGTTTTGTATATAGTGCTAAGTATTTGTAAAGGCCAACTAATCTGTAAACAAAACCTACCGGAAAAAACTGCATCAGATTTTTTTATTATTGTATTATAAATTATTAGACTGGTTATAAGTTTTTATTTAAATTAATGATTTATTTGAATTACATTAAAAAGTTGTTGTCGCTACAGATAAAAGAGAGTCGTGATATTTTTTAATATCTAAAAATATGTTTATATATTGTGAACTTTGTAGTTTATTTACTCCAGTAGCGAAGCAAATTCTTAGAACTACTACTACTTTTATTCAAGTCACTGAGTAATAGTATCAAAAGCTGAACGAGACAAGACTGTTTGAGAGACTCTTGGCACTAGTTTGCGAAAGAATCAAGTATCTGTTTATCTGCAGGCCATTGAAATACGACTTAATCTTAGTTGCACAACAGCAATGAAGATGCTTTTTGTTGTACTCGAGTCAGTTTGACTTCAGCAAGAACAGATGTAGTACATTGTTTCTGCTACACAACGTGCGCAAAACATTTGATTATTTGTAGGGTCCTCGTCGAATTGAATGGATAAACTTATATGAAGTTAAATAGAATATTATCCGAGTTAAGTTAGGTTAAGCCTTACCAAGAGACACACTACACATTCCGCAAGTAATACACGGAACAGTTTTCTGTGATATAGGTGCGTATACGTAAAGGCACATTAATAAACCGTACAGAGAATACAATTGTATTTCAAAGAGTAATGGGCATGGAGACAAAAAAATCTATTTAGTAAGATTTCCAAAAAATATTGGACACGTATTTTATTTTTCGTAAATACGAAGATACAGCGCGTTGCAATTCCTTGTGACGCCACTTCTAGGTACAATTTTACCTAGTAATGACGTCGCAAGCCCCCCTCTTCTAAACTTTATAGTTTGTCGTAGCTCTGCATCATTGTAATTTTGTATTGATTTGATAAATAAAAAAATATGTGATCAATAATTTGTTGTAATCTAACTGACGGACTAAAAAGTTTTTATATTACCTCGTATTAATTATTAGCTGCTATTAGCTGTGAAATCTTAAATAAATGCTTCGTTGGTCTAGTCGTTAAATTTTTGGCCGAAACTACCATAGCCCTGATCCCGGGGAAATTTCCTCTCGAGAAAAATCTATGTAGGTACAAGCCCAAAGTTATGTAGTGGTTCTATTTGTTTTTCTGATGCACAATAAAGATTATTTTACTTTTAATAGATTGCGATCAACGGAATTACTCAAACCTACATCATGGGTTATATATTAATGTCTAGACCATTTTTGTCGAGAATTTATAAAATCCCCTTACGGGAACTCTTTATTATTTTTAAACATTTGTATGTTACCTATATTGCCATAAAATGCTCAAAAAGTAAAAAAAAGGATAATATCTACATTAACGGTGACTTGAATTAACTGGAACTGTAAGTGATTTTAAGAATTTTAGGAAAAAATAGTCGTAGCTAATGTAGCGAAAACTGATGAATCAATTCAAAGTAAGCAATACCCCTAGTGTAGTTACTTATGTAAAAAATGCGACAATATTTACGACCGAACTGTTAAGCAATCAATCACAAATCGTCAAAAAATCATCAATTAAAATTATCTACCATATGTTATATGTTTTAAAAAGGCGCTAAGTCTATCAAAAGCATTAGTTTTAAGAAAATAATGTTATAATTTTAAAACATTATGTTAACTTTTATTATAAATAAAGACCTTTCAAAATCAAAAAAAATCAATTAAAATTGCTAGTTGTCGCTTTTTAATGTCATCCATTTCCAATTGAAGAAACTTGAACTGAAAAATATTCGGTACACTGATACACTAAAAGCATACCTCGGTGTGTAACGATTTCACGTCAAAGCTACTCTATCGTGAAATAATGAGTACATAGAAGCATTTTCTATAAAAACCTAGGCCCCCGGGGAATTACTAATGTTCACCGACATCAGCATTCCGATAGTGAAATGACAGATGCACATTTTTGAATGCGTTTTTTTAATGGTCTACGTTGAGAATACAAAAAAACTCATTTAATGATTACGTATGATTTGCTGTTTGCTAATCATACGTGACCCTAATGCGGGACTTTAGATCCAAACCAAACTACAGGCTGAAAGCAAGTGTAAATCTATATATATAATGGTTTTTTGTTTTTTTTTTCTAAATACCTATATAATTTTTTATCGATACTAATATTATAAAGAGGAAAGATTTGTATATTTGTTACAAATAAACACAAAAATTCTTGGACGGATTTTGATGATGCGTTCACCATAAGAATGCTTCATTATCCTTGAATAACATGGCTTATAGTATTTATGATGCTCCCAAGGGAACCTAAGCTATGCGGGTGAAACCGTGCGTGCGAAGCTAGTTATTCATAATAATATGAGGAAAGGCGAAATACATTCTATTCTTATATCTTGTTTTATTCCCATTATTACTACGGTTTATATGTTAGTAAAGATACCACGTAACCATATAGCTAAGTAATATAGTTACGTACCTACTATCTTTTTAGGCCACCCACTCACGCAGAGGGAAAGAGTTTTTATTTTTTGCCTCTTCGGAGCAGGCTTTGTCCTTTTTTCGTTTCGGTTGTTTTATATGGGGCGTTTAATTCGATAAAATTCGTGTGGATTCGAATTGGTATAGGAGAGCTGGAAAATATACTGGGGTATAAATGCTCTTCCCGATGTCGATATTTCAATAATGATTTCCTTTTTATTTTTTTTAGAAACTGGGTCATTTTGGTGTGTAAGTGTAATTGAATATAATATAATACTATTATCGTTGTTTTTTGTTTTAGTTAAAGTCAGTCTTTGGTAAAAATGTTTACTTCAACTTCAACTTATGAACACTGCAAAAAGTTAGAATAAATTTATTACTAGCTGCTCGCGATAGGCCTCGTTCGTCAAAAAAATCCTATTAATTTTATTATAAATATTTTCATTCATACAAACCTTCTGCTCTTAGTAACAAACACATTAAAAAATAATGAGCCAAATAAAATTGATCTTGTCGTTCTCGAGTTACCTACACTTTGACGAATCGTTTTATTTATGTAGATTTAAATTCAATTTATTCAATGCTAAATTCGTAGATATTTTAAAAGTAAAATTATTATTGTATACTGTCTTAATAGTCATTCAAGAAATCTCCCCAACTATTTTGAAAATAATATCTCAACAGCAACTAAGCATTTAATTTCACCTATTTAAGTACTACTGCTAAACTTTCTTGTTTAATCGGCAGGTTTATTAAGACTCCAGCAGCTTTACCAAAGCATGCAGCCCGGCAGGACGACTTTCCGTATTTCCCTCGTGAAGCGAATTAATAACGCGACAGATGCTATGGATTTTTTGTTGGCTTTAGAACAGCATGATCGTTGGGGCAACAAGCGAATCGTGCTAGATTGCAACGCGAAAAACGCAAAAAGTATTCTGGTAGAACACGTCCGAAAAGTGCAATTAGGACGCAGAACCTATCACTACATGCTCAGTGGACTGGTGAGTATTGCTTGTTCATGGCCATATTACAATCCGCTTTGAATTTCCCCGGTTAGGGAAACATGTTGGTTTTAAAAAAATGTTGTTTCGTAGTTGAGAGTTTTGGGTATCAGTGAGATTGATATACCAATTATTTTCATATTGCTACTTGATGCTTATCCTTTATATTGCTTAAGTATATTTTTTTAAATAATTAAAGCCGAACAAGGACTTCGTTTTAAAATTGACCGTACTTTGGCGCCTTTCATATGTATGAGTAATTTAGACACCCAATATTTTTTATTAATTGGGTGCTTGTGCATAAATTATAACAATTAATGTTTAATGTTGTCTACGTAATTATGTTTTATTGAATTGATTGTTTATCTTAAATAATATTATTTAATAATTTAAATCTCAAAGGACTCAATAAATCATTTCTAAATCTATCCACCTTTCATCGTAGCTTATATTAAAATCCAGCTTGAAATTTTAGTCATAATTTCTAAAACTTTAATGTTATTAACCAAGAGGCTTTAGTAACGTGATAGGCTATAATAGCTGACAGAGCTAAATAGCTTGTGCGGCGAGTCTTAATACCCGCATACTCAGAACAGCACAATTACTTGAAATTGGAACTAAAAGCGTCACATTAACAGGTTATGGACGATCATTGGGAGAACGAAGTAACAGAATACGGCGCAGTCAATATTACTGGGTTCCGCATCGTCGACCACTCGCGCAAGATTGTACGGGATTTCATGGACGGTTTGCGGCGAATGGACCCTCGGTTTAAGGGGACTATATCGGTAATTGCATTGATTATCTCATACCACTTAATGCTAGGGCGTTTGTAGATTACATGAGCTTGATCAATCATTGATCGAAATTTTGCCTGCTCACGAGGAAACAAGGAGAGCCTAAGCTTCAAGCAATCTAGTAGTGACGAACTTTTAGAACCAATTTGATCCATAATAGTTTCTATACCAAATACGTAAAAAAATTGACAAATTTATCGTCATTCTTAAATACATGATATATACTGTTGCTAAGTAAATAGAGAAAAGAAAGAAAAAAAGATCATACATTAATTAATACAACGTAGAAAAATACATTATACTAACTATTTGCTTTTCTTATATATATTTTTTTCTTATATTTATCTCGTAGTTTGGTTTAAGCTTATAACAAAATGTTAAAATATCAAATACGAATTTATATAGACGTAAAGAAAGCTTAAGATTAAATTTCTTAAAAGATAGTGCTTTTAAGACATTACTAATGATTGTAATAAGTTGTTTGCTGTGTTGTGTTTTTACGAAGAAGAGTACCACCAGATATATGTAAATGTAATTATGAAGGCGTTCGTTTGGAAAATTTACGATATCTATTACTTCTATAAAAAGAAAATCAGCTTTTTTTTCGAACGGATATTTATCTAACGAGGCTTCGAGGCTTTTGCTTCTTTACCGGGCATAAAAGCGAACAGAGCCTATTAAATAAAGAAATTATTAAATGGTGAAAGTAAGCCAGGAATGCGTTGAACATGAAATTAAAATAAATTTATTTACATATTCACTCAGATCCAAACAATTTTGATACTTACAATTCTTAGTTCAACATATTATGGATAACTTATTGAAAGACGCTTTAAAGCAATGGATCCTAACTTATACTCGGTAACACTGAGGCACAGCTGTCAGCTAGTAAAACATAAAGCAGGCATAGTGATGTAGTCGACATCTCAAGAGGAATATTTTAGCGTAGCTACTATAATAGCGCGTTTATGTAGATTTCACTAGCTCACACCCTAATGAAACTGTGAGTGGGGTACTCCAGCATAAATTATTACTTTATATGACCTCCGTTTTACGTGTATAAAGCTTTTTTGAGTCCCTACCGTATTCTCACAAGGATTGTTAAAAAGATCATTCATTTGAACGAATAATTGTATAATGTGTTTTTTATTATTTTTAATTAATATAAGCCGCATAGTTTCATTCCTGTTGATATATTTCTATAGGAACATCTATTTATTATTAGACACTTGAACCATTCTCAAGCTACATATTTATTTGCTAGAAAATGTTTACTATAATGTGATTGAGTGAAAGTTAATCTTTGGAATAGCATTACCTAATATAGCTAATGGGGTTATTGAAAAATTACTGAAATGGTTGAGGTCGTTTAATACTACTACAATACTTAGCTAAAGTACTTAAAAGATCCAACATCAATAAAAATAAACTTTCAAAAGAGTTCATTCAAATGTTACCGTAATCAAATATTTATAGGTATTGGATATAGGTACATTCTGTATCATAAACAGAACTAAAACTATTTTTAAATTCAAGCAAATAATTAGTTTATGTACGGTTGTTTCTCGAAAGTTATCAATGGTCAAATATCAGTTTAAAAAAGTCGAATTATTTAAAAAGCAAACAATTTTCTTTGTTTCACGGTAGGTGAAAAATGTTTGCGCCTGCAGGCAAGCCGACTGCAAATTTAAGCTATTCCACTATGCGTGTGCAGGTAAAATTAAAATAGTACGAAACAGTACTGTTAATTAAATACATTCAGTATTCCACTGTAATAGGAAAATTAAAATTGTTAACTGAATACAAAAATCATGCAGTAACTTCACATGCTAATAAAACAATGCGTTATGTTTGTCTGAAACGCATTGTTCATTTTACTTTTATATTGTTATTTTTTTTTTCATTTTCATTATAAAATAATCATATTTGGAAGCTCTTGACTTTGCCTGCACAACCTCTTAACGGTCTCTTGATGATTAGAATTTATAACATGATTGGGTTAGTTAACTCTAAACTTTCTTTTCAAGATATATTTAATGTATTTAGATATTTGTTTTTGTATTTTAAAATATCATTCGGTTTTGGCTAAATTTAGGCAGAGACGGCGCTCATGTATGACGGAGTTCAAGTGTTGATGGATGCACTAGGACGACTATGGCGAAAGAAACCAGACGCCTTTAGGAGTGCACTGCGCCGAGCTGCTGGTCAAGCTAATTCTACTAAAGTCATTGACTGCAATCCTGGGAAAAGCTGGGTGGTACCATTTGAGCACGGTGATAAAATATCACGATTGATTAAAAAGGTAAGACATTTATCTAATCCAAAATACTTCACTATTTATTTATCACTATATGGAATAATTAATGGAATTTATTATAAATTTTAGACTGACATCGAAGGTCTCACGGGGAATATCTCTTTTAATGAAGAAGGTCATCGACACAATTTTAGCTTACACGTGGTGGAAATGACCGTTCAAAGCGCGATGTTGAAGGTACATATACTTACGCTGTTTAACCTTTGAAAGAAAGAAAGAGAATACGTTGTTGTGCTGAACACAACACACAAGATGTGACGCAAACATTTAGTTAAATACACAAAACAATAAGACGCCTTGAATGTTTAGCCGAAGAAGGTCACCACTTCAGTATAAGCCAGTCGATACCTAGGTATCGACTTGCTGTTTTTCAGCTGGCAACCCACGTATTGACACATTGAATACTATAATTTAAAATCCTGTGTTTGATTAGTAATGATCGCTTGATATAAAAAATAGGGCATGAATATATGAAAAAAAAAAAAAAAAAAATTGTTGCTATTTTTTTAATATCTACTATACGACAAAGAAAATTACAGGATACCGTAAAAACTAAACATAAGGAATTAAAAATAATATTTAAGAAACCAACATTTATTAATTTAACATTGGTCTAAAATTAGATAGTAATAAAAACAATCAAATCATTTGCTTTAGGTAAGCAGTAGAGAAATAAATAACCTTTTTTGAAGTTTTGTGTTTCGAGCGTAAAGATAATTTGTGACATTTAAAATTACGATAAATATGGTAGGTAAAAAAGTCCTTTTTGTAAAAGTTATAGTTAGGTGGTATTAACAGGATATTATATGTTCGATGTACAAAAAAAATTATAAAAAGATGTACAAAATAACGTGGATTCATATTGATTTTCTTAATGTTATAATAGATATCTCTGTAAACTTTCCGTATCCATCAGCAGCTACTTTCAGGAGGTTGTTTTTAACTTTATTCACCCTATTTCTGTTCTAAATTTCATTAATGATTTCTCACCCTCCATAAATCAAAGCGCACAACTTTCGAGCCGTTCTTCCAGTCACCTCTTGAAACTTTTAATATTTATTTTGGGCGCCAACCTTAGTTGAGTTTTATGGACACACTGATTGAGGGTTGTGTATAAGTTATAGCAGTTGAATAACATTAAAAAAATCGAAATATTATGTGCTATAAGCACATAATATTTATAATTCTTTATTTTATATTATTTGAATACTTTATATTACACACCGTTATTTTTAGTCGTTCATAATAATTGATAGTTCGATTAACCATCAGTGTTACTTTAGAAAATAATATTATTTTTTTAAGAAACAAGAGACGGCAATTTTAGTTGTACTAGGCAAAATGTGCTCTACTGTCTTGAAATACTAGGTAATCTAAGTTGTCCACGGAGTAATTTTCATTTGTTATATTTTATGTCATTGAAACCATACATACTTACATAGATCGATTTTATAACAATTTAACAAAATACTTATTTCGATGAGTATTAGCAACGACTAAATATCGTAATGTATAATATTGAAAAGATAATAATTATACATTTTGTATCATCATCTTCCTGCCCTGCACCAATTATTTGGGGTCGGCGAAATATGTCATCGTCTTCCATTTTTCCCTATTAGACGTCTCTTCCATACTCACACCTTTCTCAGACATGTCATCTTTCACACAATCCATCCATCTTTTTTTGCCTTCCTCTTCTAACATATCCCTCCATTTTCATATTCAGCATTCTTTTCGTCACATCCATGTCATCTGTACTACTATACATTCTGTGTAAACTTATAAAATAAATCACAATTCTATTGTAGATTGCTACTTGGAGCGATGCTCATGGCTTACAACCCACATCTTCAAGACACGTACAACTTCAATCTCCAACATCTTATGACACTAATAAAACATACTTCATATCGTCAGTTATACAGGAACCTTTCTTAATGGCAAAACAGGACGAATACGGTCGTAAACAAGAATTCTTTGGATTTTGCAAGGATCTCATGGAAATGATTGCGAAGAAAATGAAAATCAAATGTAAGTATTAATATAAGTACTTACTTATAGATATAAATTATTCTTCCTATCAAAAAAATAAAATCTATATACAACAACTTTTAATGAGTTAAGCCTAATATTTGTTACAAGAATTTTAAATTAAATAATAAGTTTTAGAACATTCTTACTACGTATTTTTTCAATGATATTTAAGAAAATTTTGGCGATTTACAAAGCTATATATTTTTGCTAATGCTTAATTAATTCCTGTAGATGAAATAAAATTATCAAAGGAAGCGAAACACGTGAAAGAAACGACGCTTGATCTGTACACCACTGTAATTGCTGATATAATGAGAAAGGTACGTATCCAGTATATTAAGATAAAACTGACATATTTATTTATTTAGATTCGCTAACATTCGTTTACATTGTTACATAGGTATTATTACTTATATAAAAATGAACTAAATGTAACGAATAATTATAGGCAAATACAGCATATGTCTGTATTTTGTAAATTACGTTTAAATGTATGCTTATTTATACACATAATTTTATATGATGGCGAATTAGTGCTAGATACCTATTAATGTGTTCTTCAGTTTGATGTTCATTAGAATTATTAATCATATATTTTGAATTTCATAAAGAAATTGATAAAGCTATTATTTTACTTAAATTATTCGAAGTGGTTTGTCAAATATATGGAAACAAACTCCGTTAAAGCTGTAGCGAGTCCACTAAATAGACCATAAGTAAGCCAAGGATTATCGTCAAGTATTCGAATCGACTCCCACTACCCTTCTCGCCCTCACTTTACATAATGTGAACGAGAAAATTAATTCATTTTTGGGTCGAATAGTTCGACACAGGAACTTGGATTACCTAAATGAAAGGCATTGGTCTACGTCGTAATTTTGCAAAATAGCTATTCTATATTTGCCTTGACTTTAATTTATTTGAATGTCAGATTTATTCTCATGCTACAAAAGTTTTTATTAATTCAAATTTATTTAGCATCATTAAGCGGGATAATGCTGCCAGCATTCCGAAACACTGCCTATTGTTTACAAAAAGTTTTCACTTTAACAGGATTAGGTTCTTCATTCGACTGTATGTTTTTTACCTCAATTTTTTAGACAGAGTGCACCGATTTTTTATTTGAAAGCTAGTGCTTCCCATGTGGCCCCATTTTAATTTGGTCTACTTCTGACAATGGCATCCATGAGAAAACCGATTAAGTGTTAAAATTGCATTAAGTAGGTATGTGCGCCACAAATGGACGAATAACTCAATATCACGCCAATCAAATTCAATGATTTATTTTTCTTTGTAAAGGATATACTTCAAGGGTAGAGTAAGATGAGATTTTGGTTAGGTTCTGATTATGGGATTTTTTTAAAGTTATTTTAAAGTTCGGTTAGTTATATATAAATTATAGGCTTATTTTATTTGATACGTTTTATTTAAATAAAATACATTTTATTTTATTTTAATCAATATAATAAAATAAACATACATATTTGCATGTCGTCTTACTGCTCTGTAAATACATAAACAAGAGATTCAGTACATAGTTATTTGCAAAGTTAACAGTCACTACGTGTTATTTACATAGGCTAAGATGCTCCACTTTTCATTGGAGTATAAAGTAAGTTTCATCGGTCGTTTAAAAGAAGACATTATGAGTATATAGTCACCGTATACAATAATTAATAGTTGTTAAGTTATTGTTCACAAACGAATTAATTAAAAAACTTATTGTGACTAAAGTTTGAGTTTATTATATAATGTCATATTCAATGTAGTTACCTTACAATTTTGAGCGACTGAATGTGTTAGCTACAAAATTAACAACTTTGATAATAATATGTAATATTTCTGAAAGTTCAGGTTTAAATTTATTGTTATTTGGGTATACACAAAAGTATAATACTACGCTCGCATGGCTACTGAAACTTCAGGCTTTTAGCTTTATCCACAACGAAGTTATTGGGGTTCGAAAATGTCTTAATGGCTTCGAGAAAAGGATGACGGTGTGTCTTGGATGTTTTGCTTGACTTAGCTTTTATCAAATCCACAGAAATGTTAATGTTAAAGTCCTCCGTCAAATTAGATACACGATTTTTATGTTGCAAATACAACTATGTTTTAATTAGAAGCTTTATTTAGAATTAACACCTACAATTTTTATAATTGATAGATAAGTACATTATTTAAAATAAACTGCAGTTATACATTTTTTAACTATAATCTCTTGTATTCATAATATCCATTCATAATTCATAATACAAAAACTTGTAGATACACTAAGAGTAAGAACTTTGGAAAAAGAAAAAAAATAAAACAAAAAATCTCTTTAGATTCTATTCTATCTCTTATACAGAGTTGGTCATACATATTATTATACCTATATTGTTGGTAAAAGAGCCATAAAAAACTCATATGATAATATTTACTGACAAAATCTTTTTAACAAATAAAATAAACAAAGAAGGCGGTGGATATCTCGCTAATAGAAATATTATGACATAGGTAGATGTATGCTCCGGTGATATTATAATAATAACACACAGTGAAAGTCGCAAAGTTTACGAGCGGTGGTATGGTATTACATTATGAAATGACTAGTGTTTTGGCATAAACAAGAAACATAAACTAAATCTACATCACGTAATACGTCATATAATAATGCTAAATTAAGCGGATTTCTAAATGGACGAACGTACGAAAAAAGTAAATCACAATTTCATTAACCGGAGAATTACAGTCTAAAGTTTGTATAGCTTTTTTATTCACCGTGAATAAATAATAAACTTTATTAAAACCACTCATATTACAGCAATGTTCATTAAACTTTGCAGGAATTTTTGTACTTTTTATTTATACAAGAGACCAATCTCGGTGAAAGATGAGTACTCGGTGAATGTAACTTATAGAGGCGAGTTGCAACATTATCCCAGACTAGTAGCTTTCTATTCATTACTTTTTTTGCTGTCGAGGCGCGGAGAAAATGGACGTCGGTAGTGAAAAAAACGCTGCGTGCTGTACATTTATCCCAATCCATGATTTCGGTGCTCGGCACCTCGTGACTTTTTACTTCCCGCAATGAATAACGGCGAGAACGCATTGAAAGAGCCGGCGGGGCGGCGAGGCGCACAGTGGCGGTAACTTACCCCCGTGCCGCAAGGGGATCACACTTTATAGCAGCAGATATTATCTAACTTTATTTATTCGACCATAACCCCAAAGGTAATACTTGTTTGTTAATAACGAACTTGGACAAGTTTACACCCAATAATGTTGGAATATTTTCTTTATTTGAGAACAGGTCGCCCAAAGAACACCTACTATTCGTTTACATTGTTAATCTATACAAACCTGGGGTAATAAAATTGTTATCATTATACGCGATAACAATATCTGTCAGTACAACATTTAGAATAACATTCATAATAATATTATAGGAATTCGCTGTCAATATCTCAAAGTGAGTTGTTAAATTGTATACATATTTTATGCAGCCTCACTTATTGGAACCAGCGCTAAGCTAGCCACTTTTAGTAAGTACTAAATCGGAGATCATAGTAATAACTATTTTTGAACACTAAGCGTAATACACGGACATACAGACAGAAAAAATAAAATTATATATAGCTACCAGTGAAGGTCTCGTCAATCGGCCGCTGTTACTGAGAATGGTCAAAACAAACAGCCACATAAGCAAAGTTCTTTAATTATATTGTTGTTATAAGTACCATTATCATTTTGTAAAGATCAGCTATTTTTCCATTACAAATTACAAAAAAAAAATGTTTTACTAATAAATAAAAATTAAATTACTATTCCAACAACAGTTGTATATCCTCATACCTCTATCACAGTTAAAATTCTATAGAACAGACTCTTTTAACTAAAATCAATATTTAGTTATATCACCTATGCAATGTTTCAATGATCTACCTAATGACGAATTCTGATTATACAAGAAAAAATATACCATAGCGAGATGATCTATGTCCAAGATTTTGTTATACCACTTTGTCGGTAAAGTATTGCCAAGCTCAGCCTGTTAATATTAAACATAAAAACATTTCATATCGAAGCCTTAAATACACTGTGCAACATTGGGCAATTTATTCATATGAATCAAATAATATTATCAAAGCAGCTAAAACCTAAGCAATTACTTGATGTGCCTGGTCTAGGAGGTCTTATACGAGCGGTTAATCCTTTTGTAAGAGTTACTCGTGTGTGCATTTGTACGGCATTTCATAGCTCGTCTCAATGTCTAATGAAATATTTGTGGGGTAAGTTTCCCTTATCTCGGGTGTTACTTTATGTAGGTACTCTGTGGAAGCCATTGAGACAACGTTATGAGCAAACATATGCTATCCACATATGTTTGTGATGTGTACAAATGTAACGTAAATAAAGAAATATTTGACTTAGCAGATAAATGTTCGTTTATTGTTTGTCTACCCGAAGCTATTACTTTATTAGATATTTTTAGTTTGAGTATGATTGTATTTAAAGGATGAGATAAACAATATTTAAAAAACACCTGTTGGCTTGATAAGAAGTAAAAAAGTCTTTATATTAGTTATTTAAATTTGAATTAAATAAATGCAAAAACATTATTCAGCTAAGCAATACAAACTTCTTGCGGATTTTAAAAAGAGATCCCAAATTACAATGTTTACTGATTTATTTTTCTTCGTCTCAAACACAAGAATACGTCTAATATACACAAAATAAGCATTTGTTTCCATCAAGCAATTTACTTGTCTATCACAACAAGCTTCCGTATCAGCCAAATTTGCTTGATATAAATTGGCACTTCGAAAAGCGATAATGTTGTTCAAGACACTGTTCAAGCTAAACAAAACCATATATTATACCTACTTATATACTATAATCGCATATAAAATATTATTAACGAAATTTTTTTGCGTTTCCATTTTTTATTAGGAAGCCGACATCGCCGTCGCCCCTTTGGCTGTAACACCTGAACGTGAGCGATTAGTGGATTTTAGTGAGCCGTTTCTCTTAATGGACACACCAGTCACTTACACAAGGACGCAAAAAGAATTATCGGACACATTTAGTTTCCTACGGCCACTATCAAAAGAAATATGGGTGAGTAGCACGGACGCCATTTCTGTTTGGTCACACGTGAAATAAATACGATTTTCCCCTTGATGTGTAGCTTTTGCTGTGTTGAAATATGTGTGTATAGGATACCGGAAAATTATACGCATCATAAGTTGAACAACTTTCGTGCCACTCACATTGTTAAATTAATTTGCCAGTTGCAGTGAACGCGCATAGTTATTATATTATTTGCTTAATTATTATGACACTTGACCTATCCTAGCCAAACGAGACTATGTTACTGTTATATCCTGTATCTTTTATTTATGGTATAGTCCTGTTGAAATCCATTAGTTTAGTTTTAGGTTTATTTTTACAACCCGAAACCTCGTTAGTTTATCAACTAGGTAGAAAGTTACGATTCTTACTATTTTCCGGTGACATATATAAATGTTCATTTATAGTCGGTTTATTTGACGCCAGATAAAGTAATAATCGTGATCTTTAAAGCATACATAAGCTCACGCCTGTTTCCCAGCGGGGTAGGCAGAGACAATGGAACTCCACTTTCTACGATCCCTACACACATCTTTCGCTTCATTCACTCTCATAACATTCTTCATACAAGCACGTCGGTTTAGGGTGGATCTTATTTGACCTTTTGCGAGGATGTCTCCGATTTGGTCAGAGAACGTTCGTTGAGGTCTTCCCCTTCCGATTGTGCCACTCACACTTGCTATGAATACCTGTTTTGTCAATCTTTCTTCATCCATTCTTTCCACGTGACCAAACCATCTCAACATTCCCTTCTCTATCTTCGTAATCACGATCTTTAAAGCAATAGAGGGCAATTTGGGGAGTAAAATACAAACAGTAATATTTTGATCGCATAACTATAAAAAGCCATGTGGTTTCTTTATTAGTACAGACTACCCCATATCTTTCCATAGGTTACAGCTGTTGCATGGGCAGCAGCATCTTCTGCAATCACCAATCAGCATGTCAAGCGTGGATGTTATAACTGATATATCTTAACAACTTTGGCTTTTTAAGGTCTTTTAAGAGGAGGCTTATGTTCAGCAGTGGATGTTAACGGGTTGTTGAAGTGAAGAAAATGTATTAGCTAATTACACAATAGTGAATTATATTGTAATTAATTTATCGAAAATTAAAATGAAAGTGACTTACAAAATTATTTTATCATAGGTTATTATTATTATCATTTTCATAATATACAAGGACTCAATTCGTTAAAAAAATGGAGGAGCATATTGAATTATTTTATACCGTGATCGTAGTTCAAGAATAACTTTCAAAAATAATAATGGCAATCAATTATAGTAAATATTTTTTGCAGCTATGCGTACTATTCAGCTTTTTTGCTGTGAGTATTGTGCTCTTCTTGGTATCAAGATTTTCACCACACGAGTGGCGTTCAGTGTCCATATCCGACACACACCTGGATCACGCTCTCAGCAGTACTAGCGAAGTAAGTTTTATAACGACAATATTTTCGTGTATATATTACGGCTAATAGCCGAAGTGCGGCTACACCTAGGTTTAGCCGGCTACAACTAGGTGCAGCCGACCACATGCGGTTAAACTTAGATGTACCTATCCTACTTATCTTCGGTTAGCACTAGGTTTTAATTAAATAAACAATACCTATGCACGACACAAAAAGAAGTTGGGGTGGTTAAAAAAAAAAAAAAACCTACCTAAACCTAAACCAATGGAGTTGAACAGGGACTTATTGAGGTTGATCTAAGTTTAACTGCATGTAGCCGGCTAAACCTAGGTGTAGCCGCACTTCGGCTATTAGCCGTAACATATATATAATCTATCGTAAATGAATGTTAAAATAAATATTAAATTTTCTAGATAATTCTACACAACGAGTTTAGTATTTGGAATTCGTTCTGGTTTTCACTGGGTTCTTTTATGCAACAAGGCAGCGATGTGGTGCCAAGGTACGTAATATTCAAACCACGTATTAAAATTCAACAACTAATAATAAAAACCGGCCAAGTGAATGTTAGACTCGCACACGAAGGGTTCCGTACCATTTTCAAGTGCCTACCTGTTTTATTGGAGACCCCCCCTTAAATATTTATGTTTGTTTTGTATTTTGTATATGTTATTAGGTATAGCTGCAACAGAAATACATGATTTGTGAAAATTTCTACTGTCAAGCTATCGCGGTTCTTGAAATACAGCCTGGGCCCCCAGGTCTACTATCGTAACGGCGTGTACATGAACTGTCAATGGCAGTTCAATGGTCGGTTTTTTTCCCATTTGGTAAACTACTTATCCAAATGACGTCATAATGGTGTCACTACGACGCCACGATGACAATGGCGTAGTTGAATATAATAACAAATGATACATTTATAAGTTTTGAAATCGCCAAAATAATTCCAGCGCCGACACCATAGTGAGATTAGTAGGTTACCGTTTTTGGCATAATGATATCAGGATGGCACTACGGTGGCACAATACTTAAAAAAAATAGCAGTCTCGGCCCCCTGGTGACAGACATACAGCGAAGTCTTAATAATAGGGTCCCGTCTGTACCTTTCGGTTACGGAACTCTAAAAAAGAACGGAATTAAAAATAACAGCGATGTTTGCCAATGCTCCCGCTATTTCAAGTAATGCGGTCAATATTACGAGGCGGGTCCGCTATGGAATTCTAGATTAAATTCCACGTTGAGTGTTAAATTGCTTGTACTACGCATACAACAAAACGATGTTCAAGTGAATGCTGAATAAATTGAAATGCAACAACAATCTCATTGTGTCTACCAATGTATGGTACAGATTATTATATTATAAGTATTTATGTCTCAATTTCTGTAGGCTTTATCTATATCTATACTAATATATAAAGCTAAAGAGTTTGTTTGTTTGAACTTGCTTTATAGGACGGTAAAATATTTAATGGAATTTAATGGAATCAGGCGTTACTTTGCGGAAATCCAAACTAATCTAAATTAAAAACCAAATATCAAATATGTTAATTTCGCTTCCGTGTTTTGCGCAGTAGGGTTGGACGAGGTAAGATCACCCTGATGATGCTCCGTAGAGGAGCGGAACACGTGTCGGGTCTTCGGCTGGTGATTGTATTTTTGCAAGTTTTATTTATCCTTCCTGCATGTTGTGCATAATTTTTGCGGGCGGGGGGGCGGTGCAAAAAAGGCGTCCCAGCATTTTGACACATTTTTTTGCGGAATTAACACTAGATATTTGGTTTTTAATTTAGGTTACGTTAAATATTGATGTTTATGTTTAATAATTTACTTATGTTATATAAGTAAATTGATTTGTGCCCGGTGGCGTTAAATTTATGTGAAATATCAGTACAACGAACGCGTTGTACTGACATTTACTCGTCAATTTTACCATTATATCTCAGAAATAATTTAATTTATTGATATGATATTTTACTTATGCATTTTTAATATTATTTCGATTAACTTAATAACATATTCATCCAATTTTAAATTAACTTCTGCACCGTTATCTCTTGATACTTCAATATTTAAATATTATATTGTACTCAAACGTTTAAAACCGGCCAAGTGCGAGTCGAAGTCGCGCACGAAGGGGTCCGTACCATTATCAAGCACCTACCAGTTACAGTTATTGATATCGAGCAGGCAAGGGCAAAAAATCACGATTGTTGTATTTTTATTTCAAGTTATAGCGGCAAAAGAAATACATAATTTGAGAAAATTTCAATTGTCTAGACAATTGAAATTTTCACAAATATCCCGGTTCTTGAGATACAGCCTGCTGACAGACAGACAGCGAAGATTTTGTAATAGGGTCTCGTTTTTACCTTTCCGGTACGGAACCCTACAAAACGTGGGGTACAATATTGTATACAAATTTTTATATAATATATAGAACCCACAGTTTAGGGACGTATAGACAAAACCATAAAACGTTATCATTCATCAAGTTTACGATGCTTGGTGGTTCTGTATCGTGCCTTATTTTATAGAGCGCCTTTAATGTTGAAAGAATTTGATATATAAAGGAGCTTATGAAATGTCATATGCCGTCAGTGTAACAGGAGTTACTATTGCATCCGGCGCGCGATTCTCCCGCGTTGCTCCCGCTACTTGTATAAAAGAATACGTATAGCCATTAGTCTTTCTCAATAAAAGGGCAATGAAACACTGAAATATTTCTTCAAATCGGACCAGTAGTTCCTGAGATTAGCGCTTTCAAGCAAACATACAAACTGTTCAGCTTTACACATTACTAGCTCCCGTGGTAATATCATAATTAAATGTAGTCTATGTCATCCGGGGATAGTATAGCTTACTAACGGTGGATGAATTTTTCAAATCGGTCCTGTAGTTTCGGAGCCTATTCAATACAAACAAACAATCAAATCTTTCCTCCTTATAATATTAGTAGGTATAGATAATATTAAAAATTATATGATATGATAATGCAAATTTAATTTCTTTTAATTAAATTGGTTTACCAATATTAGATGTGCTGATAGTACCAACTGGTGTATCGCGAAGTGTGAGTAGCATCACCTCATACTTGTAATATGTAACCTACATATTAAATATAAATATTTATGAATAGGTACCAAAAAAATACAGACATTAAATTAATAAACTTAAAAGTGGTTGCAGAGTTTGAAGGGATAAAATTAAATCTATGTTCAAATGTCACGTTTATGTATTAAATTAATCTTCTTTTCTAGGTCCCTATCAGGAAGAATAGTCGGTACAGTGTGGTGGTTTTTTGCGCTGATCTTAGTGTGTTCGTACACGGCTAATTTAGCGGCTTATCTCATAGTGGAGCGCATCTCTGAACCAGCTCAAACTATCAGCTTTACTACGAGGGTTGCTCATACCGAAGTAAGAACTACATGCACTATTACAAGATACAGGTAACCAACTGTATTTAGTAACGCCGCGCGAACTTTTGCCGGAGCGAATGGAACTACGTAATTTAAAACGATTATTCGGTAGTATGTATAGAAACTCCGTAGCGTAACGGTATTTGGCTCACTTTAAATCTCGGACGTTGTGGGTTCGATCCCCACGCCGACAAGGAAATCGATGTGTAAATTCAAAGATTTTTTTCCGGGTCTGGTTGGTTGAGGGCCTACCCTCCGTTCCCCGGAAAGCACGTTAAGCCGTTAGTCCCGATTGCTATAACATCATCTGTAATAATTGTATGTCAAGGAACCGGCAGCAGCGTTTCCTTGTGTGGTACAACATAATACTGCGGTCACCAACCGGAACCAAGTTATGGCAAATACCCTCCCTCGGGAGGAGGCCCATGTTCAGCAGTGGACATTGTACGGGGTGATGATAATGATGTATATAGAGATTTACGTGCAAGAGGCAGCGGGTTCTGCCATCAAAGTGTCTGTGTACAATTATCACATTACGGATGACTTGGGACAATTAAAATCGACCATAGATATACAGGGTGTCCCAAAAGATTACGTAGCTGGGAAGGGGGGTGATAGGGATGGTCACAAGGGTCACCAGAAAAATATAAAAAATTCCCTCTGGGTGTTTAAAAAAATAAATGGCATTTTTTAAAAGACTAAAAATTTTACACCTTGTGCTAACTGTACTTACAAATATGGCTGTATTTAAAAAAAATGCTGTTATGTAATCTTCAATAACAACAAGGTCATCAACATCAACATCAAAAATAACAAGGTGTAAAATTTTAAGTTTTTAAAAAAATGCCTTTTTTTTTTAAATACCTAGAGCGGATTTTTTTTTTATTTTTCTCGTGACCATTGTGTCCACCCCTGTCACCCCCTTTCCCAGCTACTTAACCTTTTGGGACACCCTGTATACCTATTTAAAGTATTTTTTTATAGAACATAATTTAAAATATGGATTAAGGTCCAGTTTTGTGTGTAATAAAGACTTTAATACTTTCGCTATCGCCTGACGTTGCACACTGTTTACACTGAATAAAACAAAGGTGTTAAATACGACCAACAGTAATAAAGTACAAAAAACTATTTTCTAGAAGCATTAACTTTTACTTTAACGACTTAGGTAACTTTAACGTTATACGAACACTGTAAAGTTTTAATAGTTGCTAAAACTCAGCGAAATTATTTATTTACTTATGTGTTAACTTTATCAATAGCAGTTAAAATTATCTAACAAGAAAAACAATAATTTAAAAAACTAATAAACCCAGCGTTTTTATGTATTTTTTTTTAAATTAAATGTTAATAAAATAATACTAAAATTTTTATTTGGCGTCAAAAGTCCGCTTTTTTGTTTTATTTTTTAATTTGAGATAACCAGTGTCACTCTCACAGTATACACAAATCTAACGACACCTCTCACGCTTAAATCCATCAAGCCGTTCAGGCAGCAGAGCGTGCCAAACAATTATACATACATACACTCGCAAAACATAACCCTTCTTCTGGCGCAGTCGGGTAAAAATTACATCAAATTTGTATTGTCATATGACCTACGTTATCTTTTATTGCAAAGTACTATAGCTCATTTTGCTATGATCGATGTGCCGTCACCATAATCACCGTCTCCTTGGTGGTAACTTTTTGTGTTAGAGACATGTTTGTTCTAAATTTTACTTTGTCATATTCGGTATTAACTGAAGGCAAATCGTTCAAGTATTAGAAACGACAAAAATCACGGTGTGTATAATATAAGTTTTCATCATCATCATCATCGGCCCGTATAACGGTCACTGCTGAACATGGGCCTCCTACTAGGGAAGGTATTTGCCATAGTCGCCACGCTTGGCAGGCGGGCTGATGACCGCAGTATTATCTTGCACAACACAAGGAAACGCTGCTGCCCATTCCTTCATATACGGCTTAACGTGCTTTCCGAGGCACGGATGGTAATCCCTCATCCAACCAGACCCGGAAAGAATACTTAGAATTTACACAAAGATTTCCTGTCCGGTGTAGGGATCGAACCCACGACCGCGACAAATACCGCTACGCTACGGATGTTGATATAAGTTTTATATCTACAAATTTTATTTGTATCCCCATTTTTAACCGGTTCATCTCTAACGTTGAATTGTTGATCAATAAAATATTAGTTTCAGGGATCTAATTCGGAAATACGGAACAACTTTGTTAGGGATCCTGCTGATGACTCCATAGGCACATGGCATAATAATATCAATGGTGATAGTACTTGCAGTGGCTCACAAGGATACCGTTATAAGCACGTTCACTTTGCCATTGCTACAGCCAAGGGATCACCATTAAGGTAATTCATTATTTTTGATTTTATTTAATCGCCTTTAAAGTTGAAAAATATATTTTGTTGCTATATACTAAGTGACTTTTTTGGCCGTCTTGAAAATAATAGGGCGTGATATATAATGATATATAATAATATATATTATTTGTAATAGATGTCTAAGGCATAGTCAGGCATCTAAGGATATTATAGACTATAAGCCGGATTATTATATCTTTTTTTTTACTGACTTAGAGTGAAAATAATAACGATAAACATACGCACCTAATTAGGTAGTTACGTTACGTCAATTTAAATAGATGCCAATAATACCCAAGCCGCAATCACATATGAATGAAAAGAATGAGCTAAATAGCGTAACTAACTACTTAGGTACGTATTTTTATCGTTACAAATTTCACTGTATGTCATTAAAAACAATGATAAAGTAACTATACCTTAGGCATCTATTTCAAATACATACCACGCCATATTATTTTCAAGACGGTAACAATAGTCATCCAGTATATTCTATGAAGTGTGCTGTGTTTCTTTGATAATATTATGATATACGTGTTAAAATTTGAAACACTGATGTTGGAGAATAGGCATTAAGAATAAAAAGTCGGTCAGTTATATTACCAAAAAAAGTTGCACACGTATCTATATTTTGTTTTTCAAACAAAAAAAAAACGAAGAGGCAGCACGTTGTAATTTTGTGTGACGTCACTTCTAGGTACAATATCACCTACTAGTGATGTTACAACCCTCTCTTGTACCTACTTTATAGTTTGTTGTAGCTCTTTGTCATTTTTAATTGATTAGATAAATAAAAAAAAATCGTGTCAAATGTTTTTTAGTAACTGACGGACTAATTATAGTTTTTAGTCTTCATGCCTATTAGAACGAACTGCGAAGGCAGTCCCTTCATGAAAGAATAAGAAGGGAGGGAAATTTGTACTGAAAATCATAACGCGTAACTCTCCATCCATCCATACAATAGAAGTGTTGTATTTGATTTTGGACATACATATCGGATAACGTCTGGCAGCCTTCTTCAAGACGAGTATGATCTTGACAACTGAGCTAAGTCACGAGTCTCGAGTGAAAGTTATCGGTGGTTTCCAGTGTACCTAAACATTTATTATCATCAAAAATGGTGTCTTAAAACGTTTAAAGACAATGAAACAACAAATTTTTATTCATTAAATAAATCATTATACAGAGTGCTTCCAAAATTTATGCCATCCTTTTAACAAGAGATAATTTCATATATTAGTGATAACGGTATTCAAAGTGTCATATTACAATTTTTTTTTCTCTAAGTAAGTAATCACTACATCACACTAATATTATAAACGCGAAAGTTTGTAAGAATATATAGAAGTATGTTTGTTATAAGTTGAATCACCAAAAATAGTATCACCGCCGATATAATTCCTCCGCCATTCTACCGAGATTACAGCGTTCAAGCAAACAAATTAACTCATCTGCTTTATACATATCGCACCCCTAGATGAAGACTCCGACAACTCAAAAAACCTCATTTTTCAGAAATGACGAAAAACTGTTTCTAGATTATATAAGAAATATATCAAAGCTACTAACTCAAAACTCGTACTTTTTTGAGTTAGCGGAGTCTTCATCTAGATGTGCGATATATATAATCGTATCGTATTATCATTATAATCAGGTACTGATTCATAAACATTGTGTGTATGATTATATTATACAAATCTACATCAAAATAATTATCAATGAAGAACTAGATTATTATCGATACGTTTAATTTCTTAACTTTATTCTAAATGACTATTACATCCATACGTTTTAGTGATACAAAAGGAATAAAATGTAATTAATTTTTGTTGTGGCGTTGTATCACCACGAGAAAAATAGGCATTGGTGATGTAAAGGGAATAGTTTTGGTGATATGGAATTCTTCGATTGTTAGTTAGTCTTTTACGTTAAATCTACGAAACGGATTTGGTTGAAAGTTTGCACAGGGATAGGTTATAAGCTGGATTAACATAATATAGGCTACAAAATATTACGGTCCGACTTACTGGAGCAGAGTAGGTACCGCGGGGCGCAAATGGTATGGTACTGCTTATCTACTGCACCTTAAATACTTGTTACTGTTATATTTTTTAGTATATAATACACGCTTTTGCATTTAAGTCATATTATTATATAGAAAACAAATGATCCGACAACATAATAGAAAAATCATACAAAATTTGCAATAAAAAAATTCAAATTTGAGAATAATAAAATTAAACCAACGGTAGGACTCGAACCTGCATCTTAGGTCCCTAATGCCTTAACCATTCGGCAACAGTGGAACCCTAACCGGTCGTCGAAATTAACACGTCTCTAAGAGACGTGTTATAAAACAATTTGAAATTAAAAATGAAGAGATATAAAATAAATTAGTAATTGGTAAACATTCCGTAAAGAAAAATTTAAAAAAATTAAAAATCGAATAAAATGTCTATTAACTATTTAGGAAATTAGGTGTCTTCTTTACATATTGCATTTGTTTATTAGAAATTCTTCTTTTCTTCTTCGCTCGCATTGAAACCAATGTTACTTTTAATACCTCCAAGAATATGTTTACAGAGTTACACGATGATCGGTTAAGTAGTTGTGGCGTGAAAGTGTAACAAACAAACATACATTCACACTAATATTCGTATGGATAGCTTTTGTAATAAAACAATAACGTAGATTTACAAATATAAGCTTTGAAAATTTTCAACAAAAAAAAATTAAATATATTATTATTGTAAAAATATCCAAATTATTTCTACAAGTGGCAAAAGGAAAACAAATATATAAATTGTGACGTATAATATATTGAAATTAAGCTGATTAAAGAGTTACCGTAATTGTTGTCTATTTCATAATTTTATACATGAATGCTTTGACCAAAATAATTGTGTGGCAGTATAATGTGACGGCTAGGGGTAAACCGAAGCGCTCGCTCTCACGGCAGTCAGAACAAAGGACTTCCGCCGCCACAGATGTAAAAATAAAGCCCCCGTTCACCCTACAACCCAAACGTTAACTACCGATTTTTTTTCTATTTTTCCGTAAAAAATCTAGAAGTAACTTTCTTAATTTGAACGATTGAGTGTATCAATAGTCGTGATTGTGGAGATGGTTTATAATTATTTACTAGTATTGGATTTATTTTCTACAACCTCAGTAGCGTAGCGGTATTTGAATCTCGGAGGTCGTGGGTTCGATCCCCACGCCGGACAAGAAATCTTTGTGGAAATTCTAAGATTACTCACCGGGTCTGGTTGATTGAGGGACTACCCTTCATGCCTCGGAAAGCACGTTAAGCCGTTGGTCCCGATTGTTGTAATAAATTCTATAATAGTCGTTTATCAAGGAACGGGCAGCAGCGTTTCCTTGCGTGGAACAACATAATACTGTGGTCACCAACCCGCCGGCCAAGCGTGGTGACTATGGCAAATACACTCCCTCAGGAGGAGGCCCATGTTCAGCAGTGGATGTTATACGGGCCGATGATGATTGGATTTATTTACTTGCCGGCTAGAGTCATGCTACATGTTAGTCATATTGTAACATCGTGTTTGACTGCACCGGTAACTGAGTGGTTACGATAGTAGGTACTGAGACTTGATTCTACGTTTGCCTACCACCCGGGACAAAATTATTTGTGTAAATCACAAATAGATGTGTTGATTTTCGGTGTGCTTTGTGTCCGTAAATTATGTGTTAGTTAATTCCCCCGCGACACAGGAGTTGTTATCGTTGAAATAAAAAACTAGACTTATATTTTCCAAAATAACATATAAACTATGCTCTAATGATTATAAATGCAACAAATAAAATGGTTTCATTCAGTAAGCACAATCTTTATCGTGTTTTGCATTTCGAGATACATTATGAGAATATTTTCTATTTATATATCGTCGGATGCACTTGAATACCGCGTAAGTGACAGTTGCTAATAATGTGTAATTTGATTCGTCAAGAAATCTAATTAAAAATAAAAGTAAAAATCATTTTTATTTACGTAAACCAATTACAGGCAAAATTTATTCATTATATTTGTTATTTATTTATATCTATAAAATTAATTATTTTTATATTATCATATATTTATATGTTATTATTATAATTTATTTATTTATATTGTTCTTAGCGACGCAAAATGTTTGTTCTGTCTATATTATGTCAAAACAATTGTCATTATTTGGGTGGACCATGAGCATATAACGACGGACGCGCTTTAATGCTACCACCGGATCCAATGCGCCCCAACTGAGAAGATCCGGCGAAACAAACTCAGTGGGTTACTTTACTACCGGTTTCAACACGGCCCACATGAGACGGTCCGGCGTAACATACTCAAATGGACAAATACGCGGGGTTTTGGTCCAATTAATATCATTTATTTTTAGTAGGCATACACATTTATTGCCCAAACGGTTGTCTTGTTATAATTTATTTTAGTTTTACTCAATAAGATTGAATGATATTGAGGCAGAACTAGCGGTATTTATAATTAAAGTACACCATGAAATCAATTACAGACAGTTCAAAGAATAAGATACAGTTCTAATTACAACTACTGTACTTGACTGTATGGTCCTCAGAGAGGTAGGTGCAAGATGGTACCGATAGCCAAACGTCTTTATCTTCAATATAATCCTGAATACTATAGTAACCTTCGATATGAGAACAGTTTTAACATTGTGTTTTAAATCTAGTATCAGGCAAGTCCGTGATATAACTAGGGAGTTTATTATAGAACCTAATACCATTTCCCATAAATGTTTTATTAGTTTTGCTAACTCTAAATCCTGGAACAGCAAGTTTGTGCTTATTTCTTGTGTTAATATTATGAATGTCACTTTTTTTACTATATTTATCAATATTTTTTCTAATAAAAATTATATTTTGGTAAATATATTCAGAGGGCACGGTAAGTATATTTATATTTTTAAAAAGGTTACGTAGGGAGTCGCGACTGCCTAATCCATATATGGCCCTGACCGCTCGTTTTTGTAATACGAATATAGTATTTACATCGGCGGCTGACCCCCACAGCAGAATTCCATAAGACATAATGCTATGAAAGTACGCGAAATACACTAGCTTAGCCGTGGCTTCATCGGACAACTGTCTAATTTTCCACACAGCATACGAAGCTGAACTTAATCTACCAACGAGTTTTTCAATATGAGGGCCCCATTGTAGTTTAAAATCTAAGGTAATTCCTAAAAATACGGTGGACGTGACTAAATCTAATGTTTCTCCATTTAATGAAACTTCAGGCGTAGAATTGATAACATTAGGTAGTACAAATTTAACACATTTGGTTTTTCCTGCATTTAGTAAAAGATTAGTTGCGGAAAACCAGTTTGCAATTAAACCGAGTGTTCTATTATGGTCAATTAAATCGGTAACTTTTCTTTTAACTTTAAAAATCAATGAAGTATCATCGGCAAACAGAACAATGTCTGATAGTTCATTAATTAGGTATGGGAGATCAATTATATAAACAAGAAACAGGAAAGGACCTAAGATTGATCTCTGGGGCACCCCCATTTTAACAACATGTCCCTCAGATCAATTATACATAGAGTCAATTATACATAAAGACAAAATATCTAGTGTTATAACAATATAAAGACAAAATATCTAGTGCTAATTCCGCTAAAAAATGTGTGTATATGAGATATTTTGTTATTTTAAATTAGATTAATATAGATTTAAGCAAAATAACGCCTGATTCTATTAATTATATCGTCAAGAAATGTTTTCTATATTTGTAAGGGCAAAATATCAATTTGCAAAATTTCATTTTCAACTTTATTAGCACACTCATGCTTGCTTTATGTAACTTTATACCTTACCTATTGCTTAAGTAAACTCGTAGAAATACATCAAACCGTTTTTCTATTCAATTGGCGATGCATGATAAAAAATAATCACAACAAACTCCACGTTTAACGTATAAGCAGGTAGCAACATTATCATGAACAACAATATGACACGCTCATCGGGGGATGATCACAAATTCCGTAAATTTCTATAGAGACACGTTTCTACTATCTAGTGGAAATCTCAGCTCTGCACGGCTATTCCCGGTAGAATACTGAAGAGTCGTAAATTCACATGGTAACCCGTCGCTTGGTAAGGAGGTGCACTCCGCGTTTCGAATTTATACTGCCAATTTTTATGGTACCCGATTTGGCAAACGTGATTTTTGACAACATGTTAAAATTTACATTTTATATGATACATTCGCTTTATGGGACTTTTGATTGGGTAGATACCCGCTGGTTTATGACACATTGGGAATGTTTGTATCCGGAAACGGTTTGTATTGCTTTAACAGAATGAACGCTCCCGGCTATAACTTTATTGAAAATTCTATAGCACAGTAGGTATACCATCATACACTATACTACAGTATGTTTCGTTTGTAAAAACGTTAAAAGCATTGGTTAAAAGCTAACAATTACGTTTTTTATACTACGCTACAAAGGAATAATATGTTAAATATATTTAATTTCAATTAAAATACAGGCTTGGTTGCTTGTAAATATGATTTGCTTGATATGTGCTATCTATAAAAAATATATTTAATTTTAACAAAAATATATTTATAAAAAAATTCATTTCATCAAAATACATGCTCCTTTCACTGGATATACTGGTGTCGTGCGAAGCAAAGAATTAGTATTGTGGTTCCATTTTCATTAAAATAATCACGTTTCTTTTTCATTTCTTCATGTACATTGTTATTGTAGAAACGGAAATATTAAATTAAATTATCAAAACATCTTCACGGGTGTAATGATGCGTAACACTATCTGCCGTCAAAAGGGTGGCTTTTATTTTAGAACCGCTATAAATAGCGCACTTACTTTCGATTTCTTTTCACTATACTTGATGATTTATCTATAACGATAATATCAACACCTCGAAAATTGTATGCACGTAGCGACTCTATAAACTTATTTAACATTTCTCTCTTCAACTATATTAAAATACAAAAGTGGCGAAAAAGTACCTTGAATTTAGACCCGCTAAGCAAATTTTATTATTACAGCTAGACATGTTTTTGCAGAATTAAGAAATATATATCTCTAAGAATACTACTACATGTACAATCGTTGATTTCGATGTTAGTTCACTACATTGCGTACGGGTTATCGTGATAAGTGTCTATTGCCATACTAAACCTGCAATGTGCAACAGCTGCGGGCCAAATTGACAGTGTTTGCAGCGACCTACCATTTGGTCTATCTAGAAACATATTCTACGAGCTCAATGCAAATGTATTTTTTGTTAGGAGAACAAATAGTAAACCTTTAGTTTACTTATTAACATGATAATTCTACTGCTTAGTTAAATTTCCAGGCCCTTTAAGCAGGCTTTACTAAACTAGTATTTATGAACAGTACGCTAAAGTAAAAAGAGACCAATCAAAATAGGTGACCTGAATTGCGACAGTGAAGCATTCACGCACGCTTAGAAGCATAATAAAATGAATAGAAACACAAGTGTTGCTGGCGGGCATTCTAAGTCTACCTTACCTTGTACCTTGCCTTGAATATCTCACTTGAATATGAACATGTTAATTGTGATCAACAACCTCTGTATGGAAGAGGTATAAGTGTCGCTTTAAATATCGGAGTTACAAAGAAGAAGAAATATGATGATGATTGTTATAACATCATAATAATAATTATATAAAAAGCGTATACCAGACAGCAGCGTTTACTTATGTGTTACAACATAGTAATGCGGTTAACATCTCGCCTGCCAAGCGTGGTGATTATAGCGAAACCCTCCTTCGAGAGGAGGTCCATGTTCAGCAGCGGACGTTATACAAAGATTTACGGTAAGAACATAAACGTATCAACAAAATAAAAGAAGTTGGTTTATAGCCAGATTTAAGTAGGTACTGATAGTGAATTATAAAATCTACATAATTCTATGATAAGAAGTGGTTCATGTGGTTTCCGGCTTAAAATAGATGTCTTCCTATGGGGGTTGGTAAGAGGAGACTAAAGGATATACAACTGACGGCAGCAGCATCTTTTAGGTCAAGCTTAGTTACCATATTACTGCGATTGCCAATCCGCCAAGCATGTTAATTATGGCAATACCCCTCAACGACCCTGGCTTGCCAAAGTCTGTTAAAATAAGGTCCATGCTCCGCTGTGAACATAAACCGTATGGTACAACCAATTCGATTAATATACAGATAAATATAAAAGATAAAAAGTCTTTATACCCAAATGATACTATAACTTTGATAGAAAATTATTAATAAATATTAATTCATAGTCATTCTCTTTACTACTATCATTGTTTCGTTCTACGGTACGAAAGAGTAAATAACTGTATTTCGTTTGCCAATATGTTTAATTATTTTGGTTCATGCGAGAGACCTCAGGCAACGCCACGTTCTCCGCAAATACACATCCATTTTTAACTGAAAACAATGGAAATCTTCATTTTTAAATGACACGGAAGCACTTGCACAGTTTTTCTGGTTAGGAAACTCGGAAAATAACGATACACAAACTCATTCTAGCGAGGCTTGCTTTTAAATTCGCTTCTTTTCAGAGAGGCGATAAACTTGGCGATAGTAAATTTGAGAAAGGAGGGCACACTCACTAAGCTTTGGCGGAAATGGGCTTCGTACAATAAGAAGCCTGATTGTAACGGGATCAAAGATGAGGTGAGTTTTAACGCCAATTTATTTATTTAATAAAAATCTTTAAAGTGTCTTTATAATATTTTTCAAGCTTCTTTTTAGTTTAAAAATGTCTGTGTTACCTTCGTTTTATATAAACCTGTTGCGTTGTATTGAAAGGTAAGGCAATGACTTATTTTGCTTAACGAAGGAACTCTTTTGCTTACCTTAATGGTATGTGTCTCCTCAGATACAGTCTGTTTTATAGTGCACCTACTAATTCATCTCTGCACCACCCTATGGTAGACTGGTAGAGAATGCCTCTGGCATTAAGTCCGCCTATGTACGTTTATAGTGCTGAAGTTTTAAATAAATAAATGACTCTATTATATTATACATTGTTTTTTTAACTATTGCCTTAGTTACTTATTCATTTAAGTCTTCGTTACATTTCAGGTTTAAATCGTACTCTTTAAGTTATTTACGTTTTAATGCAATTAAATTAAGCCTGGTCTTGATAATTCATTTGTTGTATTACAAGTATGTAATTAAAATTATAATGAAACTTGGTGCTTAGTTTTTTCTTAAATTATGATATATATATGGGAAATAAGAAGATGCCTGTTATAATAAATGCGTTAATCCCTACACTGGAAAATAAATATTTATATAAGATCTGACTGGTTGATTACCCTCCGTGCCTCGGAAAGCATGTTAAGCCGCTGGTCCCGATTGATACAATTATAAAATCATCGATAAAATTTGTATAACAAGGAACAGGCAGCAACGTTTCCCTGTGTATTGAGTCTGCACCGGTGGCTTAGACTGCACCGGTGGCTCAGTGGTTACGGAAGTTGCTTCTGAGACCTGGTGTTCTGGGTTCGATTCCCACCCGGGACAATTATTTGTGTGAACCACAAATAGTTGTTCTGAGTCTGGGTGTTCTTTGTGTCCGTGAAATGAATGTTTGTAAAGTCCCCCGCGACACAGGGATTTATTTCCCTAGTGCGGGAGGTGTCTTTTAAAAAAAAAAAGAAAAGAAAAAGAAGAAGACTGTGGTTACCAACCCGCTTGCTAAGCTTGGTGACTATAGCAAAACCCCCTGTCGGGAAAGGGCCCATGTTCAGCAATAGACTATAGAGCAATACTGGCTGGAGATGATTATAACTGACACTAACAATATTTGTACTATCCACAGGAAACATCGATTACAGAGATGACTCTAAGTCAAGTGGCAGGTATATTTTACGTGTTGGTGGGTGGTTTAACTTTGGCATTGGGCGTCGCACTTATAGAATTTTGCCAGCATGGACGTGCGGAAGCTGCCCGGGCGAATGTACCGTTGCGAGCGGCGCTTCGGGCTAAAGCACGGCTCGCATCGCGCGGTGACCGCAAGACGCCACCTCAGCGCACACAAAGCGATCACGAACGCCTCGGGTGGAATGGTGCCGCCTTTGCAGGGGTTAGTGTCTGATATATTGCTCACAATTTGTAACTACATCGTACAATATAAATGCAAATGAGTACATTATATGGATAGACTTTGGTTTTATAAGTTGCTGGTTCAATGTTAGTTTTGGTATTATTTTAGAAATACGTTTTAGTAATAACCAAATTGAGGAGCTCTAATTTATGGGTTTGGCAGTATCGAGGCTTTCTTAAAACTCAGGAAACAGTCTGTAAAATTGGTATACTTCAAACTAAGCTGTTTGAATGACATATTTCATTAACATGTTTTAATTTTGTAGACACAGTACAATGACTTCCTCCTAGGCAGGGAAATGTTGGGAAATATTCATCGGAAGATGTATTAAATGGTAAATTTTATTTTGTTAACATTGTGAAACCTTAATCCTTTGTTGGTCCAGACCCTGTTTGGATAGTTCTTTGATAACCGGGATGCAAAGCTTGTGACATATTTATACCCTTTTAAGTAAACCCATGTGTTTGTACGTACAGTAAAACTTTCAACAATCCATTTTTCATATATGCAACTATGTGTGGAGGCATAAAGGGATGAAACAAAAAAGTATGTTTTTCGGTAGTATGACATACATTATTAGGTAGCATACCTTTCCGTCAAAATCCATTTGAGGTATTTTATGTCCTTTGTAAGTTAAGTGCCAATGTTCGTGTGCTCAAATGTTATTTTTTTAACAATAACTTTTATAATATAAGATCTTGAGTTTTAATATTCCATACGAAATAGCTTGAAGCCTGCAGTCCAAATACCTATTATGTTTAGTGAAATATTTTACCTACTTACGTTAATTTCGGAGAAAAAAATCATTAAATATATAAAAATATTAATAGTACCTACACTTGCGTTTTGTTCACATAACAAATATCTAATAGTATAAAATGAGGCAAGGGCTCAGAATGCTTTAGACTACACCGAACTACATATAATATAATCCACAAAATTATGGGTACCGTCTTGTAGCAGCTATGCTTTTTCAGCAAATAAATGCACGTTACACAATATTGTTAAACTAATAAAATAAGTATTCATTTTTTTTTATTGAATATCCCTTATAATATAATTAACAATTTAAAATGCTGTAAATATAATTGTATTCATTAGCCAGTGAACCAGCAAAATTATTATATTAAGTTGGATACGGATTATGTTTGTAGATTTATTAATTACAATCCAATAAATAAAGTTGTGTATTTCTTTAAACAAGCTACTTCATTGTATAGTTTAGCATTACAAAAATAAATAAAATTGATATTTACATTCGAACAAATTCAAATCTTGTCTCGTTCACCCTTCGATTTTTAAATATTTACACATCCTTATCTGTAAGGTCTACTTTACAAGTGATTTAAATTGAAATAAGTATCTATCCAGTAAATAATTTAATCATTATAACTTTCCAGTACTTCGCGGCGGGCACCCAAATCTCCCAAGAAGATGCTGTCCATGCAAGTTTCACGCATGTCTGATCCGAAGAAAAGACCGGCGTTACTGTACGCCAGTCTTCAATAACCAAAATACCAAGAAACGCAGCTGATTTATATCAGTTGTAAAAATATATCTATATACTAATATTGTTTCTTTAATATTCAAAGTTTAAGTAGCCGTTTTGAAACACAATAATGGTAAAGCCATAGGAACTTTTGCCAATAGCGAATTGTAATTGCTGTTTCAATTTAAACGGAAAACAGTTTCTACCGAAATAATTATTTCAAAATTTGAATGAAGTCAATAAGAATAATTAAGAATTGTGCTTACTAACTTCATTCAAATCTTTTACATAAGTATAATGATGCTTATATGTCTTGTTATATTGATACACTTTTTGGTTCTGAATCTTGAAGGCAGTCATTCACTTATTAGGCAAACTGTATGACAAACGTATTCCATTGAATATGATACTAAATAATACACAATTAGTCATTTGTCCTATTATTTTAAAAATAATTAAGTAGTTTTATTTATAATAAACACTATAATATCGATGTATAAAATAAATCAATTCATGATAACTAATAATTTTAGTAACACCATCTTTAATGTATTGGCCATTAAACCAATTTTAATGTATGGAAGAATTATGTAGCGTATTATAACTATGTTATGTTATTATGTTATTATTATTATTATTACTATGTTATTTTTAATTAGTTACTTTTAGTTTGTATTTTATTCATGTTTGTTAATTATAAATAAAATTTCTTAAACCTGTTATGTTAAAGAACTCATATAGTTTGTTTCATCCAGAACGGTATGGTTGACTTATTCCATAGAAATAGTAACATGTTAAGTTACAGTACTTTCGTTAAAAAATAAATAGAAATTATCTGCAATCTCTCAAGTCTATAAAAATAAGTTAATCCTTCAAGCTATGTATTGTGACGTGTTTACAATCAGGTTGTATGACGTCGACTTATAGGTTTTTTTTTGTCCGTGGGAAATGCATTTTCGCATTCCCACCGCCTCCGCTGCAGCGGATCCGCGCGCTTGCGATAGGATATGTGGTACTCGCCCTCTTCATAGCGCCTGCTTAATTGTGTTTGTTAGGCTTTCCTAAAATAATATAAAATAAGAGACAAAACAACAACATTTTTTTAAAGACAATATAAAACGCTGTTTTTATATAATCACTTTCTCACTTAATGGAGGTGTTAATGCAAAAGCTTTTTTAATGATTCTTTTCTCTTGAAATATACCTTTTATAGGAGTCTAATGTAATGGTCCCTAAACTAGTATTAACTGTATTATAAATTTAAATTAAACTGATTGTAATCATTGGTAATCGCATATCATCGTTTCTTATACACGTCTCACCATCTTTCAAACGTCAAACTGGCTATTGTGACCTTGCCGGATGAAACAAACTAAAAAGTAGGTATAATAATTATTAAATAATTGGATTATTATGTAGAATCTGCATTATGCATATTATTATTCATTATATAAATGCGTGTGTCATATTATTTTTTGTATGTAACCTTAATTTCAATGAATAATCACTACGTTATATATTGTTGTAGCTGTTAAAATGGAACATTATTGTTTGCGTAACTGCAATCCAAAGTATACATTATTAGTAATTTAGATGCAATGGTGTGAAAAAATAATATTTTTTTAATAATGTAATACTTTATATTCTTTAATAGCTAGTTATTTTATATTAGTATAGTTTTATTCAAATTCTCGTATTCAAGATAAACACGGAACTATAGGTATGTTAACTGACTATGAATATACCTATTGGTAAATGTTGTCCTTAAATATTAAAAAAATATATATTTACGCGTTGATGGACAGTAACACCGATAGGCTATAAAGTATTCAAAGGACATACAAGAAATGAAAGATTTATCTAATAGAAAATCAGTACGACATACGTCAATCAAATTTCTAAGAAGAGCATATTTTATTGTCCGTAAATGCATCTTTATTATTTCGGTACTGAGCGCTATGAGCATGAGTATGAACATCACCGTTGTGTTTTGATCAAAAATATAGTCGTTATAGATAATGGTTAACTTAACGATAGTTCAGTCGACCTGTGTTTTATGTTCTTTGTGATAATTATGATGAAATGTACATTACTAAGTTGCATCAAATATAATAAATATAGACATTTATTATCTCAATAAAAGTGCCGTGCCACACACACCTGCAGCTTACAATTGACAGCGTATTGCAGCGAAATCTACGCTCATAGTATACATAAAGAGCGTAGCGTACTACGCTCTTTTATGTATACACTCTTGATCTTATTGAATTGTTTAAAAGTTGGTATAAACAAAAAACCATAAATCATGTGTTGCCCCTAGAAACCGCTTTATTAATGTATGAAGAATCGTAGGAACGTAGCAGAGTTACTCAAACCGTTAAAAACTACTGTTCATCAATTCGTTTATACTTGCGAAGATTCCAATAGAAAGGAATCTTACATCTATCATCTTAATCTTTAAATGATTACAGTTTTTACTTATGGAACTTAAATAAATGATAGATACCGCCGTCGTACTTGGCCAATGCGACCCTAGCCAGTAACTCTCTGTCCAAGATTCCTTGCGTGTCGAAAGTTATAGTAAATATTGGTTGTAATCGAAGTAATATGCCAGGATACGTAGTAACTGTGTAAATATAATATTACACGAAATAAGAAGGATAACAGATCACATACTTACATATTTAGTTGCCGCATTTTCGGAGCTTTGGGTTCAAGCACTAGCGGTATCTGAGAGTCGAGCACGCAAGTCCCATTATTTATCTAAAGTTGAACATTTAAAAGTGTTATATGCGAAGTCAAGCTAAGTTATAGAAAAGAGAGTATGCTATAATCTGACTAGAGTAAAATCTATAGGTATAAAGCTGGTCAACAAGAACTCTGCCCTGAAAATCCAAAACACTGTAAATTTTGAAAACCACTTGTAAGACCTTTAACGGTTTATGCTTTATTTAACCTGCATTTGAACGTAATCCAGTGTTTTTAGCATGCTATATCTATCAAAATAAAGTTATAATACTTTGGATTGGTTCGGTAGAACTGTACTATACTAGTGACTATACCTACATATACATATGTAATGTAAAGCTCAATACTAAATCAAATACACAAGTCTGAGACACCAATTAGAGAGACCTGAAATTTAAAATTTAAAAAACTATTTATTCAACTGTAGTTATGTAATAAAGTTCTTATAATACCAGTAGTTAAGACTCCATGGATATTAGATATGGAAATGTTATATTGCAATCAGCTTAAAGAATAGACATTAAAAATATTAACTACCTATAACCTCCGTAGCGTAGCGGTATTTGGCTCGCCTTACGTCCACACCGGACAAGAAATCTTAATATAATACTGCGGTCACCAATCCGCCTGCCAAGCATGTTGACTATGGCAAAACCCTCCCTCGGGAGGAGGCCCATGTTTAGCAGTGGACATTGTACGGGCTGATGATGATGATATATTGCAAATAAAACGCCTCATTTTCAATCTAATTAAATTTACTCATGCTGTAATGAAACATAATTATATTAAATTCTAATTATTAGTTTATAAAATAGCTTATCTCTTAATATCTCTTCACTGTTTTTTCTCAATAGTATGTAGTATGAAATAATATAATAGCAAATGAAAACTGTTACATACAATTCTAATTTTTTATTGCGATTTTGTGCAATGATTGCTAATAAAAAATAAAAAAAACATTATCGACTACTCACAATAGTTTTTTTTTATAATTTATATTATAGGAATATTTACAAATAATATAACTTAGGTATTTATTTTAAAGTAACTAATAATACAAATAATCAAATCATTTGCAGACATGTAAAATATTGACAGATATGTTACATGTTGGCACGTAACATAATAATTATACGGCTGGTTTCAGAGTCGTCAATGCTGACGGTCCAATTACGTATGCAGCGCAGTTGTCAGCTTTGACAGTGGCAAGCGTAACCTATAATAAACCTTCATCGCGGACAATCGGCGAGACTCGCGCCATAAATTGCTCAAAGTTCAAGCGACTTACATGCTCCCGTAATCTGTTATGCCTCAAATAGTCTTCAAACTGTGTAAATTTAGAAACAAGAAAGGTGTAGCATATTAGAATTCGTATAAGCCGACGACTAGACTAATATAGATTACTCATCAGCTCAACATAAAACAATTCCGATTAGTAAAAGCTAGGTTAGGGACTTAGATCGGCATATAGTGTTAATGGAAATAACTACAAGTTACTTAGATAAAGTTTAGTAGATATATTAAATATTAACATATCGGAATACCTGTTTCATAGACAATAGGTTACAATTGATACTTAAAACTCTACCTTATACCGATTCTAGTCTATGATAGCTTTATGTACTCAAAACTTTATTGCATTTCACAATGTGTTTGAGATATAATAAATTGCGGGGCTGAAATCATTATCAGAATTAAATAGAATATTCTCCTGATAAATAAAAATGTCGCACAATTTTAACTTGTTAATAGGTATTTAGTCAATCGACACTGCCATTACGTGTTAATACTCAAAAAAAAAAAACAAAAAAAAAAATAGTCTTATTTTATTAGAATTGTTTAATGACTTTGACCGCAATTAAAGCTCAGTGGTTAAAATAATATTTAAGTATATGAAATTCGTCAACAATGTGTATGTAGAGAAATGTTGCCAAATAACTCTATTATTACCCAATTAGCGAATGATTTCAAACAATTGAAAAATGTGACGCAGCTTAAAAGTAACAGCAATTAAATTATTTAAAAAGCTTCGAAATTCGAATAAAAATTTGAAAGTTTTCAGTCAGATTTATTCATCATAAATGAATTTGGAATACTTGTAGGTACAATTGTTTATGATTGGATTTTTTTTATTTGTTTATCACAAATTACAAATAAAATATACATATTTAAAAGTCGATACACAATGTTTATAGACACGCTAGATATTTCTTAGATAGTCTCTAAATATGATCTTACATAACCTCATATATAGTGCCGCTGGAGGTCCTGTTTTACATAATCGAGTAAATGTTCAGTACAAATGTTAATCCATAGATACTATTGTTTATATTGAATTAGTTGTCGCTAGGGTTATTATTTGTTAATGCTAGTGTTCGGCTGAACTAATAAAGTAAACACCAGGAACTCATTAAAGCGCCAACAAAAACGCTAACCATAGCTTTATTCATATTAATATTTAAATAGATTATTTATACTACATATTTGACTGCATGTAAAAGTAGACCCTGCCTTTTTAGAACATCTAGCGTTCCTAATTGAAATAGATATAAGAGATAAATAGTTTTACAATAACTTTTTATCAAAAAATTATTATGAAGTATTCAGCTACAAACTAGCTTTTGAGCAATAATAGCTTGTAATTTAAGTGCCGGCAAAGTTTTCATAAAATGATCTACCTTAAATATTATTAATGTTAATAATAATGAACACAAGTCGTAATCAAAAAGTGTTGAAGGCAACTCATTGCGTTTATATATGTATATTAAGATCGATCCTCTTTCAAGATCCGATCAATATAAATGGGACGTAATACTGCGGTTCTTAATGAGCATAATCAATAAAAAGGAATGATTTTCCTTCAAAAACGACGTTCCATTTTAAATTGATGGCCATTTTACTTACATAGTGTGTACAAATCTATTACAACCAGTGAAAAATAAAAACAGCAATAAATATAAAATGTTATAAATTTTTAATATGTAGTGAAAAAATTATAATAAATGCAGTAAATAGCTAAATTATTTACGGTAGAGTTATAAATGTAAATTAAATGTTGTATTTTCATACATTACATCTATAGCTGTGCCCCGCCTTAGGAAAGTGCGGCGTGGTGGGGACCGGGGAGGATATAGCTTGGGGTGAGTGTTAATAACGGACTGGCAGAACGCATGCATTCCTTGGGCGCGGTACAGGGGTAATGGTCAAACTATTAGAGTTAATATAAGTCCAGCTTCATCATTATTAATTAAACGTTTATCAATAGTATTTTATAATCTTTTTAAAATCTATATTAGATTTAAATAGTATTTATACGGCTATTCGGAAAAATAAAGTGTATTTAAACTATGTGTGTGCTCAAATGTGAAACTAAAGGTGAATAAAATGGAAATAACGGTTATGGTATGTAAAAAGCTGTTTGGCTGATATTAGATTATGTTGCCATGATGTTCATTTTTGAAAGTATTTGTTACAAGTATTCCTCAGTATATCAAAAAATGTATTCCTGCAGCCATGTTTAATACTATGGTGATAACTACTGTATTCCTTGTTTAATATAACGACGTTCGTGGTTATACGAACTCAGTATTAGAATATAAATTTGTTTGTCATCTCTTACCACGGCAATGACGTCATGACGCATAGTTATAATCTTAAGATCAAATTGACTAACACGGTTTTTGTCTTTATATTTCATGTCAATTTAAAAATATTTGTTTAACAGCTTTTCACTCCTCAAAAACAAACTAAGAATGGCTTAGTAAAGCAATTTTTAACCATATAAAAGCGATGTAAGAACCTACCAACTAGCCTTTTCAGGTTTTGAATAGTAATGTATCTAAACAATTACGTGTAAGTCATTTTCAATTCATATAATGTTAACATATAAAAAATTCGTATGTAATTAGATAATAGTAAGAATTACAGAGGCTACTATATCAGTAGGCACGCATATGTAAGTTTAATTAAGTATTAATTAGGGTTTCGTTTATTGATGAATAAAGGTAAAATTTACGGTATAAAATCAATGTTATTATTAAAAAGATTTCACAGGCCATCATTATTTTATTCTTGAACTTTAACTGTCGTCATATTTAGCTTTCTATACGAATTAAAAAACTATTTATACTACTACATACAAGTTAAAAAAAAAAAAAGTTAAAATTTTATCTATTTATCTTAAAATTGATCAATGAACGAAATGCTAACATAATTGATTGTTTTGAATATTTTATCTTAATATAAAGTTAAGGTATTTTAATGGCAGTATTAAATTATGCGGTTATAATTTGCAGTTTTATTTCGGAAAATACCTGTAGTGAATCAAAGTATGTAGGTACAGTAAACTTACAGTTGGTATGAAAAAAGTTTACGAATTCATTTTTACCTATTCATAAATAGGTAATTTTGGAGTCCCTTAAACAATCCAAACGATTGTCAGTGAAGAAGAGTGCGTGCTTCTATTAAAAACTGGCCTCAACGTTTGAAGGACTGCATTGCAGCCAATGGAGACCGCTTTGAATAACCTTTACATATATTTAATGATTTTATATAATTGTAATAAACTAACATGCTGTAATAGTAAGAAATTTTACGACTGTATAAAATCATATGATATGAGGTTGTATGAACTTGTATTGTTGTAAAACGTAATCGTAATAAAACACGAAAACATTTTGTATTACATATTATATTTTTCTTCTTCTAAATGTTCAAATTGTTCGCCTTCGGCACGAATACATGC
Organism: Nycteola revayana; assembly: GCA_947037095.2. Lineage (NCBI taxonomy): Eukaryota > Metazoa > Arthropoda > Insecta > Lepidoptera > Nolidae > Nycteola > Nycteola revayana. Next base: position 25,351,699 of record OX344842.1, on the reverse strand, counting down.
TCACCTCAAAAAAGATCTGACCAGACGTACAAATCTTCTGTTATTTATTTATTCTGCTTCTTCTACAATTCCGTGACATAGTTGGCCGAGATTTAGGTTTTCTGTAGGTTTTATCAAGTGGGTTTAGGTCCGGAGAACGCGGAGGCCACAGAATTTGACCAAGGCGCTCAATCCAACTATCGGGATCCATTGTTTAAATTATGAATGACCTTCAAGGCGATCATAATTTGCTGGGCAACCACTGAAACCACATGTTTCGAAAGATATTGAATAGTACGGTCTTCTAACAAATTAAGCCATTTCATCGTCACCATTTAGCGTATCACGTACTTTGAAATAGTCTAATAATTATTAAAGATAAAATATACCTATGTATAATATAGATTTAGTTTAACATATAATGTAAATTAGTATGAATTGACAGACTTACTGTTAACATGTACTGAAGAATTTCTGTAAACATCAAAAATATTGTTTTTAAATAAGAAAATCAAAATAATCTTCTTAAATTCGTTAATGCTAATGCTAGTAAACTATTTCATTTCATATAGTTATTCACATATTTATTAGAACGTAATTTAAATTGCTGATTATAATCTTTGTTAACGGTAATATTTGGCATATCATTTATAATTATTTTTAGTGTTCAAATTATGCACGTCGGTTTTTTTAACAAGTTTATATTTTATCTGACATAATACATTCTTGTATTCTTCAAAAGTAAGTTAAGCCCGTAATTAAAAAAAATATTATATCCCTCTAACTAAAGTTAGCTCTGCCTTACTCCAGTTTTACTTCACTTATTAGCCTCAGTCGACTACACACGATTGAGATTAGAATAATAATTATGAATAATATGAAGAGAGTTCAGAGAGTCATATCTATTTTGATTGACTGAATAGTTATATGTAGCTAAAGATTTTAATTTATGAGGCTTTTCTGAGTTCATACAACATAATAGTGGTTTTGACAAAGTTTTATCCATTTTTGATATTAAATCTGGATACGTTTAATATATTTCAATTGTTCATAAAACATGTACTTATTATACCCATTTAAATCAAACATTGACCTTGTGATAACCAGTTTTAAACAGAGCTGGGGTTGTGTACTGTAGTTAACGGATCTGTCACTAGATGGCGCGGATCATTTTCTCTGAATCGCGCTATCGTTTCGTTGCCCCGATACACGTAGTGTGGCATGATATTTGACTCAAGTGGTGTAAACTACACACCGTGAAATTTTCAAATTTTTGAAGGGAACTGCCATTTTGGTACAGTCCTTAAAATGTTATGTACGAATCGTCCAACGTCAAAATTCAATGATTTATTAAAATGTAGATATTTGTTGTAATCAAGATGACAACATGGAACTGGTCATGTTCCTAGTGGCAATGAACGACATAATTATGTGAGCTTATAATAATACTAGAGTCCTACGTCTCATACCCAAGTGTATGTATTAGTACGACACATCGAAATAATTAGATTCGCCTTCAATTTTGGAGGCCGTGGGTTAGGATACCACTCCAAACAAAAAACCTTTGTTACATAAAAAAATTCTTTCCGAGTCTTCTTCTTTGAGTTAAGTATCCATCGTGCCTCAGAAAGCACGTTGAGCTCTTGGTCACGACTGTCATAACATCATCAACAACATCTATTATAATCGTATACCAGGTAACGAGCAGCACGTTACCTATGTATAGGTATACTAAACTGTATATATATGTACTTCGGTCATCAACCCGCCTGCTAATCGTGGTGACTATGGCAAAATACCCTCCGAGGTAGGCCCATATTATACGGACTGATCATGATGAAGGATGAATGATGATGAAGGTAGGTGGGGCCAATAAAGCCTAGCTTAGCGGGAATTAAAATTATTCAAACATATTTATAAGAATTAACAAATTTTAATGTAAGTTAAATATTATAGCTGTTGATGATGACACTACAAAAGACAACCCGTGAGATTTAAGAAGCCTATCTGAGCTACTGGGTAGAGTACCTAGTTGCTCTTACATAACTGCGAACATAACTTTTGAGACCTGGAGTTCTATTAACATCCAGGACAATTATTTGTTAACCATATGTAGTCATGTAGATATGAGTCTGGGTGTGCTTAATCTGTGCTAATTTCCCTAAAATTGGAGCTGTCTTGTAAAATCTCTTGCTATCATTTTTAACAATCTAACAGTAAAATCCGTAAACAAGTGAGTCTTGGCAAGAACCTTTTGGTAGGCAATAAAAATGGTGTGACAACATTATGGGTATAGTTAATTTTCTGAGCACTGAGTCTGTAAGAAAAATCCTTACAATAAAACTACCGAAGAATCGTTTTAGGTTACAAATTCTGACGATAGATGGAATAAATTTTACAAAGCAAATAAATAGTAAACCCTTTGGTTACAGTTAAGGCAACGGCATCTACCGGACCAGTAGAAAAGTACGCGCCGCGCAAGTTTCCTTCTGCGCTTTCGAGAAACTGGCAATAGATGCCCTGCATGGTATGTAGGCACACTCTTACGTTTTAAAACAAAATTAGGTTAACCACAACATTGAGGTACAAATTAAGTTACCTTTAAGAAATTATTATAAAATTACTAGATATATACTAGTTGTAGCCCGCGATGTCGTCTGCGAATTTAAAAATCTTTAGTGGAAATTGAAATCGATCAATCTTTAAGGGGCAATTTGTATAAATTGAATTATTATTACTATATAAACATTGTCATCTCACTAGGGTTACAAATATCCTGGTTAAAGTATAAATTTGTAAGATCATAAGATCTTTAGCGTTTATTTCATTGAAGTCCATTCAGTAGATTGGGCGATAATTAAATAAATTAAAATTTTAGCTTCACTATCAATAATAGACTCCAATTACAATTGGAAAACTGATAAGTTTTAATGGATTACTATTCTTATTTATTATGATATAAAATAAAAATATATTTAACGTTCTTTTTTTTGCAATAACTTTATTTTTTTGCAATACTACCATACTACCCTTGGAAGTGTGTTAGATATTCATTCTCTTACCTAAATCGTTTTTTTTTAAGATGTTTTTTCGTTAAAAAATACACAAAAATATTATGATTATAAAACCAGATATCACCTGAAGCTTACTTCTTCTATGTTGTGCCTGGTAATGGTATCCGGATAAATACTAACAGTATTTTATGAAGGAGCTACATTTACATTATAATTGGCAACCAGATTGGTAAATATTGATAAGTTTATAACTTGAAAATTACGTGGGAATGTCCTTTATTACCTTAGTGGGCAGAGGTAATAAAGAACCCATCATATTTTGAACCCTGTTGGATTGTTATAAAGTCGAAAACCAATGATTTAGAAACATACCTACTGACCATTAATTAGTTACTTCGCCGGCGTGGGAACGCTGCAGCGGCGGAGGGGATGTGTAAATGCAATTCACACCGGGTAGCAAAACATTTGAATGAAATCCTATTAATTTACACCCGTTTTCATATATTTCAAAGTAACACACAAGTAGCATAACAAAACTTCGTATTCAAGTCACTTTATTTTTCCATGCTTAAGTTAGTTAGAGATTTTCTCAAAATTTTTCAAAATAACGCGTATTTTCAAATCAATCATAAAATGTTAATCATAGATTAGCTGACAATAATTAAATCTAATTAGTTCATCATGCTTTCGGAAACTCTCTTAATACTTAAGAAGAGTTTAGGAAACTGATTAGATACTTTTAACGTTAATCATCCTTTCAAAACTTGTACACCTAGATCTGAATAGATGAAATTTCATTTACACTAAGTTAAAGTGAGACCGAGTACTTAACCTTAGCAGACCTTTTATGTTTACTGCTGTGAACACAGGCCTTCTCTTTATGGACCTTGGCGAGCCATAGCTGGTGAGGGTTATTCCCATAATCACCACACTTGGCAGGATAATTGGTAACCGCATTAACTAATTTTGAGGAAGTAGATGCTGCAGTCCATCCATCAGGTCCATCCCTAGTCGCCTCTTACGACACCCATAGGAAGACATGAGGTGGTATATTCTAAGCCAGATACCACACGGCCATAAACAATAGATTTTGAAATTAATAATATATAACAATATATCAGTCTATCCGTGACCACGACTGGTGTAACCCATGTCGAAACGTCGGATTATTAAAAAGGTAATGATTTGCCTTAAAGGTGTACCGCGATTGAGACCCTATCCCGTATCCGCGATTGAGTCTACTATAAATTATGTGTACAAATCGCGAAAGTTTAAAAACAATTTTATATAGTATTACGGTTAATGGAAGAAACACATAGTAGGTTTATTCTGACGCCCCCACTGGAGCTACGCGGGCAAACAACGTAGGAGAGTTGATAAATACAATTATTAGCTTTAGAGTTTTTGTTTTACAATAAACAAAACTGCACCAAATACAGTTACGTACAATTTATCAAAATAAGTTCTGTGCTTTGGGCGTGAAAGCATTACTGATAGACAAATAGAGTTTCTTTCGCAATTGTAATATTAGTAAGTATTGACTCTAATGGTCAATACTTACTAATATTGCTTGAGTATAATATTTAATATTAACAAAGCTACAAACATACAAATTATAATGAATGCTGTAAATAGGGCCATGGCAAAATATTATTCCCACAATTTGTCTTTGAAACTATGTAAAATGAGCTTGACGTTACTGAACAGCGTGTCCGTCAAAAATGTTGACTTTTTCCAAATTTTCATCCATACAAATGGCCTAAGTTACTTATATGAGGTATAAAAAGAAACTAATTTGGTCAAGTCGCTCTTAAGTTTTTCAAGCGTGTACCTATGTACCTTAATATTGGCCTTTTATTTTTATTTAAATCCTACTAATATTATAAACGCGAAAGTTTGTAAGTATGGATGGATGGATGGATGTTTGTTACTCTTTCACGCCAAAACTACCGAACGGAATTGGCTGAAATTATGCATGGGGATAGGTTATACGCTGGATTTACAATTTACATATAGGTTACAAAACATCACGCTCCGACCTACTGGAGTAAAGTGGGTAAAACCGCGGGGCGCAGCTAGTAAGATAATAAAATATAAACATTTGATAATGTGTGCTTGTACAGTAAAATGGAGAACACAGCTATAAACATTGACTGAATCATTTGGCAGGCTGAAACAGTTGGATTTGAGAATATATTTCACCCCATGTCTCATTATTCAATAGGACTTTCGTCATAAACCATTACTTCATAACAAAGCTTTCTGGTGTTAAAAGATAAACATTTAAATGGGGGTAGCTTAGGTTGATAACAAATAAAAATAAAAAGTTATCTTTTCTTTTCTCTTTATAACAATTGTAGATAACGGTGATTAAATACTGTCCATCTTACTCAGTATGAAGCCCAGGCAAGAACTAGGAGGCTATAAAACATAACGCTAAGTTAAAGCAAAATAGCTATATTTCAAAACAGGAAAAGCAAAACACAACTTTAATATACCGTCCGTACAGTAAGGACCAAACTCCCGCGTTGCGAACATGTTATCTGATGGTACGAAGGTGCCTACCGTAAACTTTTAAGTCCCGGTTTCAGTCACTGCAGAAATAAAAACAAAAGTTTGACGTAAAATATTGCATACCTTCCCTGTATAGAGTTGAGTTTCCACTTTAATCTGACTTTACTGCTTTTACGTGCATTCGAGGGGCTTGCAATTTTAAAGAGATTTGTGTAGCCGGTTTCCGTTTTGTCATTCCCACTAATTCTCATTTAGAAGCAAGAAAACATATCTTGCTGTAAATGAAGCTGGAGTTTTAAATATGAATTTATCATTTAGATGAAGATTTATATGTATTTTGGAAATATCTTAATCGCTAAGCAACTAGGTATGTATTCAAAACTAATTTTATAGAAATTAGGATTATTTTCTTATATGATGTCTTCGTAAGACTAGGTGGTATAATAATATTTCTTATATTGCATACCGGATAAAGCGATATTTAGATATCCTATTGTTCAATCTCTATATAATAATACGCAACGTTAGCGCAATACGAATGTTTCCACATCAGAAGGCTTCCAAACCCTTTTACATAAAAGCACAACAAAAGCAATCATGAATAAAGGCACAAAGACAAAATAAACGATTCGTTTACAGCATATCACAGTAGGATTGTTTAGTAATATCAACCCTTTTTCCATACGAAAAGACGTTGGAGGTACTTCAGTAAATTCAGAGAGAGTCTAACATTCACGCAATATATTGTTTTGGAACCGTCTCACTTCGCTGCGAGGTTGGGGTTCGTGATTTTCCTAACTTAATATTACATACTGTAATATGCGTGAGATACGTAAAGCAGAGCAGCAATTTATTTGACTTTCCATATGTATTATAAGTTACTATCATACTTTGCATTTGCCCTTCTAGGGTTGTCGACCGAGACGATCATATTTAACAGACTAAACAAACAACGTTATAAAGTTGAGAGATAAATTCGGATATTAGAAAATCTGCGAGGTAGACCATTGCAGACAAAGGTCAACAAGTTCATTTCTAAAATATACTGCAGAGCTAAGAATATAATATTTAGTGCAAGTAAATGTAGAACTAGTATTAAATAAACGCAAATATGTAGCTTGACTATATTATTACATACATTTAACTTACATATGTACAATGTACACTTATGTGTCTCCTTGACGTGCATACTTATCCTTGACGTATATACTACAGGAAAAGACTTATTGTGGTCGCAACATTTAAGAAAAACCAGGTACCTAATTAGTTAACAAATTTATATAAGATAACATAAAGACATTAAATTCTGTAACGGCTAAAACTACGCAATCACTCATGCAAACAACACTAATTACAAAACAAGTGCGTGCCGGGCACGCACATGAAAGGGTTCCGAAGCCATGCATATCTAAAATGCCTATTTTTTTTAATTAATGACTTTAACATTATTATGCATTTTGCGGTCGACTTCATACATTTTGTTAGGACGCTACATAAGTTGGTCGAGTTGTATAAAAATACTACGATAAATATACGATAAAACTATCTACGATACCGAGTCCGCTTTAATTTATGTTGAAATTACTTACTTAGAGGTATATATCACATTTTTTCAGAATTATTTTAGTAACATTTAAAAAGTTAAGGGGAGGGGGTCACTCTAATTTTAACTTTGTATTAGGTTATCTCGAGACGAGGCGGTTTGATCTACATAGTAACAATGCAGTTTTTGTTGCATTTTAAGAGACCTTTCCAACGATAAAATACAGCATGGGGCTAGTCGAAATAAAAAAATTAAATGCACCTTTCGCTGTATGGAAGGGCCCCCCTTCCATACAACGCAATAAGTGAATTTAATTTTTTATTTTATTTATGAATTTATTTTTCCATAATTTTAAAAACCAAGGTTTGGATCTTCAATATACATATCTCCACCAAGTTTCGTGACAATCGGTGCAGTAACGGCGGAGTACGAGCCCGGTCGGACGGACATGACGAAACTTTAAAGGGTTCTCGTGGACTACGGAACCCTTAAAACATACCTATTAAAAATTATATATTACTTTTACTGAGTTAAACTTAAATCTCATTGTAATATTAGTGTGTCAAAATACTACATAAATATATTTTAACACATTAGACAATATTAGGAATTACAATTCTTAATACTCTCTATAATATTATGCATTAATATAGGACCACCTGGCAAAAAGAGACGTGATGATGTGGTGGATCGTCTAAATAATATTCCTTGGAGCAAGTAGAATAAAGATGACCTTTGACATATTTATGTCTGATAAGTTTTAAATTAATCTCTTTCTTGATTAAATTATTTTGACTTACCTCCGTAACTCCAATAAGACAACTACTAGAATGTATATGACATAAGTAAAAAAGTATTTTTTTATTTACCTTTTGTCTGTACCTTATAGGAAAAACTATTTAATTCCTCTGAGATTGGTGCCAAATAGAAATATTGTTACTCATTGCAAATAAATAGTTAAATCTGAGTGTATTATTACGTAAATACTAATTTTTTTTTCAAATTTAAACATAATATCACAAAATAGATAATAGGGATGGGTCGTTGACGGTTTTTTCGTTAACGTAACGTTAACGTTGATTAACGTTCGTCAACTAGTTGATTAAGGCGCTGTACCTAGTCAAAATAGGCTTCACAAAACAGTTTTTTAGCCAAATGTTTACATTTTAGAGCAGCTAAAAATGTATGTTAATCTTGATCTTATTTATGGGGGGATTATTGTGTTCAAAACAAGATTTCGGTAACTTCTCTCGATAAAAAAAAAACATAAAATAACCGTTTAAATTGAAATTGTAGCAATTATAACTGTATTATTTATAAACAAATCTTGATAATATTAATAACAGTGATGTAATACATAATAATAAAGGGAACTGTTGTTTTTATTTATCGATTGGAATAAGATATTTGCAAGGATTAATGTATTAAATAACTCGAACGAGTCGAACGAAACGTTGCGCCATCGCGGCGTCTCTTCGCTTCTCTTTCATTTCTACGCGGAGCAACAGTGACAAAACTAATACGTAAAAGTCGTCCATTCACCGCGCCTTAACTAGTTAAATTCGTCAACGAGTTAACGTGCAACTAATTTCAACTTGGAACGTAAACCGTTCTTTCATTATACGTTTTTTATTCAACGCTACGACGTTCATTCAACGAGTCTTTACCACCTATAGATCTGATATTTTATAAACTAATTCTAACTAATAATTTGATTCAAAGTACCTATTAATGGAAAATGTTTGATTGATGCTTGTACTTAGATGACCTTCCGAGTTGCGAGCAACTTGTCACAAACTGGTATAAGAAGTTAAATGAACTGCGAGCGAACCTACTAAACATAAACAATCGTTTGTAAACATGTACAAAACAGAATAGTATGCACCGGTTTCTCTCGGGCGCCGGCGCGAGCAGGCAGCGCGTATCCACCAACATAGTCATCATTTTCTTTAAAAAAATATATTTATTTCAAAACTCAACTCCTGCTAACGTTACTTAGAGTTCAAATTCGACCGTCGCTCGCAACCTATGGTGTTATTTTCAACGTAAGTCTAGAGCATACAGTTAAATTCATTAATGTCGTTAAAGAATTCAACTAGTTGATTGTAAACTGTTAACGTTCTATGATATTATTTTCAACGTAAGTCTAGAGTTAAATTCATTAATGTCGTTGACGAATTCAACTAGTTGATTCATAAACTGTTAACGTTGAAACGTTGACAGGAGATCAACGGTTGATTTAACTAGTTCGTTGATTCAACGCCCATCTCTAGATAATAGTATAACAGAAATTTCACTCCGCAACAGAAATTAAAGAAATAGGGACCTTTGTTGCGATACAATTAAGTGCAATACAGATCGCACGATCCTAGCTGAACTAGAATTATATTCACCTACAAGTTTCTTTTATTTTTATCGCATATCTCATAACAATTCTGACGACATCAGGGTTGTCTTCGTTTAATATGTAATCTGAATATTTGATTACCATACCTGCCTATTACTTGTGTGAACGTATCAGTTATTTAGTAGGTAGGTAGAACAGAAAAAGATTTAATTTTTACAATGTCTGGTTAGGTACTAACCTAGTAAGTTAGCCATACGGCATACGTTAGTGTGTACTTTGTTTATGAAATGAAATATCTTATTTAGTTGTTATGTAGGTACATGCATATCGAATAGGAAATATGTTGTAGGTACCAATACCTAAAAAGACTTTAAATTTATATTGAAGTCATAAAATAATTATATTAATACCTAACTATAGGATGTATTTAGTATAATCTGGCTATTGAAATAGGTAAGTAAAGTATTTCTCAAGCCATATTATGGTATCGAACCGAAAAAGAAATACCAAGTATGTGGGTATCATTAGAAATTCTTTTAACTCTAATACGGTCGTGAATGAATTAAATACATCAAAATAGTATAACTACCTACGTACCTACTTATTTTTGTAACCAACATTTCAATATTTATTTATTTTCTCAACACTTTATTAGGTAACATATAATTACAGTTTGAACTTAAGTTCTGGTATAATAATATACTAACCTAAGTATACTAAGTACCTACTTATTATACTTATTATGAATAATTATTTCATAATAATCATATAATAACTATTTTAATTTAGATCTTAGCTTTCAGAGTTCTTAAGAAGCTGATAAAATGTTAAATTTGGATCGCAATTCCTGTTCAAACCATTTACGGCAATATTTTTTTGCCTATTTTCGTTTCTCTATGTTTACTCATGAACTGTGTAACAAACACAGTTCATGAGTGCGTCACTGCTCGCTTGTGAGCGTCTACTGGACCAGCCCCGTGCGGGGGGACACTGCACGTACTTATAGCTTCGCTCCTACACGCGGAGTGAAATCGGCCTGATATGCACATTTTGCATATACATATATGTATATAACAACCAGTGTAAGGAAAATGCTTTATAAGCCAACGAACGCGTAATTTTTTAAGGTGTGAGTTCACGGAGATGCTATAACCATTAAAAGTATTTTTTCTTCTTTTCATAATATCAAATACATACAATTCTCAATCATAGGTATATGATAGATATGTTGGGATCCGCCATGTTCATATAGAATTTACTTACTCAGCTCAAATGACAAACAGCTAAGATTTGATAAAATATAAATGAATATTAGTCCTTTATATTGACTGTAATAAAAAATAAGAATTTAAATATATTTTTACTCAAATTATTTACTAATTATATATGTTGGTTATTATTAAAATAAGAATACCTGCAATCCTACAGCGTAATTACCTAGACGGACATGCGGTATTGTTCAGACATTTTCTTTGTGCGCGCGCAAGCTGGTACATGAAATTGGCTGCAATATACTCGTACAATACGAACGGCAACTCATTCTACGGACTCACATTCACAAGGACTTAATACAAACTGTTGTATATAATAAAAGGTGCTTTCAAAGTGTTTGCCATCCCTTTAACAGAATATAGCTTCACAAATAGTGATTATGTTAGTGAAGAAAATTCTGTAAAATAATAAATTTCATTTCTTCCAACCGAAAATATAGTGTGTGGCCTGACAAGGCCCATGTCTTCCCATTGATATCGCAAGAGGCGACTGAGGAACATGCATCTAATGGATTGGTAGCAAGCATCCTACCACCTCAGGGATACTCACCATTTTACTATGTCAATTGCATATCACCGATCCGGCTGCGAAGCGTGGTGATGGTGACAATATCCCTCAACGAACCAGGTTTGCGAAGCTCTGTTAAAAGGAGGCCCATGTTCAGAGTAAAGTAAACGGGCTGATAATAGGTATTTACCTATGAAATTGCCGTTTTTTATGAAAAAATTTAAACGATTATTTTTCATGTATTTTTTATTTGTATTAATCGAAGTAATCACCTATGCAATCAATGCATTTTTGCCAACGCAGTGGCAGTTTATTAATGACCTTCTTAAAGAAATCAGCTGGACGGGAGGCAACAAATTCTTCAAAGGCATTTTGTACTGCCTCTCGGGTATTGAATTTTTTTCCCGCCAAGAAGTTATCCAACTTCTGGAAAAAGTAGTAGTCTGTAGGCGCAAGGTCTGGTGAGTAGGGCAGATGACGGAGAGCTTCCAACCCCAGTTCTTGCAACTTGGAGACCGTCTGATGTGCAGTATGAGGTCGCGCGTTGTCGTGCAGGAGCAGCGGAGACAAGCGATTGACCAATGCTGGTTGGAGATGTGCCAGCTTCTCCATCATTGTGCTCAGTTCTTTACAGTACACACCTGCAGTGATGCTCACCCCGTTTGGTAAGAAGCTGTGATGAATCACACCGGCGCTAGACCACCAAACAGTGACCATCACTTTTCTGGGGGTAAGTTTTCGTTTAGGGCATTGTTTAGGTGCTGAACCAGGATTCCACCAACTTGCTGAGCGCTTGCGGTTATGGAACATAATCCATTTTTCATCGCAGGTAACAATGCGGTTCAAAATTCCATCATTTGTGTCTGTTGAGCAGTGCAAGGCACGTCTCGTCGCGTACTTCGCGCTGACGATCATAAAGTTCGTGGGGCACCCATTTGTCAAGCTTTTTTACCTTGCCAATTTGACGCCAATGGACCAATATTGTTGTGACGCTAACGTCGAAAGCTGCTGCGAATTCAGCCGTAGATTGTGTATCATCAAAAAAAAAAAAAAGATTGAAATGCGATGAAAATGTTACATTAATCAACAAACAAATTACTACTTTTGGAAAAAAAAAACATGTTTTTAAAATAAAATTAATTTGAAATTAGAATTCTTAGCCAAACAAAAATTATTTTGATTTGTAATGGCCAGTACTGCAGAACGGCAATTTCATAGGTAAAGACTTATATACAGTTATAATATATATTAATTTTGATTTCATTGGTGTGTATCTACTAGCCACACCTCGCGTATTGCGATATGATAGTATTTAGATTTAGATTTTGGGCATACTGCAATTTTATTTTAAGCGAAAAGACTATTTGGTAAAATGAATTCATAATTTTGCTTCATTAACGTAATCATTACTCGTGAACAGAGTGAGCTCTGTTAAAGGTGACATATATTTTAGAATAACCTTCTATAGACAAGTGTTCTCATACAAATTTACTTGGGATTGTTTTGTCATTTTATTGTATAATGCTAAAGCAATAAATTGATACATGAATTATCAAATTGATACATAATATTTACCTAAAGTCTGTACTTAACGTAACGCGAATGAAGGAAGCGCGAATAAGGAGCTTTTACTGTTAAAAGCTCCTTATTCGCGCTTCCTTCATTCGCGTTTTCACTATTCGCGGATTAAAAAATTGCGACCCAATTCCTGTATTCGCGGCAAAAAAATCCCATATTCGCGGAACTTATCGGTACATCACTACATACATACATATTAATAGAAAGGATTCGGGTTCCTTTATAAACGTGTCGGTAATTGGACTAAGAAATGAAGATTATAGTGATATTACGACTACGCCTTAAGTTGTTGTTTAATGCTGCCACATATTAGACGTTCTGTGCTTTATAATGTCGACTAAAAATAATTGTTTCGACACGAAAAATATCTGTATTACAGCTTTAAGTGAAAATAGATATGCTTTGATCATTTACGCTTTGGAGAGTCACGTTTCCAGTGCATGTGGAACAAACACTGGAAACGTGACATGTCACAAAAAAATGTCACGTTTCCAGTGTTTGTTCCACATGCACTGGAAACGTGACATTTTTTTATGAAAATTGATCCATCTACTGTCTCCTAGGAACGTATCCCCTATAATCCCATATAAATTACCATTCCATATTCACGGTTTCTGTATTCGCGGTATATTTACGGAACGTATACCCCGCGAATAGAGAGCTTTTACTGTATTACAAAAGTAATGATTGAAAATACCGATTGATTTTGCTATCAAATATACCTAACTAGCTTTCATTGTGTGATAAAGATAGCTTATGATACGCCTTAAAAACCAGTTTCTATTGGTGAAATTGTTTTTAAATCGATCCAATAGTTTCCGAGCCTATTCAATGCAAACAATGTAATTTTTCCTTTTTATAATATTCGTATAGATTGCCTTAAAAGAGATGGTGAAGAATTCAGTAACGTATTTGCTAATTAACGCCCTTTATTTCGGGATAACTTTGCTTGTGAAACTTCAGCATTATAGATATGGTTGAGAAAACACTTTTTGATGGGTAATAAGGAACACTAATGATCAGAGTGGTATTATTTTTTACATTTGATTGAGTATTATATTATTGGATTCTTTTTATTACTATAAATAGAGGTGTAGACGGCAATATTTAACATAAAGTTCTATAAGTATGTACCTACATATTTTTATGATTATGCCGTATAAGTTTCATAATTATTATTTGTTTTTTTTTTGGATCATTGTATCACATTATTTAAACATTTTAATGACGTACTTCTACCGCATTACTGATAAATATTTTAAAAACCTAACCCACAACCGAGTACCAATGTGATATAATAATAATGATTCATTTCAACAGTCTGTAAACTACGTCCTCTTAAAAGACATTGGGAAGTGCTAAATGACTATAGTTTTTTAATACGCTTGATTTTATTTTATTTATCAAGATGGGCAGGCTGATTGGAGTAAGATTGAAAATAACCGATAGCGCCGATAGATACTGCTGCTCATCCATCGATCATCAGCCCTCAGTTGCCTCTAAAGACATCGACGGAAAAATATAGGGTGATGGTAAAATAAACACAGTTTCAAATATTTTCATACATATATAATGTTTTTTTAAAAAAAGATTAAAACAGACACGAACGGCAAAATTTTGAAAACTCTGCTCTCTTCACGACGAAGTCTTAACTTCGACAATACAAAAGTTTTACAATGTTACTTTAAGCCACAACAGTTAATTAATACAATATTGCTGAAATCATTTTACAATAATATGGCAATGGCACTGAACACGACCTTTCGCTATTGATTTTTTATTAAAATACCTGCCGTTTATTGGATATGATAACGATTTTGAGGCCGTCACATAGCTATGTGTGTCATTTGCTCCAGCCTAGTGTTGGGAGGCGTAGATTATTTTTGCAGATTGTTTTCTAATAAAAAGTAGATAATAGCTGTTGTTTTGTAAATAATTTATAAATACATTTTTGTTAAATAGTTAATAAGTTTTTATATTTTTTAGGGTTTTATCGTACAGCGATAATGTCACCCAAAATAAATAATAAGTTGCTTAAGACTTTGGTGAAGTTACTACTGCAGAGCGTAGGTACCTACTTTCGGAATAACTTTAATTACCAATATAAGAAGATCCTTACAATCAAATAATAATTCAAAAAATAAAAAAATAAAAATAATTACATTTATTTGAAAAAAAAAAACAACATGGTTATTGTACATAGATATTACGTTAGGTATACAAAAAGTCCAGCATGTTTCGCCGATATTACAGCATGCACAATTTAGTACAGTTAGTTTAAGTACTAAATACCAAGGTACTCGGACTTTAATAAAATACCTACATTAATATTATGTTTTTTTTTCATTTATTATTGTTCTTCTCAATAGGTCTCAGTCAAATTTATATTAGTAATTACAATTAGATTTAACACGCAACGCAACATTTTATAAAAACTGAGCCAATGCAACTAGAAAAACTTGATGTTTTGAATATACATAAATGCGAAAGTTTGTATGTGTGGATATATGTATGTTTGTTACTCTTTCACGCAAAAACTTCTGAATGGATTTGTCTAAGCTGCATTAATATATAGGCTACAAAATATCACGCTCTGACCCACTGGAGCAGGGACGCGGGTAAAACCGCGGAGCGCAGCTAGTTCGTTTATATTTCATTACCATTTTTATTATTTTGTTCAAGAACATTTCTATTTTTTTAACCCAAGACGAATAGATAGCGCCAAACGACAAGGCGTGCCATGCACCACGTCTCAAGTATTACTCATTTGCTAGATTATCTTGAAGTGTAGATTGTTAGTATATTTTTTGAGGTTTCCGGCTACTGGGACCGCAATTAACTTGGACCGCAGTCCCAGTCGCCGGATCCGTAAAAAAATAATATTTTTCTTCCAGCGACGGGGACCACCCATTAAAAACTTAAAAAAATCTATTATTCAAGCCAAAATCGGTACAGTCAAACGAAAAGAAAACTTAATTATTTATATGAATACCATTGACTCGTTCTAGACATGATTCCATCCTATGTGCTTAGTACTAGATTAAGCTAGCCCGTTTTAACATAACTCACACATGCAGGTAAACACACACAAAGGGAATAAATAGCATTGTATTATTGTATAATACTGTCCCTCTCTAACTCGAGTCCGTTTTGCATGTCGATTTCGAGGTCAGGTAGCCCTTTTGTTATAAACAATCACTGACAAGAAGCTTATCAGTTTAAGAAAGTCAAGTTTTGCATCACACAGTGTTAGATCATTGTAAGATACACATATTAGATCATTGTAAGATACTGCGCTGAAGGTTTCGGTGATGTGAATGGTGGTGTTGACTTCATCTAATAGTCGTCAGGTATGTAACACATTTTTTTACTAACTTATTTATAAACAAAACAAGCTAATAAACGACGTGGTTACAAATATTTTTACTTTAGAGCGCTTCTCATCTTCGATGATACTTTTTAATATCACAAAAAAATTGTCATCTGTTAAGATTATCTGATAGTTAATATTTTTTTTCGATTTTAGAATAAAAATAGTCCCTCAACTTCACGTGGTGAACAGTCGTTTTATATTGATGTCACACAAAGAGGACGTGAACTTTTGCGAAGAGCTGGCTATGAATATATTCTTAAAAGAATAAACAAAGATGGCTCAAAACTCTGGCGATGTGCAAGAAAAAGTGTTTGCAACGCGACAGAAAAATCCGAGTCGTTGCGATGACTATTTTGAACAAAACTGCTTATTGACGAAAGTTTTAAATAACAGAAGTGTAGAGTCAAAGGCTGTTTTTTTATAACAATAAATGATGTTTTTAAATCAAAAAGGATTTTTCTTCAATTATTACTTCTAAAAATTATTCTTTTGACTGTACATTTTTTGATTTTAGTTATCATTTAAGCCGGAAGAAAAATATTTTATTTTTACGGATCCGTCGATTAGGACCGCGGTCCTACTTAATTGCGGTCCCAGTCGCCGGAACCCTCTATTTTTTTACTTGTTATTGGTTTAATTTAAAAATAATTTCGCTTTTAATGGCACAAATCAGATACTTATATTTATCGTTATTTATTTTGAATGTTGTGATTCGTTTGCACCTGAAGGTTTTTGCAGCGAACCTGATTATTTTTTCTTGATCTGAGATGTTAAATATCATACTTTGTTAGGTACAAATAAAGTAGCATCATTCCAATTGCGAATAATATCCTTATAAATGGTGAATGATCCGGGAAAATTGTTTACTATAGTTTTAAATATTAACTGTTTACTACTAATGCTTATCCTCTATCCTCTAACACCTGCACCGTGTTTTTATATGATTCTATGTTGGACCTAAGAACATTAATTAATTATTTTAATTATTTTACAAATACCATTACCTAATTCAATTCAATAATCACGCATTAGAAACTATAAATGTTTTACTTGAAACATGAAGAACCTTTTATAGTTAGTATGTAATTAAAGTGAGTATAACACTCCTACGTCTTTGGTTGGTTAACTGTTCGACATATTACGAATCCAAGTTTGGCAGAGCTCGAATCGCTCTCAATATAACGACGGTAGTCGGTGCATTTTGCGCTAGGCGCTAACTGGGCAATCAGTCACTATTCGTTAGCTGTACAGAGACTTTCATAACCAATCATTTTTTCACTGCTTAGTTTAGATCTTTGGGTAAATAAAAAAAAAACTATATAAGATTGATTGACATAGAAGTAACTTAGAAATTGTCGTAGGTGCCGATTTATCGTTACGTCTAAGATTATAGTATATACCAGAATAATGGTGCTCCATTTATGACATGATCCGCCCTGTCTAATTTCAGTAAGTAGTTTATATTATAAGAGCTGAAGATAATATTTATTGATTTTACTAACATTTTTGCTTCTTAGTCGCATACAAAAGATTCATCATTTTGAACTGGGTGAAATAGATTTGGTTACGTTAGAACTGTGACAAACCGCGCGTGAGCCGAGCGAGCGAAGCGAGTGGTGCTACGTCCAAATTGCTTGCAGATTTTATTTGATTCACTAATGATTAATTTCTGTCACTTAATTACCCTGTGACATACATATTAAACAAATATCGATATTTAGGACATTCGAAACTCTGTACTTTCGATATTTAGGTATTTTGGTGTCACTTTTGCAGATAATTAGATTTTAGATAATTGAATGTAGGTTATCTAACCATTCGAAATTATAAACTTACGTTATTTTAGTTTTCGGTTATATGGTCTTTCGATATTTAAATATTCGATGTTTTGATCAGTGACATTTTACCCCTAGGTATTTTAATGTTCGTAATTCTAACAGGTACCCCTTTTTGGGACTCGCCCTCTCCATAGCGTGGTATGCTAAACTCATACCACGAGGGTCCTCTACCCTACCAACTACTAAAACCTCCCGGACACTCCTTCGATCCGCCGTTGGCGGGGGCCGGGTACGCATGAGCAATCCGGCCCCCCGACGGCACCCGCGGCCAATATGGTACCGCGGGATTTCCAGGGCCACACTTACAGTGGCCTATTTGCACAATTATAGGGACGCCCGGAGTGTAGAGGCTTCCCTACTCCTCATGGGTCAGCTTCGAAGGGAGCGGGGCCCATGTCCCCCACTCCCCGAGGCCGAGCCTAGGGTGGTAGGCGGCGGGTCTAATAGGTACCCCTGTAACTACATAAGTTGTTCGAGTTGTATAAAAATAACTATCTATGATACCGAGTTCTCTATAGTTTTAGTTGAAAGTACTTGTTTAGGTATATACCACATTGTTTTCAGAATTATTTTTGTAATAATTCAGAAGTTAAAGGGGGGGGGGGCTATTTTTACCTTTGTATTATTTTTCTTCGAGACTGGGGGAGATAGTTCCAAGGCAGTTTTTGTTGCATTTTAAGAGGCCTTTCAAACCATACCCTATACGATGGGATTAGTCGAATTTGAATTTTTGGATGATTTTTTATCTTTAATACACATCTCTCCACCAATTTTCGTGACAGCAGTAACGGCAGAGTACGAGTCCGGACGGATAGACGGACAGACAGACGGACGAACATGACGAAACTATAAGGGTTCCTTGTGGACTACGGAACCCTAAAAACAGCTGTAAGTTACATGGGAATACAAGTAGTATACAACCATAACAATTCTTAAGATTTTTGTTTTCTTACATCTGGATCTATTATTTACCTTATGTAAAATCGTGCCAAATATCCAGAGCCCGGAGGGTGAATTTAGTTGGCACCGGCCCACTCCGCTATACAAGAAACGACTATCGCATAGTTGGCAATAGGCCCACAAAGTTCTCATACATATAAAAGATTTATATAAAAAGACACACTTGTTAATTTTTCTTAACATAACAAATTTATGTGATGTGGGGAGAGGTATTATTATTATTAAGGAGGTAATTTGTTAGGATAATTATGGTTCAATCCGTCATAGATGAACCTTTTACGCCGTTATTTCATGTTGTATTACGGCATAAAGTTAATTTCGTACAAAATATCACAAGCAAGAATTTATCATACATTTCGAAGTCATCGTTTACAAGTCAGGATCATCTTTTGGTAAATTATTTTACATCTATATACAGTTATTAAAGCTCATAATATATCAGAAATGTTACTGTTAGAATCAAATATTATTTACATGCATCTGCTGCTGGAGTACGGTGGTCCCACGCAAGTTTACAATGATTTTTAGGATCCATCTTGGATGAGTTGCTATTCAGTCAATTCATCAAACAAGGACTTACTGCATGCTAAGAAATCAGAAGAACAAACATGGATTTGTGTTGCATTCGGTTTGAACGAATGCTGATATGTGCTTGATGACATCTAGTATGAGAGCTGCTGTGGGCAAGCTTTAGTTGCGTCCATAGGTGTTGTACTCTCTCTGTAATAATACTAACCTGACTATACTGTGTAGTCCACTTTATCCAATTCTTTGAAGACCGAAGACCCCGTAAAGTAGACGCGTCACTCTTCGCTCTCCCAATCCTTAGTTTGCAATAAAACTTCCGATGCCCTGGTAGACTGAAATACCGAGTCTTACTGTAATAATATGTTGCCCGCGACTTCGTTCGATCGAATTTTGTTTAATCACTTAAAAAAGTACTTATACTTTTTAAAGTGATTAAACAGGTCGTAAAAGTGGATGCCTACGTCATAATAGCTATCTACGTATATACGTTATTTCAGTGTAATCGTATAACAACAAAACTGAAAGATCACAAAACCAACAACTTTGTAAATTTTACTTTAAGACACTCACTAGGAGTTATTATATACTTATTAGGTATAGACATAATTTGAATAGCTAACTTTTCTCATTTAAGGTATCTTCCTTTTCTGTACAAAAAAACAGACGTATGAAGCTTTAAATAAGTGTTTCATCAAATAAGATGATACATAAAAATACACAACATTAATTTTAAAATATTTTTTGTGATTGAGTGATTAAGTCACCTTACGCTATTTATTTTCACCGTTCTCACTATAGAAAATAATTTTAATATCACCTTTAACGTTCACCTGTTAAAGTTGAGTGCACTATTAAAGAAAAACAAATATTTGAAACAGTGCAATAAATTCAAGTCAATATTAATTGTTATCTTTTTTTATACCTGACCAGGCAAAGTGTGCCTATTTACCTGATGGTACATGGCATGTGAGACCAAAAATACAAAGACAGCTAGTTCCAGTGGTGTGGATGTACAGTCAACAAAAGAGATAGGTTTACACCGTCAGTAGCAAATGATGTAAATAAATATGTTTATGTCACTACGGCATCCGGTAATTAATTATTGGTAAATAGTTTGCTGCTAGCTGTGTACAACTACACATAACAGTGAACTCTTCTCATAAACGTGAACATATAAATTTAAAATGGATTTCACAATGTGTTAACCTATCTTTTTTGATGATTGTACTACCCGCCCTTATCCTACTCTGGCGACTTTTCTCACGCACAGAAACACAGCATTAATCAAAAATGATATCTGCCACTTCACAGTATTCCGTAAGGAGGTACTTCTCCAGTCGAGTAGCGTATTGACGCTATACTCTAGGTCTCTAAAAGGTATTTTTATCCCACAAAATGATGGGAAATCCTGTGAAATAGTCAAATAACAAACTAGAGAAGTTGTGAGAATCCATGTGTAGCCGGGGACTTTACAAACACATCATTTACGAACATAAAATACACCCAAACTCAAAACAATTATCCGTGGTTCACAGAAATAACTGTCTCGGATCTATCGTAACGACCGTGTTTAAAATGACACATAATATGTATGGCTACACTTCCTGAAAATTGTAGTCTTTTTATGGCCAATGATGAATGAACCACCACCAAAACTATAAAACCCATTTTGTGTATTTAATCAGATATTTTCTACAAAACGGTGAAATTTATTAACATTTTTATTTAATTTTTCAAAAACAGTTACAGTACTTATTGTTCTCAATCATATTTCGAACCTAATTACAAGAATGCAATATGTTAATTTGAACTGCTATCGACTGGCAATCTCTGGAACTCATATTTTGGGCGTGACACTTAACGATATAGTGTGATTGTGTGTCAAAGATAATGTAACATTGAAATTATGCTTCAAAGATAATTTGAACACATACGGGCGAACATCATAAAAACTGTAAAGATCTAAATAATTAATATATTTTTCTAGTTACCTTCTTACTACTTAAGTGACCATTTTGTTAGTTTTACTAAGTAGCAGAATAAATTTAATACAAATATTGCAAAATTTTGAAATAATAATAAGAACACTAGAAATATCAAAAGCTTAACAGAAACGCTGACATTAAATAACGCCTAGACATCTAGAAACGGTAGTTAATAAATAGTCGACAAGTGCATTGCAAGCGTGCATTTATTGTTAGGTGGAAATACTTTGAGCATTTCCCGTCGCATTGTGCTTGCGAATTCTAAAGATGAAGTTATTCCTTTACACTAGAGACATATATTATGTGATTTTGTGAGGTTGTTAGAATTTTATAACACAGCAAACACAGCTGCATTTAACGTACCTAGTTCGACTGCACTTAAATTCCATTATAATTGAAAATATACTTTTGAATAAGTCTCATTTTATTAACCGTGTGGCATTTTGGGGAATTATTATCTTATGGGGAATAGAGCGCCTTTTTTTCTGACGGTCATATATTGTTAGTACCGAGGCTTTTGCTTCTTTACTGGGCATAAAGGCAAGCGTCTGTTTAAGTCAAGCTATATTATTATTAATCTTTGTGTGCCATCGTAGATACTCGTGTTAATTTCATTCTCATAGAACCTTTCGTTTGTCATTAAAATAGAATAGAAAAGTTTATTGTTCTTACTAGTTTTTACAATTTTCTCTTAGTCTAGGTACATTTGTAATTATACTTTACATTATTTTAAAAGAGATTACGTAGTTGACTGTACTAGTATAAACTGTGACACAGTCAACAGCGCCTTTCACCCTGGATTGATTATTTTAAAATTGCGATAAGATTTTATCAGCAGACAAAAAGAAAAGAAAATGTAATAAATATGAATATTTGTGTGTGTATAAAATAAATATCTAACACCTGAATATCTAATATCTCGGAATTAATTAGTTTACATAAAGGAATTATTTTTTAAATATATTATACCTTTGCCCATACATTTATCCATTGTATGTCTTAGATTATATTTAGTTTTAATGATGGTAAAAGATTTTTTTCTAAATCAGTTCAGTGGTTTTTAGTAATCCCGAATCATCTAACTTTTTCATTGGAACTTAAATGAAATAAGGCCAATATGCCTTTCCTCCTTGAAAGCGTAACATTTACATGTAAAAATATATGAACTTATCCATTACAAACAAAAGACGATCGAGTTTTTCCTCGTTATAATGTAACAAAAGGTCCAGATCGTAAGTGACGTCATCGCGCCATCTTGGCTTTAAACGTAAAGCAAAGAAAAACACGTGTAAAACTGCTCCGCTGCGGTGCTTTGGATTAGCACCGCAGCGGAGCAGTTTGCAATTCGACTTAGTGTTTTAGCTTGAAAGACTTAGTATACCTAATTTAACACTATAATATTACATTTGAATTCCGGTAAATCAAAAATAAATTTCCTAATTGCTCAAAAGTAGTTTGCAAATCTTACAATGTTTTAGAAGGGGATTTTAAGATATGATATGACATTTGTGATGTGTGCTCTGCCATACTCCTCAAACTTTACTAAGGAGCAAACTAAGTATAACAATGTACAATATTTGTCACCATAATAAGTTTGTGTCTTACTTTGACACTAATATTTTTATTGATAATTTGAAAATTAACTTTTCACACTTACCACACTTTTATAAAAAACAACTTGCTAAATTGATAGCTGTTAACATCTTAAATGGTTGAAGTAAGAGTAGCCCTATTGCTACTCTTACTACGGACACAGGTACTTATTTATTTTTTATTTATTAAACTTCATGCACAGTACATTGTACAATAGCGGACTTTAAGGCCAGGAGCATTATCTACCAATCTACCTTTGGGTGATGCAGATATATTTTAGTAGGGTGCACATTAAACGAAAAACTTTAATATAATAAATATTAGAACCATATTATTATAATAATATATACTATAATAAATACATACCTACACATATTGTCAATACCAATGATTGTGAATTAATTACCTACCCTAGTGGATTTATATATATACTCACTGTTTGCCATCCTGATTTCCTGGGGGAGATCATTCCAGAGAAGAACGGAATGGACAATAAAAGAAGAAGAGCACATATTACGCAAACGCTGAGTACTTGTGACCTACGTTATAGAACATTGACTTGAATATTAGTAGTACTGCTAATGTACAATATTTAAACTAGGTTTAAGGGCAAAGGAAAGACTGCATGCACTGAATGTAGTTCACCAGAACACGCAAAGTCTACCCGGCAAGGAATTAGAATTAAGCTTATTTATTGAACATTTTGATGTTCATGTTGCATGTTTGACGGAATATTGTACAGAGAGCGTTTGTAAGAAATGAATCTATTGACGGTAGATCATTAATTTATAGTTCCATATAACATAAAAACTAAAACTAGGCTTGACATTGTGAATCTCTATTGAACGCACCATTGAGTTGTCTTGTGTGTAGCTTGAGCACAAAGTAATAATATACGTTTACTGACCCACACAAGGTAATTTCAACTTGTTTTAATCTGTTATGGAAGATGCACTCATGAAAATAAGTAGCGTCAGGAAGGGAATGGTAGTATGTGGAGGCTTCAATGTAAACATTCTTGAATTGACAACTATAATGGGTCGACTTTTAACCTTTTAAAATTATTTAATTTAAACCATATATTTTATGCGCCAACTAGGATCACATCACACTCCTCCACCTGTCTTGATAATATTTTCACAAATTCTGATATGCACTTATAGTAAGTTCAAAGATTACATGTATAACTAATAACTTAACATCGGCTTACTGTGAACAGTTAGAAAGTCTTGTAAGATTGAAGACATGCCGACCTGTAACAACTAGGCGGATACAACGCTTTAAAGAAATGCCTTCTGTTACTAAACTCAATCTCACAAAGCTAGATGGTAATTGTCCTAATAGTAATTATAAATTAGTATTTAATGTAGTTAATACTTTAAGTATTAACTACATTAACCTTATATACCAACATAAGTTCAAAACTAAAACGTTTGATATTAATCATTGTAAATTTAATGATTGGGCCACTCCTGGTATTTATAAAAGCCGGGCGAAGTTATATGATATTCTTGTATGAAGAATATAGAACTGATACTTTATTCTTTCAGTATGTTAGAAAGCATTCAACTTGGTACTTTCAAAAGTATATGTCATTTACTTAGAGCTAATTTAATTAGTAATAAAATATAAAGATCAGATAATAAGTTAAAAGCCACTTGGAATGTGGTTAATAAAATAAGTGATAAACTTTTTTGTTACTTTGATAAACGTATAAAATAAAAAGTTTATAGTAAAATTATAAGGAAGGACCTATACGTAGCTCAAGAATTTAATAGATTTTTTGTAAACATACCTGTAACTATTACTAGCTTGCTGAACTACTCTGAATTCGATGCTCAACACTACTAACTAATAGTGTGCCAAAGTGCAAAGTATTATTTGATTTTGAGCATGTTAAGTTTAGTGATGTAATCCAAACTACCAAATCCCCCGAGCCTACAAACACAGGCGACCTAAGGGGAATATCTGTCAAAATTATGCTAAACCTAATTGACATTTTAGCTCCTCATTTAATAATTGTTATTTATTATGAATGTATTGACACTGGTACTTACCCAGATTTAATTAAATGTAATAATATTTTTTATATAATACCCCAGTTTAAATGCTCTAAGGATGATCCCACAAATTTTCCCGCTTCAATATTATGAATTAATATCAATCTTACTATACACGCTGAAATTTAAATGGTTGTTTTCCCGCAGCGAAAAGGTTTGGTCTTAGTTAAATATTCAATTTATACAAAAACTAAATATTATAAACCAAAAATGGCCGATTAACAATCGTGAAAAACCGAACTCGAAAGTGACATCGAACCGATAGTAATACCTCGCGATACCTAGCGCTCGCGTCGATCGGGCGCGCGTTCGTTGACCCGGGTGTTAGTCAATCAGCTGATACCTACACCTTAGGTAATGTAACACAGTACCCAATCATAATAATAAGCTTTATCCAATACCTTTTTAGCTATAACTTACAGAAAACGTAACTTAAAACAAATTTATTATCTAAGAACAATAATTTTCTGAATTAGATACCTAATAAAGTATTTAAGGCGTATTTAACAAAAATGAAAAATTAAATGAACTCCGCGGAAATGATATGGATGCAGTCCTTCTGAGTTGAGTAGTTTCCAGACGTAGTATTGGCTTACGCCAAACTTAGCTGCCGCCATTCGCGTACTTCGGCGAGGATCGCGTTCGAAGTACTCGATGATCTCCTCGTCGAGCTCTGGCGAAAGAACGGCCGATCGACCTCTGCCCTGTGCATGTGCTGGCACTTGGAACTGCCCATGATCGAGTAGCCGTCGCCGCTACGGTCCTGTATGACTTGAAGGTTCAGAACTCCGCGAAGACGGAGTGACGCCAAGTGTTGCAGCTCGGCGTAAAGACGACAGGCAGTATGGGAATTATAATTAGCCCTAGCGTACAGTTGCACCATAGCGACGTACTCTAATTTACTAAAACGGTAATGTCGATCCATAATACTAATAAAGTAATAAGATAACGCGTGCTGCGCTTCCGACGTTCACGGGACAACTAAGGAAGGAGGGAGTCTAAGGAGAGCGCGGGGCGTTCCGGCGTCGGCGCCGCGCGACGAATGACAATGGAAGTCGGCTCGTTTGTGATTCTTGCGTGCAGGCTATTTTATGCCGTATAACTACCATTGAGCTCTTATTTTGCTTTGAACGTTTATGGATCGTTCTTTACTTTGTCAGCAGCGCGTGAGATTCGAATAGTACCTACAAGGTCCGTTCACTCCGTCTAGTGTTACTACTGTTTATCACGCTTTCGAGTTGTCTAATATTTTTTTTAATAATTTTAAATCCAAAACATGTCTAAAAAAAAAAAAAAAATGTTTCGATAGTACTACCGACGGCAAGTTGTTCTGCTTCGGGAAAACAACCATTAAAATTTCACGGTGTATATAACAATAACAATTAATTAATATCAATCTTAACCACTTTTAGGATTTTTTTAAAAAACTTATATTATAAAACTGTGCTTAACGATGGTCAACCTGGCAATAAATCAATGGATACGTGCTCCTGGCTGTAAGATCGTCATGCTTCTAATGAATGTCATGGCTTGCGGTCATGGGGCGGGTCGTCTCCTTCCCTCTAATATGGCGAGGGAGGCGGTGGCTGCGTCACACGTCATATTCGTGAACGGGTGCTGCTTGCGGTGGCTACGTCACACGTCCTACTCGTGAACGGGTGCTGCTTGCGGAGGCTGGTCAGCTTGTCGCTGGGGGTATTTATTTTAGTTGCTTTTGTTTAATTTTGTTTTGCAATGTTGTCGTTTTGGTTGATCTCGTATAGCTTGCTTAGTCTTATAAATGTGGGTGGGTGCACTTACCGTGGTGCCGTTAGTTTCTAATTTTAGCATGCAAGAGATTTTCCTATGAGCTTTAGTATAATAAATTACTATATTACAATTTAGTGACTAACGGTTTTGAGCATGCACAATCCCACACCATTAAAAAAATGTATTAAAAAAATATAAAACTAGCAAACAAAGACGGAAAAAAGAAGAAGAAAGAAAACCGGAATTTCTTTCTAAGTTTCTTCTCCGGGCCGGCCACTTAGGTAGCTAGAGAAACCTGCAGGTTAGCTAGGCTAGGGCTCTCGCTGGACAGACCGAGGACCGCGTTGGCCCCCTGTCCCAATCCGATGATCCAGTGCCTGTAGTCCGTGCCAGTGATCGCTCTCTTTTTTTTATATAATTAGTGTTACAGTAATATTTCTCATAGAAATAGCGATGCCCTGAGCCGTGTATATTGTTTATTGTTTAAAGACGTGCCTCATTTTATAGAGCTGAATTATATTAAGATTTTATTCATAGAATGACTGACGGGCATATCATTGGCTAATCCGCAATAGATTTTAGTTGCGGTATTTTTTATTTAATTATATTAATCATATTTAATTGTGTAAAATTGACAAGTAGAAGTATATGTAAATACCTAAGTGCTGAATAAATATCGTTTAATTCGTAATTCGTAAGGCATCTTAGGTATTATTATTCGTAAAATATTGACTGTTTTTTCTATGCTTATATAAAATACGTGTGTTTGAATAGTTGTGTAAAAGTTCAAATCCGCTTTAATATAATAAATACAGAAGTTTGGATGTATGGGTGCATGGAATTTTGTTATCATCGCCATCATCATATGTGACGTTGACGACCAATGCTGAACATAAGCCTCTATGAGAGTGTGTCGTTAATGTCGGACGGACACACTATGTACTTAGCTTCTAGACTTTTGCTACTTCACCGGGCATAAACATAAGCAATCAGAGCTTTAATAAATAATTTATAAACTACAAACAAAGCAACCAGCACAAGAGGGAGTCCCCTGTTGGACGTAGAACTCGGCTCAGGGCGGTCACTTGCGGGGAGATTAGGGGATTATGACTTTTAGTTGTTTTGGGGAGTTTTTTGTAACTGTCGCTCTACGTTACAGTTGACTGGCCTCTTGGAATTCGGATCTATGAGGACATCGGAAGGTTTTTAACTGAGGGTTCGGAGGGTGAGGGGAGTGATGCGTTGTGTTCACGGACGCACTCTTCTCCGACGGTTCAGATAGCGTGGTCTCTGTGTAGTGGTGATAGTTTCTTGCAGTCTCTGTACCTACTCCTAGTTGGAACTCAATTCGGTCCACACACCACAGCTCCTCTTGTATTAAAAGAACTGAATCTATCTTGCTGTTCCAAAAAAGAATAACCTTATGCGGGACGGCATAATGACTCCCATTCCCATTGTGACGCGACGACCTCTGGTGTGGGGCACTACATGCTCGCACCGTGTCCTCTTATCAGGGCTAAAAATGGGGCTGGCGGAGTCGGAATTCGCGCAAAAGCTCAGGAACCTTTTGAGGTAAAATACCTACATTTGTAATCCTTTCGGGGTCTTTGCATAAGGGACGTGGGAAAAGGGAGCCCAATTAATTTATAAGAGTGTTAGTATTAACTTTATTCTATTCAAAGGGGGAATGGAACCAGTGCTCTGGGAACGCAGCCTAGTAGCATACAAAAGTTTTATTTGTTTATATTTTAATCAATCTTTTTGGGTTAACGATTTTAATTTAGTAAGATATAGATAAAAAGAAATTTGAAACACCGTTTTGGCATGTGACTGTACATTTTGTGCATCCGCCAGCTTCAACTCGGGTCGTAATTAGTTTTTATAATGAAAACCCCGTTACATTGTGTTCGGGCTCCGGATTTAATTCAAAAAGCGGAAATATAAGCTGAGCTCCCGTTCAGCTGTAATTAAATGTTATAAATTCGTAATGAAATCGCGTAAGATAACATGTTTAATCTTGTATTAGTATCTATTTATTAAGTGGGTATCTTATCGAGTCATATTTTGTAGTCATATTGATTTGCAAATGGCAAGGCATGGTAAAATGTATAGATAGCATACTAATGTAAAACTGTCAAGATTTGTATGTTATTTTGATGAATTATCTCAACAAAATCATAGCCAGACAGTTACGTTATCAAAAGAACGTCCCCTGTAGAACTTGGACTTTGGTTCAGGGAGATCGCTGGCAGGGCGATTTCGATATTAAGAGTAATTCAGTCAGACACGATACACCAACACCAGGGCACTTCTGATGTTGGTATATAGGTACGTAATACGTAACCATACCTAATTTATCCTTACATTTGAATATATATTATTATGAGGTTCCCACAGGAATGGGACACCGTCTCTATAACTGCAAAGTAAGGCTAGTAATTAGGGTTGCCACCCGTACTTTATTATACTACTACTATATATATACGCACTATATTTCAGTCAAATGTACTATATATTATACAAAAATAATATAGTACAAAAAGTAGTCTATTTTTTGCTAAACTAAAATTCACCCCCTTTAAAAATTTAGACCGCACCCTCAGCGCGGCATATGAAAACGATGAAAATTGCTACATCACAATAGGCGGAGGCCTAAAAAAAAAAGCTCGTTGTGTCTCCGGCACTGTATGGATCTAACATGCTCAGACTCTGATAATTATTTTAAAGGTTTTTCACCTTGATGGCCAAAGCCTAAGAAAGAGTAATAACAAATACACGTGAAAAAATTATTTAAAATAAATGTGTACTACTTATTTTTCCTGAATTTCGCAGAAGTACTATGGTATATGTGGCAACCTATACCTAACTTTATCTAAAACGCCTTATCAATTTGTACGATGACTAGCGCAAACATTTCGGATATTGATCTGGGCACTTAATATGTCAGATATGGGTTAAATTTACTCGACAATTGGCTACTTAGATCCGGTCCGTGCGAACGATTTACTTAAGTGATGATGTTATCGTTACTATTTAAGTAAAGCAACATTCACGATTCGAGAACAGAAAACAATATTGATTCCAGTCTTACAACGCAGAGATGAAATATCTGGCTAAAGCAGTCCAGAAGTAGGTTAAATTAAAAAAAAATCGTAACTTGCAAATGCTTCGTAAATTTGTCCAGTCAACGAAAGTATCGTTATTACTCAGATATTTTCGGATTTCGTTTATGTTACCTCGGCGGCTTACTGTAGCTTTGCCATATACCTACTTGTACTTAATAATATATTCTTACATTTCCTTGACCATGACAAGTATAACCTGAGCTGGGAATTAACTGTGTCACCTATTGTTTAATGTATCAATGTATAGGTTATCGCTTTCCTGTAGATTATCAGGGATCATTGAATTTACTTGAATAGGGCTCACGTTGTTGTTTCATTTCTAACATCTATGTATATAGTAGAATTTAAATAGATTATAAGTTAAATACAGAATAAACATATGAAGTTGGATAAAGCTGGTATTGCTCGCCTTTATGCCCGGTTATGTAACAAAAGCCTCATAACGGAACTATGGCATAGTAGTAGGTATTTGTAGTTATATAATGCAGTTAATACAAAAGTATTTTCCACTGATTGTTGAAATTAGTCTCCTATCATCTAGTGTGTATTTAGGAGATATTTACGAAAATAAATAGGTATGTAAAATGTGATACCTATCAATGGGAAATTAATGCTTAACTTTTGCATTTAAGATATGAGTGTGACAAACTGTATAATAAACTATCACTACCTAACCAATTTATTCGATTTCTCCATACAATGTTTAATCTCCCGTTTCACACATTCAAGAGTTAAAATTTGAATTAACCTAAGCGCAATGTTCGCACTTCAGGTATTTAACGGAAAAATTGTCGGAAAGTGGCATTTCTTATCTGATATTTATTTTGCGAAAGTAAGAGGCAATAACAGACCTATTTCAAGCCATCATTAGGTCAAAAACATAGAAAAAGTCGTATGTATACCGTATATGTGTGCACACACATTTACAGTTGCAAAGTGCGAACGTACAACTTAAGACGGTGCGGTGACTCCGTGACTCTTGAGAAACTAAGTTGGTTTAGGTATAATTACTTCTTACTTACCTGTACTCTAAATTTTATACTTTTATCATTATATTGAAATACCTTCCTTGGTCTACTGATGCTATTAACTTTTTAAGCTTTTTTGGTTTCGCAAAATAAACAATTATTTTAGTATAACAGTTAATAATGCCATTTTCCGACATATTCATCGATAAATACTTAAAGTGCACACGTTGCGCCTTAGAGGAGTTTTTAACTGGTTTAACTGTTTATGTGGGTTTTGGTTTGGTACACAATAGAATAATAGGTACTGATTTATATAGATGACGATCTATATAAATCAGTACCTATTATTCTCTTGTGTTTCGTCAACCAAGATTGGAAACGGAACTAGTTATCAGAAAGGTCATACGTGGCAATCAATAATCCATAATGAACTGACCGAACATTTCAATAATATATTATAATATAGAAGGTACGTATCGGTAGATAGAGCTGTGCTTAATTAATTTACTTAATTGAGATGCCATGCATTCACATGGGTACCACATTGTTTAATAAAAATAGATATGTAAGCAAATTGTTGACAACCCCAGTAACGTAGCGGTATTCGGCTCGCTTTAAATCTTGAAAGTCGTGGGTTCGATCCCCACGCCTGAGAGGAAATCTTTGTGTAAATTTTAAGATTTCTTTCCGTGTCTGGTTGAAAATAACGTTAAGCCGTTGTTCCGATTGTAATAACACCATCTATAATAATCGTATATCAAGATCCGGGCAGCAGCGTTTCCTTGTGTGGTACAACATTATACTGCAGTCACCAGCCCGCCTGCCAAGCGTAGTGACTATGGCAAATACTCTCCCGGGGGAGGAGGCCCATGTTCAGCGGTGGACGTCATACATAGGGTAGACCGAGGCGAATCGGATCATTTGACTTTAAGGTTAAAAAAAAACAACTTCTGTTTAAAGTTAGTTACATTTATTCATTAGATAACAATCAGTATTTATAGTAGATACCTACACGTAATAATCTTATATAAAAAAACTTAAATCTTTCCTTTCACAAACAAAAAAACAAAATTTGATAAATATCCGATTCGCCCCAAATTCGGGGGCTTATCGGATCAAACAGATATGTACCATAAAATCAAATTAAAACGAAAATAATTACAAAATAATATACATAAAAACAATGAGTATCTTAATTCTGAGATCAGTTACCATTGTGCACAAGAATTGGCACATAAATCACAAGTCCTTTGCCACCTCCTCTATCAGCACAGTTCTCATGGCACCATTCTTCACATGCACTGCACTGAACCCAGTCTTCTGTTGGCGGGTGTACAAATTTTTCTGAGCAATAAATGCAGTGCCTGTCTCTTGACTGACTGCTGCTCTTTACTTTCAGTCCAGGTGTAGCTTTATTCTTCTTCTTAACCTTCATATTTTCTTTGCCTTTTGCTTTTCCTTCTACTTTAGATTTCTTCTTTTCAGGCTAAAACAGTCACATTTTGACCTCTTTCCACACTCGTTATACTAACCACATCTTTTGATCCTTTCTGTGCTATAATATTAGGCGGATCGTTATTAAGGGGGATCCCAGTTTCGTGCATGTTGTAAATACATTCAGGATTTCCTCTCAAGTCGTTATTGTCCACCACTTTAGCTAAAGCTTCGAAAAATTCTGCAACTATTTCCTTCTTCATACCATTTATCCTTGCTCTGGACAGCCCTTCTGGTTTGCGAATACTCAAGTGTGGGTTTCTTTTCATAAAGCGACGAAACCAATCTTATCCGGCGATACGAGGTTCGGTGTTCAAGTTACATTCAAATGTTCGACAAAAGAAAAAGCGTACTTACGAACGCGTTTTGGAGTTATGCCGAAGCCACGACCAGCTAAATATAACAATCGATCAGAAAATTTATCTTCAATGCCTTTGTCCATTGTTTGTTGACCGCCTCGATTCTTGATAGCACCCCGGGAGAAAGTAACTCTTTTCTGCAAACTGGTATAAGGCACATTATACTTCTGAGCTGCCTTTCGTATAGTCAGTTGTTTATTCAGAACTTTTTCTGCAGCTTTTCTCATATCTTCCTGAGACCACTGACCTTGGTCAGTTTTTCTAACATAGGTTTGAACCATCTAAAACAATAAAAAAATGAATTTTAAGCATATTATTGCCATTTTAGGTACTGATCCGAATCGCCCTGAAAGACATGATCCGATTCGCCCCGTATCACTAGTCGTTAAAAATTACGTTTTGTCAAAATATCTGTTACATAATCATTAAAACTCAATTGAATTTAGATTATTACATTCATACCTAACATAATAAAACAAAAACCAAAACAATTCAACTAAAGCTTGAAACAAAATTACAAGGAAACATAATTACGTACCTTAGATTTTGGCGCCAAAACCGATATCGCCTCACGTCCACTTCCCTGGCGAGCATCGCCGGCACTTAACTACTAAAGCAAATGAAATATTTCCGATAGCAATAGATGCGGGGGGGAAGGAGGAAGAGATGTGCAGCTATGGTTGCATTCGGAAACGCGCGTAATTTGAAATATTTTCAAATTTCTTATTTTGATCCGATTCGCCTTGTGATCCGAATCGCCTCGGTCTACCCTACAGCAAATTGTGGCCTTTTTACTTTATCAGCCTGTTTACATCCACATCCACGTACATGCTAAACATGGGCATACTCTTTAACAAAAGACCTTGGCAAGCCAGGGTCGTTGAGGGATGTTGCCTCAAACACCACGCTTGGCAGGCGGAATGGTAATCCTAGTAAGATGGTTGTATCTTTGAGCTGATATATGCTGCTGCCCTCAGTCGCGTCTTACGATACTTACAGAAATAATATAGGGGCTTGTCTCTTCTAATCCGGATACAACACGGCAATTTGTGGTTAATAAGAATCAAAACATTAGTCAAAAGATCCAATCTTATTCGTTATTATTGTCAAACGTTAATACTCAATAATAATTTAATAATAAGTTAATACAATTTATCCCTAAATAGTCATATTTATTTCTTCGTCAAAGGCTATAAAGTCAGACGCAGTTTAGATTGAAATAAAAACCGTTCTATAATATACCGGTGATTATGTTCAAGCAATAAATAGTTTACTTACTTAATTTAACGACACGAATTATAAAGGTAATTAACGATTTCAAATGTTGTAATTTGAATTTACATTTTTTTTTAAGTTAATATAAACTATCAAAAAATATTGATGTATTTGCTTTTTATGTTAAAACTTGGTTTATCTTTTTTTAATGTATTTAAAGCTTTAAGAACATAAAGTATTTCTATTAGGCAAACGTAGTTAATATAATTGCTGGTATGAAAACAAAGATTAAGTTTTAAGTAACAACGTACAAATTGTAAATTACCTATTATTATCCAAAATATTTTATTCATGAACCCTTTAATAAATAAATATAAAACCACTTCAATTTCAACATTTTTAATATTCATTCTAAAATATATTTCACTTTCTCACGTGATGGAAAACGTGAAAATTCAGTAAATCATTTTTATCGTTGGGTTGCCTTGTTCTTACTATTTTAATGGATATTTATTATACTTTAAAACATATTATTACTAGTCCATGAATATAATAACGTTTCCCGCTTAGCATGTACCACACCATGTATTCCCATGAGTGGCGACTAAGGGACATATAGGTAGCTGATGGATAGGCTGCAGCATCTATCAGCCCAAGGGTACTCACCGTCTTGCTACGATCACCAATCTGGCTGCCAAGCGCGGTGATTATAGCAATATCCTTTAACGAATCTAGCTTTCCAGTCTTGAAATATAAGACCTATATTCAGAAGTGGAAGTTAACGGACCGTTGAAGTGAAGTGAATTTAATAACATTGATTACCAACTAAAACCGCCACTATCGGATTATATTCAATTTCAAAGCACATTAACTCGCGTTAAAAGGTCTATTAAATTTCATTACAAATTTACTTAAAATTTTATGTTTACCTATGTTGATGCAGAAGGCTTGGAAAGCACGTTAAGTCGTCGTCGGTCCCGATTGCTATAACTATTGTATACCAGATAAAGGTGACAACATCCGTAGCGTAGCGGTATTTGGCTCGCTTTAGATCTCGGAGGTCGTGGGTTCGATCCCCATGACGGACAGGAAATCTTTGTATAAATTCTAAGATTTCTTTCCGGGTTTGGTAGGTTGAGGGACTACCCTCCATGCCTCGAAAAGCACTTTAAGCCGTTGGTACCGATTGTTATAACATCAAACTTTAATAATCGTATATAAAGAACGGGCAGCAACGTTTCCTTCAACCCTCATGTCAAGCGTGGTGACTATGGCAAATGGCCCCGGGAGGAACTCTCCATGCTCAGCATGCCCATGTTCAGCTGTGGACGTTATACGAGCTGATGATGATACCAGAAAAAGAATTGCTTCATTTTCCAAGTTTTCATGTGTTTTCCTGTATTTGTGTAGCAGGTGGGTTGGTTACTATAGTATTATGTTAATACTACGGTCACCAACCCGCCAGCTAAACGTAGTGATTATAGCAAAACGCCTCACACGTTTGTCTCCCATGTTCAGCCGTGAGCGTTATACGGGCCGATAATGATGATGAAAGTAATCTAAACAAAGAAGAAAAAGTTTGTTATAATAGGTACGTTAACTGGGACTGGGACAAAATAGCGTGATTAAACCCTAGCATACCTACAAAAACTAAAGATTAAAACTGATTCGTGCAATAGTGGCCTAGAAAACTATTGTAGGTTTTATGCACCGTTGACTGTAAATCACGCAAGCTAAATAGTATTATATATTAGTGAAATGGGTCATTCTGCTTTCAAATATATCACAATAAATATTAAAAATTGTCTTTTACAGATTTACTGATCCGAATCTTTAATAGCTATATTTGTAAATGTAAAAATTACAATCTGATTTAAGACCAACATTATAAAGTAAAGGTAAAATTATACATAGTATTTAGAAAAACATGACCACGACTTGGACAATGTGTTAATTCTTTGTTATGGGAACCACATCAAGGTTTCTATAAATGAAAAAATTTGAAACTCCTCCCGGAATGTACTTCTCCGGATGATAATAAGAATCATAAGTTGCTCAATTTTATAGTTGATAAACTAACGAGGTATTGGATGGTTAAAAAAAAATAACCTAAACCTAAACCAATGGAGCTCAACAAGACTTGACTTGATGTTAACGTTTGTTTGTTTTGTTACAACAGTAGCATGGTTTCGTTTGGTTAGGTTAGGTCAAGTGTCATATAAATTAAGCAAATAATATAATAATTACGCGCGTTCACTGAAACTGGCAAATAAATTTAACATTATAGGTGGCACAAAAGTTTGTTAACTAACAATTCGTAATACTTTCCATTGACATACCTATATACAATGGACGGACACAGCGCCCGAACTGCTAACAACTAATAAATAAATGATGGTACGCCGCCGTCAGATATACTGTAGCAGACAAGGTGACCAAATAATTCTGAAAAATTTAAAATGTCAATAATTTCACTACAAGTTACCATTAATATCTGAACATTCATTACTTCATTAATATTTGAGCAGATGATTGTCAATAATTTATATACAGACAACTGACCAAAAATACCTGAACACTTAAAACGTCAACTGTATCTACGCAGACCAACCCTGAGCTAATCTAATTCGTTACTGCGTGATATAAAGGAAGAACCAAAAATGACTATTATATGTTAATATGTTAGTATATGTTAGTCCACTCATATGGCAGTTTTACCTGGATTTTTTTTAAACTTGTGATTTTATTGAGTTTGGCGTGCTCTCTTTGAATTTTTCCCCAGATGTAAAAGATAAAACAATGAGCGACAAAGTGAAAATTTGAGAGAACATGTCAAACTCAATAAAATCATCTTAATTTTCGATATTAATGACGTAATAAATGTTCAGATAATATATTAATGGTAACTTGTAGTGTATAGAACTTATGGACATTTTAAATTGTTCAGGTGTATTTAGTCACCTTGTCTGCTACAATATATCCGACGGCGACTGTGCAGATGGTAATAATTGTGTCAAAGATTGGCTTAAGTGACAGGAAAGACGAATATTGGTTAATTTGAATGATATTCTATGGTTTTTTTCATACGGCTCGCCTCATGTTAAGTTGCCGAGAGTACCAACGTTCAACATAACTTTTTATTGATACCAGACTAAGTATTTCAGATTTGCCGTCTAATAAATAAAATATGAGTAGGTACTATACAGTTTCGAATAAAAGTCGCAATGCTGTGTATATTTTTGGCAAAACTGTAGCGGGGCGGATGGCCAACCAAGCAGTAAATTCTGGTTCACAAAACAGTTTTATGTGAAATTTTTATTTTGTTATGAGTTTGTACAATAACAGTGTGATATGTTCTTGTACATAGAGTTCATTTATATATATATATATATATACAGGGTGAAATTTTAATCACCAGCCAAATTTTGATATGTTAATCTTTAGTAAAAATCATTGAATACGTGTTTTTTCATTTAGTATCACTCAATACAAAAATATTGAGAAATCACGTCACAAAGGCCCGCGAAGGGGTGCGCGTGGCCGACTAGATCATAGGTAGTGCCGCTCAGGGGTAGTGGGGGCGGGGGTAACGACGTGCGCTCTCATTGATGTTCGCGCGGCACGTAGTATTATTAACATTTTACTTGGTGACCACGCAGAGCGGATAATTCCTTCGAGTAAATTATAAATTATGAAAATTTTAGGTATCGTTTTTTTTTCAAAATTGGTGTTAGTGAATGATACCTAATGCCTAGAAAAAATTTGGCTGGTGACTAACATTTCACCCTGTATATAGATATACCCATTCGGCAAATGTTGATCAGACGGGTTGTAGCATCAGTTAATTGTTGATCAGTTAGCAATTGTTGATCAAAACAGCTTTTGTTGATCTAATGTATGATTCGGCATACAAATGTGGCTCCAATTTGATCAACAATTGCTGACCCTCTAGCGACACAAATAAGAACTATTCATTGCATTATTTATACAAATCCGCTCCATCTATTGTTGATCTGATTCAAATGAACCAATCAGAGGTAACCTTTGCCATGATTGGTTGGTTTTGTTATGCGCTGTTGCCACTTCGCTTCGCAATCTATACGCTATGATGAAAGCAACAGTGTTAAGTTAGGGCATGTAGAATAGGACTTAGGAGCTTGGTTCTCCATAAGATTCGACCTGTAATCAAATCTTGCAAGTTAAATTTGACACACTTTCCGGTTTCCGATTGAGTAAAATTTTACACGCATAATATGTAAATCGCGTGACAATGCAATATTATGATGACATGGAGCTGATCTAATGATGGAGCTGGAAGGTGGCCATAGGAACTCCGTTATAATACGACATAACCCTATCGAGTTTGGGCTCGTATGATTCGTCTCGATGAGTACTTTTTTTTTTAGATGGTATCCAGGGTCTGATGATGGAGTCGGAAGGTGGCCATAAGAAGTCCGTAATAATACGACACAATCCCATCGAGTTTGTGCTCGTTTGATTAGTCTTGACGAGTACTTTGGCCCTAAATGGTATCCAGGATCTGATGATGGAGCTAGAAGGTGGCCATAGAAAGTCCGTAATAAAACGACACAATCCCATCGAGTTTGGGCTCGTTTGATTAGTCTTGACGAGCACTTTGGTCCTAAATGGTATCCAGGGTCTGATGATGGAGCTGTAAGGTGGCCATAGGAAGTCCATAATAAAACGACACAACCCCATCGAGTTTAGACTCGTTTGATTAGTCTTGACGAGTACTTTGCTCCTAAATGGTATCCAGGGTCTGATGATGGAGCTGGAAGGTGGCCATAGGAAGTCCGTAATAAAACGACACAACGCCATCGAGTTTGGGCTCGTTTGATTAGTCTTGACGAGTACTTTCGTCCTAGATAATATCCATATGCAACTCTATCAGATTTAATAAAATAAGTTCGTTCCATTTGTTATGACTGAATGTAAATTATATTTGATTAGATGGATGACCCAATGCCAAGGTGAGCACGTGCCGAAAGCTGAATGGTATGAGGGTGTATAAACATGCCATAATATCACTAATGTTGCGCCTCAGGGTACCAGGGCGAACCCTGTTGTAGCCCTCTTCCCCCTACAATTGACCTCTGGGGGGAAAATAAATAAAAATCATTTTTATTTACGTAAACCTATTACAGGCACTTGCAAATAGTCACAACAATAATTTATTATTAATCTATGTATAATTTTAATCTATGTATAATTTTAACATTTATAAATGAGCATATTAAGCAGGTATTTTAGTTATTGTTTTTAATCATTTTAGTCTTAACTTTATTATTTTACTATATTGTGTCCAATAGCTTGTTCTGTCTATATTAAATTATATTGTCCGCTTTACGGCAAATGTTGATCAGGCCGAAATATGCATTAAATGTTAATCCACCTTTCACAACAATAATTTATTGGAACGAAGTTCCTTATCGCGCGTTGTGAAAGGGGGCTAGACGGAAAAAATTCTTACGAAAAAGTTGTCACGACACTTTTTGCTATAGCCACTCAAACGTTCAAGCCGTTTAATGTTTGTTTGAACGCGCTAATCTCAGGAACTACTGGTCCGATTTCAAAAATTATTTCAGTGTTGGATAGCCCATTTATTGAGGAAGGTTACAGGCTATATTTTATTTAAAAAAAAAATAGGGATCCGAAAGAAAATTGCGATTTTGTAACCCAAGGTGTAAAAGCGAAAACCTATTAATGCGTGCGCTGCAAAAAATATTGACAATAGAACAAAATGATGTACTACGGGTTTGTAGGTCTTATTAAGATCTACAAAAAAGTCCGCGAGAGCATATATCTAACTATTATATATATACGCTTTTATGTTCATAAAAAAATATTAAATCGTCTGAAGAAAGAAACTACGTTAAATGTATATAATAATATTAATCCTTATCCAAATTAAGCATTTTGTTATCAAGGGTATTTATGTAAAAGTAAAATACTTTTTGTTTTATTCCAATCGGACATTTCGATGAGAAAATATCATGAGTATAAAAACGCAAAGAATTGGTACCTAATAATGAGTTATTTGCCATAATAGATAAAGCTGAAGAGTTTGTTTACTTGAACGCACTAATCTCAGCAACTACTGGTCCGATTTGAAAAATTCTTTCAATGTTAGATAGCCCATTTATCGAGGAAGTTTATAAGCTATATTTTATTATAAAGTTTCAACGGGAACGGGAGTTACGCGGGTGAAACCGGGCGCGGAAAGCTAGTAAATAATAAGGGGCACAATGGTGTTTACAAACAAATACTTTCGAAGGAACTTCGTTCCTACCTGGTGTCGCACGACACCTCTCAAGTTTTTTATTATTAATCTATGTATAATTTTAACATTTATAAATGAGCATATTAAGCAGGTATTTTAGTTATTGTTTTTAATCATTTTTGTCTTAACTTTATTATTTTACTATATTGTGTCCAATAGCTTGTTCTGTCTATATTAAATTATATTAAGAACAATTGTCATTATTTGGGCGGACCATGAGTATATAACGACGGATGCGCTTTAATGCTACCATCGGATCCAATAAGCCCCAACTGAGAAGATCCGGCGAAACAAACTCAGTGGGTTATTTTACTGCCGGTTTTAACACGACCCACATGAGACGGTCCGGCGAAACATACTCAAATGGGCAGAGCGTAGGTTTTGGTCCAGTTACTTTTATTATTTATTTGGCATACACATTATTTTCCCGAACGGTTGTCTTTAAAATATTTGATTATCTATTAATGTTTTTATACTAATAAAAGAAGCTAATTTGAGACAGAACTAGCGGTCTATTAATGTCACTCATTAGGCCGATTACAGATAGTTCACAGAACATCACACTATTATGCCTACTATTTTACGTAGATACAGGGTCTCTAGGAAGTGTTACGCAGGATGGTTCATGAGATCTAACATCTTTATCCTCAATATAGTCCTTAACGCTATAGTAACCTTTAGATACAAGGACACGTTTAATATATGTTATAAAAGTTGTATCAGGCAAATCAGTAACACGACTAAGGAGTTTGTTATAAAACCTAATACCATTTCCTACTACTACGCCGTAGTAAATCCCGAATCATAAACACTAAAAAGTAAAGAAACAAAATGTTTATTTTTATCTCATCTAGCGTCTATCTTTTCTTTCGCTTGCGATGTTGCCGCTCCGCAGCATCGGTGTACATTTCCGCGGCATTTG
This sequence comes from Nycteola revayana, assembly GCA_947037095.2. Classification (NCBI taxonomy): domain Eukaryota; kingdom Metazoa; phylum Arthropoda; class Insecta; order Lepidoptera; family Nolidae; genus Nycteola; species Nycteola revayana. The sequence goes on along the minus strand of OX344842.1, from coordinate 25,310,475 downwards.
TTGACCTCCCAACGTTTATATTGATCAACAAAGTCACACAAAGTGTAAAATAAATGGCGGTTATAAAATCAACAATTGCCGTGTGAGTTGGTGACGAGCTAGAGTGTTTGCGGCGTAGTTAGGCTCTGGGTCGCAATGAAGGGAATTCTTATATTCGAAGTATGGCACGATATTATCAAAATTATCGAAGCTACAAGCCTCTAAAGGTGGATCAACATTTAATGCATATTTCGGCCTGATCAACATTTGCCGTAAAGCGGACAATATATATATATATATATATATACATGTATATGAATAAAATTAGACGTAAGCAGAAAGTTCAACAGGCACAAAGTAACAATTGAATTACGAGCCTTTTAATTTTGAGCTGTAATTACGGTAACACAAAGTATTTTTTTTTATTACTAGGAGATTCGGTTTAACATACACATAGAAATACATTTGATTGCACCAGTGGCTCAGTGGTTACGGTAGTTGCTTTTGAGACCTGGTGTTTCGGGTTCGATTCCCACCTGGGAGTTTACTTACTTAGATTTGTGTACATGAATTGAGTGTTTGTTCCCTGTGTCCCCCGTGACACAGGGATAGTAATATGTTTCTAGTGAGGAAGATGTCTTTAAAAATTATAATTCAAAATAAAATACTCAGAAGCAATTAAAACGGACTGAGTTTGCTCAGCAAATATTTAATATGTGTTCTTCATACTGTGGTATGACTCGGGGTAGTGACTACAACTAGCTGTGGCGTAGGTACATTTACACAATAGTGCTTTCATGATTGATTGTACCCCCAGGATAGTGATGGCATACTTAACTTGATTTTGGTCAATATGTGGATTGACGTCTTTCTGCATAACTACGTCCTATTATGGTACTGTAATATTAGTAAATAATTGATACGCGGTAAAGTAACCGCATATCTTATACTAATATATGAAAGAAAGAAAAAACATTTATTGAACACACAAAAAACATATAAAGCTGAAGAGTTTGTTTGTTCGCCTGAACGCGCTATTCTCAGGAAATACTGGACCAATTTGAAAAATTATTTAGGTTTTAGATAGCCCATTTATCGAGCGAGGGTATATATTTTATTATAAAGTTCCCACGGAAACCAGGGTTTCACGCATAGGAAGTTAGTCTTGATTAAAAATCACTCTTCTATACAACACCACCTCCTTATTCTTCTCGTTACTATGTTATTATTACGTTTATGTTTTACATTAAATAGCTCTCCTCCATTAAAGTCTAAATTAAAGATTATTCAATAAATACCAATTTCGTTATAGCTTTATAACCATAAATTAACATATTTCCTCTAGTTTATATTAAAAGTGATATATTGAAGAAAGGCAACGACGTGCAACGGTATCTTTCATAAATTATCTTTAAACTTATTATAACTACCTAACTGAAGGTAGTTGTAACTTGTTCTTGCTATAACTAAGAAATATTTTTTTTCGTTTGTTAATAATAATGTCTGCTCCTGAAGAGACATTTAGGATGCAATAAGTTCGTTTATGTGCCAAATTAATATATAAAGAACTCGCAGCGGCTATTAACAATGTGACGAGTTCTCAGAATGCTGGTATATACTTTGCCCAACAAATAAGCATTTCTATTCAGCGTGGCAATGCTGCCAGAATTCTGGGAACCCTTCCCAGTGACGCCATTTTAGAGTAGTTTTTAACTTTTGGTAGTTTTTAATTCTTAGTTAGCTTTAATTTTAGGTTATTTTAAATTGATAGTTTTAGTTTTAGAATTATTCTGTTTTATTAATTTATTGGAAAACTTTTCTATATCCTATCTATCTGTACATATTATCTCTCTATCTATCAGATATGTATCTACTTATACATATAGGTATAATGCGGTAAAAATAAACTATATTACTCCTGAATAAGGTAGCTTTCTAATGGTGAAAGAATTATTGAAATCGATCCAGTAGTTCCGGAGCCTATTCGATACAAATTAACTTTTTTTTTCTATACAAACTATATAGGTACGACTTCTATATTTCCTGGCGATGTTTTTCAAAGCACCGGAAAACACTTGTTCTATTATTTATATTTTGTGCTCAGATTTGATTTGATATTGTCAATTTCTTTCACATTGATTATAAATATTTTCCATAGAAACATTTAACGCCTATTTTGTACCCTTGAGGGGTCAATTCCAATATAAACCATGAAACACGTACTCTATGAAATATTTTTTTAGAAATTATGTTCTTAAAATATTTTATAGAATACGTGTTTCATGGTTGAATCTCAAGTTTTATCAAAGTCGCTGCTTTATGCTTAAAGACTTTTCCATACCAACTTACAACCCCTATTTCATCCCTTTAGGGTTACATTTTTTTGACTCCCTTCTTAGTGTGCGTCCGCATTTTAAATTAAAACTACTGTCCAAGTTTCACGTTTTCACCGCTAATGTTATATGTCTATAGGTATGTCAGTGAGAACGATCTTACGAACCTTAGGTATATATATTATGCATTATATACATATTATAGATTTTAACGTAAGCTCGTTGGCCTATGTTACAATAATGTAAAGCTAAGACATAATCCTAAAAAATCACCATCTAAAGGGGTTCTTCGTTTATATGTAGAAATGCAGATGAAGTCAAAGGTGAAAGTGTATTATAATAATATTACTTATAATTTAATATTTTGGAGTGCAATTAGTACCTATATTTGATAAAGTTCGTTGTAATTATTAGGATTATCAAAATATGCGATTAAATACTACAAAATAACTAATAACAGAACTTTGAAAACATACAATTTATAAGTTGCAAAATATACCTAATGCATTAACGAATAAGCTAACACCTCACTCTGTAACCTATGAAGCAGAGCAGCTATATAATTAGTACCTAATGTTATATATAAGTGCGACAAAATTAATTTACAGAGCAAATGCAGCAACGGTCTTCTCACTCACTCTAATTGAGTAGAATGAAATGGAGGATACGAGCGACTTCGTTTTTAATTACTTTGTTGTCAAAATAAAAGGAATCACTTGTAATGGGCACAGATCCGAAGGATGGATTGTAGTCATGTGTAACTTTGTATAAAATTACTTGAATATGTTATGGGTGTATTAAGTTATCTCATAAAACTACATTTTAAGGATAGTATCAGCTTAACGTTATTTATTTTTTGCATATAACCACTTTAGATTTTATGCTCTAGGTATGCACTAGTTATGTAGGTTTTTTTTACGAACTTTTCATTGAAGTATTAATTTCTCTTTGCTAAGGTGTTTTATATGTGTTTGGTATTGTGTTAATCTTAATTTAATAATAATCAGCCCTATACGCACTGTCCACTGCTGGAAATCGGCATCCTTCAAAGAAGGCGGGTTGGTGATCGCAGTATTATTTACACACGCTGCTGTCGCTGTGTTTAATGTTTTTTTTGGGGCCTGGAGGGTAGTTCTTTAGCCTAGCAGACCCGGAAAGAAATATTTACAAAATCTTTAGAGAGGGCATCGAACCCTCGACCTCTCGGCGTAAATCTGCCGAAACTTATACAGGTACGCCACGAAGGATATCCTAGTTTCAACACATTTGTCAAATTAAGAATAAGGTACGGGATATGTCTTAATGTTGTTTAAATTCCATTTTCAAAGATTCGGCTATTTAACCACAAATACACAAACACGTTTGAAAGCAGAAGTCGCAGTGTTCATAAAATATTTTTTTAAACGGAAGTGTTAACCGTGGCACTGTAAAGGGGTGGGAGTGAAATCGCCGGCCAAGAGTCTCTGATTTGCCTCTCAACTGTCGGAAATGTTGACATCTTTACAGAAACCTTAGTGACCTGGCTGTTGATATAGACAATTGAACATAGGCCGATTCAAAGCACCCATTATTCACGTTTGAAGTAAGGAAATACAATAAATTTTGTACCAGGTAAAGTATTTTGTACCACTGCAAGTAAAATAATTTCTATAAAATCTAGTTATGTTATCCTTTTTATGCGATGCATAAAAAGGATAACTATACCCTATTTTATATTTTATTTTATAATAAAATATACCCTCGCTCGATAAATGGGCTATCTAACACCTAAATATTTTTTCAAATTGGTCTAGTATTTCCTGAGAATGGCAAACAAACTCTTCAGCTTTATTTGTTTTTTGTGTGTTTTTTCTTTCTTTCATATATTAGTATAATATATGCGGTTACTTTACCGCGTATCAATTATTTACTAATATTACAGTACCATAATACGACGTAGTTATGCAGAAAGACGTCAATCCACATATTGACCAAAATCAAGTTAAGTATGCCATCACTATCCTGGGGGTACAATCTATCATGTAGTGAAAGCACTATTGTGTAAATGTACCTCCCCCGTAGAAACATCTGGGGTTTTATTAGGAGACCTTCTTCACAACTACATAAGGTACGCTGCAAATACCACTTTGGTAAACGAAGCGTCTGTAGTTACTTAACTACGGACGCTAACACTTAGGAGAGAAGAGTTTCATATATTCTGCTGCGCCGAGCCGCCGTCGCCAAAAAGACTCCACAAACTTTCCAAGTTAAGGATAGGTACCTGAAAAAAATTACATTAAAAAAAAATTGTATCGTATGGGTCTTAGTTATGGTCTTTGCGATTTTAAACAAATTATTACGTTCTGACAGTTGGGTAGGTTATTTAATCTACCCAAATACCGGTCGGTGATATTCACTTGTCAGAAAATAGAAATATGAAAGTTAACCTTAGGAGACTATTATTTTTATTGAAGCTTATTTATTTTAGTCTTTATAAAAAACAAAAATCATATGTCGTCGCTTCAGTCACACAACGCACATCAGAAATAATAATTTAGCATGACTGCGAAAAATCTATACAATTTTACATAACCACCATTACAATATCGTTTTACTATTATTATCTATTACTATTATTATTACGTTGGTATATTTTACTGCCACGAGTCCATAGAGACCCGGTCATTTGAAAGGCATTCATTGGGCCGGAGCCAACATTGAAGAGTCCTTTGGTACCTTTTAATATAAAAGTGAGATAGCTGCATTTATGAAGGTATCCTCTAAATACCATTGAGATATACCAATAGACAGTTCTGCACAGATATGAAACATTTCCAGAAAGGAAGAGACTTGGTTGGTTGGGGCTGTACGGATGGGATGTTAAATGTACTCGAATAGTGGGTTATGAAGTGAGATCAGACGGTGACTCGCTGTTTAACGCTAACCAACAGGTTAGCTTCGGTGCCCTATCAAAAGCCACAACATGGCGGCCAGGGGGCAACACTATGTAAACAGCTTAGGTTACTGAGAGGTGAGACTGCGAAGTGCAAGATCCTTGTATAGTCAAGTGCCTCCGGCGTTATGACATTTTAAACTTCCAACCTGAAGCATAGGTCTCGCTCTTGCAACTTTAGGCGGTCAGTTAAGGCACACTCAGGGGCAGAGGGTGTGTCACTGTGAGTATGTGTGTGTAGTGTGTATATTTGTATGTGTCCCCGGGAGATATCCGTGGTCTCGCTACTCACCAACAACTCGCCACAAGCTGCCCTGCGGTGACTGATTGCATTGAATAATCCAGTGGGCGATGGGGTGGATTATTATTATCTTTGTTTGACGAGTTTCGATTGGACCATGTGTATTTTTGATCTGCTGAAACAATGTGTTTTACGATTCTTGAGCAAACGGTATCAAAATGTCATACGTCCATAAAATGACTTACGTATCTATAGAACCAAAACGATATGCAGTGATGCTGATGTCCACTACCAATGAATCAAATAGTTTTTCGACAGTTGAGTGACGTACTAAATGTCAATGATGCGGGTTATGAGGCATTATTGATATCAAACGTCAAGTTAGACTAGTGGGTAGAATAACGCCCTGTAAACAATATTGTACGATTATGTGTAGGTACCTACTGAATGTATTGATGGAAATGTGTTTCATACAAGGTGAATATTTTTGATTTAAAATGGTTACTTAGTGCCAGATATGAATGTTTATACTTAAGCCATGACAGACTTTGAATCGCCTGAAATAATATCCTAAATTCATATCGCCGGTTTCTTTTTCGCTTAACTCTGTGTATACATTTTTAATTGATAGAAAAATAATTACCTACTTATAAAAAAACTTGTTTACTACAAATACCTACTAGCTTTTGGAGTAAAAGTCGAATCGCAGCAAAAATTGTCAAATCTATTTTAATAATTTATATATTTTAACACATTAAAATAATTCCCGAACTATGATTTTGGATTATGGATATTTCATACACATTTCGATAACACACAGATACATCCACATTAATATCTGTTCCTTCAACAACAAAAGTACCTAATCGTACAAGTCATCAAGAATCAATTATGTAAGTAATTTAGTAGTAGGTATCTACTAGGTACTTGAAAATTAAACTTGAATAAAAATAAAATAAATAAAAAATAAAAATCATTTTTATTTACGTAAACCAATTACAGGCTCTTGTAAATCGTCAAACATTATTTGAAAATTAATTATTATTTATCTTAAATTACATTTGTTGTTTATTTATAAACCTATTATAATTACTTATTTATAATGAAATTAATTATTATAATAGTTAATGTATATTGTCGCAAACGCAAAAAGCTTGTTCTGTCTATGTTATGCCAAAACAATTGTCATTATTTGGGTGGACCATGAGCATATAACGACGGACGCGCTTTAATGCTACTACCGGATCCAATGCGCCCCAACTGAGAAGATCCGGCGAAACAAACTCAGTGGGTTACTCTACCACCGGTTTCAACACGGCCCACATGAGGCGGTCCGGCGAAATATACTCAAATGGGCAATTACGCGGGGTTTTGGTCCAGTTATTTTAATTTATATTTAAGTAGGCACACACATTTACTGCCGAAACGGTTGTCTTGTTATTATTTGTTTATTTTTTTTCAATAAGATCTTCGTTACTAGGTATTGTAGTGTCTTGATCTTCGTTACTAGGTATTGTAGGTAAATAATTTACTTTACCTTGAAAACAAATAACGAAGTCAAGGTACACAGGTTTCGATGTGAATTCATGATCATTTATTTATTCACCGCCTGTTTTGTCCCACTGCAAGGCCTCCCTTCCTTTCTTCCACATTTGAGTTTTCCAGTCTTTTGAAAAATAGTAATTCTCCAACGTAATTTCCGTTCCCGTTGGATCTTCATGATTGAATAAAATCTATAGCATTCCTCAATAAATAGGCTATCTAACACTAACAGTTTTTTTTTCAAATTGGACCAGTACTTCCTGATACTGGCGCGTTCAAGCAAACAAACAAACTTTTCAGCTTCACATTTAATTATGGATTAATAAGGCTATAATTAGTTGGGATATTATCGTTGGATAGGATGACGTAGTAATGCATACGTCATAATACAGTATAGCATGACTTACGATAAACATTGTTCTAAATTGTACGAAACACATATTAATGTTTACTGTATTGTACTATATACCTATATTTACAAAAGTACCTTGCAGCGATTAAATACAAATACTTCTAAATTATTATATACCTATACTTATACAAATTTCTAATTAACATAGTATTTAATATTCATCCAATCTACACTAATATTATAAAGAGGAAAGATTTGTACCTATTTTTGTATGTTTGTATGTTTGTAATGAATAGGCTCAAAAAGTACTGGGCCGATTTAAAAAATTCTTTCACCAATAGAATGCTACATTTTTCCAATTTGACATAGGCTACATTTCATTTTGAAAAAAATTAGGGATCCTTGGTAAAATTTGAACAATGTAACCGAATGTGTAGAAAAATGAGTCTAAAAATGTCTTTCGTCGAATGCGCTGCCGAAACTATTAGCGATAGAACAAAATAATGTACAACAATATTGAAGAACATCATAATGTCTACAAAAAACTCTGCGGTAGCATATGTCCAACTATTGTAGTTATGTCACTACAACAACTTTTTTCATTTTAAACATTAATAAAAATGCTAACCAAATTCAAACCATGCTATTTATGTGTTTATATTAATCCTTATCCAAATAAATTATTTTATGGTCAAGACCATTTAACTACCTATAAAATAGTTTTTAAATTATTTAAATTGGACTTTTCATTCAAAAGATATTACGAATTAAAAAATTCAAATTTAAATATCTATATATATAAAACAAAGACGGGTTTGTTACAACACTTATAACTCGAGATCGGCTGGATCAATTTTCATGGTTTTTGTTTCGTTGGATTTGTCTACGCCCTGAATAGCAGAATACATTTTAAAAACAAAAGAAAGTCGTGTTAGTTATACTATTTATAACTCAAGAACGGCTGAACCAATTAGGCTGAAAATTGGTAGGGAGGTAGCTAAGAACTGGGAGAAGGACATAGGATACTTTTGGGTAGGGGTAGGGGTAGGGTAGGGTAGGGTAGGGTAGGGTAGGGTAGGGTAGGGGTAGGGTAGGGTAGGGTAGGGGTAGGGTAGGGGTAGGGTAGGGGTAGGGTAGGGTTGGGGTAGGGGTAGGGTAGGGCAGGGGTAGGGTATAAAAGTCCACCCGTGCGAAGCCGGGGCGGGCCGCTAGTCATTAATAATAACAAATATGTTGAATATGGGTGTGAAGCCACTTTAATCTATTACTAGCGACCCGCCCCGGCTCCGCACGGGTACAATGCTGATGTATTATACATATAAACCTTCCTTTTGAATCCCTCTATCTATTAAAAAAAAAACCGCATCAAAATCCGTTGCGTAGTTTTAAAGATTTATGCATACATAGGGACATAGGGATATAGGGACAGAGAAAGCGACTTTGTTTTATAGTGACGCTTTTCCAGGCCGGGCCCGTAGAATTATTTTGAAGTTCCCCATAGTTAGGGTTCCGTACCCGTCTATCTGTCTGACACCAGGCTGTATGTCAAGAACCGCGATAGCAAGACCATTAAAATGTTCATAGATGATGTATTTCTATTGCCGTAAATTATCATCATCATCAGCCCGTATAACGTCCACTGCTGAACATGGGCCTCCTCCCGAGGAAAGGTATTTGCCATAGTCACCACGCTTGGCATGCGGGTTGGTGACCGCAGTATTATGTTGTACCACTCAAGGAAACGCTGCTGCCCGTTCCTTGATATACGATTTTTATAGATGATGTTATAACAATCGGGACCAACGGCTTAACGTGCTTTCCGAGGCACGGAGGGTAGTCCCTCAACCAACCAGACCCGGAATGATATCTTAGAATTTACACAAAGATTTCCTGTCCTTCGTGTTTTCGGCAAATGCGTTGAAGAGGGCACATTTCCTGATGCGTGGAAGGACGGCAGGCTTATAGTTCTCTCTTATCTTCTAAGCCTCTCACCGCTCCTAAAGCGTATCGCCCCATCACGCTCCTCTCCATCTTTGGTAAGATCTTGGAGCGCGTTATTTTGGCCTGCACACCTGGGATCCTCAGTTGCGTCTCACCCTGTCAGCATAGATTCACTCGAAGTCGATCTACTCTTACGGCCATACAATCTGTACTGCGGACGGTTAGCGAGAGTCGGTCTCGATATGTTCAGGCCGTCTTACTGGACATATCGGGCGCCTTCGACAAAGCGTGCTGGCCCATGATCCTGTTAAAGGCGAAGGCCAGGGGGTGCCCCCCCAATATCTACCGGATGTGGGGGAGACGTGCTACGGAGAGTGGGGCTCTTCGTTGAAGACAGGGTCGTATGGAAGTCCTCGACCATGGGTTGCCCGCAGGGGTCCGTGTTGGTGCCAACCCTCTGGAACCTCCTCCTGGATGACCAGTTTCGGTTACTATACCCCGACGGAGTTACACTGGTGGCGTACGCGGATGAAGTTTTTTTTTTATTTTTTTTTTATTCAAAAATAAAAGTGCGTTTGTCCTCAGTTTCGCCTGATGGAAAGCGACAACGAAGACGAAGATGGAGCACGCCCATTCAGTAAATGCCTATTAATTCTAGCCTTAAAGACACCCAGATAATATGGTTTCGGAAATACAGATGCCGGGAGACTGTTCCACATTTCAGCTGTTCGCATGATGTGAGATGAAGCGAAACGCTTCGCGTGTACGCGGGATATCAACAACATATGTGTGGTAACCCTCCCTACGTCTGGTTGTCCGATGATGAAATGGGGAAGGAATTATTAAATCGTGCGGTGATGAAATGGAGAAGGAGGATTATCTCCTGGGCACATTCTCCGAAGTGCAACCTGTAAAATACCGATAAGCAAGCCACCTTGCGTCGGTGTTGCAAGCTTTGGAGCTTGTTTTCAACCAACAGTTCGTCCCCGATTATCTTCTTTGCTCTACACTCTATTGAGTCCAGCGTTGCAAGCTGGTATTTAGCAGATTCATCCCAAAGGTGAATGCAGTATTCCATACAGGAACGGACTTGTGCTTGGTATATATTGAGAAGCTGTCCCGGTGTAAAATACCGCCTCACCCTGGAAACGATGCCCAGCTTTTTTGCAGCAGTTTTTGCTTTGGATTCAATAGAATGACCGAAGTTGAGGTCAGGTGTCAGCTGAAATCCAAGGAGATCAAGGTGCTCACCCATCGGCACAGGTCTACCACGGAATGTGGGAGTCAGTTTAAAAGGATTCCGTTTGGCGCTAAATAGACACGCTTGCGTTTTGTTGGCATTCAATTTTACCAAATTGGCATCGCCCTATTTGGAGACAGCATGGAATCCTTTGTAGCTCAAGCATTGGATACGTATCTTTCTGTTACTGTGCTGTCATCTGCGTACCCAAACAATCCGGGTTCAAGCAGATCGTTTATGTGCAGCAGGAAGAGTGTTGCAGACAGAACGGACCTCTGAGGTACCCCGGCGTTTATGGCCAATAAATCAGATGAATAGCCGTCAAGAACTACTCGAATCGATCGTTCGCTCAGGAAGTCTTGTATCCAGGTGCATAGAACGTCGGGAATACCAAAACTTGGAAGCTTACTTAGCAGGCTTGCATGCCAGACCCTGTGTGATAGCAATTGGTCGATAGTTGCCAGGGTCAGCTCGACTGCCCTTTTTTGGTACAGGCTGTACGTTGGCAAGCTTCCAAGCCCTGGGGACTTGGCCACATTCCATGGAAAGACGATACAGGCGTGTCAAAACTGGAGACAGCTCAGGCGCACAGTTCCTAAGAACAATTGCTGGGATACCGTCAGGTCCACTGGCCTTATTAAACTGGTCCAAATTAGGCAGAGTCAGAAGTACCTCTTTTTGGTGAATACGCATCTCAGGCATCCAAGATCCGCAGTGAGGTATTGAGGGTGGTGAATGACTACCAGCATCCAGATGTGAATTCTTCGCGAAGATTGAGGCAAACAAGTTCGCCTTTTCTATTGCAGAGTGGGCCAGCTAGCCATTGGGCTTCAGCAGAGGAGGCAGTGACGGACGGCAAAAGTTCACTTGTACCGATTTGCCGAGAGACCAGAATGCTTTTGCTATGCTACCAGATGGATATGAAGCAATCTTGGCTCCTAGTCTACCAATATGGTTAAAGCGAGCCTTACGTAGGGTCTTTTTGCAGGACTTGGCGGCTTTGTTAAAGGCTACCTATTTAAAGTGGAGATCCGGAGCTTTGCGGCTGCGAGCTTCAGCCCAGGCCTGGTATGCTGCCTGCTAAAGAACATCAGCTTGAGCACAATCCGCATTATACAAAGGCCGAGCCGTGGCTTGAATAGACACGTCGGAATATGGAATAAAATATTCCATAGCCAGGCGGATCACGTCAGTTGTGGCATCTGCAGAACTCGACTGATCTTTATCGGCAAAGCAACTTGGCCGCCAAGGATAAGACGCAAAGAAGTGCCGCATCTCGTCCCAATCCGCTGACTTGTATTTCCATACTCTCCTGGATCCGGTGTGATTGACCTCAGGAGGTGAATATTTTGATACAAATTTCACCAGACAGTGGTCGGAGGTCCGTATGGGGGCCGATACCGACACAGAGTAGCGCTCTGGATCAGTTGTCAGAAGAAGGTCCAGGCAATTAGACGCATGGCCAGTAGTGTCAGGTATACGCGTAGGTTGGTCGACCAGCTGGGTGAGATCTAACGATAGTGAAAATTTGCGCGCTTTTCTCCCAGCATGGTCCGATTTCTGGAACGGAAACAGCCAATCTTGATGATGGGCATTAAAGCCCCCAGAAATACCAGATACGCAGAAGGGTACCTCTGCTGAGCAGTGTTCGTCATGTGCGTAAGATGGTCAAACAGCCTGGTTGTCTCTTGATCGCCACTGTGCGATCGATAAACACCGGCATAGAGTATCTGCTCTAGACCATTGTCAACTAGTACCCAAAGGACTGAGAAACTGGGGTCTTCGAGGTTTCGGAGACGCCGATAACAGATGTCATCGCGAGCATAAAGGCAGACACCAGCGCGGTTTTTAAAATTGTGCTCCAGGGTATATCCTGGGTCATAAAACTATAACCATGCCTAGAAAGACGTCAAATCATTCCCAATGTTACAAAGGAGCTAAAAGATTGAGAATCATAAGATCCCAAGAATGTACTGAAGAGCGTCAGGAGAGACTTGATGCTGTTCGACAGCATCAGACTGCAACTCGCTCCGTGGAAACCTCTTCGGATCGCGAAGCACGTCTACGTTCTCAGCATATTTACGTATCTACATCCAGGTCTCTAGAGACCAGTGAAGAATATGATCCGCGACTGACTGCTGATCGTGAATGTCACGCATTGTCTCGCGAGTCGGAGACGTTCACTGAAAGAGAATTGCGCTTGAGTTCACAGCGTATCTACGCATCTGCTTCTAGGTCTCTAGAGACAAGTGCGGAACGTGATGCGCGACTGTCCGCTGATCGTGAACGCCACGCATTGTCTCGCGAGTCGGAGACGTTCACGGATAGAGAATTGCGCTTGAGTTCTCAGCGTATCTACGCATCTGCTTCTAGGTCTCTAGAGACAAGTGCGGAACATGATGCGCGACTGTCCGCTAATCGTGACGTCACGCAATGTCTCGCGAGTCGGAGACGTTCACGGATATAGAATTGCGATTGACTTCTCAGCGTATCTACGCATCTACTTCTAGGTCTCATGAGACAACGTGATGCGCGACTGTCCGCTGATTGTGAACGTCACGCATTTTCTCGCGCGTCGGAGATGTTCACGGATAGAGAATTGCGCTTGAGTTCTCAACGTATCTACGCATCTGCTTCTGGGTCACTAGAGACAAGTGCGGAACGTGATGCGCTACTGTCCGCTGATCGTGAACGTCACACATTGTCGCGCGAGTCGGAGACATTCACGGATAGAGAATTGCGCTTGAGTTCTCAGCGTATCTACGCATCTGCTTTAGGTCTCTAGAGACAAGTGCGGAACATGATGCGCGACTGTCCGCTAATCGTGACGTCACGTCTACCGAGTCGGAGACGTTCACGGATATAGAATTGCGATTGACTTCTCAGCGTATCTACGCATCTACTTCTAGGTCTCGAGAGACAACGTGATGCGCGACTGTCCGCTGATCGCGAGTGACATGCATTGTCTCGCGAATCGGAAACGTTTATCGGTAAACGTTTCCGATTCACGAGACAGAATCACGCTTGAGTTCTCAGCGTATTCGCACAACTTCTAAAGGGTATTTAGTCTTCAGGCGACTAACTGCTGATCGAGATTAACATTATATTGTCCCGAACACACACACAACTACATATTCATAAGCCGTTAGAAAGTAAAGAGAAAGAAAGTGAAAGAATTGCTGGAGTACGGCATGATGAGACAGAAGAAGAGCGCAACGGACGTTTGAATTCTGATCGACTTCGACATTCTCTGAACAGCTGTCCCGGGCTGTAGAATTCGTCATCAGACGTTTCAAATCTTCGATTTTGACGACCCCGTTGTCGCTGGCATAAGCAACAGGATCCGTGTACGAAGTCGCGGGCGGAAGCTAGTTATGGAATATGAGTACCGTCGTGGCAGCAACGCGGCATAAGTGGCACTCAACATCAACCACGTTTACGGAGCTAACACTACAAACCAACGCACCACCTGTTATTGGTTTGCTCGCTTCCGTTCTGGAAATTTCGACCTGAAAAATGAACCTCGCGGTCGTCCGAAGACTTTGGTTGACAATGACGAATTAAAGGCGATTGTGGAAGCTGATGATACACAATATACGGCTGAATTTAGCAGCAGCTTTCGACGTTAGCGTCAAAACAATATTGGTCCATTTGCGTCAAATTGGCAAGGTAAAAAAGCTTGACAAATGGGTGCCCCACGAACTCGAGACGCGTCGAGACGTGCCTTGCACTGCTCAACAGACACACAAATGAAGGAATTTTGAACCGCATGGTTACCTGCGATGAAAAATGGATTTTGTTTGATAACCGCAAGCGCTCAGTAAGTTAGTTGGATCCTGGTTCAGCACCTAAACAATGCCCTAAACAAAAACTTTCCCCTAGAAAAGTGCCATCACTTTTCTAGTGGTAAGTTTTCGTTTGGTGTTCTGTTTGGTTGTCTAGCGCCGGTGTGATTCATCACATCTTCTTACCAAACGGGGTGAGCATTACTGCAGATGTGTACTGTGAAATCTGAATACAATGATGGAGAAGCTGGCACATCTCCAACCAGCATTGGTCAATCGCTCGTCTCCGCTGCTCCTGCACGACAACGCGTGACCTCATACTGCACAGCAGACGGTCTCCAAGTTGCAAGAACTGGGTTGGAAGCTCTCCGTCATCCGCCCTACTCACCAGACCTTGGGCCTACAGACTACTACTTTTTCCAGAATTTGGATAACTTCTTGGCGGGAAAAAAATTAAAACGAAATAAACGAAATAAACGATTTTTTATTCAGCACTTAGGTATTTACATACACTTGTACTTGTCAAGAAAATTTACAATGCATATAAAATTAATTATAAATAGGTAACATTTACTATTAAATTATGTTTAATTTACTTCAGGTGTGCTAGAAGTCTGTCAGTCTTGTGTTAGTAAACAAGCTCTTAATATTAACGTTAATATCTATTTACTATATTTATTTTATTCAAACATTTTATGAATTAAAAAAAAAAATATATATATATATAAAATATTATAACACATTTTAGAGTGCAATGACCGGTCAAGCAAGAAGTAAAGAGAAATATAGAGGACGTGATCACTGGCACGGACTACAGGCACTGGATCACACGACAGGGGCAAGGGTCAACGCGGTCCTCGGTCTGTCCGGCGAGGATCCTAGCCTAGCTAACCTGCAGGTTTCTCTAGCTACCTAAGTGGACGGCCCGGAGAAGAAACTCAGAAAGAAACTCCGGTTTATTCTTTTCCGTCTTCTTTTGTTCTGTATCTTTTTTTTTTTAATGTATAATTATTTTTAATACAGTTTGCACAGTATGTGGGCTGGGGCACGCCCCTTACAGTTATTTCATAGAATAATAAACAAAAAAGATAATTGTTCTACTCAAGCGGATGAAAACTCTTGCACATTAGGAAAATAATAAAATAACGTCGGTTGCACCCCATCCACATTTACAGTTAAAATAAACAAACCTAAACAATGTCAACCCAGACACTATCAATGTGACAACAAGACTATTAATTAGTTATAACAAGTAAATACCCTCAACTGCAAGCCGACCAGCCACCGCAAGCAGCACCCGTTCACGAGTATGACGTGTGACACAGCCATCGGCTCCCTCGCCATATCAGAGGGAAGGAGGCGACCCGTCCCACATCGCCGCCGCAAGAAATGACTTTTATTGTGAGCATGACGATCTTACAGTTTTGAGTATCAGAATCTAGTATGTAACAGCTGGATTGACCATTGTGTAGAATGTTTCAGTAAAATATATAAAAAATAATATGCAATGTCAAATACAAAATGAATCATTTCATTAAATCTTATGATAGATATAATCATACAAAATACGATAGGTACATTAAAATGTCATACAAGCGTTTATTCTTAAAGACTTCAATACATTTTTACGTTTTCCTGGTTAGCCAAGCGACCAAGCGTTATTATCATTTAAATAGTCATTCAGAGCGTAATAAGCCTTTCTCATTAAAATTTTCTTAATTTCCAATTTAAATTTAACAAATGAAAGGTCTTGTAAGTTTTTCGGTATTTTATTGTAAATGCGAATAGCCAGACCCACAAAAGAAGAATGCACTCTTTGTAAACGATGATATTCGGCACATAATTTATGATTATTTCTAGTGTTTAAATTATGCACGTCGCTTCTTTTTTTAAATGAGTTTATGTTTTGTCTAACATAAAGAATACAAGAGTATATGTATTGGGCAGCGACTGTTAATATATCTAAATCTTTAAACAATTCTCTAAGGGAAAACCTCGCACTTAACTGATAAATTGATCGAATCGCTCGTTTTTGTAAAATAAATATACTTTTAAAGTCAGCCGCCCTACCCCAGAGCAGGATTCCGTAAGACATGACACTGTGGAAATAGCTGAAGTAAACTAGACGAGCAGTTTCCACATTGGTCAGCTGCCTTACTTTTCTGACAGCGTAGGCAGCGGAGCTTAATTTACCAGTTAAGCTCGATATATGGGAGCCCCATTGTAATTTCTCGTCTAGCGTTATACCCAGAAAGACTGTAGATTTGACGGTCTCTAAAACCTCGTTGTTTATTATTATTTCGGGTCCCTTATTCCTGATATTCGGCGTCGTAAACTTAACACACTTAGTTTTCTTGGTATCAAGGACCAAATTATTTACCGTAAACCATTCGGTTAATCGTGTAAGAGCACTATTTACTTCGTCAAAATCATGTCTATTTCTATCCACTTTGAAGATAAGTGAAGTGTCATCTGCAAAAAGTACTACATCGCACATATTTTCCAAATAATACGGCAAATCATTAATATAAACTAAGAATAAAAAAGGACCTAAAATAGATACCTGCGGAACGCCTAATTTAACGGGTATATCTTGAGATCTTACTCCACCTACATCGACACACTGAACTCTCTGATAAAGATAAGAGGTCAATATATCAAGTGCCACTCCCTCCACACCATAGTGCTGAAGTTTCAGTAAGAGTGTGTCGTGATGGACGCAATCAAATGCCTTCGACAGATCGCAGAATATTCCGATAGCGTTCTGCGATCTCTCCCACGCATCAAATATGTATTTGATCAATGCAACCCCAGCGTCGGTAGTTGAACGCCCTTTTGTAAAACCGAACTGGTTGTTGTGCAAGATGTTGTTTTTATTGAAATGCCTAAGAAGCTGCTTGAGTAGGAGTTTTTCGAATATTTTACTAAAAGCAGGTAAAATTGAAATAGGGCGAAAATTTGTGGGATCGTCTTTAAGGCCAGATTTAAACAGGGGTATAATCTTACTACATTTCATTAGATCTGGGAAAGTACCTGCATCAATACATTCATTGTAAATGATCATTAAATATGGAGCTAAAACATCAATTACATTAATCATAATTTTTACTGAAATTCCCCACAAATCACCTGTATTTTTGGATTCGAGGGACTTAGTTGTATTAATTATATCAGATACAGTTACATATTCAAAATTAAAAGATTCTTTGCACCTTGGTACACTGTTACTAAGTAGCACTTGAGCGTCAACTTCAGAGGAGTTCAGCGAGCTAGTTGTAGTTACAGCTATGGTAGAAAAAAAGTCATTAAAAATATTTATTAAATACCCGAGAGGCAGTACAAAATGCCTTAGAAGAATTTGTTGCCTCCCGTCCAGCTCATTTCTTTAAGAAGGGAATCAATAAACTGCCACTGCGTTGGCAAAGATGCATTGATTGCATGGGTGATTACTTAGATTAATACAAATAAAAAATTAATTAAAAAAATCGTTTAAATTTTTTCATACAAAACGGCAATTTCATAGGTAAAGACCTATTATATTTTATTGCCGTAAATACTGAAAATAAATAATATAAATTAGACTCCTATATAACAAACCTTATTTTTTTTTGTTGCTCGATATCAATAACTTCAACATGTAGGCACTTGAAAATGGTACGGAACCATTCGTGCGCAGGTCTGACTCGCATTTGGCCGGTTTTTTTATATAAACATTATTTATTAATTTCACTGTTAATTTAAGATGGTTCTCTAATAGCTACTTAGTCAATGAAGTATGTCGTAAATTGATTTAATATTGAAACATTGACAGTAATATTAATTATGTAAAGATATAAGAAGAAGCCTATAAGATTTAGGAACTTATATTATTTCGATTACACATTAATAAATATTTACCTTCAACAACAAAATAACCTACTTTTACAACTTAGCAAGTATTAATTATGTAGGTAAGTAATTTAGTTCTAGGTACCTACTTGAATATTAAACTTGAACTACATTACTAGTTATTGACGGTACCTAATTTGCTTTACCTTCAAAACAAATAACGAAGTCAGCGTCAGGTTTCGATGTGTATTCATGATATGTTATTTATTCACAGCCTATTGTGTCCCACTGCAAGACAAAGTCCTCCCTCTTCTCCTTCCACTTTTCCCAGACTTCGGACAGTCTTTTTAAAAAGAGTCAATTTCATCCCGCCAACCTTACTGGGAATTACTTTTCAACGACTATCTAGTGATGTTAATTTTATTTTATCCTAGCTTCCCGTGTACGATTTCACCCAAACAACTCCCGTTACCATAAGGACCTCATAATGAAATATAATTATCATTCCTCAAAAAATGAACTTCTCTTGTAGAAGGACATTGACTCGTGTAGAAGGACATTGACTCGTGTAGAAGGACATTGCTCTTCCCCTCACCCGATCCAAGCAGCAGTGCCACAAGACAAGGCTCAGTAATTTCGCCACTCCTGTTCTCGCTTTACACAAGTGACATCCCGACACTCAAGACCATCTTTCTATCTATACTACTCAGGCCGGAATACTGCCGCCATTCACGACGCTCTACATTCCGCATCAAATTCCTTTGAGGAGAATCGAAGTAAATCCGACAATGAGTGCCGCGGTACTCTTCACGAGATTTAACATTCCACCGGTCAAGATGTTCGGCGAGCCAATCCCTTGGGAACGGCAAGCCAAGTACTTAGGCGTAATCCTTGACCAAAAACTAAACTTTAGAGCGCATGTAGAAACTGTCCGTGCACGCGCTTTAATTACGCTCAGTCGACTACACTGTCTTCTAAATTCACGCAGCAAATTATCACTTGATAATAAGGTTAGGATTTACACCACGTGTATACGACCGATTATGACGTACGCGAGCACCGTATTTACTCAAACCGCGTGCAGCAGTACCGCTTACATACAGTTCAAAGTAGATTCTTTCCACGGGCCACTAGGGCACCGTGGTTCATTCGTTATCGCAACTTCCAATCTAATCTTCTACTGCCTTCTATCAAGCAGTAGATGAAAAAGGCGTCGGAACGCTTCTTCGAATCCGCGGCGCAACACCCAAACCCGTCGGTTGTTGCAGCATCCGACTATAGGCCTTTGCCCACAAAGCGTCGTAAACACCTCGGGGCCTCGTTGGCCTCGGGGCGTCCTAGATAACCCGGACAACAAGGTAATAACTTACCAACTAGCAGTAAAAATACTGCAAGAAACTAGCACCACTACACAAAGTCCACTCTATCCGATCCGCCGGAGAAGAGTGCGTCCCCGAACGCGACGCATTCCCCCTTGTTCTCCCGACCCTTACTTTGCTAAGAACTATCCCTTGCCCTCGTAGACCCGAAGTCCGAGCAAAGTAGAGCGAGCGACAGTTGCACAAAACTCCCCTAAAATTCTAAAAGTTATAACCCCTTAATCTCATCGCCAGCGACCGCCCTGAACCGAGGTCCAAGCCTCACAGTTTACGCCTTCTTGCGCAGCTTCTTGGTTTGTGGTCTTTAAACCATTGGAGCCAACCATGGAGCACTGCTCGCCTTCATGCTCGGTGAAGTAGCAAAAGCCTCGTGGATAAATAAGTGTATCCGTCAGAAAAAAAAAGACCAGTACCAGCTCTTGAGATTAGCGGTTTCAAGGAAACAAACAATTACTTTTCAGCTTTAGGTATATATATGAAGCAGTTGGTTATAATTTGTTAGAATTTTCTGATTTATCTTTTATTAGATAGATATTGCGTGCTAACATCATAATACTTCGTGGCGCAACTTAAGTTAAGCATCATCGTTCTACATTGCATGTAAATCATAAATATTTAGAAAAACCAATAGTTAGAAAAATACCTTGAAGCGATGAAAAACTAAATCATTTATACTAATTTCCAAATTGCATTGCATTTTAGATTCATTAATTACAAACAAAGTATTATAATTGTAAAGGAATAAAGATTAGTATAAAAAGGACATTTAAATTACGATTGCAGTAGAAATCCGTAGCTTTCTGAACAGGGAACAGGGGAGTAAAAACAATGACAAACTCCATTTTTCCATAAAACAGCTATCTCCGCAAATGAAATTGCAGGCAGTTGGAGATGAAAATCGCCATATAATATTAAAGGATCGAAAAAAAGATAATTAATTGTTCTTTTTTAACACAGATTGAGTCGTAAATGCAGATAAACTTATTATTCATTTTTTGTTTAGCGTATTCATCCATTTAAGTAATTCAATTTAAATTTATATTATTTTACTGGTTTAAAACCAGTTTTGATGAAGAAAACAAAACTCTGAACCTTTACAAATTTTATAGAATACCATATTTCAGGTAGGTATTCAGATTTTATAGTGAGACAAACTTATACATGTCGTTGGCAAAACATGAGACGAAAGATCATGGAGTGAGAACGCACAAAACTGTTAAAAGTATAAAAAAAACTGTACTTAAAGCTGGATATAATTATGATTTTGTCGTTGCGCTTTTATATACATAGACGCAATTTCATATTAATAATAATAATTACAAATATGTTGAATTTTAAAGAAAAAAAGATGGAGGCTAGGTGCCTATTTATTTAATAGAACATATTTTATTTTTAATCTATAATGCTTTTTCTAGGCAGAACCCGTGGAATAATCCTTTTTTTTTGTAACTCTAAATATTATTTATTTATTTTACTGTTCATTTAAGATAGCTATCTAATAGCTACTTAATAAATGGGGTCTGTCGAAGGTTAAGTTAATATAAAACAATTAGGTACATAAATAGTATTCATTTAAAGATTTTGTTAATTATAGGTAGGTATTATTTGTTACATTATTTAACAAATGATAAATTGTAATAACATAAAATAAAAATAACGAAACAACATTGAATACCTTATCATCCTCGTATTTTATTATGTATAATAATATTGTACGTATATTTAATGATATTATTCTAATAACAAATTGCTGAACTTAAGCTCCTCATTAAATGCATTTCGGCAAAGAGCACGAAATTAAAGTTGAAAATTTACTACTCGGTAAAATCAAGTGAGATTTATTTTCCGAGGTGTCGCGCGCAGGTTTGATGTTTAAATGCGAAGGAGTCGGGTAGTAATTAGGAGGTGAGTACGAGGAGTACGCGTCGCATCGGCTGCGGCGGCGCGACGGTCGATAGCCGGAGCGACAGGCGGTGCCGGGCCGGGTCACGCCTGGCGATCGATACCGGCGCGGCGGAGCTCGCAGCCCGCCGGACACGGCACAGTCCGCCGTGCGACTCCAGCGACGAGCGGCAGGCGAGCGCCCCGGGCCAGACCCAGCTCCATGCGACCGCACGCGACATGAGCGGCGCCCGCCCCCGCACCGCGCCGCTGCTCCTGGCGCTCGCGGCCGCCTTGTTACCGCAAGCCGACCATGTCGCGTGAGTACTCACACATTACTTTATGCTATATTTTACTAAAACTTATTGAGAAGTGCTACTATGACCATGACCATGAAATGCCGCAAATCTCAGGAGAAAAATTACGTAGATTCTTAAAAGAAATGAATAATGTGTATTTAACGTAAAAACATAGAAATTTTAATAGAAAAGCGTATTTAAATAATCCTTGCAGTTTTTCTACGTTATTAATTTCTATTATTTATATGAGTCCTAAGAAATCCAGGTCCGTGATGAAACAACTCGTTTTTACCTGCGTGAATATTTCAATCAAAGTATAAATTTAATATATCTTATATACTTATATACTTTTTTGAGTGTATTTTTTTGGAAGCTATGGCATAACATTTCAGAATATTCTTTTTATTTTAGAAGATGCAGTATAATTATTTATACTTAAAATAAATTTATTATTATCTAAAAAAAAATGTTTTGTAATATTAGTACCGACCGGATACTTACATGGACAAAAATGTTGAACACAACACCATACTTCAGTAACAAAAAACTGGGAACAAATGTATATAAAATTACGCAGTGCTGCGCTCGCAAGTTTTTCCTCCAATGCGTCAACATAATATGTAAATGTAACGATGAAGCTCGCACATCGTATGCCAAATCTTCATCGAACCGCATGAAAAAAAGATTTTGAAGATTTTTGTTCCAAAATTCCATGCGATACATTATTAAGAATAGGTACGTGGTGTTATTGACATTTGGTAATAGGTAGGTGGCTCCGAAATTAGCATTAATTAGCTGCTATCTCGCTCGCCTTTGAATACATAAACATATGTATAATTTATTGCATTGCGTGGAAATCATTATATCTAGGGTTGATTTTTCGGACGGACATACGTAGTTAGCCACGTACCTAGTTATGCTTTTGGTACTTTACTGGGCGTAAAGACGAGCATAGCTCCAGCCTTAATAAATGGTTTAAAAACTACAAACTAAGTAAACTGCGCAAGAGGGCGCCCCCTGCGGGGCTTGACTTCGGCACATGGCGGTCGCTGGCGATGAGATTGGGGATTATGAATTTTAGTATTTTAGGAGGTTTGGTGCAACTGTCGCTCTACTTTGGTTCTACGAGGGCATTGGATGGTAATCTAGGGTTGATTATGGCGTGAAATACATGAAGTAGTCATTATTGAAAATGAATGAAAATGTAACTATTTCTCCTATATGATTATCTAAAACATTATAAATAAACGAACTCATTACTTTACATCAACTAAAAATGAAATAACAATCCATGTATAATGGAAATATATTCGGAAAAAAATACTAGGTAATCTAAGAAATTTGCGATGAAACGTTTTTGGAGTTTTCAATACTCGGGTAGTCAGTTTAATTTTCGTTATTGCGCATCACACATACATCACACTTATTGGCATTTATGTCTAAAGGTTGGCAAACAAAAATATGGCTATTTAGCTTCCAGTCCATTTTAGACCATGGATCGATTTTAGTCTATGTTATCATAAGACAATGTACAATATCCAATTTTTAAGTTTATTCGGAAGTATCATGACTGTGTAAGTATCATTGCAGCACAGTGGAGGTTCCGCCGTGAGCACATTGTACTTTTGCTACAGGTCGTGTAGGTCGAGGGGAGATAAATCACTGGTAAAATAAGATTTAAGTACTGTTAGATTTTTCTCGGCGTAGGGATTTAACTGACGAATTCTAAGGTTAGGAACTTAATTTCTAACACAACTTTATCTATACTTTAAATATAATAATATTAATATTATAAAGCTGCAGAGTTTGTTTGTTTGTTTGAACGCGCTAAGCTCAGGAACTACTGGTCCGATTTCAAAAAATCTTTTTATGTTGGATAGTTCTTTTATCGAGGAAGGCTATAAGCTATATTTTATTACGAAGTTCTCACGGGCACGGGATCTACGCGGGTGAAACCGCGCGCGGGAAGCTAGTTTAAAATATAAGTAAGGATTAATGAACATAATTAATTATCATACATTCAAAATTAAAATACTCTCAATAGCTTCAGCTATACTACATACATACATACATTAACGCCTCTTTTCAATAGGGGTAGGCAGAGATCACTTCCTTCCACTTACAACGATCTTGACATACCTTTTACCTCTTTTACATTCATAAATCTCATCATGCATGTCTTTCAGGTCTACATTTATACAAATAGAAGAAAGAATTGTATTTTCTATATAATTATGTTTGTTAAGAATAAACTCAAAAGCCTCTGGACTAATTTCGTGCATTCTTGCACCATTAGAACACTACATTATCCCTAAGTAACTAAGTATTTAACTATTAAATTCCCACGGGAACTTGAGCTATGCGGGTGAAACTGCGCGCGGGAATCTAGTTTCTGATTACTAACATGGTTATGTTATGTATGCACTCCCTTTTGATACACATATTACCTACATGCTCACAGATCGGTTTCACAGGGAGCGCTAATGAAACATACATACAACGATAGCTATATTGAAAAGGTGCCAAAAATGTTATTGGATATTTTGTGACCGAAAAGCATTTATCACCTCTCTTTTATTAAACGTTGCGTTGTGTGAATGGTATCACGCTTGCGATAATTCCATTACGTCGGGGTTGGTCGACTAAAGTTAAATTACATTTTCAGTTTGGCGTGGTACAAGGCGCTATCTTGGGTCCTTCAAGTTTTTCATCTATATTAATGATTTGCCGTATTATTATGCCAAAGAAGTGTCATCTCTTAGTATAAATAGTTTAAGTATTTGGATGACTTTTTATAGGTATTATTTTCCTATCCAGGAAAGTTTGGTTGACACATGGCAGTGTTTTTTAAGAGAGGCATACCCAGTCATCCGGTTGCATAGTTTTTCTTAAGTAGGTAACAATTGAGGAATAAGCCGAATTGTATAATTTTTTCTATTAAAACGAAACTCGTTGTAAGCACTGCATTTTATATTTGTTTTTACAAAACAAAAAAGAACGCAGAAATGTAAGATTTTTTTGTCTACAACTGAACCTGGACCAGGAAGGAAATCATGTTTGGATTTCCTATAATTTCCATACAAACAAATTTGATTATGACTATTTGATAATTATGCGTAAACGTGTAGATAATCTTAAGCAACGTTTCATAATAAATGCTAAATTGGTAAAAATAAACCGGAATATTTATAAAACACTGATTACCAACAGAACAGTTAAAAAAGTGACTTATAGGTACTTATTTATAGGAGATATTGAATTAATTAATTTTTTAATAAATATAATCAAACGTGATATGTCTATGGAACGTGTCAGATATATACATTGCTTTGTCTGTAACAGCAGGCGCGGATTCAACCCCCCAAAAATAGTTGTGGTCACACCCAAAAATTGACTTGTGCGATTGTGCGTCAGAGTACAAACCCGCTCATGAACAAGCATGATTCATACACGACTTGAATTTGACTATTTCCTTTCTTATAAAGATAATAGAAGAGTCTATACGCATATGCGGAGAAACGGAAGCGGCCTGCATTTGAATTTTATATGAAAATAAAATCGTTTCTCCGTAAATGCACTTACAAACGTAATTTATGTTTGAATTTAGTGCTGGCCGCGCTACTCAACGTAACGCCCCATATCTCCGTAAATAATCCCTTTGGGTTGTGGGCATGCCCATCGGCCCCCAACCATTGATCTGCTCTTTTGAAATAGAGTAGTAAGTATTCAGAGATTCCAGCAATTACTGATACGATTACTAATATAAAATTAAAATATAAAATAACCTTCCACCTTTCCACCTTTTCCACCTTTTATTGGAAATCCAATTTGGTAACAAATGGACGCTACCTATAGGTTAATTACGGTAGGATTATCTTGTAAAATCGAGTTGGCCTTGGTTTTCTTGTACTGTTATAATTAAGGTCAGTAGCACAGGACCAAGATATTGGATTGTTTATTTCAATGGTCCAACAACGTGAATGTAGCCCCTTGAAATTGCCCGCAATTGTATAGCGCTTAGGCATATATTAGGCCACTAGATCGACAACCAACGATAATTTCTGATTGTTTAAGGTTTCACCAAAATAAAACATCATTGTACGGTGGACAAAACGTCACGCTTTTTATAAAAATAGAGGAGGTCTATAGAAAATAGCTATTATTTCAATATAAGTAATATTCCATTTAATCTATACTAGTACACAAAGATGAAAAGTTTGTTTTTTGATTAGTTGACGGCAACACGCGCTAAGAGTGCTGCACTTATAAAGAATGTTTCAAAACGGGGTTGGCCAGTAATTTAATAAAATGGGCATTTTTCTTAAATATGTAGGTATTATGATAAAGGTTTAATAATTTACTTTAAGTGACACAGACTAGGCGTATAAACAGTGCGAAAAACAAACAAATTGAAATGTTTATGCAATAAACTATGCGAAGCTTAAGCACATATACAAACATATCTTTTTATTTTTCTTCTACAATTTTAAAGCATGTTGTTATTGATTCCAGAAATATTTAGGCAATTTGTTGATACCTGACGTTTCAAAAACGAAATTCCAAACATTTTAAGGTAATATCTTGATTCCTATCATTTACAAAAACAAAATCCGAAAAATATTGGTTTCATAATGTTTTTCTTTTCATAACTCATGACCTGCTTTATCAGGAAATAATTAAAATATCGAAAAAAGAACGTTTTCCAGTACACTAAGGTTACCTGAAATAGTTCGCATTGCTTTTCTTTAACCCACCGCATTCCCCACACATCGCAACATTCCTACCGCAGAATGTCGGATTATATCGTACTATGTGCAATATAATATCGGCCCCACATTCCTCGGTGTAGAAATTCAATGAAGTACTAACCAAAGTTAGCTATGCCTGGTTTCAAATGATTTAAAAATGTACTGAAGTATTTGTGTTGATTTTAATTAACATATAAAAACTGAATAAAGATAGATAGATATATATATATCTATATATATACATAGAACGATTTTTTTTACTACGAATAATATGAATATAATTGTATGATTTAATAGCCTATAGTTTAAACGACTAAGATTATAACAATGTTTTATTATATTTACCACTAGCTGTCCCGTGTGGTTTCACTCGTGTAGGTCCCGTTTCCATAGGAATTTCGTCTTAAAATATAGCCAATCTCTAATAAAATAAGTTTTGAAAATTGGCTTAGTAGATCCAGAAAATTACCTACCACATCCCACAAACTGACAAACATGTCCTCTTTATATATTTACTTAATATTAGTTATAAAGACAAAGTTTGATATTTTTTTGTCCTCACAAAAAATTATCATACTTTGACTTTCCAGTAGATCTAGAGTTTACCCCATACAATCTCTTACATATGGTAAACTCTGGATCTATTGGAACCGAATTTGTGAGCTTTATAGGCTATATTTAAATATAATTGAATAAAACCTTGTACAGTATAATATAATAGTTTAGATACTCTCGCGCAGGGTTTCTCAAACTTTCGGCTCCACGAACCCCTGTTAAAATTTCCAGATCATAGCGAACCCTTAACTAATTAAATCCCCCAGAGAAAATAATAAAATTGACTGTTGAAGAAAACGCCTGCCAGTTATCAAGCCACCATTACGTAAATCATGTCGCGAACCCCCTGCCATCGCATGGCGAACCCCTAGGGGTTCGCGTACCCCACTTTGAGAAATCCTGCTCTAGCGGATGCTTCTACACTAATAATATATATAAATATAATATATTTTTACACTAATCTAATTAGCCTTTTTCTGGGAAGATTTAAAAAAGATCCGCTAGGGGCAGCACCGGTGGAGAGGGGGGGGGGGTACATCACCGGTGCTGCCCCTAGCGGATCTTTTTTAAATCTTCCCAGGAAAAAGGCTAATATAATCGATTTGGGGATCGGGATGCGATCATTGGTTAGATAGTTTGAAATTATTTCTATTTAATTAATATTTATTAAATATTTTTAAATTGTCCGGTAAATATAACATGGTGTGTATGAAAAAAAAAAACAACAAAATATAATGGTCTACTCTTTAAAACTAAAAATAACATAACATAAAAATATTGTATTGAGAGTGATCTTAATACAATATTTTAAAATTAAAAGATATATACAATCATGCACTTGGCTAAAAATGGAAAATGTTGGCAATATGTAACATTCTTTTCTGTGTCTTTATAACGTTTTTTTGGTAATAAAAGGGAAAAAAAACCCGTAAGCACCAGCGACTGTACTTCCGGAAAGCTCTAATAAAAAAATATGAGTGTTACCGCTTAGACCCATTTGCTTTTCAACCAACTTTATGAAAGGCACTTAACAAAATTGTACGGGTTTAATCCTCATGTTAATCAAACGGTCTTAAAAAAAATACATCTGTTTGTTATTTTCTCGGACATTTGTCTCCTGTATGTTATCATCATCATCAGTCCATACAACGTTCACTGCCGAACATGGGTCTCATCCCGAGGGAGGAAATTTGCCATAGTCCTCACGCTGGCAGCCGGGTTAGTGATCATAGTGTTACATCGTATCCCTCATGGAAACGCTGCTGATCGTTCACGATAATTATGATTTTATACCAATCGGGACCAACGGCTTGACGTGTTTTCCGAGGCACGGAAGGTAATTAAGGTAGTTAATCAACCTATAAGACCCGGTAAGAATTTTAAGATTATACACAAAGATTTATTATTGGGCATGGGGATTGAACCCACAATCTCTGAGACTTAAAGCGAGACTTACCTATACCGCTACGTCACGGAGGTTTTCTTTTAGATGACGTTTAGAGTTTCAGTAAGTACCTACCGTGCAGTACAGTTTGACTAATCTGTGATGTAATCCGGTTAGTGGTACCTAGCTAATGAATAAGGTTTTCCACCACTTGTCACTGCCTACACTTAGGTATCACTGTCAACTGCCCTTGACTAATGTAAATCAGACTTCATACTGACTTAAGAGCATAGCATGCCAATTACTTCTTGAACAAAAAAGTATTTTCCTTAACATCGGAAACGACGATTTCCTCGCTTCGTCACAAAATAAAAAGCATGCCAGTTCTTACGTTGAATTACAGTAAGGTTGAAAATAAAATAAAATTCGCCTACATGCACCGATATTGCTATAAATATTACTTGTTTTAACTTTCAATAATTAATGGTACTCGCATGCTAACTTTGCATGTTTGATGTACAACTTATCGCTACTGTAAAAGTGTTTCATGTCAACATTTCTATTATGTAATTTACTCGATTATTACTTTATAGTTTATACCTAGAGGTACTTACTTATTTCATAAAATAGAAACGCATGCAGGCTATCATTTGATTTAAATAATAATTTCTAAATATAGTTAATATTGTACGTAAAAAGTTTTCAATTCGCACTCATTTCATTCTACGACTTGCATTAACGTGCACAGTTGATATTTGCATACCTGTACAATGGAGACCTCACGCGACGGTTTACACGCGAAACTGTATTTAACTATCAGCCTAACTAACTCTAGGTATACTAAAATAATTTCAGAAGTAGTTCGCATGATACGGTGCATTAGAGTCGACTCATGTTCATCACGCAGTTTCGTGACCAATCGAAAGTGGCCACCGCGACACTTCATAAATGACAAGATATTTTAAAGCCTTGACCCAGAGGACTAATGTTTGTGTAATTTTGATAATTACATTTGGTTTTAATTATTAAGGTGTATATGTCGCAGCCAGATCGCACAATCGCCGCATTACATATGGCTAGCCGTTTTCAAACAGGGATCACGTTTTAAGTTTGAATGCCGTACGTTTTTTAACACGGCTGGCCTTAATTTAATGCGAGTAATTTTTTTTTACTATCCATTAAATATAATATTATATAAAAAACGGCTAGCCGTACTTATGTAATGCGGCGGATTGAACGATCTTGCTGCGATATATTCCAACACCGTGTTTATTCGGTCGTTGCTAGTAATTGGCTAAATTATTTTGTTTAAAGACTATAATCGATCCATTCACATAATTATGTTTTCAAACTTGGGATCGGAGTTAGTGCCCGTTTGTAAAACAGTTAATCTTGTTAGCACAGGAGCTTTTTTATCATGTAGATTCATTATTGTTGCCTCCTTACGGAAAACTTTTTTTGTAAAATACATGTCTATTTTCAAATTATAATGCCGATTATTGGCAAAAACAACTCTTAATAAACTGGCACACCGGGTAAAATGGGAGGGCATCGTCGGTGCTCATTAATTTTGTAGGTTCATATTTTATTATTCATAGCAATGGTTTACCAATAATAAAATACTTTATTATTCAGAAGAGGAAATTTTATTAATTATTTATTGAAACAAGTTACATAAAATGAACGTCCAGTTTTGTATGTCGAATAATAAATGAATGTGGAATCGGATGCTTTCGTGATTTTATAATATCATACTTACATGAATTGATAAGTGGTGGCATAAAATTATAAAACAGGTGTAACTATACGCTTCTTTAATAAAAACAAACATTGATTAACAATCATTATCTTTGCTACACGTTCCACTTTTGCTATTTCATAAACTTAATGTCACAAGTATTGTTTTAGACACCACGTGTTGTACATTACAGTTTATGGGCTACATATATATTTTCTTTTCTTTAAAAGAAAAGAAAATAAAAATATATAGATCTTACTTAACTTTAAAATGTTACAAATGGCTTAATATAGGAAAATAAATAATTGTATTGTACATAATCGGATAATTAACTTACTATTTATTTTTAATGGATAATTAAAAATAAATAGTAATTCAAAACATAAGATATATTTATGTTAATATGCTTTTAGTTTCACGAAACTGCTTCATTTCATTAATTTGCAGACTTTCCCGATTCATTCGTCACCTAATCAGTTTAAAACTCGTCACCTGGTGCTGAGATAACCGAATTATTTTAATAAAATGTTATTCATCACCTCGGCATGCCGGCATCGGCATTGATTGCTTTAACCAACATACCTATTTTTATTTGGTTGTCAAAACAAATTTAGTTTCAGAAATAATCATCGTCATCATTTCAGCCGTAGGATGTCCACTGTTCACCGCTGTCCACGTGTGTCCGTGTGACATAGGCCTCCCTCATAGATATCCAGTTATTGCGGTTAGAAGCGGCCTGCATCCACCGTGATCCTGCGGCCTTAAGCAGATCATCAGAAATATTAATTGAGAAAATCTTCTAGTACCTACCTACATCCAAACGTTCTTAATTCGATTTTTAACGAAAATATTAATCATATATCTGACACTTTAATCAAATAAAAATATCTAATCACGCTTCCAGAAACTCATTGGACAACAACAAGAGTTTTAAAATGTTGTTAGTTAACTTCAATGTTGATGATGATCATTCAGAAACTGGAAACATTTAGAGCGATAAATTTTTCAGGCTGCATCAACCCAGTCAGGTGTGACCTGAAATATCACAGAGGCTTATCTATATTGCGACGGCCGGTGAATTTCCGAAACATCATCCAATAGCCAAACATGACTTTCATACTTTAACTGTTTCATATACAACTTTTCAATAAAACAAAAATACAAATTAATTGAATTTGTTTTTAGACCAAACATTTATGTTACCGTGCAGCAGAATGTAAATAGAACCGTGAACTTTTTAAAGTCCTGTTATTTTTTTATTTTATTTTGGTACAAAAATACGCTAGGGCACAGCTTTAAGTACCTGCCTTCGATGTATATTAAATAAAATATGGTGTCATAAGCTACTTATTTTTGTCTTTCTCTTTCACACATATAAATAGTCAACGTGTTTTTATTAAAAAAATATTTATTATTCTATTTACGACCAAAAAATGGAAAGACTGGCAGACAGTTGTGAGACTGTTATAAGTGGCAGCCTAAAACTATCCCCAATTTAAAACAAAACTTGAAGATACCATACTACTTTTTGGCAATCCGAAGGACATTGTGTGTTAATACTCAATGTCTTTCGGATCGCCAAAAAGTGACATGTCAAACAAATTCCCAAAAGTATTTCAGTTCTAATGATAAGATATTTTATTCTAATGATAACAAAAGACTGCAGTCAAAACGGATAAAAACAAGGTAGACATGCACTGACATGCAGTGAACTGAAAAAATCTAAATCTTTAAATAAAAGACGAATGATTATTTGTTTTAGTTTTATAATTTATCTTTATGTATCACATTTTGACTTGTTGGTATTTAAAAACGGACTAGTTAACTTTCCTCCTTTGTTCGTGCTTTCATAAATAATGCTGGATGAGTGCACATCCTGCTAACGCATTTACATATTTAACTAGTGTGATGAGTATGATTCATGAATACGTTTAATCTTCGCGCGTAGTCAATTAAAGCCACATCGCTGAGTGCTGAGTCCGCTAATTTCTATGATTTGCTATGCTTCAATACAGTGTATAGTCTAATAATTTAATCATTGCGATACGATATTATCTCGCTAATTATAGCTGACTGGAACAACGATCGATGGTGCTACCGCGTAAAAAGGTCGTCAAAATAATAGCAGACTACTGAATATGCGTAACCATCGTGAGATCATTGTCTAGTTATTAGACTCTAGTAGGTAGGTCAAATTTAACCTAACAGTCATACCACGGTGACGTCATTATAATTTCTTTCGATTAATAGATAACTAAATGATTGACACATATCGGTGAAAGTGGGATAGCGCGTATTGACAATAGCTAAAGAGATAAAGTGAAATGAAAATCGAATTTGCCAAATTAATATTTCTCCCTTTACTATATAAATACAGAAAATATTCCAATTATGGTTCTACAAACTTGGGCCGCTCTTTTGCGATAGACAAACGAAGCTCTATTGTGATACATGCAAGCTTCTCGGAATAGTTCTCAAAATAGTCTTTACACATCCGAAAAAAACTGATCATAATGATAGATTTTCGTGTTTAAAACATTAATAAGCTAAAAGTATTTACAGATACTCCGTGGTGCGTAACAACCATGGATGAAAGTGTTTAAAAAATAGGGTCGCGCACGGCACTGTGGCTATTTCTGTATACCTACTTTAAAATATTCGACTCAGTGATTTTTCGTATTATTTGGTTAGCTAATGCCAGTAATATAATTATAGTGTACCTATATGCTAAATGTGTGAGAAATACCGTCAATGATTCGGATGGCTACGTTCGCAATTTCGTCAGAGTAAACTTATTTATCTATTATGTACTTCTATACTAATATTATAAAGAGGAAAGATTTGTATTTTTGTGTGTGTATGTTTGTAATGAATATACTCCAAAACTAATGTGTCGATTTAAAAAAATTGTTCACCATTGGAAAGCTACATTCACCCTGAGTGACATAGGCTATATGTGATTATGAAGTTTCCACGGGAACGGGAGCTACGCGGGTGAAACCGCGCGCGGGAAGCTAGTTGTTGATAAAACAATTTACCTACCGCGCCTAGGCGTCGTTTCCTAAGCTGCTAATTTAAAGAATTACTGGTCCGATTTGAAAACATTTTTCAGTTTTAGATAGCCCATTTATTGAGGCACGATATGTTGTAACTATATATTCAATTATGAAGTTCTTGCGGGAACGGAAGATATGCAGGTAAAAACGCGCGCTGGACCGTATTATTCGCTATTTCAAGATAATATGGGGCTTTGCTGGTAAACCTAATTCGAATATCAAGCATATTACAATTTTTTACATATTCTTGTTTATTTTTAACCTAATTATAGTCAATACTATATAAATATTTCTCCTGGTATATTGAGAATTTAGTTTTGATGACGACAACAATATTTGTGTAGCTGACAAGCATAAGGTTGGATGTGTCATGATACGTCAGAAAACATTCGTCGTATGTGCCTTTATCATAAAATGGTACTTATGACCAAATGCTTCTGAAGTATAATAGTACATCCGTCCTCTTACTTCTGAGGTCTAGATTTGTTAAACATGATCATTATTCAACAAAAGTGCCGTAGGTACTTAATCATCATCATCAACAGTCCGTTTACGTCCACTGCTGAACATGGGCCTCCTCTGAACAGACCTTGGCAAGCCAGGATCGTAGAGGGATATTGCCATAATCACCACGCTTGGCAGACGGATTGGTGATCGCAGTAAGATGTAAACCTTGAGCTAATAGATGCTGCTGCCCATCTATCAACCATATGTCCCATAGACGCCTTTTACGACACCCATGGGAAGACATGGGGTGGTCTATTCTAAGCCGGAAACCACACGGCATACTTTCACTTTCACTTAATCTTCATACAATGAAAATTCAACAAAAACATTCAAAATACCACATAACATAGGGTGGGGATAGCAACCGTAATAATAACCTTTCAAACCAAACCCCATTGTGTCTACTCGCCCAATGTGTCATGCCCAAGTTTAACTTATGTTGAGTAATTAATGACAACCTCCGTGGCGTATCGGTATTCGGCCCGCTTTAAATCTCGGAGATCGTGGGTTAGATCCCCACGCCGGACAACAAAGTCTTTATGTAGATTCTAAGATTTCTTTCCGGGTTTGGTTGGCTGAGGGACTACCCTCCGTGCTATAGCCGTTGGTCCCGATTGTTATAACATCATCTATAATAATCGTATACCACTAACGAGCGGTCACCAACCCACCTGCCAAGCGTGGTGACTATGGCAGATACCCTCTTTCGGGAGGAGGCTGTTCGGTTACTCAAACCAATACTACTAATACCACTACTATGAATGCGAAAGTTACTCTGTCTATCAGTTCCATTTACTAGTCACTGAACTAGTTTTGACTAAATTTGGCATAGAAAAAGGTACCTATGTAACTTTTGGCATTTATTTCAGCAAAAACAGTACAAAAACCTCCGTGGCGTAAGGGTATAAGCCTTAATTATCATGGGTTTCCCGCTCCAAAAAAACCTTTGTAAAAATCACATTTTCTGGGCACGGATGGCATAAATCCGTTGCTCCCGATTATTATATTGTACATATTATGTATAAGGAATCAAATAAAACAGCCAAAGGTTAATAACACACTGTTCTATTATTTCACAATGAACATCTGTCATTTCATTGGTGTTCCATTTTCAAAAACATGTAATTATTGTTTACAAGCGGCCTGTAGCGCTCAGCGGCCAGTAACATACACAACAGTACATAATACTGTAGTCGCCAACCAGCTTTTGTTAAAGATGATGATGATGGATGATGACATAATAATTAAATGATATTGACTAGCTTTCCGCGCGCCGTTTCACCCGCTTGTCTCCCGTTTCCGTACAAGCTTTATGATTAAATGCCCCCCTTTTCACCCCGTTTGGGGTTGAATTTTCCAAAATCTTTTTAGTGGACCTATAGGAATAAAGCCACGGTCCAAATATCACGTTTCTAGCTTCAGTATAGTTTTGCCTGGGCGTTGATGAGTCAAATGAGTCAGGACATGTTACCTTATACATATGACATAACCTTAATGTCAGAGTATAGTCCCTCAACCTACTGGATCAGGAAATAATCATAGGTATCAGTAAAAGCTGCATTGCATCATTCAAAATATGCCTTTTTAAGCATTTAGTGCATAGGTGCTACTTATTCCATTGTTCAATTCCTCAACTTTACTGCGAGAAACGAGAGTCCAAATTATTAACTTAAGATACAAGTAGGTACATGATGTGAGTGATTCCGCCGTAGTTAAGTTAGAACTAACTTTAATTTTAATAGACATATAAATATTTACATTTAACCTATTGACTTCTTTTTTATATATACCTAATACATATTAGTTATTGTAATGTATCCGTAGACTTTATCAATTGTTTGATATATTTTAATTTTTTAAGCTTTTTAATTGGCAAAACATAACGAACTCGATGCTGTTTAAACACCTATCTACCGATTAATACAGATTAGACTGGAACCGGCATCTTGAGTAGATTGGCCTTTCGTGAACCCAAATTGTTTCATCATCATCATCATCATCATCAGCCTGTTGTAGTCCACTGCTCAACATAGGCCTCCCCCATCGATTTCCAGCGGGAACGATCACTAGCGGCCTGCATCCACCGACTCCCCGCGACCTTTATGAGGTCGTCGGTCCTTCTTGCAGGCGGCCGTCTTGCGCTGCGCTTGCCAGTTCGTGGTCTCCACTCGAGAACCTTTTTGCTCCATCGGCCGTCAGTTCTTCGAGCTATGTGTCCTGCCCATTGCCACTTCAGCTTGCTAATCTGTTGAGCTATGTCAGTTACCTTCGTTCTCCTGCGGATCTCTTCATTTCTGATTCGATCACGCAGGGAAACGCCGAGCATAGCTCTTTCCATAGCTCGCTGAGCGACTTTGAGCTTTTTTATGAGGCACATCTGTGTATCATCTTAGGCCTTATCTTCGCCTTCCATCAAGCGAGATTATGGTCAAACGTAAGCCTATATTCAATAAAAAAAAATAAAAAAATAACATTGTAAGAGACCACGTCTCAGATCCATATGTCATCACTGGTAACACACATTGGTTGAAGACTTTGGTCTTCAAATTGTTTATTGTTTAATAAATTATTTATGTTAAAGTATACATTAAGCATTTGATTTAACATATTCTTTTAAATATTTTAGATATATTCCATCTCTTAAACAAGAATTAAAAATATCGGCTAGGATCGGGGCAATACTGACAATTATGGAGTCATTTATACCTACATAGGTGCCTATGTTTACAAAAATAAATAATTACTGAACAGGTTCTAACCCGACAATATCTAATCAGGCGAGGGGGGTCGGACACATGACTATTGGTATTCATGACACTAGGACATGGCGGCGATTGCTCTGTCGCCTAATATCCATATTTTACGAGTGTTATAAATATTGGAACGGTCATTATGACTCACGAGTAATTAATAGTAATGTGCAAGTGACCTGTAAATGGAACCTTTGCATTATTAACGCATTGATTGATTAATTGATTGATACCTGGTTGTAGCTTGTTAACGAACTGACCTACAGTTTATATGCACGGAACTAATGGAACTATCTTTTAGCTTACTTATGTTAACTTTTTATTATATCTATGAAACTGATAGCTCAAAGGTTAACTTGAAGCTAATTTATATATAAGATAGTAAATGCAACCTCCGAAGCGTAGCGTTATTTGGCTCGCTTTCAATCTCGGATGTCGTGGGTTTGATCCCCACTTCGAACGTTAAATCTTAGAGTAAATTAAACCGGGTCTGGTTGGTGCCTCTCCCTCCGTGCCTCGGAAAGCACGTTAAGCCTTTGTTCCTGATTGTTATATCATCATCTATAATAATCGAAAATCGAGGAACGGGCAGCAGCGTTTCCTTGTGCGATACAACATAATACTGCGGTCGCCAATCCTCCTGCCAAGCGTGGTGACTATAGCAAATACCCTCCCCGGAAGGACGCCCATGTTCAGCAGTGGACGTTATACGGGCTGATGATGATGATGAGGACAATGTCAGAATTTTACGGAAAGATTATAGACGGACGACGCCAGGCCCAACCGCTATTACTTTGAAATAGTAATTGTTAGCTTAGGATTAAATATATAAATTTCAATTGCTTTTTAAGGAGCGTTAAACCGTCTGGCGGAAATTATAGCTTACGGGGAGTATCTGGCAGCTTTGAGCATTATTTATTAAAATATTCTACTAACATTTACAGGTACATAAAATTCAACAGAATGAGTTATATTTTTAGGGTCCTATACCTACCGAAAGGATGGAACGGGGCCCTATTACCAAGAGTTCGCTGTCCGTCTGTCTGTCTCCAGGCTTTATTTTATGAACTACTCAGTTGAAATTTTCACAGATTATGTTTTTCTATTGCCGCTATAACAACAAAATATACTAAAACAGAAGAAAATAAAAGGTGTTTATCGGTAGACGCTCGTGATGTTCAAAAAATATTATACTTAGTTGTATATCGCTGCTCTAATATGATAGTGTCATAAATCCAAATGTGTAACTTTACAATAACGAATTTTAGTCATATGATATTACAGATCAATTTGCGTTGAACCATAACCTTATTTTGTGTCACTTTTATATTGAAGCTGCGATATATAATATTGCACACATAATGGTACGGAAACCGACGTGCACTTGGCCAGTGTTTGAAATCAAAATACTAACCTTGTTTTCCAATAAATAAGCCATGTCTATTAGTCCTGTATTATTGATCAATTAGGCCAATAAAAATATTAATCACTAGCATCCCGCGCTCTGTTTCACCCAAGTAATACCCACCCGTTACCGTAAAAACTTCATAATTACATAATAATATAGCATATGTAACTCAGGGATAATATTGCATTCTAGTAGAGAAAGCATTATCGAAATCCATCAATGAGTTTTGAGACTTTTCTAAACAACCATGGATACAAAAATACAATCCTTCTCTATAAAATATAAGTATTCATGTAATCATAATCTATATATATAAAAATGAATGCCTATTTCCCTTGGTCACGGCATCACGAACGGAGGGACCGATGTTGCTATTTCTTTTTTGTTGTTGTGTTTGATATTGTCAGGAGACGGTTCTTAGAAAAGTAAAAAAATAAGAAAATTGCACACAAAATTTAAAAAAATTAAGAATACTTAACCTTACTACTTAACTTACTTGTATTGATGTTTTGTGTATAAAAATGTTTAATGTGTGTTTTTTTATGGACTAATGGTCTGAAATAAATTTTTATTATTATTATTATTAACCACCATATTAAATTTTGTAATGTAATCTTAGCGCTTTTGACAATACAAACTTTTTTAATGTAATATTATGGCTTTTGACATTACATTGACAGAATGCGTGCTGCTCTTAAGCCTCGTATTCATGGTAAACATTTGTTTAGCAACAGATTTGAATCAACGCGTTGCAGAGTTGCTGTCAACATGTCGCTGGCAACACTGCGTGTTGCTGAGTTGACAACGGCATGTTGACAAGTTCTCGCCCGACGAGCGTAAACATCAGTTTAGCAACAAATGTTGACTTGTGTGAACGCAACAGTTTATGAACATGGCAGTAGGTTGAAGTAATGATAAAATTATGCATTTCCTTCCTCGGGCAACATTTTAACGCAGACTGGCGTGTGGACAACCTTTAGTGATTTAAACAAAGTTTAATCAGCACTCTTCTCGTTTCATCAACAATGTTTATCAACTGTTGCTCAACAAATGTTTACCATGAATACGAGGCTTTAGTGCTCATCACGGTTAATTCAGAGCTATCACGTCTAATATTAAACCAGAGAACCAATCAACTTAAAGTTAGCTTTTGTAAATTTATTTAGATTGAGAAGTATCATTGTTGCTCTTAGTGGCCTATTAATGGCACTTCATTTCTTCAGGCTTGAGGGTTTATCAAGCGGTTCCGATATTTCCAATATAAGCTTCGAAAATATGTGAAATACCTTTCACCGTATGCAGAAAGTATTATTGTAGTGAATAAACTCGTGGGACGAAATAAGTTTTACTTTTCTAAAGAGAATAACTAGAAGTTAAAAATATTCAGACATCAATATGTAAATACCTAGTTATTGTTTCAAATTTACTCGCTATCGTATCACTCTATGCGACACTATCGATAGCAAAATTTATAAATTGCGTTACATACATGAAAACAGAAATTCATAGAAATACTAAAAAAATATTAAATATAATTGAATAAAAAAAACGATTGACGTCTCTGATTAAATGTCTCTCACTTTTTCAAATCATTGTTAGGTATATCAAATGGGACTTCGCTCATTTCCCATTAAAAGTAAATAACTTATATTAATTTATTTTTGGTTTGATTGTTTCCTTGAATGACACAGTAACCATAAAAGCTTACTTTCGACTTACTCTTTTTGTATAAAATCTCCATTATCAGCAACAAATACTGTACAATTCCCTACATTGTGTCTGCTTACGTCAACCTTATCCTTGGTCTCACAACATTTTATGTCAATCAATGAAATAGATTTAGCCCGTAGGTATATGTAAACTGAAACGTATCTTACACAACACATCCCAAAGGCGAATAACAAATGTACATGTAGCAAACGTATGGATAAAATCTTGAATTTTATGCAGTAACTATCTGTTTGTCGGAGCGATGTGTTCTCAATATTAATCGGGTGCGGTAAATGCGCAGTGCAAACGAATTGCAACCTTCTCCCTTGAAATATAAGATCAAAGATGTCCTGAACATGATTTCGTTTACCGCGCAGGACAGGTTGAGCTTCCCCCCCACTCCGGGAGACCCGCGTCTATTTTTAGACAGCTGAAAAAGGCGTCAAGGCCTTAACAATTTAAGTTCAGTATGCGTGTACAGCCGCCTGCTAAATGTATTATATTAATACCAATTACGATGGGAAATCGTTATCATTATTTAATTTATGTAATGTTTTTCGGTTATATACCTAGAAAGTATCTTAATTGCGTTGATTAAAGCCATACTGGGTTTTATTAAATGTAATATACGATTCTCTTTTACTGGGAAGTTTGTATTACCTATTCGGCCTAAATAATCTTCCAAAAATAAATCATTTTTATGTATTAAAGATAAAAGCGGGAAAATATTAGTATGGGTTATCCTCAAGCATATGTTATCGTAGATTTTTCTTTATTCTTCTTTAGCATTACACAATTCCGGATAACTTTATATTCAATTATGTTCTTTTTAAGGCGTAGATGGCTTTGTAGCAATGTAAGCACTCGAATCTTTTTTTATCGTTACGTTTGATAGTATTATAATGAAACGATGGACTACGTTTTAGATAAATATAATGTTGCATTGTATATTTGAATTAGCATTCAAAGAAAATGTATTAAAAGCAAATAGTTACAAAATCGAAATAGACCAGGACAACAACTAACTTTAATTCATATAAGTTTGTGTCGTTCGTATGAACGATATTACGTACGAACATTCATACGAACGACACAAACTTTACGACGCAGATCACAGTTTTAATTATTTTTAAACATGATAAGGTGAGTGGACCATGGATGGCCACTCTAACAAATAAATGATTTTATTCATTCATTTACTGGACAAATGAAAGAAACAAAGGAATAATTAACAGTTAATTTTATTGTGTAATATATATTGGCCTTATTAGGAACCACCGGCTCTCATAGCAACACTACCGATATTTTAACTGAAATTAATGCAAAATGGTTTTTATTTTTAATTAATTTAGTAACAAATCTTATATATTATATGATATATTTTTTACTGAATAGCAATGGAATAGGTTATTACGTTAAAACGTACCTTCCGCTGTGTACCTACGTGAATTAAAATTTCAACGTCGACGATCGAAGTATACGAATCGAGGGACCTCACTAATAAAACAGTTTATAAATCTTACCGTGAGTAGAAGAAATTTGTCATCACATGATAATGACTATGAATTTTTAATAGTTGACCTTCGAAGGAGCATGGCCTTCCATGGTACACCCGCCTTATTAGAATTTAAGTAATTCAGATTGATTTATGAACTCCTAAGAAAATGTGGGCGTATTTCCAAATTTCTGTTTCCTTGAAGCTGTTAAAACAATTTATAAATAGTGTTATTGTTGTGTAATTATGCTAAGCGCCCATAATATGACAGAGAATTTCAATTCGTTTTTTTTCTCATTAAGAGGCGACTAAAGGACTGATAGCTGATGGATAGGCTGCAGCATCTATCAGCTCATGGTTTCTTGTCATCTTAGGGCCTATGAACATCACGTTTTGTAAACGCGCCGTCGACGAGCGTTTTAGAAACGCGCTTCGGCGGCGCGGTTTTAACCTACAGAGCTACCTTTGCTGTCGTTTGCGCTGCGTCTGACTCGAGTGCGTATCGCGTCTGTATGGGAATAAACGCGTTTCAACGGCGCGTTTAAAAAACGTGGTGTGCATAGGCCCTTACTGCGTCCGTCAATCTGCCTGCCAAGCGTGTTGATTATGCCCCTTAACGACCCTGCTTTGCCAAGGTTTGTTAAGAGGAGGCTCATGTTCAGCAGTTGATGTAAATTAACTGTTAATGATGATGAGCAGCTTGAAAACGTGCAGCATTTTTAAAAAAATATTCCAAAATATCAACAGTAGTACGATGAAGTAGTTAATCGATTGAATACAGGCAGAAATACAACATGCATAATAACTTAATAACAC
Source organism: Nycteola revayana (assembly GCA_947037095.2). Taxonomy (NCBI): domain Eukaryota; kingdom Metazoa; phylum Arthropoda; class Insecta; order Lepidoptera; family Nolidae; genus Nycteola; species Nycteola revayana. The sequence continues at coordinate 25,268,576 of OX344842.1, read as the reverse complement.
ATATTATTCAATAATTGAACCTACTAGCTATATTATTATGTTTTCATTCCCTTTGAAGTTCTTTAACTTATAACAATGTTGATGACACCAAAATCGATTACGCTACTCACTATTGTTCTATTATTGTTCCTAATCTTGTTATTATAATATTAAAGCAAATGTTAAAATTCCATTGAAAAACAGTCAAGAATACTCGACGACAAGTGTTTTATCGAAAACATCTTAAGTGTCATCAACTCTTAATAACCTCGCGAGTTAATTAAAGCGGCTATTTTACAAGTTGCCATTTATTTATTTCAACGGGAAAAATATGATACAGTATCATGTAAGTGATAACTCCGTAATGTAGTGGTATTTGGCACGCTTTAAATCTCGGAGGTCATGGGTTCGATCTCCACGCCGGACAAGAAATATTTGTGTTAATGCTAAGATTTCTTTCCGCGTCTGGATGTTTGAGGGACTACCCTCCATGCCTCTAAAAGCACGTTAAGCCGTTGGTCGCGATTGTTATAACATCATCTATGTCAAACGTATACCAGGGAACGGGCAACGGCGTTTCCTTGTGCGTTTCTTCATAATACTGCGGTCACTCGCCTGCCAAGCTTGGTGACTATGGCAAATACCCAGGCCTATGTACAGCAGTGGATGTTATACAGCCTGATGATGATGATGATTATGTAAGAATTTATTCTTTAACACTTTGTATAAATACACAATTCTGTACACTGTGTGTCTTTGCTTCGTTCAGTTATAAATTATTTAACAATTGATCGAATAGTTTGTTCTTTATAAATTTATATTACGTTGGATCAGTTGTGAGGTTGACAAGGTTTAATTAATTCTAGATATTTATCATGTTATAAATATTATAATATTATAAATATTTTAATTTATACAAATCTTTCCTGTTAATTAGAAACATATAAAAGCAAGAATAAGCCAAACAGGTCAATTCGTTCAACAACGACCAGCTATGCTCGTACATACAATTTGGCGATTCATTTTTATTAATATAGATTATAAAATTAAAAACGGGTGTAATTTAGATTATAAGTTACTAATTTTATTATTATTATCATAAATTAAATAACAATTTTTACATACTTACTTAACAATAAAAAAAAACTTTCTCACGAAATTCTGGTAACGTTTCTACCATAGAACCTAATTTAGGAATCGCTGCTCTTGACGGAAAGAGAAAGACATTTCATCAAATTATTTTTACTCTACATATGGGTCCCACTTGTCTTCCTGATCCTTAGTTTGCAAAGAACCATCCGATGCCCTCATAGAACCGAAGTCCGAGAGGCCGGGGACAGTTCACAACGGTAAAGTAGAGCGACAGTTGCACAAAACCCCCTAAAATACTAAAAGTCAAAATCCCTCAATCTAATCGCCAACGATCGCCATGAGCCGAGGTCCAAGCCCCAGAGAGGGCGCCCTCTTGCGCAGGTTGCTTAGCTTGTAGTTTTATTTAAATACCATTTACTCAGGCTGGAGCTCTGCTTGCCTTTATGCCCGGTGAAGTAGCAAAAGCCTCGAGGTTAACTAGGTATGTCCGTCCGAAAAAAAATACCTTTGTGTTAGTCAGTTGCATGGTCATGTTGTTTTAGGTCACTTACCGTTCATGTATTTTTAGAACACATAATTTTAAAAAGATCGACAGATTTTTGGCTTCTAGTGTTATTAGTCTAAAAAAAAATACTTTTTGCATAATATTTAGTAAAAAAACGATTGCGTAAAGCGACGAATTTTATTTCACTTTATGTATATCGTTCATGAGATGTTATACAGTTTTGAAATCGCTGTTATTATATTTTAATATAACAATTATTGCTGTTAAGTTAAGGGTAAGTGTTTTTAACATTTTAATTTGTTTTCCCTTAATGGTTAGATAAATTGAGAATTCAATAATATTCATAGTATATTTAATAAACATATAAGAACAACATATTACAATGCGTTGTCATAACCATGTAAAATTTAGTTTAAAGCTATGAGTAACTAAAGCATTTTAACAATATTGACATACCTATCTCATTGGCAATAAATTTGGCAGAATCTATTGAATCTTAACCATAAAGTTACATATTTCCTTAACCTAGTTTACATTGCCTAGTTATCAAGTAGACTGCGCAGCAGTATCCGTCCATTGTAACTTATTAGATGAAGCACAAAAAAAGCACTTGACGTGGATCCAATTAAGGACAAGCCTTTCTCACGATAGATCTCACTCTCTGATAGTGCTCATAGTACTGTACCACCTCTTCTCGCTTCGGGTGCCAGAAGTGAAGATGATATTATGTTGCCGAAAAATGTTTGTAATGAACCATCCTGGCGAATCAAACCTATTTGAAGCATTGTCTATCCTCAATTTTAATGTAGGCATAGACTCTTTTTTAATTGTCAAAAAAAAAAAACAAAATTGCTATTGTGTAAGACTAAGACCAGTGCCTTTAAGTTAAATATAAGTGCATTATGAACCAGTTTCAATAAAAATATAGACAGAGGTCCATCACTTCCATATTTTATCATTGGGTATATACTAATATTATTACATTGTTTGAGTGTAATAATTTGGGAACATATCACTGGCCTCAATCGATTCGATCTCAGTTTTGGGTTAAGGTTGAACTTGGACTGCTTTAGGCGTTAGCCGAAATTTATTACTGCATACGATTCTAATGGGGAACGCTCAGCGCCATCTACTGGTATTGTATGGCACTCACGCGACTTTAATAGAGATAACAAATTATTTTAAATACACGTTCTCATTGCTAAAAATGAGAAGATGATATAAAAATTGGCATATTCTGTTAATGTTGCCCAGCCACGGACTTTAAATAAAACATACAGCAATCGGCATACGTGTTTATATACGACTTCACACGTGTTTTTAACATGGAGTTTAATCGACGCCCATTAATCGAAATGTAAGTTAACTCTTTAGTGGTGTAGGTCAATTTTTCGATGTTGTTTCTACAAACATTTCTATACCTGCACACATTGAGGCATAAATGATGTGTGTTTGTTCATTAGAAGTTGTACACCTAGTTACGTAAACATAGACAATATCATTTATGGTAACCGAACTGCGTGTTTCAAACATGAATATATCATGACTTTGAAAGCTTATAAAAATTGTATGCTACTTATGAGTAGGAATATTGATTGAGATTTTTTTTCTGCAGGTTGCTTAATACTGCTTACAAACTGCTGCTTACTGATTTCATTATTTTATTTTCTCATATTACTAGAATATTGTAGCTAAATATTTTTGGAAACTTAGATGGCTTCTTGCCTTAGAAACCTTTACCGGAAAAGATTTTTGTAAGTAATAAAGTTGACGGATATGGTCTCATACCTACTTTTGGAAAGTTTTAGAGTTTGTTTTTAACATTCGTCGATGTTTATTAAAGATTTTTACTAGAAAGTTTTGTTAGCATTTAAACATTTCGTAATATAGCTACTAGGAAATCAAGAACAAGTGCATTTAATTTGATTAGATTTTGCTACTCAATTTAAATCTATAATATTAAAATACGACAAGACATCCTCCATTACATTCGAATGTAACTACACTGGTTTTGTACTATTGGGTCCGGTAGTCCTCGCAAGGCGAGGCTCGCGACGCGTTTTATGCTTCAGACCCAATCCCAGCCCGCGCTGGCGCTGGTCAATATAAATTATATTAATAATAAGCGACTGTCACAATCATACCATAACAACATTAAAAATTCTGTTTCACAAAATTATTGTTGAAATGTAAACTAATTATTAGAAGATAATATTTTTTAATGTCATTATCATTGTATTCGTCTTACTTAGAATAAGTATGATCGATTAGTCTAGATTATCAATAAACGTTTTCATTTTCATTGTCTGTACTTAATGGATGATTTTCTGATCATTTTTCTTTATCAATCAGTTTCCAGAATAAACATTATAAGTTTGTATATTTATAAGAAAAAACCAAGGGAACTTTAAACAAGTTCCACTTAAGGTTACAATCAATAGATTTTGACATTTCTCCAAAAATTGTCCAGAACGTATATTTCCTTAAAAGTTTAGTTGGCAAGCAGAAGTATATCTCGTAATGCTTCAACTTCTGGACATCCGGGACGAACACTTTGTACGATAACACGGGAACATTTCCTCGGGACAAAAGTTACACAGCTAAAGCTAATTCATATCGGTCTCATCGCTACATGAAACTTTCACATAGACTACGCCAATATATATAATACATACGCCAATATACATGGACTATAAATAAGTTACCTTAAAAGAATCATGCTCATTTGAGCATGAAACTAATACAGTATTCGATCATCCAGATCTATTTATGGAGGTGTATTAGTTTTTAATTACCGAAACCTTTTGGGCCTTTTTGTCTCAGCACTTACCTACTCGTTTTGATTTAAAGCCTCTTAATTATTGAACTTTCTTAATTGGTAACACTTTACTGTTAACCTAATACAACTAGATTTAAAAAAAACTAAACTGCATTTAATTTTAAATCACCTGCCTAATTTTACGTCAGCCAAATCCAAAGCTGTCTTACTATAAGACAGCTATTTAAACGTTTAATGATTCAATCAACGATTAGCCTTCAACGAAATGTTGGCGTTTGATTGGCGGGTTGGCCGTCCCATTGAATGGCTGATTTGACTAAACGTCTGCTGATATATAAGGTGTAGATAGTGTCGAATATAGTGAGGAAAATTCAGAGAAATACATTTATTTTCTATTAAAAACATATTTTTTATTTTGAATAAAGTCATCTCTCCGATATTAGGTACCTACATCCCGGTAAATATCAGAATTTATATGATCTCAGTAATTTATTTTCAAGTATTTCATTTGTGTAAAATGAACTTTATACTTTAAATACCTACATTTGTCCACTACGTAATCACTACACATGATACTATCTACTGATAAAGGGATAACATATATTTTGGCAATGTTGTCATGACTTAATAATTGACCTTAAACCTTATGGCAATTTTGTCATGATTCAATATTTGTAACTTTGATACTTCATTTACCTACACTGGTAGCCCTGAAACCTGATATTTTCGGATCGATTTCCACGCGGAAGAACTATTTCTGTGAACCGCTTTTAAAAACCCAAAATTACCAAGACTATCTGTCTTGGTAATTTTGGGCTCGTAAAAGCTCGTAAAAATTCGTAAAGTCCCCTGATATCTGAGTCATCCTTAAAAAAGAAAAAAAATACTTTCAAAATATTTATCGCCTACATTAGCGAAGAGTCGGAGTCAGTTTTTTTAACAAAGATGAAAATGATTTTTGACACTTCGGAGTTGATGTCTTGCCATTTACTACTGTGAAGGTATAATACGTGGCGCATTGCAGTGACGCTGTGAATACTTATCAGATAACTTAGTTAGAAACTATGATAGATAAATATATAGGTATCTATAAATATCGTTGCGCCTGTGTGCGCCGTGCTTTGCTGTACCGCTGCGAGTGTGGCGCCAATGTAACTCAACTCGGTCATCACGGTGGCCTGTGTTGTAACAAAAGTGCTGGACATCTGTCCCGTCATGCCACTATTAATGATATAATCCGTCGGGCCTTCAGCTCGGCAAATGGAGAATAGGACGGCCTTTAGTGTCGGACGCTACGTGCGTCAGATTTCGGGGAGTCAGAGTAGGACTGGCATGGCATAATTGCGCGTCTTGAGATTCTCCGCATATACTGCCATACGCGGAGAATTTAAAGAGGCGCAAATATTATTATAGTACCCTTGATAGTGGTTACGTATTAGTGCCCTTTGGTGTCGAAACATTGGATTCCAATTCCAATAGTTCGTCGTAGTTAATATACACAAGACTTAAACGTAGGTTTTATTAAATAAATATAACAATTAATTGCTTAAAGAAATAAATATCTAAAATAAGATATTCTAAGCAATGATAAAATTCAACTAAATGTTTTTACATTATAGTACAATCTGCGCAAAATATATTCATCATTATTTATAATGGTCTTAATATTTATTTTACTAATACATTAAAACAATAAACTAGGTATTGATAAGATAGATTAAGTATTATCAATATAGCGACTAAATAACTATTTGGACGAATTGAATGAGTCTAAAATGCTTTTTGCTTTTAAATAATAAATACCTTTTGTGTGCATTATTGAAGTATTAGAGTGAATGTGAACAAGATGGCATCTTGAAACCTATTTTATGTAGGTATTGCTTTAAATGTTAAAATAATAAAAAATTTATACAAAAATTCACATTTATTTTTATTTTCGGAATATTTTATTTTAATTACAATTAATGTACCATTAATTCGTTCTATTAATTAGGTATATACGTATCTAAATAATTGAACGAATTTGCAATGGCATATTGATTAAGAATTCTTCACTTGCAACCAGCAATCCAACTGAAATTTGACGTCTGTATGTCCAAAGTGTTTTTTTTTACTATCAATGTAACGAATGGGGCATGCGACAGAAACCTTGTACGACGTGCAATTGTTTTGAATTGCCAGTCGCTAAATATACGTTACAATGCCTCAACGCTGCAATTACAATCCCAACCTATAATTTGAACTTTAATACTGCTGCTACGCGGTAATTTTGTTATTTATTTTATTAAAATGTAATTGAGTCAGCACATTTGAAAATTAGGTGGGTATGAACAAAAGTGAATAAATAACAAACTTTCATAGCCTGCATTAATTGCTTACTTATGTTTTACAATAAATAAAAATCCAAGATAGAACGAGTGAATGAACACCACAACTACAAGCTTATTTATGGCGAGTAATTTTTTTTTTTCGGATGGACTTGTTTTTTTGTTTGCCACGAGACTTTTGCTCCTTCACCGGGCATAAAGGCGAGCAGAGCTCCAGCCTAAATAAATGTTTTAAACTCTACAAACTAAGAAACCTGCGAAAGAGGGCGTTACCTGTGGGACTTGGACCTCGGATCAGAGCGGTCGCTGGCGATGAGATTGAGGGATTATGGCCTTGTATTTAAGAGAAGTTTTGTGCAACTGTCTCTACTACAAGGGCATCGGCAGGTTCTTTGATAACTAAGGGTAGGGAGGGAGAGGAGGGACGCGTCGCGTTCGCGGGCGCACTCTTCTCCGGCGGGTCGGATAGAGTGGTCTCTGTTTAGTGGTGCTAGTTTCTTGCAGGCTTTGCACTGCTAGTTGGTAAGTTGTGATCTCGTCGTCCGGGTCGTCTAGGATGCCCCGAGGCATACGGTGCTTACGACGCTCTGTGGGAAAGGCCTGTAGTCGGATGCTGCAACAACCAACGGGTTTGGGTGTTGAGCCACGGATTCGAAGAATCGTTCCGACGACTCTTTCATCCACTGCTTGATGGAAGGCAGTTGGAGATCAGCATGTAAGTTGCAAATGAGAATAAACCACGGTGCCCCGGTGGCAAGTCGAGTGAATCTGCTTTGAACAGTTTGTAACCGGTGCAAACTGCTAAATGCGGTATGAGCAAAAACGGTGCTCGTGTACGTCATAATCGGTCGTATAAACGTGGTGTAAATCCTAACCTAGAAGACAGTGTAGTCGACTGAGCGTAAGTAATGCGCGTGCATGAACGTATTTACATGCGCTCTAAAGTTTAGTTTTCGGTCAAGGATTACGCCTAAGTACTTGGCTTGCCGTTCCCAAGGGATTAAAGGTGGAATATCAGGTGGACTATTAAATCTCAAGAAGAGTACTGCGGCACTCTTAGTCGGATTTACTTCTATTCTCCACTTTCTGAACCATTTGCCTAAGGCATTTGATGCGGATTGTAGAGCGTCGAGAATGGCGGCAGGACTGCGGCCCGAGTAGTATAAAGCGGTATCGTCTGCGAAGAGAGCCAGATGGGCTTTCTTGGGTTTCGGGATATCACTTGTGTAAAGCGAGAACAGGAGTGGCGAAAGTACTTAGCCTGTGGCACTCCTGCTTGGATCGGGTGAGCGGAAGAGTAATCTCCTTCTACACGATACCTTAACGTTCTCCCCGTATCGCGAGTAAAGTACGTAAAACCTATGAAAATATAGTAATAGTATACTATAGTACCATAGTAAGTTGGTACAGAAAGTTACGTACAGAATTTATTTTTATAAAATAAAATATATCGACTTTGTGAGAGCTGGTGGCAGTAGTAGGTTGAAAAATCTTATAATATATGAAAGCAATTCGCTCTAAAAAGATTATTAATTTTTCGCATCGTGTTTTTTATTTATTTCTCACGCAAGTTATCGGATGAATTATGTTGTGAGTGAAATCAGACCGATTATGAACTGTGAACGACACACAGTGTGAATCGACTCTAAAGTTTTAATTCATTTTTGTAACATAAAATATACTGAAACGATGCTTTTTATACGTATATGCTTTATTATGACATGTCAAATACATAAAACATGATTGAAAAAATAACTGAGCAGAAGAAAAATACATTACTTAAGTATACACTTTTTTATCTTAGCAGCTATATAAAGACAGTTAAAGGTCGTTTGCTGCAAATAAAGGAGACTGTAGACATTTTCATTACAACCTCTGACGACTTTAACTCGCAGGGCACATACAAGTTGGGCAATGTCAATGAACCATCCGAAGCAGACAAGTTACATTATCTAGATGCTTAACTTACTAGAAAAACCGATTAAAGGAAAATGTTAAGTGCCACCAAAACATAAAATAGGTACCTACCTACGTTATAACAGCTATATTTTAGATCGAAAAATATGTTGTTAAGGAATCTAGCTGTGGAACAAATTGCTTTTACAAATATTTTAAAATACGTGCAGTTTTTGACTTACTATAAATTTTATGCTATTTATATTTTTTCTTTAACGTTTACTACAAAGACCCAATTATGAGGCTAAGTACTGAAGTCTAATTGCCAAACTAACTAACTACTTGTTGACTAACGAGTATTGTAAATTTTATGTTTGTACCTACGTTTAGAATTCGTAGGTTTTGAACTTATTACAAGCACATAGAGTTCATAATATGGTGGCAGCCAGTCATTGATCCCTATTACTGTCTAGATAAGGTTTAATTTATGAAAGCAAGAAAATATATGAAACAAACCTATTTCTATAGTGATGACAGTGCAAATAATATTTTTTTAAGTTTATTAATTATATTCGTTAGTTAGTTTTGCCGTTTATTTTTCGGATAGGATGTATTTAGCTGACCACGAAGCTTTTTCTACTTCATCGGGCACTAAGTTGATCAGTGATCTAAGGCTTATAAAATACAATATAGTAAACAACCTACGCAAAAAGGTCCCTGTGGGACTAAGACCTCGGCTCAGTGTTGTTGTTGACGCAGGATTGATGAATAATGACATTTGAATTTTTGGGGAGTTTTATCCAACTGTCTCTTCTGGTTTACAAAGGTATCGGAATGTTCTTAGCTAGTTTAAACGTTATTTTTGATCCTTAAGATCCTAACAATCGTCGATATACTTATGGTTCATTTAAATTTTCACATACTCAAAGGACAGAACTTATACTATTCAATCATAGATATAAAAATAATATTATATTTTCATACCTGACAGCTTTAGGCTAAAGCTTTATAAATTATTAAAATAAGTAGCAATAATCAAATAAACTTATTTAATTCAACATATACAAGTACCTGTAATAGGTTTACGTGATTAAAAACTTTATTTATTTATTTATCCACCAACACAATCTTCTATATCAGTCTACATGTATGAAGGTCGTTCCATTTTCTATTACACACCTACCAAGCTATTCAGAACTACTACTACTATTATTATAAAACACCAGTGCTCACCGGTGATGATATAATCAACTAGTCTATAGATGCTTACGTTTAGTTACATTTGGGTTATCACAGTCCTGACAATGAAACAGTATGCAAATGAATTTGTGTAACCTCGGATACTAATCTAACTGTCAAAACTAAATCCACGTAGCAGATTAAGAAGTAGCTCATCCCTATATCTAATTATCGTATACCCAATTTGTGATCTTACCTTGTAAACGCCCCAGATAATTCCTTCGATCGTAGTAGTCAGTTAGATCGCATCATCGAACAATTTATCAATCTCATGCACGGACGGCGAATATATTCAAATCAAAAATACCTGTACCTTTAATAGAGCCCTGATGGTATTAAATTATTAACTTGATGAGTTTACTTCATTAAAATTTGGTCAGTCCTACAAAAGAGGCATTCTAAACGTCTATAATGATGCTGGCGTGAGGCGCCAGCACTAATAACATGTAAACGGCGCGGGGCGCTTTTAAGCCTTGATTAGACGCAATTTACTGCATGTTTGAATAGCATGAGGTATCCTGGAAATACGTTGAAATAAGGAGTAACCTATCTTCATTAAAGCTGGTAGGTCATAGCAATTTACATTACATTTAATGTTTTGCTGAATTCATATTCGACCCGTTCATATAGAGTATACACAACAGAAATAATAACTTACGACTCACCAGGGATGTCGCCCATCATAGCTGGGGGACGCGTTTATTTAAAATAAACAAGATTTTTAAAGGAAAAATAAATTATCATTTCATCCAAAGTAGTACGCTAACGTAATCACTATGTATGATACGGTTTTCTGTTAAGCGGCATATATTTTGAACTATTTGAAACTATGTACTACAATATTTACTACTAGGAACAAAAGTTATTATTTAGCTCTACCTGACCTTAATTGCTGGCCTAACAATCGGTAGAATAATGCAGCCGTTTATTAGCTCTGCTATCCAATCATTTCCTAATATTCGCGCAGCTTCATCCACTGCGCAAACTGTGCCGTAAGCTATTTGCATTAATGGTGGCACGTTCCAAACGATATTCAGTTTTTACAGAATTTTTATCTATCTAGCTCCTTAAGATTCTCATCCAATTGAGCGATATAGTAATGATACTGAGCTTCTATTTTTTATTCTTAGTAGCAACTGTGGCAAAGGAACAGTTTGTTCTTAAAGACGCGCGCAAACTAAAGAAATGTGTTGTGTCTGAGTTTTGTTGAATGTACTAAAGGTGGCGAGGAACTTCGCAGTACAATTTTGAAACTATGCTCTGTGCAAGTCGTAAACGCGTTAATGCAACATCGGTAAAATATCTAAGAAGAGAACAGGGTTTTCAATTTACAAGGAATATTTAATTACAACCCGCCCCTGTTCTGTGTATCTGTTTTCTATAATGGTTGGTCAATCGTGATTTTATGTAAAATGCATAATCCTCGTTCAATTTCTCTAAATATATTGCACAAAACACACACTAAAGCATCAATGACTTTTATTTGTGTAATATAAGTTTTTATTTATGGTAACAGTCTATGACATGGATCTTTAGATAGTAATTAACCCTTTTTTTGCCAAAAATTTAAATACCGATTTAGTCACTACATAGTATTAAACAAAGTCACATCCGGCTGTCTGTCTGTCCCTATGTATTTAAGATCTTTAAAATTCCGCAACAGATTTTTGAGATGCGGTTTTATGTAATATATTATAGAATTATTCAAGAGGAAAATTTATATGTATAATGACGCGGGTAACACCTCGCGCAGGTAGTTAATAATAATAGTCAAAAACAATAGTTAAATATTTACAAATTAATTGTTGTAAAAATATAAAAATTACACCCAAGAAAATGGTGACTGTCTTATTTAATTCATTTAAATCTTTAACAGTGATATTAATAAACACTGGTTAATCTTGAGATTAATTAATCTAACTAAAAAGATAAGAAAATGTTTTTTTGTTTTAACTCAATGATTATTTTTATTATTCCAGGGGTGCCGGTGGGGGTGGCATGTTCGGCGATGTCAATATATCAGCAATTTTGGATTCATTTAGTATAAGTTATGACAAAAGAGTAAGGCCGAACTATGGAGGTTAGTATAAAAATGAATTATGCGTTTAATTTCTGAATCTCTTCAAAAAATCTTCCTATCTTTAAAAATATACGAGAAAAAAGAATATTAAGTAGGTTTGAAGAATTTGGTAAAAAAAGTTAAACATGTATTTGATACTAGAAATATAATTATGAAACGTAACAATTCTATACAATTCAATATGAGGGCTTCTTTATAAATTTATAAAACATTGTTTCAAAGATTCTATACACACATATCTTTGGAAATTTATACATTTTCTCGGTATACTATAAAACCTGAATATTGTACTAGAAAATATATGAATTGTATGATTACTGTGACTGAAATGAATAAAACAAGTTAGTTAGCTAAATAAAAAAGACCCAAACGTTACTTCGGTCCCTATTAGGTTTAGGTTATTTTTACCATAATAGCCTGCATCGCACTTGTAATACATGTAAATGGCACATATATTCTGAATTGCAATAAACAAAACCTAGGCATAATGCACCAACGTATAAAGTACATTAATAACTTTAATTCCGGTTGATCACTTACTTGTGTTTCAAACAATAGGAACGAAATAAAAGGTGACCGATTAATATTAAAAATTACATGAATGTATATCATTTCTGACAGCTTTTTGGGAAATTTATGGATTTTCTTGGTAATTTGTTTCATACACTTCGAGGCGGTATTAGAAATTGTATACATTTTACATTTCCTAGGAATTATATTGTGGCGAATTACATACCTACCCTTAATATAATTAAATGCTCTGTTGGCAATAAATTAATTCAAAATTATATTTCTTACATAAATTTAGCAACGAAACTTAAATAAAATCGGTAATCTTCAATCAAACTGCAGCAGAGGAAAAAAACAGTTTCGCAAATACGACTTCTAGATTTCGAGTTGTGAACGTTGTAAAGTTATTAAATCCGTATTTGTTTTTTTTTGTTGTTAATATTTGATTCTTACAAAGGTCAGCAAAAAGTTCGAAGTGGTTGCCAGTGGTTATTATTAAACATATCCTACATCAACAGATTTTCGAGAACCTCAATTGACTGACGAGCAATAATAGTTGACACTTTTATTTGCGTTTCTATAGATTTTCCAGGAAAAGATCTGGTAATTTTTAAGGGCTAGAAAGCTCCTAAAACCTATTTGTATATTGAAGCAAATTTTTGTAGTGTAAGTGTAATTTGTATATCATAAATGTTTATAAAAAAATACCGACTGCATTATAAATCCTCCTACCCACTGTAAAATATTGTATGTGTACTATTGTCATATTAATTCTAAAGACGATGACATACAATGCATATGATTGAACTAACTTTGAAAGTCACTTTAATACCCTCCTATTAACTTCACTTACAGTTTGTAGTATCAACTTTGACACGATAATTGACATTCACAACTCGAAACAGAAAATTTGTGTAATTTTCAGCGTTCTATACGAGAAACTGCTTATTAATACAATGATAAAGAACATGCACCCCTTTGTGTAAATCTTCAGAGAGCTCATTATGGAGATGGAAGTTCGAGGCACAGTTACTTTAATTAAAACTAACACTTGTCATGTGTTGTTTATTGTGTCGTTTTCAGGACCACCCGTGGAAGTGGGGGTTACCATGTACGTGCTCTCCATCAGCTCTCTGTCTGAAGTGAAAATGGTATTTTCCTTTCAAAACAATATTAAAGACACAACGCATATTTAGAAAGATATTGTTCCTTAGCATTTTCACCAGCATATACCGTTCATAGTAGCACCCGTGTCCACGGTTCGATAGCATTCTGTCGGTATAGGCGCGAGTACAGCCCGCGAGGACCGCACGCCACCACAATCACGGTTCGCGTGGATCGAGGGGCGCGGGCCGCAGCCACTGGCATCAGCCGCGTCTACTCAGAATCGTAGCACGCTCGCTTCTCGCGCCTCTCGCGTCCCTATTCGCACTGCTCGCCCGGCGATGGGGCACGTCACCGTCCTCTGGTTTGGTTTTCACGGCGCGACAGGCGCGCCACTCACGATTGGACTTGATTGCAGGTCCGCCAGTGGAGGTGGGCGTCACCATGTATGTGCTCTCTATCAGCTCCGTCTCCGAAGTGCTCATGGTACTCGCCACTGTCAGCTCACGCTTGTCTCGGTCGCTCCGGCCGCGCGCTGCGCCGCTGCGACCGAGCAGCCCCAGACACGAGGCTGCGAGCATGTTCGCGTTTGGTGGAGCAGATCGCCCTTTGTCCGCCCACTTGCTTTCTTATTATGTTTCTTGATTAACTCCTAAATATGAACAGTCAAAATTTAATTATTACATCATAATAAGAAAAGCAACCCGTGAAACCTTGAAATTATCCAGTTGTGTGTCCTGCAGTACTCGTAACTCCAAAGTTGCTGCCATTTGAGTGATTATTTCTGTTAGCAATTTATAGTTTTATTTGTGAAATTTCTTTCATATCACTTTTTTTTTCTAAATTTCTATTACATTGTTTTTATTATTATCAATTTTGTACTATGCATGATGGTGCCATCTAGCGTAGAATTGATATACCTACACTGAGATATAATCAATGCAATCAAATCAAATCTGCAATCAAATCAATTCAGACGAATTAATTAAATAAACAATTTATAATTAGTGATTGAGGACGCAAAATAATGAACATAGAAATTCCTAAAGAACCATCATTAAAAAGTAATGTAACTCATTAATACCTCATAGTTTTATGAAGGTACTATCTCTTTACTCCATATATATTTTAAAGTTTTAGACTTGAACTTTGAAACGCAACTGGTAAGTTGAATTATTATTTTAATGGCTAACAGAAAATCATCACTTAATCGAGTAATATTAGTACAATTGATTTGGTAAATGTTTGACGTGGCGATAAAGGCGGCCTTTATATACAAAGGAATGATCTTAAAACGCACTTGATGAGACCGTAGTGACCGTACCTATACGAATTTGTTGAGGCTCTATGGACTTGCGACGACTGTATATTATCTCTAATCGTGATTCATTTTGTAGTTTGTTGTGTATGTACGTACGTATTATGTGTATTTACTCAAATAATGCCCATATAAATATTATAACTTTCTTTTCTATCCAGTGACTTGGAACATCGATACTATCTGACCTAGTTGTGTTCAAATTATGCTTTCGTGAATTAACCATTAGATTAATGTTGTAATTTTTAATTAGGTCAGTACTTTTAACCGAATTCGGTTTTCCAACATGTCAAACTATGTGAGCTTGCTAGGCGTATGTTTGGGTGAACGACCCTGAAGTGGAAACCAAATCAAGGTTGGGAAGGTCACAATGAGACGTGACCCATGGCCCAGGGTGGGGTACCTTATTTACGATTCGCCAACTCGTTTATATTCTTTAGTGAACATTAATGTGTTCCGTAAACCTGGTGCATAATTTTTTGGTGGCAACTAATACTTGTACGTGCCGGCTTTTAGCTTCAATTAAGAGAGGATTGCCTCCATCGAGCCGTGGGTGTCCGACTGCGCCGCCACCCACTCACCCTGTCCTCTCACTTAGAACATCCACCTCCCTAATCATTCTTAGACATCACTTGTGTTCTGTAGGCTTCATTTCACAATCACACTCTCTGCACATTTTATTTATTTTCATAATTGTTTCTAGCTTACCGCTCAATTTGTCTATTCAATGTAGTGCAGTGTCCTGACTGTAAAATCGAAGGCACGAGAACGAAGCTTCGAAAAAAAATGAGTAGCCTTTTAATCCCATCTATCGCAATGTTGACTATAAAAACACTATGTTTGGGATGAAATATATATTTTAAAATGCATGCAAATGTTAGATGTCTATGTATAACTAACTAGATCCGAGTGACTCCAATTTTGCTACAATAACACAGTTAATATTTCATATTAAAGTAGGTACACTAAAAAAATCCTCCAAAACTTACATAAAGTTCTCCCTACACACATTTTAATTTAAATAATAAAAAACCTAAAAACCTGTCGATGTGTATGGCAGGAAATGTATCGATTCTCAATATCATCAATTAAAAATAATTCTAAAGAACGCAGGTCCGTTACAAACTTAGTAAATGAATTTTATAAGTGTAGAAATTAAGATATGTATTTATTCATGTCATTCATTAATATTGTTTTTCTTTTCTTCAGGATTTCACATTGGATTTTTACTTCAGACAGTTTTGGACCGATCCACGACTAGCATACAAAAAAAGGACTGGAGTTGAGACATTGTCTGTGGGGTCAGAATTTATAAAGAACATATGGGTCCCCGACACGTTCTTTGTAAACGAGAAACAATCTTATTTTCATATAGCTACCACCAGCAATGAATTCATCCGTATACACCATTCTGGCTCCATCACCAGAAGTATCAGGTAACATCGAATACGTGTTTTTTATTAAATAAGTAAAAGTACTCTGTTTCAACTAAAATATATTTTTCCAGGTTGACAATTACAGCGTCTTGTCCAATGAATCTCCAATACTTCCCAATGGACCGTCAGTTATGCCACATAGAAATTGAAAGTTGTAAGTATCTTATCCCCAATTCTAAGACTAGCTTATATTTTTCTTGATAACATAATAATGTACATTAAACATTCACTATTTGCTAACAATGTCGATGATTATAATTTTACTAACAATGTTTTAGCTGATATCAGAGTGTTGCTGGAGAACCGCACGCTTTGTGTGTCTATTGTACCTACCTACTAATTAACATTAATTCAGTGTTAGTCTTGTGATATGTCTGAAACTCAATTAATGTGCCAAGCACCTTGTGTTGCAGATGATAGAAAAAATATAGAAAACCGTGATCTACATAATTATGTGTGTGTAATTGTACTCACTAAAGCAAACTGAATTTATTCACGATGCCAACTTATCACTAGGCTTACAGATATTGTGTTGTGACCACTTTCTTATATCACAGATGCTACTCAGGGATACCCTGTGAGCACAAGCGTACAACCTAAACGTCGACACGTGCTGCGATTTCCCTCGTGTTTTCATAAGTTGGAACGTCTCCTTCTCGCATACAGCACCCGCAGAAGGCAGACTCGTAAATAGTAAGCCTTTGTTCTCACGAGCATCAAGCGAAAGAAATGATACTAAGACATCGACGCTGCAATATGCTGAACGGGCCGTAGGAGGCGGGGATGGTGGCACCTGCGGGCTCTGCACAACGACCGAGGGCCGTGCGCAGCCGCGCCTTGCACTTGCGCACACCCAGCGTACCGCCGCTTTTCCACGCACACTGACTGACGCACGGTGCATAACCACTCATTTTCAAGCTTGCTCTTTTAACACCGCCTGTTTTTGTTTCCATTTTTAATTAATTTTAATTGTTAAACATTAAGTAGCTTTTAGAACTTTATTTCATATTGATATTACTTTTGATTTAGGTTTCGCCCACCCCATCGGTAGATTGAATTTTTTCTATCATCCATTGAGTCAAACCAAATGTATATTAAGCCTCTTTTTGGTTTTACTTTGGTTTGACTCTTACAAATCTCGCTACTTTAACCCGCGAGTCCCATCCTCAAGCCTCGGACACGTGAGAGAAACTCGATTCTTAGCAGCGTAAGTGATAGCGTTTTGTGTGTTTGGCATGTCTCCGGAGTCGGGTACACGATGAGAGACATTCGGTACCATTGGAAAGATGGCCTGACCAGCGTCGGTATGAGCAGTGAAGTCCAGCTACCACAGTTCCGAGTGCTCGGACATCGACAGCACGCCACTGTAGTTACACTGTCGACAGGTAACCGATCGCATTAGCATCAGCTCCTAGCACCACATTCATCGCTCCGCCACCGACCCCGTCTCCCTCAGCCCGTGTGCAGACGATCGATACCGCGACACTAGCACACACGCTAAACACAACACGAAAATCGCATGATGAGACGCGCGAAAATGAGCTCGCGACTCCCCTGCTCTTGCCCCAACCGAATGATGACTCGTGTTGTAAAACCCATTGCGATGGGCCTGGGGTTATTTCATTTATAATGTCCGCTGCGCACAGTCGGCTACACCATGCGGGACATCCGATACAAATGGAACGAGGGGCCCAACTCTGTGGGTGTTTCCAGCGAAGTGTCACTGCCGCAGTTCAAGGTGCTGGGCCATCGCCAACGTGCTATGGAGATCTCTCTTACCACAGGTACTTGGGTTTGCAGGGGAATATATACCTAGGCTCTTACGAATCAAAGTTAGAGACCACAACGTGGAACACTGGACAGAAACAGCCACGATTCTTTTCACGTCCTTGCTTTAGTATAATTGCACTAAAACACAATGAGTGGTGTGGCAAACTTAGTGTATTTTGTGTCATTTTATAGGATTATAATTATTGCGTTGAAGTTGAAAAACATAATTATATTAAGTACATACATTTACATATTTATTAAAGCGAAAAAACTTCATTTTAACTGTTGTATTTATAAAAGCTTTAATTACTATTTTTGCAATTATTTATTGGGACGATTGGAAAAAATATTTAAAATTAATAAATTATTTTTCATTTTTTCTTTTATGCTTTATTGAATATGGAATACAAAGTACTAATGAGATTTACAATTTCTTACAGGAAATTATTCAAGATTGGCTTGTGAGATACAATTTGTTCGTTCTATGGGTTATTACCTGATTCAAATTTATATCCCTTCTGGTTTGATCGTCATTATATCTTGGGTATCGTTTTGGTTAAACCGGAATGCAACACCAGCCCGAGTGGCCCTAGGTGTGACCACTGTGTTGACAATGACTACGCTTATGTCATCCACCAATGCTGCGCTGCCCAAGATATCCTACGTGAAGTCCATCGACGTGTACTTGGGTACTTGCTTCGTCATGGTCTTCGCCAGTTTACTAGGTAATACTTTATACTATTATGTAGATTTAACCCAAACTAATTGCAAAGCGATTTCTAAAGCGAATGGTTGAATGTTTTTATTGTACTAGGCGAATGTCAACAGTAAGGAATTAAAATATGCAAAGCAACTTACAAAAGAATGAAATGGACTAAGTCATGGAAAAAGCTCTCCTATCTTTGCAGAATATGCTACGGTGGGATATATGGCGAAGCGAATACAAATGCGAAAACAAAGATTTGTGGCAATACAGAAGATAGCGTCCGAAAAGAAGATGCCCGTTGATTGTCCTCCCGTCGGAGATCCGCACACATTGTCGAAGATGAGTACTCTCAGCAGATGTCCTCCTGGAAGACCTTCGGTAAAATATACTCATGCAAATAAATAATTTAGAAACAATCCATTTTAATTTTAAACAAATTCTAAACTTACATTTTCAGGAGGTGCGTTTCAAGGTTCATGATCCGAAGGCACATTCAAAAGGCGGCACTCTAGAAAACACTATAAATGGAGGTCGGAGCGGAGCAGAAGAAGAAACCCCTGGCCCACCCCCGCATATTCTTCACCCTGGCAAGGTTAATATCTCTATGAATATATACTTTTTCAGCATGAGGTTCCGACAGATTTACTGTGCTATGCGATTAAAAGAGTGCTGTGCGATAAGTTAATAAATATAAAAATACATATATTTTTGTTCTTATGTGTGCCAAGCGTTTGCGAATTGCTTCCATATACTTTACTTAAGGTCTACATTACTCAAACTGAATATTTCCTTACAAATTGTTATATTTATTTATTTTTCTTATTGTATAATTATTATTAATATTTTCAACAAAATGTTTTGTTGAAGAATCAAGAAGACCAATAGAAAAGGTAATAGGCATCTTTGTCCATCTGTGTCTTCGTATTCGTGTTTATTCTTAAAACGATTTAAACAGATATTAGGTTACACAATACAAGTTAAAAGATTTACTTCAAATTTTACTTTATGATTTACGATGGTATGCTAGTCATACCACGAGGAGAGGACCCTACCCACTAAAACCCCCGGGTACTTCTCCGACCGCCGCGGCCGTTGGTGATCGGCCCAGGAACCCATAGCTTTCTGCGCCGCGGGCTCTTCTGGGACATACTAGTGACCCATTTAGCCAGTTACAGGGACGCCCGGAGTACCAGGGCGTCCTTACTCCTCATGGATCGGCCCCGAAGGGAGTGGGGCCCATGTTCCCCACTCTCCAAAGTCGAGCCTAGGCTAGTAGCCGCCGACGACGGCCATCAGGCCGTCTGCGGGCTACTAGTTGAATTTTTTATTCAACTTTAGCCCTTGAAAACACGTAGTCATTGTATTGGCTAGCCAAGCAAGAGCCTAGTTTTATAAAATATTCTACATTCAAGAATGTAGAACAGAACTAAAAATAAGGTTGGGCCTACGTTGGCCTATTGCATAAGATCACTAGCTGTATATTACGAATAAACATCTCATTAGAATATTTTGTGACTTATGGGCGTATTTTTTTGCCATTTGCTACCGCTTCGATCTCGATCATTACATACCTATACAAAAAATTGATAATTTGTAGGTATATTTCGAGAGGGGGAAACCGTCGTATTGCAATTGTACCTATCTACTACTATTTAGTGTGTTCCGTACACTTTTGGATCGCATGCATCTCAGCATTTACGCGCTACCTATTACATGTTGGATATTGAAATACATAAAAAATATTTTTACTTTCAGGACATAAGCAAATTGCTTGGAATGACGCCTTCGGACATCGACAAGTACTCTCGAATCGTATTTCCCGTCTGCTTCGTATGTTTTAACCTCATGTACTGGATCATATACCTTCACGTATCTGACGTCGTGGCTGACGATCTGGTTCTACTGGAAGAGGATAAATAGAGGGAGCTGTACATAATGCACTTATTTTTCCATATTTGCCAATAAAATAATAATTTGAAACAATAAAAATTTGAAACGGAGACACAGTTTGTCTAATACGTGGTAGCGACATTGTAGACAAAATATTGATTAGATTTTGCGTACCAAGTGTACAATTTACTTATTATGCATTCCAATATAAATGTAGATATGAACTATGCACAAAATATTTAATGTGTAAACTTTACGAAATTGTAAATACTTATAGATTTGAAAGATAAAAGTAATCGTCGATTTAGTCTAAGATCTAGATCTATTTCTTGGAATCTAAAGTAGAATCCAAAACGACTGAACGTTTTTGTCATTTGAATGTCTCAACAATGTGGTAACCCTTTTACAATTTCATATTTAATTGGCCAAATAGGTGTTGAACTAGAACTACTTTAGTTATTTATTAGCATTACGAATGGTGATTAAATAGAACTTGAATAACTTTAGAAGTGTAACACTGCGGTATAAATTACAGCAGGATGCAAAAATAAAGAGACAGTAAATTAACAAAACAAGAAAATGAATTTATTGTTGTCGTCAAAGCATAATATAAAATGCTGTGAATGTATGTTTCGTCCTAAGACTAACTTGTTTAAAATGTATCTACCCTGACGAAAAGTTAGATAGTTCCTAATGTCTAAATGTGTCTAATTATTGTAGTGGTGTAGTAATTATCTTGTCTATTATTATAATTAACTAAATCACGTTTCAAATTATTATTTTATCATGGTAAAAATGAGTGGTATAGAATAAATAGAGTAATATGAATCTGATGCTCAAATTTATCTGCTTGAACTATTTAATTAGTTTTAGTATAATATTGTAACTCAAGTCATTAACTAGATGGATTTGTTTATTTTTTGCTAAAATAACATGATAATTAGTTATTACCAGTAGAAATTTTGTTTTTAATTGTAGTTGCAAACCATTCCAACAGTCCTGAACTTTTATTTTTAATCATAGCTTTATTTTCTATCTTGTAAATGATATTGAATGTTTTAATTGACTGCTTTTTGTTAAAAATGCACGTTGAGTTTTTGATATTGAATTACATATATATTTTATTCATTAGTTTACTAATAAGTTGCATCATGATTTGATATCAAAACCAAGAAGTGCATTCAATTATAATAAGTACATATCTTCGACTGAGTCCGGAAGGACTTAATACTAGTATGTCATGCAACATACAAAAATCCAGTAATGGCCAAGATAAGTCTAGTCCAGCTTTACCGAGCTTGATCAAACAAGAAAAGGTCAATTCTATATTAAATTGTAATTTTCATATCAAAGCCATCATTATAACGTGGGAAAAATGTCTTTTCAAGAACTAGAACGAAGTTTTTGGACGTACCACGGGCGTACAGCGTTTCACGGCTCTACTATCTTCTTTTACGACGAAAGTATGTCAGAGACAACACTACAAAAACATAGAAAAAAATCTGATAATAATTTTTAAAATAAAACCTTAATGTGATTGTATGGTTAGTTAAAAATACTGTAAGAAGAGGTATTCATAAATTCAATCTTCAAGTAATATTGCAATTAACAATTCCAAATTAAGTTTTCTTCAACTTCAACTGCCTATTTACGTCCAGAGCTAAACATGGACATCTTATAAGACCTTTGCAAGTCAGTGTTGTAGATGGATGTTACTATCATCATGATGATTGGCAGGTAGATTAGTGATCGCAGTAAGACCACAACTAATCTTGAGCTGATAGATGCTGATCACCCATCAGCTGAATATGCTTTACTAGCCTCTTACGACACCCGTCCATCTTAATCCGGATTCTATTAATTCTTATTATCCATCAAATATAGATAATTAATATTATCAACTAGATATATTTCTTTATTTAGATCTTAAGTTTGTCTTAATTATTTTTTTCGCAACCTAAAGCGGGATAACGTGACTCATTTTGTAGATTAAACAATAAAATGATAACCATTTTATTTTGCTTAGCTATGGGAGCTCATACTTTATCATCATTATATTAAGATGAACAAAACTCAATCCCAACCCAGATTCTTAACAAAATCATTTAAAAAATTAATTTATATTCGAATTAATATATAGGTGCTATTCGAATATAGCTATAATTCACTCATAATGATCATCATGTACATACATTAACAAAAAGCTTTTCTGTACATATTTATGTTCAGAATTGATCTAACGTACAGTTAGATAACTGGGTTTGGATTTAGATTTGGAAGTATCTACACTTGACTTGGCTCTAAAGAGGGAATCACATGCAACGAATTGTTATTTTTGTATAATTACGAAATAAAAATAGAACTTTGAGATTCAACAACAGCATTTGGTTCTCCTTACAATATACCATAATATTTTCAATTATTTCCACTGGTATTTAAGTATGTTCTTTCGAATAGAGGCATGCATCTTCGATTATTAACAGTACCCAAGCATGACCCTCTGAAGCTTATATTATCGTACTAAACCGATCCAAATAGTCAAGTATCGCTTAAATTGAATTACTTTATACTCTTAATTGTAGTAAAAGCAAATTTGTTTAGAAATAATCACTAATTTCTTTTATAGCCGTAGTAGATGAATAGTTTGCCAGAATATCAACATAGTACATATTCTAATTGGATGTTACATGTTTCTAATAAAATATTTACTTTTTAGTTAACATAAATAGGTATATCAATAAATTGCATAATTAGTTAATAATACTTTGATGTAATTAAATTCGAAACAATAAACTTTCGCTATCATTTCACCACTTTTGCGTTGATTGTAGAAAAACAGACTTATATAAGAAAAAATAAATTAAGAAACAATCTTAAAAAAATAATCCAATTTTATTATACGATAAAAGAAAGTGACTTTTCTGACAATTCTTTATACGGTATGTGATGTACCTAATATCAAAACGTCATGTTTTATTAAAGATATTCACAAAGCGCTTACATTATTATGTCCCCAATTATTAATACACTTTACCAATCAAACAAGTTGATAACTAACCGTGAAAAGATTCACGTGTTATTGCAATAAGATAAATAATCGAAGAACTTAATATTAGTTTGGCTACACCAACACATACATTTTATCAGGTATTAGTATTTTTGTTAGCAGGTATTTATTAGTATTCTATAGGTTTCGTTAAAATTCAATATCAACGCATAAGAATAACTGACTACAAGATTAAATAAAACTCAAGGAAGAAGACCCTATGTGTCAAACAATTTAAAAAAAAAAACACAATTATGTATAACTCAAATAAATTTATGGCCGTTGACGGTATATTTTACTTACGGACCTATAAAATAAATATAGGGAAAAAATCTCTACTCTCTGTTCTTACGAGATAAAAAGAATGATGCATCCTTCCGATCCCTTACTTTAAAATCATTGTTATTTCTGAATACATGCATATTATTAATTCATTTAAATATTAATCGTTTCTAGTAGTTGTTCATACTTATACATATAAATTAGTTTTACTTATCTATGAGAATACAGCCCTATTTTTTACTACAATTTTAAGAGAGGATCAAATTTTATTTATGCAAATTCTTATGCGCTTACGCATACGGGAAGAACAAAGGCAAAATGCTACGGTATTCATTCGTTTCTTCAGAGTTTGTTCTTTGTTGTCTATGATATGGATTTGATCTTCCCCAATGGAATTGACATTTACTATAAATACGGTTGTATATCATCTTTCTTTAATAGTCGCACAATAATTCATGCAACGCTTTCTTGAATTAGTTAAATCTAGATGATATTGACCTTTTATTTTTGCTCGCTAGTATGCTCCCAAACCCGAGTAGTTACTGCTTAATTGAGCATTAGAAGTAAGTTGTCAATATGGGAATATGCTTTATAAACTAATTACATGTCTGTATGACTCAGAAATGTAATTCATGAATATTAAGTAAGTATTCCCTTGTCAACAACTGAAGATCTAAATTCACCCTCAAATATCTGACAAGCAGAGCTCCTGTCTTCAGCTACGACAGTATCTTTTAACAAAAACATCGGTTTTGTAAGCTAGAATATACTCAAAAGCCCTGGATAATGAGGTAAGACATACAAAATTGAAAAACTTAAACTTATTTAAATTCTATAATCTAAATGGCTTTGATTTCAGTTAATATGAATCAAAATAAGTGAAACAACCTGCCATCGTGTCGCAAATACATTAATTGATTAGTTTTATCACAGATATACTAAACTACTGCTGAAATCAAACTTAAAATTATTTTGATACTACGGTATAATCATCATTGAATACCAGTACTTTTCAAGAGGATAATAGTTTATATTGAGAAGAGTCACTAGGGAATTAAAGTCAGGTACAGCAGGATTCTGTACTTATTGTATTTGTAGTTGGTATTAAATTTAAGGTTTATTCATCATGGGACGTGTTAAAAGAATATTCTGTACCAAATAGCGAAGCCAATAAAATTTCAGTAGACATGTAAACATGAGCTACACTTATTGTTCAAATTTAATAACGAAATCTCAAAATCAGGCTCATGTATCTGATATATTTGTAAATGGCAGTTAAAGTATTAATAACTAAAAGAAATGTGAATTTTCTTTTGAAAGCAAGTCCCGTGTTAAATTTACCAAGTCTGATCTGTTTTAATTTATGTAACTAATTATGATCTGAAATCAAGAAATAATTTAAACGAAAAAATCGTCTTGTCTTTTGATACGTGGAAATGTCTTAATTGTATTCCTAGTATACAAAGTCTTGTATTAATTATTCTATAAAAATGTAGGCTGTATTTCTTGGTTTCCATGTTAGGCATTTATATACTATGAATATATTATATGAATGTAAATAAAAAAAAATGTTTCTAATTAATTAACAGCACAGTCAAATATAAAAGCACTGTAATCTGTGTATTCACATTTTTATTTCATAGCAATTTATTAAGACTTACTAAAATTGTTGTATTACACGATATTTTATAGAATAAGGGATAGGTTGCTGGTAGAAAATTATAGTAGGTACTATGGCGTGGCTCGTTGTCCCGCCGCTCCGAAACGAAATTCTAAAATATTTGTCTAGTATTTAGTCTCTAAGTTCAAGACAAATAGGATTAAGGGAAATTTAGAACTTAAATAGATATATATATACAATATGTCTAGCTGTGCACGTGTAGTACTAAGACACATTAATATAAAAGCTATCTTTTTATAATTAACACAGTGCGTATAAACATGTTTTACCTCCTACTCAATTATTTGTTAGACCACAGTTTAATAATAATTACGTACCTATCTAGATAATGACTCTAAATAGGTACGTTACGTTGAATTTTATTGAATGTCTTAAAATAGAATCAAAGCTTATAAATAGATGTTTTACTATTAATTAGTACCTAATGTAATTTTAATTACTGTGACGTACTATTATTTTTTTAATAAATCATAATATTGTTAATAGTGCACATCTCACAATTGTATCGTTTATTTAACGTGTAAGTGAAAATAATCATAGTTTTATGTAAAATTATTTTTGCATAAGCTTCAACCACTTTAAATTTCTGGGTAGAAAACTGCAAAAAAGTGCAATGTTTGTATAATGTAGTAAATAGCATATGCTTATAATACTCCTTTACGTATTCTACATAATATAAGATCTGCCTGTATATTTACGTTTACAATTTTTATAATTTAATAAAATAAATAACAGCCAACAAGAAAACAATTAATACCAAACTTGGGAAAATAATCAAGCATAATTGTACCTCGGATATTTAAAATAAAAACTGTTACAAAAAAGTCACAGCATATGAAAATTTTTACCATACATATTTGTTTATTTTTCCTTAATTCCAAATATTCTGCGAAGTATGTTCAGAATACGTGAAATATTTAGATATCTACTTAATTAATTGTAATTTCATAATTTTGCACAAAGTTTGTGTGTTTAAGATATTGGGTAATTGCTGTCAGAAATACCTTTAGCTTTACCCATTACATGTTACTCTTACACACATTGTAAAATGATGCAACTCAATAAAATGTATTGCCTTGTCTATAAAAATACCGTGCGTACTGTAGTCATATTGTCGTACAAAACCGCAACTTCGAAAATATGTATAAGAAGCGCATGTCCTGTGCGACATTAATGATAAAAAGAGAACAAAAAGTGAGATAAAGACAATCGTAAGAAAAACATATTTTTTTACTGAACCATGTTTTCCTTTGTATACCCATCAATTGCTTCCTACCTATATAATTAAATGGTCGTATATAAAAATCTAGATATGTTACTTATAATTAAAAATGCAATAGTCAAGTATATAACATAAAGAACGAAATGGAGGGAACTATAGCTGTATGAATGAAAAATTCACTCAATAAAGCTAGTTTGTTCAAATGTTAACAGATGAAATACATACCTATAAATAACGCATGTGTCTTAGATATAGAATCATAAAGTAGCATTAGTGACCTAAATGTTTAAGATTAATATGAATATGAATGATGATGTTTCTTTGTTGCGGGAAATCTTCATTAATTATTGTAATTATATTAAATTCGTTATTTTAATACAAATTACTAACCAAAGCCAACGTTTAAGTGTAATCTATAGTAACTGGAACCGACAGAATGATAACCATGACTTTTTGCAAATTATTTTATTATTTATTAATATCTCATGTGGCATACTGATTTCGTATAAATTATCATTTTGAATCGAAATTAAATTTCTTGAGTACATTTTCAGTTCAGTTATAAACTCGAAACTGACCGCTAAGTCGTATTCCTATCAGTTCCTTAATAAAAAAATGTTAAGAGGGATGCCGTACCATACCGTGTGTTTAGATAAGACAATATTTATTTAATTAATTTTTCATTTTAAAATCGTAATAATTTATTTATTCAAAACTTTATGTTAGATTAATATTATCTTTGTAGCCGTACAAACTTTACAAGTGTTGTTTACAATAATTATAACATGTATTTCATTTCTCCGCCTGAGACTTCCGCCATAATAAAATAAATAAATTAATATAGGTACTTCAAAGACTAGTAATAGTAGACCTT
This sequence comes from Nycteola revayana, assembly GCA_947037095.2. Lineage (NCBI taxonomy): Eukaryota > Metazoa > Arthropoda > Insecta > Lepidoptera > Nolidae > Nycteola > Nycteola revayana. The sequence goes on along the minus strand of OX344842.1, from coordinate 25,240,840 downwards.
AATATATTTTAAGTTAGTTATTCATAAATATATCTCTCCCCCTCTCTTCTAACTTATTAATAGTTTATTATTACGAAACCTTACCACTTTCAATAACAAAATTCGTCGCACCTATCCTCATAATTCGAAAAATAAATATTTGTAAATCTAGAAATTAGAAACTAACATTAAAATATTGCTCACACTATTTATAAATTATGTATTGGAAAAACATTTATCTACTCATTGTGACATTTACGCGCACTTTTGATATACTATGTGAAATAGTTATACATTTCATTCGATTTCTGCACAATAAAAAAAATCAGTCAAAAAGCAATAAGAAGGAATTTCGGTTTTTACCATCAATTTTGATAAATGGCTAGATAGTATAAAAAGGAGACGGAAATAGAAGATAGATGATTTTACACCTTAGCGTATTATGCTCATTAATGTAATTGTAGAATTAAATATAGCGATAAAATTACAACACTACGGGACAGAAATGGTTACATAGTCGGTAAAAATAAATCACAATCGTGCAGTAGTAATGTTTGTGTAACAAACACGAAACACTAGTATATTTCTGTTTGTAGCTAAACTAATTAGAACATACTATTCCTGCTATTTATATTTACCACAACAAAATTACTTTCCCGTTAAGATAAATTACTTTACATGTGGAAATATGTACGTATGTTAAGTTTGTGTAACGCCTAGTGGAATGGCATCATCGACTTTGATAGTTATTATAATTAGTAGATTTATGTTGTAATTGATTAATATATTAATTGATTGTTATAAATTCAGAATCTATGTCAATAATTGTTTTGTGTCATTATGATTGGCTATTGTTGTTCTTGTACTTACTTATGAACGATTTCTAATATTTAAAAAGGATAAAGAAATAAAATGTTTTTCAAATAACTTTTTCGGTGTTTTGTTTTTTCATTAATTACTTTACTATTTGTAGCCCCTGTACAACATTTAAAAATATGCCAAATTATACCAAAATTCTGTGTTTCACAATGTATTTGTTAAAACAAGATAACACTAGAAAAATCGATATAGGGCCAATTTTTTAAATCTCAGATAAGAATTATCAAAGGATTATATAAGTACCTATATATTTTTATACAGTTTTGTTATGATAATTCTGTCAAAATAAAATTTTATTCCTTTGATATTTGACAGTCGAAAAATTTGGTCTTAAAAGGCAAAGAAAGAATTCACTGCAATGGAGGCACATTGGTGACGGTAGTCGCTTCTGAGACCCGATGTTTTGGATTCGATTAACACCCGGGACAACTATTTGTGTAAAAGACTAAGGAGTCCGGATGTGCTTTATATATTAGTACCGTAACATATGTATAAAATCCCCCGCAACACAGAGATTTGTTCCGAATTATATGTCTATTTATCTATCTATCTTCTATATATATAAAAATCAATTGCTGTTCATTAGTCTCGCTAAAACTCGAGAATGGCTGGGCCGATTTAGCTGATTTTGGTTTTGAAATGTTTATCATAGTTCAGGGAAGGTTTAAACGGTGAGAAAATATGGAAAAATTGAGAGGCAAATACTAAAAATAATAATTTAATTTTCCAATACAAATTGGTATACCTGTCAAATGTGACACTTTGTCCTGTCGCAAATTAATTAAAAATCAATAAACTGACAGATAGTTTTAGAATCACAAATACATTTCCAGACCAAGTTGATCTGTCACCATTGTCAAACCCGACTAGATGACGTGAGATGACCCGATGTACTTCGTATCACCTACCTACAAGCCTACCTACCATGAGATATTACAAAAAAAAAACCATTTTAAAATTTTAAAGCCATACACTTCAAATATTTTTGTATTTTTTTCCCAATCTTCAAAAACATCTTATCCGCCCGCTATAAATGTAAAACATATTTTATCAAATTAAATGGACTGTATAGTTAATGTTAGAAAAGTAGTATCATTCATAGTGACTGATTGTAACATTTCAAAATTTATAGGTGGGTTTAAAAAAATATTTTAAAAGAATAATGATATACCAGTCCACCGTTCATGTTGTGCTTGCGGCTTCTTTCGGTAATTTCCAATTGTTTAAATCTAGAAAACTTAATCTATCCATGAGTGATGAAGTTAATGAAATTATGAATTTCTATTTCGATGATAATTTGTGTTTCATTTGATTTTTTGTTTTATTAATTTATAAATTTGTTCCAATTAAAATGTAACCACATATTGAACAAAAAAAAATTAGATAACTGCCATTGTTTTGAATTCGTCACAACGTTACAAATTGTTACTACTAAATGAATTTTGTCGTTGTCGTTCGATGCCCATTTTTTTCTGCCACAGTTGCGGGGTATGCAACACTCCCCTGTTTATAGCGATGATATGCTAATATAACGAGAAAATGGTTAACCCACATAAACCCAGGGTGTTCCTCAACATGCCAGTAAATGGAGCACTGGGAATAGCTAATGCATGTACATCCAGTACCGTGGCGATGCCTATGACCTAGCTGTGATGGACTCTCATGACTCTCTTATTTTAGGTTCCATTTAATGCACCTGTTGGGGGTGCACGGAGCAGCACTACGTGTCTACTATCATGGGTCGGCCTCTAAAAGAAAGTGGGACTATGCCCACTCCTCAGATTCGAGACTTGAGGGACAGTCTGCGATCAGTGAGCTTGCGGTGAAATGGGTAGCAGAGATCTTTCCACTGAACACGCTCCGCGGACTTCTACTGACTGGACAATGGTCGGCAGCTGGGAAGAGGACGGATCCCATCACTCCCGCTCCGCCTCCCAACCGGACACTCCTCTACCAGTGTGTCGTGTGCTGCTGCAGTGATGACTGATGACATTGAGTTTAGGGCTCTCCAATCCCTCTTTTTTTTCAAAATAAATGTTTGTTAACAGTTAACAAATATAATATTCATTAACAATTAATACATATTTATTTACAGTTTGTAAATTGAACTAAATAAATTACTTAGCGTCTGTTAATAAATATTTATTAAATCCTATGATGTTACAAAATCATTTATTAAAGTTAATAAAGTTTAGCAAATATAAACAAATCTTTTTATCAGTTTAAGTATTTCAACTTCATTGATTTATAAATTCTATGTATAGTCAGCATTGGCAAAAAGACGAAAAGGGGCCAATTTGAGTCGTCGAACGGTCAATTCTAGTGCCGTGCGAGATATTAGAGCACGAAATACAGGCGAACAAATCCAAGAAAACAATGCAGATGTGCGTGTGAGCATGGTCCAGTTACGTGAATCACAATCGCAAGAGGCACGAGATGAACGAAATCAACAAAGACAAATAGAACGAATACAAACGCGCAGATACATAGTGGACAGACGTAGAGGAATTGACCAACAACGCCAACAAGTTCATCGAGCATTTACATCAGATTTATTTCTTTGATAGCATTCCAGTACGAGTCATATGTTGAATATTATGCTCATTCCAACGTGGTTATTGTTACTTTGGAAAAGGAATGCTGAAGGATGTGTTGCTCACCGGGAAAAGTACATCTAACCGAAATTGAAACACCACCTGAACCGTTGCACGGTTTACTTATACCGATAAGTTAACCGTACAGATCCAGATTCTAGCCTGTTCCTGAAGTCAATTCGCACTTTAAATTCATGTTTTATTCAATTTATGTAGAAAGGCACAGGACACGAGAAAGAAGGACTCTTGATGATGAATTCTTTCTTCCAGAAGCCGCCTCACAGGAAATGGACCTGGCTGAGTCCCGATGGTTCCACGAAAAATGAGATCAACTTCATCATGACCGACAAGAAACGGATGTTCAATGATGTCTCTGTGATTTACAGGGTGAAAACCGGTAGTGATCACTTAAAAGTAAGAGGCACATTGAATATAAATGTTTAACGTGAACGGTCCCATTTGATGAAGTCTACGCTCCGACCTACTTGCGCTCAGATCCCGAGAGATTTCAACTCGAGCTCTCAAATCGTTTCGATTGCCTAGATGAGAACGCATCAGTGGATGAGATCAATAACAGGTTGATAGAGACTGTCCATACGGTCGGGTCTCAGTTCTTTAAGACTCGACGTACCAGTAGAACCCAGAAGCTCTTCCCAATACACCCTTAACATTATGGCTGAACGACACTCGCCAATACTGCAATCTCCCGATGACGCTGAGTCACATAGGCAGCTTAATAGACGAATAAAAACATCCTTGCGGCACGATATTCGTAGCTTTAATACGTCCCGTATTAAAAAGATGATAGAGCGGAACCAGGGCTCCAAAGTGTTTGCAAGAGATATGTCTATTGGGCAAAGCCAGATGACAAAGCTGAAGAGGGATGATGGAAGTCTTGCGTCGACTAGAGCGGAAGTGTTAAGGGAAGTGGAAAAGTTCTCTGGGTAGCTACGCTTCAGTCACTGAGCCTGTTACCAATGCGGCTACAGACCCGACACTATACCGAGGATATCCCGGACATCAGTCTATACAAGGCGCGGGGTGAATCACATCAGAGCTTCTGAAAGCGGGTGGATCACCGGTACTCAAAATCCTTCAGAAGCTCTTCAATTCCACCTTGCTCGGAGGTACCACGCCTGAAGCATGGAACAAGAGTGAGGTGGTGCTGTTCTTTAAGAAAGGTGATACCACTTTATTAAGGAACTACAGGCCCATCTCGCTTTTGAGCCATACTTATAAGCTGTTCTCCAGGGTTATTGCGAATCGCCTCGAACGACGGTTTGATGACTTCCAACCTCCCGAACAAGCCGGGTTCCGAAAAGGCTATAGTACCGTGGACCACATACATACGCTACGGCAAGTTATACAGAAGACCGAAGAGTATAACTTGCCGCTTTGTTTAGCGTTTGTGGACTACAGGAAAGCCTTTGATTCGGTCGAATCAGGCCGTACTTGAGTCTCTCCAGCGGTGCCGTATTGACTATCGATATATCGAAGTGCTGAAGTGCTTGTATAGAACACTTCAGCACTTCGATACTTCGATACACACTTGGGTTTCTCTACGGGATCGAATCAAAAATGAGGAGATACGTAGAAGAACGTGGGTTACCGACATTGCCCAACGGATTAGTTCGTGGAAGTGGCAAAGGGCAGGCCATATACCACGGAGAACAGATGTCCGTTGGGGCCGAAAAGTTCTCGAATGGAGACAGCGGATCGGCAAGCGTAGCGTAGGACTACTAGATAAAAAAAAAATAATAATAATCATTTTTATTTACGTAAACCTATTACAGGCACTTGCAAATAGACAAAACAATAATTTAGTATTTAGTATTATTATCTATAATTGTTATATTTTATAAATTTTCAAATTAAATAAGTATTTAAGTAATTATTTTAATTATATTTTAGTCTTAACGTCTTAGTTTATTTTTTAACTAAGGTGGGTGGACCATGGAAGGCCATGCTCCTTTGAAAGCCAACTATTAGAAAGTCATAGTTATTGTCATGTGATGACAAATTCCTTCCACACACAGTAAGATACATAAAACTTAAGGACACAGACGCGGTGACAAATCGCTAGCGTCCTTCGCTTCATATACTTCGATGCTCGACGTTGAAATTGTAATTCACGCGCATAGTAAAAGGTTAGTTTTTACGTAATAACCTTTTAAATACTTCACTTATTTTTGGTGTAAATTGTCATATAAATATTTGTTATATTACTAAAGAAAACAAAAACAATTTTGCTTCGATTTCAGTTAAAATATCCGTAGTGTTCCTATAAAAGCCGGTGGTTCCTTATAAGGCCAATAAAAAAATGACGGATGGCCTTGGTAGGGTACATGGGCCATACTACGAATGGGGGATGTTCAAACAATAGTTATCTTTATAATATTATTAATATTTATGAGGGTTATTCCTTTTAACTCAGACTGAATTAAAAACAAATAAACTCTATTGAAATATTATTTAACCTTCGAAGAAACATTTTGGCCTTGCAAAGATCGATCACATAATTAGGCCATTTTTTTTTTTAATAATTTTCATTCTAAAATACGTTTGATAATTATTTGCTATCGATATTATACTTATTGCTATATTTTTTTCATTAATATATTCTTAGTTATACCATAGTGTTCAAGGAATGGTCGTCGATTTTTTTTAAAGATTATAATAGGATAAGCTTTTTATATTTAGTTTAAATGGAAGAGCTTTTCATGCAGTTTTAGTAAAAGGGGATTTTTAATCTTTACACCTTTACTTTTAAGTAGAATGACTGATTTATATTATTGGCCTTGTTTGGAGACCTGTTCCTGACAAGGCCATTTGGAAGAGCTTTATAAAAGTCAAGTTTAATAAATAGTGATTACATCTAGGATAAAAATAAGTATTTTATATGTTACACAATAAAATAAACTGTTAATTACGCTTTTGTTTATTTCATTTCTCCAATAAATGAACGAATAAAAACAGTTTATTCGTTAGAGTGGCCATCCATGATCCACCCACCTTGTATTGTGTCAAATAGCTTGTTCTGTCTATATTAGGTTAGAACAATTATTTAGGTGGACCATGAGTATATAACGACGGACGCGCTTTAAGCTACCACCGGATCCAATACGCCGCAACTGAGAAGACCCGGCGAAACAAACTCAGTGAGTTATTCTACTGCCGGTTTTAACACGACTCACATGAGACGGTCCGGCGAAACATACTCAAATGGGCAGAACGTAGGTTTTGGTCCAGTTACTTTAACTATTTATTATTTACATTATTTGTCTGTGTAATATTTGTATATTGTGTTTTATACTAATAGAAAAATAAAAGACTTTGAGACAGAACTAGCGGTCTATGAATATAATATATGTAAGTAGGTCAATTACAGATAGTTCACAGAACATCACACTATTATGCTTACTACTATTTTATGTGGATACAGGGTCTCTAGGCAGTGTAACGCAAGCAGGTTTATGAAGCCAAACGTCTTTATCCATAATATAGTCCTTAATGCTATAATAGCCTTTAGATATGAGGACCTGTTTAATATATACCTACTTTAAAAGTTGGATCAGGCAAATCAGTTAAATGACTAGGGAGTTTGTTATAAAACCTAATACAATTTCCCATAAATGATTTATGGACTAAGAGCTGACAACCGAAAAGGCAAGGTAATTTGATCATTCATAAAAATGATTTATCAGCTTACCTGGAGCATTCTAAGCATGAAGACGTCGACCTGGCAGGATTCGCGTGGTGGATGTGGGAGTTAAGGGGTGGGAAAAAAATAAAAAAAAAGGTAATGTGATCAGGATTACTTTTTATGCCAAATGGTTTGCCTACCTCCCAAAAGCACACAAAAAAAATCTGGCGTCATTTGGTTGGTGGAAAGGTATCGCCAGGCTTAATTAAAGAGAGGAAAAAAAAAAATTTTTAGTTAATAAGAACAAGGCTGACTTTTTTTGTGCTTAAAGTTTATGATTCCCAGAGGCTAGGAAAATAAAGCCAGCCAATAATAGTGGTGGGAACATGTCGAAAAAAATAATTGAAAATTTATATTTTAAATTGTATTTTGCTCGAGAAAGAGCTAAGGGGCATGAAAAAGAGCGCGTGGAGGGGATACACGTGACTACGGCGTCCGTGCTCTCTCGGTAATGTGCCTGTAATTGGTTTACGTAAATAAATATGATTTTTATTTTATTTTATTTAAACAGAATATAAAAACACGTCCACGCGCCGTAAAATAGACGCTAAACTGAAACAGCTGGCGCTCCGGAAACGTTCGGCTCATTCCGCTCAACGAGTGCGACGAGGCCAGCCAGGCGCGTTCGGTTTACCGAACATGAAAGACGCACCGAGAGAGCACGGACGCCGTCGTCAATTTAAAATATAAATTTTCAATTATTTTTTCGACATTTTCCCACCACTATTATTGGCTGGCTTTTTTTTCCTAGCCTCTGGGAATCATAAACTTTAAGCAAGCCAGCCTTGTTCTTATTACCTAAAAATTTTTTTTTTTTCCTCACTTTAATTAAGCCTGGCGATACCTTTCCACCAACCAAATGACGCCAGATTTTTTTTGTGTGCTTTGGGGAGGTAGGCAAACCATTTGGCATAAAAAGTAATCCTGATCACATTACCTTTTTTTTTATTTTTTTCCCACCCCATAACTCCCACATCCACCACGCGAATCCTGCCAGGTCGACATCTTTATGCTTAGAATGCTCCAGGTAAGCTGATAAATCATTTTTATGAATGATCAAATTACCTTGCCGTTTCGGTTGTCAGCTCTCCGTCCATTATTGATTCTACTAAATCTAAAACCGGGTATGGCAATTTTATGTTTATTTCTCGTGTTAACATTATGAATATCACTTTTTTTGCTATATTGATCTATATTTTTTCTAACAAAAATGAGATGGACGGACGATCTGGTTAAGGCCGCAGTATCACGGTGGATGCAGGCCGCTTCTAACCGCAACAACTGGAGATCTATGAGGGAGGCCTATGTCCAACAGTGGACGTCCTACGGCTGGAATGATGAACATGTTAGTAGAAATTTATAAAATAAATGCGTAAACTTGACCATGTCCTTATTAGTCGAACATCACATTGATCGATGGAAACTCTTTCTTTCTACTAATGTCATACATATAGCTATCAGTGTATACAAGGCAATGAACATCAATGAATGATTGAAGTCGGTTATTTTTGGTATGTTGTCAACAAATAGCTTTTGTGATATTCAAAATCGCGAAGTTCAAGTTCAAGTTCTGCCTCTGTGTGGAGCGACTCTGTTCTTTTAGGGGCATCATTCTAAGGCCTCATCAAAAAATATGTCCGGCGTGGGGATCGAACCCACGACCTTCGATATTTAAAGCGAGCAAAATACTGCTAAGCTTCGGAGGTTGTCAAAAATAAATCTTGTTTTCTTACAAAAGTATCTTCATCTTAAGATTCTTATTTTGTATCTAGTATTTCAGATACTATTCTCGAAAGTATTTTGTATCTGGTATTTGAAATACTTAATTTTAAAGTTTATTGTATTTTGTATTCCAGATACTTTGTACGGGATCCCTTTTTTTCACCAAATTGTTTTTGTCATAATTTAATTTGGCATAATGAGTTAGGCATATTTTTCTTTGCCATAATAATAATGTGCCATAATTGGTTTTTGGCATTATGTTTTATTTAGCATAAATATAGCTTATTCTATTTTTTTATTCATTACTTTGATATGCATAAAGTTGTAAGGCATATTGTTTATTCGTCTAATGGTTATTTGGCATAATGACGAACCGGCCGGCGAGTCTGTCACGAGCCGCAGAACCGAATCGTGGGCAAATGACAATCGGTTAGGTGAGGTTAGAACTGCGGCCATACAACGCCAGAACCGAATTGCCGAACCACCCCGCGCGCCGTAGCCACGCAGCCCTGAAGCCGTGACAGATACACTGCATGCTTGCTTGCATGCTTTTTACGGGGAAATAAAACCACATAATACTTTAGTAGTAAATTTTCGGTGTATAGTTGTTATGCTTATACGTCATTATGCGTAAGTAAATTTATGCTTTGGGACAGTATGCTTAATAATTATTATGCTTATAGTAGTTATGACTTAAAAAATTGTAGTTAAAAAGTTATGGAAAATTAGTAGGTGAAAGCTAGTTCAACTATTGTATTCATCTCAAATATTTTATTTAATCAAATTAAATATCGGACAATATTTAATCATTTTATTCAGTAGGTACCACAACGCTACACAAATCACGCTCTAGTACTTAAACGACCAATCAGATATTAAAAGGTAAATGCTCGTTTGGTCACTCAAGCAATAAAACGTTACAAATATGCTGACAATAAATCACACTAATACAATAGACTTGAGAGTTTTTAATGGACAGTAACTGGACGGACAGCATACACACTTCCACAAAACATCAACACTTGATAATTACCTAATTGAAAGTGTAAAAAAGTTGAAATCTGAAACAAAAAATGAAATTGTTTTTACTGCTTGTCTAAAACTTCAAACTATTTCAGTGAATACTGCACCACGTATTTACTGGTATAGCTTAATCCTTTCTACCAGAACCTTGACTACTAATAAAATGGTTAAACCTATTACAAATAATTCACTCGTATTTGTACTAGGTTTAACCATACGTAGTTTAAATACTGGGTGCACCAAATATTTAGACACCGTTCAGGTGGATTTTATAAGGCGATCAAGACTTGACTTTTGTAAAAGAGTTTTGAGCTTACATATTTTAACATACAACAAATTACCCTATAGGTATCTAAAAGTGAATTGACGATAAATAAGTCAATGTAAACAAATATACGCATTTCTATAGTCTGCTAACTATATACATGACGCGTATTCAAATCAATAGATTGACTTGTTGTTTGATTTATCAACTCGTAGAAATAACAATGTTTCGCCCCGGGGTGTCATACAAGAACTGATTATTTGTAATATTTTTTGAGTAGATATTTTGATCTTATGAACAACGTGTCGTTGTTTGTTTATAAAACCGAACGAAGGTCATCACCGAACAAGGTGATGTATTTTCGTGGTATAAACGACTACTTTCCCGCGACTTCACCTGCGTTACTCCCATTCCCCGGGGTACTTCATAATAAAACAAAGACTTCCTAAGTAAATGGGCTACCTAACACTGAAATAATTTCTAAAATCTAATAGGTCTTAATGTTAATGAGATTAGCGCGTTTAAGCAAACCAACAAACTCTTCAGCTTTATATATTAGAAGAAGATAAGATCAAGAGACCTTTAATAAAAAGATAAATAAAATTATAAAATAAGAATAGCAAAAATATTAATATTTATCATCAAATAAGTACGCAGTTCACAAAAGTATGTTATATTAAAAAACTGTTTTAGCTTTAACATTTTCACCAGTGTAGCTTCCGTTACCGTGGGAACTTCATAATAAAATAAAGCATATGGCCTTCCCCAATAAGTGGGCTATCGAACACTGAAACAATTTTTCAGATCGGACTATTAGTTGCTTAGATTAGCTCGTTCAAGCAAACAATCTCTTCAGATTTTTATAATAGTATAGAGTACCTATATCATCATCAGCCAGTATAACGTCCACTGCTGAACATGGGCCTCCTCCTGAGGGAGGGTATTTACCATAGTCACCACGCTTGCCAGGCGGATTGGTGACCGCAGTATTTATTATTATATATTATTATGTCGTAACACACAAGGAAACGCTGCTACCCGCTCCTTGATATACAATTATTTCAGATGATATTATAACAATCGGGACCAACAGCTTAACGTGCTTTCCGAGGCACGGAGGGTAGTCCCTCAACCAACCAGACCCGGAAAGAAATGTTAGAATTTACACTAAGATTTCCTGTCCGGCGTGAGGATCGAACCCACAACCTCCGAGATTTAAAGCGAGCCAAATACCACTACGCTACGGAGGTTGTCGGAGTACCTATAGATTGTGAGGTATTATTTATAATTACCTTTCCTGTATAGAAAAATTACAATATTATCCGACAGCGTACACGTGATCAGGTTCTTCACCATTCGCATATCGTTCCCACATTTTTTCGTATAATGTTTCTAATTTTCGTGTATAATGTTTGCAATCGAATAATGTACTTTCTAAACGTGCCTTAGATACCTTAGCGCGAATGTATTTTAAACTGAAAAAAAAAAAGATACTATACAATTATTCCAATCAATATCAATAATTTTATTAATAAAGAATTGTCTGACCATTAGTGTATTTAAGCATTAATTTAATCATTAGTAAGAAAATATCTGAACAAAACAGGAAGATATATTCAAAATTGTAAAATGGTGAACAATTTTTTTATAATGTAGTCATTCATAGCTTCTATTCCGTCTATAGCTATTTATCATCGAATATGAAACTTACTATTGTCTATGTGTTCCCAACTTTACAGCGATATCTTCGTATTGTCTTTCGTCATTAGCTATAAGCTCTGAACATCCAAGAGCATATAATTGTGACGCAGCAACACTAAAAAAAAAGTGCAAATCGTATACTTTGGTTGTGCATGTATAAACATATATGATTAAATAAACGCTGCAGGATCTTAAATTAGGAACATAGTTCGAATAATAAACAAAACATAAAACAGTTTTAAAAAAGATATAAAAAAAACTATATGAGATCATAAAGGGAACTTAAATTTTTTTTATATTTTACAAGATTTTTTTGTAAAAATGTATTACCGAGATGCTAGCGTTTCCCCGGGAAGGGTAACAACCGGCGTTCCAGTCCATAAAACATCCATGGCAGTAGTATGGCCGTTACACAAAGGCGTATCCAAACAAACATCTGCCAGCTGCCCACGCCTTACGTGTTCTTCCTTGCACGCAATTTTGGAAAATAATATACGACCGGGTAGTAAACCTGAAAATTTCAGAGTTTTCCTTAAATTCTATTTAAAATAATTATAGAATAATAGATTTTTTTATCAAGCCAATGACGAAACGTGTTACAAAACAATGCACTAATACAAAGATCTTCCGTACAATGAAACTGACTGTGTTATTATTTTATTGCACGGCGTGATTGTTGAGAAAGCTGTGTATGTTATTGAAACAATCAATGCAGAAGTTATAAAATACTAATAAAGTCAGTACCTAAGCTTTGAGAATATTTCATTATATTCGGTTCGCCAGCAGCGGGAAAATTTAAGAGCCACAGAATGCTATCTGGTACCTTTTTAAGAATATTCACCCACATTTCCAATACTTTGGGGTCTATTTTGTATAATTGATTGAAATTACAATACACAATGGCATCGTCAGGTAGCCCATACTGCTTTCTAGATGTAATCACTAAGCTGTCGAATATTTGTTCCGCGGCTGCTACTTTTTTATTATAAAAGTTAAGCGATAGCCCATTTAGAACGGATACACCTTCAACGGTTACCTTAAACAAAAATAACAATTAGACCAAGGTATATATATCTTAAATCCGATTCTAATTTTAAAAGCAAAACTTTACCTGCTCCACCTGAGGGTCCATAGTGTTTTCAATAATGTAGCTCGGAATGTATATTTCTTTCGTAGTAACCTCTATTTTTTCAAAACCATTATATTCTATAACTTCTTGTCTTTTCACCACTTCTAATACTTGTTCTATTTTGATGTGTTCAGCGCAATTAATTATTGCCATAATTTTATTATTTTCATGAACACTATCTTTTTTTGCTACTCTGTAACATTCTTTTAAATGTGGAAACATTTGTTTGTGGTCACCAACAAAATATGTGTAAGGCATAAATGCAAATTTTTCACTGAAATGACCAGCGGTAAATGTAGGTGATGATATTTCATCCGTGATTATGTAATCCATATATTGTGCGCCGCTTGTTCCCGGATAACCTAACCACATGACTTGAATCGGTGCTGGTTTGAGAGCGAAAATTTCGTTACGGGCACCTTTCGTATATCCATTCATATTGACTAAAATATGTATTCCATCGCTGTTTATTTTATTTGCTGCTTCAGTATAGTAGGGCACTGATGATAAGTCGAAAAAATGTTCCGCATCATTAACTATTCTACTTCGGAATGTAGTTCCATCATCAATATTTAAAGCGTAACAAAAGATTTCTACTTTAGAACGATCATGTAGACCTGGTATAGACTGCATTAGATGTGAAGTTGGATGGTTACCAAAATCACTACTCACATATCCAATTCGTAAACGTCCTTTTAGTTCCTTGTTATGTGAAAATGTAATTTTGTTAAACATATTTATTTTTTCTGTGTATAAATTAGCATGACGCGTGGCTATTTCCTTCCTGACTTTATTATTAAATGGATACAAAATAGAATGGTGCGGATGAACAGAAGATAGTTTTTCCGTGTTTAGTTGATGTTCAACAATAGAAACAATGTTATGCATCCGTTCGTTGTAATCATCCCAGCAGCATATAATTTGTAAACAATGTGTTAAATTACAATAGGCGTCGGGAAAATCAGTTTTAAATTTTAACGCAGTTTTATATGACTCAATAGCTTCTGTAATTCTTCCCATATCTTTATAAATGCTTGCTAAATTACAATGAGCATCAGCAAATGTTGGATTTATCTCAATTGCTTTCTTGAAACAGACAAGAGCGCCTGTAATATCCTGCAATTCTCTTAAAGTGTTGCCCATGTTGCTATAAGCATCCGCAAAATTTGGCTGAATATTTATTGCTTGTCTATAATGCATCAATGCTTCATAAAGTTTTCCTGTAATATAAATTATAAAATGTGTATTTTCACTAATATTACAGTTGCATCTTTTTATTTTTCCAAAATTTATCGCATCAAGTTCAAGCATCAAAAAGCACTAAGTACGTCATTCAAAGTCTGAACGATGTAGATGTTCAAAATATTGATCGGGTGAGAATAAATGATTAAATACGTTTTATTCTGTTTCACATATCTCGTAGAACGCCAAATTGGATTTTAATACGAAATTTATTATTTAATTATTTTCCCTCTTGAAATTAAAATAAATAACCATATTGATATAATATGGTTAAGTGGCTTTCAAGTTTTCGCTGTGTTGATTGGGTTTACTTGTAGGTATACTATACTAATATTATAAAAAGGAAAATTTTGTATTTTTATATTTTGTATGTTTGTTGCGAATAAACTCAAAAACTACTTAACGGATTTCAATCATTCTTTCACCATTAGAATGCTACGTTATTGCACGAAATGTGCACCCGTGCGGAGCCGCGACCAACCGCTAGTTAATTGTAAAGAAGTAGATCAATTATGTATTAAACAAAGTAAAATTAATATTTATTCATAGTTATTACGTAAGCTTTCATATTATTCACAGAATAGCAAATAAAAAAATTATGCTCCCTATTTCTGGCTCCTTGACATAATAATGATTACAAAAGAAATTTCAAGTAAAAATAAACGAAGATTATCCTTTGAGCAGAAGCTAGTTTCATATTGAACAGTATTTTCATATTACAAATAACCTTCATCTCGCAACCGTTGTTGAGGCCTATAATAAAACTGCCCTAGTTAATAATTAACATTATTTACCTAGTCGCAAATGAATGTTGTTTTTGAACTAACACCATTTAGAGGAAGCCTCTTAATTGTGTTTCTTAGTAGCTTTTATGATGTTTAAGCTAAAATTGCATTATTCATAGCAAAAAGTGTTAAATAAATTATAAGTGACTCGTGTGTCCTTTTTAATAATTTACTTCAGTACCTACACAAAAACACGTTCGATGGATCTTTACTCAATTGGACAAAGTGTCGAAGAATGTAGATTTCTTATATCAGTAAACAATACAAAAATGTATCGAGCATTTGCAGACGATATAGAATACGGTTTTATCTATTCTGTTTTTATTAGAATTCCCGTCTGCGAATAAAGTCTTGTGACAATAATACAAAGCCATTCAGTCCCATATTACAAATTGAAATTACATTCTGAGAGCTGTTAAACGCAATAGATTTAATTCCAATTTAATACACTACTGGTCCATTCATTATTTTTTTAAATAATTGTGATTAGGCAAAGATGGGCAAAATAAAGTTTTAATATTATTATGTTTTTATTTTGACGGATCAGTAATGAAATAATGAGAAATAATGAATTTTATTCAGCACTTAAGTATTTACATACACTTGTACTTGTCAGAATTACAGATAATTCTTACTCTATAAAATATCCGACTAGGTAACTTACAGTATGGCAATATATAATCTACAGATTGCGTAGTTCGTCCGTCTGATCTATGTAGCATCCTTTCTTTTTGTATGTAGAACATTTTTTTTATTTAGTTACAATAATATTATTCACGTATAACGTCCACTGGACCTGTTGCTGCGTGAAAGATTTTGCCACAGTCACCACGCTTAATCACACTTTTATTTAATAACTCACAAGAAACACTGCTGCCTGTTCCTTGTATGCAATCAATTTAGAAGATGTTACAACAATCGTGACCAACGTCTTACCGTGCTTTATGAACCATAGAATGTAGCCACAAACATTTTACTCAAAAATTTCTTGTCCAGCGTGGGGATCGAACCCACGACCTTTTTTTTTTTTTTTGTTGTCCGGGGGGAAATGCATTTACGTATTCCCACCGCCGCTGCAGCGTATTCGCGCGCTGGCGTTGGGATATGTGGGACTCGCCCTCTCCATAGCGTGGTATGCTAAACTCATACCACGAGGAGAGGACCCTACCAACCACTAAAACCTCCCGGACACTCCTTCGATCCGCCGTTGGTGGGGGCCGGGTATCGAACCCACGACCTACGAAACTTAAAGCGAGACATATACCGGTACGCCACAACTTTAAGACGATTTGAAGTGTTTACCATTAAAAAAGTAAGTAGATAACGTTAAAATCGCACCGTACTTATAATACAACAGAACAAAAACAATACTAAATTGTTTTTTTTTCTTACCAAGCAAACAATGCTTATCTATATATATAAAAGAAAGTCGTGTTTGTTACAACACTTATAACTCGAGAACGGCTGGACCGATTGCCATGGTTTTTGATTTGTTGGATTTGTTTCCGTCCCGAATAGCAGAATACATTTTAAAAACAAAAGAAAGTCGTGTTAGTTACACTATTTATAACTCAAGAACGGCTGAACCGATTTGGCTGAAAATTGGTATGGAGGTAGCTAAGAACTGGGAGAAGGACATAGGAACTTTTGGGTAGGGGTAGGGTAGGGTAGGGGAAGGGTAGGGGTAGGGTAGGGGTAGGGTAGGGGTAGGGTAGGGGTAGGGTAGGGGTATGGTAAGGGTAGGGTAGGGTAGGTGTAGGGTAGGGGTAGGGTAGGGGTAGGGGTAGGGTAGGGTAGGGGTAGGGTTAGGGTAGGGGTAGGGTAGGGCAGGGGTAGGGTATAAAAGTCCACCCGTGCGAAGCCGGGGCGGGCCGCTAGTTATATATAGATTAAACATAAAATTAACTGTATGAAAAGAATAATTGCTGACCTTGGTGTTGTAACAGCGATGCAAGATTACTGTGTGTAGCTGCAAAATTAGGAAACACCTCTAAAGCCTTCATGTACAATCCAGTAGCCTCATCAATTTTCCCTTGTTCCCTTTTAACATTTCCCAGATTGTTGAGTGTGTCGACATGTGACGGGCACAGTCGTAATGCTTTATTATAGCATTCTTCCGCTTCGATGACGAGACCTTTCTCCTTGAGAGCATTAGCGAGATTGCAATAGGCATCAGGAAAGTTTGGCTGAAGCTCAATGGCCCGTTGGTATGTGTCTATAGCCAGGTCTATTAACCCCTGTTTGTAGTAAAGGCAAGCCAAGTTTCCGTGAATAGCTCCGCTGTTTGGAGTTAGCCTCAGGGAGTGCAGGTACACTGCTACCGCTCTGAAATGAAATGGACTACTTTAATATTTTTTTGGCCCCCTGCGCCAAAATTATAAGATTGCAGCTAAGCGTTAAAAGTTATCTACCTATACTATAAATCTATAAAGTTTGTGAGTTTGCGACTTTGTAGGGGGTAATCTCTGGATCTACTGAACTGCCCGGCTAGCATAGGCAGCGCGACTCGAGTCTACTCTACGGAGGCCGACCAATCACATTGCAGAAAGTGTCACGTGACAGTGCGTTTCTGCAATGTGATTGGACTCGAGTCCCGCTGCCTATGCTAGCCGGGCTGATCGTATAAATTATTTTACTCATAGAAAGCCATGTCATTTGTGAGTGTCATAGGCTATATTATAAGTTAAAGATTCTACAAAATTAGACTAAGCGGATGAAACCGCGCGGGACTAGTTAGTATTAAATAAATAAATTAACTAACTTAAAAAGTATATTATTATTTTAATATAAATAGAGTACCTACCTACGTATTTTCAGAAATAAATTAATGATTAGTTTTTATTAAGTCCAATAAAACATGACAACAAACAACTCACATTCATCTTAGTAGGTATATATTCAAATTTTTGAATGTTATGACATTAAAACTTAAAAAAAATAGTACACATAAAACATAATACGATAAGGTAGTATACCGGTAAGTGGATGTATATATGTTACGGCTAATAGCCGAAGTGCGGCTACACTTAGTTTTAGCCGGCTACAACTAGGTGCAGCCGACCACATGCGGTTAAACTTAGATCAACTAGGTTAGAACTTGGTTTAAATTTAATTAAACAATACCTTTGCAAGGCACAAAAAGGTGTTGGAGTGGTTAAAAAAAAATAACTTAAACCTAAACCAATGGAGTTGAACAGGGTCTTATTGAGGTTGATGTAAGTTTAACCGCATGTAGTCGGCTGCACCTAGTTGTAGCCGGCTAAAACTAGGTGTAGCCGCACTTTGGCTATTAGCCGTAACATATATATTACTGAATCATACAATATTTAACTAATGAATGAAAGTAATGCGAATTTGTTTCTAGATAAAAAAAAACAGTGTTGACAGTAAGTTTACAGCCGTAAAACAGTTCTACCATTTGATTAATTTGGCTATTTTAAGACGTGGATCCACGGGAACGGTACTAGTATGAAATATATTTTCAGATTTATTAAATTAATTGATATCTGTCTGTATCTCATCAGTTTAAAATATTAAATTGACATTGGAGATTTGGTTCAAGTGAATGCATACCTAACTTTGATATCATTTCTAGTTTTAGTGAACCCTACAAGATTTATAACACTGAAGCACTTTTTTTTAACTTAAACGGGTTCAATGAACTCACTGAACTGTTTCTTTATAAAATTCCGTCTACAGTTTGACTATGTTTAATTAAATAATGAGTGTAACTGGAACAAAATAATTTGGACGTGCTTATCTGTGTATGTTTCGGTGAAACCGACAGTAGTAGGTATACCTACCCCACTGAGTTAAATTTCTCCAGGTCTTCTCAGTTTGGGTGTATTGGAGCCGATGGTAGCATAAAACCGCGTCTTTCGATTCGATCCTTATGGTCCGTCTAAATAATAACATACTTACTCAAAGGACAGAACTTACCCTATTCAATCATAACTAAAAAGTAAAATTTTACATATTTTCATACCTGACAGCTGTTAGGCTAAAGCTATACAAACTTTTATAATAAGTATAACTAAATTAAATAAAAATATAATATTAAAAAGCCAAAATCACCTACCTACTGTTGTCAAATTGAAGACTGAATTTTGTTAAAACTTTCTCATTACAATATTGTACGGGATATCATACAAACTACGTTACATATTCTTTCGACTTTGTATGATTGGTTTTTTTGGAAAGGATTTGTAAAAATAGATTAACATGTTATTGTTAATAGATATTTATTCTGCATTAATATTTATTACAGAAATGTTATTTATTTTAGTTTCATCCAATCTTGCTGCTGCCACGGATAAAAATATAATATTAATAATTTCACATTTATTAAACAAGTATGAACGCATCAGTGAAGTGTGTTTAAAAGTAATTTATAAATATTTTTTTGTACAGCGTTGTATCTAGGCTTATTTATAGTTTTACTGGACTGATTATGTCATGTCACGACGTCTGAAATAAAAAACATTTCTTAAGCTCAATAAAATTCTCATCGAATACTGACCTTTTAATTTTGTTTTTGAACCAGGTAATACAACCGTCGGAAAGTTCGCTCGCCTGCCCGGTGAGGCGAGGTGGCGCGATATTGATGACGGTGTAGACAACAATGCATTGGTAATCCATAACACGGACATGTCCTCAGCGCGAGCAAGGTTGTACTGAGGGGGCAGACAGCGAAGACACGGCCGAGTCAGGGCTCGCGACGCGTCACGCCGGCCGACGCGCCGCGCCCGCGCACCTTGCCAACTTCCCCGCGCCGACGACGATACGTCGACGCAAGACTCGGCCTTCGCTCAATCGCACGTTTATATACTCAATTCGTGAACATATATCACAAGATCTATTAATGACGTGAAGACCATGAGCACACGCCATTTAGTCGCCTTCACGTGTATATTTACAGCATCATTCGTCTCATCATAAAACTTTTCGGCGTCCGTCGCGTCACTCTGTTCGATTTTATCGAGTCCGTGACAACAACTAACTATGCTATTTACCTATCACTACCGAGCGCAATAATTTATTTGCAATATTCCAGACTCTTGGCGTCGAGAACAAAAATAACTAACAAATACACGCTCCGCGCGTTTTTCACAACCGATCAGCTGTTCTCACAAGTAAGTAGGTATCAGCTGCTACGTGTCCGCATTTGCGTTAGCGTCTATTGTTTACATTGTTTCAGTGTGTTATCACGAGAGGGGTTTAATATCTTATAATGAAAAAGGGGTGATTAATTTAAACAGAGCACCAAGGATACACGTCATAAAACTTTTTTAAAGAATCGTAAAATGTTTACACGTGGCAATAAAAGCGCACATGTGCGACGATACAGTAATATCGATTTATAAGTAAGCAGACAGACGACGGCGGCGGCGTGGTGACGCGACGGAATCTGAACGCGACTGCGGCCGCTTGGCCTACGGCCGCCCGTTGGAAGCTGCCTCCGCAACTTACTCATGTCCTTTGGTCCCAGAACGAATTCTTACTTAAGATCAAAAAGTTTACTCAAAATTGTTAGACAATATCTCTCTACCTACATGTGGCATATTGATTTTTAAGCCAGCTTTATGTTCAATTTTCTGAATTACAAAGATCACGCCCGCCCCTGCGGCTACCACTGTGTTCTACTGACCTATTTTCGGTTACTGTAACACTAAATACATTACTATGACTAGCAACTGGCTGAATATGTACGTATTTGATTTTTTTTTATTCAAGGACATAAATTAATAAAAACAAAAATATTTGATTTGATTTTCTAATTTCTTGAATAATATTATGAAATGAATAGTAAGTATATATCTTATAAACAATTGTCTTCAAAGTAGTAATAAAAATTAAATTATTCAAACAAAATTGTTTGCAACTAACAACGTTGAATTAAATTAAGTAAAAATTTAGTCATCTGGAATAAAAAAACATCCTCGCCTTGCATTCCAGTCGCATCGTATTCACATAAAAATATATAGTTGTATTGATATAAAATATAAGCTTTTATAACGTGCGATAATCATATATTTAATTAAAGGAGATAATAAAGACAGCTTATTTGTTGAACGACGTATAATAATAATAATATAATAATAATATAATTTATATACCTAGTACAATAAACATCTTGATTTATTATAAACACGTCCACAAGTTTTACTAACAAAAATAATTTATCATTCGTCTTCATTGTTCTTAGAATAATGTCAAAGTCATTTCTAAAATATACTTTTGTAATTATTCTTTGTTTTGTGCATCATAGTAACCAATTATTTCACTCCGCTCATAAAAATTCTTAACTAATCTGAAAAGAAACTTATTTAAATTAGTTTAGAAATAACTAAAACTTTGTGACATCTAAACTTTCAATGTTAAAATCTAATTATAACTGTAGTTACTCTTGTTGCTCACATCTTGCCAACTTTCATACGAATTTGACAGATACGTATGTAGTTATAATTAAATTCAAGAAACATTGCCAAGGACTCGACTTTAATAGTGTAGTGTAATTTAATTTTGTATGTTCCGCGTTCAATCATTGTGTGTACAAAGTACCCAAAATAATGGCGGCTGTATGTGAAACATCTTTATTGGCCTATGATCAAACATATGCCACTATCATAATTTTTATGGGATTGGATTTATTGACCTCATAACACTACGTTTTATAGTAAAATTACAACCGAATGAACATTTGAACAATGAATTATGTCTGGTCAAGTCTAAAATTCATTATATATTTCGGATGGTGTGATACGACCTCGTTTGAAAACTCTTGCATCACTTTGTATTTTTTTTATGGTTTTATATTTTGGATGCGTGCCAAACTGATACTAAATTCTGAATACTCATGATATTAGGTAAGTGTCGACAGACAGTTGCCGATCATTTTATACCAAATTGATAGCATTCCTTATGGTACATTTTTACTGTCGTCGTTTATTTTACATTATGTACTTATAGAACATTGTTAGTTTTTTAATCGAAGTCGTTATTTCATGTTTATAATTTGTTAAACTAATATTTTATTCAGGTTTTAATTAAATACGCAGTCTCAAAATTTTAGGAAAACCAAATAAGTATTTTAAAGCTATTCGAACGATTATTTAATTTTAATTGGCAAATCAAAATTCCTAATTTGAACTAAAACGGAGTCGTGTCCATATTAAAATAACTCGTTGGTATTTAAGTGGGCACTGTAATTAAAAAAATAAAACTTCGTCATTAAAAACACGTGCAAAAACCTAATACATCTCAAACCTTTGTGGATATAAAACAAATGCAAAAAAAAACTGCAATTAGCCGTATCAAGAATCTTTGTTAAATTTCCAAATCTATTTAAAATGTTTACAACAGTACCTAGACTATATAAAATTAAGCATCAGCATTTAAGAAGATCTATGCTATTATGAACATGTCTTGTTAACTCAAAAGAGTCGTATGAGGGAAAGACTTGAAACTGTACCTTTTTTTTAGTGGTCCGGGAGGGAAATGTATTTTCCACCGCCGCTGCAGCGTATTCCCGCGCTGGCGCTGGTGGGATATGTGGGACTCGCCCTCTCTCAGGAGAGGACCCTACATTTGAAACTGTACCTACTGATTAAAAAAAACAACAGTACCTAGAGTTGTCTACAGAAGATTCTTTGGTTTTATTAGCAGTATGAGCAAATACTGTGCTCGCCTACGTCATAATGGGTCAGAGCCCACTCGTCTCCTAAGATTCGCACCCTGTGCCCACTCGTCCCCTGGAACTTTTGAGGGGCCCATTCGCCCCCTGAAGAATATTTATTTTTATTCATTATTCTAATATAAGTACATGTATATGTGTATACTGCAGCTTGGTAGTCCGGGTACAGTCGCGCAGAAAAGGCTAAAATAAAAAATATAGTAATTCGGTAGATATCATGTTTATTTCAAATAAGATTAACACATAAAAAACACAATGTCCTAGAAACTAACGAAATACAACTCTTTTACAAAAATCAGCCTTGATTGACCATCATATAAATAAACATTAAATATAAAATATGCAAAAAAAAATAGAACACATATCAACAGTAAATAATCACTTCTTATTTTTTGTATATTTACCAACTACATACATGCAAAATCATAATAACTTAAATCTAAAAAATTATAACAGTACAAAAAAAATACTAAAATCACAGTAATTATTGAAGACTAGATAAATCAACATATATTTTTTTTGTATATTAACCAACTACATGCAAAATCGTAATAACTTAAATCTAATAAATTGTAACTAGAAGTACCTACATAAAAATTGGCTAAAATCACCGTATTTTTCACTGAAAAAGTAGAAAAAGTAATATTTTATCATACAAAATAGAAAATTATGTGAGTGCATACACAGTAGCATACTAAAAATCTATGTTTTACCTTAAAATAAAATAAAGTATTTAATAGTAACTATTAAAAAGTAGCAGCAGTTGAATTTTTTTTTCTGTGTCTTCGTTCCAATTATATACACGTAATTCTTTTGAAATAGGGATGTATAGGTAAATAGTAGAACTTACGTATTTTTCCTTCACGTACATGCACTGATCACTTCACTCACTAATTAAATTTAATAAGTAATCCTACAGGATACGCTAATGAAAACTTTCACTCGAGACAGTATAAAAATCAGTACGCTTGGATTTGCAACTATAAGTAAACTTAATGTAGTAACACATTCCTGGAATAAATACGCCGAAGTTGTCTAGTACTGGTGTTAGCCAATCAGGTGCAAGTCCTTTCATCGAGCGTCTATTGTTTTGGGCTACGCCTTTGTTATTTGCTCGCGCGCAGATTCTATGGCTAAGATTACCCCTCCCGCTTCGGCATTCCACCTTATCTCTTATTTATAACCCGTTTTTTTAATAAGCCATTCGTAGTGAGACAATTTTACATCGTAAGCCTATCGACAGGTTATATTATTATCATGACGGATTATCATTCATCATAGCTCTTTTTTCAATGATCTGTTATGATTTATTAAATTAATTCCGTTAATAAACTGTTCACAAGTGTACTATGTTAACCGTTTCTTATGTAAAATATAGCTAATTTTATCTCAGGGGACCAATAGGCACCTGAATAGGTGCCGAATCTTTAACTTATATTGTATATATATTAGAGGGGACGAATGGGTACCTTAAAAAAATATTTTTTATTAAAATATTAATTGGTCCCCTACCAGGAGACCAATGGGCACCTATATAGGGGCCGGATCTACAACTTTTATGCTGGGGGACGAATTTTAGGAGACGAGTGGGCTCTGACCCGTCATAATCGGTGGTATACACGTGGTGTAAATCCTAACCTTATTATCAAGTGATAATTTGCTGCGTGAATTTAGAAGACAGTGTAGTCGAATGAGCGTAAGTAAAGCGCGTGCACGCACGGTTTCTACATGCGCTTTGAAGTTTAGCTTTCGGTCAAGGATTACGCCTAAGTACTTGCCGTTCCCAAGAGATTGGTTCGCCAAACATCTTGACCGGTGGAATGTCCGGTGGACTGTTAAATCTCGAGAAGAGTACCGCAGCACTCTTTGTTGGATTTACTTCGATTCTCCACTTTCTGAACCATTTGCCTAAGGCATTTGATGCGGATTGTAGAGCGTCGTGAATGGCGGCAGGGCTGCGGCCCGAGTAGTACAAAGCGGTATCGTCCGCGAAGAGAGCCAGATGGGCTTTCTTGGGTTTCAGGATGTCACTTGTGTAAAGCGAGAACAGGAGTGGCGAAAGTACTGAGCCTTGTGGCACTCCTGCTTGGATCGGGTGAGGGGAAGAGTAATCTCCTTCTACATGAGACCTTAAGGTTCGCCCCGAGAGGTAGTCTCGTATGATGTGCACGAGACGGTCCGGCACTTTCACTTTTACAGAAGAGCGGTAGAATTGTTGTGGGTGGCAAAGAAAACAACAGTTATTCAAGCTGCCATAATTATATTTTGATAGGTACATTAAACTTTAAACATTGCTCTTTCAACATCATAGTTTACTCACAAAATTTTGATGTTTCGGTAAACATTCTCGTGTACACAATTAGAGCATAAACTAGTAAAGTCATTAACAATTTGAAATCTCTTTCATTCTATAACCACATTTAGATGTATATGACATAAATAAATGTCTGCTACGTTTTGAATATATATTTATATACTTATAAACTACATAATGATAAGAGGAATGATTTAAGTAAATATATTGATTTGAAATGGTTATTATTATAGTTAAGTAAGAACTACAATATGAATTGCCTACTACAATATTGATCATAGAATTTTAAATGTGATTAATATATTATATATTATGTGAATGAATGCATTTAGTTCGTTTCGGGTCTTGGAGATGCGCCGCGATCGGAGTTTGGGGTGCTACCGCCTGATGTACTCTGCGGGCTCCTCTCTTGAACCTGGAGAATAATTTATATTAGTTACTACAAACCAATTTACATTTACATTTATATTACACTAATTAAATTTACATAAATCATAAAAATAGAGTCAATAAAATTCAAAAGGAGAAAATTATTTCTTTAATAGAAAATGCTCATCATATGGAGACGATGGAATAATCCAGTAGAGTATAAGAATGTAAGAGTATGTGTCTGAAATAGTAATGAATATAACTGTAGATGATTGGAAAGGAAGAAAAAGGCCAAAGAAAATATAGATGAATATTGTGAGAAGTAATATGAAGAACAAGGACTTTGGCCGTAATACCGTGACTGCTGACAGGATAGAGTGGAAGACAAAAACGTGTTGTGCCGCCTCTTTGCAAATTGGGATGAAAAATTCTGATCTAATAAAATGAAAATCTTAGGTAGTAAATAAAATTAAATAGATACCATTATCTTAAACCACTCAGCAATGAAACATCTCTATATTTCGCAAACCATATTTTTATAACCACTTCAAATAAAAATCAACTTCACATTTTGCGTTGAAGTTATTGAACCGTTAGAAAATGCTACGTTTTCTAAAAAGAATAAATATATTTATCTAAGAAGTATCTGAAGTGGTGAATACAATTACAATAAATTATGCAGATTTATGTAGATACTTAGACAGTTGATAGATGTTTATAACGATAAACTGTATTGATTAAAAATATTGTGTTTGTAAAAGACCTACTTACCATCTCTTTAACAGTAATTATGTGTAGTGATTACATAGTGAAGACTTTTGTTAAATTAATGTGTTTTGTGTAATAAATAACTGTTGCCGTGTGGTTTCCGGCTTAGAATAGATGTGCTTCACATGTCCTCCCATGGGTGTCGTAAAAGGCGACTAAGGGACATATAACTGATGGACGGGCAGCAGCATCTAGTAGGTCAAGGTTTACATCTTACTGCGATCACCAATCCGCCTGCCAAGCGTGGTGATTATGGCAATATCCCTCTACGATCTTGGCTTGCCAAGGTCTGTTAAGAGGAGGCCCATGTTCAGCAGTGGACGTTAACGGGCTGTTGATGATGATCGATGATGTATAAATAAATGAAATAATTTTCTCTCGAAAAAAAAAAGGTATAATTTAATAACGCAAAAGCCGAGCTACCGAACTCCTCAACCGCTATTCCTGCCGCCTACAGCATCTATAGCCGCGGTAGGTGAATAGCGCTTGACTGGCGATAAATTAGAGCGATAGCACACGGCGTATTTTAAACGCGCAGACGACGCGCGTTTCAGGAACACGCGTTTTCTGTGCCTTAGATACCTATTTTTGCGTTTTTATAAAATCAAACACGCGTAAAACCCGATACAAACGTGCGTGTGAAGCGCGTTCGAAACTCGTTTGAAGCGTGGACAAGGGGTCGGAGGGGTAGAGGACAGGCGCGCGCTCACGCCACTGCACCGTCCGCACCGCAGTTCGCGCGTCTGTGTAGCTGTATTTGCGCGTATACGCGCAGTTGACGCGCGTTTCACGATCGCCCCGTGTGCTTAGGTTACAAGGTTGCGTTCAAATCTCGTTTGAAGTGCGTATACGCGTGTCATGTGCGCGTTTAAAATACGCCGTGTGCTAGGGGCCTTAGAACATAAACATACTTTGTTAATATAACTTATTATACCTACCAATCTATTTTTATGACGAAATAAAGATAATTTTTTATTATTTATGTTATTTTGCTGTGGTTTTCTTTAAGTTGGAAATTCTGCTTATACCTACATCTATACTAATCTTATAAAGAGGAAAGATTTGTATGTAAGTATGTTTGTAACGAATTGGTTCGAAAAGTACAGAACCGATTTTAATTTTTTTCTACCATTTGAATGCTACATTATCCCTGATTAATATAGGCTATATTTAATTATGAGGTTCCCACGGGAACGCGTGTTACGCAGGTAAAACCGCGCGCGGGAAGCGACTACTTAAAGTTTTATTTTTATACATTCGTTCCAACGAGTGATCCCGATATTCATATTTGTTAGAGAACAATTTTGTAGTATAATCTGGGATTATAATAGGCAGTTTAATATTTATATTCATACAGATATGGTTAAAATACTTTGTTGTAACTCTTATATATTCCTATTAGCATAATATGAATATAGCCATGCCATTAAAGGTTATGTCTAACTAGACATAACATTCAATTAACTGTCAATTCCTCTAGGTAATACTAATACTTCAATATCTAAAAACATTCAAGAATTAGTCCTGAAAATGGGTAATATTAAATGGAATATCCTCATGGATATTACAATATGCGTACCTACCTACTTAATAACTTTGTCTATTTCCGATCTTTAGCTCCGTCAGATAAATAAATTGAGTTATATTTATAGCTAAAATTAAATGATTTTCTAGCAAGTAAACGTTTATTCCGAACTCATGTTAAGAATTATTGTTTGAAGTTGCGGTTTGCGATAATTTTTGATGACTCTTCATCTGTCATTATTTTGGATATTTTTAGTAACAAATATAGATAAGAGAAACATATTGATGACGAATTTAGAGATAAAACCAATCTATGTTTAAGTGAAGATATTTTAACGAATAGCAACGAAAGCAACGAATCTTATAATCATTCTCGTGAAAATCAATATACCTACTACAGTTTTGGAGATAAGGGACATTGACAAACATACACACCGTCAAAATATAAGGTAGCCTTTATTATACCTCCTAATTTTGCTATTTACCCGTAAGTCATGTCAAAATGGTTTATCATCCAAACCCTTGTTGCATCCGACTACAGGCAAAGGGCAAAGGCCTATAGTCGAATGCAGCGTCGTAAGCACCGTCGTCCTCGGGGCGTCCTAGACGACCCGGACGACGAGACCACAACTTACCAACTGGCAGTGGAAAAACTGGAAGACACTATCACTACTACACAGGGACCACTATCTGACCCGCTGAAGAAGAGAGTGCCGCTCGCTCACCCGACCCTGAGTTTGCAAATAGCTTCGTAGACCCAAAGTCCTAGAGGCCCGCGAACTGTAACGTAGAGAACTAGTTGCATAAAACTCTCCTAAACAACTAAAAGTCATAATCGCTTAATCTCCCCGCTAGTGACCGCCCTGAGCCAAGGTCCAAGTCCTACCTGGGACTCCCTCTTACGCAGGTTGCTTAGTTTGTAGTTTTTAAACCATTTAATAAGGCTGGAGTTCTGATTTCCTTCACGTAGGGTGAAGCAGCAAAAGCACAAGGCTTACAGAGATTTTTTCTTTATGTAGGTATGTGTACATATTTTTTGTTACAAGTATTTTAAATTGCTTCTTAGGTATTGAGTACCAACCTGATATTTTTTCCATTACAATGTGACACTACCCTATTTTATTAATCTGTATGTATAGAAATGCGATTTCGAACCACTATTTGGTACCGGGATTCAGAATCATAATAAAATGTTCAAAGCAGTACTGTAAACAAGCCTAAACATGTGTATTGGTTTAGGCTTATTAAAATTAAATGTTAGCTTTAATCCGCCATAACACAAAACCGCACCGTTCGTTAAACATTTTAGTCATTATTATTAATATAACTAACAAATAATAAATGAATACAACGGATTAAACTTACGAGTAAATTCGCCTACGCCAAAAGGTCCTGACCTTTTGTGGGCGGATTGATTGTGGTAAATTAACGTACATACATTTCTTGTGAATAAACTAAGTTAAGCATTCTAATCTTAGATTAAATTCTGTTTTTGCTAAGCTACTATAATTATTTTGTTACTATAGTTTCCCTAGCGCGGTTTTGCCCGCGTAACTCCCGTTTCCGTGGGAACTTCATTATTAAATATAGCCTATCTCATCCGGAGTTAGTACCTTTCCAACGATGAAAAATCTTTTTAAATCGGTCCAGAAGTTACGGAGCCTATTCAATATAAAACAATAAAATATTTCCTCTTTAGTACATTAGTATAGATGATACTTTGTCAGTAGTACTACTAGTAGATGCTTACAACTAAGTAACCTATAAAAAGTACTGTAAAAACAAAGTTTTGTTTAATGCCATGCATACTTAATACTTATTAGCAGTATGATTACTAAAATATTATAACATATAATATAATGATACTCTGTCTGGGTACCTAGTAATGTTAGACTGGTAACTGTATTTTTTAACTTATAAGTTTTGATAATATTTAACAAAGGTATTTTATTTTAATTTTAATATTATTAATAAGTAATGGAAATCAAGTGCTTGGATTTCCATAAAATGAGTCTCAACATAAACTTTACACTTAGTAGAAGATCCGACCCTACATCGGCCTTCACCGAGCTGATAATAGAATGAAACATGTTTTATAAGAAATTAAGTATATTAGAAAATATATTAAAAATGGGTTGGCTAAAGTAATCCTGGACAGACTTTTTTTTAATGATTTGAATTAAATGTTTGCAACAATTAATTTAAAATCATTAAAAAAAGATAAGATAATAAGTAAATTTTATTATTACTAAAATTATTAAACGTATAGAACGTTCAGCTGTTAGGTTGGACCTGGACGAACTACTGGGTTACTAGGTACAAAAAGGTGTGTAGATGACAGTTACTTTCACTTGATTGGATAATTACAAAATTATAATAACAAACAAGCGCTGATATTGCGTTAATTTAATTTAATCTTTTTAAAATTTCATTAAAATATTTTTTTAAATAATAATTAAAAATAGTCTGCCCAGGATTTTTTTAGCCAACCCATTTTTAATATATTTTCTAATATACTTAATTTATTATAAAACATGTTTCATTCTATTATCAGCTCGGTGAAGGTCGATGTAGGTTCGGATCTTAGACTAACTTCTAATATTGTAGAAATTTAATGCTACGGCATGAAATATCTAACATATGGTAATGCTGCTCATCATCAGACCGTACAACGTCCACTGCTGAACATGGGCCTCCACCCTATTATGCTAACGCTTCTCATCATTCCAGAAAACGAAGAAGTAACTTAGTGTACAAAAGAACAACATAATAATATAAAGTACTTAATATGCTTAATACATGTGATCCCGAATAATATTCAAATGCGAAAGTTCCGTTGCGTTTTCACGCCTAAACTACAATGGAATATGATATGAAAGGGTACAACTCATATAGATTGTCTATTTGATTTGTGCCCTTTTCAAAATTAGTCATTCAAATGCATAATTTATGAAATTTGTTATAAAAACAAACTAGACCTTTGAATGAAAGGACCCTAGGCTATATTTTATCACGAAAAAACATGTCTAAAGTCAAAACACGTAAACGTCGCGTAAAAGAAAAACTAGTATAGGTACGTAACGGTAAGAAAAAAAATAATTAACTACAACCACAAGGTATTTTATTTTTGGTAAATATTCTGTAAAGTTATAGTATCTTTTAATTGAAATTCCTATGATGTAAGATCACAACGTCTGTTCTTGAAATGAGCGAATACTATGCTCACTTTGTTTCTTTATCTAAAAATAAATATGAAACCTTTCATCTAATGATCAAAGCTTACTTGCAAAATGTTACACGAATGAAAATTGGACTATCACAATTATGCCTTGAACAAGTAATGGATGGAATTGGTTCACACAATCACTTGTAGAATTTATTTATATTTTGATATTTATGAAATTTTAAATAATCACTTTAATAAACGACTTGGTTATCTATATATTAAAGTAAAATTAACGTGTTTATTTTAACATTAATACTATCAAGTAGGTAAGCTTTTCATAACTGTTTTTGTACATTTGTAAGATAAATTTCATATCCAAGCCACATCTATATATACAAAAGAAAGTTGTGTTAGTTACACTACTTATAACTCGAGAACGGCTGAACCGATTTGAATGAAAATTGGTAGGGAGGTAGCTAAGAACTGGGAGAAGGACATAGGATACTTTTGGGTAGGGGTAGGGTAGGGTAGGGTAGGGTAGGGTAGGGGTAGGGTAGGGGTAGGGTAGGGGTAGGGTAGGGGTAGGGTAGGGGTAGGGTAGGGGTAGGGTAGGGGTAGGGTAGGGGTAGGGTAGGGGTAGGGTAGGGGTAGGGTAGGGGTAGGGTAGGGGTAGGGTAGGGGTAGGGTAGGGGTAGGGTAGGGGTAGGGTAGGGGTAGGGTAGGGGTAGGGTAGGGGTAGGGTAGGGGTAGGGTAGGGGTAGGATAGGGGTAGGGTAGGGGTAGGGTAGGGGTAGGGTAGGGGTAGGGTAGGGGTAGGGTAGGGGTAGGGTAGGGGTAGGGTAGGGGTAGGGTAGGGGTAGGGTAGGGGTAGGGTAGGGGTAGGGTAGGGGTAGGGTAGAGTAGGGGTAGGGTAGGGTTAGGGGTAGGGTAGGGGTAGGGTAGGGTAGGCGTAGGGGTAGGGGTAGGGTAGGGGTAGGGTAGGGGTAGGGTAGGGTTAGGGTAGGGGTAGGGTAGGGCAGGGGTAGGGTATAAAAGTCCACCCGTGCGAAGCCGGGGCGGGCCGCTAGTTAATAATAAAAGCGGCTTGATTACTCATAAAGATTCTCGAGGGTGTTGAATTGTTAGTATCGCATTCATTTTCACAAAAAGATTAGTTTAAAATTAATAGTTATATTTTGTAAGCATAAATGTAGCGGTTGTGGCGACGAGAATCTGAGGATATGAAAATTTTCGACCGAATAGAAGATTTTGTAATTTAGTTTTAGACAGTTTTGGAAGTTATCATTATTATTATTATCTTTTGATCGAATAGAAAATGTAAAAAAATATTATTCAATCTTATTGAGTAAAAATAAAATAAATAATAACAAGATAACCGTTTGGACAATAAATGTGTATGCTTCCTAAAATAAAAATAACATAATTGGACCTAAACCCCGCCTATTTGTTAATTTGAGTATGTGTCGCCGTACCGTCTCATGTGGGCCGTGTTGAAACCGGTAACCCACTGAGTTTTTTTTCCGGATCTTGTCAGTTGGGGCGCATTAGATCCGGTGGTAGCATGAAAGCGCGTCCGTCATTATATGCTCATGGTCCACTCAAATAATGACAATTGGGTTTTTGAATTATTTTATTTTGTGATAAATGTAGAGATCATATATGAGTTACATAACAAAACTTTTGTTTTTTCGCTTATATTCAAAAGATATATCAAAATAAAAAATATTTTTTGAATTCAGTACTTTCACAAATAGCTAATAGAAATTAACTAACAAATCGTTTTTTAACAGTACATTTTCGATATTATTGTCAAGTAACGTGTAGGGGAAAGTGGTTACCCTTCGTACGCTTTTTAGTTTTTTTTTTTTATTTTATGACTAAGGGACTCTGCCCACTATCCCGTAGCATACCATGACCGTGCTAGAAAAGTAACAACCTACAAAATATTCTTTGTATTGAAAAGTATGAGACTATGCCCACTAGACCGTTCCGTCACCGTCGCATACCATGAACGGAGCGTCGAGAATTATCAGCGAGAATATTTTGCCGGTGGTGAAACGCTCCGTGCATGGCACGCGACGTTGCTACACCAGTGCGCAGGCGTACAGATACCGGCACGGTTCTTGAGCGCTCGGCGCAAGAGTGGGGATCGCTTTGCGCATCGTACACTTATGACAAAATAAACTGCACACCCGTTTATTATTTATTTTTTCTAAGTTACCTACGTAATTTCTTACTGGTTGAAAGAAAGATTAAACAATGATTTGTTAAATTGAGAAATGGAAATTGAGATCAAAGAAGTAATTAACAACTGTTTCTAATTTAAAACCATAAGTTACTGCGTCTGCGTCACACGGAATCAGGTGAATTACTACAAAGACGACAACAAGGACCGTACGGATTTAGCACTAGGATGATACGGAGATGATATGCGGACGCTCCCGTCACTAAAATCCAGGTATAACACGCGGATGATACGGAGATGATATGCGGACGCTCCGGTCACCTCACGGCTTTGATACGTAATTAATACGCTCTAGTGGGCATAGTAGAGCGTATTGGATTACTTTCCGTGCCCGATACGTTCCTAGCACGGTCATGGTATGCTACGGGATAGTGGGCAGAGACCTTAATGGTCGAATTTATATAGTTTAAGTGACTAAATGTAACAAATATACTGTAGTTTGTTACAAAAAAAGTCTGAAACTATTATGTCCAAAGGTTAAAGAGTTATTATCATGTTTCTACGATAAAATATTTGTACGAAAGTACCCCACGTATGGGGTAAGTTCGTACAGTAATAATAACTTCTGGTGTTATGGGAAGATATGCACTCCGTTCATACGTAGTCATTTAAGCGTGTTTCTTCTTCCGAGGAGAAGACTTGTAGACTCCTGAACTTAGAATGAAATATTCGTAAAGGGCCATCTGTGTTAGTGCCATCTTTAAGTTTTTGACTCTGCTTAAATTACTTGTAGGAAAAATATGTAATTGTGTTTTTGTTACTGAAATATCTTTCATAAAAATCCAATTTTGATGTTCTGGTGGTTAATTAAATCTAAAGGAGTGCATTTGTACGCGTACAAATGTGCCCCCTGTTTGGCTGTCCGAATGCACCCCATAAGGCATGGGATGCACTAAATAAAAATACAACTTTAAACAAATTCTAATTAAGTTTGAGAAGTTAAACAGTTAAAGGTCAAAATAATTAATATTAACATTAATGAATCATCACCATTTTATCAAAAACATAATAATTCTACTTACAATTTTGTGAATGAAACTTAGGTAAAAAATTTACTGATCGCGCGCGAAAACACCTTTTGTCTTGTCAGCTGATACACCGTGGTGCAACTAGCGCGACATTCCACTAGCAACATGGCAGCCGGTATGTCTATGCACACAAGCAAAGGCGTATTTGTGTGCCGTTTAGTTTTTCTGTAACACTAACTGTACGAATGTTCCCAACGTACGAATGGTGACCACTTTCCCCTAATAGCTATAAACACTGTCCTGTTATTTAACAACTATAACATTTTGACGTCACTAGTTGTGGTGATCAATTGCTGCGCGTTCATAGTCACGTGATCTTTTAAACTTTTATCAATTTTTAATTGTTTATAATTAATTGTATAATTAATATTTTTTCAGTATTTCGCATTAAATATCAATATTATTAATAATAAAGTTTTTTTTTTTTCAAAATTCCAATCCGTTTGCCATAACATGGACAGAACAAGCATTTTGCGTCGCTAGCGACAATATTAATTAATTAAAATACTTAATTTCATTATAAATAACTATAACCCTTTACCAGATAATAGATATATATAGAATTGATTGGTTTTGATCTTTATTAAAGCAGATAAAGTTCAAATTATGGTGGGTTCTATATTCCCTCTGTCTGTTAAAGGGATAATAGGTGAATATAAATGTTAAATAATTATAAATAACAAATGTAATTTAATGATAAATTAATTTTCAAAATAATGTTCGACAAATGTTTTATTTTTTTATTTAATCATTTGGCTAGCCCAAAAAAGTTTCGGTCGCCAAAGCGTTTGCAATTAGTACGCGATCGCTTAACAGTAATGTCGTTTTTTCTATACCCTGAAATAGTAGTATGGGAGTTTGGGAGTTGGAAATACTATTCAAACTAAAAGTTTCGGTTAGTATTCGGGTTTTTACTTTTCGCCGATAAAAAATGTTGTACACTGTCGGAAAATTTTTTATTTTTCAGCGTATGTAATCGGCACGTATATTCTTCGAGATTGGTGTATATTGTCAAGGCGATATCATTGATGCATATTCATCTAAATTCAACGATCTTTTAAAGAAGTTTAAAATCTGAGTCTGATATTAATCAGTAGGAACGTCCTCTTCTATAAGGACTATCTTATATTTACGGTTTCCATATTCCGGAAACCATATTGTCGAAGAGTTAAGTAACTTTTACTGAAATAATAATTTGATGGTATAATAACTTTACCTGAAGTCCAGTATGCAGCATGTTTGCAATAGTCTCAACATCCAAAGTAGCATCCTGGGCAGATATCTTCTTGATGGCAGATGAGACTATGCAAATATCTCCTCTGAGTTCACGAACTAGAGCTGTGATCTTCTGAGCATTACTTAGAACTTCGACACTTTGTGTATACGGATTATATCGGACGCCGAAAGGTCGCTGTATGCTGTCAGCAAACGCCCTAGATAAAAATAATAACTGTCATTATTCGAATAAAACTTTCTATCTTCAAAGGTGATAAGAAAAATCTTAACCACGGATCAAAAGTTTTTTCTGAAGTTATTCAGTCGCTAGTTGGTGAAAAAGATTTTTTAGCAATTATATTTATTTATTATAAGGTAATAGAGTATTATATAGTATAAAAATGGTTTTCTTAGCTCCTAACCTGTTATTCTGTTATACCCAACTGGAAATTATACTAATACTATCTGTAGTAACGGACTCATAGCTACTCAGTCATTATTAATTTTATCTTAGTCTCCTCAAATTTGCAAAGAATTTGGTTTATGCTTTTATGTGTGAAATGTGTATGCCTACTAAAAATAAATGATATTAATTGGACCAAAACCCCGCGTATTTGTCCATTTGAGTATGTTTCGCCGGACCGTCTCATGTGGGCCGTGTTGAAACCGGTAGTAGGGTAGCCCACTGGGTTTGTTTCGCCGGATCTTCTCGGTTGGGGCGCGTTGGGTCCGGTGGTGGCATTGGGGCGCGTCCGTCGTTGTATGCTCGTGGTCCGCCCAAATAATGACAATTGTTTTGACATAATATAGACGGAACAAGCATTTTGCGTCGCTAAGAACAATATAAATAAATAAATTATAATAATAACATATAAATATATGATAATATAAAAATAATTAATTTTATAGATATAAATAAATAACAAATATAATGAATAATTTTTTCTAATTAATGTTTGACAATTTACAAGTGCCTGTAATTGGTTTACGTAAATAAAAATGATTTTTATTTTATTTTTTTATTTTATGTAAAATTCTTTGTACCCATCTCAAAATAAGAATTTGCTTAGTTTTTTTTTTTACTTTTAGAGAAAGTGAATTAGGTATTACTTCTTACTTTATGTTATATATGAAGCA
The DNA here is from genome assembly GCA_947037095.2 of Nycteola revayana. Classification (NCBI taxonomy): domain Eukaryota; kingdom Metazoa; phylum Arthropoda; class Insecta; order Lepidoptera; family Nolidae; genus Nycteola; species Nycteola revayana. The sequence goes on along the minus strand of OX344842.1, from coordinate 25,204,359 downwards.
TATTAGGCATTCCCTCAAATAAGCTGTAAACTACGCTTACTTTAACCTATATTTGGATTATTTGCTCAGGACTGTACAAACCTCATTTTTTCCTTGGCCTCCTCAAACGACTCAGTGTAGTAATACGCGTTTTGGTACGCCGTGATTATACATTCTTCATTCACGGTTATTTCTGGATCGAACCGCTTTATCTTTGATGGTGTAGTGAGCGCATGTTTTAGTTCAGCAACAGATGACAGTAAGCCAGCGCCGAACACTCGGAAGGTACCGTCAGCTTGCCGACACAGACCAAACTCCACGGTAAAGAAGTAAAGCTGGAATATTTGTTTGCATTATAAATATTATAATGTACTCTTTTATACACGTACTTAAATGACAGAACGATAAACTAGTAGCAGCACTTGGTTAAACAACCAAACTAATAGGCTTTTATATACCTACTATACCTCTAATTAAACCTGAGTACTACTCAAACTTGAGGTAAATTTTAATTTTATTATTTGTGTATTGAATTTAACATTCCTCGCGTTTGAGAGTGCACTTGTGGGGATCTGAGAGGTTAAACCTTCTCTTACCGGTTTGTTGAGCATACCATAGCTATGGAAAGGAAAGTGTTACATATCACGGGTGGAACCTTAAAGACTTCCACCCGCAAAAAAAAAGATAAGGTAGTCATTAGATTCTAATAATAGTATATTTAAGTAACAAAATCTAAAAAACTCTGAACGTAACTTTGCATAATAACATGGAAATTTTATATTATTTTTAATTATTAAAACTCTTCGATATCTATTTGAGTACAAGGTGCCATAAACATAGAGTTTATTTTGGGAGAGATACTTTTCGTAATTTTATGCCCGTGATCAGCTACTGAATAAATTTAGTCAATAAAATAATTATTAAACGCATTGCTTATCTGAAATGGATCACATAATATTGTGTTATCATTTAATTATATTTTATTGATAGGTACATTCTGGAAATGGGTGATTTTTCATTGTTATGGAGTAAAATAAAACTTGTTTGAGTAAAATTGCGGTATATTTACCGTAGCCAATTTATCGATGTCTTCATCAGAAGCTCCGAGCGATGCCAGTCCGAGCTCTTGCGAGAATTGGGCAAAACTTGGGTTTGCAAGTAATGGCATATGGCCCAGCAATTCATGGCAGCAATCACTAGAGAAAAAAATAATAATAGTAATCCATAACTAAGTGCGTGGAAATAATTCCTTTAGAGTCGTATAGCACCCACTACTGATTCTGCTGTCCGAGTAACCCTTCTTAAAAAACCAGAGAGTTAGTCAGATTTATCATTGTTATTTACTAGTAAGATGAACGACTTTGATGTACCTAATTGTGATTACTGTACATAGTTAAAATAACAGTAATATTAATAACCTAAAAGTAGGTTCCTATTTTTAATAACTCTCCACGCATTTAAAACAACCATGGACTATTTTTACTTCACTTTAACATTATTCCACGAAAGTTTAAAATTTGATGGTAAGCTGGATCAAAGCAAGAGTAACATTTTAATTCTTCTTCTTCTTCAACAGCCCGTTTACATCCTCTGCTGAACATTGCAAATAAATGAATTAAAATACCTTGGCAAGCCAGGATCGTTGAGGGATATTGCCATAATCACCACGCTTGGCAGACGGATTGGTGATCGCAGTTGGATGTAAACCTTGAGCTAATAGATGCTGCTGCCCATCCATCAGCCATATATCCCTTAGTCGCCTTTTACGACACCAATGGGAGGACATGGGGTGATCTATTCTAAGCCAGAAAGCACACGGCACATTTTAATTAAAATTTTAATACTTACGGTTCAGGAGTGTAAAACGGATCCGAAGAGTGACGAATATATTGAGTGCAATGAAACACTCTGAATGCAAGACCTGACAGAAAATCTCTTGGGGAGAGGTACCCAGCCACGGGTCGGAGTTGAAAGCCGGTCTTACGCTTGAGGAAGACACTTACATCCTCCAACTGTAAATAATAGACTTGTTTAGTACGAAAGTACTCATCGTACGACAGTTGGCTGGATGCCAAACATTCAGTTTTATTTTACGCTATGTTATGTGTTATCTACTGGTATTCGTCGTAGTTTTCAATACGATAGAGTGTATATATGTATGTGTGCTGGATCACGACAGAGACTCTTTTATAGCCAACATGTACCTGCTGTTACCGAATTTAATCATTTAAATATTTATTATCGTAAGTTTTGTTTTTGTGAAAAAAAAAACATGTTATTATACCTACATTTCTATATCTATACTAATACATAAAGCTGAAGAGTATAAACCTAAGGTGAAGAGTTTGCTTCTGTGATTGAACGCGCCAATCGCAGGAACTACTGGTCTGATGCATAAAATCTTTCAGTCTTAGATAGCCTATAATTTTGAAGTTCCAACTAGAACGAGAGTTACGCGGGTGAGACTGTGCGCAGGAAGGACTTTTGATAAACATAGGGCCGGATACAGAAGTCCGGAGGCCGCGAGGCAACAACGGAGAAGAGGCCCCCTAGCCACAAATTAGTAAATCTCTAAATGTTTAGAAAATTTGAAGTATCTACCTACTTTTCAGGATGATTTGAATTCTGATATGTTACTGATTGTAAACAAGTAAAGATGAATAACAGTTATTATAAAACAGTTAGTATGCAAAGTTACATACTACAACAAAACAATAAATAAAAGAAAAATTGTAGAGTTTACTCGTCAGAATTTGAAAGATTTTAAATCTCTATTGTGGGGGCCCCTCTATTGTGGAGGCTCCGGGGTAGTTGCCTTGGATGTTCTCCCTTAAATCCGGCCTTGGATAAACATATAGTAGAAAGGCGGATAAGGCTAAATGAAACTCTAATACTTAGCCTATATACACTGTAAGTAATATTAAACTTATTTTTGTTAGGTGCACTTCGATTATAGTATAGTGTTAAATCGGACTTTGAAAATGTTGTTAAAAGTTCATCAATACATACTTTAAACTATTGAAATAAAATAAAATTTCCGTTTCATGCATTTACCTGAGGTAAATTATCTTCCCTATACCCACAATACTTTACCAGCTGAGGCCAGTTTTCAAGGTATTCCTCGCAGGCGTGTTTCAGATAAAGTTTGTGTAGTTCACGAAATACGATACCCCTGTAATAACAAACGATAATTACAGTACACCTACACACAAAGTTATATTGTACCCACACGAGATGAACATCGAACTTCTTATTACTTCCCGACAACACGTAATCAAACTTGATAAATGAATTTCTCAAACAATCACAGAGACAACGGTAAATTTGTACTCAATAGCCGAAACATTCAGTAGATCAAATAGTTACGTATCCATGAAAATAATTTATCTACTACACTAATTCACTAAACAATGGCAGAAGCAATCAATCACAGTAAATCACGCAAAGAATATCTAAGAAATCATTTTAAAAAGATGTACAGCTTACGTGTTTATAAATTTTAGGAGTGTCGTGATGTAATTCTTTTCTATAAGACTCTGCTTTATCGCAAATATTAAAGGTATAAGTAACCTCACAATTCCCAAGATGGCATACCTATTTAGATTTACTAAATCATGCCACATTTCATTGACTGAAAATGTGATGCCTCAATTCTCATAAAACGGGGCTAAACAATAAATAATCATTAGATAAAGAGGGATACAGATGTGACTCAGTTTAAATGTATAGCCAATTTCAAATACTTCAGTACTTTAGTGTCTGATCTAGATATAAGTTGAAAACTCTTAGGATGAGAGACATAATAATAGATACCTTAGTCATTTATTGCAATTATTTAAAAATAATATTAAAAACTCGCTTGAGCAATTAATCACATTCGCTGTTTTGATGCCAATATACGAACGGAAATTACACTAGAAGTTAATTAGATAAGTACTTACATAAAGCAACACAAAATTACTTATTAAACTAGCACATACAAAAAATCCACTTACCATGTCTTGATTTCCACTTCAGTATATTGTACCTTTGGAATCGGTTGGCCGCTGAAAAGGGAAGAAACAATGTAAACAAGCGAGACAAACATATTATTATGAATTGTTTCATATGTTTATGTTTTCCTGGCTGAATCAGCTTTAAACGTATTTGTTTTTTCTAGAAGATAAAGCAAATTGCTACATTTGTTTGGTGTGAAGCAGTGCTGTATAGAATTATTAAAGCTGAACCTTTGTGTTATGATAGCTTTATTATTATTGTTATTAATAATATCAATAGAAGTTTAATTTACATTTTGTTTTAGTAGGAGGCTGAATAGACATTATTTTATTTTCTATTAATCATTTATATTACAAGGTTTATATTGGTCTAAAAAAAACGTTGCTATAATTAATTGGAAGATTAGTTAAGATAAATTAATTTTCATTTATTTTTAAACAAAAAATAAATGGAACATAAACCTTGAAAAAAGTTTTAAACTTCTGAAATAAGAATGAAAGAAAGAGTACTAATGCTCTTATTACATGTACTTTTGATAAAGGTTAAATTACCAGACACAGTTAGATGTCTAAAAAAATTAAATTCATAATTATAAATGTATATTTAACTATTGTAAGACTAAAACCTATTACAATTAATGTATCCCGTTAAATTCTTTTTTTGATTTTTTTTTAAAACATCAAAAAAAGATTTTATTGAATATGCGACGGTACAGTTAGCAAAACATTCGTTCTAGTTTTAATTCCCAAGAGTGACCTTCTAGTAACACAAATGGACCTATTACTTAAAACATTAGCATTTACAGACTCAACTGAATTAATAGCGTAGAAAGCCTTTTAATGTAATTACATTATTTACTTACCAACACATTTGTATCCAAGTTTATACAATTGCCATTCTATTCAATTAAAATGACATAGATCGAAGTTTTGTTGCAAAACGGTGTATCAAAATTGATTCCTATCATTAAAAATATCGAACTTTATGATGTTTAGTTAAACCTAAGTATAGGTACATTAATTTAACTAAATATCTCCTCCCAATATTTTCAATAGATCACATAAAAAACAGAAACGAGAATACTATTTTTTACTAAATAAAGTATTAGAACATTAAAATATATACATTGCCTGCATAAATAACAGTTGGTGTTGTAAACGTATGTGGTAATAACAATCGTTTTCGTGGCAACATTTTAATGTTACTTCAGAATAAGAACCGGATTATGGTCACGTTTACTGTAGCAAAATATAGTAAAATCTTATATTTCAACATACGATTTTGCGTTATTTTGCTACAGTATCAAATCAGTATTGTCCTGCAAAGATATTTACCGTAAATGCACAAATAATCTAACAATTCACTTACTATTTGTAGTTATTTGCGATTGCAGCAAATTGTTCCCGACGCTTGCGGTATATGGGATCTTTAAATCCAGGGTGATCAGCATCAAGCTCAGAGCCATACATCAACACGTTCTGAGCTCGGTCCAGATCAGAAATCTTCCGAGGGAACCAATGCATTTCGCCGAAATCTATAAAAAAAATGTATAATAATCGTGCCACTGGTCCAATAGACCACAATAGTTGAACAAAGCTAACAACATGTTTAGATTTTTTATTATGTTTTTGAAAGATTACAAGCAGATTTTTCTTGTTTCCCCTCGTGCTAAGCTATGCTTGTGTTACAAGTGGGTTCACGTCGGTAGTGCAATGGGTAGGGATTGAACTGGTGACCATAAGATCACCAGTAAGATGCCCTAACCATTGGACATCTTTTAGCCATTAATCCTTGTGTCGCTGGGAACTTTACTATAACTCATTTTCCGGATACAAAATACACGTAGAAAAACTATCTGTGGTTCAAACAAATAATTTTCCCGGGTGGGCAGCGAACCCTGAACACCAGATCTCAGAAGCAACTACCGTAACCACTCAGCAACTGGTGCAATCATAATAATGCAAATAAATTTAATTTTATTAATTTGACAAAGCTAACTGATCAGATAAATGTTAATGAAGAGCGCAATTGATGATTTTTTCAAAATATTTAGCAAAGTTAATATATCTCATCAAAATCGATAGTAAGTAATAGTGCAACTGGTCTCCAATAGTTGAAAGAAGCTTACACATATTACGATGTATTGAAATATAAATATTGATTAATAATGCAACTGCATTATTCTAAATATTTGAACAAAGCACACGCTCATTCAAATATTTGGCAAAACATCAATTAATATCGTGGGTTAAGAACTAGAGTAGCGTAAGGGAAAAAATTCAAAAAAATTTTTTTTTCACCATTCGCTTTTTTTATCCCCATATTTTTATGTGCCAAAAAACTGGAGCGATGTAGTGTGTAGATTGCTTAGTACAAAAATAACGTTTCAAAAAAATATATATTTGTTTACAGCCAAAATGAAGTGTTTCTACTTACAATAATCTTGTCATTATTTTGTCAAAAAAGTTACGAGCACAACGATCGAAACTCGATTTACAGAGCGAATAGTCCGAATTTATGATTATGTACCCTAAGTTTGTTTCGTGCCAAATAAGCGTATAGTACCGTTACTGCTTATGTGACTTTGTTTCGTGCGCTTCCGTCATTTTTCGCCCTGCCAAAAAACGTAAGGGTGTGATACGCTACTATGGCACTAAATAATTAAAGTAATGCAATCAGTTTTTATGTCAATAATAGTGTAAAAGCTATATTCGTTATAATCGTATATCAAGGAACGGGCAGCAGTGTTTCCTTGTGTGTTAGAACATAATACTGCGGTCACCAACCCGCCTGCCAAGCGTGGTGACTATGGCAATACCCTCCCTCAGGAGGAGGCCCATGTTCAGCAGTGGACGTTATACGGGCTGATGATGATGATGAATATTGCACAATAAGAGACCACCTTTACAATAATTATTTACAGTAAGACAACTTCTAGAGGTAGGCATTGGCTGTCTTCGGAATAGTTCGCCCTATCGTACTAGTAAACGTGAAGCTCTTTTACAGAGAAAAGTTCAAGCGAGAATACATAGAGATGGAGCTAAGAAACTTGCTTTGGATGATGAAATTTATTTCGCCGAATATGACATGGAAGCTATTTGTCATATTCCTACCTCATCTTCCAAAAAAATCTTTTATTAACGAAGGCTACCTGATTTTGGCAAGGAAAAGAGGGAAGTAACATGTTATTGCTGGAATGAAGGTGTTGGTAATAAAGGTGCTAACAAGGTTGGATCATCTTTGTTCTAATACATGACAGAAAAAGCAAATGGGTAACCGATCCCTTTTATGTCCGATACATGCGCGAGTCAATGCGTATATGTATATTTTGGCCTTGATGTTGTATTGTGTGGCTTTTTGGTGGTGGTGTTGGATATACCAGAAATAAATCAAAAATATTTTGAGCCTGGTCACAGTCACATGGAAGTTGCCAATATTCACGCTACTATAGAGCTGGCCAAGAAAAGTATACCAATTTTTGATCCGTCTAATTACTACACTATTAAAAGAACTGCGTCAAAAAGAAATCCCTACAAAATGCAAGAAATGGGACAGGAAGATTTTTTTGATTTGAAGATACTGAAAACTATTACGATTAAGAACTGTAAAACAGACACTGATGAGGAGACTGTGAATTGGTTAAAAATCAAATGGCTTCAAGATCGCAAGGATAACTCAGAACATATCTATTTTAAATATGACTTGGACAATGAAAACTTCAAAAAAGTTTGGGTATTCAGAAGGGGCAAAAGAGCAACCTCGTCGAAAGTAATATTGCAAAAAGCTTACAGTGCTTACAGTCCAATAGCTATATCAGCAGATAAGTACAACGATTTGGACCCTGTTATGTAGAAAAGATCCAACCAAAAGGTAATAAAGCGTTGGTTGGATCTTTTCTGCATAACAGCATATCATGATTTTTACAACCATTTGCAGGTCGACCACGAATAATTATTTTTAATTATATTTTTGAAGGGAAGGGGAACGAGGGATGATTAATTTTAGAATAGTTTTGTTATTATTTTTAAGTCTATTTTAACGGAAGTTCCGTTGCATTTCAAACATTATTAAACGTATGTAACAGCCAAAATGACGTATGTCAACCATTTTTTGAAAAATAAACTTTATTAAAATAAAAACGTTTTTTGATTGACTAAAAAATTACACTTCTCTGTAGCCGATAAATAAAGCTATATTATTAGTAAAAATCAGATATCTAACTACTATAGATTTTGCTATAAAAGAGCTATAAGATAATGGAAGCTAAATTTGAGTTGTTTTTCGGCTCTCCTGTAAAGTTGTCATTTTGCCCTTACGCTACTCTAGTTCTTAACCCACGATATAAGGTACAATATTTTAATACAATTTTGAAAAGTCAATCAATATAAAGTTTCCACATAGCCAAGATTCAAATTAAATTCGTATAAAAAATTGGCAAATTACGTCTGTGTGAGTGATGTCTATATTAGAAAAAAACAAAAAAATATGGATAAAGCATCGGTTTTAATGAAAAACTAGCGTAGTTGTTCTAGGTACGTAATGGCCACAAAAGTAGAGTAGATTTCACTTTATTACACCAAACTTACAATAGATACATGACACATCAAAATAATAATTAAAATAAATGGAGGTACAATCGGCGGTCTTATCACAAAAGTATTTAATTTATAGTAGACGCGGGCTTAAGAACATTCACAAAAGTATTGTTTGTAGCAACATTGAAACGCGCCGTATTAATTGATAGCACGGTTTCCCGTTCCCGAGGGAACCTTGTCTTAAAATATTTGTAAGTCTTGGATAACGTAACTGTTCTACCTAATGGTAAAAGATTTTTTGAAATCGGATCTTTAGAACCGGAGATTATCCAAACAAAGCAAAAAAACATTTTGCTATAATATAGTAAAATTAGTGAATTTTACCATAAATGAGCCCCTTCAGTTTTTAATATTTATTGGTAAGGTTTTAAAATGGATGACACATATATATATGTGTCATCCATTTTAAAACCTTAATATATATATTTTTTGGTACATTTTACAAGCTTGAATTTCACATTCAAATACGTATTTTTTTTAAACTCCGGTTTCAAAGTTTTTGGCTTATTTTTGGTTTTTGGTTTTAAAATAGATGACACATATATATATGTGTCATCCATTTTAAAACCTTAATATACTTATATATTTTTTGGTACATTTTACAAGCTTGAATTTCACATTCAAATACGAACTTTTTTTAAACTCCGGTTTCAAAGTTTTTGGCTTATTTTTGGTTTTTGGTTTTTGTCAAAACTTTGAAACCGGAGTTAGAGACACATATATATATGTGTCATCCATTTTAAAACCTTAATATATATATTTTGGTACATTTTACAAGCTTGAATTTCACATTCAAATACGAACTTTTTTAAAACTCCGGTTTCAAAGTTTTTGGCTTATAATTATACCTTATGAACGGACTGCCTACATAAAATGCATGTATCAATATTGCTCGATTGTTATAATATTATGTTAGTAATTAAGAGGTACCGTGAAATTATTACACAAGCACTGCATTTTGAGTCAGTAAGATACCATTTTACTAGGTACTAGCATTATTACCAAATGACAATATAATGACAAACCAAATATACTTTAAATGTAAAACTTATTAATTATTGCAACAAACGGTGTGGCTATTAAGTAGGAAATGAAAAAAAAAATGTTTGACAATTGGCACACTAATAGTTTAAAGCCTATATTCACACTTCTTTTAAATAATCTTTTTCAAAGACTTTGAAATAAAAATAATAGAAAAGCAATATGCAAAGATAGGTTTGAGGTTTGAAATAAAAAATATAAGAGGAATAAATTTAAAAACACATATTCTTTTAAAACATACTGTTTTCCATACAAAATTTGTCAAATTTGTTTATCATTTGTTGAGGAATTTTTCCTAAGTCAACCACATACATACATGTATTTTTATTAGCAAACTAAGTAGTGATTTGCCGAGATGGGAGCAAAAAAACAATTATCGCAAAAATGGCATTGCAATATGTATCTACCAACAAATGTTATTATAGTTAGAATATGCTCACCAAAACTGGCAGCAGCTGATAAAGGCGTCGGCGGCGGAAAATCTTCACCATGAGATGATACCACTTCAAAATCTTGCACTTCTCGCTTCAACATTCTCTTCAACTGCTCTATACGGCTCGCGTCACATTCCACGTCCACTAATATATCAGACTGCAACAAATACTTAGTTAAACATACATTGTAAAAACAATTTTGCTTCAGATTTGAAAGAACAGAATAGAACTGAAATAATTTTACTCTATAAAGTCTGTTAGTGAGTAATGTAACAATGAAATTAATTGCCAAAGTTTTGTTTGCCAGAGTCACTCATAGGAGTGACGTCCGGTGAAGTAGTAAAAGCCTCATAGATAACAACATACCTATGTCCGTTAGAAAAAAAAGAGTGATATCATTACGTTAAAAAACATTTCGCTTAAAGATTTTTTTTTTATGAAAAACTCAACTTACTGAAGACACTTCAGAAACTGATTTCCTGGATTCTATATGGAGTACATTGATTCCAAGATCTTGAAACACGGTCAGTGCTCGAACTAAGCCACCGACTTGGTTTCTCAATGTAAATACCACTGAAATCCTTTCACTCTCCGTGTGTTGAGTTTGTTGTTGTATAGCCATGTTATGAAGTTCACCAAGTTTCGGATGATGATGAGCATCGTTTTTAACTTCCCACTCTGATCCATTTCTATAAAGCCATAGTCCTAAAAGTCCTTTGCCAGATCCGCTCATTTTACTTTCTGAAAGACAATTTTGAATTGTCAGTAAAATGTTATCAAAAGTTCCAATAAATTATAATACTTTAAACAATTACTAATACAAAACGTAATAGAACAATAGCGCAGTATTACTTATTTTGAGGAGATATGAATGTTGCAATTAAGTTTAAATGTGTCCTGATTTAGTGTATTAGGTTAATTAGGGGATGTATCGCTGCAACGACTGAGACCTACTGCGCCCTTCCTCGGGATCTGTTCGCTTATAAAGAGAAGAGGCGCGGGAGATTCGACGGAGGGTGGGTATATTTGATTGGCTGAATCAAGTGTTCGGAGTAACTTGGAAAACGGTCGCTTTTCACAACGTAAAGACACGGACACACTTTGGTATCGTTTTATTTGTTTTTAATCTTTTTCAAATCAAAGACTGGAGACTGGGAAGGAACCCTCTTGTTATACAAAAATGAGCCTTTCTAAGAATAAACTTTCTGAGCTCCTAAATTAAAAGTGTTTCTATTTAAAGCGTGGTTTGATCAATTTTTTTCAGACATACTTTTGTGGTTCTTCTTCTTCAAGGTTCTCCTTTATTATCTATTAACTTAAATGTGGGAACATAGTAATATTTTAGTTAATTTAACACACACGCAGCTCTTATCCCTTTTGATTTTTGAGTTTACCGCATTCAGAAAAACAGCGTTGGTGAATTTTTGTTTAATAAATAGTAATTATAGTGTTATTGCCACTTGACCTAGAGTCAATATGGAGTATTACTAGCATTAGTTTCATGTAAAAAAAAAACGACAAGCCGCAAAATAAGCTAAAGGTTTCGATCGAATTCGAAGAACTTCAAACAGTGTCACAAAGTTTTTGTATTTTTTTTAAGTTAGTCCATTACTTCCCACTGTCCTGTTTGTTAATCACAATATTTATATGTGTTTTTTTATAACACACTATATTTTAGTAACAATTTGCATTCACAAACTATTGACTATTCCCATAAATGTGCTTTTTTAATACTGGAAAAAATGAGAGAATTTTTGTTTCAAATTGGATCATATAAAGACAGTTTTTTTTACTTTCAATATAACATGGTTAGTTAATGGGCTAACATATAACTTTTCCATCATAGAAAAATAGCTCCTACGTGTCCATACGTTAACGTGGTCACTACCCACACAAGGATAGTTCGTTTGTCTGCGTTTGTACATTGGAACACGATTCCGCTTCTTCGCAATAGCTGACGGGTGTTAAGAGATTCAGTCACTGTATTTATTACCATTGTTTAGCGAAAAGAGCATCCCCTACCTATAATTCATTATCATGAAGGGAGGCAATATATTCTCTACCTATAGTGAAATAGTGAGAAGTATTTAGGTAAATGTTTCCCTTTACATAGATAGGTACTGCTTCGGTAAGTTGTTCCTATAAATATTGGGAAAAACCGTTAATATTTCGCTAATGAACATTTTTGATTCGAATACCGTGTGTAAGTCCGAAAGACATAAGTTGCACAGTATATGAGGATTATACAAATTATGCGTTAAATGATGAGTTATCTTTCCTTACATCAAAATAGTTCTGGTTTTATAATTATATAGATACACTTTAAGCTCCTTCTAGGATTTTAAAATATGCTGCTCCGTTTGCAGGTTTAGTATACCCAGAAATAACATAGGCTATATGGATTTTAGAGTAGAAAAGGTATTGGGGGATGGATGCTACTTGAGTGAAATCAACAATAAGGCTATCTTTCTTATAATATAGTAAATATTAAAGTTAGTATAAGTATGAAGATATATATAATTTACACGGCTTAAATGGATATCAATGACATTTTGCTAGGCGAGTGTCAAAATAAGATTATCGGAACAGGAGTCAACCCACGCTGATGATACAACAGAATTTACGGATCACATAAAACAACTGCACACTTATAACTAAACACTTAAATATTATATTAATTATATTATAAACGCGAAAGTTTGTGAGTATGGATGGACGGATGTTTGTTACATTTTCACGTAATAACTACTAAACGGATTTGGCTGAAAGCTTTCACGTGGTAGTTTGCATCGTTTAGAAGCTAAATGAAAATAAAGGCTACAGAACACCACGCTCCGACCTATTGGAGCAAAACCGAAAGCCGTGGAGTCTAGTTATTATATTAATAGTTATTATATATATGTATTGTCAATTATTTGAGAAAAAATAAGTTTTGCATGATGATTCATGTGGACGATGGTCCCCAAACTACCTTCCCTTTTTAAGTAATATTTGTCTTTACAAACATGCAGTGGTATATTATAAACGACGTTTAACAAGTTCAATAAATTTTAATACATATATGTAAGTGTTCACCTGTATTTAAGTTCCTGTCTTGGAACATTCGCAGGATATTTATATTCTTAAAGACTGTCGTCAAGCAATGTGCAGTAACATCTAGATATTTTGATTTGCTTTAAATACATTGTTGGTGAAAACAGCTTATTTTATTAAATTATATTATTATATTAGTATTATTATTTGTTTTAAATGAAAATAAAAACAAAGAAACTTAAAAAAATGTACGAGTTGTTATCTTCGACTGTGATGTAATCGTTCATTTTCATGAATTTCTTAATGCTTACTTCCTAATTTATTACTCTCCGTATAAATGATGAAACTGAACTGTTATATATATAGCACAGATACAATCAGATACGACCCTCATGTCGACTTCACATGGGAGTTACAAAAGCTATGATCTATATAGTACACGTATCTTCATCTTTTCATGCCTCGTTACTCACTGAAATTAGCGTTATATTCCAGCCTTGTAACTATTATATATTAGTTCTTTATTATGATACAATAACCACACACATATGTGTATGTAGATATGTGTAGGGATGACATGCATGTGTCGAGAAGAATGCTGAATATGAAGATGGAGGAATATGTTGTAGGAGGTAGGCCAGTTAAAAGATGGATGGATGGTGTTAAAGATGACATGTATATGAAAGAGACTTTTCATAGGGAAAAATGGAAGAGGTTGACTTATTGCGCCGACCCCAAACAATGGGAGCAGGGCAGGCAGGCATGATATTTAGCATACCACGCTATGGAGAGGGCGAGTCCCGCATATCCCGCCAGCGAATGTGAATGCGAATACGCTGCAGCTGCAGAGGGAAGGCGTAAATGCATTCCGCAAAAAAATAAAAATTAAAAGCAGGCATGATATATTATTATGTATGTAGTTATTGCATCATAATAAATAACTAATATATGAGTACAATAGTTTAAAAGTTATATAAATATACATATACACCTTCCCGTGCACGGTTTCGCCCGCATTACTTCCGTTCCCGTTAGAAGTTTATTTTATATTATTATATGCAAAACACTGCTAGTAATTTTAACAGTTTAAATAAAAAAAATATATATTTAAGGCCAATTTGTAAAATTAAAAAAAAGACAGAGCTGACGACCAAAACGGCCAGGTAATTTGATCATTCATAAAAATGATTTATCAACTTACCTGGAGCACTCTACATAAAAACGTCGACCTCGCAGGATTCGCGTGGTGGATGTGGGTGTTATGGGGTAAGAAAAAAAAGTTGATATGATCAGGATTACTTTTTATGCCAAATGGTTAGCCTACCTCCCCAAAGCACACAAAAAAAATCTGGCGTCATTTGGTTGGTGGAAAGGTATAGGCTTAATTATAGTGAGGAAAAAAAATATTATTTTTAGGTAATAAGAACAAGGCTGGCTGCTCAAAGTTTATTATTCCAAGAGGCTAGGGAAAAAAAGCCAGTCAATAATAGTGGCGGGAACATGTCGAAAAAAATAATTGAAAATCTTGTATTTTGCTCGAGAAAGAGCTAAGGGGCATGAAAAAGAGCGCGTGGCGGGGATACACGCGACGACGGTGTTCATGCTCTCTCCGTCTCCACTCCAAGACTTTAAAACCGTATGTACTATTTTATAAAGTAAGATAGCTGCATCAGAGAGAGATCTCCGATAATATACTTTGAATAAAGCCAACATCTATCAAATTAATTTTGAATGTATTTATCAGCGCCTCTCTAACAGCTCGGGTCCTGATGCACTCCATTAACAAGTGATGGACATCCTCCATCTTATGACATTGTGTACAATGTGGGCTTTCACTTTTCCCCATTAAGTGTCGAAACTTGTTGGGTGGAACGTGTCCCGACCGAAGTCTATGCGCTATTATTATAAATGTTCTATTAAGCTTAGTATCGGCAAACCAAGGGATACGAGGAGGTTCACATTGCAATGTCTTGTACCAAATTCCCTTTTCTAAAGATATTTTATTAAAATATTCTTTCTAATTTTTAGCACATTCAATTTTGTATTTTGGCAGAAGTTCAAAGTAGCTCGGAGTACTCTTCACCTCAATACCATCCAGCACAGAAATCTTTCTTCACAAACCAACATGCGACGGGACCCATTGCAATATCACCTTAACATTATTGGACGAGAAATACCATATTTGGCTTAATATAGCCAAGTTATCGAGACACCTCCGTGGCCAGAGGCGCATCGAACTATATGCTGCAGAGCACTTCTGCTGTCTACAAAAACGACAATCCATATTGTTATCAATCTCCGCATTTTGCAAGTATATAAGAGCCTTTGATATTGCAACTAGTTCCGCTGTACAAATATTATTGTTACACATTTTAAATAATCCTTTAATATTATGCTTCATATCATAAGGCAGCACCAAGAACATTTACTATTTTAGAACCATCCGTATATAGCTTTAACCAACCAAAATATTTTGAATGTAGTTATTATAATGTTTTTCAAAATGTTATTATCATATGATTTCTTACATAGTTTCATAATAATATTTTCTAAATGATCTCTAATGCTGTCTCCTATGTTTATATTTGAAACCCAAGTATCTAAGCTAAACATTTCTAAGGGATAACTAGATGACACAACTTCTTCTTTAGTAGTGTTATACACCGTTACTAATAATGGTGTTTTCTTATTTCGCCAATAACTATTAGAGATGTGACTAGTTAAAGTATTTAATAGATCTAATATTATATTATTATCAAAAGATTGCGATTTTACACAGTATTTAATTGCTAGATATTTTCTTCTTAGTGCTAGATTAGGGATATACAATTCACATTACATGACATGGATGGGAGTGGTTCGTATAAAACCAGATCAACAAGATAATCAGCAAGATTTTTTCAAGTACAAAGATTTTATCAGATTAACAAGATAATCAGCAAGATTTTTACAGTTAGTATAAAGGGCGAAATCATCAGCATACTGTGCTATTATAACGTTACTAATATTGTGACAAATTTGATGCGTAACTATATTAAAAATCAAAGGGGATAATGGGTCGCCTTGGGCAATGCCTTTACTGGTCCACCTAACTAAGAAGTTATCTTCATTACCGTCGAATGTGCTTTTGAGATGCCTTTCTGACAAGAATTCCCATAGATAGTTGCATATTTTCTTTCCGACATTAATTCCATTAATCTACTGTCACATCATTGTTATACGCATTTTCTATCTAATTCTTAGAGAATCTCATTTGGATGTAACATACTAATCGAGTCAAGCAATCCAAACATGACTGAGAACGTCTGAATCCAACAGTATTCACTGACAAACATTTATTTTTTTCCACAAACCATTCCAGTCTCTTATATAATAAAGTATGGAATGTTTTACATGTACAAGAAATTAGAGAAATTGGGCTTAACTTAAATAGGGTATCTGAACCTGGACAATTTTTGGGAATCGGTACTATTTTAATATTTTGCCATTGGGTGGGAAGATTACCAGTTTCTAGAATCAAATTATATATTTCTAACAGGTACAATTTAGCTGTTTTTGGAAGGTTATAAAGCAAAGAAAACGTTATTTGGTCACCCCCCGGTGCAGTATCTTTCTTTTTAAGACATTTATCTAATTCTTGAGTAGTAAATTTAATTTCTAGGGATATGTTATTGGAGTCGATTACTGGCATCTGAGGAATGGCATAATCAGGCGCAAGACTACATAGTCAATCTTCAACCTGTTGCTTTGAAGCGTAAAATTTTGATCTTTTATGCCCTTTCATCCAACGCATACTATTCCAAGCTTCCGAAACAGAGGTTGATTCATTAATACTGCTACAAAAATCCCTCCACCCTTGTGATTTGGCTCGTATTAAAGACAGTTTTGCGTCATTGGTATATTTTTCAAGAATATTTAAATTGCATGGGGTCGGGTTTCTCCTGAATTTCGATAACGCTAACCTTCTCCTAGCTACTGCTTTCGATAGATCTGCGTTCCAATACGGCTTCGGTTTAAATTTAGACGAAGGGTCAGTACATATCTTGACCAAAGGAATGCTTATGTCAGCGGCAGAATTAATTTCATTTAAAAGGAAGTCACATTTTACCTGAACACTATCTGAAGCTACTATGTTATTATATAAGAATTTTTGTTCTACGGTTTGTTAGTACAGTAACCAATTAGCCTTTTTAAAATTAAGCCTTATAAAGCTAAGCCTTTTTATATTAAGGCTTAGCTTTTTAAAGCTAAGCCTTAATATGTATTTAATTCATGATTTATCGTACAAAAAAATACCTAGTGAAATAAAATATTGAGCACGTATGATCCTGAGGGGATGTTGGAATTAAGAATAGTGTAAAAATAGGTACATAAGGGGATTAAATATTACGTCCATATATTAAGTTGATGATCGAAAAGAAACAATACCTATATTACTAAGTAATAGATGTGAAACTTGGTTAATAAAATTTTTTAAATAAAATTTTACAATCATTATTATAATACATATTATACTAGGTGATTTTTTACCGTCTTGAAAATGATAGGGTGTGATATGTATATGTAATGAAATGAAATGAAATGAAATGAAAATGAAATGAAATGAAAACGTTTATTGATAATGTAGACGAATCGATCGTACTTATTATAAGTCAAATACAATGATACAAATATAAAAAGAGAAAAAAAAAATCTTGACTAATTCATTAGTATACATTTCAACAGTCATGTTATTAAATATAATTTAAATCTACCAATGTGGCATGTGATAGTCGCGTACTATAAATATAATCAGAATCAACCAGCGTGGGCTGGGATTCGGTCAGAAGCTTAGAACGCGTCGCGAGCCTCGCCTTGCAAGGACGACCGGACCCTATCCTAGCTTCCTACGAGTCTTTCTCTATCTACCTACGTTGTGACACCCGGAGAAGAAAGACTATAAGAAACTCCGAGATCATTCTTTTGTCATCTTTTAAGGTCTTTGATTAATCATTTGTACATCTTTTAAAAACATTTTAGTATCTAGGTTAGTGATCCCCATACATCGATATGTAGGTACTCGCAGCAGGATATTGTGACGGAAACCATGAAACCTTTAAGTAAGTATCGAGTATAGGGAGCGCGCCTCCAGATTTACATTTCTTTTTTTTTACAATTGGAACATACCTACAGTCTGATCAGTTGTCTTACATATAGATTAACAATTACTAATTTATAAATTACATAGAATCGACTTTTAATTTAGTTGCAAATTCGGTGTGATAGCTAAAAGGTGCCAGTCTGCCGCAATGTAACCGATGGACTCATCCGCCAATAATAGATGTCTAAGGCATAGTTATTTTATCATTCCTTTTTTATACTGACATAAAATGCAAATCATAACGATAACAACACGTACCCAATTAATAATTTCGTTACGTAAGTTAAAAAAGATGCCTATAATGCTAGGCCGCAATCAAATATTAATGAAAAAAAGTGAGCGAAATAGTGTTACTACCTATTGAGGTACGTATTTTTACGGTAACGATTTTCACTCTATGGCAATATAAAAAAGATAAAATAAATTTGCCTTACACATTTATTACATAAACCTACATATCACGCCCTTTTATTTTCAAGACGGTAAAAAAGTCATCCAATATATGTTACTGTAAAAGTTCGAACTAAGGTAAATCCTAAGATTTATGAGTAAATCTTAGGATTTACCGACATTAGTTGGTGAAAGTAAGTATTAATGAAAATGGATCAATAGTCTCGGGCTTTTACCATTAGAATTTAATACATCCTAGGTAAGGTTAGGTTAGATTATGTTAAGATTTACCAAGTGAATGTTGTTAAAAGTTCGAATCGCTAATCTGTTCGGACTTTTATCATGAATAGTTGGTAAATCTTGAGTTTTACTGAAAATTTTAAGGCTTTACCGTAGTTTTAGCTTTTACAGACACATAATAGGATACAACTTAAAGTAGCAAATTTAAAATAAAACTAACTTATAAATGCGAAATTTTTGTATAGTCTCCGAAAATTACGATCAAGGTGTCATTCAATTCAGAATATTATGTAGAAAGTTTAAGAAAAAGTTCCAAAAGGGGCCGATAAAAATTGCAAAGTTATAAACATTAAAAAAAAAGTAGGGGTTTGGTTTTTTTAATATCTCGAAAACTATCAAGATATTCAAAATTTGAAAAAAGAGCTGAAAAGAGGAGGAAATTTCCAAAAAAAAGTTTTAACTTGCGGAACTGTATCTTTAATATTTATAATTTTTACGGAGCCCTGAAAATAGCGCTAAAAGCGGGTAGTCTGGCTTAGTTCTTGTCCGAGTGACATATCGCGAGCGGAAGGTACATGTTGACCAGACTATATTCTTAATAATATCCAGATTTTTTTTTTTAATATGGTAGTCCGTATTTTTAACCTTTGGAAGGTGTCACCTCGTAGTACTACTAGTCAGTATCAACAAAGCATTTTTTTTTAAATTATTTCCTGTTCTTTGGAAATTTGTCGCCCCTTAGGGCCCAAATACTACTGTAGTAGAGTGATCGCTAGTAGAAAATCGCTAACGTTAATTTATGGATACTTGATATTTTTGTTATCGCCATGCTATCTACAAGGTTTATGCAACCGAAAACCGAAAGATTGAAGATTGAATCGCTTGTTTCAAAAATGAATGCTCGTAATTTTCCTGCGCCCGCCTATTCAATGTTAAGTGTCAATAAGTTTGCATAAGCGAATTTCGGCTAGCGATGAATCCACTGTACGTAGTGGCATTTTTTGTAAGCTCTCTCTGTCGCAGGTACGTCTTCATAAACACAATTCATGGACACACAGAACACCCACATTCAGAACAATCAGGTATTTAGGTAGGTTTTAGGTTCACACAAATAATTCTCCCGACTCAAACGAATCCGATCATACAACTATTGTAAACGGAGTCGCTGGTGCAAATTAATGCATATTTAGCTTATTTATTGATATTCACGATCGAAATAATTTCCGTACGTAGGTTTTCATGGTGATTTTGAGATACCTATGTTATTTGAAAAGGCAAATTAATCCTAATTTTAAGTGGCAAATAGGTGCCAGTGCAGTTGATGTACAGAACTAGTCGCTTTCCCTCTCGTGAGTTCTGGCGACCTTGTTACGCACATTGTATATGCCGCATCAATCAATAAAGGTATTGGTAATTACCACGTTTTTCCTCAGTCGACGAGCTCTTATTGTATCGTAACTAGGAGTACCTCCAGGTATGCTCTTACTCTTCAAAAAATAGTATCATTATCAGCAGCCCGTTTAAGGTTTACTACTAAAAATGGGCTCCCCCCAAGGTGGCTTTTTGCCATAGTCAACACACTTGGCAGGTAGCTTAGTGTTGTTGCATAGTTGTAATTATGTTGAGACACGAGGGGAATTTGCTGTCCGTTCTCTTTTATACGTGTGTTATAAATGACGTATAACATTATAACAACGTAAGAAAGAGTTTTTTTCCGGCGCGGGGATCAATCTCACGACTTCCGAGATTTAAAGAGAGCCTTTTACCGTCGCCACCCTAAGTATAATCAAGTTCTATTAACTCCATGGTTTGATTAGATATACAAATTAATTTATGAACAAAGGCTTAATTTTGCTTAGTATACAAATAAACATCTCAGTTCAGTCCGAGTGCGGCGCACTTAATTCAATTTCCTTGGAGACGGCTCCAAGCGGCTGCTTCGCATCGATTAATATTTGTTATTATTTGCTTTGACAAACCGTAGTATACTGTCTTATTACGGAACATTTTATTTGTAGCACATTGAGCGTGAATTGTTTAAATATTTGAAATTAAAAGATTGAAATGATATATAAAACTAGCCTCACAGATAAGGATGGCCAACGCAACGAGTGTGTGTGAAAGGTAAAAGTGTGATAGGTAACCTGCAAAACAAAAAGTTATTATACAGGTGTTTGAAAGCAGTAAATGACCAGCCCTGATATACGACATGATATGAAATAATTTTTAATAGGTGATGATCGTCACGAACAGAAATTAAAATGTAATCACTACATAAGTTAAAACAAAGTCGCTTTCTCTGTCCCTATATCCCTAATATGCCTATATCCCTATGTCCCTATGTATGCTTAAATCTTTAAAACTACGCAAACGATTTTGATGCGGTTTTTTTTCAATAGATAGAGGGATTCAAGAGGAAGTTTTATATGTATAATACCTACATCAGAATTGTACCCGTGCGGAGCCGGGGCGGGTCGCTAGTATATATATAAAACCTAAAAAGTTTAACATTGGAGTAACGATCACTGCTGTACATGGGCCTCCTACCAAGGGAGGACTTTGCTATAGTCACCACGATTGGCAGGCGGATTTGAGACCGCAGTATTATGATGTAATATAGAAGGAAATGCTGCCCGTTTCCTGTGTACACAGTTGCTATAGATGAGGTTATGACAACGAGAGCAACGGCTTAACGTGCTAGAAAGGCACGAAGGGTTGGTAGTCCCTTAACCAATCAGAGCCGAAAATAAATCTTAGTCAAAGATCTTTACACAAAGATTTCTTGTCCGGCGTTAAGATATACCTTGCCATATAGCTACTCCACGGAGGGTGTCAAAGTAAGCTTCATAAAAATATTTTTATAAGGAATTGTAACAACACCATAAACAAACCATATGAAAACAGTTTAAGTACAACAACGAGGCGTCATAAGTTTCAGATATGTATTTTAATAAGAATATACATATTGGTGTTAGAAACATCTACAACATTTTGGAGGTTTACAGCCTTTGCGTAACATTGAGCTGGAAATATAGTCATCATCAACTGCCCGTTTACGTCCACAGCTGAACATGGGCCTCCTCTTAACAGACCTTGGCAAGCCAGGATCGTAGAGGGATATTGCCATAATAACCACGCTTGGCAGACGGATTGGTGATCGCAGTAAGATGTAAACCTTGAGCTAATATATGCTGCTGCCCATCCATCAGCCATATGTCCCTTAGTCGCCTTTTACGACACCCATGGGAAGACATGGGATGGTCTATTCTAAGCCGGAGACCACACGGCATCTAACAGTAATATTTACAAATTCAAATATTTATTTATAAACTAAAGGACGAAATTAATTTGAGTTACAGATCAAGTTTCGAAATTTATAAATTAGTAATGTAAATAGTAAGTACTTAAATACTTTGTAGACTATAATTAAACTTAAGCATTATAGTAAGATAAATCGAGTGTGTGGTATGTGGTTATTACTAAATATATATTTAATATAGGTCTTATAGATTAAATAGAACTATAAAGGCAACCCAAGAACAAAGGACCTTGCATGTTCGTAAAGTACAAAAGTATTACCGCTCGCTCCTAGCTTCCGTAATAGTTAAATGAAAAAAAAAAAAGTTAGTCTAAGTCTCAAGTTTATAAACGACGGATATGTATAAAATATTATTATTGAATAACCAAAATAAAGGTTTGGGTAAGCATAATTATTGTTACTGTAATAATTACTTTAATAAACATACCACAAAAAAGGGTTTTAACCTTAACCGTTACATGTAACCTACCAAAATAAACTCC
The DNA here is from genome assembly GCA_947037095.2 of Nycteola revayana. Classification (NCBI taxonomy): domain Eukaryota; kingdom Metazoa; phylum Arthropoda; class Insecta; order Lepidoptera; family Nolidae; genus Nycteola; species Nycteola revayana. The sequence continues at coordinate 25,181,710 of OX344842.1, read as the reverse complement.
AATCCGACATAACTTCACAATTGGGTCACCTAGATACGCATAATTTGCTTAATTTCCGCATTTCCCCTCTGAGAGAAATAAGTTGCACAAATGTATACGAATGATGAGCGAAACGTGTATTAGATAAATCTTAAATGTAAAACTTCCAAATATTATAGTTGAACGGAGTAAAATGTGGCATACATAAAATGTTGTTTAAAAAAACATATTGCTTCGTAGTAGGGTCCTTTAAAATGCAGCTTCGGAGTCACACGACCTCAACCTCCTCGTCTCGGAAATAATTGTACCGTATATTAAAATATCCGCTCTAGCTGCCAAAATGGAGCATTAAATTTGTTTAAGACAACTATACTATACTATGTAGTATGTAGTAATAATTATAATACTCATCGTCGTCCTCGCAAGGCGAGGCTCGCGACGCGTTCTATGCTTCAGACCCGATCCCAGCCCGCTCTGGTTGATCTTAATTATATTTTATAATAAGCGATTAATTACGAACATGCCCTAACAATATTAATACATTTTATTTAATAACATTATTGTTTAAATTTAAACTAATTTATTAGTTAAGATTGTTTTTTTTTTTCATTATCATTTTATTTGACTTATAATAAGTACGATCAATTCGTCTACATTATCAATAAACGTTTTCATTTTCATTTCATTCATCTACTTACAGTTGAACGGCATAATGTCACGTCTATACCTAGTAGTTTTAATTTATCTTTAGCTAAAGGACATCATGTCAAGATGTTAACCTAATAGTTATTATACAACTATAATGAAACTTTTTAATGACAAGTCTCTAGTAGTTATTATACATCTATAGCTGAATTTTACAAAGACAATTGAGTGTATGCCTAATAGGTACCTATACCTCCTAGTTATTAAATATCTATAGTTAAATTTTGTTATGACCAGTCCTATGCTTAGTATATAATATATAATTTATCTATAGTTGAAATTTATAATGTCAAGTATATCATCGTCATCAGCCCGTATAACGTCCACTGCTAAATATGGGCCTCCTCCCGGGGGAGGGTATTTGCCATAGTCACCACGCTTGGCAGGCTGGTTGGTGACCGCAGTATTATGTTGTAGGTACCACACAAGGAAACGTTGCTACCCGTTCCTTGATATACGATTATTATAACAATTGGGACCAGCGGCTTGACATGCTTTCCGAAGCACCGAGGGTAGTCCCTCAACCAACCAGACCCGGAAAGAAATCTTAGAATTTACACAAAGATTTCCTGTCCGGCGTGGGAATCCAACCCACGACTTCCGAGATTTAAAGCGAGTCAAATACCGCTACGCTACGGAGGCTGTCAAGTATATACCTAGCAATTATTATACATCTAGTGGAACTTTGTAATGACAAGTTTATACCTAGTAGTTATTATACATTTATAGTGGAACTTTATATAATGACATGCCTGTACATAACATGCCTGACATGCATGTAGTTATTATTCATCTAAAGTTGAATTTTATATCAAGGCTACATGTATTAGAGCATTGCTAAACTATACGTAGTACCTTTATTACTAATCCATAGGTATTTATTATAATGTATCTGAACTACGTATGTGCAACAGTCAAGTGATAATTAGTTTTCTAGTCTATGTACTAAAAATATCAAGAGAAAAGCTGTTTGCTGTCTGGTAATCAGTGCCGCAGTTTGAGGGGCACGTACTGAGAATAAAGTCAACACTTTAAGCCTCTCCGTCCTCTACAATGGAGGGAGCCACGCTTTGTAGAGCCTCTCGAACTTAATGTTATTTTTCTAGTGAACAGTTTCTAGAATACATTTCTAGACTTCTCAAACAGTTACGTCACGATTCCGTTTTATTTTTTTCAAGATTATAACTAGATTTTTTTCTCAAAATTATCAGAAACTAGCTGGGCCTGCGATTTTATCCGCGTGAAATAGTGGAGTAGCAGTATTAATTTGAGCTAATTACGCACTTATAATCAGTGATCGGATATTTTGGGGGCAGGTCACAATCTTAGTATGGATTGTGGTTAGATGACATTTTCCGGGCTCACATCCGGAAAAAGATCTTTAGTCCTAATTCAAATTACAAATAAAATTAACTACAAACTCAGTTACCATAAATAATAAAAAACAGAAATCATATTAAAATGCTAATTCTTATTGGTGGCAACATCGAAAATACGTTTGGGTACAAATCGTAAGTGTCATAAGTTATACAGATTAATCACCTATGCTATCGATAGCACATCATATTCGTTTTGTATGATTTTAAGTTTAAATTACTTAATATCCGTAACCGGATGTATTAGGAACAAAAAAGCATCATCAGGACAATGACAAAAAGTAAAGAGAACAGCACAAGTAAAGAAATTAGCCGAAAATTTGTGTTTTTTGTTTAATTTTCTTCGAAATACTCGGACTCGCACTAGACCGGTATTTTTTTATTCCTTTTTAACTGAGTTACGGTAATATGTACTTGAAATGCGATTTCCAAAATGCTTATGGATAAATGTTTATTCAGTGGACAACATGAAAATAATATTTGCTTGCAACACCAAAAATACGTTCGGGTAAATCGTAACTGCGTTGGTAGTCAATGCAACTATGTCTTTTGCGTGATATGTTTATTTTGAATAACTAAAAATATTTTTCCGGATCCGGGTCCGGTAAACGTCGTCTTATGTGGTTAATTTGAATTATTATCATAAATATATGTATATCTCATATCATAGGTATCCGGTCGATATTGGTCCTTGAGGTCAATAGGCTAGTTGACACTTTTTTGAAATGATTTTTATATGGTTAAGAATGGTTTTACTACATCAAAAAAACAAGTATGGCATTATTTGAGATCTAGAAAGCATTAAAGTAAATATTTTATAATTGGCTTGACATTGAGAGGTGAAAACGATGTCAGCGATGTTGATCTGTGTTCAAAATCAATTACATCACTCAGAAAGTGTAATAGTAAAGGATCGCGTTCATGTTTTTTAACGAGACGTTTGACGTCACAAAATGGCTGATAGGCGTTTTGTTAAGTCAAAGACATAGACAAAAGAAATAATTTTATATTGGGTTTATACAAACATATTCAAGTTCTTTGAACATAGATTATTATATTTAGGTTTCATATGAGAAATACTTTTACAAATAAACATCATTGTAACATAATTTTATATTAAATGTTTTTAAACTTTCGCGATTTGTACACATAATTTTTAGTAGACGCGGGTCTCAATCGCGGTACAAATTTAAGGCAAATAATTACCTTTTTAATAATCCGACGTTTCGACATGGGTTACACCAGTCGTGGTCACGGATAGACTGATGAGTGTCAGCAACGGCGTCTTCGAACAGGGCGGGTTTCGGCAACTACCCCCGCTTGGTCGTAATAATTTTTATTTTTGTTAACTCCGGAACTGTCGGTAGATCGACACACCACACTCACAACGTCAGCACCCGTGGGAACTATATTGGTGTCGCGACGATGACATTTGGCGATTACAGGATTCCAAGCCGTTGATAACCGGTATCCATCTTCCCGGTTGAAATTGGAATATTTTTTGATTTCAACCGCTTCACGTACTATTCTCGAGTAATAGTGACGATCGGTGGAGAGGACTTGTGGTTGATGTAAATTGGCTATCCAATGCCTGGCTCCTGTATCAACGACATGCTCAGCGATGGCCGATTTGTTTAGCTGTCGGTTTTTCACTGCCGCAATGTGTTCCTTCGTCCTTTCCGCGATGGATCTTTTCGTTTGACCAATATAGTCTATCACTCATCAGTCTATCCGTGACCACGACTGGTGTAACCCATGTCGAAACGTCGGATTATTAAAAAGGTAATTATTTGCCTTAAATTTGTACCGCGATTGAGACCCGCGTCTACTAAAAATAATTTTATATTGTCAATTAGCCTATTGCATAACAATTTTTTCCTACTTTTTTCTTCATTTAATTACTTTAGTCAAAAAATAATTGATACATTGTTGCATTTTACTATGTAAGTATTTACTATATAGTTATTTGTGGTATGAGATTGTATTACCAACTACCTATTATAAACAATGACGGGTACAACAACTATTATGTATACCTATAATAACAATAATTATTTTATTTTTTCGAATGTATAATGTATAAAATAATATATATATATATATATATAATATTTATAAATATAAAAAATGTAGAGATTTTGAATGAATAAATGAATGGTTACTGTTAGAAAATATAAATATATTATTGGGCTAAATGAATGATAATATACAATGCATATTTAAAACTAATAAACATAATTAAAACTAAGAAAAAAACTAAAATAATATAAAAACAGGGGGGATATTATCGCTCCGCATCGAAGTGAATAATATTCTAATAATATAAATATATGTACCACATTATTGTATGAATTCGCATAAGTTAAACAAAATATCATACATTCCAATTTATACATCAGTCATCTTATTGTGATATTAATCGTACTAATTTTGCCAACCGTAATGCCATCTATAAAAAGTAAGCATTGTTAGATGTCAAAAGATGTACCTAGTTACTCCTCTACAAACAAAATAATAATAACGTTACGTTTTCCAATTTTTAAAGGACAAAATAAATAACAAAACATATTCTTTTTGATACAAAATAATACTATTTACTTTTTTTTATGCATCTCCAAAATATTGTTTTCTACGCGTTTAACTTAAGAACGACTTTAAAAATTTGACTTATTCTTTTTTATTGTGTTGGTTACATGGTAAGGTTTGCATAAAATAAAATTTTAGAAAAACCACGGGAATTTTCACAATTTATGTCGGGCGAAGCTGGGCACGTACAGCAAGTAAGTAACTACAGATGTACAACTTAGTGACATCTATACTTACACCCGTGAACTAAATACAAGAAGGGTTGGCAAAGTAATTCTACAAACAATTTCACAAGCTCCGTGCGTCTCACTAGCAGATAATAGCAAATAGGCTAGTTGACATTTTTTGGAAATTATTTTTATATGGCTAAGAATGGATTTAGATAAAAGAAAATGGCATATATTTGAGATCTAGAAAGCACTAAAATAAACATTTTAAAATTGGCTTGACATTTAAAAAACTATGTCAGCCATGTCGATCTATATACATTATCTGTGTTCAAGTTAGATGACGTCTTGACTAAGTAAGTGCAATATTTAACGTTTTTCAACAAGACGTATGACCTCACAAAATGGCTGATAGCGTTTTCGGAAGTTAAAGACATTGACAAAAGAAATAATTTTCATATTGAGTTCATACAAACATATTCAAGTTTTATGAGCAGAAATTATTATATTTAGTTTTTTTTTTTTTCATTGGTGCACAAATTTATACAGTAGGTACAATACATTTAAATAATCTAGGTAATACAATATAGTGCCTGTATAGAATTAAATCTGTGCCACAGGCGCTATGGGCACTTGATTAGTATAAAATAATGATCTTATTTATGTAATTTTAACAATATTTATTATAGACATAAAACTATGCATATAATTAACTAAACATTAAATAAAAATATTTATCTACTTAAAATACTTCAAACAGTAATATGAAACCTATTTTTATTTGACGACAGTCAGCAAATCTTCCGTGCGCTCATAATTTAGTGTTTGTAAATATTCGCAAACTCGCGTTTTAGATTTTGCATAGTTTAGGTCATATATTGAGTTTCCATATGACAAATAATTTTCAGAAATAAACATCATTGCAAGATAATTTCATATGTGTCGACTAGTCTAGTTTCCCGTAAAATAGAAAAAGAACATGGTGCCCTCGTAGTTATCAGTTTGACGCCAAAGATGTGTGCTACCAGATATTAGTGTGTGTGTATGAGTGCGTACCTTCTAACTAGTATTGTTACGTTACTTAGTAGTTTTAAATTAGAGATTATTATGAATGTTTAAGTAGTAGGTAATATATGGGGTGCGATGGCTTCAGCGACCTCCTCGTGGTGCACCCTGGGCAACGTCGGCCACCAATCTTTTGTTGGTGGTCGCCGGCTAACAGCTGGCCAGATGTAGCGGGCCTCGTCTTGCGACTGGAGGCCCGCGGGCGGGTGGCGTCTTATTGGGCGTCCCTGCCAAGTTACTGTGATATTTTTATTATATTAATTATTATTTTTAGAGATATTAGATATTCTTTTGTATTGTTGTTTTCGTCGCTGGAGTCTTTTTGGGCTCCGGTGGCAGGTGGGTCTCTTTTGAGGCCCATTGGTTGTTGAACGTTGTTGCGCTCCCTGCTTTTGCGGGTGAGCTCTGGTGTTTGTGGGACCGGCCTAACCGCCGGTCGAGGAGCTTGCACCCAACCCGTAATCCCCAGTCATGTTTTGGGGACCGGGGGCCTTGGCTTAACCGCCCGGGTCGCGAGGATGTAAACCTCTATAAAAAATGCCCCAATTCAAGCTGTCGCACCGTGGCGAGGGATGGATGGCGGAGGGGTTACTCCGTCGCAAACGGTGCCAACCCCGGTCGAGCGTGGCGCTGGCCGGGTGTATTTGCCTTGCTGCGGGAATGGGCGTCACCCTGCAGTCGACTTTTTACATCGACCCTTCTCGTGGGATCAGTTATGAAATCCATTTTAAAATCAAATAAAAATAGACGGGTGAGCGAGGATAGGAGAGGCGGAAGCGCAAGCCTCCGCGGAGAGGGCGAAAGCCCGGTGGAGGCGCAGGCCAACAGGCCCGCACCATACCACCTGCGTGGGGACAGATCTAGATCGGGAAGTCCCATGGTCGGCCCAAAGAGCCTAGACCAATTAGGAGGGCGCCTTTCGGGTGCATCGTCCACCAGCTCGCTGGTGTCGGTGCACTCGGATCGTAGCGGGCGCAGATCGTCCTCTTCCCAGAGGAAGAGAACGAGAGAGAAGCCGACTGACGCCAGTAGTGGTGCGTCAGAGTCGGAGTCGGGGTCAAAGGGGTCAGCAGGCTCTGTAGTAATGCAGACCAAAGCCACCTCCCCCGTACCGAAGAGAGGTCGAGGTCGTCCGCCAACTACGGGGAAATACGTGGGCCTCCAGAAGGCCAGGTTGGCTGCTCTGGAGGCAGAGCAGGGCCTGTTCAAAGCGCAGGCTGAGCAGGAGCGACTGCCGACGCCAACGCCGGGAGGTGAGGCCTCCCTGAAAGACCTCGATGAGGAGGTGGAGGCCCACGCGGCGGTAATCCTTGAGGTTGCTAAGAAGTCTAGCAACCTCAAAGGAACCTGCCAAAAGGCGTTAAAAGTCTCTGTGGCGGGGCTCAAGGATGTATTCCAGACCCTCCAGAGCAGAGCCGCCACTGAGGAGACGCGCCATTTGAGGGAGCAGAACTGCTCCCTCAAGGAGAGAATGGCAGAGTTAGAGCGGCAGCTCAAGGACCTCCGAACGGAGGTGATGCGGAGTCGCTGCAGATCTCCTGCGCCGGCGCCGCCGCCTGCCCAGGGTGTCCCGGAATTCCCGCCTTATTTTGAGGCGATGAGCCGGGAGCTCTTGGGCAGGGTAACGAATATGGTGGAGGGCATTTGTGCTCGTTCCGAGGCGCCGGTTCAGCGGCCGCCTCTGGCCCACGAACGCAAGAGGGAGGAACCCTCCCCTCCCTCCGATGGCGCGGTGCCATCCACCAGTTGGGCGGACGTCACCAAACGGGGTCCGGCCAAGCCGGCCGCCCCTAAATCGGCCGCTCCCGCTCAAGGCCCTTCTGGAAAGGGTAAGGGCAAAGGCAAGGGGAAGGTGTCAGCAGCTGCGGCTGCTGCTGCTCCCGCTCCCGCTGCGTCGTCGACGCCGGCAGCGGTGGAGCCTAGGAGAGAGGGGGGCTGGGAGACGCAGGTCTCTAAGAACGCTCGGCGCTATGAGCGCCAGCGTCTGGAGGCGTCTCAAGCCCCCTCTCGTAAGGGGCCTCAGGCCCCCAAAAAGAGGAGGCGTAGGGGAAAGCGCAGGGGTCAGTTGCGCGCCCCGCACTCCTCTGTGGTAGTGCTCACCCTTTCTCCGGAGGCGGAGAGTAGGGGCACCACCTACGCCGAGGTGATCCGCAGGGCCCACCAAACCATCAATGTGGCGGACCTCGGGATCACCGATATGCGGGCGCGCAAGGCGGTGACTGGGGGCCGAATATTCGAGATCCCGGGTGCGGATACCGCGGAGAAGGCGGACGCCTTTGCCGCGAAGTTGGCCGAGTGCGTGGACCCGGCGGTGGCGAAAGTCACCCGGCCCGAAAAAAGCGTCCGCGTCCGGCTTACCGGCCTCGAAGATTGTGCGACGGAGGTCGATGTCGTTGACGCGGTCGCCGGGGTTGGGGGCTGTGCGGCGGCGTCTTTAAGACCGGGTGTGATTCAAAGGGATCACACGGGTCTCGGCACAATTGTGCTTAGTGTCCCGGTGTCTGCGGCCGTCAGGCTGGAGAAAGCGAAGCGTTTCTTCGTGGGGTTGGTCTCGGCTCGCGTCCATCTGCTGGAGCCGAGACCCCTGCGGTGTTACCGTTGCCTCACGAGGGGACACGTCGGCTGCAGGTGCGGTGGCGAGGACCGGAGCAAACTCTGCTTCCGGTGCTCCGAGCCGGGGCATATGGCGGCGCAGTGCAGAGCGCAGCCCAAGTGCGTGCTCTGCCATATAGCCGGCAGAAAAGCCGACCACAGCGTCGGCTCCAAATTCTGCCGGGCGCCGCCCAGCAAGGGTGTGCGGAGGCCCGAAGATCTACCGGAGCGAGTGGCTCCGGTGGCGGTGGTGGAGGAGATGGACACGGCCCTTAATGGATAGGTCCGTGTTCCGTCTCCTCCAAGCAAATCTCAACCACTGCGCCAGGGCTCAGGATCTTTTCTTGCAGTCCATGGCGCAGTGGTTGATAAATGTCGGAGTTGTCGCCGAGCCATACATGGTTCCCGACCGTCCCAATACGGTCGGCGATCTGGATGGCTTGGTTGCGTTGTTGTTGTCGTCGTCGGTCGGGACCCCGCCTTTCTCCAATGTCGTGAGAGGGCGGGGCTTTGTGAAGGCTGTGGTGGGGTCGCTCACCATCATCGGCGTTTACTTCTCGCCGAATCGCGGGCTAGCCGAGTTCGAGGAGTTCCTCGACGGGGTCAGCCGCCTGCTGAGTCGGTGTGGCGCCGAGGTGCTGTTGGTGGGTGACTTGAACGCCAAATCCACAGCCTGGGGCTGCCCCGCGTCTGACCCCAAAGGACGGACGCTGGAGGACTGGGCGGTGGAGCAGGGCCTGGTGGTCCTAAACCGCGGCTCCGTTAACACGTGCGTGAGGCATAATGGGGGGTCGATTGTGGACGTATCTTTTGCGTCCCCCCCCCTGGCCCGCCGTGTCCAGGACTGGAGTGTCCTTGAGGATGTGGAGACTTTGTCCGATCATCGATATATCGGTTTCGGACTCTCCACATCCTCCGTGGTTCTGACCGCCCGCCCGGCGCCACCTCCCAGGAGCGAGCGTCGGCGATGGGCGCTGGGGCAGCTCGACCAGGAGCTGCTGAAGGAAGCAGCCCTGGTCCAGGCGTGGGTCGCGGGGCCTTGTAGTTCCGATTCCGACGTGAACGCTGTCGCGAGGGGACTCGATGGGGCCATGGTAAGCGTCTGCGACGCATCCATGCCCCGGGTCCGCCCGTGTCCACCGAAGCGACGGGTGTACTGGTGGAGCGCCGCCATTGCGCAGCTGCGTGCGCAGTGCACTGCAGTGCGGCGCGTGTACACCCGGTCGAATCGTCGGAGACCTCGGGACGAGGCTCGTGTTGCCGCGGCCTACGCCGACTACAGGGAGAGTCGGCGTCAGCTGAGTGTGGCCATAGCACAGGCGAAAGACGATGGCTGGGCGAGTACGCTGGAGGCCCTCGATAGAGATCCGTGGGGACGACCCTATAAAGGGGTGCGTAATAAACTACGCCCCTGGGCTCCCCCGGTGACGGAGAGCCTCCAGCCAGGGCTCCTCCAATCTGTTGTAGAGGAGCTCTTCCCCAGTCAGGAGGAATATTCGCCGCCAGCTATGGCCATGCCAGCTGACACCGTGATGCCGACCGACGACGATGAGGAAACTCCGCCGGATGTCACACCGGCGGAGTTGGGGGCGGCGGTGGCAAAAATGGCCATCAAAAATACCGCCCCTGGGCCGGACGGAGTGCCTGGACGCGTCTGGGCACTCGCCATGGAAGAGCTGGAGCCCAGAGTGCTCGCCCTCTTCAGCGCGTGCCTTCAGCAGGGTCGCTTTCCCGCAGCCTGGAAGCTTGGTCGACTCGTCCTTCTCCGTAAGGACGGGCGACCGGCGGAGTCTCCATCGGCTTACCGCCCAATCGTTCTCTTGAACGAGTTGGGCAAGCTGATGGAGAGGGTGATCGCGTCTCACCTCACCACACATCTTGGTGAGGTTGGTCCCGACCTGTACGCGGACCAATACGGGTTCCGCCAGGGTCGGTCAACCATAGACGCGATCGCGAGGGTGCGGGAACTTTCGCAGGAGGCGACCAGCCGAGGAGAGGTGTTGTTAGCGGTGTCGTTGGACATCCGCAACGCATTCAACACCCTCCCCTGGGCGTGCATTGAGGAGGGCCTCAGGCACCATGGGGTGCCCAGGTACCTCCGGGCACTGGTGGGACACTACCTCCAAAGCAGGGAGGTAGTGTACCCGACGTCCGGCGGCGAGACTGGCCGGAGGGCGGTCTCGCGCGGTGTTCCGCAGGGGTCGGTATTGGGGCCGCTCCTGTGGAACATCGGGTTTGATTGGGCGCTGCGGATGCGCGGTCTCCGGGGGGTCAGCGTGATAGCGTACGCTGACGACACACTGGTGACCGCCCGCGCGCCCGATCATCGGCGTGCGACCATCTTGGCCACAGCAGCCGTGGCACAGATGGTCGCCCGTATACGCCGTTTGGGCCTGCAGGTGGCGCTCGGTAAAACCGAGGCCCTTTGTTTTCATGGGCCTCGCGGGTGCCGTCGGGGGGCCGGATTGCTCATGCGTACCCGGCCCCCGCCAACGGCGGATCGAAGGAGTGTCCGGGAGGTTTTAGTGGCGTAGGGTCCTCTCCTCGTGGTATGAGTTCAGCATACCACGCTATGGAGAGGGCGAGTCCCACATATCCCGCCGCCAGCGCGCGAATACGCTGCAGAGGCGGTGGGAATGCGTCAATGCATTTCCCCCCGGACAACAAAAAAAAAAAAAAAAAAGTAGGTAATATATACTCTCATCGTCATAGTGTTATTGGTGTATTATAATTAGTAACGGAATAGTTGACTTATTATTATACGATAATAATAAGCATGTAATAGTGTTATATTGAGAATTATATAGGTATGATATTGTATGGATTATCGGGAAAAAATATATTTCATCTATTAAATTCAGATATTAAATTAGAAAAAGTAAATTGCAAATTATGTAATTTATATTTCATTTTCCTATTTTATTGATTTAGGCAACATATTGCGGATATGTATTTTAAATTAATGTATACATTTATTAATTATTATTATTTAAATTACTAATTTATTTCATTCATTACTAATTTGTTTACGCACACTACCTGTGTAGTGTTTTAATTTATTCACGCTTTTTGGAAGATGAGTGTCGCATCACTATGTGGATGTAGGTATGTGTGCATCGTACTGGCGATATGACAACGCAATATGCATTTTTGTTGTGTGCGTTTTAGTTTAGGAGCCCGTGCTAATTATATTATTAGTATGAAATGAGTAATTATAATTAATTATAAAATTTAGATGCGTAATTTAAAAAAATATATTTATAATGGAGATATGACATTTTTATATATTTTATCCTTATTTTTAAAAAGCAAAATTAAATTTAAAGGTTTGGTGTACTTAATACGAATGTTTATATTAATTAGGTCTTTACATATGAAAAACCAAAATAATTTTTGTTTGACTAAGAATTCTAATTTCAAATTAATTTTATTTTTATAACATGGATTTTTTTTCCAAAAGTAGTCATTTGTTTATTGATATGTGTTACATTTTCATCGCATTTCAAACTTTTTCGTCATCATGGATACGTTAAAAATTTGAGTAATTATGGAATATGACTACCATCGTGGCAGCAACGCGGCACAAGCGGCACGCAACATCAACGACGTTTACGGAGCTAACACTACAAACCAACGCACCACCTGTTATTGGTTTGCTCGCTTCCGTTCTGGAACTTTCGACCTGAAAAATGAACCTCGCGGTCGCCCAAAGACTTTGGTCGACAATGACGAATTAAAGGCGATTGTGGAAGCTGATGATACACAATCTACGGCTGAATTAGCAGCAACTTTCGACGTTAGCGTCAAAACAATATTGGTCCATTTGCGTCACATTGGCAAGGTAAAAAAGCTTGACAAATGGGTGCCCCACGAACTCAATGATCGCCAGCGCGAAGTACGCGTCAAGACGTGCCTTGCACTGCTCAACAGACACACAAATGAAGGAATTTTGAACCTGCGATAAAAAATGGATTCTGTTTGATAACCACAAGCGCTCAGCAAGTTGGTTGGATCCTGGTATAGCACCTAAATAATGCCCTAAACGAAAACTTACCCCTAGAAAAGTGATAGTCACTGTTTGGTGGTCTAGCGCCGGTGTGATTCATCACAGCTTCTTGCTAAACGGAGTGACCATTACTGCAGATGTGTACTGTGAAGAACTGAACGCAATGATGGAGAAGCTGGCACATCTCCAACCAGCATTGGTCAATCGCTTGTCTCTGCTGCTCCTGCACGACAACGCGCGACCTCATACTGCACAGCAGACGGTCTCCAAGTTGCAAGAACTGGGGTTGGAAGCTCTCCGTCATCCGCCCTACTCACCAGATCTTGCGCCTACAGAGTACTACTTTTTCCCGAATTTGGATATTGGCTATTTGGCTCATATTATAAGTGTATAACTGCGACAAATTGAATAACTTTGTTCTGGCATATAGGTAGCTGTTTCGTAGGTGTCAGATAATTGGAATAAAATAAACGTTTAATAATTTTATTTTGAGTGAACTGCAAATCTTTTATTTTCGTTTGCGATGCTGATCCCCAGATCGGTATTAGATATTCTAGGTGTGATTTCACTAGGGAGTTGTATATTGTATATTTCATTTTGGGTGGTATGCAGTTTGCAACCCTTCGAAGAGCACCAGAGAGTGATGTTAACTTAGATCTTACAAGATCTATTTGAGGTTTCCAAGTTAACTTATCATCCAAAATCAATCCTAGGTATTTTTCTTTATATGATTGAGTAATATTGTAGTTATTAAATTAAAATGGAATGTGACGGGGTACATTTTTGTTTTTTGCCGCGAAAATCATGTAGGAGGTTTTAGATGTGTTTACTATTAAAAGGTTATATAGAAACCAGTCGCTTAAGACATTCAAGTCATTTTGGGCCTCATTTAAGATTTCATGTATATTTTTGCCGAAATAAAACAGACTTGTGTCATCTGCATAATGGGTTAAGTAACCTGTCAGCCCTATTTGGTTTATATTGTTTACATAAAGTAGAAACATAATGGGCCGAGTATTGAGCCTTGTGGAATTCCATATGACATTTTTGGGGTGTACTTTCGTGCTTACCTATTTTGCCTACTTGATTTCTATTTGATAAGTATGATTGTATCATTTCGTGAGCAATATCAGAGATACCCAAGTATTTTAATTTTTCTAACAGCTTGAAATGAGAAACTGTATCGAAAGCTTTTCTTAAGTCAATAAATACTCCTAGCGACATATTCTTTTCATCTAAATTAGTTTTTATTGTTTTTATTAAATCTAGTGATGCTGAAAAAGTACAGTAATACCCCGACTTACGCGAATTCGGTGATACGCGGTTTTTTAAGATTACGCTGTTATCTTGTATGTTGCATCTATACTGATGTGCAAACATAGGATCTCTTAACATTTTATTTTCCAAGCTAAGAAATCTAGATAAAGCTAAGTTATAACTGTCAGGAATATTTATTCATGGCCGAATAATTATGAGTCATAGATGAATATGTAAATTATAAAACTAATATGTAGGTATTAAATATCATGAATAATTCTTATAAAAAAAAATCGACGTGGACCTACCTATCAAATTCGTTATTAGGTATCAAATAATTATGAGGCCATAAATAAGTGTTTCTCTAATCATTTTTCAGACAAACCATTATTCATGGCCGAATAATTATTAGTTTTAGATGAGTAAGTAAATTGTAAACGAATGTAAATGTAGGTATTGCATATCATGAATAATTCTTATCAGAAAATCTGTAATTTCATTTGTAGTGTACTTGACCAAGTTGAGGGGCTTTTATTAATTTATATTTCATTCTATAATGAAACATTTTCTATTACAATCTGCAAATATTGAGCAAACTTTAGCCTCGTACTAGAAACTGCCTGTGCTGTCGCGCATCCAGACGCTAAAAGACTAAGGTTATTGTTAGTATTGAATAGGTGCCCCACTGATGCATCATTCGTATAGTTAGAACACGCGTTTGTAGGGGTAACACATCCAAGCTTGCGCGAAGGGTGGTCCAATCCTAGCGGTAGGGTTGCACATGCGCACTACGCGCCTCGTCCCTCGTGCACGGTCAATATAGTTGCGGGGGGTTATTCGCGCATGCGACACTCGCTCTCACCAACAATCAGGTGTTAAGCGACATGGCCGATAGCGAGTTTGAAGAATTTCGCCGAGTATTTGATAGATTACCACAGCACATAAAAGCCCCGACACCCTTTTATTCGTAAGTACAACTACATACATTATTTTGATATCCCTCGATGAAAGTTGTTGCATGAAATTTTGATTAAACAAAATTAGCACATCACTAGAAGTAGGAACGAGTTTAAAGACGCAGTATAATATGATGCATATTCACAATTAAATTCCTTATAATGAACTGTTAAAAATTATTTTTTCAGGTTAGTGCCAAATGTTGGTTTAGAAGATGATTCTCCTTCATCCAAAAGCGAGGGTTCTCCCGAGGAAGACAGAACATGTGTGGGCGATGGAAACGCGACCGCCACCACAATCACAGATGGTGCCATGTCACCACCGCCACACCCTGATATAGATGCACAGCGAAGTCCTCAACATCAAACATTTATAAATGGCGAACGCAGAAGAAGAAAACTACCAGAAATCCCCAAGAACAAAAAATGTGAGTTATCATTTATTTGATATTTATAATTGATTTTGTTTTCATTTACAATTGTTAAAGGTCGACGGTCGATATCAAATGCTAGCACCTACCTATACGAACTATTTATATGATCACTGCAACTGCGCTTTAGCGATTGAAAGTATTTTAGGTCTTCATATAAACTTTGCACTGCGACTTTTTTATATTTCCGTCATAGTAAGATAAAACATACTGAAGTACATAACAATATTCAAAAATATGGATCAGATTTTTATGATTTTTGTTTACATTATTTTGTGACAACATTCCGAAAAAGCACGATGCTTTAAGTATTTGTTGTATAAGGCACTTTTGTTATATAGGTTTTATGTACCAAAATATATATTAATCCAAGTTTCACTGCATATTAAAATGTATTTACTCAAAATTAAAATCAGATTTTAGTTTGTTTTTAATTAAAATCAAGTAACTACTTGCAAATAATATTTATGAAGATAAAATACTATACTATTTTTAAAACTCTTCAAATATTGAAGGGTTGTAAAAAATGATTAAAAAATAATATAATATTTTATCTTCATAAATATTATTTGCGAGTAGTTACTTAATTTATTTTTTCAGTAAATAAACATATTAAATTTGTAATAATTACAAATAATTTAATAAAATAAGGTCACATTTGATTATTCAAAATGAAACAAATATCAAAATTCAAAATAAATCAAACGCGTGGTTAATATTGTAGTTAAATAAATAATTAATCTTATTATCCTCTCAATCATAAATTATTATTGTTATTATTTTCCTTAATTAAAATAATAAATATTTATTAAACTCGTGTTTATTTTTATGGATTTTTTAACAATCAATATTTAAGTTGATGTGTATATTGACTGGAGAGTTGATTCACAATACTCCAAAATAATATCTTTAACTCAACGCTAAGCATTTCGGGGGTTAATAATTGATATTTAGTTCGAACATTTGACGGAAAGAAATAAAAATCATTTATTAAACACACAAAAAATTACTAGATAAGAAAATAAATAGGTACACAATGAAAAGGATGCATGGATTTACATTTAATTTTAATAGTACAATACATGTAGTGTGTTCAAATGGCTAGGATCTGAGCATATTGTTACAGCTACCTATTTCATTTATTTTTAATAAATCAGTATTACGTATATTATATTAATTTTATGTTACAAAAATATTTGTTGCCCGGGACAAGTAGTTTTGATTTCTCCATTAAAATGTTTACCATTGCATGCAACTGTTTATGCATTGGTAACAATGCGATGAAAAATGGATCCAATGGATTAGATTATTTGTCTATAATAACTATAATAATAACTATTTGCAGTGCAATCCGATTAGAAAGTTGCACGTATCAGCTATCTCTAGCTATATAAAAATATAACAATTAATAATTTATGGAATTAAAAAAACCTAAAGAAAGGCGTTATACGTTTCATTATAATACTTAGACGTCTACCGTCACTAAGCTAAGTAAATAACTATTTCAGATAAGTCGGCAGATTGCCATACAGTTATAAAAAAACTATTTCAGAAAAATAGAATGAATGAAATCGGACTACGTGTTAAAAAGTTACAACATATTTAATATTTTGACATAAATCTTCTCACCCAATGAAACTATGCGAAATTCAGGTATAAAATGTTTTTGGAATACAACTCCATCGTATTTACTTAAACAAAATCATATTTAAGAAACTATGTAATACGTGTTAAGAATCATAACAGACGAACATAGATTTCTTTTTGTGCTTTAGTAGATATCGATAATATAAGTAAAACTTTTGTAAACATAAAATTTTAGGAGATATACTAGTTTAGGAGCATGAGTAAATGGTTGAAATAACTAACACTGTGCTCACTATTTACAATTATATATTCACAGAAGGAGAAATACTTATATTTACAATGATGATGATGTTACAACAATGGTTATGTACATGATGTCTCAATGAATATTTTTACAATGACATTTCTGAATTTTCTTTTTAAACAAATAAAGTGGCGTCCGTCTATGGTCACGAAGGAGGTCTCTAAATCAGTTTCACAATTAACAATGAATTAAATAAAACTACGAAGAAATTATATGTATTACATTTATATAATAAAAAGACAGCTATAATAAACGTCGTCTTATTAGTCTTTCTTCTCTGGGTGTCACAACGTAGGTAGATAAAGAAGAAAGAACCGTAGGAAGCTAAAGATGAGTAATGCAAAGATTGCATGCATATATTTAAATAAATCTAGTGTCAGACATGACCAGAAGATCTACGCTCCGCTCCCAAGCTCCGTTCCTAAACTGAGCTCCCAAGCTTTGTGCCCACGATCCGCTCCTACACTCCTCTCTCCGCAATAATGTCGATTTGTCTAGAGAAGTGATCGGTATCTTATCTCAAAACCTTTGATAACCAAGCCGTTTTCGTCCTAACCAAAATGTCTTTTTCGCTATTTCTATGGTTCTGTCACGAACAAACGAAATTAAGCTTAGAGGTAATCGATTCTATTCAGTCTCAAATATTTAAAAAAACACCTGCCTAAACCACCTGGTTTGCTGAAAACACAAGATATTAGAGATAAAAGATATAAGAGAATTTAAGAATCACCATTACAGTTCTTGGGAACAAATCCCCAAATATCCATTAGTTAAGTCCTATTATTTTAATTTATGGACTATATGTAGCTTTATAAAAAAATGTTAAATTCAGTTCAAATAATACAATAAAATTAAAATAATATAATTTCGTTTTCGAAAAACGTTGTCCTGCATGATTATATATAATTTGAGAATTTAAACCATACAGGGCGCCACTCAAACGCATACAAAAAAAATCATCGGTCCAGCCGTTTAGAAGAAGTACAGTGACATACACACGTACAATAAAATTATATATATAAAGATAGATACTTATATAATGCAGTTTTTTGACTTCTTCCTAGAAGGATAAAGTTTCTGTCGTAAACAACTGCAGCAACAGAGTAACGATAACCTAATGAAAAATCAATATTTCCAGCAAACATTTTAGCATGCAGTCAACCAGCATCTTTAGCCGACGAACTTGGTGCCCTAACCGGTGTCCTTATCAGACCTGGAACCCATGGCAGACCGCTCTTGGTGCTCAAATGCAGTTACCTGCTGGATGAAGACTCAAGCCCAGATTCAGAAAGGCTACAGAGCTTAGGTGACGTCGATAGCGGGCACAGCACTGCCCATTCACCTATTGATACAGGCCCGAAGAGTATATCACCTACGCCTCTACAACAGAATGGTGAGTGTAAATGACAAGCTAAATGAATTTATTGGCTCAAATGTTTATTTGAAGAAGATACTGAGTGCAAAAACCTTTTGGATTTTGATTATTGTTTCCGGAACACAAACGGTAAAGCAAGTATCTCCAGCCGGTTTATAGGTGGATATAATTCCATGCAGAGCCCACTGGGCGGTTCAAAGGAGTTTTAAAATAAACGGTTTATCGAATATGTTGCTGAACATCATCAGTCATTGCTGAACATGTGCCTCCACCGATGGGGTTTTTGTTCTTGTCACCATGCTAGGCAGGTTGGTTGGTGACCACGGTTGCAATCATATTGTAAGATACCGTGATACCGAAGAAACCGTGATCTTACAGCAGCGTTTCTTTCAGGGGTTTACAAATTTTATATAATTATATTATGTTACAACAATCGGGACCAACGAATAAATGCAATATTTTACATACGAGGCTCGGAGAGTGGTTAACCAATTAGGCTAGAAAGAAATGTGAGATTTTACTCAAATATATCTTATCAAAGGTATCGAATCATCGATAATGACCTCTAAGATTTAACGCAAGCCTTTTACCGGTACGCGACGGAGATTGTTCCTAGACAGTCTTTTCAAATAATACTATTATAGAAACATATCCCCTTGCAGTTTCCCCTTCTTCAAGCTGTAGTATCAGTGGCCTCAACTTTGGTGGGAATATGACGACAGTTCCTCACAGTCAACTCGAAATGCTTGAAGCTACGCACAGAGGGCTACACAAATTCAACCCAAGGCATCATGACGAAATTGAAGTGGAAATAGGAGATCCTATTTACGTACAAAAAGAAGCAGATGATTTATGGTGCGAAGGTAAGAAAAATGATGTGCTATACTAACATTTTTTAAATTAACAAATACTATTTTACAAAAACTTTCTAAACGCGATACGGTCCCGACTAATTTTAATCTCAGTGGCTTTACTTTGAAGAGATTAGCCATCTACGCCGAACATATTCTAGTTCGCAAACACAGGTGCACTCTATGTGTTACTATCCAAATCCGGTAGGACGGTTCTACCGAGACGACCGGTGAGTGACCTTACGTACGTACAATATAAATCTAAAATAATAATTCTTATACTAATTACAGGTGTTAACCTTAGAACTGGTCAACAAGGAATTTTCCCTTCTGCTTATGCTGTTGACATGGATTACAATGACTTTGATCCAGCAAATACAAAAGTAAAAAGAGAACGATATTTATTAGGGTACGTAATTTTACACTACTCAAAGATGTGTCACGAAGCAATATGCAATTATATTTAATGTATTTAAATGATTGCAGATATATGGGCTCAGTAGAAACTCTGGCTCACAAAGGTACGGGTGTAGTTTGTCAAGCAGTAAAGAAGATAGTTGGTGAATGCAGTGGTGACCCTACCATTCAACCCTGCATTTTAGAAGTGTCAGATCAAGGCCTTCGTATGGTTGATCGATCGAAACCAGACGTAAGTAACTCTGTTCGTCCGAACCACTATTGTGTGCTTGCTAAAAATTAAAAAAATCCACCGAGTGTATTGCCTAAAATTACACGTTGATATTATTGATATCTGCTCGTGAAAAAGAAGACAAAAGACTAAAATCAAAATATTTCCCTTGAATTGTTTCACACAAACAAAAACACACGTCCAAACCGCTCAATGCGTTCTCAATCGCATGCATGATTATGGCAATTCTTTAAATAGATCATTTCTTCCCATAGGTTTCATAAGACGCCATAAGGAACATGCCTTTATCGCGGCTTACGAAACCTATAATATCAGCTCAAAGTTACTTACCATCTTAATACGATGACCAATTTGTCTGTCAAGCGTGGTGATTATTGCTAGTTTAGAGACCTCAACGATCCTGGCTAGCCAAGTTCTGTAAAAAGGAGCATCATGTTCAGCAGTGAACCTCTATGAGCTATCTAAATAAAACACATATAAAAAGCGTTATGTTAGAAGATATTAAAAATATTCATATTTAGCTCACATTCTGCTAACCGCTGAAAATAACTCCGACAAGAGAATTTTGTACACTTCCATAAATTATTACCTCAGTTTATCTAATGGTTGAACGATCGATCAAACATTTTATGATTGGATCATAAATAAAAAGAATGAAGTTTATGTAGAAAAGCAACTGTTAAGATTATAGTAATATTTTTTCAGTGTATATCTGTCGTCACTGGAGTGTGTAAGCAAAATTTATTGTTGTATAAGCAAATATAGAATTAAATTTATTGTTCAACAATGAGATAAGCATTATTTAGTAAAGCAATATAATTATAGAACATAGAAATATAAATGGCTTTTAAGAATATTGAAAAAAGGGAACGAGCAAAATGTCACAACTAAACACCAAACCAAAATACTTAAAATTTATTTATATCATCAAGGATACAAGTTTTTTTTTTTGCTAGAGAATCAATAAAACATAAATACTCACCAATTTATTAGGGTTCCGTAGTCCACAAGGCACCCATATTTCGACATGTCCGTCCGTCTGTCCGTCTATCCGTCCGGGCTCGTTCTCCGGCGTTACTGCACTGATTGTCTCAAAAATTGGTGGAAAGATGTATATCGAAGATCCAAAAATTGGTTTTTAAAATTATAAAAAAAAAGATTCCCTCTCCCATACAGCCAAAAGTTAATTTAAAGAAATAAATTTCATTAACCCCATCTCTCTCTCTCGAGATAACCTAATACAAAGTTAAAATGAGAGCGTCCCCCATTAACTTTTGAAATATTACTTAAATCATTCTGAAAAAAATGTGATACCTATTTATATACCTCTAAGTAAGTACTTTCAACTAAAACTATAGCGGACTCGGTATCATACATAGTTATATTAAAATGTATACAACTCGACAAACTTATGTAGTTTACAGTCGTCCGAAAAAAATGCTCTATATCAATAACGTGAACAGGTAGGCGCTTGAACATGCTACGGAACGCTTCGTGCACGAGTCCGACACGCACAAGGCCGGTTTTTATTTTAAAAAATAATCAAAAGTCATAAGACAAGTGAAATAATATAATAGATATTTACTACCACTAACCTTTAGACGAAGCTTTTTGATTCGGGAACTGTATTCTTTTTTTTTGAACCTACTTGAAAATTTCAAGTAGTTCTTTAATGGAACTATAGCACAATGGCAATAAGGCACCCAAAGAATCTGGTGCCTGACGAAAATCAAATTCTCTCTCTGAATCGATTGATTGTGTATTGCTTTAAACGAACATTTAGTATTATTTTACTAAGTATTAAAAAAAGCTATGGGACCACGTGGCTTAACATGTGAAAATTGTTTTAGTGAAAAAACTGTTATTATTATGTTATACCTACGTATATCAGATAACAGCAACTAACTAAAATAAAAAATATGTTAACCTGTAAATGCGTGTTGTTTTAAGATACAAAAAACAGTACAAATTTAAGTATTTACGTTATTACATGTTACTACTTCTTTCATAAGTATGTAATCCATTTTCTTCCAAACATAACCACTGTTTTAAATAATTGTGAGTCTAGGAATCACTACGATATTCCCACTGAAGTTTCATGAAAAATTAAGTGCTTTACATACAACTTCACTATAACCTATTTGCAAAAAAATCAATCCAACCCATTATTCTATATTTTCAGAGAAATCGAAACGGTCCCTGCATTGACTACTTCTACTCGTTGAAAAACGTATCATTTTGTGCATTCCACCCTCGGGACCATCGATACTTGGGATTCATTACTAAACATCCGACGCTGCAGAGATTTGCGTGCCACGTGTTTAGAGGATCAGAGTCTACACGACCGGTTGCTGAAGCTGTTGGGTAAGTATGACTTTAATTTCTTAAAAAAACAAGGCGGTATATGATTATATCGAGGAAATTTCACAAACACTTCATTTTAAATTACATACAATAGGTTTTAAATAAATTAAACCCAAGTTTACACTGTTTCTAATAAAGTGGTTGGATTACTATGGCATAAATTACTTTTTTGAGATAAGAAATTATGAGTCTTTTTCGTACTTCAGAGTAGTGTGGTTCTATTATAAACATAACATTTATTTTTCATGCACTTCAGTTAACGAAATACATTTCATCATTCCAGGAGAGCGTTCCAGAGGTTCTATCAGAAATTTATAGAGACGGCGTACCCAATTGAAGATATTTACATAGAGTAAATGAAAAATATATCAACAGTTGTATGTCAACCATTTGTAAAGCTAATCTTTATCGCAGGCGTTAAAGGCAATTACTTCGAGTATAAAAAGTAAACATTTATTTTAGCAGATGGCTTTCATTGGATAGATAAGCCAATATAAATGTTTCATAATCGCTGTTCGTGATTATTTGCCTTCCTTGGATGAGAATGACTGACAATATTATGTTAATACATTAGGTAAAAGCCTTAAGTTTACGTGAAACGTTATATTATTTTTTTATGGAATGTATCTGCATCGTTTATATTGGAATGTACATTTTATGGCAGAACTAAATTCAATTTTGCTTTTTGTATGTGAGTTGAGACCAGGATTTCCTTTTAATATTATTGTATAGATGTTTCCACAACAGTAAGTAATAGTAAAAAAAATAATGGGTTCTACCATGAATATTAGTCTAATGCTCATTTAATTGACTGTAATAACCTTTTAATTAGAGTCTAATACACAATAAGTATTAGAAGTAACAATTCAATTAAATCTTATTTGAAGTTGATATAAATCCAAAAAGAAAATGTTTCTATTGAGCGTTTTATAAAGAAAACTATTGCATTAAAAACCCACTTCATAAAGTAAAATTCATGCAAAAACATTTAACTAAATTGAATTTTCTTCATCGTTCGTAACTAACCAGTATAAATATAGCAAAGTAAAATACAGTTTTAAAAACATTAAATATGGAGAGGTATAAAATGAAATGTATGCCTAATTCTTAAATAAGATTAAATACCGGTGACGGGCTGCCCGTCAGCGCTGGCGTTGCGTCGACGCTGCGCATACCTTGGCACGACGACGATGGTCAAAAGACGCAAGTGTGGGGTTCTCTTACAGAAATGTTAATAAACAGTGAGGTTTTAGAATGTTTTACATTTATCTTATCGCTGATATCGACAGGCAGGCAATAAAGAACGGAACATGCATTTCCACGTTATGTTTATCCGGGGGGAAATCCAGTAGGCAACCCCTCTCGCCGCTACAGTAAAGTATGGAGGACTCCCCTATCTACAGCAATGATATGCTAATCATGCCACGAGGATAGGGTGTACCCACTATAGTCCCCTGGGTGTTCTCCAATCGCCAATAATCCCCATTATTGGAATTATTGCACCGGGAACCGCTAATGTATGACATCCGGTGGGTTGTTATTGTTATGACACTATGTATAAATTATGCCATGTATTTATAATTTGTTGATCTTGTATTATGCGCAGTTCATTTTGGCACTAGTATTCTGTAAAATATCAGTAGATGAATATCTCTCTGTTTTCATTTAGATAATCATACGGCTTTATGACAATCAAAGCGTCGTTGTTGTGAACATAACTAGATCAATTATTATTATAATGTAATAATTGTTTTTTTTTTTATACAAACTTTATTATTATAACTGTCCCTATGCTATGCAAAGCAATTTCTTTTATGAATGAATATGTATGTAGTTCTTAATGATCGTAGCATTTTTATACAAAGAATTTAAAGACTTAATTTTCTGTATCTCCTACAGATGCAATATTGTAATTCTGTAAACTACATTAAATTAAATGAAACTAATATCTTTAATACCTATGAAAAAAGTATGTCGGGTTTAGATTTACCTACTATTATTTATATTATATCATACCAACTATACCTAACAATAGGGTTTTACTAGTTTCCAAAATAAATTATTTCTCCTCCTATAGGTATATCACAAACGGAAGATAAATCAAACAATAATTATATTATAAATTTAATTTAATGTACCTGCTTCTTTCTAAATTTTACCTGTTGTACGTTAAACCCTGTCTATACCCTTACACTAAACCTAAGTATCAGTGTATGATTATGCACTTTTGTTTAATCAAATTTTTAAATAATTGTTATATTTGTATGTTGTGTAAAATAAGGTATTGGAGATTCAGTTTCAATAAAACCCAAAATAGTTATTATACAATGTTTATTGCATATATTTTGTACTTCAGTGTAGAATATGGCCGACATTAGCGTTAAAATGCTACATTAAAGTAGATTCATGGAACATTTAAATAAAACAGTTGATATCTGCCTCGTTTCATCAAGAAGTCAATTTGAACTATTGACAAATTTACAAATGAAATACCAGCTAATCACTAAATAGGTGATAAAATCGCTGATATTACAACAATACACATACAATTTTTCATACACCCACATATTTAACCCAATTTCCTGCAAATATATTAAAATAAATAACAATCGTAAAGCAATAAAATCTAATCTCTAGAGCTTTGAAATAGATACAAACTGAGGTTCAGTCTAGATATTTTGTTAGTGAAAATCACACCTTTAAAAATATACAGTAATTCTTAGTCCTTAAGGAATGTAATAATAGTAATAAATAAGCAATACACCTGCATCGATAAACCGAACTATATAGTATATTTGATATCATCAAAAACCAAATATCATATTCTAAATCCTACAAATAAAATGTATTAATAAGTATTGTAATCTAGGATACTCGAAGGCCTGAATTGATGCCTCAATAATTGTCTTAATGTATGATACTACGTACACTCTGAAAATGTTATTACTTTCCATCTCAATGCATATTCATATCAAAAAAATAGAATGTATTTACTGAGTATCATAAAGTTCATAGAATTGTATCTTTGAATCTCAACTACTGTGATATAGAACAGTTGACTTCTAATGACGTAAGCCTACGTTTGCATGCGCAATTTTTTAACGCACGTAAAAAAACTGATTTGCATTGTGGGGTGCAAATTAAATTCAGACTTTTTGTTAGTTTCACACAGCAACAAATTTAAAATATAACAAGAATTGATTCTTATACCGCAAATAAAACTGTTTACATGCGTTAAAAAAGTGCCTGCATACGTGCTCCGTATGTAAGTATTATATTACTCTCCTGCGGGTTCTTTAAAAATAGCGTAATAAATATTATCTAATACCACCTAAAGTATTATCAATAATGCTTAATCGATTGTAACTATAA
Source organism: Nycteola revayana (assembly GCA_947037095.2). Taxonomy (NCBI): domain Eukaryota; kingdom Metazoa; phylum Arthropoda; class Insecta; order Lepidoptera; family Nolidae; genus Nycteola; species Nycteola revayana. The sequence goes on along the minus strand of OX344842.1, from coordinate 25,156,088 downwards.
TGTTTGTAGCTATTTTCATTACATCGGTTAGGTAAATGTACAGATATTTGTAGCACTCAAGCCAGGTTAAATTGAAATATCGCAGGCAGTTTCCATCAACTTAGTCGCCATTGCTTATGCAATGTTTTATTACTTAATATGCTATATACGTATCACACGTACTTTTTAGCCTATGTTTTATTGTAAATAGTTTTGAAGAGTAACATTTCACATTGCGCGTTGAGAAAATTAACGATGACAAAAGCATTTTGTTTAGCAAATTTAATCATTTATTTGGAACCATATCACAAATTATCTTACATAAATATATAGACTAGACTGAAAACATAACAAGAAAATAGTCTATAACTTCAACGTGCAAAAATGTATTAAGTTTTCTTCTCCGCAATGTGAACGTGTGACTTCTTGTAAATAAATATAAAAGTCAGCAAGAAGCGAACGTATTCGACAAAGCTGAATTAAGCTGTGACTTAAACAAGAAAAAAATACATATTATTTATTTTTTCAATAAATGTCATAGCGTATTCTACATAACACTTGCGTAAGGCATTAAATAATAAATATATTATTTGGGACTGACTTGTGTCTATTATTTAAAAAAATATACTATTAGGAATAAGTTATCTACTCTGGGATTTTTTTTCCACCAGGTATGTATGCGACAACCTCCGTAGCGTAGCGGTATTTGGCTCGCCTTGAATCTCGGAGGTCGTGGGTTCGAGCCCCACACCGGACAGAAAATCTTTGTGTAAATTCTAAGATTTCTTTCCGGGTCTGGTTGGTTGAGGGAATACCGTCCGTGCCTCGGAAAGCACGTTAAGCCGTTGGTTCCGATTTTTATAACATCATCTATAGTAATCGTATATCAAGGAATGGGCAGCAGCGTTTTCTTGTGTGGTACAACATAATACTGCGGTCACCAACCCGCCTGCCAAGCGTGGTGACTATGGCAAATACCCTCCCTCTCGGGAGGAGGCCCATGTTCAGCAGTGGACGTTATACGGGCTGATGATGATGATGATGATGTATGCGTTTGTTTTGCGATGGACCATCACCAAAAAGATCGTAGGAAATGCTTTTTTTGTGATGATATTAAACTCTGATAAAATGGGAGAGGCCTTGTTGCATTTACTGGAAATAAAACCAAACCTAAAAATAAAACTAAGTTTTCGCCATAAGTAAGAAGTAAGTGGTAAGTGGCCTGCCCGTTGCCCGTTGAAGTGGCAATGGGCAGGCCATATATCATGGAGAACAGATGGCCGTTGGGGCCGAAAAGTTCTCGAATGGAGACCGCGGATCGGCAAGCGTAGCGTAGGACGTCCACCTACTAGATGGATGCATGCCGCTTCTAACCGCAACAACTGGAGATCTATGAGGGAGGCCTATGTCCAACAGTGGACGTCCTACGGCTGAAATGATGATGATGAAGAAGTAAGTTATAAGAATCAAACCCACGACGTGACGGAATTACCTATGTTGAGACTACATAAAACGGCAAACACCTCGATCGTCTTGTCTTCGTCGCTGAAATCGTTGATAACAGAGGATCCCAACCTTTTATGGGTCTTCTACCTTACTCTCGTCTCAACGAAACAATAATCTAACGGCCCCAATTATATAATAATTAACTTAACAATATCTCCTTCGGAGCGGAGTGGAATACAACATGTAATTTTAGTAAACAAGAAAGTTGCAGCTTGCTTAAATTTTGTACATTCAATATTTTTTCCAAATTTTGGTAATAAAAAAATCTCAGGACATTGACAATGAAAATTAAACTATTTTTCTAGAAGAATTTAAATGTGACGGATTACTGCCGTCTAAGGCCATCTAGTGACATTAGACGAAACTAAGATACACCAAACATTAAATTTAACTATTTAAACAACTGATGATAACAATTTACAATGCAAATTACAGATGGCGGTTCAAATAAATAAATTGTTTTGTAAAAAATAAAATTGTGATGTAATAAGATTAACGCAACGTCATAATTTTGGTACGCGTGGGTGCGTAAGCTATGTACACGACAAGGCAGAATTTTATCGGTTTCCGTGTGTAAGTTACTCGCAGCGCTCCGTCTTTACTTTGCATTTGGTTTGAGACAATAACATAGTTGAGCTTTTTCTTGTTTCACACAAGAAGTCTAACAAGAATAATTAGTTTGTTTTATTTTCTTATAAATCAAGCCAAAGAGGAGTCTTCAGAAGCGGACGTGCGAGCGATTTAATCGTTAAAATGACGTGTCAGGAAAAACCCAGAATTCAAATAATTTTAACTTCTCGATTTCGACTACTTCATCAATATTTGTACTTGAAATAAAAGGCGCTGGTTTTGTAAACTAAAGTAATATATATTTTGATAGCAAAAACTATCTGCAAAAATTAATGAAAAATATAAAAAACACATTTTGATGTTTTTGTGATAGATGAAGATAATTTTGATTTTGATATTTTTTTGTTGGATTAAGTTGTATACAAAAGTTTCATCGAATACAGAGGTCTCCAAACTACGGCCCGCCAGTGCCAACAATCCGGCCCGCGACAACTTAAAGACTAGTGTCATCGATCTAGCCCGCGCATCTAATGTCTTATTGTTGTTACTATTGCTGTGATAAGTTGCAATATGATAATTACTCGGTCGCGCACTTTGCAACTAGTCTAGAAATAAGAGTATAGTTAAAGATAGAAAAATTAAAAAAAAATGGCCCTTCGAATATAATAAAAAAATTGTTATGGTGTCAAAGTTTGGAGACCTCTGATCTAATACAAAAAGATAAATTGTAAATAACACAAAAAATTATCAAATGGAATATAAAAGACCATAAAATTTTTTAAATAAACTTTAATGAACATATAGATGACGCTAAATTTACTATTAGATACAGTAAGTCATCTAGTTTTTTATGAACAATCTAAGATAGCTGTATCTCACAGATTGTTCATGAAATTAATTAGCAAATATACACTTTTTGCTGAAGATAAATACGATATAGGAACAGTAAGCGGATATGAAGCGCACATAGATTAGCTGATGGATAAATATTGTAGCAAGAGGCCTTATAGATGTACTATTGAGGATAAAAAAGAAATAGAACTATACAAATATCGAAGCTTTTAGAAAATTAATTTATTCAAGAGTCATCCTTATACTCCGTTTTCTGCTCCTGTAACATTGGCTTTTAAAAAAGAAGAAGGTAGGAAATGTGGATTATGTATAGACTTCCGTGATCTTAATAAAATTGTGGTTCCTCAATCACAAACCTTTCCATTAATGGAAGATTTAATGGTAAAGATTTTGCGGTTTTGCGGTGATTTATATCTACGATATTTTGATTTTTTCAGAAACATTCGCAGACCATTTGAATCATTTATCAAGCTTTTTAGAAGCTATATCAATAATTTTGCACAAAGGTCTGTCAAATATTTAGGTCACATAATCGAAAATAACTCAATCTCTCCACTTAAAGATAATTTAATAGCTATAAAAGATTTCTCAGTTCCAAAAACGCAAAAAAATGTTTATTAATTCCTAGAAAAAATATTTTTATAGAATAGAATAGAAATTTCTATTTGTCAGAATATGGTTACATAGGTATCATTATATTTTACCACGTTTATCGGTGTACAAATATTATTTGTTAGAAATATCATCATTATTTTAAGTTTATTTATACGTTACAGATTATTTTGGAAAACTTTTAATGTTATATCAGTCAGAAAATCTCTTATTGAATAATACATTTTATCTAATAATAATTTAAACAACTTATTTTTAAATTTGATTAGGGTTAGTATTTTAAGTTTATCCGGTAAATGATTCTTATACACATGCAGAATACATTATTTTGTGTTACGCTTAATTTATGTGCTGGCCTATTTAATTTATATGTATTCCAACGCGATCGTAATAGTACCTACTTGTTTAATGGTTTTGAAGAAATGTTTTTGTTGGAATACAAATACACTTATTATTATTATTATGTACAGGCCCGGAAATGGCAGAATATTTTTGCTCTTGAAAAGTGGTTTACGACTTTCTAAATAACCTGCACCACATAAAGATCTCATACATTTATTCTGTGCTCTAAATACGGAGTCGGATTCTACAGAGTTTCTCCTTTTCTTTTTTTTCGGATGGACATACGTACGTAGCCGCGAGGCTTTTGCTACTTCACCGGGCATAAGAGTTCCTTATAAGATTAGGCCATTATGGTAAATATGTGCCTGACATTTCAGTAATATTAGATCCTATACACAACTTGTTACGAAAGGTTCATCAATTTTTGTGGACTAAACATGTCAAGATTCTTTTGAAATAATAAAAAAAATATTATGTTCTAAACCTATTTTTACTATCTTTGATCCGGACCTACCCATTTTTATTTATGCAGATGCCAGTATACAAGGCATAGGCGATGTATTAAAACAGCCTTAGTATAACAGAGAAAATAAACCCACTGCATATTTTTCTAAAAAATTAAACGATACTCAAAAGAAGAAAAAAGCTATTTATCTAAAGTGTTTGGCAATAAAAGAAGCAGTAAAAAATAGGTAACACTGGCTCATGGGGAATAAGTTCACGGTGTTTACTGATCACAAGCCCTTAGAGAAAATGAATATAAAAGCTGGAACGGACGAAAAACTTGGGTATCTCTCATATTATTTATCGCAATATGATTTCGAAGTAATTTATTCTCCAGGAAAATACAATATACAAGCAGATAGTTTAAGTAGAAACCCTGTCCTTGAGCAATGGGAAAATGACAATGAAGATTTTAAAATTGTAAACTTAATCAATCTAGATGATATTAAAAATGACCAGGAAAACAATGATGATATTAAACATAATAAAACTAAATAAACATTAAAAATTAAATATATTTTAAGAAAAACGGAAAAAGAGAAGATGAAGAAATTAGTAAAAATGAATTGAAAATATTTATTGCCATTGAGGAATTGAACAAATGAACAAAAAAATCAACTCTTTCTATGCGGCACAAAATTTTTCGCTTAACATTAAAAAATGTTGTAATGTGAGGTTTGTATAAAAAACAAATCGAAAACAAAAAATAAATTTGGCCAAATATCGTAATTAAGCCCAGCTACGTGAATTTCTAAATCGTGTCTATTGATTCAATCGGTGTATTTGGCGGGTCTCGTTCTACAAAAACATATTTACACCTTATCGTAGACCATTTTACTCGATATGCTTTTATTCTTACTTTAAAAACTCAAAACGCGAATGACTTCATAAAACTAGTTCAGAAAGTGTTACGTGGCAATAACATTGGTTTGATTCTATCTGATCAATATCCCGCAATAAATTCAAAAGAATTTAAATATTTCTTAAATAACTAGCGTGGACGACAATTGCTCATGAATGTACACAAAAACATTACGAAACAGAACATACCTACTGTGACTGGTTTCTCCCCATTATATCATTTTTGAAGACCTATCCATAGATATCCCACATGTTTTTGAAGAAAAAAAAATTGAGTTTCAGTTTTAACATATAGTTAAAACTGAAATATGTTATATAGTTCTTATAGTTTCGGAAAAAAGTGGCTGTGATATACGGACGGACAGACAGACAGACATGACGAATCCATAAGGGTTCCGTTCTTTGCCATTTGGCTACGGATCCCTAAAAAGAAATAACGCATAGTAATTTATTACGTATTAAAAAAAATATCGAACTCAATTTATAAAGTAAATACTGGACGCATAAAAGTCGAATCAAGTCTTATCCATATCACGAAGCTTGTACCGGTACCAACCGGTTGGCAACAGGTTTGTTTTGTTGGAGGGGAGATGTAATGAAGCTTTTATCTTCATTATTTGATAAATACTTTTTATACCATAGAGTTTACTGTTTATATTATTATTCAATAATTATTATTGATATAACAGAATAAAACATAAATAAGATATATTGTTAAAAATAGCTTCAAATGTTTTTTTTCTTATTACACAACACATTGAGTTGTTATTCCAAGTCATAAATAAAATAACATACTTACAATACACTTCTTATATAGGTCGCATAGAAGATGTTTCATTGCTTTGGGTGTGTTGCCCCAATTGTTGGATACTAATAGACCATCAGATATATACTTAACAATAAAGGTACGTAGGTTACGAATCTATAGTTCACTGATCAATCTGATGAGCGTGATTTTTCATTGGCGAATATTTCAAAAGTTTAATAACAATCTGAAACTTTTGCATTTGCTACACTAATTAGTGTTAGTACATCATAGTTCAATAAATATTTTCAAATGGCATTGCCGCATACATTAACAGATAAATTTGATGTTTGGGAGGATATCTACCGCTTCTATACACACCTAAATAAGTATAAAATGAGAAGACATGATTGTAAATACTTCAATTAAAACAAAATAGCGAAAAGGGCATTTTGAAACCAAATTTGTTTAGTTTTTAGTCTCTGTTTCTTATTCTCTCAATTCTTTAAACCAGATTCATCCTAATAATGCCCATTAAATTCATTCAATATAATAAACTGATAAAATATTAATAACTTAGATATGGTAGAAGTTGATAAAAAAAACTTAAATAGGTAGACATTCGATAAGGTTGATAGTAAGCTACTTTTGAATAAAATTGCACATAATGGCATATGTGGTAAAAAAAAATTCTTCTATATTAATTTTAAATTATTATTTATTTATTTATGTAATTAAATCTTGCAAGTTCAATTTGACGCACTTCCTGATTTCTGATTAAGCGGAAATGTTGCATGCTTAAGTAGAGATATAATAAGCCGTTGCTTATTGTGCTTTCTGATGCACGGAGGGTAGTCTTTTAACAACCAACGGGTCCTGATTGTTATAACATTATCTACATCAATTGTATAAGGAACGGGCAGCAGCGACACCTTGCGTGTTATAACACAATACTACAGTCACCAACCCACCTGGCAAGCATGGTGGCAACCCTTTCTTGGTAGGAGGATTATGTTCAGCAGTGGACGTTAAACCGGTAGATGAAGATTCATGAAAATCATAAACTATATCATGAGCCCCATTGTTTTTCTTTTTATTTTTTATATGGGACTAATCCCACCCACACTCTCACTACTGTAAAACCTGTAAACCAGGATCAACCGTGGCACAAAAAGTTAAACAGGGAAGGAGTAAGAAAGCCTTATGTTTTCACTTCCCTACATTAAAAATCAGAGACAGTACAAAAATGGAAATATAAAATAAGACACAAGTAGTCGAAAGGGGTAATTTACAACTAGAGAAGCCAGTTGTAACGCACCACGGATGGGTAATAAATTACGGGGCCTAGACATGCGCTGTGATTTTTGATTACAGTAGTAGGTATGGCATATGCGACTTAAAGCACTGAAATTCTGTTTGGCCGCCACACCATCCATGTAGTAAACAACCCTCGAGGAAACTCTCAAGCATCGAGCAGAATGTTACGCTCCCGATGCCAAAGACTACACTCCCAGATAATATTAGGTATTTACCTATGAAATTGCCGTTCTGCAGTACTAGCCTTTTCAAATCAAAATAATTTTTGTTTGGCTAAGAATTCTAATTTCAAATTAATTTTATATAAAAAACATGGTTTTTTTTTCCAAAAGTAGTCATTTGTTAATTGATTAGTGTTACATTTTCATCGCATTTCAATCTTTTTCGTCATCATGGACTCCGGGCGTCCCGTCAATGGTTATACGGGCCACACACAAAGTGGCCTGGGAGAGTCCGCGGCACCATCCAAACTGCGGACGGCCGCCATATCTATCCTACCTTTCCTTTCTAAAGTCCTTGAGCGTTTGGTTTATAATCAATTAAACGCTTTCCTTACAAAAAATGATCTCCTTAACCCATTCCAATCCGGCTTCCGTCCTGGTCACAGTACGACCACAGCCCTTGTTCATATTACGGAGGACTTGCGATCCAACATGGAGCGCGGAGATCTAACAGTGCTTGCATTGTTGGACTTCAGCAATGCGTTTAACACGGTCGATTTTGATATATTGCTTGGGACATTATGCTCTCTTAACGTATCTCCAACGGTCATTGGCTGGTTTCAAAGTTACCTGACTAGCCGCCGGCAGTGCATTTGCATTGATGATGTTCGATCTTCATGGTGCAATACCAATGCAGGCGTCCCTCAGGGTGGCGTTTTATCTCCTTTACTCTTCGCAATTTTTATAAATTCAATCTCTGACCAACTTCTGTCCTCTTACCACTTATATGCTGATGACCTTCAAATTTATACTCATGCTCCTCTGAATAAATTATCTGACGCGGTTGAATTAATAAATGGCGACCTAGTCAAAATCGGTAGCTGGAGCAAAGCACACGGACTTCATGTTAACCCAAAGAAGACTCAGGTAACCATAGTCGGTAGCTCGAGGATGTTGTCTAGGGTTTCATGGTCCCAACTACTTCTAGTAATTTTCAGCGGCAGTACCCTTTCATTGAGTGACAATGTTAAAAACCTGGGGATTTTTATAGATCGCTGCCTCTCTTGGGACACTCAGTTAAAGAATACCCGTCGTAAGCTGTTTGCGTCGTTTGGCGCAATGCAAAGATTTAAAAATTTCCTGCCTATGGCCACCAAAATTGCGCTTGCTAAATCCCTTCTTCTTCCTATACTAGATTATGCAGATGTCAGATATCTCGATCTAACTGAGACTCAGCTAGATAAACTTGAGCGACTCCAAAATGTCTGCATAAGGTTTATATTTGGTCTCCGCAAATATCGAGGGGTGAGAGGCTATTTGTTTGAAGCGACATTTTACGAACTTTACAGGAGAGCCATTTAAAGATTCAAAATTTGGAAAAAAATCGTTATAAAAAAACTAGTGCTCTTTCTATAATGGGGATAGCAAATTTTTATTGAAAAAAAATCCCTGAATGTTTTGGTATAATTTTCAATTAAAAAACAGTTATGAGTATAAGATAAATTGTCGCTTAATACAAAATGATCTGTATCGCCTTATTTTTAGAGTAAAGAAAAATGATTCAACTTCCAACATTGTCACTAATCAGCAGCAGGCAAAATGGTTTAAGTGACTTTACAGTACTTATGCAGGAGAAAGCAAAATGATTAAATCGACGATACTCAATAATAATAGGAATAGGCTATTTTGTTTAACTAGCAATTTGGGTTTGGGTTTTGGGTTTTGTTAACGATTCAGGAAAGTTGGCTTAAGCAACGATGAACACTCTTAAAGAGTTGTTTGATGTCTCAGATTTTGAAAGGAGTTATATAACTTGGTTGTTCTAAACAGAGTGAAAAACAGTTGTAGCGAAAGGGATGAACCGACGACATGTCTTAATGAATTTGGCTGACGGCAAATTGGTTGAAGCGACATTGCACAGAGTAAGTAGTCGTAAGCAAAATGTTTGAAGGGTCTTTTCATCTAAGGATAGCTTCATCGAAAAACGATTTATCTGCCATCGAACTAAAATTTTAGGAAGGGAATAACGGCTTATGATCCGATTCTCTGTTTTTGTATACAGCTTAAATGATATACTAAAAAAATATGGCAAATTTGAAGTCTGATCATACATCATGTTTGAGAATTATGCACTAAAATGGCATTGTTTTAAGCGCCATAAAAGTGCTCAGAATTGTACGAAACCCGGCTCAGACGACGCAGAAAAATTCGCTGAATCCGAATATGTATATAACTCCATATCGTCCAAAATGTCGCTTCAAACAAATAGCCTTTCACCCCTCGATATGATCATGTCTCCGAATTTCGGTCTAAGCTCAAGTGGCTCCCTATCCGCTTTCGCCGGAATGCTCACACCCTTTCATTTCTATACAAGGTATTGTTTTCTCCCTCTACGCCCGCTTACCTTAAAAATCGGTTTTTATTCCTATATGAATCACATTCGAAGGAATTGAGATCGTCAACAAACCTCAGGTTAAAAATGCCGGCGCATTCCACAATTTTCTTGGATAAATCTTTCGTGGTTCAAAGTGTGCGATTATGGAATGCGCTGCCTTTAACAATCAGGCGATCGCAAAGCTTGCCCGAGTTTCAGAGAAGAGTCCATGAACACTACCTGTCATTACAATTCACACAGCAACACTAGATATATTTCTTAGTTTATTATAATATGTATTTATGTAAGGTATTATTTTTATTTATTTTCATTTTATTTGTATATAAAAATTGTATATAACTTCTCCCAAGTACCCATTGGTACTATAATTAATATAATCCAGTACACCTAACTACCCCTCTTTTAAACTCCTTTGTATGATCCCTTCCTCGGTTGCCTGGAAGAGATCACATTTTGTGATAAGGCCGCCAATTGTACCTACCTAATTTTAAGTTTAGTTTTAAGTCTTTTTCTGTATTTTTCTCTTTGTAAAAGTGTACAATAAAGAGTATATCTACCTATCTATCTATCTAATATATAAAATAAAACAACAATACAGATCATATAATTTATTGGATCACAGAACTAAATTTCGTACAATGTAACTACTTGTTTTAAAGTTATTCAGTTTGAGCAACATCATTAACCACACGAATACTATAAAATTTAGTTTTGCATCAAGAATGTTTGTTTTTCACATATAGAACTAATTATAAACTTTCCAATAAATTAAACGAGCAACATATACACAAATTCGCTTACACATTGACACAACACTATATATTTTTAGACAATTAAATTATCGAACGTCAAATAACATTCAGTCTCAAACTAGAACAAATGATTTAGAATTTTTTATTGCTAACATTTATATTTAGTCTCAAATAAACATTTAGTTATATAAGAATTCGTAGCAATTTGTTCCAATTCTCGCAAAAAGCATCCCAATAGGGTGTTTTCTCATGAAGTTTAAGAATGAAATTGTTTACTTATAATACCATTTCTCATTTTGATTCACATACACCCACTCAAGTTACTGTAGTGCAGGGAAATAGGGTTTAATGGTAGATGGAACAAGTGCTACCGAAGCCTCTAGTAGTATACCTCTTTAACACTGTGAACATTACAATTTAATCTAATAATAATTCATTTCATTCTTATATATGACAATAAAATATTACAGGTTTATTACAACCGCTAAAATATGTCTTTCTTTTTCATTAACATTTACGATTAAAAACGTACGACATTGATAAAAATGAAGGTATAGGGATGAAGCAGTTCTGAATTGTGATGTATTGAAAACTAAATAACATTATGGAGCAGGCGATGTTAAAACTTAACAAGTAGATGTTATATTCAATATTAATGTATACAAATTCTTTGTTTTAAAATAGTTAATTAGTGTCGAAACATTTATTTTATTTTACATTTATATATTTTAAGGTTATGGAAGTTTGGCCAAAGTGTTATTTGGTCACTTTATACAAGACTATCTAATATTATTCCTTTTTCACCCATGACTAAACTTCCCTAACTAATAAGTATATTTGGAATTGGAGCTTCAACTCACTTTTAAATATTAAATATTAAAAAATAATCGAAACGTTAATAACATTGGTGATAGGTTAGTTTACATAATAAGGTAATAACTAGTTAAAGCTGAAGGATTTATACCATTGAGATCGTATTTTAGACATCCAAGTAACGGACGGTGTAATGTAAAGCTGCACAATCGATCAAAACACAAACAGAGAAGTACGGAAGTAATTGCTGTTAATTTTAAAATCAAATTGTTGTAAATATTTTATTTTTATCAATAAACTGCCGTTTTAGGTCTGTCCATAAGAGATATAGGTATAGCATAGTTAGTAACTCATACGCTTATAAAATGAATACAATTATTTTTAATGCGCACTCTAGACTAAATTTATTTTCTGATTCAAAAATTAAACAATACATATTCAATATAATATTCGTTTTGCTACTGCAGTAAACCAGAATTTGAAAATATCATTTTAATTATCAGCTTTTTAACGCCATTTTCTTTTATTATATTACATGTTTGACACTCATTTGAATTTAGAATGTTTACAAAGGAGTTCATAATTCGATGTTTATTTAGTAGAAGACAAATACATGGTTAGTTTGATTTAGTTACTTATTGTCTTTTATAATTGGTCGTATTACGTTTGGACCTTTAAAAGAATAATTACGTAGATATTAATATTAAGTAGATAGTCGTAACGATTATGTAATAAAATGTATTATTTATTCTATGGACGACTAAGTATTCTACGCGTTCTCTAAATAAATTATATAGGTATTATGAGTAACGATTTAATACATGATATGAATAATGTTAATTAGTATTAAGCCAAAAGTATCTAAGTATTAAAAGTTATAAAAAAGTAAAATATTTCTAAAATATTTTCGTCCTTCTTGAAACCATGTAGATTTTTAACAAATATTTTCTGTTTTATTAAAATAATATCAGAAATAGGTTTTTTCTCATTTTAGGTTAAAACTGTAGTATTAAGTATTATAGGTAGTTACTACTATTATAAAATCTTATAATAGATTGAAAAGGAAAATAAGAAGGAATATTTAAACTGCATTACATTACACTGTCTGTGATTTGTCATATTGTTCTTTCTACTCCTTTTTGCCAACTTGTATAAGTGATTAGCATAAAAGTATATTTACAAAATTGTTACGGAATTATATTAAGCCCTGGCTCATTATGGACTACAGTAGATAAAAGTAATAAAATCGACTATTATGCTTTCATAATTTATGTATTTATATTTTTAATGTGTACAATACCCGTGAAACAGATGATTACATAGTAATTAAAAAAAAATAACATTCAATTAAATTTTTAAATGTAACAATAAATTAAACTCTAGTTACATATATCAACACATCTTATTAAAGAAAAGGGATCTGATTTGCCTAAAATACATTGTCAAAAAGCGAATAAATATTTGTTTACAGCCTTGCGTTTGGCACTATTACATCTTATTTTCTATTCCATAATACCAATTATCGATACACTTTTACTAAGCACTGTTCACTTAATACGTTCTTTTTCTTGTTCGGGTGCTATTCAAAAGCCTTCAAAACCTGCCAATCTCGAATAACACTTTTCGAGATTGGCAGGTTCTGAAAAACATTAGCACTAATAGTGCTTTTACAGCGTACAATAAAAGAAGTATAAGTTGACAAAAATAAAAATACACAACAAGTAACGGAAACTTTAAGTGAACTGTACTTTAACTGCGGTGTATTGCGTTTTATAGTTGGCGTACCTAATTTCAACAAGACTTAAGGTCAAACAAATCAATAATCTACAGTAGCAACAGTGTAACACCTACATAATTTTGAAATAATATCAATGTACATTTTATAATAACTTGAAGGCCGCGGCCACAAACTCAGCGACCTGCGGGGCATTGGCGGTGCGGCATTGTTTGGCTGAACGTCACTCGTGCGCCGTTGCCACGCCGCAATTGCCGCGCCGCCGCCGCCACGCAAGTTAGTGATTTCGAAACCTTGGGCTAAAGGGTTTGGGTTTGTGGATCTACTCGTGAATAATTTTGATTTCTGAAAAATGTTCCAAAATGTACGTTATAAACAACGGTGTTCAACACACCAAGCTCCAATAAATACTACATATCGTATCCAATTTATGTTAAAATTTACATCGAAGTAACATGTAAAGTTTTTTTTTGGATTGGAACTAATTTTTTTTAAATAATAAATCTAAAATGTAAATAAACCTTTACTCGTACCTAATCGTTGCATGACTTTTAATTAATAGTAAATTTTAAAATGTTTCAATGCATAAAACTAAATTATTTGACTATTATTATTGATATTTTTTTTTATAAAATAATAATAGCTAATTCTGTTTTACTGGAACTTGGCAGGAAAAAGCACTAAGTATTAAAAAAATGCTCTAGATAAAATGATAAGACAACTTGATAAAGCACGAATGTCGATGCAAATGAATATGCAAGTGACGGTCTTTGCTTATATTAATGTATTTAATTATATTTAAGTTACCATAAAATTTTAGAATATTTACTTGCGACAGCCTTCGGAGTTTACGGATGATTTCTATTAAATACTCACTTGCCGAAACTCATTCTTATATTATTGACGAACACGTCATAAAGTATCTATAAATTGGTAGATTATTTGATTACGGTGCAACAAAACTTGTTTATTGTGTATCATGTCAATAAGAATTATAGGCTTACAATCAGAAATGTGATATCTTTATAATATATATATCCCATTGAGTTAAATTTTGATATTTATATCATAATAATAAATTATAATCTCTAATTTGATTTTACTTCCACAGTATAATTTTTTTTAATTACGCTAATTTTTATTTAAATGTGATTTAGAATTTGGTTTCGCGAAAAAGGTTTGCGGGCAACGCGTACTTCCTGTTGGTACTCATGTCTTCGTTCCGTACATCTCTCGTGCACATACCTACAATTATATCGTATTCATAAACTATATGATATTTTTATTCACAATAAACAGAATACGCTAGTCCCGAGGTACGCTTCGCCCACTCCCCTCAACGCTTAGCTACGCTACTCACTTACTCACTAGGTGCAATATAATGCGAATGTCACATCTTATATAATTATTTTTTTCATTTCATAGTCATTATTCATAGTTCATTTGAAGTTAAACTAATAGAATAGTTAATCGTTAAAGATACACTTAACAATTTGGCTGATTGTAACTACAATTTATAAATTAACTTCATCTTATATATAAATATATTTTTTTATAGAACATAACTAATTTATTGACTGTTATCATTAGTAAATTCTGTTAGATTTTTTTTTAATTTATCTGTTGATTTCGAAAACTGGTATAACTTACTTAAGTAATACTCAAATATAATGATAGATGGCTTTTGATTAATTCAATACAGCTATAAAAAGTAACTCAAATGATACTGACTCAGTCTTTATACAATTTTAGGATTAATTGTATTAGGTACTTAATTAAAAACATTTTTTTTATTGTAACAAAATTTCCATTATGTTTTACACACGCTAGTCTTAATACACAGTCTGAGTATGTTGGTATAACGTAAGAGGCAAATGAATATTACAATAAAATATAACTACCTAACCTACATAGATATTATTACAATTCCTAAACAAATCAACTATTCCCATTCCTTGAATAGGTATAAATAGTATTTTGAAAATCGTTGAGCAAATTCAGAAATAAATTAGGAAAAATTCTAAAAACACGGGACTTATAATGATTAATAAATTTATTCAAAATTATATTCGTGGATAAAATATCATCTTACACGTTTTATAAATGGAGTCTCAATAAGGGAAGTATATTTAGGAAAATATTAAAATTTACTTTTTATTGAGGATGGAACACGTAGATTCAAATTAATAATATCTACAAGCCGCCTTTAGGGCTTGTCTCACCACTTGCTGATAATTTTATCTGATATAATATAGAAATAGATTCGTCTGTTCAATACTCTTGTTATTTTTTTACTATTAACTATTAAAATAATTAAAAACTTGTAAATGTATGTTCCAGAAAAGTTGTAAAGACAATTAGGCATAATATTAGCAAGTGGCCAAACTGGTCCTCACAGTTATAAAACAAGAAATAAAAAGTTTCCCTTTCAGATTATATAGTTTATATTCCCTAAGTTTAAGTATATTTTTATTAATCTTGTGATCAAAACTTAGAATAGTCACAGCTCTAATAACGGTAGGCTACGATCTCCTTTAATTCCCTTCGCCGTAGCTCTCTTCCTCTTATCAATAATTCTTAGTACTTACTAAATATAACATTAAGACGTACATTAGGTGTAACAGTACTAAAGACTCTTGACCCGCGTTACACAATCAACAAAAGTCGGACTTCGTTCCTAATATCTGAAGGGTTCGTTTCACACTCCCACATTGAGATCGAGAGTTTAAAAATCAGTTATTAAAAGTCAATTGCAATTAGAAAATGTCAAGTATACAATACTCTGTCAGGTTTGCCACATTCAATTACCAATACATGTAAATTTAAACTACGTAGAAAAAGTGTTCCGTGCTCTAGATTTAATTTGAAGTGTATTTATTTACCGGTGTATACTTACTTGCCAAATTGAACCGAATTACATTTTTTAACTAGGGTAATAATTGTGTATCATATTATTATGTGTATCCTAATCGTATAAATATAATATTATATAAGTATAGTATGTACAACTCGCCACTTTTAATAAGACCTATTAAAAGAGAATGCGGTATTAAGTCCTCTACAAATTCGGTCGGTGACTTGGACATAGTTCAATGAGAAAAGGTAAATATAGCCATTTCCATAAATGCTGATTATAAATCACTGCAAGAAAATGCCACTATATTATAAAGACAAACTCGTCTAAAATTTCTGCATCTAAATATATTATAGACTAGTTCTATGAAAGTTAATGATCTTTTCTATATTTAGTTATGCCGTCATGACTATTTGATACATTTAATTTATTTTACTTGTATGAGTATTAATTATTGTATGTCATTCTACACAATAATACATTAAAAAAATCCTATCGTATCTGTTGAAATATTGTAATTAATAATTAATGATTTTGGAGTAAAAATAATATTTGTATAAGGGCACAGTTGGCTAGAATATTATATACACCTGATGTCAAAATTATTGATTCTTTTAGTAATGATAATGTATGAGTGGATTCAAATAAAACATAAGTATATTCAGTTAAATAGTTAATGAACTACAGTTTGATTTGTACAATTCTTCTTGAAGAAACTTGCTTTGTCAGAAATGGCTCAGATCTAATTTATACAAAATCCTCATTAACTGCACCTCAAGCAAAGTAGGTATACAGTATTGTTTTAGACTGTGATAAAATGTTTTACACATACATCATAATTTTCAAGTTAATATTTACCCTATGCTCTAAAAGACTTCAAAATGGCCGTATCATCGGCATGGAATGGTACCACATATTTTAAATCGTAGTGATCAATTATTATATTTAAAGTTATACACATATAGAACACTAATTATAGATTGCTGAGCGTCGCTAATAAAAGCAGCTCATTACCGAAACTGGATGGTTGGCAATGAACATCCTAAGATTGAACAAGTTATAATACCTATTGTATATCGAATATTAATTTAGTTTTCCTCGCCAAGTAGTACTAAATCGTCTGCCACAACATCGGACACGTGAAGGTATATAATCCAATACATGAGGTTGAAGCACACAAAGCAGACGGGAAACACGATGCGAGAGTACTTGTCGATGTCCGAGGGTGTAGCGCCAAGCAGTTTATTGATACCCTGTAAACAATCGTTTCTTGATTTTGACGATTAATGTAATCAAAGCCATTGTTATACAAGAATATATTTCGCCAAAGTAAGAAATCGCATTGCTATATTTATTGCATATTCCATTAGCTTCTTAACGAGACCAGTCGCACGGCGGCGTAGGCGCAAAGTATTTGTTAGATTATTATGATTTTATATACCTTTGAAGCTTGAATCAGATGCGGCGGTGCTCCGGCTTCTTCGTCTGGTTGTGGGGCAGGTCCGGGCACTGGGATTGGGATTGGGATTTGGACCGGTCCCCTAGCACCGTTGATGGTGTTGTCTAAGGTGACGCCTTTTGCATAAGCCTTAGGATCATGAACCTTAAAGCGAACCTGGGAATAATGCATAACTTTACTAACGATGGATTTCTTATATGATCCTGGCAAAATATTTAATTTATACTATTCTTATAATCAGCCCGTTTAAGAACAATGCTAAGCATGGGACTTCTTCTAACAAAATCTTTACAAACCTAGGCTAGCCAGGGTCGTTGAAATTGGGAAATTTAGATAATTACTACATTTGGCAGGTGTATTGATCACGGTAAGATGGTGAGTATCCTTGAGCTGATAGATGTTGCTGTCTATCCATCAACTGTTTGTGGCTTGTCGCCTTACGACACCTGTGACCTGACATGACAATACCCCCTTATGAGAATAATTTCATAAAAATATTTATCTTAAACAAACTCTATAGCATAGCGGTATAAGTATCGATTTAAGTCTCGTAGTTTGGTCCCCACGCCGGACAAAAATCTATTGGTAATGTCTAAGATCAAATCTTGCATCTGTAAGCACGTAAAGCCTTTGGTCCCGATTGTTATAGCATTGTCTATAGCAATTGTCTACCAAAAAACGGGCAGCAGCGTTTCTCAGTGTGTGTTATTACATTATATTGCGGTCACCCCGCCTACCAAGCGAGTTGACTAAGCCCAGCCTCAGCAGTGGACCTCATCGCGGCGAATTGTTCCCTGAACGTCGCTTCTCATAATGTCGCTCCTCAACAGACATCTTGCTTGCATTCCCATTACATCGCTCTTCACCGTACTGTAAGTCCCACAACGTCGCGCCTTTATTTTAAGATTGTATAAAACCGTTGAATTTTTTTTTATTCTAAAAATAAAAAGGTTTGAATGGAAAAAGGTATTAGTTTGAATTTCTCTGGGATGTGGACCAACGATGACCACTTAATTTTACTTTATTATCTGTAATTTTATTTGAAAACCACTAGGGTAGCAGAGTATGCAAGAGCTTGCTGCTAAAATAAAACTTATGAAGAACATGCGGCTTATGCATGGGGTACGCATGAGGTATTATGCAACCTCCTACTAACTTCTGTTACCCTAGTACTTTCAAGTTAAGAACATGTTTAGTTCAAATCAGGTCAAGTTTAAAAACACATCGGAGTTTTCTGGAAGGATTTTTTTTTAACTTTTTTATTTGCCTTTTCATATAATTAACTATGTGATTTTTTTATTGGTCGTTTTTAATATACAATGAGATAAGTCACAGACTTACTAAATTATTTGTAACTATGTTAGTGTATACTAACATAGTTACAAATAATTTAGTATGGATAATGTTTTTGGCCTAATTAGGTAAGTTGAAAATGTTCTTTGTCTATGTAAAGTAAGTATAATCTGGCTGTTATTATCCAGTTTTCAATAAAATAAAATAAAATACAATAGTTCTTATGTACTATAATTATAATGGTTTAATTTTTAAATTTCGTAACAAGATAATCACTGTGATATTGTCTTGTTTATAAAGAAAAGAAGAAATGATTTGATAATTGAGTGATATTAATTACTGTGATATTTTGATTATAAACAATAACTAGCTGTTCGCGACAGACGCTGTCCTGCGAATGTATAACTTAATTAGTAGATTTATATTTACAATTTTAGCCTATAGTAACTACCTGTAATAACACCACTCTGCCAGTGACAGTCCCGCTAAAATCGGCCTTCCCAATTTCTTTATTTTCTATATATAATAACTTTCTAGATTTTAATAATGATATTTTTCCACTATTTTCTGTTGAGTTCCTATTCTATCATTTCTAGTATGACCTACATCAAAATTAAATATTACCTTCTAAAGCGTGCGTGACTTCAGCTGACAATAGCGGAAAATGGCGGAGTCCGAAACTTAATTTATATGGAAATTGATTTTCTAATCCGTATTTTTTTGAATATTTAATACTTTTCCTATCCTATATCCTATTCTAGATGAAGACGAAACCAAAAACACAAAAATCATACAAATTAGTCCAGCCGTTCTTGAGTAATTAATGGTGTAACTAAGTAACACGACTTTATTTTATGTGCATAGATTGATTTATATTAGCGGCAAAATAATATAACAAATATTTTGAAAATTAAGTGATTTACTGTGATATTTTGATTATAATATATACAATAATTAGTTAGTATTAACGGTCAAATTATGTAAAAATATTTTAAAAATTATGTGATTATTATAATATTTTGATTAAACACAAATATGAATTATGAAATCAGTTGCGTTATTTATTTGTGAATGATTTATTGCAGTTTTATTTTCTCTAAGACCAGAAAATAAACTGAAAATTATGATCTGAACTGTACCAATTCTAACCAAAAATGCGGCGCGGCGTGCCGGGAACCACTGTGAAGCGAGGGGCGATGTACTGGGAATCGAAGTAAAACGGAAAGCGAAATTGTGGGAAGCGACGTTCAATGGTGACATATTTTGTGTGGTAATCTAAGCAAATAAAAAAATATTCTTAATTTTTTTTATGATTTTGTTGTTAACACTGTACACAAACGAAACTACTACACTATAACCTACTTTCACCATTAACTTCCTAGTTTATATCAAAGGGTGCAACCACTCACCGAAGATCTGCTGGAGGGCAGCGGCCGTGTCAACGTGCTGGTCCTCGGGGGCGGTAGAGGCTTCGACGGCCCTGGTGGACCATCATTCTGAATCTTCTTCTCAACAGCCATTTTCTGGACCGCAGTAAATCTTTGCTTCCTCATCTGTATTCGTTTAGCCATGTAGCCCACAGTCGCATATTCTGCAACGAAAACATTGCCGTTATTATAGATATCTTATTTAATACTCGAACCTTTCTGACGCTCAGCCAAGTATACATAGGATTAGTAAACCAAAGCCTTAATTTCTTAACTTATACTTATATAAATAGTTAAGAGAAGGGCCTCTATACGATGTATGCGAAATTTCAGTTTCATGATTATTATTAAGTTACAGTTATTTACAGATTTTTTTTAACGAAATTCTAGATCATATTTCTATCACATTCGGGGACGATTGTTCTACTCTAGATGGCACTGAACGGCTCTCGACGGACTCCGTGCAGAAATATGAACTGTAACTCTTGTTCACACGTTTCAATGTCCTTTACCGCATTATAAAGTCCTGCCTTAGATTACAAAACAGAAAACCAAAACTAAAACAATATTTTCAACGAAAAACTTTGTTTGTGTTTTACTAGTTATTCACTCAGTATGAGCTAAATACATCATTATTTAAAACTATTTATTGGTTTTATACAACGAGGCAGGTATGATTACGTGAGGATTGAATTGTTCCGCATTATAAATTCCGCGAAACAACGGATTTATTTAATACCATTGACAATAACAATAGGTTATTACCAATTTGGAATAATTATAAACATATTTTCAATAAATTCAAATGTCACAACACAATCATAATTATTACTATTAAATTAATTATCCAAAAATGGTACGTTATATTTTTGTATCACGTCAAGTATATAATAAAATCATGTATATAAACGTTAACGTTGTTATGGTTTTTATTAATATATATCGCGTTGGTTAAATACCCTTTTTTGTTTGTTACCTAGCAGGCTGGCGAACACCATTACGAAGCAGGTACCCAGGTACACGTCGATGGACTTCACGTAAGATATTTTGGGCAACGCTGCGTTAGTGGACGACATCAGTGTAGTCATCGTCAACACAGTGGTGACTCCCAGTGACACCCTAGCTGGGGTAGCATTACGGTTCAACCAAAATGATACCCAGGATATGATGACAATCAACCCAGATGGAATGTATATCTGAATTAAATAATATCCCATTGAACGCACAAATTGAATTTCGCACGCAAGTCGAGAATAGTTTCCTGTAATAGAAAAAAAACAATTATTATCAGAAGAGGTACAATATTTTATGTTATTTATGAGCGTAGGTATTGATAGTATTTAGTCACTTAACTAAATGTTGAAACTTTACTAAATGTTGAAACTTTACTAAATGTTGAAAGACAAATAATTAAAATTGTCGAATTAAAGCAATTGCATGCGGATATCTAAATTAGATAGATAAAGTAAACAAAAATCAACAACAACCGGTTTTCGATAAGTTGTTGTATATTGCATATTGCAAAGGTGCTGTGTACCTGTAGTTAGAGATATCTCCATGGCTCGCTGCCGATGGCCCAGCACCTTGAATTGCGGCAGTGACACTTCACTCGATACGCCCACAGAATTAGGGCCCTCGTTCCACTTGTATCGGATGTCCCTCATGGTGTAGCCGACTGTACCATGCAGAGATATGGAACGATAAAACAAGCACCCATCGCACTGGGTTTTATATATTTGTATCGGTGAATGACTTTAATACTGCAGATCTACCGAGGTGAGTGGGGACGGTAACTGCAGCATGTTTAATGTTATGTTGAACGTAACACAATTTCAAAAGCATTTTTAATTTCAAATATATTCTACCGAAGGTGAAAGCTTCTTGAACCCGTAGTTCAAGTAGTAGTTAATGTCGTTTAAATTTATCAGATACGTCGTTAGTTTCATTAGACGTAGACGAGCAAAAGACGTGGAGGTTTAGTTAGTTTTATGATTTAGTAATTTTCATGATTGGTAAAAGCCAAGAATAAAAACAATTAAAATTAAGTCAACTTACAGCTTTCAATCTCAATGTTGCATAATTGACGATCCATCGGAAAGTATTGAAGGTCCATTGGGCAGGACGCCGTAATAGTCAGTCTGTAGAAAAAAAACATAGAAATAATTATACTTATAAAATAAGTAGGTATAATTATGTTTATATATAAATCTACGAGAACATCTAATAATATATAGTTAATACCCACCTTATACTCCTAGTTATAGATCCAGAATGATGAATGCGAATGAATTCGTTGCTCGTAGTGGCTATATGGAAATAAGACTGTTTCTCGTTAACAAAGAAAGTGTCAGGAACCCATATGTTTCTAATAAATTCAGATCCAACAGAGAGGGTTTCAACTCCAGTCCGTTTTTTATAAGCGAGCCTCGGGTCGGTCCAAAATTGTCTGAAGTAGAAATCCAAGGTAAAGTCCTGAAACAGTTTTCATTGTTGTAGAAAATAATAACCTCAGTTGATTGACTTACAGTGGCATAAGAATGAATGTAATTCAATTATAGGACTGTGTTGTGTGGCAGCGTTCCTCCCGCTTAATATGTGAATACGTTTTAACGAATGCAACGAAACGTTATCGGCATGGCACATTCATTGTCTGCACGATTTCGGTGTTAGCGGAATTTCAGCAACTAACTTGAATATAACGTTTTAAAATAGAAAATCTAATTCTTATTTCATACTAGACTGTTCATTGTTATAACGTAACAATTGTTAATATGATTCTGTTTCTTACAACTAAGTATTACGTTGCAGTTATTTCCATTAGGATTAAGAGCAAAGCTTACAGGGACGTAAGTAAAATTGGTTGCTGAAGGGGATTTTATATATGTTGCGGTCGTAATGGCTTCTACTTCAATTTTAGTTACATTTAGTAATAGTAATAAGTGTATTTTTGTTTAGATTTAAGAAATAATTAAAAATACCGAGTAACCTCAATAATCTTTAAAAAATTTTAGACGGACATTGAAACATGGAAATTTTCATTTGGAAATGAATGAAAAATAACCGTAACATATACAAATGCTTAATATATCTAATACTATGTCATTATTAAATGTCACGTTTCTCTAGAGCAGTTGTTGGAACAGTGTTTTTTTTTTATATAGTTAGCCACGAAGTTTTTGTTACTTTATCAATCTTATTTTGGTCAGTTTTTGTAATTGAGCAATGCTAATGTACGAGAAATAGGTTTTGATAAGACTTATGCTAGACAAAACGCCTTATCGCGAAAGCAACTATGTAATAATCTAGAGAAACGCTTTTATAAAAAAGGTTGATATGAGAGTGAAAAAGTACGACCGTACGACTATATTAATTTATATGTACATAGTTTTAAATATAAAGGTTTTGGGGAATTTAGTTTTGAACTTTATGTTATCATGATGCAAACAGCCCCGATTATGTATATCATAATTCACGCTTATGATGTTGCAGATTTCCGTAGATAATTGGCATACTTGATTGGGTATATAATTAAACAATCGCAACTATTTAAGAAAATGGGTTATGTAAAATTTAATGAAATATTAATTGTTTGGACATCATAAAACATAAATAGCATAATATTTAATTAGCTGTGTCTACCAATTATGAACTTGACAAACTTTACATTGTGCTTGGTGACCGGATTATAGAAAAAATCGACTACTTAAAATTGTTATTTTGAAAATAGTAACAGTTAATTGGTAGAAAAGATCCTTAAATATTACACTTCAAACTGTTAATAGTATAGTTGATACACTTAAAATAAATGTTAATAATATTGATGAGGTACACGTAGAAGTATCAATATAAAATGACTTCATTGGTATATATTATAAAAAGGCAATATCTAATTTTTATAGATAATTATTATAAAGAAAGTATTTGTAAATACAACTATTGATGTATGATAAGGGAAATATTACACGGCAAGCTTACTTTTACGTGTACATAAATAAATACTATGTACTTATATCAATAAAATAGGGCCACGTCATGCAGTGACTTTATATGTCCCTTTGATTTGGTTTCCACTAGGGGTCATTCACCCTGGTCTAAGTCTGAAATTTGTACTTTGAAACCGTTATCAAGGGTATTTCGGCGACTCGGCGAAGTATAGAATTAATTACCACGGCCTACTTTACATAGTTGGATATAAAAAGATATAAAAGAGCCACAAAACATAATATAACATATTATTTAAAATAAATAAATAGAAAGAAACCATACACAAATCACATTAATAACGACAGTCTCGATAGTACAATGTTTTTCTCCGTTCGTCTGTATCGTAAAAGAGACAGTGACAGATTTCAATGGTCGACTTATCGAACAACGTTACCACATTAAATACATATAATAATATAGCAAGACTACGTTAGGTAAGAAAATTTAAGACAGTGGTGAGTGGCATATATTAAACATATGACACCACTCGAAAGTCAATAGTAAGTACCCACAGTCACAACAAGTACCTACGCAAGAACATAAAAAGCTAAAAATAACAACAATGGAGCAAATTTACGATAGTGTCTCGCTTGGAGGGACCCTTAATGGCATAGTACATTTTAGTATGTCTTTTCATGACACACCCGGAGAGGCACACCACTGCAATAAATCGCAAAAATAAAAAATCGCAGCACGTTCGAGACTTTGAATGTCATTAAATGAGGAATGATTCAGAGTGGTGCGTTGCCGTCCGAGTGGTCGGCCCCTCGCCGGCATGCTCGCAGCCTCGTGTCTGGGGCTGCTCGGTCGCGGCGACTCGTCGCAGCCGACGCGACCGAGACAAGCGTAAACTGACAGTGGCGAGTACCATGAGCACTTCAGAGACGGAGCTGATAGAGAGCACATACATGGTGACGCCCACCTCCACTGGCGGACCTGCAATCAAGTCCAATCGTAAGTCGCGCAACCGTCGCGCCGTGAAAACCAAACCAGAGGACGGTGACATGATACCCGTCCCTCGATCGAACATGGACACCCCTCCATAAAACAAATGCGTTCCTTAACAAAGTCCTTAGCTCGACCGAGGGCCGCTAGCCTAACATTGTTGACGTGTCTCTTTCTAAAAATGATGATCTACGTAATAGAAGTTTTACAGCATTAAATACCATTTTCACTTCTGATAAGGAGCTGATCGAGAGCACGTACATGGTGACTCCAACATCCACTGGTGGTCCTGAAATGTTATATTGGTTACATTACCTGAAACTACGCGACGAACTAACGATCACGTTTCCTTTTTATTATTTAACAAACAGTTACAATGAGAATGACTAACATTTGATGAGTGCACGTTACTACAATCATTAATAGGACATCATGTTGAAAAGTACTGGCAGGTGCTTAGATTAAATGGATTCTTGACGTGCCTTCGTCAACGTGCTCAATTATGCATTCAACTCTTGCTTTGACTATAGATACATGGGTTACATTATCATAAATGTTGTTAGCTAGACTTTTAATATGAACCCAGTGTTTATAAATTTTAATAGAAGTATACAGGGTTATTTTTAAAACACCAATAACCTTTTAGAGGGTGGAAGTACTGATGATTGTAAACAACTTTTACTATGGGACTTTTACTGTTCCATACATTTTGTCGAGGTAAGTAAACATAAATGTATGGGACAGCTATTTTTTTTTTTGCGATTTCCGGGTTGATCCCATAGTACAAGTTGTTCATAATCATGAGTACTTCTATTCCCCAAAAGGTTGTTGGTGTTTTAAAAATAACCCTGTATAACTATATTATGTAACATAATTTATGACGTGTATTTTTTCACTTTTAGGTACATTTATTAGTTACATACAATGCCCATTCCTGCATCCATAAATATTATTATAATGTGTAGTTATTGGAAACTAAAATTAAAATATTGGATTAGAATCAATAGTCCACTTAGACACTGGTCTACAGTCGTATATTTAAGTAGCATGACTGGTTTCTAAAGTACTTTTATCGACAAACAATTATGGTCATGAATTATCGAAGTTAGAGCTAACCTCAAACGCACAGGTAAACTATCGGTTTAGAAAGAGGTATTTATCGATTATTTATAATATTTGATGGATTATTTCAAAAGGATTTTGCCACTGAATGTGACGTCATATTTAAATTTTACTCTGATTTGTTGTTTAAAGAACGATTAACTATCAACATAACTATAAAAAATGTTATATTAAACTTTTAAAATGAACATAAGTATATTCAGTGAATCTTCTTCGTAGTAAAATCTGTCTATTTATGTAAATATTATACTTTTTTTTTAAATAACATTAAAATAACAAATTAAAATGACTTTGAAGTTGTATACAAATATAGGTTCATTTTATTTTTTTCTGTAGTATTGCTAATGGGTAATCGTTCTTACAATAATTAGACAAAAATAAAACATCGTGGTGTAAATAATTGCTTCCAAAGTTACGTCATTATTTTAATTATAGATACCTAGTATCATGTATATTGATGACGTCAACAAAAAACGTTAGGAAATTTTCATGTTGTTTTTTTGGCCACACATAATATAATATCATATTAAAATATAGGTAATTCTGTTTTCGCAATGTATTTGATTTATCTGAAATTACACAATAAAATAGAATGGGCTCTATCGTCAGATTTGCGCTTTTCATTCGACTCGGACATGTAGATATGGCACAACAAACAGTCAACAGAAGCTGCAGATACATCTGATGAACTTGTTAACATTAGTCAACCGAACAATGCGTCACGATGTTTGCCGGTCGCATTATTTAGATCACAAGGCGGGAGCATAAAAGAGCATACTTAATTAACTCTGACTGCAGGGTAGCTCTTTCAAAGTTACTTAACAAAGTAAGTAATAGGCGGCACCTCAAATGCACATCACTTTTTACACACTTATATAGAATACATGCACTATATGTTTCTCATTAACAAAATTGATGAAGGCAATTAGGAAAATCAGTTCATATTACGTATTTATCGTCCAGTTGTTTTCATAGCCTTCATACTTCCTATTGAAAAAGTTTTTGTCAATTTATTTTATCTGACATTAGTATCGTTAAAGTACTACTTTTACAAAAACGACTGTTTTAACAGTTTAAATATGGATTCTATTATATGTAGATGAAGCAATAACACGTCAAACAGAGCCGAGGGAGTTCTCCCATTGCGCACGCAGAACGATAAGACAAACAGGAGCGCGTATTGCGAACGAAGCAGGATTTTTATTTTTTTTGTTAGCGCGCCCACCGGGACCACTGCTTTGTTGGCCGGGACACCGGGACATGACGCTCGAAACCGGGACATGACCTGGCGTACTGGGACGTATGGCAACCCTACACTAGATATCTTATTACTCGTGTCGCGAGGGACTTTCAAAAACAGCAACAAACAGCAACATACTGTAAAATTTTATAGTTATTTCACTCACCTGAAAAGTTACTATTTGTGACATACGGGATGTAGAACTAGGCGAAAATATTGAGTTATTATAAATAAACAATAAATAATAAACACTTAATATACTGGTGGACAAATTATGTAAGCCATAACTTAATGATTAGTTACGTCCTTTTTAAAATTAGAATAAAAATACTTTTTAAACGATCTTCAGTCATTTAATCGTTAAAATCTTTTTATATTGCTTCTACATATTTGGTGGGTGATCTTATGTATATTAAAATGCTCCATCAAAATACTTCGATGAAAACCGTTTCAGCATACGTTTCACAATTTCAATTTCAATATTTGGCCATGATATATTGAAATACCTACTTACCAAACAACATGCTTTAATTTTTCGATTCCAGTTTTATAAATGAAAAATGAGTATAAAAAATCTGATAGCAGAAAACGTTGCTGAATGAAAATCATAAATTTATTAAAAAAATCTATAAAATTTTACGCGCCTATTTCTTTGATATGCAAATGAATCTTAAAGAACTGGTATATTCCAAATCAAAGCTATTGTTATTTTAAAAGCAGATTTTTACTGACGCAACAAGCGATCCTGTACATCTGAGGAACTTATGCACGACTATTGGAGGTGTAAACTATATATAAAAACTACATTTTAATATTTTTGTTGGATAAAAAAAAATATCAATACGACTACAGTCTGCACACGGTAGCTATTATACTAGTTGAAATGGAGACACATCAACATTCGCTCTAAATCGAATCCAAAGTACATTATAATAATTTCTCGTTATGTGCTTACATCCTACTATTAAATTAATATTTTCTTTTAATTTAAGTCCTCTACACTTTTGATTTGGTATCGGAACTAACAAGCTAAAAGGACAGCATTTCATAATTTTTGATATTATTGTTTGCTTTAATTTGTTATTGTTTGCATTTACATATAAAGTTTAATTATTAATTTGTGACTACCCAAGTTAGTAGTCACAAATTAATAAGTAAGTAGTTGGTGGAACCGTAAAATTAATTAATTAGCACTAGCGCGGAGTTTTTCATTTAAGTACTATAGTAGAAAAATATGCTTTACTAAATTCCACCAGGAAATAAAGAATTCTTAGGAAATTAAAATGAATTTTAATTTTACAGTAAAGCCTAGTTTTTAATAAAAGCTGAGAAAAAAGAGGTATTAATTAATTAAATTAAAATATAACTAACCTCCATAATTAGGTCTTACTCTCTTGTCATAACTCACACTTAGTGAATCCAAAATAGCAGAAATATTGACGTCTCCAAACATTCCACCTCCACCAGCTCCGCTGAAATAAAAAATATAATGAAATATTGTCAACTACACATAAGTAACGAATAATAGAATCGTCTATCTATACTCATACAACAAAAAGGAAAGATTTGTATTGCTGTTTGTGTTTTGTTTCACCATTAGAAAGTTGTAATATATTTTATGACAAGAAGACTCTAACAGGCACGGGAGATACGCGAGGCAAACCACACGAGAACTCTAATATTCTTATTACGATACTTGAAAGATTTTGTTTTGTCGGAAATGCTACGTTTTACATTTATAGCTTTTAAGGAGAAAACAATGAAAAATCATACTACAGTAGGTACTATAAAATGAAATTAATTTTATAATATATCTAAAAATGTTCCAAAATATCAGATTCAGGTATCGACTACAGTGGATACAAATTATTACATTCAGACTTTTATACAAGTAGGAAAACCTATTAAGATAATGACGGAGTGATTTTTTTTAGGAGATTTTTTTATTCATTCCGTAGGTAAAATCTGCTTAGTTTATAAATACCTACTATTGCAGCGCGTTTTTATAATATTACAAAGAGGGTTTTAATTACTAAATAGTTTCTACAAAGGAAGATGTCATCCTACTTATATTGATGCATTGTTGTTTGTATTTCCTTTACACAGATAACCTAGATTAAGACAATGGCTCGTTAGGACCCATTAGAATAGAGAAATCCGACACCTCCGCTAAAAGCGCAGAGTTAAGATAAAAAGAAAGGACATCATTTTTTGTAAGAAATTATTGTTTCTTTGTTTATTTAAATGTATGTGTGTAATTACTTGTAATTTAGTTTTGTTACTACACTCATACTAACCAGCTCTCATTTTTCTCTGACGAACATGGTCGTGATGATTGCACTTCGTGCTGAGACGGTCTGGAAGAGATCAAAAATACAACGTACGTAATGCATTACGTATATTGATCTAATTGAGTCTCTGATCCATGAAACAAACTACGTTTAACTTGTTATTATTTAGATTTAAAAACGTTTAGTACTTGTTAATTAATAAAGTATTAGCGAGGAGTATAGTTGTGACCTTTTTTACCCGAGAAGCGATTTTAACAAGTGATGTGAATTGAGATAATATTAACTAGCTTTGGGCGTTAAAAAGTTCGCAATCAGTAAGTCTGGTTGTTCTACGTGCTGGGTGACAGTCTCATATTCATATACTATGCAGCCATTACTCAAGCAATATCAACACTGTCAATACATCACCATCAGCCCGTATAACGTCCATTGCTAAACAAGGCCCTCCTACCGAGAGAGGATTTTGCGTGACGTTTAGTGACCGTAGTATTATTATTATAAAGGAAATGCTGCCCGTTCCCTAGCATACGATTGTAATAGATGATGTTAGAACAATCAAGCCAACGACTTAACATGCTTTTCGAGGCACGGAGGGTAGGTAATGCAAATTCGCGACTAAAATATACGGTATCGTTAAATTAATTCAACGTTTTTTTAAATTCAAGTGACTGTAGCTACCTTCGTCCAGTGACATAAACCACTTGAGCGACGCAAATGTCACATTTTATTCAACTTCCTTGTATGTATATAGCATAATAAACGGGATAAGTTTATAAAACTTTCTAAAACAATCAGCCGTTAACTAAGAAACATTTATCTGATTGAATAAAAAAAAAGTCTTCGAACATTCGTTATCCGCCAAAACGGTAAACGAATTTAAATTGTAGTAGTAAATTATACATACTGGCTGACTCATTTTACCGTCTTGAAAATAATAGGGCGTGATGATATTCAAAGGCAGAGTTTTTTTTTTTACTGACAGATTAAAAATCATATCGATAAGAATACGTAAGTACCTAATTAGGTAGTTACGTTACGTTTCTTAAACTAGGTGCCTAAAATACCTAGGCCGCAATCAAATATGAATGAAAAGAGTGAGCGAAATAGCGTATACCTAACTACCTACTTAGGTGCGCATTTTTACGGTTACGATTTTCACTATATGTCAGTATAAAAAAAAGATAACTATGCCTCAGACATCTATTTCATATACATATCACGCTCTATTATTTTCAAGACGGTAAAAAAGTCCTCCAGTATATACTTGGTCAGGCCATACATACTGTTAAATTAAAAATAAAATATTAGGTACATTTAAATTTGGGATCTGTCATTTTTACATGATTGTTCATTGTGTTTTCTCATTTTCGCGCCATTACATTGCCATGATATTAAAATGGAGTGGGGTGATTAAGAGAACCGAATCGCTGTGATTGCATTACACAAAGTAGTATAGAGCCTAATACAATATTTAAAAGTCTATATACGCTTGGTATTAGTCAAATGTTTGTCTACCGAGCTATTGATAGATACAATGAAACCTCCTTTGTTTGTGACAGAAAAAGATCTGGCCGTCCACATAGTGTTCGTCGTAAAGCAGTTAGACAATTGAAAGAAATCCTGTCAGAAAGCAAAAGATTTTAACTCCGGAGATAAAGATAGTATCTAGAAGCATGTCGCGTATTTTAATATATACAGCTTGGCAAAAAAGAGTAGAAAATAATGGGGGCGCCACTGTGTTGTTTGTGTGGCAACCCGTTGCAACCGAATAGCATACCTATAAACCTAATCTTGATACTTACCTGTTTTTTTTTAGATATATATTTATTCCTATTTTATTTATGTATTATTTTTTCAAATCACTAAGTAATTCTACTTAGTGTTTTTAATTTTGTTTGTTATGAAATGACATTATTTTGGGAATGTTGCCAACAGACAAAAAATTAGTTCCGTTTCTAGACTTTTTTGCCAAGCTGTAACTTAGGACTTGCATCCTTTAAGTGACGCACTGGTCACTTCTTAACTGTTACAAAATTTATGGCAAGAGTAAGTATTTTATAATTCATTATTAAAGATTTTATTTTATTAGCAGCAACCGTTAAACCTTATTGCATCTACCATGGGTCTGTATTTTCTGCCAGTCGACCTGCCACCATGCCACAGATTACTGAATAGTTACTACGTAACAGATACTTCACTCAGTAGAAAATTTCCAATACCTATTACGATAATTGCCTACTCCCTCGCGTCAACAACCACTGTATGCTAAAATGCGCCTAAATGCTCAAGCGTACAGCAGTGATTGCTTCGCACCGCGCGATTCCACAGTAATCGCTGGGCTGCCTCTTCGATAAAATTAAATTAACATAACTTTTTATCTATGTTATTGAGAACTGTGAATATGTTCTGACTGTTATGTGGCAGTTAAAAATTTTATCATTTATAAAATATTTAACCAACTTAAAAAAAAGGAGGTGATCAGACATACAGGCCAAACTGAGATGTTTGACTTGTATAGTTTGTAGGTATGTATGTTTGTGCGCGATAATCTCGCGTTTGGCTAAACCGATATCGATGCGGTTTTCAGAAAAGGATTTGTTACATTTAGGAGAACGTTTTAAAATAAGTATAATACTTCTTAGTTTGATGATGATCTTCGGAGATGTTCACTAGAAATGAAAAAAAAAGCCTTAAAAAAAGAGAACAGACTTCAAATAAAGCACTAAGCCGTAAGAAATAATTTGTTTTTTTATGTTAGTGCTAACAGCTGGTTATTACGAATCGAAAAAGCACCGACATCAAAGAAGAAATTATTTCTTACGGTTTAGTGTTTTGAAGTCGGTTCTCTTTTTTAAAGTTTGTTCTATTATATTTGTAAGTTTGTTTTGTTTTATATATTGGTGCTGAATATTGCTGTGGAAGAAACCTAGATAAAACATAATTATAGACATCAGTGTGTAGGTAAAATAAAAAAATCTTTAAAGTTACACGTGTTTTATTTTTATATACTTACTTCATTTTTTATAAATTTCTTACCTTTTCTAAATTCTCGATTATTAAATTTTAGTGTAGAAAAAATCCTGAATCTAATAAAAAGTTTTATGAGATATTGTTTTGGAAAACAAGGGCAGGGAGAATTAAAATTTATGTCATTTAAAATTTAATGAACGGCGTGTACGTTATAATTGAACGGCGTGCGCGCGCTTCGCTTGCGAAAACCGCACTGAATTTGATCCGCCGGCGGACCGAGACCGCTCGGCTGGGCGGTAGGCACTTATAGCGCGCAAGTACATGGAGTGACGGAGGCCTGACCATGCTTTAGGCATTAAGTGTAAGAATGTGTAAAAAAAAAACAAGTACAAATAAATAGAGTTATGGCATACAATAACTCAGTCTTTTCAGTGGTTTTAATATATCTATAGCAACTTTAAATTGAAAATCCACATAACCAAGATTGATCTTAATATTTATTCAGACGATAAATTTACGGACTGAATAACCCAAGCTGCATTTAAAATCTATGAAGCGTTGAAAAGGTTTAATTTAAAATGCAAAAAAGGTACGATATTGCAAAGTATTCAGATTTTTCTAAGCTGACACGGACGATAATTGACTTACGACATTTTAAAATCTGAACTAGAAAAGTTCCGTTATAAAATATTATAGTTCATTTTTTCTAAAGGAAAATACTATCTTGCAAACAATTTCTTGAAGTGTACAGAATCTTTTCTGATGACGTTTACTAGTTTGATTTATTTAATTTCCGACAAACGGCGTCGCACGGTTTTACTTTTTTCCGGTCTTGCCATTTCACCGGGCAAAGCGAGCATCCTTTCTTATAAAATAGTTTAAAGAACTCGCAATCTTATTTGTAATATTATATATTCATGGCATACCTACATTATTCATAAGTACGTTGGTCTACAACTACAATGAACTTTTAGGAATTAATGATCGTAATCCATTTATATTCAGAAAATAAACAATCTATTAATATAAAAATTGGCATGTTCTGTCCAATCCTCCGTTAATTACCTAAAATGCGCCGTTGCACTATCGAGCTAAATACCGATAAGACGGCAATTCCACTATGTCAGTATGTTTCATTTCACGTGTTTTTACCGTATTTGTTTAAATGTGTACAATAACAAGCATTCTATTCGGTAGGTTGAGAGACTAGCACGTAAATTGGATTGTTATAACATCATCTTTGACAAACATATCCAAGGAAACGGGCAGCAGCGTTTCCCTATGTGTTACCACATAATAAGCGGTCACCAACCCGCTTGCCAAGCGTGGTGACAATGAAAAAACCCTCTCTCAGGAAAGGCCCCTGTTGCCAGAAATCTGTCGCCAGAAATAACCCAAAATATCCCCTTGAGTCACATAAAAGTACTTTCGCAGATTACAGCCCAGCGAATACTCTCATAAGAGACGGTTTTATCGAATAGTTTCACAGAACAATGAAAGAGATAACGGATGCAAAGCTTTTGTCCAGCACTATATAAGCCACGGTATAACTCACAGATGATAACTTTTATATCGAATGTATACTGGTCTATTATATATTCAGACGCGATATTGATGTCAGGAGGGGTTAAAATTTAATCTGTCAGTTTTTAATATCGCTATAATGCATACGTTGTCGCCGTAGCTGATCGAATTCTGAATTCAAAATAGATTATAATTGTGTTCGAAATTTGAAAGTTTAAACTTTTGTCAGGATTTCGCCGAAACTGTGCACGGGGATCGTTAATGCGTGTTGACTATGGCAAATTAAATACCCTCTCTCGGGAGGAGGCCCATGTTCAGCAGTGGAAACAGCAGACCAAAACGTATTTTTTTGTTTTATACAAATTTAAGATTAATTGGTATCGATGTAATCGTGAAGATTCTAATTTATGAATTGATTTATTTTAAAAGACATGATAAGAATATTTTGAAAAAAACATTAACTGAACCTAAAAGAACCCTTAAATGACCCAGGAAGTTTCATTGGTTTCCAATATTCCATTTCGATTTTATAGCTACACAAAAAAAATATTAGTAATTAGTTATTCCACAAAAAATATTAGTTTAGCTGTTGTGTCATTTACATTAAACCATATATTCATTTATAAAGCGAAAAGTAGCGTATACGCTCAACCACAAGAATAGAAGTAGTCATGATCCCTCTGAACTTCACTTTAATAAACTCCGTTGCTATGGTTCAAAATTGTCATGAATGACTTAAACAGTAGTTCAAACACACTGGTTGCTAGTGTGTCAAATATACATCTACATATAGTGTTCGTTTACATATGGTTGCTGTAGTGGCCACACGGTGGGCGGCAATATAACGCTTCCAGGTTAATCTAACTTGCCGCCCACCTTCCGATAAAATATTTATCTGGAATACGTGAGATATGTTCCAATGAAGGTTTTTTCGAAATCTCCCTTGAAATTTAGTAGGTAGCAGAAATGTTTGTTTATCTATATAAATAAATACTTTACTTACTTTAAATACTTGACTGTACCGGTGGTGGCTGAGTAGTTACGATAGTGACTTCCGAATCCTGGTGTTCTGGTATTTATTCCTACCCGGGACAATTATTTGTGTGGACAACGAATAGTTGTTCTGAGTTCCCCGATACAAGTATTTATTTCCCTAGTGCGGGAATTGTCAAGAACAAAATAAAGAGATAGCTTTTACGCTTAAGCTTTATAAAACACTTTTACAATTGTTTTTTACGAAATATCTAAAACAGTTTGTATTAAAGCACCAAGCATTTGAATATGCTCTTACTAATTATGCTTAAGCTCGTAGAAATGATCGGAACAATAATGAGGTATCGCTAAAGAATTAAAGTCTAGGTACTGGATTTATTACATTAACGTTACATCGCCTCTGAACTAAAAGTGAAAAATGATCTTCACTTTTAGTTCAATATTTACTTTTTAAATCAAGTAACCCGGTTTAAAAGCAAGATTGCAGCTGTTTACCTTGTATACGCTAATTAATAGATGCTTTTAAATACTGAAGAGGTTCTGTATTAAGAGCCATTCTTGATAGTATTTCCGATCTCATTTTTTCCGACGAACGTAGCCTGAAGGGGTTTACTACTTTACCGGACACAAAGGGGAGCAGAGCTCTAGCCTCATTAAATCTATACTAAAGATAATTTTTATCATTAGACTACATTATACCGGATATAATATAACTATATATATTTTACTGGAAATGAGCAATGCCGGGACGGACAGTAGTTTATACACTACAAAGTAAGCATCCTGCGTAAGAGAGCGCCCCCTGCTATGTCTGGCAATGTTAGCAAAAGCCTCATGGCAAAATACATCCGAAAAATAAAAAGCGCCTCCTATGGGATTTGGACCTCGGCTCAGGGTGGTCGCTGGCGTGAGAATTGAGGAATGATGACTTTAGATTGTGCAACTATTGCTCAACTTGACAGTACACGGGTCTCAGGGTCTACGAGGGCATCGGAAGGTTCCGATCACCAGTTTTATTAAATTTTAATAAAAGGCGGTAGTTTAGCCGGTTTACTGGCCACCTCTGGTTTTCGGCCCATACGTTGTTATGTTAAAATAATAAGAACACTTTACCCTACACATTTAAAATAACAACGGTTACTTAATGTATTGGTATAAACCCTATAAATTTTGAATTTTGTAGAATTTTATTGATCCAACTGTGTCAGTGATCCTCCAAAAGTTTTACAATTCACGCGTGTGTCGAAAAAAGTGAAAAAAAGTGCGCGCATAATTTTTGCAAAGTAAGTTACAAAGTTGTTTATCGAATTTATAAATATAATTGTTGTTCTGTGCACGGGAGATAAGTTTAATTAGTGTTATTTTAATTAAAATGGAAGAAAGATTATTTTATTTGCATTTAAATTTGATGGCCGGGAAACTAAATAATGATTTGGGGAACTATTTATTTCTCGGCCGGCCGGCCGAAAACTAGGAGAAGAACGTTTACATTTAGCTAATTCCTTTGATTATTAAATTAAGAATTCTTTAAAAATAAATAATTTGTACACTAAGTAGAAGTAGTGAGTAGGTCTCATTTGTGTAGTCAGATTTTGGCCGTGTGTTTTGAGCTAATTATGTGGTAATAACACTTTTTAGTTATTGAATATTTGACGACCGAAAATTAGAATTTTAATATTTACCTTTCGGCCTAAGCAAATTTATGTGTCCGAAAATTAATAATCTACTAACTGATTCTCGGCCAGTAAAAGCTAACGATAATAAATCAACTAATTGAATCGAGATCTTCACTCACACGAACAATACAGACATAAAGGGACTTCCCCAAAATTTATCTTAATAGCTAGTTAGAAAATTTAGCAATTTGATCAACGGCTGAAAACTAATTAATTTAAATTTGTTTTTCGGCCGTGGTTGAAGGGATGTTTGAAAATCAGTTAAAAAAATCTTATTTATCGGCCAGTCAAAAAGCAGGTGGCCGCAAATTATTATTAAGCAAAATGATCTATTTAAAAATCATTTAAGATTTCCCATTAGTCCAACTGGAAACCTAACTAAACACAGAATATCCATATCTGCAGAAGCTTGGAGAGATTTTCACGACATCAAAAAACAAAATAAGATAGATGAAAAAAATAAGAGAAAAGTTGAAAGAGAACAAATAAAAAAATGTGAACCGAAACCAAAAAAAAACAGAAAACAGTTAATAAGACCAAAAAATCACACAATATTTCTAAAACTAAACTACCTAAGATGAAAACGAAATTAAAAAGGAACAAACAACGGACGATAATAATAAAAATATTGATCAAGATGTAGAAATCAATACTAAGAAGACTGATAAAGTGATAAATGAGACTGATAAATATATTATACTGATACTGATTTCACCCATCAATAAAAAATAATAAAGAAAAAAATAAGGAAAACGAAATTAGAGTTATTATTGAAGAAGAGGATGTTGATCACGAGTTAGACATTTTTAATAATCTTAATTATTTTTGTTATGCCATATTATACTTTTTCTTTTTTGACCAATGTTCCTACTATCTAATATATAAAATTATCGTGTCACGGTGTTTGTAATTATACATACTCCTCCGATTTTCGTGAAATTTTGTTTGCATATAGGTTAGGTCTGCGAATCGGCCAAGATTTATTTTTTTGTTCTTATTACCTAAAAATAATATTTTCTTTTCCTCACTATAATTAAGCCTGGCGATACCTTTCCACCAACCAAATGACGCCAGTTTTTTTTGTGTGCTTTGGGGAGGTAGGCAAACCATTTGGCATAAAAAGTAATCCTGATCATATTAGCTTGTTTTATTTTTTTTCCCCACCCCATCACACCCACATCCACCACGCGAATCCTGCCAGGTCAACATTTTTATTCTTAGAATGCTCCAGGTAAGTTGATAAAATGATTTTTATGAATGATCAAATTACCTGGCCGTTTCGGTCGTCAGCTCTCAGTCGATTATTCAGAATTTGTAATTTCAATTTCCCTTTATTTATGATTTTTTTCTCAATTCACTTTCTTGATCTCCCGCCTCGCCGGTCTATAACTGATCAACGATCATTCGATCAGTTATCCCCACCAGGTGTCTACCGATGTCACCAATCATCCATAAAATATCACAGAGTAGGGGTGAGGACAGTGCACTAAATCACTGAACTAACTGAAACTGAACAAGTGGCCGAAAACAGGCGAAATCGCAATTTTCAGACATTTTAATTTTTTGTAATTTTAATGTGACGTTGACGAGTAAAAGGTTTACAAATATCAAAACTACATTATATTTCGAGTTCAAAAATATTTAAGAAACTAGTTTGCAACTTTAAGGTCATGTAGAACAATCGTCACAAAGTCATAAGTTCGCTTAAGTGGCCGAAAACCGGCTAAGTTACCCTATATACTATTTCAAAATTCAAACATTTAGTTGATAGTAAAAGTATTACTCCAAAACTAACCATGAATAGTTTTAATTAATAACGTTTATTAATTAAATGAAATGAATATCAAGCTTGTTCTGTGAATTGAATATTCATATTCATTTGTTGCATATGTGCCAATCAAATGTATTTTAGAATTAATTCACAAACATTTTGAATGGTATCATTGATTAAATCTAAAATCAGTGATACAATGTACAGGAGATTTCCTGTACATTCATTTACACTATATTCAGTTATGTGCTTTAAATTCATGATTTTGGTCTTACGTAATATTATTTTGTATAACGAATGGTATTGATTAGAGTTTCTGAAGCCGTGTGGTTTCCGGATTAGAATAGACCACCCCATTCGTGATGTAAGAGGCTACTAATTTATATACAGCTGACGGATGTGTAGCAACATATCAAGGATAGGTATTTACTATCTTACTGCGATTACCAACCCGCCTACCAAGCGCAGTATATGGCAGTATCCCTACTACTGCTATGGAGCTACAGTCGCTGCAACAGAACGCGGGCCTCTCTGACATCAGGTCTACGGGTTCATCGAACGTTTCTTGGCCAACTCAAGGTCAGGAGCGCGAGAAAGGGCGCGTAAAGTTCGCGGGCGTATTCTGTACCGGCGAAAATAAATTTATATTCCCGTTTATCATTAGGTACTGAAATGCTTCATGTAAGTAGATTCATATAATTGTATGCGTCGATTAGGTATACTGACAATGTATGATACTGTAATATGTTGGAACGTAACTAACGAGATCCCGGGTAAATCCTGGGTTAGGCAAAACAAATTAAGTAGGTACCATTCCGAAGTAAAGATTGGTGGAGGTTGAAAGGTGCCTCAGAGAGTGCGTTATTATGCCGATCTCGCGCCTGATATCTCATCGGTCATCTCAGTAGAACTGTCCCACTTAATTTTGAAAATAAAGAGTTGTGTGTTTTTAAGCACACCTATACATCATAATATGTCCTCTACAGTTGGCAAAACTCCTTACCGATAACCGCAATCAGTACTGTATTATATTGACGAATTTAAATAACCGTTTATGCCTTCACTAGATTGTTTTAAGTTAAAGTAAAAACAGCTAATAATAAACAACTTCTAGACAGCATAACGAACTAGAAATAGCAAGACATTTTCTCAAAACAAGACAGATACCAGATTCCAGAAATTTATCAATCCAGTCTGATTTTAAGATTTTCAAGTTCAACTTAAAATAACTGTTCCACGAGCTAGAGAGTATAAATAACGTTGCAAAACGAAATGAAAAGATTCTAGAGGAATCTTGCAATTTATATTTAAAGTTTACATAAAATATTATGACGGTACAAGCCGTGTTTGCAAATATGGTGTACCTACACGTCTGCTATCTGGCGATGGGAGGAGGAAACGTGCTCCGGCTTCACTTCCTATCGATATGGCCTTTACGATCATTGGCATCATAAAGCAAACTTAGTTTAAGTTAAATTGGTAGGTACATATGGTGGTAATAGAAATGGTAAGACATAGTAGACACGGTCGGATTACAAAGGTTGTAACAATAAATTTTTGAACAACATTCGATCATATACAAACCTTATTTTCAAAATCGGACGAGTACTTTTTGGGCCAATTCTTTACAAACATACTTACATACAAATCTTTCCTCTATATAATATTAGTATAGATTACTTTGGAATAGCTATCACTAACACAGATTAAGTTTTACATAATACTTGCAACCCCTTTTTGGCACTTAATAAGGGTAGTTTCTTAATATAAAATATAATCCTTCACTCATTTTACAAATTTATACCCATTATTTCACCCCTGTGTAAGGGTTGTCCAGAAAAATAATAATTATTGGAAGATTTTTTGGTGCAAAATAATGAGAATCGTTGAATTAAAAATTAATCAATTAGAATATTTAAGAATACTTGATCAACTTTTAGTTTGTTGATAAACTAACGAGGTTTCGGGTAATTTAAAAAACATTACCTAAACCTAAACCAATGGATTTCAACTGGACTAATTAAAGTTGCAGTTTTTTTGTTCTGTTACAAGTAGCATAGTCTCGTTTAGTTAGGTTAGGTCAAGTGTCATAATAATTAAGTAAATAATATGATCATTATAGACGGTCACGGATACTGGCAACTAAATTTAACAATATGAGTGGCACAAAAATTGATTAACCTATGATTTGCATTATTTTCCGGTAATATATATATATATATTGATTACAGTTACTATACACATAGAATAATTTAGCACCTTTGGTAATAATTGGATAACCAAAATACCGTAGTGGATAATATATATAATAATATATACAGGGTGTCCAAGAACCTGGCGTCCAACTGGATTCCCACGATGC
Source organism: Nycteola revayana (assembly GCA_947037095.2). Lineage (NCBI taxonomy): Eukaryota > Metazoa > Arthropoda > Insecta > Lepidoptera > Nolidae > Nycteola > Nycteola revayana. The sequence continues at coordinate 25,115,033 of OX344842.1, read as the reverse complement.
CCCAAGTTCTAACAGTACTCAGAAAAATATTTTAAAAAATCCACCCCATGTACTTACAGAATTATACTGATTTAAAAAAAAAAGGGGAAATGAGCACCCTGTGACATACTTTTGAATGCTGTGACTGCTAATGCTGATAATTTCGATATTTCTTGGAGGTTTTGTAATCTAGGGTATTGCTGTGTCTAAATAGAATGTAAAAATAAAGTACTTATTGTACCATTTTAAAATAAAATATTATTTTAACTAAAGGTGATATGGAAAACTATTGAATTTCGCAACTTTGACCGACTGTAGTGTAAAAAAAATGTACCAAAATAGTATGGCAAGTGACGTCAAATTTTGACGCGTTTATTCCTCTTTTTAAAAAGGTATAACACTTACACATTAATTTGAAAAAAAAAATTTTGATAATATTTTTACTCAACAACCCAATTTTTACGAAGTGCCTACATACTAACGGTAACTGTCGGACCCTTTCTTATCTTAGAAACTGTTATGTTACTACTATTATTTACTTCGGTTCCAAGAGTGAGCAAGAAGGAAATACACACAGGTAGATGGGTTCCCAGTAGAATAAAAGCAAAGAATGTTAGTTTAAAGATATTTTATTACAATAAATGTTCAAAATGTTGACCACCCGCGGCAATACAAGCTCTCACTCTCCTTAAAAAGGACCGCTTTATGTTTCGCGAGTAACTTTTTTGACGTATCACCTGCACTGCTTGTGTTATCTTCTCACGAAGGTCAGCGATGTCATTAATGGGCTTCGCATAAACGAGCTCCTTCATAGTTCCCCAGAAAAAAAAATCCAGCGGATTTAAGTCAGGTGAGCGGGCTGGCCACGGGATTGTTCCTGATCGCCCAATCCACCTGTTCGGGTATTGCTCGTCCAAAAACTCTCTAACGGATACGCGAAAATGACAGCCGTCGTGTTGGAACCACATATCTGGTGGGGTCTCTTCTAGTAAGTTTGGCAAATCATTTTGAAGAAAATTTAAATATGATTCGCCAGTCAAATTCTCGGGCATCTCAAATGGACCAATAATATTCCCACAGAGAATACCGGTCCACATGTTCACTTTGAACCGGTACTGGGATCTATCTTCTCGCATCAAGTGCGGATTTTCCACATGCCACTCGTGCAAGTTGTGTAGGTTCATGTAGCCATCCTTCTTAAATGTTGATTCATCTGACCACAAAATTTTGTCGTTAAAGTTTTCGTCTTCTCGATGTTTTTGCAGGATTGTTTCACAAAACGCGACTCGGCTCGGATAGTCTCGAGGTAAAAGACTTTGCACTCGCTGTACGTGGTACGGATGATATTCTTCTTTTTGGAGAATACTGTGTGCTGTGCTCTTCGGTATCCCCGTATCAGCTTCTATTCCTCGCACAGAGATGCTTGGATTTGCCGACACCGCCTCTAAAACTTCATCGCGTATGAAGTCATTTACGGGTCGTCCTTCACCAGCTACTTGATTGGGGAACCGCCCGTCACATAGTGATCTGTGCACATTAATGAAAACTCGATGGTCGGGATATCGCGTAGCCCTCGGATACCTTTCTCTGTAAAGTCTCGCTGCAGCTCGTCCATTACCTCTACATTCTCCATAAATGTAGTGCATATTTGCGTATTCTTGCGGAGTGTAGGTCGCCATGGTAGCACACACAAAACACAAACTGTCCAAACACAGGCAAAGGTCGTCGTAAAGAGTTCGTTTCAAAGTCCAGAGCACAAAGAGTAATCGAGTCCAATAAACAAAGCTTTAAATCGTAGTACGTGATCAATGGTAACAATAAGAGAGAGGTGCGTAGTAACGGCAGGAGGCAGTGACGCGTACTGACCGTACTGTTATCCTAAATAGCACGATCCCAGATAGCGTCACTATCTATCTCACTCGCACCTCTAACCTTTTTCTCCCTCACTCTTACCTGAATAATGGGGTACCATAAAGAAGAACCAGCAAATCGCAAAGATAGTTTCTGTCTTGCTCCCTCCTGTTGTAATAACGAATCACTATGGTGAGATGCATGCACATACCGTCCCTTACAGTCTAACCTGTTTTTTGAGAGGCCTGTTGTTATTTTTATGAGCATACAATAGTAATTCTTTAGAGGTTAGATTCAATTCGTCGTAAATTTTTCTTTCTAAGAATTCTGTAAGACATCGTAAAAATTGGGTTGTTGAGTAAAAATATTATCAAAATTTTTTTTTTCAAATTAATGTGTAAGTATTATACCTTTTTAAAAAGAGGAATAAACGCGTCAAAATTTGACGTCACTTGCCATACTATTTTGGTACATTTTTTTTACACTACAGTCGGTCAAAGTTGCGAAATTCAATAGTTTTCCATATCACCTTTAGTTAAAATAATATTTTATTTTAAAATGGTACAATAAGTACTTTATTTTTACATTCTATTTAGACACAGCAATACCCTAGATTACAAAACCTCCAAGAAATATCGAAATTATCAGCATTAGCAGTCACAGCATTCAAAAGTATGTCACAGGGTGCTCATTTCCCCTTTTTTTTTTAAATCAGTATAATTCTGTAAGTACATGGGGTGGATTTTTTAAAATATTTTTCTGAGTACTGTTAGAACTTGGGGCATCGTGGGAATCCAGTTGGACGCCAGGTTCTTGGACACCCTGTATAAGCGTTAAACCATTCCAATTAGGTACTTAACTTACATGATTGACGGTGTAATTAATATCTAGGGACAATGTCACACAGATCATCCTAGCCCCAAACTAAGCAAAGCTTGTACTATGGGTACCAGGCAACGATATACATACTTATATAGATAGATAAATACTTAAATACATAGAAAACATCCATGACTCAGAAACAAATATTCGTGCTCATCACACAAATATTTGCACTTACCGGGATTCGAACCCAGGACCACCAGCTTCGTAGGCAGGAGCACTACCAACTAGGCTACGGTGACCGTTTGTTTTCCATTTCCATATAGATGAAGATACATTTTGAGATTTTTATTTTCTTTTTTTTTCTGCATGAAAATATTTAACGAGATTTTCTAGTATGTTAAATGAAAACTTCCCTTATAAAGATACGCATTATATATTTTTTATGTTATACGAGCTGACCCGACTGACGTTGTCCTGTTAAAACTAAAACTCTTTAGTTATTTAATTGAACTTTAATATAAGGCGTGATAGCTCTGAACTAACCGTGATGTGCTCTAAGAATCTAACAGCAGCACGCATTCTGCCAATTCTACGTCAAACGCCATAAGGTTTCATTAAAATAAGTCTATATTGTCAAAAGTGCTAACATAAAAAAAATACATATAGTGGTTAAGTATTTTTAAACGTTTTTTTTTTCCGCACAATTTTCTTAATTGTTTCTTTCATGAGAACCTTGTCCTGCAGTAAGAAACACAACGAAAAAATAAGTAGCGAAATCGGACCAACAGTTTACCAAGGGAAATAGGAATTCATTTTAATATAAATGTATTATGCCGTGTGGTTTCCGGCTTAGAATAGACCACCCCATGTCTTCCCATGGGTGTCGTTAAAGGCGACTTAGGGACATACAGCTGATGGATGGGCAGCAGCATCTATTAGATTAGAGGCCCATGTTCAGCAGTGGACGTCAACGGGCTGTTTATGATGATGATGATATATTAAAATATTATAAGCATTACAGTGCATCTCATAAATTTATTTTCACAGAAAATCTTTTGACACTCATTCACGTCCGACACTTTTTTTACTGCGTCTAGTGGTGATTTATTCGATCGTAATCTAATCTTACAAGGTTCCAGGTTCAAGCCCGAAGTAAGGCAGACAAGACTATGTGAAATCGGTTTTGCAGACATTCGTTTCTGCCATTTACTCTTGTAGCACAACATATTGAGTCTCTCTCTAACAATACGTTGTGATGAACAATAATTTATTTTGTTTTTTTTTAAAGTAGTAATAGCAACTGTAAATTCGGACATAATATAACATATTTGCGAAACCTTTTTTTTGGCTTATAAATATGTGTTTAAAGCAATTTATGGCTAGTGTGAACTGCCAAATTAATTTTAGAGCATTGAAATGCACAAATGAAATGCCACGAAAATATTGCTAACTTTAAAAGAAACTAAAGAAAATCAAATAACGAATTGAATATTTACCTTGGCAGAATTCTAACATTCAGCGTAAATATGTCGGAAAAAGCTTTAGTTAAGTACCTATAAGGGCCGATTGCGGGCAAAGCAAGAGGTTCTCGATATAGGCGCCCTCAGAGAGTGGGCCATTTGAAGCCTCGAGACAGACTTTCATCTTCCACTTGAATATCATCAACTCAATTTCCTCAAAAATGTATTTGAGCTATTTATTTTCATTATTTGAACAGCTTTAATTGATTTCGTAGAATACTACTTACTAACTAAACTGTTTAAAGAACTTGAAATGAAATGTGAAGTGATTTTCGCAATTCATTTATAATATTCGTAGCGCTATTGCTATTATATCTATACTAATATAGAAAGCTGAAGAGTTTGTTTGTTTGTTTGAACGGACTAATCTCAGAAACTACTAGACCGATTTGAAAAATAATTTCAGTGTTAAATAGCCTATTTATTCGAAAAAAGCTATTGCTTCCCACGGGAGCGGGAGCTACGCGGGTGAAACCTCGAGCGGAAAGGTTATTTTAGTAATATAAATATTTGCAATTATCTTGTTTATGTGTAAATGTAAAATTTGTTTTGGTGTAAATGTATAATTTGTTTAGATGTAAACGTAAAATTGGTTTAGGTGTAAATGTAAAATTTGGTAGGGATCACTCGAAACAGTTGAAATAATGAATCATCGTCACATTTTGGAGTATAGCTAATAGGACTCTAGCCTGCTCGCCTTCATACTCGGGGACGTAGCAAAACCCCTGTGGCTGAATAAATAAATGTCTGTTCGGAAAAAAAAAATGGAGTATAGAAACAACGAAGCAGAAATGGAACAAACAATTCTGCTAGGGCTTATTAAGCTCCCGTCGCTTGCCACCCTAGGCTCGGCCTCGGGAATTAGGGCACATGGGCCCCGCTCCCTTCGAGGCCGACTTATGAGGAGTAGGGACGCCTCCACACTCCGGGCGTCCCTATAAATCGGCAAATGGGCCACAGTCAGTGTGGCCCAGGAGATCCCGTGGCGCCATATTAGCCGCGGGTGCAGTCGGGGAACCGGATTGCTTCGTGCGTTTTGTGGTGTAGTGTCCTCTCCTTGTGGCATGAGTAAGCATACCATACCACCGCTATGGAGAGGGCGAGTCCCACATATCCCACCGCAAGCGAGCGTATACGCTGCAGTGGCGATGGGAATGCGTAATGCATTTCCACCGGACTAAAAAACGGCTCATTAATCTCCTATTTTATTATTTTGTTGAAATAAATGACTAAGGCATTCCCATCACTACAGAGGCGGAGTATGTAGGATTCTGCTTCCAATGATATGCTACTCATGCCAAGAAAAGAATATGGTGTAAACAAAAAAACTCCTGCCCCCCTGCCCGTGCGCTCCCCCGAACGCTACTATAGTACCAGGAACTTCAAAAGCTTGATATCTGGTACAAATCTCGTGGATAACTAAATATATATAATAACTTGCTTTGTTCCACCTACAAACATTCCAGTTCATGAATCTCTATAAAATGAATAGCTTCAAAATCAATACATTTTAATTAATCGCGTTCCTATTCCAAGGATAAGTATTTTGAAATACTCAAACTATGCAATTAGAATAAGCATACAAATATTAACGTAATACGTGGGTATACCTATAATTAGTTAACTGTTTAAATTAATTTGCAAAGTGCACGAACTTCGCCTACACAAATATTAATTTGTAAATGGCCTGTAACATGTATAAACACTAACAACATAGCAATCCGGGAAGAGCTCTTATTGAAACATATTGACATCACTTGGTATCTGACACAAAGGACTGAAGGCACAGCCTGCATTTCAGTTAGCACGTAGAATCGTGATTTTGACGTTGAGATTTCAATTTGCAAATTAATGCTATGACCTATAGACTACGTTTCAAACATACCTAGATTCTGACCAGCCTTAAGTATTTTTACGCTAGATTTATTTAAGTCCATCAACAGGTGTTACACCGTACAATAATATATTTTCGTGCAAAATAACTTATAGAGAGACATAATATTTACTTTTTTCACATTATCTCAATAAGGTGTTAGTAAAATACAAATTTTAATAAATGAACACAAATATTAAGCATCCTTTATACATACAATTCTACATGTATATTAAAGCATATACAGCTATATATAGCATGCTTATAGAAACATGCTTTGTATAGCTGTATCTAAGTTTGTTAAATTGTCAAAGCCTTAAAGCCATTTGATCATTTTCTTAAAGACGTAATATGAATGCTGTAATAAAACGCTGATAAAAAAATAGTTATAGCTATAACTATTTTTTATCAGCGTTTAATAAACATTACTTATCTCGGGATATAAGTTTAGTGCTTAGTCAATTTGTGCTATCTTTATAAGTCACTTGCTATCATTATAAGTTAAATTAAGATTCATAAGAGGTATGACGGCCGTTCCCATTGAATATCAGAAATTATTCTATTTTTACTGAACTATAAATAGCTCCCCTTTCAGTCCTCAGATAACGTCAATAATTTTAAAATGCAAATCATTTTTCTTTCTATACCAGTAAATTTTCCAAGTCTATTTTAAAACTAAACATTGAAATGATAAAAGAAATGTCTGCCCACACTGAATAGCTTATACTACATCATAAGCCAGTGTGGGCTGACTTTTCCTTTGAGACGAGAAATTTTATTTAGAATCTTGTAGGTTAATCATGTTGACCACAGTAAAACTCACTATTACTTTTATTAAAAAAGAGAATATTAAAAGACTAGTTCTCGTAGGAACATTTTTTTTTCAAATCGGTCCTTTAGTCTTTTATATTAGCTTGTTCAAGTTAAAAAAAAAAACAAATAAACTCTTCAGGTGTATACAGTACATATACCTACCTAGATTACATTATGTCTAAGTTAAAATAAATTGTGTTTTTTTAAGTTCTTTTGCAATCTAAGTAAAAAACAATGACCTATATCCTATATTGATAAAACTATCCAGTTTCAATGTATTATATAATTTATTAATTAAAAAGTGTTTTTACCAGGTGTACTTTAGAAGAATATAAGCAAAAGTTTTAAATAAGCACAACACATATCTCGAACGATGCACCAGTAACTTCCTCATATCTGTAACTATACTATTCATCGAACTTAATCTTTTAACTTTAACTTTTAATAATTACCGATTAAACATGGAAAATTTTATAAAAGTTGAAAACTTTGTTAAAATTTTCCATGTCAATTTGAATTAACTAATTAATTAACTTTTAAGGGTTAAAACTACTCGTAATACTAAAAATAACGAGGGGTGAAAGGCTATTTGTTTGAAGCGACATTTTACGAACTTTACAGGAGAGCCATTTAAAGATTCAAAATTTGGAAAAAAAATCGTTATGAAAAAACTAGTGCTCTTTCTACAATGGTGATCGCAAATTGTTATTGAAAAAAAAATCCCTGAATGTTTTGGTATAATTTTCAATTAAAAAAAAAAAAAAAAAAAAAAAAAAAAACAGTTATGAGTATAAGATAAATTGTCGCTTAATACAAAATGATCTGTATCGCCTTATTTTTAGAGTAAAGAAAAATGATTCAACTTCCAACGTTGTCACTAATTAGCAGCAGGCAAAATGGTTTAAGTGACTTTACAGTACTTATGCAGGAGAAAGCAAAATGATTGAATCGACGTTACTCTATAATAATAGGAATAGGCTATTTTGTTTAACTACCAATTTGGGTTTTGTTAACGATACAGGAAAGTTGACTTAAGCAACGATGAACATTCTTAAAGAGTTGTTTGATGTCTCAGATTTTGAAAGGAGTTATATAACTTGATTGTTCTAAACAGTGAAAAACAGTTGTAGCGAAAAGGGTTGAACCGACGACATGTCTTAATGAATTTGGCTGACGGCAAATTGGTTGAAGCGACATTGCACAGAGTAAGTAGTCGTAAGCAAAATGTTTGAAGGGACTTTTCATCTAAAGATAGCTACAACGAAAAACGATTTATCTGCCATCGAACTAAAATTTTAGGAAGGGAATAACGGCTTATGATCCGATTCTCTGTTTTTGTATACAGCTTAAATGATATATTAAAAAAATATGGCAAATTTGAAGACGGATCATACATCATGTTTGAGAATTATGCACTAAAATGGCATTGTTTTAAGCGCCATAAAAGTGCTCAGAATTGTACGAAACCCGGCTCAGACGACGCAGAAAAATTCGCTGAATCCGAATATGTATATAACTCCATATCGTCCAAAATGTCGCTTCAAACAAATAGCCTTTCACCCCTCGATAAATTTTTAATCTTATAATGTTGCCTAATTAAAATAACATGACTTTTAGTTCGGTGAGCTTGAAAAATAAAACGACTTTAGTTCTCTAATTAATAAATAAAATTTTTTTTAGTTCAAATAGATTTTTTTTTAATAGTGCATGCTACTATATTGCCTGTTTCGTTGGTCGAGCGGTAATACAATTATGCCCGGTGAAGTAGCAAAAGCCTCCCGACTAACTACATCATGTCCGTCCAATAAAATCGGTTCCACACCATCCGATCCGATATCAGTATCGGTCGCTTTTCGATATCTGTAGAATTACTTCTCCTACTGGTTGAATTCAATCCTAATATTATGAAAACGAACGATTTAAAGATCCGGAACTACAGAACGTCACCATCAGAAAGCTACGTTACCCAAGGGTAAAATAGGCTATATTTCAAGACTTTAAGGGTTATAAAAAAACTTTAACTTTTTTCTCGTGTAGATTTACTTTTAGGTTAGTTTTATTAAATTTAATTATTATAACGCTCACGCCTCGGTTGTTATTTGAAGTGGGCGCTGATGAATGCGACACAGTTTGATACGAATGCAGTTATTATCGTACACAGAATACTGTTTTATTGGAACATAAAAATAGTTTATTATTATTATAATGAAGAATTCCTGACGGGAACGGGAGCTACGCGAATGAAAATCTGCTCAGGAAGCTAGTATGGTATATGGCTACTTATTTGGTAGTTGGAGGTGATGTATGTCCTGCCTCGAAATCGTCAAACTGTCAGTCCTGCGCCTCAGCGATCGTGTCAGTAGAACTGTCCCACAAGGATCTTGAGATACAAACTTGTTCTCTATTATACGTATGTCATGTGCAGATGGCCAATCCCCTTAGATTTGGCCCACCATTGCCTATATCGGGATGTCTCTACTATTTATTACGCCAGTATAATTGATTGGTGACTAATAATATAATGTTTATCAATGCCACGTAGCTGTAAATTTAGCAAATTGGGACGAATATTAAGGTAAATGTGTCACGGCCTCTAGAAAGCAGCCCTGCAAATTGAATTAAGAAAATGTTACAGAAATGAAGTTATTACGAGTCATTAATACGAAATTGGCCGTTTGATTTTCGGCTTAGAATAAACTACGCCATGTCTTTCCGTGGGTGTCGTAAGAAGCGACTAAGGGAGATACAACAGATGGATGGGCAGCAACATCTATCAGCTCGAAGTATCCTACCATTATACTGCGATCACCAATGCGCTTGCCAAGAGTTATGATGAAAGCAATATCCCTCGAGGACCCAGGCTTGCTAAGGTCTGTAAAGAGGAGCCCTATATTTAGCAGAGAAGCCGCCGTAGCCCAATGGCTAGGGCTTCGGACTTGTGATCTTATGGTCGCCGGTTCGATCCGCACCCATTGCACTACCGACGTGAACCACTCGTACCACAAGCATTTTAGCTTAGCATGAGGGGTTGACAAGAATACTAGTAGAATCAAAATCAAAATCAAAAATATTTATTTGTTATAAGTGTTGGTACATTTTAGGTCTTATAATAGGTGTAAACAATCCTTAACACTTAGTCATAATAATAGTGACATGCAAATATTAATTAATAATTTTAAAAATCTAACAATAAAAGTGAATCCACTAATATGAGTATAATCTTATTCTTATATATAACTAAGTCCGATGAAAGATTAATTTTGTCTACTACGTTTCGCCGTATCAAATATATCGCTTACCTAATAAAAGTTCTGTTCCATTAACCAAGACTTTAATATTGTTAGAATTTTTTTTTAAGGGTAGCTCTTTGATACTATTTGGTATGGCGTTAAATATACGTCCACACATAACATAGGCATTCTTTTTATATAGTGTTGTTTTTGGAATTTCTGGTAAAACAATTCTATTAGGATTTCTAGTGTTCCTAGGGAATATTTCATGAGCTTTTTTAAATAGTACGGGATGTTCCTTAACAAATTTACCACATTCAAAAATGTACATACACGGTAGAGTCATTATCTTGAGTTTTTTAAAGATAGGTTTACAGGATTCCCACGGACGTAAGCCAGCAATAGCGCGTATACATTTATTTTGTGCAATGAAGGCTCTCTGGACATCTATAGAGTTGCCCCAAAGAATAAGACCGTATCTTAAAACTGATGAAACATAACTGATGAAATATGCTGCTAAAACTGTGTTCATTGCTGATGTTTTACTTAGTTTATATAATACATACACAAATTTATTTATCTTGGTACACACTTTATTGATATGAGCTTTCCAGTTGCAGTGATTGTCAAGCATGATTCCTAAAAACGTGGTTTCGTCTACTTCTTTTAATTTTATTCCTCTGTAGTTAATATCTAATGAAATTGTTTTTCGCCCGTATGTACCAAATTGAATATAATTAGTTTTTGTCAAATTTATGTGTAAATTGATATTGTCAAGCCATTGAATTATTGAATTAATTGTATTATTTATATTAATAGTATGATTATCAATATCAGTTTTTTTGGATGTCATTAATATTGCTATGTCATCAGCAAATAGAAAGCAAGGATAATTAGTCACATCGGGAAGGTCATTTATATATAATAAGAAAAGAAGGGGGCCAAGGATGCTACTCTGTGGCACACCCGAACCATTTTGTCTAAATTTTGATCTATAAGATTTTAATTCATGATTATTATCTAATTTGGATATTTCAACACATTGAACTCTATCTTCCAAGTAACTCTTAATCCATTCTAGTGCAATGCCGCGGATACCGTACTTCTCCAGCTTGTTCAATAACAATTTGTGCGATACTAAATCGAATGCTTTCGACATATCGAAGAAGACAAAAGTTGTTAGGTTACCTACTTATATCTATATTATTAATAACTGAATACATTAAGTCATAATAAGCCAATGGAGCGGATTTTCCCTTTTGAAAGCCGTAATGTTCTTTCTTCAAGATTCCATGTTTGTCAATAAAATTAATTAAATGTTTATGCATGGCAGTCTCAAATACTTTTGAAATTATGGGTATAAGAGTGATAGGCCTATAATTATCGAGGGATTTCTTATCACCTTTCTTGTAAAGCGGTTTTACAATTGAAAATTTTAGTAAGCTAGGAAAGCTCCCGGAAGTGAATGATAAGTTTATCAAGTATGTTAAGACTGGTGAGATTTCCTTTGAACAGCTTTTTAAGACCTTTGTTGAAAATGAATCAAAGCCTTCAGAATTAGTATTGTTTAATGATAATTTTTTCTATTTCGTCACAGCTATATGGCTTTAAAAATAGGCTATTACAGGTAGATTTTTTTAGTGTCAAGCAGATGTTATTACAACTTTGGTTGGTGAGATTAATCCAGTAGTTATTAAAGGCCTCAGTAATTTTTTTTGGACTATTTAATTCAACATCATCATTTTTTATTGAATGCAAAACTCTGCTTGTAATCTTCATTAAAATTTCAATATTCAAAGTAAATATTACTTAATTAATACTTTATATGCAATACCTACCATATTTACTGGAAAGCTGATATAAAATAATGGATTTCGATAAATGTTAAAATATTAAAACGTGAAAAGAAAATGTTGGTTTTATTTTACGCGAATGCATTAAGCCCACGGCCATTTATGAAAAAGGGATCACGTTTAGGGTTGCCAAATAAAGTGTATTGACGAAAAGTCGGTACATTTCCAATTAATTTTTTTTTTTTTTTTCTATTTTTGCGTGCTCACAGCGCACTAATGTCTTTCAAGATAAATATATTTTTTATTTATGGATGATCTAGTACCTACTGTCTTCTTAGATTAATTACTGTACTTTACAATGTACTTACCTTTATACTTATTAAACAGTCACAGTACAACCGTAATGTTTTAACAAATTGATGTCGATATTTACCATCCCAATATCAGTTTGCCGTTTATTTCTATGAAATATTAAATACCACGATTGACAACCCTATGTACTTTCATATACGAGTTCACAAATTAATTATATTGGAAAACGTATTATGCGAACCAAAATAATAGTTTATCTACTTACAAAACACTAGTTTTTACGCGCGGTTTCGCTACGAACTAATCCGCGGGTAAAACCTTGTGTCAAAAAAGCCAATGTCCAATGTCATTTAGTTATAATACCTCCAAGAATATGCGCACAAAGTTTCATGATCATCGGTTAAGTAGTTCCCTTTTTGGGTCTGGTTGGTTGAAGGACTACCGCGTACTACAGTAGGTACTGTGTCCCGGAAAGCACGTTAAGCTGTCGGTCGTTCGGTAATTGTATACCAGGGAACGGGTAGCAGCATTGTCATATGTGTTCGAACATAATAATACTGTGGTCTCCTACCCGTCTACCAAGAGTGGTAACTATGGCAAAACCATCCCTCGGGAGGAGGCCCATGTTCAGCAGTAGAAGTATATACGGGCTGATGATGATGAGTGTTAAGTCGCACCAAAATTCCAGATGGATCAAAATGACTGGCTGTTTTGATTTTTTAATTCCATTTGTAAATATAGCAAATCAATACGACGTGTATGTTATTGAACACAAACATGGTGCCCTAGAATAAAGACTAGGTATAATTGTTTGTAAGTAACATGCTAAGGAAAATGCATATGGATGAATCTACATTGGTTTATTATTTAAGGTCACTTTGCATATTACCTAATAAGTATAATAGGTTAACCCACATATGTAGCCAAAGTTCTAAAGACACTTCGGTTATTTTTAGGATAGACATTATAGAAATTAAATGCAAACCTTCACTAGCTTACACTTAGGTATATTCGTTATCTATATATTAAAATGCCTACAACCTCCGTAGCTTAGCGGTATTTGGCTCGCTTTAAGTCTCGTAGGTCGCGGGTTTGATCTCCACGCTGGACAAGAAATCTTTGTGTAAATTCTAAGATTACTTTCCGGGTCTGGTTGGTTAAGGGACTACCCTCCGTGCCTCGGAAAGCACGTTAAGCCGTTGGTCCCAATTGTTATAAAATCATCTATAACAAGCGTATACCAGGGAACGGGCAACAGCGTTTCCCTGTGTATAACAACATAATACTGCGGTCACCAATCCGCCTGCCATGCGTGGTGACTATGGCAAAATCCTCCCGAGGGAGGAGGACCATGTTCGGCAGTGAATCTTGTACGGGCTGATGATGATGATATATTAATACGTGAACCAAAACCTTTATACCCCTTTGTACGAAAGTTGCGCGGACGGAGGAGTATAACATTTTGAGCACTTATAGTTTATTTAGACAAAATGCTTGCAAAACGCAAAACTAATATTTTTTTTATTTTTTTTTTTTTTTTTTTTTTTTTATTAATTATTTATTTTAGTCTAATTTTAACAAATGGGCACCAGTTACAACTTACGCTTCGCCATAGTAGTTAAGTCGGTGGAGAATTTCATGTGAAGAACGTACAACTATTATCAAAAAGAGGCAGCCGTACAATAGAACCCCAAAGAGTAAGTAATGCTAAAGTAACCAATGTAGGTAAAAGGAGCTATAGGGACTATAGACCCCTAAATAAATGGATGAGAATATTATAAGAACCACTACGCATCCCATCAGAAATTTGATGATTATATGCATAAGATTTTTTGAACCTCGATGTGTCGACGAGTGTATGTAATATGCTTCCGAAGATACCGGCAGGAAAACACAGGACTTTAATTAGCAAATGCAAAACGAAACTCGTGATAGTTGATCGCTTTTGAACTAATTAACACAGACATCCTATACGAATACAAGATCGTGAACCTATTGGAAATAGCAAATCTGCAGTTGGCATTAACATCGTCTGTCAGAACAAAATATACCTGCATTGTTCGCAGAGACGAGGACTGTTGAACAGACTGACAGTAGGTAACGGAACTGTTTTAAAATAGACCTTACGAATTTCCATCATACAACCATTCGTATGATGGAAATGGAATGGAAATCCAAACTAGCTTTATCCATTGAAACCATTTTCAACCAATGGATAAAGCTAGTTTGGATTCGTTAGATGTGTAGAGGAACGGTTGGTGGTGTTCCTCCACAGAAAATGAAGATCTTCTTTGCCGGGCGAGGTGGTATGCCCGGCGACCGACGGCCATTTGTTACTGTTTGGAACTTGTATATGTTCGAATTGGCTTGCGAACTTGTATTGCGTGATACAGGTTAGTTGGGATGCTAGGTGGTAGATGGCGCTGCTTGTCTTCTTGAAGTTTTTGTGCGGCTACTGTAGATGTCGCTACAGTACTCCCCTCCGAGACTGAAAGTCGTTCTTACTTTGTTGGAGTTCCAGTGAGTCGGAACTGATCCCAGTGAGTCGGAATCGAAGCTGGGTCCCAGTGAGTCGGGACCGTTGTGGCTGAGACTGCGTGCGGCGAAGCTGGCAGTGCTGCGCAGACCGGTTTGCGAGGTCGTGTACGCAGTGCCGTGGTGCTGTAGCCGGAGTCGATGGAGCCGAGTTGCGGAAGCTAGTTGCTTGTTGTTGTTGGTTGTAGAGCTGGATAAGGAGTACGTTGCTGAAGTAGCCTGTTGCGTGCTGTCTTCGGGGTCACCAATTGTAGAGGAACGGTTGGTGGTGTTCCTCCACCGAAAATGAAGATCTTCTTTGCCGGGCGAGGTGGTACGCCCGGCGACCGACGGCCATTTGTTACTGTTCGGAACTTGTATATTTTATGTTCGAATTGGCTTGCGAACTTGTATTGCGTGATACAGGTTAGTTGGGATTCAAGGTGGTAGATGGCGCTCCTTGTCTTCTTGAAGTTTTTGTGCGGCTACTGTAGATGTCGCTACAGATGTCATCACTCTCAAAGAAAACCACTCTCCTCAAATTAGAGACTAGATCAAGATATCCCATCATATCTGAGTTGATGCCAGTAGTTCCAGAACCTATTCAATGCAAACATACAATCAAATCAAATCAAATCAAATCTATAAATGTAATTATAGGTAAATGTAACTTCGGAAAAAAACAAGTAAACGGTTAACATAAACGTAAATATACGACAGTAAATATTCTGTCTACTTATTTAAATCTGGAAGTAATATTTAGTATTTAACATTTTCGTTTTTTAATTAGAGGTAATTCGATTTAATTTGAAACGCAACCAACTAGATAAATCATTTTGCATTCATATCAATAGAAAATAATATTAGAAATCTTATAGACTGCAGTTGCTAACCAATTAAGCGGTAAACGTTTTTGTTCATATCTAATTGAATGAAATAATTTAATATTTAAAGTTGCATTGATCGTCACTTTTCAAATAAAATACGATTTTATAATGATAAGTACCTACTTACCTAGTAGGTAGAATAAATGTTAAAGCCAATCGAATGGTTTAGTTTATATTTAGAATATTACTGTAATTAAATTAACGTTAACTTAATAAATTTACATTTCATTAAGTGGAACTAGGACGGTCTTCATATAATCTTTCACATTTTCGAATTAAGGTTTGGTTATTATTGAAGTATTTGGTAATAGGCCAGTTTGCGTAAAAGTAAACTGTGAAAAAAATCACACTACAATAAATAAGAAACATTACATACCATCGGATCACTGTCTTATGGGTACAGGTAGATACACACTACAATATTGAGTTGTCGAATTTACGGAGCTATGGTTTCAAGCTAGCACGGTATCTAGTCGAGCGCGCGATACCAATCATTCACCTATCTAAGCTTTTTGACTAATACTTTGATAGTAGGTAACTAACCTTCTACGTATTTAGTATATTCTATATCAGGATTGTCTCTAAATCGGTAGCGTCGCGTAAGCAATAGTGTTTCTGTCACTTTGTCTGTCATGTATTTTTGGTTCTATCTGTATTTATATTTACGTAACATTGGAGCATTTTCAGGGTCTCGTACCTAAAGTTTAAAAACAGACTAAATTATTGTAGCTCCGCTATCAGTCTGTCTGTCTCATGAATCGTGATAACTAAACAAACAAACGTATTTTATTCCCTTTTTTTGTTCGATACTAATAACACCACACGCTTTAAGATTCTGTGCTTAAAGCGTGTAGATTTCGCGAAACCAATGTCGCCAGTTGGACACGGAAAAGGAAATACGCGGTATTTTAGGCATGGTATGGTTTTTGTTACATAACTACCTACCTACTATAGTTAGACAAATGGTTCGTGAAAGTTTTTATAGATATTCATATGTTCTTTAATATTGTAGAACATTTTTTTTGATCTTTCATTCACAGTTTCCGTAGCGAATGCGATGAAAGACAATTTATAGCCTTTTTCTTTACTTTAGTTTACATTATCGAAGTTTTAGTAAGGATCCCTAATCATTTCTGGTAAGAAATATACGTTACTCAAGAATAATGTGACATTCTAATTCTTCTAATTATAAAGTTTTTTAGTTTATTCGAAACAAACATACAAAAATATAAAAATAAAAACTTTTCCTCTTTCTAATATTAATATTATTATAGATATAGTAATGTGTAATAGGTATGTTCTTACCAAGTTTCTTTAAGCCTGGTGGAGAAACAAAAGCCTCATGGTATATGACAAAACAATCAAAGAAATCATAGTTATATTCGACCAAGTATAGGTAAGGAGCGCTAATAGCAATGTGCAACTGTCTGTTTGTGGTAAATGCCATTGCATATGTATAAGGCGCTTAATTGTGTCCATCGATTCTTATCAATTTTCGTACATTCTCTCATCGCCGAAGTTAATATTTTTGTTTTTGTTCGTTCTTTGGTACATTTATCCTAAGCCTTCCTGATAAATCGCAGATAGCAAATTGCTTGAGAAAATAAAAATAAAATAAATGATTATTTTATTGCCTTGTACCTAAAGGCTTGCGCTACGTTATAAAGCATAACATTGAAAATCTCTTGCTAGTTTAAATAAACCGAATTAATTAAATTGTTTGATTTTATCTTTTAAGATTTTAAAATTGCAAGGAACAGTGTCCTATAACCTCCAATTGTATTAGTTTATTTAAAATGTTTCTCTGAAATACGTCCATAGTAGGTACCTAACAGAATGTAAAATAAAAGAATGGCAAATACTCCCATTTAATGATAAGAGCCTTCATAATGTAGCATAGAAATTATCCGAGCTCACAGCCTCCGTAGCATTTGCAAGATTAAAGCGAAGGTGGAAAGACCCTCGACATCTAATCAAGAATGTGCATCGAAGTGCATAAACTGTGACCTTTTGGGGCGTATAGCAGCACAAGTATGACTTTATTAATTAGTTAGTTACCTAGCACAAGGTTTAGCTAACGAACACTAATAAACATAACCAACTTCGTTATTATGTTAATTAATATTCGCAAAACTTGCGTCACCAACTTAGTTTTTTTTGTGGGGAATTCGACTTTAAAAACGGATTATTTTTATAAAATTCATCTGTACTCACTGGAGCTTTTGCGGTTACGGTGAGTGTTTCATAGACTTGTTGATCCAGGTTTCATCCCAATTGTTATTTGTGTGAATCACGGACAATATTCCTCTACACAGACACAGACATAGAGACTTATTTAAATCAGATGGGAGTTGCCTTAAAATACCTAAGAGACATGTGACAGGTATGATCTGTCGTTTCAGTTTCAATGGCCTTTGATTTCTGATTATCATGATGGCATTGAAGGCGCTACCTCTACCAAATAACCTTGAGCATTCGTTCCCTCTTTGTGGCACGCAAGAGTTATTCAGCGAGTACACTCAGATTTTAGAGTAAAATCTTTATAAAATAAAATTTTAGTGTTTTGAAAAAAAAAAACTAGCAAATTTTCTTTATTAAATTACCTATCCATTAGTTTAGGAAGCAAATCAAAATAATGGTTATTTTAGGAGGAGATGCATGTTATAAATCATTATTTCTCATTTCTGTGGCTTCTTTGTGTCGCTTTAATTAAATAATATGCCGCTTAAAAAAAAAGAAACTACCATTTTGGAGTCAAGATTATGTAGAAATTTAATGTATTTTTTCTAAGTTGCTAGTTCTTTTAGATAAAGAGAAGTTGGCTCCCAAAAACAGCCTAAAAAATGGCTACCGCATTGTTTCGCACGGGAACGCGCCTTAAGAGGATTGTAATGCGACCATCCTTCCGGTTGCCGAGCATTGTGATTAAGGTAAATAACCACGTTTTAAACTAAATCACCAGAATAGTTCGTCTTTAGTGTCGATATCCGAAAGTTGGATATCGACACTAAAGACGAACTATTCTGGTGATTCACGGCTCTATGCCGATGCCAATACAAAATGATAAGAAAAAACGTCAAAAATACACTACCAGACTTCACACCAACATTTAGTAGGTATAGAACAATATCAATCTACACTAATATTATAAAGAGGAAAGATTTGTACCTATTTTTGTATGTTTGTATGTTTGTAATAAATAAAAAAGTAAATAAAAAAGTACTGGGCCGATTTAAAAAATTCTTTCACCAATAGAATGCTACATTTTTCCAATTTGACATAGGCTACATTTCATTTTGAAAAAAATTAGGGATCCTTGGTAAAATTTGAACAATGTAACCGAAGGTGTAGAAAAATGAGTCTTAAAATGTCTTTCGTCGAATGCGCTGCCGAAACTATTAGCGATAGAACAAAATAATGTACAACAATATTGAAGAACATCATAATGTCTACAAAAAACTCCGCGGTAGCATATGTCCAACTATTGTAGTTATGTCACTACAACAACTTTTTTCATTTTAAACATTAATGAAAATGCTAACCAAATTCAAACCATGCTATTTATATGTTTATATTAATCCTTATCCAAATAAATTATTTTATGGTCAAGACCATTTAACTACCTATAAAATAGTTTTTAATCTATATATATATAAAAGAAAGTCGTGTTTGTTACAACACTTATAACTAGAGAACGGCTGGACCGATTGCCATGGTTTTTGATTTGTTGGATTTGTTTCCGTCCCGAATAGCAGAATACATTTTAAAAACAAAAGAAAGTCGTGTTAGTTACACTATTTATAACTCAAGAACGGCTTAACCGATTTGGCTGCAAATTGGTAGGGAGGTAGCTAAGAACTGGGAGAAGGACATAGGAGACTTTTGGGTAGGGGTAGGGTAGGGTAGGGTAGGGTAGGGGTAGGGGTAGGGTAGGGGTAGGGTAGGGGTAGGGTAGGGGTAGGATAGGGGTAGGGTAGGGGTAGGGTAGGGTAGGGGTAGGGTAGGGGTATGGTAGGGGTAGGGTAGGGGTAGGGTAGGGTAGGGGTAGGGTAGGGTAGGTGTAGGGTAGGGGTAGGGTAGGGGTAGGGGTAGGGTAGGGGTAGGGTAGGGTAGGGGTAGGGTTGGGGTAGGGTAGGGGTAGGGTAGGAGTAGGGTAGGGTTAGGGTAGGGGTAGGGTAGGGCAGGGGTAAGGTAGTGCAGGGGTAGGGTATAAAAGTCCACCCGTGCGAAGCCGGGGCGGGCCGCTAGTATCTATATATATAAAAGAAAGTCGTGTTTGTTACAACACTTATAACTCGAGAACGGCTGGACCGATTGCCATGGTTTTTGATTTGTTGGATTTGTTTCCGTCCCGAATAGCAGAATACATTTTAAAAACAAAAGAAAGTCGTGTTAGTTACACTATTTATAACTCAAGAACGGCTGAACCGATTTGGCTGAAAATTGGTAGGGAGGTAGCTAAGAACTGGGAGAAGGACATAGGATACTTTTGGGTAGGGGTAGGGTAGGGTAGGGTAGGGTAGGGGTAGGGTATGGTAGGGGTAGGGTAGGGGTAGGGGTAGGGTAGGGGTAGGGGTAGGGTAGGGGTAGGGTAGGGTTAGGGTATGGGTAGGGTAGGGCAGGGGTAGGGTAGGGCAGGGGTAGGGTATAAAAGTCCACCCGTGCGAAGCCGGAGCGGGCCGCTAGTATTTTATAAACTCAAAACTCACGAGTTTTCAGTCAATCTCTCTGTGTAATTTACCTGGAGCACGAACATTTTATTTCAATAATGCATTTGATTTCAGCTCTGATTTATCCGTTGACCAAAGAAGTTTTACTAAGTTAAAGTTTAAGTTGTCAAAAAGACAGGTGTAAGTTAAAACTTAACCTGACTGTATGAGGTATTGTACACCCGGGATAAGTAATTTATTTACTTTTTAAAATAAAGCTAAGTTCAAAATGGCTTTTAGTTTTTTTTTAATTAATTTTGAAGTTGTAAAATGTAATTCATTAAATAAAAAAAATAACTTTGGAAGCTTGTAAGGAATTTTCTTGAAACCAGTTGTAATAAAACAAAGATGTTTTTAGATTTAAAAGACTTTGGAGAATGCAACAAAATTTTTTTTGTGCCACTACACCCACAAACAAAAAAGTTATTTCGAATTAAAGGAAACATATTGGGCATTATTTTCATTAAAAAAAAAAACATATGTAACCGACCGTGACATTTGGGACAAAGGGTGTATGGGTAAACCTAGCTAATGACCTCCCAAATCCTGAAAAAATGTGTCGGTCCATGCGCCAAACACCCTGTATACAACGCTCGGTAGATATATAAAGTATGCAATCCATTGACGTAAAATAACAAGCAATATTTATCGTCATATAAATGTTTTTGTATAATTGATAGCAGTACAAATTTTCATCGTCGAATAAATCACAATTCACACGTTCATCAAAAAGAGCCCGTATTGCACGTTTGCAATTTGCTTAATTGGCAATAATATTAATAATAATTGGACCGTACATCAAAAACCATTCGAAAAAGTAATGTTGTTTTAATGGAGTAAAATAGTAGATTTTACATATTATTATGTCATTGGAAATACGAAATAACACGAATCGTAAATTGATCAACATTCGTGTCACTCATATTGTTTATTTAATTTAATTGCTAGTTTCAGTGAACGCACATAATTAATATATTATTTACTTAACTATTATGACACTTGACCTGACCTTACTAATTGAGACGAGGAGTTGATTTTTTTTTGTTACAACACTGGGTTGTATAAAAAAAAATCAACTTCGATTAGTCCTGTTGAACTCCATTGGTTTAGGTTTAGGTTATTTTTTAAACGCCCAAAACCTCGTTATTTTATCAACTAACTAGAAATTTGTTGAACTTACGATTTTTATAATTTTCCGGTGACGTATACCTACATATTTATGATGTATAAGAATTACCTAGTAATTGACCAAGTATGTAATAATAGGTTAAAAGAACCCGGTGTTTTCGTTATAAAATTAACTTAGAGGTACCACATTTAATTTAATCTATATCTATTCGATATTTATAGTAGACTAGCTTCCCGCGCGCGGTTTCACCCGCGCAACTCCCGTTCCCGTGGGAAATTCATAATAAAATATAGCCTATGTTCTTTCTCAGGCTCTAGACTATATCTGTACCAAATTTCATTTAAATCGCTTCAGTAGTTAAGGCGTGATTGCGTAACAGACAGACAGACAGACAGACAGAGTTACTTTCACATTTATAATATTATATAAGTATATAAGTAAGGATAAGTTAAACACACCTAAAAACGAATTGGCTTAACCAATCGATATGCAATATTATCATCGCAAAACTACTATTATTTTACCCACATATGTACATTTTATCGTTCAGAGTAAACAACATGTTCTATATTTGGAATTCTGAAGAAGCCTCGCGTTTAGTGGACGCGCTATAAGGGATTAGTTGTTCCCCACAGAGCGGCAAGTATCTGCATCTGTAGAAATCTCTTGGAACTTCACACAGCAACTTGTTGTGTAGTACCTACTGGGAATATGAACTATGCATCGATAATAAGACTTTAAGTTTTAAACTTTATTTGCGCTGCGGTATTTTTGCTACATGCGTTGAACTGTGACTCAGTTCCCGGAAGCAGTAACTTATACTAACATTAACTATGAAGCTCATCTTTGTGCCAACTTTGCGTTCATGTATCCATCTATGTATGAATGTCTTAGTAGGAACTTCACCGGATATAGTTAAGTAGGTATAGGCAATAAGAAAGTTAAAACGGTCGTAATATTTACTTTTACAGAAATAAAAAATGCTGTATCCAAAGGGACATAATTAGTTCGTTTAGCCAAAAATAAAAATAAAAAATATATTTTTCAGTAACATCATAATCTTGAAAATGATATTTTCGTTTAGGTACTGTAGGTTGATTGGTTACTTTGTATTTTATCTATGACCAAGGAATTGTCAAAGATAATAAGAATTAAACTAGTCTTGAAATGTCACTCAATCAAGTCGTTTTATTAATATTATAATAATTATTATACTTTTACATGGCGCAGTCGGTAAATTTAATGAAAGGATGAAGATGTGCGCTTAATAAATTGAGAGGAGGTTCGGAAAGGGTTTTATGTAAAACGCATAAAAAATATATTGAGGGAGGAAAATGGAATCAATGTTGCAACCGCCATTGCCATTTGCTTTTGAAAAGGATCTGTCAAATGTAACGACTGGTAATTTGAGTAACCAGTGGATAAAATGGAAAAAGTCTCTTTTGCTATTTCAAGGCCTGTCAGTTAAATAAAAAGGATATTGATGTCCAGGTCAGCATATTATTACACATCATTTGTCAACAGTGTCGGGATGTATATGATACGTTTCCAAAGGATGTAAATGCGATAGAGACTGTTGAGAGTGTATTAAAATCATTTGATGATTTTTTTACGCCTAAGAAAAACCTTACCGTGGAACGTCACAGATTTTTTACTCGATATCAGCAGGAACACGAAACGGTTGAGCAGTTTGTATTCGAGCTGAATAAACTGTCATTGTCGTGAGAATTTAAGGACCTGAAGGACAATCTCGTCAAGCATAGAATGATTTGTGGCTTAAGAGATGATGCGATGAAGGAAAGGCTTCTGAGAGAAAATTTATCGCTGACTAAAGCATTAGAAATTTGCAATCTGGCGGAATGTCACGGATGAAAGCCTGCAAGATGAAAACAGCAAAGAAGTGTGATAAAGTAACTAAAACAGCTGTGAACTGGATACAGCGTGGACAGAATAATGTACGTTGTGCATGTCGAAACCAAATACATCCATACGACGGACAACGGATTAAGGGAACGGATACATTGCAATTCATGGGAGCAACAGCTCAGACACATAATAAGGAACAAGGGCCTGGAAATCGGATCGGCCAAAGACAAATACAGAGCACATCCAGATACCATAAATGCGAAGTTTAATTGTCCAGCTTATGGTCAAAGTTGTACAAAATGCAAACGAATGAACCATTTCGCGCAAGCTTGTCGTGTGTATTCTATCGATGAGAATGGTACTGATCAGGAATGTGAAGCTAATAAAATGGACAAGAAGGATAATAATTGGACTGCAGATTTGAAATTTGTCACTAATAAAATTATAAAGTTTAAGTTGGACACTGGAGCTGACGTAAATGTTTTACCATACGAGTTTTTAGCGTAGACAGGTGTTGATGAAACAAATATTTTACCTACCAGCGTTAAACTGACAAGCTACTCAGGTACACACATAAAAGTTTTAGGAAGATGTAGGCTCAAGTGCGCATATAAGGATAGAACATTTATAGTTAAATTTATTATTGCTGATGTAACTTCTTCTCCTGTTTTAGGTAAGAAATCGTGTGAGGAGATGAATTTAGTAAAGCGCATCCTAGCGGTAAATAGCAATATAGATTATGAGCAACTATTTTTTGAATGTCGAGATGTATTCGAGGGAGTAGGTTGTTTACCATGTGAGTACAGAATACAGCAGACGCGCAACCTGTTGTCCATGTTTCACGAAAATTACCACTTGCACTTAGGGATGATGTTAAAAGGAAATTAGATGGCATGTTGCAGTTAGGGCAAAGGTCCTACTGATTGAGTAAACAGCTTAACTGTTGTGCGAAAACCGAACGGTGATCTTCGAAATTGTTTAGATCCATGAGATTTAAATATATATATTAAACGGGAATATTATAAATTACCTACTTTGGATGAGATAACAGCTAAGTTGTCAGGCGCTAAATATTTTAGCACTCTAGATAGTAAGCAGGGCTTTTGGAAATTAAAATTGCATAGCGAATTAACCGATTTTGTACATTTAAGACAGTATTCGGCCGCTATAAATTTCTTTGTTTACCTTTCGGAATTTCGTCGGCTTCTGAAGTTTTTCATAAGCGACTGTATGAATATTTTGATGACATTGCGGGTGTAGTATTGTTTGTAGATGATTTGTTATGCTATGGGGAGACAAGAGATATGAGTTACATGATAAGCGCTTGCGTCAGGTATTGGATAGGTGTCGACAAATTAATGTAAAATTGAATAAGGAGAAATGCAAAATAGGACTTACTGAAATTAAATACCTTGGCCATTTTATTTCCTAGAAAGGCATTCGTCCAGATAATTCAAATATATTACCAATAAAAAATATGCCTAAACCGGAAAATGTGAAGGATTTGGAACGGTTTTTAGGATTGGTGACATATTATGTAGGCAAGTTCATTCCAAAGGTGAACGGCAGGCTTGTATGGGAATTTCGTACCGCTAATAAAATTTCATGTTTTGGGATACTTTTTGTTTTAATTAGTACTTATTATGATAGACAAGCCCTTTTTAAATTCTTAGATTTTTAGAAGTTGGGATATAAAAGTTATAACCAGTTTTGTTTTTTGAGGTTATGTACTAGTTTACCAATGTAGATTGTTACTTAAAGGCACATAAACATTGTTTTGACAGATTTTCTTTACCTGTCAATAAATAATTGCCATATAAACGAAAAAAGTATTGACAACGAAAATCATTCCTATCATTAAATCGTTAATTATTATGAATATATGCAACAATTATACATTTTTAGATATAGTGTAAAAGTGTTTAATTATAATTAATGTCATTTCATTTTCTTAATAATTAATATGATTACGATATTTGTGTTATTTTGAAATAACTGCGTTTAGTTTACGATTGTATTACGTTTAATTTTTTTATATTTTTTTTTATATTATCATTTATTCCAAAGTTCTAAAAATAGTACACTTACATGAAATTAAGTGGCTTAGTTGCCTTAATGTGTGGTACAAATTCTATAACAGAACAACAAAAAAAATATGCGGTACGAAATCTGCCGTTCACCTTTATCGGACAAAACACAAAAATTGCGAGAACTTTTATAAAAAGAAATCGCATGGCATTAGGATGCGATCCACAACAAATGTTTTGATGAATTGAAAAAGGCTATCACGAATCCTCCCGTTTTACAATTTTATAGATTAGATAGGCCAATAACAATTTCTGTTGATGCAAGTAAAACCGGCTTAGGAGCGTGTTTGATGCAAGATGGCAAGCCAGTTTGTTATGCATCTAGGTCTCTTACCAAGACGGAACACAATTATGCCCAGATAGAAAAGTCATTGTATGCATGTGTTTTTGCATGGGAAAAATTCTATGTGTACATTTATGGTAGAGATGATGTAACTATTGAAACCGATCATAAACCATTGACCAGCATTATTAATAAACCAATTTTTGGGGCACCGGCTAGACTACAACGGATGTTGCTTAGATTACAGCCATATATGTTCAAATTAGTATATAAACCAGGTAAATATTTATATATCGCAGATGCATAAATATACAAGCATCCAATCCTTGGCGTTGTTTTATGAAAAGGTTCATAGGGGAAATATGTTTGAAGGAGGAAACCATTTAAATCTCTTAAATAATTTTTAGTCATTGTAAGTAAAAATATCTATTTTTACCTACAGCCTGGCCGCTAATAAAGGCTAATCGATTTTAACATAGATACCTACCTATTAGGTAAATCTCAAAACCCTAAAATCTATCTAATATTGTATATTTATATTAATTATATACTTACAGCATGGCATGGAAGTACATTTACATTGCTGCTTAAAAAAGGCTCGATTTTATACACAGTATAAACACACAATAATATTTTTTTTTGTTTATCTCTAAAATGGTTCATAAAATGCACTTAACTACATGAATTCAACTAACTCACAAAGCGAAACGTTTTCTAAGAACATTTCAATACTGCTTGAACATTCTCATTGCTTCTAGTCTAATGAAAAATCGTCTCTTTCGTAGAATACGTTTCCGCTAGCGATACACTCGTGTCGGGATGTCATTTCAAATAAAGATCTGACACCACCAATGAATTTCACACCAGAAAGATTTTAATTTAAAAAAATGGGTCAACAGTTTTCGAGTTATCCAAGTAATGTTTACTGTTTGCACATAAAATTTTATTAAACTGTTTTTTAAACATATTATTGAAAAATTGTAATTTGATAGGTAGGTATGTCATAAATTTATTGTAGGCATATATGCAAATAATACAAACAGGAAACCTATAAAATTGATTTTATAAATTATTATTGATAAAGGCACACGTTTGATAATACAATTTATCATATTTTTGTGCAGTATTCACGTGGTAATAAATTAATAGATATAGGTTGGTATGTTTGGATAAAAATGAATATGAATGTGTTAGTGCATGGATGGTTTGCTGTACTTTAGATTAAGAAGAAATTGAATACTGAATTGTTTGTATATATAAGAATATATACAAGCAAGCAAGCAAGAGCTTTCTAGCTTATTTGTTAAATAAGCTAAAAAGCAAGAATACGACTTATTCGAATAGAATAGTATACCAACGCAAATAATACGGTAGTCCACAGTTAGTTGAAAATAAAAAAAGAAAGTCAACAAGGTGAAACGGAAAGTAAAATAAATAAAAATATTAAAGACATAGCTTTAAATAGAGAAAGTTGGAGAATGCAACGCGAACAAGTGGCCGGCACTTAAACAAAACATGGAAGCTACACAGAGAATAGTTTGTTTGTAAAACTGTGAATAATCTGTGGGAAACTTTATCTTACTCGTACGGTATTGATGTACTTTTATATCATTACAGAAACTTGTACAATTTATAACTTTGTTCCATTTCGTACCAATGTATATTTATCCTTTTCATTATCCAATCAAAGAGTAAACCTAAAAAGGGCTTAGAATAGAGACGAGCTCTTTAATTATGAAAGTAGATTGTTTCCTATTGCTTAAATTAAGTGTTACAAAAAAACAGTGATCAAATCAGAAGTTTACCGAATCACAATAGAATTAAGTAACAGAAAGTTACAAGTTTTAACAGTTACTAAATGCAGATGATGTAGATGTACAGTAGATAATGCTAGTACTTACATTATAACTTGGACATAAAACAATTAGGTGTCATATGACACTTTCCGATGCTCGTAGAACCCAATTCCTCGAGGCCCGCGAACTGTAATGTACAGCTGCAGTTGCACAAAATTCTCGCTCTACGTTAATTTACGAAAAAAACTGGACTCCATACAAGCTTTAAAAAAATCATCTCCATAAAATACCTACTCATTTTTGTTGGGAATCAATACAGAATAACAACAATAAAGATCAGACACACATTCTGATAGACCCAGTTTCTAAACATCTAATAAAATATTTTTTTTATAATAGTATCATACAAAGCATCTGTCTATAAAAATACACAGATGCTTTGTATGATGTTATTTATAGAATCAAATAATAAAGGCAATATACAAAATCATTACTACGGAATAGACAGCTATGAACGAAGAGCTATACATGAATGCATGGAATCTACTAACTTGAATACAAACTTCGGAACTACAGATTAGAAAAGTAACTTATAACCATTTTAAAAATATCACCTGAACGGAGAAGTACGGGATAAAATTAGTCAGTATAACGTATAATTCTAAGTAACTTAATATTGACTGAGCTTCTGGAAGCCGGTTCAGCGGGGAAACGGAAAGTAAAATAAATAAATATATTGCTATTTTTATTTATTTTACTTATGTTTAGCGACAAATAGTTATAATGTGTCGCAGAGTGACACTTGCACGTTGCCGCGACTGGCTGAGTAACTGGCCTTTTTTGATAAAATGTTTAGTTTTGAAACTTGTTCCTTTTTATGAATATTGTCTTGTAATTATCAGAATAATTATATTTCAAACATCCTCTTTTTATTTCATTTCGCCTTTTAAATACAGTCCACTCTCCCGTTATATTATTGAGGAAATTTCGTCCCAGTATTAATAGGTACGACAAAAAAAAAAAAAGTAAAATTAAGCTTTTCATTATTAAATGCGTTAGGGGGGGTCGGGGCCATTTTGTAAAAACCCTAACAAAAGCCGGACATGCAATCAAGTGATGAAACCGCTGGTATCAAATAGATTTATAATTGATACACCAACTTGATACTCACTACGTGGTTCGCGTGCAACTAGTAAAGGTCATAGGATTAGTTATTGACACGAAAACTAACACAACTACAGTGTCCAATCAATTTTAATTACAATATAAGTCTTTGTGATGGAATTAAATAAATTGTATATGAAGCGTAATGCTAGTTCAACATGTTATGTACAAATATTTTATTTATTTGAAGGCTTTATTTTGAATCAATCTTTTTTGTAAACTAGGTATACAAAATGGATAATGATTATGAATGTTTAAATCACGGTTTTTTTTTGGGCCTGCGTTCTAATTAAATGTTTTTGACGTTAGCCAAACAAACGACGAAAGTCCGAAAAATGAAACCTTAAGTGAAAGAGTAAAAATGAAACCTTAAGGAGGCTTTTGCTACATATGTAGCAAAAGCCTCCTGTGATACTTGGACCTCGGCTCTGGGCGGTTATTGGCGGGAGGATTGAGGAATAATGACTTTACATTTTTAGGGCAATTTAGTGCAACTGTCGCTCTACTTTACAGATTGCGGGCCTCTCGGACTTCGGGATTACGAAGGCTACGGAAGTTTCTTTGCAAATGAAGGGTCTCGGGAGGACAAGGCGCGACGCGTCGCATTCGCGGGCCCTCTTTTCTCCGGCGTGTTGGATAAAATGGTCAAGTTATAGAGTATGTTTAAAGAGTAGTAGTGTTTCAACGTCTCTTTCATCCACTGCTTAATAGAAGACAGCTGGATATCAGAATGTAAGTTGCGGTTACGAATGAATGAACCACGGTGCCCCGATGGCCCGTTGCTCACTGCTAGACGCGGTATGTACCAATACGGTGCTCGCGTATATCTAAATCGGCCGTATACACGTGGTGTAAATCCTAACCTTATCATTAAATGATAGTTTACTGCGTGATTTTAAAAGACAATGTAGTCGACCGACCGCAAGTGAAGCACGTGCACGAAGAGTTTCAACATGCACTCTTAGGTTTAGTTGCCGGTCAAGGATTACGCCTAAGTACTTGGCTTGACTTGTCGTTTCCAAGGGATTGGTTCACCGAACATCTTGACTGATGGAATAATCCCTGGACTATTGAACCTCGAGAAGAGACTAGAGTTTGCAGCATTTTTTCTTGCATTATAATATAATTTTAATACAGTAAAGGCTCCCTATTTGCGCTTCCTTCATTCGCGTTTTCACAATTATTCTCGGATTAAAAAATTGCGACCCAATTTCTGTATTCGGTACATACATACATAATATTAATAGAAAGGATTCGGTATCCTTTGTAAACTCGTCGGTATTTGGACTACTTAAATAAATAGATACAACTACACCAAATAATGGTGTTTTATAATGTTGACTAAAAAAAATAAGTTTCGACACGAATAAAATCAGTGTTATAATATGTGTCTGTTATAGTACTTATGTGTAAAAATAAAAATGCTTTATCGTTTACGCATTGGAGGAGGATGTTAAATTCAAAGCACGTTGAAGGAAAACGACAATAATATGTCACGTTCCAGTGCTTGTTAAAGAAGCACTAGAAGCGGGACATTTAATTTTAGAAATCGAATAAGTGAAGGTTTGCGCTTGGTAAATTTCAGATTTTTAAATGAATCCGAGGAAAGTAATCCCTATAATCTATCTATATATATAAATATATAAAAATGAATCCCCATTTTCCAATTTGGCTTATTTTATTTTTGTTTTGTTTTTTATTGCCTGTAGTAGGTTCATAACACGGAAAAAAATAATAAAGAATACTGTTGGTTGTTTGAAATAACTGTCAATGATCGACAGAAAGCCAAATTATTTGTGAGTGTCATAGGCTGTATTTTAATACAGGGTTCCCACGGGAACGGGATCTAGGCGATTGAAACCACGGGGGACAGCTTGTCCCATATAAATTACCATTCCATATTTACGGTATCCGTATTCGCGGTATATTTACGGAACTTAAACCCCGCGAATAAAGAGCCTTTACTGTATTAAAACGATAACTTAATATTACTTTAATTATTAAAATTGCATTGCCCCATAAAAACATGTATTCATTTTTTATTAGGCAAAATAAAACAAAAAAAAAGTAAGTATCTTATTATTTTATTTATAATCTTCGAATCAGCTTATGAAACATACAGACCAACATACTACAGTTCACATTATTGCAACAGCAATAAGCAATTTTCATAATTGCATTCCGTTCATTATCATATTCATAGACGATTTTCCTACCATGTTCCGACATGTGTTATAATAATTAAACGATACGATGCTGGCAACAAGCTAGCTAGGAGTTCGATTACCAAGTTTAAGAAATGGGAACAATACCGTATACTTATGAACTATTTATTCGAATATAATGTACACACAGGCGTTAAAGTTTTACTATGAAATTATACTTGTGGCCATTGGGCAACAATAATAATTAATCAGAATACCATACATTTTGAGAAAATTTCCTCATGTTATTATTATTAACATATTATTATGGACAATTCTAATTATATTTGTTTATAATATATCTATCGAATTTACCTATAGTTTAAAATTAACACCAAGACTTTTCTATCTCAATGGAATTTTAGCACCGCCGTACAAACAGGGACCATCCCAGCCATTGGATTCAGCGTACGACATAGGAACTGTCCACAGAATGCTAGTCGTCTAGTAGTAGAACTGCTTATGGTGCTTACTCAGCCGTGCTTAGCCGTGTGTAGTAGTAACGTTTATAGTAGCTTTTACGCTTAACATATTCAACCGATCATCATGAATTGTTGGATGTTGTTTATACCTATCTATGCGTTGCTCGTATATCTTTTAGACAACGCAGAGCCTTCAGTAAGAGTCAGAATTTGAAACAAATATTAAATGTAAACAAATCTATAAAAGATAACTAAAAGTAATCTTTTGATCCCCGAGCCTGTTAATTTTTTTTTTATTCTATGCCTTAACTTTGGAATCAGGGACAAAAGTTTGTATGGGGAAATCTAAATCTAGGCATCGATCATATACATAAAATAATGATTGAAGTATCGAGGCGATCGACTGCGACTTCACTCGCTTAATATACACCAAAAGCAAGGATACTATAAAACATAGGCACCCAACGGGGGCAGTACCGCCACCTTGTAGGCGCTGGAGCATTTTGTAGGAGATGGTAGCAGGTCCAAAGTTTCATCTTGCATTGAAGTTATAGTTTCATTAGGTAATAATAACACATTGCTAAACATGTTATTTTTTGTATTTATTCATTGATAGTTTATTATTCATTGATTATGTTAAAAAAAACACGATCTACAATCAGGATCGCGAGGAACATGAGTAAGGGAAGCTTTACCTTTTATAAGTTCAATTTAACGAAATGAAAAGCCCGACATTATTCAGTGTTTATACAGTCGGCAAACAACGGTGGTATTGTGATATAAATTCCAGGAAATCGCGTTCAAGGTCCAACAACAATATTAATGAACCAAGACCTAACCTTGAATCGGCTGACACGTATTGAAATGGAAAGTGAAATTTGAGCTTTCATGTTGATTAAATGCAGGACGGAACAGCACACAGTAGAAACGAAACATACAATTTTGATTTGAAAGCCCAGCTCTAAATTTACTTTTCGTTTGTGAACTTGAAATATTGGCAGTGATTGTGGAATAGATGTTGTTTATAAACACTGATAGAACTGGCCTTTGTAGTAAACGAAGGACAATGTACAATGTCGAAACAAGGTTTTTAACTTTTGACTTTCTGTTGTAAAAACAATCGCCTTCATTTTTATGCAACAAATACGAGTAATATATAACGCTAAAGAGGTTTTTTGAAACGCGGTCATCTCGAGAACTAATGGTCCGATTTGAAAAAATATTTTAGTGTAAGATATCCTTTTATAGAGAAAGTTTATAAACTTTCAGTATTAGATAGCCTATTTGTCGAGGAAGGTTATAGGTTAACGCTTTAGTTCCCACGGGAGGGAAGTTAGTCATATGTTTTTGAATACTTTACGGAAAAGTTTACCATATACTATGTTAGGGCTTAACCCAAGATGAATTTTCGACTCCGCCGGTAATCGAATTTTGACCCCCCTACCCCTACCCCTACCCTACCCTACCCTACCCCTACCCTACCCCTACCCTACCCCTACCCTACCCCTACCCTACCCCTACCCTACCCCTACCCTACCCCTACCCTACCCCTACCCTACCCCTACCCTACCCCTACCCTACCCCTACCCTACCCTACCCTACCCCTACCCTACCCCTACCCTACCCCTACCCTACCCCTACCCTACCCCTACCCTACCCCTACCCTACCCCTACCCTACCCTATCCTACCCCTACCCTACCCCTACCCTACCCCTACCCTACCCCTACCCTACCCTACCCTACCCCTACCCTACCCTACCCTACCCCTACCCTACCCCTACCCTACCCCTACCCTACCCTACCCTACCCCTACCCTACCCTCCCTACCCCTACCCTACCCCTACCCCTACCCTACCCCTACCCTACCCTACCCTACCCCTACCCTACCCTACCCTACCCCTACCCTACCCCTACCCTACCCCTACCCTACCCCTACCCTACCCCTACCCTACCCCTACCCTACCCCTACCCTACCCCTACCCTACCCCTACCCTACCCCTACCCTACCCCTACCCTACCCCTACCCTACCCCTACCCCTACCCCTACCCTACCCCTACCCTACCCCTACCCTACCCTACCCTACCCCTACCCTACCCCTACCCTACCCCT
The DNA here is from genome assembly GCA_947037095.2 of Nycteola revayana. NCBI lineage: Eukaryota > Metazoa > Arthropoda > Insecta > Lepidoptera > Nolidae > Nycteola > Nycteola revayana. The sequence goes on along the minus strand of OX344842.1, from coordinate 25,081,666 downwards.
ACCCTACCCCTACCCTACCCTACCCTACCCCTACCCTACCCCTACCCTACCCCTACCCTACCCCTACCCTACCCCTACCCTACCCCTACCCTACCCCTACCCTACCCTACCCTACCCCTACCCTACCCCTACCCTACCCTACCCTACCCCTACCCTACCCTACCCTACCCCTACCCTACCCCTACCCTACCCCTACCCTACCCCTACCCTACCCCTACCCTACCCCTACCCTACCCCTACCCTACCCCCTACCCTACCCCTACCCTACCCCTACCCTACCCCTACCCTACCCCTACCCTACCCCTACCCCCTACCCCTACCCTACCCCTACCCTACCCCTACCCTACCCCTACCCTACCCCTACCCTACCCCTACCCTACCCCTACCCTACCCCTACCCTACCCCTACCCTACCCCTACCCTACCCCTACCCTACCCCTACCCTACCCCTACCCTACCCCTACCCTACCCTACCCTACCCCTACCCTACCCTACCCTACCCCTACCCTACCCCTACCCTACCCCTACCCTACCCCTACCCTACCCCTACCCTACCCCTACCCTACCCCTACCCTACCCCTACCCTACCCCTACCCTACCCCTACCCTACCCCTACCCTACCCCTACCCTACCCCTACCCTACCCCTACCCTACCCCTACCCTACCCCTACCCTACCCCTACCCTACCCCTACCCTACCCCCTACCCCTACCCTACCCCTACCCTACCCCTACCCCTACCCTACCCTACCCCTACCCCCCTACCCTACCCCTACCCTACCCCTACCCTACCCCTACCCTCCCCTACCCCCTACCCTACCCCTACCCTACCCCTACCCTACCCCTACCCTACCCCTACCCTACCCCTACCCTACCCCTACCCTACCCCTACCCTACCCCTACCCTACCCCTACCCTACCCTACCCTACCCCTACCCTACCCCTACCCTACCCCTACCCTACCCCTACCCTACCCTACCCTACCCCTACCCTACCCCTACCCTACCCCTACCCTACCCCTACCCTACCCCTACCCTACCCCTACCCTACCCCTACCCTACCCCTACCCTACCCCTACCCTACCCCTACCCTACCCCTACCCTACCCCTACCCTACCCCTACCCTACCCCTACCCTACCCTACCCTACCCCTACCCTACCCCTACCCTACCCCTACCCTACCCCTACCCTACCCCTACCCTACCCTACCCCTACCCCACTACCCTACCCTATTTATATCGAATTCTGTATAAATAATTGATCCATAGCAGAAAGATCAATTTTCCCCATAAGATGTGATTGTACTAAATGCTTCTCCGAAAATACATTATGTGAACCCATTCAACTTTCACTGCACATTTCATTCATTCTTACTACATTACATTGCAACAGATGGTGAAAACACTCTCATAATTGGCACTGAGCCCCACTGCCTCATATTTTCACAATTTGAACTTATATGTGCCAAATTTATTTATAAAGAGGGAAGATGTTATTGTTTGTTTGTATTGAATAGGCTCCGTAACTACTTGACCGAATTGAAAAATTCTTTCACTACGTTGGGAAGCTACACTATCCCCGGATGATATAGGATAATTAATTATGAAGTTCCCATAGGAACGGGAGACATGCGGGAGAAAGTCCCACGCACGGGAAGTTAGTGTATTAATGTTAGTGTATAGAGGAAAGATGTGATTTGAATGTTTGTTTGTTACGAATAAACTCAAAAACTACTAGACGGATTTCGATTATTCTTTATCATTAGAATGCTACATTATCGCTGAGTAACAAAAGCTACATTTAATTATGAAGCTCCCACGGGAACGGGTATTAAGCTAGAGCATTACATGTTGTTTAAGTCATTTAATACGCTGTGATTTTTGCAGTTGTTTTATATTAGGTATAATACCGCGCTTAATTATGCATTATTATTATGAGGACCGTTGGAGAAGGTAATGAATATAATAGGTCAGTTCATATGCTACAAAGAACTAGAGATTGTACGGTTAACAAGTTGGTCAACAAGGCTTGGCATGTGTAAACGATATCTAGAATAATCCTATTTAATAATAAATGGATGGATGGATGGACGGATGGATGTTACTCTTTCGCACAAAAACATCTGAATGGATTTTGCTGAAAGTTTGCATGAGGATAGTTTATGAGCTGGATTAAAATATAGGCTATAAAAAATCACGCTCCGACCTAATGGAGCAGAGTAACGCGGGTAAAACCGCGGGTCGCAGGTAGTCAGATATAAATGAATAACGAGCTAAATGCAACGGAAAGAGTGTACCCTACAAGTACCCTGTACATTGCTTGCATCAGTTATCATCAGTAAGAGTAGAATACAATTACAATCAGAGCAAAGAGATATGAAAAAGTGCAAGAACGAGGACAAGGACTATTACTGTCTCTAATTTAAATATGATTATGGAAGTAAATTGTTTTAATCTCATTAATATATTTTTTTAAATACCTATCTATTTTTAAGTTAATATGGTCTTTCATTACTTTTATATATTTACACAAATACCCGATGACAAAAATATAGTCTTAACTGAAAACTACAGCCGCTAATCAGGTAAAACCGTGAAGCAGCGCTAGTATGAAATGTTTATATGCTTCGTCCCAAGACTCAGTTAAATTGAATTCCGAAATGTAATATTAAAACAGTTTTGCTATTTTATTTATTTCGCCAAAGTATCCAGGCTCATAAAAAAACTAAATTTAAATAAAAATTAATTGAGTCCATTGAGAATATACAGTATACAGTCCAGTAATGTAATTAATTCAGCTAACAGATCGCGTCTACTGTGTTGTTCATACTATCATCTTATAACTCGCTATCTTTAAAACAATGATCCATTATAGGGAAACTTTAAGGCCGCGAAGACAGTCAGATGGACTTGTCATATTGTTGTTGAGATAAAATGTCCAACTTCGGACGTATAACACAGTTAATAGTCTTAAAGTACCGATATGTACCTTCTTTCATCATCCGTACCAAAATATTAAGGGCATTTGTTCTTTAGCACTATCTTTATTGAGTACCTTTTGATACCAGAAGATATTAGGTTCAGCTTATTACTTCTATCAATGTACCAAAACCCCTTAGTATAATCTCAACGTCCATTTTATATAATAATTATATATTTAATTTGGTACTAACTTGTACATTGAGATTCAATGCTTTCTCAAACGCAAAAGGTCAGATCTATCTGTCTCACTTTTGAAGTCGGATCTCCCTTTCTTTTGCTTCTATAAATATTTTCTTATTCAATAATAATAACAGTAAAGTAAAATTGCATGATATAATTACATTGTACTAAGTAGGTACAGTTCTCTCCATGGATCATCAAAATACAATCAAACGTCAATATAAAATAAGACAACATTAAATCATAGCAAAACAAAAATCATTTCTAACAAGCCTAATGGCGGTTCCAAATTCTTAGATGTTGCGTGTTCACATAATTGTTAAACGCAGGTGAGATATTCCTACCATTTGTTAAAATAAACAGATACATTTAAAATAAAGCTACACATAAATATCTTTCAATATAAACGCAGTATTCAAAGTCCCAATGTAAAATTCCACAGCCAGCAACGGAATCTCAAAATTGATTTAGATATTCATTAATTAGTTTCAATAAGCAAATAACTTGACCGGGAGACCTTGATCTTCAATTCTATCTATTATTATTGACTATTAGTCAGAGTTACTAGCAAGGTCATGTTATAAACAAATCAGACACATTACGTATTTACGTCGGACAATGTGTATTCTGAGCTTTAACTGATTTACGCGCTATGGCTTCTTAAGCGTGTGCAGGATACGCACAAACTGTCTGTTTGCCGAGACGTTGTATTTCAGCTGGAACCGGAACTGTAAATACTCACGCGGCTTGGTCAGCGTGCGGCATACAGGTGATTGTGAGAGACAGCACAAGCGCGATGCTGTGCACGCCGCGCGGACGACTCGTATGCATGTTTTGCGTATCAGCGTGCGCCCTTGCGGACGCTGGCTGCCGGCGGCCGCGTATCAGCCAGCCGGCGGACTGGCGTGTTCTTGTAGCCCCGCTGGCGGCTAAGGCCCGCGCCTGCGCTCTGGCGCCTATCGACCGCGGCCCGGACACGTCCTTCCGCTCGCTACTACGCTCAGATCCTCACTGGGAGCCTTATTGAGCGACAAACGCTCTAAACGCTCTATCTTGCCGATTGCACACTAGGACTTTACGCTACCGATCATGTTTTATTAATACCTCAAATTTTCAATGTCAACTGTTAGTTTCTAATTCTGCAGAAATGGCTTTTTCGGGATATTATCGCTTTATTTTATGAGGATACCTTATTAATTATCACAACTTTTTTTTATCTATTTCATTGAAAGATTAAAAAAATATATAAGTCATCCTAAATATATTCTTTTGAATTTTATCTAATTCAAATTTTAACTTTTACAATGTTATATAACTTTTACTTGAATTAAACATCATCTCCCTTCATAGTTGAGCCGATATTAACCAATTAGAAAAATAGAAAAAAAAATAGAAAAAAAGCATTTTTAAAGAGTTGTAAATACGTCATAATATACGGCGTCAACTCGCAGCTTCAAACATTAGGGGGTGAGAAGAAAATTAAAAGGGAAAAAAAGAAGACTTGAGATGTGGTTTAAATATTTATATTAACTAATTATTTAGGTACTTAGTAAATTAACTAATTTCCGTAGATTAATAAAAAATGTAATTCAAGCACCTTATATCTTGTGGTATTCCTTATTTATTTACAGTTATTAAAATTAATTATATACAATAATTATCACAAACATGCATGCAACAATGTCTTGCTGTTAAAATACAATGCAACTAAGTTTATAATAGTTGAGCAAAGTTAGTTAAACATTTTTATTATTTTAGACTGTTCTGTGACTAGAGAAATTCAACTTTCACGTGATCCAAACTGATTTTTTGATTGAAGTTTTGGCTAAAAATATCATCCGTGTGTTATTTTAGCTTGCATTTGAGATGTGTACGCTGAAATGCTAAAAAACGAAAATAAATCGAAATGGAAATATTTCAGGCAATACCAAAACAAACCAAAACGAAAAAATATAGTTATTGCCGAACTACTCCGTCGAAGCTCTGGAATGCAGCAGATATCCCCTTAATCGGATCATTCAGTTTACCAACATTTTTCACCGCTTGATACTTAGTGTATACAGTCTAACTTGTCCGGTTACATTACCCGTAGTTGGCTAGTTGAACGACTAAATTGTTATTTAGTTAGTTACTGGCAATTGGCTGGACGTCTAGATCAATCGTTTTTCGTTCAATTTTTGATGAATTGACAAGCTAGTGGAAAGCTAACCCTTTACAAAGACTGACACAAATACCGTTAATTTAAAATTTAGTTCGCTGCTTTCTATTACGGCACTAGGCTTCACCTAACTAATGTAGTGGAAAGCGTGTGTTCATTTCCTGTAAAATAATGTGTTGTTTCATTTGGAAAAACGATGAATAAGTTTGCTGCATTGGCTTTCTCTTTTATTCATGCAAATACTAAAATACTAAATACAAGGTTACTTTTGATTTTGATTTGTATTAAATTCTGTGAAATGCACTAAACAAATTATGTTTTGGACACATGGTTAATTTAACTCAACCATCATTGTTATTATGTTGTTTTTAAATTTGTTTAAGTACACATTAAACAAAAAATTAAAAATATTGATTATTGGATGAAACATAAAATAAATAAGGTCATTAATCACATCTGCCAAGTTAGGGTAACCAATAATTATAAATAAATAAACATAAACGAAGCTAAGATAAAGTACTCGACTCACAAATAAATTTAAATGGTTAGGATACGTTTGGAGATATTTTTTTTGTCTACATATTATTATGAAGATTGCCACGAGTCTTTTGGTACTCCACCGGGATTATGCTACAGCTTAAGACTAAAAAAAATTTTTTAGTCCGTCAGACACGTACCGACACGTATGTTTTGCGTCCCTCAAACAAAAAATGCCGACGATGCAGCGATGCAGCGCGTTGAAATTTCGTGTGACGTCACTTTTAGGTACAATTTTACCTAGTAGTAACGTCACAAGCCACCCTATCCTGAACTTTATAGTTTGTTTTTGCTCTGTATCGTTGTCAATTTTTATTGATTTGATAAATAAAAAAATAAGTGTCCAATATTTTTTAGTAATCTAACTGACGGACTAAATAGATTTTTTTATTTCCATTACAAACTTGCGCTTGAGGGCTATATGAATGGGGTTTGGACCTCGGTCGCTGGCGGGCGGATTGAGTAATTATGACTTTAGTTATTTAGTACAGTTTTGTGCAACTGTCGCTCCACTTACATTTGCGTGGGTATTACTTATTGGAATTTTCATATTTTCTGCAAACAATATGATATGCAATTCAGAAATTATTTTTAAGTTTATAAAAATAAATATAGGAACTGAAATATAAAAGTCTTTATGTTTTTAAGTATTGGAACGCTTTGAGTAGTAACGCCTCGCTTAGCAGCAGTAAAAGGGCTATTGCTGTTATATGCGGACTCGATTATAAAAATAGGAAATGGTTTGAAAATTATTGTGTTTATTCTTATGCAAGGTTCAATAAAGAATAGAGTTTCATACAAAGAACAGTTACAAAGGATGCAAGAGAACAATTGAAACAACAATACTGGAATTACAACTCCGTACTCTTGTAGGGCAAAAGTATGCAAAAGAATATACAATAGGTGCGGTTAACCTGGTGTGAATAATATTTTTTTTTATATTTAAATCATACTTTGTTTTCGTTTATATTAAGTCACTTAGTAGTTGATTGTTGCAGGATCACGACGACGTTACAGCAACTTCTAAATACATAATCTCGTACTCCCCCGCCAGCGACCACCCTGAGCCGTGGTCCAAGTCCTACAAAGGAGGCCCTCAAGCACAGGTTGCTTAGTTTGTAGTTTTTAAACTATTTATTAAGGCTGGAACTCTGCCTGCCTTTATGTCCGGTGAAGTAGCAAAAGCTTAGTGGCTAACTACATATATCCGTCAGAAAAATAAAAATAAACACAGCAACTTCGATTGCATATAAATACATGCAATAATAATGAACCTACTGGCATTCCTCGTATCTACTCATGTCGATAGAGCCAAGAAATGTAAGTTATTTCTTCCGCCAATAACTTGACATCTTGATGCTTGACGTATTATTATATTTTATATATTATTATTATACACTGGTTTCCCGCTTGGGTGTCCCCTGCGTAAATCCCGTTCCTATAGGAACTTCATAATTAACTATACCTATTACTTAGGGATAATGTAGTATTCTAATGGTAAAAGAATTTATTCGTCACAAACTACAGTTCCCTGTTTATAATAGAAGTAAAGATATAATATAGGATGCTTCTAAATTACCTATATGCTAAGCCGTTAACAGTCCATAATTATATGTGGAGTGATTAAATTAGTGACGAAATGGTTGTGAAATAATACATTTTATTTCATGTAAAATTTAAACGCGAGGTAACTACGACGAAACTTAGTGAGGTACGACCTGCTAGATTTTATTTTCTGCAACGGACATTATGTTGTTAGGCACCGGCACCACGGTAATATTATCATATATCATAATTATATATCCAATAGATATTTATACTGTGCCGGCACTGACGATGATTATGGTTTTATTTATTGTTTTGCTTTTACCGGACATAAGGGCAAGCAGCAATAGTCTTATTAAACATCTAGTATTGGTGACCGACTGTATTTAATAGAAACACGTTTAAATTTTATTTGTTGTACGGAAACATAAAATTTATTATTTTACAAAAAAGTAATAATTACACGTATTATTATCTCCTAAAGGTGATAGTTTTTACTTGCATTTTGGCCACCGGCGCGTGCGGACGTGTTCCTTGTGCGCTCCGCCAATTAACAAGCCCACGTACGCTCTGCCGTGATATATCTATAATGCCGTTATCTTCCAAGCCCGTAGTGGTAGATAACGGCATTATAGATATATCACGGCAGCGCTTGCCGTGAGAACGCTCTCGGGGAGAACCTTTAGGTATCGTGTGGAAGGAGATTACTCTTCTCCTCACCCGATCCAATCAGGGGTGCCACAAGGCTCAATACTTTCGACACTCATGTTCTCGCTTTACACAAGTGACATCCCGAAACCCAAGAAGGCCCATCTGGCACTCTTCGCGGACGATACCGCTTTATACTACTCGGGTCGCAGTTCTACTGCAATTCACAACGCTCTACAATCCGCATCAAATGCCTTAGGCAAATGGTGCAGAAAGTGAAGAATCGAATTCAACCCGACAAAGATTGCCGCTGTACTCTACTCGAGATTCAACAGCCCACCGGTCATTCCACCGGTCAAGATGTTCGGCGAACCAATCCCTTGGGAACGGCAAGCCAAGTACTTAGGCGTAATCCTTGACCGAAAGGTAAACTTTAGAGCGCATGTAGAAACCGTTCGTGCACGGGCTTCACTTACTCTCAGTCGACTACACTGTCTTTTAAATTCACGCAGTAAACTATCACTTGATACCAAGGTAAGGATTTATACCACGTGTATACGGCCGATTATGACGTACGCGAGCACCGTATTCGCTCATACAGCGTGTAGCAGTTTGTACCGCTTACAAACTGTACAAAGTAGATACACTCGACGTGCCACCGGGGCACCGTGGTTCATTCGTAATCGCAACTTGCATTCTGATCTCCAACTGCCCTCCATCAAGCAGTGGATGACAGAGGCGTCGGAACGCTTCTTTGAATCCGTGGCTCAACACACAAACCCGTTGGTTATTGCAGCATCCGACTACAGGCCTTTGCCTACAAAGCGTCGTAAACACCGTCGGCCTCGGGGAGTCCTTGACGACCCAGACGACGAAATCACAACTTACCAACTAGCAGTACAGAGTGCAAGAAACTAGCACCACTACACAGAGACCACTCTATCCGACCCGCCGGAGAAGAGTGCGCCCGCGAACGTGACGCGTCCCCCCTCGCCCTCCCGACCCATAGTTTGCTAAGAACCTTCCGATGCCCTCGTAGACCCGAAGTCCGAGAGGCCCGCGAACTGTGAAGTAGAGCGACAGTTGCACAAAACTTCCTTAAAGAAACTAAAAGCCATAATCCCTCAATCTCCCCGTCAGCAACCGCCCTGAGCCGAGGTCCAAGTCCCACAGGGGACGCCATCTTGCGCAGGTTGCTTAGTTTGTAGTGTTTAAACCATTTATCTACGCTGGAGCTCTGCTCGCCTTTATGCCCAGTGAAGTAGCAAAAGCCTCAGGCCTCAGGTACAGTTTTTTTCCACTTAGGTACAGTTTAGTACTGTTTAGGTACAGTTATTTGGTGCACGTTTTGTGACTATTCAGACATCTCTCACGCCATCCTGACACACACAATAATATACATTACAAATGTTTAAATTGAACGGACACATATTAATTTCGAAAACATTTTAAAAAGTAGTCGTTGTTTGGAACGAGACAACATTTGACATTTGGTAGTAATGTTGGCGCTAGGGATGCAACATCGAAGTTAGAACATCGATGTTTTGAAAAGTGAAACATCGATTTTAGAAACATCAAGAACGATATATCGATGTTTATGAACGATATATAGAAGTTCTTATAGGTGCTTTTTTAGCAGAAATAAGACTCTACTTCGTTTGTTTTAAAATTTATTTTTGAAGAATAATCATTATTTTACATGTTTTTGATATTATGTGACTTCTATTAGGAACTTCAAACAAAACAATGGCCGTCGATGCGATGTCGGCGAGCGAAACGAAGTGCTTTGTTTTGCCGCTTTTGCACGCGTTTGTATAGTAATTGCGAACGAGACACGCAAAATAGAACAATCTACGCTTGTGAATAAGAGATATATTATAGCTGAAATCGGTCATAATAACATCGTTCATGAAGAACGATGTTACATCCATGTTTCAAGTCCCGACATCGATGTTTATGAACCCCTACTTGGCGCATCCCTACTTGGCGCGCGCATTCTGTGCTCGATCTGCGTTTGCGTTGGCTAATTATAACCTCAAAATCCGAAAGTGTTTAGATTTTTTCCGAATTATCATAAGTTTCCGTTGTTTTAATTTAGGTTCAATCGAATATATTCATTATCTAAAACCCAAAAAGTAAATACGACCGACCGGCGAACTATGTATGGACGACGAGCAATGTCCTTTAAATACGAAAGTGACTTTGTTAAAAACTATTCCTTTTCGGTGCACATGTGTCACTGGAAAATAATACGAATCGTAAGTTGATCAACTTCTTTGTTAAATTTAGATGCCAGATTCAGTGAACGCGCTTAATTATTATATTATTTTCGTAATTGTTATGACAATGACTGTTGTAACAAAACAAAGAAACTTCAATAAGTCCTATTGAACCTCATTGGTTTATGTTGTTTTTTTAACCACCTAAAACTATTACTGTTTATCAACTAGGGTACGTATCAAAATCCCGAATTTTAAAATACCGATGGACGACACCCCGATAATTGAAACCCGGAATGGTTGTTTGATCGAAAGTTTTAAATCCCGAAAGTTCATTTGCCCGAAAGTTTAAAATCCCGAAGTACAAAATATTACAGTGGGCATAGTGAAAATAGTAAAAAATTTGAATGGACAAATCAAAGAATACAAAGTATAATAAATTGTTAGATGAATCTCTAGGGAAGTAGCGCTCGCCGGCCGCTGCCGCGGCACCGCTCGCTACGCTCGCTCGGCTCGCGCGCGGTTGGTCTCTGTTCTAACATAACCTAACCAATTTTACCCAGTTCAAAATGACGAATCATTATCTCCCGCAGAAATGTTTTTACCATTTTTTTATTATCTAGGCGCAGGCAGATTGTATGTTTCATCATTTTGAACTGGGTGAAATAGGTTAGGTTATGTTAGAACTGCGACCAACCGGCAGCGGCCGGCGAGCGCTACGAATTTGTGTTTGAAGAATAAATATTTCGTTACAATTGGTTTCTAACATATGTCAGGATTTCTGATTTCCTATTAAATAATAAATTTATTCATCCATCGGTATTTCGTCCATTCGGGATTTCGTCCTTTCGGGCATTTGAACATCGGTATTTTGTGTTTCGATATAACGACTATCGGCATTTAAAACTTTCGTTATTTTGAATTTCGGTGTTTTGGACGTCGATATTTCAATCATAGGTATTATGAACTTTCGGGATTTTGATACGTACCCATCAACTAACTAGTAAGATTCTTATTATTTTCCGGTGACATAATATATTACTCTACTTGTACACATTTTAAAAATAATGATTTAAACATCGACGTTTATTGCTGAATATGGGCCTCCTACTGAGGGAGGATTTTGTCAAAGTTACCACGCTTGGCAAGCGGTTCGGTGGCGCTGTATTGTTGTACCACACGAGGAAACGCTGCTGCCCGTTCCCTGGTATATGCTTGTTATAGATGATATTATAACAATCGGGACCAACGGCTTAACGTGTATTCCGAGGCCTCAACCTACCAGACCTGAAAATAAGTCTTAGTATTTACACAAATGATTATTGTCCAGCGTGGGGAACGATCCCACGACCTCAAAGACGTAACGAGACTAAAAGGTTGTCACTTATTAGACGCTTTATGCATTTTTTTTCACGAGCGTTGTGTGATTCAATTACATGTAACAATACCACTTTGTTTCTATCTCCTCTGCACACCGCACACAATATACTGCCGACGGAAAATTGTATGGGCTCTCTAGTAACCTTGCGTGTTTGTGTATGAAACAGTTATAAAAGTTGGCTGTTGTTCGTAGCGTAGATTCATTCAAAAGTACAGGTAATTTAGCGAGTTCATTGTGTTTGATTGTTAGTATTGTGCCAACGAACATTCATCCGTAGCGGAGACGGGCGCACTCACTGCTCTCCGCCGCTACTCCCGTACCGAAGAATAATTTCATGCAAATACACTTTAGCGAATTTCTGTCACTTTATATCCGATTTCTCTGGAAAGTAGTTTTTGAGTTTAATATAAAGAAATTATATAGATCAGATGATATATTTTCAACCATTCATTATATTGCCAATGACAACCTTCGTAGCGTAGCAGTAAGCCTCGCTTTCGTGGGTTCGATTACCACGCCGGACAATTTATCTAAGCCGTCGGGCCCGATTGTTATAATATCATTGATAACAAGCGTACCTATACCAGATAACGGGCAGCAGAGTTTACTTGAGTGTTACAACATAATACTGCGGTCACCAACTCAACTGCCAAAGCGTGGTGACTATGGCAAAACGCTCCCTCAAGGCAGACCCATGATTAGCAGTGGACGTTGTACGGGCTAATGATGATGATGATTTATTATTGCCCCTACTACGTGTACCAACTTACTTGTTGCTGTATACTGCTCTGCTTATTTTACTTGCAGTAATCGACATTTTTGGGATTTTTTGCATTAAAAGAAGAAACAAAGAAGAATTTATTAGAAACACGTTTATTATTTAACGAGAACGAGAAGTGAAAATCCCAAAAATGTCGATTACCTACTGCAAGCACAATAAGCAGGGCAGTATACCTATCAGAAATAAATATGTTTTTTCCTTTCATTTATATCTGTTTACGCAATTGTATGAAATCCGTCATTGTATAAAATTCCTAAGGAATGTAGCTGTCAAATAAATAATAGTATAGAATTTCTTAAAAAGCAATCGGAACTTTATTACATTCAAGTTCCTTTTTATAATAAGTCACTCATATTTAACTTTTCCTCCATTCCTGGTGTTCGAAACTACTACGACTAAGTGCCGAAAGTTTTGTAAAAGCTTTGCAAGTATTGAAATTTACGTTATTCATGTTCTTCTGGCTATTGACTTCTGCCTTAGTTTTGTTTTTTTACAATACAGATTTAATGAATAGGAATAAAAAAGTTAGTTAACTGAGAACAAATAATTTGTAATCACACAAAGCATTCGCAATTATACATTTCCTAGGAATTGTATAAAATTCCTACAAACATTGCCGGTAACATTATATTTTCAAAGCTTAGTTGATGTTACAAGTACAAGGAAAGTATTAAATACGCCGCAGCACCATTATTTTCCATAATCTGCATTCCACCCTTACCTTTAACCCACGCAAAACTATTTTTACCTTTTCTGATGAAAACAATATACTTCTGTGTATATTAGTCCAGGCATATTAGGATTTCATCTCGGAATGAGAGATAGTCGGCTATAAACTTGTATAAAACTTTATTTTGGTCCCCTTAAACTTATCTCAAAACCTACCTATCGTAGGGTGTCCGCGTCCACGATTCTTGCCTTTCTTTGACTAATGTTCCTGGACTATATTATGTATTTGATCGACATAAACTTAAATGTCACATTACTTACAATGGTAGAATGTGTGATAATGTGAAAAAGTTAGAAATCATCAATCATTAAACTAAGTGAAGTCTCATGTCAGAAGCCAGTGCGGCTAAACGAGAAAAATCTCGAATTGAGTTCTAACAAAGTTGGTTGCACGGATTGCACCTTCATAATAAGTGAGCCAAAGCACAGGCTCACCGAAAAAAAAAAACTTTTTCTACAACGAAAACTGTAAGTTTTCAAACTGTTTGTGCTCCACCTTCTGTAAAATACCGGTTGAAATAAAGAGTGCATTCTAAATAAGTAAATAAAAGTCAATTGCCAAAAAGAATCTCTTAAAAATGGGTCGATGGATTCGGCGAATTGTTTTTACGTCCTTAATTGTTATAATAACCTTATCTCTGTTATAAACGGACAGCAGCATTTATCAGCGTTTAACAATATAGTACCGCGTTTACCAACCCGCATGCCTACCGTATTGACTATGAAAAAACAGCCTTTGGGGAGGCCTATGTTCAGGTGTGGACAGCAAGATTTCTATTTTAGATTTTTGTAGTAAGTCCATGGAAAATAAGGAAATAAGGATGGACTGGTAAATAGCTCTCATTTATATATGTATAACGGATATTAATTTCTAAATTCCAACGTAAAGCTTCTTTACAGATGGCCAGCTCTACCTGATACTGTCTCTCTCTCCATTTCTAGTTGCATTTGTACGGATGCTTTTTTACTGTTCACATTTTTATGTAGATATATTTTCCTTTTTAACGTTATATTTTTAATATTGCAGTGTTTTTGATCAGATGTTTGCGTTTTCATGGTACATACCAAACTGGCGTCATTGGACCATTAATTAACTATTGCTAGTCCATCCACCTATCAGTTACTGTTAAAGATATCTATTTATTAACTGATAAAAAGTAGATGGTCGAGAGCGCGCGGTGGGGCAATACGTGCGCTCATTCTGCCGATCACCGTGAATTCACGGGCATATTGGCCGCGGGTGCCGTCGTGGGGCCGGATTGCTCATGCGTACCCGACCCCCGCCAACGGCGGATCGAAGGAGTGTCCGTGAGGTTTTAGTGGTGTAGTACCTCTCCTCGTGGTATGACTTTAGCATACCACGCTTTGGAGAGGGCGAGTCCTACATATCCCACCGCCAGCGCGCGAATACGCTGCAGCGGTGGTGGGAATACGTCAATGCATTTGCCCCCGGAAAAAAAATGAAATATATACGTCTCCATCAGGATGGACGGTCTCTAGGCATATTTTGCGTTGAATTTATACTCAAGAATTGCTTCTATTTGCTTCCTATTCCTAGCTCCGCAGTAACACAGTTACTTTTAGTGCGTAAAGTGATCGAATAAGCGGTGAAGCCTACATTTGTCGCTGGGCCGTCGTACAATGCCGCCCCGCGTGGAGACGCAGATCTGCTTCTCCGTCTCCGCCTGCCGCCGTGATCTTTTTTTTTTTTTTTTTTTTTTTTTTTTTATTTGTAATCACAATTTACAAAAAAATACAATGGTATTATACATAATATCATCTTCCCGCCAAACTGTTACGTTTAATGGCGGGATACGCGCTCATTACTTTGTACATCAACTTACTACTAATTTAAATATTATAATATTTTATGTTAATATAAGGTTTATATATTTTTTTATATGAAGGTAAGTTTTTTTTTTTTTTTTGCTACATCATTTTTTTTGTATATATTATGAGCTAACACCGGGGAGCGGACGACGATAGAGGTTCAAGGTGACCGTGCGTGCCCACTCCCGCTAAGACAAGAGGTACTGGGCACGCACCGTCACCGACACCTCGCCTTCAGCTCCCCGACGCTACCCCCCTCTCATCGAGTAATATGTGTTTCAATTTTATCTTCAATCGACTTACAGTGATTTTAGGTAGTTCTCGTAGCATATTTATCTTATTAAATATATTTGGTATTAAATACTTAGAAGTTCTTTTCCCGTAATAATTAGACATCTTTGGCTGAATTAATTTCTTATCTGTTACACTTCTAGTATTGTTAGTATGGTTTACAATTACTTTGTAATTCTCACTATAGTAATGCTCTAGTCCTAACAAATAGTTTACTTTTTTATCTATAGGCAAAATTTTACAAATTGAGAATAATTTGTCATAGTCTTTATTACAATCTTTTTTTACTTTATTACTAACTATGAACTTTATCAATCTTTTCTGTAGGTTTTTTATTTCGTTTAAGTAGGTTATAAATGTTTTTCCGTAAATGATTAATCCATAACTAACTATAGAGTCTACTAACGCATAATATACAGCAAGCAAAGTATGTTTATTTAATATTCCTTTTAATTGATAGAACTTCCCTAACACTGATCTAAGCTTGTTACAAACTACCGATACATGTGGTTTCCAGTTAAAATGTCTATCTATAGTAAGACCTAAATACCTAAAAGTTTCTACGTATTCTAAATGACCACATGTGCAATTCCTTTTATTATTATGTAGACAGTCGTATGTATGCCCTCTTATTACTATGCTTTCTTTTGTCACATGTTTAGCTTGTTGATTGTATGGCGAGTGTATATGCATACATTTCGTTTTCCCCAAGTTAATTATGATCCCGTTGTCATGTGCCCATTTTGTAATATTTTCAAAATCTGTCTCTACGCATTTTTGTACCTTTAAAATATCTTTCGAACTATAAATCAAACACATATCGTCTGCATACATATACACTCGACACTTGGTCACAACATTTGACACACTGTTCACGTGCATCACATACCCTACCGGCCCATACACAGAGCCAGTGGGCACCCCCGAGCACACGTCCGCCTCCTCGCCCGCCACTCCAGCAACAACCGTACGTATTTTCCTGTGGGACAAATAGTTCCCAAACCATTGTTTAGTGGGTCCGCGTATACCGCATTCATCCATGGCTTGTAGTAAGATGTCGTGATCCAATGTGTCAAATGCTTTTTTGTAATCAATAAACACTGCTATTATTTGTTTACCCGAGTCTAAAGATTCATTTATATAATCAGAAAAACCTGTCAGTGCTGAGATTGTACTACGCCCTTTTCGAAAACCATGCTGTGTATCAGAAAGAATATTATTATTTTCTAAAAACTTACTAATTTGTCCAACAATATTCTTTTCTATAATTTTATCTATGACAGACAGTATGGCTATAGGCCTATAATTTACATACTCTAAATGACTACCAGATTTATATATGGGGCGTATTATGGCACTTTTTAAATCATATGGATATACAGACTCAGATAGGCACATATTCATAAATTTTGCTATTATAGGACTTAATTGCTTTCTTAAATATTTAATATCTTTTACCCTTATTCCATCTAATCCCGGTGCTTTTTCACAACTTAGCATATTTATAATTTTTTCTATATCATATGGTTTTACTGGTATATACCTAAAAGTTACATCACTAGGCTTTACATACTTATTTCTATCTAAAAATGTTACATTACAATTGTGTTTAATACCCTGTATTTCTTCAGTAAATGTTTTTGAGAAGTTTGTACAAATATTCCTAACGTTATCAGTCTTTCCCAAATATTTTAATATCACATCATCAATACTAGTTTTGTTTCGCCCAAGCCACATATTAATATTTTCCCATATTTTCCTAAAATCCCCTTTACATTTATTAATTTCTGACTGTCTATATTTATTTCTTTCTTCGTAAATTTTTTTACTAACCTTATTTCTAAATTTTGTGTACTCTAATCTTTTATTCATATTTTTTTTATCAGACTTCCAAACATTAAATAAATAATCCCTACGTATCAACATGTTATATAGATAGCTATCTATCCACGGTTCTGTTTTTCTTTTCTTACCTATCCTAACTGTAATGGTGCTATCTTTATAAATGTCACCAAATACCGAACATAACGAGTTATACAACAATACCGGACAAGTTATTTCAAGTAATTTCGCCCATTCATACGCATCGAGCTTTTGTTTAACTAATTGTTCACTTAAGATTTCTTTTATGTTATTATTGTTCGATTTTAAAAAAGTGACACTATTTTTTAAACGTAAGTCTAAATGTATTCCGATGGCGTGATGATCCGCGATGTGCGTTTCAAGGACATACGCCGACGCATCGTACTCGCTCCGTCTCGCTCGCACCCAAACATGGTCCAACGCTGACGTCACATGCCGGCCGGCCACGATCGCTTCCCGCGTTACTTCTGCGCTCGGTATTGCACACTGTAGGCCGTATTCACACAAGGTGTTTTTATATTTACTTGTAATTGGACTTACTGCATCTTTCGAAATATCTATATTTGTGTCTCCAATAATAATAATGTTGTCCGTATTGTTGATTAATTTTAGATGGTGTTCTATTTCTTCTATAAATTGGCCTTTATTAGTATTAGGTGGTCTGTATACGGCATAAATATGTGTTATTTGGTTTTCCATCTCAAGTTGTCCATGGAGCATTTCTACAGATTTACATTTCACTATTTTAGCTTCGAAGCTAAGTTCATTTTTTGCGTAAATTAAAATTCCTCCCCCTCTAGCTCTTTCTCTGGTACGTATATATGTTTTATATCCAGATATATTATAAAAGGCTAATTCTTCTTCTTTTATATTTATTTCACTTAGTATGATTATATCTATATTGTATCTGGTTTCGTGTAACAAAACTAATAGTTCGTTATAATTTTTCCGAAGTGATCTTATGTTTAAGTGGAAAATGTGGGTATGTTCTTTGTATTGGGCTAAATTATTGTTGAATAAATCTATATCGCTATATCGTTTGTATTTAATATCTGTAGATAAATCTTCGGTTCGATCGAATGTTAATAATTAAAATTATCACCTAGTGTGTAAGCGCCGCGCAATTCGCGGAAATCTTATTTAGATTCATCGAGTATTTTTAAATCGTCTTCAGATTTTATATTATAAATCTTTTTTTCGGCGTCATTTTTCTTTACCAATATACTTCCATATTGTACCCAGATGTGTTGAAATCCTTTAGGTTTCAGTTTATTCCTTACAATCCATAGAAGTTGTCTCTTATACTTTGGCAGATCCTCATTAATGAATATCCTTTTCTCACTCCCGTTGTTGTAAACAACATTATTAGTAATATTTTTATTCTGTTTTTTAGCTAACATCCAGTTATTGCGAGCATTTTTAGAGCGCAGTTTGACCAGAACGATTTTAGGTCTTATCGCATCTGGTTTTTCCTGCCCTACCCTCGTAGCTTCTTGGATATCATGGGGGTCCAAATTTAATTTCTGCGCTAGATTTATTATAACTGCCTTGGTATCTTCTTTTTCTTTTATTTCTAATCCATGGATTTCGATGTTAGTTTCCTTTTCCCGTAGCTCAAGGTCTTGTATTCTCTCCTCCAATGCTTTGTTGTATTTCTCTAGATAGACATTTTTTTGTTCTAATGCTTTAATTTTTTTCTGAGATTCTTCTTTGTACTCTATAAGTTGTTGATACATGTCTGCATAAAACTCTACGCTGGTGGTAAGATCGTCTATCTTCTTCTCAACGCTATAGATTGCTTCTAATTTTTTATTTATGTCAGCTAGTACTTTCTCGCTTGACATCTCACTAGCGCGTTGAGTCGACTGGGTGTTAGTGCTAGTTTTTTGTTTAAAACAGTCTTCACAGATAGCTGTTTGTAGGAACTGTTTATTACTCTGCACACATTTTTTATGGAAAACCATTTCACATTCACCTTTGCACTTAACAACGTCATCTTTAGTGACAGATACAAACAATTTACATTTTTTGCATTGAATCATGTTTAATGAGTTCGATTAGCAGTAGTTATGCACAAAACGTTTAAATTAGCACACGACCGTACGCTGAGCGCGCGCGCACCTAATCTGCTACCCGTTATTATCAATATTAGGTATTTATTAGAGAAAATAATGAATTAGGGTTGAATATAAAATTACCTGGATCCCTGGTAACTTATTATAGGTATCTAAATACTTATTGCATTTTTAAAAGATTTTGTGACAAAATGTATGAAACTATAAATATAGATTGATATGTTAACACTAGGTATGCCAACGCCTTTAAAGGGTTTAAATTAGAGTTGCCCAACTATCGATAGTTTCGCTATCGATAGGTGACCTCGAAAAATAGTAATAATATCGATAGTGCTATCGATAGTATCGATACTATCGATATGACAAATTAACTAATACTATTGATTGGAAGCAATAGTATCGATAGTATCGATACTATTACATTATAATACTATCGATAGTATAGATATTTTTAAAGTAATACTATCGATACTATTGATATTATCGATAGTATCGTTGCATTAAATGATCAAAACTATCAATACTATCGATAGTTTGTAAAGCTATCGATACTATCGATACTATCGAAGACCAACCCATGTTTAGGAGCAATACTATCGATAGTATTGCTCCTAAACACACATTGGTCCTCGATAGAATCGATACTATCACTAATATCGATACTATCGATACTATTGATATGACGTCAACTATCGATAGACTATCGATAGTATATCGATAGTCGACTATCGATAGGCAACACTAGTTTAAATAGCACTGTGGTCCTTAGACTACTAGCACGAAGTTGCTTCTCTCCTTAGTATATGATGGCTTGTGATGAGAACACAAGAAATTAGTCAATCATGTAAAATCTGATGTCGTGTTGCAACTTTTCTCTGTCAGATGAACAGACTTTGCCAGTCTAAGAACTCACTCGGCTTAAAATTATACCCCATAAGTATCTTTGGCACCAGTTGGTGCCCTGTACAAATCGCTATCTCTTTTGAGTTAAACCACCCAACTAAGGTCGACTACTGTCAGTACATCAGTCATTTTGTTGAAAGTTCTAAGTTTTCCAATAGATTAATTGTCAAGGTCTTCAAAATAGAGATAAATGCAATAAGTTATCTTGAAATGAGTGAAATACCGGTCTGTATAAGAAGATCAATTAATTTAAAAGGAGTTTTAGGTTCTTAGGTAAGAAACGAACCTAATATAAATTGATCACTGAAGAAACTACCTAACAAATCACTTTTACCAACACGTCATTAAATTTCTTTAGCCAATACACTTTAGGTTCAATACTATTGGACATTACCAATAGTTTAACTAAATGGCAAAAATCACTAAGTGGTTTGATTAATTGCTTCATATTTACGAATTTCTTTAATAACTTATTTTAGATGGGTAATTCACTTGAGACTAACGTAACGTGACCTTCAAATAACAATAGAGCCCGCATCTTACCACACGAAGCACTAATTGAATAAGCAAACGTAATCACGACAGGTAACTTTAGTTAAGGTTAGGGGCAGGGCTATTATCGTTTATATACTATAGCCCCGTCATTAAAAATTGAGAAATTTATTACTGTTTATATCTAGTACCTAAATATCAACATTTGTTGACTACTGTTGTCTGATGCCCTCGTAGATCTGAAATCCAAGAGGCCCGCGACGCGAAATGTAACGTGGAGTGACAGGTTGAAAGTAGGTTGTCTTACATTTTTTCGGTTTAGTTAAATATTTTTATAGGGTAGTCGAGGAATTCAGAGTCATCATCACCATTGCCACACCGCGATTAGAGAAAGTGAGAGAACCATTTTTAATTTGTGATTATTTGATAATAGTCATAGACATAATATGTATTACTATTATTTCATAGGGAATGCCTCTTTTAGAAGTTAGACCATAAAAGGTTGTAAGCTTGCACTACAGTGCGTTTAATCAAATGATAAATTATATTAGTCTAGTCACTAAATTGCAAATGGTGAAATATAGTGCTACTGCTCCATAGCCGTGACGTTATAGTGAGGGGCGACATTTGTACATAATGTTATGTTTAAATGCACACTAAATCGTCACGATAACGGCATGGTTCAAACCCAAACGTGGATGCATAATATATTTCATAATGTCAATATTAAAAAGCCAACGGTGTGCTGTAAGCGTGCTTGCTGCAATCACAACTGATCTCTCAGTCAGATATATCTCATTACCTATTTACATATAGGAATTAAGAAAATTCTAAAAAAGATAGAAATTTGCCGTTTATTAAATAATTAAAAAAGATTCTGAAAAGATGGAAAATGTCCATGAAAAAATGGAACTCGCATCTCAATTATTTAAAAAATAATTTAACGCTGAAAAAAGATCTTCACGCATTACTATTAGATTGAGCTAGCATCGTCTGAAGTGAACACTTCACACAATATATATATACAAATATATATGCACAACACTCACACAGACAGACTACAGTCATAGACATAATCAAATAGCAATTGCCATTCATCAAAAATTAGCACTCAAACACGCACTCATTCAACACCCAACTACAATAATGCACCACAAACTATCTTAGAAAATAACACCCATCCAAGTTTACTTTGACCGCGCTATTCTCACAGACAAGACTATCCATTACAATAGACCAGATATAACCCCACAAGATACAATAAAGAAAGTTACTTACTTTATAAATATTGCAGTTCCCAACACAAATAACATAAAGAAAACAAACACTGAAAAAAAAAACAAATAGCTCAAAGATGAAGTCACGAGAATCTGGCATCAAGAAAAAGTATATGTAGTCGCTATGGTTCTTTCGACTACAGGCGTGATACCTAATCATCTTTTCCAACGTTTTAAATTATTATAGCTCAAAGAAACCCTCTACATAATCCTACAAAAGGTTGCGATCTTAAACATATGTAGTGCAGTCATTAAAGCGTTATAGGTCCGAATTTTTGTACTGTGATCCGATTTGCATGAAATTTTGAAATTAGCCTTAACTTCAAAAGTGAAAATGATTTGAACTCCGCACCCACCCTGGGAAAGGATTTTAGACGGAATACGATTAATTTTAATTTTGGTGGAAATATATGGCACTTATGAAACCCATTGATTTAAAAGAAAAAAACATTAGATTTTCCTCTTATTTGCATTACAGCTCACTCATTTTACGTGCAAAAGACTTTTAACAGCTTTGCTCATTTTAAAGCTTATTTCACGCACTACAAAATCCTATTTCATTAGAATGCATAAAATGTATCTGCTCGCCGCTAGATGGCATTGAATACATCGATTAAATTTCAGCAAAATAAAAAACGGCTTTGATCTTTAATATCTAGTTTAATATTGCACTTAGAACACTTCGTAAAAAACTGATTTGTTCAGTTTTTTACCTGCTACAATTTGTTCATCATAAAATTTTCGTTAAAATGAATATTTTTGGAGATATTTGCAAAAAACCGATGAAAAACATGAAAAAATCCGAATTTTCAACTGCCAATTACTTGAAAAGTATTGGGTTTTTTGAAAAATTCTATAGCACATTACCTATTTCTTGAAATTAGGCCGTCCATCGATATCAGAGGTTATTTTGAAACAAAAATACACCAACGAGAAGGGGTGGCAACCTACCCCAGGGTGTGTGCGGAGTTCAGATCATTTTCACTTTTGAAGTTAAGGGTAAGATGAGCCTAATTCCAAAATTTCATGCAAATCGGTTCACAGTTAAAACATTCGGAGGTTACACCCTATTTTTCGCTTCAATGACTGCACTATCAGGAAGTTCATTCAAATAGAAGAAAATGAAGTAACCCCACATCACAACACATAAACACACATCTTACACACTACACGCTACATTTATTTGGCGTTGGCCCGTAAATGCAGCAAATTCCAGCCTAAGAGCTGGGAAAAAAACAAGTAATAATAATCAATAAAAATAAAGCCCGCATCACAACACATAAGCACACATCCTACACACCACACGCTATATTTACTTGGCCTTGGCCCGTAAATGCAGCAAACTTCAGCCCAAGAGCTAGGAAAAAAAATGATACAACTTAAGTAATAATAATAATAAATAAATAATAAAAATAAGCCCACAATTCACAACACATAAACACACATCCTTCACACCACACGCTACATTTATTTGGCGTTGGCCCGTAAAGGCAGCAAATTCCAGCCCAAGAGCTGGGAAAAAAAACAACATAACCGAAGTAATAATATTATTAATAAATAAAAATAAAGCCCGCATCACAACACATAAACACACATCCTATACACCACACGCTACATTTACTTGGCCTTGGCCCGTAAATGCAGCAAATTCCAGCCCAAGAACTGAGAAAAAAAACAACACAACCGAAATAATAATAATAATAGCTTTGTTTAACCATCTAACGTAGTATAGTAATCAAAAGACAAATTAGTTCATAATGTTTTGACTAGGTGTCACCACTCATAATTATTCTTCGATCTAATAGATGACTGGTCTAATTAGTTGGTCATTTTATCACAAGATGGCGCTGATCAATATCTCTGCATATCGCTATAGAGATATCGTTTTAGTTATAGACCTCTCCGTAGTAAAATTTTATTGTCAGCACACTCAAGTACATTATCAAATGTGATGTAACGTTAACCTAATTCATGTAACAATAATAATTCTCAATAAAGTGAAAATGTGTTCCTGTTACCCGAGTGTTTTTTTCCAATCAAACCCCAGCTCAGAACCCCTGAAGGTTTTGGGAGTTCTTCAAGCTTTTTTACCTGCGTCCATTAAGGCAGGGAAACCAAGATTGCGCATGAGCTGGAGTAAAGAAGTAAACCTTTTTATCATGCGCAAATTCTATTACATCACTAAATAAGAGACAGATTTAACCACATATTATAGAAAACAGCTACATGAACTTTTCTCACAAAAATATCCCACTGTGTGAAACAAAGTGAAAACATATTATACCAATTAAAAAACGAAGTACAAACACAACTAAATGAAGAAGTAGATCAACACCCACACATAATTACTTCCACACCACTACCACACATTGAAGACTAGTATGAGGCACATCACAACATCACACTTACACACAATCGCACCTACAAACACAATATACACAACTCTTCAAAAAGCCGCCATCCTTAACACTTGCAGAATCGTAAGAAAGTTCTTGCAAACAGAAGAACAAACATAGAACACAACACACGCCACATTTACTTGACTTCGACCCGTAAATGTGGTTTAATATAGAGCAATAACATAGATCTGAGTTAAATAAATCGACCGAAAAAATATATTTTTTTTAAACAAACCTTCGTTTTTCATTGATAGTATACTGTATAAGTAGCGTTTACAGATATAAGGTCTTAACTTAAAGATTATCCAGGTTATTAATTATTTAATTTAAGAAATATATACCTACATAATCTATAATATAAAAATGAATCAAGTTCAAGTTAATTGTTCAAGTTAAATGTATGCACAAATGCACGCTTTCGGCGTATTCTAATAGGTATACCTATACATTGTTAGGAGCAGTATCTCTATTCCTTCTCAATGCCAATTTTGAAATTATTAACTTAACTATATCTGAAAGGTATCTATTTTTAAAAACATTTTTTTAACTTTATTAAATGGTAACTCGTATGTGGAAACTACTGAGTTCTATATTGCGATTTATATTTTCAAAACTAGCTAGAACTCTCCATCCGTCTAACCAAATTATACGAGTTTATTGTATTTCCTTCAAACAACGTCATAACAACAACTAGAGCACGTTTTAATAGTATTACGTAGTATTATGTTCTACATTCATATAAAATGTATACTAAATAAACACGTTAAACTTATATTTCTAGTACCAAACTAACGTCATAATTTCATTGCTCTTTGTGAATGAGTCGGAGTTAATAACATTTACCGGTTTCACAAAATTATTTTCAAAAATTGACGTATATTTACGGTTTGAGCGAAATATTTGAAGTAAACACCTCGTTCCATTTATAGGTACTCGTATTTTCCGAGCATACTCCTTGTCTACATCGATACCTACAAAATGTATTTTAAAGCTTGAATTCAATAAATGTCTAAAGAATAAAAATTTAAAGCGGTTTAAATTTTTCCCCACTGAGTATGGCAAAGCGAATGTATAGCGGTAGCCGATTTGTTCGTACATTCTTAAATGCAATAAACTGCCCATTCAATTATTCGACATGCTTGAAAGTCCAAGCCAATGAAAAATATTTCCATTCACAATACGTACATTAAACTGCACAGATTGTGGTAAATAGTAGGTTACAAATATTTTTCACACAAGGAAATTGAAGACAAAAATAAAAGTTAGTTTTAAGATTCTATGATTCGATTCCTATGATTCATTTGTGGATTGTGCCACATAAATGTATCATAGAATTCTAAATCAAGACTAATTGATCACAGAATAGTTCAGTTCCCGCGAAGCCGGTAATAATCTTTTTGCAAAATTCTGCCATTTATTTCCGAATCTTGCTGGTTAGCGGACGACCCTCCAATCTCCATGCTTCGGAGAGCACACGGTTACGGCTGCCATCATTTGTGTCAATATTTAACCAAAGCAGCAGCGATAGCAGCTTTTGTATTTTTCGGACATTAGTAGCTGCCTACATACTAAGAAACCTGCGCAAGAGCCCGCGTTCTGTGTGCCACTTTTTGTACATGGACCTCGGTTCATGGTGGTACCGCTGGCGGGGGACTTGAGGATTGATGAGTTTTATAGTTCTGGAGCCTTATGTGCAACTCTACGCTCTACTTCTCCAACGGGCAGGATAGAGTCGTCACTGTATTGTGGTGTTAAATTATTGCAGTCACTGTACTGCTAGTTAGTAAGTTATAATCTTGTCATGCGGGTCATTAAGAACGCCTCTGCTTTGAACAGTTTGTAAACGGTACAAATTTCTAGAGGCGGTATAAGATGTACGGTCCTTGCGTACATCATGAACGGTCGTAAGCGGCAACAGCAGCCATTAACCGTTTACATCATAAAACATTATAGCACTTATTATAACACTTAATAAAAAATTCATTCAATTCAAATAAAATATTCTACTTTCGAAGGTGTTCACCAAATCTTAATTTTTAGGGAACCGCAGATATGACAAAGACCTATAAAAACCACATTTTTTTTGTTGTCCGGGGGGTAATGCATTAACGCATACCCACCGCCGCTGCAGCGTATTCGCACGCTGGCGGTGGGATATGTGGGACTCACCCTCTCCATAGCGTGGTATGCTAAACTCATATCACGAGGAGAGGACCCTACTAACCACTAAAACCTCCCGGACTAACCTTGGATCCGCCTTTGTCGGGGGCCGGGTAGATACGCATGAGCAATCCGGCCCCTCGACGGCACCCGCGACCAATATGGTACCGCGGGATATCCAGGGCTACACTTACAGTGGCCCATTTTCCCAACTATAGGGACGCCCGGAGTGTAGGGGCGTCCCTACTCCTCATGGGTCAGCCTCAAAGGGAGCGGGGCCCATATCCCCGATTCCCCGAGGCTGAGCCTAAGGCGGTGCGGACACTCCACCACCGTGTGCTGTGCCGTATCGTCGGCACAGTCACAGTGGTGACAGCGAGTGTCCGGCTCTCTCTTCGCCATTTTTTGACAGAAAATACACACCGTGCTTAAAGACTAATTATTGGTTACGCAGTTAACGGGTGCATCTTCTGCTTTATAAATCAATACTACAATGAACACGTACTCAATTTTGTCGTTGCGATGTCATGAAGTTACGCCTTGTGTAAGAAGCAAACGATGTTTAAAAACGCTTCTCAATGCTGACCATTGAGGGAGTTTTTAAATATCGTTTGCTTATTAAACATGAAAGTGTTTAATACGCAAACATTAAAGCCGGATTTACATTGCGAAATTAGTGGCTTGGAATTAGTTTTATAACACTAATTTGACCAGTAATTTCACGTGTAAACGTTCAGTTTTACAATGCATGCATTACTTTTGTGACACTGGGGTAGTTTCGTGTTATGCGCATATTTTTTGTAAAACTAATGTCATGCAACTAGTTTCATCATGTAAATGCGACGCGAAACTAATGTCGCGACAGCACCTGCGCAAAGTGGACGTGTGGATTTGTTGGATTGCAGACAAATAGGTACGCACTAAAAATGGCTAACCACCGTTGGACAGGCGATAAAAATATACAATTTATCAATGAATATCAACTTAACGAGTGTCTTTGGGATCTGAAACACCCGCAGTATAAAAATAGAGATGCTCGAGAAGCGGCATACAAAAGAATTAAGGAAGCCATGCAAATGGAAACTGTTAAAGATGTTGTTAGCAAAATACGAATACTTCGTAATACTTTGCTGTTAGTGCTTCTCGACATGTTGTATTCTGTTTAGAGATTTTGTTGGACACTTTAGTTAATAAGAAATTAAAATGATTTTCACTCATTCGAAAGTAGTTTGCATAGCTTTCAGGATCCTCATCTGCCAGTTCAGAGTTTAACTGTGTTGCACCCAGATGCTTTTTTTCAACCCACCCTCGAATCCACCAACGTCTTTTCTTCCGAGATAACCTTTTTTTTATTTTATGTTTTATCATTTCTACAACGACATTTTGCATCATAAAATAGAGCTTTGATTTTGATAGGGCCATTATCGCCGCGATACTGATAATTTCACGACATTATAATTTAAACGAAAGAAGTTTCACGTGTGCTATAATTAGTTTCACGAAACTAATTTTATCATGCATGACACTTGTTTTGTAATGTAAATCCGGCTTAAAATATAGATTTTGAAGTATAATTAATACTCCTAATACAACTAACAAAGCCAACCTAGAGGTGAGATTGGCTAGGTTGTTTACGAGTTACTTTTTCCAAGTAGATTAAATATAAATATAAGTAGAATAAATTCCAAGTTAATTTCTTTAAACATAAAAAGCAAGAGTAATATTAGTTAAAATATAAATTTTGTTGATTGTTTGAAAAGTCAGCATGTTGTAGGTGACGGAACCCTGTTGCTCAATATGCTTTTGCCTGTTTTTTTTCATTCTCACTTGGCTAAATAAAAAAGCATTTTAGTCTACAATACTAATATATTCATACTAATAATACAACTTTTCCTAGAAGAAACGCTTACGTGAAGTAACACGTAACAGTAAGTTAGAGTGTAGTTTTCCTACGAAAAGGTCTATCATCAGAGGTTTCTGCTTCGTATAAGTTCATAAGTGATTTTTCTGAAGATGATTCTGATAATTTCCAATTATTCAAATTCTTAGCATGATCGCAGCTGACCCATTCCTAAAAATGTTAATATATTTTTGTTAATGACGTAGGTTTAACGCGTAAGACAACCTAATTAGGAAATTTATGTTTCATCTCAATTTCGTCTATATATATACAAATCACTGCATACATAGAAATGTTAATACAGTAACAACTTATAACAAATCACCATTTTTAGGGTTCCGTAGCCAAATGGCAAAAAACGGAACCCTTATAGATTCGTCATGTCTGTCTGTCTGTCTGTCTGTCTGTCCGTCCGTATGTCACAGCCACTTTTTTCCGAAACTATATGAACTATAATGTTGAAACTTGGCAAGTAGATGTATGTTGTGAATTAAGATTTTCACACAAAAATAGAAAAAATACAATAAATTTTGGGGTTCCCCATACATAGAAATGAAACTCAAAAAAAAATTTTCGTCGAACCCATACGTGTCTATGAATAGGTCTTCAAAAATGATGTTGAGGTTTCTAATGTAATTTTTTTCTAAACTGAATAGTTTGCGCGAGAGACACTTCCAAAGTGGTAAAATGTGTGTCCCCCCCCCCTGTAACTTCTAAAATAAGAGAATGATAAATCTAAAAAAAATTTATATAATGTACATTACCATACAAACTTTCACCGAAAATTGGTTTGAACGAGATCTTGTAAGTAGTTTTTTTTTAATACGTCAAAAATCGTAAACCGCAATTTAGCTTTCATTCAATGAACTCGAATATAAAAATATAAAATAACATTTCATTTCATAAACATACGCTTTTTTATTTATTCTTGATATCAAAAATAGGTACGCACTTGTAACTGAAACGGAACCCTTCGTGCGCGAGTCCGACTCGCACTTGGCCGGTTTTTTAAATATTTGTTTATCTGTCTGCTTGTTGTGGCTGATGTCTGTAACGGCTGGACCGATTTTGAGGGGACTTAAAGACGGGACGTTTACAAGAAGATATCTGATGTAATAAGGAGTAACTTAAGCTAAAAGAAAAATTATAAATTCCAAGAGGAAAAAGTTGCGGGCACAGCTAGTAAGTTATATAATTCAATATCGCTTATGGCGTCGCATAGCGCCATAAGTCTATCAACACTCCCATCCTAGCCCCAATTACCATTTCATTGGTTGCTCCCGTGTCGCTTATCAACAAAACCCATAGGTTTCAACCCGCGCTTTTTTACGTAGCAACAACTTATTCCAACAGCGACACGAAACTCACTGCCATACCTAGCAAAATTAGTAGAATAAAAAAAAATGGGCTACATTTTCGGTCCTTCTTTAGATGGCAATAATTCATTTTTTTATTACATTTCAAAAAGTATGGTTTTGCAATTAAAAATGGGCAATGATATGTGATAAATGTCTACTGTAACTGATGATACCATTTCTTCAAATTAAAATCCTTTTTCTGCAGCTTTTGTGCCTGCAACACCTTTATGTCAACTGACAATCCGGAGCCAAGCTAACATGACAATAGCACAAGGAAAACACAAAAGGCCCATCAAATTAGCAGCGTTCTCAACTAAATAGATCTGAAATGCACTATCTCAAAAGATCATCTCAAAGCTTGTCTACTTGTGACTTCAAAACCATAATAGCATCAAAAATAGGGTTAACTTACCTATATGGTTTTCATGTAACTATGTCAATAGCTATCTAAGTAATAGGTAAACCAAAGGTGAATGACTTACATCGATAACCATACAATTATGCATACATTTTCGTTGCTACAGCAACGAAAATGTACTGGATCAAATGATTGTCTCTTTTTCCGATCTTCTTGGTCTGGGGGTCCATATTTGTGGTCACATCTAAACAAACCTACTATATTCTAAAAAAATAATAGAATAGTAGGTTATAATTTTAAATTATATAAATGGCAAGGCAGGTTAGGTTTTCTTTTTGATTATAGCAACTTCAAGATAAGGATGGTCCTCTTAGTCCCCCTATCAAACCCATAATTATACACCTGAAAGCTTTTGTGGTTCCTAAATTTAAAATTAACAATAGTATCATATCCTGACCTAACTGAGAAAATAAACGATAATAGAAAAATTATCGTTTTTATTAAATTTAACACTAAAAAATTAACTGTGTTTAAAGACAACTCATAATAAGGGAAATAAATCCGTGTCGCGGAGGAATATACACATACTTTACGGACACAAAGCATACCCAGACTCAGAACAACTAAAGACTATTATGAAGACTAAAAAAATATAATTTTAGTCGGACAATTATAATACTAAAAAATATTGGATACGTATTTTTTATTTATCAAATCAATTAAAATTTACAAAGATACAGAGCAACAACAAACTATAAAATTCAGGTGGCTTCGGCTTATGATGTCACTACTAGGTTAAATTGTACCTAAAAGTTACGTCACACGAAATTTCAACGCGCTGTAACTTAGTCATTTATTGTATAATTTTTGGTAATTGGTCAATATTTATTGGGAATCTAACTGACGGACTAAATAGAATTTAGTCGAAATAAAAGTCTTCATGCCTATTATCCCGGGTTGAGATCGAACCCAAAACACCAAAATCAAAACAACTGCTGTGACCACTGAGCCACCAGTCTACTCGACATCAAAATATAATTTCATTTTTATTACATTCACAAACAATAATTTCAATACAAGACTCTTTTAATAATGAAATATACCCAAATCATTGCTTGCAGTACAGAACTAAATGAAAAATAAATTAATAAAATAACATACATTTCTCATCATATAATGAATTATTGTTTTTCCGTGAAAAACGGCTACAGTTAAAAATGTAAAAGTCATCCAGCCGTATGCACTGTATGTCCTGACGTCATTTTTTGCGAGATGCAACTGAAATATTTTTTGTAGAAATGTTACCTGCAATTTATTAAAAGCATTACATATTATTGTCATAAATCAGACAAAAGATTTTTATCGTTACTCATACGATAAAAATCTTTCACATTTAGGTGCGAATTATACATAATCGGCGTACGGTGAAGGCGTGGCGCAGGCACAGAGCACGCGCGGAACAGATAAGGCACAGACACGATTTAAATTAAAGAAGCGAAGAGATGCTGCAACTTGTCATTATATAGGCTGACTTTAACGTGATAGCTTTCTTTTTTTTCGGATGGTCATACGTTGGTACTTCATCGGGCATAAAGGCGAGCAGAGCTCCAGCCTTAATAAATGGTTTAAAAGCTACAAACTAAGCAATCTGCGCAAGAGGGCGCCCCCTGTCCCAGAGCGGTCGCTGGGGATGAGATTGAGGAATTATGACTTTTAGTATTTTAGGGGAGTTTTGTGCAACTGTCACTTTATATAGTGATAGCATGTCTTCCTCTTCAGACGACGAAGATGCGAACTCATGAATGTGCAGACACCGAAGATATTGGGTGCACCCAAAAAAAAATAATGGAAAAATTATGCGAATATCCTGATCGTTTTCCTACGGTGTATAAAATGTCACTAGAATATTTCCACATTATGTTGTCGAAAATAAAACACGGTCTTCAGAAGATGCATACAAATAGGGGAGAACCGGTCTGTCCTGAAGAAAGATTATTGATTTCTGCGCATTTTTTTGCACCCACTGTAAAAAAATCGTGCTGCTTGCGCGCCTCTCTAGTCGTGCCTGCGCCACGCCGCTTGTGTATAATTAACATCATGTCGCCTACCTACATTTTGTATTAAAACGTTTTAAAGCGGCAAGATGCCTGCGCCGCGCCTGCACTTTACACCGCTTACATACGCTTACATAGGCAATATTTATGATACAGTTCCCATGGATACGAGAAATACGCAAGTGAAGTTACGAGAAGTTTAGATCCATTTTGTAAATTATCTTGAATCTTCTAATCAAAAACACTCTATTTTTTGGACAGACATATACAACGTGACTTTTTAAAGGTTACCGATTACTGAGCGGTGTTATTTATTCCTGACAGTAAAATCGATTTATATACCTATTTAAGTATTTAATAGCATAAACTACAAATTACAATCCCTTCGAACTTGTGTTCGTTCATCCTAGACTACTTATCTTCTATTGTAAGGCACCAGGAGGCTAATATATGATATGACTATGACTTCGATAAAAATGTCTTCATTACTGTGTTATTATGTCGCATCTCATATGTTATTGCATTAGGGATCCCTTATTTTCGCATTCATTTTTTTGGCATACTTTAGTTTAGCATAATGAGTTGGGCATAATATTTTTTTGCATAATAATATTTTGACATAAATGTTTTTGGCATACTATTTCAGTAAGCATAAATATGGTTTAGGCTATTTTTTTTTGCCATCATTTTGTTTTGCATAAAGTTGTTAGGCATATTGTTTATTCGTCTAATAGTTGATAGGCATAAAGATCAAAATTCATAATGGATACAAACTTTTGTTTGGTTATGTATTTATTCATAATTTTCAAGATTTGATTTTGCATCAGCTTTTATTTTATTGATAGCTGTTTGAACCTAAAAATCAAAAAGTAGGTATTAGGTATATCAAATATAATTGTGGTACCATAGTGGCCTTTGGCCACCCGTAAACCGCCAATATGTTTATTTTATATACGAAAAGTATGTTTTTAAATGCAAGCCCAAAATTTATAAAACTTACTTTGTCCCTGAGTACATTTGGTTCATGATTGTGACTCTTTATAGTTTTTGATAAAACTTCATGTTGTTGGTCAGGGTTGAGTATTGTAATGACTCGAGAATTACATTTGTATTCGTTTTTTCGTCTTAACTCTGTATTTCTCATAAACGAATCTCCCATAAATGTTTTTAAAACTTTAGTAAGTTAATTTTTCGGTGAGCTTATGTTTTTTAAATGTTTTGAACTCTTTATGGGAAAGATTACCTTATACTTTATCTCAAAATTGAGATTAATAAAATCTCTTTGTAATAATGTGAAAAACGGGCAGTGTCATCATTTAATATTTAATACCAAATGTATGGACTAAGAGCTGACAACCGAAAAGGCAAGGTAATTTGATCATTCATAAAAATGATTTATCAGCTTACCTGGAGCATTCTAAGCATAAAGACGTCGACCTGGCAGGATTCGCGTGGTGGATGTGAGAGTTATGGGGTGGGAAAAAAATAAAAAAAAAAGGTAATGTGATCAGGATTACTTTTTATGCCAAATGGTTTGCCCACCTCCCAAAAGCACACAAAAAAAATCTGGCGTCATTTGGTTGGTGGAAAGGTAGCGCCAGGCTTAATTAAAGTGAGGAAAAAAAAAAATAATTTTAGGTAATAAGAACAAGGCTGGCTTTTTTTGTGCTTATATGGCTTTTTTTTCCTAGCCTCTGGGAATAATAAACTTTAAGCACAAAAAAAGCCAGCCTTGTTCTTATTACCTAAAAATTTTTTTTCACCCCATAACTCTCACATCCACCACGCGAATCCTGCCAGGTCGACGTCTTTATGCTTAGAATGCTCCAGGTAAGCTGATAAATCATTTTTATGAATGATCAAATTACCTTGCCTTTTCGGTTGTCAGCTCTCCGTCCAGTAACTTTGGAGATATTAATCGAAGTAATGCGGATCATTACCGATAGATGGCACTACCGTCCACCTTAGAGACGTGTTACAAAGAGATTAATAAAGGAGGTTAATAAAGGAGTTAATAAGTTGAGGTATGGCTTAAAAAAAAGCTTAAATTTTTCTTTGTCATACTGTAAAAAATCAATTCAATTTACAATCTGGGACATGAAAAATCCAATAATTCAGTTTGGCTTACGAAGTAATTGGTATATCGATTCAATTGTAATCGATTAACGTTACAGAGTTTATACTATTTACGAAAATGCTTACACCAGAAGATTTATTTAATTAAAATAATTAAGTCTATTAGAATTAGAGTATTAAGAGTTTAAACTAATTAAATATCTACAAAATTAATAATAATCCATTCACATCTACTAATCGATTATTGTATTTTATCTGTGCTAACTCTGACTTGGAGGCAAAAGCTCTAAGAAGGGAGCGAGAAGAAAAAAAAACTCTGACTTGACATGCAATCATGCATGACATCGATCGACACTCGTTTCGTATCGTCTATGCGTTTTGAGTGTAATTATTTTCCTCCCAAACTTTTATTGATATTTTCCTCAACCCGGCTTTTCTACGGACCTCTGATCTTCCTCCTTCTACGACCTTTACCTTGCTACCATACCGGACACGGAGAACCCCGCTTAAACGTTGAACTTGGACTTGTTATTTTGGATTCGACGAACGGCCTACCGATTGGATATTGATCGATATCATGGATCGTTGTATAAATTGTGGCATAGCGACAAGTCGCTGCAATACACTAGGTCGTCGAGCTTTGGATGACGACGATGTCCATCCCACTCTACAAAATATATTTAACATCCTGTCTAAATTATAAGAAAAAGTAATTAAAAGTATCATACAACTTGGAGAATACATCTGGTTTATATTTGTTTTTATAATTTTTGAAATCACCTCTTAAAACCATATTTTATAACCCACACGATCAGTTTGAAAGAATAAAAAATGGGCCCCCCAAAATCCTATGGTGTCGAAAAGCCGCCATTTTTTCCATTTTAATGTGGCCAGTAACACTCGCAAGATTAAGACGAATCGATTGACGAAGAATCATCAAAATCGGCTCACGCGTTTGTTCTCTAGAACGCTACAGAGGAACAAACATAAATACATACAAATATACACACGTATATGATAAAACCATTACCCTCCTTCGGCAGTCGGGTAAAAAATGACAATCTCACTTCAAAAATCGGGTATATGTACAGATTGTTACGTAACCTCACTTTTATTAAATCTCTTATATCTCGGCTGTCAGATTGCCAAAATTTGCAAAATTTTCAGTGATTGTTTGTTAATATAGTCGCTATCAATTGACACCAATTTCATATTTTTACATCCAGGCCCAAAGTTGTGTATGGAAGCGTATCCATCTCCTTTCGATGATCGGTAGGGTTCCACCGTAGCCTAATTAGTTAAGGCATTGGGGGCTTTACCCAAAGGTGCAGGCACGAATCCTGCCGGTGGTCGAATTTTATTAATCTAAATTTTGAGATATAGTACTATGGTAATCTTTTCCATAAAGAGTTCAAAACATTTTAAATTATGTGAAAATGGGCGGTGTCATCGTTTAATATTTAATACCAAATGTAACTATGGAGATATTTTCGAAGTAATGCGGATCATTACCGATTGATGGCGCTACCGTCCCTCTTAGAGACGTGTTACAAAGAGATTAATAAATTTCGATGATCGGTAGGGTTCCACCGTAGACTTAGGTAGCGCCTAAGCGCCCGGTAGGTTAAGGCATTGGGGGCTCTACCCAAAGATGCAGGTTCAAATCCTGCCGCTGGTCGAATTTTATTAATCTCAATTTTGAGATATGTTCTAATGTTTATGTAATTTATGCGCATAAAAATTATGCTTATAAAAATTATGCTTAAATATTAATATGCCTATTTAAAAGTATGCTTTAGAATGTATGCTTAACAATTATAATGCTTAAAGCAATTATGCTTAAAAACTTATGCCTAAAGAGTTATGCCAAAGGAATGTTATGCGTAACTATTATTAAGATAAGTAAAAGGATGCCATGTTAAATTATGCCAAAAAAAATATGCCAAATAATAGGGAACCATTGCATTATTGAAGCTGGGCACATTCACTTAATAGATTGACATATTTAAAATACAGGGCCGCCTTTCACCTATTACCCTGGGCACGTTAGTATAATGGGGCCCCTATTACCATAATAAATTAGAATATTTTTGTACAAAGAATGCAAATATGAAAAATTTAAGCTTTATTTTACTTCTTTACGGTGAAATTAGATAATGATGAGTAGAAAACATAACGTAATCCACACTAATCATCTACGATTAGTCCTTAGAGTGGCTATCAGTTATCGTTTGGAGTAGGGACTAGGGGGCCCTAAACCATCGCGGGGCCCTGGGCACGTGCCCATTAGGGAAGAGAGGCCTGTTAAAATATTTTTAGCATGCCTAGTAAAGAAACGCTGAGCAGCGAAGACATTGTTATCAAAGTTATAGTTATATCGTAACGCCATTAGCCTCTAGAGCTCATGATGTAATGAATGAATTCAAATTGATAGCATAATGATGGTAGAAGAAAAAAAAACCATGTTTTTAAAATAAAATTAATTTGAAATTAGAATTCTTAGCCAAACAAAAATAATTTTGATTTGAAATGGCCAGTACTGCAGAACGGCAATTTCATAGGTAAAGACCTATTATTATACTCGGCACTTTCCTAAGTGACATCTCTTATAAAAGTACATTTTTGAAATTAACCAAATTGGTGTCGAGGCGAGGTGGTAGATCAATATTCGTTTCGGTATTACCTATCTATAAAATATCACTCGAATTTCTGTTATACTTAGCTTATATTATGACCGTGGGCTTAACAGTCATTTATACTTGAGGTTTACAAGTCAAAATAGAAGTCGTCATTCGCGATGTTCGAAAGATGCTATTTGCGATGGTTTTCCATAGTAATCGTTGGTATTTGATTTACTTCTCTATGCATCTATGCAAATAAAATTGAATCCCAATTTTCTATGATCACGCCATAATTTACGAGTGACTTAACTTTAACGACGGTCTACAATTAGTATCAAATTCCTTAGACAACATTTGCCAACCATTGTTCAGAAACTTGAGAATCGAAGTAAATCCGACAAATAGTGCCGCGGTGCTCTTCACTAGATTCCGTAAGTAGTACCGCTTACAAACTGTTCAATGTAGTTTCACTCGACATGCAACCGGGGCACCGGGGTTCATTCGTAATCCCAACTTACACTCTGATATCCAACTGCCTTCTATTAATCAGTAGATAATGAAATAATTAATTAATTCAGCACTTAGAAATTAACATACACTTGTACTTGTCAAAATCACTATGAAAAAGATCTGTAATTAATAGGTTATTATTCTTATTCTATAAATAAAACTACAAGTGCAACCTGTGAGTGCTGCTAATTGTAGGAGATTACAGACAATGTACTCCGTCTGTCCGTGTGTCATTATTATAGGTATATATTATGGGGTTAGGACCACAACCCAGAGGTGCCACTGAAGTCAAAGTCAGATTTATGGATATAAGAGGAAGTGATCGATCACAGGGTAGGGGTAGGGGCACAATGCGGTCCTCGCTGGCGAGAATCCTACCCTAGCTAACCTGCAACCATTTACTAGCTACCTAAGTAGACGTCCCGGAAAAGAAAGGGAGAAAGAAACTCCGGGCAATTTTTTTCGTCATTTTTTGTATCACAGTATGGCCATATTTTTTTTTTATATATTTTGTGTTTAGATGAAAAAGATGAAAGAACAATCAAACAATAAATGAATATGAATAGGAATTGTAACAACGATACCACAGCTTAAAACTTAGAACGGTTACCAAACATCGTCATTGTGGCTCTATCCCTCAACGACCCTGGCTTACCAAGATTTCTTACGAGGAGACCCATGTTCGACAGTGGACGTAAACGGACTGATAAAATAAAACCCATTGGGCTTATTCGGGTTTATTAAAAGATTTTAAGGAAATTCGACGCTAATGAATACAATACATCAAAATAATAAAGATGCAATAAGATGAAAAATATGAGGAGCTCAAACGGGTTGGTAACCAACTGGATATGAATCCACGTTACATATTCGATCTCGGCACGAAAGCGGGTCTCAATGAATTTTTTGTTCTACTCCTGAATGTTTTATGTCAGTGGAGCTGTTTAAAGGAAATTACTGCGAATAATTTCGTATTTGCTTTACCTACATTTCCAAAGCTTCTTCTCGATTTGTCAACTTAATAGGATTTGGTTGCACGGCACGAGATGTATGGTACCAAGATCTTTATCTTTTTATCTTCATCAAGATATTATAGTTTATGTTCTCCATTTAATAATAAATACGCGGCGGAAAGTTTGTTACAAATTTTAATTAAACAGTTTTATATATGTGTTAAATCTCTTAAATCGTGTTACATCAGAAAAAAACATGTAGAATGGTTTATCATGCATATGTTGAATCATCTTTAAGATATGGCCTGTTGCTGTGGGGTAACTCTACGGATTTTAATCGTGCCTTCATCTTTCAGAAAAGATTCTTGCGGGCTATAGCAGGAGTCTGTCCATATGACTAATTTAAACCATATTTTGATAAGCATGGGATATTGACAATACCAAGTTTGTA
Organism: Nycteola revayana; assembly: GCA_947037095.2. Classification (NCBI taxonomy): domain Eukaryota; kingdom Metazoa; phylum Arthropoda; class Insecta; order Lepidoptera; family Nolidae; genus Nycteola; species Nycteola revayana. The sequence continues at coordinate 25,042,941 of OX344842.1, read as the reverse complement.
CATATTTGAAGCCTGCACATTTGCAAGACAACACTTGCAATTGTTCACCAAGGCAAAATAAAATAAATGTTTCCAAGATCAATTAGAAATTCCAAAAGATTGGGTTTATCACATAAACCAAATACTGCACTTTATCAGAAGAGCTGTGTAGGAATGATAATTAAATTGTACAATAAAGTCCCAAATAGTATTAACATTCATCAACAATGAATATAATATACAAATCAAGATTATTTAAATTGTTGTTAAAATATAGAATTTACAGTGTGAAAGAGTAGCTAGAATCCAAATTTAATGGCGAAATAATTTAATGTTTCTAATCTTAATTATAAATTGTAAAACTTTATATTTGCATGCCAACTGGGCGAAATGGGTATGTTCTTGATTTTAATGCTGACCACCTGTATTACCATGTTTCTTGTGAATAAATGATTTGAAATTACTGTACATAATTCAATGAGGTTTCGGGAAACCTATATATAAAGTATTTGCAATTTTGCAATTTGATTTCGTGTAAGTACTCGAGTTGTCGATGAAAACGATTCTATTTTCAAATATACTTGGTCTAAATAAGATTTGATCTCCTTTTCATGGACTCTAATGAATTTCGTTTTTTTATGAAAAATATAAGTTTAAACCACTAACAAACAAATAACAATACCTACCATTATAACTCGGAAAATAAATGAATCAATAAGGAAAATTTAACATGAATAATTGTAAAATTATTCATGTTAAATTTTCCTTATTAAGGAAAATTTTATTTAATTTAAAATTATTCATGTTAAATTCATATTCAAAAAATCGAAACACCTTGCAAGTTTATGTTTTGTAAGGATTATCAAAAATGTGTACATTTAAGAATATATTATGTTAAATGTTGTTTAATAGTGAATAATATGAAGTTTTCAAATCCATATGGTAACGTTCTAAATTCAAATTAATTTTTCATTGGTTTCGTATTCTCGTATGAAGGATTTTTTTTATAAAATTATTATAAAATTACACACGTAAATGAAAAAAAAGCTAGAAACTTTTATTTAATAACTTGTATTCCTTCCCCGGGCTCTTATAACTACTTCCATATGGTTCTTCATCGGTCGGATGAGAGTAAAGATGAAATATTGTGGCATTTCATTCCATTCCTCTTGCACGAATTCGTCTCTTTAATTCATCCCTAGATGTTTAATCGGATTCATGTCCGGGCTTCTTGCTGGCCATTCCATAATGGAGATACCGACATCGGTAACATAAATCTTGTACGACGCATCGGTTTCATATTCATTGTCGTGCATGAATATGAAACCGTTGCCAATAAAATGTGCATAGGGCATCACGTGAGGCTCATGACCGATGACTGTTTAGTGCAGGCAGACGTGTCCCAGACACAAAGACAAGCTCTGTCTTACCATCGGTGCTGATTCCTCCCCAAACCGTCCACGAACCGCCAACATATCTGAAGTTTTCTTCAATGCATAATTGTGCAAAGCGTTGCGTTCTCCATCCCTTCTGTAGACCTTGTTCCTTCCGTCGTTAGGTACCATACAGCATAATTTTACACTTATCAGAAAAGAGGACTTTTTTCCACTGGAGGGATGAACAATTCAGATGCTCAAGTGCAAAGTTAAGGCGCGCTCATCGATGGTCTGCAGTTAATTTCGGCCCATTTGCTGGCATGTGTGGTACCAGTCCACGGTCCTTCAACCTTCTAATTGTAGAGTCACTTACAGCCACCCTACGTACAACATGAAGTTGCTGCTGCAGTTGAAAATCATTAAGACGTCGATTCCGTAAAGAAGTTCTTACAATGAATCGGTCTCGCTCAGAACTGACCCGATTCCTGCCAGATTCTGAACGGTGGCGCGTGAATAAACCAGTCTCCCGATAGCTTTTGTAAACTCTATGAACAGACGACAGGCTTAGATGCAATCTTTCAGCCACAACACGCTGACTAAGCCCAGAATCCAGTAATGCCACCACTTCGGTGGATTTTTCTGGCGAAGTATCCATATGTTTTAGAATAAAAACTTTTTCAGTCGTCCCAAATCCACAGTACACACACAGTATACAGAACACAGAACAAGTTAAAGTTTGAGGATAAGCGCTAATTTTTGGTTTTCAAAGGTGAAATGTACTCCAACTCTCAACACACATTTGTCTCAAAACAGTAAATCATTTCATTTATAGGATAAACAAATGATTTCTAATATTGAATTTTTGCTTATTACTATAATGGCCAAAGCCAAACTGCCAGCTATACAATCATGTGATTTTTCATGGAATGAAAACTCTTTAGTGTTAAATTTGGACAGAACCTTAAAAACGGAACATCGATTTTTCTGACAAGAAGTGGACGAAGTGGAAGAAGTGGACGGCCAGCCCGCCAATCGAACGCCGATATTTAATTGTATGCCTAGTGCAATCTTTTACTGAACATCACTTAACGTTTAACTAGTTGGCTTATAGTTAGCAAGCCCTTTCGAGTTGGGCTGACGTAAAATCAGGCATGTGATTAAAATTGGCTTACGATTTGGGTTATTTTTTTTTATTTATCAACCACCCAAAATCATTTGTCTAGTTGTCCTTGAGCCTATTCATTGAATGTCGGCGTTCAATTAACGGGCTATCCGTCTCATTAAATGACCGACAAACTAGATGGCTGCGACATATATATCGAATAATATCGTTATAAAAAACTAATAACTACTAATAAACAGCTAAGTTGACACTTATAAATATTTAATTAGACTTAATCATGTATTCATAATAATATGGTTTATTCATCAGCTTACATATTAATGAGATGGTCCTATTTTAACATCCTGTAGTATTGCGCATTATATTAATTTATGGCTGCTCGCACTTTGAATACAAAATTGTATATGAGGAATTTGATCTTTTACTCCCGTATGCAAGTAGGTACAACATTGATACTATAGTTTTTCTTGAGAATGTCAGGTGTGATTTCTATTACTATGACTGTGTTAAATTTAAATTATCAAAATTGAGATTAATAAATTTAGGCAACCGGTCGGATTCGAACCTGCATTTTAGGTATAATGAGGATGAAATAAACCTTTCGACCATGGTGGAACCACAACCGGTTGTCGAAACTTATCAATCTTATTATAACACGTCCCAAAGGGGTATTTAATTTAATTTTAATTATAATTTTCTATTAATCACATGTATTTAAAAAATTTATTCAACTTAGTTGAATACTTTTTAAATTACATGCCAGTTACTAGCCATGGATTTACCATTTACTGTAGATCCAACCTGTTTCATAAGAACTAATTTGCTTTTAGTAATATAGTATATCTCGCAAAAAAGTGTACTGTAAGCATTCATAGGCTACGGTAACTGCTTAACATAAGGGCGCCATGCTAGTTTTTGGACCGTTCCTATGACATAAAAAACGAATCAAAACTTACGATTAAAGGCGGAAACATATTGAAAAAATGCGTCGCGACCTGATGAAACGCGACGCGTGTTGAGTCGAATCAAATGTATTGTATTCTTTAGACCAGAATCACACTATGAACACCCGACACGACGCCACGCACGCTTTGACGCACGGTGAATATCAGGTGTCGACACGTGGCGTCGCGCCGCGTTTTAATACTGTGTTTGCGCCTTATATAGCGTATTCGCACTTAAGGAGAGGTAGAGCATAACGTTAGTACGTTCAATGCTGCTTTAGTGGGGAAATACCCTCTTACAGGTAATCACAGCCAAATAACATTATTGATTAATGTAATTAGTTATATCGCCGAGTTGTTGTTAGAAAGGGCTGGCATTAGTTGTCATTTGCCTGGTAAGAAATCTATACTAATATTATGAAGAGGAAAGATTTGATTGTTTGTAAGCATTGAATGGGCTCGGGAACTACAGGACTGATTTAAAAAATCTTTTACCTTTAGAAAGATACTTTATCTCGAGTAACATTGACTATATTTAATTATGAGGTTTCCACTGGAAAGGTTGAAACCGCGCGGGGGAAGCTAGTGAAAAATCCAGTTAATACTTGCTACAAACTCCATACTAATAAAATGCCATAATCGTATTAATAATCATCATTGCAAACAGTGGTCGTTTTATGTTTTGAACTAAGTATTCCTTTGTAATAGAGTTTAATATGTAACAGCTTCGAGCATGTTAGTTTGGAACTGCCTAACTTTTCAATAAAAGACCCACTTTTCACTTTGCTAAGAGTGACGTTTGTTTCCCCGAGGAAAATGCATAATGAGGTATACAGATGTGATGAATATGAACTAGCTATGTCAGGTTTAATACTGGCGCCAAACATTTTTATGTGATTATCAGGAGGGGGTACCGCCGTAATAGCCGTATCTACACGAGTTCCCGGGCTGTAAGGGCCCCGAAAATGTGTGGTAGAGGGCCTCCCCATCAAGTTTTAATACAAGGGCCTTTACGCAGATAATTATCAGGTTGCAACATAAAAAATACGTTTTAGCTTAGCTTAGCGATATTAAATTCAAATCAATGTGATCTACTCAAAGATTGGCCTTTGAGTATAGCATCGGTATAAATTTACCGGATTAAAATTATTATGAAAAGTATGTTTAGTGGTTCAATCGAAAACTGTAAAATCATTATTCAATTAAGGGAACGAATGTATTTTTTTCTATCTCAATTAACATATTCGTTGATTATGATAGCTAAAGGCAAGGTGCGGTAGCCCCTTGCTCCTTTTTTCATTTCCCTTTCTTACCTTCTTAAATATTCCTTTTATCTGTTCAAAATGCTCACGCTCAATATATAATTTTAAATATTTCAAGTAATTGTAAGTTTTACAACATTTTTAGGAAAAGAATAAGAATATTAATTCATTATTAATTTTTATCAATTTTAGCTTTGGAAATAATAAAATTCAATTCAATTCAATTTATTGCATTTCACAATGTGAACTTAAGTGGTAATTTAAGTACAATATTATAATAATTGTGGACCCTGCCGAGCACAGCAATTATATCCAATATCGTCAAGTATTCCTTTTTAAAACTAAACAGATTGTAAAACGTTTTATTTTAAAATAAATTTCCTACAATAAGTACGCGATTAAGCATTTTTTTTACAGTTGCAATTATTTTACAGAACATTGAAGTTTATTGACCCAAAAAGATTGCCATTATTTCTAAGTAGGTAATTAATAATACACTACTTATTAATTAAATAAATATTGAAATCAGTATAAACTTAAACAAAGAAATAATCAGCTTAACTTTAGGAATAGTATAGTAGCCCGAGCATTACATTTGAATGATTTAATCCTATTACTGCGAATAATAATGAAACTGGTAAAAGCTACATTAATTAACTATTTCAGTATTGGATGTAGTTCTGCAACAATAGGTTAGTCTCACGAGAAAACCACTCTCATCGTTCATGGACGGACATTTGCAACACCACAAACCCGCAGAGCCAGTTTCAATGCATGTAAAAACTGTTTCTACGAGATTTTTATATTTTACAGGTGAATATTTTGTATCTATTCAATATAACGCCGTGCGCTTTAAATTTTAACATTGTTAAACTATTCCGATACATACGGTAACTTTAATTATATTGTTAACTAGCTGTCGGCCTTGCCTTTATCCGCGTAGATTGTGATTACTCCATATAAACTTTAGGGTGAAATTTTAAGAATCCTGTCTTAGCCCTTAGCCTACATTACAATAACTATCTCCGAGTAAAATTTTGGCGTTGATTACGCCTTAATTTGACTCGTTTACACGACGTTGTAAATTTTACTTTTTAATCCATAGACCATGGCATTAATGGAACTGGCACTGGGTGGACAAAGGGGGACACATACGTCGCGTTCGTGGGCGAACTCATAGCCATAAAGCGGACATCAGAGAGTAAGTTGCCGTTACGAATGATGCACGGTGCCCCGGTGCCACCGTAACTCTAATTGGAGCTGTTTTTAAGCGGTGCAAGCGGATACGGTGCTCGTGTACTTCATAATCGGGTGTCGCAAGTGGTTGTACATTAACGACACTGTTTTAACATTTATGAGTTGGTTGTGAAAAGCACTAGTTCCCTGTGAGTATCAATATTAGGGAATTTGTAAAATTATTTTATTTAAACTTGTAAATACTAGAAAAAATTATGTCAGTTATTAGAAAAAGGCTTTCTCTAGCAATCCTAATCTTCATCTTATATACTATCAAACTTTGTGTCACCAAACGATTTCATAAAATCGAATAGTGCTTTGCCCGTATAATGATTTTTTTTATAATCGAAGGCCTAGTAGGCCTACTAGTACTACGCAAGTTATGATGCACAAAACTTTCAAGCGGCCGTAGCCCAATGGCTTGGTGCGTCGGACTTGCCATCGCCGCCGGTTCGAACCCCACCCAATGCACTACCGACGTGAGCCCACTCGTAGCACATGCATTTTAGCTTAGCACTAGGGGTTAACCATTCTTGTCAATGCCTAGTGCTAGCCCTAAGCTAAAATGCTTGTTTATGCACAGTACATCTGCTAGATAGCTTTATAAAAAAAAACTAGTAGTCGATTTCTGACATTGTAAAGATAATAACTGGCATGTTGTTTACATGCCAGTTATTATAAAAATGCTTTATTTAGCGATCATAATGAATTTTGCAGTCAGCAGAGGTTTTGTAAAATAAAATTTTGTTGTGTCATTCAAAATTCGATAGGTAAACATTTTTTCTTACAGATATCAGAAATTGACTTCGAGCTCTAGCATTAGACGCGCACATTAAGGTATTAGTCTTAATTTCAATTAAAACATTATCTTAATGCAACCGTACGAACCAACAAGTATTTACAACAAACTATTAGTAAAAATATCCGCTTTTCGCTTTAACACCAATAATAATCTGAGAACCAACTAGTGTTCATAAGTATGCTTTGAAATGTTAACCATTAGCGTTGATAGATTTAAGCTTGTCTACATGCAATGCGTTGCCGCCCACTGTAAGCAAACTGGTAGTTATACGACACGCGACATGCATGTTACATGAAGGTAGCTTTGTGATACTGGAATACGTTTATAACGAATGGTGACAGGTGACATTTTTAATTTCTCTTTTTTTAGGGAACAACTCCCATACTATAAAAAATATATTCAGTATTGTGAAGGACTTTAGGAACACTCAATAGGCATGCAGGCTAAAAAAATATATTGCCTGCCTGTTAGATCACAAAAAAATATTGGACACGTATTTTTTAGTATTTATCAAATGAATACAAATTGACAAAGATACAGAGCAACAACAAACTATAAAGGCGGAAACACATTATTTAAACCTGACGTGACCCGATGAAACGCGACGCGTGTTGAGTCGAATCAAATGTATTGTTCTCTATAGACCAGAATCACACTATGAACATCCGACGCGACGCCATGTGGGTGCATATCGGGTGTCGTCGACACGTTGCGTCGCGTCGCGTGTTAATATTGAGTTTCGGACTTAATGTTTAGGAGAGGGGGCTTGTGACGCCACCAATAGGTAAAATTGTACCTAGACGTTATATCACAAGAAATTTCAACTCGCAGTCTCGTTTTTTTTTTGAGTGTTGAAAAAAAAGACGTGTCCCGTATTTTTTGGTGATTAAACTGACGGACTAAATATATATTTTTTAGTCTTCATGCCTAACACAAAGCACATCTACACTTAGAACAACTATCTGTGGTTCACACTAATAATAATTGGTCCGGGTGATTATCGAACGCGACTTGCGTTGATCAGGTTTCAGAAGCAATGAGGAGTAGTGACGCCTCTAATAAATCTATGTTTAAAACTCCAAAATTTCTTTCTGGGTCTGGTTGGTTGAGAGACTACCCTCCGTGCCTCGGAAAGTACTTTAAGCGGATAGTCCTGATTAATATAACATCATCTATAACAAGCATATACCAGGGGACGGGCAACATCGTTTCTTTGTGTGTTACTACATAATACTGCGGTCACCAACTCTGACAACAGAAACCCTCTCTCAGGGGGAGGACCATGTTCAGCTGTGGAAGTTCTACGGGCTGATGATGACGATGATAAATTGTTAAAATAGAATAACATAATAGATATTATCTACTACTAACTACCACTGTATAATTTTCATATTATTTTTAACTGCAACCAACATCCTAATCATTTACCCCAAAAATAACATCATTCATATCGTTCATGTACTTAACGTACTTAACGTACTTAATTTAAAAAGCAATATTTTAGCCACACTTTTTACAGTTTGGGTCAAAGCAATTCCTAGTTATTTTTTTCGTTTTTCAAAATTAAAAACCGAATAAAGTTACCTCGAATGAGCGAAGCTATGAAAGCGGCGCTCGGCGGTAGAAAACCTTTTTAAGTGCAACTTATTAGAACATTTTTAATCACAGTGGAAAGTTAGATAGAAGTAATAATAGTTCAAAAGTTGAATCATTTTTCGCTTGTTATTTCAAAAGTGACAGAAAATATATAACTAGTAAGTCGGTAGATTGTATGGTTGAGGCAAGCATGTGTTATTAGTGAGATTTATTTCTGACATATATATATAGCAACGAGGCTTTTGCTCCTTCATCATCATCAGCTCGTATGCCGAACATGAACCTCCTCCCGGGGAGGTCACCACGCTTTGCAGGCGAGTTGGTGACCGCAGTATTATATAGTGCCCCACAAGGAAACGCTGCTGTCCGTTCCTTAATATAAGATTATTATAGGTAGATGATGTTATTACAATCGGGACAACGGCTAAACTTGCTTTCCGAAGCACGGAGGGTAATCCCTTAACCAACCAGACTCGGAAAGAAATCTTGGAATTTACACAAAGATTTCCTGTCCGGCGTGAGCATGTTCTACCGTTTCCTAAGACCGCCAATCCTGTTTCCGCAACTCATTACCGTCCTATTTCCATCCTTCCTATCCTGTCAAAGGCGCTTGAGAGTGTTGTGCACTCGCAACTGTCTCGCTATCTTTCCTCTAACAACCTCTTAAGTCCTTTCCAATCCGGTTTCCGTCCTAGCCACAGCACAGTAACTGCACTCGTTAAAATAACTGATGACATCCGCTTGGCTATGGAACAAAAGCTCCTCACTGTCTTAGTCTTACTGGATTTTAGCAGTGCTTTTAATTCAGTGGACTTTGATATCCTCCTTGGCATTCTCACATCCCTGAATGTCTCGGCTCCAGTGGTTGCTTGGTTTGATTCATATCTTAGAGATCGCTCGCAGGTTGTTCGTGCCAATGAGACATTCTCTCAGTGGTGTGATCTTATTGCGGGCGTTCCTCAGGGTGGCGATCTCTCTCCTCTTCTATTTTCTGTTTTTATTAACGCAGTTACGAAAAGTATTTCTTCTCATTACCATCTCTATGCAGACGATTTGCAACTATATCGGCATTTTAAGGTCGTAGATGCTACGGAAGCCATTGCTGCTATCAATAATGATCTTGGAAACATTAGCAAGTGGGCGAAGGCTTATGGCCTTCTGGTCAACCCCGCTAAATCACAAGCTCTCATTATTGGTAGTAGATACATGTATAATTCCATTGACCTCAATTCCCTATCACCAGTTATTTTTGACAAAGAGCCTATAGCTTTTTCCAAATGCGTAAAACATTTAGGAGTCCTTATAGACTGTCATCTCTCTTGGAGCAATCACGTTGCCGAGGTAAGCAGGAGGCTGTACTGTTCATTTCAATCGCTTAAACGTCTCCAGAAATTCTTACCTTTTCAGACTAAAGTCGCCCTTGCTCAATTGCTTCTTCTTCCTCTCTTAGATTACGCCGTCGTTTGTTTCTTAGATGCAACAAAGGAACTTTTAGATAAACTTGAACGCCTTCAGAATTTGTGTATGCGCTTCATTTTTGGCCTCCGAAAATATGACCATGTGTCAGAGTTTCGGTTGCGATTGAAGTGGCTGCCTATTCTACGGCGTCGGGACTGTCATATCTTGTCTCTTCTGTTCTCTATCCTTCACAATCCTAATGCCCCTACATATCTTCGCGAAAGCTTCGAGTATTTGATACCTAGAGACAAACCCTGTCGTACCGCCACTTCTCTGCTTTTAAAGAACCCTCCTCGTGTATCTAGTAAATATGACCACTCATTTACCGTCCGTGCTGTGCGGTTATGGAATTCCCTTCCACACCTCATTCGCGCTTGTCTTTCTCTCAACACATTTAAAAGAAGAACGAAGGAGTATTTTCTGACTCAGTAATTGTATCATTACAAAATTCGGACATATAAGTTAGTATAATAATATGTAGTATATTATAATGAACATAATGTATATAGATTCAAATATTTGCATGTAATTGTATATGTATTTAGTGTGTATGTTTATTGATATGTATTTACCAATGTGGTATAAATTAATAAAAATATTCGTCCGTTGTACACTAGCTATGCACTTTTAATCAAATATTCTTTCATAATGGTTTGCTGGAAGAAAATTCATTATTGAATTAAGCTCGCCTTTGTACATGTTGTTTCTATTGTATAAACTTTATGTTATGTTTTTACTGTGTGCAATAAAGAATAAATAGATGTTTGTAGAAAAGGAATTGTGGACTGTGTCTTTAAGATTTTCAGAGGAGTTAAGTGCAACTATCGCTTTCGGACTTGAGGTCTAAAGATTTTCAGAGGAGTTAAGTGCAACTATCGCTTTCGGACTTGAGGTCTAGTAGAGCATTCGATTCCGCGGGCAAACACCTCTTCGGTGGGTCAGATAAAGTGTCATATAAGCATGAAGACTAAAAAAGTTATAATTAGTCCGTCAGTTAGATTACTAAAAATATTGGACACGTATGTTTTTATTTATCAAATCAATAAAAATGTACAAAGATACAGAGCAACAACAAACTATAAAATTCAGGAGAGGGGGCTCGTCACTACTAGGTAAAATGGTAGGTACCTAGAATTGACGTCACATGAAATTTCAACGCGCTGTAACTTTGTCATTTTTTGTTTGAGGAACAAAAACGTGGCCAATATTTTTTGGTAATCTAACTGACGGAGTAAATTGAATTTTTATTCTTCATGACTATTGTGTAGCGGTGTCATTTTCTTGCAGTCTTGAAATAGAAAGAATTAATTATTAAAAACTAGCTGTTATCCATGACTTCATCCACGTAAAATATAGAAAATATTGTTATCAGAAAGAAAATGCCAGTTTAATCAATCCAGCCGTTACTGAGATTAGCCAGAACCAACAGACACACACTGTGTCGTTTTTTGAGTTTCTTACCCGAAGCGTAACAACGGGACCCTATTACTAAGACTTCGCTGTCTGTCTGTCTGTCACCAGGCTGTTATGCCCGGTGAAGTAGCAAAAGCCTCGTGGCAAACTATGTAAGTCCTGACAAATAAAACACCAGGCTGAATCTCACGAACTGCCATAGCTAGACAGTTGAAATTTTCACAGATGATGTATGTCTATTGCCGCTATAACAACAAATACTAAAAATAAAATAAATTTTGAAGGCCTTTTTTGCTCGATGTCAATAACGTCATCAGGTAGGCACTTATAAATGGTACGGAAGCTAACGTGCGCGATTCCGACTCGCATTTGGCCGGTTTCTTTTGTTTTCTTTCTTGTATTTTTGTTAGTAGTACATTAAATTCATATGCATTTATTAAAAAAATTGAAGGTATTTTTCTGTTTTCACAGAACAACCCGGCGCTTCAATGTTATTTATTTTAATAGTTATTCTTCTAATATAGTGTTATCATATAGGCACCAATAACGTACTTTAATAAATTTGACTATTTCCTTAATTGTGTTCTATTTAATTATCGTTCCGAATATCATAACAGTTTTAATGAGTATTCAATTTCACATCATCAAAGCATCATCCGTTACACGTGTTTAATTATAAATGATGTGTTAAAGCATAATAAATGCATTCATTGGCAAAATAAAAAGCTTATTAAATGAGTTGTGTGTAATTTCAAATTATTTGCTGCCCGCGACTTTGTCCGCATAAAATGAGGATTTTTATAAGCTTTCTACCAGAACTGTAATATATGTAGTTTTAGTTTTTATTAGTATAATATATAGTTGTGAACTAATATATGTGACTGGCTGGTTGGCTGTATACAGAGAGCCTTGGCCATTTTTTAAACATAGAACACTCACGACGTTCTCTTGTTTATTTATAGGAATAAAAGACAGTGTGCTTATAACCTTTGACTGTTTAATTACAATCCCTTTTCATATATCATAAGAACCATCCGTAATTATTTTTTTTCGGATGGACATACCTAATTTGCCACGAGGCTTTTGCTACTTCACCTGGCATAAAAGCGAGCAGAGCTCCAGCCTTAATAAATGGTTTAAAAACTACTACGGTCGGCTGTCGATGAGAATGAGGGTAATTACCTAAAATACTAAAGTCATCCCTGACTTTTAGTATTTTAGGGAAGTTTTGTGCAACTGTTGCTCTACTTTACAGTTCGCGGGCCTCTCGGACTTCGAGTCTACGAGGGCATCGAATGGTTACCATCCGTTAAGAGCGGTCCAGTAGTTACAGGATTAAGCCGAAACAAACAAACACATAGACAGACAGAGAAAAATATATTTTTAGCCTAATGTCTTCCAATACAAGATATTCTAGGTTGAAATGGCTAATGGGCAATTAAAATTTTTAATGCTATTGAAAAAGTATATAGCTACCTAGATCGACTGTTCTACCAAAAATAATAAATTTCGGTAAACATTTATGATCCGCCCGTACAACGTCCACTGCTGACCATGGATCTCCTCCCGAGGGAGGGTATTTGCCATCACCACGCTTGGCAGTCGGGTTGGTAACCGCAGTATTATGTTGTGCCACACAAGGAAACGCTGCTTAACGTTTCTTGATATACGATTATTATAGATGATGTTATAATAATCGTTACCAACGGCTTAACGTGCTTTCCGAGAACGGGTCTAGTTGAAGATTAGATCCTGAAAGAAATCTTAGAATTTACACAAAGATTTCCTGTCCGGCGTGGGCACGAACCCACGACCTCCGAGATTTAAAGCGAGCCCAATACCGCTACGCTACGAAGGTCAACAACGCTAAACATTGGCAATGACTAAATACTCAGGGTGTAAGTATATCTAGTGTATGTTATAATGACTATTATTCCAGTTTACGTAGGTAGATAGAGAAAGACTCGTAGGAAGCTAGGATAGGGTCCGGTCGTCCTTGCAAGGCGAGGCTCGCGACGCGTTCTATGCTTCTGACCTAATCCCAGCCCGCGCTGGTTGATTCTTATTATTATATTTATAATACGCGACTATCCCATGCCACATTGGTAGATTTAAATTATATTTAATAACATTACTTTTGAAATGTATACTAATAGTGCAGTCATTGAAACGAAAAATAGTAATAAATGTAACCTCCGAATTTTTTTACTGTGAACCGATTTGCATGAAATTTGGGAATTAGGCTCATCTTACCCTTAACTTCAAAAGTGAAAATGATCTGAACTCCACACCCACCCTGGGGGAGGTTGCCACCCCTACTCGTTGGTGTATTATTTTTCAAAATAGTCTCGGATATCGATAGAAGGCCTAATTTCAATAAGAAAATGTACCATAAAGTTTTTCTAAAAACCCAATACTTTTCAAGTTATTGAAATACATTGAAAATTCGGTTTTTTCACGTTTTCATCGGTTTTTTGCAAATATCTCTAAAAATGTTCATTTTAATGAAAATTTTATGTTGAACAAATTGTAGCAGGTAAAAAACTGAACAAATCAGTTTTTTATAAAGTGTTCTTAGTGCAATATTTAGCTAGATATTAAAGATCAAAGCCGTTTTTTATTTTGTCTGAAATTTAATCGATGTATTCAATGCCATCTAGTGGCGAGCAGATACATTTTATGCATTCTAATAACATAGAGTTTTGTAGTGCTTAAAATTTAGCTTTAAAATGAGCACTGCTAAAAGTCTTTTTCACGTAAAATGAGTGAGCTGTAATGCAAATAAGAGGAACATCTAATGGTTTTTTCTTAAAAATCAATAGAATCAAAGAATTAAAAGATATTTGCAAAAAACCGATGAAATCGTGAAAAAATCCGATTTTTCAATAACTTGAAAAGTATTGGGTTTTTGAAAAACTTTATAGAATTTTTTTTTTCTTGAAAAAGGCCTTATATCGACATCCGAGGTTACTTTGAAAAAAAAAAACACCTACGAGAAGGGGTGGCAACCCCCCCCCCCCAGGGTGGGTGCGCAGTTCAGATCATTTTCACTTTTGAAGTTAAGGGTAAGATGTGCCTTATTCCTAAACCTCATGCAAATCGGTTCACAGTAAAAAAAATCGGACCTATAACGCTTCAATGACTGCACTATAATTAATTAGTCAAGATTTTTTTTTCTTTGTATACTTTTATCATTGTATTTGACATAAGTACGATCGACTCGTCTTTATTATCAATAAACATTTTCATTTCATTTTATTTCAGTAGGTTGTTTTGCAGAGCATCACGCTTGTCCTCTCCAGTCTGTAAACATACATAGCTGGACATTCACGAGCCCTATTTCGCTTCGGTGACTGCGCTTGGTTGATCGCAATAAAGTGATCTCTGACACACCCCTGTTTCCTATTCTATAATAGGTACTAGGTACATATCCCATTTAAGTATAATCGTATATCAAAACTAAAGGCTAGAAGTCTATTGGGAGATAAAAATCATAGTCACTTGACCAACCGTAATAGTTCCATAATAAATTGATACAAAATATGATAAGCGTCTTGCCGTGACGGGACCACTTTAAGTATGCTGGGTATCGGGTCCACCAGGATAATTCAGTTACTGAAGGGATTTTAATTTTCTTTTCTCACGTAAATAAGAGTAAGCCATGACCATTTAAGCAGGTGCTGTTCTAATGTTCAGGAAGAAATTTAAAAACGGTGGTACATTTTTTATTTTATATAATTATCGTAACGTAACGTAAAAACATTATTTTTTTATTGAATAGCTTTAAAGATCGCAATCGACTAAGCACTCGCGCACGCCCCTACAGCGGACTTTCAATGTGTCTGGCAAGGTGTAAAACCCATTGAAACTGTCCGGCTATTGAGGTTACATTTTTTCATAGGTTTCCAAGTAACATATATTTATACTATAACGAAAGTATAACTATAATTTATTCCACTTTAGGGGTGTCTGGCAGGGGGTAGCAACTGTCATAAGTGTCCGGCAATGGATGACGAGATTTCTAAAGTTATCCATATTAATTATAAAAAATTGAGCTTTATACTTAAACGAATTTATACACTTTTACTACCTGTTATCTGCCCAAGTAACCACAACCTTAACTCTATAGTCCCTGGTTGTTCTTACCTGTATAGGGGACATGCACAGAAGAACTTTCAGCTTTTATAAAATAACGAAGGTCTGGCCGTCGTGGGCTCTTGCTCTAAAAATATGTACCTACCTATACATTATAGGAATGTACATTTTTTTCTTGCTCATTAAAATAACACAACTTAAAGAGTTACCGTCATAATACTTAACAACAACGGTAGGAAATTGTAAAAATAAGTTTATTATTGTTACTTACCACAAACAATGGCATATCCATGTTTCTGTTATCATTTTACTGTATTTAATGTATCAGTTTTTACATTTTACTAAAATAAAAGTTACCGTTAACTTTATTATCATGTGGAGGAATACTAATGCGAAAAATAGAAATAGTTTATATTAAATGTTAATTACAATAAACTTTACCTTTTTTATATCTCCAAGTGAAATACCAGGCAAAATGGTTGCTAGACTTTAACAAACGTGCTAGACATACCTACACTTTTTTTTTTAATGGAGACGTTCCAATTCTGACGTTAAATTATATAACTTATTCCCACATTACATATTATCTACACATACTGTATCCAGAGATGTATCTTCAGCGTCGATACACGTCACAGTGAGAGCTTGAGATATAACAGACCGAGATTCTCAAGCGGAAGGATGCGTCCGGGTGTGTCGATCGCTAGTGGTAGTAAGTCTACCAGTGCGGAAGGCGTCAGAAAAACCTCTCGCATAATTTAGAATGCTTGTAAATACTTTTTGCCTATAATAATTCTGATACGTAAACAATTAGGGCGCATGGCAATATAATAGGGTTGCCATACGTCCCGGTACGCCGGGACATGTCCCGGTTTCAAGCGTTAGGTCCTGGTGGCCTGGCCAACAAAGAAAATGTAACATAGGGCGCGCCCAAAAAAAAAAGATGCTCTTCAGCATATTCTTTTTTAGGGTTCCGTACCCTCCGTACCCGGATAAAAACGGGACCCTATTACTAAGATTTCGCTGTCTGTCTGTATCTCAAGAACCGCGATAACTAGACAGGTGAAATGTTTACAAATGATTTTTTTTGTTGCCACTATACTAAACATAACAACAAATACTAAAAATAAAATAAAATAAATATTTAAGGGGGGCTCCCATAAAACAAACTTTATGCAGCAGGCAGGCACTTGAAAATGGAACGGAACCCTTCGTGCACGAGCCCGACTCGCAATTGGTCGGTTTTTTTCATCCTACCCTGCTTTGCAATACCCATGCCCATGTTGAGCGGATGTTATATCCGCGCGTGTTGCAAGAGTAGTTCTCTTATTAAATAAGTGATTTATTTCTGTTATTCCTTGTTGTTTAATGATGTTACCTCTCAAAGTGTAAAATGCTGTCTCTGTAATCAAGTCCGTAAATGAAATTGTGAGCTAACCTGCTCACAATTTCTTCACTTGTATCCATTGTACTAACTTATATAATTCGAATGTAAATAACGCAATGCTTATTTTTATTGTTTCAATCATCCTACCGATCACCTGAGCTCAACTTATTAATTTTAAGCAGTATTAAGAGAAAATTCCTGCCCAAATCATACAGTTCACAAAACATTGAAATCTAAATTTGTTTGTCGGTACAATAATTTTGGTATTCAATGTTCTATTACCTAGTCATATAAAGGAGGAACTAAAGCAACATTGTAGCAGTGTACAAACAATGTTTGTATGTATCCGAATAGCTTATGCATAGTATTACCTCGTGAGATAATAATATGCATTTTGATTTGCTTACCAATTCGGGCCAAACTAGTTTCCAGTAGGAATAATGACATAGGTACATTGTAAAATGCATTTCCTGGGATTAGTTCATTTATATTCGATAAATTGGATTACCGTCCTACATAGGACCCAATCCATATTCGATTTGATATGATTAGAATGATGTTATTTCACATACATCCTATTCGAAATCGATATGTAGATATACTTTATGCCCGTATTATATGAAGTAGCATTCTTTATTAAGTAGCAAAAGCCTCGTGGCTAACGTAACGTACGTAAGTCCTTCCGAAAAAGAAGATATTAATACATCGGTATTTCGAAACAACATGGAATATTTTCGTATTTCCTACTGGCTGATCGGCAGATGCCTAGTTTTGACTGAAAGCTGAATAAATGAATTCCGACCTTCTGAGTTCTGACCAGATTTTGTACCAGTCATCAAACTACGATGCGGAAAGCAAGCGGTGGAATTAAAGACGTTAAGCTCCTCTTTAAACGTTTTAATGGGTGACTTGTAAGACAAAAGAAGTCAAAACGCAAAGCAGAATCGCTTATAATCATGGGAAATGCAAGTTGAAATATTGAATACCGATATAATAGGTTAGCTAAACGTAAGAAAGAAGAGTTGGAAAAAATAAGGACTTGAAGATATTTATTTCCTTTTGAATTTCTGGTATCTGAGTCTCATGCATGTGATGCATCTTTCTCAGCGGCAGTATATCCGTTCATAAATTGAACGGATATACTGACCCCTGCTATCTACACGTTAAGTAAAAGACTTTAAGAAGACATTGTCTGCGGCCTTTTGAATATAGCTTTTTCGTTTTTTTATTGCCTACTTGTCTACTACTACTATTATTGTAGGTATCTATTTTAACTGACTAAACATATTAAGGAGCCGAAACAAAACAGTATACATAAAACACGAAACCCAGGTTTAAGGCATTGATTATGCAGGACCAAGATCTTACCAACTTGATGAGAGCTTCCGATTGTGAAATGATGCCATTTTTCCTCGCTTTTAACGATGCGGTTTAAAATTCCTTTGTGATATGCCTGTACAGCTCCATTGCAACGCAGGCTTCAACTAATTGAGCCGTAAATTACTGCCGTATTTATCGCCATATATATTTTAACTTTGATAATTCTAATTGCTCCAGCAATAAAGCTAACAAAAGTACTGAAGTAAATTCTTAGACTGAAAATTTTTCATAACTAAGACAGTAGGTATCACCAGTCTGAGTTTAAGGTGAGGACATTAACTGTCATATTTTTTATCGTCTATTATTACGCTACGACTACACATGCTCATTACTATGCTACCGGCCCCGCGGGTGGAAGGGTCTAAACAGATTTGCTTACTGAGCATGCTAGTATCGATCAGTCGTGCAGATTATTTAAAAGTACATAATTATGCTAAAAAAGCAAATGTGTTAGTATAATGAACATGCTAATAATAAGCATATCATTTTATGAGCATGTGTCTGTACCTTTAGTCACTGTTTTGATCACAACGCCGTTACTGCCGCGACAATACTTTTACTACGTATTCGTATCTTAACGTATTAGACCGGGAGATACTGACACAAAATACCGGGTCATTTGTACCAGTATGGCGGTTCTTTAGGGGTCTTATTACGTAATGACGTAAAGAAAAATGATGATCATAGCGCTGGTACCGGCGGCCAAATCGCGTGGGCGTTAGTCGAACTCGTCGGATAAATTACGAAAGTCAAACGATTAGTTCTTTATATTTATGATTGATTATGATGATATGATTATATATATGATTAGGCGGTAGTGTCATGCCATACTTCTCCGGTGTGACTTATGTTGATTTTCCACCAGAGGGGCGAGACGAGACGAGACGAGGAGGGAATTGAAATCGCGCTGACCCTTTTTCACTAAAAATTGCCATCGTGATTCTCAGGTAATAACACGGTAATAAGTAGCAATGAACAACAATAAGCATCTCGCGACAAGCGTGTTTCTGTTGCAAATTAGGTTATTTATACTCTATATCGGCAGCAATACGGTTCACTTTTACACAAACAAATATTTCAATTCACGCCTCGCCTCGTCTCGTCTCGCCACACTGTTTCCACCAAAGATGCGCTGGGAGAGGATTGAAAATTTGCCATACAAATTTCAATTCCCTCCTCGTCTCGTTTCGTCTCGCCCCTCTGGTGGAAAATCAGCATTACAGCCCGCCATACCGACACGAATAAGTTAATTAAAAAAACAAAATTCAACCATTTGTACCAGGCTAATTTTTGCACAGTTAAACATCGTCGTGCAGCCATTTACGAACACCACCATGCCATACTTTTCGGACGGTTCCCAATGGCTGCCATACCGCCGAAAATGAGCATTTTTTTTTTTGCCTAACTTTTTGTACCATTTGAATTTTTGGAAAGTATTTGATAGAATGTGCCCGTTATTATATTTGCCATACTTCTAGTAGGGGGAAAAAGTGCTGTCATACTTGAAAAATTATTTATTCGACACGTTTCAAAAATACGACCGTACAATACGGTAAATATTTTTTTACAGCATGGGATCATTACATTCTGTTTTTTTTAATACAATTCTACCACCATGGGGCGGACGACTGTGAGACTTAAGCCAAGAAGTAAAAAAATAAATGAAGCTATGACGATTTGTACCAGTATTGCATTTGGATTTTTGGAAATTATATGATGCATTGTGCCCATTATTATATTTGCCATTTAAATTGGGACAAGATAAAAACTACCAAAAGTCAGATATTATCTTAAATTTATAGGCGCATGCAGTAGTTAAAAGCCGTAATAATGACCCGTCGCCGCGTCGTCGTTTAGCTTTCCTTAATTAAATGCAATGAATATATAAATGATACTATGTATAATTAATTCAGTTAGCTGCACTTAAACTTAAATATGGAAATGTTTTGCAATTAAGTAGATACATAATAAAAGTATATGAACAACCAAAAAAAAATAGCGAAAATTTCTGATTATCTAGTAGTAAGTTAACAGTAAATTAATCAAGGTAAATAAGGACCAGTACAAAATTACTGAATCGGAAAAAATTAAGAATATATTTTACGATATAGAAGTATACGAGGTAATTAATATTGTAATATAAGTATGTTATCTATACTAATATTATAAAAAAGGTAAGATACGTATTTTTGTACTTTTGTATGTATTTTTTGTTACGAATAAACTCAAAAATTACTAGACGGATTCAATTGTTCTTTCACCATCAGAATGCTACATATACTCAGGGATAATGGCTATATTTAATTATTTTATTAATTAATTATTATGTATTATTTAATTCTAAGGAAAGGAAGTAACTCTTGTAAAAAGAGTACAATGTCTTTGTTATGGATTTTGTTCTACCTCTTATTTAATTTACGATTCAAGTAACGAAACCTAAGATGGAAACGTATCTTAGGTTTCGTTACTTGAATCGTAAATTAAATAAGAGGTATTACAATATTTTCATAAAAATGTACTCACCACATAAGATAAAGTAGATATTATCATATTTCCGTAAATATAAAACACATATAACTTATGAGCATCCAGAAACTGCATTGACAATGGTATCAAGGAGAAGAGAAATAAATCTGGTGATACTTGGACATCCACAGTAATACATTTCGATATAACATTAAACAAAATTCTGAACACCCAAGATCTCAAAACACATATACTAGTCAGAAATAACATGAATAATATCGATGCAGTGTCTAACATCGTGTAAGGTGAGACCACACCAAAATCGTACATTTCCAATAAGCCAATGCCGTATGCGTAAGCCACATGTGTCATTGCATGTACCTAAAAAAAGAAAAATGATGCTAAATAGCATTAAAAAAAATGAAAGTAGTAGGCAGAATTCGAGGCCACGTCTAGCAGGAGGCTAATTACGTTACTATAAGAATATGATTTCAATAAAAATGTATTTTTTGCAGTTGGGTTATTATAATATATTTATTATATTATTACGTTATTATTACTGCATTATTTAAAATTCATTAACTTAATAAATATACATATTTGAAATACATTTTCATCTGAAAATGTCTAAACTAGGTTAACTAGGTCTTGCTAAAAACGATATGACTATTCACATCGTTACGTATTTAGCGTCCAGCCTCCACTAATTTCAATAATCTATATATACAACGTTATACTTGGAAGTAAAATCTGTTTTTAAATGTGAGTTCACAGAATCAAATTAGTTAGCATTCCTATCGGTCTCTTATTTGTTAGTTATTTTAACACAATACAAAATTAAATCCTGTATCTGCATCGTTACTACACATCTTTGAATCTTTAAAACATGAGGTAAGACTCTGCAGTTGAAGACGTGTTGTTTTTAAATAAGAACGGTGCAAGAGTTGTCAGTTACATGACACTGTTATGCCAATAACCGATGATATGAAGAAGATATTTGCGTATGTATTTTTCAAGGTCAGTCATCATCATCACGTCTGCTGACCCGTACCCTCTTTTACATTAATTAATCTCCTAATGCATGTCCTTCGGCTAAGGGTGCTTGGCCTTTCTAAAGAACGTCCTCGATTTGAACGTGGAACGTCCGTCTTGGCCTTCCCCTTCGCAGTGTTAGCTGTGTCCATTATAATTTGTCAGCAAACATGACGATGATTTCCTTTTTGGAAGCAAATATACTATTTTAAGAAGTTAATACTTACGAAAGATTCTGAGCCTGTATCTGATACACTCATAATATCAGACAATCCCTTCACTATAGCATTATGAGAAAAGGTTGATGATGTCATACTTACTACGATAATAATAATCGTCGAAATTATAACCATTTTAAATGTCAGCTTAAAGATCTAAAACAAATAAACAGTTAGTTATTATATATATATATATATATTTATTTAAAAACTTTAGTACATTTTATTGTAGGTACATGCGCGGAATATCGTTGCCGTTATCTACTAGTCAACTTTTAAGTGGTGCAGAATAGATATCATTGTAGGCGCACTAAGATTAAAATAAAACAATACATTTTGTCCATCATTGTCTAAATTTAAAACTTTTATATATACCTACCGAAAGACTTTTCTTAATCTCGTATCTTGATCGAAATCGTTACATTAAATCAAATAGCTTCATGTATTTTTTTAAATGGTACCCTACTCCAATAAAAAGAAAATAGTTACCGTAACCATGCGGAGATGGTACTATTGATATGTGAAATGGAACATATTATTATACACAATAGCGTGGTGACGTTCATTTCTATTAAAAATATACAGAAAATGAATACCGAACTGTGTATTTTTCTCGCCTGCCACTAAAACGAACATTTCCTTGGCATGGAATGAAAAATTTAAGTAACAATATAAGATATCGATGTTACGTACTATAATAGAAATATGTTAAATGTATTTGAATTGTCATATTATTAACACAACGGAAAAATCGTATGTTCTACTGAACTTAAATATTTGCTTTGGTTTGGTCTAGTTTTTCGATACTTCTCATCTAATATTTAGATAATCAACTTATCATATTTTTGTTTCAGGAAGTTAAAGTTTTGTATTGTTAGATTCTGTTCGTACCAGCAAATGATTGCTAGTAAAACCTAGCCATAATAGTTGTTGAATAGGCTAAAAACTCAAAATTAAAGAAAATAGATTTTGTAACAGATAGTTTGATTGCGATTTGATTGACTTAATTTAGGTTTATTTAATTTTAAAACCAACCTAATAAATGTTTTTATTGATTCCTTTAATTTACTGCAACATTGCAAATAAAATAAATAATAACATTTCAATATTTGTTTGGGTTCTCCTTTTGACCGCTGGAACAATTATTGAGAGGAAAACTGTCTTTCTTATATGTAGGTTATATTTATTTTAATTAAAATACATATTTTACTGTTAACACAAAAAAAAATGTATTTCAGTACCTACAATAGGTCATCGTAGTTCTTGTGCAAATATTATCTTCACACTATCTATTCAATTTATCAACCTAAATAATTTAGGCATTTGGCATGTAAACCCCTTTTGAAAAATACGTTCTAAAAACTATTTTTATTAATGTTTAGGCTATGTACCTTTACAATTGTTTCTTCTGTCGAGGATGCAAGAAAAAACGTTAAAAGCCACAATACACCGATGACAAATAACCTTGTTGTCATCACGTTTCTGTCATGGTAATTAAACGAGATCCTGAAATTTGGAATAATATAGTCAACATTTGTATAGGCATCTATCTTGCTTTACATATTTTCGGATATTCGGGTCAAATCGAGTTATTTTTGTAAAATGCAACCATAGCTGCTAAAATGATTTATAAGGAAACCCAGTAACAAATATATATCAGGTTATGTGTTTGTTAACTAGCTTTATATTGAATCATTAGATTACGGTTCAAATTAGCACTATATTAAAATGTATAGTACGGTATATTTTTATAATTATAGCCGCTTACAGTTAATTTATTCTTATATTAATTTATAATATAGTTATCTTTGTACGAGTTAACTCGTTCCCGACGACAAAATTTAAACAACACTAGTAAGTTTCAATGTCTGTGGTCAACTAAAAATGCATAATTGAATCGATATTCAAGAATTATTCACATTTTGAGAATGCACCACAAAGTGACTAAAGTCCAAACAGCAAAATAATGAATTAAAATGGTATCAATACCGCCAATGTAGCAATAACATTATTGTATCCATTTTCGTATTGCATGTATGGCAACGTGAAATCATATAAAAGAATATATTTATAGACCAACGCTCATCTACTACCAATACGAAGCCGTGCATTTCATATGATTGCAATTGGATATCAAATGTCAAACCTATACCTACAAAGTGGATGGTTTCCGGAGGAAATTACTAGAGTATTGACCTTTATAGAGAATATTGCTTAGGTTTTACATTTAACGTAAATCCTAAGCAATTTGCATCCTGACTATTGCACCCTGACTATGAGGGAGGATCAGGTGCATGACAGAAAGGCGATAAACAGTTCATATTTGTATATACGAGTATGTATATCGACTCGGAATGGGATCGTAAGCGTAACGTTTCGCATCGCCATCAATCAGGAGACAACTTGACGTAAGCACTTAATCAGCAGCTCCAGAACATCGACTCACGACTGACGACTACGCTTACGACTCGCCCGCTACTTGTTCTTTACTTTGACGAAGAAATGCAAGCGACGGAGGGGCGTAAACATCTAGATGACGAGCCTTAAGCGCTGGCACAACTGGTTGACCACGCTCCGCAGTTCGTAAGCGTCACGGTAACGGCACGGCTCCACCCCAGCAATCAACTTGTAATTTAGTGTCACTAATAGTTGGTAGTATGACATAGTTCCACAATAATGAAATTATTTAAAATCCTACGGCGGTTATACAGGCACTTGCTGCAACTTAACTTGCAGTCAAAGCGCTGTAAGCGCGCTGGCTACAAGCTTAATGTACATCGACTGCTGGCTCGCGCATTGTACCTAAACTGATATGCATGGCCATTTGTCTGCCTCAATTTCAGTGGACGCTGCTGTGCTGCGATCGCAATCAGTCTGCTCTATATATTGTGTTACCACACACCACACACCATTACCATCTATGAGTTATCTTTCATTGTCACAACTCCCCACACCCACATCTACCATTCGATAACAGACGCGCTTCTATTCGTGTTGTTGGTGTTCTACTGTTCTATCGTACCATTCTTAAGTAAGATCACATTTGACACTTCATAAAATTGAACAATGTAAACTTGAAACGGACCCACCGTTTCAAGTAAGTAAAATAGTATTAAATTTAGCAACGAATTCATATTAATCGTGATAGTGACAAAAGGCACTTTAGCGACTTATTTTCCCTAGTACTGTAAACTTTCCTTGAGATAATATAAAGTTTTGATAAGTTAAATTCAAACTGGGCGTCGGTACACAACAGTAAGCTCTTTTCATTTTTTTAAGTCCCAAGGTTTTAAAGAAATAAAAATCTGAAAATCGAATCACGTTTATGAAGGAATATTTTACAATAAACTAATAACCACAATGTGATAGGAATAACCCTTTTAACTCTCAAATGTTACCGACATCTTGGCCCTATTATAACCATAGTTTGATGTTGCCTGATGTTTTTCACAACTATGAGTAGGTACCTACACTTGCTTGTGAAACTAAAAGTTTTATGTGTTTTTGTTTATGTATGTAGAAGTATATTTTTCCTATTCTATATATAATCCTTGGAATGAGCAATACATGAGATTGGTTCATAGTAACTAGGTACTTACATGTAATGAACATGGGTTGATGTATGAGTGAATGGCGTTGTATCATTATGTTTGCATCTTGTCCTGACTTCTAGACCTGGTACACAACTAATGTTTCTTGCTTTCATACAATAAGACCAGTCAGGATAATCTTTGAAACTCATCGCCAGAAATTTCAAACCGTCAGCTATGTATGTAATATTCTAAAAGATCATTTCATAATTTTAATAGGTATCGTAATAGGACGTAAGATCGATTTTTTATTCGTCATACAGTAATTATCTATGTCCCTATTAGTATGTGAAGCAAATACTTTTGTACCCCTTTTTTATGAAAATGGCGGGAACAAAGGAGTATGAAGTTTCGCACACTCATCTATATCTATCTATACTAATGTTAAAGTTGAAGAGTTTGTTTGCTGGAACACGCCATTCTTAGGAACTGCTTGTCCGCTTGAAAAACAACCACGTAATCATCAGTGATAGATAGCGCATTAATCGAGGCAGCTTATATTTTATTATGAAGTTCCCATGGGAACAGGAGCTACGCGATAAATGCTAAAAAAAATAATTACAGCCGAATTTCGATTTTATTAAGGCTGGAGCTCTGCTCGCCTTTATGCACGTGTGAAATAGCAAAAGCCTCGTGGCTACCAACGTATGTCCATCCAAAAAAAAGGTCCAATTTTGACCACTGGGCGACCAATCGTAAGATATAATAATGGTTTTATTGATTAGAAAAAATATACATTAGAAGAAGATACATGATCACATTGATCACTGGTTTCCACAATAGGAATATCTGTGTCGTGGAAGCCAGGCTCATATAAGAGGCATTAATTAAAATTTTTGATAATAAAACTTTTGTTGATTGTTATAATTTCATCTATAATAATCGTATATCAGGGAACATATACCAACGTTTCCATGTGTGCATAATACTGCGGTTACCAACCTACCTGCCAACGTGAGCCTATACAAAACCTTCCCTCGGGAGGATGCCCATTTTCAGCAGTGGACGTTATACGAGTTGATAAAGTAGGTACTTAAAGTCCGTATATATTGCAGATGCAGAGAACATAATTATGTATGATAGCAGAATATACTTACTAGAATAGTCATTAAACCTGTTTGTAAAAAGGCCCCGTAACTTATGCATTTTAATAGAGGGTTCAAATGATAATGATTGTCGTATCGTCTAGTGTACTGCTTAATAAAACTATCCATTAACATATGTGTAATTCCCACTTGTTACTTCACATATCAAAACGTCAATTAGTCTTACTGTAACAAAACAAAAAAAGTTATAAATACATAGGTATGTACATATATCATCATCATCTTCGGCCCGTACAACATCCACTGCTAAAACATGGGTGACTATGGCAAAAACCCTCACTCGGGAGGAGTCCCGAGTGAGGGTTTTGTAATACCCAGGGAAACTCTGCTGCCCGTTCCCTGGTATACACTTGTTATAAATGATGTTATAACAATCGAGACCAACGACTTAACGTGCTTTGCGAGGCACGGAGGGTAGTCCCAGCCAACCAGACCCGGAAAGAAATCTTAGAATTAACACAAAGATTTATTTTCCGCTGTGGGGATCAAACCCACGACCTCCGAGATTAAAAGCGAGCAAAACAGGGAAAAAAACAATTTTTTGAATGGGAGTACCTCTTAAAAATATATTTTATTTTATTTTTTGTATTTTTTGTTATAGCGGCAATAGAAGTTGATCATCTGTGAAAATCTCAACTGTCTAGCTATCGCGGTTCTAGAGATACAGCTTGGTGACAGGTAGACAGCGAAGTCTTAGGGTCCCGTTGTTACCCTTCGGGTACGGAACCCGAAAAGTGACGGTATAACTTTTCGTAATAGTTATCTTGTTAATAAAAATTAGGGTGAGATGGTTTATTTATCGATAAATATACTCCTAATCGTAGCAAAATTCAAATATCTAACAAATCATAATAAATACCTTTATGGAGTGATACCTTCGAAAATATATCGATATTATAACTTGACGATGAATATACATAACCAAGTATTATGAAGTGGTAAAAACTAGTCCATCGAAAATGCGCCGGGCCCTGAAAGTTAAAATTCCTTCTCCATTTGTAAAGGTTATATTTTTGTTGGTATAATTCACCTGTTATACGAATACGCATACCAGGAAATGGACAGCAGTGTTTTCCTGTGTATTACAACATAATACTGCGGTCACCAATCCACCTGCCAAGCGTGGTGACTATGGCAAAAACCCTCCCTCGGGAGGAGGCCCATGTTCAGCAGTGGACGTTGTACGGGCTGATGATGATGATGTAGATGATGATGATGAATTCACCTGAACCCACGGAATAGAAATTATTTTTAAAGTAGGTACCTATACCACTAAATATTCTGTAGATATTTAAAGCGGCTACGTGTTGCCTTTTTAATATCTAATAAAAACGACAAATAGGTAAATCACATGTGTTATATGTATTTGGTATTTGTTGCAATAGCAGAAAGAAATACATACACCATCTTAGAAAAAAATCGACTATACCTACAACTATAGCGGTTCATGATATGTACAGATTGTTTTCGAAGTCCGAGAGGCCCGCGAACGGTAACTTAGAGCGACGGTTCCACAAAACTCCCCTAAACAATAAGTCACAATCATTCAACCCTCTTGCGCAGGTTGCTTAGTTTGCAGTTTATAAACCATTTAATCATTCTCGCCTTTATGAACAGTGAAATAGCAAAAGCCTCATATATATATACTGGGTTAATTTCTTACCGTCTTGGAAATAATAGGGCGTAATATTTATTTGAAAAAGATATCTAAGGCATAGTAATTTTATCTTTTTTTTACTGTCCAAGTGATAATCGTCACGGTTTACCGTGATACCGTTTACCGATCGATTATCGACTTAGTGACGCATTTTTAAATGCGTCACTAAGTAGGTAGTTACGCTATTTAGCTGACTCTTTTCATTCAAATGTGATTGCAGCCTAGGTATTATAGGCGCAGTAATAGGATCTCGTTTTTTATCCTATATGTACGGAACCCTAAGAACAAGACAAAACAGAAATCCTTTATTGTGTTTGAACCTATTATTAAGTAGTAAAATCCTTTTCGCAAAAACCTCGACCTCACATTGCCTACTACAATTAAACATAAATCAACCACAAGTAGGTGGTATGTACTACGACTAATTTATGAGTAGGTATAAGTTTTTTTTTTACTTTTGTGCCATGTTAATTACACCTACCTATACCTTCTACCTTTATTATTAGCAGGGACCGAACAACCCCGCTTAAGAGTTAAGCCTTTTGACGGGGTAACCCGTACATGGGGTAACTCATATCGCAGTGTTATCTTTTGTTCAAATTACATCCTCGAAACCCAGGGAAATGGTTAACTCCTTTATAATGGTAACCACGTGAAGAGGTTAACCCCTTTAATGGCTTAAGCCTTTGAAGGGGTTAACTTCACGAAAAGCTTTTATTCGTGTTACCCTGAATTACCCAATACTTGAGTTGTATGTAGGTGAGAGGATACCTGCACCCGAGCGGCGCCTCATTGTCTTACCTACTATTTTTATTTAGTTACGAATTTTTTTAAATACGAATCAGGATGAGTAACACAGGTACGTAAGTTTTATTTCATGTACTGAGTTAGGTACCTTAATGTTAATATTGTGTCATGTGATTGTATTTAAATAATTATTGTTATTATATTAGGTTACAACTGAATTACATAATCTTTTACTTATGTAGAAACATATACTTTAATTATCATTTAATTACTAATATGATTGATCATATTCCAGGTGACCCTATCGATACTGATGATGATATACTGTTCCATGAATGTAGTTATCCGCTTTAAGGCGAGGTTTTCCGGATAAACATCGTTTTGTATTGGGTTTTATTCGTAGATAACGCAGATTAAAATTTTGAAAAAAACATATTTTATACTTCACACTTCGATCTAGATATTTCGGTTGTGCGATACAAGATTACTTGAACTTTACTGCATTTAATTAAATCGCAAAGACAAGTCAAAATTATCATTATTTTATTTGAGTTACATTAGGCTTTTAACAATAAAACTTATGCCATAATAAAGGTCGTAATAAATGTGATCTAATCTATTCATGATCTGTCAATCAGATTTTAAAACGACCTTATTCACAAAAATAATTAAGTACCTATACTTATTTTAAATTATAAGTCATTAGTAGGGACCGGATTATATGCATTTGCATATGCATTGGCATATTTAAGCCATTCTCAACGGTACTAGCATATTTTACCTAATATCGAGTTATACTGCATATTATCGGTATATTTACAATATTTTTTCCAGTGCAGTGCAGTCATCCTGCGTTCCGATATTCGATAAAAGTGATAATATCGCGAATTAAACCAAATTATAGTCACAAAATAAATATATACATTAATAATAATAATTGTGATATAGGTACATTTATAAAAATAAAAAATAATGTCACGTAATAAACTGTAATGTGTAGTGACGCCTGACGACGCCTTTTCAAGGATAATATACTAATTGTATGCTGGTGTTGAAATTAGAAAAATTTAAACTAACTTTTCTTCTTTTTTTAAGGACTAAATTAATTGATTGAATAAAAACTTATCATTTAATTTTGCATATTCTGCCACTTTTTGTGCAAATTTCAAGCATTTTTCATGCATATTTGCATGCATATAACAAGCTTTTTATGTTGCATATAATCCGGTCTCTAGTCGTTAGGTTCAAGTATATACAATACGTAATCTAGAATAATACTTAATCCTAATGTATCCATAACCTTAAAAAATACTTACTGGTAAAATTAAACAAAATAAAATAATACTAATCAATTCAAGTTGTTCTACTGCATTGCTCTATTCTGAGACGCAGAATATACAACTCAAGTTTTTAAACTCATGAGCGACGACGCGTTTGGCGCGCGCAAATCTCGCGCTTCGTAAATTGTTACGTATCGCTACTCCTTGCGGGGGCTGGGGTAAGCGTTAAATGCCTATGGCGCTCGGGTTAAGGTGGAAAAATATTGTTAAAACGCCACGCGATCTGACGAAACGCGACGCGTGTTGAGTCGTGTCATCAGGTGGCGTCGCGTTTAAATAATATGTTTCCGCCTTTAACCTCGCCTTAACACTAAGGTAATGTTATTTTTCATATGTTTAAGATCAGGCGAATTAACAAATATTAAACCTTACCTTTAAGGCATTTCCACATAAATTACATTTGCTTGTGTTATTTGATGCATCATAATACAAAATAACGGTGTTCAGCATCTCGCCTCGGCTGTGGCATTTTCACAGAAATAATAGGTACCTACGTAACTAAATTATATGCCAAATTTGTTATAATATAATAAGTAGAGACCGAGAGATTATATGCAACATAAAAAGCTTGTTATATACACGAAAATTGGCAGAATATGCAAAATTAAATTATAAGTTTTAATTCAATCAATCAATTCAGTCCTTAAAAAAGAAGAAAAGTTAGTTTTAATTTTAATTTATTTCAAAATTAGCATACAATTAGTAAAATATCCTTGAATAGGCGACCATAGGTGTCACTACACATTACAGTTTATTACGTGACATTACTTTTGTGTTTTTTTTAATTTTTATAAATGTATATCACGATTATTATTATTAATGTATATATTTATTTTGTGACTATAATTTGGTTTAACTCGCGACACTTTGATCGAATATCGGATCGCAGGATGACTGCACTGCACATATTGTAAATATACCGATAATATGCATTATAACTCGATATTAGCTAAAATATGCTAGTACCGTTGAGAATGGCTTAAATATGCCAATGCATATGCAAATATGCAAATGCATATATGCGGTCCCTAATAATAAGGAAGTACGCATTATAACACGCACTTAAACTGTAACACTGATTGACTTCCGTAGCTTCGTCCGACTTCCGAATTAAATGACGAATGATGAGACTAAACAAGTTTAAAGAGTTTAAACACGAATAAAGAACAATGGCGCCGCCGCCGCGCCGGGCGATAAGATGACACATGTGGTCTAGGTTATGCAATTTTCAAACTAATGTTGATTATGAAGAGTGCATTTTACAGTGTCATGGGCTGGAATGGGTTACCCTGTTACCGTGTTACAGGGTATTGAAAGGGTAAGCTGTTCGGAAGCAGTTACATGACACCCGTTCGAGGGTGTACCATGGATCGTAGGGTTTTTTTTTAAGCGCTTAGAAAAACCCCTTCAAAAACCCCTTTAACGAGTACCCGGCCGGTCCCTGATTATTAGTTATACAAGTTGTCGCCTCAAACTAAAGCGTTTTACAGATTAATTGGTGTATTTTATTCTAACAAGTTACGGAGACAGTCCGAGAGCGACCCCGAGAAGCAACTGTAAATTGGTTAATATTGACGTGCGGATTTAGTGGCGGTTAACAGGGAAAATCCGATGAGAATTCTCTTTGAACTAATTTATATTTATGCACCAATAAACCAAATCTTACTGTAGTGCATACCTATTCGTCTATACTAATATTGTAAACAGGAAATATTTATTTGCTTCGAAAAGTCCTGAACTAAGAGACCGATTTAAAAAAACTGTCACCATTAGAAAGCAACCTTATCCAGAAGAAATATATCCTATATTTAATTATGAAGTTCCCACGGGTTCGGGGCAACGGGGGCTACGCGATTTATAATGATCGTGAGAAACTAGTTTGAAAAAAACCGGCCAAGTGCGAGTCGGACTCGCGCACGAAGGGTTCCGTTTCAGTTACAAGTGCGTACCTATTTTTGATATCAAGAATAAATAAAAAAGCGTATGTTTATGAAATGAAATGTTATTTTATATTTTTATATTCGAGTTGATTGAATGAAAGCTAAATTGCGGTTTACGATTTTTGACGTATTAAAAAAAAACTACTTACAAGATCTCGTTCAAACCAATTTTCGGTGGAAGTTTGGAAGTTTACATGGTAATGTACATCATATATTTTTTTTAGATTTATCATTCTCTTATTTTAGAAGTTACAGGGGGGGGGACACACATTTTACCACTTTGGAAGTGTCTCTCGCGCAAACTATTCAGTTTAGAAAAAAATTTCATAAGAAACCTCAACATCATTTTTGAAGACCTATTCATAGATACGCCACACGTATGGGTTCGATGAAAATAATTTTTTTGAGTTTCAGTTCTATGTATGGGGAACCCCAAAATTTATTGTTTTTTTTTTCTATTTTTGAGTGAAAATCTTAATGCGGTTCACAAAATACATCTACTTGCCAAGTTTCAACATTATAGTTCTTATAGTTTCGGAAAAAAGTGGCTGTGACATACGGACGGACAGACAGACAGACAGACAGACATGACGAATCTATAAGGGTTCCGTTTTTTGCCATTTGGCTACGGAACCCTAAAAAAGTAAGCTTAGAAATGCTCTTGGTACCTATATGATTAATCTTTTTTTTTATTGTAATAAAGTCTAGTTTCGGCCACCGCGGCCAAACTATAGGGGGAATGGTCATCTGTGCAAGACATATAGTGCACAAGTGCATGCAAACAGGTGCATTCGCTATAAACCTTAAGTATTTTTAAAGTATCCTTAGATTTTATGGAAAGTACTTACACGCAGTAATGAAACACTTGAACTGTATTCTGTTACTAAAGAACGAGGCATTTTCTTGTCATCTCTTTGTAATTAACTCCCTGCATTTGTCGTCAATTAGAAACTGTAAAGTCTGTAAAAACCTCTCAATTTACACCATCGCATTAGACACATAACCAATGCCTGGCAACGTAGATAAATAGTTGAGTAAATGTATGTTAATTCCATAGTTTTCATGATAATTTTATTTTTATTATGTTGAGCTTTGTACTGTCATTTGGTATCATTATAGAATACTAGCGGCCCGCCCCGGCTTCGCACGGGTGGACTTTTATACCCTACCCCTGCCCTACCCTACCCCTGCCCCTGCCCTACCCTACCCATACCCTAACCCTACCCTACCCCTACCCTACCCTACCCCTACCCCTACCCTACCCCTACCCTACCCCTACCCTACCCCTACCCTACCACTACCCTACCCCAACCCTACCCCTACCCTACCCCTACCCTACCCCTACCCTACCCCTACCCTACCCCTACCCTACCCCTACCCTACCCCTACCCAACCCCTACCCTACCCTACCCCTACCCTACCCTACCCCTACCCTTACCCTCTTTCTCAATATATATATATAATAAATACCCTGCCCTACGCCTACCCTACCCTTACCATACCCCTACCCTACCCCTACCCTACCCTACCCTACTCTACCCTACCCTACTCTACCCTACCCTACCCTACCCTACCCCTACCCAAAAGTATCCTATGTCCTTCTCCCAGTTCTTAGCTACCTCCCTACCAATTTTCAGCCAAATCGGTTCAGCCGTTCTTGAGTTATAAATAGTGTAACTAACACGACTTTCTTTTGTTTTTAAAATGTATTCTGCTATTCAGGGCGAAGACAAATCCAACGAAACAAAAACCATGAAAATTGTTCCAGCCGATCTCGAGTTATAAGTGTTGTAACAAACCCGTCTTTGTTTTATATATATACTAGCGGCCCGCCCCGGCTTCGCCCGGGTGGACTTTTATACCCTACCCCTGCCCTACCCTACCCCTGCCCTACCCTACCCTACCCCTACTCCTACCCTAACCCTACCCTACTCCTACCCTACCCTACCCCTACCCCTACCCTACACCTACCCTACCCTACCCTACCCCTACCCTACCCTACCCTACCCTACCCCTACCCTACCCCTACCATACCCCTACCATACCCCTACCCTACCCCTACCCTACCCCTACCCTACCCTACCCTTACCCTACCCTACCCTACCCTACCCTACCCTACCCTACCCTACCCCTACCCAAACCCCAATCCTATGTCCTTCTCCCAGTTCTTAGCTACCTCCCTGCCAATTTTCAGCCAAATCGGTTCAGCCGTTCTTGAGTTATAAATAGTGTAACTAACACGACTTTCTTTTGTTTTTAAAATGTATTCTGCTATTCGGGACGGAAACAAATGCAACAAATCAAAAACCATGGCAATCGGTCCAGCCGTTCTCGAGTTATAAGTGTTGTAACAAACACGACTTTCTTTTATATATATAGATAGATTTTTGACAGTCATAAATACCTACATCAAAATCTTATGAATTTTGACTATACTCTGACCATAAATACAAAAAGGCCAAAGGTCAATTACGTATCAATATGACTATGTCATCGATAAAATGGCTTTACTATTCAGAGTTTACCTACTGCATACTAAGTACGTAAAACATCTCTTATGAAAGGATATCTAATTTGGAAAAAATTAAAACGACTAGTCACCGTCAATTTGAATAATGCGATTGTGTTTGAATAAATGATTCTAATGTCCTACTGCGAGGAAGACCTCGCAGCATGGTTTTAAATCATTGTAAAAAACATCAATAGTTGAACTTTAAATAGACGTAGAATGTAATATTCACTATATTTGATTCTCAAAAAATTTGAAGCTTGTAAAAAATAAAAAAATATATTTGGAAAGCAAAGCTTTACTAACAGGTATTTTTATTTATTCAGGTTACCTTTTTTCCATTCATTTTAGTCTGTTTGCAACACGATATGGAGGTTTTGATGTTGCGCATATAAATATTTACTGGTATAAAAATATTTCAATACTACTATTTCAGAACAAACCCTTTATTTAACATAGTAAAATTTACTTTGTTTAAAAAAATTCAGGTTTAAAATTTTTCGTTTCAGAATACACAATAGTACAAGTACAGAAGGTTCACTCCGCAAAATCAATTAAAGAAATAGGGACTCTTGTTGCGATACAATTAAGTGCAATTGTCTCAATTGCGATCTCTCGCACGGCGCTAACTTACCTACAGTTATATTCATCTACAATTTCCCTCTCTTTCTATCGCGTATCTCTTAACTATTCTGACGACATTAGGGTTGTCTCCGTTTAAAGAATTATGTGCCTATAATAACGTTTCAAATATACCTAAAATATGTCTAAGTACCATAAAATAATTATATTACCTCACTATAGGATGTACTTAGTAGGTACTAACTACTAAGCTATTAAATCTTGCTATCGAACAGAAAAAGTACTTCGTAAGTGGGTATCTCTTAGAAAAATGATTGGACTCGCGAGCGCGACAATATTAAGCGACAAATCATTTATATTATTTACGAAACAACAGGAATTTCTTTAATTCTAATAATTTCGTGAAAGAATAATACTCTAACCGAGCATAATTACGTTCCTTCTTATTTTTTTAACCTAAGTATACTAAGTAGGTACCTATCATGAATGATAATTTGGGCGCGCGCGCTCGCTTGTGAGTGCCTATAAGACTCGCCTCTCCGGCAAGGCCGTAATTCAGTTTAGTAGTCTAGAATGGAGTAAGGTAAGATGCTCCTCTATATGCCGTACCAACGAATAGAGACGGGGGATAGGATGCAGAAGGCAAGGCACAGTGTTATAACGCAAATTAGGGAATACCTAAGTGCTGCAGTGGACTGATAAAGCCTGGTGGATAGGAGTAGTCGGTTAAACGTAAACTACCATAAATCAAACAACAATGAAGTACTAACATAATATATTTCATGGAAATAATAAATTTAGACCACTGGCATAATTTTAAATTGTAGTTTAAAGTTATACAAAAACCGAAAACAATGTTCGGCCTCGGTGCGGTTCACCGTAATCAAAGCTATTACTCTAAATAGGTTTAAACTTACAAAGCATCTTCGAAAACTGTCGCTGTTCTAATTTATAAATCTCATTAAAAACAAATTAGTATATCTGTAAAATATATAATCAAAACATAATCATTCATAAAATTTTACTACTAATATTGCTCAACCCAAAAGAGACCTTATAGTTTAATGCTCTTTGCTTCATATAATAATATTACTGGAAAGGTACAAAAGTCATATAAATTTAACATTATTCAATTTGTCGGTGATAGCGTAATACTGCGTTAGTAACAGTTAGGTAGGTTCTGTTGTTAATGAGGTGTTATTTTATGCATCAAGCTATATTTTCTTTGTTTGTATAACAAAGGGAGAAATATTCATTTGCAACATTTGATCATTGCACTCAACCATGAATTTTCATGGTTTGTTTTCTAAGATCGTCGGTTTTTGCCATAAACCTTATTTTCATTCAATAAAGTATAATTTCCTATGTAATTCACAACTGTCGAGAATACCATTCTCATTAATTCTTTATATGTGAAATCGACTATTGTTGGAACTTATGTAGAATCATTTCCTTGGAACGAATTCAGCGGAATACGGTCTAGGTACCGATATTATACCCACTATAGGCACTTCACTTGGCATAGTACCGTTACAGCTCTGGATCCGGTACTTCTGAAGAATGCCCACAAAAGTGATGAAAATAAAGGATTTCGCTAAAGAGTCACCTGGACACCGTCGTCGACCTAAAACAATGTACACTGGTTAATACATCGGATTATATGCACTATCAAAATGCCATATTATGCATGCAAATTTGTACAAAAAGAAGGCAAAATATGTACAATAAAAAACGTATTATAAGGAAGAACTTATGTTAATTTTCAAATTATATGAATATATACATTTATTAATATACTAGCGACCCGCCCCGGCTTCACACGGGTGCATTGCTGATGTATAAACATATAAACATATGATACATATAAACCTTCCTCTAGAATCACTATCCATTAAAAAGAACCGCATCAAAATCCGTTGCGCAGTTTTAAAGATAGGTACTTTGGGACAGACAGACAGTGGAAAGCGACTTTGTTTTATACTACCTATGTAATCAAGTTATTATAACTTAAAATTATTTATAACATTTTATTTTTAACTATGAATAAAATATAATATCAAAAGATTATAAATCTTGTGACAATAAACAATAACATATTTTTCCATGTTTTCTGCAGCGTAACTTTTGGCTTTTGCCACAGAACATCTTTACTAATATATAAAGCTGAACCGTTTGTTTGTTTGCTTGAACGCCCTAATTTCAGGAACTACTGATCCGATTGGAAAATTTCTTTTCTATTTTACCAACGCCTAGCGAACGTTGATCACTGCGAGCTAACAAGGTAGTCAAATCTAAGGTAAAAAAAATAAGAAAACTAGAAGCAATACAATTTAAAGGTGTCAATACGAACACAAAAAAAAAGTTTTCGGAGATATAATTGTTCGTGATTATATAACTAAGTACCACCGCGGCGTATGCTGTGCACGGGCACGCGGCGCATTTTAGCTGCGTGTATTAATCTGTTTTGTGGGTCTACGTTTTCACTGAAGTACACGAATATGACCCACGACAGGTATAGCGTGGCAAATAATATTTTGTTTTCTCCATGTTTATTTTTGAATTTAACATGATTTTCAATCCAGAACCGGTGTTTTCTTTTCTTTTGCCCAAGATTAGATCATCAAAGTCACTTTCGGATTCAGAGGAACTGTCTAGCATAGTCAGTGCCAAAGATCCAAAGATGTAGTAGTGCCAGTTCTATGAGTACCTCGATACGATATATACAGTTATCAATGACGTCAATTCAGGCGTAGCCTCTCCGTGGGTTGCAGTGGACACTAACACATACATTTTCTTACAAATCGAAGCTCAATACACGTGCGACGCCTCTACGTACAACCAGCTACTTCCCCATAATAAGCAGATAATTTATTTACCTAGTATACTGTTGCAAATTATCATAACAATAAACTCGATCGACGTTTGTTAAAGTACTGACTGCAAAAATATTATGGATACATATTATAACTTTTTTGTCTGCGTCGCGTCGTCCGTAATTACATAATTATAGGTTATTTAAATATCATAAAAGTTTAACAAAACAATTAATTCCAATAACAAATACAAATATAACACGTAACACACTTCTGCATGACGAATCCGGGGCCTAAGGCATGTCACTTATTTATGCGAATTAAACCTTTAGGGGCCTAAAGAAGTTCGGGGCGCCGGATTGCCTCGCGCGTACCCGGACCCCGCCAACGACGGGTCGAAGGAGTGTCCGGGGGGTTTTAGTGGTGTAGGGTCCTCTCCTCGTAGTATGAGTAAGCATACTACCGCTATGGAGAGGGCGAGTCCCACATATCCCGCCGCCAGCGCGCGGATACGCTGCAGCGGCGGTGGGAATGCGTAGAAGGCTTTTCACCCGGACAAAAAAAATAAAATAAAGGCGCAGATCGTTAATCGCAAGTAGTACACTTGGTCACTTTGTGTCTGTTTGACGTACTTTCGTTTGACGAGACCACAAGAATTACACATGATCACATGAGAATACCAAGGTAATAAAAAGTAAAAAAATATTGTATATTTTCATACCTGACTGATTGTAGTTTTAGCCTAAAGCTATATAATCGTCATCATCATCAGCCCGTACAACGTCCGCTGCTGAACATGGACCTTCTCCCAAAAGAAGGTTTTTGCCATAGTCACCACGCTTGATAGGCGACTAAGTGACCGCGGTAATATGTTGTTATACACAAGGAAACGCTACTGCCCGTTCTCTGGTATACAATTGTTATAGATGATGCTATAATAATCGGGACCAAACGGCTTAACGTGCTTTCCGAAGCACGGAGGGTTGTCCCTCAACCATCCAATCCGGAAAGAAATCTTAGACTAGGTATACACAAAGATTTCTTGTCCGGAGAGGATCGACCCCAAATACCGCTACGGTACGGCGAGGTCTCTAGGACCTAGACTAGACAGCCGACAGCCGAGCGTAGACAGCTCCCCTACTTTTTGATCATAAAATATAATTAGATATTTTTACTGATTCGTTTTCAAGACGATTTACCAGATCTTTTGGTAATCCATTTGTTATATCTGGAAGAACATACGCTTATGTCAACTTTTTTTTTGTTCGGGGGAAATGCAAATGTGTTACGCACCCCTTCCATTGCTGCGGCGTTCCCGCGCCGGCGAAGAGGTATGCGGGCTCTATAGCGGTGGTATGCTAATTATACAACGTGGAGAGGACGCTACCCACTAAAACCTCCCGGGTACTCCGTCATCTGCCACTGGTAAGTGGTTCAGGAACCCATGGCTTTCTGGGACACCCTCTAGCGACGCCCGCGGCAACATTGGCGCAGCAGACACTTGTAGCCCATTAAGCCAGTTACAGGGATGCCCGAAGTACCATGTCTAACCTACTCGCCATGGATCGGCCTCGACGTGCCTGACCCATGTTCCCCACTCCCCGAGACCGAGCCTAGTGCGGGTTTCAGCCCGCTGCCGACGCCAATACGCCGTTTGCGAATCGGGTGGGCAGAGAGATCTTCTTCCCTTTCCCGCTCCGCGGCCTCCTTCTGGGACTTGGCTCTCCTGCAGAAGGAGTACAGCCTCCTATGACCTCTCGCTTTCAACCATCATTGAGATGATAGTCGGAAGCGAGAGGTTGGAATCCACCACCACTACGAGCTCGGCGCATGACAACAAAGATTCGGCAAAAACCCGCCTAGATCACCTGCCGCCGCCACGAACTTCAGGGATAGCTGCGCGAAGTGGGCCCCGAAGCTCCACCTGCTGCCGAGGATAATGTCCACAAAACGCATTTTGTTCCCGACAGCGATGGTTTACCCATTCACAATAAGATGGGTGCCAGCAGGTGGCGCTCGCCGCGGGCCATAGAAGGCAACGGCCTCGGTTTTACCGATCGCCACCTGCAGGCTCAACCGGCGGATACGGGCGACCACCTGCGCCACGGCTCCTGTGGTCAAGATGGTGGCGTGCCGGTGATCAGCACCGCTGGCGGTACCGCAGCGCTAAATCAAACCCGATATTCCACAGGGGCGGCCCCAATACCGACCCGTGGGGAACACCGCGCTAGACGACCCTTCAGCCCGTCCCGCCGACGATTAAGTCGACCTACCATATCTATTCATTGTTGACTTTTGTAACTAAGCATCAACTAGATATGGCAAAGATAGCAGTAGGTATCGACACTTTCAACGCATTTTTTTAAACAATCCTCGAAAAAATCACTAACAATTAAAATCACATTCACAAGGTGTTTGTTCCGCGCCGCGTATACACTAACGTTGGCAGGTTCTAGAATATTTTAGACAGCCAATTAGGACTCCGACTACCGAACTCTTCAACCGGGCTTGTTATAGACTATTCACATTGAAATGTTCGCTTATTTATAAATATCACTTGACCCTAAGTCTTAGATAATACTCATTAAAATATTGGTATTAAATATATTTGAAGATCCAATAAAAAAAACCGGCCAAGTGCGAGTCGGTCTCTCGCACGAAGGGTTCCGTACTAGTTGCAAGTGCCTACCTATTTTTGATATCAAGAATACA
Organism: Nycteola revayana; assembly: GCA_947037095.2. Taxonomy (NCBI): domain Eukaryota; kingdom Metazoa; phylum Arthropoda; class Insecta; order Lepidoptera; family Nolidae; genus Nycteola; species Nycteola revayana. The sequence goes on along the minus strand of OX344842.1, from coordinate 25,002,178 downwards.
ACAAGTAACATAGTATAAAAGTTTGATAACTTTGATCGATGTTAATAATAGTTGAATGAATGAAAGGTAAATTGCGGTTTACGGTTTATGACGTATTAAAAAAAAACTACTTGCTTGATCTCGTTCAAACTACTTTTCAAACCAATTTTCGGTGGAAGTTTGCATGGTTATGTACATCATATATTTGTTTTAGTTTTATCATTCTCTTATTTTAGAAGTTACAGGGGGGGGACACACATTTTACCACTTTGGAAGTGTCTCTCGCGCAAACTATTCAGTTTAGAAAAAAATGACATTAGAAACCTCAATATCATTTTTGAAGACCTATCCATAGATACCTCCATACACGTATGGGCTCGATGATTTTTTTTTTTTGAGTTTCATTTCTATGTATGGGGAAGTCCAAAATTATTTGTATTTTTTCTATTTTTGAGTGAAAATCGGTTCACAAGATACATCTACTTGCCAAGTTTCAACATTTTAGTTCTTATAGTTTCGGAAAAAAGTGGCTGGGACATACGGACGGACAGACAGACAGACAGACAGACAGACAGACATGACGAATCTATAAGGGTTCCGTTTTTTGCCATTTGGCTACGGAACCCTAAAAATATCCAGACACAAGCTATGTTAAATACATAATAAACCACGAAGCAAATTCGCCAACTGAAAGCAAACGAACTCGCAATAAACATAAATACTTATCCACACGAATAAAAAAACAACTCTATTGGCACCCACCTAGTCCGAAATGGTACATGTGATCAGAATTTTTCAACATTCCAGTCTCATCAATAAATCTTTCCGGTTTAAATACATGCGGTTCGTCCCACAGTTCCGGATCGTGGTGTATATCATGAACCGAAATGAGTATGGTTGAACCTTTGGGTATTAGGTAGCCGTCTATTGAAGTATCCTTTTGCACCGATCTAGGGCCAGCCATTGGCGTTATAGTATAATACCTCAGCACTTCTAGAATGAATGCCGATGTATAAATAAGCCTGAAAATAATTTAAAATAAGTATGCTACATATATGAAGGTTATTCATCATGTTAAAAAGGAGTATCATCAATCGGCCTTTCCAGCTTTAAACGCAGACCAAATAAAAATTATAGACACACACTCGAACCAAAACTATGCCTTACCTTCTCAGCCGATCTTTCGGAGAATCAGGTTAGTGATATCATAACAAACATTCGACATCGTTAACTAAAATAGCGAATTGTGTCGTGAAAGGGTGTACAAATCAAAGTCCAACGTTATTTTTATAACATTGGGGTACTGTGCAAAATCATAGCAACAATTTTACATACTAATGCACAAATATCCAACCTCGGGGCATTGATTGGCAGTGTTCCGCCTTTACTTTTTATTTGGTCTGAGCTTTTAAACAAGTAAAATGCAATTGAAACAATTTATACCAATGTTTTAAGATAAATTATAAGATATAGAGGTTAAGTTTTTTTGTAACAACTGTAGTATTAATTTGATTGTTTTTCTTTTTTTTTAAATCAACTCCCGCACTAGGGTTTTTAATCCCCGCATCGCGGGGGACTTAACAAACGCAATTCATGGACACAAAGTACACTCAGACTCAGAACAACTATTCGTGGTTCACACAAATAATTATCACGGTTGGGAATCGAACCCAAAACACCAGGTCTCAGAAGAAACTTCCGTAACCACTGAGTCACCGGTGCACCAATTTTCTTCAATATCCGGTTTCGGCAACGATAGGAAAAAACAAAAATATTGAATGCAAATTTCCAAGAGCTAAAACTGATATTTTTTTTACAATTTTTTTATAAAATCTCGGTAAAGAGAATAGAATAGTTTCCGTTTTAATCCGTATTCAATATTTGAATATTGGATTTATAAAATGTATTGCACATAACACAATAGCATATGTATCATACAATGGAATTGTTACAGTTCGGTAAGCTTTTGTTTCATTTTACCTATCTACAATAGTTTGGAAGCCTTTGATTGTGTTTACTAGTCCGAATTACTCCGGTAAACGACAGCTGATGAAATTTATCTTTGCTCCTGTTTTTAGGTCCACATTTAGAATTGAAATTTAAAATATATTTAAAATAATCTTACCTTTCACTATCATTCCAAGAGGGTAATCTGTCTCCTAAAACTGAATCTATTTCGGCGTATAATTTATCTTGAATACTTTGGTTGGTTAATGCCTTAAGTAAAGCAAATCCAAGAGCACTACTACTAGTTTGTGATCCCGCAATAAGGAGGTCTAGGCATACCATTTTCAATTGTCCCTCTGTAAGAGAAAATAATAAATTAGAATTTGCAAGTCAAAGTTGGAAACTGAACGTTATGCCTACAATGACGTAACACAGTGCATATTTACCTTCTCGTACTTAAAGACATGACTATCGATAAAGTCTCAGAAATTGCGGGTTCAACTCCCGTTAAACCTTTACCTGCAATTATTACCAATATAGATTGCTACTTGCCTGTAAATGTTGGTTTTTTTCGTTCATAAATTTCTTTCAGAAATAAATACATGAAATCATTGCCTTCAATCTCATTATTTTTATGTTTAGTTATTGCTTCCTGTAAAAAAATAGATACAAAAATGTAATCAATTAGTGACAATCTACCACAGATGGAGAAAGCAACTGTAAGTACATATCTAGAGCTCAGAAGCATAAGGTTGGATGTACCTTTATACTTCATAAACATTCGTCGTATGTGCCTTAACAGTAAACTGGCACTTCAACCAAACGCTTCTGAAGATAGTAGTAGTTCATCTGTCCTAACGCTTCTGAAGTCTAGATAATATATTATTTGTTCAGCTTTTTTATTCTTAATTCTGTTCGTGTTAAAGATTACTGCACCTCTGGAGGACGTTCCATATATAAAACATAGTAAAAATAAAGATTTGTTTCTTCTAAAAAAGATTTTCTGTCACACAATTATTGTCAAGATTTGTTATTTGTTCTATAACATACATTTCTTGTTTTATTTGACCTTACATTAAAAATTCAAAAATTGCAAAAAATATGTGAGACTACACAAAGGCAACACCCGAAAAAATTAACTGAACTCTTTTGTTATTTATAGTTTTCCAATAAAATAAACTAAACAAATCATAGATAAAGTGCAATATAAAACATGTGTACGCAATTAATAAAATAACGAGCCGCAACGATTTCTCCATATAAAATATTTTCCTATTTATACACATGCGAAAATATTTTATTTGCTTTCAAAGGCGTAAATAAATTGACATATTTGTGTTCGGAAAATCTATCTATTCTATATACTAGTGACTAGAGTAGATTAGACCATCAAATTGCTCGATGCATAGCATGATACACATGCATAATTAATTAGTGACAACAAAGTATAACAACTTAACATAAAAATACACATATAGTAAATTACTACTAATAACCTAATAACTCCCCTCGCCCTTCCGAACCTTAGTTTGCAATTAAACTTCCGATGCCCTCGTAGACCCAAAGTCTGAGAGGCTAGCAAACTGTATAGCAGAGCAACTGTTGCACAAAAAACCCCTAAAAAACTAAAAGTCATAATCACTCGATCCCTCCGCCCCAGTGACCCGAGGTCCAAGTCCCGCAGGGGACACCCTATTGCGCAAGTTGCTTTGCTTGTAGTTTTTAAGCCATTTATTAAGGCTGGAGCTCGGTTTGTCTTTAAGCCCAACGTGAAGTAGCTAAAGCCTCGTGGCTTAATACATATATAAAAAAAATACTTGTAGCAACTAACCTCTATAACTTGTGATATTTCTGCATTCAGTTTGGTTATTAACGTGTACCCACTGAGGTCAGGTATGATGAATCTGCACCACGGTACTTGATTTAATAGGCCCCCAGCCATCGTGAAGGCCTTTCCTCGTTGCTTAAAAAGATCCAACAAATGTTTCAGTTTGGCTTCTTGAATACGTTCTCCTACGAAAACATAAAATTAAAATATTCACAAGATATTTTGTGTCATTAATCTTGTTTTAATATATTGTTATAATTATGTATAAACTAGCTTATTGCCTCTAAAATAATCTTCATCTACTATTTCACCTCTTTAAGAGTTGAATTTTGAAAATATTTTTTTTTAGGCGTCCGTCGTCACGCAAGACGATGGACGGTGCGTACCGAATGCAATGCGTTGTATGAGTGCTTTTTTCTACGAATACTCATATTTATAAACGTAAAAATGCCATTTGTTTCATTTAACACGATAAGCGTATGCTATACATTATTTTTTATTTATGTTTTGAGTGTTTGCAAGTAATATTTATATTTCTATCCGTAAATACATACACACTCCGAAACCAATGAAGTACCTAATTGCTCCGCTTAATTTTTTGACATTCATTATTTTCCCCGTGCAGTCTTCATACGTGGTAAAGCTACGCAGGTGAAAACGCGCGGGTGAGCTATTATATCATACTAGCCGTGCGCGGTTTCGCCCGCGTAACTCCCGTTCCCGTGAGAACTTCATTATTAAATATAGCCTATGTCATCCGAGGATAGTGTAGCTTTCCAACGGTAAAAGAATTTTTCAAATCGGTCTAATAGTTTCAGAGCCTATTCAAACAATCAAATCTTTCCTCTTTATAATATTAGGATAGAATACAGACAAGATACAGAGAAAATACGGTGTTAACTATTCAAGTTAACGCCTATTTTTATGTTAGTAAAGCAACGCGGCAACAGAAATCGTAGTTATAATTGACATCTAGTCACAAACGAGCGAATTTTTTTGACATTTTTAATTGGTCATTCGTTGGCTAGTCCGTAACTGTTGCCGTTTTTTATTTTTTATTCCACTGCGTGTTTTATCAAACTGATATAGTGACATACTACTCTATGACTCAATGTTATGCTGAACCATAACTACTTAATATTATATGACTTGCCTATTCCTTTAACAGAGTTTAAACTCTCGACTTCCACTGTTCTGTTGATATATCTAGTATTGATTTTTTAATAAAGTTCTTCCAAAATATTATGTAGATAATATTCTTTTAACAGACAGTAGTGTCACATATACTGATAACTGTAGTGAAGAATTTTATGAGAAATAATACATTTTATATTTGTACAAACTCAGACCAAATAAAGACAGAAATGTATAATTAGTGAACCAAATAAGATCTGAAAGCAAGTTAGATGTAGCGCTTAGGACGCGGTTGGTCACAGTTCTGCCTGCGACTAGTTAATTAATGGTGAAAACATTTCTGCGGGAGATTATGTTTCGTCATTTTGAACTGGGTATACCTAATAGGTTAGGTTAGGTTAGAATTGTGACCAACGCTACTTCTCACTACCTACATTTTTTCGATATATTTACGAGTAGGTGTTTTCGACATAAATATAATTAAACTTAAGTGTATTAAATGTTGGCATTTTGATTTTAGGTATAATGACTTTCGACATTTTCAATAAGTCTATACCTATTTGAATCACTCGGCGTTTTAAGCTTAGGTATAACATTTTTCGATATTTTGATACAATCGATATTTAAATTTTCGATGTTTTGATCAGTGCCATTTTACCCGTAGATATTCTAATTTTCGATATTCTAATATGTACCCGGAACAATTAAATATTTAATCAAAAAATGCTCTGTCTATGTCTGAATACCGAGCACTTTTGATAAAATATTTATTCCTAGCAAGCAAGTCGCTATAAGTAGGCAGGTATTTATTATACCTACCTACTGTTAGCGTAAGTAAAAATATTTTTTCAGATTTCAGATTAATGAGTAGGTAAATAACAGTTTATTAAAAAGTAAATGTTACTATAACATAACATCTTAAATATTCAAAAATCGTGTCGCAAAAGTTCGCCATTCAATAATTTTTTAAAGGTTTGACTAGTTTTAATAATTTCTAAATCCTGTCCAGACAAGAAGGCTGAGAATGACCTTCTTCGCCTCTATAACCAGTTACTTCTGTAACTGGTTATCGAGGCGAAGAGCTATTATTAACTGAATAAATGTAATTCATGAGTAAGTGAAGTGTTGAACTTAGTAGACACGTGTTTCTTTTATTACACAAGAGAACATATAAATGTTCGGCTACACGTGTCGCCAGCGCCATGTGGTGAAGTGATGTGACGTTGTCGAATGTCACGCAACGTCACGCGACACGTACCTACTGAATACGGACATAAGTCGTGTGATGTCACCAACTATGTCAAGCGTAATCAGCCGGTTCACTTGATATGTCGCAATGGGACTTTTGTCTCCTGGAGCAGTGTTCCGCAAACATTTAGTGGTAAATCTCGGAAAGCGAAAAATTTTGGAGGCACATTATAAATGAATAAATATGTTTTTAAGTATGTATTTAATATTATTCGACAACACAAACTTAGTAGATGAACGAACCAAAACGCCTGGCCCGTGCGCTCGCATGATTTACATCTGTGTTAGCATTTTTATTTCGTCCATCTATATCTTCATGAGAAGCTTATTTTTCCGAAGCATACCAACTAACAACCGGCAAACTCATTTTGCGGAACACTGCCCTTAAAGACTTGGTTTAAATTTTTATCTACTAAAAAAAAAATATTTTAATAAAAGGGAAATCCATATTTGCGTGATTGAAAATACGTATTATCACCATTCCATAGACGAATTGTCGTCTTTTAAAACTATTTTCTTTTTTGTTGCGATTACCGTGGAAATATTTATCGATTTCTTACTATTGAGCTCTCAGATTAAGACAAAAATATATATTTCAAATAGATAATTTTTATTTAATAGATATTTCAATATGTACCTACTTAAAATTTAAGGTTACGTCTACGGGCGTTATTATATTGTTTATTGTCCTTGAATACGAATAATCATCATCAACCCGGATAACGTCCACTACTGAACATGGGCCTTCTCAGGAAGGAGGGTATTTGCCATAGCCACCACGCTTGACAGGCGGATTGGAGACCGCAGTACTATGTTGTACCACACAAGGAAACGCTGCTGCCCGTTCCTTGCTATACGTATATTATAGATGATGTTATAACAATCGGGACCAAGGGCTTAACGTGCTTTCCGAGGCACGGGGGGTAGTTCCTCAACCAACCAGACCCGGAAAGAAATCTTTAGAATTTACACAAAGATTTCCTATCGTGGCGTGGGGATCGAATCCACGACCACCTAGATGTAAAGCGAGCCAAATACCGCTACGCTATGGAGGTTGTCACTTGAATACGAATGAATAATCAGCTACCTGTATATAAAGGTTGATTGACCAAGGTGCCAAACCACACAGTTTAATACCTTAATAAAATTCTTATAAAACTAGAATTGGAACACTTATATAACTAAGTTGGTAATTCAACGACTGTGACAATATATAAACTGGTGCACTACAAGCGATCCGACCGCCGCTTCGCCCTTATGTAGTTCAAATATCTACATAAGAATTTAATAACATTTGTCAGGAGATATTGCATTTCACTCGACAGTATTACCCCAACAGAATTATATGGAAACTCTAGATATAAGGATAAGCTGTGGTAAAAATATTTGATAACCAGGTGTCGTAGGTATAATATAGGACGGTTCCTTTCTCTCTGCGCTAGGTTTCTCTCGCCCTATTACGGATAAAATTGATGCCATTTTTGAAAAAGTGGAGCAAGATCGGCATATTACTTGTTATGACGTAGCTGAAGAACTGGGAATCGACCACAATATAGTTTGGGCGCATTTGAAAAAACTGGGCACACAAAAAAACTCGATATTTGGGTACCTTACAAGCTCACTGAAAGAAACCTAATGAACCGTGTACTCATTTGTGATTCTTTATTACGACGTAATGAAAACTAACCAATTTTGAAGAATTTGATAACTGGTGATGAAAAGTGGATCACGTACGATAAGAACGTGCGAAGAAGGTCGTGGTCAAAGGCCGGTCAGGCTTCACAGACTGTAGTGAAACTCGGGTTAACTCGCAACAAGGTGATGCTGTGTGTGTGGTGGGATTGGAAAGACATTATTCATTATGAGTGTTACCACCAGGCAGGACCATCGATTCGGTACTCTACTGCGAACAACTGATGAGATTAAAGCAACAAGTTGAGAGAAAGCGGCCGGAATTAATCAACAGAAGGGGTGTGGTTTTTCATCATGATAACGCTAGACCTCACACATCTTTAGCCACTCAGCAAAAATTAGGAGAGTTTGTCTGGGAGGTGTTAATGCATCCGCCGTATAGTCCTAATCTTGCACCCTCAGATTTCCACCTGTTTCGTTCTCTTCAGAATTCTTTAGGCAGTGTCAGGTTAACATCACTAGAGGACTGCCAAAACCACTTGTCACGGTATTTTGATCAGAAGTCTCAAAATTTCTATAGCAATGGGATCATGTCCCTACCTACAAGATGGCAAAAAGTTATTGAACAAAATGGTACCTACATACTTTAGATCAATGTAAATAAACGATATTAAAAAATGTTTTGAACTTTCTTAAAAAATGGGAAGAAACTTTTTCCACAACCTATTATACCGCGATAAAAAGCCTGATTTTTGTTATTTAATATAGCTTTTTATCTATTGTACATAATATTATGATAATAATTTATTTATTAATATATATGGAATTAATCCATGTAATTAATTGTATCAATATATTAAATAAGCAGAGACTAACGTTTTTCAAATGTTTTTAACACTTTATGGAAAAGTTTACCTTATACTAGTATATATAGTATAAGTATATTTCAAATTGAGATTAATAAAATTCGACCACCGGCAGGATTCGAAGCTGCATCTTAAGTGAAGGCCCTAATGCCTTAACCCCCCCAAATGCTTTACCTGAGATGCAGGTTCAAATCCTGCCGGTGGTCGAATTTTATTAATCTCAATTTCGAAATAGAGACATAACTAGTCCATTTTATTTGTACGAATGCGTATTTGCCGCTATCTTGCTATGTTTGTTTTTAACTTCAACTAAAACCTATCTTAAGTAAAACTCTAAATTAAATTGAACTTTTAATGTTAAACGTGATAGCTCTAAACTAACCGTGATGTGCACTAAGAGCAGCACACATTCTGTCAATTGGCCTAAGAGCCCACGACGGCCAGACCTTCGTTATTTAAGATGATACACGTTTGCCTAGAAAGTAGCTGTTCACTATTCTTAAAGACGTCCAGATTATAGCGTGCCGGAAAAACTTACCCCGGCAGAGAATTCCACTCCTTAGCCGTCCGCATTTTGAAAGAAGAAGCAAATCGCTTTGTGCGTATTGAAGGAATGTTAACAACAAAAGGGTGAAACTGCTCGCCGCGCCTAGTCGCCTAGTCCTATGACTCTCTTCGCTCGGCGCTCCAATGAGTCTAGAGCATCCAGCAGATATCTAGCAAACCCATCCCAAAGATGAGAACAGTATTGAGAGAGCTGCTCCAATGTGAAGTACCACCTCACCTTGGAGAGAATGCCAAGATTTTTGGCTCCAGTGTTTGCAATGGACTCGATATAGCGTCCGAAATTTAGGTTAGAAGAGAGATCAGGCCCTAAGAGCTCAAGATGGTCGCTGATAGGAACGGAGACATCCCAGAAAGTCGGAGTCAGTTGGAATGGACTCCGTTTCGCCGAAAAAAGACACGCCTGTGTTTTAGAGGGGTTAACAATCCGAACCTACAGCGGACTTTCAATGTGTCTGGCAAGGTGTAAAAACCATTGAAACTGTCCGGCTTTTGAGGTAACATTTTTTCATAGGTCCCCAAGTTACATATATGAAATTTAGCTTTTATACTATAACGAAAGTATAACTATAATTTATTCAACCTTAGGGATTTCTGACAGGGGGCAACTGCCATAGCAACTGTCATAAGTGTCCGGCTATTGATGACGAGATTTCTAAAGTTATCCATAATAAAATATAAAAAATTGAGCTTTATACTTTAACGAATTTAAGGTACTATTTTATGCACCTTTACTACCTGTTACCTGCCCAAGTAACCACAACCCAAACTCTATAGTCCCTGGTCGTTCTTACCTGTATAGGGGACATGCCCAGAAGAACTTTCAGCTTTTATAAAATAACGAAAGTCTGGCCGTCGTGGGCTCTTGCTCTATATGTTAAGTCAAACGCCATAAGATTACAATGTAAAAGTTTATACTGTCAAACACGTTAAGGTTGGCGAAAAAGAATAGAAGAACGGCCGGTTCACTGTAGACCTAAGTCCGGTTTAGTGATTAGGTAGGTACTTTTTAATATTTTTCAAATATTTTTAGCCACAAATCATTATTTGGTTTTAATACTATAATTGTTTCATCTGTCCAACACTAGTATCACATTCGTAGAAAACCAGGTCAAACCTGGTTTCCTACGAAATAGTTACCGTATTCAGTACAATGACGCGCTCAGGATGCTTTTCGGACTACCACGATAGGGTAGCACCAGCATTAACCAGAAACTTCGCGAATAGATAAATAGATTTTGACTTTATTTTAAAATATTACTTTATAAAAAATATTATTATTTTATATAAGTAATTTTTAATAAATAATGCCACGAAAATAAATGCGCTTTTCAATTCTTAAACTGAATATTATGCAGCTTTTGAAATGTATTCAACCAAATCCGTTAATAGCTTCTCTATCAAAGTGTAACAAACATGTATTACATACATCCGTATTGCTGGCTTTCACATTTATTATAATAAGTAGAATAAAAAATTAGGTACGTATATTATATATTCGTGGCTTTGTACAGTTAATGTGGTCCATCCATTAGTAGATTACGTAGTATTCATTATTAATGTAATAATTGAAGACTACGGTGATATTATATCGTGCAAATTCAAAACTAGAAAAAGGTTATGAATTAAAATAAATTATAGTGAATGAGTTAGCATACTAAGACTTTCTAACTAGAACCTACCAGAATAAATAGAATACAATAAAAAAAAACAAATAAATATTCTCGAGTTTATCCTATCGCCTTCATCGAACCATGTCCTAAATCGAATTTTTAATCTTACTGTAAAAGAATGATCATACCTGCAACATATTTCCATAAAACGTTCATAACGGCCTCACTTAGTAATGCTTGTAAACTAATAGGTTTGTTTCTATTATCATGGATGAACTCCAGTATGGTAAATAATTCGTTTTGGATTTCTTTTTCCATCACCGTTTTCCCATAACCAACGTGTTTTAAGTTTTTAACCGTGAACTGCCTGTGTTCTTTCCACAATTCACCGTTGGCAAAGGTTATACCTGGAATAAAAAAATGCGCATAAATTACAATATACAGAAAATAATTAAAACAGAGCCCGTACAAGATGGCTTTTGAAACAGCATAAAAATCACAAGACAAGAACCGCAAGGTGGTACATGACACGTAGTGCTCCAGAAGCTCTTCAACTCCGTCTTACTCGAGAATCCAACGCCAGAATCGTGGAGCAGAGGGGATCCGGTGACAAATTCTTTTGAAAAGGTAACAGAACCTTGTTGATATTATAGACCCATCACATTGCTAAACCATGTTTATAAGCTGTTTCTCATAAATGGACTTGAGCACAGGTTTGATGAATTCCAGTCTCAAGTCTGTTAGTATTGACTGCAAGTCATTTACACTTCCAAGATACAGTGGACCGTCGACCAAATAAAGATCGCAAGAAGCCAGTAGCCATAGAAACGACTAGAGCCTTTTATGATTTAGGGCAAAAAGGTTAAAACCAAATAATCTCTTGAGGCTAGTTCTTAAGGCAAATTTTTATCTTAAGGCAAGTGCCATTGATTTTATTTTTAACATTAAGCCTAAAAATTTGAAAATAAGGTTCACAAAACTAAATCTTTTTTAATAACTAGCGCGCAACATATTTTTATAATAACCGTAGACCGGAGTTAATTTTACATTCTGGGTAACTTTGACCGTGATGGTGAAATGAAATCTGAACAAAACAAACAGCATTTATCACCCATTTTTCATTCATAAAAAAGGCCCCAAACATCAAATAGAAAACTATAGACCTATAGGTACCTAAGCTGTGTTTGGTTGCAAAAGTGATTAAAAAATTAATTTACTCCACGATGTATCATAGTATCAAACATTCCCTAAACAGCGATCAACACGGTTTTGTAAAAAATAGGTCTATTGTGTCTAACTTACTTGTCTGTTCGGATTATCTAACGCAAGTCATGTCTGAGCCTATGTTCAGCAGTGGACGTCAGACATGATAATATGAAGTACATTAGTAGGGATCATGATAAGCCCTTTGATGCCGTACAAGGCTGTTTTTCTTTTAGGTGTATCGAAGGTAAGCGCTAAATAAATTTTAAAACTTGGGCAAAGGGATTAATATCGTAAAAACTATATTACAACTAAAATGTGTAGTTTTGTAATTACACACATGTATAAAAATATCTTGATTTGCAACATATTATTATATCCGCTTTTTAAGGTGCATCTATATTTTTTGCATGAATATATCAGATACGGGAGGAATACCTACAATATTTTACTTTCTTCTTCAACAGCGCGTTTACGTCCATGACTGAATATGGGACATGGGCGAGTTTGATACTCTAGTTCGAATGACGTTACCTCGATGTAAACCCGACAAATGTACCATCGAAGAAAAGACTCGTCGAGGAAGAGATCCTTCGAGGTATTGACCTTTCGAGGTAACGACCCATCGGTGAAGTGTACCGTTGAGCTAGAGACATCGAGGTAATGACCATCGAGGTAACATATAGCACACAGGTACTAACGCGATATATTACATTTTTATATTACCCGACGTTTCGATCAAGTTACATTGAACTATAGTTATGAGTCTGCCCGCGACCACGATCAACGTAACTTGATCGAAACGTCGGGTAATATAAAAAGGTAATATATCGCGTTAGTACCTGTGTGCTATATGTTACCTCGATGGTCATTACCTCGATGTCTCTAGCTCAACGGTACACTTCACCGATGGGTCGTTACCTCGAAAGGTCAATACCTCGAAGGATCTCTTCCGAATGTTAAAAATACGCGTACCTACTTATATTAATGATCACAATATTATGTTGCCTCTATGATTATATCGATATTCATTTCAATTCACTTGTATTTTTACACCTTTCAGTTACACACACAAATACTTAAAATTTGTACTGTAAGTGTTGTTTCGAGGTAACAACCCATCGATCAAATGTACCATCGAAGAAAAGACTCGTCGAGGAAGAGATCCTTCGAGGTATTGACCTTTCGAGGTAACGACCCATCGGTGAAGTGTACCGTCGAGCTAGAGACATCGAGGTAATGACCATCGAGGTAACGTCATTCGAACTAGAGTATCAAACTCGACATGGGCAACCTCTTAACAAGCCTTGAAAAACCAGGACTGTAGAGGGATATTGTCATCGTCACCATGCAAGCGATTTGGTGAATGCAATAAGATCATTCAGCCCATTTATACTTATGACACCCTTGAGAAGACATCGGAGGTCTATAATAAAGTCAACATTAAAATTTATTACAACTAAATAATTAATCAGCTTTAACCTCAGACAAGGCTTTAACATATTTCATACTTCTATCTTTATATTCTATCTTTTTTTAGGTTTGCATTTCCTCCTCATATCAAATTCAGATAAGCTATGTCAAATCCGCTTTTTCTTACCTATCTGGTTTTTAAAAAGTCAGTTTAATTTAATTTGTTTTTGACTTGATTATGATTTGATTTTGCCAAAAATGTATTGGCCCAGGAAAGGAGTTTCGGCGCAGAGTTTGAATTTTATCTGTTACTTAGATGAAATACATCGTGGTTTTTAGTTTGACTACACCTAATGTGTATTGTGAATACATCCAATAAATTCGTGTTTGGAGTCACGGAAAAGAAGGCTAACGGTGAATAGATATCTCATTATTAGTGATACTCTTACTCAAAACGTCGGGATGTAATGAACGGTTTGACTCGCTCTGGTTAGCCATAAACGTCTTCAACTGAAGTTCACATAGCAAAAGTGAAGGAAATACCTTTGAACTTTCTGTGTTTCACGAGTCAATCCGTACCATTTTTAATAATCACTTGGGTATGAAACATGTTGCCGCTAGGTTAGCTCGAAAATCTTTTCTTCTTAAACTCAATCGCATAAGAGTATCTGAGGACATTCCGAAAGACTCTACTCCGACCCAACACTGATCAGGGTGTCCAGGAGGTCCCACATACTTCACGACTCTATCGCTTAGGAGTACGCAGACACCGCTTCCTTCCACTCATCTTAACGTACCTCTTTCGTCTCTTCTTTCGCAAAATTGCATTGCAACTAGAGAGAATGAATGAAAGGAGACCAACAAGTATAGTAGTATAGAGCGAAAATGAACGGAAATGTTGAAAGGTAAGGCGGACGTTCCACGATCAAATCGAGGATATTCTTAAGAAAGGCCAGGTTAAAAGTACCCTAAACCGATGGACATACATGAGGAGATTAATAAATGCAGAAGACGCGAACGTGGTATATTATGATCGTAGCAAGTGGAAATAAGTGGTCTCTGCCTACCCCTTTGGGGAAGAGGCTCGAATGTATGTATGTATGATAATACGCATTTACACAAGGCGATATTGTGAACGATTCTTAAACCAAAAACTCAACAATTACTATCGAGCAACCACCTCATGGACCAGATATGGCTCCAGTTGACTCTATTCTTTTTCCTGAAGCCAAATTACGGCTTCACGAAATTATTTTTTTATATGGTAGAAGTCATAAAGGAAAATTCGCGGTGAAAACTGAACTAAATTTCGAAAAAATCATAATAAAACATTTGATGATTGGATTATTAGTTAGTAGGTATATAAAAAATCTAAATGGACATCCGGTAAATATAATTTGAATGATTATCACTACTATCTTCTCTCAGAACTTTCTTGACAGAAGGCTATGATAAAGCTAAAGCACGCGAGATTAATAATCATCACTACAAATCGATCACATTTGATTTTAGTATTAAGTGTACCTAAATTATTTAAAGCCATACCCATATTTTTCTTCCCGAGACACCGTAGTTGTGAAAAAAAATTGTGCGGTCTCGCATCGAATTCATTTTCGTTGAAGATTTGACGAACATTTTTCTCGCCAAATACTACTACTAATAGCTCGGAACTTGTTTTCAAGCCTAAAACATTTGTACCATACTGTTTCGATAGTTCTAGGCAGGCTTTCCATTCGGCACCATGTTGCTTTGTCATCTTCTGTAGAATTCCACTGCTGCCTATGAACGGAAACCATACTGGACCTGTAAAAAAGAAAAAAAGATAATTTTATACTTTAGTAACGCACCATTCTGTAGCACTACATACCGTTACTAATGACGCCAACGTACAAAAAAAAATATCATTGACAAGTATTTCCAGCCTTACCCAGTTGCTTTATTTTGTTATAGTTTATTTAATTAAATAGGTACAACCAAAATAATGGAACAGTTTATGTATGAAGGTACTTAGCTACGAGAACCTAGAAGTAGCCACAAAAGTGTAAGTAACATAAAATATATATTAAAAGCATACTATGGTTCGCAATTGTAACGTATAGGTACATACTTTACAATTACGAACTATATAATACCTACCCACATGTTGGGAAGTGGCGCTGTTTATATTTCTGCACACCTAGACGTACCTGTGATGGTATTATGATTGTTTTCCTTTATAATGTCAAGTGGCTTAAGTGGGAATATAGCTCGAACCTAGTAATAATGTAAGCTACACAACGTACTACAAAAGTAGCACGCACAAGCCCAAGAGGTTTTTGTGTTACTATTAATGTTAATATTTATAATATGTATCTTTTGTGTTTGGTAAATAAATAAAAAAAAAAGTGCTGAAGGCTGAAGAGGCAAAATCCTCTTGTGGCCGCTTGTTGACACTCGCGCGGTCGGTGGCTGCCACTTTTTTTAAGCCATGCACACAGTAACATAATGGATACGAAGAAGTTTTAATTGCGCTGCTTCTGTTAAAATTGTAGTAGTTGAAGTTCATAGTAATTGTATATTTTATAATTTTAAAAAACACATTCACGAGCATTGCGATAATAAATTTCGCTGCGCTGGAGCTTTTTCTAAGCGTAGAAACGGGTCCAAAGGCAAATTGGGCGATATGAAAATCAAGAGGGCAGGTGCGCTGATATTAACACTTTTGAATGCTTACCAAAAAGTTTACCTTTACGTTTACAAGTCTCTGAGGGGAAAGTAAAATTCTGAAATGTAGTATTCAAAATACAACGTTCCCCTTAAAGAAGTGGTTCCACCGCACCGTGGCCGAATGGAACGGCATTAGGTATAGCCATACCTAAGATGCAGGTTTGGATCCTGCCGGTGGTCTGAATTTATTATGCAAATGCTTTTATCTAGGTATGAGAAGTTTATTTATTAGTAGATTATAATTGAAAACCAATTCATTCGGTTTAGGACAGTTGGTACAAGTTCGTAAACAAAGACGAAATTTACGCAAATAAGTCTGTTTCGACTAAAATACTGAACCTTGTGCGAGAGAATTATGTTTAATTGGTCAGTCAGTATTAATAGACTAGCTCCCCACGCCGGTTTTACCCACGTAGATCCCGTACCTGTGAGAATTTCATAATCAAATATAGTCTATGTCATCCGGGAATAGAGTAGCTTCCCAACAGCGAAAGAATTTTTCAAATCAGGTAGGTAATCTTTCCTCTTTATAATATTAGGTTGAGGAAAAAGTCTTTTCGCATTATAGTATGTACCTATGAACTTGTAATAAAATCTCTTTGGATATTCTATTTGTATCTGGCTGGTTTTGGTATCATTAAAAGTTTAAATTTTAAAGAACATAATTCCAAATTCATTCAAATTCAGGAAAATGTGTGATTTTCATTTGTATTTCGTACCTACTGTCAAGATGAGTGAATTTAATGAAGAAATTCGATACATTTTAAAATTTTACTACAAATAAGATAAAAATGCAACGCAAGCCACGAAAAAAATTTGCCATGTTTATGGACCTAGTGCAGCGTCTGTGAGAGTAGCACAAATTTGGTTTAAGCGTTTTCAATCCGGAAATGTTGATGTCAAAGATGCACGTCGCTCTGGTCGCCCCACTTTGCAAAAATTAAGAGAGTTTGGCTGGGAGGTGTTAATGCATCCGCCGTAAAGTCCTGACCTTGCACCTTCAGATTTCCACCTGTTTCGGTCTCTTCAGAATTCTTTAGGCAATGTCAGGTTAACATCACGAGATGACTGCCAAAACCACTTGTTGCGGTATTTTGATCAGAAGTTTAAAAATTTCTATAGCAATGGGATCATGTCCCTATCTACAAGATGGCAAAAAGTTATCGAACAAAATGGTACCTACATACTTTAGTTCAATGTAAATAAACTATATTAAAAAATGTTTTGATTTTCTTAAAAAATGCGAAGAAACTTTTTTCCCAACCTATTATAAGTATAGATAAAGAACATAAAATAGAACGATAAAAGGGGGCGTTGTTTTTTTTTTTGTAAGGGTGTCGGTAGATCGTAAATGTTTGGGTAGCAATGGAAGGTGAAGTATGATGTAAATAAACAATAGTACAACAGAATATTCACTCCGCAACATTAATTAAAGAAATAGGGACTCTTGTAGCGATACAATTAAGCCCAGTTCAGATCGCACGGCGCTAGCTTATCTACAGTGTTATATTCACCTACAAGTTTCTTTTCTTTCTGTCGCATATCTCTTAACTCTTCTGACGTCATTAGGGTTGTCTTCTTTTAAAGAATATGTAATCTAAATATTTGATTAACATTATTAGCATATTACTTTACTTTTGTGAACAAATGATTTTTCAAAATTTAGGTTAGATCCAAGTAGTATATAGGTAGATCAGAAAACTATTTTATTTTTACAATATCTGATTAGGTACTATAATCTTATAAGTTAGCCTTACCGAATAGATTAGTGTGTACTTTGTTTATGAAATGAAATATCTTATTAAGGTGTTACGTAGGAACAAGGTAAATGCTTATCAAATCGTAATTATAAGATAGTCCAGAGGCCAATACCTAAAAATCATAATATTGGTTCTCGACTATTTTAAGTAGTGCAAACTATAGCTATATAAATATATTATATATTAGAAAGTGGAAGCTGGCCGCATGATTAGTATGTAACTTAAGTACCTAAATATAACACGTCAGAAATATCTAGGCATGTAGTCATGTATATTATGTGACCTCGTTGAAATGCGTCCCCATATGAAATACATTATCCCTCCATGTTCATCAGTCGAAATACCTAAATATTCCGCACGTGTTGTAGGTACTAGTACCTAAAACAAAGACTTTCAATTTATACCAAAGTCATAAAATAATGATATGATTACCTAACTATAGGTTGTATTTAGTACATACAATTTCTCTAGCCATTGTATGCCTTCGAACAGAAAAAGAAGAACCCTTATACATAATTAAATACACTAACCTACGTTACTACTCATATTTGTAATCTTCGTTTAATATCTTTTCAATATTAATTTATTTTCCCAACACAATATTAGGTTAAAATTACACTTTGAACTTAAGTTCTGGTTTATACTAACTACTAGTGTAAACAAAGGAGGTACCGATTTTGAATGATTATTTCATAATAATTATAGAGACTATTATAATATAAAATATTATAATAAACATTTTAAAGTAGGTAGCTCATAGCTTTCTGAGTCCTTAGGAAGCTGAAAAAATGTTAAGGTTGGATCGCAATTCTTGTTCAAACAATTAAACACTGTACAGTATTTGTTTTGCCTTTTTTCGTTTCTCAATTTTTTACAAACAAAGTACGTGATTGCTTCATTGCTCGCTTGTAAGCGCCTACTGGATCAGGCCCGTGGTCGGGCTCGCAGCACGTAGGTAGGTCTACCTTCTTACATTTTCGCTACCGCTACGCTTATACGGGGAGTGAAACAAGCCTGGTAAAGCTAACGAGTTTAGTCGGTATAAAACGTTTCAAATTTGACAGGAAGTAAGTTTAATGTTATTTACGTGGCACAGAATATCCTTTGATTATATCGATGCTAGTAACTGGGTTTCGCACACTTCCGTTTTGATCAGATCCAATATTACTAAGTTCTCTTTGATCTACTATAAACGGATTATAGTGCAGTCATTGAAGCGAGAAATAGGTCTTACCTCCGATTTTTTTACTGGGCACCGATTTGCATGAAATTTAACTGCAAAAGTGAAAATGATCTGAGCTCCGCCTATTTTTTTTGAGAGGTGTATTCAACCCCTTAATGGAAAAATTGACATTGAGCCATTTTATCGCTAGAATACGATTAGTTTTTGGACCATAACTCCTTCAATTCTGATGCTATCACAACTTATAAAAAACCATTTTAAAGGTAATTAAAAGAGAAACTTTAGATTACAATATATAGTGAAAAACCTTTTATTTTAAAACGGTGAAGGGTCAAAGGGCTCGAGAGAGACTGTGATTGCACTGCCGCGCGCTCTTTATACAGTCTCCGTAAATTTTTGTGTGACAGAAAAAATGAAAATAAAATATTTTTTGTCAGAAAAAGGCCTAATTTTTTTTATCAGAATACTTTTATACGTATCATTCATCATTTTTGAGATATTATGAAAAGAAGGTGGTTTTTGTAAAAAATCGATATTTTTTTTTCTTAAAATCGTGATTTTCTTTTTAATATTTCTCCTAAAGCAGCCAAACTGCTAGAATCCATCAAACTCTTTATAATTGTTAAAGTTCATTCTAGACGGAATACGATTAAATTAAATTTTGGTGGAAATGGCACTTATGAAACCCATTAATTTAAAAGAAAAAACCATTAGATGTTCCTCTTATTTGCATTACAGTTCACTCATTTTACGTGCAAAAGACTTTTAACAGTGACTTTTACTCATTTTAAAGCTTATTTCAAGCACTACAAAACCCTATTTCATTAGAATGTATAAAATGTATCTGCTCGCCGCTAGAGGGCATTGAATACATCGATTAAATTTCAGACAAAATAAGAAACGGCTTTGATCTTTAATATCTAATTTAATATTGCACTCTAACAAAACACTCTATAAAAAGCGATTTGTTCAGTTTTTTACCTGCTACATTTTGTATATCATAATGTTCGTGAAAATGCATATTTTTGGAGATATTTGCAAAAATCCGAGGAAAAACGTGAAAAAATCCGAATTTTTAATTGCCAATTAGGCTTGGGTAACTCTGGACACATCTATATATTCAGATATACATCCTTAAGCGGACACATATCAACTCCTTCCCTTTCATAAAAAAATATATATTATATCCTATATCCGAGTAACTCCGACCCACTCCGACTGAGACCGAATCGAATGCAAGTGTATCCAAACGCAGCGATGAACGACACTGACACTTGGTTGTGTTTCTGAATTTAAGCCATAAAAGCGCTATAAGAAAATGAACCTATTATGTATTAGACGCACACGCTAAAGTTTGCTTCTGTATTAAAGCGATAGAGCAGCTTAAGAGACAAAAAGGTTCCCGCTTATAATCGAAGAGTTTTCTGTTATTGTTTATACTTCTTACAATATTTTATAGCCAGTCCTAAGCGTGCTAAGTATGAAGGGAAATCAATTATTACGATTTACCATTTCGCGGATATATCAGTCTTGAGCTACATTGTAATTATATACCTCACTCTGTGGATAACTTTATAAGTCGGAATTATCTATCTATCCCAGGTCCAAACATATTCTCACTCCATAAAGTTACTCCACTCCCGGATATATTAAGCGGATATGGATATATTAATCGGATATATATCTTTACTTGGAATGATATACAACATATCCCATTTTTTATCGGATATGGTTAGCCCATGCCTATTGCCAATAACTTGAAAAGTATTGGGTTTTTTGATAAACTTTATAGAACATTATTTTCATAAAATTAGGCCTTCTATAGATATCCGAGGTTATTTTGAAAAAAAAAATTACACCACCGAGAAGGTGTGGCAACACCCCCCAGGGTGGGTGCGGAGTTCAGATCATTTTCACTTTTGAAGTTAACGGTAAGATGAGCCTAATTCCAAAATTTCATGCAAATCGGATCACAGTAAAAAAATTCGGACCCATAACGCTTCAATGACTGCACTATTAATGCAGTTTTCAGCAATAGATGCAAGAGGAAGGTTTATAAATACTTGTGGTCGCCCAGTGATCTAAATTCGACCATAATATAGTTAGCATTCAGCACTCCTATATTAACTATATATTTGTATAAGTGTGCGCAATTTCATAGTCCTCCGTCCGCGCGATTTTGCTTAAGGGGTACAAAGTTTTCGCTTCGCGTTTTAATACTTATTTAGAATTATAATATTTGTTATGTGTTTGTACGCTTAAATTACAAACGCTGGCTAAACCTTACGAGATAGATCAAATGAATGAACCAGGAATTGCAAATCTTAAAAGCGATCGATATAAAAGTCCGATGGTATATATTTATCTTTTACGGATAACCCACAGTAACCACAGCATTTTTATCTTTTATATATTACGAAAAATAAGTATTCACCGTTGCAAGTTTAAATTTGAGCGTTGAGTGTTTCTCAGATGGCCCTTCTTTGCCTGGTGAAGTAGCAAATTCCTCGTGGCTAACTTCATGTACTACTATTTATATATGTTAAGCTTTCGAAAAACCTTCTAAATACATGATTGTATTGTCTCATTAAAAATCAACTGTAGACAATCATATACATGTAAAGATATTCTGTAATAGAGATTAATCATCCTTACTTATTATTAAGGATATTTCCTTACTAAATATTATAAATGCGAAAGTAACTCTGTCTGTCTGTCTGTCTATCTGTTGGGGTTTCACGCCAAAAGTACTGAACCGATTTAAATGAAATTAATGAAACAGATAGTGTAGTGAATCTGAGAAAGAACTAAGGCTTCTTTTTAAAGCGAAAAAAGAGGATTGAAGGGGGGATGAAGATAATAATAATAATAAATGTATTCATGATCACTTCTTACATTTATTTAATACATTCATATACCTAAAGTCTAACTTAAATTTATATTTAAACCCAAAATTACAAACTAAGCTATATCTAAATACATATTATATGGTATTTATTTGGTATATTATACATTAGAACAAACTCCTAAAGTATATTCGAAGATAGCAGCTAGTCTAAACTAGATATGATCTATGCTTCAGACAGTTATTCAACTACTATGTTCTTCAGTATCGAGGAGAATGTTTCAATAAAATATTTCCAAATGACTAAAAAATACATATTAAAATCGTATAAATATCAATTTAGGAATTCCATTAGATTTTCTGTGTCTGACTAATTGAGCTTACCTAGGTAGGTATTCGATTACTACATTATTACATTTTTTATAGCATAGGCTATGGAAACTTCGTAACTTATTGTATAAATACGGCCGTAAGAATATATAAAATCTGTTTACATAAGTATGGTTCAATTTGAGCTTAATGCATATTAAACCGCGCGGTTGTATTATGCGATAAACGCTGCGTTACACGCAATGCGATTAACGCATCTCATTTCATATCAGGTAATATAATTACAAACCATTGTTTTACGCGGTTGACGCAGCGCCAAGCGCAGCGTGAGTTGAGTGCATCCGTTGATCGCATGCGTCTGACGCTGCGATCTCCGCATAAAACAACCGCGCGCCTTGGTCTTTTCTCCTAATATCTGTAGACATCGGGTTATAAGGGATTTTTCTTGTGTTGATTATATTCAAGTATCGGATTTTTTTAAGCTAGAAGCTTGAAACTTATGTTGTAATTTGTTGATTTCATATTAATAAATATCACATTCAAACTTTGTGAAAACATACTTTCCAGGTTGTAAATTAAAAATGAATAGGGAGGAGATGGGAATAGGAGATTAAAGTTTGCATGAAAATATGTAAGCCTTATGAGAATGTTTTAGCCATTTCGACAAGTGACAAATATTAGAGCTATTCTGGTTTAAACTAGTTAGAGCGAGAAAGAGTTGTAAGGGGTTGAAAAGAGGGTATGAATGTTGTATGGAAGTATCATCATTTTTTAAGCTATAAGCTTGAAACTGATTTTTTTTTAGTTTCTGAGAATATTTTAGAAGTTTGCGACAAGAGACAAAATATTAGAGCTATCCTGATGTTATATTTTGGCAATACTATAAATCACTCTAAACTGTCGCCTATTAGAATCTATGTACATTGCATTCGTGCAAAACCGGGGCGGTTCGATAACTATACTTTCTTTTTACGTGGTGAATAGCTTTACATAAGCAGTAAGGTTTATTTAGGTATTATGAGGAATGTATACCAAATATGTCACTTCAAAATCTTAGATTATTGCACTTATAAGATATTAAAACATTATTAATATTATAAAACTAAAGAGTTTTTATGCCTCAGTAACCACTGGTGCTATTTGAAAAATTCTTTTAGTATTCGATAGTCCTTTTATCGATGTAGGCTGGATACTACGAGTTGGCAAGTGTAGTGTAGAACGCCCATCAGGTGAAGGCCGAGGGATCACGGTGTACGCAGACCGAGTCCAACCGTAATAACTGGAGATCTAAGAGGGAGGCTATTATGACTTATAAATGATAATAGCTATACACTCACGGAATGTTGGCCAAATGCATATCTTCTGATAACAAGAGTTCCAAGTGTTTCTCATGATTGTTTTTTATGAAGGTGGCTCACAAAAATGTTTAGTAATTCATTTAGTTTCATTTCATATTCATTTAGATTAAATTTAAGAGGGTAATTAATTACTTTTGAGTGCAATGCCAAGTTATTTTTTACTTTTAGTTGGTCGGCATAATTTGGTTGAGCTAGTTGCACTTTTGAATTCGTATGCTGTGGAAGTTTTTCGTTACGTTATACAATTGTTGTGATTTTGTGTTCTTCATTCAATAATCAAAGTTGATTTAAAAGCAACAAATATGCCCTTAACAACATCACATGTGGCACAGGCTATGGCACCGGTAGACCAAGACCTGTCCCCCCTCGTCCTCCCGACCTTTAGTTTGAAAAGAACCATCCGATGCCCTCGTAGACCCAAAGTTCGAGAGGCCCACGAACTGTAAAGTAAAGCGACAGCTGCACAAAACTCCACTTCAATACTAAAAGTCGTAATCACTCAATCTCAATGCCAGCGACTGCCCTAAGCCGAGGTTCAAGTCCCACAGGGGGCGCCTTCTTGCGCAGGTTGCTTAGTTTGAAGTTTTTAAACAATTTATTAGGGCTGGAGCTCTGCTCGCCTTTTTGCCCAGTGAAGTAGCAAAAGCCTCGTGGCTAACTACTTATGAAAAAAAAGGGGAAGTATAAGTTCCGATGGCCGTACATAGTTGGTTATCGTCGACAACCGGTTAACTGCAACTCGATACATTGAGAAGATCCTACAGGAACATGAATTGCCTCATTCATGATTCAATAGGTACGATGTATTACGGATCGAAGCTCTTTTGTAGGAACATTTTTACTTTTCTATTTGTCATTTTTTTATATGATTTGTAATGTCAGTTTTTTTACTATCAAATATACACATCATCACAATAGTACCGAAAACCAGCGCCTTTTATTTTGATTTATAGATATTTCATATTAGTGCGTAACAAAGTGGTCCTTCTCCCGGACGTTACGAAAACGAACAAAATAATCATCCACCCGCGAGTCAATAAGAAAACATCCAACGGCCATGGAACACTGACTCGGAACGTGAACTACAATCTTTCCAGTGAAGTCGGCAACACAAGAGGGCAAGCAACAGACACATTTTAAGTCACAGCGACGAGCCCTCGACAGTCACCCGCTTCGCTCCAGGGGCAAGCAACAGACGCAAGAGGGCAAGCAACAGACACATTTTAAGTCACAGCGACGAGCCCTCGACAATCACCCGCTTCGCTCCAGGGGCAAGCATCAGACACAAGAGGGCAAGCAACGGACACATTTTAAGTCACAGTGACGAGCCCTCGACAGTCACCCGCTTCGCTCCAAGAGGGAGTCCGCCCATCACAGAAAGCACACCAGCGCGTATTTGGCAAAATAATATCGGTGAATGCTGGGCCTTTAAAATCATCATCTGCTTTCCTTTTTTTTTGTGAATGGTTGAACATATTACGGATCGAACCTCTTTATAAGAACATTTTTACTGTTCTATTTGTCATTTTTTTATATGATTTGTAATGTCAGTTTTTTTTTATCAAATATACATCATCAAAATAGTACCGAAAACCAGCGCCTTTTATTTTGATTTATAAATATTTCATATTAGTGCGTAACACGATGCATTGCTTTTAATGTTCGATGATGCAAGCCTACGTGTTGCACATTGTGTGGAATAATACCTTAAATAGGTCGGTATTAAAATCTGCAGTGGCCAGCCCGTAGCCTGAACTTAAATCCAATTAAACACATCTGGGATTTACTTATAAAGAAGATAAAGGCCTCCCCAAACTCTCCTGAAACACTTACTCAGCTCGGAAACGCAGAATTGGTCGCTTGGGAAAGCATACCGCAAGTGGACATTAAACACATTTTCCCAAGCATGCCAGATCGACTGCAGTTGGTTATTAGAGCTAGGAGGAAACACCCGCTATTAAAATTAATAAAAAATACAGTTTTTTTTTTAATAACACTATTGTTTGTTCGATATTTCAAGTAGGTACTGACTTCTAAAGACATAAAAAACAAATAGAGAGCATACCATACAACCCTATTTAAATTCAATTTAGTATGAAAAATGTATTTAAAAATTAAATATCGCCGGCCAAGATTCCGTCCCGGTGAGTGTATATAGCATCATCATCAGCCCGTATAACGTCCACTGCTGATCATGAGCCTCCTGCCGAAGGGAGGGTATTTGCCATAGTCACCACGCTTGGCAGGCGGGTTGGTGACCGCAGTATTATGATGTACCACACAAGGAAACGCTGCTGCCCGTACCTTGATATACGATTATTATAGATGATTTTATAACAATAGGGACCAACGGCTTAACATGCTTTCCGAAGCACGGAGGGTAGACCCTCAACCAACCAGGCCCGAAAAGAAATCTTAGAATTAACACAAAGATTTCATGTCCAGTGTGGGGATCGAACCCACGACCTCCGAGGTTCAAGGCGAGCGAAATACCGCTACGATACGGAGGTTGTCCATGTGTATATAATACGGGCAATGTGATAAGTCCGGGCATTATTAATACAGACCGGTCTGTATTAATAATGCCCGACTCAATTGGGTAATGTGATTAAAACAGCATTATTAATCACTTTCCCCCGGTCATTATGAATAATGCCCACCCTATCTTGGGCAAAGAAATAAAATAGGCGAAATGTAGTGTTTTTGTTTTATTAAATGAAATTAAACTTAGCAGCGTAAAAGGTTTTTAGGTGGTAAAAAAAATAACCTAAATCTAAACTAATTTATCACATGGCCCGGCTACAAGTAGGGAATTATTCATACTGCCCGGTCCAAGTGATAAATTAATCACATTTCCCGTCGATCTTGGGCATTATTAATAATGGCCGGTCCTTATTAATAATGCCCAGTCAATCACGTTGCCCGTATCATATATATATATATATGTTACCGGATATCTATGAAATCTAGGAATTGTACACAATTCCTAGAAAATATATACCCTTCCGAGCCTACTTAGGAAATGTGTAAAATAATGTTTCAAAGATTCCTTAATACACACATTTCCTGTGAAATGTATGTATTTCCTAGGAATTGTATATAATTCCAATATCGTATCAGGAAATGTATAAAAAGAATGCTTTCTGTAATAAAACATGTTGCTTCAACGAGAATAATATTTTTTATTAATACGAATAGGTAACAATCATACCCTAAAATATGATTAATGTTATCTTACCAATTAAAGCTTCAAAAATCAACTAGGTATCTATTAACTTTTAAGGTGCATTTATCGGAAAATCACTGTTACCAGAAATTAATAAGAATCATATGTTGGTCAACCTAGTTAGTTGATTAACGAGGTTTCGGGTGGTTATAAAAAAAAATAACCTAAACCTACCCATTGATATTTCCGATTGCTGGAAATGTATAGATTTCCTAGGAAATAAAATATGTCTAATATAATTTATTTCACACATTTCCGGGCGATTTTAGGAATTACATACATTTCCTAGGAATTGTATACAATGACGGATTACATACATTTCCGTTAACATATATATACAATCACCAAATTTAAATTAAACCAATTCTGATCATAGCGTCTATTTTGTTACAACAATAGCGACTAGACTATCCAGTCCAAGATAAGTCGTTTTACGTGTCATAGACTCAATATAATTATGTTTATTTATATTTTTATACATTCCGACTTGTGCGTGACATGCTGACAGATTGACGTGGCAGCTTTTATTTTTGGTTTGACAGTTAATTATCATGTAATACTTACATTATGTCAAAACGTAGCGGGTTTGTGTTCAGTTGTTTCATTGTTTGATTTAATTGTGATATTTTGACGTGATTTTGACTCTTTATTTTATAAATGATATTATTATGTGAAGTCATCATGAGGATCATATGAAACAATTGAATATTTCAATAAAACAACGATTGAAATGGTTGTAATGCATCTGTTTAGTTCATTTACTCGATATAGGTACAAGGGGAAGGGATATAAAATAAATTGGATCTAGAAACTTCCTGAATCATTCAAAATCATAATCTGCAATCTTTTCTGATTTCAAAACTAGTTGTCCAACAGGTTAATACCAAACAGAAGAAAGATAAAAGAGTCGTCACTATTATTTATTGTCAAAGTCGTTATTTTCTTTTTTGTTAAAGCTACCTTATCCACGAGTATGGCTGTATTTTCTAATGAGGATCCCATGGGAACAGTTAGCTACGCGGGTGTAAGAGACTACCTTTAATTAAATTATGTTCCGAAATTCGACATCTTTCGAAATTGACAACGTATCAGATTGAGAGATGAACGAAGAATATAAACAGCCAAGTCGAAGTCAAACTCGTGCACGAACGATTCCGTACCATTTATACAACATTAGACACTACATTATTTTAAGATTTTAAATCAAGGACCCATTTCAAGCGTCTTCCTGTTGCCGATATTTATATCGAGCAAAAACGCGCAAATAAAAACTCGTTTGTTGTATGAGAGCGGTGCGCTCCTTATATATTTAATATTTCATTCTGTTATTAGGAACAGAAATACATTATCAGTAAAAACTTCAAAATGTTCTGGAGATAAACAGACAATCGGACGGACGGACGAACGGACAGACAGAAGGTCGGACAGACCAACAGATTGAGAGCGGATAGCGGAGTTTTGCTAATAGGATCCCGTTTTTACCCATTGGGCACGGAACCCTAAAAGCTAATAAGCAAGTGAAACCGCTAGGGACAGGTGAAATGTTATCATGGAGAGGATTGTATCTTAAAACAGGACTACACTTTCACATTACACCATATAGAAGTAAAGGCGTCCGCAGTACGTTCACCTCTCGGCTACTGCATTTGAAGTTAATTGCAACTATTTACATAAAAATAACTGCTCGATTTCCTTTTACCAAGTAAGATTCTTTACAAAGTACTTTCCTGTCGTGTCATGGCCACGACAGGAAATTAATTTATAAATAATCTCAACTGGTACAAGGAAATTCATAAATTACCTACAAAGTTTTGCTACATTAGAACATTAGAATACAATTACATACCTACCTAACTAAATTCTCGAAAAACTTAAACTAATTTCTTACAACTAAACATATCTACGTACCTGTTGTTGACTATACGTACCTTAGTTTAAAACAATATTGTTTAAAGACGTGCCTCTTTCTATAGAGCTAAATTATATTAAGATTTTGATTATAGAAATAATTATTGTTATAACTATACATATGGCGTGACACTAGACTGACAGACAGATCATTAGCTAATCCGCAATAGATTTCAGTTGCGATATTTTGTATTTAATTATATTAATCATATTTAATTGTGATAACTGACAAGTGCAAGTGTATGTAAATACCTAAGAGCTGAATAAATATCCATCAATTCGTTTAAAAATTAAAACTACTTTTACTATAATTTTATAATATTTATTTTTATTTTTTCGGTGACGGTTACAAAATATAAGATATCTTTAAAAATTTTATACCTATTCTTATGTAAGTGGCTTTTTGTGAGAGTAAATGATTTGAACAGGTAAGTTCATCATGTTACGGGAAAAATAATGCTATAGTTCTTCTTTTTATTATCAGCACTGTTATGATAGGCTATAGAAACATTTCTCCTATTTAGTTCTCGATGTTGTTTTGAGTACCTCGTCAAAATGTTCACATTATTGTGATACTTATTAATTTATATCTTATACTAATCCCTACTAATATTATAAATGTGAATGTCCGTTTGTTTGTTACGCTAACACGCGAATACTACTTAACAGATCATAATGAAATTTTTGGAGGTATTAGAACATTGGCTTCAATGCTAGCGAAACCGCGGGTAAAATCTAGTATTTATATAAAGCTGAGTATTTGATTGTTTGTTTGGTTGAACGCGTTAATCTCAGGAACAACTGGACCAATTTGAAAAATTATTTCGATGTCAGATAACCACTTATCGAGAAAAGCTAAAGGCTATATTTAATTATGAGCTGATTCCTTTTAAAAGACCACTTCTGCAGTCCGCACTAGAGAAATAACAAATATGTACTCAATCCAACACAAAGGACACCCAGACCGAGAACAACTGTCTGTTATTCACAATAATAATTGTATCGGGTGAGAATCGAACCCTGAACACCAAGTGTCAAAAGCTACTACCGAAACCATTAAGCCACCATGGCAGCTGAAGTAATCCTATTCCACACATAACTTATTTTTCTTTATAAAAAAAATATATAGCTAAATTATTAATCTGAAATAAAACAATTGCTAAATAGATTGGGTGGTTTAAGAAATTTGTGTGTCTACGAATGAAGTGGCATGCTGAGTGACATTTTAGTCAGCGAAAATTCTATAACATTTTCAGAAGTTAATATTTCAACAGTCAGTATTATTGTCAAATACATCATCAGCCCGTTTAACGTTCACTGCTGAACATGGGACCTCCCAGGGAGGGTATTTGCCATAGTCACCACGTTTGGCAGGCGGGTTGGTGACCGCAGTAGATATTATGTAGACCTGGTATTACCACACAAGGAAACGCTGCTTCCCGTTCCTTGACTATTACAGATGATGATATTATAACAATCAGGACCAACGGCTTAAAGTGCTTTCCGAGGCACGGAGGGTAGTGCCTCAACTAACCAAACCCGGAAAAAAAATCTTAGAATTTCTTGTCCGGCATGGGGAACCAACGACCTCCGAGATTTAAAGCGACGGAGGTTGTCAAAATACACGGGAGCTAATTTTCCAATGGTCCGTTTTAAGTTCTCAGAAGATTTAATTTTATATTGAAAGGTTTTTTATAGAAATTCTTAAATTCTTGCATAATTCATATTCCTCCGACAGTAGCCGTGACCACGTTAGGTAGAAGGATGGCCACGAATAAATGAATTTATGTGATAGGTTAATATAAGAACTAATAACGGTACCTAAATACCTACCTAAAGTAAGAAACAAGGTAAAATGTTATGATGTACCTACATATAATGTATGTAAATTCATCATCAGCCCGTATAACGTCCACTGCTGAACACGGGCCTCCTCCCGAGAGAGGTTGCCATAGTCACCGCGCTTGGCAGGCGGGTTGGCACACAAGAAAACGCTGCTGCCCGTTCCTTGCTTTACGATTATTATAGATGATGTTAAAACAATCGGGACCAACGGCTTAACGTGCTTTCCAAGGTACGGAGGGTAGTCCCTCAACCAACCAGACCCGTAAAGAAATCTTAGAACAATGATTTTCTGTCCAGCGTGCGGATCAAACCCACGACCTCCGAGATTTAAAGCGAGCCAAATACCGCTACGTTAAGGAGGTTGTCATTTATGTAATAAAACATGACAAAATAAAATGGTTTGATGTAATTGAATAAATTTGGCGCTCATAACAGTGCGCATTCCAGTTGTACTTAATACACATAAATTTATTGTATATTACACAGGTATATCATATGTATGTGTGAGTGTAATGAATGGTGCAGTGTATGTGACGCGAAAAGTAGCTAAAACGTGATAAATTTCTTTAAGTTGTCAATTACGGCTAAGGAGTAGAATTCTCTGCCGGAGTCAGTTCTTCCGGAAAGCTATAATCTGGACGTCTATAAAAAACTAAAACTAAAGTGAACAGACTTAGGCCTTATCTTCGCATTCCATCAAGCGATGTTATGGTCAAACGTAAGCCTATATTTAATAAACAATAAATAAAAATACAATATTTATTTTTATTGAAATTTATGGCTTGAGTGTCGTTAAAGGTTTTAATATTTATATATTATTTTATACTACGCTCAGACATACGGTCCAGATTCAATCCGATTGTACCTACTTTCAATAAACTATTTTACCAGTGTTCAATTACATCATATCGCGTTACTAAGATAGCCATAATAAAAAGAAGTACGATTGTTTCAATTGGCATGTATTGATTTGAATGAGATATAAAAACAATCTAATATTAATGTTTTTCAAATAATAATATCCATTGATTTAAATGTTATATTCCGTGTCAGTTACCCGCTAATCATATCGCTATAGTAGCACTCGTTTGCCTTCTTTCCGGCTTTTGATTGACAAATATAGATAAAAAATATGACTGACACCATACGATCATTGTTAATGATATAATTTGCTATGCTATCTATATTCCATTCATAAACGCACAAGTCCCATGTAACTAAGTTAAAGTGAAAAATAAAGTTACGCAATATTAAAATATTTTTTTGCTTATTATGAAATCCCTAAAAACGCATCATTGGAATATTTTTCGTTGATAAAAATTACACAAGAGCACTTTTAACGTACACACTTCAATTATTTAGACGCACTTAAATATATACTTAGTTAAAATATTGTTTAACAAATCGCTAATGCAACAATTATTATTAAACATATATTTACTGCATAGCTAAGCATAAATCTTATGTACATACATGGATTTCATAACTCACCTGGCGGATATTTCTTCGGTTTAATAGTAGAGGCGAACGCGTAGAGTATGAATGCGATCAAGAACAATAGTAGGAAGGCGGAGATCATTTTCAATGATCGATCGTTTTACGAGGAACGCGACGCGTATCACCTATAAATATCCACTGGCCTACTCGGCAACCGAAACTCAACTGTGCGATGCGAGCCATGCGAAGTAATTTTTGTTCGAAGGGCTCATGTTTACTTATTGACTCCATGGAAATCCTATTTTTATGGTTTTCATTAGCAAGTTGTAGGTATTGTTTTTTTTTTATTATTATTGAGACAACAAGTCTTAGTAATTTAATGTTTTATTATTTTTAATAAGACGTAAGATTTCACGTGAAATGTTTTTTTCGGTTTATCTATATACAATTTTGGATCCCTTTTTAAGTATATTGCAAGAATGTTAGTTTTCCAAAGTTCCTATGGGAACTTGTTTCTAGAAATTGATGAGCATTTTGATATTAAATTCATGATGGTATTAAACCAAAATAACCAAAATCCTCGTCGGACATACCGAGGACCGCGTTGGCCCCCAGTCCAAATCTTGTGATCCAGTGCCGGTAGTTCGCGCCAGTGATCACGTCCTCTTTTTATGTAAATATTATTAACAGTTACATTTAGCATTAAGGGTGACCATAGGCGTGTGTTGTTTATACGTAAAAGTATTGTATAAAAACTTTAGGTCTCACCGAATGCGTCTGTTCTTTAGAGCTAAAATATGTTTATTAAGATACAAATACTAGAATTAATTATTGTAATTTAATAACGACGTGATACTAGACTGACATACCGGATGAACAGCTAATCCGCAATAGATTTCAGATGCCATATTTTGTGTGTATGTAGGTAGGTATACTAATATCATAAACAGGAATCATTTTTATTTTTGTACGTAGTTATGTTTGTTCCGAATATACTTATTAACTACTGGACGGATTTCGATCTTTCTTTCACCATGCAGGTAAAATGCTACATTATCCCAGAGTAACATAGGTTAAATTTAATAATGAGTTCCCACGGGAACGGGCGCTACGCAGGTGAAACCGCGCGCAGGAAGCTAGTATTCATATATTTTAAAGTTATTTCATTGTGTATGATTGTCAAGTAGAAGTGTATGTGAATACCTACCTAAGTGGCCATTAAATAATCGTTAGAATACGTAACAACAAATCACAATTATTCATGCATATGAAACGCTTATAATAAGGTAGTGGAATGGCTTCATTAATAATAATGTTAACATTTCATGGTGATTTTTTGGTGAGCTAATTCTAGCACAATAATATGTATTACATTGATATTTTAATAAATTTTCGAGAAGAAACCGTGAGACATTGTTAATGCTCCTTGTACATTGATATAAATTAAGTTATCGGTAGGGACTACGAATTTTAAAAACAGATTAATTGTGAATAATATAGTAACATAACATATATGGCTAGTACATATATTACAAACAACGAGCGGTGTACTGTTATGCATTCCGCTTCCGGCTCTTCGCTTAGACCGCCGCGCCACTGCCTTGTGACACTGACAACCCGAACAAATTTCTTACTTGCTAACCGGAATAGCTTCTTCTATGTACGTTTTCTGGACCTCGCAGCCAGTGCCACCTACTGGATCATTGGAATTATATGGAATTAAACCCAAGGAAAAGTAGATAAAAAAGCCTTATTCAATGAAACCAGTTCTTTAAAAGTTTTATATACCAACAGAAAAATGATGTACAAAAATGGCACACTGAATACTGTACCGCAAGTTATATTTGAAATGTAATATTTTTTTACTATATTTTCTGTGGGTATCTCTATGAATGACGCAGACAACGTATGTAGCGAGTAGTCAGTCGGTAATGATCATGTCAAATCGGGTCACGGACAACTAATTGGAGCGCCTGTTGCTATATAATAATAAATTTTATATGCGTATAAAATCTCATACACAAAATTAGTTAAAAAATAAAGGTACATTTTAATTTGACCTATCATAAAACGAGAACACTTCGGTTATCCGAACGAAATTTTATTTTACTGGTTCAATAGATAAATCATTTAAATCCCATAGAATCCATGGATAATCCAGCCTCGCCATATCTATGGCGATACAAATCAAAAAAATCAAAAAAAAACAATTAAAAAAAAATCCTTGTATATTTTACCAAAGTTCCTTTTGAAATTGTTTTGACGCCTAATAAATATATTAGTTATCTTATGTTATTACGATGTACCTATATTTTTCTGTTGCCACTGTTATCTTTAATATTCAACCTACGTGTGTCAATTACTTGGCCAAAAAATCTAGACAGCCTTGTCACGGATTGGCAGATTGATGAAAATTCGCGGTCAGCATTGGGTATATTCTACTTACTTACAACATGATTGTGGCATTATTACGCTCACGTAGCATAATACTAACATGGAAACAGGTTGGACAAACAAGTTTGTTCTAATTTTAGAGATGAAGTTCAACTACCGTACTTTAATTTTTATTACGTAAGCTGGCTGGACGAGGCATACTGGTAGAATTTTTATAACTTAAGTTGACTAAAAGAGCGTTACTTAGTAACGCATACTGGAGTATCGCTAATTTTTTTTACGGGCTATTACATTGGGCCTCGAGCCTTTTGTTCACCGGGAATTAATGCGAGCAGGGTCTTCATCGTTTTTCAATAGGTTAAAACCTACAAAATATGAAACCTGCGCAAGTTTAGTACCCTACTTTACATTTCGCGGCCGCCTCGGTCTTCAATACGAAGGCATCGGAACGTCATTCAAACTGCAACTAACTGTCGGGAGTGAGTATCGCTAGATCAACTAGTAGTTTCGCAATTAGTTAATAGGACTAGATGTCGTATACGATAGACCCATTTATATAATGTGCAAAGTTTATAATTTCGTTAGTAACACTGAATCCGAATTAAATATTGTTATTCTAATTTATAATTTTAACGGGTTAGTCACTATCTGGACATACAAGACTGCTCATGATTGTGTCGAGTTGGTGAAACTCGGAATAAGGATCACTTATTATTTCGTCATCTGGACATACCGATATTTATATTTATATGTAGATTGAAAACTACTAAGTACAACATTTTACGTATGAGCAAACAAATGATTCCAAACCACCTGATGACAAGAACAGCTAGAGCCTGTGCAGAACCGGTACAACTTTAATTAAAATCTGTTTCTCAGAACAGTGTTCACAATATAAAAATTAAAATTAAAAATAAATCCCGACACCAAATTCTTAGCATACAAAATAAAAACTTTAAAAAGGAAATAATTTAAGAATCATCTACTTTCATTTGAAATCCACTTGGACATATTTGGACTAATGTAACTATTCAACAAAGAAGAAGTGCGCACAAATGCTAATCGATTAATAAAACTGTTTTTAATTTGACACTCTTACATAAATGATTGGACTTGCGTCCTCGACCAATCATTTACAAACCAAATAAATAGTTATACCTATAAGCTTTTACCCGCGTCTTCGCTCGCATTGAAGCTAATGTC
This sequence comes from Nycteola revayana, assembly GCA_947037095.2. Lineage (NCBI taxonomy): Eukaryota > Metazoa > Arthropoda > Insecta > Lepidoptera > Nolidae > Nycteola > Nycteola revayana. The sequence goes on along the minus strand of OX344842.1, from coordinate 24,966,556 downwards.
CCTATGTAACTTCTAATACCTCCAAGTTAAGTAGTTTTCGCGTGAAAGTGTTAAAACAATCTTAAGGCCCGCCATACACGGACTGCTTGAAGCAGACAGGATCGACTGCTTGAAGCTACGACTGCATAGTGAACTACAGACTTCAACGTACGTACATACACGAACCGCTCAAGCATTTGCAATTGCTTCGGGGCGGTTGGCAGCACGGTGAATTTTTATCATACATTCTAGCAGTCGCCAGGCATACACTGACTGCTCGAGCTGTTAATTGCTTTCGCGCAGTTACCTCCACCCGCGCTCTTCATTCCACGTCGCGCACGCTTCCCGCCCTGGTTCGAAATTGCCAACTGCTCGAGCAGTTATCAATGACAGCCTCAAGCTATTGACTCTTGACTGCAAGAGAGGTCCGTGTATGTTGATCAATGGCAAACTGCTCGAGCGGTCCGTGTATGGCCGGCCTAAGTAAGAAAGTTGAGATGGCAGCAGTGATTGTCATACGAAATATAACTTTTCGATAACAAAGTTCGGTCGCTGACGGAAGGATTCAGAGATTATGACTTTAAGTTTTTGTGCAACTGTCGCTTCACAGCTTTACAGTTCCGGGGCCTTTCGGACTTCAGGTCTACGAGGGTATCAGGAAACATTTGCACACTAAGGGCCGGGAGGGCCATGGCAGTATAATGTTTAGGAAACACTGGTCTAGGGCTAAGACTACATAGTAGCTTAACCTTTAACCACGGCCTGCCGTATGAAACAAAGCACGAAAGCCAATTAACAATCTGGTGTAACTACGATACGGTAATACTAAATAGATTAACGACCCTGGATTTAAGTTAAAATGAATAAGCCGCTATATTATATGTCGAATTCTACAGTTCGCCTGCAACTATGCATAGCAATTGTGTCATAATTGTATTATTGTCGACTCTCGTTAATTCAAACCTGAGATAATTCGAAACTCTCTATAATTCAAAGTTATCACGAGTTCCCTACAAAATCTCTTTATATTTCGAACTAAATCAATACATTTTTATGCAATTGGTAATTCGAACGAAAAAATCATTGCTATATAACAAAACGACTCGTTAATTCGAACTCATCGGCCTCTAACACTCTACAATGAAAAGTTGCAGAGAGGAAGAGGCGGAAAGATTCTAAGTACATTTTGCGACAAGTTCAAACTTTTATCAACGTACACGAGCCTCTTTTTTTTGTTATGATTAGTTTGACTGATGAAGATCAGAACCTTTGCCAGAGGTGTCGGTTAAGGAAGCAAGATCCTCATTCGATGCCTTACAAAGCTTCTGTCTACAAAACAAAAGTGATGAAAAAGCATTTTAGGCACTTTTTCTCTTAAAACAAGTTATTGAGCAGTCTGAGCAGCAGCAATGTGCTTTGAAGCAAACCACTATAACAGAGTTCTTTCGAAAGATTAATTATTTCACATTATGAATACAATATGTATGTACACGAATGTACCTCTAAATGTTATTACCTATTTTGTCATTGTTATAGAATAGCAGTTAATAAAGAATAATTGATCAACACTTTAGAATTCTAAGTTTTTATTATTTTCTCTCACAAATTTCGAACCATTTGATATTTCAAACACTCGATAATTCGTAATGTTTTAAGAGCCCCTCGAGAGTTTCGAACTAACGAGAGTCGACTGTATATGTAAGATAATCGTATTGTTTACAGCGCCGACACGACTAGGTACTAGGACTAGGTACATGTAATGAAATGAAAATGAAATGATTTTTTTTTTATTTCATTACATATACTATATACCGATACCGATACTGAAAACAATAAGAGTCGACAGTCGTCCAACGTTGAATTACTCGTTACGACATAGTGGATCGGCGCCCTATCGGTAAATTTATGATAAAACTTTATATAGCTACCGACCTACCTAAATAATAAGTCTCACAAGCGCACGATACCTATCATTTATATAAGACGAAAACCTACATTCCTTCATTTTACAATAAATAAACATTAGGTACCTAGGTACCTACCTACCAGTACCAGTAAAAAAAACCAAAGCAATACGCTTTGGTTTTTAAACATTTTAATTTACTGGTACCCTGCAGCTACCTACTTATAATTCACGACAAATATAGGAATGGAGGATAAAAGTGTTATTTAATTGAGTTCACATTTTAACACAATTCTTCTCTTTTGATGGAAATGGGCAGATGCTCAGACAGAAGGTACAAAAAGAATACATAATTAAATTATATATCTCCGATTCTTCAACTGCTTAAGTAGCTTAATTAACCATTAGGTAACAACACATCACGTTTGTATCATGCATTTTATTAATTTACCTACTAACTATCACATTTCGGGTGAAAAGAGCGCCATATTTGTATGAAGATCAAAATGGTGGCTAACTAATTGCCCGTGGAATATTAGTGGCGCTACGCGCTTGCAGCATACTAGTAGCCCCTTTTTGCGAGCATTTATTAGAAACTAATTGGTACGGTAAAACTCCTTTTATAATTTATTATTCGAAAATTAAGATTTCTTTATTACGAACATAGAATAAGTATATACCTATTATAATTAGGTATATATATAAATCCTCCCCCGACGATTACGAATAAGCTTCTTAAAATATGTTAAGAATGACTTGGTCAGTGACAGCATGGATACTATGTCATATTTTCAAGAGGATTTTTTTATACGCAGCTGAAAAAAATATGAAACTAGCATACAAAAGGGAAAAAATATTTCTAGCCTTCTTTGTTAAAAAATGTAATATAAGCAATAAAAACTGAGTAGTAAGTAAGTAACTGAGTTAAATATTAACACCAAATGTTGATACGGTACGTTGCCGTTTATGTAGTCAACGAAATCAGTTACCACAGATTAAAAAGTATATAAGTAGGTATTTCGCCGCCCCACGTGCAATTTCACCCGCATAACTCCCGTTCCAGTAGGAATTTCATAATATAGCTATCTAACACTGATATATTTTTTCCTAAATCGTACCCGTAGTTCTGAGATGAGATTAGCGCGTTCAAGCAAACAAACATACTCTTTAGCTTCATAAATTAGGACCTATTGATATAGATATCCCAATTGCGAAGTAAGTTGATGCTGTCACCTACGTTGCACTAGGACTGTAACTACTCAGTTTTGCAGGACTTGTAATTTTAAATAATATTTATTAAGAGCCGAATAATAATAATATGGGAAGTGTTTCTGCGGTTTAGTTGTAAAATTCTCAAAATATTCCGATAATTTAAATGATCACTAAAAGCCGTCTTTCATGTTTCATCAACTTTTCATGGAGATTTTTATTGACTCTATGAGAAATAAACCACTCGGTTTATTTCTCATAGGCAGGTAATTTTTCCCAACTTTCAGAGAAAACGAAAATATTTTTTTTTATGAATAATACACCTTTTTAAGAACCCTTTACAAATTTCAAACTACCTAAGTATACTATAATTGAAAATTTCTTCAAATAGGTATTATTTTTAATGTTGCTTGGTTTGAAGTTAACTTTTAGTTGAATTATACATATATATACTGTGTTGTAGTGCCATCTACAGTAGCCGTACAATAAACGACACATAGCATAGCCGCGCCATCTATAATTGGAATTTCGAACATATACAAGTTTTGAGCACTAACAAATGGCTGTCGGCAGCTAAACGTCGCTTAATATGCTAGATGTCGCTAGTCTAGCAAACGTTTACAGGCATTTCAGCCACATGAATAGAGAATAGAAACAGAGTTATAGCTTCTTAAAAATATGCAGAATTGTTTCCCATTTTAGTAGGGCTGTCACAACAGGTGAAGACAAATTAAACAAAATAAAAGTTAAAATAGTTTTATTATTTATAATAATATATTAATTTACAAATATATTACTGTAATAATTTTATTTTCATAATTTTTGTTATTTAATAATTTATTGTTTCTTTTAATGGCGTGGTAAATTCTAAATGTAACATTAAGTTTTTTCAAATAACACGGCATAGGTCAACAAAATTTATCTGTTTTTAAGTTTCAACAACCTTCGTAGCGCAGCGGTATTTGGCTCGCTTTATATCTCGGAGGTCGTGGATTGCGTGGGGCAAATTCTAAGTTTACTTTCTGGGTCTGGTTGTTTGAGGACTACCCACCGTGCCTCGGAAAGGACGTTAAGCCGTTGGTCCCGCGGTCACCAACCCGCCAGCCAAGCGTGGTTAATATGGCAATTACATAACCCTTCGGGATGAGGCCCATGTTTAGCAGGGTACCTTATACGGGCATTTGAGGAGGAATTACATATTTTGATTACTAAAGTTAGTTTTTAGATTTATAGTCAAACATCTGAAATGTTAAATGCCGTTTGTTATGAGCTAAGTTGCTATGATTTTCTAATGCAAAGATATTAAAGATTTTGTTGACCTATATTTTTCGGTTTTTTTAATGATGGCACTCAATGTTAATATTTTCACATAGAAGCATTACAGCAACACACAGCATTATTTACAAAAACAGTCATTATACAATTTTATTAATAGATTTATTCGTTTATTTATTCGTTGATTTTGAGATTCGGCATGATATTTTGGGGAAATTGTAGTCTGAGAGAACAAGTGTTCAAAGATCAGAAACGCTGTATAAGGGCTATGTGCAATTTAATAGTAACAGATAGCTGCGTACCTGTATTTAAGTCCCTTAAATTACTAACATTCCCATCACTTTATATTTTCGAGATGGCTGTTTTTGTTAGATCAAATATGCATCTTTTTAATAAAGTGTCCGAAAATAGAAACCGGCCAATCAGGAGACAGTATAAAAACTTGTTGATTGTTAGTGGTTCCGATACCGCTCTAGTTAAGAAAAGTATATTGGTCCGATCATATTTAACAAAATACCAGATGTAATAAAAAAATCTTCAACACTAATTCCACTTTTCAAAAAGAAATTGACAGATGTATTAATTAATAAATGTTATTACTCAATTAGCGAATTTTTGACCGATAAGAATTTAAATTGATATTATGACAAGTCTATGCTCCTGACTTTACGAAATCATTTATATTTTAATTCGACCTCAAACTTGATGAATTTTTAATCTCATTTTATTAAACTTGACATAATGTATTGTATATTATGCGTACCTATTTAAAATGATTTACTATATTTCATTTTGACATGATAAACTTGTAGATGTTCATTTATGGAATGTGTTAATAATATATAAACTGAGTCGTTATCTAATAGCTTAACCCGTTTGCATGCCTTAGTTAAGGTAGTCAGTAGGATCATTTCAAACATAACAACTGTAACTTGTACCTACTTTCTGTGCAAATAAAGGACTATTCTATTATAATCTATTCTGAGTAGGTATTTTACTTTTTCTTGTGACGCTGTCATACAAATAAAATTTAATCCTTTCATTCTTGTCAGTAAAATAATACCCCGTCTTTATATAATTATTATTCAAACTTTCAATTAATAAAACAAATAACGTGCGTAGCGCTTGCCCAGAGATTAGGGCTGCCACGTTTGTTTTTGTTTTAAATTTAGTAATTTAATGCTTTCTACAAAAAGTTGCAAAATAGTACTTTTGAGACATTCAGAAAAAAAATAGTACTTAGGTAAGTACACATTTATTTTTAACCATTTTTTATTTTTCCATGGGTATAGTATTTGTTATTACTCTTTGCTTTGGCAATCAAGGTATTTTTACCTTTGAAAAAAATCATAAGAATGTTAGATCCATATTTAAAAAAATCAATTATTCATTTTTTTTATATGCCGCGTTGAGCGTGCGATCAAAATTTAAAAGAAAGGGGTAACATTTAGATTAGCGAAAAAGTATAGTAACTTTTTGTACTATATTATTGGCAACCCTACCTGAGGTAGTCAATTAGCTATGCGAGCGTAAACCAGTTTTATCCAGTGAAATCCAGCCAGTCTCGCTATGAACGCCAGTGCGGTGAAGCGGATCTAATGTCGCATTGGTCTCTAATAAATCCGTAGATGCCCTAACACACGTATACAGCCCGGCCGCGCGGTCGAGCGGTGCTTTCACCGCCACCGCCCCTCCGCGCTGCCGGTGTCCGCGCGGTATGCGGTAGGCGGTAGGTGGCGCCTCACACACGGGGCGCCGCATAACGCGCGGATCATCATGGGTGCAGGACGTGTTGCAATTTAAAAATGGATGAACCCAATATCTTCTTATTTTTTTCTTTCTACGCCATAAAAGCCAGATTGCTGCCACCACTTCAGCGTCCATTCTTGCCAGTGTCTGTGATCAAACTAGTCTTGTGTAGTTCGTGAACGAACTAGGTCGTAAGAGCGCTCCCAAAGATGAACTATGCGAACTAGTTCCCTCATTCCCCGCTCCGAAGTTCGTTAGTTCGTGCCGAATGAACGAGGTTGACGTTCGCTCGCCCACTGCTTACGCGCGTTTTTATTTCGTATACTAAAATATGAAAAAGGCGAAAAATATAGAGATTACTTTTATTGCACTCAAAATAATTATATACATTATATCATTTTTTAATAATTCAGAGGTATTTGCTGTTTTTAGAGGTCCCATGCAGCAGGAACAGTATTAAAACGAGCGACTGATGTGATCGGTCACGGATGGGTCTGATTCGAGCGGGGAACGGACGAACTAGAAGAACGAACTAGTTCGTTTAGGAGCGGCGACCTAAACTGGGCGATCTCAGTTGCGAACTACTACGCCCAAGACTAGATCAAACTGGTCAAAACCGTGTTAAATCCATACGCGCGGACAGGCGCGTAAACCGCGTTACCGCACGGGGCACCGCTACGAAATCCGCCTTACCGCCGCCACCGCCCCCCGCGGCGGTGCGCGCCGCCGTGTGTTAATCGCCTTAGCGTTAATCTTTTGAAATAGCAATACCTATATTCTGCTGGGTTACCAACCTGTGTAATTGTTTTGCCAAAAATATTTATTCATATCATTGCGACAATATATTTAAAAATAACAGTAACATCGTATTTATTTGGTTAGCTTAATTTACTATGCATATTGTGTATTGCATAAGGTATCGAGAAAAATCTGTAGGTACTTAAGTATCTAAGTAGGTATATTGTTATTTTGTAAATGTCAATTTTGAAATTGATGCGAACATACCTAATAATAATGAAGTTAGAGAGGAATATTGTAAAAGAGGACCAACTCTCTATGAATGCATTGAAGATATTTTATAATGTTCAAAATGACAGTGAAACATGCACAAATAATTTCTCAACCAATCGAGGAACGATTACATTGACAATAACATGAAGATGAACAGTATATAATGTGGGATATCTGGACGAAATAATTTAAGAGTCTGATTTAAATTTTAACTATAATAATATACAAGCAACCAAAACTATTTCACATTCTTTTTTTATAGAACAGTTATCATAGCTAAGAAATCGCAGCAGCGATAAAACCGCCATTTGTACTTTTTTTAGTACCTACAATAAAGAGTGTTTTACTTTACTTACTAATTTTAAGTTTTTTTAATGTGCAAATTTTAATGTGTGCAAATATATTTGCAAAAATATTTCTATACGAAAATTAGTATTATATTACTATAAAAGTTGCTTTTGTCACTTAAATGTGATTGAGGGGGAGGGGCAGGGCTGGATTTAGAAGTCCGGAAGCCCCGGGACAACACAACATTTTATGGGCATGCCGACCTAATTAGTGATGGGCGATGAATCATCGTGGCTATCGACTATAAACTATCGATATTTTTCTATAAAACTTCATTAAAAATTAATTTATCATTTCATTTTATTATATATTTTAGTATTATAACATTATTTACATATTATTATGTACTACTAAATTCAAAACTTCATAGGCGTGATTTTACTGACAGCTGTCGCAGAGATCAAGCTATCTTTTACGGAGTATAGTATTATAGACGTAATTCCGAATATTATACACCATTTTCAACTTGTGAACAAGACGACTTCTACAGTCTCTGCTTCTACATACAATTTTAAGTATAGAAAAACAATAAGAGATGGCACTAAAGACGTAAAAGTGTTTAGCTATAAAGGTTAGAAATACTTATACTCCGTAAAAGATAGCTTGATCTCTGCGACAGCTGTCAGTAAAATCACGCCTATGAAGTTTTGAATTTAGTAGTATGTACTACTAAATTGTATGTACAGACATTACCTGCCAATGTCATATTTTATGGGCATGCCGACCTAATTAGTGATGGGCGATGAATCATCGTGGCTACCGACTATAAACTATCGATATTTTTCTTCATTAAAAATTAATTTATCATTTAATTTTACTATATATTTTAGTATTATAACATTATTTACATATTATTATGTAAGAATTCATAATAAATTTACAAGATTGCTCTAGCGATTTAGAAACTGATTCTGATATGGATTTGAGGTGTACTCCTTTAAGATAATAAATGTATTTGATTTTATAATATTTGTTTAATTGAGTAACGTTTGAAATTCAATTAAACCCAATTATATGTTACATTATTATCAAAAATAGTAAGAAAAGTCGATAAGTACTATCGACATTTGTTTAAATCTTAACAATCCTAGGAATGTCACTATGACATATGTCGCAGAGATCAAGTTACTCAGAATAAGTATATGCATAGAAACCAGGCTAATTTAGGGTTGTAGCAACAGCAAAAATCTTCTTTTGGTCTCGCTCTAATTAATACATGTTTTGTATAAGAGTGAAAGAGACAGTGATTTTTTAATAGCTTACATTGATGCAAGGTTGTCCACGCCAAATTTCAAGTGACCTCTTTTTTGACATTTGGGACTCCTTATTATACTACTGTGCATGAAAGTAGTAACTTGACGTATAAACGTCATACAAGGTGACTTCAACTGATTTTAGTCGCATTATTTATGTACATTGTTTACATTTGTGTATTCGCTGCAGGAGTGAATAATTTTAACGATTTTGCGACGAAAATAAATTAAATTACAATTATTGTAGGTATATATTGTAGATTATAACTTACAAAATATCGTGTAATATTGTAGGATGCGTTTCACATTCCGGAAAGAAGCAAAATGATCCTGTTTGTGTAACATTTCATCGGTAAGTTTATTATTTGGTAAATGCATGATATAAAGTCGAAAAATCTTATATCTTATAATAATATAACATGGATATTTCAAGTTTCAACATGCAAAACATAGCTGAGATGGGATTTTAAGCACAATACGTATATTTGATTCGAAATGTTTTGAGGTTACTAGTGCTGTAGGTATCGAAAGTATCGATATGGTAAAAATTGAAAACTTAGATTAAATCAAAATAGCGGTAACCGCTATTTTTATTAATCTAAAGGTAATAGTAGAAAATTTTATTTGTTAAGATTTTGCCACTTTATTATTTAACAGGCAGTAAGTAGGAAAGTTGTATAAATATATAGAGAAGTTATAATGATAGTTTATGTTTTAATACAGATTTCCCCAGAACTAAAATTATAGAAATAAGTGGATACGACGTGTTGCTACTGTTGCTAGACAGGATTGGAAATGGAAAAAACACAGTCGAATTATTTCAACTATTTTATGTAAATTAATTTATCTCTAACACAAATGTTAAATGGAGGCGATTAAAAAATAATGCTTTGCCTATATAACAGTTGCCCATTTTAAATTCAAGGGTAAAAGAATAGATCACTTGATAAAATTATTTATTATTTATTTAGATGGGGCCGAATCGCCTCCACCTCCGCGGCGCGGCCTCTAGCCGCTCCTACCATTTCCGGAGGGTTTACACCCTACGGGAAGGGATCGCGGCCAGAACGCGCCCTCTCACACCTCCACCGGCCAAATGCTGCGGCCAAAACCTCCGCCTCAAGGTCCCACGGATGGGACCCCGCAAGGAGGCAGGCCGCGTCAAACGCGACCGTGCGGTAGGCGCGGGATGCCCTGATGACCAATGTGTTTTATGCCCTACTATTGAAAGTTACCTAGTTGCTTAATTTATAAATTAAGCAAGAATAATCTAAGCTATAGTTTTTACATTGTGATTCTGACAAGTATAAATAACTAAGCGCCGAATAAAATCATTTATGTCGTTTATTTAAATAGTTTTTCTTAGTTATATCTATGTCGCATTCCCGTGCGAATTCGCTCGCGTAGCTACCGTTCCCTCTGGGACTTTTTAATTCAATAGACCTCATCTAAATAATGTACCTATTATTGTTACGATGAGATATTTCTGTAAATCGTAAAATTAGTTTCGAAAAAAATAGCAGGTTAATGATTAAAATTTGAAATAAAACAAAACTTTTCATTAATAATGTTTACGCATCGATCGTACCGATGATGGGTCAATTACAGTGATATTAAAAATAATAAATTAACATTTAATTCAAATAAGTGATCGATTGATACTTTGATCGATTAATCTTTGAAATCGAGTTCTAGTTCTATCGATATATAAATTATCGACTATCGCATCCTTGACAATATCGGAAACTTGTGACAACCTACAAATTTACGAAAGGGGCGCCATATATGCATCCTTTTCTGGTATTCTATGAAGGTCATATGTAAGAATAGCGTGATATAACCGTTTTTGGTCGCTGTTTAACCCTCCATCTATGTTAGTATATCAGTGGGTTTTATTTACTTTGATTGGGATAATGAGATTGAACATTGCACTGACGTTATGACGATGCCAGTAGTGTTATCTTTCCATAAGTTTTATGCGGTTTTGTGTGTGTAACGATTGGTATATGACATTTAATGCCGTAGTAATTATTTCTTCCTACAAACAAGTGTAATTATATAATCATTAGTTGCAGTTACATGTATCTGATTTTTACGTAGACCAGAAACTTTGTGTCCAGTGTTTACAATGTCTGAATATGGGAAATTCGGGCCTTTAGTGGGAGCTATTGACGAGGGGACGTCAAGTGCGCGGTTTATCATTTTCAAAGCAAATTCAGCTGAAGTAGTCGCCTACCATCAAAAGGAGCTTGAACAACATTTTCCACAGGAAGGATGGGTGGAACAAGATCCGAACGCTATTTTAGAAGTTGTTACGATGTGCATAAGGAAAGCTGTAGAGAGTTTAGAAGCTTTAGGAGGTTCGGCAAAGGTTTGTTATTTTCATCGAGATTATTTCTTTTAGACGGGGTTTACAAAACCAGTTCAACTTAATTGGGGTTTACAAAACCAGTTAAACTTAATTGACTTCAGGCTATTCTAGCCTTACGAGGATGTCCAGTGATACCGCTGATATTTAAAGCAAGGTACATGGCTTGCTTTAAATATCAGAAGTAGTGTGTGTTGTTGACTCTGGATAAAAAAATTGTTATATAATATCAAAGATATCTTTCTAGGTTGAATGAGGGTCATTCCCTCTATGCCTCGGCAAGTATTATAAGCTATTGGTTGTGATTGTCATACCATAATCTAAGACAATTGTATACCAGGTGACAGGCAGCAGGGTTTACCTTTGAATATACAGTACACAATACTGCATTCTTCAACCTGCCTAACAACCATGGTGACAATGGCATCACCGTCTTCAAGAAATGCTGATGTTCAGCAGTGGATGTTATATGGGCTGATCATAATTATTATAATGATAAGAATGTTTTATTGAATATCTCATATAAAAGATCTTGTAACTACTATGGGTATTTTGTTTAGCATACATATAACTCTATTTGCAAAATGAGTGTTCTATTAACACATTTTATTATAAACTCACACATCATCTTATTATGAATACTGCATTTATTTAAAACAGAGTTGTTAATTTACTAGATGTTCAAACATTCTATACATTCTGTTCCAGGATATCATAGCTGTTGGTGTGACTAATCAGCGGGAGACTACAATTGTATGGGACCGGATTACAGGCAAGCCATTACATAACGCCATAGTTTGGTTAGACATGAGAACCTCGTCCACAATAGACAAACTTTTAGATACAGTGCCAAATAAAACAAGAAACCTAAACTATTTGAAGGTAACTTTTGAAATAACTATGAGAAACAATATATAATTATGTTTTACAGCATATAAGTTATATGTAAATAGCTACTTCACTATGAATTGAATGATTGAATGTTGTGTGTTTTCCTTAACATTATATAATGTTGGTTATACATATTCAGTAAGTTATATACCCAGAGGGGAAAAGTCCATCCAGTTGATAGTGAAAAAGTTATGACACATCATCTGACAATCAGCTCTAACATGATGGTTTTTTTTTGTGTCCTTGTAACACTCCTTTGACTACAAATATAAAAAATATATGATTTGTTAAAACATAGATAATTACTTAAACTACGCTATTGTATTCGGTTACCTGTGATAATAGTGTATGTGTGAAACAAATAAATAAAGATAAATGATAATATTTCAAAAATTAACAAACAACTAGTTAAAAATACATAATATTATTGATATATTTGGTAAAAATTGGTGACATTATTACAAAACTGCTAAGTGTTTGATGTTGCATGGCAAATTAAGTCTTTTAGTTATTGTAAGTCAGTTGTATGCATGGCGACTTATTAATTTACTAATATCATATATTAACCAAATATCTTATTTATTACCTAATATCATATATTTGTTGATATATGATATTAGGCAAGCTCCATAGCGTATCGGTATTTGGCTCGCTTTAAGTCTCAGAGGTTGTGGGTTCGATTCCCACAACGGACAGGAAATCTTTGTGAAAATTCTAAGATATCTTTACGGGTCTGGGGGTCTACTCTCTAAGTCCGTCAACGAAAGTACGGGCCCGTCCGAAAGTAGCTCGAAACTTAGAATAATTTCGAACGGAATCATAGACAATTTTCGTGAACGAGAACGATAACAACTTTGCTGTCGCGAAAACTGACATAACGTTCCGTCAAAACAAGTTTCAAATTCAATTTTTCGGACGGGCGAAAAAACATCAGGAGTAGGATGAACTGTCATATCATTTGGTCATTCATTCTTAGTTCGAACCCCGAACGAAACATATGTACGTAGGTGATCCGTAGTAGGAAACGTTCCGTAATTACGGCCGTAACTACGATTTCGTGCTTAGAGAGTAGACCCCCTGGTTGGTTGAGGGACTACCCTCCGTGCCTTGGAAAGTACGGTAAGCCATTGGTCCCGATTGTTATAACATCATCTATAATAATCGTATATCAAGGAACGGGCAGCAGCGTATCCTTGTGTGGTACAACATAATACTGCGGTCACCGATCCGCCTGCCAAGCGTGGTGACTATGGCAAATACCCTGCCCAGGGAGTAGGCCCATGTTCAGCAGTGGACGTTATACGGGCTGATGATGATGAATATATGATATTTGTCACTGGTTTTAAAAACAACTATTATAAGATATGTGTATTTGAATTCATCTGTATCTTTACTAATATATAAATCTGACGAGTTTGTTTGTTTGCAAGAACACTCTAGTCCAAATCTCAGGAACAACTGGTCCAATTTGAACAAATCTTTGACTATTGACTCGACAAACATCTCACAAATAAAAAGACACAAGTGTAGTGATATACACGCATCAGCTCTACGAGCTGCTAGTGTATAAACAAATAATAATAATAATAATATTAGATAGCCCATTTATGGAGGAAGGCTATAGGCTATATTTAATTAGGCAATTCCTATGGGAATGGGAGTTAACCATGCGGGAGAAGCTAGTGAAATAAATAGAATAGTTTTGCAATAACTGGATTAATATTATCATTGTTTGTTTAAACTTTAGTATTCCTTTGTCACCTTGTCATAAAAGATAAGAGTTGTATTATAATCATTAAAATTATCTGAGCTGTATTAATACTATTCAGTAACAGTGTAATAATAATCATTAAAGTTATATACCTAGTATACTTATATTGTACAGCATTATAGTAAGAGCTTAATTACTAAATAATAAAAAACATTACATCTTTTTTATTATTGGCACTAGAATAATAATGCACAAAAAGCCACAACAAAATTATAATGTTATTCCAATTTCAGCATCTGATTCCAAGCATCTGAATTATAGTATCGTTTTTTTTTAAACTTAGTGGCCATACTAGGAACACTGAAGGAATTTAATATGACCATACTAGTACTGAGCCATTCATACATTTTACTATTGGATTAACGTTATATGGGCTGATGATCAGCCCGTATAACGTCCACTGCTGAACATAGGCCTCCTCCCGAGGGAGGGTATTTGCCATAGTCACCATATTGTACCACACAAGGAACCGCTGCTGCCCGTGCCTTGATATATGATTACTATAGATGATGTTATAACAATAGGGACCAACATGCTTTCTGGGGCACAGAGGGTAGTCCCTCAACCAACCAGACCCGGAAAGAAATCTTAGAATTTACACAAAGATTTTCTGTCCAGAGTGGGGATCGCACCCACTACCTCCAAGATTTAAAGCGAGCCAAATACCACTATGCTACGGAGGTTGTCTATTGGACTATAAGAGTATATAATTAGCTGCATTTGTTAAAACATCATTAGTAGCTACAGATTTTTTGTTTATTGAACAATATTGTAAAGGAGTCTTTGCTTTATTCAAGGTTTATTCTTAAAAATGTTTTCTGTTCTTATATTAAGTATGCAAATGGATTTTTATTGTATATAGTATGTAACAACTTAGTTGTGCTATGGGCTCATCACAATGTTATGATAAAGTTTTTATAACGAATTAAGTATTGTTCAAGCAATTTATACCAATATCCGAACGCTATTTTAGAAGTTGTTACGATATGCATAAGGAAAGCTGTAGAGAGTTTAGAAGCTTTAGGAGGTTCGGCAAAGGTTTGTTATATTCATCGAGATTATTTCTTTTAGACGGGGTTTACAAAACCAGTTAAACTTAATTGACTTCAGGCTATTCTAGCCTTACGAGGATGTCCAGTGATACCTCTGATATTTCAATATGAAGTTAGTAACATAATTATGTTGTGATACATTTCACGATGGACCGACGACCTCATAAAGGTCGCAGGAAGTCGGTGGATGCAGGCCGCTAGCGATCGTTCCCGCTGGAAATCGATGGGGGAGGCCTATGTTCAGCAGTGGACTACAACAGGCTGGTGATGATGATGATGATGATGACATTTTATTATGAGTTATATAAAAATGATTGGTATGCATTATACAATAGATGTTAAAGTGTTTAGTGTAATTGTGGCTCATGTTGTTTTTATCAGTCACATTTGTCAAGCTCTTTGTGTGATCGCTGTATTATCATGTAACACACAGGGACACTAAACCCAGAAAAATCGGAAACTTTACTGTGTCTTGTACTGTGTGTGTGTACTTTAAATGATTTCTTGTTTGGTGTGTCGACGATATTGAAAGCGGGAAATATAGCGCTATGCCACTGTAATACTATAATATAATGCTATCTGCGCCCCGCGATTTAACTTAATTTTCATAATTAACAATTAACCATGGCAAATTTTTTCCATATTTCTTGAGTGATCTATGCATCCTTTGTCACAATCTTCCACATACCTACTGAATATTAATAGGATTATCTGATTAAAGTTCACTATTTAGGTAAATAGCCAAAGGTATTTCTTTAGGTAAAAAACCAACGTAGCCCAATGGCTAGGGCTTCGGACTTGTGATTTTAAGGTCGCCGGTTCGAACCCCACCCATTGCACTACCGACGTGAACCCACTAACACAAACATTTTAGCTTAGCATGAGGGGTCAACAAGAATACTAGTAGACTGCAAAACTCTACTAATAATCAATTAAAAGAAAAAAAATTGAGCCTGACAATCTTACTTATCCCCCTTTCTATATATTGATATATCTGATGCTATGCTGTGCCTATATTAATGCTGTTGCCTCAATCCTGAGTAACAACTATTTGTTTAAAGCGATTTTTTGGCATGTATAATGTACTAATCTATACTATTATAAATAGCTGCAGAGTTTATTTATTTGTTTGTTTGCTTGAATAAATCTCAGGAACTACTGACCTGATTTGAAAAATCTTTCAGTGTTAGATAACCTATTTAGCAGGGAAGCCATAGAAACGGGAGTAAGGCGGGTGTAATTGAGCGCACAAGTTAGTTAAAAATAAAATAGTGATGTATCATTGCCATATTAAATGATTAATATCTAATGTGTTTATACACTACATGAAATAGTACTGAGTTGGTGTTTCGTTTTTGGGTAATATCATACCAAATTATTGGTTTAAAATTAATAGACCTTAAGTTTTGAACTACACACTATCTGCCTATGTTATTTACCTAATGAGTATCCATTCATCCATAGGTTGTTTGGAAGAAATTGCTTTATGCGATAAGGCAGCCCATTGTACTGTGTCTATTATATTTTCTTTGTCCTGTTTACTTATGTGTGTGTGTACAATAAAGAGAATTCTATTCTATTCTAATATATTCATAATATAAAATATTAATTTCTTCCCTGTTTCTTTTCAGCCACTCTGCGGTCTTCCATTATCTCCGTATTTTAGTGCTGTGAAGTTGAGGTGGCTTAGTGACAATGTGAATGCAGTGAAAGTTGCTATGAAAAAAGGCACTTGCTGCTTTGGAACGGTTGATACTTGGATAATTTGGAATTTGACAGGTACTCTATTTGTTTATTGGAACTTCTCCTAAATCTCAGCTAATGAATAATTAGCAACATCATTCTATATAAACTCTACTGTTGAACATAGGCCTTCCCTAAGAGGAGTCGGAGTCGGAGTCAGTGACCACATTACCTATTGCATAAGTTAAATGAACACAGTGTGTGTGTTTAAAAAAGAGCAAAAGAGACGAAAAAAAAAATCTCGGAGTTTCTTCCTTTCTTCTCCAGGTCGTCAACTTAGGTAGCTAGTGAAAAGTTGCAGGCTAGCTATAGTAGGATCCTCAACGGCATGGCCGAGGACCGCGTTGTTGCTTATTCCCCCGAACTGTGATCTCGTGCAAGCGATCATCACCACTGTTCGTAAATCTACTCTTTACTCCAGTGGACCCTGAGCGTTGGTCCTTACCCCTTAAGTGTACCCTCAGGTGGATGTCGCTTAGACTTTGGCCGGATTCTTGGAAGCTAATTTTAGACCTGTCACCTTTAAGGCATCTGACTTTAATGTGTACATTTGTCATTTATCGCACGACAGACGCAGACTGATTATACATTCTGTAAGATCAAATTATTTTGACAATGTCTTTAGCTACTTAAGTGATACTTTTGTTAGATTTAGTTTTATACTGTGTAATTTTGACAAGTACAAGTGTAGGTAAATACCTAAGTGCTGAATCAATTTCATTATTTCACACACACGTAATGCAAAGGGAAACGCACCTGCGTGTTACCTGGTAAACAATTGTAATAGATGGAGTTATAACAGTGGTCGCAAGTCCGACGCCCTAGCCATTAGGCTACTACCACCTCATTCTTTTGTATGGAGTGGAAATCCAACCTAAAACACGTCGCCTTAGAACTCCAGACTTAAAACTTAACTTATATATAGAAATAAAGTGTATAATCAATCTGACCACTGTCTTTTCAAAACTGATACAATTATTTTTAATTTCAGGTGGTCCCAATGGTGGCAAACATGTGACCGATGTCAGCAATGCTTCTAGAACTATGATGATGAACATTGAGAATTTAAATTGGGATCCTTTATTGCTCAGATTTTTTGAAGTACCCAAATCGGTGTTGCCAGAAATAAAATCTAGTTCAGAGGTATATATTTGTTTTTTTTTTAAGATTTCTAGCGGAACTGTATGCCTCTTAACATTATGTAACCCTATTCAGTCACGATAGCCAAACATATTTATATGGTGCCATATTTATACACTACTGCCGGGTGCCCAACGATTAGTCCAAAGGTTTTAGTCCTAAGTATGGGGCCGATTTATTTTTCTTAACTCTAGACTCTAAACCTATAAAAATACATAATGTATGTGGCCGATTACTGATATTGTTTTTTTTTTAGGTGTATGGCTACATCCCCGACGGTCCGTTGAAGGGAATACCTATAGCGGGTTGCCTTGGAGACCAGCAGGCGGCTTTAGTTGGTCAGATGTGTTTACAAAAAGGCCAAGCTAAAGCGACATATGGTACTGGCTGTTTCGTCCTGTACAACACTGGTGATATTCGAGTTAATTCAAGCAGGGGTCTTTTGACTACTGTTGCTTATCAACTAGGAAGTAAGAATCCACCATGCTATGCTTTGGAAGGCTCGGTACGTGTTATTAAGTTATTTGACTGTTTGATTGCATTAACGTCAGTATGTATAGCTTTATGTAATTACTTTGTCATTTGCGGCTTCGCCCGGGATGTGATATAAAACTGGCGAAGTGCAAATCGGACTCGCGCATGAAGGGTTACTACCCTAATCTACATTTTATTTTAATTATTCAAGTGAATATACAACTAAATTTTCTATGAATATTTCACGCCTCTACATGTTGCCGTTATTAGTATAAAAAGTTACTTTTGTTGTGTGTGAGCCCCTCTCAAATATTAGTTTATTTTAATTAAATTATTTATGTTCAAAGTGAATATATTTAATTCTATATGAAATGAATATTTAAAAGTGTCTGTTGCCGTTATTAATATTGAGCAAAAAATGACAAAAAGACACGTTTACAACAAAATTTCAACTGATTAGCTATCACGGTTCAAGGGATACATCCTGGTAAAAGACAGACGGACTGCGGAGTCTTAGTAATATGGACCTATTTTTACCCTTTGTGTAAAAAATATAATTATAATACTTTGTAAATTTAATTTACATGACCGCTGCTTTGTAGCAATAACAAACATTAGTTAAATGGTGTGAGAATTGGAGGTATGGCTCTGATTTTTTACCGTGATATATTGTATCTATTTTACTAAGGAACGGCACTACACATTCAGTGGTGACGGCACTTGCTTTTATTACTCTGCTCCAGTGGGGTGAAGCGTGATGTTTTGTTGCCTTTATAAACCGGGGCAAATTTTCAGCCAAATCCGTTTATGCGTGAAAGAGTAATGCGTATAAAGTACCTAGTACACATGTATCCCCACATATTATACTACTATACTCTATACTATATCTACTTAGTCTGGCCATAATACGGTTACGATTAAAAATAAACAAAATATTACATTTGAATTTGGAATCTGCTATTTTTATATGATTGTTTATTGTGTTTTCTCATTTTCGCGCCATTACATTCTCAAATAATTTGTGATATTAAAACAGAGTAAGGTGATAAAGCAGACTGAATCGCTGATTGCATTACACAAAGCAGGTATGGAGACAAATACAATTATTAAAATTCTCCATACACTACCAAATTTATGTGTATCGGGCTATTGATAGGTACAATGAAACTTCCTCTGTTTGTGACAGAAAAAGATCTCCATATATCATCCGTCCACGTAGTGTTCGTACAAAAAGGTAGGGTGGTACAGTAAGGAATTGGAAGAAATCCTGTCCGAAAGCAAAAGATTTTATCTCGGGAGATGAAGATAGCATCTAAAACCATATAGAACCATGTCTGTAATTTAAAAGATGACTTAGGACTTGCAGCCTGTAAGACACGTACTGGTCATTTCTTAATTTAAATAATTTCAAAAAGAATAGGGTGGTAAAATCGAATCAAATACTTAATCGGTACGCAAAAGGAGGTCACAGTAAAACTTTGTTTACGGATGAGATTTTTTTACAATCGAGCAATATTTGAATAAAATAAAATGACCGTGTTTATGCTCGAAGCTCTAAAGAAGCTTCCTAATTAGTCAACAGAGTACAACGTCGGCAATATCCGACTTCAGTGATGGTTTGGTGGGGTGTTAGCTATGAAGGAGTTACAGCCATATTTTTGTGAAAAAGGTATCAAAACATCGTGACAAGTGTATCAAGATACCATTCTTGGGAGAGTAGTTCAGCCCCTTAACAACACCATGTCCAATAACTAAGAATGATCCTTTCAGCGCTGGGTCATAAAGCTCGATCCACTCAATCTTAGTTAGAAACGAACGTTCCGGACTTCATCAGAGCTGAAGACTGGCCGTCATGAGCTAGTACCGATCTTAATCAGCTGGATTATGATTTATGGTCAGTTTTAGAGAGTATGGCTTGCTCTAATACGCTATGATAATTTGGAGTCCCTAAAACAATCCATACGATTGGCAGGGAAGTATTTTCCCATGGAAAGAATGCGTGCTTCTATTGATAATTGGCCTCAACGTTTAAAGAACTGTATTGCAGCCAATGGAGATCACTTCGAATATTTTTTATATATTTTATATTGATATATTAAACTAACATACTATAATAGTAATAAATGTTACGTGCAATAGAAAAAACATTTGCTTTGCTAAATTTTTTTTTCGTTTTGACAATATTTATGGCAACACTAAGTATACTATCTATGTATCTTTACTTTACTATTTTACTATAATTATCGCGTAAGTAATATTAGTACGGATTTCGTATACTTGTTTTAGGTGGCGGTGGCCGGTGCGGCTCTCGGTTGGCTTCGAGACAACATAGGTCTGTTAGAAAGTGCAAAATATTCACAAGAAATCGCAGATAGGGCAACCGAGAACGGAAGCGTTGTATTCGTGCCAGCGTTCAGTGGATTGTATGCACCGTATTGGCGCCAAGATGCTAGAGGGTTAGTATATCATTATTTTATGAAATAACCAAAAAAAACCATGTTACCATCTCTTAGATAAAACCTTAAAACGTTAATCAAAGGGCCTCCTCCCGAGGGATGATATTTGCCACCCTTGGCAGGCGGGTTGGTGTCCGCAGTATTATGTTGTACCACACAAGGAAACGCTGCTGCCCGTTCCTTGTTATACGATTATTGTAGAAGATTTTATAACAATCGGGACCAACGGCTTAACATGCTTTCCGAAGCACGGAGAGTAGTCCCTCAACCATCCAGACCCGGAAAGAAATTTTAGAATTTACATAAAGATTTCCTGGCGTAGGGATCGAACCCGTCGTGGGTTCGATCCCTACGCCAGGAAATCTTTTCTCCGAGATTAGATTAGATAAAGCGATCCAAATACCGCAAATCGACGGAGGTAGTCGATTAAAATAAAAAAATAATGAATTAACAACTACAAAATAAGCAACGTGAGGTTTGGACCTCGGCTCAGGGCGGTTGCAAGCGGAGGGTTAAGGTATTATGACTTTTAGATTTTTAGGGCAGTTTTTGCAACTGTTGCTCTATAAAATAATTTGCAATATCTTACACTTAGAGCTATAGAGATTTATAGTGAGCCAAATACCGCTACCCTACGAAGGTTGTTGGAATATTATTAGAAAATTGTATTATTTGCAATCTCATAGCATATACGGGCATATATTTACAATGCTGTTTGCAACATTGCAGTTATAACCGAAATCGTCATGAATTCTTATATCATCTCCCATTCTACATTTTGATTGTACTAGAAGTGTAGAACCTTCTCTCTCTGAAGTAACATTAAGTGGAGAAGGTGATCGAAATGATTAGTAATTGAAGGCTTTTATCAGTAATAATAACGGATTGAAGATATGAATAGTGATTTAATATGGCAAATAGAGACACAGACAGACAATGGCCGATATCACAAGAACATCAAAAGGCATAGACAAAGTATAAAATCGAAGGAGGCTATCAGAACTATATAGTATTTCTTATTATTTTGTTTATTAGTTCTAATTGTAATCCTGCGCAGTACTCGTTCGGCAGCTTAAAGACTGCTCCTTCTGTCTCATACGGTTCCATACATTACAACTCAGTGGTACGTGCACGTCTACGCATACGCATCCGGTGTGCTCGAGCCTTTAAAGTTTACGCCTTGTCCCCGGAGCTGCTTATGGTTAACTAGCTACCTGCCCCGGCTACACACTGGTGCAATGCAGATGTATTATACATATAAACGTTCCTCTTGAATCATTCTATCTATTAAAAAAAACCATATCAAAATCCGTTACGTAGTTGTAAAGATCTAAACATACATAGGTACAGACATAGACGGCGGCAGCGACTTGGTTTTATACTATGTAGTGATAACGGAAGGCGGGTTTTATTATCTAGTTTGTGAAATTTACCAACTTATTTTGTTATAATAAACACATACAATAGTTAAGAATAAATTTTTTATATAAATTACCATCTGGGTTGACGAGTGATGTTTTATAAACTACTAGCGACCCGCCCCGGCTTCGCACGGGTGCAATGCGGATTATCATACATATAAACCTTCATCTTCAATCGCTCTATCTATTTAAAAAAAACCGCATCAAAATCCGTTGCGTAGTTTTAAAGATTTAAGCATACATAGGGATATAGGGACAGAGAAAGCGACTTTGTTTTATACTATGTAGTGACTAGCGGCGCGCCCCGGCCTCACACGGGTGGACTTTTATAGCCTTTTTTTTTCTTGTCCGTGGGGAAATGCATTCATGCATTCCCACCGCCGCTGCAGCGTATTCGCGCGCTGGCGGTGGGATATGTGGGACTCGCCCTCTCAATAGCTTGGTATGCTAAACTCATACCACGAGGAGAGGACCCTACACCACTAAACCCCCCTGATACCCCTTCGATCCGCCGTTGGCGGGGGCCGGGTACGCATAAGCAATCCGAAGGACTTTTTTAACCTATGTTACTCAGGAATAATGCAGCATTCTAATAGTGAATTGTCGAAATCCGTTCCGTTTTTGAGTTTATCGGATACAAAAATACAAACTTTTCCTCTTTATAATATTAGTATAGATAGAGATACGTTTCAGTTGCTACAATCCAAATTAATTTACAAGATTTTCCCTGAAGAAGCAACAAATATCCATACATTTATAATATTCGTAGGATGTTCTAGATGTATACGAAAGAGTATACAGATAGTTGAAACAGTTATTTTTCAATTTACTTTATTTTTCAACCCACTTGAGTTCTTATTGTATGGCCTTGTTTGCAATTGCTAGTTGATTGGTCAATTGGCACTCACTGTGAGATGCAATTGTAAAACCATTATAAAATTGTTATGTCTGGGAACTAGGTCTATTAGAACATATAGTTGCATGCAAAATATGTATAGTATGTCTGTGTATTGTATCCATGATCGTATTATTCGAAACAAAAAGATACGGCATGTAATGGAACGTAAGTTTACCTCCTGTATTTTTACATTCCTTAACCATGGTACCATCAGATTGTACCATCAATGGTACCACGGCAAATAATGTTTGCCGTGGTTCCATTATGTCAATAGGACTACGGCTAATATTATTTTTTGTTAGCCATGGTACTGGAAAATGGAGAATTTGGTATTCACCTAACAGTCATGTGGGTAATGGTTAATTTAAGACCACTTATAACAAAAAAAAAACAAGCAAAAAGATGCAAGTCCACAAAACAAATTTTTAATTATTCACGCCTATGGATTTGTGATGCGATTTGTGCATCATTTACACAACACGTTACTAACACATACTAGAGAAGTACAGATAAACTAGGTACTTAATAACCTCTTGAAATAATTCCTGTAATTGAATTTCAATGGGCACCTATGCAACGCAATGGTACTAAGTAGTAAACATTTATTTTTCCGTATTACCATCAATGGTACCAGGGCAATAAAATACTTCGGTTGTACCATTAATGGAACCACGGCAAACATTATTTGCCGTAGTACCATTAATGGTACAATCTGATGGTACCACGGTTAAGGAAGGTATTTTTAGGGTTCCGTACCCGAAGAGCAAACCCGGTGAAACCGCGCGCGAAAGCTAGTATACTAATATAAGTACTTATGTTAGCAGTTATTTTATAGCATTGATTTATTTATTCATTACAATGTATTAATATTAAGCAATATATCACTTTCAGTGTAATTTGTGGCATCACAGAAGACACGCAATCGAACCACATTGTGAAAGCTGCTTTAGAAGCTGTTTGCTTCCAAGTAAAGGATATTTTGGATGCCATGAACCAAGACTGTGGTATACCACTCCAATTGTTGAAGGTAAGCCTTTAAAGTGTTCATTATCACTATCAGCCCGTATAACGTCCACTGCTGAACATGGGTCTCCTTCCGAGGGTATTGCCATAGTCACCAAGCTTGGCAGGCAGGTTGGTGACCGCAGTATTATGTTGTAACACACAAGGAAACACTGCTGCCCGTTCCCCTTATATACGATTATTATAGATGATGTTATAACAATCGGGACCAACGGATTAACGTGCTTTCCGACGCATGGAGGGTAGTCCCTCAAACAACCAGACCCGGAAAGAAATCTTAGAATTTACACAAAGATTTCCTGTCCGGCATGAGGATCGAACCTACGACCTATGAGTTTTAAAGCAAGTCAAATATCGCTACGCCATGGAGGTTGTCTTCCACTGTCGAATTTATGGTACAATTTAGGTAGCAGGTAGTAATCCGTTGTAAATAATTAGATTTAAGGTATGACTGGGTTGGTTTGGATAATATATTATTTTTTATAATTTTGTTTCTATTTGTAATTAACTGACCCTTTTTTTTTGTTGTCGGGGGGAAATGCATTTACGCATTCCCACCGCCGCTGGAGCGTATTCGCGCGCTGGCGGTGGGATATGTGGGACTCGCCCTCTCCATAGCGTGGTATGCTAAACTCATACCACGAGGAGAGGACCCTACACCACTAAAACCCCCCGGACACTCCTTCGATCCGCCGTTGGCGGAGGCCAGGTACGCATGAGCAATCCGGCCCGTAATTAGCTGACCCGACAGACGTTGTGCTGTTTTAACTAAAACTCGATATTAAATTGGACTTTTAATATTAGGCATGGTATCTCTGAACTACCTAACTACCTAACTACCTACTAGCCTAAGAGCAGCACGCATTCTGTCAATGTGAAATCAAACGCCATAAGATTTCCTAAAAGTTTATATGGTCAAAAGTAGTGTTGTAAAAGAACTGAGTCTTTAATCCTCATTTTGCGGCTATGAGTTCTTTTTGCAGAACTCACGACTAATTAGTCTTCTGAGTCCTGAGTCTTGAGTTCTCTTGAGTCTTTTCTGTTCTTTTAGTCCTAAAATTTCTTGAGTCGTTAGATTTATTCTAAGTCCTTTCGTTTTTTTCAGTCCTTTGAGCTCTTTGAGTCATTTAAGTTCTTTCAAGTCGTGAATTATACAGCAGGACTGCATTCCAATCCAAAAGACTCGTGTCATAATAGCCTTTGAGTTCTTTGAGTCGTGAACTATAAAGTAGAGGACTGCAGCCCAATCAAAAAGACTCGCATATTATGAAATATTTGTATTGTTTAAGTAGAGGATTGCAGTCATAGTAATCACTTATTAAGTTCGAATTAACAATAAATATGGCTAAAAAAAAGACATGTAAATCATCGTCACGTTATTAACCGACTTCAAAAAAAAGGGAGGAGGTTCTCAAATCGTCTGAATCATTTTTTTTGTATTTTTTTTCTCGTGTGTATGTGCTTTTATGTTTACATTACAGTAGGTACCAAAGCATGAACATGGCCCATGACATGACTTTTACTGATCTGTCAGACATCTTGTCATTTAAAAAAGTAATTTATGACCATGAATTTAAAGTTCATGTTTATAAAAACGTAGGAACTTGACAATCGCGTGACTAAAGGCAACAGTAAGTATGAAGCACAGGATTTTGTGCTCCATATGCAAGGCGCTAATGCGAAATCCATTCTAGGTGAACGTTCATTGATCTTATACATTGTATGAGTACCTTTGAGTTCAGAGCTCTTTGGAAGAAATGACTCAGTAGCGAGTTCTTTTCCTAATGACTGAGCTCTTTTTTAAAAGGACTCAGTTGCTAGTTCTTTTTAGGAAAGCTTAGTTTTTAGTTAAAAGACTTAGTCTTGATTTCTTTTGTAAAGAATGAGCTGTTTTAGAGTTCTCTTTGGCAAGACTGGAGTATATTTTAAGAAGACTAAAATCTCAGAGAGGCTTGAGCTTTTACTTATTATTTTTTGACTTGAGTCTTCAAAAAAAGACTCGAGTCTCAATATTAGGACTATAAAGACTCAGTTCTTTTTCAACACTAGTCAAAAGGCTACTTCAGAAAATGTTATATGGTGGTTGAGTATTCTTAGTTCCTCTAATACTCCGTGCAATTTTCTTCAAACATTTTCCTGATAACTAACACAATCAAAAAAGAATTAGCGAAATAATTTCCAATGGGGATATAGGGATTCATTTTTGTATATACAGATAGATAAGGTGTTTATAAACTGTTTGTAATCTCAATCCCCTCCGCCAGCGACCGTCGAGGTCTAAATCCCACAGGGGCGCCCTCTTGCGCAGGTTGCTTAGTTTGTATTATTTAAACCATTTATTGAGACTGGAGCTCAGGTCGCCTTTATGTCCGGTAAAGTAGCAAAAGCCTCCAGGCAAAAAATAATAAGGCCGGCCGAAAAAAAAATAGCACATCTGCGTTGCCATCCACAGGAAATAGATTAAAGTATGCTTTTAATTAAATACATTTCTTATAGGCACTCTTCAATCTTAATTAATACATTTCTTTATTCTTAATAAGGCGCATGACCTTTCTGCCTGATGTTAAGTCGAATACGGGTCCATGTACAAGTAAAGCTAGTGCCAATACAGTAGATGTACAACACTAACCACAGTGATCCTATCGTGTGCTGCCTTTTCCCCATCCCCCGTGAATAAACATGAAGACTAATATATTCTATTTAGTCCGTCAGTTACATTACTAAAAACTATAGAACACGTATTTTTTATTAATAAAATCAATAAAAATTTAAAAAGATACAGAGTGAATTTTTGTTTACGGATGAGATTTTTTTTACAATCGAGCATTATTTTAACAAACGAAATGACTATGATTATGCTCAAAGGTCTACAAAGCTTCCCAGTTAGTCAACAGAGTACAACGCGCGCATTATCCGACTTCAGTGTTGGTTTGGTGGGGTGTCAGCTATGATGGAGTGACTGAGCCATATTTTCGTGAAAAAGGTATTAAAACATCGGCACAAGTGTATCAAGATACCATTCTTGAGAGAGTAGTTAAGTCCCTTAACAACACCATGTTCAATAACCAAGGATGGCCCTTTCAGCAAGACTCAGCGTCGGGTCATAAAGCTCGATATATTCAATCTTGGTCAGAAACGAACGTTCTGGACTTCATCAGAGCTGAAGACTGGCCGTCATCTAGTCCCGACCTTAATCCGCTGGATTATGATTTATGGTCAGTTTTAGAGAGTATGGCTTGCTCTAAACGCCATGATAATTAGGAGTCTCTTAAACAATCCATACTATTGGCAGGGAATTTTCCCACGGGAAGAGTGCGTGCTTCTATTGATAACTGGCCTCAACGTTTAAAGAACTGTATTGCAGCCAATGAAGACCACTTCGAATAATCTTTATATATTATTAATGATTTTATATTATTGTATTAAACTAACACACAGTAATAGTAATAAATGTTACGTACAATAGAAAACAAAATCTTTATAACAATATTTTGGCAAGATTAAGTATAAATCTTGATAAATAGTATTAAACATTACAGATAAAAAAATACTTTGAACTTGTGTTATTGGTTCCTAGTATATATTGTATTGTAAAGCTCAATTTTCCATGTACAATCAATGCAGTTGCCTTGAGGGAAGCTGAATTTTCCTTCTTCTTGTTAGTAATCTATAATGATGATGTTGACGTTAAATCGTCCTGCCAATGCACGATGAAAGAATCGACACCTGTAACCGTGTTCGTGGTGGACATTTATTAAATACAATTTTTCATTCATAAATTGCCAAACCTTACTTTTTTATACCTACCATAAAAAGTTGAATCATTGTGATCCAAATGTATTGTTTTATTTTAATTTACAAACAAAATTCTATATATAGAATAGAAATAAATTGTTATAAGTTCCTAAGAGCGATATCTTCTACTATTCTATAGCCAAATTATATTTGAAGAAACAATCGTGACCATTATTCGTAACTATTTTTGCCTCGAACAAAAGTGATGTGTCAGTTTGCAAGGTAAAAATTAAATGATACTTTTAAAATTCTCCTTTTTATACCTCTTTTATTCAATCGTGTTTTGTTGCCCCGACTAACAAGTAACTTTCGAAACAGTTCCCTACTTCATCAAGCAAGCATTTTAAATCATGTTGTCGAATTATTTATAATATGACATTTAAATATTATTTTAATAAATAGGTTTTGATTTTTTTTATGTGATTGTTCTAATTCACTTGTAAGAACTTTTTCTCATAGTGTGGTTTTTTCTTTTTTCAGGTGGACGGCGGGATGACGTCGAATGCATTAGTCATGCAAATGCAGGCTGATTTAATCGGAATTAACGTAATTAGGGCCGGTTTTACCGAAAGCACCGCTTTAGGGGCCGCACTTGTTGCCTATTGGGGAGTAGAAGATTCTAAGCAAGGTTCAGCTATACCCATGACTAGTGGTACTACGTATACCCCTATTATAAGTGATGATGAAAGGGAAATGAGATACAAGCAATGGAAAATGGCGGTTGACAGGTCGCTGGGATGGGAACAGAATTGATGAAGTTTTCCCTGTTTGGTGGTTTTTTATTTCCATGATATTTAATAAAGTAGTTAAAATAATTTAATAATGCGCGCATGTGAGTTACCTGCATGTATATGTATACATTTTTTATCATATTTTTGATAGTCGATCGTCATTTGTTACATTGAGGTTCTAAACAATTCCATTTCGGCCTTTTGATAAATCATAAATTGATAAGACTAGTAAAGGTGCAATATATTTTTGACTAGATGTAGTTTGAATACATTTATACATAGGGAAATTACAGAATAGAAAATGTATACATATGGGTGCAGATTACTGTTTTTACTAGTAAACAAGTTTGTTTTATAGCACAAATTTATATTATTATACTTTCAATGTATATACTAATCTAAATATTATATATTTTTATTGCTATCTAATTTATAAAGTTATTATATATATACAACAGATTCACATTGATAAAATAGTGAAATATTTGAAGAATTTAAACTAAAACTATCTAAAATACAATTTAATCTAAATCTACGCTGCTGGACAATGTTCCCAAATTGCGGGCAGCATTGCCCCGTTTAATACCAATGCTTATCTGCTATGCAAGGTAATTTCCAGCATTTGGGAAACGTGCCGCATTTTAAAGAGCGTTGCAAGGTTTTTATAAATTAATTTCGTTCTCGGCGGTACACAATGTTCATCAAGGGATCATCACAAACATAACTACTGGTAATGGTTCTGTATTGTTAACTATGCCAGCCCTACTTTGAGTCTTGAAAATACGGCGTGAGAGTATCGTCGTCACGTTACGTTCCACACTTAAGGTCGTCGTAATAAGATAGATACATTCAAATATAATTTAACAACTTTAGTTCACGTTTCCTTTGTAATATTTTTTAAGTAATTGCAACCCGTTATTGATTGGTTTTTATAATTGCAAGTCACATTGGGTGACTTCAGGAAACTAATACAACGATCAATAGTAGATTTATATAAAGTTAACAAATATAAAAAATTGATGTTTGTATATATTATTTCTTTATAAATTATTTAAAATTTTATATATTATACACCTAATGATATGACATGTAATTAGTACAACGATATAAATTAACTAAAACTGTCTTTAAAACTAAAGTTTTCAAATATTCTTCTCGAATTTTAAAGATGTTAAAAAAATTAGTTAAGGTCTTAGTTTTTGAACTTACGGCACGGTATCGTGTGATATTGACAGATGTTATGTAAAACTACGAACTAGCAGTGCTAGTGCAAGCAGGGCAAAAATCGTCACGCAACGTCGCCGTCGCAAACAACGTCGTCTCGTGCCTTTGTGATTGACTAGAATAAATATTTATCTGAATGACACTCGGTTTCTCAAACGTCAATTACAGCAACTATTACTCGTCATACCTGTTAACATTACATCGCTGTAAGAACAAATTCAGTTTCCGAAATAAGAAAAAAAAAACATAGGTAAATCGAATCGAATGCCAAACGATTTACCAAAGAATTTATATGTATTGTATATAATGGGTGACTTGTTTACCGTCTTGAAAATAATAGGGCGTGATATGTATATGTCTAAGGCATAGTAATTTTATCATTTTTTTTTACTTACATAGAGTGAAAATCGTAACAATAAAAATATGTACCTAATTAGGTAGAAAGACGGTATAAAAAGTCAGCCAGTATACATCTTGAATGATCACTTCCTTCAAATATATAGTAACAACTGAATTGTGCTTCTCACCACTTATGAAGTTATACATTTGAAATTAATTGCCATATTGTATTTGTCTGTAAAAAATAAGATTGTTGTGTTAAAAGCTAGTCTTATTGCAACACAGTCTACGAAAGTGACGCTATAAGGCGAATTTGTTGCGTTCGGCTCACGTCCTAAACCTTTAACGGGCAGATGGAATATAGATCCCATCACATTTTGAACGCTATTGGATTCTAATAAAGTTCAAAACCAAAGATTATGAAACATACCCACTGACCGGTACGGGGTTAACTTGAAACCATAGGTAACATTGCGCTGTCCATATGTACCCACAACGTACATACGTATTACATATACCTAAACTATTTGTAGATTACCTATTGCAATAATGTAATCAAAGTAGTTACTAAGAAATTCTACAGCTGATTAGTTAATTGTTTGATCTTTTTAGAAACTGGGTGTATTTTTTTAGATTATTATTGATTTCGGGCCTTAACCTTAACAAATATTATAAGATCATAAGATCATTATTTATTCATAAGTAGTTATTACAAGTTATATGTTGTTGATATAATATGCAATATGTAATCAGGGCGCGTTCCCACCATGTCGTGTCGTCGGATTATCGTGTCGTCGGATTATCGTGTCGTATGAAGCGTCTTGGCTACTTTATTTATATGGAAATAGTTAAAGATAGTTATATACTTTTATTTGCAGTGACGTCATATTGTTAGAATTTATGAACATGTGATATAATGGGAACAGCTATAAATGTTCGGGACATAGCGGGAACGCGCTCTTAAATGATCAACAATTTTGAAAAGAGTTCTTATATAGCTTTAAATGTGGACTTTTCTATAAAACGTATTCAAATATATATCGTTTGTAAATAATAAGGTTTATGGGCATCAAAGAAAAATCTTACAAATTCACGTAATAGAATGTTTAAGAACATAAGAATTTTCTTTACTTGTAGTAAAGAAAATTCTAATGATCACTTTCTTTTTGAGTACTGGGAATATTTTTAATAAAATCATATTAGTAATTTATTGGTGGGCAATTATATACCTAAATTATTCTTGAGTTCCTATTAACTTCCAAATATTGGGCTATGCCATTTATCGCATACTATATTTTAGTTAGAAGAATTCGTGCAGTTACGTTACAAATGTAATGAAATATTTTTCTATACTTAACTTCGCAGGTAGTTCGCAACTAGAATCTTATGTGATTCCACGTGCAGACCTGGTATCACATAGGATTCTGTCATAAAGAGAAGAATAAAGATAATATTTAGTTTTGTTACAGTAAAAGATTTAATTTTATATAGCGCTGTTTTTTGCCTACTTAAAATACAAATAGATATATATTTTTTTAATTTTTCTTTCGTGCCAGATTATTTTTATGTTAAAGACATTCTATCAATAAGACCAATATTACGCCAAAAAGTAAAACTAACATTAATATTATTCAATATACCTATATCACAACCAACTGCAGTGACTGATGCAGTAGAATTGACGATCAATGATCGAATGTCTCCTGATATGACTTGAGTAAAACATATTTTAGTTCTATAGAGGTTCAATATTATTGTTTCTCAAAGATAGATGTTTACACACTAACAGAAGTATATATCGCAAATACACTACAATTCACTAAATGGTGTCATTACGTGTTTTTTTCAAACCAACGTAATGAAGTTCTAATTATAAAAACAAAACGTGCACATTTTAAAGTGATATGAATAGGGGGCTTCGATTCTAATGATTTTTCATAATTGCCAAAATTTGTAGTCTACTAATTACACAATGACAGATTAATTTCGTGACGCAATGGAGCTGGATCAGCAATCGATGTTGCTGACGGCTAACAGAAGCAGAAGAGTAGTTAACACACACTTTCTTTATGTTAAATTGTGTATATGACCAACTAGTGAGAGTTGATACCACCGCGAGATTTGTTGATGATTTGTTCGATTAGTAGATTACCAAATGTGTCAAAAACCTACCGTCGAGATGTAATTTTTGGTTTCAGAAAACACCATTACTAAACTAGTTTTGGGCCCCTGTAAGTTTATGTCGTGGTCTAATGAACACTAAACAATTGAAATATATACATTTATAAGTTTAGTATTAGAATTATATTACGGTGGTGTGGTTACAAAATACCAAAATATGACTAAACGATATCCCTGTCACGTCGTTTGCAATATATGCCGCTACTAAACCATTTATTATTATTTAGTAAACTTCGTTTCATCAAATTTTAAGTTAACATGTTGATACTTATATACAAAATAATTCTAATATATTATTTTTATTGGTTTATATGTTACGTGTGACGTACAAGTTATTAATATAGCAGAGTTTGATTTACATTCCACGCTATAAAATAGCTTGACCATTTTTTATTTAGCTGTGATGTATGTAAATGTAAACTTCAGTCTATATTCTTCTGTTATAATCATTCTACTACAGCTATTCAATCTACAGCGAAAATACAAAATGTACACATATTATATACTAGCTTCCCGCGTGCGGTTTCACCCGTTCCCGTGGGAACTTCATAATTCCACTCAGGGTGAATGTAGCTGATTGGATAGCTACATTCAACCTGAGTGAAATAGTGAAAGAATTTTTGAAATCTGCACTATAGTTTTTGCGTTGATTCATTATAAATAATTATTAAGTACACACACACAAAAATACAAATCTTTCCTCTTTATAATATTAGTATAGATTGACTATTATGATGAATTTTATGTATCTACACGTCTTAGTGGCTTAATGCAGTTGTGTACTTAGTTTTATAAAAGCTTAACGTCACTTTTATTGTTATCGTGTTAATTTATAATAAATTAAATGTCTTAAATGCTAGAGTTTTTTTACTCTTAGACCTTCTATGTAGATTTTTAGTAATAAAACAACATAGTTCGGCTAACAGTACAGAGATACTGGCAAATGCGAAATAAGACATTAAAGTTTGGCTAAAAAAAAAAAAAATTGCAACTATTCATAGATTTTTTGAAAACTGAACATTTGCTTACATAAATTAGCATCACATGTGTCCTAAATAAAATTTGTAGTATAATATCCTCGATCCGATAGATTTTTTTTTATTTGCCTTGCTAACTTTTGTTGCTAAATGTCTAGAATATAACTTATTTGTTAATTTTTTACATATCAATAACAATAGACACATGTGATTTGATGATGAACAATAATTTTCAACTATGATTAAAGATTCGATAAATAGTGACAAGGTGGCAATATAAATAAATTGTATAAAGTTACAATAATAAATTGAAAAAAAGAAATTTTGGTACCATTTTTCTAATATAATGTGATTTGTGTGGATATTAAAGTTAGTGTCACTTTAAATTTTCTGCTTAAATTCGTTGTTGATATAGCTGTCAGGATTTTTTGGCACATTATCTTGTTTTAAATTAGCATAAAAGATATATTATTACTTGTGTGTTTTAAAACGTGTCATAATTTGTAGATATTATTGTTATTATATATACAATGATTGATTTATTTCATTTTTTAAGAGTTTTAAGACGCTGTTGTCTTGGTTATTATTGTTACCTAGTTCATACAAATATATTTTAATAAAATTATGAATATTACATATGGATATTTTATTTATCAGCAGGCTGTAATTTTAACTGTTGTTTTCCCAAAACTGACTGAATACCGACAAAAATATATTATTTTATTTTATTATAATATTTCTTTATTACTTGACGAATGGACATGTATAGTTAGCCAGCAGGCTGTTGCTACTGCAGAGGCGATATGGTGAGATTAAGATTGCCATGTGACTGAAAACAGTAATTAAAACTTCACTATTTTTCATCATCATAATATCAGCCTGTTTTCGTCCACTGATGAACATCCGTCCACTCCCCCATCGATTTCGAGCGGGAACGATAGCTAGCGGCCTGCATCCACTGATTCCCTGCGACCTTTATGTGGGCGTCGTCCCACGTTGCGGCTTGCCAGTTCGTGGTCTGTGGTGGAAGAAAATCTGCTCCATAGGCCGTCAGTTCTTCTAGCCATGTGTCCTGCCATTGCCACTTCAGCTTGCTAATACTTTGAACTATGTCGGCGACCGTCCGTACTTGTAATATATTTATGCTATCTCTTTAATTATTTATTTTCATATTTTAGTGGTTAGTCCAACTTATAGAACAGAGCAAGGTAGCCCAATGTTCGTCTTTTACATCCTATGCTAGTGACGTAATATTTTATTGGAATTTCCACAGTCAGTCTGACTGACTTAGAAAACATCATAATTCCCCTAATCATAAAGGCCCTAAGGTTCAAACTATTCTCTTTCTTTTTTAAAGATTACTAGCAGAGTTTTTGCAAGCATTTGTTAGCAGCAAGCATTTGTTAGCCCCTCGTGCAAAGCTAAATGCTTGCTGCTGAATGAGTGGGCATAGAACCGGCAATCACAGGATCGTAAGTCCGACACCCTAGCCATTGGGTTACAGGCGCTTCTGCATGGTTATTTTATTACCTATAATGTAATTAATAAGTGTTAGACCCATCAAATAGATAAATACCCACATATATCGAGGGGTGAAAGGCTATTTGTTTGAAGCGACATTTTGGACGATATGGAGTTATATTATTTATTTCAGCCCGCATTAAAAAATGTTACAAATTTTACTGGATCCAGCTAAAAAGTACCTAGGTGCATGCCAACCTCTAAATTAATAAATTAAATTCGTTTTCCTTTTTTTTTCAGTATTATAAAATTTGTTTTAAAAGCTACTGGGTTGGGAAACAGTAGAATTATGCTTTTGCTTCTGTATTTGTTTAATTACCTACCGCATACTAATACCTACTTACGATGTTATGTTACCTACAAGTAGAATGGATCCCTTTTCTTAAAAAAACCGGACAATTGCGAGTTGGACTCTAGCACGAAGGGTTCCGTACTAGTTGCAAGTGCCTACCTATTTTTGATATCAAGAATACAAAAAGTTCGTGTAGTTCGTTGTAATTTTGATCGATGTTAATAATAGTTGATTGAATGAAAGGTAAATTGCGGTTTACGGTTTATGACGTATTAAAAGAAAACTACTTACTTGATCTCGTTCAAACCAATTTTCGGTGGAAGTTTGCATGGTTTTGTACATCATATATTTTTTTAGTTTTATCATTCTCTTATTTTAGAAGTTACTGGGGGGGGGGGGACATATTTTACCACTTTGGAAGTGTCTCTCGCGCAAACTATACAGTTTAGAAAAAAAATTACATAAGAAACCTCAATATCATTTTTGAAGACCTATCCATATATATATACCCCATAGGTATGGGTTGGATGAAATTTTTTTTTTTGAGTTTCAATTCTGTTTATGGGGAACCCCAAACATTTTTTGTTTTTTTTTCTATTTTAGTATTTAAATCTGAATGCGGTTCACAGCATACATCTACTTGCCAGTTTCAACATTATAGTTCTTATAGTTTCGAAAAAAAGTAGCTGTGACATACGGACGGAAAGACAGACATGATGAATCTATAAGGGTTCCGTTTTTTTCCATTTGGCTACGGAACCCTAAAAACGTAGTGAAACGTTTGCATGTTTTTTAAAATTTTAAGGTAACGCACCAAAGTGGTAATAACGGGACCCTATTACTAAGAATTAGCAGTCTGTCTGTCACCAGGCTGTATCTCAAGAACCGCGAGAGCTAGACTGTTGAAATTTCACAAATGATGTACGTATTTCTGTTGCCGCTTTAACAAGGGTGCAGCAAACGTGATTATTTTACCCTTTTATATTTACTTTAATAATCGTAATATATATATATATATATATATATATATATATATATATATAAGAAAGTCGTGTTAGTTACACTATTTATAACTCAAGAACGGCTGAACCGATTTGGCTGAAATTTTGTAGGGAGGTAGATAGAACCAGGAGACGGACATAGGATGTATTTTTATCCCGTTCCCGTGGGAATAAAACGTGGTATAACAACACGCAACTGACAGTGGGTTTTAATGGGTTTTAATGTGAATGGCTATACAGTTGCTAGCTTTTATAATAGGGTATCGGCTGAGGGAGGGGGTGCACTTATTCTAATGCGGAACAATATAAAATTAAAGGAACGGAAAGACATCAGTAATTTATCCGTGGAACGATGCGTGATAGCTTGTACTGAAATACAGTTTTATTATATTATATGTGTATATATAGACCTCCATCATCAGACTTTCAGTTATTTATTAACTATGGAAGATATTTAAAAAAGTTAGTTAAAAGCAATAAAAAAGTTATTATTTGCGGTGATTTTAATATAAATATACTATCGGGTTCACTAGTGAAAAATGGTCACATCGACAACAGCTACCTGCATTGATAACATAGTCACAAACTTTGAAGTATCTGGTGTTCGTTCTGACCATAAATGTCAAATAGTTAAATTAAATAATAAAGTTACTTTTGACAAGTCAATAATACGTTTCAGATCAGTTTCAAAGAAAAATCTAGACTAAGTAGTTTAGCAATAATTTAAAATTAACATTAAATAATGTTACCTTAGATTCAAGTTGCTGTAATATTATCTACACTAATATTATAAAGAGGAAAGATTTAATTGTTTTTTTGTTTGTTTGCATTGAATAGGCTCCGAAACTACATGACCGATTTGAAAAAATCTTTCACTGTTGGGAAGCTACACTATCTCCGGTGAACATAGGCTATATTAAATTTTCAAAAAAGTTAGGGATCCTCACTAAAACTCCAATAATGTAACCCAAGGTGTGAAAAAATTACCAAAAAACTTTCTTACATCGCGTGCGCTGCGAAAACTATTGATTCTAGAACAAAATAATATACTACGTCTTTGCAGAACATATTATAATTATCTACAAAAAATATCGCGACAGCATATGTCTAACTATTATAGTTATGTCACAATAAGTGTTTTTTAATTTCAAAAATATATATAAATGCCACCGGTATAAAAGCGCTTTTATTTATACTTTGAATTAATCCTTATCAAAATAAATGACTTCATACTTAAGTCTGCTTCAAAACCATTACTTATATAACTTTTTGAATTATTCAATCTGGACAATCCATTCGAAAGATATCACAAGTTTAAAATTGTAAGTTATTTGAAAAATGTCGCATGGTCGCCGCTCCTCTCATGGGCAGAGATTTCCGACAAACTCTTCCTGTCATTAACAGAGGTACACGAGCAGATTTTATCAAAGCATGCTTAATGGAGTCGCCCTTATGGACTTCGATTGAAAATATAAAATTACGGACGAATATGAGAGCTCATCTTCATGGAATCACCGATGGTGATTTTCCACAGCAACTTTTTAAGCTTGGGGAAGGATTTTTTCCCACTCCAAATTTAACCAGTAATTGTAACATCTATAGTTTAGAAATTTTAATAGATGCAGTATACCCTGATATCGATAATTTGCACGAAAAGGACTTTCATTGATTGGATTCTAGGGCAATACTATCACCCAGGAATGATAGTGTCAACGAAATAAACAATCTAATTATTCTAAAAGTTCCCGGACAAATAAAAAAATACAAATCGATAGACACCGTGACTAATATCGAAGACGCAGTCCATTATCCCCAGGAGTTTTTAAATTCATTAAACCCTTCTGGACTGCCACCACATGAATTGACTTTAAAAATTAGAATTCCAATTATGCTTTTGAGGAATTTAAGCCCTCCAAGCATGTGCAACGGGACGAGGCTGCTTATTAAGGAATTGAAGGACAATTTAATTGTAGCAACCATTATCACCGGCCCAGCAGCTGGTCAACTAGCTCATATACCGAGGATTCCGATGATCCCAAGTGATCTGCCAATCCCATTTAAACGGCTTCAATCATCAACAAGTCCCAAGGCCAAACTTTTGAATTAGTAGGGATTGACCTACGAAAAGAATGTTTTACTCATGGCCAACTGTATGTTGGTCTATCGCGGGTCGGAGGTCCTGAAAATCAATGTATTTTGCTGCTATGCTCTGACTCAATAAAGTGATTTTCGGGAGCAGAGAAAGTAAAGTAAAGTAAAGTAAAGTAAGGTAAAGGCCATTTTACAAAAAAAAAAAAAATACTACAAAAAAAAAATCATATTCGAATTTACTTTATTTTACTCTTTTTTAATGACCCCACGTAAAAACGAGAAAGTACGTATGTATGGTAGAGTGTGTGTGTGTGTGTGAATAATTATAACTTTTGAAATGTTTGTTTAATACCCGTGCGAAGCCGGAGTGGGCTGCTAGTGTGCATTATTCCAATGTATACATGAGGAATTTGGGAGGATTTGCAAAATTAAACATAAAGAGATTGTCCCAAATAAGTTGAAATTTTGTACCTGGGCAACTAAAGGTATAAAGCGGAGTAGAGATGTTTTGTTTGAACAGTATGACATAAGGTCCTTTACACCTGATGAAAATTTTCCAAACTATGTTAAGATATTTCAAGTATTTTTAAGAAGTATGTATACAGGCTAAGTCAATTTATATAAGAGACAAAATGCAAAAATCAGATAATAAAATAAAGTCTACTTGGCAAATGATAAATATTGAAACTGGTAAAAATAAAATTAAAGATAGATAAATAACGTTAGATATTAACGACAATCTGGTTTTAAACAAGGATACGGTTGCCAATTACTTTGCTAATTTTTTTACTGATATTTCGATTGAAACTACCAAGTACCTTTCATCTTCCCCAAAAGCTGCTGAAGAACTCCTTAAAGCAAATATTAATTTAAATGTTCCCAAATTCAGTTATCAACTAGTCAATGATATAGATATCGTAAAGGCGTTTCGGACTATTAAAATAAAAGGTACTGAAGGCTTGTGGGCACTCTCAGTAAAAGTTATTGATACCGTTATACAAAATATTGCTCCAATTCTAGCGGTTATCTTCAAGAAGTCTGATGGTGTTCTTCCTGACCTAATGAAATTAAGCAAAATTGTTCCTATATTTAAGTCAGGTTGCTCTAATAACGCGACTAATTATAGGCCTATTTCAATACTACCAACTTTAAGCAAAGTATTTGAAAAAATAATGCTCGGCCAAATGGTGACTCATTTTAATGTGAATGGGATATTGCACGACAAGCAGTTTGGATTCACGAAGGGTCGTTCAACTCAAGACGCGGGAAGTACTTTGATTGAATCTATATTAGAGGCTTGGGAGGGTTCGCAGGATGCTCTGAGAGTCTTTTGTGACCTCTCCAAGGCATTCGATTGTGTAGATCATGAAACGCTCAGGCTAAAGTTGAAATATTATGGTATTTGTGATAAATCACTTGATCTTGTAATATCCTATTTATCAGATAGGAAACAAATAGTATCTATAGACGGCGTGAATTCTGAAGGGCATTTTATTAAAATGGGGGTGCCCCAGGGATCAGTCTTAGGTCCTTTCCTGTTTCTAGTTTATATAAATGATCTCCCATACACCTAATCAATGAACTATCAGACATTGTTCTGTTTGCCGATGACACATCATTGATTTTTAAAGTTAAAGAAAAAATACTGATCTAATTGAACATAATCGAACACTCGGTTTAATTGCAAACTGGTTTTCCGCAAATAATCTTTTGCTTAATGCAGGAAAAACTAAATGTTCGTTCGTTTCGTTCCACCAAATGTTATCAATTCCATCCCAGTAGTTTCATTGAATGGAGAAACATTAGATTTGGTCACTTATATCGTATTTTTAGGAATTACCTTAGATTCTAAACTACAATGGGGCCCCCATATTGAGAAAATCGCTGGTAGAATAAGTTCAGCTTAGTATGCTGTGTGGAAAATCAGACAGTTGTCCGATTTAGCCACGGCTAGGCTATAGTTTATTTCGCGTATTTCCATAGCATTATGTCTTATGGAATTCTGCTGTGGGGGTCAGCCGCCGATGTGAGTACTAATATTCGTATTACAAAAACGAGCGGTCAGGGCCATTATGGATTAGGAAGTCGCGACTCCCTACGTAACCTTTTTAAAAATATTAATATACTTACCGTGCCCTCCGAGTATATATACCAAAATATTCTTATTATTAGAAAAAATATTGATAAATATTATAGTAAAAAAGTGACATGCATAATATTAATACTAGAAATAAACATAAACTTGCTGTTCCAGGATTTAGAGTTAGCAAAACGAATAAATAATTTATGGGAAATGGTAGTAGGTTTTATAATAATCTCCCTAATTATATTACAGATTTGCCTGATACAAGATATAAATCACATGTTAAAACTGTTCTCATGTCAAAAGGTTACTATAGTATTCAGGACTATATTGAAGTTAAAGGCGTTTGGGTTTCGGTACCATATTTGCACCTACCTCACTGAAGAGCATAATATAGCCAAGTAGGTACAACAGTTGTGACTAGAACTGTGTCTTATCCTGTGAACTGTCTGTAATTGACGTCTTTACATACCTTAACTATTAATACCGCTAGTTCTGTCTCAATATAATTCAATCTTATTGAGCAAAAATAAACAAATAATAACAAGACAACCGTTTGGGCAATAAATGAGTATGCCTACTAAAATATAAATTAAAATAACTGGACCTAAACCCCGCGTAATTGCCCATTTGAGTATATTTCGCCGGACCGCCTCATGTGGGCCGTGTTGAAACCGTTGTTAGAGTAACCCACTTAGTTTGTTTCGCCGGATCTTCTCAGTTGGGGCGCATTGGATCCGGTGGTAGCATTAAAGAGCGTCCGTCGTTATATGCTCATGGTCCACCCAAATAATTACAATTGTTTTGGCATAATATAGACAGAACAAGCATTTTACGTTTCTAGCGACAATATACACTAATTATAATAATTAATTTCATTATAAATAATTATAATAGGTTTATAAATAAACAACAAATGTAATTTAAGATAAATAATAATTAATTTTCAAATAATGTTTGTCGATTTACAAGTACCTGTAATTTGTTAACGTAAACAACAATTATTTTTATTTATTTGTAATATATAATTAATACTAATATTATAGAAAGGGTAAAGTTTGTGACTTCGTGACGTTGTAGGGGGTAATGTTTGGATCTACTGAACCCATTTTGAAAATTCGTCTTTTACCAATGCCACGTTATTTGTGTGTGACATAAGTTATATTTTAGGTTAAATTTTACACGGGAATGGTACCAACGCGGGTGAAACCGCGCGGGACAGCTAGTAAATAATAAAATTAAAAATTAAATTAATATTTAGGGCGGCTCTCTTACAATCAAAGTTGATTTTTCCGCGTTATTAAAAACGGCACCAGGTCGACTCTTGAAATAATTCACAAAATATTTAGTGTTATTTAACGATTAAATATTTTACATATATTTAGGTATTCTCACTTCAGAAATAAATACGTATTGTAATGGAACCTAGTCAATGGTGTACCCTTTGTGCGCGAGTCCGACTCGCATTTTGAAATGGATAAAAAGATCAGTAAAGTTGATTTACCTGTAAATATTATTATTATTAATAATCTTTATTGTAGAACAAGCACTAGTACATAATTATTACAAAAAAGTATTAACATTATACAGCTGTACATATAAGCTGGCTTATCTGGATCCCACACTAGGATACCCTGTGTCATGAGATCCAATCGAAATACAATCCAAATACCTAGTAATATTTAAACTTTAAATAATTATACCTACTGATAACACTGATATATACATTGATTTGAAGATGATTTTAAATGATTAATATGATTCATACTATATAAAAGCTGAAGCGGAAACTGTTTTAGTCACAGAATAATTATTGCCATGTCAGTTTGCAAATCCGTTAAGCTGTGTCAGCAACCGCCGTTCTCCTGCGGATCTCCTCCATTCGGAATCATGTAGAGAAATGCCGAGCATAGCTCTTTTAATGGTTCGCGACGGTGCGCAACTTTGAGCTTGCTTATGAAGCTTACAATAAGAGATCATATTACCTACTGGTAACCCACATTGATTATAGACTTTCTTCTAGCCTTTTCTTAAGGTGGTGAGGTATTTCGGACGTCAAAAGTCGGAGTCAGTGTTGGGCACTACATGGGTCTTAGACTTGATTTTCGTCTTGCCCATGTTCATTCTAAGCCCAACTTGTTGATAAACCCTATCGAGGTAATTTAGCATCAGTCCTAGGTCCTCCAGCGATTCCGCCTTGATTACCATGTCATCGGCAAATCGAAGGTGAGTGATGTACTCGCAATTTTAAACATCTCCTTGTCTTACTCCCTCCGCAACGGAATTGCCTGCGAACGATGGCACTGTACACGAACAGATATTTTGGCGTTTTTGGGGAAGCAGTTTGCGTCACCGGTATAGTGGCATAGGACCGAGGAGTATAAACAGCGGTCTTATGCAAAATCTGCTGCAGAGTAGGTATGATGATGTGGTCAAAAAGATGGGTAATCGTCAAAACTTTTTGATGGGTATAAAAAGAGCAACCGTGGAAAATTATTTCTCTTTACGATACTTAGGAACATTAAATTATATTATACAACGTTGATACGACAGAGGGGCTTTCCTTTAAACTGCCTATACTAGGTACCATTTCCAAGCTCTGTACCAAAAATCAATTAAATAGGCGCAGTAGTTTAGTCGCAAATGATTTTTTAAGTTTTTGCGCCGTTTGAACACGATGTATATCTTTCCTAACAGAAGCTAACAGCTGATTATGTCTACGCATAGGTCATGCACCTAAAAACGATAAATCTGAGTATAACCTACGATGCGTTGTTGCCGCTCTGACGCAAATCATTGCAAAACATCCCGTGCGTAAAAGAGATGGAAATAGCTCAGTGTGTTGTTATTGCATTCTAGACATTTCTAGATCCTTCACTATAGGTAAGTGGGGCGCCTCAGTGCGCCGATCAGCCGATGCTATCCTTTTGGAACGTACGTGTTACGTACGCGCCGCCGAACGCCGAACTCGCGCGCAGACAATTGTGATTTTGTTTTGTTATTGTAATAGGACACTAAATAAGTTTAAGACATCATTTCTTTTTTTATTTTGACAGGACACGTAACTTGGGATTATTATTATAGTGTTAGTGTTTTTATTGTGATCGACTGTTTTTTTATTGTGATAGGACGTAATTACAACAGTGATTTAATTAGAAAAATAAATAACAATATTTTCCGTCGGTATAATTTGTGCATTAATGTGAATGGTGGGCACATGGAGAATTTAAAAATTTAGTGTTTTTGTTGTGATTGTTGTTGTGTGCGTACCTACTTCAAAACCTTACCTATCATAAAAGCCGGCGCGAGCGGAGGCCTAAGCGCCCGCCGGCGCCACCACCGGCTGCCCGCCTTGACACAAGATAACACATGCAGCGCACCGGCGCGCGCGCGACGTTGCCACTTTGCTAGGTCAGTGAAATTTATTTACAAAGGGTGGTTACGTTTTACTCTGATTTGTAAGCTATTTAGTTTGTTTGAAAGAAAAAAAGCTCAATTTGGTTGCTTTTTATTTTTATACCGTATCGGATTAATAAAAAAAACGTATAGTAAACGTAGCGTAATTTAATGCCCCTCTGTCATATCAACGTTGTATATCTTGGTAGCATTCAGGT
This sequence comes from Nycteola revayana, assembly GCA_947037095.2. Taxonomy (NCBI): domain Eukaryota; kingdom Metazoa; phylum Arthropoda; class Insecta; order Lepidoptera; family Nolidae; genus Nycteola; species Nycteola revayana. The sequence continues at coordinate 24,922,743 of OX344842.1, read as the reverse complement.
ACCTACTAGTCTTAAATATTATATTGCAATTTCTTTTAGTGGATCGTCCAATGCTAAGTCCCCAATTCAAAAAATACCAACTTATACCTATGTAGGTATTTGTATTTTGGTAAATAAATGTTTACAAAAGAAAATCATTATCCATGGTTATTTATTCTCACTTCAGCTTTATATTACATTGATTGTCATTTAATTGCGGCAATTCTTAGTATTTTATTGTTCATTTCAGTATTCCGATGCTATTAAGAGTCCAAAAATTGCTTTGTGAAATTGCTATTAGCCTTAATGGCTTTTCCTAGATGGATGGCTTGTGTGATGGAAGTTTCTTATGTAGGTATATATTTTCGGACGGATATATGTATGTAACCACACATGGCGGCTATCTACGTATTGTATTATTATATTGGTACATTTTACTGGCTCATGGGAACCCGGTCATTTGAAAGACATTAATGGGGACGAAGCCAACATTGAAGAGACCTTTGGTACCTTTTAATATTAAAGTGAGATGGCTGCATCTATATCTATTGATATACCATTGAGATATTCCAATGTACAGTGCATAGATATGAAACAATTGCCGAAAAGGAGGCCGTCCAGCTAGCAGAGGCAGGGCGGGTGTCTCTATGTATGTAGTGTGCATGTCTATATTTGTCTCCGGGAGATAGGGTCCGTCTCCACTCACCAACAGCTCGCCACAAGCTGCCCTGCGGTGACTGATTTGCACTGGATAAACCAGTGGGCGATTGGGTCACATCCCAACGCCGTTATGGTAGCCACAAGGTTATAGACACTTCACCAAGCATAAAAGCGAGCAGTGCTCCAAATTTAATAAATGGTATAAAAATCATTCTGCGCAAGAGGGTGCCCTGTCTGTGGGACTTGGAACTCGGCTTAGGGTAGTCGCTGATGAGAAATTGTCTTTAGATTTTTATGGGACTTTTGTGCAAATTTTGCTCTATTTTACATTTCGTGCGTCTCTCGGACTTGGGGTTTACGATCGGAAATGTTTTTAGTCATAATCTATCGAAATTTCAACTCTGATCCAGATATATACCTACCACCATATAACTGATACATGACATGACATTGACCTATCAAAATAAATTTAGTGTATGAATAAAGAACATTTTTGGCTTTGACATTAACTCACAAGAACCGTCATCTTTACGGGCTCACCCAGATACAAGCAAAACATCACATACATATTTATTCTATCGTTTACAACCATCATAGAAAGGCAGAATCATTTTGTGTTACCTAGACATATCTTCACAATATATACTTTTTAGTCTAAGAAACAATTTATATAAAAAACCGTTAGTCAATAATTTGAGTTGGTCGTTTTATTAAAATTTGACTAATGTTGGTATTGGATCAAATAAAAAACTATCGATTTTACGCATTACTTCATTGTTATAGGTAGCTTAAGTTAAAGCTACGCGAAAGCTCCTCAACTGTGTCATACACTCAGATTAATCTAGAATTACCCATATGCTATGCCTACTTCAACATTATTGGAAGTAGATCTTTTCTAAACGCAAGATATAGGTGAATTGTTCATTTTGATAAAATATGTAAGACAATTTTATCAAAATGATCAAGAAATCAGGAAAAAATATATATAAAAATAAAGGTTGTTTCTGCTTTAAGCTACTATGCTTGATGCAACACCAGTTTGTTCATATTTACTTTACCACTTAATCTCAAATTAAAGAAAGTTACAGTGATAATGATATGTTTATTAAAACGAATGTAATTAGAAATATTGTAGTTTATTTTTTTTAAATTGTATTCTCAGTTAAACAGGAACAATTAGCGTATATTGTTAGTTTTACGCTGGATATATTATATAAAATTCTCTTTGTTATTACTTTTGTTGTTATGAGGCGTTTTAAATAAAATTCAGTATATAAAACATGTTTATTTTGTCTATAGTTATTAGTTAAATAAATGCGTAGCATTATCAATAAAATAGGCACTACCAAATTGGCAGAAAGTGCTACGCGCTTAATATTAAGCGGCGAACGTTTGTCCAGTCGGAATATAATCCGGCTAAACGTTAACAAGTTTATCAGGTACAATCCGACTGCTGTCGAAGTTAGATCAAGACTAGTCTATATATTATTAATTGTGATAAATTTTATTGTAAAGTTAAATTTCGTTTTCGGGTTTTCTTTAAAATTTTAGTTTTTAAAGTCTTGCGTGGTTTTAATATTTATAAAATTATCTATGACATTCGTATACCAGATAACGGGCAGCCGCGTTTTAGTAACTGTGTTTACATAAGACTTATGAATCACCAGACCAAATTTACAATAATTAAATATTTATTATTATGGTCTCATAAACGTAGCTGTTGTCACCATGGAAACGTCTTAAACTTCTTTATATGGCTTAGGTCATGATCGCTATTCTTGGACTTATCCAAGAATCTAGGTTGTCCGCGACTTCGTACGCGTAGATTGTGATTTCTTCATACAAACTTTGCCATCCCTTCTGACCCCTTTAATGGTTGAACTTTCAAAAATATATCATTTAAAGTAAATTTATGCAAAATTTTATGGTTCTAGACCCGGTGGCTTTAACTGTGCGTTGATCGATCAGCCAGTCAGTTTCTGCTTTGATGTTTATAGATGAATAGCAAAACTTTAATTATAACTTTCAAAAATTATAGACTTTCAAAAACTAGATAACAAATTAAAAAATCTAGAAGTTTACTCTTACCTACATATTTTTATTTATTTATTTACTTTATGTACACACATAACATTAAAAAGAAAAAAAATACAACAAAGGTACTGCTTATTTCTAATGAAATTTCTTCGAGCAGACCCGCGAAAGGAAAAAACAAAAAGAGAACAAGAATAGTGTGTAGAGTTAGGAAACCAAGAAACAGATGAACATGAAATAATATAGCTATGAAGAATAAATTAATAAAAAATAAAAAAAAACTTACATATTAATACATAAACAAATACATAAATAAATACATATAAGGCATCATAGACATGAATTTAAATATATCAACACTAAAATTATAAAGAGGAAATCTTTGTTTGTATGTTTGTTTGTAATGAATAGGCTCAAAAAGTTCTGGACCGATTTCAAAAATTCTTTCCTCATTCGAAAGCTACATTATCCACGAGTAACGAAGGCTAAATTTTATTTTGGAAAAAAATAGGGTTCCGTAAGCTATTTGGGTTTTCCGGACACAAGGTGTAAAAAATCAACCAGAAAAGTACTTATTTAGTACTTATTTTACGTACGCTGCCTAAACTATAAAAGATAGAACCATAAAATGTTCTAATTAATTGTAGATCTTATAAATATCTACAAAAAAGTCCGCGACACACTACACCTATCTATGTCGAGTGAGGCACAACAACCATTTTTTTATTTAGAAATCCTGAAAAAATTTTGGACTACATTTTGAAGCGTTTAATTTTTAGCTGAAAATAATTTAACGTCAAATGTTGTTTATAGAGAAGCTCTACAATAATCGCTTTAGTTATCTATTCTGAAACAACGGGTTGCACTCAGGGACTGCCGGCAGACGTGAAAACTTAGTATTAATTATATTTAAATATTTTCATCAACATTAACAGCTTTAACATCCACTTAAAGACAATCTGTGTATGTCTGTGAATTGACCTGGGAATCATTTTGCTGACCGTGTCTTTCCTGGGTAGGCTTTTTGCAGCGGTAACCGACATCCGCACGGAGCTGCGGGCGACCGCTATCACTACATCACTACATATTATAAAACAAAGTCCATACGATAAAAGTATACCCACCTACTTATTTCATTGAGTTTTAGTAGGTACCTATATTAATTTGTTTCTGTTTGTTTTTACTAAATTTCGCCCGTTGTGTTAGAGGTTTAAAGACATTCTGTAGTATTGGTATCAGTATTGAACCCGTGCGAAGCCGAGGCGGGTCGCTAGTAAATAAATACTATCATGATATACTATATACTACATATAATATTTTATGAAAGATATTTCTAATAATAATATCTATAAATTGTTTACTAGTTTTTGAAGGTTTAAATTTCAAAGGTATTATCTAATATAATCAAAGTGTTGCTATCCACAATATTATTATAAAAATATATCTATCGGATGAGCGAGATTATATTTCATACGCCAATTTAGTATCTAAATGCACAAACTTTTCGTTTAGAGTTTAGACAGAGTATATTAAAACTGACATTGATATCGTTGGTAACGTATTAATCTCCCCTTCGTTACTAAATTCATCTTATATTAACGAACTAAAATTTCGGTCCCACTGGCTATGAAATATTTATAGCGATTTCTACATTAACGTTGACATCTAACTAAGTCCACCACTATCTATCACTAGGAGGTTCATAATTGTCTGTTGGGATGACCAGTCGGCCCTTCATAACTATTAACAAGTAGCAAGTTGGCCCTCATTGCCATAGACACATGTATGGTTGGCGTGAAGTTAAGTGCAGAGCCGTGTAGTGGCGTTTGCACGACAGACTGACGGATGGCGGAGAGGGGCCAGGCCGCATCTTGCGCGGCCCATGTGAGCCCGCCACATAGACCTACGAATTGTGTACAAATGGAACGAGGCAATTGTTCACAGAATCTGCTATACTTATTTTTAGAAAACATTTCATTTTTTTATAAAATAGTAAGTAGGTAAGTATTGTTTTAAGACAAAATTTCTTTGTTAAATTAATGTGTCTTATTTATCATTTTGGCAACCCCACAGCACTGGAGAAGCACTGGAAATTACATTAGAGAAACATAGATATACTAGAAAACGTTACTAAAATAGCTAAAGGACATCTAGCCAAATCGATATTTCTTAATTTTTCAACGATTTGGGTGCACAACAGGTTTTCAGGCGGTGGTTAAAAAAAGTCTTAACCTAAACTAATGGAGTTCAGCGGGAAGCAGTATAGTCTCGTTTAGGTCGGTGATGTAAAATAGGAAATGAATTGAAATCACCTGCCTGATTTTACGTCAGCCATACTCAAAGAGCTAGCTTACTGTAAGCCAACTAGTTAAGTGATGTTAGTTCAATCAACGATTCGCCTAGGCATTCAATTAAATGTTTCAGCGTTTAATTAACGGGCTAGCCTTCCAATTAAATAGGAGACTGATTTTAATAGATGGTTGCGATACATAGGATAATCAAAAGTCAGGTACCATTTTCATTCCAACAAACAAATGCATCGGCACATGCACGGAATAAATCCGTGTGTCGTGACGGAATTTTCCGAGATCTGGGGGCACGCCCGTAATGTCCTGCTCAATTCACGCTTCCCCGCGTCCAAAGTAGAGCGTGGCACTGCTGCTACCCGTTACAATCTAAACTGATTCAATGTGAAATTTTAATTGAGATCGTTTTACCAATAATAGACTAGATAGGCTATATAACTGAGCTTTTATAAGCTTTGAAAAGACAACAAATTAATCTGGTGTGTATGTACACTTGTATATTGTGGCATACCGATATGTAGGTAATCATGCCATGCTTTTATTTATGAAAGCTCTCTCTATCCTAATGGCAGGATAGTTTTGTATTGTATTTAGTTTCAAATACAAACTTATCGATACCAGAAGTATCAATTAACGTAAGGGACATTTTGGCAAAAATGAGTTATATACATCATTGGATTCAGAATTTCCCGCTCTCTCTATGGATATTATTAACATTTCTCTATCGTTCAGAAAATTTCCCTTACATTACAAATTTTTGAACTGCGTAAAACGATTTATGACAAAAAAAATGATTTAACAGTCATCATAATTTTTTCTTCTCAGAAGAATAAAGTAAGTCATAGTATTAAATAATTTACGCTCTTACCTTAAACCTTAAATCAGACAATTTTAATAACATGTTCCTTACATTAATTAATTATTAGAGTTTTTTTTATTATTATTACCTTACATTAATTAGTATGGTAATCGGCGCAACAATATGTATATTTCTTATATTAATATTCATACCATTTATATTTATTTATTCATCTTACAACGATTCATGCACCTCTTATTCGATCTTCTTTCCATACATCCATTCGTTCCTTCTATTCATCATTTCTATTTTCACTGCCATCATACTAATCATCTTTCACACAATTCATATTCCATGTTTTCATCGGTTTTTCGTTTAAGTACATTCAAATTTAAATCTTTATTGCTTCCATGGTAGTGTATATGTACATTAGGTCTCAAAATGTTTCTATTTTATGTTGTATTACTAATATTTATGTACGCTATAATGGGATTTGCTAATCAGCAGAGTTTTAAGTTTTTTTTTAATATCTCTATTTTGGATTATTTTCTGATGATTTTTGGTAACTTATTAAATATTTTTATATATAAGTACATGGCTTACGGACTGGTTGCATGTAAATTTAATTGAGATGTATTATGGGTATAATGGTATATTTAATTTACCTTTATTTCTTAAAGAGTATTTTAAATTTTTGCCTTAGACAGTCGTAAAAAGTGCTGAGTGTTTTTTAACAAATTTACAGGTTTCTAATAAAGTTAAAATAATATGTTTGATAAAATGAGGCTTACATGATTCTGTGCTATCCATATGGACAAAGATACGAATTAGTTTTTTCAGTGCTATGAAGATTGTGGGTGCATCTGTGCTATATAATATAATATGATTCCATAAGTGAGCCAGAAATAAGCGTAAGCATAACATCCAAGATATTGTGTTGTTGAGAGTGTGTTTATTTCCCTAGTGCGGGAGTTGTCTTTTTTTAAAAAAAAAAAAAAAAAAAAAAAACAAAAAAAAAAAAAAAAAAAAAAGTACGCACTGTCCATTCAACACTTTAGAATGATCATTTATAAATATAAATGAGGAATAAAGGCGGAAACATATTCTTAAAACGCGACGTGACCTGATGCAACGCGACGCGTGTTGAGTCGAATCAAATGTGAATCACAGATTAGTTTAGTGGTATTGTTTTCTATAGGCCAGAATCACACTATGAACACCCGATGCGACGCGATGTGACATGTTCTTAGTGTAATTCTGGTCTATAGAAACCATACAACTAAAGTAATCTGTGATAGCTAAGCTATAAAACCTGAAACTAACGTGTAGATTTGCTTGGAATTATTAATGTTGATTCATATTTTTATAACAACATTGGTCATGCAAAGGACTTGTTTCTATGGTGTTAAAATACCATCAATTTTGGTAGATAATCTACAGTTACATTGAATGGCAACACTGTAAAAGTCCTTTACAATAGAATTACGTATAATTTTCTATTTCTCTTGCTGCTTACATTACGCTCAACGGGTTACACATAAAATATCAGTAATGTAAGGCACAACTAAACATATTTTTTTAAAGTAAGGAAAGTAAAAATATAGCATGTCATATTTTAAACCACTGGGCATGACTAAATCTTTCGTTGATAGCATGAAAGAAGAGCTGATTCTAAGAAACTTTGCTCAAGATACAATTAAAATTGGAGCAGACAGTAAAAAGTTATAGACAGATTAAAAAAAATAAAATAATTATTTGGCTCTCCTGAAAAACCGTGATTTGTCCCTTACATTAATTGATACTTCTGGTATCGTTATATGGACTTAATAGTGAACCATATTTTCAATTTATTGTACTAGATAACAATACTAAATTAATCTTGCGCTTAAATGACGTGTTGGGGTGTGATAAGGGTAGGCAGGGCTGAATTTAGAGGTTTAGAGGTCTCTTGGCTACAAATTATTTTCTAAATAAAATGAATATTTTATTAACAAAAACGACATTAAATCGAAGCCTCAAATTTCGAGGCTGTGGATTAATTCCGCCCCTGTGTGGTCATAGAGCCATTGGTATATTCCCTAAAATCTGTTATATTGTTTGTAATTTGAAGTACTTATCAGGATGATTTGAAATTTTACTAATTGCCTGATTTGAGTAAACTGATATTGACGAATCGATTTGTCAAAATTGAAGACAAATATAGTATTTTTTTTACAAAGTATACTGGGTAAGTTAAAACAGCGAAAATAACCAAAAGAAAAAAATATTTGTTGGAGTTTTAATTGAACGATTTTTTCTTCAAAGTCTCTATTGTGGGAGTCCCGGGGATGTATAGTCTCGAGTGCACTTCTCTAAGTACGGCCCCGGGGGCGGGTCACCAATGAACCGCAAAACAAAGCAGTTAAATTTGAAATGGTGTAGCCTGGAAAACTATGAATATGGGCAATATTGACCTTGTTATGGGTATGTCGGTAAGTTATTAAGGGATATCATATACACTTGTATATTTGGGGAAGTAAGTAGTTGTTGAACTTGTTCCGTCAAATAATATAATATTAGTGCATTATTTCAGTATTTTTTTCATCAAGTAGGTAAGGCTAAGGTAGGCTTTTTCTAACGAACTGATAAAAGTATGTTTTTGTTTCATCGTTCATCAATTAATTCTCCCAAGAAAGACCATAGGTATAACTATAGTAAAATAAATAAATAAGAAAGAAACACCGTAGTGGTGAAGAAAATCATTAAAATTTCAGTCAAAATTATACGATATAAAAAGATCAACAGTATTAGACGAACAAAATAAATCTGGCGTATGTTTATCGAGTAATCACTCAGGTTGTCGCAAACTCGACGTATTGACGGCTCTATCTATGAGCAGCCGATGCATACGCGGTCTGCAAACACCTATCGCTCTATCCCCGGCGAGCAAACGCGTGCCAAAATTTGATAAAGTCCTCCGTTCATGTTTAATCATATGACATTAAAGGCGAATGTACACAATCAGAGTGTCGCTAGTGCGTGATCACTGCTCTGCAGTATCATTTTCCATCAGCCAGCACTCGCCGCGGCATGTTGATTACAGCGACGCGACTGTTAAAACGTTTGTTTACGCACATGATTGACTACCATGTTATGTTATTAGAATGATTGATTTCATGTATTCGTTGGCAATTGTCATGGGCATAACTGGTAACCTACGTACGATTTTTTTTTGTATTTTTTTTTTTCGGTAGGTTTTACGTAGTTAGCCACTAGTCTTTTGCTACTTCACCGGGCATAAAGGTGAGCAGAGCTCCAGCCTTAATAAATGGTTTAAAAACTACAAACTAAGCCACCTGCGCAAGAGGGCGCCCCATGTGGGGCTAGGACCTCGGCTCAGGGCTAGCGCTGGCGATGAGATTCAGGAATTATGACTTTTAGTATTTTAGGGAGTTTTGTGCAACTGTCTCTCTACTTTACAGTTCGCGGGCCTCTCGGACGTCGGGGCTAAGAGGGCATCGGATGGTTCTTTGCAAACTCAGCATTGGGAGGATCTATGTACGATATTTTTATACTTAGTAACATGGATATCCTTCAGACCGACTTCATTCAAGGTGGCTAAGCTCAAAGGAGAACTAACAAGAAACGTGCGTCCTGTTTTAAGTTACGGTCGTAGGTATGATCCCCACGCTCGCGCCTGGCAAGAAATGTTTCTGTAAATTCTAAGATTTCTTCCCGGGTCTGGTTTCTTGGATGGTTGAGGGACCATCCTCCCTTAGGAGGAGGCCAACAAAACGCGTGAAATTGCTAGAGTTTAGAGTTAGATCTAATAAGTTTTAGATTATTGGGGGATGTATAGTCATCATCATCATCAGCATCATTATCAGCACGTATAACGTCCACTGCTGAACATGGGCCTCCTCCCGAGGTAGGGTATTAGCCATAGACACCACGCTGGACAGGCGGGTTGGTGACCGCAATATTATGTTGTGTTATGGTGTGTTATATTCATTGATATACAATTATTTTAGGTGATGTTATAACAATCGGGACCAACGGCTTAACGTGCTTTCCGAGGTACGGAGGGTAGTCCCTCAACCAACCAGACCGGGAAAGAAATCTTAGAAATTACACAGATTTCTTGTCCGACGTGAGGATCGAACCCACGACCTCCGAGATTTTTTAATAGAGCCAAATACCGCTACGCTTCCAGGTTGTCATTGGATGTATAGTGATTCTAAATAAATAGTTTGTGTGACCTGGGGCTAGTGTATTGAGAACTTGGCTGCTTTAAACGATTTTTTATAGCTCACTCCTTCTCTTAATTCGTTTCTTCAATCTTGAAGATCGTGACCTCACTTGGTCAGTTGTTTTATTGAAGTTCACGCTTTCCGATCTGCTGTGTAATGAAGATGGACATAGAAGACAGGCAAAATTGTATTAAAGGGATCTCGTGATCTCGGATTGCTCGCTCCATCTTCGGCGTCATCTCGTCTCTCGCGGACTCGATTGGGGTCAAGAGTTAAACAATCGTAAGTAAAAAAAATATCAAAAAAAATTTTAGGTTAGGTAATTGGAGAGTCTATATTGACTCCATTTAAATAATTTGTGTGAACTAAGGTTAGTATGTACTTACCTATATTGCGAAACTGGCTGACGCACTGCTATGCAACTAGTTGGAGTTCCGGCTCATTAAAAATTGGGGACCAACAAACAATAATATTGAATAATTAAGCGCAAAATAAAACATTAAAATAAACAAATGTATGTTTTCGCGTGGCTTGTTCAAAGTTTAGTTCGCTATGAAACTGAACTACCTAATTAGTAATTTAGTCGAAAACACAGTTAGTTTTAATTTGGTCGCAGTTTGTCAACATTTAACTGTTAGATAAATTTTCGCGTTCATCATCATCATCATTATCCCGTATATAGTAGCTCTTCCCGAGGGAGAGTTTTGCCATAGTTGCCACGCTTGGCAGGTGGGTTGGTGACCGCAGTGTTATGTTGTGACTGCAGTATTATGTTGTAACACAAGGACATGCTGTGGCCCGTTCCTTTATACGATTTTCATATATGATGTTAGGAGATTAACAGGTAAACTTGCTTTTCGAGGCACGGAGAGTAGGCCCTCAACAAACCTTCCTATGATATACACAAAGATTTCTTGTCCAACGTGGGGATTGAACCCACGACAGAAAGCGAGACTTACACCGCTGAGCCATTGAGGTTATCATAGCGGTGACATGCGCGCTAAGGTAACTTATTTGAATTCCTTAAATATCTCAAGTAAGTTGACAACATATGTTATTTTACTCATAGGCTATATGGTACTTACTTTACATTTGTCCAGTTTAATAAATATAGCACATAAGAACCATAATTATGCTTTTAACGTGTCTAGGATTATAACCGTGACGGCTGTTATTCCGTTTATTTCAAGTGAGATGTTCTATGACTATATATGTATTTTTTTATTTAAATTACTAAAAAAAAAAATTAAATGCGGTCAGATTGTGGAATTTGCTGCCCGCTTATATCCGTAGTTGCAATAATGTTTCATCATTCAAGATTAAATATAAAAATAAGAATATCCTCCTCTTTGTAACATTATATTTATACGAATATAAGTATAAATTCATATACCTATAGTATGAAGTTTATGGTTATATAATATTGGTTATATTATTATTTGTCTGTCTTGTTGTATTTAAATCTTCTGTGTGTATGTGTACATAAATTAGTAAATAAATAAATAAAACAGAAACTAAAAGTTAAGGTTAGTTTTTATCAATAACTAAACGGTTTTACGCCTCGCACGGATTTACCCCAAAGTAACATATAGACAATTTTTTCATTTATGTATAAAGTTGTAGGTGAATATAATATAAAAAAATCTGGATATTCATATTCATATTCATATTCATTTATTTACGGGTTTTTACTTATCTAAATGTTGCTTGAGTCAAAATTTCTATTAGGTAACACAATTTTTGCTCGACCCAAAACCACGCTATTCAAAAAATAATATCCTCTTAAAAGATACCATTAATTATTATAACTCTTTAAAGAGTCAGAAATTGCTAATAAAAAGTCGTAAATAACACCACTTTGTTTCTAATGTTCGTAGTACCCTTTCCGCAATCTATTGTGGGACTATTTTTCTTGCTTTTTAAATTAGTGATCAATAATATTGAAATGACGCGAGAGGGGTACCCTAGCTCTTTTGAAAAATATTAAAATGAACGGCTTGAATTTTTAATGCGTTAGTAGGGCTATTAGAAACAGACTACAAAATATTAAAAAAATCCCCTTGCAGTGAAAATGTGTCGCCGACAACATCAACCCATTCGTCACGACCGTGTACACAGTCATACGCATGCTCTATTCCCGCTTTAATAATGTTTATAGTGTATTACATACCTACTACGCGAGTACGTACACCGCGAAATTTGTATGAACACTGAATATGTAATAGTATTGGACAACGCAGGCGGTCACTTTTGATCGCTATTGCTTTGTTACGTATATATTGTACGTATCGATACTCGTAGATGTATTTGTAACGCTGTGAATAGTAGATTCAGAACATTCATTAGTAGAGAAAGGGTTAGTGGCGTACCTCCACAAAAAATTAAGGTCTTCTTTGCCAAGCGAGATGGCGGTACAAGTTCTGAACAAAGTTCAGAACTTATATAATAATATGTTCGAGTTGGCTTGCGAATTTGTATTTCGCGATACAGGTTAGTAGTAGATGCTAAGTTATAAATGGCGCTGCTCGTCTTCTTGTAGTTTATACGGCTACCGTGGATGTCGCTACAAACTCTAAATAGTTATTTATTTCTATAAAAAATCAATAAAGGGCGGACTAAATGCCAAAGGTATTAACAGTAATCCTTAGAGTGTTAAACTTAGAATGAGATACACATTTTTAGTTAACGGAGTTACCAATAGATGGCGCTGTTTTGTGCATAATTTGAATGATCATGAAACCGAAACCGAACCTTAGGTTGGACACTTATAATTTTACTACTTGAGTAAAGATGCGACTGGAATGTTTGTAGACAAAACGCTTACAAATATGTGTGCGTTATGATTAATATGTCGTTTGACATGCTCATCAACTCCTTAATAATCTGTCGTCGCTGCAAAAAACAGTCGTAGACAGCAATTAATAGTATCATCCAATATGCGAATTCCTTCATTGAATTACACAAGTCACGGTGCATCATATAACACGATAATCTAAGTTTCAAAAATCTAAAATATAAACCTTGTATTTTTGTTTTAAAAAACTTTGCAACTGGGGAAATTAATCCCTGTGAATGTAAATCCCCAAAACCCCAGTGACACGGAGGTAATTTACATCCGTACATACACAAAATCACTCTCACACTCTTGCAGTCGATACAATACTCAGCTAGTGACTACCGGCGGTTGCGGCGATCCATGAAAACTTAAAATTTGAGATAATATTAATGTTTTGATCGCCATTTTGCGTGTCGTACCTATAAGGTAAGTGTCCCCTGTTTTGGCACGTTAAGGTACTTAGAGATCAAGCTCACGATTTTTATTGAGATTTCTATCGATATCATTTCTGACTAACGCTAAAGGCTGATCTTGATTTTCAGTTCTATGGTTTTGGTACGGCATTGGTACCTACTCCAAGTAAAAATAACCAATTGAGTTGAGAACGTTTGAGTCAATTTTAAAACAATTTAAGATTAAACCTATTTCCATCCATTACCTAAATAATGGTCTGTGTGGTAGATAAAACACATCAATTTTTTTTTTCTAGATTTACTTTCTTTTAGGCACAATCTCATCTGGTGGTAAGCGACGATGAGGCTGACGATGGATCTCAAAGGTCTAGAAGACACTTATTCACTCTTGACTATCTGTCTTGAACTAAGGAAAACGTGTCAAACCCGGTCTATTATTTCATATCATTTATTTCTTTGATATAAATTATTTATTAACTACCCTTTTGGTGAAATTTCCTGCAAAATAACCTGAAAGTCCTAAATTCAATATACAAGAAAAAGTTACAGAACAAATGGACCTGGATATCTCCAGATGGGAAATACAAAAATGAAATTGACTTTATTATAACTTAAACATTAACCACTGTAAGGTACCTACGCTCCAGCCTGAAGGAGAAACCAGTTAAGAAAATATGAAGAAATATTATAAATAACACTATACTACCAAAGCAGCACGCTAAGAAAACAGCAGTGTCCTTTCTTAAGCATTAACTCTTAAAAATTAGAGACAGCACCACGGCCTAAATAAATATCAAATGAACTAATGAGGCTCATTCAAAGAACTGAGTCCAATTTCCACAACGATATTTAATGAAATACTATGTACAGTCGTCATACCAAAACAGTGGGGGGAATCAAACATAATTATCCTGCACAAAAAATGTCCTAAAGAAGACATTGGCAATTAAAGACCTAAGCCTCATATCTAATATCTATAAGGTGATTGCAAAGGTAATCTTGTAAAGAATTTAAAAAACACTAGACGAAAACCAACCCGTAGAACAGGCAGGATTCAGAAAAAACTACAGCACAATGGACCATATACACACCATCAAATAAATTATAGAAAAAAGTAATGAATACCAGAGGCCTGTATACATTGCTTTTATAGACTATTCTTTAAGCATTTGATAGTCAAAACCATAGTTACATATGGTCAACACTCAGTCAGCAGAGAGTGGACCAAGTTTATGTTGAAATAATTAAAAAAACTACAGCATTAGCAAAGACCGCATTAAACTGGAGTCCAAAGGAGACCTGTTGCCCATCAGACAGAGGGGTCAGGCAAGGAGACCCACTGTCCCCCAAACTGTTCACTGCAGTACTGGAAAACATATTTAAAGGACTAGATTGGGAAAGTTACGGAATCAACATAGTCTACATCAACATAGGTACTCGCTTAAACTATTTAAGATTTGCCGATGACCTCATCTTATTGGATGAAAATCCTAAACTACTACAAATAATGGTGCAAACCTTAGCTAATTAGAGTATGGAAATTGGCCTACAAATGATTTCTATAAAAACCATAATGATGACCAATTCCAAAGAAGTAGACATAAAGTTGGATGGTAAAAAGTGGTAGAATATGTAGAAGAGTACACATATTTAGGAAAAATAATAGACGTTATACGGGCCGATGATGATGATGATGAATATAAGCTACTTTTTATTTGGTCTGTATGTCTGATTATCCCATTTAGAAGCGACTTCACTGGTTGAAAACTGATATTAGAAGAAGTAACTTATGCAGCAGCTAGTTAGCCCAAATATCTTAAACCTAAACTAAACAATATTTAGAAAGTAAATACACGTGAGTTATCTCAAATAATTTATCCACTATTATTATCAACAAATGTCTAAAATATAATAGAAAAAAATATTTTTGAATATAAAGTTGTCTTGACAATGGCTTTAGTCTCATTATCCTTTTATAAGTCGAAGTATTAAGCCATTGTAGGTTCGTTGACAGTCGAATCTATTGGTTCTCTGAATCTTTTCAAATTCATTGAAGTAGTTTAATCCTTTAGAAAAATCACCTCTAATGGAACATTTTGCAAATGATTTTCTAACGACATATTTGTAAATCATTTTTGGCAGGTTTGACAGCCTAATTAGCGTAAATTGTCCTGAGGAACGAAAATTATTCTTAGTTTTATATTGATTTTTTTTATTGATGTCACATTAAATAATGGATTAAGCTTTAAGCATTTAGTCTCTGTGTATGCCATCGCAGGTACTTAACGTTTCAGTTTTATGGACAACAATCTACTACTACAAACCTTCTTGGGCTGATTTCTTAGGTTTATTTTTATAAAGCGTGTTACTTAATTGTTTGCCAATTTTTGTGTCGTAGCCCTATATAAGTGTCGGACAGAACTAACGCTGGACAAGAAATCTTCGTGTACATTGTAAGTTTTCTTTCTGTGTCTGGTTGGTTGAGAGAACAATTGCCGTGCCATTGAAAGCACGTTAAGCCGTTGGCCCCGACTATTACAACATTATTTTTAACAAGCGTATGCCGAGGAACAGGCGGCACCGTTTCCTTGTGAGTTATAGCATAATATTGCGGCCACCAACCGGTCTGCCAAGCGTGATGACTATGGCAAAACCTAAAGAGAGGCCTATGTTCAGCAGTGGACACTGGCCGATGATGGCTTAAATATTTTCTGAGCCTAAGCTCAATTATGCTCAGAAAAACTAAAAGTAAAAAAATAAAATAGAAGATTTTCTAAATTCAAAGATTTTCCTGAGATAACTGATGCTTGCTGTGGTTTCAATATTATTCCCTGATCAAGAAGTATCAAAAAGGGCTGGGGTCGTTACGAAATTATATACGGATCATCAATAGGTAACTTGACAACCGAAAAATCCTCGAACGTATGAATAATGTAAACATAAACGTATGATCCTTACGCAGGTAAATTCGGAAGCTGAAGTAATCTTTACTAATATTATAAGGATGTAAAGTGTTTGAGCTTCTGATGTTGTAAATAATGAATAATTAAATGGTTAAATTATTTTACTAATAGAAAGCCACGTTATTTGTGAGTTTCATTGGCTATATTTTCAGTTAAAGTTTCCACGTGAACGGGATCAACGTGAGTGAAACCGCGCCGGCCAGCTAGTACGTTATAAAAGTTGTTTAAAACGTACTAGGTAAATTTTATTAATAAACTTTTATTGCTTAAAATAGTATTTTTTACTAAAATAGGTACGAACTAATTTGAATTTGAACTATAAGCTTCAGCCGTAGGTCCCGATTGTTTTGTTGTTACCGCTTGTTACAGATGATGTTATCATCATCTGTAACAAGCGTATACCAGGGAACGGGCAGCACAATTATCCGTGTGTTCCAACGTAATACTGTGCATATGGAGAAAAACAAAACCCTCTCGGGAGGAGGCCTATGTTCAGCAGAGGATGTTATGATGATGACAATCGATCTTAGACTTCCAATATTGTGTTAGGGGCCCGTTCGTACAAGCTAGATTAGCTTTTGCTGTAAGGTCTAAAATAACTTATTATTACCGTCTTCTTGAGGGCAATAATGAATGTAAAAAACCTATGTTGAACCTAAAAAATTGTTTACGCAGTTTTGTTTTAATACTAATTTAATATTGTGTTAAAGGATAGGATAGGATGGGAAGGCATGGAACACAGAATACCAGGCCCCCGAGCCTACTATCGTAATGGCGTGTTCATGAACTGTCAATGACAGTTCAATGGTCGTTTTTTTCCATAATGATATCATGATGGCACTACGGTGGCACAAACCTTACAAAAATAGCAGACTCGGGCCCCAGGCCTCATTAGGAACCAACGTAACTATTGACCAATCGGTGCAGTCTGATATATAGAATAAAAGTAAATAAATAGCTACAATGTGGCAACTTCAATCTGTGGTACTTACATTTTTAATGAAATGGGAGGGTAAACGAAGTTCATTAGTAGCTTGGCGCCAAAGCAACACTCGTAAAAATGAAAAAGGGAGAAAAGGGATTTTACAAAGCCGAGCTCAATTTGGATTCAATGAGCCGCGAATTGGTAATGCTAAACGTTCCGAGAGGGCTTAAATATCCCTACTAAACAAAGTTAAGTGTACGAACATGTCACCATACAAATGTATATAGGTACGTTTTTGCTGTTATTACTATTGTATACATTTATTCTATTTGACTATTGTATACATTTATTCTATTTGACTATTGTATACAATATAGACTGTAAAATAAACAATATGACTTTTCTGAAAGCCTTATTATTTATTTACATATTAATGACCATGAATACTTCTACTAAGGAAAGTGTATATTGTAATAGTAAAATATCTAGCTTTTCTATTTGATTTAGAAAGTTAGCCACGTAATAAGTAACAAGAGTAAATTACCCTTGTAATTTACTCTTGTTACTTATTACGTGGTCTTAGAACATTAAGGTATGGCGGATCTCAAGAAATAGAACTAGCCTAAGACTACCCACTGACCCAATATATACATACAATTGAATTTCACATAAGTTATGATAACAATCTTACCCAAAATAAGATTTAAGTTGTGGTATGGGTACCACGGCTCTCGTAATTATTTTCAACATCGATAAGTTTGTGTGAAAGGGTAGTGTGTCGTATTTGGATCACGTGATTGGTGTACCTGAGAATATCTTATAAATACATATTAAAATTATAATATTATTAGATAATAAAAATAAATCATATTAATAGATATTTATATAAATCTATATACATGAACTTATTGAGAAATTAGATGTATGTGTGTATGTGTGTATGCGTGTGCGTGTGTGTAATTATGAGTAAGGGATGACTCTTGGATTATAGAATACTTAATTTAATCAAATTTTCTTTGGGTTACTTTTTTCTTACATTGAAATTTAGTCAGACACTGACTTCGATAAAAATGTCTTCATTACTCTTGGTACTAGCAAACTATTTTCTATTTATATTTAAGTAATAATTTTATTACTATTTTCTATTTATATTTAAGTAATCATTTTATTACATGAGGTAGCTTGACAAGTACCTCATGTAATAAATTGTCAAATTCAAAACTATTTTAGTATGCATAGTAAAGCCAGCAGCGTCGTATATCGTTACGTCATCCTCCACAAATCAAAGACACAACATTTTGTAATACATAATAGAACGTTTTTTCATAGAAGTCTTTTCTAGTGTAGACTTTAGTAGCTTGTTAAGATATAATGTTTTGTAAGCTTGTATACCGCCTTTAATTAAATGAACCATTCGTAAGAAGGTAGAAGTCTATATACTCAATAACTCCCTGACGACCCTGACACATCAGGCCTATCATAGCTTAGTGGTGTTTGCAATGTCTCGGGTTGAAGTGGCAGCAATATAAAGATGATCGGTCGACACGTTGGCTCATGTATAATGTGCATACAAATTTGAGCGGGTGAGTGTCCCGAGGGTGAAGGCGTTAGGCGACACTGACGTCTGAACACCACATCTTTATGATAAGAGTGTGGAGGAGGAGGGTACACGTGTCCGCCCAACGTCGCGGCGCCTCCCCGGACACATGTAAGTGAATGGTGAATCTTCCTCAGCTACAGTGTTACCAAATCAAATTTAAATTTTGCCTACTTTTAAGAAAAAACTACTTAGTTACTTTAACAATTAGAAGGAAATATGTAATATTTTTAGAAGAATATGTTTGTATTTGTGTGTCTCAGTGGCGTAGCGAGTCCAAGATGGGCCCCTTATGAAATCTTATTGGGGACGCCGTTTGCCACATAATTTCCCTTGTTGCCTGGGGCCCCGTATCATTTACGACTGAGACGGGGGCAGCTAAGCCTCTTTGGCTATCACTGTTACTCCTGTATTCGAAAATTACCATTTGCATACTCAAAAAGTACCCAATCGCCCCTAGCACGCTCGAAAAGCCGGAGTGTCTTGGGGCTTATAAAGAATTTAATCAGAGAAATATGGGACATCTCATACATGAAAGAATGAAATGACTTACTGTGTGTTGAATCGTATATTTTGTATGGTGATGAATCACCGTGGAATGTTATATTTTTCAATTATTCTTTTGAATTTTACTTTTGTTTAATTTGTATTATTTGTATGAATAGCTAAGATTAATATAATCTATTTAGGTAAATGAAATATATTCAAATTCAAATTCAAAATATTTTTTTGCTTCAACAGTTTCACAAATACAATTTAATGTTTGAAGCCTCCTTTTAAGCAAATAATGCCTGTGGTAGGAGGCTCCGCTCTTCCATGCGTTTGCAAGTACATATCAGAAAAAAATATGATGGTGAAAAAAAATATGAAGGTACACATCATAAAAAAATATATAATTTACTTTAGAATTCCAAATGAAAGTTTTTTTTTTTATTTTTTTTATTCATTAGGCACAGAAACAGATAACCGATTAATATAATAGAACTAATAGTTATGACAATACACAATTAGTAAACCTGATATCCAGTTACAGCTGTACATACCTTTTTTTAATAAACAGTGCTTCGGTTTAATTAAGTTAAATAATCTAAAAAGTTAAAGTAATTTTATACATCATTTGATGACTCATCCAAGTGTGACATAAATATTATTAGATACGCTTTGGGTAGATACATGTTTATAAGTAGTCAGTTAAACGTTACTTAAGTCATCATAAATTTTCAAATTTTACAACTATGGTGATACCAATATGAATATGTTTTAATTTAATTGAATGACTAACCAAACAATAATATCTACATCGTTTAGCGTTTAAACTCCGGCTATAAAGATAAAATTATTAATATTGTGAATTTAAAAAATCTTAAATTTAATAAGAACTAAGGAAAACATTAATAAAAGATATCTAAATAATACGGGAGCTTAGTGTTAGGTAGCTAACTGTAAATTTATTTCCCTTAGTTAATTATACTCACCGCGTTTGATAGCTTTATAAATTACCAATTTACTTTTATTTCATACTTCTTGAAAACAAAATGTGGTAAATAAATATGATTGTATTAATCAGATTACAGAAGAATTATGACTAAAATTAGTGAAATGTAGTGATAATTCTTCCCAATTAGTGATAATTGTAAGTATAATATGTAGTGACATATTATAAAACAATGTCTGTCTATTCGCGAAAAAACTCAAAATCTTCTGAGCGGATTTTCAAGCGGTTTTCCTCAATTGATAGATTCTTTTTTGAGGAACAAGGTATACATACATAAGCTCTCGCCTGATTCCCAGCGGGGTAGGCAGAAACAATGGACCTCCACTTGCTAAGGAACAAGGTATATAAGTAAAAGATAAATATATAATTTGTTAAGGTTTTGTGTTAGTTACGGCGGGTCGTTAAAGAAGATAATAATATGTATGTATGTGCCTTATTTACAGTGAAAAAAATAAAAAGCATTTTCGTTCATGTATATATATTCCGAATATATAAGTTACCAAATAAAGTAAAACGAATTGAAAAGATTAATTATTTTTTAGACTATAACACGTAATTACAATGTTTTTTTTCCAGACCGTTAATTAGCTTTCATGTAGACGTATGGCATCCTGATTCTGAAAATAAAAATCGTTTTCATCTCTCAGCTTTAGTTTTGGAGATGTATTGTAATTTTGTAGAAAAATACAAAAAATTAATACCATAAAAAATATTTATTTAAAACTGATAAAAGAAAAGTGAAAAAAATATTCAGGAAAATTTTAAAAATTAAAATTTTGTAACCATGTGTAATAAGTAAAGTTTATTATTTAAGGATTATAATTAGTAAAAATAGTACTTAATTATGAATATAAAATTTACCAATACCTGTAATATGTGTAAATGACTAAAAACGATATTTATTATTATTTACATCAATAATTAAAATTGTATCTTCGAAAACACGTTCGAATCTAATTTCTTCCCGTAGTACGGTAAATACCGTAAATTGGAAACACTGGTCGCCTCCGAGCTGCTCCCACACGAATTCTGCGTCGTTCAGAGTTTGTCCTACTCTATATTTACATGAATCGAGTAAGATTTTTGTATTCGATGTAGACAAACCCTGTTTCCGTTTCGCAGTGAATATTCTCATAGTCTACCACTTTTGCGTTTTTTAGTAGCAGTGTTTCGAGATGATCTCGACTTCTGGGAACTTGGGTTCAGAAAGTTTAACTACCACTTCGTATACTTGGCAGTTTTATATGATTATACGTGTTTACAACGGCTTCAGTGAGAAGAACTTAGTCTTTTGATAAGTGATCTGCTCTCTATAGTAAACAAGCTTCCCGCTAAACTTGAGTCCTCTTGGAAACTTTATTATTAAGTATAGCCTATAATACTTCTGGATAACGTAGCTTTCTAGTTTCTATCAACCTATTGGTGAAATAATTTTTGAAATCGGTTCTGTAGTTTCAGAGCTTGTTCATTACAAACAATCAAATCTTTTCTCTTCATAATATCTTATAAATAGTATAGTGTAGACAAGTATGGTTCCACTGTAAGTCAAGAATATTAACAGACTGAAGTAATACAACCGATTCTGATTCCGAATATTAGAAATAAGGTCCCTCTCATAAAGTTTATTTATGAGTAGTTTTTAAGTTTTTGTTGTATTTTTTTCACTATTAGGCAGATCATAACACTACAATCTACAATACTTAGGGTTATATTATTTTTTTCTACAATAATGAAAACCATTGGGAATCTCAACATTTTTTCCTCATGTAACCTCTATCCGATTTATAACAACAAACATAAATTATTTATATCTATACTAAAGCCTAGTCTCAATCGCAATGGTGAAGTCAATCTTAGTTTAAATAAAACTTTAACATAATATGTGTGTTTATAAATTGAATAAATATATAAAATTTCTTAGATCGTTTTTTTAGATTACTATTATTATAATAAATAACATTGTGCGATACATTGCTGAATAAAATACAGTTATTTCTTCGATTTTTTATCGATTCCTCTAAATCAATGGCCAACTATGATTACCGCGATAGATTGCGACTCCAAATTATTATTATAAGTGCACATTAAATAAGTTTTACACGCTTTATATTAGCTTCACTTGTATGTATGTTTGTTTGTAACCGACTCCTTAGGGCGCTATTCTGACCCACTTTAAACGGCCAGATTTCATTAAAATTTTGCACACCTGTCAAAGACCTGACAATGCAATAATTCGATTAAAATATCCGACTATCCTGATTAGATTCGCCAGGATTCATAATAATCATTTCGATAATATCTTTTTAAGATATTATCGAAATGATTATCCTTCTTCTCATATCTGTCAATAAAAAAAATATAATCATTGACACCATGCACCGTACGATTTTTTTTGAAAAAATATATTTTTTTTTCTTATTTACATTATTATTAATTTATATTAATTAGATATTTTTACACTGTTCTTAATTAAAATTTATTTTCTTTTTTTGGTTTGGTAATCTATATAAAGCGTGTTTTTTAGTTTTTTTTACTATTATTTATTATAAAAGCCATTTCATACAAACAACATTTGTAATCACACCTTAATATAACATGTCCCTTATCATACTTGGCCGGTTTTTGATATAATTAGTACAAAAGACATGGCATTTAAACTTCGTTATAAACCCGTTTACTAAGCAACTCGACATGGCTTTACAAAATAATTCCCTCTCGTTGGGCTGGTTATATAATAATAACGCTTATAGTACGTTGAATTCAGCCTTGTTCGGAAGGAAGGCCTACATGAGTGTTTATATTAACATACAAAGTTTGGATGCTCCCTATTCTAAAGGAAACACCCTTTAAGGGGTGGTGTTATTAGTATAAGCAAAAGACATAAAGTTCCCCCTCCAGACGTGGTGTGCATACAATAGAGTTGGCATTGATTTTGAGTTAAATATCACCCCTTTTGCCGTCGCGGTGCATTGTTGTACATCGAACGTGTACAAACATAGTGACATGAATTATTGTTACTGGTTCTTTTATCTCTTTCATTGTAGTCATTAATCAGCAACGAAATATGCGTTTGATGGCTGCTCGCGATCTCACACCGGGAGCAGCCATTGCGAGCCGCTGTGCTGTGTTGCTTGCTTGTACCGATTTAATTCGTATAAACATATTGTATCGTACAATATTAATTCTTGACATTTCAAGGTGATTTTCTTTATTTGTTTGTTTTACATAAAAATGTTAAATATTAAATAAAGTATGTGTTACTAAGTAGGCACAATTTTTATTGTTATTCATTGACTTTTTTTATTTACATAGGTATCATTACTATGTGGATCCGTGGAAAATGTATTTTAGGCAGTTGTACTAACATTTTTTCACGAGATAGAATTATACGCTCCTTTGACATATCCGGTGAGATCTAAAGCATTAAGTCCCTTAGCATTACCTGCTTTCATCTGTATTTGTGAATGGTAATCGGTAAACACAAGCTGTTAAAATTCGCTCTTTGACGTAAGCCGTGTTCACATTAGTGTGTGGTACCCCTTTAACAAAAACCAGCTTGCCTTATAAGCCTCTTGAATGTCAGTTTCACTCAAAAACTTTTGTGACGCGATGACAGTTTTGAAATAGATGCTAAATAGATACACCTGTGTGCAATTATAGCAATGTTATTTTGGGTGTAGGAAGGCATGAAGTAAACTTGAATATGAATTATGACAAAACCAATTTATTAACAATGTACCTAATATTGGTAGGTATGAAGCATCCGTTATTGTGATTTTGTCTAATACAGGCTGGTGATGTTAGATTTAAGAGCTCGTCATAATCCTTTCCTCAGTATTAATAATAGTGAGGAAAGGGCTATGACGAGCTCTAGGCTAGTTCACAAAAATAATAAAAATTAACAAAAAAAAACTTAGTAACTTTATGCGTACGTTTTTTTTAATTCGCTATAGTAAAACAATTTTTTTAATCTTTTAAAGTTAAGATTAACTTTATTATTACATACAAGAAAGTAATAAATTTATAAACCCAGAAAATTTTTGGCACCGAAGATCTAAAAGAAACCTTTTTTACTCTCACGCGCTAAAAGTATTAAACTCGACATGTAATACCGCAATGCTAAATCCCACAAGCTTACTAAGTCAACTCCGCCGAAAAAAATATACAATATGCTCACATCGCTTTGTCCTTTTATTCATATTTAATCTCCGGAGAGTCTACAAAAAACAATGATTTCACGGTACAGCATTAACGCATGTAGGCATAACAGAGAGACGGACCCAAAGTAAATACAAGACCATATATTAAAATGTTGTCAATCCTATTTACAGACATTTTACTCTGTGTTTATTTTATAAATCTATTGTATGCATGGCGGTTGAAATTATGGGATTTAGTGTCAATATTGACGCGGGCTGGGATTGTTGGTCGTTGCATTTAACACGTCCCACCGTTACCGATAAACGCAGCGCACTTGTGGTGCGTTGAAACAATCATAGATGGCGCTGTGAGGCCCGCTTCATGTTTCCACCCCGTTTTATGTTCGGTTCTTACATGTGGGGTCAAAAATGCTTCTTTTCTCGTAAATTAAATGATAGTTTTTTTGTCATTTTATTTATTTTTATTTGCCTGCATTCAACTCTGATTATACTATAATAAATAAGTTATAACCATAGGCGGTTATAATGACGATTTCTTTGAATGTTGAAATCAAACAATAGTGCTGATTTACTACTATAACAATATAGTACAATAGTGTAAATAAATAAGAATTGTATTCAATATCGTAAGTCGTAAAGTTCGGTATTAGGTTTTTATACTTCGTTATAAAGTATCGATTTTGATACACAATGCCTATATTATGCTTGTTAGCAAAAGGACTTGAATGTATAATGTAAATTTCTATTCAGATTAGATAAAACTGATAAAAAATAACTAGTAATATTTAAACATTTCAATTTTCAATCTCTCTCTATTTCTCACTTCCTAGCTATGCGTTCCCTATGGTGGTGGGGTCGGCCTTTCTTATTTGTGTCCTCCACTTCGCTCTATCTCTGACATCGCCTTGAAGACATTGCACTCCTTCGAGTCCCTCAGCACTAAACTCTTCCTGCTTATGTTCGACTTCAACATTTTAATATTCAACGTTTCATGTAAAGAATGTTTCTAATTATAACATAACAATCCCTGACAGGTAGTTTTAGCCGCCAGTATCGTACATCTAAATACACAGGTAAACTACTGCTACGTGTTCTCCAGTAGGTATTTCATAGGTAGTTATATAACGATAGTTATCGATGATTATAATAAGTACCAATGTTTATATTTGCCTATATTGCTTTAGAGTTGTATTTAAAGAAACAATTTAAAGTATGTACCTATGTACTTTTCTATAATAGTTGATATATTCAATCTAATTAAACAACAATGAAGAATTGTTTTAGCTATGACTCATTGCTTACGGTGGCGGACTGAGGTTCGTCGCCAGACTCTCCGGAAATGGCAGGAGTGGCTAGAGGCCGCACTACGGAACGGTTCCCTGACGGCTGAGGCGATCCGGCCCTGTCTTAAAAAGTGGGCCGGACGCTAGTACGGCGATGTCACCTACCACGTTGTACAGGTTATTTCCTGTGCTACGTGGTACACGCCACAGGCCACGGTTCTTTTGGGCACAATTTATGCAACGTGGCGCAGAAATGCCGGTGTAACTGACTGCGCCGTGTCATCCGGCGTGGTCCGAAGAGCTCGCCGAGCCGACCATCATCTCAAAGATGGTTGAAAGTGAGAGGTCGTGGGAGGCAGTGGTCTCCTTCTGCGGGATCGTCATGTCCCAGAAGGAGGCCGCGGAGTGGGAGACCGAAAATGATCTATCTACCGTTAGCCGTCGGTGGCAGCGGCGCCAATCTGGCCGCGGGCTCCGCCGTTTGGAGTCCCAGAAAGCCTGGCTCCTGGGCCCCTTACCAACGGCGGAGAGAGGAGTACTCAGGGGTTTTAGTGGGTAGGGTCCTCTCCTCGTGGTATGATTAGCATACAACCGCTATGAGTCCCATATACCCCGACGCGCGAACGTAACATTGAAGCATTTCCCCCGGGACAAAAAAAAGAACTGATTGCTTGGATCCCTTTTGGGCCTACAAATGATAGATTGAATAGAGCTAGGTCAAACAGATACAAACTTTTTAATTTTGCAATTGAAATACCTAAATAAACTTGACTTGAAGAGTTTAGTTTGATTCTTAACTAAAAAAAAAGTAAGAAGAGGAAATTTGGGTTATATTATTTCTTAACAGAACTGTCAGCTGAAATACCGCGTTTTCATAATAGTAATCATTTAGAGAGATAAAAGTATATATATTTAAATATAAATATATTTCAATAATTTTAAGAAAAATCAAAGATTTTTTTTCAGCTATATGTAATAATATATTATCTTATATGATATCCTAGTAATATAATATTTAAAACAATAGAAAATTGTGCACCTAAATGTTTTTCATGGTACGAAATAATGGGTTTAAAATTATCTCACAAATATTTTAATATGTAGTAAGTAACCAGCATTAACAAATTATAGACTATTGCAATGAAACGCTATTACTATTTAGTGGTTACGGTAGTTGCATCAGAGAACTGGTGGTCTCCGATCGATTTCCTACTATTTGAGTGAATAGTCTGGGTATATCCATGAATTATGTGTTTGTGAAATTCCCCTGAAACAGGGATTTTCTTTGAGCAAAATACTGATATACTTAGTGGACATATCTGGGAACTGCTGTTTGTTGCTAATAAATCAATCCGGTATTTATATACATAATTTACTTGTAACAAGCTTATGCTCGCTTCCACGTCCGTGAGAAATAATTATTATAGGGTTTGGGGTAACACTAACTTTAACTTAGTTAACGGAGGGGATAATAATTTTACGTACGTTAAGGAGCTGCCATAGGTACCTTCGCCCTCCCGACCCTTAGTTTGCTAAGAACCTCCCGTTGCCCTCGTAGACCCGAAGTCCGAGAAGCCCGCGAATTGTAAAGTAGAGCGACAGTTGCACAAAACTCCCCTATAAAAAATCTCCCCGTCAGCGACCGCCCTGAACCGAAGTCCAAATCCCATAGGGGACGCCCTCTTCCGCAGGTTGCAGATAAATGGTTTAAACACTACAGCTACTACAAACTATTGTAGTAGCTGTAGTGTTTAAACCATTTATCTAGGCTGGAGCCTGCTCTGCTCGCCTTTATGCCCGGTGAATTAGCAAAAGCCTCGTGGAAAACTACACATTATGTCAGTCCGAAAAAAGGGTACTTACGTCACATTTTAGTAAGAGTATTTTCAGTAAGAGTGGAAGTTAAGACGTGAAGTAAAAGAGTAAAATGGATATTTTGCTGCGATGTTATTTTAAAATTGCGATATCTCTGGAATCAAATGATGAAAAGGACAGTTTTTGTTTTAAATTAAATCATCATCATCAGCCCGTATAACGTCCACTGCTGAACATGGGCCTACTCCCCAGGGAGGGTATTGCCATAGTCACCACGTTTGGCAGGCGGGTTGGTGACCGCAGTATTATGTTGTAACACACAAGGAAACGCTGCTGCCCGTCCCTTGATATACGATATGTTATAACAATCGGGACCAACGGCTTAAAGTGCTTTCCGGGGCACGGAAGGTAGTCCCTCAACCAACCAGACTCGGAAAGAATTTACACAAAGATTTTCGGTCCGGCGTGGGGATCAAACCCAGATTTAAAGCCAGCCAAATACCGCTACGGTACGGAGGCTCTCAAAATGTAAAAAAAAAAAGACTTTAGAACTATTGGTCATAGCGTGATGTTGACATATAAATGCCAAATGTCATGCTATAATAAATGGAAATCAAACACTGAAAGAACTTTTGAAATCGTACCACCAGTGCCTGAACCTAGTGTGATTAGCGAGTTTAAGCATCAAACTAAGATTACGGATCATTCCTGGGCTCCGAAGCGGGACGTAAGTACCTACTATTATTATCATTTTGTATTTAATTAATAATATGCGGCCGTAGCCCAATTGCTAGGGGCGTTAGACTTGTGATCTTGTGTTCGCCGGTTCCATCCCCACCCATTGCACTACCGATGTGAACCTAATCGTAACATAAGCATTTTAGCTTAGCACGAGGGGTTAACAAGAATATGAGTAGACTGCAAAACTAGTAATATTAAAAAAAAAGTATATATATATTTATATAATTACTTATTTTTAACAAGTTCATATACCTATATTCTTTTTTGGTATCTGAATTTTAAAAACCTATTGATTGTTTATTTGCAGCACAATAATTTTGTCTTGGTTTTGGACAAGATATGTCCGTTAACATATTATGTTAACGGAAATTTATATTGTGCGCCATTGTATAGAATTCATAAAATTTACCAGAAATGTATGACGTTCAAGTTCCTGTTTAGGGTTCCGTTCCAAATGGTAATACTCCGCTGTCTGTCGGCTGTCTGTATATTATGAGCCGTGATAGGCACACAGTATAATTTTCCCAAATTATGTTTTTATATTGCCCCTATAACAACTAATACTAAAAACACAATAAAATAAATATTGAAGGGCGGCGGTCAAACAACGAACGTGATTTTCTTGTAATTTTTTGCTCGATATTAATAACGACAACAGGTAGACGCTTGAAATATTCGCAAAATATTTTGTTGTAGGTATATTCATATTATAAATTAAAAAAATAATTAAAATAAATATTTAAGGGGGGCTTCCATAAAACATTCCATACAACAAACGTGATTTCGATGCGATTTATTGCTCTGATATTCGCAACCACAAGTGGGCGGTTCTTATAAACAAGTTGTTTTGCTAAATATTGTTACGGAATCCAATGTGCGCGAGTCCGACTCGTACTTTGCCGGTGTTTAACATACGTCAGTCATATATCACGTTCCTGGGGTTCGAAACTACTAAGTGCCTAAAGTATGGCAAACAGATACTGGGTGTGCAAACCAACTTTCAGTTATTCCCATACTTTATGTGCATTTTGCCTCAGTTTTAATTCTAATTTAAATTACGTAAGTACCTCTGAGGATTTTCAGGTCGTTTTATTCAAAGAAAGCATTAGTTTTATACATTTTGCCAGAAACAATAATGGAATTACGAACAATTACTAGGAAACATATACATTTCCATATATACGTTTAAT
Source organism: Nycteola revayana (assembly GCA_947037095.2). Taxonomy (NCBI): domain Eukaryota; kingdom Metazoa; phylum Arthropoda; class Insecta; order Lepidoptera; family Nolidae; genus Nycteola; species Nycteola revayana. The sequence goes on along the minus strand of OX344842.1, from coordinate 24,893,318 downwards.
ATGTGTTGCATGGTTTCCAACTTACAATAGACCCCATATGTGTTGTGTAAGAGGCGACTAAGAGACCATACCCTTGATTATGGCGATATCCCTCATAGACCCTGTTTCGCCAAAGTCTGTAAAAGAGGAGGACGTAAATTGTCTTATTAAGTAAAAATGATAGTTCATAGATATGCATGCATTGCTAGTATTGGATATTTGTAAAAATAATCTTTGAAACAATATTTTTTACGTTTTCCAAATAGCCTAAAATACCTATAATATTGATTACCTTAGATAGACAGAGGATTTTCTAAAGACTTAAAATTTTGAAATATAGGTCTTTACCTATGAAATTGCCGTTCTGCAGTACTGGCCATTTCAAATCAAAATAATTTTTGTTTGGCTAAAAATTCTAATTTCAAATTAATTTTATTTTTAAAACATGTTTTTTTTTCCAAAATTAGTCATTTGTTTATTGATTCGTGTTTTAGTAGTTTTTCGTCATCATGGATACGTTAAAAATTCGAGTAATTATGGAATATGAGTACCATCGTGGCAGCAACGTGGCACAAGGGGCACGCAACATCAACGACGTTTACGGAGCTAACACTACAAACCAACGCACCACCAGTTATTGGTTTGCTCGCTTCCGTTCTGAAAATTTCGACCTGAAAAATGAAGCTCACGGTCGTCCGAAGACTTTGGTCGACAATGACGAATTAAAGGCGATTGTGGAAGCTGATGATACACAATCTGCCTTGCACTGCTCAACAGACACACCAATGAAGGAATTTTGAACCGCATTGTTACCTGCGATGCAAAATGGATTCTGTTTGATAACCGCAAGCGCTCAGCAAGTTGGTTGGATCCTGGTTCAGCACCTAAACAATGCCCTAAACGAAAACATACCTCTAGAAAAGTGATAGTCACTGTTTGGTGGTCTAGCGCCGGAGTGATTCATCACAGCTTCTTACCAAACGGGGTGAGCATTACTGCAGATGTTTCTGATTGGTCAATCGCTCGTATCCGCTGCTCCTGCACGAGAACGCGCGACCTCATACTGCACAGCAGACGGTCTCCAAGTTGCAAGAACTGGGGTTGGAAGCTCTCCGTCATCCGCCCTACTCACCAGACCTTGAGCCTTCAGACTACAACTTTTTCCGGAATTTGGATAACTTCTTGGCGGGAAAAAAATTCAATACCCGATAGGCGGTACAATATGCCTTTGAAGAATTTGTTGCCTCCCGTCCAGCTGATTTCTTTAAGAAGGGCATCAATAAACTGCCACTGCGTTGGCAAAGATGCATTGATTGCATGGGTGATTATTTCGATTAATACAAATAAAAAATACATTAAAAAAATCGTTTAAATTTGTTCATACAAAACGGCAATTTCATAGGTAAAGACCTATTATTACAGTGTCATGATAAATAAGGTTTGAGTTGGTATGTTTTTTCGATGGACAGAACGTACACTATGATGTCGTTCTGGGCAATTTCGGCCACAGTGTCATAACTTTAAAATGACTAAAAAAGTAATTGGTCCATTAAATTCGGACGAAATTCAATAACATTTTTACTTATGCTAGAGAATATTTATCATTTTATGGTAAATATTCTCTTGATGGACAACCCAACTACATATTATACTTATATACACATATATGAGCTTACAAATTTCTATTTGTATAAAATTAAAAACACCCAAAAGCCACCAGATGGCTTTAAATGATAAGATTCCCCGCCGCCTTCAAATATTTTCCTAGCTTAATTAAAATATAATTATATATATTGTTTAAGTTAAGAAGACTACTAAAAATAAGTTATAATTTTGTAAATATCTACTATTCTGAATGCAACATTTAATTTTGTTGACACGTTATTGTTGAAGTGAAATTAATGATTAAGTTTAGGTTTAAGCTGTGCAGTAATTTTTAGGGTCATATAAACAACAAAAAAACACGTTTCATTTCTTAACTCTTTTCACTGTTAACCAAACTGTTGTTATATTTTCAATAATTTCTATAAGTGCTGTTAGAATAAGGTGTAAGTAATTTCAGGCTCAAATTCTTTGGGCACATCACTCGCAACGAGGACTCCATGGAACGTTTGGTAGTGCAAGGAAAAGTTGAGGGCAAAAGATCTCGTGGCCGCTCCCCAACACGATGGACAGACGTTATTAAGTCAATCACAGGGAATACGAACAACGATTGTTCCCACTCCACCAGAAACAGAGACACATGGTGACGAGTCGCAAGAGCTGCTGTGTCGCAAACATCGACTTTGACTTGACGATGACGACGACCACGACCACGACGACCACTCTGTCAAGAGTATACGACTAAGAAGCAGAATTTTAGGCTCGGCTTTAATTTAAAATTGTCAGGTACAATACAAATAATATTTTCACTGTGCGAGTAAATTCGCAGTTGAAGGCAAATTATTATATTATTGTGTTAAAAGCAACGCTATTAAAAGTTATAGTCATTGTAAAATACGGAAATAGTCATCATGATTTTAATTGGAAGTGCAATTTCAGTTTTCAGTCTGTATTTAAAAATTGTGACAAGATAAATTTTATGGTGGAATAATATTTATTTATTTATACTTTATTGTACACATGAAAACAAGTTATGAAAGTTCAACAATTAAACATGATGTACAATGGCGAGCTTAACTCATTTATGAGTTTTCTTCCAGCAAACCATATTCAGAGTGAGATTTGTGATAAACGGGCAAGAACAGTGTACACAACAATAGTTACAGTTTGAGTATATCAAACTAATGCTAATACGTATAATAATATATATGAATACAATACATACATACTTAATAAAAATAAACTAATACATATAATAAACACTACTAATGAGATAAGAGATAATGTTCTTTTGTTCTTTTTCTAAAAATGTCGATAGATGAGCTAGCACGAATGGAGTGGGGAAGAGAGTTCCAAAGGCGTACTGCACGTATGGTGAAAGAGCCATCATAGCGGCTGGAAGTGTGTGTAGGCATTCGGAGAAGAAGAGAAGTAGCTGTACGGCAAATTTTATCGCGTGGGATTAAATACTCAAAGCGTTCACGTAGATAGAAAGGAGCATTTGGATTATGCAGGACGGAAAAGAGAAGAGAAAGAATATGGCAATCGCGACGTCGTCGGATTGGCAACCACTTCAACTGTGATCGGAACTCCGACACATGGTCATATTTGCGTAGGCCAAAAATAAATCGGATGCACAAATTTTGCAGCCGCTCGAGTTTTCCTAGAAGTTCCTCGGTTGCATCCAGAAAACAGACATCAGCATAATCCAGAAGAGGTAAAAGAAGGCTTTGGGCTAAAGAGACTTTGGTATGAAAGGGAAGGAATTTTTGGAGACGCTTAAGGGACTGAAACGAACCGTATACCCTCCTGCTTACCTCTGCAACATGGCTGTTCCAAGATAGGGAGCTATCAATTATGACCCCAAGATTTTTCACGGTAGCGGAATAAGCTATAGGCACATTGTTAAAAATGACTGGTGGAACAGAGCTTAGAGATAAAAGGCCTGTCGCATGCTTGCCACCAACAATGAGAGCTTGTGACTTAGTGGGGTTTACTAGAAGTCCAAAGGACTTTGCCCATTCACTAATGTTTCCAAGATCATTATTAATGGCGTCAATAGCAAGACTAATGTCCTCTGCTTTAAAGTGACGATAAAGCTGCAAGTCGTCTGCATAGAGATGGTAGTTAGAAGATATGATTTTGGTAATGGCATTAATAAATACCGAGAAGAGAAGCGGAGAAAGAATGCCACCCTGAGGGACACCCGTAGCAAGATCACACCACTCAGAAGATACTTCTTCGCAGCGTACCGACTGCGAGCGCCCTCGAAGATATGAGTTGAACCAGGCAATCACCGAATGAGATATATTCAAGGAGGATAGGATACTGAGAAGGATGTCAAAAAATATATCATTTTTCATTGAAGTCTGCCAATTTTCTCCAATTTGAAAGCTAGGTAAGTCTAAAAAACAGTGTATCGAGCTTTTTTAAGTCTGAAAACACAAACTTAATAAAGAAGCTTGACTAAAACTTAAACTTGTGACATTATGTCTAAATAACTTTATTAAAAATTGTGAATCAAATTTTGCAATTTGTAAACACATTAGAATGGAAGTTCGAGGTAGTAATTTAATTTTTTTTTTTCTATTTGACCAGTTGATTTCGTTACTAGCAGAATGTTGCCAAGTTGTGACGACAAGTTGCGACGACGTCCGTTGCGGGTTTTGGAGATTGCCAATAGGGTGTTTTGAGTTCACGGCTAGGTCACCTTCAATACGACTTCAATCGCCGCATTAAGGTGGGAGGTCCAAAACCCTCTTAGCAGGGAATCGTGCAGGGTGGTCAACTGAAGTTCACTGCTAAATATTCAGGTGGTGAAAGCGGTGGTTTGAAACATAGCTAGAATGGAGCGAACTACGTACTGCCGAGAATTTCAGACCTAAACTTTTATAATGGACCAGGGTGATTTACTACGTTGTGGAGGTAGTTTGGCTACCAGCTCTGCTGACGGCGATACGGTGTGGCACACGATCGTGGAGTATCGCCTATATCGCCGCTATGGTGAAATCCGGCTGCTCATTGCGGACAATCGTTTTCAAAAGTGAGAGGTACTGGGAGGCGGTGACCGCTGAGTCAATTTGGGAGAATGAGCCCACTTAATTTCCTATTAATACCCATAAGAAGGAGGAAACCGCTGGTATTTAGGTCGATTAGGTATATGTAGAAGTCCTCAGCATTCCATCTTTTCTCTAATTGCCGTAGATACGCCTTCTGCTCTATTTTTGGTCAGACAGTGAACGCTGTTGTTTTGCTAATATGTAGCAAGATTTCATATAAGCCATTTTTTTCGTCAACTTGATTCCAAATAAATTTGACACACACAAACGCAAGAATTTATAAAACGCAGGTTTTCCACATATTGTACATGTAAAATATGTGTTAAAAAAATTGCAAGTGTCATTCATTTATCTCTGGAACAGTTATCAAACCATGCATCTATTGTCTGATGTTTTTTATTCACCTGGTGTCACATAAATGCTCTATCAAATTATCCTCAGAACGCGGAACATTTAAAAAGGTAAATTAAACGTGGCGTTTCTCGAACAATGAGTTATTCGGTAAAATGCCGTGTCGGCATACACAAGGCGCGCCGGGATGTCATTAGCGAAAGCTCGGCCTTTCTAATGCCTAACTGCGCACCGCCTCCCATTGTCGCGGCAATAATGAGCAACTAACGATTTAAGCCCCTGCAGTCGGTTTATTATGGGTTAAATGCAAACATTTCGATGAAAATTATGACATACCTACTATCCAGTTGCGGGATTTGCCAGTAAGTTGTAAATGTTATAGGTTTTTGTTGGCTGCTTTAAACATGTTTAATGGTTTGAGATGCTATAGGTACGTCCTGTGAACATTACTCAAGTGCTAGACTTGAGTAATTGTTATCATTCATCTATGTAATATCCGAAACCAGTGCCACTTAATTCGCTGATTAGCTCCCATACAAGTTAAATACTTCGCCGACCGTAAATGCGTGGAGGTCTTCAGCCGTATTAAGTCGTTTAACACTGCAAACTAAGAAAATATGCGCTGGAGGGTGCCTCTATCGGACATGAACCTCAGCTCAGAGCCGTATAGCCTATCGGGAAAATGCGCTTGCATCAACGGCATGTCTTACATGCGCTGTTGACGTCGTTATTATTACGTATGACCGTGACAAACAAAAAAGGGACATAGTTATTGGATTTTTTTTTGGCTTAATGCCCATGACTCTCTCTTCGCTCCGATTATAAAATAGTTGCATATTTTCAAAAAGCATGTTTAGAATTATTTGTGATCAAAACAAGTTTTGCAATGCCCTAGAAGGTGTTTTTTTTTGTCGAAGAACAGAACACATGAAAGAAAGCTAACTATGTATTAGTCAAAGAAGGAACCAGATTTTGTTAAGAACAAAGTGTAACATAAATAATTAACTCAGTCTTGTGGTACTTAGGAAAAAAAATATTTTTGTTTATTTATCAGCTTTATTAAATTACTATTATTACTTGACACGAAAAGAACGCATCACGTGGTCTCATTTCAACTATAACATTGTAGTTAAGTCGTATACAATTAGACATATTTGAAATACTCAAAAACCGCTCCGTCATCGCGTTTGTTGATATAAATAGCATGATTGACGGTGAATGGTATCGAAGATGTAACTAACCGAGGGTTCTTTCTTTACACTCAGGACTAACGAAATCCCACCTCGTGTTTACATTCGTGTGATTTATCTACGTTGGCGGATCAGCGTCATCTAGCTTTTAGATGATCCCATAATTAAACATACTGTACAAACAATGTAATATATTGCTTTTTGAAAGTTATTGACGCGTGCATCACCGCATCTGATATGTTTGGACAACATAACTTAGTGTTTACTTGTGGTTTGACATAAGTGTGAAAGTGGACGGCATTGTTTTTGCTTTACTGTGAAAATACAAAACAAACAATGCATTTGCTTTTAGCATTAGTGATGTTTTACTGCCGTGTGGTTTCCGGCTTAGAATAGACCATGTCCTCCCATGGGTGTCGTAAAAGGCGACTAACGGACATATGGCTGATGGATGGGCAGCAGCATCTATTAACTTAAGGTTTACATCTTACTGCGATCACCAATCCGTCTGCCAAGCGTGGTGATTATGGCAATATCCCTCTACGATCCTGGCTTGCCAAGGTCTGTTCAGAGGAGGCCCATGTTCAGCAGTGGACGTAAACGGGCTGTTGATTGATGATGATGATGATGATGATGTTTTACTATAATTTTATGTTCTATCATCGCGCAGTATATCGGTTCTAGATATCAGAGACAGTCATCAGTAGACATCTAAACGCAGGCCGACAGGGTAAGGACGGTACACAGATACTAGACTTCTTTGCTAGTTTACTGATGTAAATTAGCAAAGAAGTCTAGTTTCTGTCGTCGTCTATCCGTGTGGTTTCCGGCTTAGAATAGACCACCTCATACCTTTCTAGGGGTGTCGTTAGAGGCGACTGATGGATCGGCAACCGCATCTATCATCTCAAAGATACTCCGATCTTAATGCGATCACCAATCCGCCTGCCAAGTGTGGTGATTACGGCAAAATCAGAGGCACACGGAACACTATTATAAAGTCTCCGCTGTCCGTCTGTCAAGCACTAGGCGGTATTGCATGAACCGTGATAGCGGAAGTGTGCAGAGCGGAGTCTTCGTAATATGGTCCCATTTTTACAAATATGAAATACGCACATTCTAAAATTCCAATATTTATAACCTACCTATATTCCTTTGTCTTTTCCATAGCTTTTTTCTACCTACATTATGTTTAACAACAAAGTTTAGGGTCACATATGACGTCACACAGGATAAAATGAGATGAAAAAAGTTTACGTTGCCAACTCCGCTGCTCAACACTAATAAAGCTCTGCCCTAATTAGACTCCTTTTTTACTCGAGTTTGTAAAATTGTAATATGAGTTCAATCATTAACATGCTCACTTATATAGCAAAGTGTGAAATTACATACAATATGTTGTACAATTATTAATACTAAGTAGACCTCATAAGCGTAGGGATAGATGTCATAGAAGCATTTGGTCGTAAGTGCCAGTTTACGATAAATGCACATACGACTGTTTCTGACGTGTAATGGAACATCCTATCTTATGCTTTTGAACTCTACAACAGTAAGCTTCTGCAATTTATAATATGCGTGTAACACTATCATCAGTATTTTTAGCTCAAAATTCAGTGACACAAACAACGTAGTCGAATTAATTAACGGTGAATTTATTTAAACAATATCAGCAATGATGTTTTAAAAACCCTCGTGAGGAGGCCCATGTTCAGCAGTAGACGTTATACGGGCTAATTTTGATCTAAGCAATTTCTTTTTCCAAAGGGCCAGACTATGTAAAAACCTAATATTTAAAACATTGGTTTAGTAAAACATAAACATTGTTTTAATGCCTTTGTGACTAAGAAAAAGGTTGTATTTTACTATCATCATCATCAGTCCGTATAACGTTCACTGCTGAGCATTGGTAACCAAGCTTGGCAGGCGGGCTGGTGAACGCAGTTGTTATAACGAAGGTTATGCTAGTGTTCAATTTAGCTAACAATAATTGAAAGTAAAAATCCTGAAACAATCCTTAAGAATTGTTCACGTATCTTAAATCTTAATATTGCACAAATCCAAAAAGAAATCGTTTGTTTTTGTATATTTACTCTATAAGATCGATGGGAGGCCAATAAAGTAGGAGCTCCCCTCGAATTTACTTGGTTTGAAGTATCCAGCTTAATGTAAATAACATGACTTCAAGTAGTTTGTTCTCATTATTAGTTTCTACCCTAGTTCAGTGGGAGAGAGAACGTAGCTTTATTACTTGTATACCTATATATTTCAGTCAGATATGCAATATAGCGATTGAGTACCAGAAGAATTAGAGAATGTTCCGACCAAAATAAATATTATAGCATTTAGTTTCAGCACAATATTTGTACGTTGTATGTTTTAAATAAACAAAATAGCAATTAATCTTTGCTATACACCAGCGTAGACTTTATTTAAATTTTCTGTGCGTCCAATGCAATTTTGCTCTATGCCTACGACCAAAAAATGCGCGTTATTTTATTTACAAAATAAGGACAGGATAGTAAAATCAACCTTATCATCAATGACCGGCACTAGGGGATCGATTCCGCTAATCTAAGTAAAATTATTTGACATTTAAATTCCTATAAGTCTCGCTTTAAGATCTTGTCCGGTGTTCGATCCCCACACCGGACAAGATCTTAGTGTCTAATCTAAGATTTCTTTCCGGGTCTGGTTAGATGGGGGACAACCCTCCGTGTCTTGGGAAGTACGACGAGCCATTGGTCCCGTTTGTTATAAAATCATCCATAGCATTGTATAACTTGGGACGGTCAGCTACGTTATAACGGGAGCTACGCAAGCAAAACCGCGCGCAGGAATAGATACCAAATGCCTAAAAACTGTCTACCGAAACTCTTCATTTCTTGTAAGTATTTTAATATATTTGAAGAATCAGGGTACGGTTGAATGGAATCATGCCGCGCGATTCTATGTGTTTTGTAAATATATAAATTTGGATCTGATTGTTGAACCTTTCAAGTTACTCTTCACGCCCCCCAATGGGGCACGCTTCACTGGTTCATATCATCGTATCAACTATATGGGGTCACGGTCTACCCTGAAAGTGTATGAGCCAACATTCGTAAAATATCCGCAGTCAGGTGGATAGGCCTCGTCCGCTCCAGGAAACCACGAGGCTGTTCTTACTTCACACCTAGCATCCGGCCATAAAGGCGAGATCTCCAGCCTTACTAAATATCAATCTACTATGGTTTACGTACTATGCACTAGTTAGGGATCTTTGATCTGACGTTTAGTAAAACTGCAACATTACCTTAATTAGAGGTGACATTGTGCTCAAGCCAAAAGGTTGTATTTAACTATCATCATCTCCATCAGTCCATATACCGTACACTGTTGAAAACGGATTACCCAAGGCGGGTTTTCGACATAGTCACCAAGGTGGTGACCGCAGTAGGTAGTAATTATGTTGGGAACAGGGAAACGCTGCGCTGTTGCCAGTGGTATGTTCGTTTGTTATAGAGGATGGTCATAATATATGGAGGTAGATAACAATCGTGAGGTAAGGATAGCGAGTATCCCTCAATCAACCAGAGACGGAAAGATATCAAAAATTGTACACAAAGATCTCTTGTCTGGGGGGATCGAGCCCACGACCTCCGAGACTGAAACTGAGACTTGTACCGCTACGTCTATTTTAACATCATATTAATATCATTTGTTATCGTTGTATACAGCTACTAAAGTTGGTATGTTTGTGAATCACTGCTTCGGTATCGTGAGTGGAACACAAACGGCTAGTATGCGTAACAGTATACACAGAAAGCCCTCGTAATGTTTGCCTTCGTGTGATTTATTGGCTTCGTCGGATTTAGAGGCACGCACTCTGTCCTAGCCTCCGAGGTGTTACGTTACGTTCTATTAGATACACCCCCGCTTTAGTGAGGCCGCAAGCCACTTGTGATTGCTTAATCAAATAATGTAAGGGTCAATTATTGTATTTTTAACAATACATTGCAAACGAACGAATATAATTTTATCATTTTATATTGTGTTATATATTACACTAGCGTCCCGCGAACGGTCTCACCTGCGTAGCTCCTGTTCCCGTGGGAACTTCATAATTTGTCTTGCCTATGTCATCTGGGGATAGTGTAGATTCCCAACGGTGAAAGAATTTTTCAAATCAGTTTAGAAGTTTCGGAGCCTATTCAATACAAACAAACAAACAATCAAATCTTTCCTTTTTATGATATTAGTATAGATTTATTCTTTACTAACTGCTGCCTGCGACTTCATCTACGTAAAATAAGAATTTTGTAAACTATCTAACAATTTAAATCCAGTCTAAGGTGGATGGTAATACTCCTACAAAAAAACATACCAACAAAATATACTGAGTAAAAACCGGTTTCAACTAAAGTCATTATTTCATTACAAACAGACACTTCAACTTTATTTATATGTGTATATATAGAGTTTATAAGAAGTGTTTTACCATAAATACCTTTATATATTTTTTCTTAACTGCCTGCATAATTTAATTAAACATAAATTTTATAGCTCACTTTGCAAGCCTGAAAATAATAACGATTAACGCAATATACACATATAACCTTAAAACGTCAATACACTTGTATTGAAGTGGCCTGGTAATGGGAGGTCGACGGGCGACAATGAAGAGGAGGGAACTCGTTGTCATCTGCTTTCAACATAATTAAAATCACTTTAAATAATGCCACTAAGCACCCAACCCTGCCGAGGTTTTATTTTAAAAAGTGCTATTAGCATTAAATTTAGTTTTGCGAATGATTATGTCGCCCTCAGGCCCCGGAGCACATTAACTGCTCACAATTTTTGTGAATTATTGTTCCAAACGTACTCTGGAGGATTTTATAATGCTTATAGCACATTTTATCTACTTAAATTGTAAAATTTGGGAGGGAAGAATTGGTTAAGCAATTAGAAACAGTTTAATAAGTAGACTGTTATAAATATAGTGGAGTTATAGTACTTCTTATACTCTGTGGCCTAGCGAGTATGTCTCGTCTTAAGTTTCTAAATTCAGCTTCGATTCTCACGCTGGACAAAAGAACTTTATGAAAAATATAATATTTCTCATCAGGTCTTTCACGGATGCGATGGCTACATTAAATGGAACATTTTATCTAATTAAATTAAAAAATAGGTAGGAAAGAATTGGTTAAGCAACTAGAAACAGTTTAATATGTAGGCTTCTCTTGCCGGACAAAAGAAATCAAAGATTTTTCGTAAGGTTCTCCGCGCAGACTCCTACTAGTCTCAGGGTATCTGTTCAGGCCAAACGCCTTTTCAGTGGTCTCCTTCGGCATCTGTGAATACAAGTGAGTCATTAAGTGGATTCGGGGTGAAGTGGGAGTGAAGTGGGTTCGGGGGCCCTCCTGGTCTTCTCCAGGGAATGGCTAGCGCAGTCCAGTCCTTACGGAGGTTCAGTAGGGACGACCTTTACGGGTCTGGATAGTTTTAGGACTGCTTTCCGGGCCTCAAAAAGCACATCATATTATCATGTGCTTTCCGAGACACGGGGATTTGCACGTCTTGTTATAATATGATCCTTGACGTTCGTGTATCAGATAACGGACAATAGAGTTTACCTATGTGACTATACATACTAGACACAATGCTGCGGTCGGCCTGCCAAATGTGATGACTATGATAAAGTCCCTTTTGAGCAGCCGTCACAAGGCTGATGATGAGATACGGTACTAAGTAAAATGATTTACTACAATTAACAATATTTATCTATTATTCAGTATAATATTACAAGGAGATACAGGTGTTATTGTTTTAATAAGTTATAATATAGAATAAGTTCCGAAACTACTGAACCAATGAAAAAAAATCCTCATTCGAAAGCTACGTCATCGAGGCAAAAATACCTAACAGGCTATATTTAATTATCAAGTTCCTACGGGAAAAGATAATTTAACTGAAGATCGAATAAACTTAATTGTCCTTAAATTACAAAAATGCGTGTTTCACTATGCTTTTTTGTTCCATAGCTACTTATACGAAAGCAAACGGCTAAAATGCCTTTCAATCGTAATACATTTTATTTGTAATTAAAATTAAAAAGAAGTGTTTAAACACAACACAGCGCCACCTACACATAATGCACTGTACAAGTACAATCGGAACATAAAGTTTGCTCAGAACACGCTTATCGGATAAATCGAAGGCTAAGAATCGGAAAAATCGGAACGAGTAACAATCGTCCGGGGGTTGGGATTCTTTTAATTTATCCATCGCAGTTTTAAATCGGTGTTAAGATTCAACAGTCGTAACGTTTTTTCAATTATCGGCGTCGATCTCAACGCGGCTTTACGATAGCTACCGAGTCTCGAACACGCCGAGACTCGGTCTCTGTTAAAAGAAAATAAAACTTCTTCAACTTGCGTTGTGCCGTCCATTTGAGTAGGCCACTCAATGAGTTCCATTTTTGTATGAACTAAACTTTTTAAATGAAAACATGACTAGCGTAATATTCGCATAAGATAAATATATAATATGTATATTAGATATTACTAAGAATCGTTTTCTTTGTAATTGTAACAATATAAAAATATATAAATAACTGGTAAATACAACAGACGCAGATACATTTATTTGAAGTGAGTATATTTGACTCGGTTCATTTTTTTTTTTGTTACTTAGTCGGGCATAAAGAGGAGCTATTAAAGCAGCTTTATTAGGTTAAATCTGTGCCAACACTAACTGCAATCCTCTAACTTTTGACCATTTGTTAGCCTTGGCATAAGTTTTATTCTTTAAGCGATAGAGAAGTAAATAAAACAATGAATATATTTTTCTGCATCACCTACGCATAAATCTTTGGAAGTAATAAAGAAGTAGATTGAGCAAATAAAATCTACATTTACATTGACCAGCTGCCTGCCCAATGTTTCGCTGTGTGTGTCAGTCGCAAAATATTGCGTTGTTCAACAGAGCTCTTAAAGTTCTTTAATGGATTTTCTATTTAAGACCTAGTTGAATTACTTACTCATGTGATTTACAAGTTGAGATGCTTAGTGAGTTTATGTCGCTTCTAACTGTATCTACTTAATTATTCATTTACTTACCTACATGATATATAAGTACCAACTAAAATATACCACCGTAACATATAATATAAGCATAATAAATGTATGTATTTAGTTAAGTAATATCATAAAATGTGACAGAAAAACGGTAAACTAAATAAATCATATTAGATAGTAACAAGCCAGTTAAACGTGAGTTAATATGCAATAAAAAGCAAAACATCTAGAATTGAGCGAAATAGTAATTAAACAATGCTTCATATAACTTAATATTATTACATACGCATTAAAAAAATATTATAAAGTTAAACCACAATCTACAATAGGGTCATAAAAACGGTACCTTCTTACGTATAAACATAAATATGAGTAGTAAACCTGACCACGGTTCGTACCTTCTATACCGAAGCACTATCTATAAAATTAAACAATGGGCCTGACCCACGCCCTTCCATTACAACTCGACGGCGACGTTTAACACATTCAGATAATCTCACTAAATCGCCATAATCTCAACTTGGGCCGAAACTTAATTCAATTCCACGTTAATTTACTTATTTGAAAATGAGAGCAGTCGTGATACAGAGTTATCAGGGACGGGCCCCTTGGGAATTAGGCCTAGTGGATCATCAGGATAATCTTTTTACGAATAAATCACGATATGAGCCTCGGTTTATACCATTGTGGCATATACACGTAACCTATTTACTTTTATTGGTATGTTAAGGAGTAATGAATACAGTTCAATTAATTAAATTTGATTATACATTTTTATATCTCTTTTTATAACATGTAATAGTACCTACTGTAATATTTAGGGTTGCCGTTTGTACGTAAGTCACGATATGGGCGTGTTTGTATTAAATTAAATTATAAAAATAGTTATACGTAATAGTCACATTATTAGTGTGTAAATTTGTAATTTATTTATAAGTGGCAATGCTGTCAATTGCTAATGTAAGAGTAGATGTATTTTTAATGTTAAATCATTTTTATAGCAATATTAGCTTTGTTAACATTATGTATTGCTCATGTAATGAGCTACGAAACATTTGCGTGTGTTTTTTTACAATAATCGTTATCCTTAAATGGTTTAAGTACACAATGCACGGCACAGAGCAAATACAAATTCAATTCTAAGTAAATTATGACATTGAATAGTGTGTGGTTTCTCTCTTCCCATGGGGGTCGTAAGAGGCGGTTAAGGGGTATCTATCAGCTCATAAATACTTACCATCTTACTGTGAGCACCAATCCGCCTGCCAAGCGTAGTGATTTGGGCAATATACCTCAACAACCCTGGCTTGCCCAGATCTTTGAAGAGGAGACCTAAGTGCAGCTGTTGGTGTAAGCGAGCTGATAAAGTTAATAAGTTATTAAATTCTCAAGATACTAGATAAATATTGTATTTAATGCCATAATATCAAGACAATCAGTTAAAAAATGTATTGTACTCCTAGTTTCGAAGGGATACTGTCTGCAGAAACAGGTCCGATTCGTTGAAATGTCCTGTGTAGGCACTTTGTGTTTTTTTTTAGAACGGAATCCTAATTGATATCTAGATAGTATCTCCTATCATTTCTCGAGTGTTTATTTTATTTTTTTATAAACTCAAAATTGGAGGAGCAAGCTCCGGATGTTTGGCATGTTAAATTATTTCCTTTATTTGTAGTGCCATGAAATAAAAAATGAAAGACCATCTGGTATCTGCGAACATGTATTTGGAATGTTTAGAATTCCTTTAAAGTCTTATGCGAGGCAGGAAGTTAGATTTTTACCAGTACAACATAAGCTAAAAAACCCACCTATAATTTAGGACAGTGGAGCGTCATTTATATTTTATTATTATTATATGCTTGGTTAAACAACGAAAAATAATAACGAGAGATATTAAAACGTCAAAGCCTGGCGCAATTTAGGTAGGTACATGCCCCCGTAATGGCTTTCCAACCATATTCTGGCTACGCGCGAAACAATTACTGTAGTTATATTATATACTTGTGTATTTTTGTATTTGCCCGCTACTGTCACATAGAAAAATAGAATAAAATGTACGAACAGGTCCTAAATGAGAGTACGAGAATAACTGGATGTAATTTGATACAAATCCTCTCATGACTGCCACCTCACTGCGGGTACACTTGGAAACAATTTTACGCTTTTTTATTCCCGTAACAATGTAGGGAACTCTCTCAGACTGGATTATTTTTGAATGATATGCAAAAGGAGTAAATGGCACAAAACGAATGAATATTTTTGTCCCGTTTCGGAGGTTTCGTGTGTGGAGGTAGTTGGTTGAAACGATTTTACGTGGGGATTGATTCTTTTCTAAGATTTAAACGATAATTAAGAGTTTAGGTAGAAAAAATAATTTTGTTTTTTTATTGATCGGTTAGATGAAGAGATAAGTGATTAGACTCGAGTTATCATTTAATGCTTTAATTGGAAGTATCATTACGATAAATTTAATCGCTTCTATCGTTCCTAAAAGGTGTTATGCGGTTACGCCTAGTTTTACCTGACTCCAACTACCTAGATACTTATCGGTGGAGGTATTTTGCTTTACACTTCGGGGTGCACGATTAGAGTTGGGCTCAGACTTAAGCTTTAGACATCACGAAAACCAAACCAAGAAATATTTATATTTTACGTGCTTATTTATAATGAAGTAAATGAATGACATATTTTTAATCGATTATTTGACCGCACGTGGTTACGGTAGTTGCTTCTGAAACGCGGTGGTTTGGGTTCGACTCCCTATGTTTTATAGGACAATTATTATTGAACCACAGATAACTGTCCTGAGTCCGGATATGATTTGTGTTTGTAAAGTACCCTGCGACACCGGACACAACTTCCATAGCACAGGAGTTATCTTAAAAAAAAGAAAAGACAAAAAAATTATAGTAATTGGCAAGACGCTTTTATGTCTATCACGTTTAAATAACTTAACTGTCGAAGAAATCAACAGATTTTGTTTTTCTATTTAAATGCCTTTTTTGTATGAATCTATTTTTTACGTGACATCAGTAGGTAGTGTAGTGTAAGAGGAGTTTTACATAGTTTAAATTTAATTTAAATATTTTTGTTGCGTTATAACCTTACTAAAGTATTAATGTAGGTAAATATAAATCTAATAGAATTAAAAAAAAATGCAGTAGGTAGGTAATTCTATTTTGTATTCGACGTATTTATATAAATGAGGAAAAATCTTACTCAGTAGTATAGTTTAGTTGGGTCAACCTATTAATCTAAAAAAAAAATACGCTCGAATTTCTAATCATTAAAATTTTAATCATTTATGATTTAACCAGTCCAGTTTATCCAGTGTTTCAACAATTTAATGGTAGTGATAAAAACTAACCCAACTTTATACTTCACACGGCAAATTTCACCGCTTTTAGTATTTACCGAACGCCGTGTGTGTGTTAAGGTACTTAAAAGCAGTGAATTGACAGACAGACATGATATTCCCAAGTGCAAAAGTCACGTCTAAAGCCAGTAGACTAGCAGAGGGAACAATACAACTAGATTCCTTTAATACTGTTATACTATGCGTAGATATTTGGGGTATAAAAATCAAGCTATTATAATGGTAGCCAAGTTATTCAATAGCCTGCGGATGACAAATCCTCAAATTATGCAAACTTGAATGTGTCTCATTCATATAACCTCGAATATTCATGCGTATAATTCATTTAATAAAGTCCTGCAAAATAACTAAAGTATTAAACTTAAACAATCAATAACACTGGTCTAATCATCTCAAATCTAGTAAAAGATCGAGGACAAAGCCTTGTTTAGGTGGGCGCATCTTAACGTTTATCAAAAACATCAATTAATTATGTGTCATTTCGATTTTTATTCAAGTTTAATAGCAATGTCTAACATAGAAATGATTTTAAACGAACAAGTGAATTATAGTGCGTGCTTTATTCGGTAGCTCTATAAATAAAGTAACTAATAGCCTATAATAATTTTATGCGTTTGTGCATGAAGAAATGATAAATCTTATTGTTTAAATCAGAGGAGGAGATAGTCAAGGAGCTGGGGCGTAGATGCCGCTTGTCTGCATGTATTTTTAGGTTATGTCAGATCGTTCGGGCCGCGGCCGTAGATACGTCGCCGTGTCGCCGGCCGCTGCAAACGCCGCTTGACATTAACAAATTACATCGGCTGTCAACTTTCTGAAACAATATACCAGTTGGCGTTTAAGTTATCTCAGAACTTTTCGTCTCGTGTAGATAAAATGTTGTAATACTAAAATGTCATTATGCTCGGTCGAGAGGCCAGTTCTCGTAAGTCACACAAGAGATAATATTTCATTGGGCGCGGTGCGGCCCTCGCTTCGTTCTACGCTATCGTTTCAGTTAGTATCGCAGTTACCGAATCGATTTGTTATGTTATCTCCGTTACTTTGTTTGAGGTTGATAGGTCAACTTTAAGGTAAGTAACTATCGTTCACAAAATCTATTGGTACGTAAGTAATATGGTATTTTATCAATATACGAGTAAACTTTAGTGTAAAATAATAGTTTGTTAATTTTCTAGAAACAGAAAACATTTAAAGTTTGACGCAGTCAGCTTTCGTTACAAATTGTGATGATGCAATAAATCTCAATTATAGTTAATTAGTCATTTAGAGACAAAGAAACTAATAAACCCGTAAACATTATTAAGATTTTTTATACAAAATTCTCACCTGAAATTATGAAACCTAATAAAAAAAAAGTTTTATTACGTGCCTTTTTATTTTGTCTTTATTTTTTATTATAATTGTTTCGTTTTGAAAATGTATTATATCATATCATATTTAATTTACTAGTCCCAATGTAGCGAACCGAACAAAAAAAAAAAATGGATGCCCATTTGTGTATCGGGGCTACTTCTAAACGCGTGGACAAAAATACATAGTTTTATAGGAAGTGTTTCAAGTTCGAAATGTTTATACTTTTTTATATAATAGCTACAAGTAATTATAACTAGCTGCACCCCGTGGTTTATCCGCGTTACGCTGCTCCAATCGGTCCGAGCGTGATTTTTTTCTAGCCTACATGCTAATCGAGCTTATTAACTATCCCCGTGCAAAGTTTCAGCAAAATCTTTTTTCAGTAGTTTTTACAAACATACAAACTTCCGCATTTATAATATTAGTAGGATAAACTAGCGGCCCTTCCCGGCAAATACAGCCCATGTTACTCAAGGATAATGTAGCATTCTAATTATGAAAGATTTATTAAAATCCATTCAGTAGTTTTCCAGTTTATTCAAAACAAAAATACAAACTTTTCCTCTTTATAATATTAGTATAGAAGTGTAGATATAGCCATACAAGTTACGATGAGACGCCTTACACCGTCTTCTGAGCTAGAATCATTTTTTAACGAGCACCAATAACCAGTTGTTTGTCACACTTGAAGTGTATAAATTATGAAGAATAAAATTTGTAGCTCAAATGAATTTTGTTGCTACTAATTATTAAATTAGTTGACGTTACTCTACATTTCTATTATTGTTATGACACTACAAGCTTGTGTCCACGACTTTATCCGCGTGGAATTGTTACTTTGGGATAAGCCAGGTTCTTTTTTTATTAAATAAAATATTACTATCAGAGTTTCTGCAGTCTACTAGTATTCTTATTAACCCCTGGTACTAAGCTAAATTGTATGTGTAACAAGTGGGTTCACGTCGGTAATGCAATGGGTGGGAAGCGATCCGGCGACCACAATATCACAAGTCCAACGATTTTGAAACATTCTTTATTGGTGCACCGCTTCTATTGGTCTAGCGCCTTTAGCCACAGAAAGATTGTTTTTAATCGGACCAGTAATTCCTGAAGTTACTGTGTTCAAGCAAACAGACATACACTTTTGCTTTAAAATATTGGTATAGATATACCGTCTAGATAATTTACACTTATTACTAACAATTTTTTCCGACTTGTTTCGCAGGTAGGAATGGCTGTAAATCTCCAAGATTGATTTACTACCTAAGCTTACAAAATTTTTAGTAACAATAGAAAAAACTTGCAACGCCCCGCGGTTTACCCGCGATGCTCACGTTACCATACCTACTTTTTTATTAAATAAAACCATGTTACTTGCTTATAATACACCTTTGTAACGGTATATTTTTTAAGTCGGTTATATAGTTTTCTAGTTTAACAAAAACAAATCTGAACTAGTGTTATAAAGAGAAAAGATTTTATGGTTTGTTCGCATTAAATAGGCTCCGGAACCACTGAACCGATTTCAAAAATTCTTTCATTATTAGAAAGCTTCGTTAACCAGGAGTATCATTAGCTATATTTAATTATGAAGTTCCTACGGGACCGGGAGTTCAGCGAATGAAATCGTGCGCGGCTTGCTAGTACATATACTAATAATTTCAATTTTACATTATAATATGATTAAAGACTATTTTATACCTAATTAGCAATAAACTCACATTTAATAAGTTGTTATCCAAGAAAATAGTTTCTGATGGCGATTACCACACTGACTTTTGTGCTTTGTAAGAATAAAATTCACGCACACACTAGGTAGTTGGTATATAATTTCAAAATAACATATTATTCACACTGTACCTTACAAAATATATCTTTATCTATTGTAGGTAAACAACAAACTAGAGATTAGTCACGGATTTTATAACATTAACATTATAAGTAGTTAGTTTGATGTGAATCATTTTGAATGGGATTAAATTTACCAATCTGACAGAAGTATACGGAAGATAGCATCGCAAACATTTCGAGATTTTACAGTAACATATTACCTTTTTAGACAAACGGTACAAGTCAGCCCACGTACTTTGACAATCAGTGGGCTCTGACTTAAAAAAACTAATCACACGAGTTTTTTATTACTCTTTGGAAGTGAGGCTAGAAGTGATTTGTCCAGGGCAATCTATCATTCAAGCACTATGGGAATAATTAGTGTCAGCGAGCGCATCCGGACGGAGTGCGAGCCAACAATGAGCCGCGTGACGCACCATTCAAACAAACCATTAATAATTTTGAACGCTAGTTTTTCTAAGACGGATTCACTCTTGTAAATAAATGGTACAGCGGATTCTTAACTACCTACTTACGGAGACATTTTTTACGGCGACAAGCCGTTAGGCGGTTAATGTCGCCGCCGTGGTTGAGAAACTATGCTTCAGATGCTTTGTATGTGGCATAACTTGCTTTGAATAGGCTTGACATTAGTTGTGTTATTTTTCAGCGGCAAACGCGTTGGGTAAAAGCTGGTTTCAATATGAAATACAGGGGCTATTAAATTTGTGCTAGGGCTCAGCGTAGCCTCGAGAAATGTTATGTTTATCGTCCGTATACTTTTGTACATACACAAAAAAATGTTAGTATTGTATGGGGAACGCAAACGGTCACGGTCGCACTCCACGTTTTGTAGGAACCGAACCGGTGTGAATGACCTTTGTTTCGTTCCGAGATATGTTTAATACGCATTTTAATAAAGCTGGTATTGTTTAGGCTGTAGTTGAATACATTAAGCTTGTCGACAGATACGTGTTTATTTATATTTAATTAAACACTTTGAATGAGATTATTCTTACAAAAATATTGCAGTTGTGCATAATGTTCATATTTAATGAACAATTTTACATAGGTTTATGGAAAAAATCACCTAAAATTCATGGTAAGACACATTTGTTGTTGTCTGAATTCATTGAAATTCGGTTACATTGTTTTTTTTTGTAAGTTATGGGTGTCGTAAGAGGCGACTAAGGCACATAGACGTGATGGATGGGCAGCAGCATTTATCAGCTCAAAGATAGAATATAAATGAATTGATACCCTCATAAGTTACCTATATAGACAAACAAAATATGTAAACACAACTGCGTACAAAGGTACCTATTAATCATTTCATAAGCTGACCTGCGGCAGGACAATTCAAAAGATACAATAATTTAGAAGTAGGTAATTAGGCAGATATTCATATATACAATATAAGCTAAGTACTTTATAAAATACATATATTATACATCCTAAAGAAAAAAAAAGAATACTATTCATTGACTTAACTATTTAATTATGAAATTGTATTGAAGTAATTGAGGTAAACAGGTGGAACCGTACCATAATGACAACCGAACCATAATGAAACCGTACGCATTGCTTAACAGTGCCTACGGTGTAGGAATATGTACGGTGGAGGATTATCTGAGGAGAGGCTATATTATGACTGTATACTTGAATTGAGCATCAGAAGAACGTATAAAGAAAAAAACTGGCCAAGAGCGAGTAGGACTGGCGCATGAAGGCTAATACCTCTTACTAAAACATGTATTTTATTCTATTTTTATTCTTATAGTGGCAACAGAAATACATCATCCGTCAAAATTTCAACTGTCTAGCTATCACGGTTCATGAGATATGAGTAGTTTTAGGGACGTATTTATTTTCTAAACAGACAACTCCCGTACTTTACACTCACTCAGCACACTTACATTCAGAACAACTATCATGGTTACATGGTACACACAAATAATTATTCCGGGTGGGAATCGAGCACTGAACGCCAGGTCTCCGAAGCAACCGTAGTAACTATTGCAGGTTTATCAAAACTCAAAATATCTCTATCCGACCCGCCGGAAAAGAGTGCGCGACGTGTTCCCCCTCGCCTCCTGACCATTAGTTTGCTAAGAACCTTCCGATGCCCTCGTAGACCCGAAGTCCGAGAGGCCCGAAATGTAAAGTAGAGCGACAGTTAAGAAACTAAATGCCATAATCCCTCTATCTCCCTGTCAGCGAATGCCCTGAGCCGAGGTCCAAGTGCCACAGGGGTAGCCCTCTTGCGCAGGTTGCTTAGTTTGTAGTGTTTAAACCATTTATCTAGGTTGGAGCACCGCTAGACAGAAAAAAAAACTCCAAAATACCTTCTGCAAAAGATTGTCCGTGTAACTGTAAATGCAGTGTGTAGTCAATCAGTGAGTCAGTTAATCATTGTATCAGCCTGTTAAGGTCCACTGCTGAACATGGATATCTTGCTAAATTTCAAAATTGAGCTTAATATATTTAGACCACCGGCAGTACTCGAACCTTAACCAATTCGGCTACGATGGAACCCAACCGATCATCTCGATTTCTTTTATAACACGTCTCTAAGGGAACGATAGTGCTATCTATCGGTAATGATCAACATTACTTCGACAAATATCTCCAAAGTTGCATTTGAAGTTAAATATTATATATCTTCTTAACAGACCAGACAGACAACCTTCGCAACGTAGCGGTATTTGGTTTGCTTTAAATCTGGGAGGTCGTGGGTTCGATCCCCACGCCGGACAAGAAATCTTTGTGTAAATTATAAGATTTCTTTCCGGGTCTGGTTGGTTGAAAGACTACCCTCTATGCCTCGAAAAGCAATTTAAGCCGTTGGTCCCGATTGTTATAACATCATCTATAATAATCGTATATCAAGGAATGGGCCGCAGTGTTTCCTTGTGCGTTACAACTTAATACTGCGGTCACCAGTCCGCCTGCCGCGGGAGGCAGCAGTGGACGTTATATGGGCTGATGATAACAGACCATAGCAAGCCAATGTCGCTTAGGGATTATGCCATTATCATCACGCTCGGCAAGTGGATTGGTGATGCCAGTTAAATGTTGCACCTTGAGTTAATAGATACTGCTGTATATCCATCAGGACCCCGAGTCTACTATTGTAATGGCGTGTCTGCGAACTGTCAATGACAGTTCAATGGTCGATTTTTTTCCCATTAGGTAATCTACTAATCCAAATGACGTCATAATGGTGTCACAATGACGCCACGATGACATTAGGGTAGTTGAATATAATAACAAATGATACATTTATACGTTTTGAAATCGCCTAAATAAACATTACAATCTCCCTAACCATCTCCCCTGCTACTTCTGTTGACAGCCTTTTTTTGCGGTAGCAACACCGACTGCCATTCCAGCGCCGTCACCATAGTGAGATTAGTAGATTACCGTTTTTGGCATAATGATATCATGATGGCATTACGGTGGCACAATACTTAAAAAATAGCAGACTCGGCCCCCAGGGACCTGGGGGCCGAGTCTGCTATTTTTAGTTGCCTCTTTCGACACCCATGACCTGACATGAGATTATGTGTCGTGTGGTTAGCGTGTAGCCTAGATTAAACCACTATTTTAAGCTAGCTCCACACGATACATAATCTAGTCTAATACTGTTTTATATATTTTTGACACATTATATACATATCATGTAGATTTTATTCATCAATAAATTTTGATATAATTAATTATAACAGATTAAAATGGTTGATGCTATAGTTAAGTTGGTACATTACTTCAATTTTGTTCGAGCGTTTTAAGTATTATGATAATTAGAAGTTTGAATTAAGTGTAAAACCATTTTCCTAAGGTCGTTAGCGTCTTTATTGTTAACGTTTCTCATATCTCTCATCTTATAGTTTATTATAAACTTTTTAAAGGTACATTTTTTTAACCACTAAGTATTTTTGAGAGTCTACGGTTACCCTTACTCATATTTTGAATGTTTTATATTTTTTTACAACAACTGAAAACTAAATGTAATTAAAAAGATTTAATCTAGAAACAATTACTTGACTTAAAACATAAGAGTTTGCTGATTTATCATCATTATATAAGAATCATTGTTTCATTCTTGTTTTGCTGTAAATCTGTAGTAGCAAATAGTAATATTTTTGTTATCTTTGTATTTAATTATTCAATTAATAAACTGATATGTAGTTTTAATTTGTTTTGTGTGTGTTTTATAGCAATAATTATTTAACAATTACAGAGCAAAAATTTACAAACATATAATACACGGATACAAATCATGTTTGCGGTTGACACTAATAGTAGCAGAGGTGGTACCAAATTTTGGGTAGGTATTTGGGGCAAGCTGAAAACTTGTCACATACTCTGTGTCTGCAGTTCCGTGTTAGGGTATAACAGGAGATACCCTAACACGGAACTGCAGACCTGGCTGATGAGTAGCGGGGCAAAGCCTCTATTTTTTATGTTCAATAATATTAAAAATATATTTGAGGTTTTATGTTTAAAGAATTAAAAAAATAATAAGCGAGATAACTAAGTCGGGATTTTAACATTGCCAGACGCATCCAAACATATTTTGCAAAAATATATAAAAAATTATTGAGGCAACTTGAAATTTTAAAGGAATATTAATAAAACAAAAAAATAAGATTCTCGAAAAGAAAATGCCTTTGAATGCCTTAAATATTTTTTGGATAAATAATAAAAATATTTAAAAAAGTTAGGGGTCGAGTTAGCCCCGTTACTCACCAGCCAGGTCTGTAGTTCCTTGTTGGGGTATAGTAGGAGAGGCATGTGACCAGTTTTCTACAGTATTATATAACAGTATCCTTGGGCGACACTGTATTAGTAAAAAATATTGTTCCTTCAAATAGTAATCATGAAGGTAAATTGTCATGACTAATATTTCAGTTCGTATAGAAAACCTGCTAAGTGCAACATACTGACAAACCGCGCGCGGTGACGTGTCCCGCGCGCAGAATCTGCCATACGTCGCGGAGACTAACGCCACAACGCGCGGAGACGCGGGCTCAACCGCGCGAGGACGCAGATCTACTTCTCCGTCACCGCGCAATTCGACGGGAAGCGTTGCGGGTGGGTGAATCGCCTTAGTCAGCTTAAACGCAGTCAATAAAATATTCACGAGGTTACGACAGTCAACCTGACTGTTGCTTATAACAGTGCATCAGTTATTTAACGTGGGAAAGCCGCCGCCCTTCTGGGAACGTGGCCGATCGATTGCGGTGAGTGGCATAGTTTGACGCTCAACGCGTTACATTAACCATTTCAGAAAAATATTTATTTTTATAATTTCACCTCTGTTGCGTAAGACACTTCTAATTACGTAAACCCATTATTCTTTGTACATTTATTTTAGTTGATAGCTTTTATTACCTTGATAATTAATTAAGTAATACTATCATGTAAATTTAATAAAAAGATAAACTTAACATAATATTACAAGGAATTAATAATATGGATGTACTGGGACTGATGGACGGATTAAATTATCCGTAAAATAAAGATGTCTATTGTTGTAAGCTTATATTAAATATTCAATTCATTAGATGGGTTTATTTTAACACTTCGTTCAGCGAGAACAAGTGTGTGAATACTAAAGAGTTGAATAAATTAGTTTTATATTAGTAATAAAAAGTTATAGCACATCTTAAAAGAGAGAACTACCTATTGAGTCATTCGATTTTCCTGAATTGCATTTGGACCAGGTAATGAAGAATAATTTAGATAAAAAATATGAGTTATTCACATAACCGACAGCATTGTAACAATTGTGACATTAGACAATTCTTCCTCATTATAAAATAAGATATAATTAGCTCAGTATGTTGGTGCTCATGTAAAAAACGTGCGGAATAAACATAGTTAACAGTATTTTTGGGGGTTGTGAGGACAATGACATCTACAAACAACTTCCGCAGAGAAAATTGGTACAAACCCAGGGACATGGTTTTGTATAGCAAATAAAAATTAACAAGACGCTGTTCACACGTCATTTAACTGAAACAAAAAAGAAATACAAGTCTAAATTCGTTTAGCCAGCTTTAAAATTTATGCTAATTAAATTATGTTGGTACTGGTCAAGTAATTTTTTTATTTTTTATTTAATAGTTTATGTACACACGGAATAACAAAAACAAGAAAAAAAACAAAAGGAGGATACAATAGCACATAGGTACAGCTTATTTCAAGAGAAATTTCTTCCAGCTGACCCGCGATAGGAAACAGTAAATGAAAGAAAACTAAATCGTGTGTAGTTTATACATAAATAAAGTACACAGATATAAATATATGTATACATACACATATAAACTTAGAATATATATAAATACACATATATAATAAATATATATAATCAAGATAAGGATAAATAGTGTTCTTTTACACGTTTTTTAAACAATGTAACAGTGTTAGATGCGCGTATGTTAGGCGGAAGTGAGTTCCACAACCTTACAGCATGAACTGTGAAGGACTGCGAAACGAATTCTGTCTTGTGGGATGGAAATTTAAGGAGGGACTTGAGATGAGATCTACATGGAGCATCAGGCGTGTGCAAAAAGGAGAAACACTCCCGTAGATATGAGGGATAATAGGGATTGTGGAGGATGTTGAAAAGGAGACATAATATACGAGTATTCCTGCGAAGGCGGATAGGGAGCCACTTGAGATCCTTGCGAAAATTGGAGACGTGGTCATATTTCTTGAGGCCAAAGATGAATCGAATGCACAAGTTTTGCAAGCGCTCAAGCTTATTCAATAGCTCCTCCGTAGCATCCAGGTAGCAGCAGTCAGCATAGTCCAGAATGGGTTGTATGAGAGTTTGAGCAAGAGAGATTTTCGTATTCAGAGGTAAAAAAATTTTGGAGACATTTCAGCGAGTGAAACGTAAAATGGGTCTTTTTGCTTACCTCCGCGACGTGAGCATTCCAAGAGAGATTAGAGTCTAGGGTAACGCCTAAGTTTTTTACAGTGTTACTGTACTCTATGATAACATCGTCTAAGATCAATCTAGGAATGTGTGCAGCGATGAATTGCTTAGTCATATACCTGCTACCTATTATAATGGCCTGTGTTTTGGCAGGATTTAATTTTAAACCATAGGACCTAGCCCAAAGGCTGATTGAACTGAGGTCGTTATTCATATTGGTAATTGCAGAATAAATACTGTCGCAGTGAAAAGATCGATAAAGTTGTAAATCGTCTGCATAAAGATGGAAGTGGGAGGAAATTACTCTAGTAACTGAGTTAATAAAAGCGGAAAAAAGTAGAGGAGAAAGAACGCCACCTTGAGGTACGCCCGCAAATAGTGAACACCAATCAGAGTAAGTCTCGCCATAGTGAACACACTGCGAGCGCCCCCGAAGATAAGAGCTAAACCAGGAGATAGAAGTAGGGGAGCAATTAAGAGAAGATAAGATACCGAGGAGGATGTCAAAGTCAACAGAGTTGAAGGCGCTACTAAAATCTAGAAGCACAAGGAGAGTAAGGGATTTGTTCTCCATAGCCCAACGAACATCATCTGTCACTTTGAGGAGAGCAGTAACTGTGCTATGACCTGTCCGGAAACCAGATTGAAATGGGCTAAGGAGATTATTGATGGATAGGTAGGTTGATAGCTGACGATGAACAATATGCTCAAGGACTTTGGACAAATACGGGAGGATTGAAATGGGACGAAATTGGGACAGTGAAGAAGGAGAAGGTACTTTGGGCAAAGGAACAACGTGCGCTCGTTTCCACACAGAGGGAAAGGTAGAAGAGTATAAGGAATAGTTAAAAATATGAGTGAGGACAGGAAGAATGGTGGATAGAATAGGTATAATCATTCTTGAACAAATATTGTCATCGCCGGTAGCTGAAGAGGAGATAGAGAGAAGAGATTTTTTAACATCCTCCTCAGTAACTGCTGATAGATTAAAGACATTACATAGTGGTAAGGGTTGAGAGGAAAGTTCACGTAAGGTTGTAGATTTTGTTTGTGTGCTCATTGATGATAATGGGTCAGCGAAATGAGTGTTAAGAGCACACAAATCAATGTCTTTACAGATAACAGTGGGGGATTTACCAATACCTTGGGATTTAAGAAATTTCCAGACAGTGGAGGAATCGCGATTATCAAGGGACTTGTAGAAGTGACGTTTTTTAGCATCTCGACACAGACGGTTACAACGATTGCGAAGTTGTTTAAAACGAGATAGGTTGCTTTCAGTTGGGTTCAGCTTAAATCTACGCTTCGCTTTATCTCTGCGACTCATGACGTCTTTAATTTCTTGAGTTAACCAAGGGGCAGGGGAGTGCTTGACTTTCACTCGTCGTTTGGGAGCATGACGATCAAACAGGCTAAGGATGGCGTCGTTAAACAGTTTTACCTTATCGTCAATGTGTGAGGCATCATATACAGTTGACCAGTCCAAACTCAAGGCGTCGCGCTGCAATGTCTCCAAACAAATACCCCTAAAATTACGAAGGAGAAGAAATTGAGGTTTTCGTTTAGGGGGACGTATATTATAGGAAAGAAAAATCAAATCATGATAGGAAAAAGAAGCAGCTAATTGGCCATGAGATGTAACAAGATCTGGACGAGAGACAATCATAAGGTCTAACAGAGAAGGGTTGCAATTTGGAGAATGGTGGGTAGCACTTAAAGGAAGAATTTCGAGATTTATGGAAGAGACAAGAGAGAGAAGTTTAGATGAGCGGTGATCATTCTTGATCAAACAGGTATTAAAGTCACCCATTAGGACTACGTGATTGTAAGTTGGACAGAAATTGTTGAGAAGCAGTTCTAGGGAATCAAAATAATCGATTCGCAGGTTTGGGCTGTAAAACACACCAAGGAGTAAGTTGGAATGACGGACTGTTATTTCAAGGAACAAATGTTCCGCGGTGCCAGTGTACGGAGAAGGGGAGGAACTGATTATCTTATAAGGAATATCAGCCCTTAAATAGATGGCCACTCCACCGCCACCTTTGTTGATCCGATCATTGCGAATCAAAATGAAACCTGGAATAGCAAAGTACGATGATATAAGAGAAGGTTTTAAAAAAGATTCAGAGATTAATAAGGCATCAATAGTATTGCTGCAGAAGGATGCTAAGAGATCAGAATAATGACCAGGAATACTCTGTGCATTGATGTGGACAATGTTGAGGTTGTAGGGGTGATTGGACAGGCTAGATGCAATTTGATCTTGCAGGGACTGCGAAGGAACAGACTCATCCGCACTAACAAAACTAGAAGAGGAAGAACACGAGATAAAACTATCGTCAAGATTATTTATAAAATCGTCCATTATGTATAGACAAATCAAAATAAAATATAGACTTAAAGTATATTATAATAATATATAAATATAAAGAAAATAAATAATAATAATAATAAAATAAATATAAACTTAATAGTATTTTAGCTAAACACACCGTCTCGCTAGTAAGGTGGAAAAGATTTCAAATTGAAAGAACAGTAGATGAACATTTTAAAACATACAAATAGTATAAAAAATACTTCGGACAAACCTATTAATTACTGGAAAGACAAACAAACATTATACATAAGGTACAAAAACAAAATAATAATAAACAACGAATGTCCGAAAGTATTAATTATGACATTATGGTAGCGTAGCACAAACACCATGATATTATAACGAAACGTAAACAGCGTTTCTGGGCAGAGCTGTCATTGTCATTTGTCAAATCAAAACGAATGAGTGAAGTGCAACAAACTGTCACAAAAGTTATACTGGTGCCTTCAAATAATTAAATATATAATTTAGAAAGTAGATGCAAGAGGGGGTAAAACATCAAAAAATAATATAATAAATCACCTACCTCAGATTAAAAGTAAATTACGCTACCAAGTGACGAAATAAAGAAAAAGTAAACAAAAGTTGTCGAGTTAGCGGCGAGTGGATCTTTTGAGCTTGATATTTCTGGAGGCTGGAGGCGACACGGGAGCAACGGCGTTGTTGACATCACTACGGCCAGTGGAGGCCGAGCTCACGGGGAACTGGGATATCAGAGTATCAAGATGCTCCATGGTTTCTATTTTATGACGACGTTTGTCCGGAGTTAAAATAACTATAGTGCCTTGAGTAGACCAGCATTTGGTGACTGAAAAGTGTTGTCGAGCCTTAGTAATAAAGTAATCCAAGAGTTCCGTATACAAACAATATTATCATTTTTATTTCAAAATGGCTATGTAATTACCTATATTTATATTAATTATAAATATAAAAAAAACTATTCCATTTTTATTATGATTTTAAACAATCATAATAAAAATGGAATAGTTTTTTTTACTGTAAACTGTAACTGTAAAAGAATAAAAAAAAAAATGTTACGAATTTTATGACTAGAAATTAATTGAAAAAAGGCACTTAAGTGCAATCGTGTTTAGCAAAGTAATGCATACATTGTCGTACATAAATAGTGTTAATAGAAATTGTGATACTAGAAGCTGTCTCTACAAAAATCTAAGGCTAAGTCGGGAAGTTGGTTGTGTTTCACCCGTGCGTCACCTGGTCTTTTATCGGCCTTGTCGGTAAAACTGTCCCACCGGATTTGTTAGTAAAGGATTATACACTATACCTTTTGAGAACGTTTAAGTTGGCCA
The DNA here is from genome assembly GCA_947037095.2 of Nycteola revayana. Classification (NCBI taxonomy): domain Eukaryota; kingdom Metazoa; phylum Arthropoda; class Insecta; order Lepidoptera; family Nolidae; genus Nycteola; species Nycteola revayana. The sequence continues at coordinate 24,862,881 of OX344842.1, read as the reverse complement.
ATTACCTAACACTTGGCCTATTACTTAAAGTACCTACCGTAAATTTAAAATAAAACAGCAACATTATAAAAATATATTATTTCGTGAAGTCTATACGATTAATAGATATGCCGTCTTATAAATAGTAGTTAGTCGGACACTACAATACTCACACGCGGCACAGAGAACCCTAAATTTAAAATAAAAAATAACAATGGCGATTAACCTCCTCTAAGATATTTTCTGAATGGGGCTTCACTTTGTGTAATAAAGAACTGGTTCATAATTAGCGCTGTATATTAAATATAATGTCTAAAACGTGATAATAAGGAAGTAATGTAAGCAAGATCGTTATAATAAAAATAGAGATTTCTTTATGTGTACAACTAAATGAGTGAACGTCGTCATATTAATTGCTTTACAGCAGCTGTTAACATGTATGAAATACAGCTAGCCTCACAACAGGGGGCCGTGTTATTATCTGACTTAACTGAGGTTTGAGCTACATACACAAAGTTAATGATTAATGCACAAAAAGATGTTGTTTTTTTTTTCTTTATTAAAAAGACAACTCCCGCACTAGGGAAATAAATCCCTGTGTCGCGGGGGACCTTACAAACATTCATTTCACGGACAAACATAACACCCAGACTCAAAACAACTATTTGTGGTTCACACAAATAATTGTCCCGGGTGGGAATCGAACCCAGAACACCAGGTCTCAGAGACAACTATCGTAACCACTGAGCCACCGGTGCAGTCTTGTGTAGATTGTGTACTAATAAGCCGAATCGATCAAAAGCGACGAATATGTCCGCCGTTATAGAGAAAAATATATTAACTAGTAAATTTATTAATATAATATTATTCCTTCTTTGAGGTGGATATCAAAGCAATGAGATCCGGGCAGATTTTTCGGTATCATTGGCGCGATTACACAGAAGACGCGATTCTGTCGACAGATTTAACGAGTCAGCCAAACAACGCCCTCACAGATATCTTTCACCTGAATATTTAGCTCTTTGAGTAAAAATAAATCTTTCCGTTTCTCAGAATAACAACAGTGTCAAGTCAACTCGCTTCAGAGCAAAGATTATATTTGTCATCGAGGATCGTATTAAGCTCGTTTACTGGGTGTCGCGGACGCGGTAAACGATTTAGTCGGAATAACCGCCGAAGGCTCCCAGATGAAACAGATGTTTTGTCATCGCCCTCTCCTACCTCTCTGCAGTACAAAATACTCTATCTTTTACTCCTGACAAAACTAAAATAAATAAAATAATAATATACTCTTAAAGACGCCTGTCGACTATTTATAGATCTGTCATTTTAGCTTAAACAGTTAATGAGCCGTTTCTAATATGGTGTGGTAGTTATCATTCGGTTTCCCTGTTTGTTCACGTAATTACCTATCTTCTTCTCTCAAACGCACTCGCTACGCATCATACTTTAAATACTTAAGGGGAAGTTATGATCTCTCGTTCATACCTAATCTCTTAGACAATCATGTTAAGTACCTTTTGGTTGTAATTCTCACTTTTCCTACAAATCACTAGTGCGTGATGATGCTCTAATAAATTGGTTTTTATAATGAGACAACTAGATATGTAGCAGAAAATTTAAAATTGTAATGCTTTTTTATTGGAAGCAAACCCACTTTTTGAAATACCTAACTTATTTTTGTAGTTTAATATTTTAAAATAACAAATTAACACGGGGCAATACCTATTGTCGCATCAACATTCAATCCTATATAGGTAGGTACAGTTAAAAACTAGAATCAGAAATTTTAATACGGTATTGGAGAATCCTTTGGAATTAAGCTCCCTGAAACGCGAAAGCTATCAAGGGCAATAACACGGAAAGCTCGGAAGCGTCGCCAACGACGGATTTGAGAAATATTCCGGCATTAGCCCGGCCCAGCACCTGTCCGTTCACACTCGACCTCCGGAATTTTTCGGTATTGCCGATGCAAAGTTTCTCGTTAATATGCAAATTAAGAATTATCTGCACAGCGGACGCGGGATTTAGGGTCACTTTCAAATAACGCAAAGTTCGCCGCTAAATGAAAATTTGAACTTCACGCCCTGATTCTACACGGACCCATTTAAAGATTTAGCATAATTACGAGTTTATATTTTTGTTGTATGTATATGTTTATTATGGTATACATATATTAACATATAATTACGCTTGAAATTCGTGGCTCACATAATGTAACTAACGAACTAAAAATTTTAATAATGTGTTACAGTGCTTAGTTAATTCAAGCAAACTATAAAGAGAGACATAAAACGGTTTACTGCCTGCATTAGCTCATTAAGAAAACAACTACTCTTTTACTAAGTATGGGTACCTAGCGAATCTTAAACACATTCGTTTCTGTATAATTAGGCAACTGCCTTGATAATTTTATTAATTTAAATTTTATTATAATATGGGGGAGATAACGTTCATGTGTTAGTCTTAGAAACGAACACTCATGTTTCACAATGGGCAGTTTCGTGGAATGTACGTATTATTATAATTATATACGTATAAGTAATAATTAGGAATACATTTGCAAAGGAACTGCTAAACGAACGGTAAAAAAATATTTGTATCCAGTGAAAATATTTATTGTAAAGTTAATTACACTAGTTATACATACAATGGTGAGATATTTTGTGGTTGTAACAGTCGGCGTTAAACTCAGGGCTGCAGCAAATTGCCGCTTGACCACATAAAGATTCCGCAGCTTTGCGACGGAGTGTTACCAGTCAATTAATCGCCATGCGTGCTGAAAGAGATTTATCACGAGCACTTGAGAGGATTCCCTAACACCACTCTACCGTAAATTGTTCCTAATATTGGTTCAACACTCTTTGCAATTCTTTCGTTCGTTCGTTAAACCAGATAAAAACATGGTATCGTGCAGGCAATCTCCTAATTGTTTTAATTATTTATTACAAATTAAGTTGTATTTGAAATCGAAGAAAACATAATTCTGCGGTTTTAATTCATGAGCGCTCTAAATATGCGAGCCGTCTTGGTCAAAATTGATTGAAGTCCCGCATTAATTTATTTTGTAAATAAAACCTATGAAAAAAAAACTTCAACAATTGTTTATTTGAAATTCCAACAAAATAACATTTAGTCGGTATGACAAAACCAACGCTGGACAGGATTGTTGGCGGAATACTAATATGGCTTAAAGAAGAAATAAAGAATCGCATAATGTTGTGTCGTATTTGTAATATGGACATCGATAAATCATAGGGAACCGACCACAATCGTTCCGATGACATGGCATGCTTACAAAAAATAATACAAGCCATCATTCAGATGCCCCGTAGAATTGGGTGGGAGCTTAGTTCACTTATAGGGTTGAAGACTAATCTCCCATACAAAAATTTCTTACTTTTGAATAAAAATTATATTAGTACGAACCCATTCTCGTTATTTTAATCTTTCAACTTTTAAAAACACCTTTAGTGATTTATTATATTTAATGTTACTTAATAACAAAAATTAAATTGCTAAGGTGATTTCTTCATGGTATTTAGTATAGTATTAAAATAACAGTTACCATGATATCATTTTATTACTAATTAAAAATTACCTCTTAAGTTTTGACATGAGAAGAGAGAGACAATCACATGATCTTATTTGAATTATCAAAAATATGAATCGATGGAATTTGCTGTAATAATTGTATCATACATACATTCGATGCTATGGTGATTTATTAAAAAAGAAAAAAAAACATTTAACATTTTTCTTTCTAAATACATTCGAAAATTTTATTGACATGATAAGTTTGTTGCCAACCATAATGGATCACGATTCAGACACGAGCAAAAGATTTTATAGTGAATGTTTATATGATAGCTTATTCCTAATTTATTTATTTGTGGTATTAATATTTCTGGGAGCAGATATTTAATATGGATTAATAATCATAACTTTCAATGTAGTATATTATTAATATAGAAATAAGTTATTTCAAAACTGTTTTTGCTTGTAAATAAAACATGTACCTCTACTAGATATTCTAAATAAAAAATAGCTATAAATACCTCATTTAAAAATGTGAGTAAATAGACAGATAAAATCGAACGCTTCACGTTACCGACCGTTTTGGTAGTTTGGCTAAAATCTTTGTTAACGTAGTATCAGTATCAATGTTTAAAGTAATCAAGATGTTTTCATCCAACAAAATGAAACATTTTTCTGTGTAGTAATCTTCCATTCTCACTCGGATTACTTGCATGAGCTTGTGCTCATCCACGTGGGAGAAAGGTTTCAACGCATTTTAAAGTATGCATACATTCCCTTGACGATCCCGACTCATTGTTTGTGACCACAGAAAGAGCAAAACACCAACCAAGATGGAGATGTCCAATATTTTAGATGGCATAGCAGTCGCCGCTAAGAAATCGGAATTCCTGCCTCAAGGATTCTCCATGAGCGTGATGCTAAAAAACGCCAGTAAGCACATGTTAATAAAGTCTTTATTTCTTTGATATATTATTTGTACAATGAGACTGTATCGCAAAGTTCGAACAACGCTTTAGTAACCAGGTATGCAATAGATAACCATGTTTTATGCTAATCCTATAAACAGAAACATAACTTACAAATTTTCGAGTGCCTTCTTAAACGATAAACTTGAACTCCGAGGAAGTGGGCTTTATTACCAGGCTTTTCTACCAGTAAATCCGAGTGTGCACATAAAATTATGAGAGCAATCAACCCGTAGATTGTTATGTTGACTTTTGCCCGTCATCGGCTATTAAGATTTCTTTGTTATAGAAACATGTTGGACTATTTACACAACACGTTGCTCTGAGCGCTTTGTAAAAATAAGTTTTTTTTTAGCTTGTTGTTGGTCAGCATATATCGCTCTCACGAGATTGAATGAAATACTCAAGTCACTTAGTGCGATGCGACGTTAGAATTTGCTTTTAACATAATGAATCGTTCGATAGCTTTATTATATGAGACGAATGACGGCGATATAGTCTGGTAAATATTCAACAAAGCAAGCATCTCGAGGTGACAATGATGCGTGATTGCTTCGTGAGAGTTTATAATTGAATTATAAACATTGATTCTCTATGAATCACTTAACAAAAATGTTGATTGGCCTTGGGAAAATATGTATTTATACCGTAATACTTTGTGGGCACTTACATCGTTTAGATATATAGGTACTTTGTTAAGAAATACCAAAACTATTCCGTAATATGATGGGAATTTTGAAGAATCCTACTTGTATTACAATTAAAAATTTGCAAAAGTACGTTGTATCTGGTTGTATTAATATTTATTGTTTTTTTTTGCACAGAGTCAATTACAAAACTTTGTATTATCAAAGTAACCTGAGCCCAAACACGGCTGCCGACTTCAAATCTGACTAGCACAAACTGTCCTATAATATATATAATAGTCCTTTCTGGTTATATGAAGTAGTGTCATGTGTTAGATATATACAGGGCCGTTTCATTTTTGTACAATTAACCTTTCTTTAAAATCAGTAGTGTATATGTATACAAGAACTTAGTTTTATGGAACAACAAAAAAGTACCTAACTACTGACTTGAATGTCAGTTGTTGTATGCTATTAAGTTATTTTTGATCTCCTGTCAATTTACGCCTCATTCAAAACCCTTATAAAATAATGTAGTGCAATTTGATGTTAAGTGTATCGTTAACATTTAAATCGTACGTTACACAGTGTATATTATTATTTAAGTATTCGTTTTCAAGAGTGCCTTTATAAGTCCGTCTGGACTACCTATTCATAACCATCTTTCATCGCTATAGGCTGTTCCACGATTTGTTTATTTATATTGAGGTCGCCTTTCATCTAGTATACGTGAGCAAATAATGAATGTACGACATATCAGACGGCTATATGACGTCACTCCGGACACGGTCACATCAAAGCACTTTACATAGATGATTTATGTGTATTTTGTTAGACTTCGGCCCAATTACGTTCATGAAAATTTGTGCACTCTCATAATAAAGTGTTTACCGTTGAAATGCTTTGATGTCTAATTAGGCGGATGGTGCGATGAGGGTGTACGCGATCTATGCTCGCAACTGTCTCGGTAATCGTTGATTGATTTATTTAAGGACACTTTGAGTAGATTTAGGGTCTGGTTACGAGTATCGAAAAGGAGGCAAAGGCAGAGTTCTCAATAACCAAGTGCCATGATTAGAAGAATCAATGGCTTTTTACCTTCAGTTACCAGGAGTTTTAGAGCCTGATGGCCTTACGGATTGATTCTGGTCCCTAGGAATATAGAACAGCCTTTGGTGTCGGACATTACGTGAGTCTCGTATTTAGATCACTTTCACCGAAAATGCACTCAGGTATTTTGTCAAGGCAAAAACGCAAATAGCTGAGATACTGTGGACAAGTCTTACGCATGGACTTTTAAAGGCTTCTAAAAGCAGCTTTCATCTATCAAACGAAATTAATGTGGACAATAAATACCTGCGCTAAAAGGCCCAGTAATCCTTACTGCTTGCCATATTTCCTGTTTGGGAATTCGTGCAAATTGTAATGGTGCTCTAGACGCACTTTTTGGACGAAATTGTACTGTTTATTGTAGAAACACAATATATTTTTTAATTCTAATTAAGGTTGAAAGATTAAACATAGTGATCGACAAAGAATACAAAACATTTGTAGTGCCAATAATGTTTTACCTTGAAATAAAAATGGTAATAATACGGTACCTGTATGTGTGTTCGGATGATATACACCTGCGGCTCCCAGTTCCCCACTATTGGCGTTAAAAGAAGTAGTCTGATGAGTAGTCTTACTGCGTCAATCTTCTCGTGGTATAATTCCTCCATATGCATATTTTCGCTATGGGAGTCCTAAATATCCCGCGCCTGTGGTGTTGGAGAGACCTAATGCTTTACTTTAAGAAATAATTAAATATAATATAACGACCGTAGCGTAGCGGTATTTGGCTTGCCTGAAATCTCGGAGGTCGTGGGTGCGATCCTCACGCCGGGGATCCAACCCACGAATCTTTGTGTAAATTCTAATTATTCTTTCCGGGTCTGGTTGGTTGAGGGACTACCCTCCGTGCGGAAAGCACGTTAAGCCGTTGGTATCGATTATTATAACATCATCTATAATAATCGTTTATCATGGAACGGGCAGCAGCGTTTCCATGTGTGTTACAACATAATTCTGCGGTCATCAACCCGCCTGCCAAGCGTGGTGACTATGGCATTTGCCATAACGCCATAGTCACCACCACCATGAAACACCATGGACATGGTCCTCCTCCCGAGGGAGGGTATTTACCCTCCCTCGGGGGGAGGACCATGTTCAGCAGTGGAGGTTATACGGGCTGATGATGAAGATAGGTAACTTACCTCTCATTTTTCCTGGACTCTAAGTACGGATGGCATCCGCCAAATTAATTTGTAAAAACCTCGCAGCCACCCTCTTTATTGCTGCACGTTCCCCGAGTGTTGGTTTTTACATTTCACAGCAGGTAAGCACTGCCATTCAACGGGCAAATGCTGCCAGCACTCTGGGAACCTTATCAAGTACCTAGAGTAGATTTAGAACAGTAGTATTTTATAAGTTAGTTTTATTTTAAATTAGCTGCTTTTAGTAATTGCATACCTTTTACCTTGTATTCATTAATATAAAGTGTTATTAAATAAAATAGTAGTAGTCTAGGTATAATTTCTATGCCTTGTGGTGGCATTCATGTTTTTACGTATTGATTCAACTGTTTGTCTAAATGTGTAGTAACAATTAAATATAATTCGGATGTCAATACTATTATAAAGAGGAAATATTTGATTGTTTGTTTTTATTGAATTGGCTCAAAAACTACTTGACCGATTTGAAAGATTTTTTCACCGTTGTGAAGCTACACTATCCCCGGATGACATAGGCTGATTTTTAATTACGAAATTCCCATGCGAATGTAAGCTACGCGGGTAGTCTTTAGTATGTAGTCTTTAAATAAATAAAAAAAATCATTTTTATTTACGTAAACCAATTACAGGCACTTGTAAATAGTCAAACATTAATTAGAAAAATGTAATTAATTATATTTGTTATTTATTTATATCTATAAAATTAATTATTTTTATATTATCATATATTTATATGTTATTATTATAATTTATTTATTTATATTGTTCTTAGCGACGCAAAATGCTTGTTCTGTCTGTATTATGTCAAAACAATTGTCATTATTTGGGTGGACCATGAGCATATAACGACGGACGCGCTTTAATGCTACCACCGGATCCAATGCGCCCCAACTGAGAAGATCCGGCGAAACAAACTCAGTGGGTTACTTTACTACCGGTTTCAACACGGCCCACATGAGACGGTCCGGCGAAACATACTCAAATGGACAAATACGCGGGGTTTTGGTCCAATTATTATCATTTATTTTAGTAGGCATACACATTTATTGCCCAAACGGTTGTCTTGTTATAATTTATTTTAGTTTTACTCAATAAGATTGAATGATATTGAGACAGAACTAGCGGTATTTATAACTAAAGTACACCATGAAATCAATTACAGACAGTTCACAGAATAATAATTTCTTGTCTCGCTGGAAAATTGAGCTCAGCTGCTTACGCGGTTAGAAAAGTACGGGAACTCACTAATGTAGAAACTGCACGTTTAGTCTACTTTAGTTATTTTCACAGTATTATGTCCTATGGCATTCTGCTTTGGGGTAAAGCTGCTGATATTCAAAGCATTTTTATACTACAAAAACGTGCAGTTCGTTCTATTTATCAACTAAGTACGAGATTCTCCTTAAGAGACTTTTTTAAGGACATAGATATACTAACAGTCGCTTCGCAATACATTTATGCCAATATAATCTATGTCCGGCCAAATATTAACCTTTTTAACAAAAGAAGTGACATACACACAATAAACACTAGATATAAGCATAAACTTTGCACCGAATACCATCGCCTACAAAAATTACACTCATCTTTTGTGGGATTAGGAGTCCGTATGTATAACAGAATACCTACTGTTATAACCTACAAGAGTTACCTCATGATAGATTCAAGTCAACTGTTAAGAGGATTCTAATAAAAAGGGCTTATTATTCAGTAAACCACTATTTAAACGACAATAACGCTTGGTTATCAGTGAAACACAGACAACATTATAAACTCAGTTATTGAAACAGTTTAAACATTGTTCAACTAAAGGTTTAATATTAATAGACTTGTAGATATCCCCACTTTAGTTCGTCATGCTCCCGTTGTCTGTCATTGCTTGCGGTGGCGGTGTGGGGCGGGTTGCCACCTTCCCTCTAATATGGCGAGGGAGGCGATGGCTGCGTCACACGTCATACTCGTGAACGGGTGCTGCTTGTGGTGACTGGTCGGCTGTTGTCGGGGTTATGTTATGTTATTTTTATTTTATATTTTGTTAATTCATTCTTGCTATTGTTTATAATTATTATTATAGGTATATCCTTTGGTTGAACTTGTGTAAATTGTCATATTGTAAATGTATGTGAATGCATCCGCCATTAGGTTTCTTTGTAGGAGATTGTTTGTGCCTGAGTAAACTTTAATATCTGCATTATAGTATTTACTGTATAAATATTTTTTTTTTCTTGTCTTATTGAACTCCTGGTCGGTATAAATTGACCAGGTAATAAATGGTACTGTGCATGCATTCGCTTACATCATATATACATTGTACAATATTACATGATTGTGATAAAAGACTTGACATAAAAAAAAGAAATAGAGCAAAAGAGACAAAAAAAATAATCTCGGAGTTTCTTTCTTCCTTTCTTCTTCGGGTCGTCACTAGGTAGGTAGGTAGCTAGTGAAAGGTTGCAGGTTAGCTAGGGTAGGATCCTCAACGGCATGGCCGAGGACCGCGTTGTTGCTTATTCCCCGAACTGTGATCTAGTGCCAGCGATCATCACCACTGTTCGTAAATCTACTCTTTACTCCAATGGCACCCTGAGCGTTGGTCCTAACCCCTTAAGGGTGCCCTTAGGTGGATGTCGCTTAAACTTTGGCCGGATTCTTTGAAGTTAATTTTAATTTTAGACCTGTTACCTTTAAGGCATCTTACTATACCTAATGTGTACATTTGTCATTTATCGCTCGACAGACGGACAGACTGATAAAAAATTCTGTAAGATCAAATAATTATAACAATGTTTTTAGCTACTTAAGTAATACTTTAGTGATTTAGTCTTATACAGTGTAATTTTGACAAGTACAAGTGTATGTAAATACCTAAGGGCTGAGTAAATTTCATTATTTCATTTCATTAAGATACAGTTCTAATTACAACTACTGTTGTTGGCTGTATGGTCCTCAGGGAGGTAGGTGTAATACTATAGTAACCTTTCGATATGAGAACAGTTTTAACATGTGTTTTAAATCTAGTATCAGGCAAGTCTGTGACATAACTAGGGAGTTTATTATAGAACCTAATACCATTTCCCATAAATGTCTTATTAGTTTTGCTAACTCTAAATCCTGGAACAGCAAGTTGGTGCTTATTTCTTGTGTTAATATTATGAATGTCACTTTTTTTACTATATTTATCAATTTTTTTTGCAGTTTAATTTGCAGTGCTCGACGCCTGCATGTGAATAGTCGACAGTAACATTTTGTGGCGTAGTTTAAGATACAGATAGATACATAAGACGTGGGAAGACCACTTGCTACGAACTTGACATACCACTTCCACCTCATGCATGTCCTTATGTCCAGGTTTAGAGTACTTTTAATCTTTAGTTCTTGCAACTTGGCCTTTTTTTAAGAACGTCCCCGATTGGAACGTCCACCTCGATCTTCCCTTTCCAACATCTCCATTTCGCCTTATAAATTCGACTCATTAGTCTCCGTTCATTCATTCTTGCTGAATGACCGAACCAATTTAATATGCCTTTCTCCATACTTGTCAATTATCATATTACAATGTTTCCTAATCTTCCCTATTATTAATTCTATCACTCAATTTCACACTAATCATGCTCCTCAGCGCTCTAATTTACACAGCATTTATTCTTCTTTCGTGGTTTTTCTGCGACTCCTACCCATCTCTCACTTTTTTTTTTTTTTTTTTTTTTTTTTTTTATAGAACAGGGAGGCAAACGAGCAAGTGGGTCACCTGATGGTAAGTGATCACCGCCGCCCATGTACACTCGCAACACCGGAGGAGTCGCAAGTGCGTTGCCGGCCTTTAAGAAAGGAATAGGCTCGCTTCTTGAAGGTTGCCATGTCATACCGGATCGGAAATACCTCCGCTTTTAATTGATTCCACAGAGAGGTCGTGCGCGGTAAAAAGTTTCTCGAGAAACGCACGGTGGAGGACAACCATTCATCCAGGTGATGTTGGTGGAAGTTCTGGCGAGTGGATCTAAGGCGGAAAGCAGCGGCAGGTATGAGTTCGAACAATTCCTCAGAGCACTCCCCGTGATAAATGCGGTAGAGAATACAAAGAGACGCTACGTCTCTCCGCAAGGTAAGAGGATCAAGCCGATTAGTGGGAACCTCGTCGCCGGCGATGATTCGAGCTGCGCGACGTTGAACGCGATCAAAAGGAAGAAGCTGATATTGTGGTGCCCCGGACCAGAGATGGCAGCAGTATTCCATATGCGGCCGTATTTGCGCTTTATACAATTGAAGGCGATGCGCCGACGTGAAATACTGCCTGGCTTTGCCGAGGACACCCAGCTTTTTGGAGGCTAATTTAGCCTTGTCTTCCAGATGACCGCGAAATTTGACGTCACTCTCGACGTCGACGCCGAGAATCCCAATACTCTGGCTGATATTAAGGGGAGTGCTTTGAAAGTGAGGAGGTATGACAATGGGAGCCTTTTTCGCAGTAAACGCGCAAACCTGTGTCTTTTGGGGATTGAACTTGACCAAGTTACGATGGCCCCAATTTGAGACTTGGTCTAGGGTAGTCTCAATTTCAGACACAAGTTTGTTCCGACCCTCAAGGACGTGTGCCCGAGAAATGTTGGAGCGGCCAAAGTAGGAGGCATCTACCGTACTGTCATCTGCATAGCAATGAATGTTATCTGATTGTAACATGTCATTGATGTGCAGAAGAAACAGGGTTGGCGAAAGCACACAGCCTTGTGGGACGCCAGCATTCACGGGCATAGAGTCGGAGCATGAACCGTCGACAACGACCTTGATGCTGCGCTCCATGAGGAAGCTGGCAATCCATCTGCAAAGTTTCTCGGGCAGCCCGTAAGAAGGAAGCTTGGAAAGAAGCGCCTTGTGCCACACCCGATCGAAGGCTTTCGCAATGTCCAGACTCACAGCCATGGCCTCCCCCTTGCTCTCAATCGCCAACGCCCAACGATGGGTCAGGTAGGCTAGAAGATCACCAGCTGACCGACCCTGACGGAATCCATATTGGCGGTCACTAATTAGCTGGTGTTCCTCTAGATACCGTAGAAGTTGGCGATTAATAATGGTTTCCATTATTTTTGAGAACAAGGAGGTGATGGCAATTGGCCGGTAGTTACCCGGATCAGAGCGATCGCCTTTTTTAGGGATGGGGTGCACTAAAGCCATTTTCCACGCTTGCGGGACTACCCCTGTATTGTAGGAAAGTCGGAAAAGGCGCGTTAATACAGGAGCCAACTCTGGAGCACATGTTTTCAGCACAATAGGAGGGATAGCATCTGGCCCACTGGACTTGTGGATGTTCAGAGAGAAAAGTACTTTTCGGACGGATTTTTGAGTAAACCGAATGTCTACTAGAGTACTGTCACACCGTGGAATGGTTGGCGGTGGCAAACTTCCATACATTAGGGCTGTTAAAAGCACTTCTCTCTGCTGGCTGCTCTCTACAGCCAGACAAGCCTTCTTTGGCTGGTGTTGGCTGCTCATAAAGGTGGATAATGCAGCATTTATCATATTAGGTATATAACCTACGAATTTTCAATTATTTAATAAAATACGAGTATTTTTCTTAATATCATAAATGGAAAATTTTACGAAGCTAAAATTTTCCTGCATCCTCCAAACTAATGTCGCCAATCTCGCATAAAATAATGTTATGTATGAGTGACAATATCGACCAAAATGCGCAATAATTTACGTAACTTTGGTTGAATGTTATTTTATTTCATACCTACTAACTTTTGCCCGCAATATCGTTTAGACCCCCGCTTCATGCCCTTATGAATTTTGGAAATAATCTCTGTGCAGTGTTAGGCTGGTTGGTTACAAACGATATTTAGTAGTTTTAGGTTAGTAAATATTTGTGACTAATTAGGGCCTTCTTAGTTTGCATAGCATAGTTTATTATTATACTTGCGAACGCAACGGTCGCCGTCTCTTGCCTTTCGCCTAATTGGCAACGAATCTTCCAATACCCACGTAAGGTTGTTTGAGCCACTCACTTAGGTACTGTTAAGTGGAGCGACATTCGCAAAAAACTCCCTTTAAAATCATAAGTCGTCATCCGCAATCTCCCCACCATTGACCGCCTTGAGCCGAGGTGCAAGACAAAGTCCTTTTGCACAGGTTGCTTAGTGTTGCTTACTTGTGACTATGTAATAAAAATATTAACCATTTAAATGTTGTCACCTCCAAGCATTATTTGTCATTATCATTCATTAGGTTGAACAGTTAAGACACAGCCCTGTTTTATAGCTCGTTTGATATTAACCAGTTTGTGTATGCTCCACTTAAACTGATCTAAGCACTCGAGTTGTATAAAGATTTGAGTACCCATATACCCAGTTAATATAATATACATATTAATAAAATTGACAATTGCCAGTTCACAGTTGTGTAGATAGATAAACCGAGATCTTTAACTCTAGCACTAAAAGGAATCATGGCTAGTGGTTGACGTCGTTGCTCGTATTAGAAGGAGTCTGGAGATGGCGGTATATAAAACTAAGGCTCTAGCATTCCATGGGCCAAAATAGCCACTTCCTGAACTTCATCACATTATAGGTATGGTGTCAATCGTTATTATGCGGTACGGTTTACTTTAAGCATTTGCTGAAGCTGGTTGCTACAACGGGTGCTTTAGGCGGTGTTGCGGCTTCTATCACAAGTTGGAGGTTGAGTAGTCCACTCTATAGCTCTGTATGGCACCCCCATTCGGGTGGACGCCCTAAAAAGGTAGAATGTGGCCCTGCTGCGACATCCGCAGTGGGCCATAATAAAATTTATATCTATACTAATATTATAAAGAGGAAAGTTTGTATTTTTGTGTGTATGTTTGTAATGAATAAACTCAAAAACTACTGTGCCGATTTCAAAAATTCTTTCACCATTGGAAAGCTACATTCACCTTGAGTGACATAGGCTATATTAAATTATGAAGATCCCACGGGAACGTGTGTTGCACGGGTGAAACCGCGCGCGGGAAGCTAGTGTATATATATTTTTATTGGCACCTACCTGACGGGAACCTCAAGAGGTTAGAACCACGGCTCAAGGTATTATTAAAAGTGGACATGATGGTTGTCGTAGGCTACAGGTCAAGGAAGGGAAATAACACGGTACTCGGACGCCAGGATCTTATATTTGCTGATGTGCAAACTTTCTCTAGCTATAAAAATTGACGCGCAGAAGAAAGGTAGGTTTTAATTTGTTTAATATGTTTTGAAATAATACCTTAATTTACTCTGTTTATTTCAATTATTTATCTATTTTAGAAAACGGAAATCCTGGATACATAATTAAAAAGATATAATTTTCAATGGCTGGAAGTAAACATCTTAAGTTGTAACTCAGTCGTATTTGATCTAGGCAGGGTTGTGCCCTGACAAGACAAGCCGACAAAGCAAGAGTTCAAGACCTTCCTTCTAACAAAGCGTTTCCTCGTATTTCTAGATCGATTATTATCTATATCAACATTTTTAAGACAATAGCGAAGCTTTGATCGTGCAATTAGAAATTGATTAAAGGACTTATTCTATAGTTGTAAATAGTTCGTCCGTCAAGAAAAAACATGTAACGATTTGTTTTAGGTATTGATACAAATGTATGGTGTTCTGTTCTGTTCATATTAAATTGTTTAAAAACTACAAACACACCAGGCTAAGGAGGTCGCTCCTTGTGGGTTTAAGACTACGCCTCAGGCCGGGCGGTGGTGAGGGGAATTGCGGCGTGACGTTTATAAAAGCTCTTTTTAAATTTATGATGTACGATTTAAATTGAATACTATAATTATTACACACACTTAAAACTTAGTTACTAGTATAATGGACCCTTTCTTTGCTTGGGCGGATCGCATATAGGCTTTTTGTACTGCTGTGTGAACTTTTGAACCCCGTGAGCTCCTTTGAAAACTATAGACAGAACGAATAAAAACAAAACTATTATGTAGGCAATTTGTTGAATTTCATAGATACTATACAACTAATATTTACTGCCGTAATTAACCTTTTTATATTTCGTGCATAATCCTAATTCTTATCCTGAAATAAAAGTACTGGTAGTTTAAACTGTGTCGTTATGCGAAAATCCCGTCAGAAATCGCTGCTATTATAACAATCGGACAATGTCTAAAGATGGCAGGTTTTCTAAATATATCTATGAGAAAATGAATTATCGTTTTACTATGTTTCATAGCCTATAAGAATTCCGTGTGCAGACAATAAAATAACTAAGAGCATTGAAATCGGTCAACCCGCTCTCAAGTTACATGTTGCAACTTACACGACTTTGTTTCATGTATTTAAATTAATCTTTAAATCGTCTTAAACCAGGGTCCTACAGTTTGGCCGGATTGCCCAGCGTAATATATTTTGCTTAGTTGCACACAAACCATACTTAGGCTGATTTGATCCGAATTATGCTGACTGTTTTTTTTTCTGACACACATAATATAGTTAGTCACTAGGCTTTTGCGGGTATTGAGGCGAGCAGAGCTCAAGGGATGTCGGAAAACTCGCTGTATGATATTGAAACTTTTGGAATAACGATATAATTGGGATTTAAAACTAATAGGAAAGTCAAAACACAACATTTATTTCTGTATTAAATTTATTTTTATTGCATCTATTCACACACCTTTCTTGGGAAACGGTCAAAAGACGTTTGAAGCTAACCAAATTTACACAATAATGTAATATCTTAATACCAGTTTCTTTTAAATTAATCCATTCGTTTTATCGTAACGACTACACCACACGAAGGATGGTCATCTACTGAGACATTATAATTAGTGACTTTACAGTTATGTGAATTAATACAATGTTTTGATTTGGATGAAAAATATACACTTTTGTCAGCAAATATCGTGGGCTCGTCTATATTCCAATATACTTCGTTGTTTTTATGCTACAATGAAGATTCACGTCTTGTATCCGTATTTTTATTTACATCAGAAGGTTCTTCTAATACAGAAAAATTATTGCATTTACCTCTCTTAAATACTCGCATTATTATTACAATATATACTTACAACAGTGACATATGTACAAAACTATAGACTCAATTTTGGACTTTCAGTCTCTACAATATTGAAAAAAAAATATAATACAATGTTTAAAAAAAAGGAAGGAAATATGAATTGTTTACCAGAATACAAGGTCATTTACATTTAGTTAAGTCATATTATGTACAGGTTATGTTGGGTTTAAAATAATATAATGACATGTGAATAGTCGTAGGGCTGACACCAGTTTTAAAGTAGGTATTATATTTTGTCTCAGTGAAAACTGTAGGCAGGTGTAGTGAAATAGGGTAGCTTAATTTAAGACAGTAGGTACGAACTACTTTACCAATAACTTACTAGTGACATTATATTTACTATAACTAATATTTTAGTTTAAAAGGAACGCAATATCAACCACCTATAAGGGTTTGATTTATTAATATTACTTAATAAGAAAAAAAAATACATAGGAAATATTATTAGTAAATTATGTTATAAAATGCAAGCCGTTGTATACATTAATGCGTATTAAATGCCTTTTACTAATACATGGTGATAATTCCTTAAATTATATTAATAGGAGAAGTTGGCACTAAAATAACATAGAAATTATTAAGCTTATTGCGCGTTTATGCTTGGTTTTACATATATATAATAAGTTGTACAAGCAAAACTAGTAAATAATTCTAACAGTAAAATTATTCAAATGTTTTTGGTCGGTATTGTGCAGGGTTTATTCTAGTTGAACTTTAATTATTATATTTTGCAGGAAGCACGGTTCTCTTCCGCATTTCACGTGTCGTTGGTCCCACATGGTGTAATAGTTTTAGGCGTCACCTATTTAATATGAAATTAATTGCTTTTTCAAGGGTAACTTTATCAAATATGTGGTTTTAGAACTAAAAATTTACATGCCTTAAACAATAACTCTTATGGAAATGGACTGTCAAATTAAATAAAAACCGGTCAAGTGCGAGTCGTACTCGCGCAGGGTTCCTTACCATTATTTAAACAATGATGGTAAAAAAGTCACGTTTGTTGTATGGAAGCCCACTTCAATAAGTATTTATTTTATTTTATTTTTAGTATTTGTTATTACCTACCATAATAGTAAAGCATTAGAAATACATCATCTGGGACAATTTCAACTATCTAGCTGCCGCGGTTCTTGAGATACAGCCTGATCACAGACAGACAGACAGAACGAAGTCTTAGTAATAGGGTCCCGTTTTTACCCTTCGGGTACGGAACCCTTAAAAGTAAAAGTGCCCACTAATCAAACGTTCTGTGTTTTTCCTTTTATATTGTTACTGCTATTGTTTTAAAAGATTGCATGATAAATTTTAATACAACTTAATGAAGTGTCAGCCCTACTAAAATAAAATATAAAATAGTTTTCAAATTGAAAAGGTGTTTATAATATGTTTATAATTTCATTATTGTTTAACACAGACAATCATAGTCTTCTGACTAGAAAAATTACACAGATTTTCGGATATTCTCAATAAATCTGATATAATTTATTAGGTATTATTGATATATTGTAGATAAAAAAAATCTTACTTTAACGACTCGTTATTACTACTGACCTCGTATCAATAAATATTATAATCCAAATGTTAGATATTTGTGAAACTATCAAACAATAGAAAACATTGGACGTAATTAGGCACTAAATTTAAAGAGAATATGTGAAATCAATAATTTACACTACATACAAATAATATTCTAAAACAGTGTTGTTCATCTATAAGAAACTTAACACATATTAATACCTATTTTTGAATGAAATCACTTCGTTTCACCACCTTCAATAATAACTACAGCAACATGTCGCAAGGTCCAACTTGTATTAGCACCTAGTATTGTCGGTCGGTCGGCGCGGCGCGGCGTCGACGTCGTTTGCGAGTTGTCAACCTCACGGCGCGAGCGCATGCCATACGCATGTGTCCACTATCACAATTCTAAGCTTCTCTACCGGTGCATAGTAAATATTATCACGTATTTATACGTATGTATACATATTTATATTATTAAGTCTGTTGTTATTTACAGGCCGGTATGGCCTTCGCAGCACTCATTACAAGAGATCGCGGTTATTGTCGATGCGCCAACGGCGGCCGGGGGGCTAGCGGTCAGGCCCGGGGAGGGGGTGGGGGCTCGGCCAGCGACGACGTAGATGAGGAGGACGGTGAAGGGGCGGGTGGTGCTGGTGCAGGGGCGGCTAGAGCCAGGGACCGAGAGTACTCAAGCAGGGCCACGTCTGCCGCGTGGGATGGAGGATACAAGCCCCGGTACAATTCAGGTCGGCCATAAGGATGGGCAAGTCTTGCTGCAGCTGCAGCCGCTGCCGACTGGTAAAATGCTGACGCAGAAGAAGGCGGCGCCGGCGCCTCACCTTCTTTACTCGCCATATCTGCCAGTGACCATATTCTAGGTTTAGCCGACGCAGGTGTACTGCCAGGTGGAGCACGTGAAGGTAGGTGTTGATATGCCGGATGAAGTGGCCTCTCATAAGGCTCCGGTGATTCGGGCCCACTGTCAGCCCGAGATTCAGACCACTCAGATTCAGTTCTCTGTCCTAGCATGTCTAATCTCTGTTGTGGTCTGTCTCCATCTTCACTGGAGCCCGTCCCCGAGTCTTTTCCATCTAAAACAAAATTATTTACGTTAAATTACTGAAAAACACAACGTTAACATCTTGTACAACTTGGCATTTTCAAAGACATATCATCGTTTTAAATATAAAAAAACATGCCAGCATAGCAACTAAAACCACTTTGATACATACCTAAGCCATCTTTACCGTCGTTGCTCTTATGATCATCATCATCATTATTATTGTCGTCATCATCGACTCTGTTTCTTGGCTCCCATGTCATTTTGTTTTCCTTCTTGAGACGACGGCGAGCATTAGCAAACCACGTGGAAACCTGCGTCAGCGTCATTTTGGTGATGATCGCCAACATGATCTTCTCGCCCTTTGTCGGGTACGGGTTCTTCTTGTGTTCGTTCAGCCAAGCTTTCAGGGTACTTGTAGTTTCTCTGGTAGCATTTTTTCTTCTGGCTCCATTTAAATCCATTCCGTACCTAAAGATAAAGATTTACCCATTAGAATAGAACAAAATAATATAATAAATTAATAGGTAGATTACATTTCGATATACTTTGATCGCCAAACAATATATTTAAAGCGTAAAAGCTTCTTCGTAAAACTTCGTGATCCCGAAATTCAACAAAATCCATGATTGATTAAATACAAAGTGCGCAAAATCTCTAGAAATAATCAAGTGCATAAAGGTTAAGTCGGATTTCATTGAGATTTAAGATAAAGTGGATCACGCCCGCCCCCGTCCGACGCGCCCCCGCGGCCTGTGATCGCCACACCGAGCCAATGAAAGCACCAGCATAATAATTGAAATCGAGATAAGCCAATGCTGCTGCCGCGTTAAGCTTCGGCTTATCTGAGACCAAGCTACGTACGCATTTGTTGTTGGAACGTATCCCATTATTTGAATTGTACTATCTTTATTGACTGTCCGCAACCATATTGATTCTGTTGAAGTTGCTTTAATGAGTGTATGGCTTGTTAAAAACTTAAGGCAAAATTTATAAAATAAAACGACTCATACTAGATTAAGTTTAACAAAGAAAAATCTTTGTTTATTTCTAAAACATATTATAAATAAGTAATGTATAAAAATGATAAAGTTGAACTATATCTATAAAAATAGCTATGATGCAAACAATACTGGTACCATATGCTACCTTTGCATTGTTGTCGGAAACGAAAGAGGGTGGAAAATAGGGATGAGTAGTGAGAAATTAATAAAACTGTCACTTAAATCGCAGAAGTGATGAACAGTGCCCCTTGTATTGTATTGCAGTCAATTCTCAACCTTAAATAAAACTAATACGATTACAATTTATTTACTACCCTGTCTGATACGGACTGGCTGTATGTGTTGTTGACTTAATTCTACTCGATCCCCATTGAACAAGACTCTCGTAAATAAGATAATAATAGATATAGAACATTATTATTTCTTGCTTATCATATTTATTGGAATTTTTGTTAATTTGATCTACGTATGTGAATCCTATGCACCATTCAATTTTTTATTTGATTTAAATGTAGTTATGGACGGGCAATGACAGAAGCGTTACTAGCTTATTATAATTGTAGACTGTTGCGTCAAGAGTATATAAAAATAGCTTGATTGGTTTTCACACAAAACGACCCCTTGCAAATCTGACAATATTTCCACTATAGGTATAGTTAAGAACACATAGAAACAAGAAATCCAGAAAGAACTACGACTACAGATAAATTCATTTCATAACTGTTATTGTGACTTAATTTCAAAAGTATACGAAAAGACGACAAATTTAATGACGCTTGGCGGAGCGATCTTAGTGAATGAACTAACACCCATAGAATCAGAGTGACAATACAAAAGTAGAGCGACGTCGAGCTTAGGCGTATTCTACAAACAAAAAAGGCTTCATTTATCCATGGCGTGCCACTTTCACAGCATCCGAGCTCGCGGGGGATCGGTCTGTGAGTTTCATTTTTTTATTATTTAGCTACCCCCGCGGCGAGGCCGGGCCCCGCTAGGCGGTTGCAACCCACCCCTCCCATACCGACGCCTCGCCTTCAATTAAATCCCTATCTCTCGCACCACCTCATGCTTCCTACTTAAACTCATAAAAATGAGATAAACACAAAAATATTGCTAGTATTTTCTATCGTTGGTATTAAAGTAATCCGTAGTCGCGGTTAATTCAGTCATTTAAATTTTATGTACCGATGTTTATAGTTTTGTAAAGAGCTGAATTTGCATACGATTCTTAGCGGGTATAAATAATATCATAAATTACTTTGATTCAGTTTTCTACACATAGAATTATATGTCGAGAGATGATGAAGTTATAATTTATAGATGAGTACATGAAGCAGTGGGCACTTATCGGTAGTAGATTATGTGGAGTAGCGGCAGGTCGCAATAAAAGCGGGTGGTCCGGGGCGGCGTGAATTGGGGCTCATAATAATGAAATAAAGGTAAAAGAATGAGCCACAATGGTCAGAAGTGTTTGTATGTACGATTTTATAAAACGTATTGTAATAATATTTTATTTTCAAAACGAGACAATGTGTTTATGAAGTGTTTTTAGGGAGGTAATATTTCGCACAGTTACTCATATTATTTGTATTGCAACTACCAAATGCTTACTAATGAGTTATTTGTTTAATACGAGGATAAAGCTGCTTAAATTTGACACAATTGTAAAAATAGTCGTTTCAATTCTATATAAAGATTATTTTTTCCTTTAATTAGGTACTATAAAATAAGTTCAATTATTTTTCTTGAAAATGGCAATAATAATGACTAAGATGAAATATCAATCATGGTTTTATAATGAACTTAATTATGGTTATAGATTTCCTAAATTTAAGTTAGTAAAAAAATGGCTTTAAAACTCGTAATTGTAAACCTCAAAAGCATAAATACGGATGTAATGTATTTCCTTCAGAATCATTTGGTCGAAAGTGCTAGTGTACGCACATACGACGCATGTTTGTGAAGTATAATGGCACATCCGACCTAACACTTCTGAGCTCTACATATATATTTTAGCAAGTTTAGGTGAGCTTTGAATGTAGACCAGCACAAATAGTAAAATGAAAAATTATGTAATAATTTTGCCCGCGACTACGACCGCGTTACCCTGTGGGCTTTTTCTGGCGATAAACGTCTCAATTAAAACCTGTCTTATTCCATGGTGTAATATTCTCTATACCAAGTGTTATATAAAATGGTTAAAATACAGACGAGCTAGTGTCACATTTACAATCTGAGTAGGGATAATATTTATTATGCACAGAATACTACGGGGATCCTAACGTATTGTTACCGTCTATCAAAGTAAGTTCATGTAGTAAATTTGTATTTGGAAGCCATTAAGTCTAAAAAAACTATTACTGGAATTTTCAATGGCACCTGTTGCTGAATACTATTTCAGCTAATAGCCAACACATTGCATTTTAATCGCACAGCAGTACCAAGGAAATTCGTACAGAAATATTAACAACTGGATCTATGTATTTCTGTTAAAAATGTTGATAAAAAAATCAATCTTAGTCTACTCTATTTTAATATGGAAGAACTCTAAAGCTCTCTAAAGCTTATATATGTTACTTACTCAGATAACGAATATTAAATGGGGTAAAATTTCCAGTTTTTGAAAACAAGAAGAGTTTACTTACATTGTAACGTTATTATGTTTTTTATAATAAAAAATATTTAGCATTGTTTATTAATGAAAGGTAATTGTGAAATTACTTTGTTCTTTATCAAGTTAGGTATTAGTGTAGTTCTAAAGTCTATAAAACAAATAATAATTTATGCCCGCCGTTACAATGATACCTATTATATATTTGTATTTTGATGGAGTGTCAAATGTGATTTATTAAAGCGATATAACTAAAAGTGCTTTAAAATATACGTATACATACATCTACTCTCATGAAACATAATATTTTAATACCATACGATCTAATAATTACAACCTTTTTACGAAAAAACAATGTAATAGAGCTCCTTGTCCATGGCTCGGCGCCTAGACGACATTATAAAAGAACGAAGCTAGCCGGTCGCGGCCGTCTCGGATGTACCTACCGCTGATCTAAAATTTCATTGCACATGTTCTACGTCGTGTTTAATTATACCATTTACTTCAACCACCTTACTATTAACATTACTCTTTGATATTTTTCGTAAGCATTTTTTATTCATTCTACACGATATGGTTTACATCTTTGTTTAATAGCCATTTTTTTTTCGGACGGACATATATAATTAGCCCTGATGCTTTTGCCGGGCATAATGGCGAGCAGAGCTCCAGCTTAAATAAATAGTTTAAGCACTACAAACTAAGCAACCTGCGCAAGAGGGCGTCCCCTGTGGGACTTGGACCTCGGCTCAGGGCGATCGCTGACGTGGAGATTGAGGGATTATGGCTTTTAGTTTTCTGCAACTGTCGTTCTAATTTACAGTTCGCGGGTCTACGAGGGCATCGGAAGGTTCTTAGCAACCTAAGGATCGGGAGGGCGTTTTACATCTTTGTTTAATAGCCATGACATCTGTTCTCTGTATGCACTTTCTTTAATTTGTTTGCGACCTCATATATATAGCAAAAGCCTCCTGGCCAACTAAACAATGCCCGTCCGAAAAAAGTGTATTTTTTATTTATATACCTACTAATAAATAAAAACAGTAATATTGCTAATGGATGTAAAGATAATACTGAGCTAGCGACCTGATTTGGCGGTAATGCGGTTTGCTAAACCAATGGATTCAATTAACATTAAAAGCCTAAATTGGGCCCGTGATTAGCGTGTGCCAACACAACGATAGTTCAGATACTAAACGTTAGTAGATTTCTGTATTAGTGAATTATTAATTAATGGCAGGTTGTTGTTATGACATCAATTCAGGTATTTTGTATTGCAATAGTTTGTTAATATTTTTATGGCTTTTTAGTGTTCAAAGGTGTACGATGAAACGTCTCAGTCAACTAATCGAAAACTGTAAATAGATAAGATAGGATATATGTCTTTGATTTCTGAACATAAAATTTTAATGAAATTTATTCTACAATATGTAAAAAAGCTTAGAACATTTTAAATAGATTGCGTGTATTTTTCAAAAAAAAACAAATGCTGCAATGACTAATAAATTTCTCTTGCCTAATACTTATCTAGGTATATTAAACTATTACAAGTTTAAATATTATTAGACAATTAGTTTCTATGTGTAAATAACATGTTTTAACATTGTACATAAGTCAATTAAAATAAATAGTTCAAGTATCGATTGCCATAACTGAAAATCATTGTTCATCGATAGACAAATAGAACAAAATATTATAGACATAAGACGAATGTGTAACTTTATAGGAGTAACATTTTTGTTTGTTGACTGATCATACCGCCTCGATCCACTTGACGGAGACAAAAGACAGCTACAATCCTCCACATATAATATTTCTTTTACAGTTTAAGTTTACCAATGACATCGGCCGCACCCATATAAAATTTCATGGAAGGTACCATATTTAGTGAGGTAATAGATGTACACCTTGTCCTTACGCTTCAAAGGTTTTGTCAACATTTTAATCTACCAACTATGAAATTTTAAAGATGCACTTAATACACAGTGACAGTTTTTGTGTAAAAACGCTTTGGAGATCGTATCGTCAAGCTGTATCAGATTTCGTTTGTCAATTCGAAAATAATTCAAGCCTACTTCAAGGTTTTAACATTACATATTTTGTGGATTTGCATCAAATTTGGAGTTAACTAGTTGACTAACCAACCGTAATTAGTTTACAGGTATTAATAAAATTAAAATAATTTCGGGAATAAAGATCGCTTTCAACACAGAGTTTTGCTTTCATGCTACTGGTAAATTACCATGTTCGTAAAAATGATATCTGATAATGCTTATTATTCGTCGTCATAATATAGAAATGGGCTCACGCAAGGGCCAATCTCGGATTATGGACGAAGTTTTAAAAGGATACAGGCCCTAAATATTGGTGGGTAGATAGGGTGGCGGGGGCGCGGCACGCCAAATACACATTACGAGCCGGCAACGCGCTATTACGGCGAACCGCACGCGTCCATGTTAGCCGATAGCTGCCACCCGAACATGCTATCCGACGACTAATTGGTCAGCTTCATGCACAAAAACCCCAAATAGAAACAACTGTGGCCAGGGGGAGCCACTTTACAGCCTAAAACGTAAATGATCGCATTAATCGCTAGGTACGGCTGTTACAGCTCGTTGTGCGCCCACCTTAAATATTTTCGTCGGTGGTAGTCGAAATAAGGGCCAATCATTAAGTTAGGTGGTATGAAGGGCGTGTTATCTAGAGGCTTGGGCGGCGCATGTCACGTGACAAACGAAGCGTAAACTTACCACCGGTACTTCAGCCGCGCCATTTTTGTTTTAGTAACAAGGGGTGACGTTTTTTGAGTGGTTTTATTTTAAAGTTTCTCATATTACCTTCGTCATTTCCGGTAAGGTATGACAGAAAACATGTACCTCGGTACATGATATTTATTTAACATAGATTCATGTCGGTCCACTAATTATTTCGGGGCCCATATAATAATAAACTATTTTATGTCGTATTACTATCGATTAACCTAATAGAATAGGTACATACCCAATCACTCGTGTACCTATCTACATTCTACAAAAATCCAGTAATTGTGAATGTTTATCGAAGCCATGCAGCTAAATGTATGTCATTATTGTTTTAAATCTTAACGTATCAATATTTTAAACCTAATAAAAACAAGATATAAATTGTGTTTATCTGTGGCAAATTATTTTTCTGTTAAGCTTGAGTCTTGACCCTGCCGTTTGCGTAGTTTGATAAAGATTAATGTATGTGAGACACAGAGTTGTTTTAATTAATTCAACAATGATAACAATAACAATATTGTCGAGGTATGTAATTAACATCAATGAGAATGTCAGTAAATCGGACTACTCACTTGATATTGAGGCCATCGTTACATTAAATAGCAAATTAAACATTGCCCACTACTCGGCTGAAACAGCGCGTCTTTCGACTCTTTGGCAAATGGTATCAAAGTGTCAAAACCACTATAAATGACTTACGAGAATTAGATACGAATACGAAATTCAGAATGGAGAGCTTCTGTTTGGATACTCCAGTTTATTTGACCTTTTCAGAATTGTCTACCTAACGTTGTCCGAATTTATTCTGTTTCCTTTTAAGCCTCCAGCGTAGCAAAAATGAAAAATGTTTACTTTCAAATACTTCCACTACATTAAACGTCAGAAGCTTAAAATACTTGATGAATGTGGATCAAATAAAATACAGAAACGTGTTTTGTGAGAGCTGTTTGTATTAACTGTAAAATATTTTTGTTTAGTTTGTATGGGAAACATTTGAAGAATTAAGTGTTTAGGTAAATTTAGCAAGGTAATAAAGGAACGCTACAATTCAATTCCACTTATTTCGTGTTGTTGTATTAATGAGTAACTAGTTTTACAATTATAAACATTATGTACAACAGTCTAACACTTTCACATTGACTCTTTGTTTTTTAAGTGTTAAGTCGTATCGGTCAGTTTTGGAAGAAGGAACGATGAAGATGATGAAGAAACGAACGATAGATTAAAGTTGATATTCATCGTAAAATTTAAAACAAATCACATAAATATTATTGTATAATTATTGAAACGTAATCCATTTTGAAATTAGGGCGTTAGGGCAGCTTTTTTATTTCGTAATATTTCATAAAGTTAGGATCAATATGAAAGGATAATATTATTTAAAAACAGAAACCTACTGAAATGAAAGACATATTTCTTCATTTTAATGTAGTTTTTTTTAAATGTTATCTTCATAAATATCATATTTTAATTCTAGATACCTACCAATAAATTGCATTCTTTGTTGTAATTTAAGATTATCTTAAAAACACTTACTTTGATTGACATGAAGTACCTATCATTGCATTTTAAAGATGACTGTTGAACAGACACACCGTTCTATTTATATGTTTTGGTAACTATCTGTAGGTATAGTACGTACATTCTAAATATATAGGTATGTATAGGGATTTTTTATATTTGATATCGACGGTTTAACAGACGTAGCAGCTGTTCCTCTGCTGAACTACACACATCCCTTATTAAGAACAGACAACCTCCGTAGCGTAGCGGTATTTGGCTCGCTTTAAATCTCGGAGGTCGTGGGTTCCATTCCCACGCTGGATAGGAAATCTTTGTGTAAATAGTTAGATTTCTTTCCGGGTCTGGTTGTTTGAGAGACTACCCTCCGTGCCTCCGAAAGCACGTCAAGCCGTTGGTCCCGATTGTTATAATACATCTATAATAATCGTAAGTATATCAAGGAACGGGCAGCAGCGTTTCCTTGTGTGGTACAATTTAATACTCGTCGCCAATCCGCCTGCCAAGCGTGGTGACTATGGCAAATACCCTCCCTCGGGAAGAGGCCCATGTTCAGCAGTGGACGTTATACGGGCTGATGATGAAGAACATAGAATAAACGGTGATGTGTGCGTTTTGAAAAAGTTATAATTGGTGAAAGATGAAAAAAGTAAAATTAGTTCCAGTGCCTTTACGACCGTAATCTTAAAATTTTCCAGTGTTCTGAATATTTTTTAAGAGTAATTATATTACTGAGCAATTATTATACCTTTGTAAGTCTATAATATGACACAAAATTGAGATAATGATGCTAATTTCAGGGACCAAACAGATGAATAACGTTTTGAATACTTTTAGCAAACGTATTTTGTAGTGTCCGCTAAGTTTTCTAGTATTTTCAAACTATAAATTACCTATTATTGCTGAAATTACTTTCTGTAATTGAAATAATCATATATTAATAATATAATTTTATAACTGATATATTCTAAATTACAAAAGTAACTGTACACTGTTTTGCTTACAATGTGTACAGTACAAAGGAAACCTTGCAGTCGTTCAACGCAGACGCAAATAAGTCAATTATAGTTTATACCACGGTCGCTACTAGCCTATGTTGTGTATTCAGGTGTAAATCAGCGAATTTATTTAAGAACGATTTATTAACTACTTCAATATACTCTAAAATACCTGGATTCAGCATAAAAAAGTATTATCCATCCAAAAATCCTGTTAAAAATGTCAGCATTCATAACTAGGTACCAACAAGAGCACGCAGTATATTATCGAGTCGATAAATTGTCATGTTTATTTTGTTGTTGTAAATTAGTTCCGACCTCCCAAAGACTTATCAATGTTCACTCTCACTCACTAGGAAGATGTCAACACATGTTATTTATCAAACGTCAATCAACCGTTCAGCATTTATCTACATGGAAGCGTAAAGGCGTGGATAGAATAATGTCTAATTGAACAGTAGGTATTCTACATTTAAAGTTACAATTAAAAAACATTTTAATCAACACATATTAAACAACTAAAAGTGGCTAATTTGAATTAGAACTAACTTATAAAATACTGCTATCCTAAATCTATACTACTTGGCAAGGTTTTCAGGCTGGCAGCATTGCCCCGTTGAATGGCAATGCTTATCTGCTGTGCAAAGTAAGTCGGCCGCTGATAGGTTTTTATAAATAGATCATTTCTGCACTACGATTTTAAACTGTAGAAAAGTTTCTTATCTTCAACGATCGGTTCTTGTTATTAAAAAAAGTGGTTTTGACAACAAGTGTAATAAACAAATATAAAATACAAACTAACATAAAATTTCACAACGGGATTGTAGACCGTAGACATTTGAATAATTATCGCAATACGACCACACACGGTGTTAAAGCGAAGTAAACATGTAAGTAATATATTTAATTAATTTATTACTACAAAAAATACTTAGGTATTGTGTTTCTAATGGGTGCACTTAATGCAAACCTTTTGTATGAGAGTAAATTATGTTGTAATTTATAATAGAAGGGTATGGAGGAGCATAAAAAATGTGGGTATGACTTTTTATCCATAAAATATTTTAATGTTAGAAATTTTCTGATAATAATTTTATTTTGTCACTCAAGATGATATACGAATCGATTATAATCAAACAATGTGATATAATCAAATGATGTGTAATATCATACTAACTAGGTAGGTACTTAATAGATCTGTTTCAGTAATCCAAATAGTTTTGGACTATTTGTATAATTATAGCGATTTTCAACATTTGCTAATTTTGGCATTAAATCTTTACTGATTAGAGCAATCGCTTCTGTACGTGGCCTAATATTTGTACGTTTGTCTCTGTGTCCGGCGGTGGCGCCACTGCCGCCGCGATAGTCTTCGGACCTCACAAGACGTCTTATGTGGAACGTATAAACTAGTGAAAATTAAGTGTCGTGACCACGGTTCATTTGTTATCAAGGGTCACGTCTCATTTTATTACTGACATATTATTAATATCGATGAGAACATTTTACTGGGCGAGTGGGTAACAGAGTTAGTTTCGCAACCATTGTGTTTTGCGTAATGTTCTGTTTCATGATCTGGGAATGTAATTATTATTAATTTTCTTTTTATCAGTTCATGCATCGTCTGTACAATTTAAACTGTTTGTGCAATATTAGAAATGGTGTAGGTATTCGTGTAGAAGCTTAATAGAGTAAGATTTAGTATCTTGTGATTTCTAATATCATATATAAGATGTTCCAAAATATATGCCCTCCTTTTAACTGTAGATAATGTCTTGTATAGTGATTAAGTTAAAGAAGAAATTTCTCTGAAATAATATATGTTCCATTGAATCAGGTCCTAGTTATTGTTCGCACCTCCCGGTGCGTCGCATAGCAAAAAAAGCCGCACCTAATGCTTATTTTATGTATTGTAGTAGAATTTTATTTTAGTAAAAAAGTAATAGGCACCAGTTCGCCAGGCTCAAATGGGATTGAGCGGTCACGTTAGCCGCATGCACAGTGACCGTTGGGCAACTCTCCACGCAATGGGTGCCAAACAATGGACGGCGTTGCCGAGGACGACCCAGAAAGAGGTAACGAGATGACCTCGACGCGCATCTAAGCGACTGGTTCCAGGTGGCGCGGGAAAAGGATGCATGGAAGGATTTGGGGCAGGCCTTTGCCAAGCAGTGGGATAGTATGGGCTAGGAAAAATAAAACTTGGTTAGTGAGTCTTACGGGCGACCATTCTTAATAGAACTTTTCCGAATAATTAACATTTTTTAATAAATTTCTTCAGTAACGTCCACACTACAAATAATACTATCTACTGACGGAGTGCCATATATTATATAATCAACTTTTATATTATTGTTGTAGAAGACAAAAAAATAATCGCCGTTGCACTAGTTAAATTGACTAAATCTATCCGATGGCACTGTTGCACTAGTTAAATTGATTAAGTTTAACCTAGATCAAAAGAAAAAAATCAGTATTTATTTTTGTTTTTTACTGTTTTATATGCCTACTGGCTGCACTCCATTTTACCCGCGTCTGACTGATATTGTAGCCTTTATATTAATCCAGTTTATAAACTATCTCCATGCATTTTCAGCGAAATCCGTTCACTAGATGTTGCGTGAAAGAGTAACATCTTATATACAAAGATTTTATGCTACCTTCGGATTCAATACGCCCCAACTGAGAAGACTCTGCGAAACAAACTCAGTGGGGTATTCTACTGCCGGTTTCATCGCGGCCTCATTGAGACGATTCGGCGAAACATTCTCAGATGTCAAAAATATTTTGGTCCAGTTTTTAGTTAATTGGCTTACACAATTTACCGATCGGCTGTTTTTAAAAAACTTTTATTTTCTTTTATTTATAAGATTTTGTTTTTTGTTATTATATCGAAGTACTGACCGTCCACACATTGAAATGTCTTAATAACTTCTTAGTACTTAACCTCCTTAGCGTAGCGGTATTTGGCTTGCCTTGAATCTCGGAGGTCGTGGGTTCGATCCCCACACCGGACAGGAAATCTTTGTGTAAAGGACTATCCTCCGTGCTTCGGAAAGCACGCTAAGCCGTTGGTCCCGATTGTTATAACATCATCTATAATAATCGTATATCAAGGAACGGGCAGCAGCGTTTCCTTGTGTGGTACAACATAATACTGCGGTCACCAACCCGCCTGCCAAGCGTGGTGACTATGGTAAATACCCTCCCTCCCGGGAGGAGGCCCATGTTCAGCAGTGGACGTTATACGGGCTGATGTTTTAAGTTTGACAAAGTGAATACATATACAGGGTGTCCCAAAAGGTTAAGTAGCTGGGAAAGGGGGTGACAGGGGTGGACACAATGGTCACGAGAAAAATAAAAAAAAAATCCGCTCTGGGTATTTAAAAAAAAAATGCATTTTTTTAAAAACTTAAAATTTTACACCTTGTTATTTTTGATGTTGATGTTGATGACCTTGTTGTTATTGAAGATTACATAACAGCATTTTTTTTTAATACAGCCATATTTGTAGGTACAGTTAGCACAAGGTGTAAAAATTTTTGTCTTAAAAAATGCCATTTATTTTTTTAAACACCCTGAGGGAATTTTTTATATTTTTCTGGTGACCCTTGTGACCATCCCTATCACCCCCCTTCCCAGCTACGTAATCTTTTGGGACACCTGTATATGCATTCAATTTTCGGCATTTGAATTACACAACACTGAATTTGTTTATAACTGTAAACACAACTGGCTGTTTACGAAGGTTAGTAAAATATCACGTTTTTTGTATGGGAGCCCCCCTTAATTATTATTTTTTGATATATCGGCAATAGAAATACACCATCTGTGAAAATTTCAACTGTCTAGGTATCGCGGTTCTTGAGATACAGCCTGGTGACAGACAGACAGACAGTGAAGTCTTAATAATAGGGTAATTTTTATCCTTCGGGTACGGAACCCTAAAAATGGTGTTGCTACCTGTTTACCTATGAATTATTTATAAATAGTTTTTATTTTTAATTTCATGAAACACTACGTTTTAATCTATGTTGTGCATTACGTATAATTTTTTTATTTATTATATTTGGGAAGAGAAACAGTAGGACATTAAGGGTAAACAGTGTTGTCTTAACATTAAACTTAGCATATATACTACCCACAACATTTTACACAAATTACTATTAGACATAATAAAAACAAACTGTTAGCAAACGGTAGATTTTATTATACTGCAGGCACCAAATTATTTACTCTCTTTTTTAATACAAAAAATATTTGTGTTTGTTTTTGTCTTATAAGTAAATTACTTTTAGATCATTAAAGAAAGGGGTGAAAGATTGACACAATGATAAAGGTGGTATACCGTGTGGTTTCCAGCTTACAATAGACCACCCCATGTCCTCCCATGGGTGTCGTAAAAGGCGGCTTATGGCTGATGGATGGGCAGCAGCATCTATTAGCTCAAGGTTTACATCTTACTGCGATCACCAATCCGTCTGCCAAGCGTGGTGATTATGGCAAAATCCCTCTACGATCCTTGCTTGCCAAGGTCTGTTAAGAGTAGTCCCATGTTCAGCAGTGGACGTCAACGGGCTGTTGATGATGACGATGATGAAAGGAGGTTCAACAGCCGTCACTTTGCATTAGCTCATTTTCCATTTCCAAATAATATATTCTTATATAAATAAAAATGTATGTCTCAATATTAATGTTTCTCTTTTACTATTTTACTGAACATTAAACAATAACATTTCAAATATTTGTACAGTAAACGTTAGAAAGTGTAGTTGCATCTTAACGTTTATAAGCTCGTCGTTTGTGTGAAATTAACAATATTAACCGAATGCAAGTGGCAACTGGCAACTCACCAAACTAATAATGTTTACGGGAGTGTGGGATTTGTCTTCAAAGATAAATATCGTGAGTAGAACTAGTACTGACGTTATAGTTTTATGAGACTGGCTGGACTTTTGATTGACCCCTACTGTACATTACCTTTAAATATTTTTTTTACCTTTTGAACAGGAGATCCGCATCTCAATAGCCCTACATTATTGATCAATTACCTTTTTACTATCCCGACGTTTCAAAAGCGGATTAATTAGCATAGCATAAGTCACGTCTAAAATATTGTGTGACAAACATCTTCCGTGATAAATTTCACTAGGCGAAAGCGAATATAAATATGAAGTTATATCGGACATTCTTTAACTTTGGATCTGAACAAACCACTGCATCTATTCGTGGCTTGTCCCTGTCAACCCAAAATCAACAGCGAACTGACCTTTATAGGGCAATAAGTTAAAGTAAGATGCTTCTCATAAATATAGATTGGTATATTAATACTGGCTACTGGCATTGAGAATTGAAATATTTAATTTTTATTGATGTCTAACCTACATTCTGAAGAATCTATTTCAATATGTATAATAATAAAACATAAAAAATCGTCTCCTTAGCACTTTTAATAAGTCTTAGTCGGTATTAAGACACTTTGAGTTTTAAATGTATTGTGTCCGAATTGCCTATTATAGTTAAGTTCGCATAGCTCTGTTTGTGCTGAGCAGACTATCAGCCCAGAACATGACCAACACGCCAACTGTTTAAAGGATACATGTAACCACTAACTAAGACACAGGAAATCTGTCTTATATTATGTAAACGACATTTCTTTACAATACTATCTAAGATTACCTACGTAGTAAATTATTTTCAGTCAGGTCATCATTATCATCCCGTACAATGTTCATAGCAGTACACGGGCCTCCCTCGAAGGGGGTATTGCCATAGTCACCACGCTTGGCTGCCGGATGGGTGACCGCAGTATTGTGCACAGTATATACACAGGTAAACGCTTCTATCCGGTACTTGTTGTCATTGATGATGTTATCGCCGTAGGGGCTAATGGCTTAACGTGCTATCCGAGGCACGAATGGTAGTCTCTCTAAACTGACTCGGCAAGACATATTAGATTTTACTAAAAAAAAAAAAACAAAGTGGGAATCGAACCCGGATGACACCGGAGATTTAAAGCAAGACTTATATCGCTCCACTGTGGAAACCATCTAAACAGGCATAATAAATAATGTCCGTCAATAGATATCTTTAATAAGCGTCGGTAACATTAATACAACATCCATATTGGAAGCACAAAAATAATCAGAAACCGAACGATGAGTCTTCTGTTTTAATTAAGTTAAATAAGTACATTCATGTCGATGACAACCGCCTCGTGGCCGCCGCTGACCGATAGGAAAAAGGAAAGAGGAAGCGTTCAATGCGCCTAGAATGAAATTAGCCCGTCGGTCAATTACTCCGAACCCAGTGCGGCTTACTAATGGCACGAGCGGCGTCGTCCCTTGCATACTGCTCTGCTCATTTATATGCCTTCACGCGTACTCTTTATTGTTCCATAGATTGGTAATACACGAGAGGACTGGCACTTTGTGCTGTAAATCGTTGTCAGAACACGTATCCACGATTAACTGTGTGCTGTTACCATAGGTGAAGCGGGTATCATGTCAGTACACGCCGCCCGCAAGTGTGGGTGATGACATCATGTCCGGAATCGAGTGGCCACACAAAACGTGAGGCTACGTGCTGACTGAGTATGATTATCGTTTCGCGTATTGCTCGATGACACATAGCCCTTAGTGGTATTCTAATATAAAGGTCATTGATAGTCATTATTGAGAGAAATGTTACCTAACTTAACTTTCCATTTGATATATTGTCTATGTTATTTGAAGCATAACTAAAATATTAAGATAAATACACATTGAAACATAAGGTGTTTGTATCCCTTGATACCATTTTCTTGACCTATATTAAATGGCATAAAAAGTATGTTTTTAACAAAATACAGTTCATTTCTACTGATATGGCTGACTTTTATTACTTTACCACTTATAATGAAGAAACAAAATATAAATGTTTCTTGTTTCGTTCCGACATAGGGTTGCTATGAAAGGTAAAGTCGCCTTCCCACCTCTCAAGAGACCATCATTGACAAATTGCGCACGTTAAACCTTTTTAACTTCAATCTACCCTACTAAAGTATCGTAAGTCCCAAAGGCGTACAAAAAATATTTACCTCTATATAACAGATTAAGAAGTATTTCTGTTATCATATAAAGATGACACATAGTTTTGAACTACGAAATAAACACAATAGGTGGATGACACACGAATTGAAATTTAATTGAAATGGACATTCACACAGCCGTTGTCAAGCCATTTCGTACAAACAAGACCAGATACGTCATATTGGGAAGTTATAACCATTAAGAGAATACAATCGCAATTTCTTCCTGTCATAAATAAACTTTGGCGGGCATGAGTAATCGTTACTTTGTGTGCACAATATCGGGTCGGGACCAAATAGATTGGTACGTGAGTTGCGTATGAGATCGTCCGCCGCCTGCCGCTTGCCGCTACCGTGTATTATCACTGCTTCAACGAAATTCGTCCACAGTTTTGTATGGTAGTAGTTGAATTTTCCGTTTGTAATTATGTGGACAGCGGAAGTGTCTGTAGTGGTTGTTACACCAGTCACGGCGCATCGGTTGACGACCGTCGCCCGTCGCGTAACGGGCTACAACCACCTATGGACTGCGGCGCGACCATCTTACTTTAGGGATTTTAAATAAATTTAGTAAGGCCCTAATGCAGGTGATACACAACACGGATTTAAATATCGTATTATTTACTCTGTGCTTTGCACTAAAGTTCACGTCTGCAATAAATTGTCATTGCATAATTTTATTATGAAGATGAAGAGTATCAAGTGTAAATATCGTGCGATAACATCAAAATACAGATGATCGAAATCCTATAATCCCGTTATGTATATTTAAACTAATAAAGTCAATGTAATAAATTATAGATTACATCGAATGTAATGAAAGCGTTATGATATACGAGTACCTACAATACATATTTCCACGGATGAATTGGTGTTCCTTTAGAAAACCGGAAATAGGATAACTATAATAATTTCAAATCGAAAGTTCTAAAACTAATTGTACTAGATTTAATTACTTAAACGATACCTGCGATATCTCAAAACGTATCCATGTAATCTTAGAACTATAAATTATGATTTATGTTAATTAAATAAATAAACATATAAGCAGTTGAAATAGACATGTAGTATCGTTACGCTTGAAACTCCATAAATAATTAAGGATGATCGTAATAACACGTAGTTAGCTAGACGATCACATTGCTATCCGTTTCTCTAGTTGATTTTTATAACACAACACTGAACGTCAATACGCACTTTTTTCTTAATTGCGATTTTTTACAATACCTGTCTTTTATATTAAGCCCGTTAACTAATCAAAGTAAAATACCGTCTTTCATATTTCAAAGTTAATTTATCTGAAATATTAATTTATGACAATAACCTATAGATAGTTTCACCAAAATGTTACAATTAGACTGTAATAAGATAATATTGTGTGCCTTCCCATATCTAAGTGATGTGTCTGGCAATACTAATAACTATATTCATATGTTCAGTTTTTAGTAAGTCATTATAGTGACAAATTTATATTTTTTGACACAAATACTTTTATAGATAGAGGTAGGGTGCACTGTATTCCTATACAGTACGTATTCAGAAAAAATCTTTAGTTCCAATTGCTACTTTGCTAGCATCACTTTTTAACACAGTCATAGATAGTATGACTAAGCCTATTCTTACATCTTTTAGTAATGTTACTAAAATTAATCTTATAAATAATTTAAACATCTAAGTGGGACAATAGAGAAGTGTGAAAACTTTCTGATATTATCTCATCAAAATATAAACCGCTTCTCTGGCAAAATATTAGAACTATTTAATGAAAAGTATAGTCCAGAGTCCAGATATAATATGCTTCACTGAGACTTGGCTCAAGGCGCACAAGATGGCTTTCAATGTAAACGGCTATGGGGTTGCTAGTTTTTATAATAGGGTTACAGCTGAAGGTGGCGGCGCGCGGCGTACCTACTTATATTAGTGCGTGAAACTGTTAAATTTAAAGAACGGAAGGAAGCTCTTTCTGTGGAGCGAGTATGTGAGGTGGCTTGCATTGAGACTGAAATGCACCACATACTATGTATCTATAGGCCACCCTCGTCAAATATATTACATTTTATGTCCACAATAGAGGATATTCTTAATAAATTAAAAAGTACCAAGAAAATATTAGTCTGTGGTGACTTTAATATTAATTTATTAGTAAATTCGCCAGATAAAAAATAGCTTTTTTGCAGTAATATATTCGATAATTCATTCGATCTAAATAGTTTATTTTATGAACCTACTAGAATCACGTTGACTACAGCTACTTGTATTGATAATATTTTCACAAACTTCGAAGTAGCAGATAAGTGTTTGGTAGCCGGCGTTCGCTCTGACCATAAATGCCAAATAGTAAAATTAAACACTGTTGCAAACATAGAAAACCCCATACCTACTCAGTTTCAGGCCGCTCTCAAAGAAAAATCTAGGGAAATTTAAAGAGTGTTTAATGGCAAAACTATGTTATACTCATAATCCGAATGTTTTGTATAATGCATTGTTTAACAGTATTTACGAAGAATTTAGCAAATGTTGTAAAGTAAAAAATATTAAGATAAACCCAAATAAACTAAAATTTAATATGTGGGCGACTAAGGGTATAAGAAAGAGTAGAGATTTTCTATTTGAACTATATGACATTAGGTCCTATACACCTGATGACAGTTTTAAAGTTCGTGTTAGAAACTACTCAAATATATTAAGGCTATGTACGTAAGAGAAATAATAAAAAAATCTGATAATAAGATAAAATCTACTTGAAAGATGATTAATACGGAAACTGGGAAAAATAAAATCATAGACAGATCAGTTCACTCAAATATTAATGGTGAACTTGTTTCAAACAAATCCTTCATTGCCAATTTTTTTGCTATTTTTTTTTAAATATTCCCTTAGATGCCACCAAGAGTCTTGCATCGTACACTGAAGAAGCTGAACGACTTCTTAAGAAAAGCATTATTAATACAATAATCCCTAAATTTAATTTTCAATTAATAACAGATTTTGATATAATAAAAGCTTTTAAGACTATTAAAATCGAAGGTACAGAAAATCTATGGGGACTGTCCGTAAAGGCTTTTGATCCAATTATACAGAATATAGCTCCAGTCCTAGCAGCCATCTTCAATGGCTGTACAATTGACGGAGTCTTTCCCGATTTAATGAAGGTTAGTAAGGTAGTACCTATTTTTAAATCAGGTTGTTCAAACAATGCTACAAACTATAGGCCAATATCTATACTACCTACCATAAGTAAAATATTTGAAAAAAATATGCTTATCCAAATGCTGTCGCATTTCAATAAGAATAGGATATTACATGACAAACAGTTTGGATTTACTAAGGGCCGTTCTACGCAAGATGCAGGAAGCACTCTGATCAAGGCCACACTAGAGGCTTGGGAGGGATCACAGGATGCTCTGGTAATCTTTTGTGATCTTTCCAAAGCATTCGATTGTGTAGACCACAGAGCGCTCGTTGTAAAGTTAAAATACTACGGAATTTCTGGTACATCCTTTGACCTTGTAGTATCCTTTTTATCTGGTTGCGAACAAGGACTAGCCATAGACGGAATAAATTCGGATGCTTCCCCCATCAAAATGGGGGTACCCCAGGGTTCAATACTAGGTCCGTTTTTGTTTTTAGTATATATAAATGACCTCCCATATTTAGTAGATAAAATATGTAATTTAGTTATTTTTGCTGATAACACATCCTTGATATTTAAAGTAAATAGGAAAGATAAAGACTTTACTGAACACACAAACACACTTAGCCTAATCTCAAGTTGGTTCTCAGCTGATAACCTATTGTTAAATGCAGGGAAAACTAAGTGTGTTAAATTTGCATTACCAAACGTAAACAATGTCACACCGACTATCTCACTGAATAGTGAAACGTTGGATCTTGTTCCATCCACGGTATTTTTGGGAATTACACTAGATTCTAAACTACAGTGGGGTCCTCACATTGAGAAATTATCGGGTAGATTAAGTTCTGCTTCTTATGCAGTATGGAAAATAAAACAATTGTCGGATGAAGCCACGGCTAGGTTAGTATACTTTGCGTACTTCCATAGCATCATGTCTTATGGCATTTTACTCTGGGGGTCAGCTGCTGATATTAATACAATCTTCATTCAACAAAAGAGAGCGGTCAGAGCTATTTATGGACTAGGTAGCCGCGATTCTTTGCGAACCCTATTTAAAGACATAAATATATTTACTGTACCATCTGAGTATATCTACCAGAATATTTTATTTGCTCGAAAAAACATAGATAAATTTAGTAAAAAAAGTAACTTTCACAATATCAATACTAGGAATAAGGACAAACTGGCAATGCCATGCTTTACGGTTAGCAAAGTTAGTAAATCATTCATGCGAAATTGCATTCGATTTTAAAACAAGCTCCCTTCTAATGTTACTGACACGCCTGATACATTATTTAAGACGCATGTTAAACGAATCCTCATAACTAGAGGCTATTATAGTATTAAAGAGTATGTAGATGATTAGGATATATGGCACGTTATACCTTCTTGCACTACATCGGATGTAGCGGATGAAACATTGAAAGGCCATTATAATGTATTTTGTGTACTATCTGTAATATTAAAAATAATACTAATACGGTATGTATTAGTATTATTTTTAATATTACAGATAGTACACATTATGTTCTGTCTTAAAATAAATTATTTAATCTGTTATTTAATGAAAACGTAAATAAAATTCCTATGAAGACAACCGATTGGTAAATTGTGAATGCCAACTAAATAATAAAAGTAACTGGACCAAAACTTCTTGGACGTGCCCATCTGAGTATGTTTCACCGAATTGTCTCGATGATGCCGCGCTGAAACTGGCAGTAGAATAACCCCACTAAGTTTTTTTCGCCGGATCTTCTCAGTTGGGGCGTATTGGATCCGGTGGTAGCACTAAAGCGCGTTCGTCGAGATACTTATGGTTCGTCTAAATAATAATATACTCAAAGGACAAAACTTAGATTTAATCATAGATATAAAATAATAAAATAATATTGTATTTTCATACCTGACAGCTTTTAGGCTAAAGCTATATAAACTATTATAATTAAATAAAATTAAGTAATTTAACATAGTAAATTTAGAAACCAAAATATGTTTCGACTATTTACAAATACCTGTATTAGGTTTACGTGAATAAAAACTTTTTTTAATATTAAAAAAAACCGTTACAATATTAAACTGAAGGTGTAATTTTATATTTTATACACTATAACGGAAGGAAGTAATATAACTATTAGTGATATTATTTCCCATACGTTTAAAGCAAATCAATAAAACATTATTTTATTTTGTTGTTAAAAATGATTTGTCGGTAGCGGCTACGGTGTAATAAGTAAGGCTCGTTTGTCTGTTTCTGTTTAAACAGATTTAAAAATCAGTAGGTTTTCATAAAAATATTTTTCGGTCATAATTTTGTGTCATTAAAATATATATTATGAATTAAAAAGTCTTATCAACCTATTAAAGTGAATTAAAATATTTTTTATTAAATACAAATATAATCCACTGCCAAACCTAATGTCTACCTAATGTCCAATCCGTAAACGATCCGAATGCCCAGGGTATCATGTACGTAAAGAGGGTTTATTTGTAGGAGTCACTTTAGGGTTAGCCCGATGTCACTCTTCATTCTCGAAAATGGCCGCCCCAGGCTAATTGTTACCAAAACTTCGTAAAAGCGATGTTTACGCAACAACAGGTCAAGATACAAATGCTTACAGCATTTCTATTTAATTGTTTAAGCTTTGTATTTTGTTTTATAATAAATTGAAAATAAACTTTTCGATTCATATTTATTATTGAAATCTAGAAATTATTATGTTTGTTCTACCATCGCTAGGGGAAATGGGTAATGAAATTCTTTATATGTAAATAGTCGGAGGGTTAAAGAGAAATATATCCAAGTAAATAGTTTACTGTGGGAGAATGTGTAGTTTTCTACGCTAACATCTATTCATCACGCAAGCGAAAAGGCGTGTAAGTGTCTAATCACGTAAAAAAAATACTATTATTATACCTTTGATGCACAGTCTCAACGTATAGGAAAACAACAGGAAGACTATAATTATTAGGACTTGTACCCTACTCCAAAGTCATACATAGAATGTACAAGATTGTTTAGCGTAATTTACCTTGCTGAGGCGCGTTTTTTAGGGTGGACGTATATAGTAAACTACGAGGATTAGTTCACCTGGCAAAAAGCTCGGCCCCAGTTTGATTTTTAAGCGTGGTGTGAACTAGTTATTATGTTACTATTAGGTTAAAAGGTAGCTGTTTTTACCAAAAAAATGTATATGTCACCGGAAAATAATAAGAATCGTAAGCGTAAGTTGATCAACTTTCTAGTTAATCGATAAACTAACGAAGACGGGTGGTTAAAAAAACCTAAACCTAAACCAATGGTGTTCAACAGGACTTATTGAAGTTGAAGTGTTTTTATATTGTTACTACGGTAGCATAGTCTCGTTTGGTTAGGTTAGGTTAAATAATATAATAATTATGCGCGTTCACTGAAACTGGCAACTAAATTTAATAATATGAGTGGCATGTAAGTTGATCAACTTATGATTCGTATTATTTTCCGGAGACACATATATTTAATATGCAACTTAAAAGAAATCGACTCTAGCTAAGTAAATTTTTCCACCTCTTTTTATTGTATCGTGTGATAATTTGTGTGAACATTTATTGGAATTGGTCTGTCAGCTGTACTTTTAATTACCTATATTGAGTACTATACACTATTGGCAATGTTATACCAAAGAGTGTGTAGTTATTCCTGAGCCTCGCCATGCTACCGCAATGTTCAGCAATTGGTGCCAATTAAGACTAGATGATTAAGATTTTCAATTATATTGATTATGCAAGAAATTATGATTTAGGTAATAAAAATAATTGTATAATATTTGTGTTTTAATGCGTTTGCATTAAATATACGCTTATGGTTTCTTATTTCCTTAATTTAGTTTTGTAATAAACTTACTATACTTCTATTACGTACAATAGAAGTATAGAATTTAATTCATATCATTACAAAAATGTTGTTATATGTTTCTACATCGACTAGATACTTTTATCTCTATCGTCATTATAGGTTGAAAAGTTCTCAGCGATATAATAATAAAACACATCCTTTGTACTTGACTATTAAAGAAACATAAACGGGAGATGTTCTCCGGCGTTGGCTTTAGTTCCTCCCATAGAATAGTATCGCGTGCATATAAAAAAATATCAGATAAAAGTAATACAATCACGCGTACAACCAGCATTTGTCTTCCGTAAGACGCGGTCTTTAAAACGATATCTACGTAGGTTCTCATAAATGTACTGTAGTAATTACAGTTTAAAAACCTGCTAATTATTTATTATCATCAAAGCACAGGAAAAAACTGTTTAATTCAAATACAGCTCGTTTCAAAGTCGGAACGATACTTTAATGTAGTTAATTATGGTACATTTTCGTGTTTATTTAGTACATACATATGATTACGGATTGTTGTGGACGTGAGTGATTAAGGTGTGAGATACTCATCGGATAGAACCGTTGTGTTACGCCGCGCACCTGCCGCTCAACTCACTTTAAAACCTTCTATTACCACGTTATTAGTGGGACGCCCCTCAACATTTTACAACATTTTAATTGTGTTATTTAACGCTTGTTGTTTCATGACTGACATGGTGATATATTCGTTATTAACGATTGTGGGTTTTGATCGCATCGCTGTAATGTTTTCGTGCTGTTTTTCAGTTTCATGTTACAAGATAGGTATGGATTTGACAAGCCGAGCCTAGATTAAACGGGTGGAGGTGGTAATGTCTATGTTCTAAGAAAGAAAGAAAATACATTTATTTCACAACACACAATTTAGAAAAAAACTTATTTTCCTTAATAGAAATATAAAAAGGAACTATAAGTTACTTCGCATGCTCCTTAAAATTCTTAGATATTCAGAATCTATGACTTAGACTCATTAATATTTGACCATCTTTGAAGTTTCAAATGTTATAAAGAACAGAACAATACCGTCACATCTCTTTACTGCGTCCCACAGCAAGAAACCCTTTTTAAGGTTCCATATCCGAAGGGTAAAATCGGGACCCTATTACTAAGACTTCGCTGTCTGTTTATAATTATTTGTCAGACATTATTCTTTGATAATTATTAAGTCATTTACAAAAAAGAACACCTTTATTATACCTAAATCTGATAGAAGTATTTATAAGTATGTGTAAATGAGTATAAGGGAGAATCATATTTTCCACATACTAAATACTATTAAAATCTCCAATGGTATGATATACCTATGTCTTTAGATGTACATATTTGGTAACGACCTATTAAGTTTACTAAACATAGTCATTTAATGGATTTCACAATACGATAAATATCAATAGTAGGCACTGGTAATAACTTCGTTTGTTTCCGAAGTAGCTAATCTTCTTCGGAAACTTGTAGCCGCAATCAACTTATTCATCAGTAAGAATTTTTATCGCATTGTTTACGAATCCACCTTCGCTTGTTTTCAATAAATGCATGTTATCTTATCCGATCTTTACCGTGATTATTTTAAACTCGTATCCTTTTTTTCTTGTTTTTTAACAGGTAAAATACGATGCAGCATTTTTACAATTTTAAAAACAAAGAAACATTTTCGCTTTGCCTCTTAAATGTTTATAGATTTGTTTTTATTTACAGGCAACGTGACATTACGTTATCAAGAACATCAAATGATAAAACGTCTAGCGGTATTCAGAGATTATGCT
Organism: Nycteola revayana; assembly: GCA_947037095.2. Taxonomy (NCBI): domain Eukaryota; kingdom Metazoa; phylum Arthropoda; class Insecta; order Lepidoptera; family Nolidae; genus Nycteola; species Nycteola revayana. The sequence goes on along the minus strand of OX344842.1, from coordinate 24,819,116 downwards.
ATGAAAACAATGTTTTCCTTTGTGTCCGGATCCACATCGCGTCTTTAGTAACGGTTACATTACTCATCATGATACAACTGAGGAAAAACTTAATGAGAAGCTTCTTTATTATCATCACACTTTTTAATTCGTATGCCGGAACTGAGCAAAGTGAATGTAGCTATTAGCAATCCTATTTACCACAGATATGTTTTTATAGCCAATTACTGTTTTACAGCAAGTGATAAGTACTTCCAATACAGCGGTATATATCTAATAGAGGATACAAAATGTTTTTGAATTACCAATTCAAATTAACGAGGAGTTTAGTCACGGTAGAAGAACGTCTAAAGTTGGTTCCAATCACGTAATGTGTATTCATTCGATGAAGTTCGCGCACATCAGTGCACAGCGGTGCAATTAAAAACGTATAAATCAATTCAATCTCTACATATAGTTAGCAGCGGCGGTAATCTTAAAGGCGCTCATTAACTAAACCTACCTCCTGTTGCAACCTACAATTAACTAATTACTTATCTGTGTATTACTACGTTGAGAGAAAATGTTGTAACCTATTTTAAGTTTATTGGGCTCACTGAATGAAAGCGGTAATTGAATCATGGAAAAAGAGTTGATGAGCATGAAACATAAAATGCTGTGTTTATTAAATGAAACCGTAATTGTTTCAACTTCCGATGTTAAACGTGTAATAGTACACTGTCACACAGCCAGACAAAGTTAAGATTGTCATTGCATGAATTTTAAAATGTTGTCAAAGAATAATTACTGTCTGTTTGGTTAAATGAGTTTAAACTAGTGAATTTTATATAGCTACAATATATTATTAATAGATATATAATAATAGGCATAATCTGCAATAATTGTAGGTATGTGCATTGTTTGGTGAAATAAGAGCAATATTGTATAAACAGTAATTAAAATTAATCATAATATATATACACCGTGAAATTTTAATGGTTGTTTTCCCGAAGCAGAACAACTTGCCGTCGGTAGTACTATCGAAACATTTTTTTTTTTTTTTTAGACATGTTTTGGATTTGAAATTATTAAAAAAAATATTAGACAACTCGAAGGCGTTGAGCTCTTATTTTGCTTTAAACGTTTATGGATCGTTCTTTACTTTGTCAGCAGCGCGTGCGATTCGAGTAGTACCTACAAGGTCCGTCTAGTGTTACTACTGTTTATCACGCTTTCGAGTTGTCTAATATTTTTTTTAATAATTTTAAATCCAAAACATGTCTAAAAAAAAAAAAAAAATATGTTTCGATAGTACTACCGACGGCAAGTTGTTCTGCTTCGGGAAAACAACCATTAAAATTTCACGGTGTATAAGAAAAAGGGAAAAAATAAAGTCTTTTTTCATTCATTTTTATTTACGAGTATGCACGCTCGGGTTATACGATGAATGTCTAAGCACGAATTACATTTTATAGTAAAATTTACCGGATCGTAACATTTGTCGTGTCTGTTTTAATTGGCGTTATTTTATTTATAATACTCGCCCGTCGTTTAACTATACCACCGATATACTTTATGGCTAGCTAATGTGTTATAACTGCGATAGAAAAACCATGTTTCCTCCTCGCAGTGACATGAAACCATTGCTAATTATAATTACATTGGCATGGCGCGCTGAGCATGCAACAAAAACAGTTCATGAGAAAGATGCCATGATTGTATTAGCTTTCGTATTCTTGCTATACGATCAATAGGTATGCCGACATAATCATGAAAAAATATCGTGTAAGTACTAAGGTGTCAAATTAATGAAGTGTTTCTTGAACAAAAACTCTAATGTGAGTGTTTACTTCACACTACTGATTTCCCTGTTAAACCAACTAATATAATGTTTTATGTATTAGCCAGAGATGTAAGAGACTATAACTTGAACTTAAATAAAGTAAAGAGTTTTAAGCTTTTACTTATTTATATCCCGATAATGTAACATTTTCCACTCATGGAAAAATAATGAAATATCTGACAATTTGAAACTAATCAAATTAGAATGCACATTAAATCTGCTGTTAACATTTTGACATAAAAAGCACATTTTATTGGAAAAACACACTGTGAAATGCTTTTATTCTCTTTGTTCTTACCTTTAATAGTCTAATACTAACTTACAACAAGGTTATATTTTCACCTTTGAAAAAACAAATAATCGTTATCGATTGAAAAAAATAAACGACGCGGTAGCAAATTCTCACGACCTGCTCTATAATTTACCTATCGACCAGTACTTAACCGTGGCAATGATATGCATAATAAATATATTGAAACGACAATGAATATGGAAAATTCGGTCGTCATTAAACCATATTTAAAATGTTTAACTTAGAATTTTTTGATGTTGAGTTGCAACATTATTACATGATTTCGTTAAAATAATGTAGGTCATAATGTGATGGTACTGATTATTTACTCAAAGACCATTTGTTATATGTACCCTGCTGCGCCCAGTATTACGGACACAGTTTCGATAATTCGATATACTAACATTCATAATTATCTAATATACTCATGTTTTGTAACCTTTACATTTTGCCGCTATCAGTTAACACAGCGTGTTGGCTGTATCGAATCCTATCTACATAGGTTGGTACGCCGATTACGATAAAGTACACACATCAAAAGATTCTTAAAACATTATGCATGCCTATTCTAAAAACATGATATCGCTCTTATATCTATGGAGTCAGTCTAAATCGGATTTCATTTACTTTTTATGTTTGCGTCTATCATTCATGATATCAATTAAGCTAATTTCGGTACGTATCGTATCAATTAGACACATTAATTGAGGCATTAATACTACTTATTGTTAATAGACATGTGCTAAAAATGTAAGTGATAATACCTATCTAGTTAACATTTTCTAGTCTAGTGAGCTGGTCTCAAGGCATCAACATAGTGATCGTTTGTAACACGAAGGTTGTGTTCATAAGCTGCGGTACACTCTAAATGAGATTTCTCGGCTATGTACATTCCCCCTAAGGCAACCGCGGGGCTTATATACACATCGATACATCGATACATCGATACCTTACACCCTTCTGTATAAGTATCTGGTTACTTACCGACATTGTCATTTTCGTCTGCTACATAAGGTGTTTTTGTTGCCGATATACAATGTAAGCGAGTTGCTTCCGCATTTGTACTACGATTTAGATTTTTTATTACCCACATTTTTTTAAAAGAAATAATTCGTTTAATGATATTCGAAACTACTGTTTGTCATATTAACTTTTTACTTAGTTACTGAAACCGTTGACAGAAAATGAACCATTCCATTAATGTCATATAATCAATATGAATACCTCTTAAAGTATCGAACTTTAATCCCTAAATTGCATGACACGATTGATAGCACGCTGCATTCACCTTTGGATTTAACAGTTCAATTTTATAAAACGTAAAATAATTATTGTATCGCCCTGAAATTGATGTATCACCTGTTGCTTTTACCAGAAGCCGGCTAAAATGAAATTTTAAAGTAAACGCTCGGTAGGTAATTGTTTTTTATGAATTCTTTAGAGTTCGTTCCTTCACATGGTTGAACAACTTGTTGTATTTTTACTGTTGATTCAGTGTATTTAAACTGCAAATATAATACTTTTTATGCAGGAGATGATTTATTATTTTCTTCAAACTAGTATAAATAATGTAATATCTGCCGATAAGTTCCTTGTCTCTTATTAAAAACCGATTAATGACTCGTTATTTTTTTATAGCAAAATGAATTTTTAGCTGTTGCAACTGACTGGTATATTTTTATTTTATTCTCTTTAACAACACCATTTGCATTTCGAAACAAAATTCTCTTTGTCAACATTAACCCTATAAACATTTATATAATAGTGGACTTCTTACAATATATGTAGCCTTTTTGTCCTGGAGAATGCCTTTACACATCCCCTCCGCCGCAATTTAAGTCACAGACCGTAACGCAGAATAGTAGAAATAGCCTAAAAAAATATTGAATTGGTCTGAGAACCAGCATAGATTTTTCAAACCAAATTAGACACGATTTGACATCCATATGTGTAACTGACGTCGGCTGTTTCATACGTCCAAAGCTTAGCCCGCAAAAAGATCAACAGGGTAAAGTCAATGTAGACTGACAGTCGATAGAGAGGAGCAGTCCGCTATAGCTCTACGTCGATTTTCACTTTTTTGGAGATTTGCACGTCTATGCTGTCGATATTGCAGCCGTTAGGGACTCATCTATAAATTGCCGAGGGACGAATATCGCTCGGTACTGGTTCGTAGTGAGGCTTGCTAAAAAATTAATTATGCCAGTTTTGGCGCTATTCAATCCTGTCAGTGCGAATTTTAATGGACACGTAGGGAGGTGCATGAATTATGGATTGTAGTAGTCTGATAGTTGGCTTGTTAGAGTTTATAACTTACCCATTGAAGGGGTATCCGGCGAACGCCGCGTCATACGGATGGTACACAGTGGGGTACGGCCATGTTGCTGCGCTGGCAGCGAGGTTTTCTTTTAGTTCTATTCCTGCGGCCTGTCAAATGAAAAACATACGTTTAAACAAACCTTTGAATATTTTTCTTCAATACTATCTTAACTACTCAGCTATTCTCATGTTCTAGCTTTTCTCCTCTTACCTGCGTTTCTTTTGTTTTGTCATTTATTAATTCATAAAATTATAAAACTATAAATAGGTGGATTTATTAATATTATCCAAATTAAATTCATTTCTTAATTGACAAAAGTGTGCTTTTTACTAATTATTATTAATATCAATAAACTAGTACCATAAAGGATTACTATTACAACACACTGTTTATTTTTTATAAAATCGTTCACGTTTCCAGTAGCTTTAACGTCATCCATTACGAAAATGATCATCGAGAGATTGATTTCTTGATCGATCGCTTTAACATTTCGGCCTTAACTATTATTACTTAATGGGAACAGATATGATACGAGTGCATCAATCATCTTTTGATCATTAAAATATATATCTTCTTATTGTTTTGGGACTGTACAGCTTTTATAATGAAAAATAGTGACAAATAGTTTCAAATGGTTCTATTATTTTGGTTTAAAAGTGGAGGCAGTATTAAGTAAAAATAATAAAATGATGATTAATTTTTTTACTTATATTGTGTGCTCAGGTAAACAAGGTAAAAAGTACAACTGTCACTAAGGGTCCAAAAATTTATAGCGTCACATTAAAAATAACTCAGGAGCGAGTCTTAATGCGGTCAGCCAGGATAAATCTATCAAAAGATTTTGTTGTCCAACAACTTCATTGGTGGCCGAATCGAAAATCCGATAATAAATTTTACTCAAGTACGACAGCGTAATCCAGTCGCGCTGTCGCTCTTTGTTGCTGCGACCTTTGTGATATAATTCCAGTTTTCTGTTACTTCAAATAATCGGGACTGAGCTGTAACGTGAATCTGCAGCTATTTAAATTTATTTTACGGCCATTACTAAGATATTTGCTAAATCGGTTGAACATTTTTGAAATTGATGACTAAGTCTACGATTAGTAGGAACTTGGTTGAAATATGTTTAAGAGATGGATTTGTTAATTCTTATGAAAAAAAAATATACGGTTAATTTTAAATCTTTGATTATTGTGGTTATGAAACAGTTTGGATTGGGTAAAACAAAATGTTAGGTATCCTACTTTAATTGTTATATTTTTAAAAGATTTTTTTTCCTAATACTGTCTCCTGATCCTTAATTGAGGCACAACAATGATTCATCTTTCTTAAAAGGTTCTGACATGATTGATAGTCTGATTTGATTTTAACGAAACAATAATTTGTCCATAAAAAATCTTGATCGTGATCTTTATTGGTATCAGTTTAATGGAACTTAGCTATAATCCCATTAACATTAGTCTGCTGAACTAGCTGTAGGTATATTTTTATGGAAGGTATAAGTTAATCCGGTGAGCGATGTGGTTGACACGCAAGCCCAGGTAGCGATGTCGGAGCGCGGAGGGCCCACGTAGGTACACGACTTCAATCCGACTTTTGGAATTATTGGATACAAAAGATTACATCTTTCATTTGATAACATGTTGACAATGTTTGTATTCAAGTTGTTACTTCATAGGTATTTATTAAAAATTTAAGAACAATTCTATAACTAGTCCATTATGAAAATGTGAAATTTTATTTAGAAAATCTTTGTGAAACATTGTAATATTTTGTTAGAAGAAAATAATTAATTTATGTATAGGTATTTTTTTGTTACTACAAGAAACTTCTAATGACTTTATTCATATTCTTTAATAATAGTATATTAAGCTAAAAATTGTTTTTTTTAGACAGGTGCCGACGCAAAAATATTTATATAATTAAATATTTAAGAATAAATGTACTTTATTAATATTTTAATACATAAACGTAACTCTAATTATTGTCATTGATGACAGGTACATAAATTGATATTAATTAGCTTCATAAATGAACATTCAAGTATATTCGTTATAACGGTAAAACGGATTTCTTAATCATAATAAAATTTGGTGTTCACCATAGTAAAATGGTAGCGGGGTCAATGCATTTTAAAAGTTTTTGTATAATACTAAGTATACTAACTATCGATAAATATTCAAATAAAATGAATGTGTCCTTTGTTATGTCTTAATACTATTTAGACTCAACCGTCAAATATTTTGACACTTCAACTTTTGCTTTTGTCTAACATCGATTCCATTTTTGACATAAATTATGGATTTAAGCCCTCAAGTGTAAACAAACACGCCCTAATCCAACAACTAAACACCAAACAAAGAAACATAAAAACACATCTACAGAAAACGGATACCCAACGAGTCGGGATGAAATAATAAATTATAGACAAAATAAAAGGCGTTAACTAAAAAAACTAAGAGGCAGGATCCCATTGAAGGCGTCGGCTGGAGTTAACACTTTCGCCACTGATGATGTATGATCATATCTTCATGAATGATTGAATCATCTGCCGGGACACGTTCACGGCTTTTAACACCTTCCTTTAAAAAGTTTTACTACACGTCGTATATTACGTACCGTGGCTACTTTTATGTCGTTATGATCATTATCATTCAAAGTCACTACCCACACACATTCAGGCAAGCTCACTAACACAGTGAGTGCTTTTATGATGACCATTTCAAATTATTTTTGACGCACACACAAAGCGGAAACTTTATGTTTTATACTGTTTATTAACTTTAAAAATACAAATTCACTAATTAGAATGACAGATCGCGAAGTACATGTATAATCCTGAACGTAAGCGATATGGAACTTCTGACGTATTTTAATCCTCAGAAAGGAATTGTTAAACATATTAAGTTATTAAGCCCAGCTGGTCCGATACAACGTTTTTTGGTACGATGGACAAAAGAACATACATCAACGGATTACGCTCCCAATTTATATGTATTTATTACTTATATCGTAAACCTTATTGTGAAGCCTACTTAACACTGTGAGAGAGTCTTATAACTACCTCTCTAAAGATATATTTTGACATCCGATCCTAATTATTTTAACGTAATACTTATCGTAATAGGAACTAGAGAAAAAAAGAGATTGCTAATAAGTAAAGCTTCCTCACAATAGATGTATGGAGTATAATCCCTTTGGTTTAGATGATATCTCGTCTGCTGCGGGCGATGTGGACGTAATTAATTTCAATCATAGTTTAATAAGATTAAGGGGTTTTAAGTAATATTATAATATGTCGCAAGTGGGCGATGAACACACTGATAACTTTTAATGAATATCTGTGTGAATCACATTTGATATGTACTTAAAGGTGTATGAATAAAGTCATCAGTTTATTACATAGAATAAATATATGCTGGTGACTTACGCAATATGCACATATCGTAAATCAGTAAATATAGTCGATATTTAATTAGTCACTAAATAGGATACTAAGCAATGAAGTTCACTCGTAAACCAGATTAATCCATATGTAACTCTGTCTTTTTTTTTCGACGCGCTTTTTATGTATTCTACTGTTTTTCTATTTTTAATTACCAAACTTTGGCAAGCTGAACTCTCGAACTGTAAAAAAATTAGCAAGTTTCAGCTTTTGTACCAATATCACCTACCAGTTTCGGATTCAGGGTTCTGGTTTGGAGGAAAACAATGAGGGTAATTTTTTATCAAGATAAAGTAAAATGCATAAAGGGACTCAGGCGCTTTTTGCGATGGGATTGATCCCCTTATAAGTGCCCTAAGTCATTTACTGAAACCTACACCACAGCCTGTACCTACAAATAAACAGGACAATACTTTGTTCCCTACATTTTAGCTAGTAGTTTTGCTACTATTAGTGACTCAGACTTTTATATTAAGACTGAAACTTGAAGTAATCAAAAGTAACGTTATAATTAAACGAGTTATGATTTATTTTATTACAATACAGTAATTGCATAACTTTGTAACGAAATCCTGACTCACCTTATTTATATTATTGACTGGTGCCGGTAAAAAATAATTTCTAATGATAATAAATCGACAACGAAATGTAACTCACCAATATCTTGTTTGTAAAAAACACAGAATTAATTTAATGTTCATTCTATTTGCAATTCAATGCGATATCCCTAATTTATACGGTTACAACACTGGTGTTTGATTATTATGTCAACCGCAGGATTGGCCAAGGAATTTATAAAATCAATCAAGTAATATGATTACACACGGATGTTTTGTTTTAGTGTTTTTTGTAATAGCAAGTCTTCATGATGTTAGTTTAAATTTTAGTCAGCATTACTTTTTGTAAGATTTATGAAGAATTCGATTATTAATTATTGTTGAAATTAGTAATCGGGAAGAAATTTCATTTTATATGATTAATTTAAGCCTAGTCCATACCTAGACCAATTATATTGGCTTATTCACAAAAATGACGACTAATTTAATTTCTTATGGGATAAAATATAATGACCACCAAAAATATATACTTGACACCAGAAAAATAAAGTCTAAAATTATAATAGTACTAGCTATTTTAGTCACGACTGCACTTCAAATTGTATTCGAACACCAAATGTAGTTAATGATCACCAAATCTTAGCGAGCAAATTATTGCGCTATTTCTACCTTAATAAAATCAATGAAAAATGAGAATCGGTTAGGTTAGGTTAGAGCTGCGGCCATACAACGCACGAGCCGAGCGAGCGAAGCGAGCGGTGCCGCGGCAGCGACCGGCGAGTGCCAGAACCGAATAGTAAATTAGTAAAACATTTAGGTACTTTTGGTGATCATTTACTACTTTTGGGTTAACAATGATTTATTTGGAGTCATTTTGCTTAAATACGATAGCGAAATGTTAAAACTTTGGTTACAATTTTACATTAAAATGCGGGTTTAATTTTGGTGTTATATGTTACTATATCTGATGGTAAGTTAAACATAAGCCATTGCTTATATTACGATCTATACCATCAGAATCTCTATCATCATATTAGGTGAGTTATATTTGTATTGGAGGTAACTATATTGAGGTATACTTACAGCATTGGTATAGAACGGAGGCTGATCCGCCGCTAGAGCGGGGAAGTATGCCGCCATCCCGGCAGCCGCTGTGGCAGCTGCGTCTGAGTATGGGGCGCTGTACATAGACAGAGCGTGCCTCTGATAGTTGAGGAACTCGTATTGACACGAGCAGACCGTCTGGCCAGTAATAGGATCCTGGAAAATGGGCCGGCCAGTGTCGCAGCAGCGCGGGGCTGTAGCAGCGGGTGTGCTAGGCCGCGCCGCTCCGCTCGCGCTGCCACCTCCCGCGCTCATTCCCGCCTGCGCCGGCGGCGGACTGTTGGAGGCTGTCGAGATGGTGCTCTGTAAGTTGTAAATTTTGAAATGCCTTTATGGCGCGTTTTCACCTTCGCTGATGCAGTCTCGTCAGTGCAGTAGTTGGAGGCCTCCGTACGCATAGCAATTCGCAAAGCATCAATACAATTGATACATATGATGAAAATGGACTTTATTATGTTTATGTGGTATCTCTTAATTTGGCAATGCAAAAAAGTACTTTGAAGCAAATTAATAGATATTTTTACAATAATTAAGCGACATACAATTAGTGTAATATTAAGTTATTGATGGATATTAAACGAGCCTTTAACGACTAGCGACTGTGTGAAAAGGGGTGAGAATCATAATATACACATTTATTTGGGCGTGTCTCATGGGTCGTCAGTAGGTAGGTACTCGCTAGGATTTATGATACGCAAATTATGTACGCTCCGATTATTATTTTATTTATAAAAAAAGATTAATGCATCGTTGCAAATAATACTAATATGGATTGTAGATTTAGAATTAATGACAATGGGATCGGGCAGGGCGGACACATTGTTGTCGTAATAGATTTATTCACCGGACTACCTGAATCGATAACGCGGTCGCAAAATAAACATCCGGCTGTTGTCCGATCATAATGCCGGAGCCGCGGGTTCTGATCGTCCTTTTAATTGAGCATAGCGGAGACTCGCACGCGGGTAAATAACTTTCTAAATATTTGTCATTCGAATGAAAAATGATTCCATCCCAGCTGTCTAACATTCATTGTGTTTTCAATGGGTTTAGAAACCAAGATATATTGTTACGATACACCTCCGTGTCAGTTATTTTCCTAAAATTATAATTAATATTTAATACCATTGTGACAGTTCACTTTTATTGTGTGGTTGCATAAGTAGGTATATCCGTTTAATCGGTGACATGGATAATCAATTAGGTTGATAATATCTGTTCAGATTTTTCGATAGGTATTCTAAGAACTTACTGAAACACCTTGTTAGTGTGTTACTTAACCTTTAATTGTGTAAGGAGCGGGTGCCGACGTCGTAAGCCGGCTAGTAAAGTCACGTCGCGGTTGACTGTGGAGGTATTAAGCGAGAGCTGTGACCTGCCTACCAGAAATATGGCTTCCCTCGCCCTAAACGCGTAACCACCCATCAAGCCGTCTATCGCCGACACGAATATTTCGACCTATGGCACCGGGCATACGTTCGCACAACACAGAACAAAACATTTGTTGTGTTGAGGGAATTATTGAGGTAATCCCGAAGCCGTTAAACGTCGAATCCCTGTATTATTTACATTACATACCCAGCATAGTTATTTAATCCTTGCTCGCTAACATTGTGAATCTACCTATCGTGGGTTCTATAGTCGGGAGAAGTTTGCATATTCGCTTATTCAACCTAATGACTATGGTAATAGAGATTATATCGATCTATAAGGGGGGGGGGGGGGCGACGGAAATCGACGCTGGTGCTTAAAAGGGATTCAATCCGTTCATACGATACGTGTATCTGTTGGGCGGAACGACATAATTATTGTATTACCTACGATATATTCCGTTTATTAGTATTGGGCATTGCGAACTTAATAATACTTAATATGCAGATTTATGCATAGGTTTGGTAGAGTTAGCTGGAATTACGAGTATGTCCATAAACCCGGCGAAGTTAAAAGTTTGAAATATTTTATATCTGCCATATTTTATATAGGTGTAGGTAATTCTAGCTTATGTTCAAAGGCTCTGGCTCTGGTGCAATAAAAACCTCAAGTACTGTAAAGGCTTCATGGAATAACCAGGACTACAGAAAACGTCAACTTCAAGTACTTACTTATTTTAATATTTCTAATTAGAATAAATACTGTAAACTGAATAACAATTGTTGTGTTGGTATACAAACCAACTACCAACTGTAAAAAAAAGTGAAATACAAACGGTCGGCCTTAATCACGAATCAACTAGTAACTTTTTTTGTTACAACAAATTTGCGATGCTGGAAATTTCTCGCTGATTCTGCCTAATGATAGTTGCTAATTGAAAGAAGTTATGATTTATAGGTTCATATATGTCTCGGCTAACATGTGTAGTTACTGCAGCTTGTGGAATTAATTAGAGAGAAGTGATTGCTTGATACTTGGCTGAGTTTATGAGTAGGTTACGGTGCCCAAGTCAGCATTTTCTTAGAGTGAGCGTGACGTGGTGTTATATATGACTTCTTTTCTCCCTGTTAATAAACTGATCTCCATTTCATGAAAGTAAATATTAACGATAACTTTTTTAGACGCGGCGAAGGAATTTAAAGAGTTTTTCTAAATTAATTTGCATGCATGATTACGCTCTTAGAATTAAAAATTATACCTAAATATGAAACTGAAGTGGGTATACTCAGTTAAGATTGCAGAGTTATAAAATACCAAAATAAAATATAATTTAATCCAAATAAAATTCAAATCAAAATGAAATCCATTTAATGCGGTTTTATGTTGGAGCAAATTGTACATTTGCGGCACTAAGTAGAACATGTAAATACGAATCATGGTTTTTATTTCGGAAAGTATATCTAATATCAACATACAGAATACTAAAATACGTGCTTTTAACAATCTCCGTTTCTCACATTTGTTGAAAATGTATACTACAACTTAAGTTTCGAAAGCTCAACAAAAACTTAAAACGTAACTAAACAACGCTCCTTTTAATTTATCAACTTAGACAAACGCTGGAAATAAGTAAGTATTGGTTATGTATGCTTATTAGATAAAGAAGACAAAAAAGTTGTCATCATATCCTTTTCAAATATCGGACGGTTGGAGGATTAAAGTGCCGCTGCACCTTATCTCCAGCAGACATCTTTTAAAAAACAAACACGAGAAGTATACTCTTTTTGTAGTCTTTTTTTATTGTAACCCGCAGGATGTGTTAGAGTCGTTAAGCCCTTTTAAGTGTTAAACCATGTAACTGAATATTCGAGCGTATAAGGGTCCGATCTATTTGTTAAATAATGTAAAAAAGTTAATCTTAGAGAAATCGGACCCAATGACATGAATTTCGTTAAAGACATCAACCGAGCAAAAAATATTGATGACATGTCGTTCGCTTAACTAACCGTGGGTGACGCCGAGCGATGGCTCTGTCCAGGTACAACGGGCTTTTTTATCAAAGTCGGCCCTTTAGCAGACGTCATTAAAGTATTAAATTTACGTTAATAACAACCGATGCACATCAACAATTTGGAAATTCTTGCTAATGCTTGATAATTCTTTGATAAACCGTGGTAGCAGCGAGCTGCGACGATATAGAAGCAATGCTTCAAATAATAGTCCTTCGGTGAATCCTTTTAATGAATGAACATATCCATCAGTCGTAAATCAAAGGCAACCACATATAACAAACTGTTGCAATTATTTAAGATAAAGGATTTATATTACACACATCCGCCACTAAAGTGCTTTTGGAAATGTATTTCAAAAAGTTGTAAGTCAATATTTAATAGTCAAGATTATATGTTTTCTTAATACTTATTAATTGTCAAAACAAATATGTTCTCTTAATCTTTTACCATCCTATATAATTAGTTAATATTTTCGCACATACATAGTTTAGCAAAGAAAAAGCATAACAATTTGATAGATCGTAAGATAAGGCGTCACGCTAACTTGCGTTTGCGTTTACATTGCCAGTCTTGAGAAAATCGTGTGCGAATAACTCCAATATGGTATTTCTTTTTTGCCTAAACATCACGTTAATTGTGGCAGATTAAGATCAATACTATAAAATTTAATTTATTTAACAACTACACATTTCTGGACCAAACTTCGATTCCTTGAGCAGATATTCCGGACATTAACTGTGTTGTTAAAAATGGATCATTAACATAGCGAACATAATATATTCACGTTTTTACTTTACTGAATTACGTTAGAAAATATAACTTAACGTTAGTGTTATGAGAAAACATTAAGTTAATCTATGTTTTTAACTTGTCATTCATATTTATTAGACCTGAACTTAATTTAACGATATGCTGTGGCTTGTAAAAAACGTATGAATCTCTACGGCTGATGGCAACAATAATATTCTAGATAACACAATACAGAGATCAGATGTTGGCTTAATTAATATTATCATAAAAAACCGCATTTCACCCGAGATGTAGGTATAATATTTTTCTAACGACTCCATTAAACTTTAATCTTAGAAAAGGATCTTTCGATTCCATTATTAAGTCGAAGCCATACTTGTAGTGCAAAGTATGATAGATGTTAATCGATTTGTTTTAGACAATGAATCGCGAGTATAACGTGTGATCCAACTTAATTACCAGCGAACAACACTCATGAATAGGAAACTAATTAATTAATGCCTTGTTAATTATTTTTAGTCAATACTAAGTGGGTTGTGCTACATTAAAATTATCGAACGATATGTTTGTATGTAATTTCAGTTAGTTATAATAAATCAAAATTGTTTGGCCAGTAAATTTTAATAACTAGCCCACACGTGAAGCAATAAAACGTGTCTTTCGAAGGGTGTTGTTATAAAATTCAACGTTTGTGTTATTAGCTTCATCGAATTGTAAATTTAATTGGACAATTACATGGTGGATCACATGTTGAGGTATAGCTGTCTATTTCGACCGCATCCTGTGTTAAGATATCCGTATAGATAAGGAAACGGAATTAGCCCATTACCGAAACGCATAATGCCTTAAAGAAATTCACACCTTCCTAATTAGGGTGGAATTAGGGAAGAATAAATATTGAAAGGGAACCGCCAGCCCTCTAAAACTGTAGATAATATGGTAATGATAAATCTAATAGAGTCTATGAAATACATTTCTGTATAAATGTATAAATTGGACTGTCAAATGAAAATGTAACGTTATACTTAGTAAACGTTTTATTTTTCTAGTTCCTCTAAACAAGCGTCTTCAGTAAAAAACGTAAAGAAATAAAAGTCGAGTGAAGCCCGGTCGTTCAGGTACCACACCTTAATGGCGTGTAGTGAACAACGTTAGTAAAATAAAATGTTTTCGCATTCGTGTGGTGTTTTACTTAAGACTGTAAATGTTCAAAAGCGATAGAATATATAGGACATAGCTATAACGGAAAATGGTTAGTACTAGGTAGATAGAAATGGCAGTAAAAAGTACATAACCATTGTATATTTTCAACTTATTTGCTAAATAATAATGGATTGAGTATGCAGTATAATTTCAGCTTTATGTGAAAATTTACATACTAGTTCTAGGTAATGTCCCTATCTAAATATATAAAAATGAATCCCTATTTTTCTTGGTCACGGCAGTACGCATGAACGGCCGGGCCGATTTCGCTAATTCTTTTTTGTTGTTTGTATCATTGTCAATAGAAGGTTCTTATGAAAGAAAAATTATGAAAAATTGCTCGGGAAATTAGAAAACTTAAGAATACTTAACCATAATTTGAAATTTTGTGATGTTATTCTATCGCTTTTGATAATATACATTTTTTAAATGTAACCTAATGGCGTTTAACATGACATTGTCAGAATGCGTGCTGCTCTTGGTGCTAATCACGGTTAGTTCAGAACTATCACGCCTAATATTAAAAGTTCAATTTAATTCAGAGTTTTTGTTTAGTCAGAACAACGTCTGTCGGGTAAGCTAGTACATAATATTATCTATGTAATACGTGGAGCAATAACTGTGTATCCCTTTTTACAAAAGTTGCGCAGAAGTTTAGGGAGGAGTATGACATTTCGCACACTTATAGTTTATTATAGTATTTTTTTTTAATCATGGTCGAATTCCGACCACTCATCGACCACTAGTCATAATTTTATACCGATCGCATTATATAAATGATATGTATTGAATATTTTATTACTAAGAAAAAGCTGTCTTGTAAACTTAATAGCATTCCGTTAGTCGCAACACAACCGTATCTCATAATTGATTAACAATCGTTTTCGCTAATTCGGGTAATGGAACGGTAACTGGTGTATTCTATGTTACGATTTACGTTCTACTTAGATAAGTCGCTTCCTATACTATGACTGACGGCTACAACTATGCTATATCAACTATAGTTGGTAAAAGATTTATTTTATTGAATCTTTTGCAAAGATGTTTTTTATTTCTCGTGCGTAGCTATAATTATTTATCTAATATTTTTCAAGTTTCCTTTTAAATATGTTGTTGTCATATGAATCTGTAAATTTGAAAAGGTGGAGTTTCAAAAATAATAAAATAGTTCCTTACAAACAAATTCATCTTAATATGTATTAGTACCTATAGATACAAATAAAATATAGGAGTATATTATAATACTGGCTATATATACAATTTTGGTTTTTGTTTTGTTTTATAATTAGGGAATATTATACCGAGCTTTCTCAACTCACATACCTATAGTAGTAGAGTATGTTTGAGGAGACGATAGGCATGTTTTAATTTTTTATATATTATATTAATATGTTTCTGTATGTAAGCAAATATAAAAACTACCAGAAAAATATTCGATAGCAATTACAAATGCGATTAAATCGTTAATCGCATAATAACTTATAATTGTGTATTGCAATTATATGATTAGTGCAATTAAATGTCTACAAACAAAATATTTTACATCTAATTTTCCTATTACCGATATTGAAAGCAATAAAAAAATACAAACCTTTAAATTACAATACAACATTCATGATGATCTCATTTATCGGTTAGTAGAGGTAAAGATTTGTATATGCATTGCTTTGTATATATGGACCAAATGAAGTGGTCGCTCTGTAAATCGACACGTACATAATTTTATTCAGTGTTTTATGGGGAGGTGAAATCCTTAAAGTTGGTGCAAATACTTACTAAGCTCGTTTAAATGTCGATTCAGACACGTACCTACAAGACTACAGCGAGCTTTCCGCGTCGGTTCGCAGCCCGAACCGTAATATTATTGTGTTTCATTCAAACAACTCATTCATAAAATTGCAACTCTTTCGAGAGCAACCGGAGAACCCGTCGACACACTCCATCGCACCCACAAATGTGAACGGAAACTTTTACCTGTTCCTTTTAATTCAATATTCACGTGTGAAAAATAAGCTTCGATTCACTATCTCAAAAGACCCTCTTATGTGTCTTCAATCATCCAAAGCGGCGCGAACGTACGTTGATTTCGCTAATGAAGTTGTTTCAGATTGTTCAGTGAGATTTATTAGCTCCCGTTACGGAATAAACATGTGCTGCAGTTGCGGTTACTTGTCTATTAATAACTGGACCATTATTCTGCTTAATACCCCTGTGACGCGGTCGCAAACATTCCTATTTTACGTTATTACTGAAATTAGATTGATGCAATCAGGACACATACTAATTTTTATTACATTTTATTGGTTTAAGTGTTTGTTATAAATTGAAAAAGTAAATTATTTTTTTATTAAAATCGATATTTTCCAACAATAATGCATAATATAGATCTAGTGTTCATAATTTTCTTCGAAAGTACCTTTTCTTTAATAAGTTTCCTTATATTTTTTAACAAATTCGATTCGATATGATTCGTTATGTGATGTAAAATGAGTTCCCGTTTATACATGATAAATGATTATTTTGAAAAGTCCTTCAAATATAACACTGTACAATCATATGATAGTTACTCGCGCTAATAAAACCGTTGTGTTATGTCAGCTTGTGTTTAGTAGCGGGAAGGGGCATGGAAATTTGAATTATCGGTTAATACAGACGCTATTAAAGTGGTGGCGATTCAAAACATCCCGTGCAGTTCCCGACCAAGCCTTTATTGCGTCCCTGTCGTTACCCACTAATCGACTACGGTGTTACCAAAATAACTCGGCACAAAATCACTCCATAAGCGATAGTCATTTATTAACAAATTGTTTCAATACGTTTAAATGAAGATGGATAGTGTGAGTGGCTCATATATAAATTAGTAGCTGTTTTAATGTAGACATGTGTAAATTTTTATTCATTTGATTTTATAAGCCGTTTTATACGTTAGTTTTAATAAACTTCTCAATAATATAGATTTTTATTATCAATATTTATTTTCACATTACATTTGAAAACGTGAAGTGCAACAAAGCTTTATTAAAATCATTATGTGAAATTGATGATGATGAACATTATAAATGAGTATTTATCTATGATGAAGATATAATATGATTTTATTGATCAATAATATTCCAAGAGATAATTAGAAATCATATTCATTGGATAAAGGTCTTTATATCTATACGTACCTACTCTATGTACAAGTTATTTGGTGTCTATGTCACATACAATATTCAACATGTTCATTAATGCCACGAATTTGGATAAATAAGTAAAATTTTCTTGACAGATATTCATTTCTGTTAGTATATTTTTGCTGTAGGGTAAATAGAAATTTAAATTTTATTTGATCAACATCCATCGAATTAAATACTACATTGCTGGCATTTGCAATCGCTATATCACCTCCATTTTAAATGTACCTAGTAAAATATTGGATTTGTTAATATAAAAGCAAGTGAATAATACTGAAACTGAGAATAAAGTTTGTTAGTCACACCGGCACTGTGTCACACTGTAACGACGTCTCGCGCTGCAGACGGCTCGAAGGCGACGAGGTGTGAACTAACTAAACGTGAGCACCTCATACACACACGCTTGTGGGCGAGACAACGCCAGTAATTGTCATACATGTGTATTTTAAGTTCACAATGTTGATCATAAAGTTTCACGAGTCTCTATGGCGCGCCTGATTAGGACCACTAACGAAAGATCTGTAGTCGCGACGCGCCACTACGCTCGTTTATTCTTGTATTACAGTTGTGTCGTGGTTATTTTCAAGAGATATTTCTGATGTTTATAACCATCCTTAAAGTAAATAATGATGTGAAAATCATTTAAGAAAAATCGTGTCGTGAAAGCAATTTTAACTTTCAAAATTACGATGTCGTTACGTCAGACGTAGACGGTTTATTTTAACTTCTGTGGGGAATTTTCAAGTATAAAATACACAAAAATGGTTTCCAAATGCAACAACAGTAGGTTACACATTTTGGTTCAATTGTATTGGAACTATGTTCTGCTGAACAATTATTAACTTAAACTTATACATACCTACAAACCGGCCAACTATATACCTACATATAAATAAAATCTTGCTTAGCATGACCACCTTGTGAGGATTAAATGAAACACACCAACATGGTGCCGCTAAATCTTATATTGTTATTATTCGCGACTGGAAGATTGTGCTATGCATGGTTTGTTTGGCTGCAGCAAATTTTATAATTTCATGCGGTCATCCATAAGAATTACTGTATCTTCTTATTAATCGCAACATAACTCGCTAACATGGCCTTTTCATTGCCGTGTTTGAACGCGAAAAAGTTTTATTACCATCAAAATGTCGTAACATATCTCGAAGTTCCATCTGACTGACTATTAGCTTCGATGGATGAATTAAACTCTGTTACGATGGGGGAAAGATTCATATTCGAAACGATACGATGGCGAGTCGATATTCTCGAAATGGATGGAGTATGTCTCGGCAAGCGTACGTGGCACGCACACATACGTTACTAAATCCGGTTGCGCCCGCGCTTTAGTATGAGAAACACTATCACAATTCGTCGCTGCCGTAACGAGAGACTACAAAATTTACTAACCGCGTGAACAACGCAGTGCCTTCATTTCGGAGAAATTAATTAAAGTTTCTGAGAAGTGAACGTTTCATTCACCTATCTGATTAGAGCGAGGCGAGTGGGTGAGCGCAAAGGATCGCCCCGCACCGATTTCGGGGTCGGGTGATAAGGTGTCGAGCTTGCGGTGCGCTGCCTTACAAAAACATCTCGGGCTTCGTCTTATACTTCGATTAGTATAAATGACAAATCTTAACTTTATTGCTTAAGATATGTAAGATTATTTTTTTATTTTAAAAATTCAATGTCATTGAATAAAAGGAAACGATTTGTTGAGTTTATTACATACAATGGCGTGTTTAGCATAACATAGAAATAGAAATCTTAAGATGAGATTTTAGAATAGATAGTCTTGATATATGACGAATCCAAATTGAATACGACTATTTTCCTTCTACACAAGTCGAAATTAATGGAAATCATTTGAATTATTTTGATTCCTATATTATAAGGAAAGCTATGAAAATGTTATGTTTTATAGAATTGAGACGTATTTTATAAATATTGTTAGTAGTGACTATATTTTAATACCTATACCTATATAGGTATAAAAATAAAAAAAACATTATCAACTCTATGACTGTTGCATTTGTTTTTAAATATTATTTAAAAATATTCATATTCATTTGTTGCACACCATTAGTATGGATAAGTTGTTACAAAGACAAAACTAGTAGGTACAAAGTATGGACCCTGTCTAATATTTCCGTTATAACAAATTTGTTTTTGTGAGGAATTCGTATAAAAGAATTAAACGCGTTTTATGTTTGAAATTGTAAATTAATATAAAATCAATCGTTTTACTTACATAAGTACATACTTGTAGGTATGATAACCGCAAATAAAAACGTTAAAAATAAAAGTTTTCATTTGTGGGCACAGGAAAAATGCGTAAGCCCTTCCGTTTATAAAGCTATAGTAAAATAGACAAAAACATGAAAAACTGCTCAATTAGTCATGTATATTTTATAAGAGTTGAATTCATTATACACTAGACAATGATGAGGGCAAAAGAAACATATGTAGGTCCTTGCAGGTATTCACATCGCTTCAATTAAACGTAAATAGATAATTAGATTAGCATGAACGCTTACAAACTGAATGCTATTTTGTCTTTTGACTTTGTCCGGGCTTAGTGTATTTTTATTATGTTTCTTAAAATATTTTCTATACCTAATTTGAAGATATAAACAATGTACTCGTAATTGGTTCGTTATGTAAAACGTACAAGTGGTACAATCTAATTAGTAAATCTTTGCGGCGATATCAAGTTACATAAATGTAAAAAGCACACTTGCGTATCATTAAACATTAGCTCATTATCAAGAACAATAGCTCACCATACCAACATTTACTTAATCATGGTCTTTTATTAGGTACGCATTATTAAAGCCGATGCGGGAACCAAACGTCAAATTACGACTCTGAACAAAAAGGGGTCAATAAGCGATCGAATGCAAACTGCAAAAATGACGAACATTGTTCATGGCTCATTATGAAGTTAAATGAATGGTGTTGGTTTTGTTCTTCGGTTTACGTGTCCCGAGGTCGTGCACGCGTGTTCACCGGTATGTGGCCACCAGCCAGAAATATAGGCACCCATAGCTGGGCTCGCTCACGCCTCCGTGCCTCGCCTCTCAAGCCCACCTTCAATTACAACTAGGAATAAACCTCTACACACAAGTAGCGCTTAAACCTACTAGAACGGAACAGGACAAGTAAAATTCTCTTTTGCTTTAACAATTACAAATAATGTAAACAAGATTATAAATACTTAGTTTTAGGGCCTAGCACTTTTGGTTCTACATTATACGGCAAAAATACGGTTTAAAGGGCTCCTGTGGTCAGTAATGATTATGTTCCACCACGAAAGCATTGTAAACGTTATTGTGTAGTACACGTAGTTAACCTGCACTTCTGGTATATTCGTTTCGTGCGATATACTAACTAAATATTAATCTGGAACTCGAAGCTGGTACGCAAGGTTGACGACTCTTGTATGACCTATATAAAAACAACATTGTCGTTTTTGTTCCAGCTTGTACCTTTAATGAAAATGTACAAAGCTAGTATTTGAGTGGTATTATTTATACTGCTTGCCTCAAAATGGTGAAAGACTAAAATGTTTGAAACTCTTTCAATAATTATTTTACGACATCGTATCAAACTTAAGTGTAAGTGTAGGTATCGTATAGTAGTGCTACCTACTATAAGATACACTTAAGTTCGATACGCTGTAAAAAGCAAAGTACGGGGTGTAAGGAACTTTCGTATGAGTATTAATTCTGTTTAAAATGGATTCGCACAACAAGATTTTGTTCAACATTCTTCAGGTGAAAACGGAAAAAGAAATTAATTTAACTGTCTTTAAATCAATTAACCGTTAATAATTATTGCACAACACTGAGTTTCAACCAAAACCACCGTTTATTTATTAGCACCGCGAAATAAGTTAATCTCTCCATAACCGTTACAAAGAATTTTAATTACGTATTGCGATGGTTTCAATTTAATAGCATTAAATATTTTAGTAATAAGTATTAACATTAGGAAGTGATTTTAATTAAAATACTGGTAAGAAAAAAAATAAACTGTTAATCAACGAAAAAAAGGGATGATTTAGAAAGTATATCAAGCGAAAATACTATTCAGGCAGAAAGAAATGTGAAAGTAATTTTACTTTCACATTTCTTTCTGCGATGCCACCCGAGGCTTAGATCCTGAAGTCTTTAAACGCACAAACGTACAACGCAGTATAAAAGTTTACAGCCCATTCTTGTACTTAATTGCTATTTAAATAAAAACGTACCATGAAGGCAATGGGTCCATGCTGCTATTAAAGGAAAAAAGTTGAATTCTTATAAAGTAAGCTTATTTAAAGGCAGAATTTACGACGGTCTCATATTATAAGATGAAAAAATTGAGAGCAGTATTTAATTGTCGTCAAGAGGAATGAGAATATCGATCGCTTTATAATAATATGTAAATTTTACGATTATATTAATAATGCTTATTGTTCAAAATCTTGGTTTGAAAGCGAAAATAATGCCCGTTATCGTTTTCCTTTTTAGTGAAGTAGCGATCTTATCAGAGAGATAGTTAAAGTAAATCATAATAATATTTGTCCAGTGAACAAATAATGTTTTATCTCTGTGAAATATTCGTAGACTATAGTTTTTTAATTAAGGTTTGCAAAACCAATGGAATCGTGAGATAAGTTGAATTTAACCAATATTGATATTATGGTGAAATTTAATAAACTCCTATCAGATAACAGGTAAGGGTACGGTTAATCTAATATTGTAATATTAAATCACATCCACTCAAAAGGTAATCCAATTTTAAATTAATATACTTTGTAGCCAGTTTATATAATATGTAGTTTGACTGATTAAATATATCATGTGGTGGGTGCATCGTTGCTAACGTTACTATCAATTAGAGTAATACAAGCTGTTCCACGCTGTGTTACCCGTTCCCATGGAAACCTTGACATAAAATATGGTCTATGACCATCAAAAATAATGTGACTTCCTTTCTTTAAAAATAATTGGTATAAAAAATGCAAAAAATTGGTAAAAATTCGGTTCATTCGATATTCTTGCAACATTATAATATTAGTCTTTTTTTTCTGACTGACATTTGTATTTTGCCCTGAGGCTTTTGCTACTTCACCGGGCATAAAGACGAGCAGAGCTCCAGCCTAGATAAATGGTTAAAACACTACAAACTAAGCAACCTGTGCAAGAGGGCGTCCCCTGTGGGACTTGAACCGCGGCTCAGGGCGGTCGCTGACGGGAAGATTGAGGGATTATGGCTTTTAGTTTCTTTAGGGGAGTTTTGTGCAACTGTCGCTCTACTTGACAGTTCGCGGGCCTCTCGGACTTCGGTTCTACAAGGGCATCGGAAGGTTCATAGCAACTAAGGCTCGGGGGGGGGGTATAATATTAGTATAGATAAAGGCTCTTTATGTGCAAATCAGCATTTTGATTGTAGGTTTTTATTTGTGAGACGTGTGATCATTGGACTTTTTAAAATAAATATTCAGAAGAATAGCATCGAGGAAAAATAGAGTTAATGATTTTATAAATATACCGACACGGATTACCTACTAGATACCTATTAAAATATCTTATTATTGAATAGGTAATAAATTTCCAATTCAACAATTTTAATTAAAAAGCTATTTTAAATAATGAGTAAAATGTCATAAAATCATAATATTAATTTTATTTCATTTTGTTAACATTTTTTTTCATCTTATAGTCGTTAATTAGATACCTGCCTAATATTAGATACGCTATTTTTGTAATCCCAATTAGAATTTAGTTCTAGTTGGGATTTAATAACAATTATGTTACCTATAGTTATTCTTATTAGTACCAAGATTATCATCACATTTCAAGCCACACATACGTAACAAATAGTGATATAGGACGATCTCGTCCAAGTCCAATAACTATCGAAGACCGATACTTATATTCAAGTATTGGCAAAACTCTCATAACTTAGTACAAATAATAAAATATGTGTAACCATTTTGATGTGAGACACTAGAGTAACTTCCGATAAAATTACAAGTTTGTTGTCAATATCCGAATACTTATTATTAAGTGTTTTAGATAAAGTTTAGTAGTTTTAAAAAGAATCTGATACTTAACATAGAATTCATTAAATTTGTTCTTTAAGTTTGATTTCAATAAATATGAGCAAAAATGCGCAGTACTTTTATTCACAATAACAATTGTATTATTGAAACTTGTGCTATTGATATAAATTGATGTTATTAACATGAAATTAATTGTATAAAGTATTGTAATAACACATTTGTGTACTAAGAAGTACATCATCATCATTCTATTTACCTATTTGGGGTCGCGGTCGGTGCAACATTTTTTAAGTACTGTACTAATCGTATTGTACTAAGAAGTACTAATTTATGATCATCATAGTATAGAAATACCAAGATGGTGGTCCGATAATATAATACGCAAAATTTTAATAGTTTATGGAAAAAAATATTTTATACTAGCTTCCGCCGCACGGTTTCACGGACCTTCCTGATGAAATATAGCTTATTGCCTTCCTTGATAAATGGGCTATATAACATTGAAATAATTTTTCAAATCGGACCAGTAGTTTCTTATATAAGCGTGTTCAAGTAAAAAGCAGACTCGTCAGCTTAATATATTATTAAATATTTACGTTACTCTTTCCAAATCGGATACCTATTATAGCTTTTTTTTAACTATTGAATTTACACGTAATTTATTATTTAGGTATATAAAGTAAAGTATATAATAGTTTATTTGTGTATTTAACAATTTTATTAATGAAATATTGACTAATACATATACAGCGAGACAGCAATAAAACCCATATTAAATTCGGCATTGAAGATTTTTTTGATTTACATTCTTTAATGTCTCAATAATAGTCGATACGTACTATGGTAGTAAACAGATTCTAAGCGTTGATATCTGAGTTTGATCCAGTTATAATATTTATCAAATCTATATCTGAGGTAACAAAATGAATATTACTAGGTAATTAAAATAGGATGAAATATTAAGTGAAATGAAAAACTGAAAAAATTTAACGGTATTGTGCACGAATTGATTTTACCTAAATAACAAACGAATTTGTTACTTAACTAATAAACTTAGTGCAACAACCAGTGTCTGTTGTTAGTGATGACCTATGGATCCGAAACGTGGTACTTCACTATAGGCCTTATGAACAGGCTCAGAGTCGCTCAACGAGCTATGGAGAGGGCTATGCTCGGGGTTTATTTACGAGATCGAATCAGAAATGAGGAGATACGTAGACGAACGCGGGTTGCCGACATAGCCCAACGGATTAGTTCGTTGAAGTGGCAATGGGCAGGCCATATAGCACGGAAAAGAGATGGCCGTTGGGGCCGAAAAGTTCTCGAATGGAGACCGCGGATCGGCAAGAGTAGCGTAGGGCGTCCACCTGGTTAAGGTCGCATGATCACGGTGGATGCAGTCCGCTTCTAACCGCAACAACTGGAGATCTATGAGGGAGGCCTATGTCTAGCAGTGGACGTCCTACGGCTGAAATGATGATGATGATGATGAATAAACTTAGTCGACATTTTGATATAGTTTGTCAATATATTTATAGTTATGATGACGCCTAATCCTAATGTTACAATGAAATTTAAGATCAACCAATGTGTTATGTGAGGTGAATGCGTAATGAAAATACTTAACTAACCATAGCAATATAAAGATAAATTTAAT
Organism: Nycteola revayana; assembly: GCA_947037095.2. Lineage (NCBI taxonomy): Eukaryota > Metazoa > Arthropoda > Insecta > Lepidoptera > Nolidae > Nycteola > Nycteola revayana. Next base: position 24,793,376 of record OX344842.1, on the reverse strand, counting down.
TTTTATCGGTAAGGTATATTGATAGATTATTCATTAGGCGAATGTATAATTCAATAATGAATCAATATTCATTCGTTCTTAAAACTTAAGTTCAGTACTAGTCAAAGGTATAGAATGATAACAATATAAATATAGACGGGAGATGTTCACAAAGTCTTTAAGTCTTTTCCAAGATTATGGCTCACACTGATTGATTATGACACATAGGTCTATTCAAATAAAAATCCAATAATTTTAGAAATAAGAAACGCCATTTTCGGTAAAATTGTTCGTTGAATACTTAAAGTGTGAACGTTTTACCTGAAACGAACGACAAAAAATCTATGAAACCGGAATAGATTTTACAAATATCTCACCGATTTTTTCAAGTCAAACTTAAGGCATTTTAAGCACTTGAATAAATCTGGTATAGTTTTACTTTAAGTACCTACCAATGAACTGTAACATGCTTATTGCAGTAGATTATAAGATATGCTTGCATAACGTATTTGTATTATAATTTACTGCTATTATCATAAATCAAAGTTATAACTTCAATTTCTACCCTGTCAATCACTCAATTAATTCAATTCCCGGTCTGACTTGAAATTGACTCCCAGTTTGGCTATTCAGAAATTAATAATCGTATAATAATCTATTGTCTTCTATATCTATGCGTAACATATATATATACTTATTAGCATCAATTTTTTGTTTTTGGTTACTGATTTAACATTAGGAGTATATTTGAAATGTTTACTGTCTAAATGAAGATCTTGATAGTTTTATTAAAACACAATAAACATAAATAAATGTTAATAACAATGGCTTACTTAAGGTCTATGTTTAGCACTTGACATAAACGGTATGTAACTGAAACTGTACCATCTATTTATCAGCAGTTTCTTTTTTCTTTTTTCTGGCTTAACACAAGTTTCAATTTGAATTTTCTAAATAAATATCTTGGTGGTTTTATTAAAGCAAACAATCAACGGTCACTGGTCCCCTGAAACTGTAACTGCTAAGACTATAATTATATAATTACGATATCAAAAACATATTAGATTGGACATATTACCAAACGTTTACTACCTATTACTAACTTTAGACCTACGACCGACGGATTACCGAGCTCTTCGATCAACAATGGTACTAATCGCCTTCCACTAAACCGATCCGAAGCCAACATGTCTTTTTTTATTAAAATATGTGTCGCGGAGCGGATGACGATCTCACAATTGTGTACGCCACATTGAGTATACCGGCCTGTACCGCTTCGCCTCAATTTCGCTTTTGGCAAATTAGTAACCGACACGATAACTTATACTAAGAACTAACTTGACTAAATTAAATGGACCGAATGCTTCGTCAAAAATAATAAGTTGGCTATTTTTTCACATAACATAAAAGTGTATTTTAATATATTTTGGTGTATCAAGCTTGTATTTATAAAAATTAATACCCAAAATGTATGAACGCGCATCTTGAGAAAGTTGACAGATTCGGTTAATTCTTTTTTAAATGTGTTTGTACAGAAAAAAAACATTGGAAATTTCACGGGGACAGTTGTTTTACGGGTGATGCATGAACAGCTAAATAGTCAATAATATTAAAGTACATTATATATTATTCACGCAATGGCCAATGCTCAATGTAACAATTTTAAATAATGTTATAGCCACGAGGCTTTTTTTGCTACTGCACCGAAATATAAAATCATATTCTATATACTCTTTGTCATAGAACTGTAACAATGAATATAATACGCTTTATTTGAATTTTCAATCGCATTGTTTTTCCTGTACTACACATGCGGCTTAAGCTATCTGTATCTAATTCCCAATAAACCTGATCCTATTAGCCTACACGTTTAGGTTGTGCTGTTGATTTTCAGTTGCGTTCATTCAGCGTAACTCAATTTATGTGTAGTTTAACGCTGTCTTCTGCCTTTAACCGCTAAACCATTTGGGATCAAAATTGTAAACGAAATGGTCGCGATATTAGAACATGATTTAAAACATTTGAATGTTATATAAGTATACTTATATGTATGGCTATCACTACGAAAGTAATTAAATAGTATTTAGTACAATTATTATTATTATTAAAAAGTACAAATCATATTGTATAATTACAATAGTAGGTATAAATGTAACTTTATAAATGTTTATATTTTAACCATTTCTTATTTGAATTATAATTGTTTATATTTTTCGACGATAATTTTTTTTTATTTTGTAATATATCGGGATAATTACAAAATGTGTTGCTGTCATTTTAATTTAATCATAAATAAAATTATTATCAATATAATAAAAAATATTGATTTACATCAATTACATTATTGGTAATCTATACTCATAGATAAATAATGATTGTACTTATATATATAGAAAACACTAGATGTTATGCTAAAGGTTTGTATGAAATAATTTAGATAAAATATAATAGGTACCTAGGCAATTAATATATAGTCTATATCTAGCTACGTTTCTATTAGTTTTGAAAGTAGTTGGACTTGCTTATTTTTAACCAAATTGTACCAATACAATTGATAATACCCGTTAGTTGCCTTTAGTTTTAAGGAAATTCGTATGAAATACGAGCCTATTAAAACGATTGAGTCGCGTCGGTAAAATAAATATTATTTATTGCTATTGACTAAAAAAATATTCTATCCTAATAATAATTGATGAGCATCAATTTTCTACATAAATTTAAACTATTTTACGTTCAAATTATGTCAAACAAGCTTGTTTACTGACGCTTATAAGGTAATATCAATATTCTCTAAGACGTTTTGACAACTAACATATATATATGTAAATAAATAAACTAACTAACTAAAATTCATAAAAACCTACAATACCTAATATTACCTTATTTTAATGTAGAGTTTTTTCACGTTTTCTTACTTAGAATTAACATGGAAAGCCTTAAAAAAATAACAAGTGCAGAGTTGAAAACTTTTGATAGAGTCATGTTTTTATTTTATATATCGCTTATTATGTTTTTATTTAATTTGAACAGTTAAGTTATTATTTGAAATCAAGTTGCCACATCAACATAATAATATTATTATACATCATTTATTTAATTACTAAATAAAAATCCAAAACTCGCTCTGCAGAAAAATTATTCACGGTAATTTTTAACGAAGTTAAATTAAAGTTCAAAAAAATAGTTTACCTGATTTGGAGGAGATCCTCTGAAGGCGAATTGGGACGTCATCTTTCACTTTGTAACTTCGAGAAAAACTTGTAAATATTCACGATAAGTGTTAAAGTCTGTGTCACTGTCCTCACGTACACTTCACAGATGTAGCATGTTTGTCTTTGCTGTCACTAAAAAGTCGCGGGATGCAGAGTCTAGCATCGCACCCCCGAAGCGAGCGGGATCGGCAAGTGTAGCACGGGATGCACTCGCGGCGGTGGGCAGCCGCGACTATGCGAATATCGATTGCGGTAGAGTCGGGATACAGGAGCGGAGCGACCGCGTGGTGCAGCGGGCGCGTGGTCGCGCGCGCGGCGGCAGTGGGTAATGCGGTAGCTGCCCGCCAGGTGATAGTAATTGGCGCCGCCGTCCCGCTCTCGCGTCGCCCGTCCTTCTCGGCGCGCACACGCACACTCGCGTTTGTGTGCGTGACGCTCGCACACCGCTCCTTCTTTTCACGCTCGCGTCGCCGTTTGACCCCGCGCCGCCGTCGACGCTCTCGATTTTTGCGGTGTGGTGGGTGGCGCCCGCCGCAGGGGCGGCCCGACGCGGTGGGGGCCACCGGAGGTGGGGGTAGATGCACTCCTTTCTTTTTTAAAGCTTCTCTTTCTTTTCTCGTATTTTTTATGTTAGTATTGGTACGAAGCGGTCTCTTTTATTTTATTTTATACATATATATTGTGATAATTAACAGTGACGATGCGCACGACGAGCGAGTTTGCCGAAGCGTCGACTTAATGATAGCTTGCATTTGATTAAAGGTAACCACGACATTTGTAATTTTTATTTTCCTTCCAGTTGAAACGTAGTTGGGTGGCTATAGATTTGCCAGTAAAGTAGACGGCTGTGGGCTGTTGTTTACTCGATGGCTTCTATTACTCGGGTCACTCTAGTTGTGGAACATGTTACCCGTGACAGTATTAAACGGTCTTTTGAAAGTGTGCCGCTTTAGGTATACCTATCTATATTAAGATATTATTATTTCTAACGCACTACATACATCTTCATCTTAAACTAACATTAGCGTCTTTGTTTTTTTCAAGTGATTTACATGATGCTTCTATTTAAATAAAATATCTTCATGCTAAATTATATTTATTTAAACCTATTTATTATTTTTTAATTTCTTAAACATGTTCCTTTAAGAAAAAGATCAATAGGTAAGCGTAGCCAATATACGTACCTAGTAAAGGATCGTATTTTTTATCATACAGAATATATTTGCAATGAATAGTAATTGGTTGGTTTTATTTGCAAGCTAGAAAATATGAAATGTTGTGTTGTTACAACAGCATTTCAGTTTTATAGCACAACGGTTAAAAGGATCAAATATAACAATCTACAATTAAACTATGAGAATAACACAATGAAGTATCAAAATAAAAAGCGCAACGTCGTCCCCGATCGATCTGTTCCCCTCTTCTTTCTTATCGCGCGAATATTTCACACTGAACGCATACCGACCGAAAAAACTCACACAGATATAAAATATTCAAACGGTATAACATAAAATAAATTATCTTAGGTGAGTGTGAGATTGTGTGCGTTGCCCCCTCCTCTGGGCGGGTACCGGCGACTAACCAATTGGGTCGAGCGGCGCGCGACGCCAGGCCAAAGTCACTCATCGCGGCTCTGTCGCCGTCGCCACACGTTTCACACAGCTCATAATGATACGGCGACTAGCTCTGAACCATGACCTTAATCCTTTAAATCATTGCACTAGCTTATTGACACCGTAAACTTCTTAACAACATTTACTTGTTTATGTATTGCTGAAGTAAAATACTAACACATTAAATACTTTAAGAAAACTAACAGATAAAGAATTAATTGGATGGCTCTATTAAAGAATCATAAATCCAGTTGTAGTTTTTATTAATAAAGAAAATGGTTGGCATTATATTTTTATCAGCTATACTATTCGTTCGTTGTTTATGATAAACTAGCGACATTTTATAAAGAAATGAAATAGATAATTATATGATAATATTCTTCTTTATTATGAAACCTAATGACAAGATTTAAAGTACCATTGTTATTAAAAGTCAAAAGTTTTTTATTGTTCTTTTCATTTTTATTATATCACGAGAGGACTGCAAAGGAAATGGTTATTGTTAGTTTTAATGTGAAGGTATATTTAATTAAATCAATTTTATAATATCCTGGTAATGCCTATTGTACAAAAAAAAAACCAAAATCAAATCAATACTTGGGCAATGAAAAAATAACAATATGAATCCGTAAAATGTACAACAATGTATGGACAAACAGCTTAGCAAGGGCTTAGTGGATTTAGCTTCACGGCAAATTATAACAAATACGAGTTTGTACTTATCTACTTAGCAACTAAACTGGATTAGTTGTATCACTTTTTGCAATATGAATGAAAAGATGAATCAAAATAAGGAAAAAATTGCACACGAGTGCAGTACCGGCTTTAGGTTAGTAACAAACGGGGCGGATGCCCAGGGCGCTAGATCAAAGGGAACAGCAGTTCGACTTTGGAGTGAACAATATCGTCGAAAATTACGAATGGGACTGTGTAGTAAAGGAACATGCAACTAAAAACATAAATCCGGTGGATTTTATGGATAAATATTGTTGTTTGAGCTATATTCCGAGAATTGCGAACCGATTAATTATAGGAAATCACCTAGTTATAACCTTTCACACCGTTATTTAAATAATATAATTTGTTTTATTGCACATAAAATAAAATTATAATAATATGTAATTATATTATTTTTTTCTACATCGTAGCTATTAAAATAAAATGTTAAGTAATTAGGTTTTTTATTAAAAAAAGGATAATATTTTTGTGTTCACCAAAAATCTTAATGCATTTCTAAAATATTGATCTTAAACCCGTTTAATTGTTTTACTATAATTAAACTACTCGGCCAACAAAATATGTTACATCAATCAAATTCCAAATTAACACCAAGATATAACACTTTTTTATATGGGATAAAATATTATGACCACCATAAATATATACTTGACACCAGAAAAATAAAGTCTAAAATTATAATAGTACTAGCTATTTTACTCACGACTGCACTTCAAATTGTATTCGAACACCAAATGTAGTTAATGATCACCAAATCTTAGCGAGCAAATTATTGCGCTACCTCTTTCTACCTTAATAAAATCAATGAAAAATGACAATCGGTTAGGTTAGGTTAGAGCTGCGGCCATACAACGAACCGAATAGGCAAAACAGTTGTTAAATAGATGCTCGTTATGACATATTTTAATTAACATATTTTGGTGCACATTCAGTATATTTGGTGGAACACAGGCAAAATTAGGTAAATGAAATGGGAATAAATTGAAGTACTTTTAAATACTTACCATCCTTAAAAAAATAAAAAATAAATCTATAGGAATTTCAGAAAGCAAGGGCTTAATAGAAAAATGTACAAAAAATTACTTAAAATATTTACACAATTTTTCAATAACGATTAGTTCTTAATTAAATCCTCTTTACATGCAATAGGTCTTTATCTAATTGGTTTTTATCTTGTTTGTAAGTCGCAAAAAGTTTACAACGTAAAAACTTGCAGACCGTGCATTACCTGTTTAATTTACACAACACAATATAAAAAAGAATGAATTAAACAGTAATAAACACTTAATGCATTATGCTTTTACACTAGCGGTACCTACTATAGTTAAAGCGATCACTGCGCTACTATTGGCTTCGAAATAATTCCTTTTTGAGCAAAATTGTTCTTGCTAGCATAAAGAACACACACAAATACTTACTTGGACTCGTTATTTAATGAGAGGTAACGTCTACTCTTAGCATCTACTACTCTGATATCTTATTTCATTATTAAGAGAACTTTAAAAGACATACAAGTGAGAAAAAGAGGTTAGTTCTGATTTCAGCCCACTCAGAAACCCGAGAGAGTTCTCAAAATCCACCAAAAATAGTTTCCTTTATAGATGTTAAATTGGTATATTCTCTCAACACTGTTCTATTGTCAATTTATTTGTTAACTAGCGACCCGGCCCTGATTCGCACGAATGTAATGCTGATGTATTATACCTACATATAAACCTTCTTTGTGAATCACTCTATCTACTAAAAAAAACACAGTAAAATCTGTTCCTTAGTTTTAAAGATCTAAGCATACATAGGTACCGATAGACAGCGGGAAGCGACTATGTTTTACACTATGTAATGATTTGTGGTAAACAATGTGGATGTCATAATTATTAAAACTGTACCTATAGGGTAATTTCGGGAGAGATGGACCAAATTTTGTTGGCGACCCATAACTTTTGATAGAAAATAAACAAAATGACAAATTATATTTAAAATAATTTTAGTATTCTAGTAATACTAAAATTATTTTAAATATAATTTGTCATTTTGTCATTTCACATATTAATATCACTTTTTTGAAAAAAATATAACTATTGTTCTTAATTATTGGTCATTTTATAAATATCTAAGAAGTCCATCTATCCCGCACTGTGTGAGTGAGACGGACCACGTAATTAGGAGAGATTAGTCTATGAATTACTAACAAGGTTAAAATTTGAATAATGTCTTATGAGATAAACAGCATGTTTTATTGAATGGTGATGGTATTTTCACACCTATTACACATATTTTTGGATTTGTGCAAGTTCCGTGGGACCAGCATTCGCAAATCGTAGATACGTTGCAGCTTTTCTTCACGACTCGAAGTGTTTCTTCATAGTTTTCTCCACACCCTGCACATTCGTTGTCATCCCAATCTTCTATTTCAGAAATGTCATGAAGAGTAATAACCTCTGAATTAGTTCAGGTGACAGAATCATCCATCTGTTTCTTGAGCTTTAAAATGTGTGCAATTTTTTTTTCGTTTCCTGTAAACTCTTGGAGGGCCAAGATCATTTGATTTAGTAAGCTTTTTATTATTCAGATTCCTTTTAAACGTGGACTTTGGTATGGGAGAAATATTAGCTGCCTCACTGACCCCCATGCCACCTGCATCAGCTTGAATAGCATTTTTAAACTCGTCTTCAGTCCTATCTCCCCTTGAGAATTTATTTTGTCTTGTATTTTACTTTGTAGGACATGGCTGGAAATAACTAAAAAAGATCTTAAACAGACATAAAAAGTATTTCTCTTGTAAGTTATATAAAAATTAAGGATTTATTTACATAAACTGTGTAGATGGAATAAACATTTTTGAGCTTATAACACAACTTTGTAAATAAAATGACACAAAAAAGTCATTACTACTGTTGAATACTATAAATTATAATACATACCTGCCAGTAACAAACTCCCACTAATAAAAACAGAGACTACCAATAACTTTCATCTATTTTTTTGAATAAAAACAATAATAAAAGCACATAGTTTTTTCACGTAAACGGTCGGAATGGTTGACAATATGCCAATTAAAGAAAAAAAAATTGATAGTATTTTTGAAGTGGTCCGTCTCACTTACTGGTCCATCTCTCCCGGAATTACCCTTTTGTAATACCCTAAAAAGAAATAATATGGTGATATTATTTGTTACCCAAATAAAATAAAATAAACTAGATTCTAACTATGTTTTTGTTATTTTACCGGAAATAAAACCGAGCAGGACCCATCCTTATTACACGTTGTAAAAACTATAAACTAGGCAACCTGCGCAAATGCCTGTGCGGTTTATACGTCGCCTCAAGACGGTCGCTGGCCAGAGGGATGCAGAGTCATGAGTTTTCACATTTTTAGGGTAGTTTTGTGCAATAGTCATTCTTGTTTACAGTTTGAGACCATTCGATCAGTCTCTGTCTGTGAGGGTTTGGGAGGACATCGGAACTTTCGAAAGGTTCAAAGCAAACAGGGAGGGTTTTTTTATGGAGATCATATAATTAATAAGGAGACTTCACTTGGAAACATAACCAGGAAGTCCGAGAGGCCTGCGAACTCGTCGCCCAAAAGAGCGACAGTTGCACAAAACTCCCCTTAAATACTAAAAGTCATAATCCCTCAATCTCATCGCCAGCGACCGCCCTGAGCCGAGGTCCAAGCCCCACAGGTTGCTTAGTTTGTAGTATTTAAACCTTTTATTAAGGCTGGAGCTCTGCTCGCCTTTATGCCCGGTGAAGTAGCATAAGCCACGTGGCTAACTACGTATGTCCATTCGAAAAAAAAAGGTAAAGTCAATATTAAAAAGTATAATTAAAAAAATCGTGTAGGTTCATCAATTTGAGGTGAAAATGTATTTTCTTGCTTGTGTGGTTTTTTGTTTTTTTTTCAAAGTTTCGACGATCTTTATAGAATAAATTAGAAGTGCACATTTTCACACTCGATTTCAAAGCGCTAGTTCACTTAATAACCTGTTCCACTAGGATAGCACGTCCACCACACAGAATATCAAAGGCAATTAACATTATAGATTAATGTTGTGTCCTTGTGCGTGAGTTAGTTCATTAGAGCTTATAATGGGGGAAATTTGGGGTTGGGTAAACAGGGTGGGGGCGGCTAGTGCTATACATCCGCTGCATGAACACTAGAATTTGAACTGCTCTGCCATTTAACATCAGGTAGGTTATGATTATTTGAGAACTTCTATACAATAACGAGGTTGTAAACGATAAACGGTGGTGGTACTATAACTAACGAGGTCACGGGTTCAATGGCGAGGTGATTTATTTTTTATTTATTTTTTTCTCTCGGGAAGGATCTTAGTACCCGCCTAGGCTCAGGATGTTGGTGCCTCAGAGAGCACATTAAGCGGTCGGTTCTATGCCTCATCCATCTAACCTAACCTGTTGTGCCTTGAAAACCGTCCCAAAGGATTTTGACAGTATCTACAAGGAATACAGATTGTACCTTTGGTTCACCTACACTTGGACACTGTGATACATACTGCGCAGAAGGCCTTGGATGGATTATTAAACTGTCATAATAGTACGAAGTGTTCCCTAATGTAGCGTCCGTATAAGTCAATTTCGCCTTAAATCTCGTAGGTGTTGGGTTTGATTCCCGCCCTGGACAAAAAGTCTTTGTCCAGAGAGGGTAAATCAAAGATTTCTATCGGGGTCTTGAGGGTACTAAATACCCTTAATGCTTCGAAAAGCACGTGAAACTGTTGGTCCCGATTATCATAACATCATCTATGACAAACGTATGTCAAGTAACAGCAGCGTTTACCTGAGTATATGTTGCGGTCATTAACCCGTCCGTCAAGAGTGGTGACTATGGCAACATGTTCATCAGTTGTAGTTATATGGGCAGGTGATGATGATGAATAAATGAGAGATGTATAGGTAGTAATCTCCATGAAAAGTCCTCGTTGGGACGAGGACTTTTCTGAGTATAAACGTATAATTATCTTCATTCCGTATAATATTGTATGTTTCTGTGTAAATATATTTCTGTGAAACTATCAAATTTATTTAGATATCCGATGATCTGGTTGAATGTTTTATAATAATATTGGATGCAGATCTGGCTAAATTGATCCCAATTTATAAAGTCTAAAAATAAAAGTATACTTTCATTAAAAAATGGCGAACCGATTTACTTGTTTTTTTTTTATGGAGTGTGTAAGGCATGGTTGTATCAAGAATAAGGGGTCTCCCTCTAAGAAGCCAATCTATAAGGGGACGCACTGATACTCCGTGCCCTAAAAGAAAGGGCCCAAGAGAATCCGTGACAGTCGCGGCCATCAGATGTCATGCATACACACTTTCTGGTGCCCAAATTACAGGCCTACCACATGGCGGATTTAGTGGGCTCACCCTAGTGTATTGTTTATTGAAAAGAAAACCCTATACATCTGAATACCGCTACTATGTAAAATTTGAAAAATTAAAATGTTATGCTTTATTTTTATAATAAACACATATTTTTCGTTTGCCACGTGTTTTTTTTTCCTTTTTGCCATCAAGATCTTGCTACTTCCCCGGGACATTAAGGCGAAAAGTACTCCAACCTAAATAAATGGTTTAAAAACTGACGCAAGAGGGCGTCTTACATCTTGGCTCAGGGCAGTTGCTGAAAAGGAATATAGGACTGATGAAATATAGTGTTAGGTGAGTTTGAGCAACTGTCGGTCTACATAACAGTTAACGGGCCTCACAGACCTCGGGTCTACGAGGGCTTTTGAAGGTTTTTCTTCACCACTTTTGAAGGTTTTCTTCACCAATTTGGACCACTTCGGATTATTGAGGTACGATCTAAAAATTAAGCAATTTTCATTTAAATTTAGTCTTATTGAGGGATCTCGGCTTTAACGAAACCATTTCTTCCTTAGTATGTGGCCATATGGTTCACGCTCGTGCTTTTTTCAAATTATGATTATGGTAAAACATGACAACAAGTGATATGTGGGGAGATTTTGATATTAGTCGAGAGTATGAACATCGCATGAAATGTCTATAAAATCCCTAGTTCCACCTCGTGGTATGTTTAGGGTACCTACTTATAGCTATGCAGAGGTGAGTTTTACCCAGCCCGCCGCTACGGCGGTGAACAAACGCCAAGAAAACAGGAATGATTTTATTTTCAGACTATACATTAATGGGCAACAAGCGAAATATAAGTAGGTATTTATTAGAATTTATAAAATACCTCAACCATAAACTATTACCTATTTTTATGTGATCCGTTTAGCTTAACAAACTGTAATAATGGTATTTTTAAAAAACAACTTCAGCGCTGAGGATTCATCTATTGCGAGGGACTTTACAAACACACAACTCACGGATACAAAGTACACCCTGACTCAAAATTACTATTTGTAGGTAACACAATAAATTATCCCTGGTGGGAATCGAACTCAGAACATCAGGTCTCAGAAGCAACTAAGGTATCCACTGAGACTCACCCACTCAACCAGTCAAATTCATTAACATAGGTAAGTAGGTATTTAAAAAATAAATTTTAACAGTTTTGTATCATATTTCGTTTTGAATTACATATATAATCATTCAATGGTATAGGACCATTGATGACTAAGGTATTCTCTACCAGTCACCCTTAACTTTTTTTGTAATTTACAACTTATACCCGAGGTCCACTAAAACCCCCAGACGCTCCTCCAAATTCCAGAAATGGGGGGAGGGGCTTACAGAGAACAGCAAATCCAATGCAACCTTAATACAACCATAGTCACAAGTACAATAATCGTGAAATCTTAAACCGTCCTCAAACAGATTTTCTTACATAAAAGAGGCAGTTTTTAAAATTGCATATTCCAAGTTTCAATTCACATATTTAGCAATCAAAGGAGTCAAGAAAATATTTTGACGTCTTACTATACAGCACACACATGAGTAGCCACTGTTCATTCAACAGTCTCTTTAATTTTTTCGAAGCAACGTGTTACCTTTTATGATCCGTCGAGTAACATCTATAGACGTTCTATAGCTTAAACAACATATTGGAATAAAATGAAAAGACGCATCGGCATCTTAAAAGGCGTGCGCATAAGAGAAAAAAAAAGAAAGTGAGCGTTATTTGTTTTAGTCAAATGAGTTTCTGACGTAGAGCGTCTCATACATATCGAGTTCGTGGAAGACTGGCTTTATTAGCACGACTGTAAGTACGGGCACAAAGACACATTGCATTTAAATATCACACTAAAAGCGTCAATCTACATACGTCCTATCGAGCAAATCCTAAAAGTGATTTATACTGGGACCCTATTCGATTGAAGTAGATTACAAATAATGAATAAAATTGCATACGAAATGAGTAGACCAAGAGTCAGTGGGTATACCGTTGTTTGAGCGGGGCGGGCGGGAGGCGATGGCGGGTTTATTGCCGGTAAATACTTAGCTATAATACCTGTAGATACCTCACCACCGTATATCCACCCGATATGCCCCTGTGTGAATATGTCAAAATTCACTGGTGCTTTTGATCTGCGCTGTTGTGAATCGGTTTTGTTCCCTCTCATTCGCATTAAATTGCGGAAGTTAACGCATGAATATAAAGCCATGAATCATTTCATTTATACAATTTTAAGTAAATGCGATTGTTTTAATGAATCTGTTTTATCGAGCACTACCACTAATTGGAAACAATTATAACTATCAAAACAGTAGTTAAAAATGAGTAGTAGTTATTTAAGATTCTATTTTCGGCAAAGTAAAATTGTGTGTTAGTTTTTTAAATGCCTTGATTTTGTTCGTGGTTTAATATACCTTGGACAGTCGCCGTAGCCTAGCGGCATAAGTACCTCCTTAGTTCTCCTTATGCCTCTACCACCGAAGGTAGTGGCACTTTTTTCCGCGGGACATCTTTATGTAAAATCAAACATTTATTTCCGAGTCTGATTGACGGAGGTAATACATTCTTCACTTCGAAAAGCATAATCATATAAGCGTTGATACTATATAGGTATAATACTATGGCTAACAATCCGCCTGTCAAGTAATTAGGGCAAACCTAGTTCAAAGGAAGCCCATGTTCAAGACGTTGCATGAGCTGAGGATGATGATGATTTTTTCCTGTTGCATATAATAAATATTACTGAAAACATTTTGATACTGCTTAATTACCATTTACCAACAGTTACCTCCGTTATTGACGAAACGATGTTTTAAAATAATTGATATGTGGTCAACATCTGTAATTAACTTTGCCGCTATAAAGTTCCAAGTTAATTAATACAAACCTAAGCAGGCACTCTTTGAGCGGCAAACTTAATTACAGAATGATGTTAACTAGACGATATCAATTATAGCAATACAAGAATTATTGGTTTAACCTCTAACTATAAGTACTATTATTAGTAAATACTACATGCATGCATGGCCACAGGTGGAAACTAATTTACTGTAAATAAAATAAGTAACGTTATGTACTTACTCAAATTATGTAATATGTTGTTTAATGCAACGAATAATTTTGTATAATATATTCTGGTACACATTGTTTGATGAAATTTTTGAAAAGTTTAGAAACGTTGTATTCTTCAGTCAACGTAATAGTTACACTTCTTTTTTTCAGACGGTTATATGTAGCCACGAGGCTTTTGGTACCTTACCCGACTTAAAGGCGAGCAGAGCTACAGTCTTAATAAATAGTTTAAAAACTACAAAGTAAGCAATCTGCGCCCCTGTAGGACTTGAACCTCGGCTCCGGTCGCTGGCGAGGAGATTAAAGAATGATGACTAGATATATACATAGGGGCATTTTGTGCAACTGTCGTTCGGGTCTAAGAGACCATTGGAAGGTTAAAGTTAAACTTCTGCTACATCTTATGAATGTTTGGTTTTGATCATTGTAGTTTTTTTACTACAGAGAAGGAAAATAAAAAAGAAAACGTTTGATAAAATAATATCAGCTTTGATCGGGCAAGGTTTTAACCTCAATAACATGTCATTAGGCATTTAAAGACAACCACCGTGGCGTAGCGGTATTTATCCCGTTTTAAATCTCGGAAGTTGTGGGTTGGATCCCCACGCCGCCGGAAAGGAAATCTGTGTAAATTCTAAGATTTGGGTGAGGGACTACCTTCCGTGCTTCTGTAAGCACGTTAAGCCGTTAGTCTATAATAATCGTATATCAAGGAGCGGGCAGCAGCGTTTGTTTATGTATAAATTATACTACGGTCACCAACCCGCTTGCCAAGCGTGGTGACTATGGCAAATAGTCGGGTGGAGGCCCATATTCAATCAGTTTATCTCTTTTTCTTCTGATTTTTTTTGGATGATTGCTCTTTCATCATGCTTTAGATATTTTTTTTTAGATTTATATTATTTTCTTTCGATATATGACCAATGAGTGTACAAATAAATAACACAACACAAAATTTTACTAACCATACCATTAACATATTTTTACTAGATGCTGGACGATTTGTAAGTATAATTTTAGTCCTATGGGATACTTCATATGAGTTTAATACATATTATTTACATTTCTTTGCGGATTTATATTATTATATGATAATATTTGTTGTAAGCGGCAAGGGATAGGTATATTTTAGTAGATGATATTTAAAAATGGTCAATGGAAAATTTAATCTATATGAAAATATAATAAATATGGTATTTTTATGAGGTTGTTAATCGCGAATTACCGACACTTCAAAGGTTTTACTAAGAGGAAAAAATCAAGTAAATACTTTTTAACACTCCCGTAAGTAGTAATTAATCTTGATAACTCACATTATCTACATACATAAATCGTCTGCAATTTTAAGCTGATTGAGTTCTACGGTTGACAACGAATTTAATTAGACTGATAATGTACTTTATTCATTTTATATCTTTATTAAAAGGACTGATGTTAAAGTAAGAATATAAAGTTTTAAATGCTTAAAAGTATACGTTATCAGTATAGTTTTATTTGCGTAGCTTTTATACCTTCTTCTTTCATTCAAAATATTCATTGAGTTGCCAATATCAACATTCACTAAGAGCTATAATATATATAAATTTATTTATACCTAGATGAGATAGTGTTAATGGCATAGCGATTTCTGTTTGATTCGTGCAATTAGTACTAAAAGATCGTAAATAGTAGAGTAGTGGAGTAAATTTTCCTGTAGCCAACTGCATCTCCATTACTTTAGCGTACAATTTATCATTTTTCTTTCTGCTTATTTTTTCAACGGCCGATCAGATATTTAGATAGCCGTTTAAATTGACTCAAAGGGAAAGAGACTAGCATATAAAACTTCCAAACAAAATAATTAAATACAGTAAGTTTCTCATTAGTTTCTTAACTTAATATCAATGAATGGATACAACTACGTAAATATCTACTTACGCTTTCATACTTATGAATGGGCCCGTAGCTACTTACAGCTAGATACGACCCCACAATCAAGTTTCTGCTCCATTAGTCTTATTCCTTCGATGGAGTTGGGCACGTTAATTATCTTCTACTTAATTATCGGAGTGCTAAGAATGTTTTTTTTTTATTTTAATTACTACTGAACTTATCTCGGGGCACACATTGAATAAGTGGGTAAACATTTTCTTGGGAGAGGGAGGGGACAAGTTGCAAAAACAGTTTAAGACAAAAGAGTAGCGAAAACCAGAAATGAATCCGGGCGGGCGGCGAGCTTCCGCCCGGCCCTGGCAGGCGAGGGCGCGGAAATAACACGGGAGTTGCCGCCATAGACCGACGACCGCTTAGACTAGCTGTTATGCCTGGTATAACAGCTAGTCTAAGCGGTACATATTTGTTTGTTATGAATAAAATTAAAAAATATTGCATTGATTTTAAAAATTGTTTCACCATCACAAATATATGCGTCATCATCATTGTTCAATTCAAGAGCCATGGTCTAGTCGTTGGCGCCGCCTCCATTCCTCTCGGTAACATAGTTGGTGGTTTCACTCGCGTAAGCCCCAGTACCGTAGGAACTTCATAGTGAAATATAGCCTTCCTTTATTCCAAATTGCGCACGCACGCTTCTATCATGCTTTCAAAGCATATTCCACACCAAAATAGTCTTGCTTTGTCCGATCTATATTTTTCGCATCCAGTGGGAAATCTATCTTAATAAAAGTGATATGATCCCATCAATGATAATACTAAATATTAAGAAATAATAACACGCAATTAGCTATTTACAACTGAATGGTGCATTAATTACCAAGAATACCAAATACCTCAAATCTGTCTAAACTCAATTGCACTCCTTTGAAACGTTTTAAATTAGCAGAATTTTCGCAGAATCGCCCTGTCGTTTTTAGTTTCTTGAATAATCTGTGAGGTAAACTTAAATAAATTAATTAAAACTTATGTTCGTCCGATGTTGAATTCATTGTACTCACAGTTTTCCGACCTTCCGCCAAATTAAATTTAAAATGTGTTGAATACAAGTTATTCGAGTTAATTAATTAATTAATGTATAAAATCTAACGAGTGTAACAAAAACAATACAACATTTTTTAATGAGATGAATAAGTTGTTCTCGTCATACAATGCTTAATATAATCTTCAGCATATTTACACCTATAGAAAGAGTTAACTTTACAGTGAATATATCTATACTAATATTATAAAGACAGAATATTTGCCTTTTCTTTATTATTGAATAAACTTACATATTACACGACTGATTTAACAAATTTGTACTTTATTCTCTTCTAACAAAGGCGATATTAATTTTATGATGACGTATCAACGGGAATAGGGATGTTTTAAAATTGGCATTTTATTTCGGAATGTGAAGTGTACCGTCGAGCTAGAGACATCGAGGTAACGTCATTCGAACTAGAGTATCAAACTCGTCATATTTCTAGTGGGTGAGTAACTATTTTTAACAAGAATTTTACAGCTACGTCCTTAGCTGAAGTTACGAGTTAAACATATAATTTTTGTAAGTTTATATGACGGATAAAAATATGTATATACTAGCTGGCCCACCAGATATTGTCCTGTCTTAACTAAAACTCTATATTCAATTTAACTTTTAATATTAGGCGTGCTAGTTATGAACAAACCGTGATGTGCTCTAAGAGCAGAACGCATTCTGTCAATGTTATGTCAAACGCCATAAGGTTAGGTACCTACATTAAAAAAGTTTATATTGTCAATAGCGCTTACATTATAAAATTAATTATGGTGGTAAAGTATTCTTAAATTTTCTAAGTTTTCGGGCAATTTTCTTCTTTTTTTTCGAACCTAAGAACCTTCTCCGGACAAAAACAAACATAACAACAACAAAAAAAAACAAACGAAATCGCTCCAGCCGTTCACGGGTGATGCCATGACCAAGGGAAATAGTGATTATTTTTTATATATATAGATAATTCTTAATTAGTTAAATTATACTAGTCTGGATACGAGATATTAGGTGATCACATCCGGGATGTCTCAGAATAATAAAACATATTCATCGAAAGAAATCTAAACATTTTTCGGAAGGCATTATTAACTAATTTGATTGTTGTGTTAATTATTCAATGATTTGTAGTACAGGTTTCGACCTAGTTCAGACTCCAGACTCTTACAAGGAATTAATATAAGAAATGTATATAAATTACTGTTTTTGTAAAATCCTTGTGAGAAGTGAATAAATAAAATTATTAAAATTATTATTATTTAATACTTTGGTTCAGAATCAAATCAAATTCTCAAATCAAAAATGTTTAAGAAACTGAATTAGTTTTGACTACTTGATTAGGTAAGTAGAGTATGTGTTTCTAAAAAGAAGTCTAGAAATAATTGACTTAAGTACCTACAACTCCAAATAAGAATATTAGAAATTAAATAAAAAATTGCACGTTAACGTAGATACAGAAAAACGACTATTAAAATTTCAGTGTCTGAATAAGTAAAGTGTATAATAGACAGTCCTCGTTCTATTTTGTCATTTCTAATAGAATACTCTATCTATGGTTTGCCGCATTCACCGAGTATACTGTTTGTGGATACGGCGGTACGGGTTAACAGAGGGATGGTCATTTAGTGGAAGGTACCCCTCCCCTTGTCTGCTACACAGACTGATTAAACGATCCCCTGTCTGTCTCTTAACTTGTTTGTTTTGCGAGCTCATGGATAGTACGAAGGTACTTTAGTTTTCAATTTGCGTTTAATTGCAGCATGCTGGTCCAAAATATTTTAAATTTAACTATAAGTGGTTACTTTTATGAGTTAAAATGCTTTATGAGGTAATGGTGGTGTATATATAATATATTTAAAACACCAACGTATAACATTTCATTTTAATAAATAATCAAATTAAACGACTGCTACACAGACTGATTAAAAGATCCTCTGTCTGTCTCTTAACTTGTTTGTTTTGCGAGCTCATCGATGGTACATAGGTACTTTAGTAATCAATTTGCGTTTAATTGCAGCATGCTGGTCCAAAATATTTTAAATTCAACTATAAATGGTTTCTCTTATGAGTTAAAATGCTTTATGAGGTAATGGTAGTGTATAATATTTAAAACAACAATTAAAACAGCTAGAAAAGAAGTCGGGTCGCCATAGTCAGTTTGTTGATTTCAAGTAAACTGATATCAATTTAATACGGTACACAAATACCTGTACCTGCTAGTAGCGCTATGAAAAGGTATAGGACCTTATCACGTCGCTATTGGTAGGCAATACAAGCCGCGGTAAAAAGGGTGCAGTTGACGCAACACCAATCAAGAGAAAAATTTGCATTTGCATTGCATAAATGTTTTTTTTTATCGGACGTACATACCTAGTTTACCACGAGGCTTTTGCCACTTCACCGGAGATAAAGGCGAGCAGAGCTCTAGTCTCTAAATGGTTTAAAAACTACAAAATAAGCAACCTGCGCAAGAGGGCGACCGCTGTGGGGATTGGACCTCGGCTCAGGGCGGTTGCTGGCGATGAGATTGAGGGTTTATGACCTTTAGTATTTAAGGGGAGTTTTGTGCAACTGTCTACTTTACAGCTTGCTGGCCTCTCAGATTTCGAGTCTTCGAGTTCTTTGCAAACGAAGGGTCGGGAGGATGCAAAAATGTGGGCAGCAGTTTTGTTAAATAAAATGGAGATGGGACACCATCGGAATGTGATCAGCAGCTGTACTTTTTTGTGATACAACTAATCTGCTCATCACAGGTGGGTATACTTTTACGGGACGTCTTATGTAATTATTGCGTACTTAAAATTAAGTCAAATTAACTGACAGAACCTATACAAATCCAACGACTCAATCTGTAACTGTAACCGTCCTGATTCAGTAATCCTGGGAAGAGGTCTATCAATCCTAGGCATGGTCGCCTACGGGCAAGAAACAAGGAGATGCCCAAATTGTTTCTCTCGGGAAGAGCGTCATTGGGCAATCTGCGTGGCATTCTTTTCTCCGCATAGAGGTCCTTCGATTCCTGGTGCCACCGACTCAAGCGCCAGAGGGTGGACGATAAGTGGTGGTTTCAGAGAGTACCTATAAAAACATATGTACTATTTAAATAATAAATGTGTTCGAATTTAAAATAATACCTATATTGTAGTCAGTAATTTGGACAGCCAAGCAGTTATTCCGAGCTTGGACGCTGGTCATCATCCGTATTAGCCAGCCTTATCAGAACTGTCTCATTAAGTGATGTCAAAGCAATAAGATAGGAATACATTAAATATCAGGCACTAGGTCATCTGATCAACTATTGCCACTCAAAGAGTGGGTAAGTACACGCAGCTCCTGAGTCGATATTTGGAATATTTAAAAGCATATTAATTTATAGAATCAAGTATTTTGTTAAGTCTCAACTTAAGCGTCTCAAGTTTGAGGAAACTTTTAAGGTTGCATCTATTGGGTGTAAGTGTGCGAATGCAGGAATAAATGAAAGTAAATTTAATGTGTTGATCTATTTACTAATAGTTAAAAGAAGAAAAATAAAATACCTTATCAAAAATATAATTATTTAAAGTTGCTTGAATATAAATTGCATATAAAATAATATAATGATCAAGTAAACATTATGGACTTAATGAGCAGCATATTTACCTAGTCATATTTTCTAATTCATAGTTTTCCTAATTAATATTAAATAATTTCGCTGAGATTTTCATTTGTAAACTGAACTTCATAAATTAACATATAAACCTGTTCAAATATTAAACAATCGTAATGAATTCAAACAAGCGTTAATATAACTGTGTTCAAAATGTTTCATAGTTTATAACACAACAAAATTATACAGCGTTAAAACTACCGTCGGTGGATTAATTTCAATGCAAATATTCATAATTTCGTAGTTGGCAATTCAAATGAGCATTTAGTTTTGGGTCGCGCGGCTGACCCCGCTGTCACCATGACAACCTAATATAACAAGACAGACATTAAAGTATCACTGCAGTTCTGAGTCCTTTCAGCAAACACTTTTTTAGTCGACTTGTAAAATTAATTATAACGGCAAAATTTTCGAAGTGAAAATTTAAGTAGTCTATTTTCTCACAGACTTGCTCATATTAGTTAGTGGTAAGTAATTTTCGATCGCCATATGATAAGAAAGACCTTCTCTTCAAGATGTGTTTCTGAGCAAGATGTGCACCGGTGTTGAGCTTAATTATGCCATTAGCTATATACCTACTGCCTGAAATATCTCACTTTGTTATTTTTTGTCGAAAGTCCTTCTGGAGATTGAAACAGCACCATGTTTTATATTTCATGGTCATAGGTACAGCTGTACAGGTAGGCTAGTAATTCTCCCATGGGTCGAAAAGCACATAAAGCTTTCGGTCCTGTGCCAAATCTCACCAGTCTCATTGATATTACGTCCATGGAAGTTGACAGTAAATACCTAACGCACTCATACTTCACTTACACCTGTGCACTATAACAATATATTCTAATCGGATGTCTAACTCTTTCATAGGTTATTCGGTTCGTAATTTTTGATTAATTTAATTAGGCTAGAGACCTACTCGCCTTTATGTATTGTGGAGTGGAAAATACCTTTGGCAAATTTAATATGTCGGTCCAAAAAAAAAGGTTTCTTTATTACGGATTAATTAAATTATAGCTCATATAGGTAGTAGAAATTAGTTCGAATAAATATTATTCATCGTTATTAAACATGCAAATAATATGTGAAACTGTTCGTACGTAGTTCAATAACGTACCAACGTCAAAATAAGTGCATGTAAACACTGGACGCTCTGTGAACACAGCTGAGTGTGCAAACATTATAATTACTGTATGCAATTTAGTTAACGCAACTTGTATCAACTATCAATATCAAAGCATGTTATGATATAAATCTACATATAAAGGTTTTCGATAATTTTAAAATATACTATGACCAAACTTAATACAAGTTATTCTCATTTATTTTAAGGATTAAATAATCATAAAGTGACACTACGTACTAACTAGGGTACCTTGCTCTTAGTGTAGTATACGAGTAGTCAAAAAAAATTGTAATATTTTCAAATTACAGAACCACATGAATTATACCAAAAATAACTGAGATGGTAATATACGACATAAATTCTTCTTTATCCTGTTTTAAGCTGCTTAATTGCTTTTCTCCCATTATAATTTTTCTGGTTATACAAAATTTTTAAAATTGGAATTTGTTCATCACAGATTATCTAACATATAACATTTTTATATATCGACTAAATGCTGCCGATCCCGTGTAACTAACATTTTTATAAAAAAAGTATTTTATCTTAATGGGACTCAAAAGACTCAATGAAACTCAAAGCTTAAAAAAAGCATTTTCAATTACCACTTACCAGTATGTAGGTATTTGAAAATGCTTTTTTACAATGAAAACGTTTCTACCTAACCCTAAAGAAAAAATTATTGAATATTTTCCTATTACAAATATTAAACATTTAAAACTTTTCAATACTTGGATTTTGGGTTCATAAATATAATTTGTAATTGCATTTATTTTTGGTGTTTAGTCTCCTGTAAAATTAAGTCACTTAGCAGCTTACGGCCATAATTTTGTTTATATGTAAACATGTTTACATAAAAAACAAAACATTTATTCATTATCCAGTTTTGACTTTGTTAAGTTTCATTCACCACGGCCAACACATTCATTGTAATTTACATTACAAATTAATGTTATTCTAATCATTTCCTTCGTTGTTAGGAAATGGTTAATGACTGACTGATATTGATGAAACATTTATTTACAATACATATCACTACATAGTATAAAACAAAGTCGCTTTCTCGGTCCCTATATCCCTATGTCCCTATGTATGCTTAAATCTTTAAAACTACGCAACGGATTTTGATGCGGTTTTAATAGATAGAGGGATTCAATAGGAAGGTTTATATGTATAATACATCAGCATTGTAGCGTGCGGAGCCGGGGCGGGTCGCTAGTATTCAATAGAACGCATGTTCTTAGAGCTAGATAGATAAATTATACTTCATAATTACAGTCATAATGACGTTGTGAACACAGCAAATTATTTGACAAAACTTAGGCCAAACACAGGTAGGGCCGGATTGCCCAGCGTACCTTGCCCTCACCAACGGCGAACGGACAGTGTCCGGGGGAGTTCTAGTGGTGTGGAATCCTCTCCTCGTGGTATGACTAGCATACCACGCTATGGAGAGGGCGAGTCCCACATACCCCTTCACCGGCGCGGGAACGGTGCTGAGGCGGAGGGGAAGCGTAAAAGAATTTCTCCCCGGACAGCAGAAATAAATGCCAATCACAAGTAGAATAATGAAGTATCTATATAAAGTCTGTAGTAGTTGGAAGTAATATTTAGTAGTGGTATCCTCCATTTTCGACCATGGCTGCTAAACTTATGCGATTGACCATCTGCAGGACGTCTATTCCTTCATTAAACAAGCATCGAACTCGTGGTAAGGCAACGTTTTAGTAAAATCTTTTGTTTCTCTCTATACTTGCAAATAAGCAAAATAGTTTAAACCTTTAATCAAATACGGGAAATAAAAATCATCCCATGTCTCAAGACTACTAAGGGATATACAAAAAATGGATGGGCAGAAGGTAGCTCAAGGTTAGTTTTCGTCTTACTGCCATCACCAATCCGCCTGCCAATCGAGTATGGCAATATCTTTCAATGTTCCAGGTAAGGTCTGCTAAGAGGAGGCCCATGTTCAGCATTAGACTTAAGTGGTCTGTTGAAGAACATATAACTCTCCAAAGAAGATTTTTGCCATAGTCCACCAGTTGTAATTATATTGTCAGACAGCTTAATGTTCTATCCGAGGCACGGAGGATAGTCCCTCAACCAACCAGACCCAGAATTCTTTCTAGGTCTGGTTGGTTGGGTGATCTATCTAAGATTTTACACAAAAATTGATAGAAGAGGGAGGATAAGCCTCTCTCTTCTATTTTTATTTTATTAAAGGTTAAAGTACTTTATTAATTTATTTAGTTATATTGTGTATTATTAATTAACATGTCACTTTGTTAATTACCGAACACTTAAACTAACCAGAGTGTGGTAAATAGGTTACGTCTATGATAACAACCGCTGTGGTAGGTAACCGCCTTCTCTAAAGACTGTGCAAAAAGTAACGCACTAGCAATATAATGTTATATACAAGCGGATCAAAAAGGGTGTGAAATTAAATAAAAACCACTTTTCTTTACGTAATTCTATTATAAGCACTTGTAAAAAGTCATAACATTAAGTGGATCATATAATTTTTAATTACATTTTATTATTTCCGCATTAATTGAGTTATGGGTATACTTTTAGATTATATTTCATAGTAAATTACGTGTTTTTGTACATTTAGCTATATGGTGTAAACGTAGCTAGTTTTGTTTAAAATAACCTTATACTAAAATTGTCACTGCTTGAGTGGACCACTACTAAATAATATTTTATGCTCTAACAATATCGATAAAACATCATACAAAAATGTAAGCAATTTGAACTTTGTAACGCACTCCTATAAAATGACTGATTTGCAGAGAAACAACCACAGTGAAACTGTCTTTATAAATTAAAAACAGCCATGCTACAATAATAGTGTAATGTATCAACACAAAGTGTTTGATGATACATTCGTGCAGTCGATTTCAATGACAGCTACAGTGCTACTGTGCGCAACAAGATACTTAGAAAGTACTGCCAAGAGCAGGTAAGAAGGTTGTAAAAGGTTAAGTTAAAAGTCGAGTATACCACTTGTCAGCTCCAACTTTTCCTTTGGGAGCGGAATCACCAATCCACCTAGGAATGGTGATTGCAGTAAGATAACAGGTAAATGATAAATGCTGTTTCCCAGCCATCAGCTGCAACTTTCAACCTATCCCCTAATCGCCTCATACGACATCCATAATAAGACATAGGCACTTTGGTTATTTTGAGCCGGAAATCACACGGATAGCGCTTCACGCATACTGTAATCTGACTCAATTTTATTTATTATATTTTTATAATATACATACCTATATTAATTTATGCTGGAAGGTGCTAAAGCTCTTCTCTGACTACTAGTTCTATACTAGTAGGAAGAGAGTGAGTGATCTCTTCTTACTCTTCCAATCTTTAGAAATAAACCTTTCGACGACTCTGCCCTCGTAGTAAACTAGAGTGATAGTTGCATAAAATATTAACAATTATTAAAATATTTTTATTTTTATCGGCATTAATTCGAAATAGAATTATGAACCGATAGTTGCAATCTCTTATCTGAATTAAATCGAAAAGGACCTCAGCATTGGCTAGGCAAACACCTAGCGCTGGTGGATATTTAGCACCTAGTATTGTTCTAATATACCACTGTTAGACACTTAAGTGAGATATAAAAGAAAAAACATTAATAATGTAAACAATCGGAGGATTAATCAGTTTATTTATGTTATTTTTAAATTACATCGTCATTAATATGTATAGAATAGTTTTACAAACAATAGGCATCCAAACGTTGTTTCCAGAGGAAGTACTTAGTAAACAAATTTAAATTACAATTAAACAAAACAGTAACACAGGTGACTAAATACCTAGTCGTTTTATCTTTTGTTAGCAACCATTCATTGGTCACTGAACTTAATATTACAACTGTCACTTAGGTGATAGCTGTTTTATATCAGTTTTTAAATGGTTTTACTAGAATTATTTTTGATAGCTTCTTCATCTTCTTGCCCTTATCCCAGTTAGTTCAGGGTCGGCTTAACAACGACCACCTATGATTCATTCCTCCTCTTAATATTACCATACCAAGACAACCGATCACCTTTCAGCTTTTCTAAGATACCACTTTCAAATTTTCCCTAAGATACTCATATCTCACTTTTTCCATTCTTGTCCCTTCACACATCCACCTCATTAGGTTGGTGGGGAACAAAGAAAAAATGCCTTTTTTCTTTGTTCTCGGGGGTGAAATGCATATACGCATTCCCACCGCCGCTGCCGCGGCAATGGGATATGTGGGACTCGCCATCTTCATAACTTGGTATGCTTTACTCATACCACGAGGAGAGGACCCTTCACCACTAAAACCCCCGGGACACTCCTTCGATCCGCCGTTGGCGGGGGCCGGGTACGCATGAGCAATCCGGCCCATCCGTAAAAATACCTAAGCGGATAATTTGAGTATCATTTCTACTCTATAAGATATAAGTTCAACTCTATAAGATATACCTAACACATCTGGTTAAAGATATTAAAGTCAATTAGTCATTAGATTGACATGGGTATCTTAGTGCGGAACTTCCTCTGCGTTTTACAGTGACATAAAGCAGGGAGTTTATACAAATTACTTTTAATTATTTACTATCTTGATCAATAAGCCATTATTGAGAGCGAATGGCGGCGGCAATATATTTGATCAAAGCATGAGTTGTTCCTATGAAATGACTTGAATAATTAATTTATATCTAGCCTTGTTTGTTTATTACCATTTATATTTAAAATAAACCATAAGACATTATGTACCTATACTATTATTTCATGTCGGCTTTGTTGGTTGCCGTTTCTAATTATTTTATTTATTAAAATCGAGATGATAAATACACCCATTAAACCATTGTTTTATTAAGAAACGAGAGACTCGTAAGTTTAGCGGTATACTAATTGACCGTAACTAGCGATGGGCTGGGTTCGATTCCCAGGTCGGGCAATTTTTTGTTGCTAGAAATTTTCACTTGAGACAACCGTAACGTGTA
The DNA here is from genome assembly GCA_947037095.2 of Nycteola revayana. NCBI lineage: Eukaryota > Metazoa > Arthropoda > Insecta > Lepidoptera > Nolidae > Nycteola > Nycteola revayana. The sequence continues at coordinate 24,766,676 of OX344842.1, read as the reverse complement.
ACGGCTAACGCGCACGGCGTGCAGCAGGGCGGTCGCTGGCGGGAAAATTAAGGGATTATGACTTTTAGTATTTCAGGGAGTTTTTTGCACCTGCCGCTTTACTATACAGTTCGCGGGCCTTTCGGGCTTCTCGAGGGCATTGGAAGGTTCTTTGCAAACTAAGGGGCGGGAGGGCGAGTTTGCGGGCGCATGCTTCTGCTGGGTGGGTCGCGTAGAGGCACTCCGAGACTTAAGGCGAGAGTTATACCACTAGTGTTCTCTAGGCAACTGAGTTTGTTGTGGTTTTTGCAAGCTATGTGTATTGAACGAATGAACCAATTGAATAACTGATCGATTTTTGAATCGATCAGTTATTCAATCGAATCCGGTGTGAATTAATTCTTACCTAAAACACTTTGCATTGTTCAATTTTACTACGGGAGTAAAGGTTCACTCGGTTTGTAATTAGCATTTACCTGAATTCCAAAAATCAAACGTTAACAATGCCAGTATTGTTTAAATAATAGTCTATTGAACCGTTCGCTTTTTACTTTTCATTTCAAAACTATGCGTATAAAATTTACTCCGAGCTGAGGTCAATAACAAATTTCTTTAATATGACGCCAATATGATACCAGGACCTCATCATCAGTAGAAGTAGAAGTTCTTATAGTATACTATTGAGTAAATTTGAAATCCCACAACACTCTTCTCAACAGTCTCGAAAATCGCAGGTCCGATTCATCACCGGATTGCTCATGCGCACCCGGCCCCCGCCAACGGCGGATCGAAGGAGTGCCGGGGGGTTTTAGTGGTGTAGGGTCCTCTCCTCGTGGTATGAGTTTAGCATAACTATGGAGAGGGCGAGTCATTTCAACAAGGACAAAACCGAAGAAAAAAAATCCCATTCATCACATGACATCATGCCGCAGCACATCATGGATTTTAATATCGGATAGGTTTTAACATTGTTTATTTTCACATATAAAAATGTGTAATAGATTTACAAAGCATAATTAACATTTGGATAGAAATAATACTCGGACTGAAAACTAGTTATATTTCGTGTCACAACCGAAGACGATTATTATATTACTTGCAGCAGTACATGGTATGGTGCTATCTCCGTCACACATTTAGAGCTATAGTATGGTAAAAAGTAACAAAGTCTTCCCTCTCGCTCCCACCGGGTACTGGCAACCCTGCGCCAGCGCCTAACTGACCTCATTACATGTTTTTGTGTTATCGAAGTCGCACATAAATTTTCTTACGGAACAATTAAGTGTGTAGTTTAGTGAATTTAGTATGGGGAAAAGAAAGCGGTCAAGATCAAGGGATCGTGAATACGATCACATACTGCGAAAACTGAAGAAAATTGCATCTAAATCAAGAAAACGTCGACGTTCCGAATCGTCGACGTCGTCAGATGGCGAGTCTTCATATAAGCGGTACTACGATTATAATCGCGAGGAATACGATGACGACAGCTACAATATGGAGTACTCAGGTAACATTGTGCACGATTTATAAGAAATTATAAAACGCATACAAAATGTATCATCGGGAATATTGTGTCTACCCTACATTTTTATTATTATATTCTTTCGCTCCGGTAATTTCATCATGCAGCCATTATAGTTCTAGATACTAAGTATAGAAAGTATAGCACATATTTATGTATACTCCACTATAATAATATTATAGTGTAGAGGTGTTGAAACTCCACGTAAATCGTGTAGAGGATAAATCACTCTGCCCACTTTTACAGTGTGAGGTACGACTATTCTATGTAATGCAAAGCCAATATAATTACTCCACTTTTATAGTGTCGAGGTTTTTACACTCCACGTTAACCGTGTAGAGGATAAATTAAGTAGAAAACCCACTCCACTTTTAAAGTGTCGAGGAACAATTATCATATTATCAATTTGCTGGGTTCCTACATATACTTAACTCCACGCTAGTCGTGTTGAGGAGCATCCGACATAACAAAAGTATAATGTGTAAATTTCTTAGTCTAAGAGCAAATGTCATCGTTTTATAGGCGAGGACATCAACCATGAGAATCCCGACATGGCCCAGTCGGAGTTAGAAAAAACTGACTTGCCAACCGCGCAGTGCACGTCGCGCGTGCTCGTGGTACCGCAAACACCGGCCGCGACCGTACCGATCACGCCGCTCGTGCCGCACACGCAGGCTGCGTCGCTCCCGCCATCTGAGCAACCGAGAATAAATGAAGAAGATGCACAGATGCCGTCTCCCGATAGCGAAATTGTGCCGTTATTGGAACCTGAAATTTTGCAATTGCTTGGCGAGGACCCCACAGATCAGAAAAAATACGGGGAAAACCTACACAAGGATATTGCACCAAGATGGGCACATATTTTGACAAACGGGCTGCCCAAAGACATCCAACTGGAACTCGTAAAGCGCTACTTACCGCCTGAAAATTGCCCAAACGTAAGAGTTCCTATACTAAATTTAGAGATAAAAGCTGCTCTTTCAGAAGTCAACGCAAAGAAAGATTTATACAGTCAAGGCAAGCAAAACCAGCTCTCCAGTAGTCTCGCTGCAATAGGACAAGTTTTGAGCTGGGCCTTATCATCTAATAATATAGTACCCCAAGACATGGTTAAAACTTTGAGTGACGCTGGCCGGCTGATATGCGACAGCCATTACAAAGAGTCCCAGTCACGTCGATACGCGGTTCTCTACACTCTGGACAAAAGTGTTAGAGATACCGTCAAAAATACGAAAATTGATGAGCATCTCTTCGGCTCCGCCTTGTCAGAACACATAAAATCATCGAAAGCTATTATAAAAACTGGCTCGGAAATGAAACCGACAATCCTGCGTCCCCCATACAAGCCTACAGTAGGGACGCAGCATCAGCGAGGAGCTTTAAACGCGAGGGGGGCGCCGCCACGAGTAGCAGCAGCGGCCGACCCGCGGTTGCCCCCTGTGCCCCGCAGGCCGCCGCGGGACCGGCGTCTGCAGGCGCCGAGGGGCCGCCGCCCGACCGGCTACTCATCCGGCGCGCGGCACCAGGCGAGGAGGCGATACTAGAGGAGCCTCAGGTATTGCCCATTGCAGGTCGTTTATCCTATTTTTATGACAAATGGTGTGAATTCACTAACGATCAGACTATTTTGAACTGGATTAAAGGATATAAAATTCCATTCAAAAAGGAACCAATACAAATGAACGAACCTCAAAACAACGCTTGTAAAGGCCAGCTTCAAGCTGAAGCCATTGACGAATGTGTGCAAGAGCTATTGCGTTCTAACTTCATATCAACTTGCACCCCTTGTGAAGTGTCCTTCACAAGGGGTGCAAGTTTATTTCACCTGTTTTTACAGTGCCTAAACCGAACGGAACCCACAGATTTATATTGAATCTAAAAGAATTAAACAAATTTATATGTGTTCATCACTTTAAAATGGAAGACTATCGCACTGCACTTAAATTATTAAATCGTAATTATTTTATGGCATTAATAGATTTACAAGACGCCTACTTTCTAATATCTATAGATAAAGATGATGGCAAATGGTTGAGATTTAAGTGGCGGTCCCAATTATATGAGTTTAATGTACTTCCGTTCGGTATCTGCACTGCACCTTTTGTGTATACAAAATTACTCAAACCTGTTTTAGAATATTTACGCACATCAGGCCTACTATCAGTCAACTACCTAGATGATTTTTTATGTATAGGCACAACGTACGATGAATGCTTAATGAATGTAAATATTACAAGGGGTGTTTTAGAAACACTAGGATTTGTCCTCAACACTGAAAAAAGTATAATGATACCAAGTAGGAATTGCAAATTTTTAGGTTTTGTTTTTAATACCACGGATATGATCATCACTTTACCTAACGATAAAAAACAGCGTATTAAGAACCGAGCCATAGAACTCATGCGAAAGCAAAAGTGTACAATAAGACACTTTGCAGAGTTTATAGGACTTTTGACCTCCGCATGTCCAGCTGTCAGCTACGGCTGGATGTATACTAAGTATTTTGAACGGGAGAAGTTCCTGGCACTAGATTACTCAGAAAATTATAACAAACAAATTAAATTAGAAAAATATCTAAATCAAGACTTTTCATGGTGGAAAGATAATATAATGAATTCATTCTCCTCTATTCGCAAAAATGATTATTTATTGGAGATTTTCAGTGATGCATCCATGACTGGGTGGGGCGTGGCATGCGGTGGTCAAAGCGCTGGTGGTAACTGGACAGACAAGGAATTATCCCTTCATATAAACACGCTTGAATTAACGGCTGCGTTCTATGGGTTAAAAATATTTACCGCAAACCTAAAAGATTGCAATATCTTATTAAGAATTGACAATACCACTGCCATATGTTTTATCAACAAAATGGGAGGTGTACAACACCCTCATTTAAATGACCTTGCAAGAAAGATCTGGCAGTGGTGCGAGTCCAAAAACATCTTTGTATTTGCGTCCTATGTAAGATCTTGCGATAATGTAGTAGCCGATCAGGAGTCTCGACAAATCAACGTGGATACCGAATGGGAAATTTCGGAACATGTGTTCACACAAATCGTTAATACACTAGGCATACTTGAATTTGACCTGTTTGCCAGTGCTCAAAACTACAAATGTGAAAGATACTCCTCATGGAAATTAGACCCCTATTCTGAAATAATCGATGCATTTACGTTTAATTGGAAAAACATACACTTTTATGCCTTCCCCCCTTTTAGCCTAGTTACAAGAGTATTAGCAAAAATAGTCTCGGATAAAGCTACAGGGATTGTAGTGATACCATATTGGCCATCACAACCATGGTTTCCGTTGTGGTCCAGACTTGTTATATCGGAAAAAATGTTTTTTGGCCCTAACAAATCCTTATTGCACTCTCCTTTCAGAGTCTGCCATCCACTCCATGCGGACCTTATCCTGGTGGCAGCCAAATTATCAGGGAATCGATGAACAAGCGTGGCGTACCACAAGCGTCTCTGGATATAGTGATGGCCTCCTTGGCACCAAATACATTAAATCAATACAACAGTTCAATTAAATCTTGGTGGCTGTTTTGTAAAAACAACCACCTTAATATTTATGAAGCGAATATTGAGAATGTCATCTCTTTTTTGACTTCCAAATTTGAAGAAGGCGCTAGTTACAGTAGTCTTAACATACATAGGTCTGCTTTATCGATTGTTTTAGGCACAAATGTTACTGCAAATGACTGTTTAAATCGTTTTCTTAAAGGCGCTTACAGACTTAATCCTCCAAATCCAAAATACAGCTCTACGTGGGATACAAATTTAGTATTGAATCACCTATCCAATGTTTATCCTTACGATAACATCTCACTAGCTGATTTGTCACATAAAACATGCACTCTTATAGCTATTGCTTCGGCTCAAAGAATGCAAACTATTGGTTTAATTAAATTACGGAATATGACAATAAAAAACGATGTGATTGACATTAATATTACTGATTTAATTAAGACCTCAAGGCCTGGAGCCTGCCAACCGTTCATCAGATTGCCCTATGTTCGTGAAAACCCTAGTATTTGCCCAGCGTTTGCAGTCCAAACATATATAAACAGGACAAAAGCGCTGCGAAACAATTACAATGAAGAACATTTGTTTATTGCGATACGAAAACCTCATAAAAAAGTTGGTTCTCAGACGTTAGCTCACTGGGTGAAAAAGGTGTTAAAAGATAGTGGCATTGATATAAGTATTTTCGGCGCCCACAGTACTCGAGCAGCGTCGACGTCTGCCGCCTATCGCGCCGGGGTCAATCTGGAGACGGTTCGCAGGGCCGCGGGCTGGAGCGACCGCTCCAGTGTATTTTATAAATACTATTGCAGAGAGGTTATAGAATCAAACGACAATAATTTTGTAGATGCTATATTTGGCACCCTCTAATAAGGTTAATTGCATTTATATTATTAATCACAGATTAAGAAATCGATAAATGTAAATTGATTCTTAGATAATTACATTAAGTTTTGTTCTAACAACCAAATCAACATTATACTCGTACTGATTGGAATCTTGATAAAAAATTTATGCTTACATTATATTTATCTTATTTTTTCTTTCTTTTTTTCCACGTCGAGTTAGGCAATATTGCAATGACTCTCAACATCTGCAAGTAATATAATAATCGTCTTCGGTTGTGACACGAAATATAATTAAGAATCAAACGAACTTACCTTGTGATGTTTGATTCCAATTATGTGAGTGTCACAACCGAAGACGATTACAATTTCCCAACCCACCAACCCAAAAAAAAAAAAAAAAAAAAAAAAACTATAAATGTAATATTATAACACAAAAATCCTATTACTCTGAAACAATGAGGTCAGTTAGGTGCTGGCGCAGGGTTGCCAGTACCCGGTGGGAGCGAGAGGGAAGACTTTGTTACTTTTTACCATACTATAGCTCTAAATGTGTGACGGAGATAGCACCATACCATGTACTGCTGCAAGTAATATAATAATCGTCTTCGGTTGTGACACTCACATAATTGGAATCAAACATCACAAGGTAAGTTCGTTTGATTCTTAAGTATACCTATTATATGAAACTCGATAGCTTAAGTATTTAGTAATAGTACCAGTACCACTCGGGCGTTCAGTGCTTTACGTATTTTATGGCTAAATGGTTGTGAGCAGCAATTTGGCGGGACCAAGTCTCCAATTTAATATGTGTCACATTCAAATGATTGATTTCCTATCAAATTTGTTTAACTACATTAATAAAATGTATTTGTAAAAACACTACGTTTTTTACTTTTATTGATGCCCATTGCCAACTTCGATTATAGCTTATCTTAACTAAGCGGTATAATCCTAATATCTAATAAAATATAACATATACCTATGAATGTTAACCTAATATTAAAAAACTTAAGTACGAGTAAAAGGTATTAAATCTAGACAAGATTAATTGTTGGAATCATATCAATTTCCGCTTACACAGACGTTTTATGGTTACGACATAATTTTTTTATAACTATTAGCCTTCTAAATCCAGTTTATCTTTATGTTGTAGAATGAGAAATCGTAAATTAAGATTAAAATAAAAGTTGTCTTGTAAACAACAAACCTTCTGCTAAAAGCGGCAATAAATTGTGGGACTAGCGATTTTTTTGGTGTGTTTTATGTTCGTCTATTTTTTTTTGACACGGCGTTTACCAATTACCTTTAGATTTTATCTATACTCACATTTAAGGTTGTCAAGCTATGATCACAGATTTCAATTGGGAAGTGTAATAGATAATTTTTTATAGTTAAGTTTTAGAAATTTATTTTATTTTAAGAACATACCTACCTTTTTAATACTATGTTTAAATATTTGAACTTTGTAGTAGACATATCTAATGTTTTGAAAAGATACCAAAAGAGTGACCGACTCTTATCGACCGATATATTTTATAATTAGATGTTGACTGGTGATACTCCGAATATATTACACTTTCTAATACCTATTAATTATTCGTTTTTAAATATGCACAGACAAGTTAATGAATATATGCAATATGTATTGGAATTACTAATTTAACAGCATACAATGAACCAGAGGTTAACAGAATCGACCCCTTATCCTCAATATATGAAATAACAGGGACGTTATTATAAATCATATAATTGCAAAGCAAACCAGATTTTATTAAAAAAATATATATACACACATTTCTTACTTAAACATCATAATTAAAATAGTACCTACCTACTTAGGAAACCGACATGTAACGTTTTACGGTAGCAAAATTGTCAACAAAAAAAATGTTACTAGTACTTTTCAATATAAAGTTGAGTTAAAGTATTGCAATAAAATGAACCTTGTCGTAAATAACATCTCAGTTCAATTAAGAGAAACCACACAATAATAACATTATACCTATATGTAGTGTATGTAAAAACATCGTATTTTTTAATTAATAACCAGAAATAAACTTGACCCCAGAATATCCTTTGTAAGTAATCATCAATCATCATCATCATCATCAATTTGTAAGTAGCCTTAATTATTAAGAACGGAGCGTTTACATGTAGTTGGAGTTTGTGCTGTTCAATATGCGACATTTCATGATTTAATTTGTATCATTGAAATGATGTGACCCAATACCTTTGATTTGTTGCAGGTTGCTTTGTTTGTAATTTATAAACCTTTTAATAAGGCTGGAACTCTGCTCGTCTTTATGCACGGTGAAGTAAAAAAAGCCTCGTCGTTAATAACATAGATGTCCGTCCAAAAAAAAATGTAATTCAAAAAATTCACAATGTACATAATTTCTGAGTGGTTTGTTTTATAAGTTGCTTTAAAAAAATATGCTTTGTATTTAACGGTCGGTAGTTGAAGTAATATGAAGCGGACATTATGACTTCGTACGGCTTACCAAAGGATGAATGAATCGTATAAATCCCATAGCTTCTTTTTTAACAACAGTGCCTCTGGCTGTTCCCAGACTTAATTAAATCGGACACAGATCGTTTTTTGTCATAAAATGTCAATTTAATTTACTTTACTACCACCGATGCGATTTAACGATGCGGTCTGTCTAATCTCATGGCAAACTCAATTGTCACCTGTAGTTTTGTATTAGATTAATAATTATTTACTTTGTTATTGTAGAGGCACAACAAGAAATCGTTTTAGCGTTCAGGATAGTGCGGTATAGGTTGTAAAATAAAAGTGTAGTCATATTTTAGGAGGGGTCTTACCCATGCACAATTTTTGGACTTTTGAAGTTGTAATATCAACTTTGCCTTTCATAAATGCATTTATATTTACCTTGGTTGACGATAATTTTACAACCAATAATAATAACAATAAATTAAAATGACGAATTATGTGATCAATTTTGCAGGGAACGTAATTTTTCAAAGTCGACGTATTTCTTCCTCTTTCTCTTCTTTATTTAAACGTTGATCATGGCACTTCATCTTGACTTAACATTCAGTATATTTAAAAAGAATAGATTGTCTCGAGGAATATCAATTGAGCTACCAATATGGTTATTATTTATAACCAGCCGCCCGCGACTTCGTTGAAACTTTCGTACCACGTTTTGACCATTTTCAGTGAGTGTTTTTTGAAGAATCTTGTTGTAGCCTTTAGCTTACGTCAAACTGCAACTGTCTAGTTTAGAAAGTTGGGCGAGTCAGCAAGTAAAATATTGAGAATATTGAAGAAATTTAAAAACTGCCATACATAAGTATTCCCTTTTTACATAAATAAAATGAATAGTATATTCGGCGTGACGTGCGTTAGGTACTAGAATGCAAATACAGACAGACAGGCGGACGGACAAGCAGAAAAACATTAAATTAATTAATTTTTCACGGAATAGAATCAACTGCACTCCAATAAAATAAAATAAAATATCTTCAGAACCTAAATGTACATAATTTGACCTCCACCAGTTTTATTATACTTGGTAGGTAAAGTTTGGAGACAAAGTGAAGTATTGGAAATAAATGATAAATCTCATGCGCTCGACTTGATACCGCCATTGTACTTAACAGATACGACAAAAAAAGTACTTACGCCAAAACTTATAAATAAAATAAAAAAAAAACACGCGTTTTTCCTACACCTACACTAGTGACAAGCCCTGCAGGTCGCATCTTAGATCAATCCTTAAATTTCCACCCCATAAAACCGGATTCTACTCAAATTCCTTTACTGTTCATGCAGTGAGGTTATGGAATTCTCTCCCGACTAACATAAGAGATAGTAAAAATATTTTCCTCTTCAAGAAACGAGTAAAGGAACATTATTTAAGTATATCATGATAGTATGTATTTATATATTTGAATGTATGTCTATGATGCTTTATATGTATTTATTTATGTATTTGTTTATGTATTAATATGTAAGTTTATTTTTTATAATTAATTTATTCTTCATAGTCTATATTATTTCATGATTATCTGTATTTTGGTTTCCTAACCCTACACACTATTCTTGTTCTCTATTTGTTTTTTCCTTTCGCGGGTCTGCTGGAAGAAATTTCATTAGAAATAAGCAGTACCTTTGTACTATGTTTCTTGTATTTTAATATTTTTCTTTTTAATGTTATGTGTGTACATAAAGTAAATAAATAAAAAAAAAAAAAAAAAAAAATAAATAAAACACCAGTCACGCTCGGTGCAAGGAAAACGTGTCGAAAGTTTAATTAAATTTGAGAGAAAATGCCAATTTGCTTAGTAAAAATAACACTGCAAGAATTTAAAAGTCATCGGGATCACATACCATGGGTACAGTGTCTTATACACACTACAATATTGAGTTGCCGCATTTACTACCTACTACTACCTACTACTCTAACTATTTGAATGTTTATGAATAGCCACTAAGAAGTAAGTATATACAGTAATTTAATAATTAGTTTTTTAAAATATGTACTTATTTCACTACAGTGAATAATGTTAATAAATTTATTGAAGATTAGCTGCGCCCCACAAATTTTTTTCGCGTGACTCTGCTCCAGTGGGTCGGAGCTTTATATTTTGTAGCCTATACATTAATCTAGCTTATAAATTATCTGCGTGCAAGCTTTCATCCAAATCCGTTGATCGTACTTTTTGCGTGAAAGAGTAACAAACATACAGCCATACATTCTTACAAACTTTCGCGTTTGAAAATTGAAACAGTTCAGATTCTCTAACATAATGTAGGTACTTACACGGAATAAACATAATAACTAACTTACTATAATATTACTAACTAATAAATATTTGGTTTATTTGAAAAATAAAAAAGTATTAGTTACTATGAAATATATACCTTTTTTTTTTGACCGGGCGGAAATGCACTGACGCATTCAACCACCGCCGTTATGCAACCGGCGGTGGGATATGTGGGGACTCGCCCTCTCCAGTGCGTGGTATGCTGCTCATACCACGAGGAGAGGACCCTACCGCCACTAAAACCCCCCGGGTACTCCTTCTTCCGCCATGAGTGTGAGGGCCACCGGGTATCGCTGAGAAGCGCTTGCATTTCCGGTGAACCCCCACGGCGGCGGCAGCTTGAGTGATGCCGCGGACTCTCCGGGGATGAAATACCTACACAACAACTTACAACTTGATAATTAATTTAAAAAAACTTACTATTATCATAAGTGAAGATGAAATTAAGAGTTTAATTTTTCGTCTAATTTATCTATCTCTATAAGCAGTTAAGTATGTTATCGATACATATAGGAAGTTTATTTATCTATTACTATCAGAAGGTATCAACATTTAATCGGATTCGAATTCAAATTTGTGGGTTCAACGGAAACTGGAATCCATTACACGTTATTAGCGCACGTAATATTAAACGTACAGTTGGCTACTATTAGGCGTCATTCAAGGCACAATCTTATCTTCAAGAACAGTCAGTTGTACCCGACCCCCGGTTTATTGGTCGTCGTTTATTATCAAGATAACTTATCTTTGAGGAGCCAATTAAATTTGAAAACAAAGGTAACATAATAAGGCGCCACAGTCGATTCGGGCGACGCAGGGCACGGGTACCTGCGGGGAGGGGGTCACTGGCACTGGAGACTTGCGTAGGCGCAACTCCTTTGTCGCTCAAAGGATTTATAAGGTAACATTATGAGGAATCGGCTATTGTACAATCTAAACCTGCAACATCTCGATATGATTGGTAATTTGATTAAACTTATCTACTTAATATGATATGGATTGAAATGAAAATAAAATGGCGGCAAATGATTTGTAATGTAGATGTAGATTATGAAAATAAATTTGCCGATCGGCATCTGTAACTGTAAAACGGTCGATGTCGATTGGTAAGTCTAATATATTTTGCAGAACTATAAATAGACGCAAACAAACACAACGCAAGCGCACTCCATACTTGCCCTATATCCGTTCGGCACCCCCATCTTCCCGTTTTATTGCCCTTATTTCTCCAAAGGCAGACACAAAGAATTGTGTTTATAGCTAATGATACTTAGGTGTGTATTTTAACACAAAATCCCGGCCTCCAAAGGGTACGTGTAAAAAATACACTACACGATATAATAAGGACCTGCCTGCTGTACATCGACTTGGGATTCTCTTTGGTGGCGCCTATTTTTTGTCAACATTTTTTGGGCGCATATTAAACCAAGAGTTGGCAGAGTAATAAAATTGCAACTGTAAGAAGTTTAACTGCCACTTTCGGCAGAATATTCTACTTTATTATAACATTCATGGCTGCTGGTTACGCAATAGAAATACCATTCCTTTCCGAGATAAACGTTATAAAATTTAAGACATTTTTAGATTTAAATATTTTCATATAACTCAAGTTAACGATGGTTTTAATTAAATGACGGTTTTTATTACTATTTTAATTCAAAATTCATGTATATTGTTTGTTATTGTTATCTTTGTACACGTCAAATGAGAACTAAACATATAAGTCAGTCACCAAGTAGAAAATATTAATTTTATTCCAACAGCTTTTTGATATAATTAGGTATGAAATAAAATAACCATTTTCAAATATGTTCAACATACTTAATAATCAATAGCTCTTTATTTTAAGGTAGCAACATTGATGGGGAACATTAAGTATGTGTTATGTAAGATGAACATGACAAATGACAATCTGGGTATATAAGTACCTACCTATATTTAAGAAATAGAGGTTTTGGAAAAAAGCATGTAAAAAAAAACTTGGATGCTTCACGGACACGAATGTACGGATGTATATTACAAAAATATACTAGGATCGTATCTTATATATTTTGTTATATATAAGATACGAGATAGGGTACGATATACGAGATAGGGTACGATATACGAGATAGGGTCGTATCTTAATAGGTCGCGAAGTTAAGATACGACCCTTTTTATATTGTTACTAAAATGTATAAGACCGTTCCTAATACATTTTAGTAACAATAGTATTAGAATTAGTAAATCAGGCTGTACATTTAATTTTTGGAGTCAATATAGAATTTTACTGACTTTTCAAATAAATTTATTTGATACTTCAGAGCGTAAACATTTCATGCTATCACAACATATAGGTACCCACACAAGTCCTTCGATGATATTAGAGTCCTGACAATGTTGCCTACAAAAATAAGCGCTTAAAGAAAGCATTTTACATGGTGACGCATATCATCACAACACATGTATATACAATTGAGAAATCTCATTAATTTGTATGAAGACGGAAGTAGCAATAGGTGACGCATTGACGCGCTTCTTGTCAGAACAAACTGTGTGTCATGCGTAAGTTATAGTATGCGAACGTTCTAACTGTACACAACTAGCTCATACAATTGTTCTCGCGATTAAGTACTTAATTAAACGAATCATAAAGGAGATATTCAAATAATACATCATCCAAAGTTTGACATGATTTAACTTGAAAGTAACTTTTACATAAAATAAAATACAAAGATAGGTAAACGGAACACAACGGTATGGTCATTAACATACCTACATAGACTTACCTAATAATGACTGTCATATAGTTCTCGTATGGTTACAAACTATTTTAATTATACTCGTTAAGGTACGACCACATAATGCTATATGTAAATACTTACCTATTAATATTATATTTCTGTATACGACGTAGGTACGCACTTATCATGTTTACTATGATATGAAACAATGAATAACGCTGTAATTTATTCAAAGGGAGGTGGAGATCTAAATAAATCAAAAACTAAATTCACATAAAACTTGAAATGAAAAAATATACAGTGAAATGAAATTAGGGCAACAAGTCAAACTTTTGCTTTGACTTACTTAAGCGAGTCACGCAACGGAAAATGACATCGAAACATTATGTCAGAAGCGAACGAAAATCAAATTAGAAATCATTATCATGAAACGATAGAATAATATTGAATGTTTACAAGTAATTAGGAAATGTAATGTAAATAACCTTTTTACCTTGAATGCAGGGTGCAAGTTGCTTATCTCATCCCTAAACTGTATAATATCATTCTATATCTTACTTTACAAAAGTCGGTATTCAGTTACAAACGACAAAGCATTGGTTTGAGATTATTCTCATCAATTTAAGATAAACCCACCCACTGTTTTCTTGTGTGGCCGCATCATATCTATTATTAAAATAAAAAGTGACTGTCCGTACCTACTTATAAAATTAAAATCGTTTTAACGTATTTAATAGGTAAATGATACGTCAGTGAAGATGTAAAAGAAAATACATTTATTAGAAATGAATTATGAAAAAATATGGAATTCTGATTATGTACATATACACGTCGGTATTGGGTTAAATCCACGACATAATGTATGAGCCCGAAGTAGGAGTAGGTTGTGTTTGTGGCTATGGTGCCTGAACTCTCATTGTTGATGTTGGTATAATAATCCTAATGGATTTTGCACAACACTGCACTATTATATTATTTTAATATACTCGCGTATATTCATTTCTCGAAATCAAATAGATGTCATGTTCAAATACTTATAATCCTTAACGTTTTATAAATCTCATACTGGGACTACTTACAAGATGATTTTGAAAGTTCTACGAATTTTCCAACATTGTTTCAGAGATGGAGTCTTCTTTCAGCACCAATTTTTAGTCACCCATGGTTTAAGCATCAGGGCTATTTTGAAATAGGAAGTTTTGGTGCTCAAACCATTTGTACGAGCATCGCCACATGATATGAATTGTTGTTACAAAATTTTTTGCTTAAAGCTGAATACTCCTCAGAGATGACACCTTAATTCGTACCTAATACCTGTTAATTTAGTTTCAACTAATAATAAACGTTAATTTTGCTATGCATTGAGTTTGATTATTAACGACCGACGTGTCTTTATAAATCAGATTTCGTATTAAGCTTCTGTCATTATAGTACTCTATTAATGCTCTGTAGCAGCGTTTCCAATAATTGAATTGAAACTGCATTAAACTGAATACGAAGCTCTCAGGCATAACAAGTCGAAGTTTCTGCGTCAATCTTATAGCGAAGTATTTCTAATAAATGTGATATTTGTGTACATCATTATGATCGATAAAAAGGCGGTGGAAAGGTAACGAAGCATCTTGATTGGGTTACAATACGAACTTAGCGTCGAAGCTCCATTAGTGAAAGAGTTAGTGTCACGACTCGGGCCCGCACGGCTTTTATTATTTATTCCCTGTTTTGTAACCGCACTGCCACGCCATTGCCATCGGCCTGTACACAAACAAATGAACGTTTATGCATAATGACTTGTTTAGTCATTATGCATAATCGTTTGAGTATCGAGACAAAATTTTGTGATGAACGTTTTGAAATCAATGCATAGACCGTAACTACTAGTATTCAATAAAAAAAATACCCTGAGATAATGTGAAATATTTAGATCTTGTCTGTATTGTTTTTTATGAAAAAAATTAAATAAGATTCATGAATCAATAATTATAAATCAATTTCAAAATGTAAAGAATAAGTTACAAGGAAAAACCACTTGATTTTTGTTATCATATGGCATTTATATTTGTAAATGAACGTTTAGCTATTGCCAGTGGACAAACAAGTTTTGTGATCACCACACTTTTTCAGGCGGGTTGGAGACCACATTATTAAATACTAGTTTCCCGCGCGCGGTTTTACCCGCGTAACTTCATAATTAAATATAGCCTATATTAATCAGTGATAATGTAGCATTCAAATGGTGAAAGAATTTTTAAGATCGGTCCAGTACTTTTTGAGCCAATTCGTTACAAACATTCTTACATACAAATCTTTCCTCTTTATAATATTATAGTATAGAAGTATAGATAACATACACAAAAAAACCCTGTCGTCCCTTCCCTAGTTTACAATTCCTATAGATGATGTTATAACAATCAGCACAATCCGGTTTAATAGTTGCTTTCCGAGCCATGGAGAGTAGTGCCTCAACCAACCAGACCCGGAAAGAAATCTTCGGTTATAGAAAAAGATTTTTGTCTGTTGCGATGAGCCGATCGAAGCCAGCTGTGACTTAAAGCAAGACTTGTACCGCTACGCCATGGAGGTTGTGTTAGTGGCGTTTTTATAAACTACAATTATGTGATCATAAACCTTGTACGAAATTGAAAATGATTCCCAAATATATTATTAAATATATTTTTTTTTCCCGGGGAAAATACGTTTATGCATTATCACCGCCGCTGCAGCGTATTCGCGCGCTGGCGATGGGATATGTGGGACTCGCCCTCTCCATAGCATCCACATAATAAACCTAAAAGCCTACTCTGAGTCTACTGTGAACAATCAGAGTAGGATTTAACAGAAATTGAGGTGCCTTTCACAGAAACTTTACATTAGTTACACTACACATTATCCAGCCCCAAATTTCAGAGTAATTTATATACTGAGCCTTCACGCTTTGGCATTAATTAAAATTTAAAACTCCAATTAAAAATCTTTGTGGCCACATAAAAAATTTAAGTGTTGAAAAATGACACATTGGTAGACTACACCGACTCTACGTATTAATGACTATCAAACTATAATATATTTAATACTACATTACATAATAGTTTTTATGTAATTAATTGTTTGCAATCGTAATTTTCACTAAATAACTCAGAAAACGAACTGCCACGGCACATTAAAAGTGTGCAGAAAGCGGCTATTTGACCACACTCACGATAATAAGGTCGAATTTATACAATAATGAAAACAAAATGAAAGTCGTAAATAAAAGATAAATCGAAATCAATAATGAAAGTTTTCCTTTTCGTTTCTCCGCCGTTTTTGAGAACAATGCCGCCTAAACTGTTTAATTTACATCTGAAACAGCGAAACAAAAAGGTTAAAGTGGTGACATGCGCCGACACACCAAAAGCCTAGACTTGTTGGGAGCGCGCGCGCACCGCCGCCGCAAAAAGGACGAATCATTAGGAGGCGCCACACGAGATCCCATTTAAAAGTATGAGAATATTTTCACAAAAAGTCTCACATTCAACTCCCAGCACATTCATTTTATGAGAACAATGAGTGATTTTTGTATTTTTCTTTAATTCTATGTCGATTTTATCCGCGCCAGTGTGGAGGCGAACCTCTCTGGTTGTCGCCTCGTTCACTCTTCGACTTTTTGCTATATGGGAAGCGCGGGTGTCAGCGGCAAACGGTGGTTTCGTCCCGTCCTCCGTAGTGTTCTCCCTCCCCTCTGGCGCCCACCAGCCGGCCACGGCGCCACATTTCACGCGCTTGACGCCGCCGCGCGCTGCATCCAACATGCCCTTGATGACTTTGACCATGACATCTGATGAGACCTGCATCTTTCGTAATTCCTACTTTAATATTTTTTCTGTTAACACTAAGATACTATGAATAAATATATTAGTTACTATCTTTACCTCCCCTACTTTCTTTATATCTAATAGTCAATTTAGTTTATAGATTTTAGGTTTCATTAACAATAGCTGAGTTAAATGTATTGCTACTACCATATCTGAAGTGTCATTTGATATACAATTAAAAAGTAAAACTAATGAGTGGCTATGGTGAAGTCGCTTATGTTTTTTTGTTATTTATTTCTAACAGAGGTATGACGGAGCCGCGTAACATGTCGATGTGACGGCATAATGGTGCTGAGACAATGGACATCAAGACTTGTTTATTGAGAGGATGGAGTTGTTTTGAAGTAGAGTGTGGTCAGGAGTGGAGGCGGCGTCTGTAACGTGAGAGCCAATGGTAGCGGCTCGCCTCGGTGGGAGGAACGAGTAATCATGCATTAAGACTGCCAAGAGCGATGCCGAGGAGATTCACCTCACAGTTTTACGATTCATTATAAATATTTTGTGAGTAAATCTGTGTATTTACTTTAAAGTAGGTAACGTTTAATTTTGTCAATGGCAGCCAGGACGACTGGTCTTCTAATTAATATATTGTAATCTTTGTTATTTGAGATGAACAGTTGTATGAAGCTGAATTTGTTTCTTAAACTTATTTATTTACCGTGGAAAACATGTTTGTAAAGATGTATGGTTGTGTTCATATACATTTAACCTAAACTAGATCTAATACGGTTATGGAAGTATCAGTAAGAAGGTTAAGTGAAATAAATACTCCCAGTACAGTAGTTATTCTTTTAATTTTAATTTATAAGGTACTTATAACTAGGCTTTAGTGAGTAAACACTAATCGTTCCAACTGGATGGATGGTTCCAAAATTCATGACGGGACTTAATTAAAAAAAGAAATTGAATTAAAAAATATGCAAAATAAACTTGTATTTATCAAATTTGAGTCAAAGCTAGCCAAATGATATTATTGGTTATATCGTTCTTGTTTGAAACTATTACATTAATTTTATTCTTCTTGTTAATGATATAACCTACCCTCGTTACAACTTAGTATTATTACCCCAAATTAAGAATTGTATTGTCATTCGTCTCACGTCATGTGGCTCTTTAGTCAACTGAGGCCTCTCGAACTTATCCCGCGGGATCAGTTGATGTAATACTGATGAAATAGTCATGAAAATAAGTGTTTGTCTTTGCATTACGAAAGGTAAGCCACACTTAAAATTTATCTTGTTATATTCATTGATTTCGAATTACCACGATCATTACTACTATTACTTTTGGTAAAGTAAATTTACTGTTTTGTATACCTTAAAATCAATCAAAGGTTCTTTGTCATTATTTTTTTAATTTAATTTAATAGTCTTAAGACTGTGATTTTATTAAAGGTATATTAGTATACCTAATGTACATTTTTAAGTAATTTTTTTTTAAGTAGACGATACCTACGACAAATACTTTGTTTATAAATATGTAGTTATTTTGTATATATATATATTATTCATGTAGCTTACATAAAATTTATTATAAACAAGAAGAAGTAAAAATATTTTTTTTCACGCCGTTAAACACATTTTTGTTTGACAATACACTAGCAAACTGATATAGTCAAAAATGGAATTTAAAAACCTACTTCTATTATTAATACAACATAAACATTGGGGGTCCATTTGAGGGACTAGCCTTCTGGCCTCGGAAAGCACGTTAGGACGTTGGTCCAGATTGTTATAATATCATCTATAACAACCGTATATCTGGTAACGGGCAGCGGCGTTTCATTGTGTTGTACAACATAATACTGCGGTCACCAACCCGCCTGCCAAGCGTGATGACTATGGCAGCCCTTCTTCGGCATGTTCAGCAATGGACGTTATATGGGCTGAAGATAAATGACGAAAAGTTTAGATTAGTAAATCGAAATCTACGCTCACAAAAGCGACCGTTATCATAGTTTACTGTGGTTATTAAAAGCTTAATATTGGTAGCGAGAGTAGCAAAAATTGAAAGACTGTTAAAAAAAAAATAGGTAACTCAACATAGTAAATCGAGTCACAATAACTATCAATCGTTAATAGGACATGGTCATCCCACAAACACATCCAACTTCTACTACCACATTGTAGGTATGTTTGAAATAAAACTTACTTGAAATTATGTATGAAACAAGATGCCAGCAATTCCATATAAGGATTCAATTGAGTTAACATTCAACAGTGACTAAGTAAACATAAGGTGACATTTTTTAATCGAATTTGAACTTAAACGTCTAAATACCAAGGCTCATTTTACAAGTTATACTTATGTGTTTGCCTTGGATAGTATTGGTTATTTTATTATCATACTTACTAGTCCTACCAATTAAAGGTTTGACAGACATTCTCGTATTTTATTTAACAGCACTCTTTACGAGTCATATTTATTATGGATGTAAGTAGTCTAAACGAGCTAAGAAATCTATTTAAATGGTTTTATGATAACAGGTCAGCAAACATGTATACCCTACAATATGTAAAAAAGAAAAAAAAATGATAACGGTCTAAATAAAAGAAGGTAACTGTTTTTGTTTTGCTAAATTATCACACTATTAATTGTATTTTTTAAAGGGCATTACATACTCATTTTGACTTTTATTTATATTTTTTATACATTTTTTTGAAAAGTTGTTTCAGTTTGCGTGTAGACTATAACACCCGTATGCAATAATGGTGGCATGGTAGTAAAACTAATTAAGGTAGTAAAACATAAATTAAATAAAGGTAAAGCCTTTTAGTCAGTGTTTTGTGTTATTTTTAAATACTCTGATATGGTTAATGGTCATAAATGAAAGTATGAAACCTTTACCTATGTTTCATAATTATACCTTAACGATAGGTACAAATCTAAGTCTAAGAAGTCAAAACCCAATCGAAACTCACGTGTTTAATTTACCCAAAATGAAATCTAATTTTCTTTTGTACTGGTAAAGTATAAAAAGACCATTAACATATTAAGAATTAGTTCGCACGTCTTATATTTTTAAAAAAGGTTATATCACTAGCGCCATCAAACGACGGTCAGTCGATTTCAAGTTTTTATCGAAAATTATAAGAAGTTGGTTGAAAACTAATAAAATAATTCTACTAAAACATGGAATTTATTAGACTGATATTTTCAGTATTTCCTACGTATTTCTCTCTAGTTACATGAACTTTGCATTATTAGCCGAAGTTGAAGTGTATTCAAACTATTCTGCTATAAGTTTTTCGAAGTTGCAAATGAGTTTGCTTACGAGTGGGTTATCCAGGCTTATTGTGGAATACTCCCTATGTACGATATCTTTGCTCCGGACGCAACATTTTTGCAACTTTCTGATATTCTAGTTGGTTGCGGACTTTCGTCCATATTTGTTAAGATGGAAAACTTAACGACTGTACGTACGAATGTCTTTTGTTAAATCAAATATCGATATCTATAGGAGGTACTAAAATGGAATGTTGATACATTAAATATTTGTTGATTCGAAATGAAATAAGAATAAAAAATATGGCTTCCATTAAATCAAAACATGACATTTGCCAATGTGATGTATGGGATTTTAATATTCAGAGCTAGTTTTAGGAATTGATAGGTTTGTAAAAATAGTCTCTTCAATCACATCGTTCATAATATGTCTCTCTCTACTTTGATTCAATATTATTTACATGCAGTGGCGTAGCTAGGTGATCAAGGGCCAGAAGAAAGAAGAAGAGGAAGAAGGCCAAGAGGGAAAAAACTGTTGACTCTACGGTTTTGGTTTTAACAATATATGTATTTACATATTTTAAAAAGGCAATAAGCTAAGTGCCATTGTGGCCCTCTATAATTGGGTCCTCCTAAGTTCGGGGGCCCCGTGGCTCTGCCCCATCCCGCCCGCCAATGTCTACATGCCACGAAAGCAAAATATTAATTAAATACACCTCTCACAATACATTCTGCATCAAAGCTTAAACGGCGTTTTACCTTAACTAATTTATTTGTAAGCTGCAAACGGTTTGATAGCTAGCTCCTTAGCTGCTTCTGAAGAGCTGCTTATAAACTTACAAACACAACAAACAACCTAAAATACAAATTATTACGAAAGTGCCATGTTCCTGAAAGGAGCGAAGGAGTAGATTACCTTCCTAATTTAGCTAGTTTACTCTTCGTTGATGGTTACGATAAAAATAAAAAAAATTGCCAGAAAAAAATAATCACCATGTGCTTAAAATCTCTTAAAGTAGTACCTATTCAAAAACATAATATAAATATTTTATCTAAGATCAAAGGCACATTTCACAAAAAAGTTTTACCGGTAGCAATTAATGGGAATGTGAGATTAGATTAGCGTTTGTTACTACCTACTTACTTATCATTTGGTCTTGGTTTACACGCAATTTTTGAATTTCCATTGTAATGCTGTAGGTAATCAATAGAAACCAAGCAGCATGTGTATTAGAGAAAAATGTTTTTTGATTTTTAATTATTTTACAATAAAATATTTATTTCTTAAGAACTAAATGTACTTAAGAAATAAATATTTTCCAATTCATTTAGCAATAAATTAGTGGTGCGTCTATTTTGTTAATGCATTCAATTCTTGGTATCAAATGGAACCGTAACTTATAAATTCAAGGCTATCCTTATTATCAAAATAATAACCGATCTTTACAAAATGCAAGAATTCTACATAAAGATTCTTCTGCCACGACACAATCAACTATTGTTGCAATGCCCAAAAAACTCTAAAGCCAATATTTAAATTTAAAATAGTAATGGTGTTTAATGAAGTGCAATGTCAACGATCCCACAAATAGAGCTAAGTGGCGTAGACAGATAAGGTAACCCCACCACCATAAGGGTAGCATAGCCAGGAAGAGAGGGAGAGATAAGTTTGTATCAATGTTCAATCTAGAATATACATGAAGTCCAACGTTTGGTAACATGGTAAAAAACAAAAATCTTATGCAAACAAATACGTAATTCAGAATGTTAGTCAAAATTTACAGCATTACCTTTCTAGAACGCTCATCATCATCAACAACAGCCCGTAGCCACCACGCTTGGCGGGCGGGTTGGTGAACGCAGTATTATGTTGTACCACACAAGGAAGCGCTGCTGTCCGTTCCTTGATATACGATTATTACAGATGATGTTATAGCATTTGGAACCAATGGCTTAAGCTTTCCGAGGCACGGAGGGTAGTCTCTCAACCAACCAGACCCGGAAAGTAATCTTAGAAACAAAGATTTCCTGTCGGTGAGGGGATTAAACCCACGACCTCTGAGATTTAAAGCGAGCCAAATACAACTACGGTGGTTGTCAGATTTAGAATAGATTTCTCTTATCTAAGTTTTACTTATGAGTTAAATTTAATCTGTAATAGATATTGATATAAAGTCTGTGTTGTTATAAATTATTTTTCTTTCAAATAAATACTTAATTTCTTAAAGTTCCTTCATAGATAAAGTTTCAAGAAATACTCCTGCTGTTCGAATTCGAAACAAACCAAGAATCAATTAGGTCTAACAGTTACTTATAATGTGGAGACAAATAACAACCCATATAATGTTTTATATCTACAATTACATTTTATATTGTAAAAGTTACTGATATCGTAAAATATGTTTTGCCCGCGAACTCATCCTTGTCATTATCATCATCATCAGCCCGTATAACGTCCACTGCTGAACGTGGGCCTCCTCCCGAGGTAGTGACCGCAGTACAATGTTCTACCACACAAGGAAACGCTGCTGCCCGTTCCTTGATATACGATTATTATAGATGATGTTATAACAATCGGGACCAACGACTTAACGTGCTTTCCGAGGCTCAGAGGCTACCGTCCGTGCCTCGGAGAGCACGTTAAGCCGTCAACGACGGGTCTACGACCCTCAACCAACCGGACTCGGAAAGAAACCTTAGAATTTACACAAAGATATCCTGTCTGGCGTAGGGATCGAACCCACGACCTCCGAGATTTAAAGCGAGCCAAATACAGCGAAGCTACGCAGGTTATCTGATAAAAAAAATCTAATACAACTGGTGTACTGCTCGCTTTTATGCTAGGTGACTCAACGAACTAACTGCTTTAGCTATGTCATACATGAAAAAGTTACTGAAATCCTCCAGTCACCCAGTCATAATACTATGTTATATGTATGATAGGTAGATTTACAATATGAAAAACGTTGTAATAATTATATTTCATTATTACAACGTGAATATGTTCAATTCATGATGTTTCCCGAATTGGATTTTCCACCGACCGACCTACCAAGCGTGGTGACCATGGTATGGCCTTTTATATAATACTCTCTTCGAAGGAGGCCCATGCAGTATTAAACATATACGGGTTGATGATGACAAAGAAAAAAACTGACTTGCACTCGTAGCTAATTTATTTTGGCTGTCTGTTTGTTTCTACGTGTATTCCTCATCTCAAAAACGGTAGTGCCCATTAAGACGGAGCTCTTCATATAGAGAGCAGCTAGTTTACTAATACTTGAGTTATGATATAGATTATGTTATTTCACATTTCAAGTATCGAGTTTTAATTTGATTACAGTATGACTTTTTATCTCTGAATCAAATTTTAAATAGAAGGGGTGACTACTTTATGAAATCATTATTAAAAATTACTCAAATAAATTAAAACCATTGCATGTCTATAATGTTCCTATATAAATAGATAACTGTACTGTTTCAATATTATCTTATAACCCCTTCGGAAATTGTAATGTTGAAAGTAACATTATTTTATTTAAAGACAATCGTTAAAACGTACGCAGTATAGTATGAATTATAACGGGGTTCGTCGAGTAATAAAAACTGTCGTTCGATATCGGCAACGCATAAATAACGCTTGTCGGGTAGCGCTGTGGTACATCCGATCCCTGATTAGGCGTGCCTTGCGTGACAAACCCCTATTTGTTCGATCATTGTCTTACGCCGCATCCTCACACCATCAAAACAAACTGGAACACACACAAACTGCCAGCTACAAGGCTCTGCGCTTAGGTATGCATACTATTAAAATTAATAAGCACCACCTCGTTATTGCAAACTTACTCTCCTTCATCCCGTTGCACTCAATTTTTATCCGCCCACATATTTCTATTAAGAATTCCTGGCACTTCATAATTACTATGTTTATTGCTTTATATCAATGAATATTCTTGCATTTTATAGATCTCTTTGAATACTTTCTGTTTTAAAAATCCATTATTTAAGCATCGCGATTTGTCGATAAAATCATTGTAGTCTATTATTAGAGTTTTTTTTATGTCGTTATTAGCCTATCCAAGAGAAAACTAAAGTTATCAACATAGCTTGCAGATCAAGCAAGTTGGCTAGCCACGTCTATAAAAGGACTGACTACCTTTTAAACATTAGCATCGTAGAGAGTTCTCGTTTAGGTAAATGAAGTCCCCTGGCAAGATGAACTGATGACCAGAAGAGTAGCCGGCCTTCACTGCATGTGGTGTGTTATGGCGCAAATTAGGGTAAGCGTATGTAAGTGGAAAGATAGAATGATCGATTGATTGAATATGTTTAAATCTCAAAATAAATATGTTATCTGCTAAGATTAAGACAAGAACTGTCTATATTTATGCTTCCTTATGAAATTGTGCAATAAACGAAGACATAAATTATAGCTCAGTTTTATTCGTACTTTCCCTGAGTACTACAGAAGTAGATATCATTTAAAGGAGAAGTGTGGCATATTAAGACAGTAAAAACAATGCAGGTATAGCGAAAAGAAGTAAGTGTAAGATAAGATCACTTGATTTTACACAAAGTCAAAGCTAAGGAGGTTTGGTTGGTTCAGGGACTATGGTACGTATTTCAGAAATCACGAAAGCCGTTGGTCCCTATAGATCATCGATAGGAGTACGCGGGCATACCTCCGACCTTTAGATTGCAATTTTCCGATGCCCTCCTAGACCCGAGGTCTAAGTGTCCCGCGGACTAAAGCGTAAAGAGCGACAGATCCAAGTTGTATATGCGGCAGTCTCTTGCAAAAGTTGCATTATTTGCCGTTTTTAAATAATTTAATAAGGCCCGAAATCGAAATTCGAAAAAAAAAATCATCATCTATAACAGGCTGCAGCTTTTATCCACTTAAATACTATATAAAGTATTATGGTCGCCAGCCAGACCGCCAAGTGTGGTGAATATGGCAAATCGCCTCCATGGAAGGCCCATGTTCCGCTGTCGTTAAACGAGCGAATGATGATAGTAAAAGCACGACGTGGAAAACTTTTCATTTAAATTCAATTAGGTCAATTTTGCTATGATTTTTTTTATCCGTTGCGAAACCGTGGGCCTTGTTCTTACCCAATTGTGTTAATTTAGAGCTTGGCTTTTTATATCTAATTTCACGGTAATCAAATCCTGCAAATTTAATTCCCTTATACATACTAAGAAACATTATTTTCGATGACTTATGAGTTTGATATTTCTATACCTATTGAGCTGCAAATATATATGTACTTACTTATACAGTTTAATTTTTCACCTCATTTTACCATATTTATATACCCATTTTTGAATAATTAAGCGCAAGTAGAACTAGTTAACAACAAAGGTCGTAGATCAATTAGGAAATGGACATTGAGGTGTCCTAGACGACCCGGACAACGAGATCATAACTTACGAACTAGCAGTACAGAGACTGCAAAAAACTTGCACCACTACACAGAGACCAGTCTATAGGGGAAGAGAGCGTCCGAGGTTAAGTCCGCGAACGCGACGTCGACGGGCGACGACCCTTTGCCCTCCCGGCCCTAAGTTTGCAAAGAACCTTCCGATGCCCTCGTAGACCCGAAGTCCGAAAGGCCCGCGAACTGTAAAATAGAGCGACAGTTGCACAAAAGTCCCCTAAAAACTAAAAGCCATAATCTCTCAATCGCCCCGACAGCGATCGCCCTGAGCAGATGTCCAACTTCCACATGGGACGCCCTCTTGCGCAGATTGCTTAGTTTGTAGTTTTTATAAACCATTTATCTAGACTGGAGTTCTACTCGCCTTTATGCCCGGTGAAGTAGCAAAAGCCTCGTGGCTAACTACATATTAATGTCCGTCCGCAAAAAAGGAATTGAACATTCACTGGGCATTATTTAATTAGAACCTTTGGGATGGACATGTGTATTTAGACACAAAGCTTTTGCTATTTCTCCGGGTACCATCAAGGCAAGCTTGACTCGACTATGACAATCACAACCAAATGCCCAACATACTTTCCGAGGCACGTAGGCTAGTCCATGAACTAACCAGACCCGAAAAGACATTTAGAAGATCTAGAATTTACACAAAGATTTCTTGTCCAGCGTGAGAATCGAACCCGTGACCTCTGAGACATAAAGCGATACTTATACCAATATGCCACAGAGGTTGTAAAAAGAACATTTTAATTAAAAATTATCGTTAGGAGCTGTTGGCAGTATACGGTCGCTATAGAACCAAAAGGTTTGGCGCATATTATCAACCAGTTTAGATTGTCCCAGTCGTTTAGTTTAAATCAAATAATAGTCTCACTACTTGTATACAGTGCTGAGGTAACTTCGTCATACTATTTAACTTAAAATAATTTAACTGTTACCTTTATTAGAATTGTAATGTTACAAACAAAAAGGAACTGGTTCTTAAGACGACTAATTAAGACGTGACTAATTACTATAATATGTACGATGTTTGTGTAAAATAATAAACCGCAATTTAAGCTAGCAAAATAAATACTGAATAAAAAAATACATAGTTTTGGCATGGAATGCTAACAAATATATATTTATTCGTATTTATAAAGACATCAGAATCTAGTAATTGTTACATTCCATATTTCGCAAAAAAATAAACTTATAAATAGTTGTTAAGTGCACAGCAGTTTACAAACATGCACAATTATACGGTAACATTATAAATAAAAAAACAATCTACTTATTAAATTAAATTTCTTGTTGCTTCTAAACAATCTTAATGTAGAGAGTTTAATTGCAAACACATCGACCTCACCACGAATAATATATAGTTAACAATATTATCCCGGTAGTCCACTGCATAATATCGCGTAGGACTGCCGCTAGCTAGATACTCATATGTCAGTTTGTTATTGTTTTATTTTTATTTGTGTTAGTCATTTACAAAAATGAAAATATCTAAATATGGGAACTTTGCCAAGTAGCATAGATTCTAAACAGTATTTTTTAAGTAAGTTTTAGTTAACATTAGCTACTTTTAGTTGTATAAATGTATTATTTTAAACGTAAAAACTACATAAACTTGAATATAAGGGTTCATCATTAAAGGTAATGTAATGTAATATGGGTCATTGCCTGAAATAAAAGTATTTTATATTATTTATTTTTATTTCATCTAAGAAAGTTCATCTGCATTACGTATGAAATGCTTGGAGACCGAAGTTTCCAAACATCCTCTATTACTTACAGCATAAATGAATTGAATTAGAACAACAGTAAAAGCACATCACCGTCCAAACATAAATAGCTATGAACACAACTATTCCTCCAGTAACTAAGTCATAAACTGTACTGACAGTGTCTAATTCAAACACTATAATCCAACCAAATGATACGCTTAGTGCTATAATATATATATATATATATATATATATATAGATAACTAAAATAGTTGGACGGCGTTTCAATAAAGTTCAAGTTTTGGAACTACATAGTTCGGTTTTGGCGGTGGACATCATGTCATTTTGCCGGAACTTTTTCAAGCGCATATGAGTTTTGAATGGGAGGAATTCAACAAGAATGTAGATCATGTTTTCTTACTTTAACTACACCGAGTTTTGGAAGACAGTATTAGTTTGAGCAATAAAAATTGACACGTATTTAATAGTTTACCTCATCGGAGAGATTCAAAAGTATGTTCCGGAGATAAATGATGATATAATAACTATTTTAGGTTAACTAGAAACGTAATGGAATGGTATGAAGTTAAGTATAACGAAAAGCATTTCAAAGCTAAAAGTGGGTGTATGCGTTTAGGAAAATTACGTATAAAATCCATACGATTTCTGTCATAAAAAATTATAGTAAAATTGAGATAGTATTTTTAAATCTTCATTTTAATGTTCTATCAAAAACAAAAATCCAGTCTATAACTAAGAGTGAAATTATTCCTTTTAATTGAAAATTGTTGCATCATAATAATGCTAAAACTGTTTGCATTCGTTAGTTAACTAAAATTATCATTGTCTGTAAGTAGGTAGGTACTTAATATTAATTGGCTTTAACACGTTAGAGTAAAATAATTCCCAGTAATAATTAGGATACAGCTGTTTTGGAAGCTGTTGTAGTTTTTATTTAAAAAACATTATTTTATTTAGATATAATTTTGTGTTTGTTGTTATGTTTAAAGAGTCTCAAGTACCTAAGTAAAGCCTTTTTTGGAACTATGTTATCAAATGTTAATTGTTTATAGGTAATTAAGTATGAAACATTAATTAGCAAGTTTTATTTGTTTCGTATTGCAGTGTGAAATCTAAATTTCATGTTTAAAGGAAGTTCGGAAAGATTATATTGTTAAATATAACATATTTTACTTTGAAATTATCTTGAAGACATGAGATATGAATAAAATGTATAAATATTTCCCCACTCAGTTTCGTCTCGTTAAGTTCCGCTTATGCGCAAAGTTAATGAGCCAGTCCAACACAGGACAGTGCTCAGCCGTAGGTGTAACAATTTCTAATTTATTTTATATTGGGTTTTTATTTAATTTATTCAGTGTGAGAGAAGTGGGCAGGTTTCCGATGCTTGTTACGATACGATAATCTCGGCTTACAGGATGTTTGTGGCGATTTAATTGGCACTCGAAATGCTTCGACGTTTTTGCGCTTGCCTTTTATTGCTGGCTAACGAGAAATGAACATAGTTATGTGCACTATACTGCCCTTCCATGACTTGACTGCTGATGAGTTCTATCTAGTGCGTGCTCTTAATAATATGTCTCGTTTTATGTTTATTGAAAATTCACAACATGCTATTGTTGTCTGTCTAAAAGATGTGTGATATGAAAATATTTGAATTACATAATTCGTGTAACTGCAATATAGTGACGCAGTCAAATTATCCTACTAATATAATTTAAAAATTATTTACTTTTTATAATCAGTTCACTTAACTAGTAGCAGAAAATGGGTGCCATAAAACTACTCACTATCAAATATATCTTAAATATGTGTATTTTATTACAAGAATTTTAATTACTCATCGGTGTTGGAAGGCCGTAAATAAATAGCATAAAATATGAACAGAATTGTTATATAATTTATTTATTTCCTTTATTAAAGATAACTTCCGCAATAGGATAACAAATCCTTGATGAAGGCGTAACATAATATTCACCGATAACAAATGGCCCTAGGGTCTGCAATGAAATGTCTATTGCGCAAATAGTGTTTCAGTATTTTGATGGAACGTAAAACATTTGGGTACAGAGGCAATGACCGTAAACACTATGTCATTAGCGCACTCAACGCATTATACGATATTAAAAAGATGAAATTAAATGTTTTTTTAAATTGAAATCTGCATCAATTTAAAAGCATGGAAATTAACCAGTTATAAATTAAGTAGATATTGCCTTATTTATAACCTACTTTAGTTTAAACATTTAATTTTGTCGTATTTACCTATGTTTTTTCCTTATAGCTTCATATGCAAATATTTCAGGAGGTAACTCGGATAAGTGAAAAGCAGCAGACACTTTAAATCGATATGGCGCAGAAAATAATATTTAAATTACTTGTTGAAGCTGCAGTCCAGGCTCCGGTCTGTATGGTCCCGGTATTTCGGTATTTTCCCGGCCGGGATGCACTCAGAATTTGTTCAAGTATTTATTGTTTGCTGTGGGTGCATAGTGACTGGGGGCGAACCGGAATGGTCCCATAATAACCGGAAGCTGCCAGGCGGGAAGGTTTAATTCCTTTTGGTGAGATATAGATACCTTATGAGATATAGACGCTGAAGATGATGGTATAGATTAAATATGTCTTAAAGTTCATGGAAAAGCTGCGTCATTCATTTTATCTCAAAATAGGTATCTAGTATTATTAAGACGATATTATTATGTTTATGAAAATGTACTGAAGGAAGACCTACAACGATAGCTACAGATACAATACGGACCAGTGGTCATGCAGTATGGTCAGGTGGATATTTTACAATATATTTGACATATCCTTGTTCACTTTACCTATGTAACTATTTTTACATTAGATTGAAATATAACTTACTAACCTTTGCTTCATGAGCAAGACATTTATGTGATTTCCTAACATCTTTCTTAAATAGGACCTTATTTCGGCCCTGCTATAAGCTTTTTACTATCAAGAATAAATAAGTACGAAAAATGGCTGACCGGAGGGGAGAAAAAGAAGTACTCACTTCTGGAGCGAAGCCATTGAGAGGTGAGGCTCTTGCCTTGTCTCTTGATATCTCTAAGGCTTGCGACAGGGTTTGGCACGCAAGTCTCATTGGTAAGCTTTGATGGCGCCTCGTCCGATCTTCTTGGTATTAATGCCGGTGTCTGAGGGACACCGGGATCTGTTCTCTCCGCGACTCTTTTTTTGCTGCACATAAACGACCTGCTAGTTACTCCCAGCATCTTTGGGTATGCAGATGACATACTTGTCTGATGCGAAGTCTGGGTCAAAGGTCCAGTCGTTCAGGGAGTCGATGATTGAGGGGGTGAACTCGATCTTGGAGGCTGTCTGTTAAACCCAACCAGATTGGCATCACCCCATAAGGATGGGGTGATGCCAATCTGGTTGGGTTTAACTCCTCAAAAACACAGGCGTGTCTTTTTTCGGCGAAACGGAGTCCAATTCCAACTGACTCCGACTTTCCGGAATGTCTCCGTTCCGATCAGCGACCATCTTGAGCTCTTAGGGCTTGACCTCTCTTCTAATCTAAACTTCGTTCACTATATCAAGTCCATTGAAAACACTGCAGCCAAAAAACTTGGCATTCTCTCCAGGGTGAGGCGGTACTTCACATCGGAGCAGCTCTTAAGTCTTTACAGAGCTCAAGTTCGCGCCTCAATACTGTTCTCATCTTTGGGATGGGTCTGCTTGATATCAGTTGGATGCTCTGAACTCATTGGAGCGCCGAGCGAAGAGAGTCATAGGCAATAACTCACTTGTGGAGGCAAGTCTTCAGAGCCTCGAACACCGTAGACGAGTAGCCTGCCTATCGGTTTTTTATCGGTTACATTTGGGGGAGTGTGCGGAGGTTTTACATAACCTGATACCCCCTTCACCCTTCCATCACCGGACAACTAGGCGCGGCTAGCGGTTTCACCTTTTTGTTGATGACATTCCTTCAATACGCAGAAAGCGATTTGCTTCTTCTTACATAATGCGGACGGCTAAGGAGTGGAATTCTCTGCCGGGGTCAATTTTTCCGGAACGCTATAATCTGGACATCTTTAAGGATAAAGTGAACAGACACTTTCTAGGCAAGCGTGTATCATCTAAGGCCTTATCTTCGCCTACATAACACCTAAATAAGATATTTCATTTTCATAAACAAAGTACACACTAACGTATTCCGTATGGCTAACTTATTAGGTTATAGTACCTAAGCAGACATTGTAAAAATAAAATAGATTTCTGATCTACCTACTTACTTAAAACTATTAATAAAAATAATAGGCATGAACCTACCTAAGTGGTAATCAAATTTTTTTTTTTCGGGCGGACATCCGTATTTGCCTCCAATCTTTTGCTAATTCACCGGGCATAAAGGCGAGCAAAGCTCCAGCCGTAATAAATGGTTTAAATTCTAAAAAATAAGCAACCTGCGCAAGTGGGCCCCCTGTGGGGCTTGGACCTCGGCCCAGGGCGGTCGCTGGCGATGAGATTAAGGGATTATGACTAATAGTATTTTAGAGGGTTTTGTGCAACTGTCGCACTACTTTACAGTTCGCGGGCTTCTCGAACTTCGGGTCTACGAGGTCATTGGATGGTTCTTTTGAAACTAAGGGTCAGGAGGACGAGGGGGGACGCGTCGCGTTCGCGGGCGCTCTTCTTCGGCGGGTCGGATAGAGTGGTCTCTGTGTAGTGGTACTAGTTTCTTGCAGTATTTTTACTGCTAGTTGGTACATTGTTATCTCGTCGTCCGGGTCATCTAGGACGCCCCGAGGCCGACGGTATTTAGGACGCGTTGTGGGCAAAGGCCTATAGTCAGATGCTGCAACAACCAACGGGTTTCGGGTGTTCCGACGCCTCTTTCATCCACTGCTTGATGGAAGGTCAGTATGTAAGTTGTGATTACGAATGAACCACGGTGCCCCGGTGGCTCGGCGAGTGAATCTACTTTGAACAGTTTGTAAGCGGTACAAACTGCTAGACGCGGTATGAGCAAATACGGAGCTCGCGTACGTCATAATCAGTCGTATACACGTGGTGTAAATCCTAACCTTATTATCAAGTGATAATTTACTGCGTGAATTTAGAAGACAGTGTAGTCGACTGATCGTAAGTAAAAAGCGTGCACGAACTTTTTCTACATGCGCTCTAAAGTTAATTTTCGGTCAAGGTCAGCTAGGACCGTGCGATCTGAATTGCACTTAATTGTATCGCAACAAGAGTCTGTTGTACTATTATCTATTCTGGGCTGTAACTATCAAAACTTTTAGTACAGTATGGCCTTATGGTGTGCTATTTTTACCATAAGTAAGGACATAGGTACTGTAATTTTAACGTGTATTCTAAGTAAAAAGTCAAACAAATATATGTAGTTTAATTACCACTCATTTTTCTTGAGCACAACTGTACCATTCCTCAAAAACTTGATAACTTATATAGGAATCTCATAAATATACAGGACTGATTATAATAATTCGGGCGGCTACTAAGTACTTTAAAGATTCCCAGATCCTTCAGGATACCTATTTAAATAATGAGGTAGTAGGTAATTTCAAAGCGTAATATAATAATTAATATCGCTTCGAGGACGGAGCGAGTGAGTTGATGACAGAGTAAGAGCTTGGCGTGAGAACCTCGCGGAGTGTTCAAAGTGCCTACTAATATGACTCATAAATAACACCAACTCACTAGTTTTAATATAATCTACACATATTTTCTAAGAATTTCATTGATTTTCTTTTCGTGAAACATGTATGTGTTAATAATTATTTTAAATAAACAACAAAATTTCCTTTCAAAAATTACTCAATAAAATAAACTATAAATTAAACAACCATATGTCAACATTCATAATATTATATCCGGATATCAATGAATGCGTCGCGAATAAAGGAATTGGTCAATATTTATTACTAAATACTTCCGGTGTCAGTAGACGGAATCCATTCATACATTTTTTGAAATACTCGCTACAATAGGTCAATAAAACGAAGTGCAAACAAATCAACGTCACCTTTAGGCGATTCGAACAGATTAAACTTGGACAAAGCTTACGTTGACCCTTTGCATTAGAACGCGAAATCAAAAATGATAGGATGGCGACCCCCGCACATAATTCAAGAATCATCCTCGTCCATATTCGACGATCCTCGGACAATGGGTCGGACAACACACAGTTAAACGCCGCAAATGCCGTAAGCGGCTATAAATCATTGACATAGCGGAAGTGCGTAGCCTGCCAGCGGTGAGAGAACCCTAGCAATAACGGTTGCGCGCCCGTCTCCGGCATTTTCAGCGTTATAGATAAATTAAATGCCAACACATCCAGCCGGGCAAGCGCAGCGAAGGCGCGCTAGGAATGTCCAAATAAATTTTTTGATAAACGCACCGGAAGCTGGAACTATTACGTGACACTGCCCCCGTTCCGTTTTAATCCTCTATGTTATTGTTTTTCTCGATTGGAATTTGAAGAATTCTAAGGTTTTATTCAAACTAGCATATGGGAAGCGCGGCCCTTTGAATCGATTAGATCGTAATCAATAGACTGTAATAGGTCAGTTTTGTGTCGGAATTAATCAAGCGTCAAAGGTTTGGCTATAATTGAGCGCCAAAGGCTGCGGGTGTGTCGTATATCACACTAATTAATGGATTCGCTAGAAATATTTTGTCACAAAAGGTACCGCTCAGCTTAACAAAAAACTTCGTAATGTTTTTTTTTGTTTCGATACGTAGCCATAATCCTTTTTCGAATTCTAGAGCATGTGTGTTTAGCCGCAATGTGGGGCTGCACGAAAATGTGGAAACAATAATAATTGTTTGCCGCATACCGGAACGACGGCGATGGGTAGTGCGTGCATGTTTGATATAAAGAAATATTAATATTCCCGCAACCATAAACAAGCGATTGACGATAATAATTTGAACGCATAAAACAAAGCTTTATCTATGATCGAAAGCCAGCCCCCGGAGAGTTTAGTGTGAAATGTGTTCTCAAAGACACCGTTTAGTAGCGTAATGCGCGTGACTGTCGTACAAATTATGCATTTTCGAGACAAGTCGATTTTATTGCCGCGGAAGTGACGTCAATAAAGCACAATGTACAGCAGTTTAATGTTCTCATATAATAATTTTTGATCGGATCCGTTCACGATATGCATCACGCTTTGACACGGTACGTGGGACGTGTGCTCGTAAACAAATAAACTACCATAGCATAAGTACCGTGCCATTTTAACCAATTTTAGTTTTCGTATCTCAAACCTTTACATGTAGGCAAGTGGTAAGTTAAAAGTTAAATGTTTGAAAGTCAGTACAATTAAACTTTAACAACGAATAATACTTTAAGAACGGATAATATGCAATTATTTTTATTAAATTAATTTGGTATTTCAATTAAAGAAGTTTAACAACTTATGTTTTTCATAAATTGTTATACTTATGATAACTCATGGATTATTATTTAATTTGTTTGACTAATATATTATGTCATGCATTTATTTAAAAAAAAAACACTGAAAAGAAAATACTAAAACTCAAAAGTACAATTAACTTGTGAATATTTGTGATACGGAATGTTATTTAAGTTATTATTTGAAATTGTCTCATAATTTATTGTACAATGCGATGAAACATCATAACGGTCCAAATATAAATGGCGTGTGACGCCCAAATGCTCAGAACGCCCTTAAGAAATTCGGTGTCGACTCAAAAAATGATATACTCCATACCTTATATTGAACGGGAAATAAATCGTATACTTCCTTTAAGTGCCAATAAAAGTTGGAGTAAATCATAAAAGTATCACTCCTCGAGAAATGTCTATAACAAGTGTGTTATTGCGGAATAATTCAGTAGCATCGGAGGGTGGTTTGAAGGATAGCTCCCTTTGGATCCAGCGAGCGTACTCCGACCTGAAATTCCCGATGCTCTATCAAATCCTTCAATTATTTATCGGACCCGTGTCTACTTTTCATTTTACTCCTTTCCCTGGCAAGGCTTTCAGTGCCGGGGAATAAACATGTCACACTATTGGGAATACGTTTTACATGAATAGTGTTCTTGTGACTATAAACTGGATCGGTTGTGGTTTCACCGCTGACAATGATCTATGGCGTTTGCTTATATTATTACTTAATACGAGTATCATGAGGGACAAACATTTGTGTTATTGCTAAATAACTAATGGGCGAGTTGTTTGTAGTTAACTCAAATGTGTAGAAGCTTTGTTGGGAACTCAAAATTATCGGTATAATGCACAGTTTAAAATAGAAGCTCAATTAAAACTAAATTCTGTCTAGATCACATTCCTAAGTTAGTCAAATCCAAGGAAGGTAAATAACGAACTTAATAAAACAACTTTAATCGGCACAGCAATTGCGTGTCTATTAATTCGTAATATAAGGTCGAAGGCGCAATAAAAAACATCAATTTTCATCAAATATCTAAGTTATTTTTATAGTTTTCAATTATGTAAATAATAGGTGAATACTTTGAGCAATTCTATTTTAGCTAGTTCATTTCTTATGATTAACTAACCAGCTACATAGGGTAACTTGGCTATTAAACACAATCTATTACTTGTTCGAAATATGGCATTAATATTGCCGTTCTTTCACGCATGCAATATTTTTATTTTAGCTACCGAAATTACCAATAAATCAAATGTCTAATTTATTGTAACAGTTTACTATAAAATTGTATTATTACGCACATTTACAGTGGAGGAAACATAAAAATTATATTATCTTTTCACGTGTAAGCTCGATCTGTCTTTACTACCTAGTAAATAATGGGTTTGAAATGTGTGACGATTGTACGCGTTCGCTACATTAAAAGTGATAAAAAATCATATTTTTAAATTATTTCGGATATCTAATTAACATCTGTAACAAATCTGTGAAATCAGAATAATAGAGGATTTACCTACATACCAATAACTTTACTAAATAAAATATATTATGTTTTCGTGTTTGTAGTAAAATATAAAAATGTAGTTTATTTTTAATTATTTCGATTTGGTGTAGTAACATTGACTGGAAGAATGAAAATACATTAAAAGGGGTTTCAATATGCTGGATCTCTTTTTAGACATATTTTATAATTATAAAAAAATGTAGACTTATAATTATCTGCAAAGCAATGAGGAATATAACCTACTTTCAGCCCGAAAACTAAGAGGATAAAAAAAGAACCAACTTTCAGCGGTATATGTCATTCAGTTTTTCCTTGTGTCTCTAAAGCAGGCATTGTTGAAGTTATCCGACCGACATACCACGATCAGCTAAAGCTGATAGAATGTTTTATCTTTAGCTTCGAGTCTAGCCATGATCGGATGATCTTTGATGTTCGCTCTTATAGCATCATAATACCATATAACATACTGTTTACAACACAGTTCATATTTTAATCATAAAATAAAGTTATATAGGTATAAAGCTAATTTCAGTAACGACTGGTCAAATTTGAAAAAGAGAACAGTGCTAGATAACCTATAAATCGAGGAAGATTATGAAGTTCTAACGGGAAGCTATTTAATAATAAAATATTTTATTCAATAACCATTCGCTTCAAAGTATCTACTTATTAGTACAAACATACATACTGTGTTTATTTAATTGTAGTTGTATTACTTGACTGAATTCTCAAAACTCATTGAGTCTGCTTTAGATTGGGAAGCTGTCATATTTATACTAATAATATAGAAAACTATAAATTTGCAAAAATTTGTGAGGCAACTTCCGTAACGTAGCGGTATTTGGCTCGCTTTAAATCTCAGAGGTAGTGGGTTCAATCAATCCCCATTACGGACAGGAAATCTTTTATTGTGTTTCTTATTACCAGGACAAGGTTTATATAAATGAAAATATCGATAAAGTCCTCGGGAAATTTCGGTATTTTTGACGGGCGAAGGCGGGCATAAGCAGTTACTAAGTAAAATATATTTTACTATATGTTAATCCATTATATAAACTATCCGAGTGCAAACTTTCTGCTAAATCCATTCAGTAGTTTTTGCGTAACAAAGATACATACATCCACACATATAAACTTTCGCATTTATCATATTAGTAGGATAAACGATAGAGACACAAGGGGTAACCAAATATTTTGTTTCGACTCCTTAAACTTTAATAAATTAATTAAATCAGATACTGTAGCATTGCGTGTCGCTAGTAAAAAGTCTAAAGAGTTCTTGTTATGGTTTTAGGCCACAATTGTATTATCTGAAGGCAACCATGCATACAGAATGTTTAATTTGTTTTTAATTTTCGACTTAAGATCGTTTACGCAGGACTGCAAAGCAGGTGGGTTTACCTACTTTTACCTAATGTTGCATGATAGAAATCTTTTAAACAATGCAATGACAGAAACGTAAGTATAATTTGTGCTACCCTAATAAAGCATACATTATGATAGAATAATTATTTTCTTTATAATATTAATCTATAATGTATAACTCTAATAGACATTAGATATTCAGAAACTGTTACAATACTTTTTAAGGACATCCATTTCGATTATGTCTTGTACTATATAAGTATGTTTCATGTCTTGCTCAAATTTGAGAAAAAATACTGTAGGAAGAACAAAAGTAGTATATTGTGCATTCAAGACTAATTCATTAGTGCCTGCAGACAAAAGACTTCAACCAGTGTGTGTACTGTGTAGCCAGTAAATGCATATGGATCTGAAACGTCATCATCATCATCATCATCATTAGCCTGTTGTAGTCCACTGCTGAACATAGGCCTCCCCCATCGATTTCCAGCGGGAATAATCGCTAGCGGCCTGCATCCACCGACTTCCCGCGACCTTTATGAGGTCGTCGCGTCGGTCCATCGTGCAGGCGGTCGTCCTACGCTGCGTTTGCCAGTTCGTGGTCTCCACTCGAGAACCTTTTTGCTCCATCGGTTGTCAGTTCTTCGAGCTATGTGTCCTGCCCATTGCCACTTCAGCTTGCTAATCCGTTGAGCTATGTCAGTGACCTTCGTTCTCCTGCGGATCTCTTCATTTCTGATTCGATCACGCAGGGAAACGCCGAGCATAGCTCTTTCTATAGCTCGCTGAGTGACTTTGAGCTTTCTTATGAGGCACATAGTAAGAGACCACGTCTCAGATCCATATGTCATGAGGAGGCCCATGTTCAGCAGTGGACGTCGACGGGCTGTTGATGATGATGATGTTTTCATTTTAATTAAATAAAATCCCAATGGGTCGATTTGACTACGATATTTTTTCCCATGGTAATCTGGCCCACGCATTCGGCCCAGTTTTCCACTACTCTTTCTACTCCGTGTAATATGGGCCGCGGACCAGAGGCCAGTTTTCCCCTACGCCTTAGAACCACCCAAATTTCGGCCGAACCAAAGGCTTTCTCATAGTCCACAAACGCCAAGCATAGGGGCCGATTATACTCCTCGGTCTTTTGTATAATCTGCCGCAGCGTATGTATGTGGTCTATGGAACTTAAGCCTTTTCGTAAACCGGTTTTTACGGGAGGCTGGAAGTCATCGAGCCTGTGTTCGAGACGATTTGTGACGACTCTCGAGAACAGCTTATAAACATGGCTCAGCAATGTGATGGGTCTATAATTCTTCAACATGGTTTTGTCGCCTTTTTTGAAGAACAGAACCACCACACCTCTGCTCCATGATTTTGGCGTTTGTCCCTCGAGTAAGACGGAGTTAAAGAGCCTCTGAAGGACTTTAAGTATCGGTGTTCCACCCGCATTCAGAAGCTCAGATGTGATTCCGTCATCACCCGGCGCCTTGTTGTTTTTAAGCTGTTTAAGGGCCATCCTAATCTCGTACAGGCTGATGTCCTGGAGATCTTCGGTATTGTGTTGGGTCAGCCTTGCTCGTCTCCTTAATAGATTTTGTATTATAGGAGCGAATGTCGTGTCGCTTAATGACGTTAAGATATGTCTATTGAGCTGCCTAAATGACTCCGCATCGTCTGGAGTCTGGAGCATCATCGTACGTCGTTCAGCCATCAGGTATTAATGGATAGTTTCTGAGGTCTATTTCTAGGGTGGGGTTTGAAATATTTAAACCCCACCGTATGCACAGTGTCTACCAGCCCGCTGCTGAGAGCGTCCACAGATTCGCAGCTATCTAGACATTCGAAGCGATTACTTAGTTCGATCTGAAAGCTCTCGGGGTTTTGGATGTGTGCGTTTGAAGGTCCGAGCGTAGACTTCATTAGACGGATTCGTTACAATTCGACATTAATATTTAACGTGCCTCTAACTATTCGGTGATCACTTCCGGTTTTAACCCTGTGAATCACAGAGACATCATTAAATATTTGTCTTTTGGCTGTCATGATGACTTCAATCTCATTTTTCGTGGAACCACCAGGGCTCATCCAGGTCCATTTCCTGTGTGGTGGCTTCTGGAAGAAAGAGTTCATCATATAGAGTCCCTTTTTCTCAAGGAAATCAGCCAACCTCTGACCCCTTCGGTTCCATTGCCCATATCCATGCAACCCCACTCTCCGTACGTACGTCGTAGCGTTGAAATCCCCCATAACAACGGTGTAGTGGGTCTTGGAGCTATGCATGGCTTTACTAATATTCTCATACATAGCTTCCACTTCTTCGTCTGAGTGTGTTGTGTGTTGAGGTTGGTGCGTAAACCTGTATAACCTTCATGGAATATCTTTTTGATATTCTGAGTATAAGGTACGCTACCCTGCTCGACACACTGTCGACGGCCACCAAATTGTTAATGAGGGACTTGCGGACGATAAACCCTACACCACCTTGAGACCGCTGTTCGCCCTCCCGGTAAAAGAACAAGTTGCCGGAATTCAGGGTCATCGTGTCCTGTCCCGCTCTTCGGACTTCTGACAAACCTACTATATCCCAGCCTAACTTGTCCAATTCCTCTTCCAGCTCTACGATCCTCTCGTCTGTCCTCAGAGTGCGTGTGTTGTGTGTTACCAGGGCCAGTTGTCGTGTGGAGTGGTACCCGGATCTCTTCCGGAGATTCTTAGCACCCCCTGCCCCGCCGTTGCCATGGCTGGTACAGTGGCCAGGACTAGCGGGGCGGCCGGGGACTAGGGGCCTGAGCCTGTTGTGTGTCGTCATGAGGGGTGTTTTGCCAATACTCGCCACGCTTGGCAGGCGGGTTGGCGAGCGTAGTGGAGTTCTTTGTTGATTTGATCATCACAGGAAACGCTGCTGCCCGTTCCCTGGAATTTCTCTTAGTCGCCTTTTACGACACCCACGAGTAGAAATGGGGAGGCAACATTCTATGCCGGCACCCCACTGCAATCTGAAACGTGGTGCTTCATAATAGGCCTTATGAATAGACAAGAGTAGCTCAACGAGCTATAGAGATGGCAATTCTCGAGGTTTTTTTACGAGATCGAATCAGAAATGAGGAGACACTCAGAAGTACGCGGGTTGCTGACATAGCCCGACGAACTGTTCTCTGGCTATAAAGCACGAAGAACGTTGGGGCCGAAAAGTTATCGAATGGAGAGCGCGGATCAGTAGCGTAGCGTAGAACGATATGACCTGTCTCTAAAATTAGGCCACAGATCTTTATTCCCTGAAAAAAAAACATATTCCTGAATGGGTATTTAAAAGCATATCGGTGATTTGTTTCTTACAAAACACTAAAAAAAGAAAAGTTAAGGTCGACTATCTAGTTAGTAGTAGCTAGTGGGGAAAACGGCAAAATACTAGGAAATTATGACGTTAAACCGCAATGTACTACATGCGATATGGATTACCAATAGAAAACGGAAAAATACTAGAAAATTATGAGGTCGAACCGACATACATACGATATGGTATATAATATTAACATACGTTGATGTTTCATTTGCTTTGTCTGAAATTCATTAGTTGAATAAGGCTTCACATAAAGCACAATTTCATTAATTTATTTGCAATTTAACAGACAAAAATAGTAGTGTATAATGATAATTGTGTATTTTACATTGCATTTATCTATACATATAATAAAAAAGTAAAAAAAGTGTGTCTGGACAGTGATTAGACAAAAAAAATAAAAAATTGAGGGGGGTTCAGAAACAGTAATAGAGCACGAATCCAAAAAAAAACTGTCTGTTTGTCTGTTTATCTGTTTGTACAAACAAACAGATGAACAGACGAACACGCTAATCTTCGGAACTAATTGACGGACTTGAATGTTTTTTTTTTGTTGTATAGGTATTAAGTCTGGGCAACTATAATTTATCTTGGAAACTTGAACACCTGATGCAAAACCGCAACAGACCAGCTAAACTATAAGAGATATAAAAATGGTACCATAGCAAAAATTGTTCCATGTGATGAGCATTTTCTGCTGAGAGAATAAATTTGAAGATCTGGAACACCTGCTGTGGAATTCAAAGCGCCCAGCTACACTATAACATATATCGTCGCTGATACTGCAATACCGCGGAAGTAACAATAGCTTATACGGTTAAAAATCAAATGTAGAAAATTGATATTTTGCTCTTATCTATATAGGAATGACGTCTTAGCAACAGTTGTTCAGTCTGATGATCACTCTCTGTAGACGTATAAACATTGAAGATTTGGAACACCTCTTATGAAATTCCAAGCACCCAGGTAGACCATAACACATATAGGAATGGTGTCTTATCAAAAGTTGTTACGTCTGATGGGCATATCCTGTTGACTTATAAAGATAGAAGATCAGAAACATGATTTCCACATCAGGAAATCAAATCTATCACTAATTTCACTGTATAATTATAAAATAACACAAGCTGGGAGTACCTCGACGCGGTGAAGGTGGTAACAGTTTAGGACTGATTTCGATGAAAATTTGATTCTACTGGCCAAAACTCCTATTTATTTTTTTATTTTATCAAATAAATATGCCTTCGGGCTTAAAGTATGTTATTTGAGTATTTAATTTCCTTTTCCATTTATCATCATGACATGGTAGCCTACCCGGTAACGTAGATTTTAATTGATCAGGTATCTTCAGAATAAAACTATAACCATACCTAGAAAAAAGTCAAATCATTCCTAATGTTCCAAAGGAGCAATAAGATTAAGGATCATAAAATCTCAAGAATCTACCGAAGTGCGTCAGGAGAGACTTGATGCTGTTCGAGAACATCAGGCTGCAACTCGCTCCGTGGAAACCTCTTCGGATCGCGAAGCACGTCTGCGTTCTCAGCGTATTTATGTATCTACTTACATCCAGGTCTCTAGAGACCAGTAAAGAATATGATGGGTGACTGACTGCTGATCGTGAACGTCATACATTGCGAGTCGCAGACGTCCACGGATAGAGAATTGCGCTGAGTTCTCAGCGTACCTACGCATCTGCTTCTAGGTCTCTAGAGACAAGTGCGGAACGTGATTGCGACTGTCCGCTGATCGTGAACGTTACGTTTTGTCTAGCGAGTCGGCGACGTTCACTGATAGAGAGTTGCGCTTGAGTTCTTAGCGTATTTGCACATCTTCTAACAGGTCTTTAGTCTTCGGGCGACTAACTGCTGATCGAGATTATCATACATTGTCCCAAAAAAGCACACAACAAAATATTCATAATCCGTTAGAAAGTGAGATAGAAAGAATTGCTGGAGTACGGCATGAACAGACAGAAGAAGAGCGCAACGAACGTTTGAATTCTGATCGACTTCGACATTCTCTGAATAGCTGTCCCAGGCCTTTGGATTTGACATCAGACGTTTCAGATCTTCGATTTTGACGAGCCCG
The DNA here is from genome assembly GCA_947037095.2 of Nycteola revayana. Taxonomy (NCBI): domain Eukaryota; kingdom Metazoa; phylum Arthropoda; class Insecta; order Lepidoptera; family Nolidae; genus Nycteola; species Nycteola revayana. The sequence goes on along the minus strand of OX344842.1, from coordinate 24,723,309 downwards.
TTGTCGCTGGCATAAGCAACAGGATCCGCGTACAAAGTCGCGGGCGGAAGCTTGTGTTAAATAAATTCCTGTTTTGAATTGAATAACTTATCGAAGCTATGATATTCTATTTGTTTCTATTGAACGTTAACATAATATTACAAACTTGTAAAAATTTATAATGTCAGCTGAATAATGTATGTACCTACTTGATGTAATTTGTGGAGATAAAATAAACATTTTATTATTATTATGTTGTACATTTCACTGCCACGGGCCCATGGGGACCCGGTCATTTGGAAGACATTCATGGGGCCGAAGCCAACATTGAAGAGGCCTTTGGTACCTTTTAATATCAAAGTGAGATGGCTGCATCTATGAAGGTCTATCCATTGATATACCATTGAGATGTACCAATGGACAGTCCTCCAACGATACGATACTATTGCCGGAAAGGAAGAAACTTGGTTTGGGCTATACGGATGGGATGTTAAATGGACCGGAATACTGGGCTATGGAGTGAGATCGGACATCTGCCTCGAAAACTCTCACACATTTTATCTTGGCAGACGGTGACTCGCTGTCTGACGCTAACCTACGAGTTAGCTTCGGTGGGCCCCCTATCAAAAGCCCTATCATGACGGCCAGGGGACAACACTATGTAAACAGCTAAGGTTGTCGAGAGGTGAGACTGCGGGGCGCAAGATCCTTATACAGTCAAGTGCCCCCGGCGTAATGACATTTTACACTTCCAACCTGGAGCATAGGTTCTGCTCTTGCAACTCCACTCTGGCCAGCCAGTTAAGGCAAGTCAGAGGCAGGGGATGTGTCACTGTGTGTATGTGTGTGTAGTGTGCATGTCTGTATGTGTCCCCGGGAGATAGGGTCCGTGGTGTCGCCACTCACCAACAGCTCGCCACAAGCTGCCCTGCGGTGACTGATTGCACTGGATAAACCAGTGGGCGATGGGGTCGTCACATCCCGACGCCGTGTTATTATTATATTAAATTAAGCAATGTAAATTATTTTCAAATCATATCTGTTTATATACGTGAAGAAAAAACTTGGTGCCCCTTGACGAAATAAAAGCTTGTAAAATTATGATAATCTCAAGAACTACTGGTCCGATATGAATAAAATCTGAGAGCGATCGATAGCCCATTTATTGAGAAATAAATAAATAATATTTATTGGCTATATTTTATTATGAAGTTTTAACGGAAACGGGAGTCAAGCGGGTAAAACCACGCGCAGGAAACTAGTAGTTTATATAAAGAAGGAGTGCAGTTAAAAAAAATATAAATTTATTTAAGGACGAAATTCAACCACTGGTTGCTGTGAACGGGCAATTTTTGACGTTATGTAGCAAGATAAAACATAAAACTAGCTTTAGATGCGACAAGTAAATACGGAGATCTCTAGAGGTTGTGGCCAGTTATGTGAGGCAAAAGGCGATGATAATGACAGAAGCGATCCACGCAAAGGGCGCGGGATGATGCCCCGCTAACCAACGCGGATAGAATAACAATTTTTTACATAGACTCCAGAAACTGACAGACAAGACGATTTAACACATTTATATACCTCGTCTTGATATTATATAGATGAATTTAGCCGGATGAATGATCGATTTCTACGACTTTTAAGATATATGTACTGACGGCCAGTTCTTCCATTTACATCTTATTTTTAGCAGTATGACGATATGTTTATAATTATAATATGTAATCTTTAGTCTTTGAATAGTTCTAACCGAACATAGCTGAATACAATCAAAATATGTTTTTCATTGACAGAGCAATTGGGAAGTCGTGTAGGGGAGCGGGGGGCTTTTATTAACCAATTTCAAACATTTGCACATATCTTTTTAAATATTGGACCGAATTATAATATTTTTGCATTTATACCATGGAAATGTATCAATTTTAATATTTAATTGCAAATTTTTTCATGGTTAGCATGGTTTAGTAGAACGAAGTACTTTAAAAAGTCTGCGGTTAATATTTGCCCCGCGTTGGGGGCAAATATTAACAATGAAGGAGTAAGAATTAATCTTAAGTTTTTTGAAACTAAGAAACTAACATGTCAAAAAGAAAAACCAAGATGAGATTTTATATTAGTAAATAATGACAAGTTCTAACAGCTGGGAATCAATCAGTCTTATATTTTTTTTACTATTTTAGGATTAGGAAATACTTTTTCTTCTTCCTAAACAGTTAACTCACTTGTTGGTATGAGCATTAATATTTTCAGTTCTACATACGGATTGAGATTACATCTCACTTATATTTTACATAAGCAACAGTGAGATGTGATCTCAACTTCGAATTCATTTCAATTTCAAAAAATATTGCAATTTTATAAGCAATTCATACCTGATAATACAATATTAACAATCAAGAACTATACATAGTTCTATCGAAACCTGTTCTTAGGGTTATACTAGTAAATATAATACTAAAGTTAGAAAAGGTGTATCATTTAATTTTGTACCACTAGTTAGATTAGTCAGAATTTGAATAACAATTTATAAAAATATATGTATTTCATTAGGTCTCTATTACACATGTCAAATGTGCCTATTTTTTACTTGTCATACAATGAATCCAGCTAGCAACAGAAATCTCATTTGTATGGAACAAACCACCTGCAAAACATGGTGGTGGCTGGTGGGCAACTGACTTGCAGCTACTTGTTCCTTAGCACCACCCCAATTTGTAAACTTGAAGTTGGTACTTTTTCGTGTATAGTTTAGGAGGTAGAGGCTTAGTAATACATACCCCCCTTAAAACAAGCCCCCGCTCCCCTACCTATGCTAATGAAATAATAGATGTTTCTGGAATAAAATCCGTGGTCATGCCAATCCGGCTAAGATTAGCCAGACCACCTCAATCAGGCCGCCTAATATAAACTATACATATCTATATCTTTATACACGAGAAAATTATTAGAGCATATGGAAAATATACAGGTTTTATCATCATCATCATCATCAGCCCGTATAACGTACACTGCTGAACATGGGCCTCCTCCCGAGGGAGGGTATTTACCATAGTCACCACGCTTGGTAGGCGGGTTGGTGACCGCAGTATAATGTTGTACCACACAAGGAAACGCTGCTGCCCGTTCCTTGATATACTATTGTTATAGATGATGTTATAACAATCGGGACGAACGGCTTAACGTGCTTTACGAGGCACGGAGGGTAGTCCCTCAAACAACCAGACCCGGAAATAAATCTTAGAATTGACACAAAGATTTCATGTCCGGTGTGGGGATCGAACCCACGACCTCCAAGATTCAAGGCGAGCCAAATACCGCTACGCTACGGAGTTTGTACGCTACAGGTTTTATACTTATTCTTTACTATATTGGAGACTGTTATCCTATCACAAAGGTACACAATTTACAACATGTTTCCAGCATTTTGGGAATGTAATAACAGTAACCTACCGTACCGCAAACGTTAGTATAAAGTCGCTTAGATTTGGTATAGTCCGTATTTAATATGTTTGTTTTAATTTAACTTAGCTGCTATCATTTATTATGCAATGCTGCATTATAACCTTTAATAATAATAAAAATATATTTACAACAGTTTTTAACATTTTATTCAAAAATCCGCACCAATTTATTCCTTGGAAGTTCTACCGCTAACTAATGCTATTCATATAAAATCGTAGTGATACTCAACGACGGTGGCGTGGTGAAGAAGGGAGGCCTAAGGCAATAGTAGAAACACGTCGCGAACATCGTTCGGGAGTCACGTAATGTAACGATACCGAATTACCCGCTCGCAGAGATATTCCGCGCCCAGGGAAATAAAGCGCGGTAAGGAAATAAAAAGTACGCCCCGTACGCGCAACAAGATAAAGTTTTATTGCGTCACAGCCCTACAGCAATCCTCTAAATGGTAATCATTTTCTATGAATCGGAAGCCTGTGGGAAGTTAATAGTGTCTTACGAGTATGTCTAGTCATGCCGTAGATGCCAGGGCTTATGTGCGATATTTTGTAATTTGATTACTTTGACGATATTTAAAGCCTGACGTAGATACTCTGATTCAAAATTAATGTAAAATGAAAGAATAATAAATATAGAAAACTCTACTAAGTGTTTAGTAGTAACCTATACCAAGAAATACTTTAATGTTTATCCTTGAATAACTAATAATGTAGTCAAAAAAATAAAAAACATCTTCAGGAATGCTAGCAACAGATGGGGTTTATAGCTTCTCTGCTATTATCAGAAAACATATAGCAGCGAGTGCGCCGGCTTCAATAGAATCCTACGGACCATAGCAAAGAGACTGGTCGTGGATAGTGCCACAATGCTGCAGTGAATTTGTGCCCACCTAACTAAAGACATTACAATCAAGCATAATCGATAAGCATGATAGTAGTGTCGTTACTACTACTAACATAGTTTTTAATTTACTAATAATACGCATTCCGGTCCGGAATAAATGATTTTTATTTTATATCTTAAATCAACAACTCTTAAAACTAAACATTTCCAAATTGCCACTCCTAAAACGTTCTTCAATGGTACAACATAAAACTAAAGCCTCATTGTATTATATGTCGAACCGAATCAAGGGGAGCGATAACAGAATTTTCACAAACTTCTCGAAACAATATCCCCAACGTTTTTCATCCAAATCTTTCTATAAGCCTTACTCAGCTTTTTAAAATCTTATTCAAACTTTATAAAATAAGTGGCGCTCCCCTTTGAAGGGCCCTGCTGATATTATTGTGTAGCCATCTGTGACGAGACTGGGACGCCATGGAAAAGACATATTTTTAGATTTAACTCGTAAATTATTTCGATCCAATTGCTTTACGCTCGTGTGAGAATTAGGATCCAAGTTTTATTTGCGAATGCGGTTGTTTATGGCGGAAGGGGCCCGATTTATAAGTAATCTAACACTTCCTATTCATATTTATTGCGTTTTAATGGAATGTTAATACTAAGTTATTGGTTTATTGTAAAACATTTTGTATTATTTCGTTCCATCAATTTTGAATTTAATTTTTAAATTAAGAACGAAATAGTGGTACATTTTAAAATGAATCCTTATAAAAGTTCGTTCATTAAAAAAATACGTTGAACAACGGTTAGGTTTATAGAATATGATCACTTGAGTGTTTACACTATTTTGAATTTAAGCTTCAGTGTAGTGATTAACTTTCTTAACCAAAACTTAATAAACCTCAATTAACAATCCTATAAGAATATTCTAGTGTCATAATTAATTTAGCGAATAAAGGGTAGATAGTTGTTAAATAAAACAGAAACATCAATATTAAAATATAAAATACTATTTGATTATTAATATGAAATGTACAATTAAACGTACCTACTACCTATTCAAGAAAATGTATAGATCACAGAAATCCGAAATTTTAAAATTATTTTTGAGGGTTCCGTACCTGAAGGGTAAAAACGAGAGTGTCTGTCTGTCTGTCATTAGGTTGTATCTCAAGAACCGCGATAGCTAGACAGTTAAAATTTTCACAGATGATGTATTTTTATTGCCACTATAACAACAAATAATATAACACATAACTAAAAATAAAATAAATATTTAAGGGGGGCTCCCATACAAAAAACTTGTTTTTGCCCTTTTTTGATCGATATCAATAACGGTGCGGAACCCTTAGTGCGCGAGTCGGTTAAGTATTTGTAAATGATAGATATATTCCTAATTAATGCTTCGAAGTAGTAATAACGCCTTATAAGTATTAATTAGAAATAAATCTATCTTTCAATTTAAATTCAAATTATGGCACAAAAATGTGCTGACATAATTATATGACAGTGATTGACAGTTGAATTAAAATGAACAATGTAATTTACAATTAGGTGCTTACTTACGTTACTTTATTAATTAATCATTAACAATAAATTATTAGTATTTATTATTAACAATAATAAATACAAAACCGTTTTTTTTAGATTAATTAATAAGCAAGTTACTTATTGAATGCATATTTCTGTTATCACTGTTTGTCATTTAGTAGCTACTAGTTTTAAGAATGTTGATAAAATTAGTTGACCTGGAATCTAATAGGTTTAAACAATTTAACACAAAAATCGCGGTGGAAGTCATATAGGTTTAGCTTGAGCCCTATAGCTTCATCTCTAAATATCCCCGAATATATATACCCGATTTATAGAATGCACAAAATTTCTGAAAACTTTCTAAAGTAAGTTCTTAAAATATAAATTGAATAAACCGTACGTACAGTATTTCTAGTTTTAGCTCTACATTTAGTAATAAAATTTAATGAAATAATATTTTTACAGCCGTTTAAATAATAAATCTAACCAAAAAATCCTTCAAGCCGTCTAATAGACAGTTTTAGGCCCGTCAACTTTATTGACGGAACTCAACACGTAACTAACCAATTTAGAAATTATGTCGCTCTTTATTAACGGGGCAATAAATTAATTTACTTTCATAATATAATATTATGAAGCTGCTATAAAAAGTGTCTGTCACCATAACTCTGGACACAGATTGTTGCACTAATGCATCGGATTTAAAAGAAGGGGTTGACGAGCCCTTTTGCTCCATTTTCATTCGTCACACACACGCCGTCAAATGGAAGTTTAATTTTTTAAAATTGGATTTTTATTGTTATTTGGAATGGAATGAAAAGTGGCTACACTGGCGACACTTGCGACTTTGATATCTAGGAGAGCTGCGCATGAGCGATTAATATGTGTGGCAAATGTTTAACGGTTTGTTGTCAAATTTTATGGCGGATCACATTTGCATATTGCATAGTTACTTGGTGTTGCATCTGGTAACACCGTTTTATAACATTGATAATGTTAACTGGATTTTATTGGGCTCAAACATTGTACATCGATTAATGATTATTTTATTATTGATTAAATAAAAACGATTCAGTATCTTCTTTCTCGTAGTATAGTATTGTTGAATGAGATGTTTCAAGAATATTGAATTTATTTTTAAATTGTAGTTTTTGTTTTTTTTTTAGTTGCGTAGTGGGAAGGTCAACTTCACCCTCCCGACCCTTGCTTTACAATAACCTTCCGATGCCCTAGTAGACCCTAAAGTTCGAAAGGCCCTAAACTTCATAATCCCTCAATCCTTCCGCCAGAGACCTCCCTGAGCCGAAGTCCTTTTTTTTTTTTTTTTTTTTTGTTGTCCGGGGGGAAATGCATTGACGCATTCCCACCGCCTCTGCAGCGTATTCGCGCGCTGGCGGCGGGATATGTGGGACTCGCCCTCTCCATAGCGTGGTATGCTTAACTCATACCACGAGGAGAGGACCCTACGCCACTAAAACCTCCCGGACACTCCTTCGATCCGCCGTTGGCGGGGGCCGGGTACGCATACGCATGAGCAATCCGGCCCCCCGACGGCACCCGCGGCCAATATGGTACCGCAGGATCTCCAGGGCCACACTTGCAGTGGCCCATTTGCCCAATTATAGGGACGCCCGGAGTGTAGAGGCGTCCCTACTCCTCATGGGTCAGCCTCGAAGGGAGCGGGGCCCATGTTCCCCACTCCCCAAGGCCGAGCCTAGGGCGGTAGGCGGCGGGCCCTGAGCCGAAGTCCTAGTCCCACAGGGGAAGCCCTCTTGCGCAGGTTGCTTCCTTTGTAGTTTTTAAACAATATATTTAGGCTGGAGCTCTGGTCACCTCTATACCCGGTGAAGTAGCAAAAGGATTGGGGTAATACACAGGTCCGCCCAAAAAAAATTACAAAACACTACGAAACATCTATTCAATGACACCCAATAATAAAGGAAAGACTGTAGAAATGAAGCGATTTACCGTGTAATTTTACATAATTATTTAAAATTGTGTACTTCCACTTATGCAACATTAGATTGTTCTATAATTAATTTAATAGACGACGGTCTGGCAGATATCAGCAGGGGTCATACAGACAGAAAGAGTGTCAGGGTGTAACAATAAGGGTAGTTTCGACTGCGGAATCATATCAATCTGTAAACAACCTGAAGATGTAAATACGTTAATAAGCAAGGCCAAACATACGGGTATATCAAATCTAAGAAACATTTAGCAGAAAATTCAGTGGTTACAGTTCTGAGACCTAGTGTTCTGGATTGTATTTCCACTCGGGAAAATTATTTATGTAAACCACGGATAACTATAAGTTCTCTCTGAGTCTTGATGAGCTTTGTATTCGTGAATAGAGTACTTATGAAGTCACCGTGGCGCAAAGATTCAAATACACAACGCGGAAAATATGTGAGTACGAATAGTAAAACATTATTACATGAAATTATTCAAGTGATTTCCCTTCTGTTTTGTAAGTTAAATCTGTGGAATTATCTATATAATTGCAACTGATGTGTAGTAAGGTAATTGGCGGTATAGTATGAAGTATTGCTTGAATTGCACGTAAATAATTTGTTATTACACGTCCAACGTTACAGCGGCAACAATTATGTATGGAAAATAAGGGTGGTAAGTATAGGTTAGGTAAGGTTCAAACTGAATCATACTATTCTAAATGAGGGCCACTGTACTATGCACGATTGTTTTAACAAATTCTACTAGAAGCGTATTATCCTTAGTATGTATATACGTAATTATATTGATTTTCATAGCTCTGTCTTTTGAAGGAGCTCAAATTAAATTTAATATAATCACTTGATTATACGCGGTTCTTGAGTATTAATAAGCTAAGATATAAATAGTCTAATATCGTTCAGTCGATGTTAGATTAAACTAAATGTATATTTGAATTATTTTCAATGAAATTGAATGTAGTGTTATATTTTAAATAAATTCAAATAAAAATCATGAATATGTAAATATGTTAAGACAAGCTTATATCAAATCTGAGATCCTACCAAAATTATTCACAACCTCCGTGGCGACAGCGTCGGAGAAGAAATCTTTGTAAAAATCAAAGTTTTCTTACCGGGTCTGATTCATTGAGCGGCGCCATGCTTTGAAATCAAACCTGTTTTTGTAAAACCATCGGGTTTCATCCAGATCCATTTCCTGGTAGAAACAGTTCTTCATATAGAGCCCCTCTTTTTCCAGAAACTCAGCAAAGCTCTGTCACCTTGGATCCATTGCCCATATTTGTGTTGCCCCACTCATCTCATCATCGCGTCGTTTGTCCAGTTTAGCGTTGAAATCCCTCATAAGAGCGGAGAGATGGGGGAGTAAGCAGCATTCTATGCCAGTACCATAAAAAAACATTTACTTTTACTCTAAATTGTATCATATATCAATTTCAAAACGTTTGTTTAATATTAAAGCACTCATTTTTATCAGCATTTAACTAAATAAATATGTGGTTATACCAATCGTATAAAATTTTAACTGTATTGGGCTGATAAGATGTAGGCTGGTTTAAAAAATAAAAACCAAACTAATGGATGTAAACTGTTTATTTAAAATAAATATTTGTTTAAAGTCAGAGAAATAAAAAACAAATTCTGTTTCGGCTTACACTTCTTAAGTTTTTTTTATCAAATCTAAACATATTTTTCTATGACATATTTCAATTTGAATAAACTAAAATCGTTAGTACTTACTACACTTCTAGGCCATTGTTAATGCAGCATAATATAATCGATTACATAGATCTTAATTTAAATGCAAAAACTACACCAAGAAAATGTTCAGGGAAGTTACCAAGGGGTAGACCGTATTTACAAGACCGACGTCTGTCTTTATCCTTATTATGTAATAACGAGCATTATCGCATAAGTTGCACATATAAAAAACGTGCGATCGATCGCCTACAGACGCTTGATAGCTCCGTCCCACGAAAATACAATTTTACATGCAAATTACGTTTAACTTTAATAAGTGCAGGAAATAAAAGAAAGTTTCAATGCGTTCGTCCGACTTGATGAACGCGAGTTTATTTTATTGTGCCTCAGTCTTTCATTTTCCACAAAGGACTGAAAGAATAGATAGACTGTAGAATCAATAAGTGCCAGTCTCATATTGCATTGTTTGCGAACAATCGAGAAGTTCAGACATAGGTGGCGGCGGAACTTGTACGTAATAATACATTTATATAGTTATATGAAGATATAAGGCAACATGTTCTTAGTTAGTCAAGACAAAACATAAAATTTATAAATAAAAGTTTTCTAATGAGCGCGGATTTTAGCTTTCTATTTAGCTAAAAAAATAATCTAATCGCTTTCGAAATGTTCTTTAAGCTCTAAATGGAAAAGTCACAAGACTTCTAAGTACTATCTATGCCTTATTCATATACATTTAGGAAAATGCATTAATAAGGATAAGAAAGCATTTGGTCGATACATAATATAATAGCTTCTCGATTTCACCCGCATAGCTTCCGCTCCCGTGGGATACTCATAATTACGTATAGCCTATATCACCCGGGGGTAGTGTAGCGTACAAACAATTTTTTTTTTGAATTCAGTCATGTAGTTTCAAAGCATATTCAATACATATAAGCAAACAATCAAATCATTCCTCTTTATAATATTAATATAAAATAAAATAATAAACTGTAAATGTATGTGTCTTTCCGCCTATTTATGTACTGTTATGTTAATGTAAGTGAGCAGAGCAAACCATTATTAATTCAAACTTAAACCCGCTCTTAAGAAATTATTGACGAAGATGTTCTACTGAAAGAAAAATAGAGAACAGACTACGACTTCGGTAAAAATAGAAATAGCCAATGCGGTTAATAAAAGGATATCTATGCTGCAGACTTAAATAATTAACTAAGTAAGTTTAAATATTGCTATACAATTTGGAATAATTTTAGCCTTATGAGCTAAAGTCGATGCATTCGTAGAAGTAATCACGTAACTTGAGAAAGATGGCTAACATGTTTTGGTTAATTTAATTTGGTTACCTGCCTTTATCTATACTTATATACTTACTAATATTAAACAGAGGAAAAGTTTGTATTTTTGTGTATTTGTTTCGAAGAAATTCAAAAACTACTAGACGGACTTCGATAATGATGCTACATTATCCCTGAGTAAAAAAGGCTATATATTTTTCTAGAAAAATTTAGGGATCCCTTTTAAATTTTCAATATAGTGTGAAAAATACCGGCCAAGAGCGTGTCGGGCATGCACATGATAGGGTTCCGTAGCCATGCATATCTAAAATGCTTATTTTTGTTATTAATAAAATTAAATTTTATTTTGCGGTCGACCCCATAAATTTTGTTAGGTCGCCTATAACTATACCTAAGTTGGTCTAGTTGTTTAAAGGAGGGTTTCGGCGACTGGGACCGCAATTAAGTAGGACCGCGGTCCTAATCGACGGATCCGTAAAAATTAAATAATTTTCTTCCGGCGACTGGGACCACTCATAAATGATAACTGAAATCAAAAAATGTACAGTCAAAGGAATAATTTTTAGAATGTGATAATTGAAGAAAAATCCTTTTTGATGTAAAAACATATTTTATTGTTATAAAATAACAGCCTTTGACTCTACAGTTCTGTTATTTAAAATTTGCGACAATGAGCAGTTTCGTTCAAAATAGTCATCGCATCGACTCTGATTTTTACTGTCGCGTTGCAAACACTTTTTCTTGCACATCGCCAGAGTTATGAGCCATCTCTGTTTATTCTTTTAAGAATATATTCATAGCCAGCTCTTCGCAAAGGTTCACGTCCTCTTTGTTTGACATCAATATAAAACGACTGTTCACCACGTGAAGTTGAAGGACTATTTTCATTTATTTTGATAATTCTAAAATCGAAAAAGATATTAACTATCAGATAATCTTAACAGATGACAATATTTTTTGTGATATTAAAAAGTATCATCGAAGATGAGAAGCGCTCTAAAGTAAAAATATTTGTAACCACGTCATTTATTAGCTTGTTTTGTTTATAAATAAGTTAATAAAAAAATGTTTGACATACCTGAAGACTATTAGATGAAGTCAGAGAGAGAGAGGGATAGTATTATACAATCATACAATGCTATTCCCTTTGTGTGTGTTTACCTGCATGTGTGAATTATGTAAAAACGGGCTAGCTTAATCTAGTACTAAGCACATAGGATCATGTCTAGAACGAGTCAATGATATTCATAATAATTAAAAAAAAATTTCATTTGACTGTACTGATTTTGGCTTGGATAATAGATTTTTTTAAGTTTTCTATGGGTGGTCCCAGTCGCAGGAAGAAAAATATTAAATTTTTAAAGATCCGGCGACTGGGACCGTGGTCCAAGTTAATTGCGGTCCTAGTAGCCGGAAACCTCGTTTAAAGATAACTATGATGATCTATGATATCGAGTCCGCTATAACTTTAGGTGAAAATATTTACTTAGGGATATATATTAAATTTCTTGCAGAATTATTTTAGCATAATTTCAAAAGTTAAGAAGGGGGCGGGACCTTCTAATTTTATCTTTGTATTAGGTTATCTCGAGACTGAGGGTTTAATCTATATAGTTCCAAGGCAGTTTTTGTTGCATTTCAAGAGAACTTTCCAACGATACACTACACGATGGGGTTAGTCGAATTTAATATTTAAATTCACTTTTCGTTTTATAGGAGCCCCAATTCCCAACGTCCCAATGTCGGTCCAAGTACAGGGCCAATGTACAAAGATACCTTACGTAGAGGCGTATGTTATATCTCCCACACTTTTTACGGCTGCTCTGGAGGACGCGTTCAAGCTCCTGGAATGGCAAGGACACGGCATTAACATAAATGGCGAGTACATCACTCACCTTCGATTTGCCGACGACATAGTGATCATGGCAGAATCGCCGTAGGACGTTGGACAGATTCTCAATGACCTCGATGGAGTTTCCCAACAAGTTGGGCTTAGAATGAACATGAGCAAGACGAAAGTCATGTATAACGCCTACATAGTGCCCCACTCTATAGACCAAATATATATAACTAGGTCAAGCGATCCAACTTGGTAGGACCAACTTAGAAAAGGAGGTCTATCGTCGAATCCGACTCGGCTGGGCAGCGCTTGGGAAGCTTCGGGAGATCTTCTTGTCCAAAATACCTCCTGCAGACCAAAATCTTCAACCAATGTGTGTTACCAGTGATAACATATGGATCTGAGACGTGGTCTCTTACTGTGTGCCTCGTGATTGCGAATCTCAAAATCGCTCAGCAGCTCGCTGTAGAAAGAGTTATGCTCGGCGTTTCCCTGCGTGACGGCCATTTGAGCAGAAAGGTTTTTGAGTGAAAACCACGAACTGGCAAGCGCATCGTGGGATGCACCGACCACCTCATAAAGGTCCCAGGGAGTCAGAGGATGCAGGCCGCTAGCAATCTTTCCCGCCGGAAATCGATGGGGAAGGCCTAAATTTAGTAGTGCATGACAACAGGCATCATCATCAGATGATGATGATGATGATGTAGTTAAATAGTAAGAATTATATGTTTTATTAACCTTCAAACAGCTTCCATACCATACTCATACACACAATTACACACACGCACACACACACACACACATCTACACACACATCTAATTTCTCAATAAGTTCATGTAAGTATGTAGGTTTATATAAATATCTATTAATATGATTTATTTTTATTATCTATTAATATTATAATTTTAATATGTATTTATAAGATATTCTCACGTACATCAATCTCATGATCCAACTATGACACACTACCCTTTCACACAAACTTATCGATGTTGTAAATAATTACGAGAGCCGTGGTACCCATACCACAAGTTAAATCTTATTTTGGGTATCAGTGGTCAACAAAATTATAGTACCTACATGTAAGATTGTTATCATAACTTATGTGAAATTCATGTATATTTTGAGACAATAAACTATTTCTATAAAATACAATATTTTAAGCGTTTTTTTTTATCTAATCCTTATTATTATTCTTATATTGTAGGAACACATTTTTTGAGAGTTACTGTTTCTGATTAGATAGAGTGTTGAGCACAAATACAAGGAACACGGTGTTACAACCCATACAATTCTAAAAATTACAAACAGGAAGCTACACTAGTTACCTACGTGCCTAACCACCCAAAATATATTCAAGCGAACAAAACCCGACACAATTGCTTACTACAGAATTTACAACGTGGAACTACCTTGCTACGGTTCACGTTGAACTTAATACTTAGGTACTTGAAACTTTCACGCGGCGTGGCGTGATTGCGAATCTGAAAAGTTCTAGTCTCGGCTTGTCTTGAACCCCGCATGTGGCGTCAACTAATCCTTCCAAACGAATTTAATCTTTTTGTATTAAATTGTAAGGTACATTTCTCAGTGGTGGCAATAATTGACAATCTGTCGAGCATGAACTATCGGTTCACACCCGTGTGTCTAGAGTTCACTGGAGATTAGTTCATAGCTGTAAGGCATGTTCTTTGTTTTATTTTATGTATTATCATCCTCAATATAAGATAAGTTAAGGCTCTTAATATATTTACGTACCTAGGTGCTGAAATTATTTATTAATAAAATATACAAATATGAGACACAAGTATTCTTCACTGTATAGTCAAAACCTTTTGAAACCAATTATTATATAACTTGCTGACCCGACAGACGTTGTCCTTTGTTAAACAAAAATTTGCAGCGTGCATTCTGTGAATCGCTGAAATTTATATGAAACAACTGAATTTTATGTCAATTACTTTACAAATAATAATATTTAAGTTAAATTTTCATTATTTTTTTAATATTCCGTTCAACTTTTTTTTTTTTTTTTTTTGTTCTCCTGATTTAATGACCGCATAAAATAGGTATTCATCTTTATATACTTATGTATAGGTAGATACCATATCCTATAGCATAAAATAAAGTCATCTCATGGTTTACATTACCATTTAATTTAAGATACATTTTCCGTGAAAATTATATATGTATAACATGCAGGTATCATGTATTTTTAAGCGTAAATAATATTTAAAACAGAGATAGTGAACTATTATTACGCTACCTCGTTGATCACGTGTATTCATCTTTTAGAAACATAAATACTTATTATTGATTTATGAAAATATTCAGCTTATGTCTTCTCAAAAGTCAGATTTCACTACCTAGAATACGTGTATTTATTATTACCTTTCAAAGGTTACATATTTTAATATCTATTTTAACTATTTTCGACATAACTACGGTTGATTCAGATAATATTATGTTCATAATGCTTATTGGCCGAATCAAGTATTGTTTTACTTCAATCAACCTTAGGTTAATTAATTGTAGTTGAATAAACCGTAGCTGAATTGTTCTTTATGGATTTCGTTCATTAGTTTTCACAAAAATCTGTCAGACGATCTTTAGATATTTTAAACGGTAGGTTTTTTGACCGTAGTTATATCGAAAATAGTTAGAATACGTTAAGATATTATTATATGTAACAATTTCAAAACAGTGTACATTTGAATAATTAACTGTTTATTTGACCACACGGAAGTGTATCCTAGTCATGAAAACGTTTATTGTGCACCGCTGTCATTTCTCAGAGTTATTTGAAATAACATCTATATTATATAGAGGTTTTTTTAGGAAAGAATAAAATGGTTTATGTTTTGATAGGAAATGTGTCCTCGAAATGAAGCCACAGTATTCCTGTAGCGTAAACTAGAAAGACAGTTGCACAAAATGGCGTTAAAAATCTAAAAGTCATCATTCTTCAAAGGTATTCTTGCACCCTACATCGATAGTTAACTCTGGGACTCCTTAGGTCGCATGAAAACAACACTATGTTGGACAGTTTATCTTAAGAGCAAAATAAAACTGAAACAAAAAGTAAGGGAACCGAGTTTTGCGATAAATTAAACATTTGCTTATTATTTGATTCATTTAACCTTATAAATTTGATACATCGAACTTACAGAAATCACGCAATCATACATATCCAAGTGTTGCACTGAAATATGTGTGATTTGAGGATTTCCCTGTTTTAAGCTTAAAGTCTTGGTACTAGTAAAACAATGTTTTTATACATTTGTCATAATAACGAATTCCAGTTGACGTCTAACTATTTCATGTAGATCACTTTGTGCTTTATTTAAGGCTAAAGTGAACAGACACTTTCTAGCAAGCGTGTATCATCTTAGGCCTTATCAAGCGGGATTATGGTCAAACGTAAGCCTATATTTAGTAAAAATAAAAAAACAGAGCTAAAAATGTATATGCCTATGCCTATACTAAAGTACATTAATAAAATTGCATCACAGTTTCGCCTTTTTGACTGGCGAAGCAGTAAAAGCCTCGAGGCTAACTACATATGTCCGTTCCAAAAAAAGGTTAATTCGTTTCGTGTTTAGGGCTTAAATTTTGAGATCCATCCTTAGTGCTCATGCGCACCTAAAGAATAATATTCAGATTTTGATCTCGGATCTGTTTATGCTCTGGTCTATTTATGATACAGGGAGTCATTCACTAAATCACGGTAATCTTTTATAGATATAGATTTACCAATAAAATAATTACTATAATTATTTCATTTGGGTTTATGGTATGACATGGTAAGTTTGACGACATTTCTAGAAAGTAACCGATTAAATAAACAGATTATGAGGAAATCTCGAAGTTAATATAGTTATAAACTGCGGTTTTTAATAACTCTTTAATCTTAGGAATCGTACGCAATACTTTTAAAGTCATTGGGTTTTATAATTAAGCAATAGTTTTTGCATGTGTTTAAGTTCATTTGGTTCTAACTACTAACTACCTCGGAAATAATTATATTTACATAGAACGTTTAGTTGGAGTTGTTCAGCTGGTTTTTATTATTTTCTTACATTTATTTTAAATAGGAAATAATATTAGATATTGGTGTCACAATTTTATATTTTATCTTCATAAAACGATTAGGTATAACGTTACTTCGTCTAAAAGTGTATACGGTTTTATTGTAAATTATTTATTTTTTATACAGTGGTGCGTTTGGCGATTGGTCAAAATTCTAAAGTAACTAGTCAATGCTCAAAAACATGTACCTAGGAAATTTACGTACGTTATGACTACCAATTAACTTAAATTTTCTGATAACCACTCCATACAACGAACATCGATGGGACGATTCAAAATTAATCACGTAAAATACTTTGATGACCATAAGAGCTGTATACAAAAGTGACGTCCGCTACATTAATTAATTAATACCGCATTAAGTTAATAGTGGTTGTTTGAAATTACTAGCTAGTAATTTTAATATCACAAACAATTTGCATTTGCGCAAACTGCTAGAGCTTTTAATAAAACCGTGGAACAAACAGCTCCACTATGCTATGAACTCTTGCAAATTGCTTTAAGCTGCAGGGCGGCGGCGTTTAACAAGAACCTGTGCGGCCGAAGTTCCGCTCACTTCCATTTTAAGGGCAAGATCCTATCGTACTGACATTTTTTTTACTATACTAGACTAAAAACCAAATTGCACTTTTTGTTTGTTTTTTCATAAGGTAAGTTATGATAGAGAGTAAAGTGTACATTACGATACAATATTTTTGTGAAAAGTACCATTTCATCAATAGCTTGTATAAGGTATACAGCTGAACATGGACTTGCCTCGAAGGAGGCATTGTCATATTCACCATAGTTGCCAGGTGGGTTGGTAACTATACCTATTATGCACTTACGCTGCTGCCTGTTACCGATTACGACCGTATACAGTTGTCATACATGATGTTATGACAATCGTGCCTAACAGCTAAACTTGCTTTCCAAGGTACGGCGGATATTCCTTCTACCAACCAGACCCTGAAATAAATTTTTGATTTTACAAAAGTATATTTGGATCGGTGCGAAAATCGAACCTACGGCTTCCAAGATTTGAGACGAGACTTATACTACTTCACGGAGGTTTTATTTTACATTAGCTACATTTAGGTATGAAAGAATGATTAAAGACATAATACAATTTTCAACTACCTACGTAATAACAGTAGTGTGCAAGAACAATACGTAGCTTAGTCGTAGCTAGAACAGTAAGTACCTACATATTCGCCTAAGTAGTAAGACAACTATCTAGTAATAAATCTGTCATTGGGAAACCAAAATAATTGGGAATACAAACAGTACACAAACAATCAAATTGTTAAGGCCATATGATTACTACCTCTTATAGCACTTCCCTGTGTTGGTAGATGACGTAACAATCATTCTTCTTTAGCGATGAATCACCCCTCACGCTGTGAGGCCGAAAAGATTTAACGTGCGGAAGCGGCCACGAGCAGCAGCAATATTAGAAGCAAACAATTTAGGAATTAGTGTTATTTAAGTATTAGTGTCTCACAGTCGCGACCTTTTTTGGTATCATAATAAGTAGGAATCATCAAAGTGACATCTGAAATTCCCAAGTAATCATATAGCTTCAAGTGCTCGAGAGTTATAGCTGGAGAGCTACTGAACCCTCTGAGTAACGGTCTTCCTGTAAGGCTAGAAATTTGTAGAATGATGAGTCATAGAATGCTAAGGGTCATAGAATGATAACCATGACCAGGCAGGCAGGCATCAGCCATGCACATCATCAGCCCTTTTGTATTTTAAGTGTAAAAAAAACTTGTTTCTGTAAGTAATATAATATGATTTAGTTTATTCATTGTAAATTATGAAGGATTATTGCCATTACTAGTCTATAATTTGAGTAATACTTCTGCCTATTTTTCGCAAGTGGACGGGGATAGACGTAAATTACTTTTTTTGGCCGAAAACTGTCACTACCAAATTTTATAGTTATAGTTATATATTTATAATAAAAATATATGTATGTAACACTAAATTGAAATCGACTTTTCATATAAGTGGTAATTGTAGTAGATTTAATATATTATTGTGATAAGTTAATAATAATAATAATAAGCCTTTATTTTTCCTTGACTTAATCCTAACATAACAAAATACAATAAAATTTAAAGATATGTAAAAAAAAGTTGTGATAAGTTACTAGAATATTTATTTTCACATATTTTAATTTTATTTGGTAACTCCAATAACAAGTCGAAAACCAACAATGACCTTATTTACAATATGACAATATACAATATCACATTTTATTTCAACTACCTATGTGAAATATTTAATTATACCTATTTGACATCAATTTGAATAGGTACTTCTTTTTGATCCGGATATCAGATTATGACAGAGATATGATTTTTTTATTGAAATATTTTAATTAGATTTGTTTAATGAATTATATTATAAATGTAATTTATATGTAAGTTGTACTTTTCCTTCTAATTTTTTTACAAAAAACATGTTTATTTTTTAGTTTATTGTTCAATATATTAGTTTTACATTCATTACAACTAAACACTTGTCTGAAACCTTCAATGGTTTATGTAACACTCTCTTTAGTATAAATAAAGAATATTTAGATTATTTTAGACGGCGAAATTACCTACACAGCCTAATTCTATATCTTTGCTACTACAGTCGATCAATCGATACTTTTTTAAATGCATAACATTTATTAGATTAAAATTACTACGGCCCTGTGTTAAAGACGCAGGAGCTGGAGTTTCTTTGTTTGTATTCGAATTATACGTTTTATTGAATGAATAAAATAATCATTCATTTTATCTTAGTATTCGATTTTCTTTCAGAAAATTCAAATAAAATACGTTAGAAAATAACATATGTAAATATAAGGTCAATATAACCTACACTATGTGTTAATCTAGAAGATTTATACCAATTTCATTGATAAATGTGACCGTTTCCTAGTAATAAAGTGTAAAACATACACACAGTTAAGCTAATTACTAAATATCGCCGCATCCAACTTCATTAACTAAATTAATAATACAATGTTAGGTAATAATAATAACTATGAGATCAGGACTCATTCCAGTGTAACTAATTACCTACATGGCCGAAGGGTATTACGACTCTAAACTAACGAATCTCTTTGAATATAATTTGCTACATTCATACACAAAGATTTCGGGAGCTCGCCATTGTAACAAGCGCTTTGTGTTCTATTGTTAGCTCTAGTACCGGGAAATACTTGAAAATGTCCAATTAGCAAGGGCTGAGCCTTAAGCAGGAGCTCGAGAGATGAGAGCTTGCGAACAAAACTATGTGGTGGCGCGGAATAGCGAAGCAAGCAATGCAACCTCCCCCTCCTCGCCTCTCGCCTCCCACTCCCCCACAGGTACACACGGAGGTGAACAGCAATCTCGTCCGTACAATACTCTGTAGATAGTTCAAAACACAATAGTCTCTATGAGACTCGCCAACTCGCTAGCGTCAGTTAGGTAAGCGGTTATGTCCAAATGCAAGAATCCACTTTTTGTTTATTCACAACTTTGAGTTGCTGATATTTCTATGCTTTATTATAACCGTGACAATCAACGTAAGTATAAGACGTCAGTATGTATGTAATATAAGGATGATTGTGCTTCATTATGATGTAATATGCTCATAGCACATTACACATATAATTGTATACAATTGAACCGAAATTCAAGTTTTAAAAATGATAGGTAATAATCTAAATTTTGGCTAAAGTTCATAATGATTATGTTCATAGGTTTCTGAAGTTATAAATTTTACATTGTAGTTGTACAGTTTTCTTAAAAACTGATAATATAGGTTTAAGTTAATAATCATACTTCATTTTTTTGTGTGATGATATTAAAAAATCATGAACACTTAAATCTTATTTGGTGATTACAAAGAGAAGCCCGAGAACTATAACGTAAAGCGACAGTTGCACAAAACTCCCAAAAAAGAAACTAAAAGTACTAATCAGTTAATCCCTTCGTGAGCAACCATACTGAGCCGAGGTTCTGGTCCCACAGGGGGTGCCGGGTTGTTTAGTTAGTAGTTCATAAACCATTTTATAAGGCTGGACCCCTGCTACCCTGTATGTCCGGTGTCCGGTGAAGTAGCAAAAACTGACTGCATTAATGTCCGTCCG
The DNA here is from genome assembly GCA_947037095.2 of Nycteola revayana. Classification (NCBI taxonomy): domain Eukaryota; kingdom Metazoa; phylum Arthropoda; class Insecta; order Lepidoptera; family Nolidae; genus Nycteola; species Nycteola revayana. The sequence goes on along the minus strand of OX344842.1, from coordinate 24,702,467 downwards.
ACAAAAGAAAGCACGTCCCTTTAAAATACTTGAAGTATATATAAACCTTTACAGTGAAAATATGTTTCATATATTATGTTTCTTTCGCATAAATAACTATACGCATTCCAAACAGATACGCGAGTTCTTTATAAACTAGAATAAAGACATTAAGTGTTTGAACGGATAATCAACGTTGAAGTTAACAAATCAGTTGGCAAAACTCTAACCACCTGTCAAATGAGTTTCCGAAACCATGATGTGCTAATATGATTTAATTTTCGTGTGAATGTCTATGTAAGTTTCGGTGGCTGTTGTTTTTGATTGTTACTTGAGAAACCAGGTATTACATATAGACACGACTAGAATAGAACAGGAAACCAGCATAAGTAAAACGGTACACAGAAAGTTCTTAATATTTCATTCTTCCACGTTAGAAAACTTTAGACTGCATTTTATTACTTCAATTTAAATGGTTCTCGTAAGCAAAACAAAAAAACTTGTGTTATTTTTTATATTTATAGGTTTAAAACTGTTATTACTCCGATTATTCTCTTGTGATATTACTACCACTATCTTTATTTTATTTATTTTAAAAAGACAACTCCCGCACTATCTTAATTAATTCTTGGTTACCTACAAACATTCAACGCACGGACACGAAGCACACCTAAACTCAGAACAACTATATGTGGTTCACACAAATAATTGTTCTGGGTGGGAATCGAACCCAGAACACAGAACAGAGTTGCTTGTGAGACCTGCTCACAACCAACTCCCGTAACCGCTGAGTCACCGGTGCAGTCACATAACGACTAGCGTTTACTTGCTTTTGACTGCTTTGCTTTCAGTAGGGGCTTTAACTGAGACAGCTTATGAAGGTCCCCCATGAAATCATTAAGCGTGGTAAAAATTCATTGTTTGTTGAATATGAATATATAAACTTGTTTACAAATTACAAGTTATTGGTCTTTGGTCAAATGATTACTTACGTCGCCGAATATTTTTAGTGTGAACTCTCTCAAAATAATCGTCTGATATAGCGGCTAGTGCCGGATAAGACCACAAGCAAATTAAGCAACTGCTTTGGCACCATATAGACAAATTATGTCGACCAAATTATCGACGTAATAAAATATATTAAAAAAGGGCCAAATCAAAAGTACCTATCTTTATTTTATAACCGGCGAGCATGCATGAAGAGATTAATGGATGCGGAAGAAGCAAAAGAGGTGTACCAGGATTGAGACAGGTGGCGTTTCTTTGTCTCTACCTTCCTAAATATGGGAGAAAGGTGTGATGATATGTATGTATGCATATACGTACTTAGTCTTGCCATAAATATTGTTACAAAGATTATTTCTTTCTATTGTTCGTAACATTTGTTACTGTTAAAGTGTGTTAGTTTAATACATAAATATCATTAAAAATATATAACGGTTATTCGAAGTGATCTCCATTGGCTGCAAAACAGTCCTTTAAACGTTGAGGCCAGTTATCAATAGAAGCACGCACTCTTTCCATGGGAAAATTCTTCCCTGCCTATTGTATGGTTTGTTTTAGGGACTCTTAATTATCATGGCGTGAAGAGCAAGCCGTACTCTCTTAAACTGACTATAAATCATAATCCAGTGGATTTAGATCGGTACTAGATGACGCTCAGTCTTCAGCTCTGATGAAGTTCGGAACGTTCGTTTCTAACCAAGATTGAGTGGATCGAGCTTTATTACCCGGCGTTGAGTTTGGCTGAAAGGGCCATTATTGGTTATTGAACATGGTGTTGTTAAGGGGCTTAACTACTCTCTCAAGAATGTGCCGATGTTTTGATGCCTTTTCACAAAAATATATCTCAGTCACTCCTTCATAGATAACATCCCACCAAACCATCACTGAAGTCGGGTAATGCCCATGTAGTTCTCTGTTGACTAATTGGGAAGCTTCTTTAATGCTTTGAGCATAAACACGATTATTCTATTTATTAAAATTTATTTTCGATTTAATTGTAAAAGAAATCACATTCGTAAATTATTTTTTTCTGTGCGTCCTTTTTCGTACCGCTTAAATTGTTGTATTGATTTTACCACCCTAGTCTTTATAAATTATTAGTTAAGAAATTACCAGTGCGTCTTTTATATGTTGCAAGTCCTAAGTCATCTTTTAAAATACACGATGGTTCTAGATGCTATATTCATCTTCCGAGATAAAATCTTTTGCTTTGCGACAGGATTTCTTCCAATTCTTTTCCTTACTGCTTTGATCGCCTTTTTCTACAAACATTACGTGGACGGCCAGATCTTTTTTTGTCACTAACAAACGCGGTTTCATTGTACCTATCAATAGCCCGGTACACAAACATTTGATTAATACCAAGCGTATGGAGAGTTTTAAAGAATTGTATTGGGCTCCATACCTACTTTGTGTAATGCAATCACAGCGATTCGCTTCTCTTTATCACCCCACTCCATTTTAATATCACAAATTAATTGACAATGTAATGGCGGGAAAATTAGAAAACACAATCATATAAAAATGTTATATTCCAAATTCAAATGTAATATTTTGTTAATTTTTAATTGTAACGGTATTTATAGACAGATTAAGTATTTGTATACCAAAAAAAAAACTATTCTAATTATGAATAGTAACACCAATAGATGTGAATTAGGGCATCAAATAATGTATCCTTAATCCGACGCGCACGGTTGGCGTCGGTTAGTAAAATTTATGTACTGTAAAACGGTTAACACAAAACACCCAAAACAATAAAATCAGAATATCCCATGGCCGACACATATATTGCATCAAGTTGGAATCGAACCCAGAATCAGAAGCAAATACTTAGGAGTAACCACAGATCTTTTGCATTTTTATTTTATTTATATCCATACTAATATTATAAAGAGTTTTTTTTTTTCATATTGCATATTTTTTATATGTATGTGTGTAAAGAGTAAACGCAAAAACTACTAGACGTGGCTCTGTGGTTACTCCTAAGTATTTGCTTCTGATTCTGGGTTCGATTCCAACTTGATGCAATATATGTGTCGGCCATGGGATATTCTGATTTTATTGTTTTGGGTGTTTTGTGAATTGTCAATTAGGTGGTAGTAAAGTTCCGTGACAAATGGATTAATTTTCATAGTGTTGCAGTTCACCATTGAAGAAGAAGAAGAAAGAAATCCACTATTTGGACCTATAATTTATGTGTTATGATACTTCATTATCATCTTCAGCATCATCAGCCCGTATAACGTCCACTGCTGAACATGGGCCCCCTCCTGAGGGAGGGTATTTGCCATAATCACCACGCTTGGCAGGCGGGCTGGCCGCAGTAGTATGTTGTATAGGTACCACATACTACTGCGGCCAGCCACACAAAGAAACGCTGCTGCCCGTTTGTTGCTATACGATTATTAAGATGATGTTATAATAATCGGGACCAACGGCTTAACGTGCATTCCGAGGCGCTGAGGGTCCCTCAGCCAACAAGACCCGGAAAGAAATCTTAGAAAGATCAAATATTTCCTGTCCGGCGTGGGGATCGAACACACTACCTCCGTGATATAAAGCGAACTAAATACCGCTACGCTACGGAGGATGTTGTTACTTCGTTATAAAAAACCGGCCAAGTGCGAGTCGGACTCGCGCACGAAGGGTTCCGTTTCAGTTACAAGTGCGTACCTATTTTTGATATCAAGAATAAATAAAAAAGCGTATGTTTATGAAATAAAATGTTATTTTATATTTTTATATTCGAGTTGATTGAATGAAAGCTAAATTGCAGTTTACGATTTTTGACGTATTAAAAAAAAACTACTTACAAGATCTCGTTCAAACTAATTTTCGGTGGAAGTTTGCATGGTAATGTACATCATATATTTTTTTTAGATTTATCATTCTCTTATTTTAGAAGTTACAGGGGGGGGGGGGACACATTTTACCAATTTGGAAGTGTCTCCCGCGCAAACTATTCAGTTTAGAAAAAAATTACATTAGAAACCTCAACATCATTTTTGAAGACCTATTCATAGATACCCCACAGGTATGGGTTCGATGAAAAATTTTTTTTTGAGTTTCAGTTCTATGTATGGGGAACCCCAAAATTTATTGTTTTTTTTCTATTTTGGTGTGAAAATCTTAATGCGGTTTAAAACATACATCTACTTGCCAAGTTTCAACATTATAGTTCTTATACTTTCGGAAAAAAGTGGCTGTGACATACGGACGGACAGACAGACAGACAGACAGACATGACGAATCTATAAGGGTTCCGTTTTTTGCCATTTGGCTACGGAAGCCTAAAAATGCACTTACATTTACTTATCTAGGACAAAATGAAAGAGCGAATACAATTCATTTAAATCTGAACAAGAACAAAATAACATTTTATTTTAAACAGCGTTGGGAGTTTCGTTGATTACCGAGCACTGTTCTGTGTCTCGTTTAGTACGAATACACTTAGTAGATACTTAACAAAACTGTTGCGAATTCAGACTTTATTCGATACCTATATAAAAGTAAAAGTAGGAAACATTGAAACATACACGTAGATTATAGTTATAAAATAATTACTATCCGCAACTTCGTTAGAATAAAATAAGGATTTCATATGTAACCTGTAGGCACGTAAGGATATTATTATTACTTTGATAAAAATGTCTTCGCTACTAGAGTTTACTATGCAAGCAAAAAAACTATCAAAAATATATGTAAATTTATTAGGTCAATACAGCTTCAAAAATACAGCAACAATAACATAGGAAATACTTTACAATAACTTTTAAAGTTACACTTAATTAACAAATACTTTTTAAGTTACGTGATTAGTTACTGATTCTCGCATACACACAGTCTCCGTGGAAACTTCATTATTAAAAAAATAGTTAGTAAAAAAGTACCTATAAACAAAATTCCGTCATAATCGGTCCAACTGGTATCTTTTATACATTTAGTAAAAATTTGTTATTTTGTGTTTTTTCATCCATTATTTTAAATTTACAATTCTCTCTAAACCCATAAAACATTAGACTTTCACTGTTCCAATAATCATCGAGCGTTCAATGTAATAGTAGATCTTATAATAATACAATTATACTTCAAACAAATATACAATAGGATATCATTACAGTAATCGTATAAAACCAATTAGATACAAAAATATAAAGCCCAAAGTTATCACAGACCCATACAACTCATAACAAAAGGCCCTATTATAATACTGATAGTGGGATATCGAGATTCATTCTATTATAATCAGAGCTACTTAAAACTATATCTTATGTTTCTCGTGCTTCGTTAGTATGTGATTCGATCACAGTTTGTTGTAAAGATTATGTTCTAAAGAAACTCTCATCCGGTCTTCGTAAATGAATGGTACACATGAGATTTATCTGCGTTAGAATATTAAAGATATTTTGTTTATATATTGGTTACCATAGAATACAGCTTAATAAAAAATGATGAGATTAATTCTTTTATAAATAAGTTGATAATTTAAAAAAATATTTAAATTGTGATACATCATTTAAAAAAAAATGTTTCTTAAACACGCCTCTAAGTATTCTTATACTGGCTAAAATTAAATCAGCTAAGTTAAATAAGCCTCTTTGCTGTTACGTTTTTATCAAGATTGAAATACTGCAATATCTAGCACCTACTAATGTTTAAAAACAGTCTTAATATTATATTTAGAAATAAAATTGAAACAATTATTTTTAAAATCACATACATTCAGTAAAAAGCCTCTAGGAACTGAAAATTGACTTGCAACAAAAAAATAGGTATAGAAAGAATTGTTATTTAATTTTAGTACCTTGAAAAATAACTTCTAATTTTTGTTTTAACATTACTAAGGTATCTACAACTTTTAACATTTTGTTCATAATAATCGCGTGATATGTCTGCAGACAGTAATGCAGTGTAAGGACCGTGTATAGTGGTCAACATCGGTCCTCCAATGTCGGACATGTCGCTCCTATCTGTTTCGATGCATTTGTCGTTTAAACACCGACCTGTAATAAATCAGCCACCATGTCATAAACTTCCAAATGCGTTAACTCCACACATGATCACTACAAAATCAAAACATACCTACACCAAAATAAGATTCATTTTTGTGTGTCAAATAATCACCAGATATATTTCGATTCCGACACCTAATTTAAGCCTATCTCAGGTCCACTACGGACACTGTTCATTCAATACTTTAAATGAGATTCTTATCGCACGCCCTTAAATAGATTAGTAGATTAATGATGTCTGTAATAATTAATAATGGATCGTGAATTTTACAACAACAATAAAAGCGGTTCGGCCGCTGTCGTAAACGATGCCTTGCTGTTTGTTGTTTTGAATCCTTTAGCTTTACGATCCGTCAATGCGTTTCATATATTTACCTCGTCTTAATTACAGTGAAGTTATCCTCTCGGTTTTATTGCACTTCATTTTTAGTATAATCAAAGTCCTGTTTAGTGGTACGACGATAACCTTTATGTTTCCTTTGCCATGAGGGGTTTAGAGACGCAATAAATGTAATCAAATAAACCCGTGGTATTGCGAACTGACTGTGACATCCGATCTACTATTTCTATTACATTTATACACAAGTGCAAATAAAGTAGCTAATACAATTTTCTTCTAATTACTTTAGTTAGAATTAATAAATCAATTGCACAATGTAATTATTATAACTGTAATCAGTTAACTGTATTTTTTTTAAATACTTTTAATCAAAAGCTAATGCTTGTTACCACTTATCTCCTTATCGACTTAATTGAAATCCATGCAAGAATCATTGAGATTGATATAATCAAAGAGTCAGTAAAAAAATAACGAATATACCCGAGCGCCGGCTGGTCAACGTACAAGTTTAAAAAGTTAAGCCCTTTTATGAAAAAAAAGAAGAAAAAACAAGAAGAGCCCCTAATTGATGCGTCGTCTTTGTTTAGTTTAATTCTAACATGCTTTTCCCATTAAAGTGGTCAGGAATCGAGCTTGTGTTGAAGATAACGCCGACTCTTTTACTCCTTACACGTTATAATATTATGAGGTCGGGTTGGACCCTCCGCGTTTTTAACCCTAGTTTAACTTACGTTTGGCAATGTTAGTTACTCGCTCACCACACCAGAGGACAAATAAGTGAATCACGCGGTGCGTAGTGCATTCACATTTTTACATTGTCAGAGTGTCCCTGGGGTGTTCGCGTCGCATATTGAGAATCGATATGTTTGCGCTAAGTGCTTAAGTGCTTTGAGGGGATTGCGTTTCACTGATGAATAAGCAATGCACGCTATTAACATTGGCAAATTCAATTTTGCTAAACATTAAATTATTGTTACATTATGATACTAATGATAACTAAATGTAAATTAAATATTGCTGGTTCACCTTGGGTGCTCTTGATATTGAACTTTAGATTTTAGTTATTCGTGTTTTAAGTAATTTTGATGCTAACAACATTACTCATATCATACTAAAACCCTCTAAATTCGTATTGATTCAGACAAATTTTTAGTAGCTCTAAACAATAAGTATTTTACCAGTGATACACACATTTAAGTTAACACGTCGGTTAACCGTCACTGTGCAACCCGGCTCAGAGATGTGAAGACAACTCGGCACCTTTTGTGAGTTTTATGGATTATCTTGGTTTACGTGTATTAACATGCGGAGCTGTGTCCGGTCGCACGTCTTGACTCTACTCCCACTCACGTTATCACTCACTACGGTCAATGCTCGATAATTTTATTACAGAAGTTTTGTCGAATTACTTGAGCCTTCAAATTAAATTAAATGATACTTGTTTTCGTTGATATGAAACAGTAATTTATTTAGAAGCTCGGTTTATAAGACCACTCTGATAGTAGCGGAGAGGGAGCTTATGTTTTCACCAACCGCCTAAATTTGATTCTCCTTCCTGATACCAACTGTAACAAAAGTATATAAAGAGGGGGACGTTTTGACTGAACATCACGACAAACAGGCGTTTCCAAAGCTCCCCTGCGTTTCAGGAATGACACTGTAAACAAAAGTATCATATAAGTTTATTAATTACAAGGCCCCTCCGGCACGAGCCTCCATGAATATTAATTACTGGATACCGAAAAGCTTTAGAACGCTCAAGGAGGGAAAGTTTTACAAAGAGCTTTTATTATTTAAGAAGTAACGTCGATGCGGTGAAACGAATTATGCTCACGCGTTGATGTCTTAGCAAAATGTGTCCTTTGCGTTTGTAATAAGGTCGTATTTATAATGTGCTTTGCACCATTTATCATAACTCGATAAGAAAGTGACGGAAGAAAGTCAATAGAGTAGGTGCTTGAGGGTAGGCTTTACACAGCGCTCGCGCGCGCGCCCCGCCTTAATGAACAAATAACAGTCAGCTATGTGCGTCCCGAACCATTCAAATTATTCTCCGTTTTCATAAAAATAAAGTGTTAAGACGCATTTTTCTTAAATAATGTATTCGATTAAACTGCGTTCTTACGAGTGAACAATAGAGTTAATTAGATAATTTATATTAAATGTGGAACATTTGCATATATGAAATTTTATTTACGGTATCATATTGTGGTAAATAGAAGGTAGGCATTTTAATTATATTGTAAAAAATGAGTGAAATAGTTACCGTAAAAATTGAATACTTATCTACATTTTATCTTTGAAGTGAAAGCAGAATAACATTACACAAAACCGAGTATGGTCTAACCGGGGCACAAAACACAGGAGATAAACATTTGTTTGTTTTTATATACCTACTCGTTGTTGTATTATTACTGTCCACATATAAAGAGCTAACGTTACTATAAAACATGTATAATTTAACAAGTTAATTACTCTCGAGCTTGTAAGTGAACAGTAGTTTGCGATGTAGGTATGTTGAAAATTATTTGGCTCTTCCTACAAACAAAGTTAACGACATCATAATGTTTAAACAGAAGAACAAAGATGATTATTGCTTTGTTTTTCTCTGTTGGTTTTATATAAAAAACTAAACTAAAATAACTCTAACTACATGCTACATACAATTATAATATAAATTAAAAGTTAATTTATATAATTGTATGTAGAGTGTAGTGAAATTAAAGGAGGGCAACGAGATTTGAATGGAGCAAATCCGTTATTTCTACGCACTTTACTAGGAAACAGGTGTAAGACTATGTAAGCGCTTATTTTCGTTTTAATATTTATTCGCATCGTAGTGTAACCTACAGTTCACTTGAGATTAACACATGACGTAATATTATCTGACAATGATGTACCTATAAATAATGAATTCTAATTAAATACTTATTATAAATTAAATTTAATTAGGCTTCTATAAATAAGACAAAAAATTGATAAGAATTGTCGCATAAAATGCCATTTATTAAAACTTTACTACAGTACTTATAATATTTGGTGAAACAATCTAATAAGTCAGGAAACATGTAAGAAGGTTAATACAGCAAACGGACGGCTTGTTACGCGACTCTCGGGTCGAGGTCGAGGAGTTATTATTTAAAGTAATTATTTAATTAACATCGTGTCACAGAGTCTTACCCTCTTAAGCGAGTTTAGGGCTACAAGGAATTAAGTACGGAGCTAATGTTAACACGGCATACGTCGTGGTTATTGTTACCGACGCCTGGCGCTCCGGCCCCCCGCGGCGGTATTTATGGCCGCAGTACCCAAGTTTTGGCGCGCACACACCCGAACTATGACTGTTAACATTGTTACTCTTACCCCTCGCTTTTAACGTCATTAGTTGTACGAGATTTCGTACGTACTCGTAATGTGTATTATTTTGTTTTCATAACTCACTGTTCCATAGTGTTTTCAGTTTGCCCTTTATTATGCTTCGCCGTTTAATCGCTGTGGGAAACTAATGTTTTGACTTTGCAATGTTTTTTAATTTATTGACTTAATACGTTTTATTACTTAAGCAGATGCTTACTATACTGAGCTTTATAACTATATAGTTTGTAACTAAATACAGCATAATTTAGAAGAGATGAGTGCGTTCATTGTACGTTAAATAGTCGGCCATAACAATTGAAGGTATAAACTGATAGACAAAAAGATTCATAATGTTTTTGTATGCTCATTAACAGTAGCTAAACGTTATCTAAACTCTCTTTTGTGCAGTAAAAAGAAATTCATCACGTTTTATATGACCGTTTTATTCAGACGGCGAGCGTCAAAGAGCACTAAAGCTGTGCGCCTTTAAATTCATAACTTTTAATTAACTGGAATGCTAACACAATTACAGGCTTTATAGTCGTATCAAATTTTCCGAAACGGACCGTTCACCGTCGTAAAATGTGAGAATGATTACAAATTTTAAAACAAAGCATTGTAACGTGGAATTTAGTGCTGCGAGCAGCTGGCGTCGCGCTTAAGGGAAGCTTTAGGGCTCGTTCGGAGCTGGCAATGGGTCGTTGCATTGCCTCAGTTTGCTGGAGTCGGTGTTAATTTGTCGCTACAAAAGGAACAGATGTTACGTACGGCGTCTCTGCGTCCGCTCCGCGCTGCCGAGCTGCGACGCGAACTACCCACTAGAGCGCCGCGCTACCGTCGCGACGCTCACTCTCCAGTTATATTCTAGTTACAGAATGACGAGGTACAATTTATAATACAACCACTTGTAAACACAATAAATACAAGTACTCTGTTGGATAATATTGTTGATATAAATTGTAATAAGAGTAATTTTACTATAAAGTAACGTAGACAATTAGATATCTGTTACTATCACTTTGGTAAGAGATAGCGGAGCCTGTTGTTGAAGAATAAGTACTTAAGCATTTACCTCTTTAATTATACAGTAATATACCCATGAAATTTAAAGCTTTATAGTAGTAAAAAGCGAGATTAAATTCTTATCCCGGTTGTGCTAATTGGCATTAAATCATCCATACATTTTCGGTAACTAACAGATTACGTTGTTTGTATCACTAAATTAAGATTATAAAATTACTAACATTAAATTAAGATTTATATTATGTGTAATTACACAATTCATTTTACAGTTTTTCTTCTTACTTTTACTTCCACATAAAATTAATTAGATATCAATTTTATGACACAAAAACATAAAGTAGACACGTTTTAGTGTATTTTTTACTTAAATTATCAATGTAATTTTTAAATACTCAGTTCGGCAGCGGACAATAGTCGATATACCTATGCGAGGTCCATTTGTGTGAATTAAGTCTATTAGGCCTTCTATTTTTCTGCTAATTCTATTTGAATTTAAATAGCCCGTATAACGTCCACTGCTGAACATGGGCCACCTCCTGAGAGCGGGTATTTGCCATAGTCACCACGCTTGGCAGACGAGTTGATGACCGCAGTATTATGTTGTGCCACTCAAGGAAAAGCTGCTGCCCGTTCCTTGATATACGATTATTACAGATGATGTTATAATAATCGGGAGCAACGGCTTAACGTGCTTTCCGAGGCACGGAGGGTAGTCCCTGAATCAACCAGACCCGGAAAGAAATCTAAGAATTTACACAAAGATTTCCTGTCCGGAATGGGAATCGAACCCGCGACCTCCAGGATTTAATGCGAGCCAAATACCGCTACGCCACGGAGGTTGTCATATACATACCTAATTTATATTAATATAGGTACTTAATTTTATCTATGGACTAGCGGCCCGCCCCGGCTTCGCACGGGTGGACTGTTATACCCTACCCTACACTACCCCTAACCTACCCTACCCTACCCTACCCTACCCCTACCCAAAAGTATCCTATGTCCTTCTCCCAGTTCTTAGCTACCTCCCTACCAATTTTCAGCCAAATCGGTTCAGCCGTTCTTGAGTTATAAATAGTGTAACTAACACGACTTTCTTTTGTTTTTAAAATGTATTCTGCTATTCGGGACGGAAACAAATCCAACAAATCAAAAACCATGGCAATCGGTCCAGCCGCTCTGGAGTTATAAGTGTTGTAACAAACACGACTTTCTTTTATATATATACATAGATATGATTTTTTTCTGTTCTGTGAACCAATGTTACTAACTATTAAGAAAATAAAGAAACTATACTCTAATATTGCCCACATTAGCAAACCCAACTCTGGAAATATGTATCTGTCTTATTAAGAGAGCGAGAAAAAAATTAGGTAAATGATATTTAATTTTTTTCTCGCGGAAACAAACCCAAGAACGAAGTAACGAGTAGATTGTACAATAATTGTGCCTAATTCCGAAATAAAAATTCTACCTAATCAATTTGGCTCTAATTGGTTGAAAGGATTTCAGTAAAATGAGTTTCATTGAGGTGTTTTTCTTTGCTAGAAGCAATAAATACTAACATCCCGCGCGCGGTTTCACCCGCGTAACTCCCGTTCCCGTGGGAAATTCATAATTAAATATAGCCTATATTAATCAGTGATAGTGTAGCATTCAAATGGTGAAAGATTTTTTTAAGTCGGTCCAGTACTTTTTGTGCCCATTCTTTACAAACATACTTACATACAAATCTTTCCTCTTTATACTATTAGTATAGAAGAATGAAAAATGGAGTAGGTAGATACCTAAACAATTATTCAAATTCATCTGCTCACTTTAGTCAATTTATGTGGAACAATTAAACCGTTTTTTATTTTTTTGCAAGCAACTTATTACCTATACTAGAATTATTTTATTAATCTATACTCATATATAAAGCGGAAGGGCTTATTTGTTTGTTTGCTTGAACGCACTAATGTTAGGAAGCAATTCTTAGGTCAATCTTAGGTCCGATTTGAAAATTTATGTCAGTGTCAGATAGCCGATTTATCGAGGAAGCCTATATTCAATTATGAAGTTACTACGAGAACGCGAGTTGCACGGGTAAAACCGTGCGCGGGAATGCTAGATATGCTATAAAATCTAAAGCATTTTTATTCCTTTATTTTTTTAAGTGTGTATGTTTCTGTCGAAACTTATAATCGGTCAAAACCACTTTTGACTGCAATAATAATTTGTATAGAATTTGGATCTGGTCCGTTGTGGTCACAGTTCTAACCTAACCTAACCTACAGAAGTTGATATCCTGGTGTTTTTTTAAACTTCGACTTACGAGCAACTCGTTTCTGGAATTTTATGTGAGCCAATATTGACCCGCCAAAACTACTTTTGTCTGATATTTGCAGTCAAAAGTGGTTTTGACCAATATTAAGTTTTGACTGTAACATGTATATTGTATACCTAATACTAGAATATACCACCAACCAACAAGTTCGGCAGACGGGTTGGTGACCGCAGTATTATGTGGTAACTCACAAATATACCCTTGTCTATGATTTGTGTATATGATATGAATAATAACAATCGGTACGAATGGCCTAACATGTTTAACGTGGAGAGTAGTTCCTCAACTATACCCAAGATTATAGATTTTACACTAATATTTTTTATTCGACCGAACCCATAATCTCAAACTGGAAGTAGACATGTCACTGACATGCACTTGCAGATATTTCATCATCATCATCATCAGCCCGTAAAACGTCCACTGCTGAACATGGGCCTCCTCCCGAGTTGTTGCCATAATCACCACGCTTGGCAGGCGGGTTGGTGACCGCAGTATTATATTGTACCACACAAGGAAACTCTGCTGCCCGTTCCTTGATATACGATTATTTTAGATGATGTTTTAACAAAACCAACGGCTTAACATGCTTTCCGAGGCACGGAGGGTAGTCCCTCAACCAACCAGACCCGGAAGGAAATCTTATAATTTACACAAAGATTTCCTGTCTGGCGTGGGGATCGAACCCACGACCTCCGAGATTTAAAGTGAGCCAAATACCGCTAGGCTACGGAGGTTGTCAATTGCAGGTAGTTGCACATTTTTGAAGTAGCTAAACTAGTACATTTATTTGTATGAAAACAACTCGACTTGAAATAACTAGACTTTATTCGGGTGTATCGCTATCAAACTATTACTCAATATGAGAAAGTATATATGATATTACTTACAAATTAATGGATAGATAAAAAAAAAACTATTGTACTGGATAAAAATCTATATGGATATTTAATAGGTACCTAAGCATAAAAGGTAGTCTGATATGAAAAGTAATACATCCCGTTAGAGATCTAAAGAAATGGATCTTTTAGTTAGGGAAAATATTTAGCATGCCTTGATAACGCTACTTCAATTTAATAGTGACACAAAACCAAATGTGTAACTCTACGATAGTGAGTTTTAGCCATATTATATTACAGATCAAATCACGTTGAATCATAATCTTATTTTATGTCACTATCAAATTAAAGCAGCGATAAGATTATATTGATAATTAAAAAAATTATTTACATTAAAAAAAAAACAAATGGTTACAAGTACGACTAATACATATGACTAAAAAGTTATTAACCAATTTACTCCTTCCGGGTGTTATAACGCCACGAAATATATATTACTACAAATATATAACTTTTTTAATTATACCTTTTCCATAAAAATGAGTGATATTAGGGCTTTCTCCCCCTCCCGACCCTTAGTTTGCTAAGAACCTTCCGATGCCCTCGTAGACACGAAGTCCGAGAGGCCCGCGAACTGTTAAGTAGAGCGACAGTTGCACAAAACTCCCCTAAAGAAACTAAAAGCCATAATCCCTCAACCTCCCCGTCAGCGACCGCCCTGAGCCGAGGTCCAAGTCCCATGGGGGACGCCCTCTTGCGCAGGTTGCTTAGTTTGTAGTATTTAAGCCATTTATCTAAGCTGGAGCTCTGCTTGCCTTTATTCCCCGGTGAAGTAGCAAAAGCCTCAGGGCTAACTACATATGTCAGTCCGATAAAAAAAATTCTCTTTCTCGTACTGACTGTTATAACATCCATGGTATTTAAAGTTTTAGGAGTTAGCAACAATGGATACTAAAACTGCTCGCCAAATGTAACATCATAGTAAACAAATCCAATTAGTGTATGTACCAAGAGGATGAACTGAATCGGTTACATTGCTTGAACAGTGTACATGTGGCCGTATAACAAACATTGAAGTGACACTGCGAATAGATGCAGGAGAGAGTGTACTATATTTTCCGGAAATCGTTTTTTCCGTGTAGTGATTAATGCCATTCGCAATTTTTACCACTTTTATATTTTCTCAATAGCTTCCTTTCCCGAAAGCATTTATAACCGTTTGCATATTTTCCCATTATATTTATTTTTCAATAGCTTATTTTCCTGGTATGTATTTTAACCATTCGCATAATTTACCACTTTATATTTTTTTCAATAGCACAACACTCATATACGTATCTAGTCACTTTTTTGATAATTCAACTTCGATGCCAGTAAATAATGCTCGATACAGAACAACTGTTTAAATTTCAGACGAATAATTGTCCCGGGTGTGAATCGAACGCAAAAAACTAGGTCTCTGAAGCAACTAACGTAACCACTTAAATTTACTGGCATTGAAGTTAAATTATTAAAAAAGTTACTAGATATGTATATAAGTGTTGTGCTATTGAAAAAATATAAAGTGGTAAATTATGCGAATGGTTAAAAAACCTACCAGGAAAATAAGCTATTGAAAAATAAATATAATGGGAAAATATGCGAACGGTTAGAAATGCTTTCGGGAAATGAAGCTATTGAGAAAATATAAAAGTGGTAAAAATTGCGAATGGCATTAATAGCTATACGGAAAAAACGATCTCCGGAAAATATACTACACTCTCATGCAGGAGACACTTGGTTGGTTACAAACGTTAAGCTAAGTGCGACTTCAAACTTCTGCGGTATCCAATACTCCCGAAGTTCGTGTAGCGATGTTACTCAAATCCATTTTGTCGTTTGTCACCCGCGTTCGGTGACAACGCGCGAATCACAACGAATCACCTCCCCCAATTTCCGACATTAATCTCCAGATCGTAAGGTTTGTTAAATCAAATAAGTTCTTGCTTTATAATTTAAGCATTCGCATTTACATTCGAACTAGATTCATCTCGCCACCGTCTTTGGCCAAAAATTTTAATAACAAAATAACTTGCCAACTCCGTCTCGTCAAATATAATAGCAAAGTTGGAAGTAATAAGACAAAATTTTATGCATAACAAGGGGAGCCCTTCGAGACGGGGTGGGCAAGAGCTCGCAGGCAGGCGAAGGAGGGTTAGCACTTGTCGGCCTGCCTAGACAGAAATGAAACGTCAAGCTTTATGAAGACGAACAACTTTGCCTTAACAAATATAAATCTCCTTTTCATCCTGAGTTGGTTTTTAAGGCAGTTAAGGGTAATGTTAATTTATGGTTTGTAATTGTTTGTTGTTAACCTCAATGGTTGAGTACTTACTGACAAATGTTTGCAAGCTGAAGTGGTTAAAGTAGTATCTGAAAGGATAAAAAAACCCGTCAAGTAATAAAAGTGTTAAAGTTATATATGTTTTAAATTTAAATTTGTGAATATGAGTTTACAAACGATGTGGGGAGTAACGTATCTCATTCGGCACTCGGTCCTACACCATCTGCACCGCCATTTACATACAACAACAAAATATATTAAAATCCTGTCATCGCGCTCCAAGACACAGTTGCGAGCCGTCATTGACACCGGGCGCGGGCGGTGATTAGCTGGGGGGTAAGGGTAGGAGGCACCGTCGACAAGGAAAAAGGGCTACCCAGCAATAATTACTTTATATACCCCCTGTGAATAATTACCACGGCTAGAGATCAATTAGATGGAAACCTCGAATTAAACCCCTCGTTAATGAGCCGGGAAATTTTTATTTCATTTATATTCAAACTTTACTCGACCGCAAACCTACATTTTCAGAACTACTAACACTGTGACAATAATTACTCGCTCAACCAACTTCGTCGTTCTGTACAAGCCCGTAACACTAACAAATTATTAGTAACTTTTTAAATTGAGTTAACTCTGCTGCTTCATCTATTCAACGAACTCATTTATATTGTTTTGCGCATATCAAAAAAAGTTTGTTTATCGACATGGCGAAGGATGGTACAAGGAATAACGCCTGTTTGTCATACTATCTCTCTCAACTCATAAAACATTTTTTTCACTTCCTACTCAAAACGTATAACGACTTAACATATGGTGAACTAAATTATGTTACCTACGTCTAAACGACAGTGAAATAAAAATGTCCAAACATTTGTATACATTAAATAAATTTATCATCCCGTTTCATTTATAGGAGCGCTGCAGTGAAAGGAAGCTGCCGTGCGCACATGGGGAGCCGTCAAATCCCAAACGTATTATTTTTTCAATATCATCTCACACTCGCTAATACAAGATAACGAAATTCACGACAATCGGATGAATGTTCGCGCCGCGTGAAATCACGACTTTTGTCAGGAAAAAAGGCTGACATTGAACGTTACTACGCGAAGTCCGCGTGGGACAGAGGAACACGTGTATGTGGGCAGACGAGGGTACGAACATGTGACGATACCTGTCAAAATATGACGAGTCTCATTCAACTACAGATGTAGCTATTGTCATCGTGCTAATCTAATTCGGTGTCGCGAACCGTGAAAGTGTTCGGCGCGCGATTAACACATTTTCGTAACGAATTATTGGGAGGCTGTCAGTCGGTTTGCGTAAGCTGTGACAGGAGAGTGGCAGCAGCCGTGGGGTGCGGGCTTAGGCCACGCGGACATGGGTGCACCGTCCGGATAGCGTTATCGTACAGCTCGCACTATACGGTACTTCACTAGCGCTTCTGCTAAAACTATGAAGGCGAAAGCTGTGCATGACAACGTCAATTATTTAAAAACTAGAAAAATGCCTATCAAACTGTCCAGTGGGCTCCATAAGGCCATGTGTATAATAAAATACACAGAAATAGGTAATGTTAATTCGCAACAGCTATAAATAATCAGCCCCTCGTAATAAGCTACCAGGTGAACATATTTCACAAATTTGTACTCATCCTAAGGCAGTGTGAAATATAACCTTCTTGATGAATTTAAATAACATTTTTTGTTTGCATTCAAATCAATTTAAATAAAACAACAAATCTGCTCCTAAAACACATTTGGTTTCAATGTATCTTCCCCAATACATTTGTAAAGATACGGCTACTTAGTAAAATTAGAAGCTAGGGGAGAAGTGTCACACAAAAGTTATTTAGATGTTTACGTGTGCATCGTTGCATTAAATAAGCAACGAATCCTCGCTGGGGTCGGGCCGTTCGAACCTGGGACAATGCTTTTGGCCACCCGGCCCACCCCGGCGCACTAACATGATTAACTTTTATATTGGCAATCACGATCGTTGACGTTTTCGGTTTTGTTCTCGACAAACGCAACTACAATGTGTAATTTGGCTTTCACGGCGCAATTCAAAACTTTATAAATTACACACACGTGTTAGGTGTTAAATAAACATGCTGTGACAACACAAAATTAACTGATGACCAGTTGTCTGGTAATTAGGTCTCTTATTAAGTCATAATGTGATGGGTTTGACTGTTAACAGAAAACAGGTATTTGTATTTAAATTGAAAGGTAAAACTGCGATAGCATATTCAAAAATTGTCTAAATGGGTAGGTGAGAGAAGAGAGAGCAAGTCTATAACTGAAAACAGTAGAGTACCTTACTGACTTAGATATATATGAATACAGGAGATCTAGATTTTGCTGACATTTTCAATAGCATGCCCGGTTTCGTCTGTACTGTTTCTCGTATTTGCCGTAGTCTTTCACGAAAATGTTCTTTCATACAATATGATTACAAAAGAATCACTCACATTGGCCACATTTTGACGATTCATTTCTATAGATATCTAAAGATAGCTCTATAAAGTGTTTAATATAATCCTTTCGTTCCGTTTTTGGATATACTAAAAAGCAATTGATTTGTACAAATGCACCTACATATAATATTAGAATGTTATATGGCTTATATAATAGTTTTGTAGATTTTTGGCATGTATAGATACAATATATTAGAGTAGTAAGTATCGTATTGTAGTGGTAATACAAGTCTTCGGCGCTCTTATGCTGAGATAACGCCCGTCAGAGAGTTAATTGCAAGCAGAGCACCGCACTTCGTTGTTAGGGGCTACACACACTCCCTCGAGACGCACTTGGCCCTCGCACGTTGGTGTCACCCCCGTTTTGACACTCAACCTCTTAATCATTCACTCCTAATGGAAACCCATCAGCGACGTCTATCTCGCTAAAATACGCATGAAATTTAAATGCTCCACTCTAAAGGAAAGCGCTGAAAAAAATAGCATGAGAATGTTTGCCGAATTGTGTCCACAGTGAACAATAGCAAAGCCACCAACGCTGACGTACAGTATCCCGCAGCGCGACTTATGAATAGAATAATGCGAGCCTACACAAAACCCGTGCGAGGCGAACGCCATCAATCAATGTATTTAGAAATGTTTCATTAGTA
The DNA here is from genome assembly GCA_947037095.2 of Nycteola revayana. Taxonomy (NCBI): domain Eukaryota; kingdom Metazoa; phylum Arthropoda; class Insecta; order Lepidoptera; family Nolidae; genus Nycteola; species Nycteola revayana. Next base: position 24,683,131 of record OX344842.1, on the reverse strand, counting down.
AACATTAAGATGTTTGCTTACATGTCCGAATGTTGTCTGCCGTAATATGGTCGGATTCCGTGAAATAAGGGTCGGTGGTAAAATATTGTCAGTAAAGATGTATGACTTTATGTCTGAGGTAAAATAATCGCAGTGTACCTACGTTGTTGCGTTGTGAGTTCCCCACGCGGTAGGTGTCAAGGACACTGCTGTGAATATACATCATTACAAATTCAGTTTACCTTTTGAGTGGAAGTTGTTGTTATATATGTTCCACCAAATGACCGTCGTGGACAAAAGATTATCCAAAAGTAAGTTATCAAAATTGAATAAGACCGTTTTTTTTCGCAAGTAGGTACCTACCCAAATAAATTGAATGACTATTAGATCCAACTTTTATTGAACTATTTTTGCCACTTTACTAGGAATGTTTGTACAATGGTTGGATGAATTTATTGATATCATAAAAAATACGTCATGTGTTATTATAAACATAATATTAAAGAAATCTAGACATAGTTACTTAGTACTGTTCTAAATTAACTTGTCTCCATAACAGTAACTCTATGCAAGAAGACCGACTTACATCAAAGTCAGTAATTTGACAAGGTTAATAGGCGACAAGATGTTAAAATTTATATTATAATATTTCGTCCTATCATATTCGTATCCTCGTATTCGTAACATTATAAATCCAACTTATTTTTTCAATCATAATAAAATCCTCATAATAATCATTTATTTGCAGGAATATACAGGTTTTAAATGATTTAATATTGTTGGGCAAAGCATTTTTAAGAATAGGTTTGTATTTGGAAGCCTTGATAAAAGTTAAGTTGTCTTTAAAAAAAAAAAAAAAAAAAAAAAAAAAAAAAAAAAAAAAAAAAAAAAAAAAAAATCTGTCTGGAATTTTGGTATTACGACGATTTATATCGGCTCCTTTGTGAAACAAAATGTTATGCTGTTTTACATGTTTCAAAAATGTACATACACGTTAAATTAAGAACATTAAAGTCTTCTAAATAATGGTTTGCATGATATCCATGGGGCATCTCCACACATCGCTCTAAGATATTTTTTCTGCGCAATCAAAGCATTCATGATTGAATACCCATAAAACTAAGTCATAACGTAGTATGGATGATAGGAACATATCCGTGATATGCAAGAAAAACCGTTGGTTCCGATGAAATTTTCCTTAGTTTGGCAAGCACAATATATAGGTATCTATTTAGTTGGTTGCAGATCTGTTCTACGTGAACATTCTAATTTATATTATTATGTATTGTTATATCTAAAAAAGTAGAATATACTTAACAAATATTTAAAAGGTGAGAAGTGAGGTAGGCGCCTTATTAAAAGACGGAAATCCTTCTTATAACAAATTCACGTTGCTATAGAATAAGAAGCAGGCGTTAATACCGAGCATACTTAAATGATTGCTCGACCAGTTAAAGCTTATAAAACTAGGTAAGTACTAAGTTATTTATTATGGAATGTTTTTTTTTCATTACATAGTATTTTTTTACATAAAAAGTGTGAAAGATAACATGTGTAAGAAGGGTGTGAGTATGGAAGAGACGTTAAACGTCTCTAAAGGGAAAATGAAAGTGGATGACATGTTGCGCCGAATCCAAATTATTGGAGTATGGTAGGAAGATGTTGAGATGGTTTTACATTACTCTAGCTATAGAAAGAAACTAAGTAAATGACGCATTACCTTCTTAAGTAAAATACGTAGTGCCAAGTAGGTATTGATAGAAAATACGACTTGATTTTTTTATGTTACTATTTTTAAAGAATATGTTATAGCATTTGAAGTAAATTACTAATAGTTGTGTGATATCCGGCTTTGAAAAGACCAGCCCATTCCGATATAGGTATACCTACACCTGATGGACGCCAATAGGTAAGCGTGATGAGTACGGCAATAACCCTCAACGATCCTGGCTTACCTAGGTATGTTAAGAGGACGCCCATTTTCAGCTATGAACTTAAACAGGCTAATATTATAAAATAACTGCGCATATCTATATTTATATTTTGTTAGTAAACAAACAAAGATAAAACAGTAAAAAAAATGTGCGTAAGCTCTTAAACATTCAAATAAATCTATTATTTGACAAGTGATTTGAAAATCAATCAATATAAACAGCAACTTGTTGTTATTTTGATAAATTAGTCATTGGTTAATTGACCTATTGATATCTATAGTGGTGATCAGTATTACATACCTACCTTGATCATTCAAGACTAATATGGCCAGATAATCTCTAGATTAATGGTAAATTGATTGATTTCCAGGTAGGGCATCAATCAATAATTTAGATATTATTTTATGAAACTAGTACCTGAACTGAGTTCTGTTAACAAATAGATATCTCACCGCAATAACCTACGTTAGTTGTGCTACTAAGATATTCTGAAGCAAATCTGTAGCTATAAGTAGTTTTTCACCTTGCTGAAAAGTTACTATTTCTGACATAGGTTACAGTTACACATATAGGTACACAGTTACACATATCTACATACAGTTACAACTTAAGCTATGATGATGTACCAATTGTAAGAACAAATCTGTAATATTTTAGATATGTACCTAAACACCCTCTTTTTACTAGCATAAAATTACCTAAATAGATAGGTAATATCCAAATAAAGGGCATTCAGCCAGAACGGAATGACACAAATATTTTTAGCATGGTTTATTAAGCGGTTCTTAGCTAGGTTCAAGTCTGGCACACATTTAATTCATAATTCATTACATATTTACGATGATATATTGTATTCTGTGATATCAGAATAATATATTATTATTGTCTTAGTCTTAACGGCAACTGCTGAACTGAACATGGACCTCTGCTCTGGGATTTTTCCATAGCCACTACGCTTACTAGGCGGGTTGGTGTGCTCTGTTAGTAAATTCTTTAAGTCAATAGCTACTTAATATAATTACTGTTAAATAGATTTCAAAACATATAACTTATATAAATATGACACCAAAAAAAAAGAATTCACAAATTTGTGATTTTCAAACGTTCCATTTGTCATTTGAAATTGAGTAATAAAACAAATGAATGTTTAATCATAATGAATATAATATGTGGTGTTATGTGTAGTGAGCATTAGTTCATGCTTCTCAGATATGATCGATGGTTTAGAAGGCAAGGACACCCACCCATACATCCATCATAGACATAAGTAGACTAGAAGGGACAAGTAGTGCTAATAAAAATCGATTTTTTACTGTCTGTATTTACTACCTTAATAACAAAAGACCTGTGTTTTGTTTGAAACAAAAGTTCGCATGTTACAATAGCATAGTCTAGTATTTTATATCAGAGTTTCAACACTTTTTGAATAGTAACTTTATTTTGTGTTTCTCATCGGGCGGGCCTATGAATTAAGAAACGAGGCTTTTGCTACTTCGCCGATAAAAAGGTGAGCTGTGCTCCAGCCTTATAGACCAGCTTACAACTACAAACTTAGAACCCTGTACAAAAGAGCTTCCGCTGTGAGGCTTGGACCTCAGCTCAGGGCGGTCGCAGATTTTTAATCAACTGTCGCTCTAGTTTACAGTTTACGGGCCTATCGGACTTTGGGCCTTCGAGGATATTGGAAAGTTATTTGCAAACCATGGATCAGAAGAATAACGGTTACCAGTAGAATAACAGTAACCATTATATCCAATCCAAGAGGAGTCTCTTCCGCATTTATTTTTCTTTTTAGTCTTTATTGATTAAGGAGGTTTTTGTCACTATGTGACGATGCCAACCTCATAATAATCCAAATACAAAATTCTTAATTTCTATTACAAATAGCTAATCCTCCGCATCCTTGTATTGGAAAGAATGGTTACTGTGTTGTGATGTTAGATAATTACAGTTTGTGTTCCTACTGCTAGTTGTCAATTTGTGATTTCGTCGTCCGGATCCTCGTGCCCTAATTAACACACATCTTAGTAGATTTAGCTTAATTGGATACAAAGTTTTTTTTTTATTCCTGATAAACAGGCATTTGTCCACAATCACACCTGATGGAAAGGGACGATGTGGACTACAATGGAGCATGCCTGCCTAGAATAGCCCAGGTTGTAGCGTTCAGGTAAAACAGAGGCGGTTAAGGCATTCCATTCTTTGGCGGTTCGCATGATGAAATAAGTAGCAAATCGCTTCGTGCTAATTAACGGTAAGCCAACCAAGCAAGGATGAAGCCTCCCGTAATTCTGAACGAACAGAACGATGGTGGAACGGAGCAAGTGGAATCAAATCGTGCTATACAGATGCACACTCTCCGAAATGAATCTTGTAAAAAACCGTTTGACAAGCTACGCGGCGCCTGTGTTCAAGGCTTTGGAGTTTGGTTCTACGAGAGTCGTTGTTAATGAGCTCGCCGCTGCATGGAGTCCAAGGCTGCCAATTGGTAGCGGACAGAGCCATCCCAAAGGTGACCGCAGTATTCCATACAAGAGCGGATCTAAGCCCGATAAAGACTAAGGATCTGCTCCGACGTAAAGTACTTACCGCCGAACTTTTGAGAGGATGTCTAGTTTATAAGCACCAGTATTTACTATCGACGTGTAGCTTTTTTTTTTTTACTAATTATAGGCTTACGTTTGACCTTAACCTCGCTTGATGGAAGGCGATGATAAGGCCTAAGGTGATATACGCTTGCCTAGAAAGTGTCTGTTCACTTTAGTTTTAAAGATGTCCAGATTATAGCGTTCCGGAAAAACTGACCCCGGCAGAGAATTCCAGTCCTTAGCCGTCCGCATTATGAAAGAAGAGGCAAATCACTTCGTGCGTATTGAAGGAATGTCTACAACAAAAAGGTGAAATCGCTCGCCGCGCCTAGTCATCCAGTGATGGAAAGGTGAAGGGGGTATCAGGTTATGTAGAACCTCCGCACACTCCCCGAAATGTAGCCGATAAAAAACCGATAGGCAGGCTACTCGTTAGCTTCCAAAGTTAAGGCTGAAAGTTAATTTTAAGCCCAAGTGTTGTAGATATTTCATATCACTGTTAGTAATAAAACGATGAATGAACATGGTGCAACAAGATTATATATTAAAATAATAACATAAAATAATTTATATACTTAAACGACGAGATATCCCAAACCTAGACTGACCCAAAACTTTTTGACACATGAACTTATAACTATATCCTCTTATGTCTGATATTGACACATCCAGCACAACAACATGCAAGTTGACAGAACGTGCTTAATGAAATACATATATCGATACATCATTGATTGTGCCGCGATAGCAGAGCCCACGTCATGTTTACTAGATCTGACATGAACGTCCCGTGTAGTTTCAACTCTCATTACCGGAATTAATGATGATTGTAGCAACGTACTTACTTAGACAGTTACTTCACTAATACTAAACTTAAGCAAATTGCCGGGTATTATCTGTGTAATAGCCCTAGTTCTTGAGGCTTGCGTTTTGTTGCTAATATTTTTATCAAGGACCTGTACTTATTACGTTTTTTATAATAATATAAGCCGTAATCTCGTCGCCGCACATGAGCATGTCGTAGTCGCACATGGGATATTGAAAGAATTTATTCTCTCAATTAAGTTAAGAAACAAGTAAGGTAAGTAAATTCCCTACTTGTTTCTTAACTAAACCTCATCCAATTCTTATGAAGGTAATTTGAATTAAGGTTTTTATATAATCTTTTTTTTTTGCGTAAGCTTCAAGTTATAAGGAAGTTTAAAGCTTTTTGCGCGTTTATGAACTGCAGTTCCACTTATGACTTTCATTGATAAGATGACTAAAACCTATGATTATACTCTTATTGCAGTAGAGTAGACCAACCAGTTAGATATATTTAGTATCATAATCGCCTGTTATTATTTCATAAAAATGAGACACCGACCGACAGTTTGATCTACTCTCTAAAAATTGAATATATGTTTCAAAATTGAGATTAACAAAATTCGACCACAAATCGTAAAGTATTCAATTAACTACATTGAAAAAAAATTTTATGGATGTCTTAGATCATACAAGATTTACCCCTTTAAATTTAATTATATGATTCGTATACTTTACAAATAAGAAAAAGTTAAAATGAGTAGGTTTTCATGACCTACGAGTACATTTCTAACCTTGAAATTGGCAAAAATGCTCTTATGTAAATGACATTCCCAACTGTTCATTGACTAACTTTACTACCATTTCGAACCACAACAACTAACTTCGTTAAGCTAAAAGTCAGAACAGAGGGTAAATCAGCTTTTAAACTTACACCTACTCTAAAATTGTGAAAGGATTTGTATTTTTTGTTTGTAATGAATAGACTCGAAATCGCCAATTCTCTGCGTGATGCTAATTAATTAAATGATTTCTGATATTTATTTGAGGATTTAAAAAATGCACTAAACCAATTTTTCTTATATCCAGCCTTAAAACCCTTTTTTACAAATTTATTATAATAATATAGTTAGCCAGAAGGTTTTGCTACTTCCGGGCATAAAAGCGAGCAAATCAATACCCTAAATTAATTGTTTAAAAACTTGGGCGTCCTATGTGGGTCTTGGACCTCGTCTCAGAGCGGCCGCTGGAGGGGGGATTGAAGGAACGACGTTTAGTTTTTAAAGGGAGTTATGTGCCACTAACGCTATACTTTTTTTTTTAAATTATATTTAGGCTTACGTTTGACCATAATCTCGCTTGATGGAAGGCGAAGATAAGGCCTAAGATGATACACGCGTGCCTAGAAAGTGTCTGTTCACTTTAGCTTTAAATATGTCCAGTTTATAGCGTTCCGGAAAAACTGACCCCGGCAGAGAATTCCACTACTTAGCCGTCCGCATTATGAAAGAAGAAGCAAATTGCTTCGTGCGTATTGAAGGAATGTCTACAACATAAGGGTGAAACCGCTCGCCGCGCCTGGTCGTCCGGTGATGGAAGGGTGAAGGGGGTATCAGGTTATGTAGAACCTCCGCACACTCCCCGAAATGTAACCGATAGGCAGGCTACTCGTCTACGGTGTTCGAGGCTCTGAAGACTTGCCTCCTCTACGTTACAGTTGGGACTGTCGGATTTTGCGGTCTACGAGGGCATCAGAAATGGTTCCCTCATACATATAAATGAGAAGTGGTATCTTGATACCACTACTCATTTTTTTAGTTTGGTTACAATCAGCCCAAGGGCTGTTCCACCGTTGTAACCACTCATAACCGCAATAGACTTTGATGGGCGGAAGAAAAACAAATTCAGAAGTAATTCATGAGTCATGACTATGACCGAAAACTCCGACTTGCACTTGGCCGTTTTACAGATGGCTGTCAACACCACCTAGACCTGCGCCTAAGTACTATATGAAACCTTTTTTTTTATCAGAAATGTATATCATTTAACAAAATCTTTGCAATATAGTAGGTCTATTGCAAAGGTATAATCATCAAGATGTTCTGTACCTCTTGTTTGATTATATAGTCACACCAGTTAACTAAAGTCTGTGTCCATCTAATGACAGACCTTCACAATACCGAAATATTACGACACAACAATTTTCGTAACCCACAATCACCAAGTTATGAAAAGAAAATTATAGTGATTGTAACAAAAGATTTTTTTTTATGGTTCGTGCCCAGTTACGTACTGCTATAAAAATTTGGTGGTAGCAATAATAACTTAATTCTCCCTTTGTCGACCTCCAACCAGACGAAAGAAACATTTTACAATCGAAATCAATTTAAAATTAATAAAACCGTTCAGAGCGACCACAACGCTCAATCATCTCATGTTTTTATGAAAACAGTTATAAAGAACGAACACTCATTTTAGTGTTTATTATTTTTCGTACCCAATTCCATATTGCTTTTAATAATATACTTTTAAACGAATTGTGCGGTCTTTTTAATGTTATAATAGGTGTCGTTGATTGTATTGTCTTAGATTAGATAAAAATTGATGATTTTTTAAAGATAGCAATACATACCTACCGCTTGTAACAATAAATAATAGTTTTACCTTTGATAGTTTAAAACGTAGTTTGCGCGTAGTTAAGTATTTATTAGAAAATACAAAAAAAAAGTTTAGATAGTGTTAATGAATCTCAAAGAAATCCACAATGACTACTTAGCAATTATTTTTACATAGTTGTTTTACATGTATGTTCCAACGAAAAATGATAAGATTGTCGTATAAATCTGTAAACAAGTGTACCATCACATAATTTATCTATCGTATAAGGAACTGAAATCTTATAAAAAGTCGAATACATTTTTTCTCACATCCGGACCAAAGGACCAAAAAAACGGGGCCACTAGATTCCACTGTCAAAATAATCGAATATTATTTTTCACAGATTACAAAATCCGTTTCTGACTTAACATTTTTCTTTTGTACGTGTGTCGTCATAATTCTTTATCGAATATTTTATCCAATAAAGCTTAATACGTAACTACAAGCATTCCAGAAATTCAAGTGATATATTTAAAGAAATACCACATAATGATTATAACACACTTATATTCATTAATCTCGGGATAAATTATAATTTATAATGGTGTACGAGTAAGGCATTAATAAATTTGGACGAGAGTATTGAAAAGCCTGGAGTTATGATAAATAAATAACAACATGATATCGTGGACCAAACAAATAAACGTAGGTCGCCTCCCGGAGCTTGGCGCGCGTGCCCCGGATTAGCTGTATTTTCATATCAAAGGGCTCGCTCAGTTTTATGAATTGCTCCTATTCGGGTCCCGACGTAATGTCTTTCTTTATACGAGGGACGTTTCGCGTGGGAGAATTTAATTTGTTGCACTTTTCATTTAAGCGCATTAGAGGGTATTCATATCTTTATTTCGTTGACGCAACAGTTTCTTATCGCTCGTTTACATATAAGCGTTGAGTGACAATCTAATTTAGTTAGTGTTTGCTGTTTTAAATAGATACGATTGTTTATTTTATGTGATCAAAATTGGGGAAGTACCATTTGGTGAATTGATGTTATTATCATACTGGAAGTGTTTGTAACTCGTAAAATGATGTTAGTATTTTTCATACAATTTACCTTGTCAGGTAAATGATTATTATATTAAGAAAATAAAAGTACTCACAAATATTTGTTTATTTAATTATTAACTTCGGTAACTATTATTTTTTTAGTTGAAAGTACATACAGTGTGTAATGCCACAGAATACACAATAGAACAAGGTAATGCCAACTAAGTAATTTTTGTATTAAAGTTACGCCGACATTTTAACTATATTATACTACCTACTACGTATTATAGCCACATATGAACACTTCTTTTAGTGTCTGTAATTTTGTTCTTTTTTTATGTGTTACAAAAGTAAAAGACTACCTACATTATTTTTATATCTAAATGTATAAAAACTATGAAGCCCTGTACATTGTACAATATTTTTGAAGAGGTAATCTGGTGAGCTGTTTCATAGAGTCATCAGTGGGTGATGACGCCATGACGACATTATTCTGCGACACGCAAATTGATCGCACGGTGAATCCGCGGACCACCGGTCTCGGTATTGTCAGATTTGTCCCCATTTCCATGAATTTTGTTTATTCAACATTGGTCCGTTTCTGGGTTTGTTTTGTATGTTTTTTTATGTATACACATGATTTATCCCTACCCATTAGGTCACAGTGAGTAATGCAGCCAAGACGGTCCCGCGCCCCGGGGCGTCCGATCCGTTCGCGTAGATAGCGACTACACATGTTGTCAACTTGTATGTTTTCATCCAAATACCTTATATTTGATAAATTTTACATTCTACATTAGTATGATATCTCGATAATGACGCCGTTTTATACCCATGTGTCAGCTAATAAAGTTCCCGGTGTCAGCCGCGCGATCAATGTTGGTGTTTTACAACTTGTTCGCACGCGTGTTATGACACTGTCAACATATCACTAAATAATATTCCTAATTTAATTGCAAATATTATGGTAAATTGTAATTGATGAACTAGCTCGCATACATCTTGACTTATTAGGTATATTTGTGTGTGTCTTATCCAGGGTAACTCAAAAAAGATAAGTGTATTGAATTGAAGTACAACTTTACTTGGAGTTAGTTTTGTACTTACCTACTATTTATAAGATGGTCGATATTGCGGTGATAAAGACGGGTAAATAAAAAATAAACGAATTAAGAAGTTAGTTAGGTACCAAATAGTTTTTCTAGACAGTTTAAGATATTTCAGTTTTTATTACAAATGCGTTTTATACATGAGTTCAGGGATAACCCTGAACTCATGTAAACGCTTAATAAAATATCATCAATTCCATGTTGTTGTTAATTTAATCGGGGTCATCGCTCGACACATACCAAACCTCACCTACCACATGGTATCAAACATCTGTATATTCTATGATTGTCCGCTATAAGCTGCAAAACCGCTCAGTCATCAGGTGTTATGAACATTCATAAACAAGTTAAACAAATCAACAAATATTATAAACAAAGGGCACTTGTCACCCAACGTAAGCGTTTTTGTTCCTCGTGCATTTTTATAACAAGCGTTTTTGTAGAGAGGCGATGTAGGAAGGAAGCCACGGCGGGGGGTCCGGGTTTGGCCTCCCGGGGCACCACAACACAAAACATTTCGTGATCCATAAAGACAAAAGGAAAATTAAAATCTGTAAACCTCACGGGCCGGACCGGGCTCTCGTACCTTACTTGACATCCAACTACACTCCAAATTGTTTGAGTAAATGAAGGTCGAGTATTGCAGTTAAATTTTGCAGACACCTTCCTATATATTGTAATATTGTATAACATGGTCGCAATGAAAATAAAATTGTTATGAAGATTTATTTGTAAAAAGTAATACCTATAGTATTTAACTATATTACTTTTTACGCAGAATTCTTAATTTATGATAATCTGACTTAAAGAAGATCTTGCAACTTATACACTTTAGTATTATAATAATCTGGTAACTATGTTGTACCAATAAGAATGTATGGTACCGACTTCACTCGGAAGTTATACAGATAGTTCCAAGACTACATTAATAAGTGAAAGTATTATGAAACACTAAAATTATTGGAATATCGCCATTATATTATAAACATCCATTGTGGTATATTAACAGGCACTAGCGGTTCTGTTGTGGTTGAAATTCTATAGTTAACCGATATTTTTTCTGCACTTCTCCATTTTATCAAAAACCTTTTAATACTTTTGCCAAATTTTGATATAACCGTAATGTTTCTTTCTATGTTACATTACCTTCTTATGTTAAAATAAGTTTTTATTCACATGATTCTAATTCCAATAAGTATTAGTTCATGCACATTAAGCATTCGCAAGTTAACGGACACTAGTGGTTTTACTTTATTCAAATCAAACTCAAATAAAAGGAATGTACCTATTTCATAAATTGAAGTGCGTTGGAAAACCTGGCTAGTACATTGCAAATATCAGTTTAAAGCAATTTGCTTTAATTGTACAGTTTAGTACAGCACTGTATCACGGAGTAGTCACGAGAGCTCTCGAAAAGGCGTATATAATAATGTATTTACATATTATTATTCATGGAAACAAATGTCCTTTGAATGGTTTTTGGATTTGTTGACTTAATACAAAGTGCTTTTGCGAGAGGTGGTCGGTCTGTCGACGACATCGCATAATGGATGGTCCCGGTGTTCGCATTTTGCGCAAATGTTTCTCTTATTATATCGCAAAATATATCTTTTGTGAGAGCAATCGATGCTGTTGTTGCCTTCTCGTCGTTTGCTCTAGGATCGTTTACTCACGTACCTACTTTTATATATATTATTAAGAACTCAACAGTATATTTATTGAATAAAAAAAACATATTTTCTAACATTATATCTAACAAGTATCAACAATAACGTGAAATAAGAAATAATTCAATATTCGTATTATTATTAATATTCAATACTGCGGTAACCAGCACACCAGCAAGCATGGTGACTATGGCAAAACTCTGCCTCGGGAGGAGGCCCATATTCAGCAGTGGACTCTATATGGGTTGATGGTGAATTCAATATTATAAAAACGATAGTATTAGGCACAAACAATATTATCCATTTTTACTTTTTCCTTCCGTTGAAAATACAGGTTAAGTACAAAATCGTTGTTCCAAATAAATAAATAGTTCTAATATAGTAGCATGGTAAAATTAAGACGAGACATTTGAAATTCTTGAATATTGTCCTTATGGGAATATGAGAGTTGAAAATATAGGTAAGAGCTCTACTAATGGAGATGTGGTGACTGAGATTAAATGTACCAAGTAATAATAGTATATTTTACACTTCACTGTTACATTTAGTTTAGAACACAAGTCAGTTTGGAAAATAATCTCATAAGTTAGAGTGACAGCGGTTTAACCTGTAGCTACTCCCCTGATGTAACTGAATCGAATTATAATGTAACAAACAAATGTAAATATAAAAACATTTTTAAAAAGTTGTACAACTTTCTGTATTGTTGACACAACAAAATATAATCAAATTATAGCATTCTTACAGCTTTAAAAATCTTTAATAATGCACCACGAAAGCGCAGATCTGTACTACCATAAAAATATCGGGATTCATCTGATTTTATGCAAATGCAGCATCATATGATGTACGGTAAGTGTGTGAAGAGTGGCCACTGGCCAACCGACCTCCGGAAATCATTGGTGCTATAATAAAGAGCTACGCGAGAAAGCGCCCACTCGCTGTGTGATAGATGCCCACGAACCAACGACAAAAAAATAACAAAATCGACTTAGCAAACATGTTTAATAAAATGAATGACTCGCTCGTATATCTTCACCTGCTTAGTATGACATAAATTATAATAACATTATGTTGTACACATTCAAGGAGTCCCAACAAATTCTTATTCACTAGAAAATAAGACGTTTCACAAAAATTATTGTCCGATTTATTAAGATGAGTTCAGGAAAGCAGTGTTGGGTTTTTTAGTTGTCACCTGCTGGTGAACCCTGTTTGTTGTGTTTTTTTGTTTATTGATTACACAACTAGCATTGATTAATATACGGTGAGAGTCCCGGATTCAAAATAATAATTCATTGAAAGTGTACGACAAACCTTAGTGTCTTATTAACTTCAACAAAACATTAATAATAAACCGCAGAGTAGAATATTAATCATTTCATTAGGAAATATCGTAACGGAGTTTTAATGCGATATAATTTGCAAATAAATTATAAATATATTTTTATTTGGGATGTAAATAATGTTACTAAACTTCATTTTTTTTTAAAAGTAAGAAATAAAATAAAGGCATTAATAAATTAATTATTCAAATTATTAGTGTCACAAAACCCGTAAAAAACGAAATATTACCTCTATTTTAGTAGGTAGGTATTTCAATATTTATTTATGCGACTTATTGTTTGAAAATTATTAGGTAGGTATATTATGATAATCGAAATATTTTTTTCAAAACTTATTATTTGATATGTATTTTCTTATACCAATTACAAAAGCTAAGATAGTGCTTGCATAATTGCGCATTTTTATCTTTGAATTTTGCAAGCAAAGGGCAATTTGATTAATAAAGATCAAATTTGTAGGCGTCATCAAGATATTCAATAAGAGGTGGAACAAAGGTCCTTCAAAATTACCTCCCCCACAAGATACCGTTAACGATCGCAAAACAGGCTGCACATAATTAGGGCTAAACAATATTTAGCACCGATTAACCCCATAAACTCGCATTAAATTATAAGGGCAGTAAAAATCAATTAGAGAGTCCATCCGAGTGATGTAACCGCACGCTTCCGAATTTCTCCTTTTATTAACAATTAGGTGGGTTTATGTGTGGAGTAGGTGCGGATTAGGCGAGTTTGGGACGACGTGCGTGTCTCGGCCGGACGGCGGGGGCTTAGCCTCAAGGGATGTGACGACCCTTCAAGCTCCACGATGACAGCTGCCTTTGTCGTGTCCAAAGAGGAATTTTATACCGCGAAATTGACAGCCGCAGTGTAACGTAACTCATCGATCGCGCAACGTGTTCCCAGGGATGTTGAGATGAGTGCTATAAAGTATTTGTTCATGTTCTCGGCGCATGAGTGAAGCGCAGACCGCGGTTCACGCGGCGAGGTCCGATTTATGCCTTATATCTTCTTGTCCGGTTTTGTTAATGTGAAAACTAAATCAGCGTGTGTTTTGTGTTGTGTCATTAAATTTGCGTGCGTTAGTTTCCTAAGCTTTTATTCTTTCTCCGGTTTACATTTGTTATTTTTTTAGGTTTATGGAATTAGTCAAATACGAGTACCTACATACTATAAGAATTTAGGTCCCACCAAATTTAAGTAGTTTATTTATAATTATGCACTTATTATTTTCTACCATCCAAATACTATAAACAAATAAAGTTACTCTGCTGACGATATTGACAAATTCATAACATATGGTCAAGTTTTATAAATAGGTTGGATCGTCATAATATATCATTTATTAGGGCAAAACATATGATAATATGAAATGGAATGGGAATCTGGATTATAGTTTACATAATATATTGCGTTTTTTCAAAGACAACTTCCGTGCGACGGTATTCAATCCCTGCCGGTACATATTTCACGGACACAAAAACACTCAGATTCCTAACAACTATCTGTGGTTCATACAAATGCAGTCAAAATGACTTGTTACTGTTACCGTTAGCCTGCATCACCCCACAGCTGGGCTAATGCCTCTCCCCATGACATCCAGCTCTTTTGATACAGGGCTAAAGTTGGCCACTGGTCGTTTGTTTTGTCCAGCTTGTCCCGCCATCTTCTATGGAGTCTGCCGCGACGCCATCTAGTTGTGTCAGGGCTTCACGTGGTGGCGAAAATGACCTAATAGTAAAAAAAAACATTTTTATTTACGTATACCAATTACAGGCACCTGTAAATAGTCAAACATGAATTAGAAATTTTATTAATTAAATTGGTTATTTATTTATATCTATAAAATTAATTGTTGTAATTTATTTATATTGTTCTTAGCGACGCAAAATGCTTGTTCTGTCTATATTATGGCAAAACAATTGTCATTATTTAGGTGGACCATGAGCATATAACGACAACAGCGCTTTAATGCTACCACCGGATCCAATGCGCCCCAACTGAGAAGATCCGGCGAAACAAACTCAGTGGGTTACTTTACTACCGGTTTCAACACGGCCCGCATGAGACGGTCCGGCGAAACATACTCAAATGGACAAGTACGCGGGGCTTAGGTCCAATTATTTTCATTTATTATTAGTAGGCATACACATTTATTGCCCAAACGGTTGTCTTGTTATTATTTATTTTATTTTTACTCAATAAGATTGAATGATATTGAGACAGAACTAGCGGTGTTCATAATTAAAGTATACAATGAAATCAATTGCAGACAGTTCACAGAATAAGACACACTACAACCATACAACCATTGCACTTGGCTGTATGGTCTTCAGGAAGGTCGGTGATAGATAGTAACGAAAGCCAAACGTCTTTATCTTCAATATAATCCTAAACACTATAGTAACCTTTTGACATGAGAACAGTTTTAACATGTGTTTATATCTTGTATCAGGCAAGTCTGTAATATAATTAGGAAGTTATTATAAAACCTAATACCAATTCCCATAAATGTTTTATTTGTTTTGCTAACTCTAAATCCTGGAACAGTTTGTGTTTATTTCTAGTGTTAATATTATGAATGTCACTTTTTTATTTATCAATATTTTTTCTAATAAAAACAATATTTTGATATATATATCATATCATAATATAGTGTTTATTATTTGCATACCTTTAATTATTTATTAATAAGTATTCGTTTAACATTACAATGGCTTGTCTGAATTTATATGATAAGAGAAATCTACGACAAATCGACGGAGTACATTGTCTGTAACATTTACTGTAATTCATTTCATTTTATTTCCATTAATTAAATAAATACAACTAATTTCAAATATCTTGTATCATCAAATTGGTTTGTAAAACAAACATTTAAATTAAATATAAACTAGATTTGATGGGGTTGCATCACAATGATAATTTAATATGTCAAGAGGCCGCAGGCTACATCGACGGTCCAATTTAGGGTGGGTAGAGGATAACAAGGACTCTTCTATGCTCGGGAGAAGTCAGGCCAAGCCACAACTATCTAATATCATAATAGGGTCCATTTATTTAACAAGAAATGTGTTATATTTAGATATTAAGACAATTTTACTTAATTATTTCAGTGTAAATAGAAAAATTGGCTTGTATTACAATATTTCAATCTTTGCTTATCACAATCCAGGTATCACTTGACCTGCATGTTGCACAAACTCGTTTAAGTAGTGGAATCAATAATATATTTTGACAGTGATTTAACATTCAATCAGAATAAAACCTTTTAGAGTTTGTTTGGTAAGGAAGTTAGCTGGTACAATCGACCAGAGAGATAGATTTACACAGTGTGAATCGCGTTACAAATTTAAATGTTCACGTTTATGAGAAGAGTTCACTGTTATGTTACACGAATAGCAGCAACCTCTTTACCCTTAAAGAATTATTAGTTGCCGTACCTACTGACAAATAAAGGTACATTTCATTTACATTCATTGAACCGACAGTGAAAACTTTAGATAAATGGTTGGTCTCACGCGCTCGACTAGATACCGCGCTAGCTTAAAACCATAGCTCCGTAAATGCGGCAAGTCTATATTGTAGTGTGTATAAGATACTGTATCGATGGTATGTGATCCCGATGTCTTTCTTGTAGCTTATTTTTACATATTCTTACACAGTTCTTATTTAACACAGTTTACTATGCAAACTGGCATATTTATTCGAGTATACCTAACCAAATTTTAATACAACTTTCGACACGTATTCCTAGCACAGAGCGTAACTGGCTTGGGTACGCCATTGTCGGCGTACTATTTTTGGTGCATCTGTCAAGTACAACGGCGGTATCAAGTCGAGAGCACGAGACCAATAATAATTTGTCTAAGGTATAAACCTCTCTTCTCTTCGGTCGACTGTACATAAGTAGGTAGAACAATGGCTAAATCACGACTATAGGTGAACTCATTTAAACTCCAAAGTTCTTCCCAACCGCGAACCCTCGGCGTGTCGGAATGTCTCATTGATTTTCCTGTAGATTATTATTCGTCGACTGTGCCGTGAAAGTATTCCTAACTTAGGTATTTGATTCAGATGTAAATATCAATGGATCAAATCTTTGCTTAATTTAAATTCTGCGAGACGGATATGTAATTACTTCATTAATATTCTGTGGTTACACACGCATAAGAAAAATCTTTAGTCATTGATCGCGCTTAAATTTAAAGTTCTAAATTCTGTTTTTGAAACATGATTAAAGAAAAACTTACAGTTTCTTTATAATGACGTTTGTTATACGATTCTGTACAAAAGTGTTAATTATTGATCATTGAACTAACACACAATCAAATTAGCTAATCATGCTTTCGGAAACTTATTTGACACTTTACAAGGGTTTTGACAGCTGATTAGTAAATTTGAACATTGACCGTCGTTTCAGTAACTCGTATTAATCATCACTCTTAATTAAAATAATCTCTGCCGTATCTAGGTATACATATTTATAAATCTGGTCGGATTTATCTATTATTGAAATGGCTCGTAAGTATAGGTATGCCATTACCTACATCTATCTTACCTGTATGCGTCTTTGTTTGCCTTTGGTTATAAACTCCGCTAAATTAATCGAAAAATAATACCGAATGGTATTTTTTAATGGTATTTCACTGTATATAATCTATCAAAATAATATCATAACTTTTTCGCAGACCCTTAATGGAGGCATTTTTTCTTCTACATTGTAACCGTTTATTTAAAAAGAAAGACAGAAAAACAGTATATGAATACACAGAACGAATACAAAATAGCAATTACAATCATTAAGAAATAAAAAGAGAAGTACATAACTAAGGACAACACTTGAAGCTCGGACGCCATACATATAAAACACAAACATGGATAGAACGAGAGAAAAAATACAATAATACATTTACATATTAATATATTTACAGCTTTAATATGCCTTACCGACTTATCGGTAAGTAAAGAACTAACCTGTAGATAAACATCACTGTACAAAACAACATTACTAATATTCATAACATAAAATACTTCATTTCTCATTATTAAAACTACATACTGAATTTGAATACAAGGACACTCAATATGTAGACATGTTGCCACATTATTTTCCGTATTCAACCGTGGAACAACTTCATTATCGTTCGTACCTTTTAACAGATAAGTAAGTAAAAGAAAATTATCCTTTTTAATCAGTTAAGTATTCGCAGTAAATTTTAGTTATATTATCTGGCTTATCTTTAACGGCATTAATATTTGTAAGGCTTATATCTAGCTGGTCCGTGTCGTGAGGTACCGGCTTGGCGGACGGTACATCGGCTACAAGACACAGGGAGCCGAGCGCAGACGAATTGCCGTAGATAAATTATTAAACGTAATGTTTTCAGTTATCTCCGATGTCAGACTGGTGGAATGCCGACGATCACATCTCGGTGCGGGGAGCGATCGATGCTGCGATACGCGCACAGCTCACATCTGGTAGCCACTAGTTTGTTATCGGCGTGAACCGTCGCCCAAACCTATTTATCGAAGTCATAGAGATTTATTGATGGCTATTTTAGTTAATAACATGACGTCTAACACATTATGTCACAATAAATAATTAGATATATCTCAGCCGGCAAACCAGCGTCATTTATTAATATATGCTTTATGTCGCACTCAAGTTTAATCTGCGGAACCGTTTTGTAAATATAAATAAGTAGTAAGTATATCTAAAAACGTTGTAACATTTTTAAAACTAAGCAATCATACAATAATAATCCTCTTAAAGATAAGTATAGAATTGCAGTAATGTATTGGTGTTAACATGAATATCTACTAGTAATATCTGTAGAATGCATATATTATTATATTATGCTCAGGGTGTCGATCAACCTTTGTTTTAACAAATTGCGGAATGTTATGAATCAAGATAACATTCTAAGCAACTAAAACGGTTCCGTATCTCATAAATCGTTCATAAAAATCTGTTTAGTAGCGTAATAAATAAAACTGAAGGTCCGCAGTGATCTTCATGCATATAGGGGCAGTATTACGCAATAGTTTGATTTATTGGTTTCGGAAAGGTGCACAAAATTCTAACGGCTCGCGCCCTCCTCAAAAGGCGGCGTGATAGAATTTCGGCTCGGCAATTTTCTCATACATGCGAAAAACTATTCGGAGCAGCCCGCGGTGATAAATGCGAGGTTATGAATAAATTTGCCCCTTCGCTTCCCAACGAATCTGAAGTGATTAGATTCGACACCTACGACGTGAAGCAGGTGGACTTTCACCTGTAGTATTACATTGTTTACAACTGTAATTGAGGATGTACTAATGAACTCTCTAACAATATTCAATGTGATAGCATGTAGAGGTTATATTTAGTTCGTTTTTATTGGTCTTAAGAATCATTTGTACACCTAATAAATTTTACAACCTAAAAAAGCCAATTCGAGAGTCGTTCGCAATAAGAACCATACTCGGCGAACAATAGCGGAATAACATTCACAAAGCAGTAAACGACGACGTTGAGAATCTAAATATTTATTTGAATGACTGTGAGCGGGCGCGGGCGGCATGGGGCGCGGTGGACGGCCTCGCCGCCGTCGCTGAGTTCAGACCACGGACCGCAAACTGGACTGCGCTGCACGCCCGGGGTTAACCGAAGACGACTCGAAAATATTTATGAAGATACCAAATATAACGGCCATTATTTGATGAAAATGTTCTTAAAAGAATCTATTGTGTCAAGCAGAAAGTGAGAATATCGAGGAGTGACGAGGAGTTGGGAATAATAAAAATATTAGTTTGATTGCCGTTTTAATGGTACAGATAATTCGAAAGTAACAAAATATGAATCTATAAAACATACTTTAATATATTATGTACACAAAGAATTAGGTACAATAGAATATACTTTTATATGAATACTAAAGCTATTGCATTCAAGTATTTTGATCAATAAAAACATTCCCTTAGAAATGGTTATGTATGAAGTACCTAGTAAACAAAAAAGTGTGGGCTAAACCAAATACCAAATTCGCCAACAATTGAATGACTGCAGCAGTGCCGCAGTGGTTACGGCAATGACTTCTGAGACCTGGTGTCCTGTGTTTGATTCCCACCGGGGACAATTATTTGTGACAACCACGAATATTTGTTCTGAGTCAGGTTGCATTTTGTGTCCGTTTCTGTCTGTGTTTGTTAGAAATAAAAATACAAAGAAGCTTTCTAAAGTTAAAAAATTACTATATCAACAATTAAGTTTACGAACCAAAATAATCAATTAAATTATTAAATAAATTATAAACATTAGGTACTAGGCAACATAGTAACGTTACGAAGTACGTACTTTTCAATATTAATTTTATAATAACCTCTTCTTCTTATTAATTAAACTTTTACATTGAAATATTCTTAGACCCAATTAATATATTCTGCATACATTTGTAGGACAAACTTCCAACTGAACATAGTAGGTTTGTTATTGTATTAATTTTATAATAATGAATTGCTTTAGACTATAAGGCGCCTATTTTAAAAATGTTATGTATTAAGTATACAATTTTCTATTTATAACCACTCTTATTATCAACGGTGAAAGAATTTTTCAAATCAGTCCAGTAATTTCGGACTCTATTCAATACAACCAAACAAACAATTAAATCTTTCCTCTTTATAATATTAGTATAGATATAGAAGTTTAGATGCTATAGGTTTAAAAAATCAGCTATGTATAGATTTTAGATACAACAATGTTACTATGATTCAAAGGGTTCCAAATATACAAGGATTTTGAACCCTACAATTATATATACATTACTTACTTCCTTAGTATTTAATAAGGCCTATAAAAGTCAACAGTGCCCATCATTCTAAGGTAAGGTAGGATCTTACAATTCCTTACTTCCACATCCTATTGTAGCTCTTGAAAGAAACTTCTAGAAACTTCACAACTTCATTGGTTCTTTTTATGAATACATTATTGAATATTATTTATTTTTCATACCTTAGCAACACAATTGAAATTAACTACAAACACAAAAGAGACCACAGTAACGCGACTACATCTCAATATAATTTGATTGAAACGTAATAAAAATGTAAACATTCTTGCGGTAATGTTTACTAATTTTACTTACGCCAATTGGTAAAAAAAATCTCTTTATAAGTATAATACTACGGATATGTTAATCAAAATTATACAGACATTTATACGTTTACGTACTTGAAAACATTAAACTAATGTGTGAAGCAAATACGTTGTACCTATTTTTCAGAAAATTGCGCGGATGGAGGAGTATCTATGTAATTTCACACACTTATAGTTATTATAGAGAAGGAATGAAGTTTTTTTTATTATGGTATTCGACCACGGGGTTACCACCAGTATACTTAAATACGTCACGATCAAATCTGAAAGCTCGCAATAATGTGTACGGGCTTGCCATCTGTCGCCAAATGGTGGAAACTCGTTAAGCCACAGTAGACAATAGAGTTTAGTTCCACAAGAAAGCTCTAGTTCTTAGTTACGGTGCTGCAGTTTGTACAAATAAATATTATTACTAGATCATTCCTTACCATCAAAACCACAAGGGCCTGAACAAAATACATTCTACTAACTTCAACATGTTCTCCCTACAAAATCACAAATGTCCCAAATAATAATTAAAAACCCTTTTGGTTTCAATGTGTTGCTAAATTCGATGTTCATTTGTACGGTGGCGCTACCCTTCGGAATGTGTAACCCCTTTTGAATTGACTCATGCGAACTTGGAGTACATAATCCAGTCTCTGTGTTTATAAATAGACTCTGAATAATATTTCAGAACGTAATAAAATTAATGTTTTTTTTTTACATTATCACTGGACAGTTTACAATGACCATGGCGATTAGCCTATTTTATGCTGTTGATTTATTACATTCAAAGTATAGTTAGTCTGTATCAGCAAATTCAATACCTAATCTTCGAATTTCTTTATATTAGTCGACCAAAGACATTGGACTCATTGTTTCAATTCTTGTTATATATATGAGACCGCAAACGACGCGTCGTGGAGTCGTTGAGACGCCATTAAAATAAATAGTTTATCTACCTTACCTTTACTGATAAGTTCAATCAGTTAATAGTTTTATTTCGAAAGATTTCCCGTTTTTGATTGTTGATTTTATATACTTGAAATTTGTAAAGGGGATTTCGTAATATATAACACGCATTTTCAAATTTACGAGGACGCTTCAGAAGATACTTAAAAAAAATTGCAGGTAAACGTTTCTTTGAGCACCAAATTGTTTTATATTGAGAATACACATACGTTGAATACATACTTATAATATGAACAGCATTCCATTGGTAAATTACCTATTTCAATCTAAAACCTAATTAATTAGTGAGTAGATTTCGCAAACAATTTTATTGCAGCAATCATCTGCAATGCTCTATATCTGGGAAGGTAGATATCAAATACATTGGTGTCATACGCATTTTGATTGGTTCCATGGGTTATTAGCTGCTATTTGTGTTGTCAATGTTTATGACCGTTTTATTAGCTATGGCGGTTTTATTGCAGATTCAATTGTTATAGCAACAGATTTGATTAAGTAAAGGCAATCGTTGTGTTTTGTTTGTACCTAAATGAGTATATTTTATTGCGGTAATAATATTTTCTAGAAATGTGATTGTGTTCGTTTAGGGACTGTGGGTTATAAGTAGTATAAGTGTATAAGTACTTTTCGTTTTTTTGTAGTTAGTAGAGTTTATGTTATAGCGAATTAAAACAATATTAATATGCGAGTTTAGTCTTCGGAATGTCTATTTAAAAAAATAAGAATGTATTTTCTAGTAAGTAAGAAATGCTACTTACAAAACTTATTCATTTATTTTGATATTACAATTACAATGAATATGCTTTTTATTTATGCACAAAAAATCGTACAAAGGCGGAATTAATGACAGCGGCATTTTCTACTAGTCAACCTTGGAGTGGTGCAGAGAAAAGAACAGTAAGTGCAAATAGAATAAAGAGAAAAAAAAGAAACCAATACCTTATTGAATAAGGTAAAACAGCCAATTAGATAAATATATTTCTAAGTCAATATATGAAGCGAGAGATGTGTGTAGGGATCGCAGCAAGTGGAGGTCCATTGTGTCTGCCTACCCCGCTGGGAAACAGGCGTTAGCTTATGTATGTATGTATATACAACCACATAAACATGTACAATAATATATGTAATATATATATATACATACATATACAATAAATATATTATAATCACCGATGTGATTACTGTTTCAACATCCTTTTGTGGTAGCTATTTTTATTACTCTGTATCGTGATAAAACTTAAATTTGTAGGTACTTGTTATGTTTTTACTAAGGAACTATATGTTTATACAGCTACACTAAGTTAGAAACATTAATTTTTGTGTCGCGCGGAACTAAACGTATGATTCGAAGAATATCCAGGCTTTAGGGGACTTGTGGGTCACAAGACCAATTATCCAATGCTACACAACACCGCGGCGCTAAAGACTTAAACACCTGTATTACCAGTGCTAGAAAAAAAATACTGTTATTTTTTTATATTTACCATTTCCAACTAAGTGCTTACTCATTTGATATCCAAAACAAATATACTGGGTTTATTAACTACTTACGTCATTAAAGTAACAAATTAATATCCTAAGCACATATCATCTACCTAAATACTTCACAATTATGATACTGTGTTTTGAAATGCAGTAAGATGTTATACGATCGCATTTTAATAAAAGGGTACACATATTAATTTACATTGGATTGTTATTACCCGGCGGTATATTCTTTGATCTCGTAATAAACTTGATGATAAACGGAGAATATTATAAAGTAATAACATAAACAAAATTATAAGGTAGCTTGATAGTTTTATTGAGCTCAAACAGAACTCCAATTATCAATAAAACAAAACTTTTTAATTAATATAATCCTCTTAAATACGAATCAGCCCCATAATTTTGTGACTCGCTCCTAAGAAAGTTGAAAAAAGGTTTGTTTTATTAGCTTCTAAGCATTGTTTAAGCGTTGAGTGCGAGGGAAAGACCCCTCTTCGTATCAAAGCATCGAAGACTTTTAGCGGCTCATTATGGACGTTTTTCCCATTTTGACTGTATTTACCTTAGGATATAAACTCTACCAAGTGGGTTTCTTTTAATCCCGTTCAGTTTCATTACTGTTTAAGCAAAGGGTAGACTGGTGCTTACTTACTTTGATTAAGAATTAATTGTGGTCAAATAAAAAAAGGTTTAGACACTGTCAAAGTAAAGAATGTTAATGAAAAGGTCCTAATGATTTACTTAGTTAACATTTCAAGGTTCTCAGGTAGATACTACCTTTTCGGAAATCCTTTTTGTAAAACGACCTTTTATTGATCGTGAGGTTGGTTTGGTGCTGAGGTGGGTTTCTCATTTATATGTCCCATTATTGATAATACAAGTTTAATATAATTAATTCGGAGTATAGATACTTACAAAGTAACAATATTTATGACCTCTAAGAATATAGTAAACTGAATTGAAAATCGACTCAAAACTTACATATTTTGCTTTAGATAGTATAATATACATTGACAGAGCAATGGAATAAACTTTTATTTTATAGTATACGTGCATTTGTATAATAGGAGTGTGTGAGAAATAAAACTTACAACTTTGAAATAAAGATTTAATTACAATCGTTACATAATTTTACTCATAATAATAATAATAATTAATAGGTTTATATTCTATAAATATCTATATAGAACATTTAATATTAAGCGAATGTATTCGATTTGGTCACATTGAAATTTTATTCGTGAACGTGATGCGTCAATATATATTTTTCTTTTACAAGCCTCAAAACTATTGTATTCGATTTTATGACCTGAACATGTTATAAAGACACACTTCTTCATATGAATAGAACATGATTATATTTTCTTGAAATATGATCAATCAATTAATTTTTTAAATAATATGCAAATGATTCATATGAGTGATTCTTTTTTTTTTAATTTACAGCTGCAATCAAGGATATTCAGTTCCAACGACCTTACAACACATTAAGCTTTATCGTATCTTAAATATATTTTGTATACAAATGATACATACCTGCATTCAGAGTTAATCAAAAAAGAAATTTCTTTTAATTTTCAATACCATCATATTCCTCTTTTAATTTACTTTTAATTAAGTAACATGATTATGGCCACGAATTTTCTATACTAATCAAACTGTTTAACATCACTTCAGATTTCATATTGAGGAGCGTATTTTATTTAATATTCTTTAATGTCTTTTATTTTCTTTTCATCTTCATTGAAGACGGAATTAAAAAAAAGAAAGGTAATTAATTTAGAAATGATGTAAGTAGGTACTTATATGGAAAGTAGATACGACCAATTAAAAAATTAAACAAAAATATTGAATATATTTATGTACATGTATACTAATAATACTTTTAAACAATATTTATAGGTTTTATCATCGTAGAGTCCATCAGGGACATCGAACATGGTGAAATCATACTAATTACTTTGTACACATCTCCAAAAACTAAAATAGAAAATCTACAAAACATTTTATATATACAAGGACAACAACAACAACCAAATCGACGATTGTTTATCGACTATTCATCTAGATATTAACAAAATAAACGATAGTTTATGTAGATAGGCGCCATACAAAACTTTACGACCCTCTTTCTCTGTCACTCTCTCAATGTACAGTTTACTCTTATAGCTAATCAAAGTTACGTTCTGGCACCTGCACTAACAAATAACTTATTGCTTCAAGTAATGTGGAACCATAAACATAAGTTTGGAAGAACTTAGCTCAAAACATATTACTAAGATTTCTTATCGTATGAAGAACATTCCAGTCAGGAATTGATATTAATTTACAATAATTCACTAAAACCAATAGAGGCTATTTTTAATTTATTACACATAATTGCGTTTCTTGTGTATCTATAAATAATTTGGATATTATTTCCATAATATTCTTAAATCTATAAAAATACTGAGCAACGTTGATTTCGTACAAGTTTCATTCGATAAGTACTAAGTGACAATCGCAGTCGTAACCACAATAAACAAAAAGTTAAGTATCTACGTAACAAAACTCTTTATAGGTACATCGTTATAATCTGTGCAATATAGGAATACCAGGAATTCAAAATTACTCTATGTGACATACAAATAAATGTAGTACCAAATTAAACAGTTTACAAAACACCTAGCCATTTTTCAGCCGGAGCCTATGAGCTAGCGTAGGGTATAGTTGTGTCGTTGATCTTAATTAATGTTGAAGTGAAATACTGTGCCACTGTGATATCCAGTCAATCCCTAGAAGTTGGCGGGCGATGCAGCGACCCAGGTTTCACGTACTTTACCTGTAACAACCAAGGAACATAATAAATTTTATATTCAAATATAAAATCATTCAGAGACACATTTTAACGGCTGCGATATTGTGTTTATTTTGAAACAATAAAAAACCTTTAAAAAGTATAGCGGTATTTAAATTAACAAAAAAGGAAGGTCCATTCTGATAGCTGTTCCGATTCTATCGCAGCGACGACGGTGCGAGCCCGCCGCCGCGTTCACACATATAAACCGAAAAAGAAAAAAATCTAAACCAATCGAGATGAGGTGACGAAACGTTCAGTCTCATTATCTGAGAATTTATTAACGAATCGCCTCGACCGGAAAACCAAAATGTGAAAGAAATAAAAATTCGACCTCGGCCGCGGTCATCTAAAGTTTGTACGGCGTCAATGAAAAAAAAAGTCAAACAGGTTGTCCGAGCGACCTGCGACTGAATGAAACAGAGAAAGACCCGAGTCAGGATCGAGAGATAAGAGGAAAGATTAGGGCGTCAAAAAAAAGTAAAGCAGCTTTTAATGCGGAGGTAGTGTTGTGAATGAAGAGGATCCATTGAGATTCCGCGCCCACGCACGGCCGCGGTACGCACGTTATCGGTGTGCGCAGGACCGCCCGGCTGCCGTGCGCCAAGCGACGCTGTACCACTAACAATACTTATTCTTCATTCTTACATTAACGTTTTTGTCTTCCGAGACATTTCTTTTGTGTTATTTAAATTAGCTGCAGGGAATGGGGTCTAATCCTGTGCATGTAAAATATCAGTACCGCACTGGCGGATAGCATTATCATCTTGAGTCGATAGCTAGTTAATGTAATGCGTAAGTACTGTGTACTTATGCTGACCGAGATTAAAAAATTTACAGGATTATATATTAATTCTACATATACCAGCACTCTGGGTTAGTAAAGATATAATTTACCAAAATAATAAGTAAAACGATTTAGGTAGGAATGTTATTTAAGTCGAATACAAAAACTGCCGATTATAAGCCGTTCTTTTTGTGACTACTTTAAAAGAATGCCGCGATAAGGAGTTATTTTCGCGTCAAGGAATTCGAGGGACAAAAAGGCGTGAAAACCAAAATAATACAAAAGGTTTATAGAAGTGAATTTGTGAGCGTTTGGCTAAAACAAAATTCTTGGCGGTGCCGTCCTGTGCGGCGTCACCAGCGATGCGATTTATTGTGACGAGACGCGGATGCCGGCTTCTTAGAAAATATTTGATGACTTTAAAAAATATTTGGACATTTAATGATAATTCAGTTTGATGCTTATAGCGACATTTACTATTTTACTTGCTTACATTTGTTTATAATTTTGTTTAATAGCTTCTAAGCATAAAGGTATTCTCCTGTACATGATGTGTCATGTTTCTGTATAAAGTTTGAAAAGAGAGCTAATTTGGGCAGGTCAGCGGTATGAACGTAGGCGTACGGAACGCGTCGCTCTGACAATGACAAATGACACAAGATTGCAATCTCGCCGCCCTCGAGTCGCGCGTCGCGTCGCCCTTCCGCCTCGACTCAACTCCATTGTTTTCAATTACCGACATGACACTCCGGGCCGAGACTCCGCTACTCAACCGCAACTCAGTTTATGGCCCTGCGATATCTCCACCACGATCATCCATTACCTACGTGCGCAAATCTCATTTGCATGACATGTGCGCGTATCGTAGCTGTTATCCGCAGTTTGTTCAATCTGAATCAATCTGTAACTTACCGCTAGAGGCGCGCGGTCCGCTCTCAGACGGCCGACACGTAACCGTTGTTGGGCTGTTGTAGCGAGCTGGAATAGGAAACATTCACTCTTTTCACGTGACGTTTGCAATATCTCACTCTACCTTAACATAAACCCTATAAGTATCCGGGAACCAGTGTATTTTCTGTGTCGTTTATAGTACTTACGCCTGATATACTTTATACTAAAATAAAAATATTAATGAATAATTACCTTTTATAGAACGGTTTAAAAGCTGCAGAACCCTCGTTGTGATGAGTTTGGTTGGGCTGGTGGCTGTTGGCGGCATGGTGTGGGTTGTGGTAGGGATCACGTTGTGGTGACTGCTGATGTCGAGGAAAACAATAGCCGGAACTGCCCCCACTGCCTAATGGGTTGGCAACACTGGGCACCTTCATGTTGGGAGGTGTCTGTGGTGGAGTGTCAGTCTGAACATCAGGGAATGATGCTGGGTGAACACACGGATGCTGACCGACATACTGAGCACCAGTGAAGCCCCCGTACCGGCCGTATGAACCACTAGCCGGGCTTGCAGCAGCCGTTGCAGGCAGTGCGAAGCCATTAGATCCACCATCAGATGGAACAGCTCGCTCTGGTGGTCCATATGAATGTTGAGGCCACGGTTGGGCGGCAGGCGGGGGTGTTTTGCAAGCGGCAGTGTCAGCTAATGACCATATCTTCGGTTTTGATGCTGGTATTGGTACACCACATTCGGATGCACCTCGTTTCGCTTCTTCTTTTATTCCGTAGCCCAACATCTGATGATGCATACCCTGCAGCATCTCGTCCCCTTTTCGCTCGTCATCTGCAAAGATAATCATATTCATCTATCATATTTTACGTCCGACTAGCAATAAACGCGTGAGCGCACGTTATTGCAATCAGATTAGTCGCAATAGCCGAGACCATAACTAACGCGACAACAATAAAGAGGGCTTAAATTGTTACGGAAAAAATCAATAAAGTCCGGATTGAATCGCCATCGTGACCGTTACAAGCGGAACGTAAGTTTTGGCTAGTAAGACACAAAATCTCCCGACTTCCCCCAGAAAAGTCGTGTGAAAATACGTTAGGCGTGCAGTGACCCATTCGTTAAGTGGTTATCCGATTAGCGAAGTGAAAATACCACTTTGGGGCGCGACTCCCTCGCCGCGGGCGCTGTCGATCCCTTTCGTATTTAAGCTGAGCATTTATTTCGCATTTCCCGATGCCCCCGGCCACTGCCTTCTCCTACGCGGAATGTGCTGATCGCGACACAATTAACGGTCAACCTCGCTTCTCGCTATTTTCTTAAGCTTTTACCGTTCTACATTCAAACAACTTCTCTGTCCACTTACTTAACGCTTACATAAGTCATTCCCACAAATACACTTCAAAAAATGTTTTTTTATTATTATTTCACCTACTTTGTATAAATATGTCGTTCCTAAATTTATTGAAACGGCCAAAATAATATAAGACTGCAGTAAAGTTGATGTTAAAGTCTAATCTAATCTCTTTTCATAAAAAAATGTTGTTATTGTACAATTACATAAAAATGTTTATTCAGTGAATTTTATAAGGCTTTAAGCATTATCATAATGCCATTTTCCGTTGTAAAGTGGCTTTTGGTGGGCGCAAAGACGGGCCCGGACCCACTAATGAAATTTACACAGCTATGAGCGCGGCAAGGGAGCGGACGCCTTGCCCGATACGAACGCTCGACTTCATTTTCTTTATTCCAATTAATGGTGACTGCTCCTAGCTTTTAAGAGGGGTTATCCGCGTTGCCCTTTACTACGGATAAATAGGGACGCCACTGATACTCCGCGCGAAGATATTTATCCGGCAAATTGTTTTAATTTTCATTGTATTAATCTAATAAAGGCCCACAAAGGCGGGAGATAAGCGAGCAATGGATGATTTTATGATGTTTTACTTTAGCAATATGTTTCATGTATTTGACAAGATAATTTCTTTACAAATTAAGTGAATTGTTTATCTTATTAATTTCAAAAGATCAGATAGGGAAGAGTACCTACCTGATAAGAATATTATTGATTTTGTTTTATATTGATTCTCCTTTGTAAGAATTATTGAATATTAATTTATTAAAATTGTGACCCATTACCCGTATAGGATCTAATACAAAATTATAAAATAAACAAATAGCTCCATTGATTTCACTACATAATATATTGTTACTTCACTTAAAATATTAATCATCAAATTCATTAACTTTTTATTATTATATTATGTAGAATATTCGTCTAAAAGAATAATAGCCTTATTCGTCGCAATTTATTTATTAAATTGCTAGATTGTAATTCACTTATTATTTTAGTAACCTATAATATATAAACTAGGTTATCTAACCTAAGTAGGTAATATAATGTTTCAAAGCTACATTTCTGTTTAACTTGTAACTCAAATAAAATAGATATTGTAAATATTTTGTTCTTAAAACACATTATTTATGTCTTGGTAAAAAACGACATGTGAATGTTATACCCCCTACGCACATTAACGACAAAGAGACAAAGTCTCAAGGCACCATTACGGAGTCGGTTGGTTTTTAGATGCGCTTATTGTATAGGGTGATGCGGGGCGCTTGGAACGTGTGGAAATAGTGTCACTGCATCGTACTACTATTGCCACACGTTCCGAGCGCCACTTCGCATTGAGTGGTTTTCCCTTTAGTGTGTTTTAGTCACAAGCCGGGGGCGAAGTGAGACATAATAAAAGCCGTCTCGGTCGCTCGAGGCGCCTTAGCCCCACACTCCGCATTACATTTTCACTTTAGGAAAACTCCTTGTTTAGGGTGTAATAATTCGTCTAGGATTTGTTTGTATATGAATACTGAAACTGTAGGGAGTATTTAATTAAATCTTACTTCCGTATCTTTTTTTATATTAGACTTAACGCTTTAGGCATAACGAGCTTCTAAGCTCTGAATTTGAATTTAGGAAATAGATTATAAATTTAAAATAAATTAGAGAGTAAGTTAGTGGCCGACATGAATGTGACGAGAAGAGAGTGCTCGTGGGTAAGTGCTCCCCCGTGGCGGTTGCAGCGTGCACTTTACAGCTGAGGTCAGTGCAATTTATTGGTTGTCACCTCCCCGACGCGTCGAGCGACGGTCGACGCGTTTCACTTGTTTGTGTTACTTCTACTCGTTTTCCATTAACGCGCGTCGGATTAATATTTTGTTTGCAATGCGTGCGCTCACGACAAAAATTAACATTTATTGGTGGGGTCCGAAATGAAGCTTTTATTCATGAGTGGCTTAGCTCCGGATAGTTCTGTGTGTTTGTTTGCCAACGACGGTCTAGGGATCGCGTGTGAAAGCTTTTATATTGGCTTTGTTTGCCGTGACTTAAAATGATATATTACATGTCGCTAACATTGATGTTTTTGTAAAAGAATGGCTATGCACGTTGGCGGGAAATGTTATGGTTTGTTTGCGATCTGACTTTGGGATTAGTTTAATCGGAAATTGTTTGGCTAAGTGGTAATCTTCCGATGGGCAGTTTTTGATTAGGGATTCATTCTCACGAATTCTAATCCGCACGAAGGTTTTAACCTTCGTATTATTTATATGATTGTGTTTTGATTGTGGCATCTACTCACGCAAACTTAGGAATTTGGCAGAAAAGGGTCTCTAATAGTGTTTTGATATCATAGCGATCATCCTAACGGTACATTAAAGATTGTTAGAAATTAGTTCGCCTGTCATTTTCAAGTCAATTTAAATACACGCGTCACGATTTGTCTTTTTATTAAATATTATTGAAGAATTTTTTTTGACTTAGAATATTTATGTAATGTTTTTATTTTAACTGATGCATATATTCTTTATTTCAATGATTTACCGCTTATTTTTGTTTTAGTAAAATTTGTAAGTACCTTGTCAACTATTATTTTCAATAAAAATAATCGTTTTTGTTTCTCGGAGTCGAAACCATACTGGGATAAAAAAATATCTGGAAGTGGCTGTTGAGTTATTAAAACGAAACTTATTTTTAGGAAATATGTATTTTTTATAAAAATAGTACTGACCATAATTTTGTAAACTATTTATCATATTTATTAGGTGTACAAAAAACTAGAGAGTCAATATCAGTAAAATAATATTAGGTACATATCGACTGCTAAAAGGCTGACTAGTCTTAACGACACCATTGTCTATATTAAATTATATATATATTATGTAATACATAAAATATTTAAAGGTACATACTTCAATATTGCTGATTAATCACTCGGTTCGATTAGCCTATTATCCCACGATATTATTTTATTATCACAACACGGGAATGGGGTGTTTGGACACTTACAACAAATTTAAAATTCGTTCCATCAGTATCAGTTCGACGTCTGCACACTTCTGCTATACATCTTAACAGTTGTATAAAGCCCTATGGCTGCAAGTGGCCCTCAACATGAGCCGTAAATTAAG
The DNA here is from genome assembly GCA_947037095.2 of Nycteola revayana. Lineage (NCBI taxonomy): Eukaryota > Metazoa > Arthropoda > Insecta > Lepidoptera > Nolidae > Nycteola > Nycteola revayana. The sequence goes on along the minus strand of OX344842.1, from coordinate 24,650,486 downwards.
TACACTTCTTTCGCAGTATCGTAACAATAGTGGGCTTCATTACGCGACCGTATGCCGGGCGTTATGCGTGACGCCCTCGCGACTCCATTAGCGCCGCAAACTCCGTTATGAAAACACTCGTTTTAGAAGCCATCTTTATTGTAACAATGCCTACTTATAATTTATGTTGTTGACAAGCGGCACTCACTGACGCCCTCGTAGATCTCACGTACCGTGACAAATACGTTTCTGGATTTAATGTTTCCACGTGTTGTGGCCTGTACAAGTGTCTAGTATAATATTTTTTATTTCGAATAGTCTGATTCAAACAATTATTGATGTTATAACATTCAAATTTAAGTGAACGATATCAGCTATTTGTGTAGGTACTATAAAAGATGTTAACATTAAACTTCCCTAAAGAAAAAGGCTCTACATTAGATCGGTAGGTACATTATAAATCCCCAAAACCGTACTTACTTACGTTTCAGCAAAATATCCTCATAAAAGGAACGATCCAAGAACTTGACAAATCCTTTGCCAAGAACATGAAGTAGGGCAGATCGTCAGACAAGCTGAAGTCGACCTCCGAGTGTCGGCCGGTTGTAACTTCGAACGGAAGACGCGTTATATGAAATTTGGACCCAGGCGCCGCCCACTTTACTACGAATAGGAAATCCGGTAGCGACGAGCGGTTACGCACAGTTACACGCCTGAGACCCTCCCCCCACCGCACGCCTCCCCTCCGCCCCTCGGCTCCTTGTGCCCGCACACCCTCCGACCCGCAGCCGCGTTATGCCAATTCACTCCACGATTTATACATGAAGTAAATTAAAGCAATTTTAAACGATTAATAAGACTGGCTTATTTCCTAAATACATCATGTTTAAAAGAAGTTTATTAATAATAATTAAATTACACATTCGCAATGGCACTTATCGACAAACAAGACACATTAATATCATACACAAAGCGATACATTATTTCGCATTGCTACACAAAATAAGGAAAGTGTGCATAAAACAGACAGAAAAGCATGGTATGGAGTCAACAACCGACAGTCAACTTTTATTACTTTCGTAATTTGCATGAAAATAATATTGAATTGACTAGCGGATGTTGAGATATGTTCAAATTAACGAACCTTTATGTGTTTTAATTTTCTCCTCTTGTTCATCTTTTTCTTTTTCCTCATCTGAGAGCATTGCGTCGTCGTCATCGTCCGTCTTGTTTTTAGGCTCCCATGTCATTTTGTTTTCCTTCTTGAGACGGCGGCGCGCGTTAGCAAACCACGTGGAAACCTGTGTTAGCGTCATCTTGGTGATAATCGCCAACATGATTTTCTCGCCCTTGGTCGGGTACGGGTTCTTCTTGTGTTCGTTCAACCAAGCTTTTAGCGTCGCAGTAGACTCCCGAGTGGCATTTTTCCGCCTGGCTGCTAGATCATACCCCGCTCCATATCTGTAGACAAACATGTTTATACTTACATACTCTAATGAGAAACAACGCTTCCGACCCCAGCAGAGCTGTAAAACTTTCGCTCAGACCGTAAATTCAACCTCTATTTAATTTAGACAACGTTGCAGTGAGTGATCATTTTGGTTACTCAAAGTAGTAAACTCGCTACTACGATTTCAAAATGACAATTTCAAAATGATTTATTCTTTAGCCTGAATACATAGGTATGCTATTAATGCGTAATTTAAATAGGTATATAAATAATAAAAATACTTCTTGCCAATAAATTAAATAAAACATAGTTTTTTTATTAATTTACAATTATTTAATTAGTCCTTAAGTACCTAATGGTATCATAAAGTTGGTTACCTAACTTCAGTTTTAACATTATTTAGATAGTTAAAGATCACAAAATAAAACACTCGGTACACTCATACGTCAATTCTTTTACTTTCAGCAATAAAGTGGCTTTTAAATTCCGAACAGACCTTTTATTTTCGGCAATAGATATCACGTAATGGTAGCAAAAATAAACCAATTGCGGCCCGGTATACTTTTTAAGGCCTTTAGTCGAATTTGCATCCGAATTTTGAGAGTGATTGTGGTTTCCCCTTAGTTCCGCCGTTATTTCTACCTACCTGTACCTGCTTCGATTTTCTCACCGACATGACAAAGGCGCGGTCTAGAGGGCCCAATAAATTGGTTGCGAGCGCGAAATAGTTAAAAAATGGTCCCACATCGGCCGAAGTTCACGCAAATTGCGATGTTGAGCGACTCGCTTACAGTCTACTATAGAGATGTCTTTGACAAGATTTCTGCTTACACAAGCTATGCATGAAGTGAATAAAATTTACAGAATTTACGGTACACTTGGCATATTTTTTTATGCCTCCGTTTTAAATGTTGCCACTCTTTTAATGGTATTCTTATAAAATCTTTTGTCCCAAATTAATTGAAATCAACATGTTGGATACATGAAAATGTTGAATTGAGTTTTCTTAGTAGTTGTATATTGTGGCGCCAGGACTCGTTCTTGTAAGAGCATGATTGTCAGGATAGAGGGCGGGCCGGTGCATCTCGGTTGCAATTGCAGGGCGTTGCAGCGCAGGCGTGGGCAGCACGGGCGTACCTACTCACCACAATCGATCGCGACGCCATCTTGCCCACCGGACAACACCGGTATTGCTAGTCGCCGAACGACCGCCGCCGGCCGCTGACAAAGGCTTCACGCGTCGGTCAACTCGGTATGTTACAGAAAATTTTCCCAATCGACATTCTCATGTTATATATTTTATTTCGAGTTCATAAAAATATTAAACGGCTAAAATAACTTTATTTTTAAATTACTAAAATACATTTGCCTAGCGCGTTTACAGAAAGCATTTGAAATCAAACCACATTAGTTTAAACACGAATAAGCTCTTCTGAAATCTACTTCTCAGTGACAGCGACAGCAGTGTTAGACAAAACAGCACTTTTTATTGCTTTTAGAATGTATTGATTCAAACGCTTGGTTTTGTGTTGAAGCTCTAAAGCCGCTGCAAGGGTTCCGATCCTTTAAGCTTTGTTAATTAATTTAGACAGTCCACTTACTCGTCGCGCCCGCCCTTTGAGAACACATGCACTCGGTGTTGAGAACGTTAATACTTTCATGGGCGGAAACACTTAGTGCGTTTGTTAATTCGGAGACAAAAACATTATCTCCGTGGCCGAGCTTTAAATTATGCTCCATATTTGTGTTCCAAACAAATGTGTAGACTAATCTTTGGTGACGTTTCCTGCATTGGAATGAAAAACTTTGTATAGATATATTTTGATCTAAGACATACATATAAATGAGTATCTAAGCGGAAAAATCGAGAACGGCTCGACAAATTTAAATTACTTGTTCATTGAAACTATAAATAAGTACAAATTTTAACTGTTTAAAATATGAATTGACTTTCGTAAAATCTAAGTTTGATCTGTCTATGAAGTTTAGATACAAAGATTTCGACGAAGTATGTGTACCTATATTAATAACTATGAGAGTTCAAATCTGTTCAATAAACTAATACATGTTTATATAGGTTACCCTGGCGAAGAGCGGAGATTGGGCGGGCGCCGTTGGGTGCTTACAACCGTTGCTACATATTTGCGCTTGCCTAGTACCTATTCAATTCGCGGTATCGAAGGTTTACGATCTACCCGCTCGGGGGAATTGCGGCCTCTACGTGCCCTCCCCCGTAAAACCGTACAGCTATGTACGAATGCGTACATAAGTAATACCCCCCTTTATGGGGAGACTCGGGTCGTATAGAATTAGAATTCTCAACCGAGTACGAGCTGAGCAGTGTAAACGTTTTAGAAACTGGATTGTTGCGTTTGTTCGTGTCTAGATTCACCAGATCGTGGAACGTGGATTGATTTAATGACGGAGTTTTTATCAATAAAACATTAGATTGGATTTATTCTGAGGATAATGTTAGGTAATTTCTCTTACTAAGGTTAGAGCAAAGGATTTATAAAGTACTAAGAAACCTTTACTTTTAAGTTTACATACATTAATGTCAACATATGAAGTTGTGCCGCAATTTATTTAGCTTAAATACCTCAAAAGGTATACTAAAATTGTGCTACGTTTTGTCTACCATTCTACAGATCCCTTAATGCAGCATACCTATGTTGTACGAACTTTTGACGGATTGTATCTGTCAATCAGTCTGTAATTCTGTTATAATTACTTAATTAGCCCAAGTTCCTGCTAGTCGTGGCGGCTTCACAATTTACTGATACATTTATTATGAACTTACACCTGATTGGAACGCGCTGTATGACGTATTAATTATGCTTCATACACGCGCCGGTAATTGTCTTCCGATAACTTTAGTTTTTGTTGGTTTTGACAGCGACAAAATAATTAATTAATTCTAACTTATGAAAAATTACTGTAGCCATGTGTATTTCACCTGCAATTATTCAGCAATATATATGTTTTATACATACTAGCTTAATAACTGCAGATGTCTAAAATTTATAGAATTCATAGAAGAATCTTAAATGTTTATTGAGTACAGACATTTTTTTTTTGTATTTATACCTTATTATCTTGTAGGTACATTGTAAAAGATAGTTAGGTATAATGTAATGTAGCATATAATTGTACAAACATGTGCAAACGTTCATTAATGTCGTTGGGGCTACGTGTGTCGTTAACAAGCGCCCTTACTTGGCTTATTTAAAAGTAACAACCCAAATCGTTGGCACACAAATAATTCCCTCAGAGCAGCGTGCTCGGGGCACGGTAATTTCCTGCGCATTTTGATCTCAATGGTGCGGTACAAGTGCTCCCTCGTCTCTTTTCTCTAATTTTTGTACGTTTTCTGTGCTCGAGACTTTTGTTAAAAATAGCTGAGTAATTTTTCATTTCGGCGCGCTTCGGGCGTGGCAGATTACAGGCTGTTCCAAATAATACGCGAACGGTACTTAACTCAAGTGCGCCTACACTCGCGGCCAAGTTTTATTGTTTAGTAGGTACGCTTTTATTGTAACCTACTTGTTCCATTGCTGAAATATTTATTTTGTACGTTGAAGTTATTGTGACCTAAAACGGTTTGTATGCCTCTTTTAAAGATTTATATTCAAATATATTAACAACGGCAATTTTAGTGGTGCAATTATTTGAATTGAAAATAAATTGTACGATGTCTATGTTGAGAAAATAGTTTATTTTGTTCTAATTCTATTAACTGTGAACGTTTTATTATTGAATTATAATTTAAAAAGAAGAGTCATCATCCTATGTATGCCTTGTAGTATCGAACTATTGTGTCGGGACATCGGGGCTATACATCACAGTGTATTTCCGTGCACGTCCCACCATCATACCGTAACGCCGATCTTTTTTACGCATAAAAACTAATGTCGCCTCTAATTATTTTTAGATTATAACGCACCGCCTGCTATATATTAAGTCGAACGCAGCCGAATCGTCAGCATAACTTCGCTTTGATGTATCATGATTTGTTTTTATTTTCAGACAGTTTCAGCGTGATTCATGGGCGGATAAATTTCAAGTACGCCGTGAAATGTGTGTTTAATTGATGCGTCCTCATAATACATTGTTATGACATTCTTATTATATAGTATTGATCCGGCTAAATATTTTAAAATAAATGCACAACAGCGGGGCCGTCTTTCGTTGGCAGGTTTGACGGGTTGATAAGTTTTCTGAAAACGTCTACATATCGCGTCGGCGCGGCGCGATGTTTGCGTTTCAAAGAAAAACTGTGAATTAATCAGACATTAGCTCGAGTGGATGTGGTACTATCGGTCTCTGTTAGAAGCGTGAATGTGTGTATGTCAGAACGGGACAGCAAACAACCAGGAGTGGTTACTCGGTCATTTGTCCCTTGCGGGCGACACGCACTGCCTATTGCACGACTAGGTACGTCTGTGTACTATACCTACCTAAACCGGTATACCACTTTGATTTTCTCAAAGATGGTGTTCAACAGGTCGCCTAATATTTGAAAAGACGCATCTTTTCTCATAGAATAAGCAAGATAACAAGTTTTACTTAAGATTATTTTATGAAGATAATTCCATATTTTTATGTATGCACGAACTTGAAAAAAAAGCAGTAGTAAGTATGAAATGCTCTTATTATCCACATTCCAAGATTGAGCAAACAAAAATTATCTACTGTAAAAGGGCAATTTTTGCTACATATTTTTATGGATATTGGTACCTGAGTCATCTGAATTTCAGAAATGAAAAAAAGTGTGGATTGTTAAATGTGTTTGTAAGAACTTACGCGCACAGAATAATACAAGGGTTTTCTTTAATTTTACGAAAAAGCTGGTATAAGCATTGTAAGATTTATCTTTTTTTTGTGTAGGTACAGTACCTAATGCTAAAGTTAAAAAATTGGATATATTGCGACTCTACAAACGATAAGATCTAATATTTGCGATATTCTAAAGAATTTATTCATTAATAAAGGCATGATCAACAAACATCGAAGCTACATTTATTATTAACAAAATAACTTATAAAGATCACATTAATAGCTTGTTAACAACTAGTAGATAAATTAAATAAACTGTATCCATTTGAATAAGATTTAAAATAGGATTAGAAAGGCTTTACAAAACTATCACTCACTAAAACGCGTCCAAATCTAATACAACTAAAACATGGGGCTACATATGCACAAAATAACAAAATTTATTAAAGTCAGAGTCGCCAAATACAAACATGAGCCGTTCGCATTGCAATCTATTAGAGAGATAAGTCTCGATAGGGAGGTATTATGTTAATCCGGGTGTGGCGCGGCGTGGGCTTTATCTAAAGTGGCGCGGGCGATGTGGACCTTTGGGGTCTGTCGGACCCTTGAGACTTACCCGTAGGCTGCGAGCGTGGGGTCGTAGGGGTAGTAGCCGCCGGAAGGTTGCAGGCCTGCCGACGTCCACGCAGACATCTCTCCGCCACTCTCCTTCAGGGCGTAAGGGTTGCTCTGAAATACCGCACCAAACAATAAACATACTATTCATCAGACCACCTTATCATAACCAAATAAAATAAATAGCTTTATTATCATCGACATTTAAATAATATCCTCCAACCAAATATCTGATTATGAATTTGTAAATGAGTAGGTATATAATAAATAGAGAGATACATCATTCTAAATCAAATACCAACACATAATTAATTTTGCTATTTCTTTCGTTTTGTTAATTAGCGTTTAAGAGAATACCTTAGTCAATTTGGAATGATTTATCGTATCACTATAGTTTTATGGTTCGTTAGATATATTTTTAAGTTGCTTTAATTAGTTCATTTATGCAATATACTATTTAAGTTAAGACAATATATTATGTATAAAAAAACGTTAAGAATTCAGAAAATGACCGTTTTTTAGTTATAAATATCTGCTAATACCAAAACCCCGTCTCGTACCAAAGTCCGTTCGCTTACCTAGTTATATCAAATGTCACGTCGTGCACGAGTGCCGACGAAACTACATTCCGATACAATAATTACCATTATCTAATAATTTCAAATTCGTTAACCATTAAAGCTAACACTCCGCATCGCTAAGCGCACATGTAAGCGCATAAATCTCTACACCTAATGCCTTTCAGTCAATCGGGCTTACAAATACGCTGGCTTGAATTTAATTAAAGTTAACTTAATAAAAGGGAATAAACAGGCGAACAACAATAAAAGTCCCAAGTGTACTGGGTGACATATCACTGGCACATTTGCATTATGTATGGAACAGAGGGGAAAACTATTAAGGCTTAAAGCGCCCTTCGCTTCATAGTTGTTTAACAGTGAGGTAGGTATAGCGGGGATGGTACCCTCTTTACTCAGTTATTCGCATACATTAGGAGCAACTAAATTAAAAGTGTGAATGATTCGAGAGCGCCTCGGGATTCAATCCCCACATAGCTTCACCCTAGCTCATCTGATAATAAAATGAGAAGCATTATGATACGTTTGGCACTGGTTGTGATGCGATAACTGAATATAAACAGAAAGGCTATTTGTGCCCCCATTTTTAAGAAAGGAAACTGTATGTTGTTTGTCTTGGGTTAGTGTTTCATGTTTGTTAAAGATGACATTAAAATTAATTCATAGCTAAATGTATAATGATGCTTTTGTGATTATGTAAATCATTATGGTTTCACAGAAATAAATCGAAATTATTCTAAAAATAGGTACCTAAAGGTGCAACTGATTTACATATAAGTTCATCAATATATAGCCCATATGTGCCCAATGACTGATGAATGACAAAGGAAATGTTTAGAACAAATATTGCAGTTTTGGGTAACATTTCATCTTCTAGTTATATGAATACCTAGAACGTCTAAATTTATTTTCTTCCAACAAAGGAAGCATTACCTACTTAATTGTTATTAAATGAAATTATAAGAGCTGCAACTGCCATTGCTTGAGAGTACGTTTAGTGGTGGCACAGTGTAAACACTTGGTCAGTTTATTACGCAGACAAATTGTTCACTTACCGATTTATTTATCATAAATTATTAATTGTTTAAATACGTCACAATTCTTCATACTAACTTTTAATGAATTAATCTTACCAAAATCAGTAAGTAGGTATTACGTAAAATATATGAAATTCTTATTGAGTTATCGATGATTATGCAATGCTTTTTATGTGACGATTGTTGTTAATAATTTGTTTTTAAATATTTTCAATTAATCTAGATTTGATAGAGGAGTTAAACTCCAGACATCTAGAATTCAATAACAAAAAATCTATGAAAGTTTGTCGTCATGGTCGCCAACTATGATGACCTTTCGTAGTACACACATCGAGATTCTTTAATAGTTGGTTTTAGGTACTCATCTGTAATGAATGATCTCGGAGTTTCTTATAGTCTTTCTTCTTCGGGTGTCACAACGTAGGTAGATAGAGAAAGACTCGTAGGAAGCTAGGATAGGGTCCGGTCGTCCTTGCAAGGCCAGGCTCGCGACGCGTTCTATGCTTCTGACCGAATCCCAGCCCACGCTGGTTGATTCTAATTATATTTATAATACGCGACTACCACATGCCACATTGGTAGATTTAAATTCTATTTAATAACATGATTGTTGAAATGTATACTAATTAATTAGCCAAGATTTTTTTTTCTTTTTATATTTGTATCATTGTATTTGACTTATAATAAGTACGATCGATTCGTCTACATTATCAATAAACGTTTTCATTCCATTTCATTTCATTTCATCCAAAATATTACTGCATTAAATATAATAGATTAAAATTACTTCAGACCTGCGTATACCCGTACAACCTAGATAGCGTATTGTAAGGCAGTAGAGTTCATTTTGCAATGATTTTTCGATTGCAGTATAGGTAGGTCCAATAATGAACAATTATTGTTTTTTTAATTTTGTAAACAATATTTATTTCTTTTAAACTTCAAATATTACTTTTTGATAGAAATACCTACTCATAAGAAATACCTAAGTACTGTCAAGTATTTACAATCATTAAAAAGTCACGGAGTATATCGTTGTATTATTGATCGTGGTCGCGGGCAGACCACGATCAAAGCAACTTGATCGAAACGTCGCGTATATATTACCCGACTTTTAAGGTGAAAAGGTAATTTTTATCGCGTTAATGTATGCTATAAATTTTCAAAAGTTGTTTGATAACTAACAAAACTATTCGATTTAGGCACTGTAGTTAGTCTCAAGTAACTTATAAATCCTTATTGCATGCCGGTCGTCACGTTTCATCGTTAATGTCACAGTTGGGGTATTTATGCAGACAAAGAGAATGGTTAAATTGCTAAATATTGATGTCGTGAAAATGAATATTTGTTGTATTTTATATAGGTAACAAATATTATTTTTTTTTGTTTGCAATACTTAGTCAATAACTATTTGAATAAATGCGTTGGATTCTGATACCAAATATTTTTGCTATAAGTAGGTACCTACCTATACCTACTACAATTACTCGAAAGTTAAATGTAGTAAGAGCTTTCTCCAACCAAGAAGAAAAGCTGAACCGATACTTTGATAATATTGTTCACATAAAATAAATTGGAATATGTTAATTTAATATACTTATAGGTCTTAACTGACTAGTTATGGCCTATTAGTCCATATAGGTCATGCAAGATTACGTATAAAAAGCAAATTACTTTGATTAGAACTTATGTTTTTTTTATGACTGTGATAACTAGACACTACTCAAGTTTAACAAAGAAGGGTTACAATTAGCAATGAACCGTCAATTCATTATTACTTTGACAAAATTACTTAAAATCACATGAATTAGATATTTGACAGAATAACTTAAGCACTGAGGTTTAAGACAAAGAGTAACGAAATTAGGCACAGATTAAAAAAAAAATATTTTTTTTATAAGTAATTATCAAAACTTAAAATCTTCGGAAATTGAGGTGGCCGAGACTGATATTCTTTTGAAGCGGAAAACTGATATATGTTCCAAGAAAAAAAAGTTAGATTATGTACGTAGATAGCAAAACTTGATTTGTTAACAGATTAGCAACAATTGGGGTTTTTGGTACGGACTTACAGATCATTACATTTATTTTTAGTACCGATAACTATCTCCAATTAAAGTTTCTTTATATTTTGAATGTTATTATTTATTTATTATATCACCTATAAATCCTATAATATACTTTAATATTAGTAGTTCTATTATTATTGTTAAAGTGTAGGTACTAATTTAGTACCTATGGACGTACCTAATAATAAAGAAATGTGACGTATTCCTGTTAGGATTGATTTTTAATAGGAAAACCTATATACTTACATATTAAACTGAGGAGTTTGTTTGTTTGCTTGAACGTACTGATCTCAGGAACTATTGGTCTAGTTTGACACGTTATGAGGAATACTAAAGATTACTTTTCTTTAAATCTGAAGTTCCTACGGGAATTGTTGTTACGCGGGTAATCCGCGCGTAGGATACTAGTTATCAATAAATCAGAAACCATTTAGGTTAGGGCACAATACATCATCTATAACATCCTAACAGTAATACGTAACATTTCCAGTAACCACTACATGTTTTAATGACTAACGTATCAATACAATATGAAAACAAAAACGTATACGCATTCAGTGAAATAATGCGATAAAACCACAAGGGAAATTTAAGACGCCAAAAGACAACTGCAAATGATTACCGGATCATTAATATCTATCATTGTGTAAGTAAACATTGCACTTTTTCGACGTTCCCCACAAATAAGCTGGTGACAAATTTGCAACCGCAACTCTTTGTGGTATCTACTGTGATAAAAATTGCTCCTTTTCCTGGTAGTGACAGGGTGCCTCTGAGGTCGGGGCTAACTATGAGTGATGATTGTCTCGCCCCCTACATTAGCAGAGGATTCGAGAATGCACGTGCCAGCCCAAACATTAATGATGATGCTATTATTATTTATATGCTGTGTATCCGAATTCATGTAAGGGATTCGTGGCTATAGTTGCCAAGGGAATTACTACGCATCAGAAAATTTGCATTCGTTTATCTATAAATGATGATTTAGTTAAATTAATACTTGCAAATAATCAAATTTAATTGAATATTAATGAATTATCCAATTAATGTATTGACTATTTATAAGCGTTTGTAAAAGGTTAACTTAAATAAACGTAAAGCTATTTCAAACATCGACTTATTTAATTCGTACGTTGGTATGTAATACTGAATCTGTTGAATATTATAGATCCTAACGGACATTCATTTATTATAATAATTATGTTTAGGTTTTCCCAATACAGTAAATCAGTTTACTACACAATATAAAACAAAATCGTCAGCCGCGCCTGTCTGTTAGCAATAAAATTAAGAACTATTGCACTACTGCATGGATTTTCATGCGATTTCCACTAAATTATAGAGTGATTTTTGAGGAAAGATTAAGTAGGAATATCATTTGTCAAGGTTTTGAATTAAATAATAATATGTTATACTACCCGTACGAAATCGAGCTTGCTAGTAACTCCATGTACTTAGAAATATTTAAGAACGTTAGAAGTGTGTCATGTAATAACTATTTATTTTCTATTTGAAAGTTTTATTGGTTTTATAAAGAAATTGTACGGATTTAATGTAAATACTTAATCTTAATCATGTAAATACTTACATGATTATGATTATATTTAATTAAAAATAAAAATTATATCTACAGGTTATACAGATCACAACTTGTGCAACTACTTTAAAACAAAATAAGATAATTAATGGGTATTTTACTGCACATTTAATTGAAATGACAAACCTAATCCACCAGTATAAATGGACATTACCGACGTGTTTATTTAGGTAGGGTGATAAAACTCATTTATTAACTCTCAAAAAATCTTATCCGAGCCAATTCATCCCCCTTTTACGTAAGACTGGGTCTAACAACATTTTAATCAATTCTCCACAGACTCCGCGAGTCAGCGCGCCAGATAGACTCATTACACCAACCCCAAATAAATATAAACAGTAGCTAAAAGGGGCCGGCCCCACTATTAACGTTATTCACACGCGCCGCTAGATCCATAAATAAGAACCAACTACCACGACCCCAGAAACAAAAAAGACAAAGTTCACGTTCGACTGATCTGTGCGGTTCATAAATAAGGCTCGTTTATTTCATTGCATTAAACTGGTGATAAGTTATTTGACGGTTCATAAATTCGTACCCCATCGGTGGTTGGAGCCGCTTATTGAGCTAGCGCGCGCCCCGGCACCGCCCGAGGCGCCGCGCCGCCTAACCGCGTTGCCAAATCGCCGACACTCTATCATTCTGCAACTCAGCTTTCTGGCTACTGTGCACCACTTAAAGGCTTGATTTTACTTCTTGTTTCGCCATAACATTTTCTGCATCATAAACTCTATCAGGTTATAGCTACTGTTCTCCTATTACAACTCTATATCTAACATCAGCTTTACCAAATCTTCATAGAAAACCTTCGCTAGCCGAAGGTATTGAAACCTTTTTACATAAAAACTGTACATGGCAACACACAACTACACAACATGTGTACAGTTGTACAACCCTCTATGTGCGTTGTACAACTGTACAACGCACATAGAGGGATATACCTACTTACTTTAGGTCATGTTAGAGAAGGTTGGATCTTGTTTATTATTATCTTATCATAAAAGATATACAAGATCCAACCTTCTCTAACATGACCTAAAGTAAGTAGGTATATCCCTCTATGTGCGTGCGTACATGTATATGCGGCGACTACCATCAAAAATGTCCTTGATTTCTCCTACCAGATGAAGTGACTTTTGAGACACTATTACGATCAATGTTGTCCGCGTATGTTGAAAAATTCAAGTGGAGTTTTAAAAAGAAACAATATTATTCATGTAATAAATTAATACTGGTAAAGAACACTAGCAGAATCTAAAAGTGAATTGTAGCGAGTGGAAAAAAGAATGACTCTAAGTGGATAAAGAGCGACTACAAACGAAAAAGTCATTTGATGGCGCACGGCAATGACGCAAGCGTACTCGACACGCCACTCTGAGCCGTGACAGCGCCGAGTTAAGGGCTGTATTTGTGAGTAGCGCAGACAACGTGGCTAAGTTCAATAAAGCTTTCCCCCAAATAAGCCATAAAACGAGCGGCGACGGGCGCGGGCGTTTTAGCTACGTTCCCGTTCCAATTATTTGTTTGTGGAGGAACAATAATTTTATTTTACGTTTTATTTAACATTTATTTCGTTACGGCAATTTCACGGGTATCAAAGAATTGCTAGATTGTGATTTAAATGGAATTGGTTATTTTCCACTTGGAGAACTGTAAGTTATTTCATCTGGCATCAAGTTAATATTATTTTATTGTGCATGAATATTGTTATACTGTATACCTAAATCGGAAACAATTTAATTTATAGTTACATATCATGGAAAATAGAGCATTTGATAAGTGCATGTGAATTTGTATAAACCAAATTATTTATATATTACTTAACTCATAATTGTTGGTAGATACATACTTTTCATCTTATTACCTTCCCTTCAAAGGCACGATGTCAATCAAATGGCACGTCATAAATAAATATACCATAAAACTGGATTAAACAAGTCAATTGAAGCTTAAGAGTTAGACAATGTGCGGTCACGTTTAACTACCGCGCCCGACGGTAACCGATCGCGGCCGACGTAATTCAATGATCGTAAACGCTCGCAATGATATCAATTAGACGGGACCCCGAGACCGATAAAGCTCCACTTTAATTAGGAGAACAAACAACAGACGGTTCTTAATGAGCCGTGCGCGTGTGGAGGGCGAGAGAGGTAATTAGGTCGGGGGAGACTACGCGCCGTGCCGCCAAGGGCGATCAATTATTGAGCCTCTGTGATTGATTCAGAGTTCGAGCGCGCCAGAGCAGACGCGGCCACCGCGGTCCACCGCGCCACCGCATCAGCGCTCCCTCCGCGACCACCACACCGAGACCCGCACTCTTAATCCCCGACAGCCTCAACTTACAACTTTACCTAAACTGTCTACATCGGGGCTTTTGTTCCAACCGCAAATACTTACGGAGCTGTAAGTATACAAATACGCTGGTAACATCTCCTTGAAATATTAATTCGGGGTTACAGAACGAACACGGGGATTTAATTTACGACCTATTATTAATTAAATTGAAATAATGATAAACTTCTAAAATAGTTCCTCATTAAAATACAAAACATCTAATTCAATGATAACACAGCGAGCATTAAATTAAAATGAGGTACATAGTAGGACAGCTCATAAGAGTTTCCGGAAACTTGCGTTTACCGTATTATCTGATGTCTTGCTAATAGCCATTATTGGAGGGTGAAGCGCAGCTGTATAGGCCTGACTGCACGTATAAATTACTTATAAAATAAGGACATTAAAAACCATTTAGAGCAATAACTATTATACACTAAATATAGCTATAAATAATTGAATAAATTAAGTGTATGTATTATTCTGATACAAAAATAAATTTTTAGGTGTCAGCGTTAATGGTTGCCGTGGGGAGGTCGGGAGGAGAGGACAAAGAGCCCCCGGGACGCTTTTGTTGTAGCAGATTCCCTGCCCGTGACATCTGTCCGAATCGCTACAATAACTCGCAAAAAACTTCAAATTCACCAAGTGTAAAGCGCTACTCTACGATTATTTTCCGCTGAATATACAATGTACATATCAAAAAGCTTCGCTTTCATGCCGAGATGTCTTCATTGAGCTATTGTTGTCAGTGACGTATCATTTATTTCATTTTGAAGTACCCCTACTACTACGGTGGTCCTAATATCGCAAAATAGGATTCACTATAATGTCATAATATTATAAACGGCGTTAAATTTTGCCTTTTCACAATGAAAAGGTAAAATTTTACGCCATTTTTTGCAAGGTTTTGTACAAAAATGACATAAATAAATAATGCGTCAAAACCGTATTGTTGGAATAATTTAGCCATCATAGAAATAAAATCTATATATATTTTCAATACCTTAGATTTATGCCTTGAAATTTTTATGTCTAAGCTAAATTAATTTAGTTGGCTTTTGCATGACACTAAATTATATTCTAGTAGTATCTATTATTAAGTCGATTTTAGAAATAGAGGCAATTAAATATTATTTTTTATTATTTATTTGAAATAAAGATAAAAGCATATACAAATGTTTCGTATTTTACATTCTGTAATTACTAACATAAAAAATAATATACATTGATGTAAAATGCGCTAGAGCTACAAGGAAGTAAAGCGTGAGAAATTAAAAATAAAACTAACTTTGCTATAATAAAAAAGGAATAGATTTTCGTTGTTAATTAATCTATTGATATACTTAACATAATTATGATAATTGGGTTCCAAAACTTTCATGTTATGCAAATGTGCGGCCAAACTACGAAACTAATGCGGCTGTACGTTGCGACTTAAAACAAACTTAAAATTATATAATAACATAGTTAAAAGCTATCTTGACTTTAATCGACACCTTATTTTTTACTGAACGAATGCTTAACACGTTAGGTGAGGCGAATGGCGCGGACAAAAATTACGCCTGGATCACGTTTATTTTTTTACTTCCGGCTGAGATAACGATCGAAATAAGCACCTTTATTTCGTTAAGTGGTCGGAGAATAGACACTTAGTAAATACACAATAATATACTGAGTGCAGGCTTAGTCTTATGAGAACCCCAACGTTTTCAATAACGTAGTCAATAATATTAAAAGTTTATAAATTAAACGTAGTTTAAGAATGTAAATAAGTTTAAACACGTGGAGTTTAACGGATTTATACCAATATATTACGGATTTATATAATATTTAGTATAAATCCGTTGCAAGTCTTTAAGAAAACATATTTTGTTCAGTATTTTTAGTTGATGTGTTTCCTTCATAATAATATAATTTGAGACATACACTTATCTATCGCATTTGGTCATAAAATTGATACCCCAGTTACTTATTGTTTAATCAATTAAGTGGCCAAACTTTTGCTTAAGATTAATCCCAAACGCCTTCATACGGAACAGTCGTATTTTCGTCCAGTTCCGGACCTAACAAAGAGACGTAACAAAGGGTCATAACAAATTTCCTGTATCGTTCAAGATTGCTGACTAACGTCTGCCGAAAGCCGAAAATGATCGCAGAATGAAATATAGATCAACGGCGCGGACATCGGTCACGATAGTGGTGTCCGAGGTGTATTCAAACAATAGTAAATGCATTTAGCCAGGCTATTGTGTGATTTATAGCGAAAGCGTGTAGGTAATTTATAAGAGTGGTGCGAGAGTGGACGTAGCGTAGGGAGCCGCCCGCCGCGGGACGTCGGGAAATCGGGGAAAATCCGAAGATTTATTAGCGGTCGAGCCGCAGCTAGGCTGACCGCGCGACCGCCAAGTCTGTTTGACCAGTCATTAAAGTCGGCAAGTAAACGTTTAGTGCCTAGATGAGTATATTTGCGGACCAATTAACGCTTTCGAGGTGAGACGAGGGTTGCCGGGTTAGTTATATAAATAACGGTCATTGTTTGACTATTATTTTGAATACCGTCCGAGCCCATCTCTCATCCTCACTCCTTTATCGGTAAACATTTGAAAATTATGTATTTTAAACTGTGATTCGACCATCTTTCGTTTGTATAGTATCGTTAAAATTAAAATACTTATGTGTCCGGTAGATAAGGCGGCTGATACAGAAGGTGTATCTACGTTAGGATATCGCAGTGTAAACATACACGGTGTCAATCACTGCAAGGCGGCGCTTTACAACATTTTATCGGTTGTCACATAGGTAATCTAAGTATAACGCATTTATGTCAAATCGTCGATGTACCTATTGATAAGCCCACCCACGTTTTACCGGCACTATTGCATCACTGGAGCAATGGCGGTTGATATTATATACTATATAATAGTACTTATTCAGACAGACTGTCATTCCTACTACAAAAACAATGACATATTTTACTTATCATTCCTGCATTATAGGTATACCGAGGTAATAACCAAGTAAAGTAAATTTTAAAATTTCTAATTTGCACAAGAACGTGTTGTTGTAGTTATTTTACTCGACACTAGTCGCTTTAGTGTAAAATTATGTGTGTATCCGCCACTTATGGTTGGTATTTTATTGTCAACAGACACTCCGTTGGATATATAATGTATGTTAAACATTACACTCATAATAGTTTGTCTATATCAGTATTCATATAATGACGCTTCGATATTTTCATCTCCTTGCTAACTGTAATTTAATTCAGATGGTAATCGAATAAAAACAGATAGTGTAGACTTTAATGCGACATTCTTATTTTAATACAGCCTACGACGACGTGACAAACATATTATTACATAGGTAATCAGTTTAACTAAAAATATACATTATTTTAAACGCTCAGATGAGGAATTGCTATCTCGCGATAAAATATCAGCCAGAGTTTGTATATAGGTACATACCAACATTTGAGAATAGGGAAGGAACTGTCCCCTAAGGTACAGATGGAAAGCCTAGACCTTGAGGTAATTAGAATGTATACCTAAAAGCATATAATATAAATGTTTTTTATTTTATTGAAAAATATATATATATACAGGGTGTCCAAGAACCTGGCGTCCAACTGGATTCCCACGATGCCCCAAGTTCTAACAGTACTCAGAAAAATATTTTAAAAAATCCACCCCATGTACTTACAGAATTATACTGATTTAAAAAAAAAGGGGAAATGAGCACCCTGTGACATACTTTTGAATGCTGTGACTGCTAATGCTGATAATTTCGATATTTCTTGGAGGTTTTGTAATCTAGGGTATTGCTGTGTCTAAATAGAATGTAAAAATAAAGTACTTATTGTACCATTTTAAAATAAAATATTATTTTAACTAAAGATGATATGGAAAACTATTGAATTTCGCAACTTTGACCGACTGTAGTGTAAAAAAATGTACCAAAATAGTATGGCAAGTGACGTCAAATTTTGACGCGTTTATTCCTCTTTTTAAAAAGGTATAATACTTACACATTAATTTGAAAAAAAAAAATTTGATAATATTTTTACTCAACAACCCAATTTTTACGATGTCTTACAGAATTCTTAGAAAGAAAAATTTACGACGAATTGAATCTAACCTCTAAAGAATTACTATTGTATGCTCATAAAAATAACAACAGGCCTCTCAAAAAACAGGTTAGACCGTAAGGGACGGTATGTGCATGCATCTCACCATAGTGATTCGTTATTACAACAGGAGGGAGCAAGACAGAAACTATCTTTGCGATTTGCTGGTTCTTCTTTATGGTACCCCATTATTCAGGTAAGAGTGAGGGAGAAAAAGGTTAGAGGTGCGAGTGAGATAGATAGTGACGCTATCTGGGATCGTGCTATTTAGGATAACAGTACGGTCAGTACGCGTCACTGCCTCCTGCCGTTACTACGCACCTCTCTCTTATTGTTACCATTGATCACGTACTACGATTTAAAGCTTTGTTTATTGGACTCGATTACTCTTTGTGCTCTGGACTTTGAAACGAACTCTTTACGACGACCTTTGCCTGTGTTTGGACAGTTTGTGTTTTGTGTGTGCTACCATGGCGACCTACACTCCGCAAGAATACGCAAATATGCACTACATTTATGGAGAATGTAGAGGTAATGGACGAGCTGCAGCGAGACTTTACAGAGAAAGGTATCCGAGGGCTACGCGATATCCCGACCATCGAGTTTTCATTAATGTGCACAGATCACTATGTGACGGGCGGTTCCCCAATCAAGTAGCTGGTGAAGGACGACCCGTAAATGACTTCATACGCGATGAAGTTTTAGAGGCGGTGTCGGCAAATCCAAGCATCTCTGTGCGAGGAATAGAAGCTGATACGGGGATACCGAAGAGCACAGCACACAGTATTCTCCAAAAAGAAGAATATCATCCGTACCACGTACAGCGAGTGCAAAGTCTTTTACCTCGAGACTATCCGAGCCGAGTCGCGTTTTGTGAAACAATCCTGCAAAAACATCGAGAAGACGAAAACTTTATCGACAAAATTTTGTGGTCAGATGAATCAACATTTAAGAAGGATGGCTACATGAACCTACACAACTTGCACGAGTGGCATGTGGAAAATCCGCACTTGATGCGAGAAGATAGATCCCAGTACCGGTTCAAAGTGAACATGTGGACCGGTATTCTCTGTGGGAATATTATTGGTCCATTTGAGATGCCCGAGAATTTGATTGGCGAATCATATTTAAATTTTCTTCAAAATGATTTGCCAAACTTACTAGAAGAGACCCCACCAGATATGTGGTTCCAACACGACGGCTGTCCAGCACATTTTCGCGTATCCGTTAGAGAGTTTTTGGACGAGCAATACCCGAACAGGTGGATTGGGCGATCAGGAACAATCCCGTGGCCAGCCCGCTCACCTGACTTAAATCCGCTGGATTTTTTTTTCTGGGGAACTATGAAGGAGCTCGTTTATGCGAAGCCCATTAATGACATCGCTGACCTTCGTGAGAAGATAACACAAGCAGTGCAGGTGATACGTCAAAAAAGTTACTCGCGAAACATAAAGCGGTCCTTTTTAAGGAGAGTGAGAGCTTGTATTGCCGCGGGTGGTCAACATTTTGAACATTTATTGTAATAAAATATCTTTAAACTAACATTCTTTGCTTTTATTCTACTGGGAACCCATCTACCTGTGTGTATTTCCTTCTTGCTCACTCTTGGAACCGAAGTAAATAATAGTAGTAACATAACAGTTTCTAAGATAAGAAAGGGTCCGACAGTTACCGTTAGTAGGTAGGCACTTCGTAAAAATTGGGTTGTTGAGTAAAAATATTATCAAATTTTTTTTTTTCAAATTAATGTGTAAGTATTATACCTTTTTAAAAAGAGGAATAAACGCGTCAAAATTTGACGTCACTTGCCATACTATTTTGGTACATTTTTTTTACACTACAGTCGGTCAAAGTTGCGAAATTCAATAGTTTTCCATATCACCTTTAGTTAAAATAATATTTTATTTTAAAATGGTACAATAAGTACTTTATTTTTACATTCTATTTAGACACAGCAACACCCTAGATTACAAAACCTCCAAGAAATATCGAAATTATCAGCATTAGCAGTCACAGCATTCAAAAGTATGTCACAGGGTGCTCATTTCCCCTTTTTTTTTTAAATCAGTATAATTCTGTAAGTACATGGGGTGGATTTTTTAAAATATTTTTCTGAGTACTGTTAGAACTTGGGGCATCGTGGGAATCCAGTTGGACGCCAGGTTCTTGGACACCCTGTATATTATTACTTCGACTTTCTAACAAAATATAACAGCCATTAAACCAATATAGTAGGTAGGTATATTACGTTATCAAAAGATAGCTTATCCATTTACAGAATACTCCTTTTTATACGCATAAACTCGTAGATGTGTGATGATTTTTGAACATGTGTGCATCTAACACACATGTTCAAAAATCATCACACATACCTATTGAAAAATGTCAATCAAACGATTTTACATCTTAGAAAATAAACAATAAAAAAAGCACTATTACTTTAGGTGTGCTGGTGATGCCAATTAAAAATAAAATAAACGAACACTGGTCGTCATTACTCAGACGCAAGGTCGCTTGTGATTAATTAATCGGCAAAAGAGTTATGTTAGTAATAGTCAATCAGCCGACTATTTAATGATTTTGATTTATACTCTTATTTAAAAAATAAACTGTTACTTTACACCAATGTCAAAATTTTATGTATGCTAAATTGGTTCGGAAATATAGAGAGAGACTAACTAATAAAATTTATAGGGCAAATATGAATTGGAACTTGGAAGGGTAAGACCAAGGCGGACGTTCCACGTTCAAATCTAGGACGTTCTTAGATAAGCTAGGTTAAAAGTACCCTAAGCTGAAGGACATGCATGAGGAGATAAATAAACGTAGAAGAGGCGAAAGTGGTATGTCTAGATCGTAGCAAGTGGAAGGAAGTGATATCTACCTACCCCTATGGGAAAGAGGGTTGAATATATGTAAGTATGTACCAAAAAAAAATTGTTACCTATAATGTGGTACTCTTGTTACCTAAAAAGGAGAGCTAAACACTTGGCAAATTAAGATCTTCACTTTAACAGCCCGTTTACAGTCACAGCAGAACATGGGTCCCCTCTTAATATGCATTAGCAAGCAAAGGTTCCATTCCACCATCCAATCTGATATTAGAATCCGATCATTAAAGTTGCCCAGTCCATAATTCCTGAAACTCTTTAGAAATGCTATGTTAAACACAACATCACAATAACATAAGAAAATCGTTTTCGAAAATTGGACGTGAATACTCAATTTGACGACAAACATTTAGAGTAAGCACCCACATTCACATTAAATGGTCATTTTCAGGCACGTTTTATTGTTTCGCTTCACATTACGCTGACGTTATTAATTTGGAGACCGAAACGTTATTCAAGATTCTCTACGTGGTTTATGGTCCTCACTTTTCAACAACTAAATTTAATCTGAACAGGTCCAAAATAGTAACGGCTAGACGTCGGTTATTAAGAGTCGAGTCTGGTTATTGTATGGAAATACCAATTTAGCCTCGAGTAATAGTAAAGTTATTTCAATATTAACTTAGAAATGAAATATTTGTATGTTTTCAATTTTAGTTTCCTATTAAATTATTAATAAAATAAATATTGTTTTATTTATTTATTCAGTCCCTTAGGCAATTGATTAAATAATTGAATGAATAAGTTTATACAAGTAGTAAATTGTACCCCATTAAATAATTTGATAGACTTGACAACTGTACTATGGTAGCATAGTACAGTTGTCAAGTCTATCAAATAACTATATTTAATGGGATACAATTTTAATAGAATCATCACGAATTGAGTTTTTTTTCTTCTTATATTATATTAATTATATATTCAAAATGTGTCCCAATATTAGGATAACATAAATTCGACTAAGTTTGCAACTGATCTTAATGGTGGGTACTTGATATTATCAAAAAAACCTAAGATACATTTTTTTGATTTAATTAGACTTGTTAAATAGCTGTTTGAAATCAGTAGCTCAAATTAGTTAAGGGATACAAACTGACGATCGATACGAACCTACGAGTGAGCTGAATCACGACCAAAAAAGATGACATTATCAAAACTTCATCGTCCATTGTTGCTCGTGATACACATTTTATAATTAAGTCGAAATTTAATCTGCAGTGATTAATGAACAAAGCAAGCACTACAGGCAGACCACCCACGGGGAGGAGACGGCTTAATAAGACCCTCATTAACACCTTAATGGCTATTCTCAATTCGCCTGATTTCTCTTGACTTTTATTTATTTTTTCTTTCTCAGTCCCACACGGCTCTTGCGCATCTCGCCTCTCGTTCGGGTGCCCTCCTTTAATTGAATCTGGTCTCCTTTTTCTAAACTTATTCTCTTTGACTTAAGATTAGTGATGTATTTAATTTAGCGTTTTGTTACGTTTTTATAGTCTACTGAATAGGGCGGCCTTCGATTCACTCGTTTACTTATCAAAGTTTTAATTTGATTGAAGTAGTGAAATTAAAATAGAAATAGCTTTGTTGTGCATTTCTTTTTGATGTGGGAATTCATAGGCACTTCATTTTTGTGGTCGCATATTATATCTATCAATGAGTCATAGCGTTGTATGCCAGAAGGATTCGGCTGAGGTTTCCGTTTGCAATAAACGAATGACAAACACACAAGTAGCTGGACACATGCTGTTGCATATTCTCGTTCGTGCTTGTTGAGAGATTTTATAACCTCCCTTCGCGATTCGTCTTCAGTTACTTAAATGATACTAAGTTTTTATTACGTTTTATTAACATATTTCTGTCTCATAAAAGAAGGATAATTATATTATTATTGTTAAGTTATTAAAAGCCATCCTTTTATCTTCTATTTAATTGAATGGACTTACAAACAGTTTAAATAAATAAAAATCTATGTAGGTACTAACTATCCCACATGAACGATGCTTATTATGATCCGCTCATCATCATACAAGTAATGACTGCCAAGAATTTTCCCCAACATGATCTCAGTAGATAGCGTAAGTGTTTATAAAAACATTTAATACTAATTGGATGCTCATATAAAGTTAAAAGAGTTATAAAATATCTATAGACTAAATGTTTTGAATTAAGCAATATTAACCAAGTAGAATAAAAAATTAAAATGTAAATAATGGTTCCCAATTTAGTTTCATTCATAAATAAATTTTTTATTGTTAAATACTTGCAAATTCTAGATAATAACAATAACATTAATACAAACATCAATGTCAGTGAAGTCATAAAAATACACCGTTGAATTAATGTCATTAAAGCGCGGTAACACAAACAAACCCCTTTTATTGATTATCAAACGCATACAATAGATGGCGCTGCGCGTATTGTAAGTCGCAAGTCGAAACAGACGCCGCCACCGGAGTCGTTCGTGTACAAAAATGGCAGTTGAATATTTTTCCCCGCATCGGTTTAAAACAATAGCAAGCGATAGTGCGCCCTGTTATTTACGGTTAGAGTTAGTTTTGCTATGTTGGTAGATGAAGACTTATATAGCCAGAAACAGACACAAGTGTATTTGCGGTGGAGCGTCGTCATTGTTCGCTAAATCGTCGTTTGCACGGAACCGGCCGGGCTTGTCGTGAGTTAGGTATGAACAGGGCTTACACAATGACAGTATACATACATTTAAACACCTGTTATTAAACATGCAGGGTCACAAAGCGTAGGTACGTAGCCTGGTTAAATGAATGACTGATAGAGATCTCACTACCGGCGATTTAGGATGCATAATCATCTAACAACAAAACATCATCAACAAACAGCGTAAGGTCACTATTACACCATTGTGCATGAAACTATGTGATTTTTTTTTATGTTTCAACAAATTTTCTTACTTACTTCACGTGAATAACGCAATAATATTTTAGGAGTATTAAAAAATAAAATGTTTGAATGTTAAAGTTAGTATAACGTTAACGTTTCGCCCAAAAACTCTTGAATTAAGCAACAACTGTAACTTTAGCTTGGTTTGATTTGACCGATTGCAGTCTGAAGTTGGTCGCTTCAAACACCATCTTGCCAAATGGGGTATCACAGACTCCTCACAAACCTCATGCGAGTGTGGATTTTCTGACCAGACAATGCAACACTTGCTCGGCTGCCCCCGGTGCCCTTCAAACTGCACCCTTCAAGACCTATATGAGGCCACCGATAGTGCCATAAGCGTGGCTACCTACTGGGCGAATAAAATATAACCACCATCGACACGACAAGAAGAAGAAGCTTGGTTTGATCGTCTCCAATAGGAATATTCTATGCTATGTACTTGTTCCCGACTTTGACTTTGATTTGTAAGTCGCCTGCCTTAATATCTGCAAATCACATAACCTTGTTCTTAATACTGAACCCTTATAAAACCCGGATTTGGTAACTAATTATTACCTAAACAACAATATATAATAACAAAAACGAAAAGAATATATATTTATATTCTCTTTATTAGTATCTACCGATTACACAAACAACATTTGCAATTGTAAAAGTTGTAATTGTTTATAGTTTCCCTAATGTAAACATGGAATTATATCATGTTCCAATTAAGATAAACCTAAACAAAGATAAAAAGTTTTGATAAATTATCGCAAAATTAGATAAATTAGTAGGTACGGTGTCTACTAAGTAGAAATAGATGAAAGCGTTAATAGAAAAAGTAGATACTGATTTAATTTAGGTTTCTATCTAGGTTTTCGTCATAAAAAAAAACCTTTGTACTTTTATGGGTAATAGAGATGGGCCGACTAGCCACCGACTATTCGGGAAAGCCGACTATTCGGCATCGTTTGTAGTCGGCGACTATTCGGCAAAATATGCCGATTATGATCGGCGCATAACAAATGAAATAAAACAAGTAATTTGTACTTGTTTTATAATTTATAAACATTACTTAGAGTAGTTATCTAAAGTTACAGTCTTTACAACATAGGAAAGTATAAATCAGTCAGTAATTAAGCTCAGCGGCCGCGCGATGACTAAGTCGAGTGATGACAAAAAAAGCCCTGAACACCTCCGACAAGTAGGTATTAGAATGATCGGCATTGCCGATTAGTCGGCCGACTAATCGGCATTTTGAAAACCGATTAGTCGCCTAGTCGGTTAGTCGGCAAATACTATAGTCGTCCCATCTCTAGTAATAACTTAAAATTAATATTAAAATCAAGAACCATAAAAACGACTTGAGATCAAAGAAATTCATGAAACACTATAGTTATAAAAGCATTCAAATAAAAAGATATGATTTTCATGTCTGGTAAATGGCTGTGACGAAAAACATTCAAAAGACATAATATCATAACCGTGCCAAGCGTCACTCATATTCCCAGTGAACATTTCCGCTGTGAATGTTTCAGCGGCCCATGCTTAAGCCCTTAAACTTCCTCTCAAAAAACGAAAAACTGAATCATATTTCATTCCAATGGATTTTCTGGACTTATATGATTTCATGTGCTTTACGCGAATTCTTGAACTCAAATAAGACTGGAATACCTTCGATAAAACGTGAGGATATCTTAGGTATATTAAACTTATTGAAACCTATGGGTTGTTAGTTACATTGAGCACGCGGTAGTTCGATTACTACTACATTCGATTCTTCGCCGACTATAGAGCCTTATACGGATTATAGGTTCCGCGCAGAGACCGCCCATTTGTTCCCTTTGTCCAGACAAGGTGTTAACCGAGGTACTGCTCCAGTAATTCTTCAAGCGACCACAAATTGGTTACTTATTGCAATAAACGCGTTCACCAACTGTCATAATTTTAAGAACACCAAAGGAAAGATGTAATATTTTTGTCATTTCAAACAACATACTGTTTCCTTCAGAATTGCC
Organism: Nycteola revayana; assembly: GCA_947037095.2. Classification (NCBI taxonomy): domain Eukaryota; kingdom Metazoa; phylum Arthropoda; class Insecta; order Lepidoptera; family Nolidae; genus Nycteola; species Nycteola revayana. The sequence goes on along the minus strand of OX344842.1, from coordinate 24,624,112 downwards.
CTAAAATAGAGTGTAATTGGTGTTATAATGGCGGCAGCTTTTAAAATTTATTTTTGAGTTTAAATATTAATGTTTCGTGACATGGCGGCAGCGGCGGGTCCGCTAGGTGTCGGTGGTTTTCTGGCCCAGCGCGTTCGGACCGGTTCGTCGGTGGCTCGCACGCCAGACCAGAAAAGCCAAACACGTATAGCAGTCGAGAGCGATAAACCTTGCTTCGTATACGGGCAAACGGCAAACGACCTATTCGTAACAATTTGCAGCCTGTTCACTCTGCTTTAGGAGGTAAACAGTTGTACCGTGCAAATAGTACCTATGAACTGTGTATCATAAACTGATATTTGATTGCGACTTAAATACTTTCATGATAATCTGAACCTTATACTCTTATATTTATCAAGCCTCGTCGATAAACGTGGACGGTAATTTGTTCGTTAGATAATAGCGTTCAGTATTGAGTCTTGTTCTCGTCCTATTTGACAAAACTTAAAGTTACCTACAATAATAATCCATGATTTCTAACAAGGGTCAGTTTAAATTATTAATTAGATACCTACGTTTCAATAATGTAGTCGCAACTTGGCCAATTTATACCTTATTATGCATGGTACTTAGTTTATACATACCAGAGGTGAATAAAATGCTGAACTGTCAACGCCAATGCTTGGGTATGGATTTTGATCAGTCGAGGGGTAGGGCGTGCCGTAGACTCCTACAGCAGCACTGGAGAGGCGTGGGTAGGAGCTAAGAGCGAGCCGGGCGCCGTCATACTGGCAAGAGCAGACGGTCTGTCCGGAGACAGGATCGGTGATGATGGGGCGTGGGGTGTCGCAGCATGAGGCAGCCGGGGTGCTGGCATGGCTGCCGGCACCAGGCGACAGAGCGCCGCCTGCGACGGCCGACCCGCCTGGCGACAGCGGCGGCGCCGAGCTCGAGCCCCCGTCAGGCGAGGTGGCCGCACCGCCCGTCCCCGCCCCGCTGCTGCCCACCAGCAACTGCAACCATAACATACTACAGTGAATATCAAACGCCATAACGTGACTACATACGATTTTAAATAAATGATATCCCAATTTCAGAAATCAGCAACAAAGTGATAACTTTCTAGGCAGTAAAAATGAGACATCTTGTATAATATAAGAAATTTGATCAACATACCTAGACGCTTTAAATCAAACGTGCCTTTTTATACCTAAAAAACTTCGTGAAATATGCTTTAAATCGTTAATATTCTTAATTAGGTACTAATGTTTTTATTTAAATTGCCTCCCTTCTCAAGAATAATGTTACTTGAAACCAAACAACAACAAAATAAGCTAAGCTACGACTAGAGTTCAGGTGACACAGGTAATTAGTTCCAAGTAAAAGATAAATAAATAAATATCAGAACGATCTTTGATTTCTGAAACTCAAACACAGACACGAGCTAATTAACAGTTTAAAAGATTGTAACGTGGTCGATTTGAGTGCACACCTAACAAGTGGAGCGCTTTCTTGTGAGTTTATTTTTAAACGAATGCAAATTAATTCCATTTCTAGGGCAGCATGGTAAGATAATATCGAGGGCATCCGCTTAATCTAAGCATCTCTGTGACGCGCCCATCGTCCCGTCCGACTGGAGATACTCTCGAATTACTTCGTGGAAATAATTAGTAAACATATTATGAAGAGGCGAGTTACCGCTCCGCTGACCAAAGTAACGACTTGATCGGCACAATTTGTTAATCGTAACGTCTTGTTTGATTCCACTCATTTTGTTTATGTTACAAATAAACATGTCCGTCGTTTTCCCTATTCTCCAACCGCATGGCAGTAGTTACTAAATTATAACTAAATGCTTTTTTATTTATAATTGTATTCAAAAAAGGTTTATTTAAAAAGTAACTAAATTTATTTTATATTTATGTCTAAACTCATATCAATTAAGCATCTCCAAGTCATATAGAAGACAAATAGTAGAAGTACAGTTTGAACTTAACCGATATTTCCTCTACGAAAGCAAACAACAGTTCGTAAATGGCTTCATTAGAAAACCAACCAATTGCAACAACAAACGAACGATCGAAACGCAAGCACATATTGTATATCAAGAGTAAATACCGTTGCTCTTTTAGATAAAGACTAAAAGTGGACTCGACAACGTACTACAGCCTTCTTGATATAACAAATATGAATATCTTTATTTAATAAATACGAGTGTAGTTTAGGCGGCGGAAGATTAAAGGGGATGGGGACGTAAACAGATTTGGTCAAACATTGGGGCCAGGTTGACTTAGAAATAATAGCACAAGATACTGTGCATACACTGGACCCTACTTCAGCTCTGACGCTCCGTTTGAGTGCACCAACTTGTTTTCTTTAAACAGAGCAAAATCTTCAAAGAGACGATACTTGTTCAGTTCCCTTTGTTCAGTTGGCTTTCAATTTTACATGAGTAGCGTAGGGCACAAGATGAAAGCGTATAGCTGTAATATTTTGTGAATATTACATTGAGATCATGTTTACATTCAATAATCTATTTAGCGTGCTATAAACCTATCGTAGCCTATTAAAGATTCAATACGATGTGTGCAGGTGAATTTAATGTTACTATGTCATAGAACATGTATAAATGTACATATCAGCATAGAATAATATAACAGTTTGTGACGCGTGATAAAATATAAAAATGATACGGTAGTGTTACTGAGAATAAAAGAGTATGTTCGTTTAGTTGCGATCAACGCATGTGGGGTACAAAGCCACCCGCTTATTGGGTCGCCATATTTGTACAACAGCGCTATCTATCACGGCTTGCGTGCATACGTGTAATTAGTAATAGCACGAGATAACACACGTACACACTGAGTCATTACGGATAACAACGATATTTAGGTATGAAATTGTGATTTTGATATCAATCGCGCGCCGCTCGATAAACGGGCCCTATAGCACTGCTTTAGTCTATATATGCCCGATATTCTAGAAAATGGGTTGACACCGTAAATAATTATTTGCTATATATTGTGAACCATTGTTACAATATATATTATATGGAATCTATCAAATGCTACGAATATCTTTAGATGTATCTACGATAAAATACAAATTCATCGCAGATTCTGCTAACATGCGACGTAAAGTCTGTTTGTAATCGTGTCAATGCGTGCTTAATGGATTTCAATTAAATTGTAGGCTGTGAACTGCTGCAGTTGCGAACATCCATGTTATATTTGCTACATCTATTAGGCTACAAAATGTTTATTCGCAAAATTACCGAATAATGGTTGCACGCTCTATTACATACTGACCGCAACGTTTAAGGCGAAATACTGCCTGGTTTTTTTCAATACGATTTCAAAGTTTTTCGCCATGTGTAAACAATATATGTTGAATATGATATGGAAATAGAAAAAATTAACAATTTTGAATAGGTATAAATAAATAAGCTATGATCTGTGAAACAGTGATTACGTCCTCCTTATGTGTACCTATCGCTGGCTTCACATCAGTATAACGGTGTCTTTCGGGTTCATCGTTTATGAGGTGTAACCTTTGTAAAATGTATATTATCAACACTATTTGATATATACCTACTTATTTCTGAACTGCGTGGCATAATTAAATAGTTAAAATATATCTACCTACCTCCAGTCAGTCAGTGACATTCTGACCCGTAGCCCTAAGCCCCATAAGGATGCCCTGAGGTGTGTGTGTCACATACTTGCAATTTTGATGCGGTGGTCAAATAGGTACTACTTCCATCTAAGTAAGATGATTAAATTAGTGGAATAAATTTCATAGGGCAGTAACAATTGCTGTTTTGTTTAACTGTTAATTGCCCTGTTGATTTTTTTATAGAATAAGAATAATCTATTTGTAGTCATTTTTATATTGTTATATTACATTGTGAAATTGACAACTACAAGTGTATAAAGTTAATAATTTCATTATTATTATAGTGATTATAATTAGACTTCAGTTGATATGTACGTAAAATATGTGATTAAAAGAAGTTGAAATTTATTATAATTTCAAGCCACGAATTGAAAGCATTAAAAATCTTCATACCTACTAGCATTATTTTCGAACATAGTGTTTTAATTACCCACCGATTAAATGATGTTATTCACTTTGTTGATTAACTACTTATTTCAAATCTGATCAAGCTCTAAACTAGAGTATGTTAAATTGTAATGAATGACACTTAAAAATTAAATAAGAATAAATTGACGTTTTTATGACGTCTAAATTTCATCTTGAATGCTAATTAAGAAATGTAATAGGCACTTACAAGTTAATAAAACTTGGGGCAGCAATAACGAGACTTTCTGTCTGCACAGAGGGCTGATCAAATCAAGTATAAGCAATATTATATCATTGTATACAAAAGGGGCCAGACCTACCGACGCTTGACTGATTTTGTCAACAAAAGTTCCAATAAAAACTACTTGGACGACGATCTGAGCGAACCAGAGTAAACAACTCCGAAAGAGAAACACTCGTACGATTGCCATTACCCTTAAATTAAATAAAAAAGCTTCAGTAATTTAGTCCAATCTGTCAAATGAAGAGTGTTGAGCAAAGAGAGGGTTTCTGATTAATGTTTTATGTGGGCGCTATCAGATGTTTTCAAGAGTGGGGTGAAAGTAATGCTGCCTGTTATACGCCTCATTGTGACAGTAGTTATCTTTTACACTTTACGGCGCTGAAAACAATTATATTTAACTAACCATGGTATTATGATGCGATTGGTATCTTTGGTACCTTTGTTCTTAGTTGCCCCTTTTAAAATATTACTTTAGTATCTACAATTAGGTGAAGTTTAGGTTGATTTAAAGGTATCACTTTAAAGTTTGTAAATAGATAACGGGCAACATTTTTTTATGCGATAAAATTTTATATTTTGGATAAAACTTATGGTAAATATTAATTAAATTAGAAAACACTGTTTTATATTTTTTTATTACGTAGTAGGTATAGCAAATTTATTTTGGTTTTAAATAAATAATTTTTTAAACCCAAACAAACCCGAGGGGCTAAATTGGTACTGTGTCAACTTATTATTACCGAAAAAACAATCAAACAACAAAATCGATAAAATTAAATAGAAAACCCCAATTCAGTTGTTTTTCTTTTATTTTATCTAAAACAAATTAAGTCCGTCAGTATAAAACGGATTTGTTCTTCGAACGACCCTCTGAGTTCAGTCCCACAAACATAATTCCCCGATTGTCCCGGTCTTTATGCCTCGATTGTCCCTAAATTTACATTTTGTATTATTTTTTCCTAGTTTGTCTCGATCGCTATTCCTGCAACGGCCTAGTCTTCATAAGTATAATTTCAATTTTTAGTACATTTTAGAACAGTCAACCAAAAAAGAGTTATGAAAACTTAATTTAAATATATTATATCTTGTTATTGAAGAAAACCAAGTCTACATATGAAGCTGTATTCGCTCTAATCAAATCGCATATTCCTGATTGGAATCCGATTTTGTTTAGAACAGATTATGAAAAGGCTGCAATGAATGCCATCTGTAATATCTTTTCAGACGTAATTATGCAAAGGATGCTACTTCCATTTTACGCAAGCTATTTGGAAAAAAGCAAAATCTTTAAAAAATAATAAAAAAATAATCTTCAAAAAATATATCGCCCTATGTTCAACATTGGCCTTGATCATATCTTTAATCAAAAGTGATAATTGGTTGTAGAGGATTGTCCAAAAATTGAGAATATTAAGAAATTTAATTACTATTTTATTTCGTTGTGGAATGATTTTGAAGACATATTTAGAACAACTAACCCAGTGGAAGGCAGTAACGCCAAGCTAAATAGAACCTTTTCAGGGAAGCTTAACATGATCAGTTTTTCGTACGTAATAAGAAACGATGCTGCATTAAATTGTATTCGCTAAGGTAAGGAATGACGTTCAGATGATATGAAATGCCCTTTTGTATTTTAATGCGGATCCTGAAAGTTAACATTAAAACAAGTTATTAGAATTTATGATTATTAAAATAAGAAATTGTGACTTAAATGAAACAAAACTGCGATAGTGATAGGTTCGCTAAATAATATTACCTGTTACAACTGTAAAACTTGTAAAAAACTACATTTTTAATATTTTATTTTTATTATACAGACCTAGATTAGATAACGATGTTTTATGTTTAATAAAAAAATGAGCCAATTGTTAAATTATAGATACTGCGACAATGTTCATTATAAAATATCCTTTTGATATATTGTCGCATGAAAAACATATAGTTCATGTTATTTTTCTAAGAATCGATTAAATTAAAGTAATTTAATATTTATAATTAGCATAGATGTTTACTGAACTGTGATTATGGTAAGTTAAATGATAGTACTGCAATTTCGAGTACTCATATTTTAAAACTAGACAATAATTCTTTTTTATATACTTAGGTAATATTTATCATGGTTAATTTACAAAACGACAAAAAATACCCACAAACATACAGTTGAACTGAGAACCTTTTTAGAAAAAAATATAAAATAAATAACTACAAAATTTTTAACACTATTATTGTTGACTGTACATAAGCGTGACTAGTTGATCGGGACGTTCGGGGAATGAAATTACGCAGAGGGACGTAGAAGGATTTTTTTGGAATGTGGTACAATATATCGGGACAATCGTGGAATAAACCGTAAAACGAACCAGCACGCCACTAAAATGAGTAACTCTTACGCAGCAAATCCGCCAAGACTATAAAACATTTTTTCTTTCGTACAAAATGTGTGAGATGATTATAAAATTTGCATGGAAAGTGATGTTGTTTTCATCGTTTTCTGCAAAGCCACACTTTTTCAAAAGTTGTTTACTAACGCTCTCAAATTATGATAATTATTATAAGATATTTACCTATCTGCACGGTCACGACGGTGAAGTTTATTGGAGAGATTGGATGGCTGCCTGAGTTTGGATAAGGTGCTTCAAAAATATTGCCATACTTTTAGAAATAGGTAGGTATATTACAGTACCAAGTGTAGTGATTACGTTAGTGAAGTGATTTTTGAGTAAACATAAATCACCATATTTATTTACTAAATATAAACGATTTATAAGTGTAGCGAAAACTTTGTATACATCCCTGTTCTACGAAAATTGTGCTGATGGAAGAGACATTTCGCACACTCATAGTTTATATAGACTAAGAGTGTAGAATGCTAATATTTTTGGCGAGCACTAGTTTTACATTGAACATGCGTTTTTAATTTTTATTGTATTATAAAAAAAAAACACAGAAATTTCTTTACCACAACCATAAGGTTGTGGTAAAGAAATTTCTGTGTTTTTTTTGAAAACACTTACGTAAAGAAGTTAACACTTTATCCTGTTAGAGGGATGGCATTTACTTTGGAATCACCTTACAATCTATTTGAGTAAGGTTGGATCGTATATAACTGATTTGATCACGGAGAAGCTTTCAGTCTAATGTCAATATTTGATGAGATTCGGACGAGGACCAGTTCGACAGTACCACGCAGACCGCTTGTCCTTCATAGCTACTCCCTGTCACCATCTATACATAGGGTAGACGACTATTTGATTTTGTATTCAAGTTTCGAATTAGAACTTTGCATTTTATAGTTTCAAATTGACTGTGACACAGTAATTGCATTTAATCAGAAAAATTATGTTAGAATGGTTCTAATCGTATGTTTTTAATGGACTTTCTATTCGTGTCAACGGATACAGCAATATATTTTCAATGTAATTAATATAGAGGAAGAAATGTAAAATTCAACGGTTTTATAAAAAATATACCTTAGGTACTTTTATACATGTTTTTTGACTTAATATTGTTGATTAGGTTATTGCTCTTTATTCTATATCTTTTTGTTTCATTTAATCTGAATCTTATGCACAGTGATTTGCAATCGTTGCTTAATACCCATCATCATTATCATCATCCGATATTATGATTTTTCACTATAGATATTTTAATGAATAAAACTCTTAATTATTAATATTATTACTGGAAGTGGATTTTATTGTGACTTATTTATTTAAATGTAGTTTAAGGAAGAATATATTTATTTGAGCGTGTAATTCATTCTATCAGTTGTTACAAAGCAATTGTCTCTACCATCTTTTTGAGTAATACCTACAACGTGCAACGTGCTCCTAAACTTAATCTCACTACCATAATATAAAAGTACTTTATTCGTTCAACTTTGTTGTTTGTTAATGTTATTATATCACATACATTTTTATGGACAATCATAAAAGAATAAGTTATTATGTCGAGAGCGGAAGCTCATTAAATCTTTCGTTGTATCTCTTCATTCAAACATTCATAAACAATTAATTTGATTATTTACAAAACCTAACATCATAATCGTATATTTTTAATAGAAAATCTTTAGCTACAAGTTGTTCATTCAAATATAAGGCATGGTTCACACGGCATGTACCTACCGATATAAAAGCCTCATGGCGTAACCGACGCGACGAAGCGACATACAAGCACAACTGATGTGTTTATTTTAAAACCACGGTTAAAAATCATAAAGATGATCTCATAATTCCCATTACATTAGCAAAGGCATTATCTCGACCCGAAGATTCGTCTCCCGTTCCAATTTCGCCTTGACCAACGGGATATATTAAAAAGGACATTATAATAATTAGATTGTTATCAGATGTTATTATATGAATTTCCCAAAATTATAAGAGTGAACGACGAAGATAAGTCGACGATATCGTGACGACGGTAGGAATAGATTACGGAATAGCCGGCGGCAAACGCGGCGGCGCGTAATCGGACGTACAAAATTTTGGTACTTTAGAAAAACACGCCATACAGCAAATCGATAACCGATCATTATAATGATTGGGCTGTAAACGCCACTCTTGTTCCTTTTAAGACGCTTGACGAACGGGAGTCGTATTATAATTTAAGGCAGGCGAGTGCGGGGCGGGCGAGGATAGCGGGGCCGGCACTTCATGCGTGCACACAGCTCAGGCCATCTGACCAGGTCTACTCCAACCATTAAACAATATACCTACATATTATTATATTCTCATTTTTATGGTCGATACCTACTATTAATAGTTAGGTATAATTTCTTCCTTTCATGATTTTAACAGCATCATTACAGCTGCATGTAGGTAACCATAATGACTAAATCCAACTCTTTCATAAGCGTAAAAGTAGTAGCATTTTTTAAACATACATCTTCAAAACATTTTTTGTGAATGGTCATTATAATAGCCTTTGGCGCTATTTATATAGAATGGAGTTTAATGGGCGGAGATATCACAAAACATCCATGCATCGAGATGGAATACAAAAGAGGTCGTCTCATTCGCCGCCAGCTTTCAATTGACGCCACTATAATGCGTATCATAAACATAAATCTTCAAGCGCCATTCCTTGGCTATGTGGCGCTTTGCAGCGCGGTGCGACGGAAAAATTGTCTCGCACAGTGCGTCCGTCTTCCTAAGTAGGTACAGGCGGGCGCAGAGTTCAACTTCCTTTTTGTATACAATACTTACAAATTCAAAATATATCTCTACAAGTAGATACGTCGCACCAACAAGCTGAGCAGACTGTAAAAGTAATAGTCACTGAGATTTGCTCCTTTATTTTAAGGCACAAACATCTTTCCACGTCACGGTAATGTGTCGTCGAGTGTACACTTACACTGCACTGACATAATGTTATTATGTACCGGAGTTCTGTACGCTATGCAGAGGATAGCGTCGCGTCGTAGGTATAATGTGTCTACATTGTAATATACAATATGTCATATGGGTATATTAATGTCTAGAGTCACACTTATAGGTGTCGGAATGTCGAGCGAGGTAAATATACTAAGTTGGAATATGTGCTCGCGAAAACAACGATAGTACTAGGGCGCGATAAAATAGCTCGATAATTGTAGTAAAATTGAAATGAGGTGTGTGCGTGACGCACGTTGTCACGAAAAACGGGTTTGCAACGTTCGTGGCGATCGAAACACGACGAAATGACACACACGCGTCGCGTCGCGCACACGTCCGCGCGGCGCGCGTCGCCATTAGAGATGCACCGCCGCCACCTTGGGGCCCACTGATCGCACCGTCGATAAATATCAATCGAGCTCGCGACAACAATTAATGGTTATTTAACGCGCTTCCATTCAATTATCGTCAAGCGGATTGCGTCGATAATTCCGATGGCCAAATTCCCCGTAGTTAATACTCGGCGGGTACTTCATTTATGGCTCTTGCCATGCGAGCAATGGACTCACCACATGTTCAATCGGCGACCATTGGGTATTAATTCTGCAACGTACGAACCCGACAGAGCGTAAAAGTATGTTAATGTTACTTTACAACTTAAAGTAACGGCTAAAAATGTCACACACCTAGGTAGGTATTTCGTTTAATTACCCGTCCACCTGATGAAATTGCGATAATATTACGATTAATAGCTAAATAACAAAAAACGACCTCGATAATTTGTTACAAAATATGGTTGTAGACTAAGTAGAGAACAAATCATTTGGGCCACATACCTACGTACAATATTTTTCCTTTAATTGCTATTAAATATGGTTTAAATGAAAGAGTGCCTAACAATAATTGTTTATTAAACTGTATCCTTACAAGTGACTGATGACATTTAATAAGCGTACACATATTTTATTCACAATCGTATTTACTTCAATTGAATCAACTTACGTGAATTTGAAATCGCGGGTGTTCGGTGTGCGCACTATACATTGCTGATTAATCGAATGGAAACGCGTCGTATAATCATTCCGGACAAAACACAATCTAAGCGTATGCTAAAGTGCAATCGGCCGCGACGCCGCAATTTGAGATTCGTGTTCCATCTTAAATTATCGACAAGTTTAATAACAAGCGTAAAGGCAATAGTAATAATCGCTTCAAATTAATTACCAGCTTAGAACGAGCGCGAAGAAAAACAGTAAAAGTAATGACGCGTTGTTGAAACACACAGTCGCAGGCAGTATGGGGTGCAATAGACTAAAATTTATACACAGAGAAGGTGCGGCGACCGGCGGCTGTTTGGAGTTTCGCTTATAAATAACATTTAGCGGGTGGAGCGGGAGGCCCGGATTATGAGGTCGGAGGACTCAATTAAACTGTGATACCGGACCCGGCTTTTATTGTGGACTTTTGCCGTGACCTCCCACCGGATTTCCAAATAAATGGATCCACTTTACGCACAACGTTGGCGTCCGCACAATATTTTGGGTATATTAATTAATGATTTTACCGCAAGAGGGTCATGCGGAGGATTCCTGTTAAACTAATATTTGTTACTTTTTCATCGCTGTTTATTGGGTTAGAAATATTTAAATAATTTGTCCATATATATGGATAAGTTAGAATGGAAACTAGGGTCATACTTATTTCTGATACCTATTACCAGAAGTGTAGGTATTTCCATTATTTTAATCTATATTGCTATCAACCACTAAATTTATCCTTTAAATATATATCTAGTTGCTTAGTTAATTCATGCATGATTATTTATACATATATCTACTTATTATATGCATCTTATTATTATCAATTTTCTTTACGACATTCTTCGTTCTGAGCACAATGCGACGATTAATACCAACAATATGAATAATGAAACAATATGTGAAGCATTAATAAACATTAAAAATTATATGTACAAAACAGTTTCATGTTGCCATAAGTACTATGTAGACATGCGCTTAGGACACATTATAATTTATAAATACTACATAGACCGTTGATTAATTGCTGTTACTACGATTGATGTATGCTTGGGATGTCTCAGACAATTAGCGGTTGGTTCCATTATTTTAAAGAAATGCAGTCAGTAAAAAAATGTAATCGATGTTGTATCCATTTACGCAGGGTAGCATTTACACATTAATAATTCAGTAAGTAGGTAATACATTGAATTATACGATGGAGCATGTACATGTAAAAAGAGTACATTTTTAATGTAACATTCACATATAATATAAAACCAAGGTTGGTCTAAAGGTTTTTACTTTAAATTGTTTACTTTTTCTGCTATAACTACTTACTTACAACAAATGCTCCATGTAGATTCACAATGTAGACAGTAGTAAATTTTTCTATAATTATATTGATACCTATTTTTGAAGCTATTATGTATTAAGTATGTTCATTTTTATTCCTAAAGGAGATAAACATACTTAATAATGCCGACGATTCATCTACGATGATTCATGTCAAACAAAAAGGTATGTCTTAGTGACACAAGGCTATAATTTTGGTCCTCCCTCCAGGCCAATTTTTCCTAAAGACACATTGGTCCACTTTACCCAGGGCCCTACAATTTATAGCGGCCCCAGAATAACAGAAACCACGGTATAAGCACAGCAGTCATTCCATTTTACGAATTATGACGATTCAATTGCAAATTAAATAATTTGTAATTATTAGAAGTTTATTCTGTCCTTACAACCTCCTCTTCTGAACATGCGCCATCCTCAAGGAGAGTTTTTGCCATGCCATTTTGCCAGTCACTACGCATGGGATGGTGACCGCAATCTTCTGTACCTACGTAATACTGCGGTCACCGAAGTTCCCTGAGAGAGTATCGTTGGATATTAGCTTTTTCTTAATTAAGGAGTAAATTGCTTCAAGAAAAAAGGATTGAAAACCTTATATTTTAATGTTTCACTATCTATGTAAATAAGGCCCCACAATCCTTGTGTGTCCAGGGCCGCCAAAGGCTTTAAGACGACCCTACTTGTCTCAGCTTCGCCGGGTGCTGGAACATGCAGTCTCGGATTAATATGACGTATCAAGTCAGATAAATGTTGAAAACTAGGTGTAACTTATGCAGATCGACTCGAGCAGATTCGCTGTAGTCGATTTGCACAAGTTCGTAATGCAAACAAACTAAAACGCCTTTTTGACTTATTAGTTCTTTTTGCGCTAACTATCCAGCGATACCAAATTTCTGTTAAGATAACCCGTACTAAGCAATTTATAAATTTTTGAAACGTGATTACCGATCAAGATCTTTCACTTGATACCTAACACGATACGCTTATAATTACGCAGTGGAAATTATACGGTATGACATACGCTAGATGCATTTAAATACTGCATCAAACATAGATGTCGACTTTGATAAAAACATTCGAAGTATTTCATAATTAATAATTGCACAAAAATAAAGCAATTGTATATTGTTTTTTGGCTCAACTTTTGCTGATCGGTATCAGCTTTTTTTTCGGACGGACATATGTATTTAGCCACGAGACATTTGCTACTTCACCGGGCATAAAGGCGAACAGAGCTCCAGCCTAAGCAGAGCTCCAGCCTAAGCAGAGCTCCAGCCTAAGCAGAGCTCCAGCCTAAGCAGAGCGCCAGCCTAAGCAGAGCTCCAGCCTAAGCAGAGCTCCAGCCTAGCTGATAACAAATTCATTTTATGAAAGTTGTCATCAACAACTATCATAAAAGAAAATATTATCGGAACTTATTTCAGTATTTCCTACACGCAACCTTTGTTGCGTAGCGGCACAAGTCTCGGACGTAAAATCTTTATGTTTATTCTAAGATTTCTTTCTGGGTCGGGTTGGTTGACATACTAGCCTCCTTGCCTCGCAAAGCACATGCAGCCGTTGGTCGTGATTGTCATAACACCAAAGATCTATAATAAGCAAATAGCAGGAAACAAGCAGCAGCGTTTCATTGTATATTACTATATAATACTGCGGGCAAAACCCTCACTCGGAAGGAGAAGAGAAGAAAGAGGCCTATGTTCAGCAGTGGATGTTATACGGTATGATAACAACTATAAGACATAAGAAAAATAAACGATATAATATTTTATACTTCTTCTTTTAAGTTATTTAGATTGGTCGCATTAGTAGTCACCGTCGTAGTACAGTTACGTTTCCGAGGCACTGCTACATTCCCGTAGTACTAACACAATGCAACACTTAAGTTGCCGTAGCATAACTTCATTGTTTTAGTTATAATTGTAATCCTGCACTGCACATGTATTTACGTCTCAGTAGAAGCGATGCATTGTCGTAGCTTAACTAGAAGTACGTCTATACGTCATTTTAGTTATATTGTTGCTGTAGCGCTGCTACTTCTCTAAGATATTGTTAATCGCTTTACAACAAAATGAAGCGACTTTTTTCCATAGTTGATATATCTTAAGGGATTTTTTCGTAGCATCATATTTGGATATGAGAGACTTATTCAATGTATCAAAGAATGTATTAAGAATTAGCCGTATGGTGTCCGGCTTAAAACAGACCACCTCATGTGTTCCCATGGGTGTCATAAGAGGCGAATAAGGGACAAACAGCTAATGGATGGGCAGCAGCGTCCAGTTCAAGGTTACCTACCATCTAACTGTGATCATCAATCCGCCTGCCAATCATCATCAGCCAGTATAACGTTCACTGCTGAACAAGAGCCTCCTCCTGAGGAAGGGTTATTGCCATAGTCACCAAGCTTGGCAGGCGGATTGGTGACCGCAGTATTATGATGTGTAGACAAGGAAACGCTGCTGCCCGTTCCCTGGCTTAGCGTAGATTCCAAGGCACGGAGGGTAGTCCCTCAGCCAACCAGACCCGGAAAGAAATCTTAGGAACACACAGATTTCCTGGTCCGGCATGAGGATCGAACCCACGACCTCCAATATTTAAAGCGAGCCAAATACCGCTATGCAACGGAGGTAGTCCATAGTCGATATCCATCAAAGACTTGTAACTTAAACGGGCTAATAAATAAAATACGTCTAACAGCACTGTTTTGAGTGAGTATTTAAAATACCTACAGTAAGAAAAACGACTGGTAATACTAAAAATCGATATGATTCAAAATTAATGCATCATAAACCAGTGCATCATAAACCAGTACATCAAATTAAGTTTAAAAAAATGACATACAATCAAAACGATTGTGAGTTAATTTTTTTACATTATTGCGCATCACAAAATCCAAACATTTGATGACCAAAACATTAGTTCACCGGAACCAAATAATTGCTGTGGCTACCTAACAAAAACTACATTTACATACAAAGGTTTTGACTAAATAAAATTAAATATAATCGCTCAATGCTCCTTTGAGACTTCTATTGTCAAGATGTTTCGAACGAGGTGTTAGTTCGACTTACAATAGCAGAATACGGAAACGTTCTTACTCACTTTTGAATTAAAATGAATTATGTGTCATTTTCTAAATATAAATATAGACTACTTCACAATTTCTACTTCTTTATTTTATTCCTATAAAATTTTATATATT
The DNA here is from genome assembly GCA_947037095.2 of Nycteola revayana. Taxonomy (NCBI): domain Eukaryota; kingdom Metazoa; phylum Arthropoda; class Insecta; order Lepidoptera; family Nolidae; genus Nycteola; species Nycteola revayana. The sequence continues at coordinate 24,608,860 of OX344842.1, read as the reverse complement.
TTTTATAATTAATAATAAATATATTTATTGGGAAACTAGTTTATTTTCAACAAAACGGTTGATTGGAGTCATTCCCAGAATTTCGTTAAGGTAGGTATATCACAAAAAACTATTTTCTTAATATATTTTTGTTAGTTTATTTAAATTGACTTTAAAAATAAAATAAAACAAAGTAGCCACAAGCTAATGAACCAGAACTAAATTCATTAAATTGGAAGGATCTTAAAAAGAATAAAAACACTAAATGAGACAGAGTCCGTGCGTGTTTTAGAAGTGTAAAACCAAGTAAGTGTTTACAAACGGCGTGTAGTTCAATGCAATTTTCTTTCAAGTTTGTTTCATTTTCTAGCAAAGGACCCATATCAGAAGGCCATTAACTATTAATGGTATCGAATCAACTTAAATGCTCAATTGCATTCGCTCAATTAGACGGAAAATTGTTGTGGGGATTGCACTTGCGACTTTTTGTTATTGAAAGTGCGTGGCGTTCTTACTAGGTACCTTTTTACTATATCTTGCTTTGATTTCAATAATATCTTTCGAAACATTTCAATTTAAAAAAGAAACAGCATAACTGTATAGTTAGTTATGTGTGCACTTGGGTTTACTGTATATATTGTAATGTGTGCTCTTAGGTTTATAATATTCTGTAACTTATATGGTTTCTCTTGTTTTACGTTGTTCATGGTATTATGATGTGTATAAATAAAAAACACAGAGATTTATTCTAGTGCTGAAGTCCCTAACATTGTTACAGAATTACAAAACATACCTACTGCTACGCAACAATGAGGGCATAGAAAACAAGGGCAGACACATCGATTGCACCCTGCGATAAAAGGATTAGCTTAGTATAGTTTCAGTGTGTCACATTCCCTTTAAGAGTACAGTGCAGGCAATCACACAATCTGTGCAATCGCTCCAGATAAGCTACACTAAAACAGTTATTTTATTATACGACCGCTTTTTTTATATGTGTCAAATAAAAATCTAAATTTTAACTTAGGGTCAAGTTTACCTGCCTTAAAAGTATTATCGGATCTTATTTGTTGACAGAGGCGCCATCTTGATATTTTTTAGAGTCCCGTAAGGGTAACATCGGAACCTTGTCTTGTACCTATCTATCCGTTTATCGACCCGTCCGGCCATTCATCTGTCACCGAGACATCTATTTAGGATTAGATCGACTTCGTAGAGTTATTTAATGGAGTTTATAAGGCAATTTTATAGGTGTTAAATAAATAATTTTAGTTGTTGTAGTATAATAACAACATAATAGGGTGAAACATTATTTTTTTCCTTTGTCTTGCTAGTAAAACGTCATTGCTAAGTTTGTGAAAATAGCTGCATATTATATTATAACGCTTAATGTTTTATATTATTTAGCTACGTCTTTCCATTAGTTAATATATAGGTAGGTATTATAAGAACGTAAACTTCAAGAGTTTAAATTCCATTCTAGAACGTTATATTATTTAGCTATGTTTTTTTAGCTAATATTTATGTATAAACTCTACTTTAAAAGTTCACATATATAGTCTAAACTTATGTAAATCCGATTCACTTTGCAAACTTAGTTAGGTAAAAGTTCTTCGAGACAGAACGTTCCGTTCTACGACTAGATAAAGCTTTTGAAGGAGTGAATTACAATCTCGATATACCTTATTGATGGTATTTAAGATACGCGTTAGCTGTATACTGCTTACCTCACATAGCTTCCCAGTTCCTTTCCTTTCGAGTTTGCAGTAATGGCATGTTGGAGTTGTTTCAGCTACTGGACCGGAGATATATATATTTACTACTATATTTAATGATTATGGCCGAGGGTAAAATAAACATAAGTTTAGTATCTATTCGACTGTGGATGAATCCTACCTTAGCACTAACTGCTATGTTCTTGACTGATACGTACATTTACGGGCGTCGGACACCCGTTATGATTTTTTAATTTAAAAAATATATAACCTCAATAGATACCAATAAAATATTGAAAAGTATACAGAACTGAATAGTCAGCTTTAAATTATTTGACCAACATTTGTGTCAGCCATACGGGTGTCAAATAATAAAGACTCTTTATTTAAACACAGCAAACATTTGCTCTACAATCGCATGAAAAGATATAAGTGACAGTTCCACACTATTATAAACAATATTGTGATAAACATAAAGCTGATATTCCCACCAACAATAGAACAGATGTTAATGGCTTTTAATCCTATCTATCTAGACGATCAAAGTCACCACCTTTTTGGGATTGTAGAAATTAATTATTAGCTCAATATAATTTTAACGTTTTCTATTAACGTCAAAATGTCCGTCGGGTAACGCCATGACCTATAAATAATTATCTGTAGTTGTGTATCTTGTTTTTATAATTAATATTCTAACTACCTAAAATTGCTTAGTTTCAAAAGCCTCGAGCATTGAGGACCCGTTATTTATTATGCGGTAGATTAAAACGATATAGTTAATTATCAGAATCAAATTAGTGCTTGTATTTTCATAGGTATTATCAACAATATTTTTATCGTGTTATTCAATTTATATATATAAAATCACATAGGTTTGTGTAACTAATTAATTATAATGACTTAATCTAATTTATTGTTTCAGTCTCTATGCATGTACATGCTTACAATATGACATTCGACTTTTATTAGGTACGTAGCGTAGTGTTTATACAATCTCAATGTTTTTGTTTTATGAAATGTCAAATTTAAATTAAGACAATAGAATTATGTATATTACTAAGCTTCATACTTTTATATTTTTAGTATGATTTTTAATATTTTGGTAACGGTCAGAATATAAACGATAAGGAGATAATTAATTTGTGTACATAAATTAATTAGCAGAAATTGCAAATATTCCACTGGCTGCACTTAAAGAAAACTCAAATAATTAGTCTTACTCAGAATAAATGCCTTAATATATTTCCAACTAATAAAATCAATACTAGGTAAATAAATTCATTTTTTATAAGTTATTTTTCACACAAAACACATATTTTTAATTTGTGTTAAAGATGTAAGATAATAGTTCTTTTTATAATGCCGCGTTGTATTACATTATGCATTTCACTTATCAATATCTATACCTATATCTTTAAAAGGAAAATCTTGAAACCGATAGTGACGTATTCTCCACGCAACAAGATAAGTATGTTTGGTAAAATATACGTTATGATAGAAACAAATTAATTTATAAGTGTAGAAGTGAATACAATTTAATAATCATTAACATCATTCTTTGGCATGAATATTACCAGGTTCTCCAAAATATTTAACAAGTATTAATAAGGTACTCAATTGGAAAAGGTTAATAAGTTTTTAATAACTTATATACAAGAATAATCATATAATATTGGTGTTATTTGCAACTCTGAGTCTATCTTTCGTAGAGATTCCTAAAGAAATTTGGGGTTGGTCCTATCTTTATTGTCAAATTTCTTAAGAGTTAAGATTTAGTATACTTTAAGTACCTACTAATTCTCTGGTGAGAGTAACTGATTTTCCTAAAGACTTATATTGATACTTTCACAAATTACATGCAACCTGAAAAATTATCTTAAGTTATTCTATAATTTTAACAAGGTCTAAATATTGATGCAGTAAATAGTAAATACCATCATTTCGTAGTAGCCAAATCAAAAATTTACGTCCAGGAGGTTATGCATATTTATCTCAATAATGTGACCACGTCCTAACATAATCGTTTTCCATTAACTTGGCTTTAGAAATTTAAGCACTATCAACACGTACTCTATTTAATTTAAGAGATAATATTCTTTTTAAATACACTTTTAATTGCGCCTACTTCGTCCCCGCACTTAAGAGCTACCGTCCGTCGGCTTAAAACGTCAACAGGTGATGAAAATGTCAGGAGATAATAACGGAACGTATGTTATTTATTGGCTGGTATTATTAATGATGTTAATAGGGCTACCAACTACTTGGTTTTCTACGTTATTTGTTAATTTACGTGTATTAAAATTACCTATAAGGTCTCTTTCAGCTGATCAATATAATGTCGGACAGCCGTAGCCTGGATTGGAATATCAGTAATTCTTAGCAAATAATTGTACGTATATATTTACGTAAGAAAGCGTTTCGATGATTTGACCGATTCTTTTTTGGATTGCAATGTATGCATTTGTCGGGAAAAGTGTAGTAAACTGTAGTATGAAAGAATTTTGGAAGGACACGAAAGTTTAAGTAATAACTGCGTAATGCGGGGTAATAAAATCTTTAACAGGCAGTTATATTCAATTATATTCTTATTGTTTTGATGAAATAACTAATTACGTGTATATTTTTATTCATAAACTCCAACTGTCACCCTTTTAATTACAGGAATATTTTCTTGTAAGAATATGTAGTTTCTTACAAGATCAATAAGTGCCTACCTATAAGGCTTCAAATTTTTGTAAGACGGTGAAATCGTATAAGTAATTACAACAAAATTGCATTAAAATATACAATATAAGACTAATGGATCATAAAAATCCCAGAAATAAATAAATCTAATTTGACTAATATGAAAAAGTGATAACCGTATTTAAAGAAAAGCGATTACCGTACTTGGGATCACCTTTCCAATGCAATGCAATGATGATTTAAAAAAGCCTTTAATAAAATTGAATTCTTAATAATTCCTATAGGTACATAAATTAGTATTATTCAATAACAAACAAACATTTTGTAGATATAGGTATTCATTGTTGCGATTAGGGATTACCTACTAGAAGTGTTGAATGTTAACTAACTAAATAATATAGGCAATAAATGTAAATACATACCCTAAGATTCAACCTATCAACTACGCAAATTAATTACAAATTACTAGGAGTAGAAATTAACTTAAAACAGTGCCCAATTAACATTTGTAATTACAAGACTTCAATTATCATTAGCCTGCAACAGGATGACCAATTAGTAGAGGGACATAAAACAATTTAACAAGAAGCCAAACTGTGATGTAACGTAACATTTATTTTGGTTGAAAATCGATTGTTTATTGGTTGGTTCTTATAACTTTTCCAATTGGTAATCTTTCTATAATGGGCTTACAAAATTAAGTAGGTTTTTAACTAGTGTAACTATTGTTAAGTAGGATTTTGTTAATCATGTTTTAAGTAAGAACTATCAAAACAATGTGATATAAATTATTGTTTTATTGAATTTATAGTTAATAATAATAAAATACCTATTAAATGTAATAATAGTATGTCGTCTTTTTTGTTTTTATAATATAGGATAACTTAAATCGTTATAATCAATACAAATAGGTTAATACTAAACATATTCACTATAGCTTCTCGCGCGCGGTTTCACCTGCATTGCTCCAGTTCCCATTGGAACTTCATACTTAAATATAGCCTATGTTCACTGGAGATAGTGTAGCTTATCAGCGGTGAATTTTGCAAATCCGTTGTTAAGAAGTTTGAAGCCTATGCAATTCAATCAAACAAACCAATAAACAAGCAAATTTTTCCTCTTTATTATACCTACCTATATAAGTATATACCTATATTTGATATTTATAGAACTAACTATGTATTATATACACAAAAACAGTTGCTGTTTGAGGACATAAGAAGGGAAGCCGTACAATTACTCATTTCTATAAGGATTTCAAACACAACAAGCAAACAATGATATTAAAAAAGTGAAAGATGATCATCGATTTATCTTGATTTATACCTAGGGATTGCTTAGATGAGCCAAATTTGGTTTTTAGCATAGAAGCCTAGATTTGTTCATTATTTATATTTAAAAAAACATATTTATTTACTTAAACAGTACCTATTCATGTAGGCCTAAATGCGTATTACAAATTTATAGGTATTTAAATATTATTTAGTTTTGAGTATTTTTATGAGTTATATATTATGTATTAGTACAAACGTATTATTACAAACCACTTTATAAATACAGAAAAAACATTAAAAATTTATATACCTACGTATAGTAATTAATCTGTCATTTGCGTATACATTTGTAGTTAGATAGGAAAGTATAAACTACAAAATATAGCAAAGCATTTACATAAGTATTATTTACGGCATTTACTTAAATAATTATAAATATATGTAAAATATCATTATATGCCTGTTTCATATACATATAACCTAATATGCACTAACATGTTATTTGATAGATTTAAAAATAATAGGTACATAATAATATATAACATAAACAATGCGCAATGGAACAAATTTATAAGCTAATTCTTTATTTAAACAAACAAACATATCGGATGGCATACAAACTTATAATAATATGAATGTTCGATTTAAATTAATATTAAAGGTAGAGATACCTAATGGTGTGTAAGTATTATATGATTTGATAGAGCTCAAAGTAAGTATAAAGGTAAGTAAGCAGCCATTATATTAGTATTTTACATAGAAATAAAAAGGGCAAACATAAGGCCTAAGGCTGTAAATGATAATAATGAGAATTATTAAATAGTAACAGAATGGTAGTTTAGGTAACTAGCACACAAGTAAGCATCTAATACGGATATCCTCGCGCATGATAGGGTCAAATAAAACAAAAATATATACCTAATCATAGGTTTCGTTACTATTAGTTACGTACTAACCTGCGAGGCGGGTGGGTAGGAATAGCCAAATTGCGCATACGCTGCCATCGGGACGATCATATGGGCGGCTTCACACTAAACACTGTCTCTCGAAGTCTATACACGGACGTATCAGTTTCCTATAATTATTTAACTACTTCTACCGGAAAATTAATTTAATGAATTTTATCACAGATGATTGTGTGCGCGACGACTGCGCGGCGCGCTGCCATTCCTGCGCGTCAGCGGGCCGGTGCGCGCGCGCTTCGCATGCCGCTGTAAATGCGACCGGCTAGTACCTTGTGCACGCGATCGAGGCTCAACACCGACTGGCGCGCGGACGACGCCCATAGCCCCTCCGCAGTAGGAGACGACCAATTTAGCCCCGCCCACGGGGCGGGCCTGTGCGCTATCAACCAATCGATGCTCAAATTTTCTATCCTTTTCAAAATACCGGACGGAGTCATCGGCCGGCATTGGCGCGCTACATCCCCACTACGCTGCGTCCACGCCCAAACGCTCACGGCCGCCCACGTCCGGGTGGGGCGCAAGAAAAAAGCGGCAGAGTCGGCCTGACTGGATCATGTTTATGGGTTTCCGTCGAGACAGTCCGCCAGCCCTGTACCGCGGCCAAACAAATCTCTAGTGGCAAAAAATGGCTTGGCCGAGGACAAGTTGTTTCACCTCGTCAGATTTACGAACGACGCGACACAGAGTTAAGAATCTGCTTTATAAAGTACCACCTGCGTCGATATTGGGCACATGTTTATATTTAAGTAGGTACGTTTCCTTATTGGCCACCTATATCTACCTAGTCTGATATTTTACCATGATTACAAATTACTAACGTATAATTAGGTAGACACGATTTTAAAGACCTAATTAGGTAGATATGTAGGTATATATACATATTTACCTTATTGTTATTAAATTCCTAATGTAAGTCTATTAAATACATTTTTTTTACACGAGTTGATTCCAGAATATTTTTTGTCACTTTTGTTGTCCATGTCAGCTTATATTAGGTATTAGGGGAGGTTTACAAAATGATTATATACATAACTACATAGGTGCATTTTAGCTTTTTTTATAACAGGTTATAAATTAGTTAATTCATTAAAAAAACATAGGATTTTGAATATTTTTTATTTTACTAAAATATTTATGTGTCCATTACTAAGAGACTTTCACATACCTATACATATATTTGTAGGTAGTATTAGTAATTTTATCTTGCCACCTACGTGTCTAATAAATTTAAATACTTATATTTTATAACAGTAAATATTATAGTGCAATTATGCTTACGTACCTTTTTTTGATTAATTTATTTCAGACATTCAATCAAAAGATATATAGACAGGATACACGGCTTATAAAAAAAACTCATAAACAATATATTTATTATTCCTATATGCTACATTTTTTTAAGACTAAGTAGATTTAACTTACGAAGTAAAACAACGAAAAAATATCATCATAGGAAACAGTGTGTCACCACTATCAAATATTTCAATATCTCACCGAGTTGTGAGCAAAAGCGTTACCACTGAAAAGGACGGGCCATTTCGGTACTACTCCACACTGAAACGTGAATATTGCGTGCGTTTATGAAGAGATTTAGAGGTTTCTGCACAGGTGGCGCTAGTTACAGAGAATAGAGGACTGCGAAGTGCGAATAGAGGACTGCGAAGTGCCGATATACCTACCAACGATATTATTCTTACTCGAAAGAGTGAAAAATGATAACAATATTAAACTGTTATTTATGGGATATGACTGATTTCTGTAAATGTAGAAGTAGAGTAGTATTTTCCACGAAGCACTTGTCTAATCAAAATGTTGTAGGAGATTAATGGAGGTAGGTATATATAACTACTAGCCATCCGATGTAGGCAACACCAATATAACCGAAGTATAAACGAATAAAAATTATTTTTACACATTAATTGCAATTAAAAATTGGCTTTAATTTATATTTGATTACTTCACATGCGATTTACCGCGGAACACGGATTTTCAATAAGGGCTAGAATAAGTGGATTACACACAAAAAATCTAATAAATTAAACACATTGATAGGTAGGTACCTACTGCCGACAAATTTAAATATCGCAGCAATAAAAGTCTACTATAAAATATTAATTAGTATCTATCCGGGAAAACTATAAAAACTGCAATAAAATGACAAGGCTTGTTAGTTTCGGATCTGTTTGTATATCAGTCTTCATTTATAAATCAATTAACTGGTCCATCAAATGTGAGTTGATAAATGATTACTGTAATTTTGATTTTATAGCTCCTTCTGATGCACCGCCTGTCTCACGGGCGGATGTCACAGGTCGCATTCAAGATAACATAAGTACCAACCGTACACACACGAAACAGTATTTTTCCTTACGAGATACTCAATATATTTTTAATATGAACAGGGCGTTTCCTACACTGCCTTTTTTCCATATCCACCTCCTTTTCATCTTATTTATAGCAATATATTTAGATAGTAGATCATAGACGCAATAGTGTTTATTTCAATGATGCACTCGATGAAATAATATTAAAAGTTAATCGGAAATTGACCTATTTTGTGAGCGTGAAAAAGTCGATTTTTAAGCCTTTTTTTTTAATTATCTGCAAAAAAGGACATAACAATTTAAGCACAATGTCACTCTATGTATAATACTAAAAACAGTTAATAACTATTGTAGGAATTATTAATTCTAATCCAAAGAATTGACTTAAGGATGTAACGCGTAAAACAATAACAATTCCTATTGCTCTATCAATAAAAATGACACATAACAATCGGAAGGGAATTCTTAGTGTATGCTAGGTATGTTCCATATATTTGATAAGATTTTTTATTATAAACATTACGTTTCTACGATTGCCAAAAATGCGTATTAACTTTAAAAGATCCTTATGTTAAAAATATATGATTTCAATGCGCAATTTTCAACAGCAACCTAAAATTAAAAAGGGTGCAATATTATTTTACTCCAGCTTACCATGTGGGGTGTCTTTTAAAAGCGTATTGATTGCAAATGTGAAATGGGGCGCCACCAAAGGTGTTACTTTCATACTTAGTTAAACCATCGATATTTGTTTACAAACTGTAGTAGTATTACACAACTATTTTTAATTCTTGCAAAACGTTTATAAAATCTTAATCAGCACAGATACTTAAATTACCCGATTTAAGTTTATTTTTTAAGTTGAACATAGACTGACCAAACGGAAATCTTAAGAAATTATTCCGGTGGTTCAGTGGTTACGATAGTGGCTTTCGAGTCCTGGTGTTCTGGGTTCATTTCCCACCGGGACAATTATTTCTGTGAACCACAAATAGTTTAGTCTGGGTATGCTTTGTGTCCGTGAATAAGGTATGTTTAGGGATTTATTTCCCGAGTGTAAATCCTTAAATATATTTTTTTTAGTTATAACTACTTGATATAGGGAGGGGAAGGACATACACTGACCTTATAGGTGATGTTCTTCAGAAAGGTCAGGTGCGTAGTACTCGCAACCGGCATGGGTGTATGACCAGATGTATGAACGTGGACGAGGCAAAGGGAGTGTGTAAGGATCGTAGCAGGTGGCGTTCTGTAGTTTCTGCCTGTCCCCATGGGAGAAAGGCGTGATTATATGTATTTATGTATGTATGTAACTATTTGATTTGTTACCCTACCAACCTTACCATAGCCAATATCTTTATAGATAAATGTTGATATGATTAAGGACGCCATGGCTCATACGGGGGTATTTAGAGATCGGTAGGGTCGAATAGGGTACCTACCATTGTACGTCCGTTGCGGCAGCATTGGCTGTACTACTATTTCTCTGCCACATAAGATAATATGCAGTAGGATTACATATGCTTAGCAATCCGATCGCAATTTGATATCTGCGCTCCATCCAACGTGTTTTTGTATTCTCAATATCGAATGGAGCAAACAAAAGACGCATTGTATAACGTGCAACTGTCACTTTGCGAATGGATTGCTTAGCATACGCCATGCCTCGCTGTAAAGTAATTCCTTTTATCGAAGATGTACCTAGTTTAAAAGTACAACGTAGTTGTAGTACTAAGGTAACAATGTCATAAAAATAAATAAAATATATTTTTTTCTTCCTACCTTCCTACGTAGATTTTAAAACATTGAAGGATGACAAAGACGATTAAAGTTATACTTTTACCAAATATTTAAATAAGAATGAAATTTTTTTAGACAGATATCACATCCCTTGATTTTTTGAAAAATGTTAAACATATTATTTATTCGAAAATAAAATATTATAAAATTTAGTGTATTTCGAAAAACAAAATAAATTATCCGGTATTTAGATGCTTGTTAAAGACGATTAGGAAACATGACAACATGTAATATTGAATCGGCGCACAGTCTTGCCGCTCCATACTAAGTCACGGACAAAATTATTTGTGATATTAATTTACTACCTAAAGACAGTAATTGTACGAAAAATACTTATCCAATGAAATTAAATTAGTTTTTACATGTATCAAATGTTTTCTATTTTATTTTTAGTTGTAAAACCCAATATTGACAAGTTCCATGAAAAAACTGATAAAATAATATTTTCATTTACCTACTCACGTATCCAAAATAAACTTATCTGCCGTCATTCTTAATTAAAATGATATTTAAATGATTGCCAGGCTTAAAAATTTATATAAAAAATACTATTGTAAAGTTTAGAAATATTTACTCCTAAAAGGATTTGAATCAAATCAAATCAAATCAAATCAACTCATTTATTCAAATAGGATTTTTAAAAAATCACTTTTGCACGTCAGAGAATTTTTGATTCAAATTTGAATTCAAATACACTTTATTGCATGCGTAATTCAACCACGCGTCCTGTGATAAACAATTAATTTTAAAAAATCGGGTAGTGTGTAGTAGCAACATTTGTTTTAACATGCTAATAGTATGTAGTCCAGAGATAATTACTGTTAAAATTTTGTTACGGAAAGAAATAGAAAGAACATACAAATCTTCTCGTGAATTTTATTTATAATCAAATTCTGAGTCGTATATTTAAGCACGCTATATGCGTAAATAGGTTTATGTTTAAGAAACTTATGCATAATTTCTAAAAGACCTTACCTTGAACTGTAGATTCCATGTTGTTTATTTTGGAAATACTAATCACTTCTAAAATTATTATTACTTTAACTATGTTAAGTTTTCGCTTTAAACCGCAGTCACTTACGATAGTGTACTTTGACAAGTGATTTCTCGCAGTTTTTATTACATAACTACCCTCCATTTTTTGGAATATGATGAAGTACCTATTCAATTTTGATTTCCGTTTATGTTTTTTCATATACCTTCAAGTTTTCAAAATTGGTTTTTGTCCGCCCGCGGCAACACAGTGCGGCGTCTCCATAAATACCTAAGTAAGTTAACATAAAACCTACTTTCAAGTCTAATCTAAACTTATAAATCTGTATTAAACAGTTTGTAACAATGCATGCTGTATTCACATCGAGTAGATGTCAATCATAAACTGTTTAGTATGTAAGTTTGTATGAATGTAAGTGATTGAACATCGGTTTTGTGGATACTAAATATATATACAGGGTGTCCCAAAAGATTACGTAGCTGGGAAGGGGGGTGATAGGGATGGTCACAAGGGTCACCAGAAAAATATAAAAAATTCCCTCTGGGTGTTTAAAAAAATAAATGGCATTTTTTAAAAGACTAAAAATTTTACACCTTATGCTAACTGTACCTACAAATATGGCTGTATTTAAAAAAATGCTGTTATGTAATCTTCAATAACAACAAGGTCATCAACATCAAAAATAACAAGGTGTAAAAATTTAAGTTTTTAAAAAAATGCCATTTTTTTTTAATACCCAGAGCGGATTTTTTTTTATTTTTCTAGTGACCATTGTGTCCACCCCTGTCACCCCCTTTCCCAGCTACTGAACCTTTTGGGACACCCTGTATATATATATATATATATATCTAGAGGTATTAAATATAACTGGCGTTACAATTATTATTGCGCATAATCCTACTAATATTACAAACGCAAATGTTTGTAAGTATGGATGGACGGATAGATGGATGCTTGTACTCTTTCACGCCAAAACTACTGAAAAAAATTGGCTGAAATTTTGCACCGGGATGGGTTGGATTAACATAAAGGCTACAAAACATAACGTTCCGACCCACTGGAGCAGAGTAACGCGGGTGAAACCGCGGGGTGCAGCTAGTCTTACATAAAGGCAGGATTTCTAAATTGCATCATGCGTCTTCTGCTCCCGGTTCTTCCAATATCTTCACGTTTGGAGGAGTTTCGAAGCGTTGTTTATGAATTATAAGTACGGTTATGCCAATCATAAATAACATCTCATCAAGCGTCCAACCCAGAATACTTCTGGCATTCAGAGAAGATAACCTTCATCAGCATCCACTATACACCACGATCTTGTTTGGCCTGAGGTAGAGTATTAAAAGTATAGTTCGAAGTATGGAAGAGAAAAATGAGTAAGTTATCTCTTTCTACAATAATTATGGTCATAATGGGTAAACTCGTGGTATGATTAGTATCTTATTGCTATGAAGAAGATTACATATCCCACAGCCCCGTGGAGCCAAGGCTGTCGAATAGATGCAACCGCTAACACTCAATCTAAAATCGAAACTTACAATTAATACATTTTGATGGTAATAGTTCCGTACCTATCATGGCAAAGCTTCTAAACGTAAACAGAGTTAGAATATATAGAACTAGATATCGGTACCACTTCGAGCCTAGTACTTTCAACCTTAGCGATGTACTTTATCCATGTTAGTAGAGCATTAATAGCAATACCAGTGCCGTAACACAAATTTCTACGGATAGAAACTTCACATCGATTATTACTTTAAATATAAAAAAAATATTATTTCAATAGATTGCTAAGAACTATGTACCAACCGGTATACCTAAGGTCAATAAGTGCTAACATATCATTTTGATTAACTTAGAATGGAATCCTATACCTATTGGTTTTATATAATTCAATGCTTTTAGGACCACTCGCTTCAAACGGTAGGACGAGTACGTAATCGATATTAATATAATGGATTAAATCCAGGTATTGTAAACATAGCCTCCACGGCGTACGACGTGGTATAACTATCGATTTAAGTATCGTTTTTGTGTAAAATCTAAGACGTCTTTCCGGGTCTAGTTAATAGGCTACCCTTCTGGCCTCGGAAAGCATGTTGAGGCGTTGAATTCCAATTATTATAACATCATAATAATATTATATGACAATCACATACCAGGCATCGGGCAACAGTGATTCCCTGTGTGTTACGCCATAATACTGCGGTCAAGCCTGCCCAGCATGGTGACAATGGGAAAACCCTCACTCGGCCTTAGCAGTGGATGTTAAAGGGGCTGATGATGATGATGATTATTACTCAGCAAACGTTGAAATAATGATTTCTAAATACTGTAATAGCCATGAAATATATTTTTAAAAGTTTAAGAGTTTGTGAGTTGTATGTAATTTTTAATTTTGCACCTTATGTTTCTAATCATATAGTTAAAAATTAAATTGTGGTTCACTAAAAGTATTGTAAAGTTGCTTTATATTACCCGTTTTATTAGTTTACAATCTCAGTTAAATTGTACCGCGGGCCCGAGCTACAGGCATAAAATTTATTCTTGCAAATTAGGAATAAATAAAGCTCAATTAGGTGTACAAAGCAATTACAATGGACATTAGTTTATTGTTCACATCTTTCGCAATAGGTTGTTGGTTAGGATGTTTATTGTATCAGGCAATGATTGAATTATTGGTATTATGTTTTAGATCATTCTATATAGTCGGTGACTTTATTTTCGTCTTAATAATAATATGGCTACAGTATATTTGTTACTAGTATTTCGGTAATTAGAGTTTCGAAAATCTCATAAAATTTACTTAAACGAAATACACCCTACATAGCGCGTGCATAATAATAAAATAGGTGCCTATAATACCTAGGCCGCAATCGCGTCTTTCCATTCTATACAAGGCCAGAACGCAACCATAGGAAACTGCTCGTGTATATATTGTAATGCTGTTTTGAAGTCTGTGATTACAATATATACACGAATTTTGCGTACTTATCGTGTATAGTTTACTACACAACTTACTTACTATTCGCGAAGCGGGGCTCCGTCGAGCTTAGTTAGTAGACGCCATATGAGGTTTATTTTAGGTTTAATTGTGAATAAAAAATCTGTGTCTGCTAACTAAGCTAGACGGAGCCCCGCTCCGCGGGGCTCCTACTTCTGAGTGGTTTAAAAAAAACCACGAAGACTAACTAACTACTTCTAACCTAACTTATCCGAGTCGGGTTGCACTGACAACAAACACAACGTTTACAACGTTTCTTTTCTACACTATTGGTCCGCATGCGTACTGGCGCTGTTCGTTTTGGAGCGCTGTACTTACTTACATCAGTACAAAGTATACGCGAGTATTTGCGTACTGCTCTTGTATATATTGGAAGAATTTAGTTAAAAAGTTATTTCCAATCTATACGTGATTAGTTTCACACCCTTGCGTTCTGGCCTTGTATATAATGGAAAAACGCGCCGCAATCACACATGAATGAAAAGAGTGAGCTAAATAGCGTAACTACCTACTTAGGTACGTATTTTTACTGTTACGATTTTCACAATATACTTAGGATACAATAACTTTGCGTTAGACATCTATTTCTTATACGTATCACGCCCAACTTTCAAGACGGTAAAGATGTCACCCAGTTCATAGATAGATTATATTGAGAGCATTGGAATTTAATACGTATACAATATAAAGTTTAACTCGGAATCATTGTATCGTATGATTAATATATTTTTTTTTATATTACCGACATTTTGTGCATATAGCATAGGTACGTACTAATTAATAATAGGGATAAAATATAATGACCACCAAAAATATATACTTGACACCAGAAAAATAAAGTCTAAAATTATAATAGTACTAGCTATTTAAGTCACGACTGCACTTCAAATTGTATTCGAACACCAAATGTAGTAAATGATCACCAAATCTTAGCGAGCAAATTATTGCGCTATTTCTACCTTAATAAAATCAGTGAAAAATGACAATCGGTTAGGTTAGGTTAGAGCTGCGGCCATACAACGCACGAGCCGAGCGAGCGAAGCGAGCGGTGCCGCGGCAGCGGCCGGCGAGTGCCAGAACCGAATAGTAAATTAGTAAAACATTTAGGTACTTTTGGTGATCATTTACTACTTTTGGGTTAACAATGATTTATTTGGAGTCATTTTGCTTAAATACGATAGCGAAATGTTAAAACTTTGGTTACAATTTTACATTAAAATGCGGGTTTAATTTTGGTGATCATTTTTACTATATCTGATGGTAAGTTAAACATAAGCCTTAATAATACATAATAATAATTCATTATATTTCAAGTAACTGAGACTCAATTTGTTAATAGATACATCCAATTACTTTGTCTATGTTAGTTGTACATGCTTATATTTAATTACAATAAATAATATATAAAATGTATTTAAACTATGTTCTAATTGCAAACTTATTTTTAATTTATCGTTTTTTTTTCACCATAACCAAATTAATAACACCCTATTAAATATCGATAACAATCCGAGTTACTCTTCTAATAGTGTATTAAAAATAGGGAGATTATGATTTTTCTTTTAATTCCTAGTGTAGTTTTTGTCAGTTCAATAGATATAGAGAAGGTTTTATTTTTGGGGGTTTTCAGTTTATTACCAATTAAAAAAAATACCGATAAAAAAAGAGTCTAGGAGCAAACAATAATACTAAATGACGGTTAACCGAATAAAGGACATCATTATTAATCAGTAGCATCATACATTAAAATTTAATGATTTTAACTAGAGATATATCTCCATTAGCACAGTAATTATTGACTGCTTACTCAATCTTCTTATTAAGAACTGTTAAAATATTCAGCGATGGAGTAAAATCGAAATATACGTGTCAAACTCCATTTCGAATTAGATAGTGATCTATCTAATTCACAAATGGAGTTTGACACTATTACGGGATTGCCTACACACCAATGCCATTCATATATTTATTACACAGTGGCGTAGTTAGCCCAAGATGGGCCCCGTATCTAAATTTGTTGAAGAGGCCCTTGTTATAAAATGTACCTAATATTAAAAACTTTGAGCGTTTTGATACAAAGAAAGGTATTAGACTTTTCTTCGAATTAGACATAAATGTCAAGATCAAGATAAGAAGAGCTATTTTCAGCAGTGGACATTATACAGGTAGGTGATAGTAGGTGACCCATTCTAACATAGAATGTTTAAACTTTATCGAATACTTATCAAGCATCTCAACCTGACTGCATCGATCTACAAATATCATATTATTGTTTTGAGAATCGTTTAAGTCGTAATTGGTGATACCACTGTATGTTTTAGGTACAACCATGTATAAATATGGTATATAAATACCTGCTAATTAGTATATATATTAAATACAGTTGTATTGACGTACTATACTTGTAGTTAGTTAGTATACATAATTATGTATATTGACTGTATGTCTACAAAAATAGCCAAAAAATTGTGGTAAAAATAAAAAATAAAAATAGCCATATGTGGTAGGTACTTCCTCATGTATTTAAAAACAATGCTTAGCGTAAGTAATTACATAAAAATGTCACGTGCAATTTTGATGTATAGCCTTACAGTGATAAAGGTAATTTTTGGTTACATGCTCTACAAGAAAGGCCCTACAAGATTCGCCCCATGAATGAAAAAACGTAAATTTGTGAATTTTATTTAATATTTGGGACATCATCATCATTTCAGCCGTAGGACGTCCACTGCTGGACGTAGGCCTCCCTCATAGATTTGCAGTTACTACGGTTGGGAGCGGCCTGCATCCACTGTGATGCCGCGGCCTTTAACAGGTCTTCCGTTCATCTAGTTGGTGGACGTCCTACGCTACGCTTGCCGATCCGCGGTCTCCATTCGAGAACTTTTCGGCCCCAACGGCCATCTGGTCTCCGCGTTATATGGCCTGCCCATTGCCACTTCAACGAACTAATCCGTTGGGCTGTGTCGGTAACCCGCGTTCTTATACATATCCAAAGTATCTCCTCATTTCTGATTCGATCTCGTAGAGAAACCCCGAGTATAGCCCTGTCCATAGCTCGTTAAGCGACTCTGAGTCTGTGAACATTTGGGCACTAAACCCTAATACGGGGCGAATATTGCGATGCGGCTTGTAGCCAATTTTCTTTGGTAACTACTGGATCTAAAAATCCTACTAACTCTACTAATATTTTAAATGTGAAATTAACCCTGTATGTCCGTCTGAACATTATTATGATTTTCATAAAATTTGAAAGTAGTGGTACCTACAGAAATAGACTAGAGATTAAGAAACGACGTATCGCGAATACAAAACCTGCCCCAAGTAGCTAACTATTCCTTACTTTACAGACGGACATATTATGTATATGTATTTTGAAGGCGAGCAGCGCTATAACCTTAATAATGGTATGAAAAGTAGAAACTCAACAACATGCGTGAGATGGCGCTCTCTAGGATTTGGACGTCGGCTCAAGGATGTCACTGATGGAGTAAACGCGCCAATAAGGAATTATGACTTTTAGATTTTTTGTAACTGTCCACTGTAGAGAGCGGAACTCTCGGACTTTGGGCCTATGAGGGCATCGGAAAATTCTTAGCAAACTAAGGGTAAAGATGTCGCGGGCGCAGTCTTCTCCGGCAGGTTAGAGTGGTATTAGTTGCTTGCAGTCTCTGTACCGAGTGCTAGGATGGTTAGTTGTAATGTCGTTGTCAATCATAGATAGTGAATGCTAGTATTCGGCGGGAATATTCCACATGGATCAAGTCTGTAGTAAAAACAGAATAATATTATGAATTAGTTAGGTTTCCTTTTAATAAACAAAACATGTTTCAATTTTTTATTATTTTTGACCGGACGTCTACGCGCATAGATATTAATTATACCTCGCGTTTACTAAGAACCCAAACGATATAGAAAACTATAACACATTTTTAAAAACATATCAATCTTAAAATTTACGAAGCGTGACCGAAATAATTATTACACTAGTCGCGTATGTTTTTGAAAATAAAAGAACTCATTCAACATGTTAATGATAATGTATGATAATTGTTATATTAGGTAAAATCACGTTGATATTATGTTAAGTTTAAGGAAGGCATTTAGTTCTCTAGTAAACATGAGTTTTTTTTACCGTATCTAACGTTACAGATTTTTTCAATATATAAAAAAACAACAACATTTTAAAACGTTGCATTTTACTACGGACATTTGTCCTATAACTCAATATCTTATGGTATCCTTTTAAACAAAAAAAAGGAGAGTTTGTGTTACTAATTGCATATCCATAGCTCGTAGTATCAACACATCCGATCAGTCGCCTCGAGATTTAGAAAAAATATTTTTCTAAACTGGTCTCTAAGCAAGCTGGGTAAGGTTCTATTTAAAACCATTGTATAGTACAGGGTGGCGCTTAGACATCTGTCATCATTAATAACAGGCAATTTGAGCCAATTTTGCATTTTTGGAATATCGGAGAGCGCCCAGGCGTCTCACTCTCATCGCAGGAAGTAATACAAAAAGTAACACTAAATAAAATAGTGGTTGACATGTTTAGTTTTTGCCCTGGCTCACTAATTACATGGCCGCTACAGTAAGTGCGTGAGCGTTCGCGTGAACCGCCTCGGCGAACGTTGGCCGTAAATGCTAACAGTTTAGATATTTATGAACATGTGTACGTAATTAATTTTTACGATGGATCAGATAACGGAATCGGTGGAGCGATACGCTTGTCGCGGCGGCGGCGTCTCGACTGGAACTCGTATAAAGGTTAATTAAGCCTGAATTAGCGGCTAAGGAGGCTTTCCCGCAAGTCGATTCGTTAAATAATGAGGGAGACGAGAGGCTGCGGATCGCGACCTCGCTACGCATGAACAATGGCTGCCGCCGTTCCGACGTTTCAACATCGCTCACAATCTTCATCTACAATGCTCTTTTCAATAGGAAGCACTTCTTTTTTTTCTGTTTGGACATTTGGGTAGTTAGCCACGAGACTTTTGCTACTTTACCGGACATAAAGGCGAGCACGGCTCCAGCGTTACGAAGCACTTCAAAAATAGATTAGTTACTTTATAAAAACAAGGAAGCTCGTTTTGTTGGTGTTCCGTCACGGATATAAATTAGGAGAACGGGTTTAATCCGCTTACGTGAATAATCCTTTTGTTATTATTCGATTGTATGTACATTCTGTGATATACCTTTGGATAAAAGGCTCTGTGTAGTGGTAATGTACTGGTTTTGCGTAACGTTTGCTAAGAGATGTTTTAGTGGAGATGCGCCGCAGATCCCACCCCACTTGCTGAACAGTTCACCCTGTTGTTAGGGGTGCTTACCAAATTCGTAGTGTTGCACGAGTATATTCATTTATTGACTAAGTAGATATGTTAATTTGGTGCAGTTGCTTTTAATTGTATTAGGCTAGGAATTATAAGATAACATAACGACTGCTCGAAATTGTAATGGCAGGAATGAAAATTAAGTACCTATCTTCATTATTCGTAATTTCTTATTAAATATCCAAATAAAAATAATAGTCTTTATTTCCAAAACATTGTAGTATATATATACAAAAAATATATACATCACTTTCATTAATATACAACACTACAATTAAGGCAATAGGTGAGGTCCTGTAATCCTAGCTAGGTTATAAAATAACCTGTGTTAAGGAGTAACACAATACAAACCAGCAATATTATTTATACCTAACCTTTTCATTAAAGCCTGAATAAAAAACGATTTCCAACAAATTACTACAACCATAATTTTAGTTATAATGTTATTTATTATTGTTTTTAACCATTTACGCTAAATAGGCACCAACCTAATTAAAACTGATACCTACTGTTTTCTATAGTTATTTATACATTAAAAAAAATTACGGACAATGATTTACTTCT
Source organism: Nycteola revayana (assembly GCA_947037095.2). Taxonomy (NCBI): domain Eukaryota; kingdom Metazoa; phylum Arthropoda; class Insecta; order Lepidoptera; family Nolidae; genus Nycteola; species Nycteola revayana. The sequence goes on along the minus strand of OX344842.1, from coordinate 24,588,223 downwards.
CGAAAAGCTATCACTTTATAAACACAACATATATTCAGTACCTACCCACCAATAGCATAGGTACCTACAAAATTCTGAAACCAACAGAAAAAAAACTCAGAAGCTATAACCAACCATTTGTAATTCGAATTAATTAACTCTCCCCGAATAAATGCCAAAAAGTAATCTTTCCTGCAACAATGGACATATAAACCTTTTTACGGCCGGTCAAAAAAAAAGGTATGCCCACATAGATACATGTGTTGGCAGAACCGTCGCCGCTACACCGTGTTTATTCGTTGATTAAACATATCCACGGCCGCAATGCGTATGCAACCGGACGGACATATTACCAGGGCTCGAATTCTGATTGTTTAGAGAATTTATTACTCCCATGCCTTGTACAGTTAATTGAATTCGCCTGTAGAATAGGCACGGGCTGAATTGCCCGCCGACCGTTTATCGTGTCTTCGCAGTACGTGGTCCGACGCACATCGACGCCATTTTTGTTGATAATAGACCTTGTCGACGACTAGTGTTATTAGAAATTGGTAGAGATTTCAATTGTTTTGCATAGAACGAGTTATAACTGATTATTACAATAATAATTAGACAGTGGACGATCGAAGACAGGTTTTATTTATCGACCTTAGGTATATTTTTCCAAAATTACAAAAACAATATATAGGTACCTATGATATGTCATCTTTGAACAAATCTTTGTACTATTTTTGCAGCTACAAGTTGTGTAAATATTCATAATGATTGTTAAGAACATACAAAATGAGTCATAAAAACCGTAACCTATATGAAACTCATAATTAAATACCTATTACCAAGCCTATACCTACTATAAATAAACCTACTCTAATAGTTAAATAATCATATATTACGGCTTATAATTTATTCTATATTTTCCGAACCGAGTTTAATCGTTAGGTTCGTTTAATTTAATATTTTATGTTATTAAAATATCAGCATCTGTGGACATCTGTCCAAAAAATTGTTTGGTGGATATCAATTTATCAAGCACAGACTTCCAGCCGTTACTTATGAGACGCGGGCCCCATTAATTATTTATCAAGTTAACGCTCATTATCTTAAACAAAACACTATTTTTTCGTCGTTAAATTGCTTGCGGTCATTAATCATTATGTACACTACATTTAGCACGTGAACATGGCCTACATATTTGTTTAATATTGTAATCTGATCATCTATTTATTCGGATTATGTAAATATTCGTCACTGAATTTATAAATTGTAAGATATATGTTTTAAGTTGTTGTGATAGGCTACCTTTAAAATGTTCGCATCAGAAGGTGCTGGTAATAGATGTCGGTAATATTAGTAGGTAAGTATAATACACTGTTACTGGCAATACCTATATTGTTTTGACAGTAACCAATTGATTTCCTTATATGTTTTAGTATAATTCAGAACTAAAATTCTAGGTATTTTCCTTTGCTAGTTCATATTTAGGTAAGTAAAAGGACCGATGTTTACATTTTACTTACATGGTATATTATGATATAGGTATGGTTAGTGTGACATTAATTGAGTTTAAAATGAATCCAATTTTAAATAATAATAAACACTAATATTCCGCAAACATTTGTTTCATCTAAATTTGCCGCGTAGGTATATTTATATATTATATGTTATGTATTATTAATATTGATTACAAATTTTATAGATTTTTTATAATTTAAAAGGTCATCATGGTCTCGTGAAAACCTGTTTTATACATAGTAGGTAAACAACGTGCGTGCTAATATTATTCGAATAAAGTTAATGTAACCTTTATTTCCAACCTGTGCTTCCGACTAATTACATTTTTTACTTAATTTTATAGGTATAGGGAATAATGCGTTGCTCTTCTTTTTTGTTGGAGTTTCTGTTTAAGAAAAAATAACTTTACATAATATATCTTTTCCGTCATTCAGTCAAAAACAATGCAAAAATAGAATTTACAAAAAAATACTACTCTACACCACACATGCTATAAAGACGATAAACGTCACTAAGGGCAGCCAAATTTGCCAATAAAAGTTAAGTCGCCATCTCTTTGAACTTAAGTGTGTATTTAAATAGAATAGCTACTTTAGGAAACATTGAAGACTTTTCCGTTAGCAGATAAGAATACAAACAAATAATTAAACATCTGTAGATTAGACACTCTCAACTCAAGAGCTAATCAGTTTAAGAGAGCTGTTAAAAAAATGGTCAAAACTGTCGTCTTTACCGGAAACATCTTATCAATACCACTTGTAATATATCTGTTGTACACGTGTCGAATGTGTTTATAGACGTTTTCGTCACTTAACCGACTTTTTTTAAATTAAACCAAACAAATGGGCGAACACGCAACTTAAGCGCCATTTACAACACTAGTAAACTTTAAATAGGTAATACATTCTAAAATTAAATACTGATAAAATTGTATCGAGGTTGGAACAAAAGATTTTAATCGAATTAGTGTTAAACATGCCAAGTATAAGTGAGTTTTTTAAATCTTAATTTTGTCTTTAACTACACAAGTATGTTAAACATTTTCCGTATAGTACCTAACCGGTGGTACCTGATCTACTTAAATATCTGTATATATAAATGATATCAATAATTCGACATTCATCCTTCTGTACGTATATAACTATAGCTATGTGTAATTTGCATTTAAAGATAGTATTGTAGGTACATACGTATTAAGAAAAAATAGGTTTCCAAAATGATTGGGTATCGTTTGTTCATCGTTCGCCAATCAATCACTCAACAAAACGGTTGAATAAAGTACTCAGCCTAAACAAACACAAAAAGTCTAACAAAAAATATTACGGGTCAAAATCGAGTTCAGATGGAAATTAAAACTGAATTCAAACTGCGAGTTCCACATGCGAGTGTTGTATACCTATGGATGTGTTAGTGAGACACTAAGAGCTTTCCAAGACGAACTCCCCAGAAATGCATTTACATGTCACGAGATCCTATGGGAAAATTTGCACATGGCGTTGTCTGCTTGTACCTGCCTGTATGTAGGAGATATCGAGTTATTAACCCATCAATACCTAACATTATGTATCTACCCCATCTACAATTAGTTACAAATCATGGATTCCTGTTCGTGGGTGTATTATTGATTGGGACACGCCACCGCGTGAGTGCTTTGTTTGCTGAAATACTAACTCGGTTCGTTGTGCTTTTTCCATTAATCAATAAGTGTAATGAAAAAGTGAATGTATTATTAGAATTGTACCGTGTACACTAATATAGAACAGTTGTTTCGGTATTATAATATTATGTTTTATAATAAATAGTTGAGTGTAAATTACTTAAAAATAAGATTTTTGTTTGCACGAATCTTTGTTGTCGTAACAACACTTATTGAATTTCACTTATTGAAGGGTTTAGTGGAATCATAAATTCATATAATGCCTTAATAATGGTAAAATCATCTTTAATGAAATCGGATTATCAAAAATGTTATAAAAAATATGATACTATAAAATAATTAGGAGAGACAGATTAATAAGTTCTTTATGTTGGGGCAAGGGTTTCAATAAGCGCAAAATTGTTACAAGTTTTACCGATTATTTAATAAATACACTATTATAGACTTATTTGTATGAAATGTTACTTAAAAGAATACATACAATTATCTCCAATACACCGTTAAATTATCCTATGTGCCTTTCCTAATAATTGCAGGAGATGAAAAGGGTACTATTTCCATACCTTAGTTCAACAAGTTAGTACAAAATAAAAATATTATATGACGAAGCAAATAAACGCAGACAATTCTTATATGTCTTATTGATATTGAAATTTGAGTAAATTGCCTTATGAATGTTGTAAAATAGTCGACATGACAAGGATATTGTCTTAAACTAGGTATATCCTTGCAAACGCGATTTGTGATTCATTAACGAACCAGTTAAACAAAGGGCCGTGTTTTACGCCACCCGCTGAACTGAGTATATTAGTCTTGTATTTGTTCAATACGAAGGCGCACACCAAATGGGTGTGGATAGACAAACAGATTTTGGAAGTAACAGATTTCGGATGCAATCTAGCCCTGTTTACATAGGTTCTTCTCACTGGAATATGTTTAGTTACGTAACTGCCAGGTGCTCGGGAAATTAACACCTAAGTGTGGAGTATTGTATCTGCAATGGTTAGGTAGGTGCGTTTAATTAGATATTGTGAGGCAGTCAACATATAGGTATACTACATTGACACGAACATTAAGAACACTGTATAGTATAATTATTCATTCATTTCATCATCACCATCCGTCCGTAGCGTAGCGGTATTTGACTCGCTTTAAATCTCGGTGGTCGTGGGTTCGATCCCACGCCGGACAGGAAATCTTTGTGTAAATTCTATGATTTCTTTCCGGGTCTCGTTGGTTGAGGGACTACCCTCCGTGCCTCGAAAAGCACTTTAAGCCGTTGGTTTCGATTGAAATATAGTATAATACAACGGCACTAATTTCGGGTAAGTCTAGGAAATATGAAGTATATTTTATTTACATTTATTTAAGGTAAGTTACATTAATACGAAAATAATGTTAATTATCTTAAGATGAATGCAGTTCAATTATTTATGACTAGCTTCCCGCGCCCGGTTTAATCCGCGTAACTACCGTTCCCGTGGGAAGCCCATGTCATCCGGAGAAAGTGTAATTTTCCAACGGTGAAAGAATGTTTCAAATTGGACCAGTAGTTTCGGAGCCTATGCAATACAATCAAATCTTTCCTCTTTATAATATTAGTAGGTATAGATATGTAAGCCAATTTCTCCTTTATTAAAGTAACTGGGCATACACATGTGTGGTTCCTGTCTTTGAATAGACCACCATATATTTTTCTATGGGTGGCGTAAGAGGTGACTAAGGGACATACACCTGAAAGATGGGCAGCATCTAAGTATTAGCTCAAAGATACTCCCATCATCCCATACATCTTACTGGCATCACCAATCCACCTGTCAAGCGTGGTGATTAACGCAATATCCCTGATTAAAAAAACCTTATCCTAAAAATACCCCTACCCTGACTTGCCAAGTCCTGTTAAAGAAGAGGCCCACGTTCAGCAGAGGACGTAAAAAGGTTGATAAAGTAAAAAAGTAAAGTAATACTTACACGTGTAGTGACAGCTATTACAGTTTTAAATATTTACTTGCAAAATTCCAATTAATCATGTAATTTAACATATTTCCTACATTTAGCTTCTGTATTATACGACGACCTTTAGGATTTCGTGGGCGATCCTTACGCCGCACAAGAAATCTTTGTGTAAAGTCAAAGATAGAAATTTTTTTTTTTTTTCTTTTAATTCCGGATCTTGTTGGTTGAGGGACTACCTGCCATACCTCAGAAGGCACGTAAAGTCATTCGAGAAGTTGTCGATTGTTATTATAACATCATCTACAACACGCGTATACATAATACTGCGGTCGCCCGCTTGTCAAAAATAATAACAATGACAAAACACTCTCTCGGGAGAGGGTCAATGATCAGCAGTGGACGTTGTACAGCGTGATGATAATAATAATGGTTCTCGCATGCAAATTCTGCCGATTGGCGCGGAAGCGCGGGGCGTCCGGCGGGGTATAATATACAGCTTCGCAATACCGCGCGGGTCTTCATTTGTCGCAGGGCCGTCGTACAATGCCGCTCCGCGCGGAGACAACCGTGAGACACAGATCTGCTTCTACTTTGTTGCACGCGTAATAGGTCGCCCCGCACGACGGGAAGCATTGCCAGAGGGTGAATTGCCTTAAGTAATCTATTGTTTATGCCCTATTATGGGAATTGTCAGATGGACAACCATAACTCCCTGTATGTTCACTTTGTGAAGACTACTTCTAATGATTGCTAAGAAAACACTTAATGAAGTATTCCTGTTCAATTTTAATAAAATACTACACTTTTATATGATGATTCCCATCCTTTGTTGTTTTAATATTAATCGGACCCAAATAGCTTTATTTCAGGTTTTTAACTTATAGTAGCAAAACGAATGTAATTTACATGTTTATAAATATAATAACACCGTAATTATATGCTGTTTATATATCCAATATGAGTACATTACAGATTATAATCACGAAAAATAATTGACGGTACGATAATTATCTAGAGGTACAAATAGTTTGATTACATCCTGTACTTCTGTGGAATTTCGTTTAATTTTTTTTTTCACCGAACCCATAAAAATTGTACATTAGAGTATAATTTATATTTTACTAGCTTTTTCTCGCTATTGCTTTCGCGTGGATTACTTTGAGCAGATTACTAGGGCAGTTTACACTTCACAAGGTGTTGTCAGTCTCCAAAATTGGTCTAGATGTGGGCATGCTTAGTTAACATCTCTATCTTTAACATTAATATTGATAAAAGTTTATTATTGAAACGACAAAACTGCTTGGGAGTGAGTTGTTTTGAAACAATACTGCTATAGTTGTATCAAAACAATTTAAGTACCTATTTAAAAAAGAAGGATTCCTCTAAGTTTCTTGCCAGTTCTTCTTAGAGTTGCTTCGTTCAGAACTGGTAGTAGGTAGTATAAAAAGGACACATCATAAGAACATCATTTCAAATATTTTAAATGTGTCTTTATGAATAAAGTTTTTGTTGAGTTGAGTTTGAGATTGAACACAACAACGAGTTACCATGTGTACCTATAATATTTTAAGTCAGTAGGTACCTATAAGAAGATATGTAGTTGGGAAAAACCAAGCTCTTGTTTCTTCGCGGAACATTGGTCTCTTTCGGGAATGGGAAGGGAATGTTGTAGACACCACGCTTGGCAAATGGGTTAGTGACCGCAGTATTATGTAGGTACCTACAGAATAAATGCACGAAGACGCTTCAAACCGTTACCTAGTAGGTATACGAGTGTCATAGAAGAAAGTACGCAAAACATGAATGTGCCTTCTGAGACACGGAGGGTAGTTTCTAATCCAACGGGAAGCCATGGCTGGCAGGCGAATTATGTTGTAACACACAATGAAACGCTGCTGCCCGTTCCATGATATACGATTATTAAAGATGATGTAAATCGGAAACGGAATGGAACAGCTTAACGTGCTTTTCAAGACACGGAGGGTAGTCCCTCAACCAACCAGACCGAGAATGAAATCTTAAAATTTACACAAAGATTTCCTGTCTGGCGTGGGGACCGAACCCACGAACTCTGAGATTTAAAACGAGCCAAATACCGCTACGCTACGAAGCTTGTCTTATATAAATATATACAGACACTTTCTAGGCACGCGTGAATCATCATAGGCCTTATCTTCGCCTTCCATCAAGCGAGATTATGGTCAAACGTAAGCCTATACTTAATAATAAAAAAATGTATATACTAGCTTCCCACGCGCGGTTTCACCCGCGTAACTCTCGTTCCCGTGGGAACTTCATAATTAAATATAGCTTATGTCATCCGGGGATAGTGTTACTTACTTTTAATTAGTTGAATTTTTCAAATCGGTCCAGTAGTTTCGGAGCCTATTCAATACAAACAAACATAAAAAAAATCAAATCTCTAGTCTTTATAATATTAGTATAGAAAACACAATAAAATAGTTTGGAAAAAAATAAAATAGTTCTCCCGACCAATTTTGGTCACTGTGGCCAATCTTGAAGGAAATCAGTTATTTATGTAAGATAATTATAGTGAACAAGTGTAGACACAGGTTTTTTTTATGTAGGTCTTACGAATTTAGCCACGAGGCTTTTGCTACTTCACCGGTCATATAGGCAAGCAGAGCTCCAGCCTTAATAAATGGTTTAAAACTACAAACTAAGCAACCTGTGCAAGAGGGCGCCCCCTGTAGGGCTTGAATCTCGGTTCAGGACGGTCGCTGGCGATGAGACTGAGGGATTACCTATGACTTTTAGGGGGTTTTGTGCAACTGTCGCTCTACTTTACAGTTCGTGGGCCCCTCGGACTTCGGGTCTTCGAGGGCATCGGATGGTTACCTATTTGCAAAATAAGGGTCGGGAGGACGAGGGGGGATACGTCGCATTCGCGGGCGCACTCTTCTCCGACGGGTCGAATAGAGTGGTCTTTGTATAGTGGTGCTAGTTTCTTGCAGTATTTTTACTGCTAGTTGGTAGATTGTTATCTCGTCGTCCGGATTATATAGGACGCCCCGAGGCCGACGGTGTTTACGACGCTTCGTGGGCAAAGATCTATAGTCGGATGCTGCAACAACTGGCGGAGGCGTTCCGACGCCTCTTTCATCCACTGCTTGATGGAAGGCAGTTGGAGATCAGAATGTTAGTTGCGATTACGAATGAACCACGGTGCCCCGGTAGCTCGTCGATTGTCTACTTTGAACAGTTTGTAAGCGGTACAAACTGCTAGACGCGGTATGAGCAAATATGGTGCTAGCGTACGTCATAATTGGTCGCATAGGTACACTTGGTGTAAATCCTAACTTTATTATCAAGTGATAATTTACAGTAAAGCAGTGAAATTGAGAATTGCTTAAGCACTCGATTGGCAATCCCATCTGGACCTGGGGCCTTTCTGGGATGCAGTTTTTATAAATCAATGGATGTAAGTCCTTGATTTCACTTCATCTACGGTAACTGCCGGAAGCGCGGCATTATTTTCGTCCTCCCCATTGGTCGGGGGCTCGTCGGTGGTACGGACATGTATCGCGGGTAGGGGAATTGCGGCTCTACGTTCGACCTCAGCGTTGACCTCTGCGAGGTGGACTGGATCTACAGGTAGAGTACTAGGCGAACATTGAGTTTCCAGACTATCTACTAGGCATTCGGCCTTCTCGTTATCGTCAAACGCAGAGCGTTGATTCGGGCGATTGAGAGGGGCATAGAGGAACAGGTTATGGATTTAAACTTCTTATAAAGATCCCAAAAGGTCAAATGTGACGGTTTAAGGTCACTCATCATTGTATCCCATCTGGAGTTTCACATTTCGTTGATACAATCCCTTACAGCGCGCTGAAGGGTATAGGTATTGTTTAAATAGAAATTATATAAGTTTATTCAAATCACCAAAATGAATAAACACCATAGCCTTATAAATTAAAGTATAACTAAAAATGAAGTACCATTCATAACCATACACCTACCTACTTTAACTTAAAAAAAGAATGAATCATAAGTTCTCAATATTTAGTCATCTTCATTTAGAATCAAATAAGATCAAAAACAATATCAGAAACCCAACATTATTTAAATTTATTGATATAATATCCAAAATATATATCAAGTGAAGTCAGGCTGTGTAACAACTTGGGTGACTCCTTTAATATATTCTATGTTTAGAATAAGATTATAATATTAAGGAGAGCGCCGCTTTCTCAAGTTCGGTTTGAATTTGTGGAAATGTCCCGGTTACAGTACACTGACGAATTATAATTGGAGATTAATGGATATGGATAAACTTACCAACATAGCAACGATAAATAAGAACAGGTACCGACACTGGTATAACAAATTGGTGTTTGTAGATAGGTTACGTTGTGTTTACATTCAATATGCGATTTGCTGAATTTTATCTTGCTTGTTTATTTCATATGTCCTCTTCATATGAAATGCTGTAAGTAGTTCCTTGTAAAAATTGATAAAAGGGTAAACTATTGGCATGAATGAGATAGTCGGCTTAATTTTATATTCTCACTAGATTCCGGCGGGCGGTTTCACCTGCGTAACTCTCGTTTCCGAAAGAACTTCATAATAAAAAATACTTCATAGCGTTTCTCAATAAATTAACTATATAGCACTGCAGGTAATTGGCAGCTTTATGTTAGTATATAGATTAAGTGTTAATACACTTAACTACAGATTGATACTATCGTATTTCTTGATAATGTTGTCATCTTTATAATCAGTCCGTATAACGTTCACTGCAGAACATAGGCTTCATCTTTTCTGACTTAAGAAGAGTCGTTGAGGGATATGGTAAGATGGTATACCTATAATCTTGAGATGATATGCCTCTTACCCTTGAAATTACATAGGGTGGTCTACTATAAGCCGGAAAATACATTCGAGAATGTACAATGTACCGATTAATTTCGTGGACACTAAAATATAATCTTCAAACAGTCTAATGACATTCTCAAGTAAATTTTACATCTCGTTCACACCTAGAGTGTCCTTATCATATTTAACCATGTCATATATGTCAATATATGGGTGAACTTTGTTAGTATTTGATTAATGTAGTTATGTTATAGAGCACCACGTTCTCACAACGTCTTGAGACTTGGTCACTGTTGAAAGATATACTTAAATATATATTTTTTTACCTTATTGTATCGTTTATAAAAATAGAACTTTAACTTTAATGCTGACAACAAAACATCAACTCGGCAGTACTTTTGGATAAAATGCGTTGTAAAAATACGCACCAAAATACAAAACTTCTCTATTATCAAATATGTAGCAAAAATTATGGAGCATATTTTTAACATCTTTTTCTGCATGAATAAATGAGATTTTAGGTTGACAGAATGTCCATCCAACAACATTTTTAAATCTATTTTTCTCCGGTAATTTGTAGGTATTGATGTGTTCTGTGTTTATGTTTGTTAATAATACATTCAAAAACAAAATTATATTAAAGATCCTTTTGAAAGCTAGTAGATACGCTTTTGATACGCTTCATTATATGACGAAATTTACCGGGAAAATACACAAAAAAAAAACTTAAATAACAACCACTGTTCATAGATCTGTTGTTAAAAGGATGGCATATATATTGGAAGCACCTTACATACCGCTAACGTTTATGACCCATTGCTTTGCTAATTGCTTCACTATTATTCCAAACACCTTTCTCTGAATCCTAAAGGCATAACTGTATTAACAACACCATGTTACAATAAAACAATGCCTACATTCCGCCATACACTAACTAATATTTATATATTTCCAAACGAGGTGATGATAGTCCAATTAAGTTCCATTTAAAATAAAGAGAAGCTAATTACTCATTATGAACAAGGAACAGAAGGGATATTACGGATCGTATAACAATGTAGCGAAACTCCACTAATTAACGTTGTACAGAATTTAATGTATAATTTGAGTCTGATACAACTTGGTTAATGACTCGTTGCATACAATTTCATGCAATTTAAGTAAGTACCGCTTATTACTGACGTGAAAAGTTTTCATTTGCTTTTTGTTGATGATATAGATTTGTGGGACTTTTAAATTATAACACTGTTCAGTGTTCGATTGTTTTTGTAATAACAATTGTGGGATTATTTTTTATGGGATAACGTATTGATATCAACACTTATTCGTCTGTCAATTTCTTGCGTTTGTAAGTAATTATATATAATTAACAACAAGCTATGTCACAGACGTTAAATTAGTGTAACTATTTAAATAAAAATGAACCTAGACTAAAATATTAAAATAAAAATAAACTTTCAAATTTTACAGAAAATATTGCAAATGTTTTATGCTAATTACCTAATACAAATTCGACAAACATTAACAAAGCACCTGTTATATACACTATAGTAGGTTTCAATACAAAACTAAGCAATAAAATTACCTATAGTATTCCCTGCCTCGGAAGGTTGATAATTCCTTTATGTTATAAAAAGCCCAGACTTTACAACATTAATTTAACCTCTTAAAAGGTTTTTTAGGAGTGTCGATGCCCAAAACCTTTAAACCTTTATTCAACAAGAACGACCTTTATCCCACACGCCTCACTACACGCAAAACAGGTCTATCTCACTCACTCACATGGTCGGACGTACATCGAAAATGTTCATTCACAAAGGGCCAACGTGTCCCCTGTCCTCTGAACCCATCCTCTTCATCTTGCCTTATCTGTATTCATTCATTACCATCTAGTTTTATAAGAGTCGACGGCCCGAAAACACATCACGCCTCCATTTTTTGTCACATCACTTAATTATCTAGATTTATATCATGATAAAAATCCTCGTATCGAAGTTAGAGAGTAAAGACGGACGATATAAAACAAAAACTTTAGTTCCTTTGTTCGATTTTTGCTTTCGGGTGTGTTCAGGAGAAGTTTATTGTGATGAAACTGATAAAATCAGCTAATGGTTGCAATGTTATTTTCGTAATAAAACCTGAATAGGTATAGTAACTACAAACTTCTCGTGAGTGGTTTCATCAGTGAAGTTCCAATTCCTGTAGGAATTTCATAATTAAATATAGCCTATATTACTCTAAGATCGTTACGTAGCTTTGTAATGGTGAAAGAATTTTTGAAATGGTTCCAGTAGTTTCAGAGCCAATGCAAATAAACAATAAAATCATTCCTCTTCATAATATCAATAGGTAGATATAGATTATCTATTATCGATAGTGGTTTGCTAAACTATTTGACTAACTGTTTAAATTGTGGTCAATATTACTTAGATATCTTTTCGAAATACAACAATTTGTTTAACTGGTAACAGGGAGTTACCAGTTAAACAGATTGTTCTTGTATACTGAAATAAAGTTTTAACTCTAAAAATTTCTGGGTCACTTTATGTATGCAAAATTAGCCATTTGATAAATTGCTACGAGCATTATGATTTGGAATATACCTCATATTGATATCGTTTTCAAACAAAGTGACAGGACAATGAGCGGCTTAATGCATCATACATGAGCTCATAGACCATATGTTGTATTATTGTCTTAAGCAAAAAACAGGACAGAAATATGCCGTTTGTCCGGTGTGCCGCTTGGTGGTTATATGGGTTACTTTTAATTTTATTTTTTATAGCCATTAGGATTCTCTTTAACTTAGATAAATTATGCTCAAGAAAAAATACTAATAAGGTATTATAACTCATATATTTCAACAACACAGAGTACATTCCGATTATTATTATTTTGGTGTTAAAAATTAAACTAAGACAGTATTACAATACGTCTACACTATTAAATCAATTCAAATCAATCAATGAAAATTACAAATCATAACATATTCAAATTAAAACTTAATATAGGAGTTACTTAAATATACAAGTGTAAAATGATTTCAAAATTAAACCGCGGTTATGCTCTTTAAAAATAATTTTATTTATTTCGTACTATAGATAGATAGGTAGGTATCAATTTTATAAATGTGTTTAATCATTATACTTGCTCATCACTAGCTTTCTTAGTATAAAGACTGCATACAATGTATTATTATTAGTTTCCTAACCATACGTAACAAAAGCTTATTGTAATATTCAAACCCTTAGTAAGTAGACTAGTGGTAACAGTCTATATGAAAGCCAACGCACTAAGAACATCTGTTTCGTTGCGTGCCCAATCTACGACATAGTATTCTCTCTCTAAAGGCAAAAGTGTACAAAAAAAAATTACGGTAAAAATTGATTGAGGGTGTGTAACTATAATTTTGAATTAACATGTACCTTATAGTTAATTGATTATACCTAATTTCTTCCTTCTTAAGATAACTTTGATTTCTTTTGTTTGAGGTAATAATAAAAGGTACCTACCTAATTATTAATTTATCCATTTCTCCAGCCTAAGTATTGATAAAGAATTGTCTGTTATAAAGCCGCTGGCAAAACTAAAAACAACATACTTTAAAGTATTTGATCATCTAAACGACAATACTGTTCGGTTTATTTTGTATTTTTTGTTCCGATTCCTCTGGTTTGCTTGCCAGTTCTTTTCAAACGCGACACGACGTCCTGAACTGGAAGTAGTAAAAGAAACAGACGCATACAATCAGAATTATGTACAAAATGATTATGTCTGTATGTCTAATGAATACTTTGACTTCACCAACCATTCATTATAGAAACATACCTAATATGTTTTAATAAGGCTTACTCGAATGTTTACCTACTTAAATCATTAAAATGTTTAGTCATATACAATATTTATTGTCAATAAGCGCAAGTACCTACAGAAAGAAGTATGTGTATATCAGTTGTATATTCTACGAAAAATAACAAAAACCTCACTAAAAAAACGCTCTATCTGAAAAATGAGTACGAAAAACAAATAAATAGGAATTACAGTGCGTAACAGAAGCCGGGGTTGGCCACAATTTATGCATGGCCGTGCATTTTTCGAGAGTTGTGCATCCTTTGTTGTGCGTCGGATACATCGGTGGATTCAATTCGCTCGGTTTTAGTTAATTACAGAGTGAGACTAAGCGCCGGGCGCGGGCTCTCCTCCGCGGCCGCGCTGGTGGCCACTACACAAAAGCGGGTCGATGCCTTCGATAACGAAGCCTGTTTTTATCTTCTTATTTTAACGCTTTTAATTAGTTAGGAAAATATTCTCAAATAAAATCCGCCAGCGGCGACCAGAGGGCCCTGCGCACTGGATTGTCTTTGACCGCTCGGTGCCTCGGGCGCGCTATAATGGAACAGAATAATATCTCCGCTATTTCGATTAGCTTCTGTATTGCTGATACTCTAATAACAGTAATCAAATGCATCGTTTTAATGATTATTATCTTACGGCTTGTTATGTTCATCATCGACTTACAGATATGCTCGTAAAACCGAAATGACATCAAATTCTGTAGATGGTAGCTGCAGATATTATTTAATGTTCCTGATCTTTTATTAGCAATATTTTAGAATACATACAATCTATACCAATAAATTATCCACAATGCCTATAGCAATCTCTGTAGTTTAATTTAGCGAGATCAATTCGTAAAAACTCTTCTTTTATTTCTGCCTTTTGATTTTCCTTTTTTTGCATTTTAGTACCTATAACAGTTTTTGGGCCATTGGTAATTAAAGTCAACAAGACAACTAATCCCTATAAAACACGCTATTTGTTTATTATGCTTAATTAGAATGTTTTTACATTAATGCTAATTAAATCAATATAAACTTATAAAAGATATTAACTATTTGATTGTTATTTTTTCTGGACTGGTATTTACATAGTCAGCCACGAGGCTTTTGCTACGACACCGAGGATATAAGCGTCTAGGACTCCAGCCTTATTAAATGGTTTAAAAACTATAAACTAAGCAACCTGCGCATTTAGGTTAATTTATAATCACCATTTTTTTTTATCTAAATGTCATAGTTCCCGAAATAAATTATAGGAATTTATGATATTTATGTTTTTTATGGGTGTTCTGTCGCTCTACTTAACAGTTCGCGGGCCTAAACGAAGGGACGGGAAATTATTTTGTTTCTTGTTTTGCGGTCCTTTTATCTGATATCTATGAAATAATTTGTAATAAGAGCCACTGTATCTAATAAAAAAATCTCTCTTTGCTTAAAGTAGTTGCTAATCTTTACTGTTAATTAAAAACAACCAACTAAGTACTACTGTAAGAAAGCGCCCGGTGCGGAGCAGTCGCTGACCCGCAGTGCTATTGCGTAAAAAAGTCGTTTACAAGCGATTACAGAGTAACCAACGAGCGATTAATAGCAAAGTGTCAACAAAATGTATGTTTCTAAGACAGAATTATTAGAAGCAATCGGTTTCATTTAAACGCATGCACTAGAACGCGCCTCACCCGCGCTGCTGCAGCTTCCGCCTTGTAGGAAGCAGAGTTCATGGCCGTAGCCTAAGAGGTAACCAATTACCTAATTAATGCAGTTGAAATTGGTTTACCTGTACCTATATTAATTAATTGAACGGACGATACTCATAGCCTTCCCAATAATATCCACAAATTTAAGAGTATGATGAAATATCAATGCCAATAGACAAACTTTAAAAATAGCCGTTAAATTAACTTAGTTACAACATAAAAATACTTTTATTCCGTTTGCTTTATCAGTAGAGTGTCCTTCCCGTGTTATGAGAGAATGTACATACACTAGGTAATAACATTGTATTAAATAATAACATATAATTAGTATCTACCTGCTACAAAGATAAAGGAGGGACAACGTAGTTTTTAAAAGCTGTTTACAATCCACCGTAAGTGGAGGTACAGTCATGGACAAGAGTTGTTTGTTAAATTACATATGTTATCTAATTAATTGCGGTAATAATATTTTTAGTTGCATTTCTTTTAAAATTTTGACCTTTTCAGTTGTTGTTGACATTTAAAGGTACATTCCACTAGTTATCTAGTGAGGAAAGAGATGACGGGTGTTAGTAGACCGTAAAGAAGAAGTGATATACAGGCAAGTACCTTCTATTATATTTATATAACGACTTGAACCTTTTCGATACTTAGAACATAATATATTTAAACATGGGGTTTTAAAAGTAATCAGTTTGGAAGTGAAACATATTTCAGCAGAGACAATATAACATGGGGTAACTCATGTCATTTTGTAATGTAGATGATTTATTTTGATTACATAATGAATTAATAACTTACAAGTGAAATTGAATATTGTTATGTAAATATAGTTATTTATACTCGATATACAGAATAATAACAAATGAAAAATAGCGGCGTGATTTAAAAAAATAAATTCTATGATACGTAAATAATCATTACATTTGCAATTTAAATTTACTCTGATCCGGGCTCTTCTAACTATTATATCAAGAAAATTATTTAATACACATGGTCTTAAAAAAATCCCGATTGGACATAAAAATCGGGGTCTATCATTAATAAACAAACACGTGTTTCAAATATTCATTATGGAACGTAAAAATCGGGGCTTAATAATAAACAATTATTATTGCTGGTAGAAACGTTGTGCGCGACATTACTACGGATGTTAGGCTCGTTACCACGTTATCGGGCCCGGCCGTGATGTTTATCTTGACAGCCAAGCTGGCCACCTCTCGGGGCCTTCACCATCGACACCTCGCAACAATAAATTGACCTTGTTAGACCCCATATGCAACATTAGTTTTATTAGATAGGTACGGCTTTTTACGTTGGACCCAATAAAATGCTTAATTTAATTTCTAATATTTTTGCGGTATTGCCTAAATTTAGTATCAATTTTTGAAGACTTATAACGTCACTTTCATCCGCTTGCTTTTAAAAAAAGGTTATACTATACATCAGTAAAACTCGACTAAAAGGTGTTTGCGACTAAAGCTTTAAAAAATGTTGTTGACCGTATGTATTCAAGAATAAACTAGATTAAATAGAATTAAGAAAAACATATAAAATATGTCACCTTCAATCATTAACAATAAAATATGTATTACTTAAAAATCTAAAAAAAGAAATGTTTGTGATACTTGACGTACTTGCATTGTTACCACTAAAAAGAACAGTCACATAGTAATGAAATGGGTCGGTGACATATAGTTAATCAATCACCCGTAGACATTTCAGGCAAGGTTATGACTTCCAGCATCTCCCGCAAGTACATAGATCTACACTATATAGGTTTATTATTATTTATTATTTTCTTTATATATATAAATAAAGAAAATTACATCTATCCACCTGATGGTAAGTGATAAAGGACTACTAGTGCCAGTGCAGAAGATATACAGCCCCACCCCCAAATTTTGGGATTTTTTAAGTTTACACCGTAAGTCCTGGTGACTTTACTCACACACATAAACACAACATGAATCAATCATGATATTTATTATGGTATTCTGTAAAGTGAAAGTTCTTCCATACAACAGATCATTGAGCGTACTATTGTTATGTTCTACCTCTCTGTTTATTATTTTATAGCAATTTATTCACTTACGTAATCACTTTAACATTCTATGTTTAATCTTAAATAATATTATTCGCTATTGAAGGGAAGGCATATATTTGTATATTTTAGTGCATCATTTGATTTTTAAAGATTAGGTACTAGTAGATTTTTTTCACTCTTCCTACTAGTATTATTGTAAATCTCTCGTGCTAACATCGCCGCTCTGAGACAAGGGCCAAGTCCCACAGGGGGCGGCCTCTTGCGCAGTTTGCTTAGTTTGTAGTTTTTAAACCATTTATTAAGGCTGGAGCTCTGCTCGCCTTTTTGCCCGGTGTAGTAGCAAAAGCCAAATACTCGTGCTAAGCTAAAAACTTACGAGCAATGGTTGGGGATCGAATCGGCGACCACATAATCGCAAGTCCGATGCCCTAGCTATAGGGCTACAGGTCCGCTTTTATTTATAGGTGTACGCTGGCTTATACGAAACGTATATTATATATTACGTATATTAAACGAAATAACAAAATGCACGGTTTGGTCCCAGGAACGCAAGTACCTTTGATAAGTCAATCTACGGGGGTATATAAGTATTTAAACATTGAAATATATACTAGCCTGCTTAATAAAATGGTTTTATAAAAGGTCTTTTAATTAATTATAGACGTTAAAGAAGACTGTCATAAATAATTACGACGAGTACCTACGTGTAATTAAATTTATACTTAATGATGTGCACGTAAATGTTATTGACTAATAAACTAACTAACTCGTAAACTGATGAATACCGTTACAATTTTCCTCCTATTTTCCGCAAATTAAAAGGTTTTCTTTTTAATGTTTTAATGAAGCTATTTGCTATTGTAGTTGAAATATAATGGAACATATTAATTCGCTTATAAAAACAATTAATTGGTGAAAAACCATAGAAATATTACATACCTAATGATGATTAACAAGATAAAAACTAAATAAAAAGCACTTTTTAAATACAAGTCTTTATATAAAATACAACCTCTGTGGCGTAAGTCCCACTTTCAGTCTCAGAGGTCTTGGGTTCGACCCTCACGCTGGGAAATAAATATTTGTATCAATTCTAAGTTTTCTTTCCGGGTCTGGTTGGTTAAGGTAATACCCGTTGTGCCTCGGAAAGCACGTTAAGCCCTTAGTATCGATTTTTATAACATCATCTACCTATAGAAATCATAATACTTACTGTGATCACCAACCTGCCTGCCAAGCGTGGTGACTACAGCAAAGCCCTCTCTGTTCAGCTGAGTACGTTATATATGGACTGATAAAGATGTTGATGAAAATACTAACTTTTTACGATATATCCTCCTATTTTTAACGCATTAATGTTGTATGCATGCCCTTCTTATATGATTTTTATTTTATTTTCTATGCTATCATCCGGCATAGGAAATAGAAAAAAAAACATATTTTAATAATAAATGAATCGTATGTATGTAGGGCTACTGAGTGCCAGTAGTAAATCACACGGTTTAATGCATTTACCACAGTAAGAAAACGCTCGCATGGATAAAATATTGAAGAAAAACCCAACGTAGGGTGTTTTTGTAAAAAAAATTGTGTATCTGTTACTTGCTATGTACCTACTCTAATTACTGTTTATTTTTTGCTGTATAGTCACTAAAGAGCAGGACAATGGTACCGAAACATTTTGTTGTAAACATTAAATTGTCTGCTGTCTATTTTCAATAAAATCCCATCAAATCGTAACTTATTTTGAAAGAAAAACATATTTGAATGCATGTTGAGATATAACTTTGTTAGAATAACAAAGGTAATAAGTACCTCTACCACTTTGGTGCATACGGCGTAACAAAACTTAAAGAGATTGAATTCGTGACATCACGATACAGCGATTCCGTTGCATAACAGAGTGTTTAACCATAGGTGATGGTTATTTTGCACCGCTTAGGTGTTGGGAACACACTAAGATCGGATAATAACGGTAAGGCATCTCGACACAAATTGTTATTTTGAAACACAAAGCATTTACACTGAAAAGTAAAGTATACCACATCTGACGATAAGTGGCTTAGTTCTCTCACTAGTTCACTGACGCATATGTAGTATAAATAATTAGATACACTTTTCGCAATAAGGTTCCTACTATATATTTGTAATTTCTAGTTACGCGACATATATTATATACAACAACGAGGGATCTCGCGATTATATTACTCAGACTAAGTGGCCATAGAAAAATAAAATAAAATCACAGACTAACTCAAATCCCGTAAGTACCTTAGTAGGTGCTATATGGTCATTATTGATGATAGAATAGATGCATGTTAAAACAACTGTGACATGATTATACACTGCTCATGCATGAAATAATTTTTTGGAGTAAAATGAAGTTATTTTTAAAATATATTCAGACTCAGAGTCCAATACAATATAAACAATACCAAGTAATTTGTTCATGGAAATGTTAGCGAGATTCGAAAAGTTGTTTTATGTTGCATTGTTGATATTCAACGTGTGGACGTGACTGTGGCATTGTTCCTTGTAATGTGACTTAACATTGCTAGGAACGTCCTTTATGTGGACTCAACAAGGCTATAGAACAACTACGGTCTATGATTAGAGAATATATTTCTCGTTGAGTGTGAATTCAAGATTTGTTTTTAAACCTATTCATAAATTATATTAGTTATGTATGTTACGTCTTGACATATCCATTAAAATGATATGTAATGTTTACTTCAGAACATATTTGAGTAAAATTTGGAAAGTTATTTAAATATATTATGGCAGAAGGTAATTTTAGTAAGAAAATATGCTTGTGTCTAGGAATTTTGAGGTTAATCTGGATTAACGAAAAATAAACCGTAAACTATTAGAGAACAAGATTTATTAAGGGACTTGTGATAAAAGCGCATTACTTATGAAATGTGTTTTTTATTGAAATTAAGAAAACCATATATTTTACATAATAACATCTACACTGTGAACTTTCATAGTTTTAATAATAGATATATACATACAACCATTAACTCTTGAATTCTGAAACAGAATTTGTTAATAGTTTGTTTCGAATCTCACTGACGATGAAATTATGTGTTTTACTTTCATCTGCAAATTGAAATCTATGAGAATTGTAACACCTACTTAAGCGCCATCGAATATTTTTCGAGATTTTAAAACCTTTGATCAAACACAGGATAAGAATATAAAATATGCAGAATAATATTAATAAAAATAAAAATGTCTTTTTTTTCAAAAAGTATTCTATTCAAAACTTTGCTATAATTTAGTACAGTTGTATGTATCTAATATGGTAGTGCCTATTTGCACTCATATACAATGGGAGGTAGGTTTGTAGGTAGGTAGGTACTATTACATACAATGAGTGGTAATTATGTCATTTGTCCTTCAATGTCAGGCTGTAATGCGTTAATATTTTTCTACACATGTTGTTTGATGTCACATCGCGTGTTTTGCGATTATCTGAAAAACAAATAATTAAAAATATTTCTGTATATTACTACAGTACCTACTTCGTTTCTAAGTAAATCCGTAACGTTGTAAAGCACCGCTAGTAAATGTGATCGCAATCGAATTAACCGCATATTAAATGAAATGCATATGAGCATGACAACAATTTTCAAATAGGTTTCAAGTTCTCTTAGATTGGTGATATTTAGAATATAATATGAATTTGATATACCAATGTTTATAATTTAGAGACACAACAAATATTGACAAGCAAAACTTAAATATATTTAACTGCCGCGCGCGGTCTTATCCGGGAAACTGCGGTTCCCGGAGGAACTTTCTAATCAAATAGGTATACAAAAAACGTCCTCGCTAAATGGGCTACTAACACTGAAAAATATTTTGAAATGGGACAAACAACAAACAAACAAACTCTTCAGCTTTATATATCAGTGGGATAAGATAGTTATAATGAAAACAATAGAACTTGATATAAAGAATAAAGGCTTAATTAAATCTAAATCGTTTATAATACTCATTAGTATCTTTATTGTTAGAAATTACTTTGACTAATTTGGACCGCGAATGTAAAAGTTTGTAATTTTAAACTATGTACATACTTTTTCGATGAATAGTACACATTACACCTTCATGGAGCTTTTTTTATTTTTCAGAACTTATCTAATTATCCGAGCAATTGTTATTTGAAAAAGGACAATGGTTTTTCTATATCACTTTACCTAATAGCAACACGACCCTCCCGCTATATCTAATGACAATACCGATTACGATGAAAGCTCTATACAGGAAGTTCCATCGACTTTTCATGAACCGCGACTTGTCGACGTCAAAATACGCGCGTTGGCCGCGCAGTCGGCGGTTTCTTATGAATAAATTATTACGCCGGCAGGTGGAATGACCTGACACAAACTGTTTTGATGGAATTGTTTTAATTGGACGTTATCTCGCCTCGACTATCGCGCCTGATACTTCGTTACAAAAATATGAATTTTGTTGGTCGACGATTCACACCGACGTTCGCATTTAATTATAACTTCATTGTAGCATCTTGATATTGGTTTAAAAACAAATAACTAAGCGGAAAGACAGCGCGATTAATTGTTTCTCATTATACGGAGCCATTAGAAAAAAATATAACGGTTTATTGTAACATGTGTATTGTGTAGGTATGGTTTGATCTAGATGCGTTTATATGACATTATATTTCAAGGCGATCGGATGCAAGATACCTTCAGGAAAATTTTAATTTTCAATCTGCATCGAATTAGGTTGAAGAAGTAGGATTTAAACTTTATGTATTTAAATTACTTCGCCAATTAAAAGATTTTATAACTTTGGATGCTAAAGTACTACGGAGTAACTACTCGCCTCGCTTTACCTTTGCGCCCACGCATCGCAAGTCTGATCCCTACAAAGATACAACATTTGGGTGGCCCATACGTCGCGATGTCCATGTCACACGAAACAGTGATTTTCACATGCTTTAATGTTCTTTAGTAATTTAATTATCACTATTTTCAAGGTTCACTAATGACTTGAATACGTCAATGTTAAGGGTCTATTAGGATGATACACGAAATTAGCAAAACCACCAGAAGGGAGCTATTTCTGTACTTAACTTTGATAATAATGTGTGTGTACCATAATTAGCTAATTTTCTTTCACTTAAGAAAGCTAAAATAGTCTATATTTTTAAGAGGTTTATATATGATCAGTTTATTAAGCGTAATTTATACGACAATACCAAATTTTTAAATTTTCTACCTTTTGCTGTTACTTTTAGCCTGCATCATCCCACTGCTAGGCAAAGGCCACTGCTCTCCCCATAACTTCCAGCTCTTTCGATCCAGGGCTAAAGTAGGCCACTGGTCGTTTGTTTTGTCATTCTATATTTCGCCTCTTTGCTTCAATAACGTGATAAGTTTTTTAAGTCCACTTTTTAAGATATCACATTATTGAAGCAAAGAGGCGATTTATAAAATTCTATTATATTCCAAATATAATACATGTATAAATGTTCTTAATTAAATATAAATAAACTATAAGTACTAGACTTGTTGTCATGTTGTATGACAACCTCCGCAGCGTAGCGGTATTTTACTTGCTTTAAGTCTCGGAGTTCGTGGGTTCGATCCCTACACAGGACAAGAAATCTTTGTGTAAATTCCAAGTGTTCTTTCCGGGTCTGGTTGGTTGAGGGACGTGCCTCAGAAAGTACACTAAGCCGTTGGTCCCGATTTTTATAACAACATTTTTAACAATCGTATATCACGGAAAGGGCAGCAGCGTTTTCCCGTGTATTACAACATAATACTGCAGTCACCATTCCGCCTGCCAAGCGTGGTGACTATGACAAAACCGTCCCATGGGAGGAGGCCCATCTTCAGCAGTGGACGTTGTACGGGCTGATTATGATGATACTAGACTTAATCGTTGTTTCTTTTAAAATCTTCGTCTTCAGAACTGAAAAAGTTAGTAGGTAGGTACTTCTAACTTCATATCTTCTAGTTGTAGTAACAGTATAGAGCCACCATCTATCTGAAGCAAGTGCTTATCCACTTAAGATTTCGGGATGCATGAGCATCCATGAATGAACACTAATGTCATAAGCAAACCTAATATGATCACTCTTTTCGAATAGTTTAGTCATTTCCAACCTTATAAAATAAGAATTTTTATAGTTTAGTACTTTTCAAGCATGGAGCTAAGGCAACACTCTCGTTTTGTGGACAGTGGACGTGGACAGTGACAGTGGACAATCAAACTAGGCCTTATGATTAAGAAGATAATATTAACGTTATAAAACGTAACGTATAGACGTTATTACATACATACGGTAAAAGTTTAGCGATTTATCTTGCACGATAATCTTCACCGATCGTAGGTATTGAAAACTCACAATAGAAATTAAACTACTTTATACCTCACAGTCTGTGTCATCAGGTTCTTTGCAGAATAGATTTTCTTTTTCTATTTTAGTATCGGTCTTAATAGACTTATATAAAATTCAAGCTTGAATAAGTTATGCTTAGAAATATCTCTCCAGAAGGAACTATAAAAATAGAGTAACTATAAAATCTGTGTTCATTTTAAGCGGATGTAAAATGATAACATTATTTCTTTATTAATTAGTGATGGCACTAAGGGTTGGCAGTCATCAGTTAGTTCTAGTTTAAATGAAGTACTTTCAGTTGTATATTATAAGTATTTCTTTTCTCTCATTTTCAATATTTTTTTCCATTACGCTTAATAACAGCAATCATTTAATAAGGTTTTATTTAGCTCTGCTCGGCTTTTTGCTTGATAGTAAAAGCTTGCATGATTACATTTATGTCCAAAAGAAAAAACAAAAAAAAAATCACTTGAGAAGAAAAATACAAAACTATTATTTGTACCACACTTTATGACAATAAAATATTTCTATTCCTATTTCTATTTCTAGAAATAAAATATTTTCCCAAATAGAATAATTATTTAGTTGTAAAACATTACAAAGCTTAAAGCTTAAATCTTTAAACTTAGATTATAGAAAGCTCGCCTTGCAATTTAAATTTTCTTTATTATCTAAAAATAACCTAATTTACTCTGCTCACACCTCGCACAAAATAGAAAACGATACATACCTATAGTTTTTTTTTTGTGTTACTAAAGCTTTTATTTTTTCTCTTACATTTATGGGTTTAAAACCGTTCGCTTTTTACTCTCGGAAGTAGCAAACCATACTTACAGTAATAACTTAACAAAAGTAATCATCAATGTATCGATCTTGGTCTTCTAAATAAACTATAAAAATGATACATTTTTGGTACCATTGAACTAAATACGCGATACTGTTTAGATTTTACAGAAGTATCAGTTTTTAAAGCAGTTTTAGGTAACGCAAGCTTTATTAATATTATTAACACGTTTTTTTTAAGATTATTATATTTATATTATTATAAAGAAGTATTCTTTTCAACCCCTCGTGCTAACCTAAAATGCTTGGGTTACGGGTGGGACTACGTCGGTAGCGCACGTGGGGTTCGAAAAAAAGCGCAATAGGTTATAAGTGTTCATCGAATCTCATCTTACTTAATATTTATTTAATAAATACGTTTAAGTTTTGAAGTCTAAGGCTCTGCCAGCCTTTATGCCCGGTGAAGTAGCAAAAGAAAAAACCGGCAGAAAAAAAAATCTTATTATATAAAATTGCTTACTTGTATTTTTTATAATATTCAATATTCGATTGGTTAAAAACATGATATCAAACATATATTGATATAAAGCGCTTTGACTTTACAACAGTCATTTAACTTGCACAGTCATGCGGAGAATATCAAAGACTTTTTGTTTTCTCATGCACCTGTGTTACTTAGTGCAGATAGGCACTGTTTACATGCGATGATTTCTATTATTTCAATTATTTATATCGTTTAAACCGTGTAAACGCGATTGCAGCTCATTAAAATGTTTGTTCTCAAGCGAACAGAATACATTACACTTGAATATTATTATGATCATTAGCAGCTAAATCAGTTTCTAGATTCGCATTGAATCTTGTTCTTTTAGAAAACCGTTTTACCTAATGGTGACATAAGGTATGTTAATAACATCGTAGTAAGTCATTCGTTTTTGATTATAGTGATATAATTATTAGTCAATATTGTAAATTGACGTTGTATTATTGTTACTTCTTTTATTTTAAAGAATTAGATCTTAAATTTGGACGAAACTCCACTAAGTGATGTAATTTGGAATCATAAGCCGTTATTTCTTAAAACAAGGAAACTTATTAGTACCACAGTTGGAAAATAAATAGTTGTACAATTTTGTTAAAACACCCAAATTGTTAGTAGCCCTTTAAAAAAAGATTAAACCCAGTAAAAAAATGTTAATAAATACGCATTCTTATGCTGATTCAAGTAGGGTAATAATGCTACAGAAAACTATAATAAATACACATATTATTTATCATATTTATAATTATATATAAATAAAAATGAATCGACAAAATACATGTGCGTAAACTTGAAAATTATTTTAACAAAGTGGCTGATTATAATTTTTTAGTTGTGTACGTAACATAAAATAAATATTTAGAAACATTCACACACATACACACACACAGGTACAGCTCATTGAATGTGTATGTGCAAATATAACTGGTAAGGTATCGAAATAAGGGGTTTTTTTAATATTTAACCGAACATAAATAATGTTGATGACAAACTTAACTGTAATTATAACAAACGTTTTAGCACAAAATCATCATCGTAATCATTGGATGAATTTTAAAACCCTTTAGGTCCACTACGTCCTATAAAAACACAAGGAATTTCAGATATGCAAATACGTATCTTTAAATCAGTACAGTTACCATTAATGAGCTTGTGGTTTTAATTAGGCAGTGTTTATATAAATATCATGAGTTTAAGTACCAAATTGTAGTAGAGAGTATACAAACACATAATATAAACCAATTTTTAGACAAGAAATATTTTGTTTTGGTTTTTTTATTGTTACCTACCTATAGCAATTATTCAAATTTCAAATGATTGTAGGCCTTGCAGGCATATTTTACGTTGACGAATATAATCTTAATAGAGCTTTTCCTCTACAGTGATATAGTTTTATAACAATAAGGGTAATAACTAAACTCATAGTAAATAACTTAAAAGCCTTATTGTAACCACATTTAATATTAATAGCAAGGTTACCATCAATTTCAGCCAGGAGGACAATTTACATAATTCCTAAATAACAATACTTCTCGAATAAAATATTTTTTATAAATCTTAAACACTTCAATATTAGGAAATTAAAAATATTTGTAAAGTAAAATAATAATAAAATATAAAAAATGTAGGTAGTTTTCTAACATTCAAGATTTCCGTCATATTTCTGTCTCATGACTTTTTCTTGAAATGTCTATGTGATTGATCAATATCTCAAGGTATTTAAGTACCTTACTAAGCTACCTACATGAAATAAACGTTACATAAGCTATTATCTATAAGTGCATGTCTACTACTATACATTCATCTACACGATAATTACATAATTTTCGCAGTTCGTCGAGCGCCTCAAGACTCGTCCACGCATTCATTAGGCTCTCCGGAAGTTCGTCGCGTGCTTCCATCGCCGATACTCCATTGAATTATTTATACTTTTAATATTGTAATTATAATACACCAGTGGTCTGCCTTATTATCATTTAGGTTATTATATTAAATGTTATTATATCGCTCACATACAAAGGTTATGCGTCGATAGGGAGATAAGGTTCACTGTCAGCGTGTAAATATAATGAGCGTTTTCGTACATACGTATATAGAGTGAAACACTTGAATACTAATTCTGTAGTCGGCAACTTGTTCTTTATATTATTACACGCAACGAATAAATTCTTTTACAATTTGTACTCGTTTGTCGAACTTGGCGATCTCGTTTTGATACCAAAATGTGAACGTTCGTGTATCAATGTAACGTGCACGCTGCAGTGTTGATACTTACACGATTGCCAATAAACAATTAGTAAATTTAATTTTAAACTTTTGTACAACATTACTTTATGTTCGATAGTTTTATTGCTGACTGTACTTGTATGAGTATAGGTACATTGAGTAGGTATAACAAATAAAATAAAAAATAGGTCATGCTTTATTTAGCTGTAGCTGTATCTAAAGTTTTAATATATTTATACTATTTGCGTCGACATAGATGCATCTTTTTCAAAAGAATTTACAATTTTGTAATTCTACGCGTCCTTGCGTATATATGTCAAGTTAGCCAGATAATGACACTTAAGAAAACCAATTCATAATAAACAAATAAGTTTCTTTTGAGGTTTACACACTTTTTCCCTTTTCCCATGGTGTCATGCAAGGAGGTACTGTTAAGTTTTGTTCTGTGGTGTTTTGTATGCGATACTGAATCGCACTTGACGGGGAGACTTATAAAATTCGGAACACTTAAAAGTATTTATACCACCTAAGTTATACAAAATATATATATATAAATTTTTTATAACTTGTATTTTACTTACTTTGTACCCAAAAATAGCGCAGGTTGTAAATATCATCATACAAACTACGCTATGGCTATGATTTTATCAAAATCTTGCTTAAGTCGCAAGTTGTTAAAAGTCATGCGGTTAGATTACAATTTTATGTAAGTATATCAAAATTATTCATGTTGTGTGCACTCCATCCGAGTGTGGCACAGCTGCAATATAGTGTAGAATTTCATTAAAAAATTACCGGTTCTCAAGTAAAATAATGCGGGTAGACGGACCGTTGGCAAATGGCGGACACACGTGTCCAAGGAAGTGTTTCCTAAAGCCACCTGAGCGCTAAACTAGTGGACTTTCTCACGGCACAGCAGTAAAATGCTATAACACATTAAAACACAATGCGAGAAACTAGTAACAGCACTTAGCTATCCATGTCTAAATGGCCCGTGTCATTGGTCCATGACAGGTTTCGACAGTTGAAGACTTAAACTAATTTTCACCGTTTCTATTAGTGAGTGAGTAGTTTTCACCAGGAAATCAAGATATTTATTCGTTACGTTTGTCCTGAAAGTTATTTCTATTTGACTGTGTCTGCAGGTTCAACCGCGCTCTTGATGTAGACGTATGATATTTTATAGCTTAGGTATAAGTTTATAGTTTTCGATGTGCAATAAGATTTTATTTTTTACTAAACAAGATTTACTATTAAAAAATTTAAAAAATATGGTAGTATTTCATACTAATTCTTTAAGGTTAATAATTGGGACTATGCATTTTTGAACGTAGAGTTTATCATCATCATCATCAGCCAGTAAAAAGTCCACTGCTGAACATGGGCCTCCCGAGGGAGGGTATTTGCCGTAGTCACCACGCTTGGCAGGTGGTTTGATGACCGCAGTATTATGTTGTACCACGTAAGGAATCGCTGCTGCCCGTTCCTTGATGTACGATATACGATTATAGACTAGCTTCCCGCGCGCAGTTCCACCCGCGTAACTCCCGTTCCCCCGGGAACTTGATAATTAAATATAGCCTATGTCACTCAGGGTGAATGTAGATTTTTTTAAATCGCCACAATATTACAAACATACACACACACAAAAATACAAATCTTTCCTCTTTATAATATTAGTATATAATATGATGATATAACCATCGGGACCCACGGCTTAACGTGCTTTTAGAGGCATAGAGTGTAGTTCCTCAAACAACCAGACCCGGAAATAAATTTTAGAATTTACACCGGCCGGCGGTGTGGGTATCGAACCTACGACCTCCGAGTGCCCCTAAAGCGACCCAAATATCGCAATGCTACGGAGGTTGTCATCTTATAGTATATTATTATATAAAGAACTTTAAAGCGTAATGTCTAAACTATAACTAGCTTCGTTGGAAATGGTTTCTAACACTACTGTATGTATGAAACCAAATAACCTTTACGGAAATCGTATGTTTATGTTTGATGATCACTAATAATTTTATGTTGATTTTTTTTTTATTAATTGCTATTTTTATGTTGACACTTATATTAAACGGAATAGGGCAGAGAGAGAAGACTGGTCTAAATTTATCGTTACATGACAGATATAACAATTGTAAATCGCTAATGTTTAGTACCAAAAACTTATTAATTTATGTAAAGCCAAATATATCCCTCTATATCTATTCTGATCTTTGCAAATGTATTTGACTACATTCGAATCTATGATTTTTTTCCGAACCTGGTTGGTTAATGGACTTCTCTCCGTAAATCGGAAACCCCGATTGTTATTACATCATCTATAGCAATCGTATACCAGGGAAGGGGGTGTTCCAACGTGACAATAACTGCAGTCACCGGCTCACCTGCCATATTTGGTGACTATGAAAAAACCTCCCCCGGAGCAGGCCCATGTTCATCAGTCGAAGTTATACGGGCTGATGATATTAACGCAAATAACCGAACAATGAATAAAGAAAAATGAAGAAATTCACATTTACATTATATAATAATTCATCGACATTTATAAAACTATGTTTAATGTTGAATACTTATCACACAGTTAAATTTCTATATTATAAAAAAAATTGCTTAATTTCAATTTAATTGCTTTAAGATTCAAAACCTTTATGTAATTGTCTAGATCAGTTGGTGCGCAAAACCTACACACATATTTATTTTATAATTTAAATTACAATTTTGATACAATACCATCTTAATAAAAAAAACTGATAAACCACAAAGGAAATTATCTTTAGCGTAAGAGTTTAATTTTCTACATGTATTACCACGGTGATATTAACAAAAGCTTTAAATAATCTTAATGTATTCCGTCTCGCATTGTTAGAACCATAGACCAGATGGGTCCCTCTATTTATTCTATGCTTACATATAACCAACAGTATACGTGATCAAGTATTTAGAACTTTATACAAATATTATAAAGGGAGATTTGTACTTTTGTTTTGAATTAATAAATTCAAAAACTACAAGACTGTTTTTTTATGCTACGTTATTTAGGAAAAACACATGCTAAATATTTATTATAATGCTTCGTTGGCCTAGCGGTAATATGTTCAACTGAAACTATCGTGGTCCCATGTCCGATCACCGGGTCTATAAAAAGACTTTACTAGAAGACGTTACTAGAAATTTTCTACTTGGAAAAATCTAAGTACTAGGCCAAAGACAAGATGTTTGTTCATCCGTCCATCGCTCCTCTGCCTGATCGCACACCGGTCCTGACGGTAGAAGCGCCCCACCGGATTTTAGTAAATGAATAAAACGCGCACATGTGTTTAGCTTTGCCATAGAGATTGGTTGCCGTGGGCGAAATCGATCAGAAGGTCTATTTCTACTACTATATGATGAAATTTACGAGAATAGTGGTAATACTGGGTGAAAACTTTTATTTTTCGCAATTGCGCATAATGGCTTCATTTGACTCAGTTATTTTCCGGAATAGTCTGATGTCGGAGCTCTGCACTTCTCATATTCACTTATTGATACCTAAAATAACTGGTAATCAAATAAACACTAAGTATTTTTAATTTAAAATTATATTTTATCAAGAAAGGTAAACAATACTTAATAATGACAGCTATTATAAATGACAGTGCCGTGACTGACTGATTTAT
Organism: Nycteola revayana; assembly: GCA_947037095.2. Lineage (NCBI taxonomy): Eukaryota > Metazoa > Arthropoda > Insecta > Lepidoptera > Nolidae > Nycteola > Nycteola revayana. The sequence continues at coordinate 24,557,109 of OX344842.1, read as the reverse complement.
ATCCCTAGCGACGTAAGCTATTAAGAATAAGAACATTCTGTTTCGAAATTCAATACCTGCTTTTTTTCTTACGAACATTTGCGTATCCAGTCACTAGGCTTTTGCCACTTCACCTGGAATAAAGGCGAGCAAGGCTACAGCCTTCTTTAATAGTATATAAATCAACTACAACTACTGATGAAATTGAAACTTACGCAAACAAAGTCACCGTCTAACGCTGGCGTATAATGAAATAATGAAAGTTTAACACTTTTTCAACACGTGTTTTAAAATTATACGTAAGTAAGGAAATACACGCAAAGTAAAATTTTATGGCAGGCGTAAATATGTTTAATGTATTAATACACTTTAATGGCAACCACTGCTAGTAATGTATGCAAACTTCACACTTGTTCTATACAATAGGTCATGAACGGTAATTTTCATATTCCTTATTTTTTATTGTTACTTTATCATAAAAACAAACAGTTACGAATGGACATCACCAAGTCTGTGAAGCTACCTAAATGCAGTAAGTATTTTCAATCTTTATTATAAAAACAGCGTACCTACAGTGAGCTGTTCTAAGATCATCATATCAGACTATAGACGTCCTCTTGTGAACACAGATCCCGCATTGATTTCCAGCGGAAACGATTAGTAGCGGCCTCCATCCACTGCCTTTCTGCGACCTTTATTAGGTTGTCGGTCCGTCGTGCAGGAAGGGTTCTATAAGATACCCGTAGATATTTGAAATCTTTACATATTGTTTTAAAACTACTAACGAATATATTGTAGCTAGAAAATTATCTCCATCCACTGAAACTTTAATGATCGAGGAGTCCCTCAGAAACAAGAAAAGCAAGTCCAGCGGATATATAGCATTATGTCTTGCGGCCTAGCCCTAAATTTCATTATAACCTATACTGACGAGAAATTATTTATGCACAGAAAAACATAATTGGTCTGAATAATTGGTCAAATCATAATTAATTTGACAAAGTCCATTAGTTTGTTTGGTTGACATTATAATATATCCTGTTCTAGCCGCGAGAGATACATCAGGGAAAGTTTAAAATATACGGTTGAACTACCGATGCAAATTTCAAGGTTAACAATTAATACTTTCTATAAATACGAGGATTCAAACCACTTTTAATATATCCTGGATTCATAGTTTGAAATAAAAAATATTTAAAGATATAATCTTTGTAACATAATACAGTATAATTCATTATACATGACTAGATACGCGCGCGAGGTTATGCACGCGTAGCTCCCATCCCCGTAGGAAATTCATAATTTAATAAAGCTACCTAGCTTTCTTTGATAAATGGGCGAAAACGAAAGAACTCTTCAGCATTATATATTAGTATAGATTTGGCAAGCAACATAATAACCTTAAGCACCTAATATATAACATGAAAGATTGAGTTAATTCATCATAGCAATGTATGATTTGTTAATCTAAACGACGGAGTATTTCAATTAATTTATAAGAGTATAAATTAATACCTTTATTAACACAATTGTTAAATAAGCAGATAATATGAGCGTTGACATTGTTAAAACTAATCAGAACTTGTATTGTACTTTAGCATTAGAGATCTGTGCAAGAGATTTGTCGGGAACATTGTAAATAGGTACAAGTGTTTCTTGCACGTTTTTCTTTCAATTTGGTGGTTAATGATTTATATCGGAACACAACTGGTAATACACTCGTTAATTTGCTTTCTTCGAGTTTTTTAAATGTGCTTATTATGCGCCCGATGTGTTCACAAACATTAACTGACATTTTTAAGTCACGCTAACATTAAGGCTTGTTTTATACGAAATAATACTGGCGGTTTATAATGGTGTTTCATATAAAGAGTCGACCTCACGCAATAGGTAATAAGTAGGTACCTACAGTACTTTAAGGAATATATAAATATCTCAAACCCGTATTTTTAGAATAAAAGAATAATATTGTGGATATAGGTGTCTGCGTTTATAATAAATTTAATAAATATTGCCTATTATACTATTTCTTGGTCTTACTAGGTAAGACTTTAGACCTACCTTAGTTTATTTCTTCTAAGCTAGACATAGCTAGTGAGACTAATCGCTAAAATTATTTCGTGATTTTTATAGCAAGATACGAAAGTGTAATGCTCTATGGCACCTTTATATGGAGGAATTCACTGAACAATTACGCAAAAATACCTAACGCTACTAATCTACCTTATTAGTAACGTAAAATATCCCTTGCTATGTAAATGAAAACACCTCGCATGTAAGTGTCAACATATCGTATCACGTTGCTTCATTACAAGCGGCAATCATGATTCCTTCGAAATTATGGTTGACTACGCGAATAGCGGTCGAACCTATCATTAGAAACTATCAAGAACTGAAATGACATGTTGATTTTGATAATTACCAACAAAATGGGGAACCAAAGTTATCTTTATACACATCTACGCGTGGTAACGGAAAGGTGACATGTATAGGATTGTTGTTTCAATCCTTTTAATATTACTAATGACATACCGATTTCCTTTGTGTTGGTATAGAGGATTAGGTGCGGCCATTTGGACGCGTCAACACACTGAACTACATCTAGCCGCTTTGAAATGCGAAATTCGCGAATTGTAGGATGACTATATATAATTATTATTCAAAGAGAGTGCATCTCTTTGAATAAATAACCAATGGCTAGGACGTCCGACTTTTCGGATCTTGTGGTCGATGGCGCGACCCCCACCCATTGCAGTACCGACATGAACCCACTCGTAACACAAGCATTTTAGCTTAGCACGGGGGGTTAACAAGAATACTAGACGACTGAAAAAGCTCTGCAAACAATCATAAAAAAATAATAATAAGAACCATTCCATGCACCTATTTTGCAAGTACTAAAGTAAAAAGCGTTTTATATTTAATCCTATAGTCTATGCGCAAACATCAAGGTTGATTCCTTTTCTTAAAATAAATATTTAATTACTGAACCATTTCAGATTGACAGTTTATTGAGTCAGTAATTAATACCTTTCATGGTGAATTGCGAGCAAGTAAACGGGGCATTGATAGCTTTAATTTCAAACACGCACGCTGCTTTAAACCTTATACGTTAAAGCAGAACCATTGTATTCTTATATAAAAATAATGTAAGATAAGAGCAATTGCATATATAAAAGTAATCTGAATTTAAAACAACAGAAATATTTATACCTAATAATATAAGAAATTCTATATTAAATTAAGGCAAAGTGAATTAGCTAATCTATATAATTATAAACTTCATATCTATTGTACGCTTATTTAAACTTCATTACTCTCTCTATGAGTGAAACCTATTTGAAAGTCCGGCTTCTTCATTCTTCAATGGTAAACTGCACATATTAGCAATAAATAAAAAGTGAATTTTTATTCTTATTTTAATAGGATTCAATTTTGAGCAAGCCTATAATAGTATATAAGTCATTTCTGAATTAAATGAATGAGTTGCGTGACAAAAATTCGTGTGAATACCTATATCGCGAGTGAATTTTACATAATTTATTTAGACGAAGTTGATATTAATATGGTATGAGTTTTTCTATTTGACTTTTACGACTAATTGCATGTCTTAACTGAAGGTGAATTGATCATGGACAGGACTGGGGTAAGTAGATGATGAAGACATAAAAACATACATAATATTAATTAGAATTCTGTTTAGTCTGATTAAGATATGTATACACCGCGATCTTTTAATCGTTTATCGTAACTCAAATTTTTATTTTATTTTTGATAGTACAATCGATCTATATCTATATATGTTTTTTTTATATTTTAATGTTTTATATACCTATATATATTTTTTATATGATTAATAATTACATATTAAATTGACATCGAATCTGTAAAGGGCGACATTTCGTAAAATATTATCTTATACTTAAGAAGCTCATTTTGCAGAGCAGATTCTCTTAGTTAAGTATGTAGTTGTTGACAATGTTTAATGTCTAAGTAAACAGTTAACTTTAAAAAAAATTGACGTTAATTTTAAATATTTAAAGATACTTAATATTCTTCTATCAGCTTAGTCGCATCAGAAATATAATCCGAGGTATTAAACACTTCTTACTACTACTAGTGTGATAAAAATAATTTTGTACAACATAAACGAATGTTTTCACATATCAGTATTATACATAATTTTCAGCTAAAATCTTAACACTATTAAGATTAAAGGAAGGGGCGTACCCACACGAGCCGTAGAAACCAATCGAAATAAAAACTTGAACATCAAACTGTATGCGTGGGATCTCGCTACATTAGCTATACTAAGATCAGTCTAATAAATAGTATAAATTGAGCCCACGCATTTTATTTACATTGCGTTCTGTATGAAGTGACATAATGTTTTCTACATTGGAATTTCTTATTCTTTAAAACTTATGTTAGGTATAAATAAACTTCATTTAATTTACATTGGTACTTACCAATGCATGTACAAATATTCTTTATGTTTTGAACGCCAGAAAGTGATGATTTCTATATTGTCTAGGTGAAAGTGCGTTCGTAAATCAAAATTTAAAAAAAATGACAATCATTCGGATATTTCCTATTTAAAAAAAAGATTGGGCAATAGTATATATAAAATGATGTCTGATTGATGTCCACGACGACCACGGTTACAAACAATGATTATTTTATCAAAGTTTGTGTTGATTTCAGTTTAACTATTACAGCTGGTCCGCTCTTATTAGAATACTTACATATGCTTAATATAAATATGTTTACTTATGAAGGATATTAACACATGTACTCAATAATTCTAACTAAAGCTGCCATGCTCGCATATACGCTCGGAGAAGTGACAAAAGCCTCTTGGCTTAATAAGATTTTTTGTTTGAAAAGCAATCCTTAATTGGACCAGGGTAAATCTGTGGGAGATGGTTAAAGACCATCCTACTTTGAGGATGCTATGTAACCCAATTACAATAATTCAACCATTTCTATTACAAAGAAAATTGTATTTATATACCTATCTAATTTTAAGTTAAGAAAGTCGATAGATCAAGACAATATTGATTTATTATAAACTTTTAGAAAAAATGTACGACTGGACATCTCATCTAGGGGTTACCACCTAAGGTGTTTCCGATAGTAATGACCAAAGGGCTCAGGGAGACCTTGCGAGTTTTAGTTTTGCCTCACTCTTTACTTTTCTTTAAGCCTGTCGCACTCTCGGAGTTCGAGAGCATATGCTTACACTTTAATGTGTAAGCATTTATGCTCTCGAACTCCGAACAGTTTTTGTGCACCCAGCTTGCAAACATCACAGTCAGTCTTCCGCTAATTGTATAGGTACCTACTATACATTTTATTCTCAGCGATAATTCATTCAAAACTTTGTTAGAGGAAAGAAAGGCGTTATGTGAAAACATAAACAACACAGACCTTATATTATATCAAAATTGGAAATAAATATGATGTACGTAGAAAATAACACTTTAAATGTATGACAACTCTGAAAAATTGTGGTCGTCTATCCCATACAGAACCATATTATTTGTTATAGGTAAGTATAGCATAATGCATTAGGTATATTTTTTAGGTTAGAATGCATCAAAAAATTATCAACTCTACAGTTATACTTTTAAAACAAGCAAAAAATAGCATGGCATGGCAGCCCAATTCGCTGAGAATCTCAAGAGGGCCAAATACAGTACCGTACAGCAGTAATGTGTTTGTGCTCTTGGTGTCCAAATATTGGAGCTGTGGGAGCCAAATTAATTAATAAAAACATCAAATCGGCTCTCGTTTATACAGCACGTACCCTGAGTGCTAGAATTTTCTATGCACAGCGATTCAACGGGGCAATGTTGACAGCATTCTGTAAAAGGAGCTTAAATTTTGAATGTAAGTTTATGCGTTCGTTTTATTTTTGATTAGCTACTGTTAGTAGCATTTATGTACATATTATTATTAAAATATATATTTTGAAAAGAGAAGCTCATATTGTGAACAAATATTATGTCTTTCTTAACAAAATCAGGTAATAACAAATACAAATAAAGTGACATTTACGTATTTTATTGAATTTTTGAAAACTTTTCACTGCAACTTGTTATCACATAACATGACAAAGCAAAACGAAAAAACTTGCAGGAATATGTTACTTAGTAAGAATTGACATTATTATCGACTGGCCATCTTCATCGGATTATCCTTAAATATTTCAATAGATTGCTATTGTTTGTTATTATAAATAACCAATTTCTCGTTCTTTGGTAGTTAGGTATTATTATTTATGCAATACTAGTTTACCATACGACGAACCGCTCTTCTATGTTGGTTAAAACGAAGTAACTAAATTGGATTCTATATACCTAGGTATGTTTATTTCCTGTCGGATGTTGTTAACTTACCATTACTATTTCAAAAGTTACATATTTAAAATGTAAAGTTACGTAGCGCCATGTTTTATTCAAATATTTTTACGTACTAGGTAGTACTTTACTGATTTTAATAGATAACCTTTATTCATACACTTCCTTAGGACACACATACAATTAACTTCGATATATACAATTTTAAAACACATTGTTATAAAACATTCAAGAAAGTAGGTATACTTATTATATTTTGAATTAAGTATAAAAATAAAAAAGTGTGTGTTAACCTTGGTACGTTGTTTTTAAGTTGATTAATTCATGATGTACTTATCTGTTGTTGTGGATTATGACATTTATGTTTGACCAATTTCTAAAACTAAACCAGTATTGAACAAGATATCAGAATTCTATTAGATTTAAATGTTATTTTATACGCTGCAAATGATTATTTTTTCCCACAATTTATGTAATATAGTATATTAATAACATATAAATGTGTGCAGTGCACACTTGCAAAAAACGCACTTATCAACTAAGTACGAGTGCTTATTTCGCTATAAAATATTTTCATCGCTCGTTCGTCAACCGTTTTCATTTAGTATTCTATTACGATTTCTTATGGTAGGTATCTACTTTTAAATGTTAGGTTGGTACTTTCATTAAATTCTATGGTAGATACTTCTAAAGTTAAACCGTTCTTCCGCGACAATGCAACTATTAAAATATCACCCTGCCGGTACGTTAATGATTTTCATATAAAAGTAAACCAATACGATATTGCAGAAAAAAAAACTTAAAGCACAAAACCTTTTATTTTTAACTCGGAAATATTAAATGAAATCGCTATCTCTAACTAATTGAATCACCAAAACTGTTCTATGTTTCAGCAAAGACGTTGTTATAGATACTCGAATGTTGCGGTGGACGGCACCCTTACTCGCCCAATTAAGCATATAGCAGTGCCAGACCCCGGGCACCTTGCCACATGGCAACAGACTCGAGTCTCGTTTTATATCGAAACTGGTCTAACCCGCGATGCTAGGCTAGATATCTCTAGCCTGCCAGAGTTGGCCGAAATATTGCCCGTTTATTATGAGCTGGAGCCGATTTATGAGTATCACGCATCGTTGATGATGTTGAGTATGTACTATTATTTTCTATAAGCGGCATACATTGGGATTGAAGGATGATTCAGTGTGCATTCTATAATTAAAAAAAAAATGAAAATATATTACAGCACTTTGATATATTTTATTAAGATTTATTAATACGTTGCATAGGTAACAATTGTTAGACATACCTAAATTATATAAAATTAACTTGAAAAATAAATAAAACAAACGGCCCGTGACTGACTCGATACCAGGAACATACAATTAAAGGGTTACTGGCACATGCTTATTAATAACGACAGCAATTGATACGTAATGTTATTCTGAAGATAGTGGATAAAAATGCACATTTTCTGAGAGCATACAGCAACTAACGTACTCAGAAAACGTGAATTCTTTTTTTCCATTCACTTCTGATCATTTATAACTGATAAGTGGAACAGATAGTATTAATATACTTATTATGCAGTTCTTTTCGAGTTCGGTTAAAGATTACTTATAGGTATGAAACAATACAAATGCTGTCCAGAGTCATTGCAAATTCGTTAGGTGTTCAATAATAGTCGCTGGCTGACATAAGATACGTAATCTAATGACATACGGTACCAAACCTTGGTGTAGTTAATTTCAATAGATAGCAGTGCATTCATTTATATAGGTACTTTTATAAAATTAACGACCCGCCCCGGCTTCGCACGGGCGAAACGCTGGTATATTATACAAATAAACATTTATATTGAATCACTCTATCTATTAATACCTGCATCAAAATCCGTATAGCAGTTTTAAAGAACTAAGTATACCTACAGAGGGACAGACAGACAGCGGGAAGCGACTTTCGTTTCCTGGTTCTATATTCTTAGACTACGTTGTTCCTAAATATGTTCTAGAATAATGTCATTATTCCGAAGTCTAAAGTTATACAAATCTAGCTGCAAGGTTTCCCTGTAACAAAAATGATTAGTTATAAAAATACATACAAAAATATATTTGTCGCGCGCTGTTTCGCACACATAGATCCCGTTCCCGTGGAAATCTTGACTTAACATAGAATATGACTTTCTTTGAATGGTAAAAAAATTAGTATAAGTACAAAGTTAGTGCTATGCGTCTAATAGACGCTTCCCGTGACCAGAAGGCTAGCCTTTATTTAGGACAACGCGTCAGCATTGCCTTTGCCATCCAGCGTGGCAATACGGCCAGTCTTCTGGAAACTTTCCCCGCAGCAGACTCGGATGTGGAGTAATTCTTTGATGCCTAGGCCCTTAGGTAAAGTAGTAGTAGTAGTGTTTGCAGGAATAGTTTTTTTTTTTTTTTTTCCTTTTTCTTAATAATTAGTAAAATGGGTTTAGTAGATCCAGAGATAACCCCTTCAACCTCACAAACTTTACCTCTTTATAATATTAGTATAAATGTGTGGCGCTAATCGGATCGTTCAAACTTGTTTTTTAGTTGTGCCATAACTCGAAAACAAGGTGACCGTACCTGCTTTATTTATTACTGATGCTAGCTGATGCCCGCGATTTTGTCCGGGTGGTGTTTGTTATTCATTCGGTTTTTTAACTATCTTACAGGAACTCATTAATTTTATGTGATTAAAAGTATTTTTAATGATGACCAGGGATGTAAGGTACCACCATGCAAAACTTCATTTAAATCGGTGCAACATTTTCGGAGATTAGCCCCGACAAACAGACAGAGAAACAAAACATGAAAAAAACTGGCTGTGTTCTATTTTACTTCTAACTCGGGTTCTACCGTTTGCTTCTAACTCGGGTTCTACCGTTTGTTTTCTATGTACAGACTTTCGACCTCTACAGTTTTAGTATATCAATAGATTTATTTTATAACGAAAATACACCATATTTTATTTAAAAAATAAATTATATCAAAATTATATGAAAACCATCCTATTTACAGCCACCTTAGTAAAAGTATTATAATTGGTTTAAGTTCCCATTATCTAATGAAATTAAAATCTTAAATTGACTTGTAATGTTTTTATGTTAACTTTCAATTGAATTTCAATGCAGTTTCATGAAAATATACAACATAAAAATAATGTTGATTCCAATATTTGGCTAGATATGCAAAATTGGATACTATAAAATGTTAGTTATATAGAATTTACTCAAATATTATTAAGTTTTCATGCTATTATTTAAGTTTTTTATCTTCCATTTCTAATTATTATGTGTCTTAAATATAACATAGTACTAGTTGATGCCCGCGATTCTGTCCGCGTGGTGTTTGTTATTCCTTCGGTGTTTTAACTATCCCACGGGAACTCATTATGACTGAGTATTATTTTCTGAGTGATTGGCTGACTAGGTTTCTAGCGTTATTTTTCTATGTACAGACATGGACCTCTACAGTTTTATTATATATGTATATATGGATTGTTTAATGCTACAACTATTACACATCTATACTTAAAATGGAAAGATTTGTAGGTAAGTATGTTTGTAACGAATTGGCTCAAAAAGTACTGGACCGATTTTAAACATTCTTTCACCATTTGAATGCTACATTATCACTGATTAATATAGGCTATATTTAATTATGAAGTTCCTGCGGGAACGGGAGTTACGCGGGTGAAACCGCGCGCGGGAAGCTACATCAGCACTACACCCGCGCGACGCCGGGGCGGGTTGCTAGTATTTTATAACTAAAAGGTTTTGAAAATTGTTTAAATACATATTGATTGTCATTTCGTCTCGAAATTGTCTGTTTTATTGATTTACCGATACAAATAAATGAGCACACATGTTAGGTTGGAATAACCTTTGTATAAAGTAAACTGTCGCCGAGTCTTTATAAGTATAGTTACGGTTTAAGTCGTCTTATTTAGGGTTCCGTACCCGAAGGGTAAAAACGGGACCCTATTACTAAGACTTCGCTGTCTGTCTGTCACTAGGCTGTATCTCAAGAACCGCGATAGCTAAACAGTTGAAATTTTTACGGATGATGTATTTATGTTGCCGCTTTAACAACAAATTTTAATACTAAAAATAAAATAAAATAAATATTTAAGGGGGCTTCCATAAGTCCCATAAAACAAACGTTTTTTTTGTCCTATTTAGCTCGATACCAATAACGGCAACAGGTAGACGTTTAAAAATGGTACGGAACCCTTCGTGGACGAGTCGGACTCGCACTTGACCAGCTTTTTTTACTTTGGGACCAATTTAAAAGGAAATATTATTTATCAATATTATTTCCCATTGATGTTTACATGAAGGAAGAATATGTTAAGGCATTGGTATTAGAATGACAGCAACATTATTTTATTTCACTTTTATCTCAATTATTTAGCGATAATGGGATTTAACACTACAACAAGATAGTTCATGGTCAGATTTCAGGTCAAGCAAAAACTGTATTTGAATTTGTGAAAGACCTCATGTTTCAGAGATCGTGATGGATCAACGTCCAAGGTAATCAGCCTATATGAATAAAGAGTGCATATTTAAACAAACTCATTTAAATAGCATGCTACTTATAATATAACAATCATTATATTATACTATTATGTGTATAGATAACTTTTAGTCCGGTCTATCTAGACATTCGAAGGTACTTAGATTCCCAACAAGCTGAAAGTCAGTAAAATAGTTTCAGCTTAAAGCAATAATTTTGCAATCAAACTTGAAGAAAATCTTGAAAACCGATTTTTTTCTACCTTCGACCTCGAGTATTTTTTTATTCCATTTACCGGAATGATGGGGAATTTCGAAATGTTGTTTTGAACAATTTTACTCACTTTCAACTTGTTGGGAATTTATGTACCTTCACCTTTTAATCTTATTTGACCGGATTATTTAGTTATTTGTAATAACAAAAATTTCCAAATAATTGTTTTGGACCCTTTTGAATATAAGTTCAGAAAAGAAGCTATAGTAATATAATATACTATTATCTCAAATATTACATTGAAGAATACGTAACATTCACAGTTGCGTATTCTTCAAGGTATTTTTTCAATTGAATTGAAAATGTTGTTGAGCAATAGAGTGCGTTTAGGTTTTAATTTATTAGAACACAAAACATATATTAAATAGTGTACATCATACTTATCTACTTTAGATAAATTAAAATTTTGTACAAATCAAGATGTTTTTATGTACTAATTTGATTTCAATTTGAGTCTTATTCTAATAAATATTATTGTACATATAGAGGTTTAAGTTCGTTGCACTATATTTAAGCCGTCATACAATCTAACTGTGTATCTAACAACTGTCTTCGTACAAATTTGTGAGTAATTTGTTAAATTATGTGTAAATAAACTTTATGAAAGATGCGATGTTAATGAATCTTTTGTTTAAACGGAAGTGTACAAGTATAGAGTCTAGTGATTAAGTGATTAACTAACAGATAATCAGAGGCAATCAAAATTTAAAGTGTACGTTTATTTGGAATGAGAACTTAGACGTGTAATTATCGTGCTGATAACTCTTTGTCTTTGTTTAAGGATGATCATATTTATCGGTCGTTCGATCTTATTGTATTACTTAGTATGTAATTTTGTTCAGATTGTTGGGTGTATTCGATGGAATGTGTTTATAAAATTAGTTTGTGTGTACATTTATGTTTAAATTAAATATAATCAAATGAAAAATATATTTTGGGTTGACTTAGATGATAAAATAATATAATAAAAGTATGTATTGTAACTACAACTAATGTGTACGTAAAAAAACTCAGCAAAATACTTACACGTAGATAAGTATAAACGCAAATAAATTAAAAAGGAATTCGCATTAAAATAAATAGATTTCGGTACGATTAAATATTATTTTATTTTGATACGTCTATCACTTACGTCTTGCTGATTAAAGAAGTCATCTTGAGCATCTTCATTCGCACACCCCATATCTTGTAAAAGCGGAGTAACATGCCGCTCCCAGTCATCCATTATTACAAAACTTCTCCTAAACTATTTGAAAATAACGCGAAACGTCGGTCACAGCTCAACAATCTTCACAATTAAACAGTGCATTCATTTCAACGTTTAACACAAGCAACCAAATCTCTATGCGAGAGCATTTATGAATCGCACATTTCGCGCCAAAAACTTCACGGCCCTACTTTTTACTTTTCCGTGGCCTGCTGGAAATGGCGGGAAATGGGCAAGATCGCACGCGACACTCGGCTGTCACAAAGTCGAGCGAAAGAGAAAAAAAAACAGCTACGGCTGCGGGCGTATCACGTGCCCGCTGTTACCGACGCGCATTCAAAAAACGTACTAGGAGAAAAGTCAGTGTTAGCAGCGTGTGTAGAGTCAGTGTGGCGAAGCGCGGGTTCCCGGCCGCCCGTCGACGCGACCGGAACAGGAGTGCGTGGCAGTCCGCGACTTCGTACGCCCTCTGCGTCGCGCCGCCTCGCATCTCTCTCGCTCGCGCCTCCTCCGCTTCAATTTTTCCGTCCCTCTCGCCAGGCCTCGCACCGCACGCCTCCCATGGGCGGCCGCGATTTCCCGCCGTCCGTCCGCGGTCGCAACATGGCCGTACCAATCTGCACACTGCTTACCAGCTCTTACAAGAGCCATCACCTAGGTTCCAAAAAATATTTATTGAAACTAAATAACTGAGTGTTAGGCTATGAAATACAACTAAGTCTATAAGGCATAAGTTAAACAAGCCCTCACAGATCTACTTGAAGTTACGACTACGAACAGTATTCATGAATAAAACTTAGCACAAGTCCCAAGTAAGTTCAATACTTGGTGTCACGTGTTTTTTTATAAATACGGCTGTAAGAATCATCATTTTTACCGATACCTACATTACTCTGCAGACTGTAGTATAATCTAACTATTTACACCGACGACATAATAATTAAAGCGTACATACTGAGCATTTTTACGCGAATTTTCATATAACTCTTCGTTAAAAATTAGTCAATGTTCGATTAAATTGACATATAATTCCTAAACAATGATACCGTTATCATCAATATATATTTTTGTCCCTAAAAATTAGCGACACACTTGCATACATCCTTCTGATATAATTCTTAGTCAAAATGCTTAACTAACTCAGTATTATAAATCATTTCAATTTCATTAAAATCAAAATGTTCTCCATCCGCTTAAAATGTATAAAAGATACATTATTTAAATAGATATAAAACAATTAAAAGTAAAAACAATATAGGATGTATGTACGTAAAAAAAAAAAGTGTAAGTCTTGGAAGCCGTGGGTTTGATCCAATTACCATAGAAACTTCAACTCTGGTTATTATATACGTACTGCAGTACTAGCACCGTTTCCCTGACTAACAAGCCTCCCGCGCGCGGTTTTACCTGAGTAGCTCCCGTTCCCATGGAACTTAAAAATAAAATACCCTATAGCCTTCCTCGATGAATGGACTATCTATCACTGAAAGAGTTTTTCAAATTGGACCAGTAGTTTCCGAGGGTATCGCGTTCAAACAAACGATCTCTTAAGATTTATGTATATGATACTGCGGTCACCAAGCCACCTGTCAAGCGTGGTGATTATGACAATCTAACTATCGACGTAGCTTACTGCATTAATTAATTTTTAATATATGTCGTAGTGTAAGAAATAGGTTTAAATTCACTAATCACATTCATATCCAATTCGGATCCAATTATTGGCGAGATGCAAATTAGTTTCAGCAATCCCCGATAGGCATGTATCTAAACCAATTGACGATGAGCTAAACTATGTCAGATAGTCAAATTAGATTGGAATAACAAAAGTAAATAATGTCTAAGCCAGTTACTGGGCCATAATTCTTAATTTTTATTTGTTTAACTGTTCATTTTACACGCGTATCTTCTGTTCCTGTAGAAAACTTGTCATTAAATTTAGTCTTAGTCAGTGTTTTCCAATCTGAGAGATTTCGCAATCATTTTACAGCTTAAAAAAAATTGGCAACCCCCTTGTGACATACACAGACAATTAAATAATTTTAAACACTAAGTAAATGTTTTTTTTTTGTAATATGCTGTAAGTTGACAAATCTTTCTGCTGGCGAACCCCCGAGTCTAGGTGCGGGACCCCCGTAGGTAATTGAATAACACTGGTCTAGGTTACTTATTAATAATAAATCTACTATTAATACTAAACTAATAAGTTAATTGATTTTTTAAATGGTTAACTAATTTTAGAGTTTATCCTTAACAAATACTGATTTATCTATACTAATATTATATTAGGTGTATAAAGGTATGTATTATAATAACTTTACATAATAACCTATTAAAGTATAAAGTTACTATAGTATAAAAAGGTAACATTCCATAATGTTTCCTTTTTATACTAGGTATTATAACTTAATTATTTTTATAATATTATATTAATATATATTATGATTAATCTCTGGATCTACTAAACCGATTGAAAAAAAAAGATTTGTCAATAGGAAGCTATGTTATAAGTAAGAGTCATACGCTATTTTTGGGGATGAAGTTTCCATGGGAACGGAATCTACGGGACTAAAACCGCGTGTGTAAGATGATAGTGTATAAAAGACTAAATGGAGACAATGGTGTTATAATGGTTGGTTATCGCCTTAAATATGTTCCTACGGGAACAGGAGCTACGTGGGAAGCTAAAGAAGTTATATATACATTTCGATCTTCGATTTAAAATGGGTGAAATATACAAAAAATGCTTAACAAACTCGAACACAACTAACCTAAAAACAGCAAAACGTAGTAATGTGTTTATTTTTCTTTTAAACAGCAGACCATATTTTTTTATATATTTTTTAAATAACGTACTTAAGACTGCTTTTCCAATTATAGTCCAATTAATTTGTGATAGTTGTAATTAATTTCATTGCATTCCATTTAGACAGTTACTCAAACTGTTTATTGCTAGTACAGACATGAACGCCTTGAGTGCCCCAAAATGACTCCTGTATAATTTATTTGTTCTTTATTGTTTCAGTGGCTAAGGATTATATTTTCTCTAACGATTATAATGCGAGCATTCTAAAATGATTATAACTATGTTATTTGAAGAAATATAAAGTTTTTGCGTTCAATTACATTACGAGACAGCATTTATTTGTTATCAACTTCATACCGTATTTTTCAGTGCTTCCTACGAAGACTTCTTGAGAACTTTGCCATGTTGTTTCATATATAGGTACCTATGTATTTTTCTTTTTACTTTTTTGCATAAATATTAAAACCGAGGCACCAAATTGGTTGTGAAATTAAAATAAAATATATCAGCTACTTTGGTGCCCGAATTCTTAAGGTATACAAAATAGTTAAAACATTACTTTTGCGATATCATTAAGTTTTTGTCTGTAAGGTGTTTTTAATACATCTTGATAACTATAACTTCTACTATGTTTGAGGCGTACATGTTGCTTAACTCAAATACTTTAAATGACATCTGACTTACTGAGATAAAATTACTGAGAAATATGTCCAGTATACTCTCATCATTGGGTAGTTTTTACCCAATGATGAATGTACGGGTCATGGTTACGCTTTCGCGTTAGAGTTTCGAAATGTTCAAATCAGTGAAATAATAATATGACAGTACTTAATAAAACAGTCTTCCCTTCTGTATTTATTATTTAACCGTCTCATTTGACTTTATGATAAAGTTGTCTTTATAAAAAGTGCACCCTTTTGTTTTCATGAGCTTTACCTGAATGTGCATTGGGATTATGTAATTCATGAACACAAATAAAATAATAAAAATGCATCATCCAACCACAAATAAGTTATAAACCACACAGCAGAACATTCGTATGTTTATCCATTGGAACAGTTTAATCTTGTTCGGCTGAAGTTTTATAAATGCCTTAATCACTTCATAAATCTTTCTTGCTTAGCTCTCTTGTGCTACCCAGTATTTAAGTCTGCTATCGGAATAGACAATATACTAAATAATCGCTATAAAAATCACTTAAATAATAATATCCAAGTTTCTTTATGTTTATTTTTCGGTACGACGAGTTGCGAATTTTTCACTTTTAACGTTGAGAGCAAAACTCGAAGGAAACTAAAAGGTTGGGCCGGTCATTCTCACGAGGCGAGGTTCAAATCAGCGCTAGACTGGATCCCAGCCTGCGGTGGTTCATCTTAAACCTTTACTTCCCAAAATAATTATATATTAACAGTAAATTTAACATATTCCTCCATAAGGTCAAAAACTACGCATACCTACTGCTTGAAAGGATTTGTTTAAGTTTCTCACCAATATATAGCGTGGTTTAAGAGAAAGTTTAAGTATAAATTTTTTTATTTCTTAAACTCCTAAAACTGATTAAAAATGTTGATAGTGTATCATATTGGTATTAAAAACTATTCCAGCATGAATTAGCAAAATCCGGGAAAATCTATTTGTAGAATTAGTTACATTTTGTTTGCCTCAAAACAGTTAATGAAGATTATCTTCGACTTAAACTTTTAATTTAAAATAGAATTTTATATGTAAAACACAAAACTATTATTACTTTAATTACTGAAACTATTTTTTTTAATAATATTTCCATCGTAGTGATTCCATGCTACATGGCCGTAGCAGCTACGACGTAGAATAGTTACAGGGTTTAAAAATGGATACGGCCTAATATTATCACTAAAATGAAACATGAAAAGGAAATAATTTACTTTTTATTAAAAATCAATTTCATTTTGAAATATAATTAATACCTCGTTATTTTATTTCCCCAATATTATTTAACTTGACCCTTAACAACAAATAATATAGTCTGTTTTTTTTTTTTTTTTCTTCGTACACATTGTTAGCCCTGAGGCGTTTGCTACTTCACCGGGCATAAAGGCGAGCAGAGCTCCAGCCTTGATAAATGGTTTAAGCACTACAAACTAAGCAACCTGCGCAAGAAGGCGTCTTTGTGGGACTTGGACCTCGGCTCAGGGCGGTCGCTGACGGGGAGATTGAGAGATTATGGCTTTTAGTTTCTTTAGGGGAGTTTCGTGCAACTGTCGCTCTACTTTAGAGTTCGAGGGTCTCTTGGACTTCGGGTCTACGAGGGCATCGGAAGGTTCTTAGCAAACTAAGGGTCGGTAGGGCGAGGGGGGAAATAATATTGTCATTAGCAGAAAATAGAAAGCGGAAAAGTTTTCTATTAGTAGTTGGCAAAGTGAACAGTTTCAGCCAGTACGATGAAAAATGTCTCTACTAACAATATCAAATAGGTATATCATTACTGTGTCCGTATAGATTGAGGAGTCACATCCGATTTATAACAGATTAATCATCATTTAGTAACTTAGTAAATAATTTTGTAGAAAACTGTTTGGAATTTGTATATTACGAGTATAAAGAGTAACATCATTTTAAAGGTAAATAAAAAAGCCGTCTTAACTGAGTAGTCATTGGCAATATCAAAAGTATGTAATTATATGATTTAGAGTATCTACCAACTAATGTATAGACAATTCGGCTTATATTTAAAATTATAATCCATACGTCATCATAGGCGATATTGAACTTAATTTGTAATTTTTAGATTTTTTACAAAGTAGAAAGACTAACTAGGTCTTAGCGAAAATAAGCTCTTAATGTGGCCCCTCAATCTAATAATACTCTATAAAAAATTATAATACCCAAATGAGATCACTTCATAATAAAAATGTATAAATCAGTCCTTTGTAAAAATTAACCATTTTCTAAAAACCCTTAAGAACTTGCTATTAATGGTAATCATGTTAATTAAATAAAACCACGAAAAATATAAATCAGACAGCCAATCGAATTGTAATAGATTATGAATCTTCCGACTAGGAACGTAAAGATATGTAAAATCAGATAGTCTGTGGTAAAATTAAAATTTTCTGGAAATGTTTTTTAAGACAATGTTAATTAATTTGTTGCTTAATTTATTTTAATTCTAGAAATTTCTATTATAATTTATGATCGACCGACAACTTCGTAATTAGTTGAAAAAACATAGCCGTTATTGTTTTTTTTAAATGGAGAGAAAAAAAGTTATAGGTATGGTTAATGGAATAAAGACGGCGAAAACGGCGTTATAATATTATTATAAAGAGAAAACATTTAGATTTTCATTTTTTGACCATTTGTATTTTTATTTATAACAAACAATTAGGTACTGGACGACTACGAAAAAAATATTTTTCGAAATTGACTTTGTAGGCATCAATGCAGGCATTGACATAGGCATGGGTAGGAATCGGGGTAAGCATAGGTATTTCATTGACTACTAATGACTACAATATGATACATTTTTTCCTAATAAATGTATTCTGGTTCACTCCATGGACACCCATAAATGAACCAATATTCTGATATGAGAGATTTATATACCTATTTAGGTATATTATTTGATATTTAGCGTTTACATTGAAATGTAATTTCTCAATGACAATCCAAGCAAATTATTATTAAGGTTATTGTATTCAATTTTCCTTAGATAACTACTTTAAGTTTGCTCTTAAAATATTATACTTGTATAAAATACCATAGAAATTACAAGGATTGTCATCCCTATGGTACTAAAAATCACATTCACCAACTAAAACATGGGTAGATACGATCTAATGATTTTCGGAAGCGTAAAACCAACAGTTTCATCACAGTAAGCAACTTCGGTCATTATTAAAAGCGTAGAGTACCTATAACATAGTTAAACACTTACGGCGAACAAAGTTTCTGAAGACCGTACAAGCGGCCAATTAAAAGTTAAATGTCTAATTCTTGTTAGATACGGGAAGTCCACAACTAGTTGGTATACTAGTGTATTGAAACTTCTTCAATGTGCCGTGTAGGTAGAACACTACCCCGGTTACGTTGGCCCGCACCGAAATGTAATTAGGATAATGTTAAAGTTTGTTCGATAACTAATTTAAAGTAGTGAGATATGTAGCTATAGTAAGTGCTACATAAAAAAACACACGGCAGCTTGAAGAGTTGAATTAGGGATTTCCATAGGTAGTGATGATGGAAACCCACCCCTTCTCCTCTTCAATCTAGCCTGTGTACACTTGGCAGAAGAGGTAGACACCTTGTTTAAGCAATATAACTATGTCATAGCCATAACTATTGTGATTACACTAACTACATCACATGTTGGTACATATTACTTTTCATAGTACGGGAGGCGACGGGGTTGATCTAGATTAAGGCGCGGTGAATAGACGACTTTTACGTATTAGTTTTGTCACTGTTGCTCCGCGTAGAAATGAAAGAGAAGCGAAGAGACGCCGCGATGGCGCAACGTTTCGTTCGACACGTTCGAGTTATTTAATACATTAATCCTTGCAAATATCTTATTCCAATCGATAAATAAAAACAACAGTTCCCTTTATTATTATATATTACATCACAGTTATTAATATTATCTAGATTTGTTTATAAATAATACAGTTACAATTGCTACAATTTCAATTTAAATGATTATTTTATGGTTTTTTTTTATCGAGAAAATTTACCGAAAACGTGTTTTGAACACAATGGTCCCCCCATAAATATGATCAAGATTAACATATATTTTTTTAGCTGCTCTAAAATGTAAACATTTGGCTAAAAAACTGTTTTGTGAAGCCTATTTTGACTAGGTACAGCGCCTTAACTCGGATAAATAAGTCAAGGTATATTTTCATTACCTGATTTGAACGTGTGACAAGTAGATGGGAGAAAAATATAATCTACATTATAAAAGAGAATTGTCTATAAATAAGTTTAAAATGACTATTAAAGCCAAATTGTGCAGCAGGGCTTATTATAAACTTTCTGATTATCTTTGTGACAAAAATGCTTGGGATTAAATCGCTCTAATCTCAATGTAAAATAAAGTATATTGTAATTAAAAAAATATTGTGATATAATATAATTTTTTTAAAAAGAGGGTTCTACTGAGTTTTTTGGCAGTGTTTCTCAGTAGTCGCCACGTCACACACTGCACGGTAGGGAAAAAATATGACGATTCCAAACAAATGTAACCATTTTTACGGAATAAATGAATTTTGAATTTGAATTGAATTTGAAAAAAAAAAGGAAAAGTTTCCGTTAGCATACCAATAGACGCACAGCCGTAACTGCTCATGAATTGTAAAGTTTCTATGAAAAACATATATACCTAATCTGCTTCAATTCCTATGAATTTCATAATATGAGCTCTTAAATATAAATAACAGAAAAAATTGCCTATTTCTTTGCATTCAGCAGACTCCGGAACCACTAAGGTTTCAAAAAATCTTTCACCATTAAGAAGCTCGGTAATCCGGGCGTAATATTCCTAGGCTATATTTAATAATGAAGTTCCCACGGGAACGAGAGATACGCGGATGTAACTGCGCGCGGGCAGCTTGTTTATTATAATTTAAATCGTTACAATAAAATCGCCTTTAAATACACGTAACTTCTTTTGTAGGTCGATATTCTTATATATCTTTTTTCAGAGGCTTTGATGTACGTATTGATTTTTGATTAGTTGGGGCGGCAAATGCATCATCGTATGCCAATATCCTGATATTGCAGACTATGGCGCTTAAATTAATCTCAAATTGACGTTGATTTGATATAAATAGCCAAAACTTGAAACTCTCGAAAGTCCGCTTGACTGCATTTTAATACTGAAGCACCAATGTAGGTACTTCAGTAAGATGCAGTCGGCGGATCAATGTTTACTTTGACTCTTATGTATCATAATCATATAGAATTACATATTGGAAATTGTTCACGATGAACTTAAGATGCTTTATCTGCAAAACCATAAGCACCCAGAACAAGAAACAATTAGAAATTTATAATATTACTAGCAACCGCACCGGATTTCATTCGCGTTTCACCCAATTTTCAGTGTTTTATCGATATTTCGCGGTTTACATCATTTCTGTTTGGTATTGAAAATATAACTAGCTACTTACAGAATTTTACATGAAACTTACCAAATTCGGAACATATCAAATTCGGAGGCCCAAAATTTGGAAATCATGTGACGTAGGACCATGCTTCCCAGGAGTAGGATATTAATTTATAAAAGGTATATTTCTATGGAGAAGGTTAACCCGATTCAACAATGAAAATAGTTATTTTTACATTGTAGAACCGGGTCAGAATCGCCATATCCACCTGTTGTCCACTGCTGAACACAGGCCTCCCCCGTCGATTTCGAGCGAGAATGATTGCTAGCGGCCTCCATCCACTGACTCCCTGCGACTTTTATGAGGTCGTCGGTCCATCGTGCAGGCGGTCGTCCTACGCTTCGCTTGTCAGTTTGTGGTCTCCACTAAAGAATCTTTCTGCTCCATCTGCCGTCAGTTCTTCAAGCTATGTCTCCTCGCCATTGCCATTTCAGATTGCTAATCCGTTGAGCTACGGATGTCAGCGCCCCTCATTCTCCTCCTCTTAATTTCTGATTCGATCACGAAGGAAAATGCCGATCATAGCTCAAAGCAATCAAAGCTCAAAGTCACTCATCGAGCTATGGAAAGCCAAGCTCGACTAGTGACTTTGAGCTTTTTTAAGAGTCACCAGTGAGAGATCACGCCTCAGATCCATATGTTATCACTGATATCACACATTGATTAAAGACTTTTGGATGAGAAGATCTCTCAAAGCTGCCCAGCTGAGTTGGATTTAATGATTGACCTCTTTCTCCAAGTTGACCTACTTAGTCGTATCATTGTTGATACATATTCGTTCACAACTTCCAGTATGGAGTTCCCAACGACTATAGGATTGGGCAATACATGGGCGTTATACATGATTTTCGTCTTATCCATGTTCAATATAAGCCCAACTGGTTGGGAAACTCCATCGCGGTCATTGAGCCTCTGTCCAAGGTCCTCTAGATATTCTACCATGATAGATCAGATATCATGATCAGATTTCCTTCTTTAGTAAACAGTAGGAGCTTGTGGCTCTGCTAGAAGTAGGCACCATAGAATTTTGAAGATCGGTGAGTGTGTGACAAAATTTAGAAACTTTGAGTTGCTATATTCCTTAAACTGCTAGTTCAGATTTAATGTAATTTGGAAATATATACATAATTTATCTACCTCTAAGCCAACATTTAAAGCTTCTTCTCTACAGCAAAGTTAAATTAGTCGAAAATTGCAGAAATGGTTTCGAGAAATGGATGTTACAGCCGTGCTAGACATGGAGGGAGCGCTTCCTTGCCAACATAATTATATAATCAGACGTAATTTATTAATTTTATAATATAGGTAATTTACTTGTACCTATATAAGTAATTAAGACTAATAATAACTATAGTTAGGTAATTAAAGTGACAGATTTCTTTAGAGGTGACATGATTCACTAGCTCCAATAAAAAATAACAAAATAACTTCAATATAACAGGACCATTAACACATTTTACCATATAACATAACCCATATCATTTTACCATATACAAAGGGTAAAAAACCGTCAAGATTTAGTTAATAATAAGCTACTATTAGGCCACACGGCTCAGTAGGTAGAGGAAGTACGGCAGACTTGAAAAAAACTCAACTTTAAATTCGCGCATAGAAACGTCAAGACGGTCATTGGTAGAGCGCGGGATGCCAATAATCAGCCCGTCACTATTTTTACAATGGCTGGATTGTTTGGCACTCAGGTTTGGCAAGGTGGTTTTGTTACGGGGCAGTAAAATTTATACATTTATTTGGTTTTGAGATTGCGGCCGCGTTTATTAAGGTATGTATTGTGTTTTATTACTAAGTATTATAATGCCTTATTATAGTGGTTTAGCGTGTGCTAAGTATTTTTTTCGTTATTACATAATGATGATTTCTGTAAGTAAAATTGAACGTAAAAGTAGTATATACGGGAGATTTGCACCTTGGCGAGTGCGGGAGATATGCTCGGTTCGGTTCATGTCTCCCTCTAAAGTGTTTGTATGAGAATATATTTAGTTTTATTTTATAGATCTGGACAACAAACAATAGTCAAATTAAAATTCAATGTGAAACTGTGATGATGTGGACAACAAACAATGTTCAAATTCAAATTCAATAGTGAAACTGAGTGTGAAGACGAAAATTTTGCGTACTCTGATAGTGATTTTGAAGAATATCCTGACCTGAATAATCATTGGTATTGTTTTGTTTTCCAATCAGAAAAAATTACTACCATGCGTCTATGTCGTTCATACCGCAGCTAAGTATGTCCATGAGATATGTGTAGATCTTACACAAGATATTGATGATTTTATTTGTCATGAATGTGAACAGAAATTGAATTTTAGGTTACCAGCTGACTGAAAATAATTATATTAAGGCTAATTGATAATACCAAATAACTAAAATAAGTATAGGTAACCTAATTTAAATAAAAGGTCAAGAAAGACGAACAAGAATCATTACAGAAAAGTTAAATCTTTAATTTTGTTATCAAGATATTTAATAATTATGTTGACTGTGGAATGTTAAAGAATATGTTGAAGATTTGTTTCTTTTTTTATAAGAAGAGCAATAATTTTTATTTTATTTCATTTTGTTGAGTTTTGATTAATTTATTAAGCTGCCAAATATTTTCATTTTCCCCATTAAAAAGAAATATAATACAACTCTCCCCAGATCCCGGTTCAAGGGTCCATATCTCATTTTTCGGTCAGATACATAGGTATAAAATATTTTAGTACTATTATATCGAAAAAGTCCTTATCCATAAGTAAACCTTACTTAACAAGGTATTTGTTTATTATTATTATTTAATAAATAAGCCTCATTAATAAGAAAACACGATACTTTAAATTTAACGCGGTTCATCTCTCTCGGACTTCCCCTACCTACGTTCGCCACTCCTTTTCTTGTTTTACGTATGTAGGTACCTATAAAAGCTACATGACGAAATCCAAGAAAGGCCCTCTGTCTCTCCATTCACAACCTAGCTTAAGTTTTTTTTAGAAAATAAACCTACCTACTTAGGTACTGCAATCTGAGGTTCGCAAGGTTGGACGGGAAAGAGTTATCTTTAAGTAGTGGTAGGTATTTGTCTATTGCAGTCTTTATTTTAAACTTAATTAAACAGTGTAAAAAATAGATAAAATAGTGCTATTTTGAGGATTACAATAATTGTGGTACCTACAGAAACATCTTAAATCATAGTGTTTTCATTTGGCTTCTTAATAACTCAACATTTATAAAAATAAATGGCGATGTCTGTTATATAACTAGGAGTCTGTTATAAACGTATTCAGAAATAACATTACAAAATATCGTAGAGCGTACCTACATGGCTTTACGACTAATCACTTGTGATGTGAAGGGCTTCGCAATCGTTGTCGTTGTCGCCATTATTACGAATACGAAATTGTTTGGCGGGAAAAGGGTTTGTTGGGCGACGACGTTCAGTTTGTATAATGCCTTATAGTACTTATTTACCTTTTTCTCACATAATACTTACAGTCTTATAACAATTATTGTGGTACTAAAATACGTGGGTAATATTCAAAAGTTTCTTTGAATTAACTTCGGATTACAATATTAAGTATTTTGGGGACTGCAAGTTTATTCTTATCGTTCGTCGACTATGTCCATATTTAATTACCACAGGAGTTCTATTCTCATATTATATTAAATAAAACTACTCACAAAATGTCGTACTTTTATTTTAAAATTATTCAATAATTTATTTGTTACTTCCCTGTTTGTTACCGAATGTATTGTTATTTATTATCAAATGCTTGTAGCTCAAAAGACTGTGTAAGTTAAGGTCGCTAAATAAAAGTAAAATTACAGCGAGCGAGTTAATTTGACGTTTCATGTCATTTGATAGCTGATTCGCCTGATTCGTTTTCTACTTTACATGAAGTTTAAATGTTTATATATCAATTTTGTAATATTTGTGCTTGATTAAAAATGTCACCGCCATCGGAATTGAGTTTTGAAGAAATATTGAAATTTATGTTAGCACACAATGGCAAGGTTACGAATCATGAGTTAGTGAAACACTTTAAAGTATTTCTTATGAATCCAGACATGAGAGGTGAGTACGTTGACTATGTTTAACGTTATTTTACTCTGTAATTACATCGTAATTCTATGCCATTGCTCACCCATATCATGTTTTGTAGATGAAGCAAGAAGCACTTTTAAGAAACATGTTAACTCATTGGCAATAATAAAAAATCAAAACAATGAGAAGTGGCTTATACTTAAGAAGAAATTCATGCCAAATAACGGCAAAGAAGTAGAAGATACGTCTGAAAAAGTTCCTGATTCACCTAATGTCTCAGTTGAGACACCTGTAGAACAAGAACATGATGTTGAAGAGATGCCACCTCAGCGACCACCACTGCCACTACAGTTGAATCAAGATTTTAGCGTATTAGCGAATCTTATTCCTGATAATACTTCAGTTAGTAGTATCCCAAACATTCCTCAGAGTGATTCTAGGGAGAGTCTTTCATCCATCCCAAATGAAGACATTCCTCCTAAAGTTCATCCTCGAAGAAGATCCTCTGAAAAGTCTGTTGATAAAAAGCCTATTGGAGGCACCCCAGTCCACAGATCATCTATACCAAACCAAGACATATCAGAGCTAAGCAGTTCTATGTCGTCACCTCTAACAACCTCGAGGAGTGAAAGTATGCTGGTTGACAGTGAACAGACTATATCAGTAAAGGAACGGAAACAGATGTTCAACAGAATGGCTTCAGAGAGTGATGTCTTGAAAACCAATAAAATGAGTAACTTAAGTTCACAGGTGAGTCACATATTATTTATTATATTATTATAGTTGCTTATGCTCAGTGAAATTATTTGAAAGACCAATTACAAAATCGCGCTACTCATATGGCAGGTCTATTGGAATTTATTCTTGGAAGTAAAACTATTATTGATCACATAATATATCAATAAGAATTTTACTACATATCATCGGTGATACCGCAATATCACATAAGTAGCAATAGCTAATATGGTTGAAAATCAAATGTAGCAAATTGATATTTTTTTTTATCTATTGATGTTGATATTACAAAAATACTTGTTTACAGAGGAAATTACACCATCACTGCACTTATGCTCTGTTGCAGTATCACTGATGATATACTTTTTTAATTGCATTATAAATTACTTTGAACCTGTATTGGGTGCCAGTTTATACTAGAGACATATATTATCATATTTCATATATAATAAATGTATTATATTCATATTGTAAGGTTCTTGAAGACATTTTGTCATGTATATTTATAGAATGCAGACATCTTGATGATATTTATAAAAAAAGTTTATTTTAAAAATGAATCTTACATTTGGACAGTAAATTGTCCTGCCAAGTTTTAAGCATAAAAATAATTTTAAAATAATCAGTGTATGTTTTTATTTATTTATCCTTTTTTTATTTAATACTTTTGGTCACTCCTTTGTTGGCCTAATTGTAATAATATGTTTACTAACAATGTACTGAGTTTTGAATCCAATGGTTGGCTCAAAATTATGTGAGATTCTATACACAGCAACAGCTTAAACTGCTAATTCTACATCTCATTTCTCACAAGCTATCCCACTGGATTGTGAGACTAAAAGTTATAGAGAGTGTATAATTATGTGTTTCTCAACTTTAAAATGTCCTGTGCAGGTGGCCAATCTCCTTAGAGTTTGGCTGCTATGGCTGACATTGGTCAGGAGGATTTTTATTTTGCAATTTTTTCTTTATTTTGCAATTTGATGTTAAACTATGATTTGCTTGCCATACAATTTGTGTGAACGTGGGCCATTTTTCATTTCTCAACTCATTATTATGTCAAAAAACTGAATTTGCGGCATTTATAGGTTACAGAATTTGCTGAGATTTGAATTTATGGCTTTAGTAAATAAACACAGGACAAATATATCAACTACTAACATGTTGTTGTTAAGGTCCTCAGTGTGCATGTCTGTCACATAAGGATTCAAGATATTCAGGAGTTGTTATTAACAAAAGTAAATAGGTTTAATGTAACTTGTCTTAAACAATAAATTTCCCAGTGAGATGTTAACTCATAGGTATAGTATTCATATTTTAACTTTTTTGGTCAAAATTATTAAAATACAATATTTGTGATTTATGAAGATATTCTCTATTAGTATAACAAAAGATAGTTGTTTATTGAACACAATTGGGTTTTTGAATTATTATTTTTTTGTGATAAATGGAAAGATCATATTATTATATAAGTTATATAACAAAACTTTTTTTTTCGCTATACTTAATTCAAAAGATTTATCAAAATAAAAATTAATTTTTGAATTCAGTACCGTAGAGCTCCCGAATAAACCCGAGCTCGTGTGACGTCATAATGTCAGTTTTCACTCATTGCAGTTTATAGAGAGATAAAAAGTACAGTGTTTTGATCTAATTAATTTTGTTGACATTATTTAATACTCAAATATATATTGAAAATGTCGAACCTCAGAAGTTATCGTTCTTGTTTTGTACCATTACTGCTGACAAAATGTTTTTAAATGTTGCCCAAGATGAAAAACGTCGAAATAAATGGTTTCAAGTAGTGCATAGTGATAATCCCAAAACAAAATCATTTTTTTTTATTGTGAAGATCATTTCGATGTAAGTAAGAATTCCACAAGACCATTTTTATTAATTACTAGCTTCACGCGCGCGGTTTCACCCGCGTAACTCCCGTTCCCGTAGAAACTTTATAATAAAATATAGCTTCCTCGATAAATGGGCTATCTAACACTGAAATAATTTCAAATCGGACCAGTAGTTGCTGAGATTAGCGCGTTCAAGCAAACAAACTCTTCAGCTGTATCTATTTTGGCAATTAACTTCATTATTAGGTACCAATACTTTGCATTTTTATACTCGTGATCATTTCTCAACGATATTTTCGATTGGAATAAAACAAAAAGTATTCTTCTACATAAATACCCATGATAACATACCTAATGCTTAATTTGGAAAAGGATTATTATTACGATACACACTTAACGTAGTTTCTTTCTTCAGACGACACGACAATTGTGACTTAACTATGATAGTTAGATATGTGCGGACTTTTTTGTAGATCTTAATAAGACCTACAAACCCGGAGTACATCATTTTTTTCTATTGTCAATAGTTTTTGCAGCGCACGCATAAATAGGTTTTCAATTTTACACCTTGGGTAAAATTGAATTTCTTACGCAATTTTCTTACGGATCCTTAATTTTTTTGCGCGTTCATACAAACAAACAAACTCTGCAGCTTTATAATATTATTAGTATAGATTATTTATCTAAATGTACAAATAAATAAGAAGGGGTTCAGTCAATATTTTAACAAACTTTCCTTGATGCCTTGGCACCTCGAACTTCAGCAGAATTGAACCGAACGTCATTACGTTATCATAAATATATCTGCGTCAGGAATATTATCCGACTTTGCCTTTATAAATCCTTTATCACACATAGCTAATATCGTTTTTTACCACGAAAATATTTCTATTATTGTCAAGTCACGAGTAATTGCCGTAAATGCTGTGCTGTTTTAAAATAGCTTTAACATTATGACGTCACAACTATGGTGACGAATCATGGAGCGTTTATAGTCACGTGATTTTTTATTAATAAAGTTTTAAAATACATAAAAAAAATATATTATTTAATTTTAATGTTTAATCATTTGTGCCAAATTTTAAGTAAAACAAAATAAAACTAAAATTAATTATCGATAAATATCTTGCTCTATTTTTTCGAACCCAAACCAATAAAATATTGGTGGTTTGCGGACTCAAAGACAGTGCTCGTGTCCACGTCCATGCCCACGTCCAGTCCTATGCTCACGCCCATGTCTACGGCCAGTCCCATGCTCACGCCCAAGCCTACGGTCAGTCCTGTGCTCACGCCCGTGCTCATGGTCAGTCCCATGCTCACGCCCATTCCCGCGGTCAGTCCCATGCTCACGCCCGTGCCCGTGCTCAGTCCCATGCTCACGCTCATGGCCGCGGTCAGTCCCATGCTCACGCCCATCCCCGCAGTCAGTCCCATTACCACGCCAATGCCTATGGCCACGGCCACGCTCACGCATGTTTCCATGGCAATATACCTGGCAATGTGATTTGTTTATAAAATTAATTTATTGCGCGGTTTTATTCGCGTATCTCTCGTCCCCGTACTTCGCGATGCCTATATAGCCTATGTTACACCTCGATTAGGCAACTATCAAGAAATATTTTTGACATTGGTCGTATAGATTTTGAGTTTAAACATTGCAAACAAATTACGTGGTGCATTGTTTGTGTTATTTTATTTTTTATTTTTAATATAGACTTACTTTTGACCATAATCTCGCTTGATAGAATATCAGATATAAAAAGAATCATCTTAAAAACGGATACATTAAATAAATATGTACGTATAAACGCACCATATAAAAGTATACATACAAGGTGTTATCAATTAATAAACACAAACGGTTTATGTAAATCTGTCAACGTTTTATAAATAATCAATTTAATAAGGATCCGGTATTTATGTCAATAATATAGGTAAGTAATTAATAGCTTAGAGAATATTTTTTTGTAAGATAACTTCGTAGATATTTGGGATAGTAATATTTTTTTTGGAGAAAATATGCACTTTTAAATTGTACCTCAAAGATTCTACGGCACGTAGTATTACGTATCCCATCAAAATCATAAATGTGTAGACAGTTTTCCGAAATGCCTTAACATAGCTCCTGTTTTCAGCAAACAAAGCATTATCTGTTAAATAGGCAAAAATAAATAGATTATTTATTTCATGAACATAAATGGCAAAATAAGACTCTTTTCATGAATTCATAAAAGTGTATCGTATCTATTACTTATTGACAAAGGAGTGTCAATACAAACGGCACTTATTAGATTAGATTTAGACGGGATATATTCACAAATTATTTTTCAAGAATTTGACCTTATGATGATTAAAAATTTATTGGAATGATATTTTTTATGACTGTTGTTGGCACACAAATTACTGGACTTGCATTTTAGCTTACAATTTTTACCCTACAAAATGTTTACAGGTGCTTAAAGAAAACATGCATACCTAATATTTTATATACTATAAAGCGTAAAACATATATATTTTCGCTCTTTCCAATAAAATACTTAGCGTTCGGGTGTAGTCGTTGTGGTGTAGGTATGCTGTTGTAATCTTATTAATCAAAATAGGTAGAATTCGGATCTGGCACTCGCCGTGCAGGATACTCCACATAAACACAGTTATGCCTCAATTATTTATTATAAATGGTGGATGTGTAAATTAGAATTTTTATGTTTAAACGAAATTAAGATTGTACTTTAGGAGTTTAGGTGAAATTAACATAGGACAAATTATATTAGGCAAAGCACCAGCTGATTAAAAATAGGTAATACTACGTAAAAACGCTGCCCAATGTCTAAACAATATTAAAATAATTATGAACTAGTGTGCTCAACTCGGAAATGACAACTTTTAACATCATTTGTTTAAATTTTGAGACTTTAAAAGCAGAATACACCTACAGGTGAGTAAAATGTCCAATAATAATAGGATATTAGGGGTTAGTGGTCAAACGTGTGGTATGGAGCGCGGCACCTGTTGGTGGCCTGACAATCATTATCAAATATTTTGGCCGAAGGCAATGCAAAACACAACTTCAAAGGAGAAACGTGAGAATTTCTTGAATTTATTTTTAGTTTGTCGGTTAATTTTAACGTTTTACTTTAGTAACATTGAATACGTGATAATTAGTTTGCCATTTAGTATTTAAGTGTACTTACATATAGTTTTGTCATGCTTTAAGGCGATAAAAATATAAAATACGGATATGTTTGTCAAGTCTAAAGTTGTAGGGTCGTCAATTAATTTTAGAATGATAGGGTTGCATGAATGGTGGTATAATTATAAGCTAGCTGCAATACAAAAAAACCGGCCAAATGCGAGTTGGACTCGCGCACGAAGGGTTCCGTACCTACCAGTTTCAAGTGCCTACCTATTTTTGATATCAAGAATAAAAAAAGCAAATTTGAGTTGATTGAATGAAAGGTAAATTGCGGTTTACGATTTATGACGTATTAAAAAAAAACTACTTAAGAGATCTCGTTCAAACCATTTTTTCGTGGAAGTATGCATGGTAATGTACATTATATATATTTTTTAAAACTCTTACTAGATTTTGTCTGCGTCTCCGTCAATCCTTTGCCATGAACTAGTCCAGAGGTGGCAAGCTATATATACAGTTGATCAAGATATATTGTAAAGTGACATTTTAGTCAACAAATGCGTGCCATTGACGCACAAAAATAGTGTTTTTCGTATAAACCTCAATATCATTTTTTAAAGACCTATCCATAGAAACTCCAAACATATCGCACCCTTAGAACATAAATGGCACTAAACGAAAATGTTAATTTTACAGTATGGCCGTTTTAAGATTTTTAAAGAATTGAATGGGTGATATGGAACTAAAAAAATAGAAATAAAGCTTTGCGATCGGCTTAAAATAACAGTTTAACTAACGCTGTTTCAGTATCCAGTGGGATACAATAAAATCATTGATAATTTATCAATGGAGAAGCATTTCAAAAAAAAGTTTAGCATTGTGTCGGTTATAGTTTTCTAGTTATTCAAAACTTTTTGCTTAATGACCTCTAAATTGTTATTTTACCTACATTGTAATGATAAAAAAGAGAGAAATAAAACAATGTAACTACTAAAATAACAAAGAATTATATTTATTTGGCACATGCTCACAGTTTTCGGTCAAAATTACCACACATATTCATAATTAACAAATCTGTTTCAATCTAGATAAAAGTATTATCAAAATAACAGAATTTGGCGCATTAGAACTACCGGGGTCTTTGCATTAGGCGCGTTTCGTTTTATGCGTTTTGACTGTATACTTAACTAAAAAATGTAATTTTTTGTATAGTGCCACTTATGTTTTAAGAGTGCGATATGGGTTTGATGAAAAAAAATTGAGTTTCTGTTCTAAGTATGGGGAACCCCCAAAATTTAATGTTTTTTTTCTATTTTTGTGCGGTTTACAGAATACATCTGTATCGTATCGGAAAAAAGTGGCTGTGACATACGGACGGACAGACAGACAGACATGACGAATCCATGAGGGTTCCGTTTTTTGCCATTTAGCCACGGGACCCTAAAAAAGCGAGTCAGACGTTAGGAGATAAAAAGGAAAGAGTTTTTCTTGTAAGTTCGTATTTTATTAAAAAAATATTTTGCCATTTAAATTTATTATTATATCTTAAAATTATTTATAATTTTAGTAAATGAAATACTCGCCGTACGAAGAAGAATAAGAAACATAATTTTATATTAATGTATCACAACTAAACTGCACAACAAAAGTTGAAATATACCCACGTTAACCTTTATACCCGTCAAAAGGCCAAATAAATAATGAAAGCAACTATAAATTTGAATATTATAATTTTAATATTCACATTATTAGGTATGACTTTTGAATATTAAATTATTGTGTTGAGGTGCGGGTAAAAGTTTCCTGTTTATCGACACCTGGTGCACTTAATTGAATTGTAAAACCTTTGCATGGACCCTTTGGCGGTCAAAATGATGTTGAATATGATTATCATCGATAATAATTTTCGTGATGGCACAGCGATATCAAATTTATGCTTGGATTAACTTTAAAATCTGACCGTTGTAAATATACCTACTTAATCCGATGGCACCTTACACTACTGGGTTGGTAAGTGAAAAAAAATATTCGTTCATATTTCAAAATTCAGCGGGCTAAATAAGCAACATCACTATACCCAAAGGGCACATTTTGAAAACAACCGACGAGGGATGTTCATTGCGATGTATTTGGGAAAACAAAAAATTATATAATAATAATTTCAACTCATTCGAACGGGACAACGCCCCATACCTACGAGAGGGAAGGTTCAGCGACATGAACAACAAAAGCTTCTAATGACAAATATTAGCCCGCGCCTCCGCACACCTAATGGACTTTACAATTGCTTTATACAGCGCACTTCACATTGTAACCTATTAATGCCGAGATCGCATTAACCTGCTTGTAAAAACATTAGGTTGCGATGATTAAAATATATGTATATACCTATTGTTGTGTTTCATAATGTGGTTTGTGGAATTTGCTAACTGTTGATGAACTTATCGTCCTTGTTATGTTAGGTTTGCATGAAATACGAATGAGATAAAAAATGTACTTCTCTAACTTTTAATGTTTTGATCCTGCTTACGCAATAGTTAATAAATAAAAAATGTAATTGTTGGTAGAATTTTAAAACCTTTCTTAAAGCGGACCTTAAATTATTTAATTAAAACGTAGTATCAATAAATATGAATTCCTTAAAAAGTATAGATATATATGATATAAAGCTGTCTCATTTCGGGCTACATTATATCTACTTATTCAAAATAACCTTTAAGTAGATACCAATTAACTCGTTAATTAGCAAATATCTAGAAAAGATTGATAGTAGTTTCTGTTTACGTATCAGAATGCTCTTAACGCCGCCACGGAAGTTAATAAATAATAAATGAACAATCCGTTTCTTACTAATATGCCACGTTGCCACCCGTCCGAGTGAGATCCTGGGACATAAATCAACACTGAAATAGACCGACGATGTATGCTCACACTTCCGCTCGTCAATTTGAATACTTTCAAAAAATTAATCTACAAAGATTTAGTAAACGCTCGACTCGCTCAATCTTTAAAAGTTCAAGTATACTTAAGTTTGAAGGGCTTATGAGGCAAGTTTTTTTTGTCCGCTTCCTTTGGATGAGAACCGATTACAAAATTCAATCTCACATTATTCGCTCTCCGATATGCAATATACTATAATTTCACTTGGATTAATGGGGATTATATTAAAATTATTGTAATTTTGGAATTTGGTTCAAACCTCTGATGTGCTTCCGATGTTAAACACATTTAAAGTTAAAATAGTCTGTTGAACTTTTAACGAAGCCGTATCAGATTGCCTAAGTCCATATAACGATTATTATTCATAGCATATAGCTCATTGATGATTCGAGCTCGTGACTTGTGGTCGATTGTTGATTATTGTCGTGTGACAGTGAAGCGCACGTGTGTCATTTACACTCTAAAAATGAAATTCGTGCTTTGTCCTGACCACGTCTACAGTTGAAGTTCATTCGCGTTTAATATGACCGGCCTGCTAATTACCGTATTTGTCTTTTGCCATACTTCATCGAAAAGGCAAACACAGAATTTATCGTGACCACAATTCAACTCTTAAATCTTGAAATAAGGACTTGGCTTTTTGTGATCTTTCTTAGTACGTGATAAATGCAAAATCCAATTCGTTTTTACGTGGCTAAGTAGCAGTAAACAGTTTTATTACACAGTCGCTTTATTTTATCATTCAAGCTCCTCGTACCTTGAAAACCTTGGTAATATTAAGTCTTGAGTTATCCACTACAAACAAATTGGTAGACTTAGATAATTAACTTGAATACCTGAATAATTTTATAGAGTAGATTAATGTATTGTTGGAAATGGACTTGAAGGTTTATGTCATATGTATTTGATATTCATTTTATTAATTCATTATTCTCCCACGATGCCATAAATCCCTCACGAAGGTAGCGAAAATAAGCTTCAGTTTAAGTATAGGTACGTCATCAGCGTTTTGAATAAACGCTTAGTTGTTATGCACGATGGGAACGATAACCCGGTACGGTCCGTTGCGAGCTGGCAGGAAAATATGACCGATTTCATTGTTCTCGGTTTGCTATTCGGGCCTGAGAATCACTTGCAGCCATCAACAACGCGGATGCCACATTTAACGAGCCTTGTCGAAGTGATGGAAAATAGGAACGGATGAATTAGCTGTCAGCTATTCAATGATAAAAGTAAGAACAACGCATAATACACGCTCCGTAGCTTGAAACAATCAAATATCCATGATAATGAATACGAAAACAAGGCCAACATATTTTCTGCTTTCGTCAGATATGCCTTCATAGACCATATACTTACAACGGAAACAGCCTTAACTTTGGTATCCGAAAATTCTAATTCTAGTTTTGTGTTACATCTTTATTCGATACAGAAAAAAATCTCGAATTTTGGAATCGGTTATACGACGTTAATAAAATTAATAACGCTACTTAGTTGATATTCATTACTTATTGGAATACCAATGGTTTTAAACGTTGTCTTATAAACAATGTGAATAAAGTTGAGAGCTAGAAGGTTATGACGTGTATCGATCGTAATGTGGTGCCGTCGTCGCCACCATAATGCGAGCCAGCGCGAACAACGTGCTGCGTACGGCGTCCTACAGCGCGGAGGAGGCACGCACGCCTGGAGCTCTCGGCGACTAACTGGCGAGCCTGTCCTTTTGGTTTACGTACTAACATAAATATTGATTCCATTTTTACTGTGTTATGATGACAATGCAGTCATATACAAATGACACAGTTGTTGATTCCACAGATTTTATGTTTCCGAAATAATTACTGTATCGGAGCGTATACTAGCCCAAGTTTGGTATGTTAGGTCATTTCAAAAATAATAAATAACAACTCCACGTTTTTGTGTTTTTAGTTAAACGATACTTACTTAAGATCTACAGTAGACTTTGGATCCATTCTCAACCAATTAGCCACCGATGCTTCACTTCAGTTCACCAGTACAGTTATTTAGGATTTATGCAAACCTAAATAGCTTCGCAATGTGGGATGAAAACCTATTCATAATTTATTGATTTGACATTTAAATCAAACCTGACGTTTGAAATAGGTTTTGTATATTTTGTCATTTTGATATTAAAGGAATTCGTTAGATCCCTACATAGTATTAAACACAGCTGCTTCGCTATATGCTTAAATCTTCGTATGATATACTGTGACAAAAATTAGAGTTATTATGTTTGTTACTTATTCGCTAATAATTTACCTGATGTTAAATGGCATACGGGTCCAAATACCTTATCCTGTCGGCCCTTTCCCAACCATGAGCTATAGCGACCTTACCTACTCACGCAGAGAACACAACTCGATAATGTTATTTGTCTGTGTTGTGGTGTTATGTAAGGAAGAGGTACTTTCCCAATCGAGCAGTATCTTATTGAGCGAAGGTACTAACGCTTTGCTCTACCTCTCTTGTTCATAACGAAAACACTTAAAAACTATCTAACCATTTGAAAGCTACCTTATGTCGTTTTCTACGGGAACGGGAGCTGCGCGTGTTAACGAAATCAAACACGCTTCTAGTGCGCTTGAAATCTCTTTCGCCGTGAAACTTTTAGCAAATCTTGTTTTTGTTGACCTCATATCACTCAAATAATCTGTATCTATAAAAAAACAATCTACCGCTAATTTTAATTGTTATCACCGTTGAAACAAAACTAACAATGTACAAACTTAATCTTATTATTAAATCAAACACATCACATTAAGGATGTTATCTTGTCAATATCGAAGTCCCTAACAGTGAGGCCAATAGTGTAGACATAAATATGTAACGACAGGTGGTAAAGTGGTCATGCTGCGAAGCGCACGCCCAGTGCACCAATCGCAAACATTATAACTTCACCACAATGTCACACAAAAATAGACCGTACCACGAAGAGTACAGAGTTTCTAATTACATAATATTATTTAGTCACTTATTTCTTTCGTCATCATAAATGTATAGCAGCGCAAGCCTGAAGACGGGAGAATTCGAATTTATTGACCATTAATTCAAAATATTATTTTCACAATATAAGTACTCATTTATTAATTTTGAAATATTAGGTTCCGATTAATTTATATGTGTCGTTAAGATATTTATTATGTATGTAAATATCGTCTTTATTTATAATCCTAATCTTTTGTTTTCATACGTTAAGTACGTATGTGTACAACGTATGATAAATTGTTCGCCATTAATGAACATGCTAATGTTAAATATATGAAACAGTTAATGAAATCATAGGCTCTTTAATGATGACTCATAGAAAATATATTTATTTGTCCGCAGGGCATAGACGAGGAAGATCGAGTTTCTGTAAGTAAAATTCTGAATGTATCATGATTATTTAATAGTAAGTGCCGTATGTCACAATTTTTTTTATTGCAGTTAGATCAAAAGAGTGAGACAGACCCATTAGATTCAAAACAAAAGCAATGGATTTTGTGTGCCGCCAGAGGTGACTACCATACATTGGCCAAGATGTGCAAAGAAAATGCAAAACTAGTGAAGACCAAGGTAAGTCTGGTTTAAATTATAAATCTTCTTTCATGTTATATTTTCCTAAATATATATAATATTAATGTTTTTTTGCTCACTAAACACCCGCATAGAATAGGTTAAACAGATCGCAGTGATAGGGAACCAAAAGCGGCTCGCAAATTTGCTTCAAATATTCAATGGGTATCTAAACTATTTCGGGGAAAAAGTGATAAACGGTAACGGATGTAGTTGCCCCGTATTCTGAGTTTTTAGGCGTTAGTTAGCGCCAAGTGAGAGCACATGTCCAAAAGGTGTGTTTCTAATTGGGTCTCGAGGAGGTCGACCAGCGGCGCGGCGCCGGCCCGCGCCCCCCCGCCGCATGCTATCTTGACATATCTCCGGACGTAGTCCCTTGTTTTATTTTACGAGCCATCTCTCAGACCTCGACTTTTTTCTATACAACTATTGTGTTTACGCTGTTTCAAGTCGCGCACTTGATATATTGGCGTCATATACTTTGGGGATCGCTAATTCTAAAGAGATTCCATTGATTTAATAGTACTTGATTGCTAATAAAATATCGTAGTTTTTGCTTATTTCTAGTCATCGTCCAGAAAACATTTAAACACATTGGGGTGAATTTTATATGTTTACAGTATCTAATTTTAATGCGATAAAGTTAATGCCTACTTATTATTTAAAGACTTACATTTAACAAAAAAAAATGTTTGTATAAACGAAATCCAAGTATTTTATCAATCATGTTTAACCTTTAATTTAAATCAGCTCGTTGTGGCATTGATTACCTACCGACTACATTACTTTTATTGAATACGTAGTAAAAATGTAATGATTGCCTTCTCTTTTATTGATTCGCTGTAAATCAAGGATTGACGCAATTGGATTTAAATTTTATTAGCATACTCTTTTAACTACTCCCCTAACTGAAAACCTATCTAATTAGATGTGGTAAGTTGATCTACTAATTAACAGTTTTTCGCTAAATCAAAATATATTTTGGCAAAAAAAAATTAAAGATTGAAGAAGTTATGTTTGAAGGAATGTTTATTCGTTATTGCTCTAGACACATGTGGCTTAGAATGTACAACAGCGGTATATTTCCATGTTGTTGTATTCGCTTCCCGAGCTAATAAAGCAACGGTAAATATTGTCAGACAATATTGTAACACATGTTTGCTACTGTGCTTGCCTGGTTGACATTTGTCGCCTTTCCTCTAAAAAAGACTTTGATGCCTATTTTCGTATTTGCCCAACTTGCTGATGGAATTATAGATTTGTGGAAATTTCTCGGTGTGTGGGTTCTTAAGTGATTTTTTTTATTGTAGGCCTCGCTTGTTTCTCTTTGAAAAGAAAAATTTAAATATGTCATCGTC
Organism: Nycteola revayana; assembly: GCA_947037095.2. NCBI lineage: Eukaryota > Metazoa > Arthropoda > Insecta > Lepidoptera > Nolidae > Nycteola > Nycteola revayana. The sequence goes on along the minus strand of OX344842.1, from coordinate 24,518,167 downwards.
GCTTCCTATCTAAAAGAGCTCGTCTTTAATTTTTACACTTTAATGCTCCACGATGATTAGTTGAAATATATTAGTTGATTTTATAAGACTTTTTAACACTTGATGACACTCTCGTTTACACTGTGTTAATGTTAAATTCATTTTATCTTATGAAAAATATTAAGACAGCGAGTCAAATAAAATAAAAGTAAAATATCTGACAAACATTTTATGTTTAAAACTACGTGTAAAAGTAGGTGTTTTTAGTTTGTTTCGTAGACAGAATAGAGTATTATGCCAGTGCTTAATAGAAATACAAACAACATATTATCATTTATCTCTCTAAATCCGTGATAAGGAGCGCAGTTTTTTTTGGGGAATATTGAACAAAAAACTGTCCGTCCACAAAATCTTTAGAATTTAGAGAAACAAAATGTTATTCTCATATTACGTATAGAGATAGCGTTATTCAAGATAACGCACTTTTTGTTATCGCTTTGTGTTTTTGTTGCTTTTGAGTCATTGCTAATAAATTGGTTTGTGACGAATCAGAGACCTAGTTAACTGATGTTAGAAGTTATGATTCATTTTTGATTAGCTAAATTGTCTACACATACTTACATTCTATGGGGTCATAGAGTATCTAGCAAATCTTTATGTAAATAGTTAAGAACATTCCAACGACTTAAAAACTACTGTTATTTAGTTAAATGATTTCTGTAAGATATTTCGGTTGCTTAACTTGTGCGCTTTATTATTATTTTGCAATGTAGTTTTGATAATCGAACAAGTAATTATATTAATGAATGGTTTGTATAATTATAAAAATACGTTTATAGTCCAGGATTTTTAAATATTATTTTCATAATCTTTAACCGGTTCTCACGTTCTCACTTTACGTATTTTTCTATAAGTAGGTACATTATATTTCTTCTCTTAAGTCTAAGCTTTAAGAAATTTATAAGTCAAATTATGAAGCTAATATAATATGGATGTGTTACTTTTGGTTTTAAGAACATAAATAAAAAAAGGAATGTTTGTGAGTCTAGTAAGCCTATATATTTCATGAAATATATATATTTTATAGTAAATTACTAAGTTTATATGAAGTTAATGTCTAGCTTGAAACGATAAATATAAATGTACAAGAATCCTATATACTTTCGCATTTATATCCATAATGAAGCTGCAAACTCGAGTTTGTTTGGCATGTTGGAAGACACAGTGTCTGTTGGAATTAAATAAATCATTAACTTTTAATAGATTATTGGGAATGTCTTGCTTTATCAACAAAAGCTAGATTCAAGTAATACGAAGAAGCTCTAACATCTTTTTATCTGCCTGTATAGTGACTATTTGTTCTTGATAGTCTCTGGAACGGTTAGAATGGCCAGCCAATATCGTAATAAGAGAAAAAGTAATATAATTTAGCAGATTGTATTGGTCGTATTAGTCGTCTTTAGCCACTAATTTAACTACACTGTTACACTTTAATTAATCTGAATGATGGAAATGATGTTTACACAAAATATTATTTAATTAGTTTGTAAAAAAATCGGTACAAAATCTTCTCGTTAAAAAACACAAATCGGAAGCTGCATGAAGTTAGTTAGTATGCACGTAAACAAGTATTATCAATAAATTTTTAATCTGTGATCACCCAAGAAGTAATTTGGTAATATTTAACGGTTTCCTAACTATCGTGTAATTCTATTGATAAATATTTGTTTAGTCATTAAAATACTAAAGCTCAGTATTATATTCTTGATTTACGAGTGTTCGATTTCGTCGAGGGCGGAGCGGGAAACCAAGTAATTAAATCCAAATCATTTCGATGTTAGTTGCCTTACCAAACAGTTATATTGATACAATCCAATAATGGTATTGTTAATTACATTTATATCGGGTCATATAAGTAAAAATTTATATCGTCGTCTTTAACTTGAATGACTACTTACGGATTTTATTAGGTTTGTTAAATATCATTTAAAATGTTCCTACAATAAATTTAATAGTTTTTGTGGCTTGCCATGCTCTAATTGGTTCCCTTAACCGGGCTACAATTACAGTCATGTTTTTTTCGTGGCGCCTGTTTGCAGACCTCGGGTATTCTATTTCAATGTAAAAAATATTTCCAAACATTCGTCTTCGATTTCGGCTGCACGCGCTATTAACGCCAAGTCGACGGTGGGAGTGTCGTTGCGGAAAGCAATTTAAGTCCTGATTTATTCTGGTACGGGATATCGGCTACGTTGACATCTCTCAGTCTAATTAAGACATTGGTTTTCTAAATGATTTATTGCTATTTAAATCTATGGCTTTCACATTTTGTTGTTTGATATTATGTGTGTTATTATTATACAAATGTTATGAATATGTCAAAAGTAAAAATAGAACAACTGTAATTTTGGAATGTGCTATAATTTTGCCTGCTTTTTGTAAGATTATTGTATGAATCATGGGCTTAGTCTAAAAGGTGTTCAAGAAATCGATTCTAGACGGACCCGTTTGTTACGGTCGCTTGTTACTTTGTGAAGCGAAGCACGACGACGGCAAGAACTTTTGGTGCATTGTTTTTTTTATTAGTCGTTTTCAATGGGTGTGCTAACTTCTCGAATGTGTCGACCGGCGCCAAGTCGGTGCAACCCGAGATTTGACGCCGCGCCTCATTTGACCCGTCCGTCGAACGTGCGCCATTGTTTAGCTATGCGTGTTGAACACGGCGAGCCGACAGCTACGTTTCCTATCTCTGTGTCATACGAGATGGATATCTGGGCCCTTATCGTTTATTGGTACTATAAAAACAATAAAACTTGAATTAATTCTACAAAATACATTAGAAACGGAAATGGTTTTCTACGTGTGATATAAAGAGAATAAAACTGTTAGAAAAAGTATATGGAAATTTTCTAAATCTTTTAAAAAATATACTGGATGCTTGAGATAAAAAATATATACTTATTTTGAAAATCATGTTTAGGTAGACTATTAAAACCTAACTGTTGTAAAATAAAAAATGCTATCAATATTTCATTACCAGAATAAATGTTATGCCCTTTTTATGCTTATAGGCAAATATCAATGATGATGTACATACCCATATAATCTTATAAATAATATGAATGCTGTATTAAATTGCCCTAAAAATATTATTTATGATATTTATAGCCATAAATATCATAAATAATATTTTCTTACTGGATGGAAATAAGAACTAAAAGTTAACTATTACTAGTGTATTAATAATTAGGCCTTTACCAAATATCTGTTGATGATACAGTAGAAACTCGATTAACCGGACTAATTGTTGTCGTTAGGCATCCGGATAATTGAATGAATGAAAAACGCCGGTTTTGTGCATATGTAGTAGGTACCCAATGTTATGTGTTTATTAAAAACACATATGGGTACGGATATTAATGAAAATCAATGTATAATAAAATTTTATATTGTTTTTTTTACATACTTACTTCATTTTCGTTTAATAATGATAACAATAATCTACTGAGACACTTTTTTTTCGATTGCAAATGCATTTTTTATTATTATATGTAGTTCTAAATATGTAAAGAAAATAAGAAATGTCAGGAATATCATGAAAACACTATAAAACATTAACAAAACGCATGAGGCACCAATCTCGCGGGGTGCAGGCGGGGTAGTGCTAGTTCCGACACGTTCGTGCTTGCAGAAATTCGTCTTGTAGGTATAATATAATTGGTCGCGGCTAGTAGTCCGGATAATCGCGAATCCGCATAACTGAGGCCTGGATAATCGAGGTTTTACTGTACAAGTTCAAACCTCTTTTTATTTTAAAGAAAACTACTGAACTCATATTTATTTTTCGAAGAGCTCTTTAATAAGGCTCGCCCCGGCTTCGCAAGGGTGGACTTTTATAGTCTATGTTACTCGGGGATTCTAATAGTGAAAGAATTATCGAAACCCGTTCAGTAGTTTTTAAGTTTATTCGAAACAAACATACAAAAATATAAAAATACAAACTTTTCCTCTTTATGATATTAGTATAGATATAGGTACAATATTTTAGTCATTAATGGACTGCGAAATCAGACGATTTTGAGGAATCATCTTTGTCCAAAGTTTAGCAATAAGTCACTTTTATCATGTTTAATGCAAATGTTAACAATACGCAATTATCAAAAATACAAATTTTCAACATTATTTTTTATTCTAAACATTAATAGGATCGATCTTATTTAATGTAATCTAAGCGTGTATGCAAGCAAAGACGGGGGGTCTTGTTAGATCGCGACCTAGACGCGTAGCATAATGCACTTGCGCGGGAGTGCAAGTCACTCCCACAATAAGTGATTTCCAACATGGTGACGCAGCGTTATTGTAATAGTTGTTTGTTTAGTGGTTCTACCTTACTCATGTATCGGTCTAATCATATATGCCCATAGTTTTGTTTTTATATGGTTGTTTCATTATTGAGTTCAGGGGCGTGTGATGTTGGTCGCAATCAAATTTGAAAGGAGACTCAGCGTTCGTGCGTTCGTTGCTTTAGTAATTTGTTTCTGGCGCCATGAGGTGTTGGCAGAGAAACGTCAAATATTGTGTCATTCTACTGATACGGCTATTAAAGAAATACTTCTCTTTGCTTAGAGCAAACATAAAAAATATATACATACACAAATTATATCTAAATTAAAATGTACTTTTATTTTAATAAATATGATAAATTAAAGATTAAATTTTATATAGAAACTAGCGACCCGCCCGGGCCTCGCACGTGTGGAATACTTGAATCAATATCTATCAGACAAACCGCATCAAAATCTGTGGCGTAGTTTTAAAGATCTAAGCATACATAGGGACAGACAGCGGGAAGCGACTTTGTTTTATACTATGTAGTCATTCTGTCGAAACTTAAATTTAATTCTGTGCTAAGTTATATATTAGGATTGAATAAATAACTCTTAATAGGTTAAATAAAAAGTATCTGTTACCTTCCATTAGGTTAGCAAAGTAAGGCTTATTTGACAGAAGTTACTAATTGGAAATTATGGAGTAAATTGGACGATGATGACGATGATCTATTACCTATAATGGTACTTATTAGGGTATCTTGTTTTCAAGCAGAGTCGTTGCAGTAGGTATACTAACCCCGTGATTAGCTAAAATGCTTGTGTTACGTGTGGGTTCACGTTGAACCGGCGACCACAAAATCACAACTCCGACGCACTATGTCATCGTCCTACGGCCGCTTTAATCTCTCATCAATCTCTACCGAATAAGTCTACAATAATAATGAGAGTACCTAATTAATAAAATTGGATGAGCATATTTTTGAATAGCGAAAGCGACTCCGGCCCAAGTCTGGAATTTAATTGTCGAACCTACATTTTTGAACGTATACAAAGCAGTTCAATCGTTGGGTTTGTGGGTTGCGGTCAAAATTGGTACCGCATAATTTGCGGGTAATTGTAAAAAAATATTGAATTATAAGGGACAATAATGTGAACAGAAAAACATGTAGGTACAAAAGATTAGTTTACAATATAGAATATCTACCTACATAATTTTTAAAGAACATTTTTTTCATTACATATAAATAAGTCTGAAATTTTATGTAAATGCAATACTTATAGAGTACTAATATAAAAAACACAAATTAAAAAAGAATTGGCTGTTTGCCCGTGTTGGTTTGTTCTCGATAGGTAATCTCAGTAGGTAACTGCGGGACCGATACCTATACTGAAATTTCCATGGGAACATGTTACAAAATATTTTTTATTTTGTTTGCCTGTCTGTTTGTTAGTCCGTGTATTTCGCCTTATCTCTAAAATGGCAGACCCTACTGATTCATACGGGACTTTCATTTTTATTTAAGCTTACAAAATCCTTATTACGCGGATGAAGTCGCTGGCAGCAGCTAATATACCTATACCTCTTTAATTTTTCCTTATTCACAATTGCTAAATACATGTTATAAGTAGTTTATTTTTGTAGGTATATTGTTATAACTAGATTTCGCAGTCTCCGACGAATGGGTTATAGCGCTAACTTCGTACATTTGTTTTTAGTATTAGCTATACGTACTTATCTATACAGAGTTGTATTATCAAAACCGAGCCCCGGTTTGTTATTGCAAAACACGAAAGCATGCTAATTGAAATTCAGCATGAAAGGGATAATGAGGGTGGCGGGGACTTTAGCCCCTATAGACAACGCCCACCATACGTCAGTGAGACGCGATTGCGAAGATCGCATCTAACTATATTCAAACTTGATCGAAACTTGCTACAGAAGCACATCATATTCCTTGTTTGCCCTTAACTCGATAGGTTAACTTACGTTCAAACGCTCGTAGCAATGTGCACTTGTATACCTATCTATAGTAAGTAAGTAGCTTAAATACGGCAACAAGACCCAACTTAACGTTCATTTCTTTCGACTTATACGCTGGCAAAATGTAATAATGTATACGATGGTAGGGCATGGAAAAGTATTCTACAAAATATTAAATAAATTTAAATTAAATAGGTAATAAGAAACATACTTAGGTATTTCACAATTTTTTTCTTAACTATATAAGTTTATAGTTTACGTTTACATTTCTACTTTTGCTAAACCAACATGTAATACCTAATGCATATCTACGATAAATATGCATAGTATGCTGCCAAAATATTAAATACATTAACAAAACCATTAATACCGATCTAGATTTTATGGTAAAAATAGTATTATAATAAAAAGCTTATTTATTTGACTTTCTCTTAACTATAAATCATATATCATAATTCAAATTAAGATTTAACATTTGACATAATATTTTGAGATAACGTTTTTTTTTAAGTAGGTACCGGTCCTCTAATTTTATATAGAAGCGACTTGTTATTTGATATCGATTTTATTTGATTTCAAAGTAAACATATGTACTATTAAAAAGCTATACCATCTTTGTTATTCATATCTAACGGGGTTTTTGTACCTAGTATGTTCAAGTATTAAGTAACGCAATTTAGGGGGAAGGAGGGGTCTTGTAAAACGTTACGGTGCGTTACTAGGGCGGGAGGGGGTATTTACACAAAGTGTTACGTAACATTTTTTTATTTTAATAAAAAAGTAGCGAATTAAAATCTTGTAATCGTCAGAACCCCCGGACCAAGTGTGATATTTTATGTTTGGAAACTCACAATACCTTTAATACCTTTTTGATACTATTTGATACCTTAATTAAATTATTTAGTACCTCTATGAAAAGTGAAAAAACATGTAAAGAAAGTGGCCAGACATTCTGACGTCAGGTTGTCTCGACCACATTTTTTTTAATAGTTAGATACAGTATAACTTCATTATTTCTTTGTAAATGTATAGTACCTTTTAAATACCTTCACATAATTTATTCAAAAAAAATTAATAGTCTCCTGGGCGGAGTGTATGCATCCGAGTTGATGTTTATGCCCGGTGAAATTGCAAAAGTCTTATGGCTACCTATGTAATGGAATCCGAAAAAATAACAGAGTTGAGCGACGCTTGGCCCCGCTCATCATCCTTCCGCATGAACATTTTGGTTCTCATCTCAACGACAAATTAATGACTGTATATAAAGATTTGGAAAAACACAATTTTCAGCACGCTCGAGTCATTAGCCATGGTCTGAAGTGAAATGAAAATTGACTGCTACGATGTTTCGGCTGAATATAGAAAGCCTGAAGATAGCAGGATCCAGAAGAACCTAATCTGGCGTGGTATATCGCTCACGTACGTGAATCACAATATTTATTGCAAGTGATAAAATCCGTGGACGAATCTTGCTGTTCCCGCTCGAGGAGTGCATTAAAATCTGTCTTTAACGTAGTTAGTCTGTCTAACCCTGCCCAATCATTCAAACCCCAAGCAAGCTCGTGGTACCTAGTCAGGTAGACAAAGGATCATTCAAGTTTTCACCACTTGTGAGGTTGTCCGTTGATCTGTCTCCTCCTCTAGAAGGGTTTAAGGAAATGCCTTATGATCTTTATTGTCCATCAGTACAATCCGATCCCAAGAACAGAATATGTGCAACCTGTGGGATTTATTACACATCCTAAAAGGGTGTACAAACGCGCAGTCGTTACGTACACGGCAAGACTGCCCAAAACCCTCGTGAAAGTAGAGCACGGCCACAGTGACTTGCTGCCAGAAGGGCAAATGAGCTGCTCTGCATTGTGCGCCATAGTGAAACATTGTCTGAGGATGCCGATTGGCTCGATGAAGACGAAGTTGATGCTAGGGGCTTAACGATTTCGGAACCTTCTTCGACTGCTCTCCAAATACAAATATTGAAAGAGTCTGAGTGGCTGGCAAACCCGTGGACAGAGGAGCAGTAATTGCAATTAAATTGTATTTTTACGTACCTGCCTAAAGGGCTACAGAAAAACATTAAACTTAAAAATCAACTTAAAAATAAAATTATCTTTTGTTTATAACTACTGCAAACACTATTAATACAATAACAAAGTTAAATAGTTTGTTCAACATATTTATGACTTAATGGTCACTTAAATGTTACGTAACGTTTAGGGAGGGTGAGGGGGGTACCTAAAAACGTTACGGTGCGGTGGGGGGAGGGAGGGTTAAAAATCTTCAAAAATTGCGTTACGTCATACTTGAACGCTCCCCTACGCGGCATAGCTAAATGTTAAAAAAAAGTAATTGACACCTTGCTAAAAAAACTCAAAATTCTATTGAAATAAATTAGTCGGTGGTGTTTTCTGTTCTAATTTTCCATAAGTAAATGATACTTAAACGATTATCTAATAATTGTTATCTCTATTAATTTGGGATGAGTCTAAATAATAGTGATGTTAAAGATCCTGAGGTACGCAGACATGCAAAGAGTTTATACCTTTTAAAGAGATCAATGTGCTGAACTGCACAGCATCAAACTGGTATGATTTATTTAGATTGCCGCGTGCCCTTCTGTGTAGTTTCATCATTAAATATAGTCTTATATTACTCCTGGACCTAGCTTTCTAGTGGCGAAAATAATTTCGAAATCAGTCTAGTAGTTTCGGAGTCTATTAAATGCAAACAAACAATCAAATCTTTCCTCTTTATTATATTAGTAAAGACAAAATACTTACACGCTGTATTTTCTTCGTTTCCCAATTACGAAGCCATCCTAAAATGGGGGCTTTGCTTAATTAACACAAAATAAATATGAAATGGCTAAGATATCCTGCATGGTTTCACCCATGTATTGGTGATTTTTGTCCACGGCCATGTCCATAATATGTCTGATGTTCTGTTCCATAAAAATAAGCGTGTGTTACACCTGACATGATCGTTCCCGTAGGAATCTGGTCATAAAATATGTTATGCACTTACATTAAGGTATAATGTATATACCCTAAGTATTGGATGATAATTTATCGAATATGGCTTTTCTTATTGCTTTTATTTTTAGTTACTAGTGACCCGCCCCGGCTTCGCACGTACCTTAAGTATTGATTGATAATTTGATCGAATATCGCTATTATTATTGCTTAAATTATTAGTTACTAGTGGCCCACCCCGGCTTCGCACGGATGGACTTTTATTGCCTTTGTTACTCAGGAGTAATGTCGCATTCTAATGGTGAAAGAATTATTGAAATCCGTTACTGCATGCCATATAACAGAACTGCAATTTTCGTCGAAATTCTCCAGTAAATACCTAAAGTGCGCAGGCACTTTGTACATTAATGCAAATCTTATTCATTAATTCTATTTATACACAGTATTAATATCCACTATATTTTTTCATTAAATTTTGAGTTCATATGGGTAATAACTTACTCACTTAGCTTAAGTTGTGTTAACCCTCCGCTTCATGTAACCCTGTAGGTACTATGACCTTAGCTTCTATGGTCCCCTGACAAATGTTGCCACTTTATACACGTTTAAAAGATTCTAGTGTCTGGTATTTCCTTACACATATTAACAAAATTAATTAATAAGACAATATTTATCCAGTTGGTTTTATAACTCAAAAAATATTTATTACACGGAACAGCGGGTCGCTATTTTAATTTACAGAATTGGAGCTATTGTACATGTGGGAGATGGGTGCGCAATTTACGAAACCCGGTTAGGGATGCGAGGGAGAGACCTCGCACTTTACCATAGCACATTAATTAACTGAGCTGAATCTACATACGGCGCCACAACCACGTAGAGAGCCCACTGGTGGCAAGAGCGTAGATTTACGACTCGTACGACCACTATCTATCGGATAAACTAATTGCAGCGCAGAGCTATTGTTTCTAAACACTAGGCAGAAATAGAGCCTGCCGACCAAATGTCCAGCTTCGATCGCCGCTTGTATACCATCGGGCACTATTATTCGATTGTCCCCCTGTTGAATACGCTGCGATCTTTGTGTGAAATTTCAGTGATGGATGTGTTTCGACATTCCCTTTCAAACTATTTCTATTGTGCACTTTGGAGCCTATAATTTTTATAATCGACATTTTCAGTTATCTACATCATTCATAGGCTAAGTATGACATAATAATTTTCGTACAATATTTAATGATAGTTAATACAGAATTCGGTCTGTATAACCTAATTTAACATATCGTTTGCGATTTCATTTCTAAACAATTTTAAAAATTATATCCGGATAGTTTAAAGTTAGGGCTTAAATTATGTTATGGCGAATCAATATCTAAGTTGTGGCCGTGATGGAGTGTCGATCCCTTTTTCAATACTGATTGTGGGGAGTGGTAGGCCGCACATCGACACTGGATCCTCGTCGCTGCCGCCGGCGGCGTCGTGTGCGCTCCCACAGTCCGCGCTTACGGCAATCCCGGAACAATCTATTTTACCACATCGAGCACCCTTTAAATTTCCCGTGTATGGTAATGATACGTATTATAAAATGTTTTCAAATGTTTGTACACTTTATTTCTCAATATTATTTGGTGTCATTACACCAAATAATATTGAGAAATAAAGTGTGGCGAGTGCTATTTTATCTATATTTAATGTCTATTGTCAAAGGGTACCCCAAAGGGGTTTGGTATTGAGTTACATAATAACTTAACTCTATAAATTCAATTTAACAATCAATACGAATGATAAAACGTTTTGAAATTAGGTACCTAAATGCTTTCAGCTCAGTGTGATTTTCTTTCTAGACTATTTATCCAAACTTAGGTACCTACTTAGAAAAACAATATCATTATATTATATGCACTTATTAATATATTATTACTCCCTTCAGACAGTTTATTAATATCTATTTATAGTTAGTACAAATGAGATGCAAACAAATATATTAAAAAAAAGATAGAAATCATGTATATCGAGGTCTTTTAAAATCTTTTGTCTTCTTATTATTTTCTATTCCAGCATTTAGTTTAATTTCCAGATTATTTTCAGCGAGCTTGAGTTAAATACAAAAGTCAATCTAAGCTCCTAATCCTTGAAAGCGGTACGGGCGTCAAGTTGTCTCGATTCACTTTCATCTCGCTCTATACACACCCAACACAGCTATCTTACGACAAAAATAATTATAACCAAGAGGCGGTAAGCGAAGCACGAGGTACTCCGCTAAGCCATTACAATTCGTTTGCGGTGGCAATGAGCGGCTTGTAAATCAAAGGGATTCTACATAATTAAGCTCATAATTAATGTAAAGACTTCTTTATTTATAGGCTCAGTCATTCTTAAAATTGCTACCGTTTTGATAAAGTGACCCTAACAGGATGAGATTAACACATGTTACATGTTAGTAGGGATACGAAAAGATAGGGACTGTGTCTTTAATTCGACTTTTAAAAGTATTATTTCGTCACCGTTGCTGCTACTCTCTTTTATATTGTTATTTTAGTAATAATTTAATTAAGCAGTCAAACAACAGTTATGGCCCATGTTATAAGATAGTTATAAAAATTATTACAAGAGTTATGTTTCCTTAATATTGTCATCCATAATAAAAATATCACAGCTACACAGGAAATGTATATTTAATAAAAATAATAAAACGCTAGTTTGATTTACTACTGGCGCGTCTAATATATATATATTGTAAACGCATTAATGATACTTTGGGAATGGTTCCTCGTCTAAAACTCCTATCGGTGAACGAGTGTCTTCTAAATGACGCCCGCCACCACAGCGGGCTCGACCCGCTCCCTATTAATTTGTTTATATTAGAGACGTTCACTTGCGCAGTCAATCACGATTGTCGTCAAACGACCAATACACGATTTGTTTTCGAAAGATCTTAACCGTGTTTTGGTTATTTCTGTACAATTGAAGCTTTTAAATTTAGTGTCACCGCAACTCTCCGGAGACACTGTAAACATTTGTCTCGGGATATTTATCGCCGCGGCTCGTCGACTATATCATTCAGCCAGCATTGTGGCAATCGATCAGAAGCGGCGCGGGCCCAGCTAAATTGATTATTTATTCAGGCTTAGTTAAATCTTCGAGGAGTGCGTTATTTGTAGACTAAACAGACAGGAAGTGGTTAAATGCTTATTTAAAATGTGTGCGTGCCGGTACATCTCGTTTGTCACTGTGGCAAATTTTTAATATATTACTTAAGTACAGCGATAAATATTTATACCTACGTACAACGTTTGTGTTGATTTGTATTTGTCTACCAGATTAATGTTGTGCCAAGTGATTCAGAATGATATAATATATTCATTAAAGCTTTGGGCAAATATATGTAGAAGTTATGTTATAGTCGATGCCTACTGTTTAAATAATTATCTATAGACTAATTCGGTAGGCAAAAATATAAAAGCCATGTGTGCGATCAATGTTGCTAACAATTGGACTGAAAATTTGAAGTATACAATTATGAAAATGCTTCGTATTGTCATTGTTAATTCGTCTGATCATTTTTATTTGACGATTGAGAAACAAATCTTAAGTAAGGTAAAAGTGTAATTTGTTGAAACTTAATACATTTATGTTTACTCATTGGGATGGATAAATTTCAAGACCAATAAATCATAATTAACATTTTCTAATGAAATACATCACCAAAAGGCGAAATTATCTCGTAGTTATTGTTTGTTTTTAGTTTACTGTGGGATAATAGACCATAACCTCGTAAAGCAGGATCTCACCGACCCTTAATAAACCCTATCAATAACCGTCGGTACTTTAAGTATTCGTACATAGACAAATTGAATAGAAGGTTCCTTCTCTTTAGTTTAATATAATTGAAGTATTTGATATGAACAACAACAATAGCCAGAAATAAACCTATGAACCCGAACACTGTTAAATACAAAGGGAGATATTTTAGTGTGAAGAGTCATTCAACAACCTTTTGAACTATTATTTGTGGGCACCATTTTGCAAACAAACGTTACCACATCCGACGCAGTTATATCCAAAACCCAAACGCGTGTCCCTTTTATTATATTATATGTTTGAAGATACTCCTGTGTAAAACATCGCTAGAGGGCCACAGCCGCATGACCTCCCGGGGCAAACGGGGATAAGTACACGCCGCACTCGGGTGGAAATATAAAACATGTTCATTATTTTAAGGCTAATTGGGTGAGGCCGCTTGCAGCGAAGTAGGTGCGAGCCCGCCGCCGCCCGCCCACGGCAGTACCGAATTCGAGTGCTGTGTAACGGCCTCATTACGGTATAAATGCGAATATACGTATAGACACTGTTTTTGCATTAACCTGAAATACTACCCAGCGCTTTGTAAGATGTACCAAAGCGTACATGTTGCGTGATGTGTTTCTCGTACTAAGAGATAATCCAGCTGAATATATAGAAACAAAAGTTTCATACTCAGTTATACTTAGTCAACGTATTATTTTCCTCGGTAATGTTGGTTGACGGAGAAAAATATTTGTGTAAATTTATATTCACTTTATTTCACGTACACGTATTTGTCTTAACACTCTTTTGACATAGCTTTACCAACATAGAACATTTTATCATTTATCGTGTTGAATTTTAACAACACAAAATAGCGTATGATGCCTTTCGGGTAGGTATGAACTGTACGTATGTACCTTTAGGAAATTGTGTCTACACAAATAAATATGGATTTAGAATTGCAGCGAATTTATATCACTAATGAACTGGTCCAAAATCATATTTCTATTTATATGTATATCCCATCACAAATATGGCATGTTCAGAAATGTACAAGTCTCGCAACACAATCATCCCGCCGTAAAAAGTTGTGAAGTCAAGTCAAAGAAATTAATTTCATTACCTACATATCTCTCTATGCAGCAGCTATCCAATCACGTCACAACTTGAATTGTTTTTATAAACTAACAAGGTATCAAGTTGTATATTTCATTTTTTTTTTAATAAATAGTGTGTCTTAGCAAATCTCCTTGACAATAAAAATATTTCGTCAACCGGTAAAAGTCATGATGACTTTTGCCGGTTTTCAAGCTTCGATCGGCAAGCTTGGTACCTAATCAATTTAACATACAAAAATACTTATAATCATTTATAGACGAATAGAAAAGACTAGAACATAAAATTTTTCTTGTAACGGAACTTGTAGCATTCACCAATTTAGTCATGACATGATTGATCTGATGTTACAAGTAAATGTCTATTCGATTCTATTCTAGTATATAACTTAATCTAAACGTACCTGCTCGTTCTAGGCTAGAGCTCTGCTCGTCTTTATGCCCGGTGCAGTAGCAAAAGCCTAAGGCTAACTAAACAAGTCCGAATGAAAAAAAAAATAACGTACCTGCTCGTAGCTACTACATATATATTTCATTTGTCTTAAATGTTTTAATTTTTTATAAGACAAATCAATCCTTGCTTTATGTACTTATGAGTTTGGTATGTATAAATTTAAAATCATACTGTTTGTACCTACTGAAATATCGCTAAATGTAAATTACTTGAATCTTAATGGTTTCAAGAACTTGTATGAATAAGTTGAATATCAGTTAGACAAACATTGAAATTTATTTTTTATAATTATTTTTCTAGCAATATCTTGTAAATTAATTCTAATTGAAAAAAATGTAATGTATTTTTTACAACCCTTTTGTGAAGTACTAAGTTCTTTCTTTTAAATACTTGTGAATAGATGAGCAAGTTTAGGGATTTATTCGCTTCTTTGATAATCTCCCCGCCCAAGGCGTATACGTTATTGTAAAACTTTTATATTTTGTTGCAGATTGAGCGTTGTTTTACTGAAAAACTTCTCTTTATAGGATAAAACACAAAAGAAGTTTACTGAAAGTACAACCCTTGCGTTAAGATTACTCTTTTTCATGCAAAACTTTTAATTAATCAAAATTAAAAGGGACTGTTGGCGATATTTTGTGTTTTCTATTTAGATGGAGATGCTGAATTTAAACTACCCAATTCCAAATCAAAATTTCACATCATAAGAGCTTCTTCTTTTTTTAAACTTTATTTTAAAGATGTTCGGATAATATAATTGGATATTTTTAAAATGCACGGTTAGCATATACTCCAAAAAAATATTCACTTTGTTAATCAAATTCGGTAATCATTTTATATCAATACTAGCTGACCCGGCAGACTTCGTACTGCCTCAATCGATACATAAAAGACCTAAACATTTGTATAAAATAAACTGGGCCGTAGAGACTTCGTTTATGCGGTACTCCTACCCCTACACTACCCCCACCCTACACTACCCCTACCCTACACTACCCCTGCCCTACACTACCCCTACCCTACACTACCCCTACCCTACACTACCCCTACCCTACACTACCCCTACCCTACACTACCCCTACCCTACACTACCCCTACCCTACACTACCCCTACCCTACACTACCCCTACCCTACACTACCCCTACCCTACACTACCCCTACCCTACCTCTACCCTACACCTACCCCTAATCTACCCCTACCCTACCCTACACCTACCCTAAAAAATCTTAGCAAAAAAATAAAGCTCAAATTGACTGTACATTTTAGTTAGAAAACGTTTGTATGGGAAAAAGAAAAAGGCTGTTTTAAGGGGTTTTTAAAAATTAATTAAAAAAACATTGTCCAGCGGACAAAATTGTGAATCTAAACCATTCCCAGATCCCCTTGAACACACACAAAAAATTTCATCAAAATCGGTCCAGTCGTTTGAGAGAAGTTCAGTGACATACACACTCACAGTAGAATTATATATATAAAGATAGCAATTTTCAGTGCTTTAATATAAATTGTTTTACATGTGACATGCTTTGTTTAGAAGTAGCGTATACAGATGCAGGCTAAAATTACAGCCATTTATGTATGGGATTTAATCAGTTTATATTATTACCGTAGGGACTTCTTTTTTCGTACTCTTCGCTGACAGGTCGGAGAAAGTGGTCTCGTTATAGTGTTATTCGATTTTTGCAGTCTCTGTATTTTGGTGGGTAAGTCGTCTAGGACGCCCCAGGGCCGACGGTACAACTTATGTTGCTTTGCCCGCAAAAGCCAGCAATATAGTTAACAATTCGGAATAAAGCGGTTGCTCGCAAAAAATGATGGCAATATCCTTAATATTGCCATCATTTTTTGCAAGCGTAAAAAAATCTCTAATATACGAATTTTGCCAACCTAAAACCTTTATATAACGTTCATACCAATAAAATGACCCTTAATCTCAATGATGATTTCGATGCGACACGTTTTTGTCGTAAAACCATCATCGTTGCTTGTTAAAAAGTAATGTAAACACTGCTGCACGTCGCTATTGTTAAAGATTCAAGTTGCAATGGCTCAGAAATGTAAAGGCGTTCTTTTTCGTGTTTTCGTGTTGTCGTTTATAAAATATATTTTTTTTACCTTTAACCTAACCTCAATATAAAATACCTAAATTCAAAGAATTACTTGATTTAACGAATATTTACATCTCCGATTTGTTATATTGAGGTTGCACTGTATATTGAAAACACAGATATGTTTCATCCGTCTAAAAGAGTATTAAACCTATTTGATACCTCATCTATACTAATAGGTATTATAAGGAGAAAAGATTTGATTGTTTGTTTGAATTGAATAGGCTCCGAAACTACTTGACGGATTCGAAAAATTATTTCACAATTGGGAACCATGTAGCTTCCCAATTGTGAAATAATTTTTCGATCTCCGGTGAACATAGGCTATATTTAAGTATAAAGTTCCCACGGGAACGGAACAACGCGCGTGAAACCGCACGCGGAATGCTAGTGTTAAATGTCGTGAAGAACAGTACAATCGTGTCGTGAAGAAGGATTTACAATCAAACTCTATGGATTTTGATTGTAAATACCACAGATAAAAATTCACCAAATCATTATTTTACTTTTTGATTAATGTGACTAATGGAGAACTTAACCGAAACCAAAATGAGTCGACAAACTCTGAGATGTCTCCCAACTTAGTTGAATCTCGCAATCGACATTTTGTCAAATCTCGGGAGACTATTATTGTATTTAGAGTGTGCTCTCATTCAAGTTTGCATCTTATTATTTAGTATGACGACATTGCATTGGCCCGTACGAACAGCTTGATACAAAAGGCGGGTGATAGTTAATCACTATTCGCATCTGTGATGAAGTGTGGCTCGATTGTAATTACTTCGTGTGTTGATTTAAGCTTTATCACGAGGCAGAGCCAAGGGATCCACGGCCGGACGGCTCCACGCCGGAATATTGAATTTATTCCTCCAGAGATACTTTATACAATTACTGGCGGAGGTGCCGCCACGGGAACCTATTAAAATATTGAAGATAAGATCAAAGTTTTAGTGCGGACGAGGTGGGCTGGCCGTCTTATAAACAAGAATCGGATCCCGGCCCGGCTGCTTCCAGCGCACGCTCTCTCGCTTATAGTTTTTATGTTTACAATTGTTTCTAATTATGAATTGATCAAACATTCAATTCGATATTGTATGTAATTATCTTGAGATGTTTGGTTTTATTTGTAATTTGTTATTTAATTGGCTTCTGATTATGAAGTGGTTGAACAGTTTTAATAACGTTTTTGTTCGACACTTACATTTGTTTAACTTTTGTTAAACAATTGTGTATATTATTGATTACTTTGAATATTTACCTAAATAAGTCAATCAATTAATTATTTTATTACTACTAACTAAAACTATTTAATTATTTAAAAGTTACCTTATTCAGGAGTGACTGTCTACATAGCTATGGGACCTGGAGCTAGGCTGGTTAATGTCGCCTTTTACCGGAAGATAATTTTATATTAACAGATGACTTCCGTGCTCCGACTCATTAATTCCATTTAAATTGTTATTAAATAGAAAACCATTTAATTACCACGTATTTTATAGTCATTAGTACTCATTAGCAAAACAAGGGTCACACATCTTAGGTTTTCTAAATTTCGTTGACACATAATTTACCGGAAAAAATGTATAAATAAATTTAAAGGCTAGCTCGAATTAAACTATGTAAAACGCTTTTTATAATATCTGATAAGGTGAACAACAAACCGGCTTGACAGTGTTTAGAGTAGGTATTCCTAAGGGGAGGGAAGACTCGCCCTTTTATCGGGGCCATAGTTTTGGAGAACCCTGCCGGGGGATTTCCGAGGGCCGAGACCGGTGCATGTGTCCCCCATTCCAAACGGCATAAGGAGGAACACCCGGGGGGTTTTTAGTGGGTATGTCTATGTTCTATAGAGGGGGAGTCCCACATTCCCCTCGTTGGCAGGATCGAGGACGATCCTTGCGCCAGCGAGGGGATGTGAAACGCATTTCGACCCGGAAAGCAAAAAAAAGTTATTTCTCAAATGTCATTAAAATTAGTAGGTACCACGAATTCTTCTATTTATCACTATAACCTCAGCCAAATTCATCTAATATTACCAACGTCATAGGATGGTGATATCAGTTGAATTTGGCCTAAATATATGATATTGATATAGACCAAATAATTGTTGTTTATATAATAATATTATATTATGTATATCAATAACATTTATTTGGTAGACATAAAATATTAAAATTGATGCAGCACATTCCGCCCTCCTGTTGATGAACATAAACATTTTTCTGCGTTGCCTAAAATTACACAAAAACTAACAGGAATACAATGACGATGAATATAAGTACCGTACTTACCTAGTATATATACATAAATATATTATACATATGTAATTAAAGAGCTTATTTTATCGAATATATTTCATTTTATAATAATATTCGAAACAAGCCTATTTGTTGTGGTTATGTTTATTATGTCAAAATATAAATAGACTAGACCGAATAAAGCTTACACTTTCCAATATTGACTAAAGACATTTAATTTATTAGCTAGGTCTAGTTATTTATAATTCATAAATACTTTTTGTAGTTGTAGGAGCCTCTATGTAAAAATCGCAAAACGTCAAAAATGCCATAGCATTTGGTGGCTAGTTGTCAACTATTGCTACAATTTATTTTATTGGACTCTATGGCAAGATAAAAAATATCTCGTAGCAAAATTACATTTCTTTACGTTTTGAAATTTATCTACAAAATTATGTATGTATTATGTTTACTTGATAGACCTGCCATTCCTTACTACCTATATCGATATAAAACACACATGTTTTTTTATCATTTATTATAAAAATAACACAGACGTCGTAAATAAACCTAAAAAGAAATCATAATACAGTAGCAATAAAATTGTTTAGCAGTAAATGTTCCCTTTACATGATATGGGTTTTCATCTTGTACATCCTAATGAACAAATGTCTTCCACTCGGAGCAAAACCACGCAATACGAACACTAAACGACTGGGAGGTGTCCAGACGCGGTGACTAACTGCCTAAGGCCTCGGCGTAATATACGAGGGCAGCTGAATATAGTTTTTAATTAGGGTTTGCCTACCGACCCAACGAGGCCTCTATTTGTTTAACCAAATGCAAAGAAAGGCGAACGAGATGCTAACAAGACGATAACTGATATCACGAATGCTTGCTTTTTTGCTCTCATTTTTATGATTCAACCATTTGAAGACTGTATAGATTAAAGCTGCCCAACTGTCAATGCTTACTAAGTCATCATCTATTGAATTTGAATAACCAGGATTTTAGTAAAATTAATTATAATTAAATTGGTTATAAAGATTTAGGAATACTTTCTTAAGTTTTGAATTACAATGGATCTTCCACTGTGTTCGAAAATATTCGATAGATCATTGCTATAAAATGTTTATTTCTCCAAGACAACACCAAACAAGATTTTTATTTCTAAACAAAGAAGCTGGTGGATTTCCTTAGCTTCTGTAATAAAATTAAAGATGTAGCTGTCATCGCAAATTAAGATCTCTTATTTTATAACGACTTTGTCAAATACAAGTGTGTAATGTAAACTGAAAAGTGAAAGAATTTTCCGGTAAATAATTTAAGATCTGTACTTGTTTAATTGTATTGTAAATTACGAAACTTTGATTTGTTTGTTAGATTAAGCATAGTGTATCGAAGCGTTTTAAAGATAGTGCTGTGGTTAAATCTGTAGGTTTCGATTAAAATTCTTTTACTTTCGCTACCGCTGTTGAATTGGTCCAATGAACGATTCGTTTTGCATAAATGCCCGCCAGCTGTTTACAATAATCGATGATATGTTTTTACGAGTTACAATTTCAATTTATTGATATTCATTCTTAGTCGGACAATTTATTTGTATCGATAATGTTTCAAAGACTTCTGTTTATTTTTATCGTTGAGTCGTTGACGGGTTTACGACGGCGAGTCTCGGCATCGAATGATATATCGTTTCTCTCTTATAATTACACTTTAATTACGAATCATTAATTTTAATCGACACAAAAATGACTTTTAATGGATGTATCTTCTGGAGACATTGGGAGTGAGTAAACAAATTTTATGCATAAGGGGAAACAATGGAATAAAATAAACATAAGTAAGTAGGTACTTATTGTTTCGGCGTTGAGTCGATTCTGATTTGTAGTTTTTTTGTTTGTTGGGATCTCCAAATCCTGTTCAAACGTAACCTCGCGAGGCATTGACACCGGTATAGTCAGATGCATTGTGTTGGCGCAACTAACCGACGACAGCGAGTTGAAAACAGTTTTTCACATCCCGGTAAGATAAGTGCATTTGCTTGTAGTGACAAGGCGCGCCGCGGCGATCAGCTCGCCACGCCGCCTCAATGGGCGCGCGTTCTTTATTTATATACGCCCTTCTGTAATTAACGATAGTAAAAAGAAACACATACATCTTTTGATTTATGTGATATCGTTATTTTGTTGTCTTTGTTTTTGGAGAAAATTATTTATTATTTCTTTGTTTTATTTTATGTTTTCTCTTTTTTATGCCTAAATCCACGGCCATGGTATATTCTAATCAACAACCTACCTAGTTATTAACTTTTCCAAGACTAAACGTTAGCTTAGCCTTATAAAAGTTAAAGTTGAAAGTAAAAATGATGTAGAGGGAAATAGATAAAAATGTGTCAAACCACGTTTTTAACTCTTTACCTTTTCCTTATTTTTTCCTTCGCTTCCATGAATTTATCCTCAGTAGTCTTCAGGTTCAGTTCTATATTCTGTGACTCATTAACTTTTGATACTACCTACCCTAGCCTTTCTTATTGCATTATAAAATACCCAAATATACTGAATACTAATTCAATTAGTCTAATCCCTACGTATTGGCAAAAATATAGCTACCGAAATAATTAAAAGTACCATAGAAAAATGGATGAGGTTTTTAACTCCGATCTATGTTTTATTTATTTAACTCTATCTGTAATAATCCCGTAGAGTTATATTCACGCTATATTTGAACGTATAGCAACTTAAGGTGGGTAGGTGCTTTAATTGTTAACAGTTACAATATTACTTAAGCCAACAAAGCATTCTGTCATACTTTGGTCACATAGCCCGCAAAGGAGACCAGAGCTTAGAAAAAAGAACTGTGGTTGGAAACACAGAAGGCAAAATCACGCAGACCTTCACGAACAATATAGAACGATCAAATTAAAAAAAAAGATACGTCGTCCTTTAAATTCTACGCGGCCCTGAGCGAAGCACTGGATAGAAACGGGTGAAGACAGATCATCCGTTCCAGACGCAACCCTGATGCCGACCGCGATCTTCAGACATGAGGGACCGACTACAGAGAGAGACGGAACTAATAAAACACATGAACTATTTCGGTTATTAATCCAATCTTAATCAATAAACCTACTTAGATAGGTACACCTTTACCTATTGTTCTACGCTGGCTCCACGTCCGTTCATCTTCCTTTCGTCGTTAACTCATAAGTATAAATCTTCGTCTGGTACGTCTCCATCGTTGAGTTTAATTTATTACTGACTAAAATCCTTTATCTTTTCTGCAATAGAGTTAGCACACCAAATGAGACTCCGCTAGATTTATTTCATATAGTATTTTATTAATTAGCAACATACCTAATCATAATATTATTTTTTTGTTTGATGTAGGTACTGTTACGTTCGAATCATATAATTAAGAAAATTGATTTCTTTAGTTTACATTATTTAAATGTTTTAACTCTTTATGGAAAAGATTACCTTATACTATATTTTCTTTAGTTTACTCCTCTCTATATTCTTATCAAATATGTACACTTATTTTATAGTTACTTACTATTAATTAATTATTATTTAGAGATTAGAGCATTCAAGCCAGCCAACAAACGCTTAAGCTTTATCATATGAGTATAGATTCAGTGTACACAAACACGTGGTAGTCGTATTAGGTATTACTTAGTTGATACCTAGAATCGAACTGGATACAATGACGATAGGTAATTGAGATTAATCCATCATATCCTAATATGAGGGATGCACCTAATCTTTTTAGGTGCATCCATCATATTGGGATAATTATAAATTACCCTAGGCCATGAATCAATAATAATTAACAGTCAGTATAAAACATTAATAAAATTCTATATTTTATTTATATTCCTCCGCCGCGTATCTCATGTGTCACGGATTAGCACAACTAAAGTGATAATGCTAACAAAAACAAATAGAAAAGCGAGGGAACGAAACGAAAATTGAACGGAGCGTTGATAAAATAAGAGAATTTAGGAGTAGAACGTGTGGAATGAGACATCGACGCAAGAGTGCAGAGGCGGTGGAGCAGCTGACACCTGTCATCACGCAATTTATTAGTCGCTCCGAAATAACGGAGTCACTGAACGTTCAAACAAAATGAAGAGACAACGCTCTATTAACTACACTACACATCCTTGGGGTGCACCCGTTAACAGCTACACAATTAAATTCACAATGTTCGCTCAATATATGCAAGGATAAATATAGGTACACATTTCGATTGCAAGTCTATATCATTTGATTGATGTTGGCTCTAATCTGTTGTTTCCATTTTCGGTTCCAATGCTGAGCTGAATGTATTTCGGTAGTTTTCGGAATTTAATAAATACAGCGAATAGTAGGTTATCGATGACAATATTCCGAAATTGATTATTATATTATTGTTTCCAAAGAGGAATGTAGAGTTATCCATAAATATGTGTAAACGGAATAAGAATAATGCGTTCGAATTTGTCTTAGCTTTGATGTATGTATCAGTTGCATGTGTAAGTGATCTCGCACACAAGAGAGATGACAATATAGCGGTGTGCCGCGCTCGCTTCACCCTGATGCAGTGTTTTAGCGCTTAATAACTGTCGACGAATGTTTGCGTCACTGCGTCTGCAATGCTTATGATAATAAATTGCCTCTTATTTTAGAAAACCTCATTCACCGTGCTTACAGCCATACGAGCTCATCGTTTACGATGTCAACATACATTTCTTGAAAATGACATCCGACGACTGATTGTTTATTGCTTTGAAGTTTAATGATTAATTATCCGGCAGTTCTGCATAATTTTACATTTGATTTTTGTGGAGAATTTCAAAAGTTTAACTAGTAGTTGCGAATATGATGCCAATGCAAATTGTATCCTTCTGAAATTGGAATAGCATCGCACATATTGTGACATTCTATTGCCATTTGGCTCTATTTTATTTTATGTCTACAATCGTTGACATGTTTGTTAGTGGCATCGTGTTTTCTTAATACCGAACATAGTTGTAACTTCTGAAATTGTCTCAATGACATATATTGTGTTATACCACATTATTTGAATGTATTAGCTATATTACATTCATATGTAGACAAGTATCCGTTATCGTACCGAAATACGACTACATAGACTTACTTTTGTTAAAATAAATTCTTTAAAAAGGCCACAACTGACATTGTGCCTACTATTAGAGTTTTTATTTAATAGGTAAAGAAATAGAGAAAGTAATTTAAAATAAAAATCGTTGCCTTTTGGTTGCCATAGCTTAAATATTAAAAAGTTTATAATTCCAATATAACTAATGTCGTATCTGACTTAGGTAGGTACTAATTAAAAATACTCTATTCCTATTTTTGGAAACATTAGAGCGATCCTTAAATCGAGAAACATAACTTATAATAGCTTACAGAACTAAATTTGTTACATTTTAAAATGGCTCATCAGAATATAGCTTGCAATATGGTAAACAAACAGATTTATTAAATAATGGTAAATTATCGGTCGCAGAGACGGGTGCGCGCGTCGTCGGTCGCAGTCATTACCCAACCTCATCTTTGTACACGCATGGGGTATAGCACTGATGGGATATTAAGGTTATTACCAACGGCAAAATTGGCCGAGCGACCGCTGAGGAAGCTGCCCACCGAGACCTATTAGCGGTATTACATATTTCATATGATCCATCGTCGATCGACGATTATGGGTGTATTAAAATGCCGTCTGACCGTCTCCCGATCATGGGAATATGCACAGCCCTTACATTTATCTACGTTTTTTACAGTTTAGTAGGTAATTCGGTGATCACCGACCGTCTGAGGCGGCGCGATGTACATTATGGGTACTACCTTACTGCGAAACTTTTAATGGTTAATCTGATTTTTTAACTTTACGCAGTATCGTGAGATCGAACATCAAAAATAAGGTATATTATCAGATAATTCAGGTAATTATTTTATAAATAATAACACTTGCCAGTAATATGTATACACCTAGTACGAAGGATCAACATTATGACCTCAGTAAAAGACTCCACATTTTGCAACGTCGTTTTGGTGTTTAAAATTATTCTTGTATACAGGCACGGAACAAATGCCTTTTTTTAAACGATTTAATAACGATAAAAACAGATATTTTATTTTAATTAATGGAAAATAGCTTTTACCCTTAATGTGTATTTTTTAAAATTGCCTCAAAGTGAGTGCATTTTGTGCGGTATTAGTAAGATTAAGTGCGGGAAAAACAAGGATAGTAATAGATTTGCATAACCTTTAATGAAATAATTAACTTCGTTAATCGCTAATCCGTTACTGAAAACGTTAACTTCGTTCAAAGACAAGGCGCTACATATCACGCAAGTTAACGTTAATCGGTTAACAGGTGATAAAAATTGCATCTTCATAAAAACCTTTTCGTTCTGGAAGTCAACAGGTTAGAAACAAAGAAAAACGAGGATAATTATAAGACAGTGTAAAATAGACAAACAATGTCTTTACATTCATTTGGATTGGGATTTAGAATTTATTTTATTAAGATAGACTAGTTGCTTCTAATTTTACGACGATTTAATAGTAATGTAATTAACAAGTGCTATTTAGAAGAATTGCATCAAAGACTACTTACACGTTAGACGAAACGATACGAGCCCGTCCGATTTATGTGTCAATTTAGTCATCTGGCATAATATGAATATTCCTTCATGAACATTAATATGTTGAAGTTCTCATTTAAAAGCCAGGCTCGTATTGGCTATAGTATATCCGTGGAGAAAAGCAGTTCAACTGCAGCGCGAGGGTATAGCAGTATTATATTTAATAAACAGATTACCGACTATCTGTTCCCCGAGGAACGCCGCATCATTTAACGAGTCGTTCGACTTCATGTAGCCACATTTTGACGAGACTTTAACTCTTTGTGGCTCCTAGGTTTTTCTTTAGACTGAGTGACCGAATTAAGAGTAAAAGTCATACTCAACATTGTCGTTGTTACTCGGATTGCTGCCTGCTGGATTACCGATTAACGGACTTTGGGAAATTTAACGGAAGTAAACGACTCTGTTAACATATTCTTAGGTTAACTTTAAAGTTAATCCGTTACTCGAAATGTTAATTTCGTTAATTAACCATTAACGAGTTAATGCTATTTGGAGAGGATGTGCAGAAAATCAACATAAATACAATATTTCAGTAAGCCATGTAGAATCCAGGATTATAAAATTACTGTAGGTAATCATATAATAAGATGACTTATTGTTTATTAGTGTATTTCATTTAAATGTATGCTATTAATTGTTTCGTGTGTAAGTTTACATTTTCTTCCTTTCTATATATTTTTTCTTTGTTTCAGGATCCATTTACGGTAAGTTTGGTCTCAAGATATGATTAAGAAGCTCTTCAGTAACCTGTTATTCTGAGTTCTGCTGTTTAGTTATTATTATAACTAATTAAGTACAGTTAGCAACGTAACTTGGTTTACACAGACGGATATGTTTAATGTACTAATTGTATGTAACCGCTTCCTATTCATATTATACTTTTAATATCAATAAAATACTGAACGTAGTCTGTAATAAATGATTCCAAGGTAGGTACTTACTTATACTACGATTTTTGTACTAAGTTACATAACGCAACAAATCATTATAATATTTTTTTTAACTTGTTATTTTTAGGAGAATTCATTTATATTATAAATTGTGTTAAAAAAACAAAGTCGGTACTTACCTTTACATTTCTATATCACGTTCTTATTGGTTCGATTCCCATTTGAAACAACTATTTTAATCCACCTTTCATTCATCTTGCATGTTTTAATATCCCATAATGCGACTTTAGATACTGAAATATCAAGTGTATTACAACTTTATGGCTTTGCCGTTAATTTTTTTTTCTTTTCTCGGTTCTCTCATGCGGGCGACGGCTGCAGGGTGTAAGTATTCGTTTATAATTTACTAGCTTTCCTTGCGCGATTTCACCCGGGTATCTCACGTTCTCGAGGGAACTTATGAATAAAATATAGCCTTTTTATTTTGGATACCTTAGCGTTCTAATGGTGTAAAGATTTTTGAATTCGGTTTTAAGTGTAGGTACAAAAAAACAAACCCCTTTCCCTTTTATAATATTAGTAGGCCATACGATATTTCACATAATCTATAATAATCATATGGGACCGGGCAACTGCATTTCTCTGTGTGTTACATAATTACCTACTGCGGTCACCAACCCACCCACCAAGCGTGGTGACTGTGGCAAAGCCCTCCCTCGGGAGGCCCATGTTCGGAAGTAAATATGTTGATTATATGATATTTAAAGTTTGCACGAGGCTTTAAAGTTATTTTTATTGAATGATTAGGCCATTCCGAAACCTAAGTGCCTACACTAAGCACAAACAAACTAATTTATATAATGTTTGTAAGTCAACGACTAGGTAGGTAGATATTAGGCCAATTAAATTAGTTTTCTTTATCCGCATATGTTAAGGAAATGCAGTATTCCAGTCCATATAATATCTGTTTGATTTATAAACTCGTTGCACATAATTGTGTGTTAACACCTTAACACAGATTGTAATTTACTAATACGATGATGATTCGGTGTTATTGCAATATCGCATAGTTGACAATAGCCATTAAATTTTAAGACAAAATATAGCAAATCGTTGACAATAGCCATTAAATTTTAAGACAAAATATTTTTACCTTCACAACACAAAAAAGAAAATATTTCTTGATGGATGAAATTGCACCTTATGCTAATAAGGCTAATAAGGATAAACTGTTTCATCTACTGTATTACAAGTATCACCGATTTATTTGTACATAATTTTAGATATAAGCTTTCCTTGTTGACTTATTGAGAATCATTACAATCTTTGAATATCCTTAAGTAGGTAGATAACATGCGTATGCTTTGAGTTTTAAATTAATTAGGGATATGCATGTATAGGAAACGATTATAAAGCTTCATCAGTTATTAGATCTACATAGATAATAGAGATTAATAGCAATGACCTGAGTTCGACACGTATATTAACGTCGATGTCAGCCTATATGCATAATTACACAGTGACAAGACGATAATTAGTGGCGTGGAAGACGCATCGTTCCGCGGATCCTAATTGATGTACATGCAAACGCAATCAATATGACGTGCTAGCGGATGTTGGGTGGTACGCGGGGACACTAGTTGTCCTCGATGACCAACGATGTAGCCATTGTATATATTACCACTCGACTCGGGGTCGTCACGCCGCATAACTTTTTCTTCTAATTTGTACTAAACTAAGCTTTTACGGGTGTGTAGTACCTACATTATATAATCATGTATAGACATAGACTTGGTAATGCAATGTGTTTTTAGTATTGAATACACCTTATTATGGTCAGGCGACTTTTGAGAAAGAAAGGTAGCGGTTTTAATTTCAGTGGAGCTGAATCTCTCTACAGTTCTACTTAACAATATTTTACAGAAAAAAGTTACTTATTATAACTATCTATTCTTGCAACTACATTCAAATCATTTTTCGTAGTATTTTGGAAATTATATGAGCTTTTCCTTCTGATGTAGTCCAAATTAAGCTTACACTGCTATGGTGGTCTATTAATTACATTAACATAGGTACCTTTAGTCAGAGTCGTACCTACTTCACTTGTACGTATCCATTGTAAAATGTTCTGAATAAATCCGTTTAGAACTTATACAGAATAAAGTTAACACTTAATCACTGCAATTCCACAAGCTAACAAAACATAACATTGCTTTTTGAATGCCTAAATAAAATAGCCTACAACAATTTACACATTGAAATGGACGGAAGTTAAAGAAATTTATTGGTCCTAAAACGGGTTTCCGAATATTTGTGATGGTTAGATACCCCCTGAAGCTACACGTTGGAGCTAACGGCACGCTGAGCTGAGGTCCGTGTATAGCATTTTAAGCCTTAACACAAACGAATAGGGTTCATGGATCCATATGCATTTGGTGACACCCACGTTATAATATCTTTTGACGTATAAATGAAAAGTTTTGACTGAAAATTTCAATCCATTCCTTCCCTTTTCTAATGCAATAATAATGTTTGATAATATAGTTATGTGAATCAACGTATTTTTTTTATTGAACGTTAGTAAAACAACTCCGTCATTGAATCTGGGTATTAATGTAGATAGATAAATAGTAATAAATACAAGTCACACACCTAATTAATTACCAAATAACTATACCTCGGTATAATTATGGATCTTTTGTTTATTCAGTCAATTTCAGGCCGACTTACCTAAAAATCAATTTGCTCGAAACCTTGTGATTTTGCCAGCGCAACTAAAACTACCTCGGTAGCCAACCTGGAATGCTTACGGCCCGGAATTGCTTTGAGTTCTCAACTAGACTACCTACACCAGCACCATAGAGGGCTCCGCTCGGGTTCAAGTAATTCCTACTAATCCCTTTGTAATGGTTATGTATCTAAGAAGCATGTTATGTCAAAATATGCAAAGACATACTGAATATAATTATGCTATATCATAATAATATGCTTTATCGCGAGACACTAACTAAGCTTCGTAGGAATAGCAACGGATAATGGCATTAAACAAAAAGGTTAGTCTGTACTAGAAAGCACTATTTTTAAAAGGTTACGTAACTTGAAGTATAAAAATAGTTAAAAAGTTATTGCTTTTGTTTTGTTGGTTTTCAGTTTTATTACAGTGTGGTAGGTTTTAAAATATGGTGGAAGACAAAGGAATGGGTAATATAATTTTCAGATAAAACAGACCTAGCTTTTTAACGTAATTTTAAATAAGTCACTCGTTTGTCACAAGCGTAAGATTTATAATAAAGCTTAGCTATGTGCACCAAGCATCTAATCCTGTTTTAAATTTATTAGGTTAGCCTACAATAAATTTGTAAATTCTGTAGTCCGCTGACCCGGAAACGTCGCCTTAATGAGATTTTTATTTAAGGATATTCAAAGAACCCTTATCTGTTTAAATAACCGATGCTAGTTTTTTTTCCGGACGTTATAAGTTCACGTTGGATTAATTACATTTTGACTTTGTTCCCGCATGTCGGTGTCTGATACGTGCCGCCAATGGTGTGAACGCGTGCAACATGCAGTATGTAAGTATATTTAATTATTTATAAATTACAGGTAGTTAATAAACAGTATTCATAGTAATGATGTTTACGCGATGCCCTCCAGCTGACAACTAAATACTTTGCTAATTAGCGGTTGCAATTGTCCAACATTATATTTTTCAAATTAGTGTTGCGTAAATTAATCTTGTCGATAGGCATTATTGTGGCTTGTTTACGATTGACATCACACAGAAAAGTAAATTAATTTTCAAATTGTAGGTACCTTCGTAGAATTACAAACCAGTCTGCTTCAGTAATTTTTTAGACATTAAAATTGTGTATTTTAAAAAGTAGCGAAATTTTTCCTGTTTGTTTTATTGTGTCCATGTCATTCAGTACAAATATGTGTGGTACTGACTGAAATTGCCTCTACCAATATTGGACCTGACGCTGGAAATACAGAACGCGTAGGTACATAGTTATATACGTGGAAAATCGTGCCCAATGTGCGCTGCAAATTAACAGCGCTTCCCTCGGGGCCAATATTTCTCCGAGCGACGTCGAACCTAGGACCGCCCGCCACTAACTACCCCACTGAATCAGCGACGATCACGCCTACATCTTGTACATACGCCGATTGGTACGTAACTCGTACCCTCGGCTCGGATAAAGTAATATATATTCGCAAGACTTAACTGCTGACTGAAAACCTTAGCACACCTAAGGTGGCGGCAATTTTATGGGCTCCGAGAGAGCGTGGGTCAATCGCATCAACATTAAACCTGAATTTGTCGCCTTCTTTCCCATTTTCACACCTTGTTATTTTGCTATGTAACTTCCTTTTATATCTTGGTTTAGTAAAAACAATCTATATTATGCTGTTCACACACACTATAGCTATTTTTTTTAGTGACATTGGTCTTGATACTGTTCTGTGAATTATACTAGTAAAACCTCCATGACGTAGCGGTTTGTCGGAGGTCGTGGGTTCGATCCCCATGCCTAAGAAACTACATGCATAAGAAATCTTAGTCTATAAACTAAGATTTCTTTCCGGTTGTGTCTGATTGAGGGACTATCCTCCGTGCTACAGAAAACACGTTAAACCTTCGGTCCCGATTTTTATACCATCTTCTTTAGCAATTGTACACCAATAAACGGGCACTGGCATAAGCTCTCAGGCCCATAATGACAGTGAACTTTATACAGACTGATAATAATGAATTATACTAATATGATTTACATAATTATTTTATAAGGAGGTGGGTGCATCATAATATTAACGGCTGACAAACTGATTTTTCTTAGTGTCATTCATAAATGTTGTTTTGCTATTGGTTAAGTGAAAAAGAATACCTAGGGGAGCATTTATGTAGTTCTGTTATTACAGTTGATTTGTACAGTATACATTATACCATCATGTTATTAATAGTATACATTCTAATCTCTAAACTACTTACTAGTATATAAAATGATGTTGTTTAGCTACCATCACTAAACATACCGCATAAAACAACACAAATTGATAACTATTAACAACAGTTGAACGCAACCTTAGTCTAAAATGCGGTTCCCTAAAATTATAGTTGACTTACCATAACGTTTTAAATATTAAAATGACCATCGATGATGGTAAGCTAATTCCTATAACTATGTTAATAACACCTACCTTCACCAAAATATAATCTTTAATCTGGATGCAAATCATCCTAATACGTTCCGTTTATAAAGAGCTATAATTTCGGCATTATATTGTCCATCAAAGTGTTTTACATATATAAAAATAAAAGGCTGGCAATCAAGTAATTTGTTTCTCGACCTACTAAACTCTTTTTGTGATGAAATCGTGTTTTGGTTTTAGGTTCTGAATATTTAACTTCATAATTTTGTATCGATTTCGAAATTAGGGTGTGTAATTATATTGATGGTTACTACATTGTTTAACCTTCAGCTTATTTGTGTTGTGGGTAAGTAGATGGTAAAATAAATTAACTGGAATATTTATTTCAGACAGCGATGCATTGGGCCTGTAAGCGGGGTGATGAAAATTTAGTTAAACTTCTAGGTGGCGTTGCACGGCATGTCGTTAACGAACGCTCGGTGAGTGAAACTACTGAATTAAATATACATCTTCTAACTAATATTTAATAACCACTTAAATTCATGGATAAATTAACCATTAAAATATTCTATCATGTTGATTAAATTATTTAATATTCAATATTATAAAATAGACGGGCTTTACTGTACCTAGTCGCTACAATATATACGATCGTACTTGTATTTCGAATTTCTCAGCCACTATATTTGGCGGAAGGGTAAGAAACACATTCAAAGTGTTTATCACATGTTTTACAAGTATACTATCGATTAATCAAATCACATATATTTAGTAAAAAT
This sequence comes from Nycteola revayana, assembly GCA_947037095.2. Taxonomy (NCBI): domain Eukaryota; kingdom Metazoa; phylum Arthropoda; class Insecta; order Lepidoptera; family Nolidae; genus Nycteola; species Nycteola revayana. The sequence goes on along the minus strand of OX344842.1, from coordinate 24,485,724 downwards.
ATGTTAAAATTTAAAAATCCTTACCAACCATTGAATGTATAATGTGGAAGCTGTTGGAAAGTCATTTGATACTATAATATCTTGAAGAAATAATTTACACTGTCACGAAAGTTGCGATTGCAATTGACTTTAAATGGAGCTCAGTTAATTATGCGTTAACATCTGCGGTGAGAGCAGTCGTATACTTTACTGTTACCTAGAAACTTTAACTTCCAATCAAAATTACACATTGCGAGCTATTTTGCGTCTTTTACTATATCGTTAAAGTGTCGTTACAATCTTTTTCATGTGGTGTTCGGCCGGCAATGACGGCGACGGAAGTAGAATGGGGTAAGTCCACTGAGTATTTTATTACAGGACTACTTGTGGATTCGAAGGATGCAGTAGTAAATATATCTGCGTACCACTTAACATTTTAATGATTCTTCTTTCCTAATAAAGCTATAGACGTTTTATGACAGTCTTAGGAGGCAGTAGAGTCTCGTTTATGTCCAATTGTAGAATGATTGCCCAATGAAGTGTTTTCGGGAATAAAACGCCTTTATAACTACTGGTAATGAAACTATTTAAGTATCATAAGATCTCGTTGAATTGCGGTTCAAATGCCGCTTTTTTTTCAAGTTGATTCGAATATTTTAATTGGGGAGGACATATCGTTAGTATCCTCAAAGAGCTTTTTGACTCGAAAAGTACTTTCGTCTTATAGAATACCGCAGCCAAATAACAATATTGATTAATATTGTTTGTGAGTAAGAACACCTATTCTCACGGGCAAAAGGCAAAGGGCCGGCAGGATAAAGGCGAAATGTACTGCAGTGGTACTAATATAAGAATGAACATAAGAATGATCTGAACTCAGTTTTGATTTCACAACAGTTACCAACCCAGATTTATACCTGTATGTTAGGATTCAGCGCTTTCTCCCAGGGTTATTATAATACACTTCTCATCAGAAAAATCGAAACACCTTGCATGTTTATGTTTTGTAGGGTTAGCAGAAAAATGTGTTTATTTAAGAATATATGTCAAATGTCGTTTAATAGCAAATAATATGTGGTTTTCAAATCCTAATGTTAATGTTCTAAATTCAAATTAAATTTTCATAGGTTTCATATTTTGTTTAACAAGTAATTTTAACCCTGTATGGAATATGAAGGAAATTGATAAAAAACACATGTAAATAAATTTTTTTTATAAGAAACGTTTATTTAATAATATTCCCTCCCCGAGCTCTCAGTAGCTTCTGCTTCCATACGGTTCTTCATCGATCGGATGATAGTCGCGATCAAATGTTGTAGCATTCCATTCCATTCCACCTCTTGGATTGCATTTTGCAGCTGGCTAAGTGTTTCTGGGGCAGGATCTCTTGCACAATTCGCCTCTTTAATTCATCCCGTAGATGCTGGCCATTCCATAATGGAGATACCGACTTCGGTAACATAATTTCGTACAGTGTGAGCGCTAGCATTGCCTTGCATGAATAGGAAACTGTTGCCAATAAAATGTGCATAGGGCATCACGTGAGGCTTAAGACTTTGTTCGATGTACCGATGACTGCAGGCAGACGTGGCCCAGACACAAAGACAAACTCTATCTTACCGTCGGCACTGATTCCTCCCCAAACCGTCCACGAACCGCCACCATAGCTGACCTTTTCTTCAATGCAGCATTGTGCAAAGCGTTCTCCATCTCTTCAGTAGACTTTGTTCCTTCCGTCGTTACCATACAGCATAATTTTACACTCATCAGAAAAGAGGACATTGGTTAACTGGAGGTATGACCAATTTAGGTGCTCACGTGCAAAGTTAAGACGCGCTCTTCGATGGTCTGCAGTTAACTTTCCTTCAACCTTCTTCTAATTGTAGTCACTTACAGCCACCCTACGTACAACATGAAGCTGCTGCAGTCAAAAAGCATTAAGGCCTCGATTTCGTAAAGAAGTTGTTACAATAAATCGATCATCTCGCTCAGAAGTGACCCGATTCCTGCCAGATCCTAAGAGGCGCGTGAACAAACCAGTCTCCCGATAGCGTTTGTAGACTCTATGAACAGACGACGACTGGCTTAGCTTTCAGCCACGACATGCTGACTAAGTTCAGAATACAGTAATGCCACCACTTGGGCGGCGTCACAGTATACAGAACACAGAACAAAAACAGAAATCATTTCATTTATAGGATAAACAAATGAAATTCTAATTTAGAATTTACGCTTATGGCCAAACTGCCAGCTATACAATAATATGATTTTTTTTTTTTCATAAAATGAAAACACTTTTTTGTTAAATTAGGACAGAAACCGTAAAAACAGAAGTGTTTCGATTTTTCCTATGAGAAGTATATTATATGTCATATGAATAATACAGTACAAGCAATAGAATTAGTATGAGAATGTGTATTTTTGTGAAGTTTACCTTGGTGTTAGTTTTTGTGTATTTGTGCCCAAGAATGCGAAACGAACCTACTATTATTATATTATTAACCTTCCTGTTTCACATTATATTATTTTCGCATAGTTTACGTTACAGCTGCCGTTGTTATATATTCAATAATATCCAACTGAGTTTAATATCTATCGCGAATAATATTGAAATATAAGTATTGGATTCGCAAATAGGGGCACTGTGTGAGCCGGGTTGGAAACAGATGTGAACGTTTACAGCTGTAAGCGAATCCATTTGCCCCGTGTATTCTACATGAAATATTTCATATCTGATCTTCTAGTTCGCCTGCAAGCACGTATTCATGCACGGCGCAACGATTAAAATGCATTAATGCCTATGTTTGCATTTAGTTCCTATATGTTGTAGATAAAACAGGCCAACGATAAAAATAATTGTAATAAATTTTTAAACCACTTTGCCTAAATCTTATGACGTATTTTTGAATGCTGAAACCATATTTGGTATTCGTTTATTTTATCACCAGCAATTCTCACACAATATGACATCCATTGGTATTTAAAAATGACGGGAAATTTGATCTATAATGAAAAATCTGTTAGTGATACAGCTTTTTTATTATTTTTTTCGGAATCAGCTCATCGAATTTCTCTCTGCTATATAATGTCGGTTTTAGGGTCGTTTGCGGGGCAAAGTTTGAGCGCATACGCATACAGCAGTGGCACCTGACGTTTTGGCCCCGACGGGGACAATCCGCAGTTGAGACAATATAAACTGTAAAAAATTTGTATGACCATGATGATTGAACCCAGTATCGTTCAAAGTCATCTTATATGTGCCGAGACTTGAATTGCATAATTTTATGTCTTATTTGAATCTACTCTATTACTATTTTAAGAAAAAAAAATCAAAATAATATTTTATGTTTATAATTTCAGGGATACACACCTCTACACATCGCAATGCAGTTTCGACATGAACACGTGTTTAAGCTTTTAGTTGATGTTTATGGTAAGTTACGCATTATCATACCTATTTGTTATGTCTGGGTGTTCTGTGAAACACAGATAGTTTTATGATCTACATTTTTTCGTATCGTAAAAATACGATGAAACTTGCCGTTTCTAGTGAAAATCGCATCAAAAACCATTTCTTGACGTTGGACAGCGCGTTTTTGTCTTAGCTACCGGAACGAAGAGAATTTTCATATTCATAATCATCATTTAGCGAATTTATGTACCTTTAAATCTCTAGATTGACTTATATCTAAAAGTACAAGAATAGCTTGCGGATAAACTCCGCGGTAAAAGGGTGCTTAGATATGATATGGTTTCGTATCATTATTTGTGACGACATAAGCTATATTTTAAGATGAGGTTAGAACGGGAACGGGAACTATGCGATAATGTCATAGTATTTAATAAATATATACACATTTCTATATCCAATCCATCAATTATTAATGATTAGCTTATAAAGCTTGAAAGACTACGATCAAAATGAACACATAAAAAAGAACAACGAATTATAGAAACGATTGTGACGAGTTGATATTCTGTCACACTGACGCGACTACTTAAACCACAAGCATGCATATTTAAATTGTCTACTTTCAATTAAAAATTCTGCTTACTTTACAGGCGACTGAAAACTCACTACCAAATGAGTTTTTATTTGCATTACAGTGACATCTAGTGAACATTTAGCTACATTGTTAGAATTATAAGTTGCAACAGCACCACAAGATACGGTACGATACGATACGGGCACGACTACCGATTGTTTTAGTTTGTTGACAACTAGTGTATTTGTAGTTATAGTTTCGTTCCTGTTCCATTCATTCAACTAGATCATCTTATTATACGTATACTATTTCCATTTTTTTATTTTCTCGATGACAGTTCTAATTTGGTAATTGTAAAGTGTTGTGACCAAATAAGTAATGATATCGATCGCATATATTCATTATATTTTGAACAAAGACAAATACAACAACAAACATTCAAACATATTTTTTCAGGGTGAGAACACTCAATGACCCACCGCCATTTTGTGTTTGTTTATATAATATTAGTTAATAAATTTGTACAAAGTATCCGGCAGTAGTTTTGTTTCTTACATTTGTAATAAAATATTGGGTCTGTTATCGTGTAACGTTAGCCCCACCCCTTTCGGTTTCGGTTCGGTATAACCTTTTACGCGTTTAAGCGTCATATTTTTAAAAAAAGACGCCCATTCAAGTTTACCACAGGAGCTGTCATCGAGAGAAAATAAAGAAATGTAAATAATATAACAATATCATTTTTTAGATACACATTGGCCTATAATACTCATAATAATAGTCCGTCCGTAGTTTATGATATTTCCCGTGGATTTTTTTAAATGTTAAAAAACACGAACCTTGCCCCTATAATTTCCAATACAACAAAAAATAATTAATCGAATTGATCAAATTAAGCGCGTTTTTGCAGGATTAAATAATTATTTTCATGAAAAACTTTTTATTTGTAGGACTAGCTAGTGCCCATGACTTCGTCCGCGTGGAATTGCTACATTGGGCTATTAGGTTGGGGAAAAAGTCTATTCGCATCATAGTATGTATGAACTTTTAATAAAATCTTTTTGGCTATACTATTTTTATCTGACTGGTTTTGGTATCATTGAAAGTTTACATTTTAAAGAACATAATTCCAAATTCAAATTAGCAAAATGTGTGATTTTCATTTGTTTTTCCTACTGTCAAGATGAGTGAATATAATGAAGAAATTCGATACATTTCAAAATTTTACTACAAAAAAGGTAAAAATGCAACGTAAACCGCGAAAAGAAATTGCGATATTTATGGACCTAGTGCAGTGTCTGTGAGAGTAGCACAAATTAGGTTTAAGCGTTTTCAATCCGGAAATTTTGATGTCAAAGACGCACGTCGCTCTGGTCGCCTTATTTCGGATAAGATGGATGCCATTTTTGAAAAAGTGGAGCAAAATCGGTAGATCGCTAGTTGCGACGCAGCTGAAGAACGGGGAATAGACCATAAAACAGTTTTGGCGCATTTGAAAAAACTGGGTACACAAAAAAGGTCGATATTTGTGTATCTCACGAGGTCACTGAAAGAAACCTAATGAACCGTGTACTCATTTGTGATTCTTTACTACGACGTAATGAAACCGAACCATTTTTGAAGAAGCTGATAACTGGTGATGAAAATTGTATCACGTACGACAAGAACGTGCAAAAAAGGTCGTGGTCAAAAGCCGGTCAGGCTTCACAGTCTGTGGCGAAACTCTGGTTAACTCGCAACAAGGTGATGATGTGTGTGTGTGTGGTGGGATTGGAAGGGCATTATTTATTACGAGCTGTTACCACCAGGCAGGACCATCGATTCTGAACTCTACTGCGAACAACTGATGAGATTAAAGCAAGAAGTTAAGAGAAAGCGGCCGGAATTAATCAACAGAAGGGGTGTGGTTTTTCATCATGATAACTCTAGACCTCACACATCTTTAGCCACTCAGCAAAAATTAAAAGAGTTTGGTTGGGAGGTGTTAATTTACCTTCAGATTTCCACCTGTTTCGGTCTCTTCAGAATTCTTTAGGCAGTGTCAGGTTAACATCACGAAAGGACTGCCAAAACCACTTGTCGCGGTATGTTGATCAGAAGTCTCAAAATTTCTATAGCAATGGGATCATGTCCCTACCTACAAGATGGCAAAAAGTTCTCGAACAAAATCGTAGTTAAATGTAAATAAACTATATTAAAAAATGTTTTGAATTTTCTAAAAAAATGCGAAGAAACTTTTTCCCCTACCTATTAAAAACCGTGTCATCGATTACTTAAAAATTAAAAATATTTTAAAATTATACAAACGTTAAAGAGCTGTTTTACGTAGGTACGTGAGAATTAAAGTTTAGAATGGGTAAAAGTACCTACTGGTTAATGCGATGTTATTATAAATCTGCGATATCTCCTCAGATATTCATTGAAATCAAATAACGGTACGGGCAATTTTATTTAAATTAAATACTTGTGATGAGTTTAGTTTAGTGATATTTGGATTACAATTAATATAATGTATAAGAACATTTTAGAAAATAATAAATTATATCCGAACAAATTTTGTTAAAATAAAAAGGACATAATGTTGTCACGGACTGTTTTAGAAACTTTTAAACATTATTGGGAAACTAACCCTTGACGCAGCGCATGCAACAGAATCTCTCTAAAGAATATAAAACTATAAGTTTTATGCGTGATGATATAGCCCATTAACCTCGATAAATATAACTTGCGTTCAAACAAACTTTTCAACTTTATAAATATTAGAATTACGATTCTGTTCCAACAAATAAAGGGCTTAAGTATTTTTAACAACGCCATCTGTGAAATCTCGGGAATATATTAGCTTGTGACGAACTCTAGCATCTGTCTCCATCTTATTTGTAATACGCTGAACTCTCAATAGATGTCGCTTTACCTTTTCAGTATAAAAGTATTGTACTGACTTTTCAGCTGTACCTATTTGTTACTGAATTATTAATTGATGTTATTCTCTTCGTAACATGAAGAAAGCTTTTGTACAAGAAACACAATTATCCCTGACTTACTGAATTTTGTAATAGTATCTAATATGCTACTTTTAAAATTTGCATGACCTATAATGTTGCGGGTAAAAAATCTTTGTGATTTATTGTCTTATCTTTATTAGTAATATTTACTATTGGGTCAGGATTTATGTAGTAACTTTGTACCTTAGAAATTACGTTTAGGCCTCAATTGACATATATGTCATTACGTCATCATTAACAGTCGATTGATTGTAATATAAATGCTTTATCGATTCCCAATAAACCAGTGTTTACTCATCACATACATACATACATAAGCTCACGCCTGTTTCCCAGCGGGGTAGGCAGAGACAATGGACCTCCACTCGCTACGATCCCTACACACATCTTTCGCTTCATTCACTCTCATAACATTCTTCATACAAGCACTCATCACATAGTTGTAATCATTTGATCCCAACCTCATATGCAGAAGTAGGAACGTCAACCTATATATCATAATAATAGCTTCCCGCGTGCGGTTCCACCCGCGCAACTTCCGTCCCCAAACTTCATAATTAAAATAAACTAAAATTTAATATAACTTATAGCCTTCCTCGCTATCGGCTATCGAACACTGAGATATTTTTTCGAATCGGACTCGTAGTTCAATTCCTGAAACTATTGCGTTCAAACAAATAAACACTTGAACATTATATATTAGTATAGATGATCCTGTAGTTGGCATACCGCCTAAAAATCACGGGGACTATACCGACACCCGTTTAAGTTATAATAATAAATTTATTCACTTCTCACAAGGATTTTACAAAAACAGTAATACCATTTAGATCCAATCCAAACAGTTAGATCATTATCATCATCATATTAGCCTTTTCATTGAGTTAGATGATAATTGAATATTGATTGTTACAGATGCAGATCCTAACGTCCGTGACTGGTCAGGCCGCAAGCCTAGACAATATCTAGTACACATGGACACCTCGCTTTCTCCGGGCTCATACAGAAGTATGCTGATTATATAAATATTTCCAGAGCTCAGAAGCATAAGGTCGGATGTACCATTATACGCCAGAAATATTCGGCGTTTGACTTATCGTAAACTGGTACACACGACCAAATGCTTCTGAAGTATAATGCATCCTTTCTAGTACATCCATCGTTATGCTTCTGAGGATTTAATGAATAAATGTTAGTTTTTTCATTGATAGATCAGTTAGCCGTTCTAGCACGATATACTTTTTGTGTAGCTAAGTTAAACGAAAGCCTCTTAGGCCCTACATAGAATATGTAAATTTTATATCGATTTAGGAAAACTGCTGTCTTAGTAAAGTTTTTATTTTAAATAACTATTAAGATTATTATTTGGTATTTATTTTTTCAACTTATTTACCTATATTGCCAGAAAAATTATAATAAAGCTAGTTATTTTAACAGTATATGTTTTATGTTAGCTTTAAGTACCTACAGCATTAGTAATGCGCAAGTTCAGAAAATGTAATTCATTTAAGAGTAAGTAAAGAATATTTTACAGAGGCTGATACATTTGATAGTCGCCGGAGAGTTTCTTCTCCACCCGTCATAAGAGTTTCCCCACAAACTATAAATGTTCAGTCAAGTAAGATATAAAAGTATCTGTCCTCAAAATGCTTACTTGTGTCAACAACTACTCACGAAATTTCTACGTAATGTTATCCACCTAAATTACTTATTCTTTTTTAATTAACTTTATAAATAAACATAACTATTATATTAGCATAACATGTAATTATAATTAAAATTATTATTACTTATTAAGTTACTCGATATACACCTAGATTTTTAGTCATTGCTTATATTCTACGAAAAGATTTATTTTTGGGTATACAATCGATCTATGTAAATAAACTTTTTAAATAACTTTAAAATTACTTCGAATTTGTTCATATAAAAATTATCTTTTATTGCTAGGTACTAGAGGCCATTAGGTATATTTTTCACTCCTTGACTTTTTTAATAAAAAACATAATTATGTATATGTTATGTTCCGTTTCATTAGTAATATAAATCGTTCTTCCAATTAAACCACTAAAATAATTACGGAGTCTTTTAATTTGTCAAGTTTCGCATTAATATAATGTTTCGTTACATTATATTTTATAGGAAAGTGTTGTCTCTTTTTTTCTTTTCCACTTGTGCGGTATTTGTTTTTTTACAAAGATGCAAGTTATTTTAAGTGGATAATATTGCGTAAATTATTACTCGTTCCGCACCCGAGGTTGTGGTATTAAGTAATCGTCTGATGGTCACCGTAGTTAGTATGGGGTAGGTATTTGTTGTCTATAAATGTTTGTGTTATGTTTAAAACATGTCAATCGTTCCTGGCTGAGGTGTAAATAAGGATAAACAATATGTTGAGAATATGTACTGTCCTATTGTTGTAAATATGCCTAATACTTTATTTGTCCTTGGTTAAGTAGTCACCTGTAGTACAATTTTCCTACCACTGTTTTTGTTATAATGAATCGTAAAATATAATATGTAAATAATTAAAAAATTATGCACATTTCCCACTTTAATATCAGAATTTCGTAAATATTTATCACTTTCAATAAAACAAATAACAATAACTTGTCACCGTTTTTCTATATGAGTTTAATTCTTTACGTTTCTACATCAAAGAAATATACTGGTAGACAATGTTTGGGGATCGACCACATGATCTCAAGTAGGCATTGGGCTACGGCCGCTTTATTGATTACTTACTGTTTAAAATGAGAATAAATAATATTTTTTGAAACTTTTCTTTTTAATCTTAGTAAAGAGTATGTTATGTAAAATTATCAAGTGTCCATGTCGTATTAAAATCAAATAAATAATAAAGGTAATTTTTTTTTATCACTTCTTTAGTTTGGTTCTTTGCCTACTTTGATGGTCCACCAGTATATATTTATAGAACAGCCAAGAAACTTATACTGTTCAATAACATTTTCAGAAAAAGAGGGATTTCTTCGCATTGGTTCTTTGAACGTAAGAGTGAAGAAAACCACCGAAGCGTTCAGTAACTTCCTCGGAGTAGGCGCAACTAGATCGTCAGCATATGTACCCAAGTCAGCTAGAGATCGTGATGAAAGACGATCTGAGGATGGAGACCAGCTCAAGAGCTGGGGATCAGCTGATAATATTCAGGTACATATAGTTTAGTCCCTACTTTCAAACATAATTGGTAAGGTCCATATCAAATAATTGTTTTAATTACAGTATTAATAAAATAAATCAGGATTATACCAACTTTAGATATATAATTTTATTTTTACGTATAGTTTTTTTTTTCTACAGAAATTTCGTCACGTAACTATTACTTGACACTTTACCCTGCTAAAAGAATAGCATATTATGGAAGCACATCATATATTGAAAGGTATAAAGGATCACATAGACTAAACTAGTATGTTTGTTTTACAGAAAGAGGACAAATTGATGCCTCCTCCTAACAGCAGTAAGGTGCGTCGTCGTGGCGCCAGCGGACGAAGGGGAGTGGGGACCAACCATAGCCGAAGCACACCGTCTACACCAGACCAGGTTAACAACCTAATAATATTATTTAGAATAGCTCTCCCGCGTAGATTATTCCATTCTTGTGGAAACCTTGGCTTACAATACAGCCTATAATACTCAGAAACAGAATTGTTATAGAATTTGAAAAATCGGTTCAGTAGGTCCAGATAAAACCCCCTCACAAACAATTCATAAACTTGACCTCTTATAAAGTAGTATAGAGTGTGTGCGACCAATCATTTATCTTTAGATAATGTTAAGACATCTGATATCTATACGCATGTGTGAACCTGTATTTTACACAGTCATGCGGTTTACACATCTAGGCTTAATACTGGCCGCTACAAAAACAATAACTAGGTTTCCGTGCAACCAATGCTAATATTCTGTTTTTATTATTATTGACTTACTACGAAAATAAAACATAATAACTAAAATATGTTTTCTTAATAACGTATGAAAACTTTAATTGTGATTGGTCGCACACACTCAACTAGATACCGCCCACCTACTTGAAAAATGCGGCAAAAAATACTACACTGAAAAACATTAGACAGGTTTTTAGTAATGATCCAAACACCTTCATATACTGACTTTAACATTGGGGTTGGCTGATATTTTATATGAATGGTCGCGTAAACGTAGTACAACCAATTCGACGATTTCTCAACGGTACTTTCTTCTGCGCCCTAGTGTAGTGCGATTTCCATCCATTATTAATTTGTTTGTCTTTTACGTACATGTTGTACTTGATTTACGCGTTCGTAAAGTTGTTACGAACGCGTAATTCACGTGTATGTGAACGTGTCACACAGATGAATTTGTATCCAATAAGCGGTAGCTTTCTTGTGAAGTTAGAGTAAATGAGAATATTAGTAACTGCTGTAACAGAATTCATGTTGATTATTTTTTTGATTTACTAGCTGCTTCGCGACTTCGCGTAAGATAAGGATCTTATAATCTATCTAATAATGAGAGTACCATCAACATCGGTTTCGTCGTTACAGAGATTAGCCAGAACAATCCTTTTTTATTAATACTCTTTTTGTTATAAGTAGCCTATATTCATATGCATTTAATGTTAGTTATAAAATTTTAACAAAAAAACCGACTTCATAGGACAAATCAAAAACAAATTAATATGCGCTAAAAAGTAAAAAATGCCAAAATCAGAACCTAACCAAACTCAAGTCAAACTACCCTCGAAGTAAATCCATTACAATTAAATTGAAATGGGACCACATGGGAAGCTTTAGATACCTCTAGGTAACATGGTATAGGTAACTTAAAAAGAAACAGTCTGTTGAAAACATGTTATGTTTCGATTACACACAGACACTTTATCTTTTATTATTGTATAGATTAAATTCAATATATACAATACAAAAATACAAAGTGTCAAAAGATAAAGATAAAGTGTAAGTGCTTCCCATGTGGTCCCATTTCAATTTGATTGTAAAGGAAATGTCCTAAGCAAATCAACACATTTGCTTAGAACATTTAATAAACATACATTACACTCGGTTCCAAAAATAACGGGTCAGTCACATAAACCCGAATATCTCCCGAACTACGTATGCCAGCCTAATGAAACGAAGACTGTTCAATTGAGAATTTAATTATAGAGATAAAAAATAAAATAAAACTTAGTTGCACCCACAATATTAATCTCTAAATTAAAAAAAAACTAATGTGTCATATTTTTCTTAAGATTACATTTTTTTTGTGATTGTTTTTTTGCTGTTTTTCATCACTTTCTTCATTTAATACTTTGTATTGGCTCCACGAGCTCTTCTGACAGCTTCCAGGCGATTAGGCATGCTGTACATCAAATTTCGGAGCCGGTGCTGAGGAATACCTTCCCATTCCTCCACCAGTGCTTGTTTGAGCTCGGGAAGCGTGATTGGTGGGGGGTTTCGACCTTTCACGCATCTCTGAAGCTCGTCCCAGGCGTGCTCGATGGGGTTTAAGTCCGGACTTGGCAGTGGCCACTGCATGAGTTCGATACCGACCTCTTCAAGGTAGTCATGTACAATTCTGGCGGTATGGGGACGCGCATTATCATGCATTAATATGCCATGCCGGTCCATCCTGGCCATGAAAGGACCTACATGTTCATTGAGGATCTCTTCCACGTACCTCCCTGCATTTAGAGTTCCATTTTGAATGAGTACCAGCTCGGTGCGGGCCTCAGCAGAAATCCCAGCCCAAACTTGTACGGAGCCTCCACCGTACGCCACTTCTTCCTCCACACACGCTTGATGGAAGCGCTCCCCTGGTCTTCTGTACACCAACTGCCTACCATCATGCTTATAAAGCATGAATTTAGACTCGTCCGTGAACATTACCCTAGACCAATCGTCTAGTGTCCAGTTTAGGTGCTCGCGCACGTATCTCTGTCTTGGAATTCGATGTCCCCGTTCCAGTTTGGGGCCATTTGCGGGCCTCAATGGTTTCAAATTTGCTTCAGCAAGACGTCTTCTTACTGTTTGAGCGCTTAAATTGCCACCTCCAAAGCGAATAAAGTGAGTTTTTAGACCAACAGCAGTTTGAAAACGATTTCGGAGCATTGTAGCCACCAGTTGTCTGTCTTCCCTGGCCGTTGTGCATCTTGGTCTGCCATTCCCTGGTCTTCTAAGGTGTGATCCGCTCTCTTGGTACCGCTGGACAACCCGCTGAACAGTCGACAAAGATACACCAATGTTTCTGGCTGTTTCACGCTGGCTCCGCCCAAGTTCCAAAAAAGTTAGGATTCTGGTACATTCCTCTAGCGTGGCTGCCATGCTTCACCTCACAGAATAATAATTATGCACGTGGAAGACGTTCACGATATTTTTTTTTGTGACAGAATAGAAATGGAAAGCATCCATAATGACATGAAACAAAAATATTGTTTTTAAAAATAGTCATTTTTTCAAAATTTTGTTTTTCTAATTAAGTTTTTTTCATCAACCAGTTTAAATAATATGCTATTAGAAGCGCAACTAAAAAGTCTTTATTCTGTTTTTTATTTCATTGATCTAACTTTTACAGTTCTGGAGGTATTTAAATTTTTGTGACTGACCCGTTATTTTTGGAACCGAGTGTACATATGTCCCACAAAAGTGTGTTATCGCGTTGCCTCTAGGATCGAGTCTCCCAGCAGTAATGGTGCTTATAACATCATATTATATTGTATATTACAGTCATCACCAACATCAGCCCGTATAACGTCCACTGCTGAACATGGGCCTCCTCCCGGGGGAGGGTATTTGCCGCGGATTGGTGACCGTAGTATTATGTTGTAACACATAAGGAAACGCTGCTGCCTGTTCCCTGTTATAAGATTATTATAGATGATGTTATAACAATCGGGACCAAGGGCTTAACGTTCTTTCCGAGCCACGGATGGTAGTCCCTCAACCAACCAGACCCGGAAAGAAATCTTTAGGATTTACACAAAGATTTCCTGTCCGTTGTAATGATCGAACCCACGACCTCCGAGATTTAAAGCGAGCCAAATACCGCTACGCTACGGAGGCTGTCTTATTACAGTATATTACAATAAATTTATAAAATATTATTTTACTGACATTTTAATTTTGTTTTCTTTCGTGCTGTTCTGTAATAAGAATCCATATAAATACTTGAAAGCAATACCTAAAGACTGAATTACACTAATGCTACTAATGTTTTTTCCAATCTATCCATTCAATTATTTTATTATTTTTCCAGCCACGAGCTCAAATCGGAGTAAATGAAGAAGGGGACTCTGATTCAGATTCAGCAGCTGGATTCCATTCTGCTTGGCGTCAACAAAGGGCTTCCAATTGTACTTAAAATATATCCATCCTTGTCTAAATACTCAAAAGTTTCATGTTATCATTAAGATCATTATCGCCGTTTTATAGTGAACCGCTTGGCCTGCGAGATATCGACTGGTAAAAAGTTAACTGAGATGACCTGTATTTAATTATATACCTTACTAGCTGGCCCGGCAAACTTCGTACCGCCTCAAAATCTACGCAGTGTCCTACATCTACCCTACCCTACCCCTACTCTACCTCTACCCTACCCCTACCCTATTCCTACACCACCCCTACCCTACCCCTACCTCTACCCTACACCTACCCTACCCCTACCTCTACCCTACACCTACCCTACCCCTACCCCTACCTCCCTTGCCTTCTAAATGTATTTTTTATAAGTATACCATTTAGATAATCTAAAAGTCACATCATCGGATTTGATTGAGTTACTATTCAATATAAAGAGTATTTAGCATAAATATAAAATTTGAATCAAATTTTGTTAACCTACTCTAAAAAAGTCACAAATCTTGTTGCGGCAATAATAATAAGATAGTTGCCAATTTTTTAAATTGCATATCACATAGTTCTTAAAAAAATTACTTGACATGTAGATACGAAAACGGTGCCAGCCATTTTGTTCTAGAAAATATCTGTGTCATGACGTCATTACCGCAGTAAACAACCGCGTCCAAATTGAATTACTATTTTGTCAAGTTATACGAATACAGTCAATGTCACTGCAGTATCTTAAATCTAAAGAGACTTCAAGAATACACCGATAAACAGAACCCCTGATAACAGAATTTGACTGGCTAAAACAGCATATTTTTTATACTATACCTATGACGTCACAATTTTGCGTTTTTCGGTGAGTAAAGACAAATATTTAAAAAATAATTTAAAAATTTAATTTATACCTTATGTTTTTATGAACCGAAATTATTATATTTATGTGTCTTATGACAAATACTGTCAAAACACAATTTGATATGAGTCAACTGGCCTATTGTTTTAACAAAAGTAATGTATAATTGCACTTTTTGTTATGTTTCTTTGCTTAATATTTATTATTATGTATATACATTGTTCCTATGTTATATGAAATACATAGTTATATGTTGGGGCTCAAATTACGTATAGCCAATGTTTATAATATAGTTTTAATTGTGTAATGTATTTGTGATCTCGATAAAACCTTAACATATCGATGATATTATTGGCCATTTCTAGTGATACTTGCAGCGTTTCATGTTAATACAGGCTTGGTCAAAGCATCACTTTATTAATGAAATAAATATATAACTCTATTTATGAATGGCAAGCGAAACAAATAGCATTGCGACTTTGTGCTTTTAATTTAAATATCTGATCATTTACTTTTACAGTAGAGAAGTAAATAAATGAAATAAATTATACTTATTCAGCATTTAGGCATTAACACTTGTACTTGTCAAGAAAAAATTCAATGCATATTAAATTAATTATAAATAGGTAACATTTACTATAAAATTATGTTTAAATTGATATCAGGTGTGCTAGATGCCTGCCAGTCTTGTGTTAATAAATAATAATACACTATTTGCTATATATATTTTTAATCAAACATTTTAAAAATAACAACAATAAAAATATTATAATATAATATCCGGTCAAGTGGCGAGATCAGACGTCCTCAGCCTAATTGTATTAAAATGAAGTGACACCCTGACATTGATTGACATGCTGTCATTGTACTTAGTGTTCGAATGACGATATGGCTTTCTTTGATATTATAGCATTCTAGTATATTTTTTCTTCTTCGCTTTTTGTATCTTACATTTACTAAAATATTTGTTACAATTTAACAAAGTAATTTATTGGTTTTTGACTTCTAACATTCCAATATGTGTAAGGTTATATATAAAACGTTTTTTAAGCTGTTATTGAAAGTATATAGTAAATGAAATGGGTTCAATATCTTGAACGAGACTAAAAGGAAACCTTGACTACTACATACATGAAATTCTTATTTATCTAGTGCTAGCAGTCTTTCCTATTTTTCTACTTCTTATTTCTTTATAAATAAGCAGTGGCTTTGTACTATATCTTTCTAATATACTTACACCAAGATAATTATATTTTTTTCTTTTTTTACGCTTGTACATAAATGAATTGAAATACCCATCACAATAAGTATGGCTGTGTGATTGAAGAGTGCGGCTAGAGTGATTAAAATTTAACAGTTTTATTCTATGAACCTTATTATTTTGCATGATAATTGGACCAAAACCCCGCGTATTTGTCCATTTGAGTATGTTTCGCCGGACCGTCTCATGTGGGCCGTGTTGAAACCGGTAGTAAAGTAACCCACTGAGTTTGTTTCGCCGGATCTTCTCAGTTGGGGCGCATTGGATCCGGTGGTAGCATTAAAGCGCGTCCGTCGTTATATGCTCATGGTCCACCCAAATAATGACAATTGTTTTGACATAATATAGACAGAACAAGCATTTTGTGTCGCTAAGAACAATATAAATAAATAAATTATAATAATAACATATAAATATATGATAATATAAAAATTATTAATTTTATAGATATAAATAAATAACAAATATAATTAATTAAATTTTTCTAATTAATGTTTGACTATTTACAAGTGCCTGTAATTGGTTTACGTAAATAAAAATGATTTTTATTTTTTATTTTTTATTTTATTTATTGCTTCATTAGTCTATTCTGAAGTTTTAGCGTCAATAAAAATATATTTGTTTATTGTTAATAATTAATGTTAATTGTGCCTTTTAACGCGTGTATACTTTTGTATACCGTTACATATATGATATTTGTATGTAGTTAAGTAGAAAGAAATCCATTCACACAAAGTCACATTTGAGTTAGGCGTGTGAAGTTTGAGCGGTAATGAATCTAACACAAAGTTACTTCTTTTACTGGCCTTTTATATATTGAGATTAGGTTAAACTAGCCTCGCAAACAGTTTTTCTCGTAAACCCTTTTAAAACGTTACTGGTTTTGATCGAGTATTCCGCGCATCCCTGGTGGTCCACTGGACCACTTTGTGAATCACTCGGATAAACCTATACTCATAGAGATACATTACTCAGAAACAATTAAGGCGCACTGAGTTTTTTCAGCAAATCAATATCTGTGAGTTTTTCGTACCGTGAGTTGAATCGGCGTTGTGAAAAACCGTAACCGCGTAGGTACATTTTCATATTATTTCACTACATAATAGATTCTACTTTACAATTGCATACTTTACTCAAATTTGGCCAATGTGTGAATTGAATCATTTATGCTTAACTACGACAATTTCTTTATAAAGCTTTTTAATAGCTATGTACTAAATCCACTAATAAAAATACTTCTTTGTTGAGTTTACCAATGCTCCTAATTTTATGAAATTTTACTTAGGTCACTTATCGAGCTGTTAATTTTACTTGCGTTTGCTATTGTGATACTTGTTTAAATGATTATGTAAATCCATCAGTATTTTTTATACTTGCTATTCTATGTAGCAATTCAGTGCCTTGTATGAATAACTTTAGTTGAATTAAGGTTAATGATAAATGGACATTATATTTAGTTGTATTTGTATGGTGTTCCTCTAAATCAGCGGTCGGCAACAAGCGGCGCGCGGGTCGCATGCGGCTCTCGGACTTCTTCTTATTTGCGGCCCGTTAATGTTTTGTAACCGTACATTACCGATTAAACCTCAAGGACGCGCTTCGCTCTGCCCAAGAACGAAGAAATGAGGATGAAATTGACAATTTTTCGTCGGCGGCCAACCTTTAGTTTATTTTGCCACTTTGTGTTCTTGTTTGCCAAAAGGTGGCCGACCGCTGCTCAAAAAAAGGAACGACATAAAAAAAAAATATTCAGTCCGTGTCAGTTAGATTACAAAAAAATATTGGACATGTATCTTATTTTTCGTTCTGTAAACTAAAATTTGTTTGTAGTCACTACTAGGTAAAACTTTAACTAGGAGTGAAGTCCCAAGTGGCTACCACAACTTTGTTGCTCTGTACCTTTGTCAATATTTATTGATTTGATAAAATACAAGTGCAATCTTTTTTGTTAATATAACTGACGGACCAAGTAGGTTTTTTTTTTCATTATTCCTTCTGTTAACACCGTTGATTATGGCAAATATGTAAAGTTATGAAAATCTAAGTTTGAACTCACTACCACAATGAATACTTTTATTTTTGAGTCATGTTTGTTATTTTAATGTTTTATCTGTCCAACTTGAAGTTCAATGTTCATGAATTAATGAATTGTGACAACAAAAGATCAAATTTTATCTTTTATTACTTTTACATTGTGTATTTTAGGGACTAACATTTGATATGATATGTTATTATGTAGATAAGATAAATTAATTATACCAATAAATTACGAAAACTATTATTTTTTTATTTATCCCAATAACCTATCCTTTAAGTTATCATTCCTCATCCGGAAAAAGTATCCGAGCCTCACGCCCCCATGCGCTGGTTGTTAAGTTTGTTGTTTTTAATAGCCTCGTGGTTAAATACATAGGTAAGTCTATCACATAAAAAGGCGCCCGTACGTCAAAAGGCCTATATATTTATTTAATGGAGTTCCTACGGGAACGGGAGTTAAGCGGGTAAAACCGCGCGCGGGAAGCTAGTAAATTATATAATGAAAAAAATAGCATAATATTTACCATACTATCTACTAGGTACTATAGAGAAAATATTAGCTAAACCTAGAAAAACCAAAAGTTTGATTACCTCCCTCCGGACAGCTTCGTTCGTCAAGGCGACTTTAACATGCGACACACGGCGTGGAACTCCAACTACATTTGGCACAACGGCCGACTTCTTCACGAATATGCAGACCGCAACGGCTACGAGGTGCTTGAATCAGAGGTCCCTACGCACTACCCGTACTGCGCAGCCTATACACCCGACGCCATCGACCGCGCGGTCACGCGTGATTTTAACGCGACCATGGGACTTGACTTCCTGAACGACCATCTCTACGCAGACCACCAACCGGTGTGTCTTTCTCTGGATGACATCCCGCTGAAGTCGCTTCCGCTGCCCCCTCGATCACGCCAGGATTGGCGGGTTTTTGCCGAGCACGCGCCTTCCCACCCAGTGGAGACCCCAGCCGACGTCGAACAGCTCGCCGACGGACTCGGCGCTTGTATATAGACCGCGCTTCGAGAGTCGAAGCTGGATGTCGCCTCCACACGAGGCCCCCACAGCTCCCACAAGATGGATGCGGATTCCTCTTGTCGCTGATTGAGAGGAAGAGGGAACTGCGCCGAAAATGGCAGAGCACCAGAATCCCCACCACGAAGTCCCAGCTAAACGCTCAAGTGGTGAAGATCTCCGCGCCGTGGCTCGACCATATTGAGCGAAGCTTAGTACTGAAGTTAGAATTGAAGCTGGTGAAGACTGGTCGGGCATACACCGCCTGTGCCACCAACTCTCCAGGAAGAAAGCTCTGATTAGGCTCCTCCAAGCTGGTGACGGTACCCCTGTTACCGTGCGGAGGACCGAGCGGAGCAATTCGCCGACTTTCTGGAAGTGCAGTTCCAACCGAATCCCGCCACCAATGTGCAGCACGTAGCAGAGGTCGAGAGGAAGATAAAATAAATAATTCGAGCAGCCGATAACCCCGTGAGAAGACCCCATCGTCGTCTCCCCTGGGCAAGTCCAGCGGATGATCCGACGTACGCCATTGCGGGAAGCCCCGGTCCTGATCGGGTGCCCAACGAAGCCCTGCGCCATCTACCGCAGCGAGAATGGCATCCTCCGGACCGGAAAGTTTCCTTCCACATGGCGACTCGGTCGGGTCATCACGCTGCCCGAGCAGGGGAAGAACATTCTCCTGCCCAGAAGCTATCGGCCCATCACGCTCCTTTCGACGACATCGAAGCTCTTCGTGACGTCACACCTCCAGCCACGCGATGAAAAGTTCGGCTTCCGAGCCGAACACTCCACCACCATCCAAGTCTCGAGGGTACTGCACCATCACCGTTGCTCGCAACAAGCGTGAGCGAGCGGTTGCGGTACCCAGTGAACCACCTGACGTTATAGGTGGCAGAAGAGACCACTGACAAGGCCTCTGGCCTGACCAGTTTCCCCGGGGCTCACTAGATTCTCCGTGGAAGACCTCACGACTCGTTCGTCAATTCCGTTATTTAACTCACGTTATTTGATACAAACTAAATAAATGGGACGATTATACTTTTGAAGGAAAACTGCCAGAATCTGGTATACGGTTAGAACAGTCATTGAATTGCGTTATTGATCCGAATTTTTTTTTTTTTACTCTAAACCGATTTGCATGAAATTTTGGCTAAGCTTAGGCTCATCTTACCCTTAACTTCAATAGTGAAAATGATCTGAACTCCGCACCCACCCTGGGGGGGGGGGGGTTGCCACCCCTTCTCGTTCTAATTTTTGTTTCAAAATAACCTCGGAAGTTATATATAGAAGGCCTAATTTGAAGAAAAAAATTTTCTATTAAGTTTTTCAAAAAACCCAATACTTTTCAAGTTATTGGCAATTGAAAATTCGGAATTTTTTCACGTTTTTCATCGGTTTTTTGCAAATATCTTCAAAAATATGCATTTTCACGAAAATTTGTCTGAAATTTAATCGATGTATTCAATACCATCTAGCGGCATGAAGATACATTTTATGCATTCTAATGAAATAGGGTTTTGTAGTGCTTAAAATGAGCACTGTTAAGTCTTTTGCACGTAAAAAATATGGTTCAGGTTTACGCCGCGGCTGGTGATGAACCAGGCTCGAAGAATGTACGCAGAGTTATTCCCTGGACAACCTGTGCCAAACCGAGAAACGATGATGGCGGCTACTCCAAGGTTACGTACATACACCAGTTCGGTTCAGGTCAATTAATTAAATTCTTGTTGGATTTCAAGGTGGATTATTATGATGGTTTCTGTTTGAGTTTTAGGATGTCGCATATAATCCATTATTTCGTTTCGGAAAGCTTCTAGATATTTCTTGAAATCATACTCCAGTATTCTGGCACTCGTTCTTGATCATCATCATAGTTTGATGTAGGTAGATCCTACGCCACTCTCACTTGCATGGCTGAACAATGTGTGAGGTGAAGTACGTTGCAGTTGACTAATCGCTGTGAAGCGTATTTGGTTACCAGCACCTAAACTGTTGGTAACGACGTTATTAACCATTTATGTCTAACAGCGTAAGCTTGACACGAATTGATTTTTAATTCTGCACTGTATTTATTCTATTGTAGGGCTTGTTTTGAAGTTTTTGGATATTATTATTTTTATTGATATTTTAAGTAATTTGGTAGCACACGTCCGCACGCCTCAAAACTTGCGAACCGATCACCAACAAAACAGTTCACCACAGCCGAAGTTTCACAATACGCCAATTGTCTCCTAAGCCCATTAAACTCTCTCCAATACCAACTTCATGGCACAATTTTTCTCCATTCTACATCCCTTAAGATTTACACACGTATTTTCTATGTTACAATCACATTATGCTTTACCGACTAGAGTTTCCCACAGATAAAGAAAATCTAAAAAAAACAATAATATTATACCTACTTTAAGGAATCTACCGCGTCTTGAACTACCTCTTTGCCAATGCGTATAGGGTGACATAATTTTGAGTAAAAATTGAGAAAAATGTTTTTAGTCCATACAATATTAGATATAACTATCTATATAATTATCCACCATTCTGTGCTTATTAGTATCGTATAAAAATATGCCAACTATTGCATCACTAATTAGATTACGCAAATAACGCTATGAGTATCATTTATAGGTAGGTACTACTGCCAGTAGTAATTAGTCAATTATTTATGAATGTTTAAGTAGTAATTTAAACATAAAACTCATTTAAAACTGCAACGCACAACACGCACGGTGCGTAACTTGTAACTAGAGACTATGAACTTGTGAGCATAAACTCACACACACATTAGCATTTGGTTGCACACAGCTTTGGCGTCAAACTGAGAACAACGCTGTACCTTGATATTCCTACCGATTTTGTTAGCCAGCTTGGTCAATAATTATTTTTGGTTACTCATCTGCTTATAAAATCAAATGCGAAATGTTTTTGTTATTTTTATAATTGGTTTTATATAATTTATCCAGGCCCGCCGCTAGCTGTTTCTTCGCCCGCGAGTAATACTGATTATGCCGCCGTACGGCTACTTACTCTGTTTTGTCAAAAAAAAGTATAATTAATGTTGTCTCTAATAATCGGAAAAAAGAAAAAGATTTTTTTTATGTTTCATTGAAACTATAGCTAAGTTACGTTAGTCTTTGGAGTACCTATTGTACCTTAGTTTTAACGGATAGATGGCGATGTTGACGCCGTTCGGTCTTTTTTATGTGATGACATGTTTTGTACATAAGATGTGGTGGGCATTATGACAATTACTGGAATTACGTGGTAAGTCGCATGATTTGCCGCCCCCCTGGACGTGCCGCCTGCGTGCGGTGCACGCTTTCCACATCCGCTTGCGGCGGGCCTGAATTTATCTAAGTACAAAACATATTGTTAACGTATCGCATGCTTCGTCTTACAACTACAGTATTACATTAATTAATTTAAAATATCTCTCATGTAAGTGAACGTACTTATTAGACGTTCTCATGAGAATAATAGATAATAAATGAATTCACCTAGAAGTCGTAAAGATTCGCCATATACCTACAAGATTCGTAGGCGTAGCGTGGATGTCTTGCTGCCGCCGATAGTTACGTCCGAATCGTCAGTCTTTGCAATTAGAGCATATTTCAGGTTCAGTTAACATCCCTTTTTAAAATCATTCGCAGCTTGATTTTTTTACTTAACTCTTTAGTCCGGCCACCCCCACTAGTAGATTAAAAAACCGATGTTTAACATAAAAAATCAACTGTCACCTTCAGTGAACATAGATGTACTAGAATCAACTAAACTCGATCAATATTTGAATTGAAGATATTACTAAAATTATCTTAAAAGAATGTGATCAGCTGCTACCCAAATCCAGTGGTCCCAAAACGAGTACATTGGTGGAACGATCAACTTAAGGAATCCAGGCTCATCATCGAGTCTTCAAACTAAAAAAGAGACGCAGACCACTTCAAGATGAATTTAATGAGATAAATCGACTATTAACCACACATTCCAAAGCTATAGAAAAGGCCTCGACCGACAGTTTCAGAGAGTTTTGCAACAACCAAGGAAAAGAGGATGTATTTCGCCCTCAAACTAGAAAATGGCAGAAAAACCAGGTCCACTAAAACAGCTTATACCAAAGCGTATTAGCTATATACCTACCATATAAACAGATTTTATCCAAAAGACACCAATGATGCCCAGGCCTGGATTTAGAAGTCCGGAGGCCCCGGGGCAATAAAGGAGAAGAGGCCCCCTGGCCACAAATTAGATTCCCTCTAAATGTGTAGATAATTTGAAGTATGTAGGTACCTACTTTTCTAGAAGTATGTAGGTCTAATTTAAGTGAACAAATACATATGAATAACCGTTATTACAATTAAAAACTATTACGTTAATCATGATTCTACAAAGTACTGTATGTAAAGGTACAAGACCGAAAACATTAATAAAAGAAAAGTTATTGAGTTTACTTGTCAGAATTTTAATCTCTATTGTGGGGGCCCCTCTATTGTGGAGGCCCCGGGGCAGTTGCCCTGGTGGCCCTCCCTTAAATCCGGCCTTGATAATGCCACATACAAATAGGCAAAAATAAGAAGCGTAAATTAGCTCAAAAGTTACAGTCGCAGTCTATTAGGAAACGCGCTTGAGTGAAGTGGATTGAATTTTATTTCGTTATTAAATTTATTTAACGATATATACTAAAAAAATTAATAGATATGTCTCCATCACAAACGTCAACAAAAGTAAACTACACAACCACGATCGGAATCTGATATTTTGAAACGATGTACGGATTAGGAAATCCTATCTGGTAGTACAGTGGGAAATATCACGCAGAAGGTCAAGTAAGGTAAGTGATACAAATAAGGCCTACCTAATTTCAAACATTCATATCTTAATAAATTATTCGAATATGGTGATAAATAAAAGCAAGGCATTATTCTTTGGTTTATAAATTTTAATTATTTAAGAAAACATATTGTAATCTTTTATAAAAAGTCACTTAAAACGAGGTAATTGTAGAACCTTAGTCTTAGGCCTTTTAAAAATATAGTGACTTAACAAAGCCTATGTACTTAAATTATAGGAATATTGTTATTAGAGTATTAAATACATAAAATTTGTATTTCTGAGCCTTTTATCAAGTGTTTCCATGAGATCTTTGAACAACTTTCTAAGTTTTTTAACTGAATATTGTGCTTAAATTGCTAGTCAGACTTGAAGTCGAATATTAACAACAACTAAAGAATAATTTAAAAAAAATCGTATCCATTCAAACAAATATTAGCAAATTAACATATTTTCCAAAAAAAATATTATTAAATATTGAAAAGTTAAATATTTTTTGATAGGCTTTAATTAAACAAGGTAACTAAATAAGGCCTTGGAACGTTTAGAGTCGCATAACTTGCTTAGGAACATTAATCAGTCTTACTGATAATAAGTACTTTAAAAAAATTAAAATGCATTGATTTTAATTTATTTTCAAGCTAGTCCCTAGCTTTAAAATAAATTAATATCAATCGATTTTCAAGGTAACTCTAAAATCAATTTTTCTGACAATTAGGACATACAATATACATAAAATACATCTAAATCACTTTTTGTCAAGCCGACGCAATCCTCTTAGTACCACTGATGACACTCCACGCATTGTCTCATATCTGCAATTCTATCCTGTTTACATGCAAGACAGTACCACGGTTTTCTATCTTCAGTCTTGCTTTCTTCGGACCACGTAACACGTTTTGGTCTTGGAGGAAACATACTAAGATGATCAATCTGTAAATCAACGTAATAAAATAGTAAAATTCAGCAAAATTCCTATGAAGGCCTAGGGTCAGAAATAAGGCCTATTAAAAAAGTAGGCCTTATTTAGTCAATTATACTTTATAAATGTTATAAGCAGTACTTAATTCGCATATTAAAAAAAATATAATTTGAAGTCATAGTTACCTTTTTGATGAGTTATACTGTGATCCGCATACATTACTTGAAACAAAACTTCAATGAATAACGTATTAAAATTCGATACAAATGACGACAAATTAATAACGCGCAATGAAAACGCGCATCCTCGACAAATGACTGGCCACTACAGTCGCTGTGAGCGCGGCCAGGTCTGTCGCGCACTGTTTTCGGAGTCCTGGAGCTGTCGAATATGAGAGTGTAAAGTATTTCTGATGTAATTATATTTTAAACGACTTTTTCGCACTACAGGCCTTATTTGAGCATAGGCTTTATTTGTATCAAGTACCTTAATCGAAGCATCAAGTAATGAAAGCTGAACGGAATTATTTGCAGATAATTTTGCACGGTTCAAATCGATATAACAAATAAAATGAAAGAAATGATAAATAAAATTATACAAAATGCAGTAGCTTCACAACAATAACCGGACCAGTGGAAAAATTTAAAAATCAATGACATTTTATTTTAATTCGTACTTCTTGTACAAGTTAGTACCTACCTACTATGGTGGACTTAATGCCAAAGGCATTTTCTAGCAGTCAACCATTGGGTGATCCAAAGAAAAACATGGGAGGTGCACTTTCCGTGGAGAATAGTAGATACTATGATATTCAATAGTATTAAGTTATTTATAATGCATAATAATAAATTAAAAAAATTAAGGTATATATATAAAATACATATAATAATAATCTTATCTTTATATTATATAATTATAGAAGTATATACTTCACTACTTATTAGAATACATACTTGAATACATAGATATTACAAGAATATATAATATAATACATCATGACAGTTAAACTTATTTACTTACTGTTATCCAATGATACTGTCACATATGTGTATATATGTTCATATCTATCGGAGGAACATACTTTTTTTTTACTTACGAAACGAACTCGAATATCGAAATAAACCGAACCACTTAGGGTAAGCTGGTCAAAATACGCTCATATAAATCGCTGAGCCTTACGAGAGAACCTTACGGGTTTTTTGCGAATGCAGTAAGTATACTGCATTCGCAAAAAAACCGTAAGGTTCTTTTCCGAAAATGTTCCACTGTGCATATCTTTCTCCTGGTCTTATCCACACTTTGACCCTTCCATAATCTGGCTTAAGGCACAACCTGGACTCTTCAGTGAACAATACTCTTCCGCAGTCATTGTCATTCCAATCACGGTGAAAGCAAAGTTACTCCGTGCTACACGATGGCCTGTGGTAAGAAGAGGCCCTCTGGCAGGTACGAACGCCCCTATTCCAGCTGCTTTAAGTCTTCTTCTTATCGTTTTAGTGCTAACTGCCACATTTCGGACTTCTTGGAGCCTAGCTGTTACCTAAGAAGACGTCGAGGTACGGTTTCTTAGCACACTGCTTACGATAAATCTATCGTCCCTAGCTGTGGTCTTCGTATTTTCTGCCTTGCCCTCTGCATTTCGTGTATTTGCCTGTCTGCCGGTTTCGTTTTACATTGCGAAAAATAACTGATTTGGAAAATGGCAACATTTGAGCCACTCGATTGTAAGTGTAACCTTGTTTGATTCAAATTACAGCTTTGGACACTTGAGCTACGCTGTGATCCGGCATTATCACTTCAATCTTTTGAAAAAGTCTCCAAGTAACACCGTGATGAATAAATGTGTGAAAAAAAAAACCTACTACACCATTTTTCAAATATGAAAATAAGCTCTAAGTGTTCTCTAACAACACACATTTATTATATTATTATTATCACGTAGAAAAAAAAAACTGAAACTCTGAAACAAAAGACGGTAAAATATTTTTCTTTAAATGACATAACTGCTGTTATATGTGGCCAGAGCGTAAGGAGAATATAATAAACATATTTAATCGATTTTTTTTGCGTTCCTCTAAATTTTCCATCAGTGTAGGTATATTCTATTGAAATAAAAATGCTTGAAAACGCAAACAAGTTCATGGACACTATTGATGAATTATATGTATCCCAACCATACTCATGCAAAAATAAGTTAACACCTACATTAAACATCCTAAAACTACCTAAGAATAGTTGCTCAGAACATCCGCTCAGTAAATTGTAATTTATTAGGGTTACAAACACTTCTACAATACATGCCCTTAGTTTGTGATCTCATTGTGCTAACGGAGTGCTGGCTACTATGTACTAGGAACTTAAATATTCCAACCATACCAAATAACAATATGTTTCACACTACTAACCACATGAATAAAAGTGATGAGTAACCTACGAAGGTCTGATGTATCTTGTAATTGCAACGAAATACATTTCGGTTCCTGCGCCAGTGGTTTGCCTTTGCAATCCTGTGTAGGTATTTATCGGAGTGTTGTCTTTTTCGCTGATGACATAGCTCTCTAATTTGCAGCGGATTCATGGTATTACCTTCAAAGTATAGCTCAACATGTTTTTAATTTAATCTTGAATCGGCTCCACTGGCACAAACTGACACTCAACATATCCAAAACAAAATTTTTGACATTCTCAATATCATCCGCGTCTCAACCTAAATTACCTTTGATTATAACAGTACATAAATGTCGAAATCAAACTCTAACAAAGATGTTAGAGTTTGATATCGACATTTTTGTACTGTCCTAATTCGACATTTTTATACGCAAATATTTCCAACAATACGATCAAATAACACTATATAAAATTACCTACACCGATGCAAAAGCACTAATAACAACACTTGCCCATGTTGATAATACCACACCTCAAACATTAGACATTTAATCCAGCATTAGAAACACTACATCACTGCCACAACCATGGCAAATATTTTCACTTTCAATGTTTCAAAAATTATCAAATATCACAGTTGCAAAAATTTACATATCTTATCCAAACATTCGTTAACTAATTAAAATCTTTAAACTAAACATAATATGCAAATATTATTGTCACTGGAAAATAGTAAGAATCGTAAGTTGATCAACTTACTATTTAGTTGATCAAGTTTCTAGTTAGTTGATAAACTAACGAGGTTTCGGGTGGTTAACACCTAACACTGAATAACCTAAACCAATAACCTAAACAGGACTTATAAAAGTACTTTTATTTTTTTACAACAGTAGCATAGTCTTGTTTGGTTAAATCTTGAACTAATCTAACCAAACGAGACTATGCTACTGTTATAACAATTAAGTAATTAATATAATAATTATGCACGTTCACTGAAACTGGCAACTAAATTTAACAATATTGGCAGAGGCACGGAACTTGATCAACTTACTATTCGAATTATTTTCCGGTGACATACCTATATAATAGTTGTAAAGCACATAGCACTAAACTAATAAAACAATAATACCTACTCGCTTCAAAAGATCACTCGTATGACCAATGTATTCCGATAGCGCGTAGGTCCCCTTTTAAAACCCTTTTAAAACACTGTCAATATCAGACGTGCTCGAGTAAATTCATTATATCCCCGGTGGGTTTATTCAGTCTGTGTCCAGTTTATCCTGCTCCCACACCTGCAAATCTCGTTCTATTTGTCAGATTATTGGAATATATGTTGGTACACTTTTTTGCATGTAAAATTAACTTACACTATCTTATCTTATTTGATGCGCTTGATTAAATACGCAATAGCTCTTTCAGCCCCCGTAGTCATTCTTTCTTTCTTTTCTTTTTTTTTCTTTTTTTAAAAGACAACTCCCGCACTAGGGAAATAAATCCCTGTGTCGCGGGGGACTTTACAAACATACATTTCACAGACACAAAGAACACCCAGACTCAGAACTACTATTTGTGGTTCACACAAATAATTGTCCCGGGTGGGAATCGAACCCAGAACACCAGGTCTCAGAAGTAACTTCCGTAACCACTGAGCCACCGGTGCAGTCGATTCTCCATTGCCATTGCCATTGATTCTCTTATACATTTATATTAACCCAAACATCACAATAAATTAATTATGTTCCATCGATTCATTGCTATCTATGGTAATGTGTTAAATAACGAGAACTAAGGTTTGTGGTATCATCTAGAATAATAAACGGCAAGTATTTGTGAGGCGTTAATAATTAACAGAATGCAGTCGCTAGTCGTTATTGCAAATACAGCTCACTTCAGCACCTCGACTAATAAAAAGGAGAGGAAAGGTGTTTACCAACTAGTCTCAATCGTAAATATTGCATCAGAGAGCGCGCATGCATACCGTGACCCATTTCTGTTTGCGACAGTTTCAAAATCATATTTTGGTTCGATTTCTTTTAATAACTTTCGTTACATGCTAGTTGTTATTTATCAATACAAATCATACATTATTAATGATCTATAGCAATGATTGCTTTGTTCATAAGTACTGCAGAGGAACGGTTGGTGGTATCTAATCTAGTGTTTAGTAATACAAGATGTTATGAATGACGCAAAATAATATATCTGCAACTAGCAGCAAAAATGTTTTAAATATCTACTTCAAAGGAATGCAGCCACTTAATTTGTTTGGATTTAACGTCCAGAATTTTACTAGTTATTGTTTATTGCTTACGATAAATGAGTTTTTTTTTCGGACGGTAATACCTAGTTATCCACGAGGCTTTTCTACTTCACCGGGCATGAAGGCGAGCAGAGCTCCAACCTTAATAAATGGTTTAAAAATACAAACTAAGCAACCTGCGCAAGACGGCGCCCCCTATGGGGCCCTATGACCTCGGCTCAAGGTGGTCGCTGGCGATGAGATTGAGGGATTATGACTTTTAGTATTTAAGGGTAGTTTTGTGCAACTGTCGCTCTAATTTACAGTTCGCGGGCCTCTAAGACTTTGGGTCTACGAGGGCATCGGATGGGATAATTCAGTGTTGGATTATGATCAAACAAAATAATTATGATTGCGTTTAAATAATGTAATTGGTCATAATACATATAGGGTCGTACCTATAACTTTTTGGTGTTGACAACATAGATTTACCTGCACCGAGTTACCACTTGATCCGGATAAATCTTAAAAGGCTTAAAGGCTTGCAAAAGATTTTTTCCCGAAAAATAATGAAATATCGTTTGTTGCCCTCGGTACCGGTAGTACTACCAGTAGTACAATGGGTAAAATAATACCCCATAGTACTACCAAGCGATTCAGTAGGTACCTACAACGGGAAGATTTTTTTTATCCACATTACACCCAGTTCAGACCTCCGAGATTTTCGCTACGCTACGGAGGTTGTCACTACGCTACGGAGGTTGTCACAACGCTACGGAGGTTGTCACTACGCTACGGAGGTTGTCGCTGCGCTACGGAGGTTGTCGCTACGCTACGGAGGTGGTCTTTGAACCAGCTTCCCGCGCGTGGTTTCACTCACGTATCTCCCGATACCTTAGAAGATTAATTTTTAAATGTCCACTTTTTCACCGCCATGGGGGCTGAATTTTCAAAATCCTTTGTTAGTAGACCTGTAAGTCACTTAAGGTTCAGTAGTTTTGCCTCGGCGTTGATGTATCAGCCAGTCATTAGGCGTGATAGCTTTGAACTAACCGTGATGTGCACTAAGAGCAGCATGCATTCTGATAATGTTATATCAAACGCCATATGATTACATTAAAAAAGTTAGTTTGTACTGTCAAAAGCGCTTAGGTTTCTTTAGAAAATGTAATAAGTTTGTTAAGTATTATATTAAATTTTTTTACACAATTTTCATTATTTTTTCTCTTATAACAACCTTATTCTGACAATTAGCCGTTTATTAAACTAGCCCTTTGTAAACGGCTGGACCGATTTAATTTCTTCTTTTTTTATTTTTTTATTGCCAGGAGAAGGTATATGGTCTATATACCTTTTATATACAAGGTGTAACGGAAAGGGTAAGAAAGAGTAACGAACATAGAAAGAGCAAGGCTTCTTTGGATCATAACAAACGATATGGCAAAGGTTTCAACTCAAAATAAAATACTCGAAAAGTCAGTATTAGTTTGTCAACAAAAAATAAAAATGCGGAACCCTTTATTCAGAAATACCAGGAGTAAAAGGTTTATTTTTACTTGCAAATAGTCCGTTGACATCGATCAGCTAGTGATGTATTTATTTCAATTTGAAAGGTTTGGTTTCTGGTATCTATGAATTTAAAAAAATCATTACTTCCGGACTTGTAGAGATAGGATTAACTAACCCTTGCCATATCGTTTGTTATCATCCAAACAAGCCTTGCTCTTTCTATGTATATACCCTTTCCGTTACACCTTGTATATATTATACATACGAATATTCGCGCAACAAACGAATTAAAACCATTTACTAATTTTAAAATAATTTATATGAGACCGTGGCAATCTCTTTTGCCGTCACCAGAACACTGTCAGTTAAGATAATATTTTTCGTGTCATTGTACCTCAATTTATTTTCTTTGAGTTCATAGTATCTAATAACATTTACTTAACACATCATCATCATCAGCCCGTATAACGTCCACTGCTGAACATGGCCTCCTCCCGAGGAATGGTATTTGCCATAGTCACCACGCTTGGCAGGCGGGTTGGTGACTGCAGTAATAAGTTGTAACACACAAGGAAACGCTGCTGCCCGTTCCTGTTTCCTGTTATAACAATCGGGATCAACGGCATAACATGCTTTCCGAGGCACGGTGGGAAGTCCCTCAACCAACCAGACCCGGAAAGTAATCTTAGAATTTACACAAAGATTTCCCGTCCGGCGTGGGGATCGAACCCACGACTTCCGAGGTTTAAAGCGAGCAGCCAAATACCACTACGCTACGGAGGTTGTCGATATACTAAATAATACACGGCGTTGTAAATACTACATGTTACCGCTAAGCATTACAGGCCGCCTGTAAACCATAGTTACTTGTTTTTGAAAATGGAAGACCATGGAATGACAGATGTTCATTGTGAATTAATAAAACAGTGTGCTAACCTTTGACTGTTTTATTTGATTCCTAATACAAAATAATACCAAAATTTATCCCGCGTCTCATTGATCACTGCACGCAATCATCACAACCCACTCAGACCAAATAAAAAGTAAAGACAGAGCGCTGCGAGTAACACAATGATTAAGCGGCCGTAGCCCAATGGCTAGGACGTCGGACCTGTGATCTTGAGTTCGCCGGTTCGAACTCCAGCCATTGCACTACCGACGGGAACCCACTCGTAACACAAGCATTTTAGCTTAGCACGAGGCGTTAACAAGAATACTAGTAGACTGCAAAACTCTACTAGAAATCTTAATATTAAAAAAAATTTAAGCCGGTTAAAACTCAGCCTGGCGTTTACAATTGTATATACACAGGTTACGCACACGCGCGTTCCAAAACTATGCCTTAAGTTAAAATTCATAGATAAGACAGGACAACGTCTATCGGGTCAGCTAGTAAATACATAAAAGTAATTAAAAACATTCTTAAAAATGAAGTGTCGTCTCTGTTTTCCATTTTAAAATTTTGGCGTTCCCCAAAACGTGCCGCCCTAGCCCCGGGCCTCACGGACCTAAGGAGAAATCCACCACTGCGTACCTACTAGTACCTAAATATTTACAAGTTAGTAGAAGTCTAAAAATTTAACACATACCTAGATATCGCTGAAAATTTTATATTAACGTGAACAAACAAGTTACCTTTCATATATGTAATGTTGTAGACTGGTATATTCCATCAAAAATAAAATAAAATGGAAATACATAGGTTTGTTTGCTTTAGCCTGCTGTAGGTTGCAACAGTTTGCTTCAAAAAAAAATCGTTCAGAGATTGGCTGTAGTATACAATCCGGCTGCGTGACAGACGTAGCTATGCGAATACTTTGTAGAATCATATAGAGCTGATTTAAGTATCCATCGTCTTTTAAAAGTACGTTTTGTGATATTTTTACCTAAGAAGTGTAGTGGTTACGCCCTAGACTAAATCCTTAGAGTAGAAAATAAGTAACCTTAAGTAAGAGAAGAACATAGCTGCCCAACCAGAGGCGTTTCTAACTCATGTAGCAGCCTTGTGCAAACATTAACCTAACCCCCACCCCCCAGTAAGCCCCTGGTCTACCATTTTCACCGCGAATTGAATGGGTACAAAGTGTGAGGCTCTGTTGCGTCCCCTAGGATCACTGGGCCCCCAGGTAAAATGCACACCCTGGACTATAGGTAAAGACGCCTCTGTGCTCAACATTGGGATAAAGGATTATCATGACATTTCAATATATACATCATGATTCGACTCAACTGTTAATACAATCTTTTGACTTTACGTCGCGGCGAGGTGAGTTTGTATTGCAATTGATATTCTTTAATAATAAAAGTGATAAACCGCTTCATTTGGCCACTGACCCATTGGGATGTTTCCTGAAGATGAATAACATGTACAAGTGTATGTAAATACCTAAGTGCTGAATAAATTCATTATTTCACTATGTACAGAGACACGGAGCAGTTAGAAATTGCGATTTTTAGGATGGAAAATGTTAGGAAGAACATTTTGGAAGTTCCAATTATCGGAGTAGTAGTAGAGAAAATTTAGGTGAACATAAACATATTTACGAATAGGAACAATAAAGGTAATCATGTTTCTACAAAGTAGTATTAACTCGGAATGTGAAATCATTACGGGATTTGCAATTTTAGCTGAGCCTCTTTATTTTGGGCGCCCCGGATCTATAGCCTCAGATGCCCATAAATCCGGCTTTGAACATATTTTTAAAGCTAGGACCTGATACACATGTATCGAATTTGGTAATAAAATACACAGTCAATTAGTAGGAAAACGCTAAAGGCTATTTGGTAATATCAGCTCTATATCGTACATGCCGCCGGCAATACTCAGAAATCCGAAGTTACCGATTTTATGTAATATAGTTGCTATGATGGGATTCGCAATTCAATCTCTGACAGTTTATAAAATGTAATTGGATGTTTACTTTTTAAAATAATATGATTTGTAGCTACGTGATAAATTGTTGACATCATTATTTCTTCGAAAAAAGAACTAAAGCTTTTGCGTTGTAGTACTTTTTTAATTTCTCGTATTATGCTCTCGGCCTTTCATTTTATTACTCTCTCAAATATCTTTCCCGTATCAACAATAAAGTTACTTAAGATACTAAGGAGCCTAATTAGTATTATATAAACACACCCCGCGGTTTTACCCGCGTTAGTTACTGGATCGGAGCGTGATTTTTTTAGCCTATATGTTAAAAACTATCCCCGTGCAAACTTTCAGCCAAATCCAATTAGTAGTTTTTTACACACATTCTTACAAACTTTCGCGTTTATTATATAAGTAGGATACTCTAAGTTTTGAAAGTTTTGGGTTCGAGAGGTTTCATTTTTAACCCCCGACGCAAAAACGACGGGTGTTATAAGTTTGATGTGTCTGTGTGTGTATATGTGTGTGTGTGTGTGTGTGTGTGTGTGTCTGTCTGTGGCATCGTAGCGTAGGAGAACCGATTTTGATTTCGTTATTTTTGTTTGAAAGGTGAATTAGGAGGGAGTGTAAGAACACTCCCGACCCATCTTTTTCATTAAACATAGGCTATGTTTAGTGAAAAATTACAAATCCCTCGATATTGATATAAAATTAAATGTCTTGAATAGAAGAATAATGTATCTACCTACATTATACTGAAAGGGAATGAGGTGTAAACTAGCGAAATGAAATTTTTAATTTATCAAGTGTAATTGTTAGACTTGAAATAGATTCTGCTGATCATTAACTATGCTGAAAATGTCGTGCGAGACAATAATAATAACATTGTGCAGCTTGTGGCGAGCTGTTGGTGAGTGGCAACACCACGGACCCTACCTCTCAGGGACACACACAGCCATGCACACTACACACACATACACACAGTGGCACACGCCTTGCTTATGAGCTTGCTTTAACTGACCCACCAGAGGGGAGTTGCAGGAGCGGGACCTATGCTCTAGGTTCTACGTGTAAACTGTCATGACGCTGGGGGCACTTGACTGTACAAGGATCTTAAGCCCCGCACTTTCACCTCACGACAACCTAGTATCTGTTTACAAAGTGTTGCCCCCTGGCTGCCATGTTGTGGCTTTTGACAAGGGGCCCTACTAAGCTAACTCGTTGGCGATTCACCGTCTGGCAACATAAAATATGTGAGAGTTTTCGAGGCAGAGGTCCGATCTCAGCCCAGTATTCCAGTACATTTATCACCCTATCCGTATAACCCAAACCTAGTCGCTTCCTTTCCAGCAATAGTTTCGTATCTGTGGGGGATCATGTGTTCATTGGTAAATCTCCATCTCACTTTTACATTAAATGGTACCAAAGGCCTCTTCAATGTTGGCTTCGGCCCCAAGAATGCCTTTCAAATGACCCCATGGGCATGGGAGCAAAAAGTACCAACATATAAATTATTTATTTATTTTCTCATTACAATAGGTACATGAATGGAACAATGAAGTAAAAAGCTATAGGTAGCACTTGTTCTATTATTATACTGTGGGACACTGTCACAATCATGGTAGACTTTGAAGCATCATCCCATGAGGTGATAAGGAGTAGCTGCTATAGTAAGGCAAGGAGCCATAGGTATATTAGCAAGGAATGCAATAGGTGTTCTAGCGCCATGGATACTGCTTTTTTTAGTTCTTATTTGCCACATAGGGTTGGCAACTTTTGAAAGGACCAACCCAGGAGACTTTTATGGATGTTAAGTTTAGTAAGGTTAAGTATTTATATATAAATGTCTGCTTAACCCTAACTAATGAACCCTCATGTTGATACCTATCATTGTAAATGAACAACTTTGTACACATGAATGCAATAAAATTTACTTATTTACTAAATGGTGGATGTGGAGATATTCTTTCCGTGTAAACTCCGCGTGGAAAAAATCTTAATAATTTTTAAATTTATATTGATTCTCCATTAATTGTCTGTTTTCATAACCAGATCATAACAAAAAATTCCATGGATAATCGAAGTATGTTAGTACCTACTTGTAACTATGCTTTTACTAATTACGAATATGTTTATACAGGCAGCGGCACGTGGTGTATGAGTGATTGCAAAGCACACAAAGATAACGACGTCCGAGCGAAGAATGCATATAATTTTTAGTTTCCCGGAGAAATTATAGTTTCACTCGAGGTTGGGAGATTAACCATTATTACTGGAGTCTATCCGAGCAATCCGGGAGGGTTGGGAACCACACAAGCCACATGCCTCAATATTTTGAAAACGTAAATCAGTTTTCGTAGTACAATTGGTTGCACAAACGAAAAAGAGATATAATATTTAAGAAAACATTGTATGGGGCCAAC
This sequence comes from Nycteola revayana, assembly GCA_947037095.2. Taxonomy (NCBI): domain Eukaryota; kingdom Metazoa; phylum Arthropoda; class Insecta; order Lepidoptera; family Nolidae; genus Nycteola; species Nycteola revayana. The sequence continues at coordinate 24,449,069 of OX344842.1, read as the reverse complement.
ATTAATTGAAACATTGTATGGAATTAATATGAGAAATAAGGCACGAGAATTTTTTGACTTCACTAGGCATAAAATGCATTCATAATCAGCCCGTATAACGTCCACTGCTGAACATGGGCCTCCTCTCAATGAAGGGTTTTTGCCATAGTCACCACGCTTGGCAGGCGGGTTGCTGACCGCAGTATTATGTTGTAACACACGAGGAAACGCTGCTGTCCGTTCCCTGGTATACGATTGTTATAACAATCGGAACCAAACTAAACGTGCTTTCCGAGGCACGGAGGTTAATCCCTCAACCATCCAGACTCGGAAAGAAATCTTATAATTCACACAAAGATTTCTTGTCAAAGCGAACCCACGACCTCCGAGATTTGAAGCGAGCTGAATTCCGCTACGCTACGAAGGTTGTCCATTACTCCAGTCTTATTAAATGATTTTAAAAACTACAAACTAAGCAACCTGCGAAAGAAGGCGGTCACGTGGAGCTTGAACAATGATGACTTAGAGGAGGTTTATAAACTGTCGCTCTACTTAAATGTTTAAGTATGTTATCTTTTCTACACTTTTGCAGGTTAATTTTAAGAAAACAATTTTGTAACAACCCTAGCATTATAACGTATTTTGGGCAGTCATATGGTATTTAGCCTCGAGGCATTTGCTAGTCCAACGATCGATAGGAGAACGTTTTGAATTTCACTATATCTGTATCCGTCCGTCCGTCTGCCTATAAAGTGAGTTCAAAATTGATGGCGGCTGAAAATTGTAATTGTAGTTTATATTCGACTAGCTTCCCGCGCGCGGTTTCCCCCGCGTAACTCCCGTTCCAGTGGGAACTTCATAATTAAATATATCGTATGTGATATCACCTAGGTGCTCAAAGTGTAATGAACCAGTGTCCTCTCATCACCTACGAATCAAATCACCCAGCTAGTATCACCCAGGTGATTCAAGGAGACTAAATTGGTATCCTCTGATCACCTGGGAAACAAATTACCTAGGTGATCAGAGGAGACAGTTTCTATTATATGCTGAACCTTGATCACCCACTTAAATCCTGCCACAAACAAATATATCGGAGGATGCCGTATCGACCTTTTATTTTTTCACACAAATTTATTTGTCTATTATATCATATTCTTTCATAATTTATTTATGCAACCATTTAAATACAAGTTGTATTTAAATTTTTAATTTCAAATAATTTCCGAAATAAACATCGTTTTAAAATTATTTGACAAGAGTCAACTAGCATGTATTCTTAGACTACGCTTACCACTTACTGCATCGGGCGATCAGTAACTATCAGTTTGGTTTAAAAAAAAGCACAAGTAGGTAAGTATTTGTATAAAAATGTATTCGTATCTCATTTACATATATTAAAATAGAACATAAGAATGATAATTAAAGTAAAATTGAACACACAATAGAACGGGTACGAGTATAAAATCGAAAACTAGCCTTTCCGCTTTTATATTCGTACCCTTTTATTTTTCTAAGTTATTAAGTTACCTTATTTTTTTAAGGAAATGATTATCAATGCCCTTTTAGCAATGCTACTGACATATTTCTATGAAATTATTACGAATTATGGCTGGAGTATGTGTGGACAAACGTTCGCCACGGTCGTTATTAAAATTTTCTTTTAAACACGGAACACGTTATAAGAGTAATTTTTCCCGTCCTTTATTAATTAAGGTAAAATTGTCTATTTTTGCACCACAATTATGGTTTTAATAGACTGTCTAGTCGTACTTTAACAGCATAGAAAGAAATATTTAAATTATATTCGATATAAGTAGATGTTCCTTTTAATTCTGTCATATTAGTTTAAATTTAGATAAACCATTTTATTAGAAAGTTTTTAGCAGGATCTATGTGGCTGATCGAGGTTCAGCACATAATAGAAACGGTCTTCACTGACCTCCGAGATTTAAAGCGAGCCAAATACCGCAACGCTACGGTATTTGGCTCATCATCATCATCATCATCATCATCAACAACAGCCCGTTTACGTCCACTGCTGAACATGGGCCTCCTCTTAACAGACCTTGGCAAGCCAGGATCGTAGAGGAATATTGCCATAATCACCACGCTTGGCAGACGGATTGGTGATCGCAGTAAGATGTATACCTTGAGCTAATAGATGCTGCTGCCCATCCATCAGCCATATGTCCCTGAGTCGCCTTTTACAACACCCATGGGAGGACATGGGGTGGTCTATTCTAAGCCGGAAACCACAAGGCAAAGTATTTGA